>OU015526.1:42125055-45046722 GCA_907165065.1 Caprimulgus europaeus | reverse complement strand
AATCTCCTTTCAAGTAGAGTTTAGTGCTTTGCTTTAGCTGTCATTGTGGACAATATTTTATAAGCCTTTGAGAATTGTTTCTGTGGCTAGTTAACTAAACTTACAGCTAATGAATAGGATGGGCACTTCCAACTAGCTCATTATTTTGTTCCTACTTTTACTTGTTCCTGACATATATACCATAATAACCATATACCTGGAAACAGGGTAGGCTCGAGGGGAGTGTCAAATGGTATAATATAACTGAAATAAATCATAAAAATCCACAGAAATGGCCCATTTCAGTATCCTTCTTTGTAGAGGCTTAAATTTTGTAATTTCTCTAAAATTAAACATTCACAAATATCTTATTTCTGTAATCTAATTTGAGCTTTCACAGTCTTCTATATAACTAACATTACATCATAAAACAAGGAAGGTTTTTGAACAATACATCACGAATACACTCACTACATCTAGAGATGATTCAACTATGCATTGTATAACCTCAGAAAAGAAAATTATAAATCACAAACTGGTTGAAACTGAAGAGGTTTTGTTGGTTGGGGTTTTGGGTTTTTGGTTTTTTTGGTGTTTGGTTTTTTTTTTACAATGCACACTCCTTCAAATGATATAAATTATCATTATTGTCATGAACAATGTAAGTGTCCTTGCACAACTCCAAACAACCATCAGATTTAGTCTGTCTTTAGATGCCAGTGTATAGACTTAGTGTGAGGGAAAACAAGGAAATTGAGATCAATGAATACTGTGATACATAAATAACTGAATTAAGGACAGCTAAGTCAGGTGACATGATTAAGCATTGCTTCCTAAAGCAATAAAAAAATACAGGTTAGCTTGTCAATTAAATCCCTCCTCTCTTTGTAACATTTAATCGGCATTCTTTATTCTGCTACCTTACTTTTTCTTTTAAAAGTACCTCATAGCTCTACCTCCGTAGGCAACTAAAATATCAATCTTTGCCTTTGTTGGCAATTTTGCCTTTCATTGCTTGCTTAGCAAATTTTTAACTGAGAGATTTGTGTATTCTGACTCTTAACAGACTTTGTATTAGAAAGAAGCATGAAATCCACAATCTGGGTTTCTGAACTCTTTTATCCTGATCCAGGGCTGTTTCTTTAACCTGGGTATTCTATTACATGTAGCGCTTAGCCACTGGCACAGAGTAAGGTGCAGTGAAAGTATAAAATATTGTATGCAAAACACGCAGATGACAATAATTTTTCAAGACAGCCTACAAAGGATATGATCACTTTGTACATAAATTAGAATCAGATCTGATTAAAGATGTACTAAATGGAAAGGCAGAAGCTAAAGTGACAGTACTGATGTTTCATTGAAGTATAAAAAGCACCCGTAGTCAAGATCACAAACTTAGTAAGAAGATATGTAGCCCATCCATCCAGAGTACAGCAATCAACCTTGTTCCTCTCCAGCAGAATTCAAAAAATAGTAGCTTATGCATCTAATTTCTACTTTCCTAGACATATTTTTGTAATTTCAAATACCAAAATACTTCACAAAAAATCTGTTTGGATATTTTTTTGCTAACAATGGATGTTAAATTTGTGATAATTACAAGAATCTCTACATTTTGAAAATAATTAGCACTTACCTTTATTTCTTGAGCTTTCCTGATTCTTTTCCTGCTGCAATTAAAAGTGGAAAAATATATTATTTACAGAATTAATTACTACAAAAATCATAAACATATAAATCCAAAATAGACAGCCTAGTTCATGCTCCTTCCTACTCCAAGATAAAATCAGTTATGCTTTACCTGCTGAAGAAAGATTTGTGTAGAACCTGGTTTTAAACATCCCTAGTATTTTTCACTTCTTCCCCCCCCCCCCCCCCAACAGTGATTAAGCACTAGAAAAGACTGTCTAGAGAGGCCATCCAGTCTCTGTAACTTCATCTTGGGAGATGCTTGTAATTTAACTGAACAAGACCCTGTGCAATCTAATGTAATTTTGAAGTTAGATCTGCTTTAAGAAACTGGTTCACTTAGGTAACTGTAGGGGCCACCGCCAGTCTAAATTCTTCCATGATATGGAGACAGTGTTCCAGAACCTTGTAAGCCCTGGAGCAGTGCTTAACTGTCCTCAGTTTCATCCTCAATGAAACTTTGTCAAAATCCCCTCAACTACTATTTTTTCTTTTTCATATTTTTCCTGACTTGCTTGTATCATAATGAGCATAGAAAATACTTCATTTTTAAAACAAAACAAAGTCATCTTCTCTTGGTTCAATTATCTTCCAGTCTTCTCTTTCTATTTTTAACAATTTTTTAACATTTATTGCCTAAAGTATTCTAATATTCCAATTGAGAATTGTCAAGAACTAGTGAATTTTAAAACTATATCAGCTCTATAACTGCATCAGCAACACATAACATATATTGACATTTAACAGTAACATTTTCCTTCAAAAAAAACTCCAGTATGACACAGTTGATTCACAGTCAACATTTTTTTTACTATGATCCCCTTAGTTGTTTGCTCTAACCCACAAATCTTTTCTCATAACATTTTTACCTAGTTAGTTCTCATTTGGGATTTTCTTTGAAATATCATTGTATTATTTTTTTTTCTGTAAAAATGGCTTTAAAAATAACATACAAATACATTTGTAGATAACAAGAAAAAATTCTTTCTACTGAGGCAATACCACAGAAAAATGGATGTAAACTTCCATGTTTAGAAAACAATCAACTGATAAAGCATATTAATCTCTTTTTTGAATAAGCAGAGACAAGTTGTTCTCACATCTATATCCAGAATTCTAACCTGAGCAAGTTATTTGTGGACTAAAATATTTTATATTTCTTCTTATGCAGAAATATCTGTCTTTTACTTCTTAAAGACTAAATTTGTACTTCTATTATATGTTAAAAAGTCTATGTTTGAGACATTGGTCATACAAGTCTTTTCGTTATTATTTCTAATGATGAGAAACAGGAAAGGATGGCAGAGAGAAGGAGAGAACATTAAGAAAAAAGTTAGCACTGGAGTACTTTTCAACCCAACCCATTCTGTGATTCTGTGATTGACCAATATCACATCACCTGCACACAGTATAAAACAACTCATAGGCAATTTAAAATCTCACAGTGGTGAATGTTTCTTTCATATTCTAGTTAAAACAGTGACTGTTGTATAACTCTTATACATGTTAATATAGTATTAACTCTCAATACTAACATACCAAGAACTGAAATTCTGTCAACCAGTGGGTATGTGTGAACATCATATTGCATATATAAAATGGATCATGGCTAGCTTAAGTAGGCATTTAACAGTTTATGAAGTAATAGGCAAATGCTTGTGAGGCTCATGACTAGGAATCCATCAAATGTAAGTAAGAGGCAGAGAAAAAGGAGAATAGGCACAATAAAAGAGGAGAGAAGAGAGGAGAGAAGAGAGGAGAGAAGAGAGGAGAGGAGAGGAGAGGAGAGGAGAGGAGAGGAGAGGAGAGGAGAGGAGAGGAGAGGAGAGGAGAGGAGAGGAGAGGAGAGGAGAGGAGAGGAGAGGAGAGGAGAGGAGAGGAGAGGAGAGGAGAGGAGAGGAGAGGAGAGGAGAGGAGAGGAGAGGAGAGGAGAGGAGAGGAGAGGAGAGGAGAGGAGAGGAGAGGAGAGGAGAGGAGAGGAGAGGAGAGGAGAGGAGAGGAGAGGAGAGGAGAGGAGAGGAGAGGAGAGGAGAGGAGAGGAGAGGAGAGGAGAGGAAGAAGAAAAGCAGCAAGTTCATTAAGTTCATTTACCAAAAAACTGTGAATTCTCTGAAACTGCAACTAAGTTTGACAGCTCTTCTGTTTATTCATTTTGATTTCATTTTCTGACACACATCCTGTTGGTTGCTTGGCAAACATTGAAGTATTATTTCCCAATCAAGCAACAACTGCTACTGCAGCATGTTCTCCTAATTGAATTTTTCAATTTTATTTTCTCACTGACAATTTCAGATATGTTCAAGTCCATGTAACAGGAAAGTTTGAAACTATGTAACTCAATGTTTTTCTTAGTAGCACACTTGTATGTAACTGCATGTATATACTAAACATCTTCATATCAGCTACATCAGAATAAACACAGTAAAGAATTTGCTGCATAACCTGATATTCAGTGTCCAGTATACACTGAGCTAGTTGTCTTCAACGGCATGAGAAAAAACTATGAGAATTTACTCAAGGGGTGCTCTTTGTTTTGTGTACTGTGATTCTTCAAATATTTGCTGCTTTAAAGGTTTATGCCAGTAAAAATGGTGCTGGGAATAGGCTAAATACAAAACATTTCCAAATTTCTTTTTCTATTACAGGATTATTTTTTTTTATTTGAACAAAAAGAGAAAATCAGATAACTTTTTTTTTCTTTGCTTTTGTTGCAATTTATAAGGGGTATTTTTAATATTCTATAACCTATTGGTAACAGAGAGAACATACTGATTACACTCAGTACTAACTGCACTATTTTATTCTATCTATATACACCAAGAATTTATTTTGGTGCTCATATCAGGCTCATTTAATTGTAAATATGTCCAGATTATATACATAGATCTATGGAAAAAAGTTAATGTCTACACTAATACATATGTCTTTTAATACTATATCTTTTGATAGCATTTTTCCCAGTTACTGTGGAAATAAATTCAGAATAAGACTTATTACATATATTTATCTGAATACCACAGAAAAATAGCACCTGAAACCAATTGTGTGTGCTCACATAGCTGCTTCAACTCTACCAAGGAGATCTAAAATTGATAAAAAGAATAAAGCTCTAATCAATAATACAAAAGTATTTGATAATTTACAGGGACATAGAAATGTTTAGCTACCATTAACTTAAATAATGAGGCAATCTAATCTACAAACAACTAAAATATATTGTTTCAACTTTTCTCATTTTATATAATAATATGGATAATGATGTAATATTTGTGTTGTTCCCTGAAACCTAGTCTTACAAACCTAAATCAATGACTTCTTTTTTTTCTTGTTGCTTCAAGACAAATGTCAAAACCGAAACCTGTACCTGTCTGGAAAATATGTTTTCAATTTCTCCATGACTAATTTAAACAAAAACATATAAACAAACAAACAAACAAAAAAATACTTCTGCCTTTATTGACCATAAAATATGGTGTACTAGGTTGTAAAGCATGTTCATGTACGTGCTTTAATGTTTCCTAAATACAATTAATGCTATTTCCTGAAATACAGGGTATGATATAACAGGCTGAATTTACAAGTTATTCTAAAGCTCCAATTATCATGCTATACTAAAAAACTATTCCTTTAGTATTGTTTAACTTTATCCATGTTTCTTTTTAAACTATAGTCAGCATTTGTTTTAGAAGGTCTATCTAATACTTTCTTCCAGTCTTCACAAAAGTGAATTTGTTTTTATATTCATTTTATATCTCTTTAGAGGTTAGAGAGTGAAACTTATACTTCAATAGGACAGTGTAAACTCAGTAGAATCTTACTCATGATAAGCAGTCTGTGCTTACTACAGGAAAAAAGGAAAAAAAAAATTGATTTAGTGCCAATGTGTAGCCAAGTTATGTTAGCATTCAGATATTGCAATTTATAGGCTCCATGAATACTGTTTAGTCCCACAAAGCTCACTAGTCTTTTTTCTATTCCTTTAGTTTGCAATTAGAAGAATGGAATTTTTTTTCGAACACAGCTGCAAAGCCTGTAATGTCTGCTACTTACACTACGATAAGTAGATTCTGAAGACTTAATCCAAGCATTGATTACTAGATCAGAGTAGCCTTCCAGGAAAGCAATCTTAAAAATCAAATCTTGGTATCAAAGGAGAAGAGAAACACTAAAAAGGATAAGAAAGACTTTGCACGGAGAACAAAGTGCAACAAGCTCAGCAAAGTTAGGAGAGGAAAAAAAAAAAAATGACTCACATAAAACTTTAAAATGAAAAATAGGATTTATTTTTTTTCTTAAATGGAATGTCATAAAATTTCAGTGACCCCCAAAAGTACAGATTTCAATAAAAGAAGGAATCAGCTAAAGATAACCTTTTATTTTATTTAAAGATTTTTTTTTTCATATCTTTATTTCCTTTCATTTCATATGAAGTTTTTGAGCAGCTTTGTATGGCTTAGTTTTCTAAAAAGACTTAAATTTTAATTTTAAGCTACCATTCAATCTACTAAGAAGAAACTTTGCTAGCAGATCATAGACCAGTCTCAGTGTGATAAGCTTTGTGCCAGTAAGACCCTTGGTAGCTGCAAAGTGCATCCAGACAGAAAAAGAAGTCTGTACGGCTCAAGTTATTTCAAGATTAACCAGTGATTAGACTGAGTGTAGCATCTCTGAACTGTGAAATTAACTTTCTGCCTAGGGAAAGCCTGCCATAATATTAGACTTTTCAAGGGGAAATACAGAGTTAAAAAATGTAGAAAAATATATATTGAAGGTGCATGAAATACAGATTTTTCCTCATTATTAAAAAGTAAAGTAAATAAATTAATTTTTGTAGAAAACGACTAAGAAGCAATTATGTTAGTGAGCAAATGTTCTAAGGACCTATAATTAGGAAAATTAAGTTCAGATGCTCTGGGAAAAAGGAAATGCTCTTCCTGGTGGAAACAAACAAACAAATAAACAAACCTCGCAGAGCATGGAGAGATAAACAGTTGTTCATCACAACAGATATTTCCACTTGCATTTGTGCAGCATGCTAGGTTTTTGATGCTAGTTGGCCTGAAAATTAAAAAAAAAAAAAAAAAATCTACCCATATGCTATTAGAAAGCACATAAATGTGCAATCACCTTATTAAGTAAAACATCCTAATTTTGTATAAATACTGTGGTGTGGAAAAGTTAAAAGACTTGCTTTTACATACATTTCTGTTATTTTTCTCCTGTATTGCATTATGATATATAAACAAAATATTTTCACTTCACTTGTTAATAATCAAAGAGATTATATATATATATTTACTGTCTAAATAACACTGGAGCGATTACATGAACCACAATATGTTATTGTTATTTATTGCTATGAGTCATCTGTAAGTCATCTTGCATCCCAGGATTTTTTATCTGCTTCAATATAGCAGAATAGTTTTGAATTTAACAGTCTCCAGTGAAATTAATCAGACAAGTGGCATGGCTTTGCACGGTTCTGTGTTGCCTCATATTGAATCAGCCTGATTAAATGTATGAATGCAGAGAATATTAGAACAGTAAATAAACCTTTCTTGTGTGTCCAACAAACTGAGTTCAATGTAAACTTTTAAAAGCACAGTAGACGAAAGTGGAGAAAATGTCAAAAATTTCTGCTGTGTTTATGAACTAAAAAAAGATAATGGATGCCTGACCACATAAATTACTATTCTGGCAAATCATAAATTATAAACTGTTTGCAAGTGAAAACCAGTGATGAGTGGTGTTCATGGGTCAGTATTGGGACTGGTACAGTTTATCATCTTTGTTGATGACCTGGACAGTGGGATTTAGTGCACTCTCAGCAGGTTCACTGATGACACCAAGCTGTGTGGTGCGGTTGACATGCTGGAGGGACGGGATGCCATCCAGAGGGATATTGACAGGCTTGAGAGGTGGGCCTGTGCAAACCTCAAGTTCAACAAGGCCAAGTGCTAGGTCCTGTATATGGGTCAGGGCAATCACAAGCACAAATACAGGCTGGGCAGAGAATGGATTGAGAGCAGCCCTGAGGAGGAGGACCTGGTAGTATTGATTGATGAGAAGCTCAGTATGACCCAGCAATGTGCACTCACAGCCCAAAAGGCCGACCATATTGTGGGCTGCATCAAGAGAAGAATGGCCAGATGGAACAAAGGAAGCGATTTTCTCCTTCTACTCTACTAGATCATCTAGTTCCAACCTCCTTGCCATCAGCAAGGACACCTTCCACTAGACCAGGTTCCTCAAAGCCTCATCCAGCCTGGCCTTGAACACTTCCAGGGAGGGAGCATCCACAACTTCCTTCGGCAACCTGTTCCAGTGTCTCACCACCCTCACAGTAAAGAATTTCTTCCCAATGTCTAACCTAAACCTACCCTCTTCCAGTTTAAAGCCATTAGCCCTTGTTCTATTACTACCTGTCCTTGTAAAAAGTCTCTCCCCATCTTTCTTCTAGGCCCCCTTCAGATACTGGAAGGCCACTATAAGATCTCCCCGGAGCCTTCTCTCCTCCAGGCTAAACAGCCCCAACTCTCTCGTCCTGTCCTCACAGGAGAGGTGCTCCAGCCCTCAGGTCATCCTCGTGGCCTCCTCTGGACTCGTTCTAATTTTTCCATGTCTCTCTTGTGATAGGGGCTGCAGAACTGGACACGGTACTCCAGGTGGGGCCTCAAGAGAGTGAAGTAGAGTGGAAGAATCATCTCCCTCAACCTTCTGGCCACGCTTCTTCAGATGCAGACCAGGATAATGTTGGCTTTCTGGGCTGCAAGCGCACATTGTCAGCTCATGTTGAGCTTCTTGTCCAGCACAACTCCTAAGTCCTTCTCTTCAGAGCTGAGTGCTGCTTTTCAGAGCTGAAGAAAAGGAGCTTTATTTCTTTCTGAAAATACAGGAAAATTCTCCTTTTCCAAGCTGCTTGTATTTAAACAGTAGCTGCTGAATTAATGGAATTTTTAAACTAGACAAAGTGATAATTAGTCAAAGACATATGGTAGATTGTCCTTGATATGTGACAAAAATTAAAATATTTTAATAAACATAAACCACTAATTACAGAAACTCTGATGAAAATGGGAGTGCAAACTTATTTGCGTGATTAACATTTTATAATGAGAATTTATCATTAATCATATAATAAAATTTAGTTAAAATGCAGAACAATAGTTTTGTTTTAATTACCTTTAATGTTCTTTCAGCATTGGGAGTACTTTGTTACTACATAGTAATAAATAAAGGAATAATTGTTGTTAAAGAAAAAATATAACTGAGAGAGGTACCAAGATAGTTGTTGAACATGTTGTAGGTGAACAACATCATATTAGCTTATATTAATACAACAGCTTTAATTATAAGAATTCTGAGTTATACACGTACAGACATATTTTATTCATGGATGACATAGTAGCCTGTTCACAGACATAGAGAGCAAGTGCACATACAGCACAAGACAATTTAGTAAACTAGTCTCAGAACTAATTTGATCAATGACATTATGCTGTTTCAAAAAAGTTTCACAGAATCACACTTCATAAGACTCTCAGCAACTGCAGTAGAATTGCAATTTAAACTAAAAATGCATGCAAATAGAAGCAACAACATTTACCTTTGTAAAGTTATTCTGTCAAGTAGCAGTAAGCAAGGCCTTGCTTACTACAGTAAGGAAGAAAGAACGAGTGAACTGTGATCCATTTTCCTGTTGCTCTTGTAAGAACACTATTTACTACAGAGATCTTTGTAATTTAATGTTTACACCAGAATTCTTGCACTGGTATTCTGCGTACATAGCTCAGTATTGTTAGAGATCGCCAGTATTTATGGCAGCAAATTCTGGGAAAATAATATGCCACTGTTTGTTCTTTAATCAACTAATGCATCACATGAGTGTAAGACTGTGTGAAGGAAACAAGATTCAGAGAAAGGTGGCTAGGCAGAAGTAAGTAAAATTATAAAGCTGATGAAATTTTCAGAATTAATTATATTCCCAGGATTAGTTATTACAGTCTTAGAATAAGCCTTGGAGTCTTTGGAGGAAAATTTGATGATGTCTTGAATTAATGAACCCTTATGAAAGGGAACCAATAGTATTCAGGAAGCCTAGATACAAGAGTGAAAGATTTGTTTCAGTAAAAATATAACAACAAAAAACCCAACCCCATGGGTGGGGAAAAATGTGAAATCTGCTGATTCATTTCTTGGTTTGCCAATTTAGATCCCTGAGGAATATGAGGAACAATCATGGCAGATCTGGGAAGGGGAGTATGAAGCAGTTGGTCCTCTTTTTTCACAGCAAATTACAACCCCTCAAAGCAAAGAGGAAGCAGAGAAGAAATAAAGATAAGCAAAATTCCACATCATCTTGTCTATTCCTATATACTTTTAAGGAAAACTATTTACAGACCAGGCTTCGACACGCACTTCTGTCCATTTTCCATCCACAGAAGTTCAACACAAAGGCTAATTCACAGCTTTTCTATTTAGGCATGTTTGGCTGTGCATTAAAGCAAATCACCTAGATGTGTTGGTAGAGCACATCCTAGTCTTAAAGAAAAACTTGGACCGTGTAAAGCAGAGCAGACAGAGCTTTCAACCTCAAGGTGAAATAATTTATCTGGGCTAAAGCTAATGTTCTTCACTGCAACTGCACTGAAGTAGCTTCATGCTAATATCACAGTGGCATTGTATACACCACTTGATTACATTCTACAAAATAATATTTCTTTTCCAAAATAGTCAGAGAGCGAAATACTAATGCATTTCAAAAGCATCGATTCTTCTGGTAGAATTGTTCACAATACATATGGACACATTGCCTAAAACTGCTGCCAAGCATAAAAAGACCTGTGTGCAGCAGGCTGCAGATAGCTCCCAAGGAAAATAAGTGCCTTAGAGTTAGGCTGATATGCCCTGATTACTACTGCAGTTGAAAAGAAGCTGAGAAGTATTTTTGATTTTTACCTTATCTTTACCTTCAAGGATTCTCATTTCACTAGATCATCACTTGTTAGCAGTATTGTGAAGTTTTCTATTATCTTTTTATTCCTGATGTAAGATCTTGTCCAACAGGAATCGTAAGGATTCTGTGGGCGAAATAAAACAGTAGGCAAAGGCCAAATAGAGCCTTTCCTTCATTGTACTGAAAAGGGCCTGCTTTCCAAATTTTGTCCTTTAGAAAATGGAAAAACCAAAGAAGATCTTCGTGCTGACTTTAAGGATCATGGGCTGTTACCCTCCTATACTTGACATTGCTTTCATTAGGACAATTGTCCTAGAATAACTGGCGACAGTTCTGAGCTGAAGAGGAAAAAAAAAAAAAAAAATTCAACCACGTGTATAGAAGCTTACTCTGGGTAAATTTCTTAGGCAGCTCACTCTTACAGAAATACAACGTAACTGTAGCTTCTTTAATATGATGACTTCATACTTTGTGCTTTGATGACAGATCAAATACATGTTAAATTTATAAGCAGTTTCACAGCACATGACAGAAAATTGTTCTACCAGTTTTATATGGCTGTGCAGTATAGCTGTTTTTATACTGATTTAATCATTAAAACACTTAATGCATGGTTTAAGTGGTGGAAGAAGCATATACTTTTGCATTGAAACATGGACCACTATGACCAAACAGCTTATATACTGAGGGACAGTATTTAATGAGTATTCTATTATCTTCTCTCTCATGTGAGCTCCTGAAACTCCAGGTACCCTCACAATTACTGAAAAGTATTATGTTTCCTGACAATATAGTGTTATTAAAAAAACCCCAAAAAAACAACCAACCAAACAAACAAAAAAACCGGTAGAGATGGATCTCAGCTGCACAATTCCCACTGACATTAATGGGAGTAATTTGCCTAAAAACCCTATTTATTTATTTATTTATTTATTTATTTGTTTGTTTGTTATTTCAGAGATGGCCTGAGGCTCATTCTGATCTTATCTTTCCTCTTTGCAAATTTTTGTCTAGATAAAGGAAAATCTGCGGGAAGAATGACAATTAGAGATATAGACATGAGAGCGTCAACATCTATTACCTTCTTACAATCCAGGAATGCAAACAATATTTATCCTGTGTTAGGACATAATTATGAGTAAAACTGTAGTATATCTACCAGTATTGATTAAAACCCACATGCTGAGTAATACCTAGGAATAATATTTCATCTCTAACATTCATCTTTCAAAGGCAGATAAGGTAGTATAAGATAAGGAAAAGATAAGTTAATTATATTAATATTAATCAGTTGCATCTGCCCTTTTGTAGAGTGTTCAACTATATATTTGAGGAATACAGTCATTTTAACTAGAGATTTGATGAAAGGTTATATCATATTACCCACTGTGTGACATTTAGGAAACTAGAAAGCAAAATTAAGATGGTATTTTTTTTATTGAATCTCAGAAAAAATTAAGATTAACTTTTGAATTTCAACTAACTTTTCAAAATAAATAATAAAATAAAGCTATATATACTACAGATATGCCAATAATCCCTACTCTGAAGCAGCCAATGTACTGTAAAGCTTTTAGTTATTTTCTCTTGAAGCTCATGTTGGAAACAAAAGTAGCTTAAAAAAAAATTGTGCCAAGAGCTAAAAGAACAATTCAGCAAACATCTGAAGTTCTAATCTAATTGATAATAGTGTATTTTTTCATTACAGTTCCTTCTTTATATATTAAAAAAAAAGACTTCTATTTTTCTTCCCTGTCTTAGACTGATACTAGTAGGCACAGCTAAAATAGAGTTTGTTTTTAATAATAAACTATGAAAAATGTCTTGCAAACATTTCCTTATACCATAGATTTCCATTGTATACAATAATAATAACCACACTGTTTGAAAGGAAAATAAAAACAGAGTTTTGGATGGGTTTGTTTTTGGTTTTGGTTTTTTTTTTCAGGTTGGTTTTTTTTTTTGGTTGCTTGTGGTTATTTTTGTTGTTGCTGCTGCTGTTTGATTTTATTTATGGAAAATAAATATGAAACTGAAGGACATCACATTTCCTTAGCTTTTGGTTGAAGGGATTTGAGCAAACTAATGGATGCAGTGTTATTGTCTGGTAAGATTTACTATGGAATCAGTTAGCAAAAACAAATGGAATGCCCTGAGCTGGACTACTTATAAGACCTGACCCCAAAAGCAAATATAAAGGAGGAAGGGTAAAAATAAGATGTCATGACAACTATTGTAATCTGTGCAGAGTCACCCTACCCAGAACTGGAGGCATTTTACGGTAAGCATAAGACTGATTCAGTAACAATAGTCCACAAGGTAAGCAGACAGAAGCCTATGAGACTTTCTTACTGATATTTTGCTTTATAAACAATCAAAATAAAGTCACAGATTGAGTTTTCCACTTACAAAACTCTAAAAAGGAAAGGCTACTGAAAAAAAAAATAAATAAAATATGCCTAAAACTAATATACATAAACATGGATCTATGTTTCTTATGATGGCTCCTTTTCAAAGCTTTCAAGTAAAAAAACTTAAGCTAGTCAGGAAAACAAATGCTAGAGAAATAGCTTGCATATTGTAATAGCAAATACTTTTACTGACAGATAACAAAAACCACAATTCATAGGAAGTACAGATGGTACCTGACATCTTGGTAACGTGAGATTAGGACAGTTCATATTGTAAAAGAAAACAACAACAACAAAAAAGTATAGTAACACTTTATCAAAAAAGATTTGACTTCATCAAATCAGATTTGTTCTTCCACTGCACATCACATTCTCAGTAAAATTATCATAGTTCAAAATTACTACTAAAATATAACTAGTACAATTTAATCAATGAAGAAGAAAGAGTTGAAAGTAGTGAGATCTTTTCCTAGTATTAAAAAGTTTGTGGGTTTTTTTTTTTTCTGAACTTTTCTTTCTAGCACACAAAGTATAGGACTGAAAGTCTTAAGGATGTTTTAAAATATAGATATTGAAAAGAGACATGGATACTAGGCCTAATATTTAGTCAATTTAATTGGAGTTAATTTAAAAGAAGTCTGATTGTACACAAATATTGTACTGTAATTTTATACTCAAGTCCAATTTAATTAACAGTTTTCTTACAAAACATTATTGCTAAATGTCAATGCTGCATTTACTCAGCTGGGAACATATCACTGCGTAGATGCACAGCACAGTGGTGTTTAAAACAAATGTTTGAAGTACATAATTATTTTCATTTAAAAATAGAATTTAGGTAGCTGATTAGAAACATAAAGGTGAAAAATGAACCACAGACTAAATGGATTCTTATTTAGTTAGAAAAATGAAGTTGGGGTACATTCCAATTTTTCTGTATACTAATAATGTTATTATATACCATGTTCATTATTTAATAATATTTCTTTACTGATTTTTGCATATTATTTTTCACATTATAAGCACTGTGTATGCTACAGGACATGACTTTCATTTTAATGAACCAAGATAATAAAGATCAATAAAGATAATAAAAGTCTACATCTGCTAGTTAATGAAAGTAAGTGTTAAATCCTTGGGAAAAATGACCAAAAAAAACCCCAAAACAAAATAATAAAAAACCCAACAGTGGAAGAGAATAAAATAAAACATTTAGATGATATTAAAAAAAAAAAAAATATATATACAGAGTACTACTGAGGACCTGAAGAATAAGAGATAGCAAGGAAGGTGTCAGAGAGAAAAGAGCCAGATCTCATAAAATTATGTAGCAATGCCTACTTCAATTATCTGGCCTCTTCATGATCTTAGAAATCCAAACTCCATTAATTTGAGCAAGAGCAAAGCATACCAAATAATATATAAAACTAATCTCTCCTGGCTTTGTTTTCCTAATACTATTATTGCAATTTGTGATGATGATTTGCCATTGTAATCGAATATGAAAAAATGTACTCATCAAATGGCAAATATAGATTGTGTTTACATCAACCCCTAAACAGAAAGGCCCCAGAAACATTGCTTTATCTATCCAAAAGTTAACTGGAAATCCTCTTCCTAGAAGGCAAAATAAGAAGGCCAAGCCGAGTACTGTAGAAGATAATTACACCATCTCCATATACCACTACTTTATATTTTATTATTTGTTGACAAGCTGACACATTAAATTAAAATAGCAATGTTAATCAAAAGCTAGCCAATACATGTGGATCTCATCATCCTTTAAAATAATTGGGTGAGATTAATCCTTTCCACAGCTGTGATTTTCCATAACAGAAACACAGATCAGTACAGCAAGTTCAGTGCCACAGTAAAGATGCACCTTTTCTCCCTCGTTAGCCCCATAGTCTTCATGACTAAAAGTTTATAGCTAGATGTTGCTAATCAGTTAGTAATGGAAGCATCAGCAGGCAGTTTGAAAGAAAAACTTCATACTTGCCTTCATTCCAGACTTTGACATCCCTTTTATTTTCCCCGCCACAATGAATTACTAGTTGAAAGAAGGACTACAAAAGAAATTTTACAGACATTTTAGAGGAAACTTCCCTAAGACTTTTTTTTAAAAAATGCTTTGAGTGTGTGGTGAGAGATAGTAAAAATAACATGCTTAATTGATATCAACTTATTAAAATACAATGATTGTAATGGGACTTAAAAAAATTAGCCAAGCCTTTTGAGTGCTATTGCCCACAGGAAAAAGATTAGAATGCAGAACCTACTCCCTCTCCCTGAAAAAAAAAGAAAAAAAATAAAATAAAAAGTTTCATAAGACTTCTTGACTACAGTTAGAGAAACGATTCGGGGGGGAACCAAAAACAAGTCTTGTTACTTAAATGAGATTCTGGAATTTGCATAGGACAGATACAGTGCTCAGAGAGCCTCAGAAGAAAGAAAATTCTCTTGTTACATTGGAGCTGAGAGCAGCATTAACATGCTTAGGAAAAGCTCTGTTCTCTGTCCTCAGAATTCACTGCTGCATCTTACTTGCAATGGATTTCTCCTCCCCCTTCCCCCAATCCCCCTCTCTCTCTAGGACAGAGGATTTTAGAGGATCAAATTTTATGACTTCTCAGATCCTGCAGGCAAACAGACTTTCCAGATAAGCACTGTGAACTGTAAACTGCAGGTTGTTTGGAGACCAGACCACACAAGGAAAGCTCAGGCTATTTTTGAATCCTGAAGTACTACTTTCTGTGCTTTTCCTTCTTGGTTATGATACCCTAAATGAACATAAAACCATTGAACACACAGCCCGTCTGTATTTTACTGGTGTTTCATTATAACACAGAATGTGCTATTAGTTGAAAGAGAACATTTTATAACCTTTGGACAAAATCCTAGCTGAATGTGTATTCTATGCTTTGTGCTTATACATTCAAATTTGTCTTTAATAAATGGGGAAAACATCTTTACGCCACTATCTCTTTTTCTCTTGCTTTTTTTTCATTCAGCCAAAGTCATTGCCTAAACACCTCTAAACCAGACCTAATTCTAATCTAACCTAAACACCTCTAAACTGACTTAATTCTGAGGCCTAAAATAAAGAGAATCAGAGCTGAACTGCCTAACTTAACAGCAAACAACAATGTTAAGAAGAGAGGGAGGGAGAAAAAGGGAAAGAGGTAGGTTTTTCACAGGAAGATAAAACGAAATATTTTAGTTTGGAGAAATAACAGAGAGAACAGTGACTGCTGCACATCTGACTCGGATACCACTGGTCCTTTGGTAAAACAAGACAAAATAAGGGCAAGTCTGGAAACAGTTTGAATCAATATGGCAAAATCAGTTGTTAGAATTCGTCTATGAAAACTATTAAAAACAAAGCATGTCCTCTTGCTGTACCCACCTGCTCAGTTAGACAAAAAGCTCTTTCTTGATCGAAGCTTGCTCTTGGTTAGGCATTACAACACTGACTATAATCAATGTAATGGTTTTAACTCCATAAAATCAGAATTAGGCCTAAATAAAAGGTAGTTGACGATGACTAAATTAGCAATCTTCACTGACTGTCCCTTGAGACTAAAACCAAACAACTCCCTACTCATAATGATATCATTCACAATGAGGCACTGTTGTTAATATTTTTCCCTGCTAAACCATGTGAATCATCTGGTTTGCAGAAGAGGGTTGTGCGTGTGTGTGATAGATATGCAGACTTGGCAAGCTCTGGAGTATACATATGAATGCACAGACTATATTCCAAATTTCTTAGCCTCTGACTGAAAATCAGAAACTGACAGCCAGCCTTCTGTTGGCTGCCACCTTCCTGTTTATACCTGGAAATCTCAGGGCATACAGTTTTTCACTGAAGACATTGCATAAACATGTCAGAGCCATGCAAATTCCAACAACGACAACAAAAAATCATTAGGATTCTAGAAATGCTTCCTAATGATTTCAGGTGGGAACTTGGATATTAACAAGCTGCTTTCAATCCTTCAGCAGCAATGCAAAAAGATTCCCAAAAGGAAAGTCCCTTGCAAACTTTTCCAGTGTTTTGACAAATAAAGAACCAAGGATTAACTGGCATAACAAGAAATTCACATGCTATTTAGACATAGCCTAATATTTTTCAGCATAACAATGTAAGTGTAAGCCAGTTTAACAAGGGAAGGAGACTGAAAATAACATTTTCAAGAGTGCTTTGTAAAATTCTTTCCCCATTGTGCTTCAAGCAAACTCATCTCTTCCTGGTTTTGCTATTTCATGTATAAAACATGCAGTCAAACATTAGATCTTCATGGCCATTATAATGGCCATGATAACATACATAATATAATTTAGGCATGAGCTGCTCCAAGTTCTTAGACCTATATTTTATAAATTATTGCAGATTTTGTTAGAAAAGTTCCAGAAAAATAAGTCAGCAGCTCATCTTAGGTACTGGATATTAAAAATTCCACTGTAATACTAGAGCAGTTCGAACTAAAGTATAATAAAATTATAAAACCATTCAAAGTAGAAACTTCTCATTAATACAACATATAGTAAATTAGAAAGTCTGTTGAAGAATAGTCTGTTAATTCCTACAGATCAAGTTAAACATACAAAAATACATTTCTACACAGTAAGAAATTGATGCATGTTTAAGGATATAAAGAGAAAGTTGGGAAATGGCAATATCTACAATACTAAATCTAACTTTTGGTTAGTGTCAAAACAGTGCACCTTCATATACTGTCAGACTGCTCTGACATTAGCCAAGGATAGGTTGCGGTCCAGACTCAGAAGTTAGTTATCTACATACTTAAAGCATATTTTACTATTATTTTATGCAGAGTTTTAACCAAAAAAATGTCATATTGGAGACTGAAAAATAGTGGTTTCAATTGCCGGTGAAAATGCTAGTTTCTTAAAGACAGCAGAATTATCTTCTAAGGAAAAAATCTATGAAGACTCTCACACATTGCAGCACTGAAATTTTCTATCAATAACACCAATTATGTCCATCATTGAAGAAGGATTTGAGTTCCATACAAGTGCGGCATAAAATTAAGACAGCTATACATTCTATTCTATCTAAAGTAGCATGAGATATCATGATATAATTGTAAAGTATCTGTCTTCATATATAAGCTGTTATAAATAATCTAAAATGATAAAAAATAACTGTGTATTTGAATATTTTGTTATTGGAAAAATGTACGTTCATAGTCCTTTTTTGAATGCAACATAGGTATACACATGAACCTGAAAACTTGTGAAGGCAATCTCTGAACTGGAAGATTCTCTAATCTCTAAACTGGAGTTTTGGGTAATTTTTTAGAGCTCCCTCTTTTAGAGACAGGTGACTTTCCTGGCAAAACATGCTAGGACTTCCTAGTGATCTACTTGTGTGGCTTGCTTTTCAGAGGATTAGAAGTATTATTATGGAATAGCAACCTACTATTAGTTCCATGTACAATCTGATAATAATGTCAGAGATGACCTAAGATTTCAGAAATGGTGTTCACTATAGATCATGTCCTGCCCTTGATTCTTCTAACATTCTTCATGATTTTGTTTTGGGTTGGGTTTTTTTGTACATGTGATATCTTTCTCACATGGTTCATTCCATGGGTACACTACTAATCTCTCATTCCTTCTAGATTTCAAAGTATTTCACTTGTGCTGTTTTGTTGTATTTTGTTTAAAGTTGACAAATGGACGTAAAGTAGTGAGGCAAAGTTTCTGATTTTGCAAAATACTCAGTGTGAACATCTGCATGATTATACAGGTGCGTATTTACTTGAATGGGGCATAATGCATTCTTAGTTCTGATTGAGCAACATTCCCCAGAGGATGTTTAATTTATTGTGAAATTTAAATTTTAATGTTTTATTTTCCATCTTTAGAAACTTTCTATATTGAACATACATAGTATACAATGATTTTACTCATTTGAGCAGAACTCATTTATCAGTTCATCCTCCTTATTTGCTGAAATAGAATCATATAATATTGGATCTTTTTTTTTTTTTTCAAACTGAGTATCAAGAGGAAATAGTTTTCATATTTTATTAAAAGCATTGAGAAATTAAACTAGTGACATCTTGAAACATTAATAGAAACTGACATTTAGAGTTTCTGGCTATAATTCAGACTTTCTAGTTGAAGCACCCAGATTCAGAAGAGGGAATTTTTTTTTTTTTTTATCATCTTTATGAGCCCGACTGTAGGCCTTAGGGCTCCTCAGATGTTGATCCCATGACTATGATGCCAAGAGGAAAGTAAGAAGTTGATCAGATCTATGTTAGCTTCAAACATATTACAGCTCTGTCACTTGTTTTACAGAACCAGCACAGCAGTTTCCTTTCTAGCTACCAGAAGAGGAACAGGATTTGTTAACTGAGAACAGTTTTGAAAGTCCTGGATTCAAGACAGAGGTGCAGAAGCAGGGCAAAAATTGGCATATTGTGTGGCATATTGTGCTTGAAGCTGGGAAACCCAGTACCTCAATAGACATCTGCATTTTGCCATGGTTCAAAACTCCTAAATTCAGTGAACACTGTGAACATCTACCTCATGCTGACAAGTTTTTGTTTATCAGTTAACTTCAACACCTTGCTGTTTTGACATGCTGTTCCCTTGGTTGCTGCTTGGTCTGAAATCCAGTAAGCACTAGGACAAGTGATTGCCTTAAGCAGATACTGACTATTGCTGTAAGAGAGCACCTCCTCGCTCTCTCTCTGAGTTTTTGTTAATATACATAATCTCTAGTTTGTGAAACTATAACAGAGCTTAGGTTACTATCTTTGAAAGATTTATGGACTTTCAAATGCAAACAGCTCCTATTTACTAGTCAAATCAAGTCTATATTTTTGCAGGTGTTGTTACTGAAAAAAAATAATAATTTCCAAACATTACTCCAATAAACACAAACAAGGCAAGGCTAGTGTGTAATTTATCCCTTGATCATGGAAGAAAAGCCAGAAGTGCTGGAGAATAATCTGTACCTTGTGGCGTAATCTTACTAGGGACTGATAGGGCCTAAAGTCGTATCCTTCCTTGGCTGGCCATCCATCTGCTCCCAGCAAAATGCATCCAAGAAGTAAAACAGCTGACCACCACAAAAACATCTTTACAGGCCTGTTCCTGTCAAAATAAAATGCAAAAGTTCAGTGACAGATTACAGTATTACTTTGGCATAAGTCATATAATAAAAGTTTACAATACTGATATTCCATTTTTGGACTCGTATAAATATAGTAGAAGTAGGGTAATCCATGTGGCACAACAGGGAAAAGGAAAAGGAAAAAAGAAAAAAAAAAGAAAAAAGTAGTAGTGTTTGAGACCACAATATCAATTTGGTTGTGTTGAACTGAACTGAACAGAACAGTCAATACTCATTTAAGAGGTTCCTTGAGGTAACAACCAGGAAAAGCCTCAGAAAAGATGGGACATAATAGAAAAGCAGTGGTGAAAAATTCTACACTGTTCTTCTCAAATGAAGGAAAAAATACAATCATCAATGCATGTTCAGCAACATTTTATTTTAAATGCAGTCTCCTATGATGCACTATTCACAACCTAAAAGCGTAAAATATCTAGTATACATCTTTTATTTTCTTCACCTTACCAGCACTGAAATCTAAAACATAAGCAAAGTACTGTATTTTATGACAATATTCTGGAAGAATTTTTTAAATTGCATTATTGAAATTACATATAGTCTATAAGGTTTATTGCATACCTCAGCCTTACAAAAATATTTCCAGTCTATTTATCCACATCTTACCCCAGAATTCACTGTAATCTAGTGCAAAATTCAGGGTAGATTATTTGAAAAACTTTTATTTGATTGGTTTGGGGGTTTGGTTGCTTTTGTTTCAGAATCCCACAACTCATGCTGCAGATGACCTTTAACTGGAAAAGCATTACCATGGTAAGTGCACTAGCATTCTATTACTTGTTAGAAACAAATTTAAAACAGCATATGACATTTCTAAGTACTGTTAGGTCACAGGACATTTCAGGAAAGTACATAAACACTCTTGTATTAGTACTAATGGCATTTAGTGAATGCTGTTTGTCTTCAGAAATAGTTGTTGCAAGTGTTTCAAATTCAAAACGGTGCATAAAGAATGAAACCTTGTTGAAATTTTTGTAAGAACAACAAAAACCACAGATTTCAAACAAACCTATGAAACTGTATTATGATGCACTGAAAACTGGTAGAAATACTATTTACATCCAATTTTTCTTCTTATGCAAACTTAAAATTGCAGACTGCTTACACATATTTAACCTTCATAAATTGAAACATTGTATAAAGAAATGAGGAAGGGTAAGGACAAGGCCACTCTTAATAGTTGATGCAACCTTTTGTTTCATGGAAAGATAAATTAACAGAAGAATACTCACCTATTTGCAGTTTTAATATTAAACCAGAATATTAAATTAACAATTTCAGACTTTATATTTTAAAGTTACATTTTAACAGTAAATACCAACATCTCTGTGGTGGATTACATACAATATGGCATGCATACAGTTATGCACAGGTATAGATCTTATCCACTTCATCTGTGCTCTGTTCAGCAGTGATCGTAACAACTCAGTTTCTGCTGATTGTAATATTCTTGCATATATTTTAAACCAGGTTATAAAAAAATTATTTTCAAATAAACACAAGATTCTATTTTTTCCAGACAAAACTTGACTGGTTTGATGAGCTAATCCTTCATTATCCAGCAACCATGATATGTTAAGGTGTGACTCATTAGAACTAAAATTTTAATATCAGATACTAATACGAAAAAGAGAGATACACAATAATCTGGAAGAATGCACAGAACAGCTTCTAATGTTAAAGGCCCTGAGAAACTTATATTCTGAATTTTTCGAGAAAATCCTTGGAGGAAATGCTGAAAAAGTCATAGAGAATTTGTGTCACAGTTGCTTTTAAATGGACGAAGACATAACTTCATAAGTTCAGAACCATGGGAAGACTATAATCACTCTCATGGATTTTATAGATACATATAGCATCAGAGCTTCCTTATATGGTTCCTAATGGACCTACAAATGTGCATTTTGTAAGTGGTTTTGGTACCTGTTAGAGATATTTCATATTTATTGTTGATATTCAGCATCTGTGTTGAAACTGTCATGTTAAACAGACAACACAGAAAACTGATCCTCATCACTTCGAGACATGCGCAAGTCATTCTGTTTAGTCTATATTATTCAGTCCTGTAATATGGGACAGAGATGAACAACTTCTATACAGGCTGAATTATTTGCATGAGTGTTTATTATTTTTTTCCCTTTCTACCTTGCTTCTAATGCACTTACTCTGCTAATGTAGAAATCTCTGGTAAGAGAAAAGATACACATGAATAAGTACAAAACATTGTATGTGTGCCCTAAGAACCCAGAGCGTGTACAGAATGTTAAAGTCTTGTCTAACATTTCCTTTTTTATAGGAAATCAACTGAGCATAAAATGTGAACAAATGGGAGATCACTTATTACCCTGTATTGTTTACAATCATGCTTCTGGCCATACTGTTACTTGGTGTGGTTTTGACTCCTGTCATTCTTCATATAGCTGTGGTCCTCACAGTCACCCAAAGATATGGACTGCATACAACAAATTCCTGTGGTGATATCAAATGTATTAAATGGACTCTAGCCTTACCGCTATTCAGAGCCTCAGTAATGAGATCCTGCATAAATCTCCTACCCTTCTTTGGGTACTGGACTAGTCTGCCAAACCTAAAACCACTTAGCAGTTCCTATGTGTTTCTTTCTCATTCCAGCTGACTTCTGATTGCTTGCCTAGCTTTCATACTTTTGACTCAGACTCAAGCTTGAGACTAATATACCATACTACCTTGACATCATCTACCTTCTATTTCACCAAAACAAATCTCATTCTGGGTCTCCTTATTAATCAAATTTAAGATTTCTTCTCATTTATCATTACTTATTCCAACAGTTCCCACTTCAAGTACCTTTATTTGGTACTCTAGCTTTCTAAAATACACAGTAGAGGTATCTCTCCTAGGAGATCTCTCACAGAATATATTAAGCATAGAATGATTTGAAACAAAGAAAACAAGCACTGTTACAGAGAGACATTTTACATAAATAACTCAAGGCTTGTTCTTTTACTTCTGTTCTTTAATATGTGTCATCATATTGAAGTGATGATAGAAAGTGACACAGGGAAAAAGTTTTCTTGGCTTCCCTGTATACTTCCACCAAAACAGAACTGCTAATAGATGTTCCAGTGAAGCTTTACCATGGGTTGATTACAACAAATCTAGCTCACTGACTTTAAACACTGGAAAAGTCTATTTCGGAACTCTCAGAATTCAGGTATCTTGTGGAATGGCATTCTTCTTCATTGCCTCTGTGTTAGTTCTCAGTAACACTGTTATTGGAACAGTAAGTCCATTACAAGGTGGGGGGCGGGAATCTGAAACATCAGAATCTTGACTTTTAATCTCAAACACCCCTTTATTTGTGTTTGTTCAAAAAAAGTTTTTTACAATAGTTTATTGTTAACTTTTAAGGTCAGAATCAGATTAGTTTAGTAGTTATGCATGTTAAAAATAGCTATGCACAGTCGAACATTTGTCCCTTTTATGCACTTGTAGAATATCTCTATGCACAATGAAAATTAGGTTGGAGAACAGTAATTTCACAGAAGACAGTAAGGGAAACCACATTCCACCACCCTCCCATCTGAACTGCATATATTTTAGCCTCATGTGGTGTAAAAGAATGAAGTCCTTACAGTTATGAAAATTTTTTCACCCTGAAAGGCTTCTCCTTTGTGCTTGTTTAAAGAAGAGAAAATTATTAAATGCTAAGTTACTGACTCCATTGCTTGTTACTTGGATGAACACTTAAAAAGTAAATTAAAGTTAGCTTTTTGGACAGATGCCATGTAAAATCCTAAAAGTATGTAGGGTGTCTGCAATTATTATTTGCCATTTCAGAAATTAAAAATCCTTTTTTTTCAAAGTATCATAAATATTCTTTTTAATATCTTGCACAACTTAAGTGGAAATTTTTTAAAAAACTGCTACCAAAACCATCGTTCTCCTTAAAATAATGTTATTATTAAGTCTTTATTTTAAGAAAAATTATGAACTGTCCTTAAAGAATTACATTGTTAAAGAGTTGAATTAAAGAGAAGGAATAAAAATGAGTTTTTAAAGTTCCATTACAACTTCAGATTTTGTTGCTGCCTACAGGTGAAAAGAAAGAAATAAGGTATCAACTCTATATATTAATGAGTACTGCATCCATTTCTGGGGCCTTTGAAATAAGAAGGACATGGATCTACTGGAGTGAGTCCAGAGGAGGGCCATCTCCAGAGCATTAATTAATATGATACACATTACAGTTTTCTTGAAATTGACTTCTCTCCATTTCAGTGACTTCTGAAAGTTTTTGATAAATTATTATCCATAAGAGGATTCTCTTATCCTGTGACAAGATTGTTCCTTAAAACCCTTGGCTGAAGAACACTGCTGGAAGAGCTGTACCTTCTGAACTGGCAGTTGGAATACCTTAGGGCATCTCACTTGCCTCATTCAGATAAAGGAATTGAGACCATAAGGTCATTCCTCAACTGTCCCGTATAATTTGTAGCTTGTGTTACTGTTCTATAATCTTTTTTTCAGAAAATTTCCAAAATACTTTTTATATTAAAAACCTCTTTATAACAATATTTACTCATGTATTCAGTTTGTAGCCATTCATATACAAACACTTGGTTATGATTTAGTTGTCATGTAAGAGTATATATTCTTCAAGCTGACCCTTACATATTCTGACCCTTTATAAAATATATATAAGAATATATATATTCTTCACTGGGATGGGGGATATAAACTCTGTTTAAATAAGAATTGCAAAGAAGGAATATTTAATTACAGTTTTCTACTGAAATTTAGGAAGCACAAGTATGAAATACTTTATTTAATTAAAGAAAATTCTATTTGGTATACATTCTTGATTTAAAATGTTGTCATTGAATACATTTGGTACAATGCAATCAAAGACAGTTTGATCTGCTCAGCAGAGCAAGTGAGGCTAATCTTCTAGCCCTGAAACTTTTGGACTGTCTCTGAAGTGTTTTATGCTGCAAGATGCTCAGTTATAGTTAAATCAGTATTTTACTTACTAAAACAAAAGGGCAAAATACCATAAAATTATATATTACCTCTTTGCTTCACTCAGGCTATGGATTTTACAGCATTAAACTGTGTTTTCAAATCTGGTAGTTGATGCTGAATAATCTTCAATATTTCAATTGCACTCAAACTCTCAAATAGTATTAAAAACAGAGATAGGATTCAAACAACATACAAAGTCTGAGGCAGTCTTACGTAAACTGAATATCCAAGCTCTTTGAACTTTAGCTATCACTGGAAATTCAACATACGTTCTTCTGTAAGCAAAGGCACCTTAGGACTTGTATGTTATACTGGAATATGCATATACAAAAATTACAGTTATTTATGGAATCTGTGTGTGATGCACATTGCCTGCTTTATCTTAAAACTAGTCACAATATTTCACTCAGTAAGAAAGGGATAACTGCTTTGAAAATAACTGGTTCATTTATTCAGCTCCTAGGCTACCAGCAACAACAATATTTAACAATATTTACCCCATCTTGAGGGTGGGGGTAAATATTACTTATCTATTTTTATTTCCATAAAAGGATGTGTAAAAATTAGTATACCAATTAATTAAAACATGTTTCAGTGGGGTTTTTTTAAAAGCAAAGTAAACCACATGAAAAGTTCACAGAATTGCCACAGTTATCCCTGTTGATGAGCTAGTCACCCCTGAGTTGCAGACAGTTCCTTTCAATTCTTGAGAAAATGCAATGCCAATCTCTATCTCCCTTTTCTCTTCTGCTAATGCTTTTCACCTTTGCAAGTTCAATATTTTGTGGAAAACAGACTAAATCCCAGTTCTGACACCTTCCTTATGAATATCTAATCATGATTAACATATTCTAGAATACCATGGTAAGTGCTTCCTCTCAAATTTTATCCTGCTTTCTAAATATTCTTAGCAGTTTCTTGATAATATAAATTTTGTTCTCTGCCTGAATCCTCCTTTGGAATTTTTGAACTAGGAGACATGTTGCTATTATAAGAGTTTAGCAAATATATACTAAGCACTATTTTACCTCCCCCTATGCTGCAACCTTCACAGAGAAGGCTGAAAAAGTATCAGTTACAAATGAGATAGTGTACATATCATAGAGTGTATTAAAAACAAAAAAAAAATCTAATTACTGAAAGCTGACTTAGAGTTTATATGAAGAGTCAAAACAGATACCTAAATACAAGAATACCCTGTTTTAAAATGTATATATATTTAAAATTAAGAAATTTTCTACTTTCAAAGAAATTGTTTCCAAAATTCCTCAGCTATTATGCTCTTGTTCTGTGTTACTAAATGGTGACTAGCCAGGAGATTTGCCATTAAGAACAGAGATATAATTTATTTGAAAATGCAACCATTCCACCCCAATAAACTGATTTAATCAAATTAATGCACCTAAAAAGTGTAATAAATTAAATTTTAGATACTGGCTAGATCACTGCATTCCTCCTACCTTTAAGAGAGGAGACAGATCAGATATTAATCTGACATTATCTAAAAGGTCATTTTCAGCATATCAAGGACTAGAACTGTATACCCTCAGGACATGTCAGTCTTTGTCATTTACATACTATTAATCTGAAAAAAAAAAGAATAAAATTAATAGTCTATTTTGTGTGGATCAGAAAAAAGAGCCTAAGTTCTGTCACCATATTCAGTGTTATTAATAAGTTTATAATACAGCTGCAGTAATAAATATAAACCCTACTTCATTGCCTGTGACTTTGAGGACTTCACTGTGTATACTGATGGATGCAAATACCTGTCAGGAAATAATACTTCGTTGCCCTGTCTTAAAATGTTTTCATCTACCATTATGGTTTCATAGTAGAAAAGTATCTGCAAACAAGATATTTTTTGTATAAATAGAAATTAGTGTATTGCATGAACTTTGAACAAGTAGCAGAACTTTTAGCCAAAAGTATGTCTTCTCCCATTAGCCTGCCTCTACTATGCCACACACAAGTGCCTCCACATCTTTATATGCAGTCTGTGTCCTCAAGAACCTCACAACAAACATCTTCAAGATATGACACCAAAAATGGGCTTCTTACAAAATAATCACAGTATCAGATTCTCTCGGTGAATGCATCCAGAATCCATATCTAGCAAAATTTGTCCTCTTTAAAACGCTAAGTGGAAAGAAGGTCACAATATCATGACAGCAGCTCTACCCCCAGGACTTGCTGTCAGCTTTCACACATGGCACACCTCATGCTGTCATCCTCCAGTTCTCCCCCAGAAGTGGCAGCCACGCTCTGAACCAGAGTTGTTAGGTAGCCTTAACCACATACAGAAAGCTTGGGGCTTGCAACAGCAAAACACGGTGCTGCCATGGCAGCCAACAGCTCGTGCAACTGTGTACCAATCTGTTCTGTCTCTCAGCAGCTACTTCATGTAGCTACAGCCACTGACTATGCAGGCACATGCTCTTCATCTGTCACACACTGAAAGAGGTTGGCACAAGCATTTTGAAACAGCCAGTGATGCTGCTGGCAGCTCATGTGCTGGAACACACAAGAAGAGAAGTAAATTTTTTAAAAAGCTCATGAAAAGCACTCACCATGCCAAATTAATCCTGCCTTCTGCTGTCTCCTGTCCATCTCTTTCTCACTCCTTTCCTGATTTAAATTGCAAAACTATCATGCTGCACAAGTGGAAGATGGAATGCAGACCCTTGTGCTCCTGGTCCTGTACTACCATACTTGGTCTTTGTGTAGACATTGCAAAGACATCAGGTGGATGTGAGATGTATCCCCAGGGCACCTCCATGGTGAGCAGCCAGCACAAGGGCCACGTTTTACTTGCCCTTCACTGTTATTCTCTCTCTTGCACTGGCAGTTGCCAGTGGGTAACAGCAGGAGCCCAAGCAGCAAGTTTCTGGGGTGAAGGGGGTGCAAACAAGATACACCTGCCCAGGGTTTTTGTAGAACTTCTTTGGAGTTGGGCATAAAGCTTACACATGGTTCGCATGAGCCTGGACACAAGTTGCACGAGTGTGCTGAGGACATCTCTGAAAGGCCAGAATAACTGGAATGCGAATGCAATGAGGACACTTAGTAGGTTAAGTCTTTGCTGCTAACTTCATGCCCAAATTTAATCTTATCCTATAAAGTGTATTTATTTATTTAAAGGATAACACCAGATGTCTTGGTGTCAGGGACCCAGGTTTCAATGAATTATAATGATATGAGAAATGGCAATATTAAACCTCTCTCATCATGTTCTTCACATGATCTCACAACTGCAATCTCACAATTTGTTTAGTATTACAGAAAGCAGAACAAAGGGAGAATACCTATCTCAGAGGAGCTTTTTTTAATAGAACTGAGTTGTGCATATTGATCTAATTTTTTTCTAAGACTTCAGTATCAACCTCAGGAAACTGGTGTATTTACCATCATTGATACAGACAAGTGCTAGTTTGTGGAAGTGATACTGCCAGCAGGGCGGTCTCTTTCTTCCCTCATTAAGAAAGCTTGTTACAGCTAGTTCTTCAATATCCCAGAGGACTAATATTTGTCATCATGGCAGTTTCTGAACTAAAAAATTCACCTGCTTTATGTTCTGAAGTCAGAAATACAAAATCTGCCAGTTCAGAATTCAGGTAAATATTTTGGTACTGTTAACATTTTACTAAATTTGTAAATTAACACCCAATATACTATTGTGTAACTGTGCACTCCATGCATGCCAGAAAAGGTAAATATTTTGTTTTTCAAGTTTTTGATTTAGTCTTCTAAAATAAATTATTAATTTTTAAACATTAACATTTGTAATTAATACAAATGTTAATTAAATGTAAGAAGAAATAACAGCTGATGAACTTCCATAGTCAATTGTTAAGCATATTTTTGAGCAAATATGTCATCCTAAAGAAGGCAAAATGGCCACTCAAAATATAACTTTTTTTTAAAAAGAGGTAAGCTGCTAAATTAAAGACTAAAATTCCTCCATATTTGCTAAGTTATGCTAATCTTCCACCCCTACTTTTCCCTTTGTTATTCAAGGAAATTTTGTGGTTTGGTACAATATTAGTTACTAAAATTTAGATAATCTTTTTCTATTCAGTAAGTATTCTGGTTAATATTGTGATTTTATCCCATTACTTCTACTAAACTTGCTCTATTGAAGTGCTCTAGCCAACAGAGATGGGTCCCATCTTTGTTACCAGTGATTTTTAAATAACTCAGCTGCTTTAAAGAACCCAGAGGAGACTGAACCCAGGCTCAAGATGACCATGAAAGTGGTAAAGACTGGAACAGACACATTTGGAGTTTTTACCTCTAATAGGGTTTGAGGTAATAAAAGTATAAGCAACTAAGGAGGAAACCGGGTGCTAAAAAACCTGTAAAGAGAGAAGGGAGGTAGTTTTGGACAGTGGAAGTAGTGTTTAAGCAGATGCCGTAACACAGGAAGACAGCTAGAGGACATACCAGAAAGAAATGTCATGTGGGAAAGTCTATGACATGGAAGGAATCATGAGCTCTCTGCCTCCTTAAGCCCAGATGAACAATTGGCAGTAGGACAGGGATGCACCTTGGTGTGATGGAGAAGAGTATACACGACAGTACAAACACTGATGGGCAATATCAAATAATTAAACGGCAGAGAATGAAGATGCATGTGGATTTTAGTATCACTGGATCGAACTAGAGTTCAATCAGTAACCAATAGTACTGATTAATTTTGCAGCTATTTAAATAAACAAGGACTTTGTGTAGCTGAGGGCAGCCTGTCATTATCAGGATTGAACCAAAAATACAGTTGTCCTCCAGTGCTCTCCCTCCAGTGCTCGTATTAATATAATTAAGTCAACTACAGATGGAATCCTAACCTAATTAAAAACATAAAACCAACTCTAAAACACATATTTAGCATATTAGGTCAAGAATTTTTTCCTATTTATAGAACTTAGTGACAATGAAGATTCACAAGGATGGAAACAAAATTGTAAAATAATGTCATTAACTAAAATGAATTAAATAAAAAGTTGCTTGTGGCTGTATTAAAAAAAAAATTAAAATCTGTGTCTAATCATACAGATCCACAGAAGTATACGAATACTTTAAAGTGTTCTGTACTTGAATAGCTAAAAAAGTTATAGGCATTTTCTCTTTTTAAATTTAACTTCTGTGGAGTTTTTCACCTCGCTTCTTTCCTGCTTTGCAGGGACTTGTCTCTTTCTACTTTGCTGCCACAAAGGTCACCTTTCTTGATGAGCCTGAATTCAGCGTGGTTAGAAAGAAATAAATTGCACTTGTTCTGTCAGTCATAAAGATGGCTTGGGTTGCTAGTGCAATGTGTTTTATTCAAGAGCTGTCTTAGATCCATCAGTTGAGGAAGTGTCCAGAACTTGACAGCTTACCTGCCTTCTTTGGGACTCTTCTTTGACTCCAATTTGAATCGAAACTCCGATGTCTGCTAGACCTGTGGCTTTATTTGGACCCTGAAATCCAAGTGAATAGAAGAAGGATCTTCTCTTCTCATGTAAAATGAAATTAATAGACTGAGAAGAGTATGAAGCAAACACATACAGTTCTGAGATTTTATAGAGCAAAAAAAAACCACCTTGCACTGTGATACCTGATGAAAAAAAATATTTTTGACTGTGACAGTTGACTTGGTCTTTTACATTCTACTATTTATAGAAATTTAGTGTGTTATTATAGATCATATTCATTTTTCGTTGAACGACTGCAGCCTTCTTTAACACTTGTATAGATATTTCTAATAAAATAATGCATTTTTTTATTGTTTGCTCTTAATCCCATTCATCAGGATCAGAACCTTAATTTCCTGATGTTTTAACTGTCTTCTACTATTTTAGAGTTTTGTTGAGTGTAGTTTTATACTGCTGTAATAAATCTACTACAAAAAGCCTTCCAAATGGATATTCAAAAGCTTACAGTAAGTAAACCAGAAAACCTACAGTGTCATGACGAGCTTGTAGCTAAAAGGGATTGTAAAATAAGATTTCCAATAATTCATTAGCTAAAAAAAATGCAGTTCTAGGAGGAACGGAATGAGGATAATAAAAAACAAAGTAAGGAGCAGCCAACATATGGTGATGAAACAGCCAATATGTGAAAGGAATTAATTCTGTCTGTCCCCCACAACCACTGTGTAATATATTAAGAATAAACTCCTATGTTAATTTTTGAACAATAACAACAAAAAAGTTTTACATATTTTATATACAGATTTGTTTTGGAAAAGCAAAAAGCAAGGTAAACAACTTCAGTTTTATTTATACAATAGAAATACAAGGAAAAGTTAATGTAAAATTCCCTCATGATGAATGGTGCAAGAAAACACTCAGAGGAGCCTCTTAAGAGAAAAAAAAAAATACATTTCAACAAAAAATTAAAAGCTCAGATGACTTAGCTACGACTACCACCAGGCACTCCATATCACATCTGGTATGAAATGTGTGTCTAGGCAAGGGTATCCCACCTCTCTTCTCACATAAAGTCATGGCTCTGAGACAGCAACCTCAAGAATAATCACCCCACCTCCCTGAAGAGTAAGTTTGTCCTCCCTTTTTCATCCCATCCTGACAATGTTCATAGTTTCCAAGTTAACCACATAGACTCTGTGATTGTCTAGGGCACCTTTGTGAGGCACAACACTCTATAATAGGGAGCCAGGAGCTGTTGCTGAACATCTTATCATGTTCCTACTGCTCAGCCACAAACGCCAGTCAGATAATTGGTGGCAAATGGCCAAGTACCATAGCTGCACACAGGCCCTTTATTGATGGATCCTTTACTGTCAGCATGAATGCATCCCCAGAACTGATTTAGGTAAGCAACCCTACACAATTAGAATTGAAAACTCTGCTTGCCTCTGTCTGTGTTTTGAATGTCTGGGAATGTCTACCCTTCAACAGTTTCAAACTTTTCTTGTCTTCCATGAGATTTTCTGCAAACCATCACTGATTAATCAAAACAGAAAAATATCTTTTTTTAAAGTTATTTTGCAGGAGACTGTATACAGAAGAAAGGTTTTTATTTTGTTCAGCAATACGCAATGCAGTCTGAGAACTATTACATTTATACTCTTGCAGCTCTTAAGTGCCTACTAAGCAGAGAAAAGAGCCTTGGTGGAGGCTGTTCAGATGAAGGAGAGCCTCTTTTTTGTCTTTAATTAATCACTTTCACATTATAAGTTTCATATAATCATTCTTATATTCTCAAAACCTCTTATTTTGACCTATGGTGGAAAAGCAGAATTACCCTGCCTACAGCTTGCTTTCTCATTTTTAACATCTTAAGCATACAGCTGTATAAATGAGACAATGTATGTGATCAATGAATAGAGGGAATAACAAATTCTATCCTCTAGACCAAGGTAGCACACAGATTATCTTGAATCACAGCTGATGGCAAACCCAGGTCAAGCTTTCTCTCTTTGCCTCCTCCAAAACCAAGTTATTCCTGTAGTAATAGAAGTTTCCAGAGGGAAGAAGGAGGGAGTACCAAAGAAGCACGAAGACAGTGAACTCGGGGAATCCGTACTGAAGAGTGAGATTAACTTTTCCCCTTATTGGCATGGGGCAGGAGATGGGGGGAAATGAGATGATGCTAAGGAAGGAGAGGGAATATCCCTTGTAGCAGTGCATACTGCTCCTATTCCCTAATTTCTCACTTAGTAAAGGATTCGCAACACTCAGTGCTTCACTGCAGCCAGTGGCTGCAATTTCCAGGTTGATCACTTGGAAACGAGACACAGAGCAGAGCCACTGCTGCTCTCTGACAATAGATGGTTGCTTTGGGCAGCCTCCTATGCTTAAAGCCAGCCCTGACCGACAACCTAAGCGACAATTTGAGATGTGCTGCCAGGTACTGCTCCCTGTCCATGGCCCATAACAGTACTACAGCCCCCGAGTTCTCCACAGTGCACAATATAATACACAATATACATTGGGAAAAAAGAGAGTACTGCCATCAAAAAAATCCCAAATTATCCCTTAATTCCAAAGTTACTTGACTTCTTTGAACCTCTCCTGTGAAAGATAGCTTGGATTCAGGTCTACATTTTGTCTCAGTTTTGGCTACTGTAAAAGCCCAAGGGGGATGCAAATCTAGAAAGGGGATACTTAAAAACTACCCAGAAAAAACATTTTTTAGGAAGTTACGCAAGTCAGCCTTTTCCAAACTTTTTTTAAAAAAAAACAAAACCCAAAACATAACAGGATATCAGAAACATGCTTAAGAGGATAAACATAGCTATAACTTTGTTTGCTTTCCAGCAATCTCTTTCCAGAGTAACATTCCCATAAGACTATAATCACCTACTGAATAGAATTTATACTAAAGGAACAAACTATCCCACCAAAAGCTCGAACAGAAAAGCGTAAAACTATGTCTCAGGGGAGAAGGGGTGCAGAGAATAGTTACATGCAGCTCAGTGACTAAAGTCACAGGATTGTGCTGTTCTGTTCAACTTTAATCTTGCACAATTATTTTTACAGCCTACTATATGTCCACAGTTACACACTAGTTCAAATCAATTTTACATAATTTTGAAGGCAGCTTGTTTGTTCCATGAGAGCTTAAGCTGATCTTAAACCACGATATTCTAACTGATAACCAGTTGATGTGGGGAGCAGTGGAGGAAAAGTTTAACTTCTGTCCAGATCCGCTCCCTAGTCCAGCACACCACCCACTCATATGAACACCATCAGTCAACAGAAGGAAAGACTGATCAACAGAGATAATGGGATGGGGGGGATAGCAGTGGCCCAAGTATAGATCAATTAATATTCCTCTAGAAATTTTTAATTAAAGTCCTGTTAACATTTTGTAACCTTAATTTCAGTACATGCTGCTTGGTATTTCTTAACATTTAAATAAAGTTTTATTTTCATTTTTAAGTCTGGACAAACTAAAGAATATCTAAACTGGTGTTTACATAAAACAGTTAAGTAATTACATTTTCATGGTTTTGTGCATGACACTTACTTTCTCAATATCTTCACACAACACGGGAAAAGCATCTTCACTTAAACAACACACAGAATGTTTTTAAATTATTCTACCAATTCCATTTAGTAACTGTCTGCAAAACAATGGATTAATATAGTTCAATATTTTACCTTTTGTTTTCCTGACAGACATCAGAGTCCAGTAAGGAATTATCTATTTAGCTGTAATATGAAAATACATAGCTTTTTCTCTTATTCATAGCTTCACTTGCCCTTTTTTGTTAAAGTGAGCACAATAAGCTTTAAATCACTATACTTAAAATATAACTGAACAGCTATTTAAGCAAGCTTAATACATCGGTATCTGTCTTATGTTGTGGTGACTATACACTTGACCCTGAATCCCACAGCAACGTGGAAGACTTTTCTGCTGTTGGGACTCTGAATTACATAGACAGAAGTAATAGATTTTCAATCTGCAAATGACAGAAAGTTTTGTTTTCCCTATGTGAAATTAACTTAGCTTGACATTGCAAGCATCCATTCTAAAGCAGCATTCTAGGTCTTGGGCTTTTGTTGTTTAATTTTATCACATAAAAGAAAAAAGTTAGATTGACATTGTGCATCACAACAGCCCTTGGTGAGCATCCAGTACTTTAGAAGCCTTGTTTAGTAATACATATTTCTACCATTAATATTCTTCTGTTGTCAGATTTGCCCACAGACTCAGATTTCTTAATATTTCCAGCAGATGGTCAGAAATAACATGCATGCAAGGATAAAGAAGAGGAAGCAAATTTCAAAACAATGCTATAGTCTTCATCATAGAAGTGTTATTTTTGTAATCAAGTGTGGAGCTGCACATATGGTGTCTGATTTATCCTCATATTTTCACTGATGCAAACCTGCTATGATAATATTAATGTAAAAGTAATCATATCAGTTTTCAGTCAGTCTGGGAGCACAGAAAAGGGTTGTGCGCTTTTCTTTTCTCCTTTTCTTTTCTTTTCTTTTCTTTTCTTTTCTTTTCTTTTCTTTTCTTTTCTTTTCTTTTCTTTTCTTTTCTTTTCTTTTCTTTTCTTTTCTTTTCTTTTCTTTTCTTTTCTTTTCTTTTCTTTTCTTTTTTCTTTTCCCATGAGTAATTCCATGATTTTTTTCCATGTCTAGTGAGATATACCAAAGGCTTTTGCCCTCTGCCTAAGTATTTTACACTAAAATCTAATTCCTGCTGAAGGGAAAAATGACAGTCTCTTAACATGGAACAAGAGATAAAATATTTCTCTGTCCATATATATATATATATATATATATATATATATATATATATATATATTCCCCCCCCCCCCCGGGGATATTTAAGAGCACATTCTGAAGTTTTGTTTAATTTATACGTACAATTACTTAATTTTTGTCTTCACATTGCACTCTTTAATCCCAGTTGTGCCAAATTCTGAGCCTTCATTTGCGAACAGTTATGTGGCACCTTCTGAATATAGACGTATATTAGTACAAACCAAAAGGAATAGCAGGATTTTTACTGTCCAGCTCCTAGAAAGCATAGCCTTTTATTTCTGTTCTCCATTTCCTGTTAATCATGAGAGACTAGGTAAACTCAGAAATATACTAAATTATAACTTTATGGGTAACACTTCTTAAAAGGTATTTGTTCATATTTTAAAATTCAAAGATATCAGATTTTCATATAGCGGTAATACTAATTCTTTTTTTTTTTTCCTGGGCTTTGTACGAAGTATAATTAAAGTCTAAAAATAACTTGCTATGGAGTAGCCTTTCTCTAGATTGTTCCTCCACCACTACTGAAAAACCTCAGATGAATGTATTTGCCTAGATGCATCATTTTCAATTTGGAAACTTCAACTATGAAGTTTCACTTTTATCATTCATCTTTGTAAATTAACTTAACCCTCACTGCACATTGCATATTCACTCAGCTTTTGCATCCTATGTTGACTGAAAAGAGTTTGACTGTCTTCCATAGCACTTTACTATTTCTTTATGCCCCAGTTTAAGTTACTTAAAGGAGGTGTTTTAACTTGTGCAGTTTTACATTTGACATTTTGTATTCCATGAAAGGCTACAAGGTGAACATGTTAGAAATTGTTGTACATAATTAAGCACACAATTTTTAACACCAAAAAATCTCATTTGGTTTATTCAGAAGGTGGCCATTTATGAAAATAAATGACTATAAAAGGGGGGGGAGAAAAAAAATAATTTAAAAGATAACACAGGAAACAAGTGCAATATTACTGCTGGTCATTAATAGCAGAAATGGAAAAAATAAAGTTATGCATTACATCTATCCCACACAAATAATTCTGATGCAATTATTACAAGATTGTGATAGAACTTATCCCTCAAACACTAGTCCAAAGCAATTAAAACTTCATAATGATTCATTAGATTACAAACCTAGTCTGTACACAGAACAAAGGATATGCTGAGCAACTACTTGTCCCTAAATATTCACTGGTAAGAGTGATAACAATAACTCTTTTCAGCAAATGATATTCCTTCTTGCCTTCCCTAATTAACCACGGCTTGTACAAAAGTGGACCTTACCAAAGATCACCTCAGAAATCCAGTTCAAGAAATGGCTAACCAATGCTAAAGAATCCCCCAAATTATTCAGTCTTTTCCTTTCTTAAAAACACCAAGCTGGATCTTACAGGGATGTTAATGGATGCAAATCAATGTAACACAGCATTCTCTGCTGCATGCTGGGATAAAAAAATTGGTGTGAAAATTCAAAGTTATAATCTGAGGCCTTAAGAATCTCAGATGTTTGGGAAGTTTAAAGTGAGATTTCACTTTGAATCCTATTTTAAAAGTATAAATGTTTTATGTAACACTTTATATATAGCATTAAAAGAACCCCAGTTTAATACTTAGATGACACAGATTTTTACAATTCAGAATATCATTGCATGCATACAATCTACTTGCACCTTCTCTATTAGAAAAAGGAACAAAGATACAAGACTCTCCTTATGTTTTTACCATTAAGAGCTTCGTGATCAGATCTTTAAGCTTTCTTTCAGCATTGACACACATGATAACTCCAGGAACAGATACCCAGTTTATCAAAAATACAAGACCAATTCACTACACTTAGACCTTTTGTCTCTCACAAGGAAAGTAGAGAATGATAAAACCAAAGTTATTAGCCATATTACTTCACACCATTCATGAAGGAGTCAGATATACCACATACATTAATAAAAAAACTAACTCATTACAGTTGGCAAATATATCACAAACTTTCATTTATATCTCTTTATTAATATGAGAGCTATTCTATCTCAGAAATTATGATAACATGAGGGTAGGAGGATGTTAATTTTGATATTGATTCCTAAGGCTTTAGAAATATAAATAAAATGTTCAGTATAGCTTTATTATCTTTTTATGTATTTACCATGTTTATTGTTACAAAGACAAGCATGGAAACTCTTTTAAAAGTTTACTTATGCACGGAAGAAATTACTGAGAGCCTAGAGCAGTAGATGAATGTGACTATCGCACTGAAAAGATACAAAGGAGAAATATATTAAAATATTAGATTTTTGGTCCATAGGGGACACAAATTTTAAGATATGATGCCTGAAGCACTCTATTAATGCTTCAAATGAAACCCCCAAGGTGTAGTTAACCTCCTCCCACCCCAAGAACATACAAATGGACACTGCTCAAATATTTTTGTGATAATAATTCTCTGAGCATAAAAGAAGAGAATCAGCTTATTATTAGATGGTAGACTAAAATGTAATTATAGCTAAGCAACACAGTTTAACTTCACTTGAAAAACTGTTTCCAGTTCAAAGAATAATTAGCATAATTCAAAAGTTAAATCTGAAGAGTGATGTTACTTATGTTTTTTCTTTTAGTGTCCCAAGAAAAGAACGAAATCAGCCCATGCATCAATGTGTAGAACATTTTTAATAGACTACTACTATTTATTAATAAAATCTAAAATAGAATTATAATTTTCATGTTAAAACACCACCCTACTACTAATTATTACTAGGTTTCTGAATTACATAATAATATAAAGGTAGCATATATGGAAGACAGAAGCATAACATATTAGAGGACCAATTAATTTAAAATTAATAGTTTTGACTCTCCACTGCACTAGCTGAGGCTCATTAACTCTAAAAGTCATAAGAAATGAATTCAAAATATGACCAGTCTTCAAACTATCATAACCTGATGCTATGTGTCTTGTGGTTTATTCTAAATAAGAACTATCTCTGTGAAAGGACTTGATAATATGGAAGAACAGCAATGTGATGTCATGTATTTCAGTTTGAAAATCAGCACTCAAGATTAAAAACATCAATTTCTCACTGAAGGTGAGGTTATGGCTAACTTTGGCTGCTGCAAGGAGAGGGAGGACCCATCCAACTTAATTCCATTTTACAAAGGCAAGTTAAAAATGCTGGCAGAAAGAGCTTCTCTTCCTTCTCTGTGTCCTTTCTGCTGCTAAAACACCTGATAAACTGAATTAATGTTTCCACCTTGAAACAGAGTGAAGGACTCTGTTAAAATAATATGCTTCATGTTAACATCAGGCTTTACGCTCCTGTGAATAATGTAGGGCTAATTGGGCAAATATTTGGCAATGGTACTGTGTTTCTGACCATATTCTGAGTCTTTACCTCTCAGCTCTGAGAAATACTTGGACAACACTGAGAAAATCTGCCTTTACCAAAGGTACTTGGTCCCAGATTTCATTCTACAGGTTCAACAATCTCAGATCTTTCATAAAAAGTGAATAGTCACCAAGATGTTGCACAAACTTTATGTTATATTAAGGCTTCTGCTTTTTGTTGACTTCAGACTCAAACTAGAACCTTAGAAAGGAAAAATTAGGCACTGCTAGAAATGGTGCTGCAGAAGTGGCAAAAAACATTCTAAAAAGCATCAAAATAATTCTCCTTCTCCTGAAAACAAAATGTACACACAAAAAGCAATTTTAAAATGAACATGATGCAGCTCTTCTTTTACTTGAGTACAATAGCTTATTTTCTGTTGTGTTAATAGAAAGTTGGACTGCTGTAACTCTAAAAGATAGATATTTATGACTTGGTCACTTGTTTATGTGCATTTAGCTTTCCATTATATTAGTTTGTTCTCAGAAAGCAGATACCAGTCTTTTCTGTTTGTATACTAAATGTTTTTGAATCCTGCATTAAAAAATAAATCTGATGGTACTAAGGATTATTTCTTAAAAGAAAATTTAGATTTTAGTGACTTTTCCATGTAAAGAATACAATATTAACAGTTATAATATAACTGTACTTCATGCACTCTCATATCGAGTTCATACAGGGAGCAAATATATCCTAGGAATGACAGTCAATACAGGAATTTTTATGCTGGTCATGACTAGAGGCTATAATTTTGCTATGCTTTCCTGGAAAAAAACAGAAATCCTTTTGTGGCAAATTATGGAATATATGATTCATAGGAGAAGTTTCTTCCTAATCTATTTTACTTCTTCAATTCTTTATAAGTATTTTGTCTTTATGCGTAGATACACATTGCAACGTTTTTGAATGCTGATCATCAACAACTTGAGTTAGATCACATCTAGAGTAGTGTGTCCTGTTTTGGGCCCCCAGTGCAAGAAAACTATGGATAAACTGGAGGGAGTTCAGCAAAAAGACAATAGACATAAACTGAAATTGGGAAAATCTGACTAAATATAAGGAGTAACTTTTTCACAGTTATTTTGCCCACTTTTCTGCAGTTTATTTACCTTTTTTCCTAAAGAAATCTTCCTAGATATCACGGCATTTTCATACATCCAATCCTCTTGTTGTTCCTGTTTCTTGTCATCACTGGAAGGGCGTGACTATCAACAAACACAGCCCTCATACTAAAGGATTATTTATACTAAAGGATAGTTATAAAATTGGTGGCACTATATTCAGCCTCTAACACAAACAAAACTTGTATTTATTTTTTTTTACTGATCTTGCATATGAATTTAGAATTCCATTGATCTACCATAATAATGTGAAAGGGCTTTTTTTTTTATTTCCTTCCTAGTAATTATTGTTGACAAAGTTTAACAAAACCTGTAACATTTTATCACTTGTAGTGATGTTTTAAATACAGTTTATGAAAGAAAATATAAAAAATATACAACTTGAAATGTTCAACTTTGAAGCATATCATAATTTACAAGCTACTTGAAAAAGTTTATTTCCACTACTTTTCATTAAAGAAGAAAAATTCCTACCTGTTTTTGTTTCCTTATTCATTGATTTGTCTAAATGATTAAAAGTATGATTTACCTATTATTTAGGAAAACAAAGTTCTGTTACAATAATGAAAATACATACAGTTCAGAGTTACAATGCAGAAAGCATCTAAAATATTCTGTTTTGTAATAGAAGCAAAAGTATGCAAAGTAATGTTTTGGCAGGGGGTTTGGACTAGATGATCTCCAGAGGTCCGTTCAAACCTCTACCATTCTGTGATTCTGTTATAATCTAGAAGTTCCTATCATTTAATAAAAGAGCAGTTTTAGCCATGAATAACATTTCATATAATGAATGTCATGGAGTTTTAATACTATTTTATTTCCTTTTGTAGGTATTAAGAACATATTTGGGAAGAAACTAAAAATTATTTCAGAAAGTTTTTCACATGCTGATTTTTAAAGTTATAGTGGCTTTTAAAACAAGGATACCCATTCAGTGGTAAAAATATTTCAGAATTACAATAAACCTTACTTAGATTAAAATGAGAAAAAAGCTCATTCTGTCAGGAAAAGAAAGAAGTATTTTAAATATCCTTCATCTTCCAACTAACATTTTCAAGTACTTTATTGTACAAAAAAGTCTTTCTGAATCCTGCTCTGAAAAGCACTGCTGGACACCAATCACAATTAATTCAAATGCAAATAAACTGTGAACTTCAACCTATTTCAAGCAATCAGTGCAGGCATTGCCAATTCTCCCCTCATTTAACTCTTTAGAACTTCTTATTTTCTTAAGATCTGTACAACTGAGAAATGCAGTCAAATAATTCACCACTAATTTCACTTAGCATATAGTAAAAAAGGAATTAATTGAATTTACTTGCTAGGCTCATTTCTAGGGTAGTAAGGGTAAATACCTGCATAAGCATTGCTATCAAATAAAGCTAAAAATAGATAAAATATACATATCTTCAAGTCATTCCAATACCCACTTGGCAAGGAATCATGCCTGGCTAAACCACAACAGTCTGGCTGATTTGAACTTATTTCATTACGTCTTGACCAATATACTCAGCCAGTACAACCAGAAAAATGGGAAATACTGGTAAGTGGGGAGTATTTTTGCAGCAATGTCTTTATCTGCACTAGCCCATCTGAATCGAGACACATTTGTTAATAAATGTAAGTGCTGGAAAGGAACACAACCTACCTAGTAGGAGACAAGGCTGTTACTAGAGGTTACTCAACCCAAAACCTAAAGAAAGAACTTGTGAAATAGCACAAATGAGAGTTAGCCTGTGTGTTTGACTTCTCTTGACACCATCCCCTGGGCATTAGCAGTCATTGATATTGGAAATCTTAAAGGGAGCTCTATACAGCACTGTTTTCAACAGTGCTGGTCAGCCACAACTCTTATTCAACCCATAGCCTTCTCAATATCTTTTTAGTATAGAGTATAGTAAGTTTCAACTTACTCTTCTTCTAGTAGTGTAGAAGAGTGTTCTTTGTCTTTTCTGTCTACCAAGAGACAAGGAAAAGTGCACTGTGTTAAATATGCATAATATCTTATGCAAATAAGTTCCTAGCCTTTTCATTTGTTGATAGTTATTCCCCATGCTTCAGAAAAAAAAAAAAAAAAGAAAGTTTTAAATATAAAAATATAAAACAGGATTAAACAGATTTGCAAGTAAACTTGCTGATCTATTTACTTTCCTTTAAAATTACATAGCATAATAGTCCAAGTTACACTGAATAATTAATAATTATTTTCCACTTTTGCCTAGAAAAACTGAAGAACAAAGTTGAGAGTAGCATTTGACTCATTACTCCCCCTTCAGCCTGTGATTCACTCCTGCAATATTTAACATCCTGAATTATTATACTTGCCAATCTGGAGAAAAAAATATTCATAATTGGCTACCTAAGTTTAATTTGACCTCTTACCTTTGAAGTTTCTAAGCCAAGTTCAGAATTGTTAAAAGGCAAAACTATTCATATTGGAGCTCCACCTTTTTATTTAGGTTTGAAACTAACAAAACCAAGCAGAGCCTTGCTTTTGTTAGTATTTTTTAGTCTCTAAAAGTCAGAGTAGAGATACACAAAATTTATACTTTCGAAAATGTTATATAAAACAACAGTTTAGAACTTCCTGTATTTAAACCAGAGGGTGTAAAAAAAAAAAAGTTTGCTATTTATTAGAAATATAATTTATGCAACAGTTCTTTTTTTTCTAGGATCAAATATCTTTGGTTTTTTTTAACAAATACTGAAGACTGATGGATAAACTCACACTAAAAAATATCAGAATGATAAACCAGCATGATTAGATAGATCTAGAACACAGCTAGAACTGAGCAACCATAACATTTGGGTTTTTACTGAGTACCGTTTACCTTCAAAGGCTATAGTCCAGTAAATAGGCAAGTGATCCACTATCAAGTGGAAGCTTGGGATGACTGACAGCTTGAATGCATGTTGATTATCATCAATAATTGTAAGCATATGCCCTTACAGTCACATCTCTCTGTGTTGGTCAGTGTAAGCAGGGTCTATAAAGCAGCACTTTAAAAAGGGGTTTTCCCTGAATACCGACTTTATGACAAAACTCCTCCCTGACTTTGCATTAGTTCTGCAGTCGGCTGTTTGGTCAAGTCATTAGTATCCAGTTTTCTTCAACTTTTGAATGGTGTTGTTAAAGATCTTGGAACTGCACACTATAAAAAAATCACATCCATATAAGTATACAAATATGCTTGAAGAAGAATTACTACAGAAGACTGACTTTTTCTAATTAGAACAGATGACCAAAATGGCTGTGGACCTCACTTGATGTATGTATATATTTAGAACATCATTTTATTGAAAAATAGCAGAGCCACTTTACTTCTTTGAGAGTCTACATATAATTTCAAATCTCCATCTTTTTAAACATGATTTATAAAATAAAGCAGACCAAGACAAAACATTGCATAGAAAATACAATCAGACATAAGATACAAATGTCAAAGTGCAGAATTAATGTCTTCGTATCTATCCTAGGTTTGCCCGGGACAGAGCTAATCCCCAAGAAGCTGTGAGGGGATAGAGCCAGAGTAGCGGACCCAAACAAGCAGATATTTGATACCATATGACCTCATGCTCACTAGATACACTGGGGAAGTTGGCCAGGGAAGGGGGGCATCAAGGCTCAGGAACGGGCTTGGCATCAGCTTCAGGGTGGTGAGTAATTACATTGTGCATCATTCTCTTTGTATATTCTTTCAGTAGTATTATTGTTATTATTATTTCTTTTCTCCTTGTGTTGTCCTATTAAACTGCCCTTATCTGAACCCATGAGTTTTACCTTTTTTTTTCCGATGCTCCTCCGCATCCCACTGGGGCAGGGGAAGGAGTGAGCAAGCAGACGTGTTGTGCTTAGTTGCCAGCTGGGCCTAAATCAAAACAGCATCAAAGTTTATTATCTGATTGATGCTGATAAAATTACTGATCTCAGCAAGATCAATGACTTTTACTCATGTAATGATGAATGTAGTCCCTTTCAGTTAATGGGACTGTGTGTATGAATGAAGACTACTCTAGTGAACAAGGATTTTCAGATTCAGGCCCTGTACATTTGCAGATAAACATCAAAAGTTGGGCCATATACTTAGTGGGTTGGGGTGGTTTTGTTTGCACCACATGCTTCAAAATTAACTTTTCCAAAATATTTTTGTAGTATCTACTTCAGAAAGCAAGCATCCTGAATCTTCATGCTTTAAAAAGTATCATTATTTAAAACTACATCAAAAAGTTTCAAAACAAGTTAATAATCATGTCAATGATAGAAGATAAGAACTGTCCTCTCTGATGGGTAAAATACTAATGAAGGTTTGCAACCAGTGCAAGTGCTGTGTAATAATTTTTCTTTCCCTACCATTCAAGACAGAAAGGCAATAGCTGCTTTATAACTGGGGGCAGGAGAGGGGAATAGTAAAACATATGTACTTCCTAATTCTACCTACATTTAGTTAAATTCTTGGCAACCTAAACTACTTTCTTGTCAATTTGCTTGCTTTCAACTTTACTACTCAGTAGTGCTGTACTTCTGCCCAGTAGTTATCTTTATATTCTATCTGATCAAAATATTCAGTAAAAACATTAACAATAAATAAATTATGCAGGAATAAAAAAACACTATAGTATATGAAACAGTCTCATCATCTTCATCTCATCAGCAAATGTTATCTCACGCTCACAGTTACTACAACTGCTAGCACTTGTGCAGGACCACTATGTTAAAAAACAGCTGTGGTTTAGGTCCCAGGTTCCAAAGGAAATTCATCACAAACACAAGAGTATGAAGAGTCACATAATGCTAAAAAACAAGGACTTCATTCACTTTCTTGTTCTGTTCAGCCATCTCAGTAGCGCTGGCTAAATGCAGTACCAGCCCATTCCTTCTGGAATCAGCCTTAATCTCAGACAGAAATCCCTGCGTGGCACTCTGCTTTGCGTGTGCAGAACTCTTAACAACTCACTGAAGCAGTAGAAAACCCCTCTGTGAAGCAGAGCACTCTACCCAGCTTGCAAAAGGTTAAATACTGCTGAAATAGCAAGACATCTCTTCTGCCCACGCTTCCCAGTTCCATTCAATTACCTATAACAGCAGTCTTCTAATGCAACATAATACGGTATTATTAAATCAGAGATTCGCATTTACACCTTGTTGTAGCCTGGAGGAAGGCCTGACGTTCATCAGTCACTATCAAAGGAAACAATCCACAACTTTCACAGGCACATGCATACCACATTGACCTTGGAGACAGAGGTGGGATGATCCCTTTCAGAAAGGTGCTGTTTCACAAATTCACAGGATTACAGTGTTAAATGTTTTATCAAGTAACAAGGTATGACCACTCTTCTGTTACACACGCATACGGGCACCACAAGAACACAGAGCAACGCGAGGCTATGCTTTTAAATCTGTTTTAATTCCTACTTTGCTCTTTACTTCCCAGAATGACCTTACATATCTCTTATTCTCCCAGACAGAATCGATTAGAGCTTTCCTTGTCCCCCCAAACTGCTGTTTCTATCAAGGAGCTTCTATAATATCTTCTGATGTCTCTTTATAACACTTAAGGTTTCTAGAATAAAATATTTTTGAACATTTAAACACTATCCTAACAGCAAGTTTTTAAGAAAAAACAAACCTCTAAATTCTCATTTGAGATTCCTCTTTTGTTTACAGAGCCCTTTTCACTGAAAACTGCACACCTCTTTCCCAGGCATTGCCCCTACACTGACTTAAGCTCTCAACTTTGCTCTGCCTTCAATTGCCAGATCTACCATTTATATGCAGATACCAAATGAAGGAAAAAAAAAAAAAAAACACAACCAAAATCTTGCTTACCTCATCCAAGAGTCACTAAAGTCCGCAAGGAAAAACAAATGCCGGGTCCCCGTGAGAGAATCGCAGAGGAACACTCCTTCGGCTGACAAAGCCAAAAGCAGACCCGCCGCGATCCGGCGAGGGAGCCAGCTACTCCCGGAGAAAACTCGCAGCAATTCCCGGCACCGCGCTTCCCGCCGAGCCCAGGCGCGGGGAGGCGAGTCCCAGCAGAGGCGCAGGGGAGGCGGCAGGGCGCCCGCCCTCCCGCCCGCCCTTCAGCACCCGCCGCGCCGCGGACAGCACCGTCCCCGCTCGCCGCCGCCACCGCCCCCGCTCGGCTTCGCTCCGCTCGGCCCGGCCGGCGCCACTTGGCCCGGCCCCCGGCCCGCCCTCGCCCCGCCTCCGGAGCCGCCGGCAACACCGTACGTGTACCAGAACTTGCTCTCAACTCCCTCCATCTTTTTTTTTTTTTTTAATTCTTTTTTATTATTATTATTTTTGGTGGGGTGTGGGAGACCAGCGTCTTTCACCTCCCCTCCTCTCCGAAGGGACCCTCCGCAGGGAGCTGTTGCCCCAGTGGAGTTCACTGTTTCCCCCTTCGTTCGCCTTTCGGCAGTCTCCCCGCTCCGTCTCCCGGGGCCCCACCCCTGGCTTCTCCCCACACCACATTGGAAACCGAAGTTCTCTCGCCGAGCGGCCGCACCCAGAACTCTTGGGGTAGCTTGCAGCACCGGTGCCCGCAGAAAGAAGAGGAACTGCTGTGAAATAGCGAACAGATCTCAACTGGAGCGCAGAGGATTATTGTGCTTCCATTTTTAAAGCAGGGTGGATGTTACGCAATATTTATAAGCTTTAATATATCATCCGGCTCTCTGAAAGCTCAAGTATGCTGGAGGCTTTGCACAGCCTCTATCAGTAATCCCTACTATCGAGATCGAGTTTTAGCACCCAAGTGTTGAGGTAGAGCTCCTTCCTTGTAACTGATGTGTTAGTATGAATCATCTTCAGCCATGAAACATAAGGAAAAAAAAAAATCACCCAGATATAAGATAATTAATTCCATCCATCCCCTGTTTATAATAAGAACAAGTACCTTTGGACAAACAGAAGCAAACAAAACAAAAAACCCAGAAGCTAATAGTCTAAAAATTAGAAATATATTTACTTTAAACAGTAGTTTGAAGTCTCACTTGAATCCTTTTTATTGTGAGATAACAGGTTTAGTTATCTGATTTATTCCTTTTAAATTAGTTTACTATCCATTCCACCACTTTTAAAGAGTAGCTACTTAATCTGCAATGTGAAATAATTATGAAAATTAAGTATCTACTCTTCATCTCATTATAGGTTACCTGCTTCTGGCCTTTTGAGAAAATGTGTTACAGATTAAAGTATTAAACTGTCTTTATATTATCCATGACTAGGGTAAGACAGACAGAGGTCAGCTGCTCTGACGTACACTAGCTTGCTAGGCTTATTATACTTGTGTTTACATGTGGAATAATCTTGTACTGAGAAACAAAACTAGGTAAAACTCATACTTAAAGAACTGAACTAGTTAATATAGGAAATAATAAACCAGGATAGGTTGGACTGCAGTAGCGTACGACTATTTTGTGAGGAGGTTCTTACTGAACTGCTAATTAGGTCATGGCATTGCAAGAAGAAACACGATTAACTTTTACACACAATGTGTAGAATATAAAGCCAAATCAACCAGACATTGATCCAACCCTTTATAATTGCCAGATATCATAAAGCCAGCCTGCCTAGCATCCAGATAACATTTCTGAACCCCTATGATTCTATTTCTCACCTTACTTTTCTCTTAAGCCCTCTCAGGTTTTTTTTTGCAAAGTACAGACGGAATAAAATTGAACTACTTAATAACAATTTTTGAGATGCAAAACTGATGTTGAGTCAACTTTGCTTCCTATTAACATAGCTGCACTAGAAACTTGCCTTGGACAGAGGTAAACCTAAGAATTACTTGTTTGAAATTAAGTGGGAATTGAAATCTTGTGAGGGCAAACAGGGACCTTGCTCATCCATTCTCCTTTGCCATTGTGGAAGTACATGAAACAAACCATCAATAATTATATAAATGTTTTATATAACCCAATTAATGAAGCAGTTAGGAAGTCTACCAAATTACACAAGGCCTGACATACTATAGCTTACTGCTTGGCTTTGCAAATTAGTAGACAAAGAACCCCAAAAATAGCATGTGGAAGACTGTGAAAAGAATTCTGTAAATCTCTAAATCTTGTGAGGACTTCCACTCTTAAATTTGAGTGTAAATAGTGATACAACAGTGTAATACATGAAGGTGTCTTGGTATTCTTGCATTTTTAAATGTGTGTCATCTTTCTTCTTTGGACACTCACTGGGATGTCCGGCTTGCAAAGCTCACATTCGATTAAAGTTACTTTGATGTATTTGTAGTAAGCACATTTTCTAATTTTTCCTCTAATTTAGCTCTATATCAGCTATTCCAGATAATAGTTAGAAAATAAATTTTGCTTATTCTTATGCTGACAGCTTTCTGTCGTCTGCTCAGTGGATATTGTTTATGAGTTCCATTTTGTGTATTGTTTGCTCTACCTTTCCACAAAAAAACCTGAACTTTTTTCCCTACCCCCATTATTTTATGACACCTACATTACATCATCACTGTTTGCAGTTGAAACATTTTCATCCACAGAGTACTGCACTGGGATATTACTTTATTTGATGTAATGCAGAACAGTGTACACTACTTTAATGGAGAATTTACTCTGTGTTTAACAATTAATTGTCAGTCCAGAGAGACTGCTGGTGCTTACTAGTATGTTTCTGGTTTCCATAACCTGAACTGGATAGTTTATGATAATAATTTAGCAGATCCCACATAGTATGCTACACAATTTTACAAGTTTGGTATACACAAGAGTCCCGTGTACTTGGCAATTGATTATGCTTGGTTTTAATTTTTCCACTTCAATTACTGCATTTGGAGCCTTTGCCATTTTTATATTGAGCAGAGAAGCCATTGCAGTAAGTGTTAATGTTTTCTTGCAAAGATGAGAAAGAGGAACTTCAAAGCTGTTTTATGCTTGTTAAGACTATAGGTATTAGTAATGAAATTTCTTTACTTTGTATATATGAGGGTCTCTTAAATATAGGATCCAATAAGCAGGAAATTTTAGGTAAGACAAAGGAAGATCAAAGTCTCAATATATTAAGGGGAAGTCAATGCAAATAACAAATTATAGAGTTGTTTACCAGCCCGTTCAGTATTTGTTCAAAACATTTGCTCTCATACTTTACAGCCTATCCATAACTCACTGAATTTAGAACAACAGTCACTTTCTTTGACTAATTTGGATCTCCTTTTCTACCACAAATAATTCTGGAGAAAGGGTTATTTACCTCATAAACAGCACTGCATGCAAAACGAATGCAGAATTGGATAGAAAGCATAGAATTCCAGAAGCAGCTATTTTTCTTCTCTTGGCTTTTCTACTGCTAGCATTTCTAAAGCGCTGAGGTTTTTTGTTTTTGTTTTGGGGGTTTTTTTGTGCTTGGGTTTTTGTATTAGCAATCAGTAAAGAAAAAAATAGGAAATTTCAGAGACTTGCACTGTTAGTCACTCTTCAGATTATTCCAGTGACTTCTGTATGCCTTCGTATGACTCACCACCTGTAACTTCAACAACAAAATTTTACTTTTCTCTGGTATATCTTTAAGTACTCATAATGAGAAAAGTGTTCCCGTGAATAGCATTACCAAGTTACCAAAGAATTCAAGATATTAAAACTAATACCAACAAGCATCACTTAATTTGTTGTCCCAGCTAACTTGACAGTTACAAACTAGTAAACAAGACTGCAAAAAAAAGAAATTATCTTTTTTCTTTTTGAATCAAGAATGGGCAACACTTCAAACACACTTCTTCTATTTGTAGCTTAATACCAAAAATAGTTTTTGGCAATCTGATGGATTCAAGCAAAAAAGAAATATTTCAAAATATATAGTACAAAGTACTACCATTTGTAGTGTTTAATTTCCAGTTCTTTTTAACAGATTTTTTTTTTTTTTTTTAAATTAGAAGAAGACAGCTGCCCCTTCAGTGCAGCTGTTGCTGGTGGCGATCATTGATTAACTTGAAGTCAATGACAGCAAAAGAACTCTCAGCTTGCTCTGACATGAGGTGGCCTGAATAATTCTCCAAATAACTCTCTCCCACACACACCCAGCATGAAGTTTGGGCACATAGATCTTTCCCTTATCTTCCACTGGTCTAATTCACTCAATGTCTGTTTAATGTTTTAATGAAAGATGATAATGCATCCACCATAAACTCTGTGCTGATCATAAAGCACAATAAAATGTGCCAAGACCTGGACCGGTGTTTTTGTAACAGCAGGGCATAGTAAGCACCAGAATGGCAGACACTGGCAAATGCTACAGAAGAAAATTAGCTTACTTGTGGCTTGGAGAAAGGTTGTGCCAACCATCTGGCATTGGAAATCTCACAAACAACAAAAGGATCATAAACGCACATACAAGTTTACCCCATATCTCCTCAAAGTCAGTTTTCACAAAGGAACTCAATTCCTTAAATAAAAGGAATATGCAGTAATGTATACACACAAGAAAACTATCTTTGAAATGCATCAAAATAAATAAAAGGTTTTCCTCAAAATAACTCAGGAGGTTAAAAAAAAAAAAAAAAAAAGCAGCTTAGGCTGAGGTTAGATTTGTAGATTTCCCCAGTATTTCTGATCAAATAATTGCTAAAGGTTCATTTCAGTATGTAGCAACTTTGCAATGATAATCATTCTAACAAGATGTTGTTGTCTCCATTCTCATCTTGTGACTACAAAGTAACAAGTGATTAAACAATAAAGAGATGAAACACTACAGAATTAATATCCACATTAAAAGTTACTATTGAAAAATAATTAAGAAATTAGGATAAATATTAAATTTCTTATCAACCAGGCTTTTTCAACTTCATTTGGGATCAAATAATTTCGTTATTCATTATCATTTAAATCTGAAAACATAATACCACTCGATAGCAGATAACAGATTCTATTAAAAAAAAAAAAAAACAAACAAAAAAACCACACACAGAGAAAGCTGAAGAGACTTCGCTCCAGTTCTTAGTCGTCATGTTTATAAGAGATCTCTTAGGACATCTATTGGGGAATCTTGGTATTGTACTCTAAAGAAAGGAGCCTGTAGAAAGAGTAAGAAAAAAGAAACAAGTTCCTTTTTTGTTGACGGATTTAAACAAGGACGTTACTTCTAACTTTTTCCTCTTCTAGGCAGTCCTCGTTCGATTGACTAGAGCATTTAAAATAAACAAACAAGTAAGAGAAGTGTTTTAGCGCTGATCCTGAAAATTTCACTGCTGAAAGTATTCACTGATGGAAGTAAAAAGGTTGATCCTCTACATTTCATGTGGCAGCTGATTCAATTTTGAGTATTTAAATGCTCAAATTTAAATATTAAGATGAACTTATCATGCCGTGTTTACCTAGAAAATTGAAAACGTAATTTGCATGAAAATGTTTACTAAAACCATAGTGGGAATCTAATTCATAAGGATTAGGTATTAACAAGAATAGCAAAGTTTTTGTATTAGGCTTGTTTATTGTTTAAGTTGGTTTTCCAACCTATTGAGACACTTTAAATCTTTAATTTTCACTTGTGAAGCTCTATGGTATTAATCCTGACATCTTTTCACATTTGTTGTGGTTTATTTCTGTCTACTGACATGGAATATTCTCTGTTCTGTACCTCGTTTCCTCAAAGTTGCACACAGGGGTGATTTTTGGAGACACATGCTGTGTAGCTAGGAATTTTAGTTAGTTTGGGATAGAATAGAAAATAATTGTTCAACTTATTTTACAGAAAGGATAGCATTCAAAATGTTATCAATAAAGCAGCAGCATGCAATATCAGCTTCATTAGGCTGGGTTTATTTTTAAGCAGAACTTCTATCAGGGCCTCTATCTTCCCTTACATGTTTTTGTGCTTTCCAAGAGACAGTACCTTGTAACAGTCATCTGCAAACTCTAGGCAGATCTGTCTGATACCTTGTTAAAATAACACCACCAGCAACAAATCCACAATAACAACAACCTAACCTGAGGCACACTGGCAAATTGTTGATATCCACTACCACTGCAGTTTAGGTAACCTTTCCCCCACCAATAAAAATCCCCTTGAGCAGCAATGGACAAGATGTCTCAACAAAGTATACAAATATCCTTTTGTAAAGCCACAGCAAACTGCAACCCAAAATACCAAAGTACCAAAATACCTTTGTTTATGTTACGCATTATCACAGGAATGAAACCACAGAAATTTTAAAAAGCCATGCAGACTTCTATAGCAGTGTTTGAACATCAGGTATGCTCAAAAGCTCTGTGTAGTCTGTCATCATCCATGAATTGTCTGATCATTACAGCACTAGAGAATCATTTCTCCTACAATTTGATATTTCCTTCATCCTTACTAATTCTGTGTCATGGAGATGAAGCATGATTGCCTGCTTTCAGGTGGGCTCTGCTAGGAATAAGCCAATCTAAATAGCAATTGCATGTCTGGAACATAAGTCTAAGTGAAAATACAATGATATATAGTCTAATTCATTCCTAGATGTATATCTTATTGTATATTTGATTCGTATCCAAGCTGTGCTAATATAAAGGAACCTGTTCTTCAAAGAATGCACTTACTGGCTTTGCAAACAGGTTTGTGAACTCCAGTATCTGTAGAGGGTAAGATACAATTCCTACAGTTTGATGGAATAAGAGCAATCAGCCTGTCCCAGAAGAGCACAAGGAATATTAAATGGGGCAAATATTCTGGCTTATTGTTTTTTGCGACTTTGATACTGTAGAATTTTCCACTTAATTAGGAGATAAATTTCATCAAAGGTTCATGCTGATATAGTACCAAGTAGATATGGTAAAGAACACAGTGCACTTTTCAGTTGGGAAACAATGTCATTGTCTCCTGTGAATCAGTTAGTCCATAGTTCTACACAGCCAGAATCCTTCTTTGTCTTTCCAGAAAACTTTATAACAATATGAGTAAACCTTAAAATGAAAAACAGAACAAAAAAAGCTAAGAAGTTCAGAGAATATGGAAATTTAATCCCTTACATCCCAATCTCCCCTTTTCCCTTTGCAACCTGTTTTTAAGTATTTTACCTCTGGTCCTGTACAAAGGAATGAGATAATACAAAAGAACTAGTTTCATGTTGGCAAATCCTAATGCAAAACTGGATAACTTCATACTTCTTACCCATGGTGTAGCTCCTGGGACAAAGTTAAAGGTGTCGTCTCATATTCTGCATCCATTTTATTTCATTTTCCTTCCTTTTTCATAGGTTACTCTACAAACTCTGGCATTCACAAGAAATCACCTTACTCCTGCCAGAAACATGGTGTGAAGTGTTAAGAATATGAGAAAGGGTTACTTGCAACTCTTCAGTTCTTGTAAATCTCCATGAACCCATATCAGGATTCAGCTAATTCTCCTCCAAAACCTAGCTAATTTAAAATGACAGACTTTTAATTACATATGATATGCTATCCAATTATATGAAAAAATCTATTTGCACCAGTACAGTGATATTTGAAAAGTTTGTCTAAAATAAAAGGTTTTCTGCAAGTGCTTTACTCAAAACAGGAAAAAAAAAAAAAGAGTGCTTTACAGCTTGTTAATTAAGTTTGTTTCTGTTTTTGTTTTTCCAGTATATCCCACCCTTCATGTAGCTTTTATTGGAGTCAGAAACAGGCTAAGTAGGCTCTTGGTTCTTCATTCTTTCTGAATTTGTTTAAAAAGGATTACCCAGATTCATGACATTTAAAGAAATATGCTAGGAAAGAAATATCTTATTTTCTTTCCAAAAGCAATTACAAATCAGCAGTTGAAATTCACTATAAGTTAAATTTGTCTGTTTATCCTTAACACATGTTGGATTACCTTGCTAGTATACAGGAGACATTACTTCTGTATACTTCCACAAGAAAAGAACATTGATGCCCTATTTTGCTTAGATGGTAAAAAGAATACTGAGAGACTAAGCTGTTTGAACAGTCACAAAAGAAATCTAGGGCATTGCTGGGAACAGAAGTTTCCTATTTCTTATTCATTCTTAATCACATGATAATCCTGCCTTATGAATCAACATGCAAATTTAAAAGCAGTGATTACAAATCATCAGTAGTGATGATCTAATATTTTAGTATAATAGAAAAAGACACACAATTGAACTTCAAAGAGTTCAGAAAAATCACAGCATGTACTTTTAACATAAATGGTACTATTTGCCTGATATAATCCAATACTGTTGATTCTATAAGACTATTTATATCCACTGTAAAATATGCCTGCTGTGCTCACTTGCTCAGTGTTTGCTACAGAATATACATGCACTGTATTCTTTCACAAAGTTACATATTCTCTCCAAAGATACATATTGTATAGCTATATTGTAAATAATTTGGAACAGGATCAAAATACATGCCATACTTCCATATTTGCATTTTTACTAAACCATTTACTTGCTTTCAGTCAGGGAGTTAACATCTTTATGAAGTTTCAAACTTTATAAATTTACACAGTTCGTAGCCCGCATTATAAAAAGTCTTGTAATTATAGATGTTTAAGATGTTAAGTGACATTCATATAGAATGACATTAAAAGGCTATTTAGCTGCTAACAAAATCACAAGGTTTGAAATGCAGGTGTGACACAGGTACTCAATTTGTACTTCTCTCTGAGCATATATGTTCTAGCGTAATCCGTTCACACAGACCACAACTAGTTTTCCCCAGAAGCTCTCTATTCAGTGAATAGATACAGGTGAGACAACACCTGCTTTGGACAACTTTTCTTCAGGCACATGTAATTACTAATCACCTATAAGGTGTTTGTTCTTAGTGACTTACTAAGTACCAAAGAGGCAGAAGACAAGTTTCAATGCAGTAATCAAATAGATAAACCCAGACACTCTCTCCTTACTCCACCTGCAATCATGCTGTACCATTCACAGCCTAAACTCAGTCTTTTGCAACCAGTAACTCATTTCCTATGGGAATTATTTTGTTCACAATGTAACGTTGTCTTCCACAGTCTTGAGGGGGGATTGAGAAAAATCTATAGTTGCAGTTTAGACAGAGTGGTGTGGATTAGGTAAATAGCCTTACAACCAATATTGAATTGGCAGTATTAAAACCAGAGGGAGAAGACAAGGGGATGAAGGACAGAAACAGAGAACTTAGAGAGATACATTCAGGAAAACGTATTCCTGAGAGAAAAACCAGTGGATCAGCCGAAGAGGTTAAATGGCAAGACAAGATCACAGACAAAAAGATTCTCAAGACAGTCGAGTATATATAAAGAGAGAAAAGAAAGAGCTGAGGAACAGAAAAAAAACCAGGTGAGAGGGAGATAGGCGAAGAGAATTAAATTCCTAGAACAAGTGAATGAGCTAGAGAGGAAAAATGAATGAGAAATCTCAGTAGAGGAAAGGCAAGAGAGATATGGAAAGGCCACCTCATGTTTCACCTACTTTTTTTTTTTCCTAGAAAATACTTTGCAAGATTTTGTTCAAAAGGAAAGAAACAGAGCAGAAAGTTTGAGGGATGAAACATTAATGGTTCCACCCAAAGGATAGGAAACTGTAAACAAAAACTATTACTCTGGGAGTAATAAGGAACTCAGGAAACTCAGTTTCAGCATCTATTTGAAAATAACAACATTTGCAAGTCACGTTAGAATGTTTACATCTCCTATTACAGAATAGGATAAACCCAATGTAAATTGGTAATCTTAACAATAATCTCTTAAAAATTGCCTACAGGTGAAGATTTATTCACCTAATAAATTCCCACATAAGTTTGAATAATTAATATGTTTGAGAATACAAGTAGAGGAATGGCAAAACTAATGAGTTATTCATGTGATATATTTGCTCAACTCTATTAGATAGTGCTCTAAAAATAAAGGGACGGGGTGGGGGGGAATTAACAGGATTATATTTGTTCAAATACATTCCAGTACATGCACTATTGACAGGCTTTACCAGACATAATGGAGCTTAAGGTGAAATCAGCAACAATATGACTGGATGGTAACTAATTACCCAAAGCCCTTCAAAATAGAATTCTCAAAGTTGTGTTAGGTGCCAAGCAATACAAAGGCCCATCTAAAGAATTACTTAGACCAAGCATAAAAGCATAGCAAAATTACATTCTCTTATTTAAAACTGCTTTTCACACAGGACCACATTGTAGTCTAAGTCTCTGGATACAAGAAAAACTAGTAGGCGTGAAGTTCTTATCTATCCCAGCTGTGGGATCCTATCCCTGCAACATGGAGATACCCAAGTAGCTAGTTTAACACTAGGTCAGGTACAGATGTCCATCTACTACTAGTAAAGCAGGCTAAGATAATATAGACTATCAGTAGTGTAAATTTATTCAGTGCAAACTTTCTTTGAAATATAGTTTTAAAATAAAACACAATATTAAGCTGTGATATGGGCTTTCTCACTTTTTCTAAATTTGGTAGTACAATTATAGTGGACTAGCTTCATTTTAAACCAAAATACGCAAAAGCAGAGCCAAATTCATTGTGCTGTGAATATACTAAAGCATTCCAACAACTTAAGAAAATGCAGAGTTAAACAAACAGGAAAATAAAACTGGTATAACATATCTATTTTCAAGCATTAAAAGCAACGTTATAGCAAGCTCTTTGATTTACTGACTAAGTGCAGAGGGTCCAGTGAATCTACTTGACTATGCATTTGTCCTGGTTTTCAGCTGGGACAGAGCAAGGGATTTTTTGAGTAGCTAGGATAGTGCTGTGTTTTGGTTTCAGTATGGAATTTGTTATGAGAAGAACATTGATCACATACCAGTGTTTTCAGTTGTCGCTGGAAGTTGAAGAACTTCGTTTTGCTAGTCTACAAGTGCAAGGTCTTGGCAGGGGATGGGGGATGACAAATAGTAAAATCAATAAACTAGATTAGCATTTGGATATGCCAATGATATGTGATATTCCATATCATAACAATAGATGATACTCCATATCATATGAAGTTCAGTATATTAATGGGGGTCTGCCTTTTGCTCCAGTTCTCACTCTTCCGGGATTGCAGTTTCAGTTTCGGGATTTTTTGCACCTCTGGGATCGTTATCCGAGAACGGACTGGGCTTGGTTGGTGGGCAGTGAGCAATTGCACTGTGTATCACTCATTTGCATATTTTGTGAAACCACCACAGTTTGAAGTGGTGTGTGACTACATCTGAAGCAGTGTGGTGGTTGTAGAATTAAATCTTAGCTGGCAAAGGGTGAAAGAGTGCATTGTCATATAAACAAAGTAGCAAAATCATTTAGATTTAGACACATTTTGAAGCATGAATCTTACTTCTATCCAGTTCTGTGAGTATTTTCCAAGCTCACTTTCAGCAAAGACTAACTCTTCCTGTTAGGATGTCAAAGTGCTGTTTCAAACCTATAAGCAATGACTGTTCAGTAAACCTCACCTGAATGTATGGCCAACCTACTTAAAATGCTATCCTATCTTTCAAGTCTTGCTTTCAAATCTCTCATTCATTACCCATCTGAAACAATTAATTAACTGTAATCAAACCCAAAATAAGATCACCTTATTCATTATATATAAATATATATATACACACACACTTAACAGCTCTTCTTAGCATGCTAATAAACAGTCTGGTGAGAGTATACTGTGTACAGATCAATTCATACAGCCTATTTTGGATAGACATATTTTTGTGTAATATTAGGAAAACAATCTTCAGTTTATACTCATTCTTTTCATATGTTGTCTTTAAAGCAATTAGGTAAAATTGCTACTCATCAAATTTATAATTGATTTTTCCAACTCATCCCATTTTACGGCTTTTGGAACCTTTGTCTGTTTTGTATCTCAAGTATGAACAATCTATAGATATTTCTGCATCAACCAAACATTTCTCCTTTTAATCATTATTTTATAATCCTGATATAGTCTGATACAGTCTTCCAAATCTCTCAGAAAGGACAGTTATAGTGTTCTTAAGTGTAAAGCAATGATTTTTATTTAGCATATGACACAGACTATTCTCTGTTGCTTCCTTCAATGGACTGTAAAGCAAGGAGACAATTATTTTTATATACAAGCATCCAAATCTTCAAGTTTTGCTTTCTATTTTAGCATTCTTAGCTTCCACACTTCCCTAGAGTCTAACTGAAGATTTAGATACCTAATTTTAAGCATCAAGACTTTAAGAATAATCATCCCTGTTGTTCTTGAGCTGTTCCAGAAGTGTTTGTTTTGATTAGATAAGTGTAAAATAATTAGAAAAATCTCAATATAAATGTTTTGTTGTATTTTGGCATACTCATATTTTGTCTTGCTCTATATAGCTCAAAATTTCATGCTGGCATCAGCAGCTGTGCTTTTTGTTTCAAAACTGAGTTTTCTGTTATCTTTTATGTCTTTTTCATAAAACGTGAAGCAGGGGAGAAACTATTTGTTATGCTATAATATATCTGTCATATGCAGTGGTCTGCAGAGTAAATGTAGACATGTAATCTGTGGTATTGAAAAAATTAATGCAGGAAGCAATCTGTAGAACATTAAATATTCGCTATACATTGCTTTCCTTCTATCCTCACAAGTTTACACAACTCAATATGAAAAGTGTGCATAAAAATATGTTATGTAGAGCTGTAGGACTCCACTAAGCAATTCAGATTAGAATTTTTAGAAGAGAAAGTATACTCCTGAGAGATATGGGCATTTCAGATTTCATCCTTCATCCCAACTAAGATGAAAAGCTGAATTTGTTTCCTATTTAGAACTTGACATATATTTAAAGTGAATCATTTAATAACTTATTCTTTCCTTACAGAAGATGATTAATTCTTCTGATTTTGTGGGTTGCGACTATATGTCGAGCTAAGATAGCTTTCAATCTGTTTATCTCCCACCTATGTTAAAATAAACAGTGCTACAAAAACTAGGACATATCTCAGATCCTGGCAAAATCCGGGATATGCCCTTGTGAACTGAAACTTACCCACCAGACGTTGCTGTGCCTTTCTGCCTGTGTAACTTAGATCATAAAAGCAGGATCCTCTCACAGCAAAGATTGAGACCTCACCTACGAGTGGACACACTGTGTAGGACTTCCCAACTGCTAGGGAAAGGCTCTCCAAATCCTTTGCTGTGATGGGGCTCCCCAGCTGATGTACAGGATCTGGATGACAATAAGTATTTGGACAATTGGTGATGTATCTTTCTTAATCATTATGGCTTCTTTTATGTAATAATGATCAGGTGCATTACCCTGTTTAACTCTGTACCTTGCTTATTCTTCCTTTTCCCTCTTTCTTAAACTAGAGTAAAATGTTTCTTTCTAGTATTAAGTTGGTATCTGTGTCCTTTTTGCTAACCCTGTCAATGGGCAAAACAGTGGTTCTACACAAAGAAAGTTAAGCATAATTAGCAATTATCAAAATAAGAACCAAAGGTATAAATATGAATATTATTGTCTAAAATCTATTTTAGAAGAACAAATACACTATCTAGTGTATAAGTTCCTGCATCCGGCCGAGGAAACTGGAAGAATTACATGGTATCACTAAAACGTAGTTTTAACTACTTCGAGCTGTGCACTTTTGCACTGTTTCCTTGTTTTTGTTTTCTAGTTAAGCTGGCTGAGGTTTTGTTATGGTGATGTAAGTTCTGTTTGTTACTTTGTTAGTGTATCACCCAGAGACTGTATTACAGGAAAACAGTCTCTTTCTTTCCTCACATTAGTCCCTGTGGTAGCAATGCTGTAAAAATAAAGGCCTTAGGAAGGTAGCAGAAGACTACCTCAAAGAATCAGAGCATTAAGGAGGTCACTACAACTAGCTGAATAAGTAGACTAACTAATGTAATATGTTCAAGTATGATAATACATTTTACTGAACTTGTCCATCTTACTCATGTGAAGAAACAGTTCCTTCCAAATCCTAACTTTGCCTGTGATATCAGAATTCCATGGTAGAAACTCAGCTTCCAGCTACAGACAGCCTGAGCCTTTGATTATCATCATTCTTTACGAAATATGAACTTTCTCTTGTGTCAAGTTGATTTAAAAGTGAAACTTCTTGTATCCTTCTGGTTTCTAGTGCAGCTACCTGGGGAACTAATTTGAGAACAAAATTGAACTGTTTAATTTTGTATGAGAACACTTTTAATTTGTAGATTATGTAACTTGCTCTAAATTTGCTTATGTTTAAATTGCTTTAAACAAATTAATTTTAGAGCAAATACATGCAAACTTCCATCAGATAAGATGAAGAGTGTTACACAAGACCAGGTTTGCAGTCTCCTAGCTTCACTAATGCCATTAATTTTACTGATCCTGCTCTGCATATTTGATTGTAAGGAAATTGTTAAATCAACAAAAATGTGGAAAGAAACTTGCCACAAATCTAAACCTGGGAGAATCCAGAACTGCACTTTCATACTTGAAGGTTTTGTCAGTTGATTTTTACTGCTTTCCTTATGTAAATAATTAATCATTTTAACCTGATAAAGTTAGATGTAGAATTATCATATTACAGACATCTAAATTATACAATTGCAGACATTGTACAAACACTATTTATTTTTACTAAGTTTAAGTTCTTATCTTCCATCGGGATCAATCATTTTTTGTATTATGTGAATATTTAACAGTAGCTGTATTCAGTGCCTCTGTCAACCTCCCCTCTCTTTAAGTTCTTTTCAGAAAAATAGTTACATATTTCTTATTTTTATCCCATATTTTTTTATCTCCCTTCAATATTATTAAATGCTGTGCAAGAGACTATAATGGTCAGATGATTCAGTGGTTCCCATCTGTACAGGAAAATCTCTGGTAACATCAGTGACAATTGTTATCTAAAATCCTCTCATCTGTGCAAGATTATTGTGCAATCTATCTGGGAGACTTTAAAAAAAAAAATCATCATTCATTCAAATTCAGAGGAAAAAAAATTTCTACATATTCAAGAGGGCAGGATATCACCCCTTCTAGGGCTTACCTTGCTCTTCTTGTGAAATAAGGGCATTCTAACTCAAAAGATATAATTTGGAGGGTTTTTTTTAAATGGAAAATTATCTTTTTTTTCATTTTCTAGTCTTGCATCTGTAAAGAGGTAGGGTAAATTGAGTTTCTGTGTATTCATACCAAAAGGACTTATCCTGCCAGTTTTCTATCTTTTCTTTTTCATATTCTTCTGAAATATACACTTGATGTACTTTCAATATATGCTGAGTGAGATTGTCCTTCATTTCCCACTATTTTGTTGAAGACTTGACCACAAAACAACACTGCTGCTAGAGAATGCTCAAATAGACTTTTCAACACTTTGCTATTCATCAGATGAAAATTTACCACTTCAGAGCATCATGTTTTCTTTTTCCATCATGACTTTTAGTTCTCCAAGGACATATCTTTGTTTTTCTTCTATTTGCTTTCTATGGTATTATTTGTGCTCACAAATGACCTCTACTATAAGAACTATAATTAGGCTGGTGTTTTTCAGCCTTCAGGCAGTTTTGAATAAATATGAGAACTGTGCTATTTGGATGCCTGAAAATGAGTATTGCTTCTTTTATTCAGTCTTGTACATTACCGATGGTCTAGAAAGTAAAAAGTAAACCTTGATTTACTACTATCAGTCCCCTGTCCTTGCAACACAGTAAAAACTTAGACACTGTAAACATCCAATACAGTAGTTTAACTGAGGTTTTAACGTGACACCCACATGATTTGCAATAGTAAATAGGGATTGGAAGATGCAGCTTTGGGGCATAGGTCCCAGCAGAAAAGCCCTCTCACACAGCTGTGCTTCCCCCTGCTCACCCCCAACCACTCACAATCTGTAGCCTTCCCCCACAGCCTCCTCCCTTCAAAACAACAGCAGTCAGTAATAGATAGGTAGAAATACACTGGTTTCAAATTTTTCACCATTTCAGATTTTATTTCTCCTTTAACTTATTTTATGAGATATGGATTGTTGTTGAAGCAGAGACACATTAAAAAATATTATATTAAAATATTAAAAAATATTAAAAATATTTTTAAAATTACTAAGTCAAAATTAGAAAAATAGAAAGCCATATTTAAACTGGGGAGATAAAATAATAAATTGAGTTTCTACCTAAAGAGAGAGATTAATATGTCAGCGATTATATGTCACAAAGAGAGAAAATAACATTATGGCTTTTACAATGTAAAAGGACACCAAAAGAAACTTAGCAGAAGAGTACAGTTTCAGTACTAAATATTTATAAATGTTTATGAAATATAAGAATAAACTGAGGGATTTTTTAAATCTTAAGTGATTTTAAATCTTAAGCTACTTACTTAAGTGATACGTTTTAATTGATGGAAAATTAAAATGCAACAAATTTAAACTAGTGGGAGTCCAGGGGGAATGTTGACTACAAATATGTTTGTTCCCGTCTATGCCTATGTTCATCAGCCACACTCACACATTCTGACTATTCCTTAAAATTAGGCTATAAACACTTTGCTTCTAAGGTTTTTTTTTTTTGTTGTTTTTTTTTTTTTCCCCACAACTTAAGAGCTATTACACTAATCTCTTACAGTATCAGATTGTAAAAATAAAGTTTATTTAGTGTCATAACCTCCGCTTATCTCCCTTTGATTGATAGTGAATGCTTAAGATATTTTTTGTACCAACAAGTCATCAATTAAATTGAGTCAAATCTAGTTAAATGAGTTAGCTAATTTTACACATATCCAGATCATCAATGTCTATACGAATGTTACTTTCATCCACGACTGCAGTGTAAATGTGATTAATGCATATAATTTCTAGTAATATCAGCTTTAATAGCACTCTTGGCACTGCAGCTGAAATTATTCTCTGTGACACAAACATCCTCAGCCCTTGGCTTGCCACTCACACACACACAAACACAACACAGTGACAAAAGGCTCACTGTCACACTGCTATTCTGATACATTTAGTATTGTTTTACCATAACACAAGAGCAAGAGAGTACTATATTCCACTGAATATAGAATACCACAAACTAACACATAGAAAGAAAAGGCCAGCTGGGCAACATAGTCAACCACATCTATTGGTACTATAATGGATTTTACAACACTTAAAACTTTTCATCCATGCTTTAGCTTTGGATACCTTGCAGCTGCCTTAGCATTCAATTAAGACAGACAAACAAACCCAAAATAAACACATAGGTTGCCATGGTTCAGAGCAATTCTCATTTTCAAGTTTTACTAGGCAATAAAGTTTACGTATTTATGTGGTGCAAATAATAATGAGTAGTTTTTTTCACATCAAAAAAAAACCACAAACCACCAAACATAATTGTAAAACTAATTCAAAGTATTTTTAGGGAACTCAAAACCTGATGGCTTGTAAGCATACTCTTGATTCATTAATATTGCAGTTTTAAAGCAAAAAATCATGGCTGGGAATGATCAGGGAAGAAAAAAAAATAATGTAAGATTCAAGAATGATAAATTCTTATATAAAAGCAACACCAAGATAAAAAAGCTTTTTTAGCACAAATAAAAACTTTACGATATTTTTGAGGATATATGTATAATATTTATATACATACATACAAACTCTATATATGTCTCTGTATCAACATTAATACAAGATATAAATTATAAAAGTGAAACCTCAGTTGGATGTAAGATTTTTTCATGTCAGAATATTCTAATATTGTTATTTTTAGTTCTTTCTTGATGGTAAATTTATTTTTATTTCTCAGATCATAATAATAATCCCTTAAAAAATATAACTTTAACTTTACATTTGGAAATAGGTATTAGGATATATCGTATGCTTGATTCTAATGTGTACATTTGTGGAAGTTAGAGTTTATTGACAGTTCTAGAAATCAGAGTCAAATTAAATCTTCTTTTGATCCTTTTTTAACTTCCATGAGTAGAGATAGCACTAGAATACGACATTACAAGTTAAGCACCGTCATTTTAAGTGAGCACACCAGAAATACAAATATTTTCCAGAAATTAAATAGCTATGCGATACACAGTATAATTAGGAAAACCATCCCCCAGAAGTGTTTATGCTCTTTTTAATCTGGCTCCTGTGCCATGTTGTGCAAGACTTTGCAAACCTTTGACTTCTCTTAGCTGCCAACATGGTTGTTGGAGTCAACGGGATGCAAGTGGGGCTGTCTTGCTTTGAGATTACACAAGTAAGATAGACTAACCTAGAAGCTGCTTCTGCACTGGTTCTGTGCCTCCAGAAGATTTCTCCGGTGTTGGCTGACTCTCCCTACCTTTGGCTATGATACACACAAAAATCCATAACCCAGGCTACATTCCATTACCACCCAACCACCTTTAATGAATTCTTGAGAACTTCACCTTACCTTCTGCACTTCTTATTCCTTGTCATCATATTTTCCTTCATAACTCCATATATAATAATAACGAATTGTACCGGTACTGGTTTGGCAGGAGTGTTGGCTATCACAGCAAATATACATTGACTTAACAAAAGACAAGACTCAAGTATGTCAGAGCACTTGAACTTGGTATAATTTCTTTGTCACTAGGGGGTTTTAGGTTGTGGTTTTGGTTTTGTTTGTTTTTAATAAGATATTTTATAATATACCACGCTTACCATATTTTTTGTCAAGAGTTTTAACTTGGTCCAGTTAATTTGAATCAATGCCTAAGACGTTAGTCTTGGTCCTATTAAAAATACACAGTGTTTCTCCTTTGACTTGAACAACATTTGACTAAACAAACTGTAAATAATGATATACAAGCCAATTGATGGTAAAGTCTCTTTATTCTATTTGTAACTAAAAAAAACACCACAAAACCACCACCACTAAACAAACCAAAATTTATGCATGCTTTTCTTATTTGTATGAAAAAGTCAAGTTTTTGTTTTAGTATGTTCACTATTTGTACACTACTATATTTTTAGTATAATGGTGAGAGGATCAGAGCAGTTGAGCATGAAGAGGAAACACAAGAACAGAAGAGAGATGAAGCAAAAGCTAGAAGAGGTGCTAGTACTTCTTTGTTCACATCAGCTCCTTTATCCCATGGTTGCCCAATCCAATATTTGCTTTTGTAATATAATGTTTTTGTACTTGCTTTCATAATATATTTCTCAACAGACTTGTTTCTTCCAAGGAGAAGCCTGACACAATTGATAAGGCAGTTTATTAAGGCCAATTCCTACTTAGATTCCTATCATCCAGGATAGCTCTTCAGTTTTGTCTCAGCATCCTTTCTCCTTTTAACACCTTCACATACTCATGTCATCCTATGCCCTAAGAATATATTATTAAAAATTGAAACAACTACAAGTAATCCCACACTCAGTGAGAGGACTGAAGACATTTAAAAATGATGAAAAAAAAATAAATGACAAACCAAAAAAACCACAAAATGTCATGAGTCACTACTGCACTGACCAGTTCAGATATAGTCCTGCCCTTGACTTTATCTGAAGAGTTTTCCACCTTCACCTGAGATATTACAACAAAAGGAAATTGATCCTTATGAGCATAAAGTATGAATGACTCTAATTTATAATGAGAAATAATGTAATTCATCCATAAGCTTATGTATATAAAAATAATGGGAAGTGCATCTTTTGTTATGGATACTTTTATTTGTATTATCTACTTTTGTACATAGATACCCAGACTTGTGTGTGTATGTATATATGTACAGATATGCCTATATATGTACATGCATATGTATTTCACTCCATAGAGCAGTAGCTGTGTGTTTATTCTTCACTCTAAGTATAAAGGTTAATCATTGCAAAGATGTGTACCATATGCCTTTGGTTAAAATATTTCAGTGTATTTTTCATAAACAATTATATTTTAAAAGAAAAAAAAAAATCAAAACCAAACAAAAACAAAAAACCCTCCCACCCCCAAAACCAACAGAAGATTACCTCAGGAAAATAATCAGTTATAGTTATTTATAGTGAAACCATTTTAAAAAATAAAATTCATATAAGACTAGTATAGAAAACATCATTTGAAATATGTTATTGTTTTTAATATGACCTCAGATACATTTCTATTGCAGGATAATTTATTTAAAAATAAATTGTACTGTTTTCACTTGGTAAATCTGTTATTCCTTAGCTCACTGCTTACTCATTTGTGCACATGCCCAATGGTTTCTAATCAAATATAGTAAAGCACATAAATTTTGGTTTGCTTTCAAAAGTGATGGATGACTTAGCTGTGTTCGGAGAGCATGGAGATCTACAAGTTTTCCTTGGAAAAAAAAAAAAAACAACCAAACAAAAAAAAAACAAAAAACCCCCTTAGATACAAGGCCACACTACTTTTATTTTTCATTTAGTATATAACCCCTAGGCAGTGATAAATTTCCCATTTTTCATTCTCACACTGATTTGATTGCTCAACAAAATTCTACACAATTACTTAAAGTGCTCACTTTCCACTTTGGATGTCTTAAATTTCCTTTATTATCACCTGAAAATTCAACAGCTACCTTATACTTTTTTTACTGCATTGACAAGACTCAGATTTTACATAAAAATCATAATTAGCATAAGTAAAGAAAGCCTTTAGTAAAGTCAGACTCTGAAGCATAGGACTGGAATTAAAATCCAAATAAAAAGGTCGTCACAAACAAAAGAAATATTTGTGTTGTTTGATTAACACAAAAATAGCCGTGCAAAAAAGTTAATGGTTCCTTGCTGTTTTCAATTGATCAAATACATATGTACAAAATATTTTCAAGTATCATATTTGTCTAATCAATCAAGCTACATTATTTTTTTTCTCCAAAGATGTGTAATGAGCATTACAATTAATATTTGAGCCTATTGAAACAGATTTTGCAAGCAAAATTACATAAGGTAACATATCAGATACTTTATTAAAAAAAATTCAATGTCACACCCGTTGTTCACTCTTCATCTCTTTGTAACCTTATAACTAAAAATAAACCCCAAACCTTGCTTTCTAAAACTAAATATATGAAAATAGGCTTCCCTATAATTTAGGACTCTGCTTAAATCTTAGATGTCCTTTGATTAGAGTTGAACAGAATTTACATGTGTTGCAAATAATTGTTAGAATTTGCCTTTATATTTTTCTTGGCAGCCAAAGCCTTTGCTTTAAGCTGTGTGAATATCTATTTTAATAAAATCTTAAACACTCTGAATAGAAACAATCCTACACGCACCATGTTTATTTGGTGTTGTGCTTTGACATATCACCGTTCTATGACTATCAAATTGTGTTTCAATTAACTTTTTTTAAAGTGTTTTGAAACAAAGTTTTAGTGCCCGTTTTATGTGTTTCTCCTCACAAAAGTTGTTTAGTGCGTTAGTCTGAAAGCCTTTGGAGAACAGTGACCTTTCTGATGAGAATCTCTAGGGAAGACTGCCTCTCCCATAGGGAGTAAGAGAGTCCAAGGTGTGAGAAATAGAAGCAGCAGCAAGAACCTGGGAACCTGAAGCTTGTGCAGAATCCAAGAAATAGTTAAAAGGATTGGGCTGATAGTGAGCCCTCCCCTAGGATAGAAAGAGAACAGTCCTACTACCGATGAAACTGTACAGACAGGACTGAAAGTCAGAAAGCCATGTGGCTGACTGAAACCCAGCCTGGAAGTAATGAACTGTTCTTCAGGAAAGAGTCTACAAGGCTTTTTTAATTCCTATTTTTCTCTTAACAAATCACATCTATTTTAATGTAAAAAAAAAAAAAAAAAAAAAAAAAATTGTCTATTTTATAAACGAAGCTAGTCATTTGAGTTTAGCCTCCTTCTTGAGAAGGTCAGTCAGGAAGAACAGTTGCAGAGCTTTGCTTTAATACTCCAGCTCTCTCTGGGCCAACCTAGAAAGCAATACTAGTAGAAGGATAAAAGGAAGTTGAAAAATAGATGTTTTAATGTTAAATGAAAAATTACAGGCAACAATTTTTGTAGGATATTTTGAAAGAAGAGGTGAGAGGAATTTGGGGAGTTAAGTATATGGAAAGATAGATAGTGGCCTGAAGAAAGTAGCAGCACATGGTATTCTTGTCCCATAAGCTCTAGAAATAAAGAGGGAAACTACAGCTCCAGTGTGGAAATAAGTTTAATTCTATACACAGAGCCCCAGGCAGTAACGCACACAGACGCATATGAAGACTGCATAATCACTTGTTTTCAAGGGAGATGAATTCAGACTACAACTGAAGCAAACAAATGAATCCTAGGTTGGGGAATAGATGGGCTACAGGGTTAAAGGAGAGGATCTTGACTTGTTTACCTTAGCCAAAAAAAATCATACCAATGGGGAAAATAACTCATGTTTATAAAAAAGCCTTATGTAAACCACAAAGCAAACAAAATTGTCTCCCCATGTAAAAGGAAAGATAATACTGGCATAAACAAAAAGAGAGATGTACCCTTGGTTAGAAGTTTAGACCAAAGACTATTTTAGGAGTAACACTGAAAATATATTTAGGCTGAGGAAGGCCTTCCAGCCCCATCTACTTTAAAATGGTATTTGGTCACCCTGTGAAAGAAATAATTAAGCGGCTTTCCTTAGTCTATGAAGGGATTGTTTCTTTCTATTTTATATTGTTCTGCACCAGTTTTTAGGTCAATTCAATAAAATTAAATGAGATCCACTTTTAAGAACTGCACATTCACAGCCCAGAATACCAATCATATCCTGGGCTGCATCAACAGAAGTGTGGCCAGCACAAGCAGGGAGGTGATTCTGCCCCTCTACGATGCTCTCATAAGACACCACCTGGAGTACCGTGTCCAGTTCTGGGGCCCCCAACACAAGAAGGACACGGACCTATTGGAGCGCGTCCAGAGGAGGCCACAAGGATGATCCGAGGGCTGGAGCACCTCTCCTATGAGGACAGGCTGAGAGAGTTGGGGCTGTTCAGCCTGGAAAAGAGAAGACTTGGAAGAGATCTTATAGCAGTCTTCCAGTACCTGAAGGGGCCTACAGGAAGGCTGGGAAGGGACTTTGTAAAAAGGCAGGTAGTGATAGAACAATGGGAAATGGCTTTAAACTAGAAGAGGGTAGGTTTAGATTAGATATTAGGAAGAAATTCTTTCCTGTGCAGGTGATGAGATACTGGAACAGGTTGCCCAGAGAAGTTATGGATGATCCCTCCCTTGGTTTAACACCAAGTTGGATGAGGCTTTGAGCAACCTGGTCTAGTGGAAGGTGTCCTTGCTTATGGCAGGGGGGTTGGAACTAGATGATCTTCAAGGTCCTGCCTTCCAACCCAAACCATTCTATGATTCTATGAAATGGATGCTAGAAATAATGCATAGTTCTGCAGCTCTTGCTTGAACTGGAAGAAATGGTTACATATCTTTGTGGAAATTATAACACACATAACTAAGCTTACACCTTTCTTACACCTTTTGTATTTAAAGATCACATTGCAGACATATTAACAACTTATAGCTTATTAAATGAAAAGTATTACTGAAAAAAAAATAAGACAGTAATCCATAAACTCCAAACTAGTGGAAAAACAAAAATAGGTCTGTGGGCTAATTTTACTGAGACTTAGAATCCAAATGTGCTGCAGGTATAAAACCAATGTCTTGGATCCTCTGTGCAATTTTACCTCTTCATACTAAAGTTTTTGTACAGCTGCATTTCTTGAATTGAAATGTTGTTAATCAAATTTTTGTTTTGCATTCATTTAAAAAGAGAACAAGAAAGCAAATTGCATACAGTCAAACTTTTGCTGAGAAAAATATTGTCTGAAATTCAAAAAGTATTCTGTAAATATTGAAAAAGATTATAAAGATACCTGCATCTTGACACTATGCAAGTACATAGGTGAAAATTATTTCCCCCAAATTTTAGCTACTTCTGCTATGCATGCCAACAGCAAAATTATGTTAAATAATTCCTCCCCCCTCCTCCCCTGCATTAAAATTACTTTCTTGGCATAGCTGTCTGGAAGTCCAGTAATTAATTCTGATTAGAAACATTCATATTTCAGTTGGTGTCAATATTTGCCTTGACTACAAATAATGTATTCTTTCTTTGTGCAGTTAAATTGAGATGTAAATACCTAATCAAAATAGACATTTGCTTAGTAGCAGCATCATTCTGATTTGTCCCTTCAGAAGTAAACGAGCAAGAAATTCTACGTGTAGCCCTGTGATCCTATAAATTGAGTATTGCCATCACTAGTAGTTGGCCACAGGCTTCCTGCCGACTTTGCAAGGTCTCGGGACCAAGGCTTATCAGATTCGCTTGCTTTGAGCTTGTCTTGAGCTTTCTTTTAACTTAGCTTAGCTGTGACAGGAATTTGTTAACAACGAGACGGGCATGCTCAATGTGGTTTACATGTACTTGTACGGTACACAGAGCTTGTATATATATATGGTAGAAGCAAGCAGTTATTCTGTGTAGAGTGGAGTATTTATGGATTTATTAGGATAGCACAGTGGTGAGGAAAAGAGACCTGGCGCGACAGCAGAGGCCTCAAGTAATGGCAGCGCCAGATACAGCAGAGCAGTACCGTGGATGTCAAGAGATGGGGCACAGGCTGGCAATGGAAACCTCTGGGTTTGCAAACTGCTCGCTAATAGTCAGTTGAAGAAACAATAATTCAACTCCAGACAGAACTTGTTTTGGGGGTCACAGAACAAAGAAACAAGCATCTAACATACTTAAAATGCAGTTTAGAGCACATTTTCAGACCAACGAAGAAACAACAAGGTGTAAAGATATCCTAGCAAACATATAAAAGTGTCTCGAGCTTTACATAATCTAGGGCAAGGAGGAAGAAAACATCATGATCAGACTCCGTCAGGCAAAATGACGCTGACCAATTTGCCATATTTTCCTCACTTCTATCCCCTCACTATTTCTTGCAGCAGTGAAAGTCTAAGAGCTACTAAGAGGTATGTATTTAACTGTATCGTTATTTATTGTACTATTTTTTTCTATACTAGTATTCTCTTTCATATTTAAATATTAATCTAGATATGAATAAAAATAAAGCAAGGCAGTAAGTTGTCTTTCTATTCTACTTAAGAAAACAATATCCCTGAGTATTTTGATATGCATATTTTAGCACTTCAGTTCTAGGTGAACATTGCTACCTCTTACCCAGTTTTCATTGTTCTTCTTTTGTTTCACAATACCCTATCAGACAACTTTACGATAAGAAAATCAGCCTTCTTATTTTTTTCTTCTTCTTTCAGGCAAACTTATGAGAGCATAAGATTATTACTTGTTCTCAAAATCAGGCTTTTAAATTTGCAGCCATCCATATCTATGCAAATTGTCTGAAAATAGAAATATACTCTACGACTAAACTAATCTTTGAATCAAAAGCATCCACTCAGACATTGAGCTATTGACCATAACTCTTTGAGTGCAACCATCATAAGAGGCCACCAGATTGGTCAGACATGATTTCCCCTTGGTAAAGCCATGCTGCTTGTAACCAATCACCTTCTCATTCTCCATGTGCCTTAACGTAGTTTCTAGGAGTATCTGCTCCATGATCTTGCCTGGCACTGAGGTGAGGCCCACTGGCCTGTAGTTCCCCAGGTCTTCCTTGTTTCCCTTTTTAAAAATGGGTGTTATGTTCCCCTTTTTCCAGTCTGCAGGAACTTCACCAGACTGCCAGGACTTCTCAAATATGATGGATAGTGGCTTTGCAACTTCATCTGCCATTTCCTTCAGGACCTGTGAATGCATCCCAGCAGGTCCCATGGACTTGTCCATCTTCAGGTTCCTTAGGTGGTCCTGAACCTGATCTTCTCCTGCAGTGGGCAGCTTTTCATTCTCCTGGACCATTCCTTGTATTTCTAGGACTTGGGCAGTGTGGCACAAGTCCTTGTCGGTGAAGATGGAGGCAAAAAGTCATTAAGCCTTCTCAATGCCCCATGTGACCAGGTCCCTTTTTGCCTTCTGGAGAGGGCCCACATTTTCCCTAGTTTTCCTTTTCTCCTCAACATACCTGTAGAAGCTTTTTTTTTTTTTTTTTTTCCCCTTGACATCTCTTGCCAAATTTAATTCTGTCAGGACCTTGGCTTTCCTAACCTGATCCCTGGCCACTCAGGCAATTTCTCTGTATTCCTTCCAGGTAACCCATCCTTCCTTCCACCCTCTGTAGGGTTTTTTTTTTTTTTTAATCTTAAGTTTGTTCAGAAGTTTCCTCTCCATCCCTGCAAGCCTCCTGCTCTTTCTGCCTGCCTTCCTCTTTGTTGGGATGCACCATTCCTGGGCTTGGAGGAGGAGATCTTTGAGTATAAGCCAGCTGTCCTAAGCCCCTCTTCCTTCCAGGAATTCATCCCACAGTACCTGACCAAGCAGATCCCTGTAAAGGTCAAAGTCTGCTCTCCTGAAATCCAGGGTGGTGAGCTTACAGTGCACCTTCCTCACTGCCCTAAGGATCTCAAATTCCACTATTTCATGGTCACTGCAGCCAAGGCAGCCCGAGAGCTTCACATTCCCCACTAGCCCCTCCTTGGTGAGAACAAGGTCCAGCATGGCACCTCTCCTCATCAGTTCCTTGACCAGTTGGAGAAGGAAATTGTCCTCCACACATTCCAGGAATCATCTGGATTGTTTGTGGCCTGCTGTGTTGTCCCTCCAACAGATATTGGGGTGGCTGAAGTCCCCCATGAGGACTAGAGTTTGTGAATGTGAGGCTGCTCCTATCTGCCTCATCTGCTTGGTCTCCCTGACTGTAACATCCCCTTTCCCTGCCCTCCCTTTAGTCCTGACCCATAGACTCTCAGTTAGCTCCTCATCTGTCTCCAGGTGGAGCTCCATACACTCCAGCTGGTTGTTGACATAGAGGGCAACAACCCCTTCCTCATCTCCCCTGTCTGTCCTTCCTGAAGAGCCTGCATCCTTCCATTCCAACACTCCTGTCATGGGAGCCATCCCACCATGTCTCTGTGATGCCAATCAGGTCATATCCCTGGAGGCACACACACATCTCCAACATCTCTTTTTCATTCCCCTAATAATGCATTAGCACAGAGACATTTAAGCTGGGCCCTCAGTGAAGCCGACTTGCTGGCTGCAGCGGCTGGAATCTCACTGTGGTGCTTGTCAGGCATGTACCTCCCAGAGTTATTGTTAGCAGGCCCAGTTATACCCTCTTCCGCCTTTCAATCTAGTTTAAAGCTCTGTCAATGAGCTCCACTAATTCTTGCCCCAGGATCCTTTTCTCTTTCTGAGACAGGTGTACCCCATCTTTTGTCTGTAGCCCCAGTGCTGTGTAAACCTCCCCATGGTCAAAGAAACCAAAACTCTGCCTGTGGCACCAGCCTCTGAGCCATGTGTTGATCAGGTGTATCCTCCTTTTCCTGTCAGTAACCTCCCTGCCACTGAAGGGATTGAGGAAAACACTACCTGTGCTCCTGATCCTGCAGCCAGTCTCCCTAATGACCTGAAGCCCTTTTTAATCGCTTTTGGACTTTTCTCTGTAATCTCGTCACTACCAGCTTGGATGACCAAAAGTGGGCAGTAGTCTGAGGGCTGCACCAGGCCAGGAAGGTTCTTGCTAATATCCCTGACCTGGGCCCCAGGGAGGCAGCAGGCTTCCCTGTGGGAGGGATCTGGTCGACATATGGGGCCCCAAGTTCCCCTCAGGAGGAAATCACCTACCGTGATTACCTTCCTTTTTTTCTTGATTGAACTAGTCCTGAGCTGTGGGGGTGACTGACTCACCCTGGATGTCTTTCTGGGTGGATCTTCCTTTCCATCCTCACTTGCCTGGCTCCCAGTTTCCAAAGCCCCATACGTGTTGTGCAGCAGTAACTGGGGGGGCAAGGGAGGCCAGCAGGAGATTCGCCTGTGTCCCCAGCCTCACCGAGGATGGACCTGTTTCCATTCCCCACTGTCTTTTAGGTCCCCTACTCTTATCTGATTTCAAGGGGATAGGGGATCCTGTGCTTCACATGGGGCCTGTTACCTTTGGCTCAGGGATAGGAGAGTCTGGGTCCACCAGTCTATCTCCTTCTCACACTCCTTTATAGTTCTTAGCCTTTCAACCTCCTCTTTCAGCTCAGACACTATGCTGAGCAGATCGTTTACCTGTTTGCAGTGAATAGAGGTGCTGTTAATGCAGTTCTCCATTTCAAGTGAAAGGCTCCAGCACTCCCTGCAGCCAGGGGCCTGGACAGCTGCAACTTTACATGGGACCACTGTCTGGGTCACCACATTTCTTTTGCCTACAGCTTTTGTCCAGGTAACAACCACAGCTGTTCCTGCTCGCATGACTAATAGTTCAAACTTCTGCAACACCCGAGTTTTTGTTGCTCTATCAAACTACTTTGGGGATGGTTCAGCTCTGGAGGTTGATCACAGTGACTGATGGTAGCAGTGCCCTTCCCTGCTCACCCTGCCTGTGCAAACTGCTACACCACACCCTTCAGCCGCTCCACATCCTGTTTGCCTGTCCTGATCGCTCATGCTCCCTGGAGACCATTTAAATCTCCCATGATTGCCCCTGGCAATGCCCCAGTGGTGTCAGCCCCTCTCCGAGCTCGGCCACTCCTGAGGGGATTCTCTGTCCTGTCCATGGGCTTCCCTCGCTCCGAGAACCCGCTCTTTTCTCCTCGCACATGCTCAGCGGCAGAACTTACCATTGCTGCTGCTGTGCTCCTCACTGACCGAGTTATTTATTAAAAGATGGAAAACCGTAAAATTAATTAAATTGACATATGACCAGAAGCACGGGTTGATAGTCTTTGATTAGTTTTGCCTAACTTTTTGCAGTTCCATTGAAACTAATGAAATTATCAAGATATCTGTTGCTATAGGAAGCCCATCCCATATTGCAAGAATCACCCAACTACACTCGCCAAAGCTCAGAGTGGTATTCTGAACTGTTTCTGACTCTAAATCTTGAGCAGCTCCCATCATCGTGAAAAAATTGGAGGGATATACAGCACATTTAAGAGTGCAATGAGAGACAGGTATCAGTCAGCAACGTCTCAAAACCAGGGTCATTTGTGAATGTCAAATAGCCATACAAAGCTATTTCTTTTGAAACACCAAAAAATACTGTGCAAATGTATATACACCAGTGTCCTGTCTATATTTAATGACTCCAGTAGTATTTAATTTATAATCAGGACTTAAAAATTAATGTCTGACTTTTCTGCATTTTAAGTTCAGAAATAGCAATAGTTAAGCAAAAGCCTGTTATGAATAGATAATGAAAAATTTTATCTTAGCCCTTCAAATATGAACAAAAAGCCAAGTTTAGAACTGTACTAAAAGACTGAACTCAACCTTTTCTAACTAAGCAAGTAACAGAAACCTGTTTGCTCCCACTGTCTGCCAAATCAGGTTTTTGTTTGGGTTCCATGTGCATATGGATATGAAAAACCTTCCCCTAACATTAATATTAAAGGACTGACTCAATTTCTGCTAGAAACAATCAAAAAACTTCTTTTCTGCTTAGCTTAATATGTCCTTAGCAAAATTCCAAATACTTCAGAAATAGTAACCCTGTATACAATATACTTTTAGTAGACATTACTAATTATCAATACAAACAAGACTGCTAGCTCATGCTACTCAGGAAACAAATAGGCATGATTGTAGCTAGTGACTGCATTAAAAATTTTATTTCAGTCCTGTGCTTACCCAGCTACCATTACTCCTGGAAATGAAATTCACCCGATATTGTCTTGGAATTGGTGTGCTCCACTAAAACCAACCACACACATGCACAAGCATGTTCAATGCTCTACCCTGGTGCAGTGGACTGAGAAACTGAACCTGGTCCTCCACCCACTTCTCCATCAGTATCCCCGTCCCTGCTTGGGAATGCACTGAATGACATCCAGACACCCAACGGAGATGTGCCAGTTCTTTAACATAAAATGATGTTTGTGCATTGACTCACATAACCTCCAAATAAATCAGAGGCAAACATGGAATATATGAAAAAGAGTTATTATATAGCAATTTTACAGTTACAGCTTTACAGCTTCTTGCATATGAGGTTCTTATTCCCAGTAATATTTACAATATACACTCAAACCTTAAAATACAATCAACAGTTCCTTTACCATGTAGGTTTAACAATATTGTATGAGTGTCTCAACAGACACAACATGTTATCTATTAAATAGAAAAATGTATCTTGATAGAGATGGTTTTCTGTTAGCAAGAGATATGTATCTGTTAAGTAGATTAATTTTCTTTGTTATTATGCAAGCCTATGGCTAAGCTATTGTGGCTGAACCAGAGTATCCCCACTCATATCCATCTCTTAGTATGTCAGTTTATTCAGAGGAAGAGGAGTGGAAAGGACACCAACAGAGCACGTACACTGAAAGCAAAAACCCGATCAGTCCTCTATACTTCAGACAGTAAAGAGATCACAGTAATAAATACAAAGAACATTTAAGAAATCCAAGTATGTGGTGCATTGTGACTATAAATAATTAACATGTAGCTCCTCCATGAGTCAAAGATTTTGGTAGAAGCAGAAGGGTTAGTGGTTTCCTTTCCTCCCTCCAATTTTTTATTTGAATTTGTTTTATTCAGCATTTGCTTTCCCTTCTCATCTCTTATGGCATCAGCTTGCCAACATTACTTTACAAATTACAAATTAAAGAGAGGAGCAAGAGGTGATTAAATGTGGTAACAAGTATGATTAGGCTTCTTAGATGGTTTCAGTAGAGGTTCAAACCCAACATGGAGCGAGAGGGAAATCTAAGGAGATGATATTCTCATATAGTATCATGAGCATATATCAGGACTTCTTAAAACTATTGTCCTGTGCATCCCTCTCAACTATATTCCTCTCACTTTTACCAATACATTTAGCAGGTTTCAGTATTGCAAATAGAATGACTTCTCAAAATGCTGATAAAGTATTTTTCTAAACTAGTAACAATGCTAGTTTAAGCATTGATACTTCTCTGCAGTGCTGTTTCAGTGTGACACCCCTGATGCAGTGGTCCGAGAAATAGAACCTGCTCCTCCACCCACCTCTCCATCAGCATCCCCCTCCCTGCTTGGGAATGCACTGAATGACCTCCAGACACCCATTGGAGATGTGCTAGATCAGAAGAAGTTATCCAGAACCAGTGTTTCATAAAAGTGAAACTTTATACTTTTACCACATACTGTTATTAACGTAAGGCTTTGGAGTACTACCTTCTCCCCTCCCATTTTGTAAGTGGATATTAAAGTCCTGTTCTCAGGGAGGGGGAAAAGAAAAAAAAAAATAAAAAGCCAAAACCAAACAACAAAAAACCTTAAATTCTTATACAATTATATACACAGCTAGTTCTCTGAACTTTATATTTCAGTATATCAACTGTGCTCCCATCAATGACCAAGATTTCACAGACTGTTAGGCTGACAGAGGTCAAGCAGACCTCAGTGCGTGAGGCAATTCCACAATTCTGGCTCTAACACATTGTCGGAAAAACAAGGATATGACTGAAGAGTGATTTGATAACCTACTTGGAAATCCACCCATGACTCAGACACTTGAAATAATGTGATGTGCACAGAAGCAAAAAAATTAAATGGAAATCCTTCGTTTTCACTGCATTATTCCCCAGTCAAACTGCACTGTCAGTTGTCTTTGTAACACACAGGATGCCAGCTTTAGTGTTCCATTTAACATGTACAAACTTCTTTTTTTTGTGAGACATAAGTAAAAAGAAAGTGTAAAGTAATTAAAGTGAAGTACCTAAAACATACAAGCACTTTAAAAATGTTATTTTGTTGCTGTGGGTTTAGAACAATAATTTCTATGTACTAGCTAAGACACAAAACCAAAACAAATACCTGTCATTACCCACTAGCTGAAACCCCTTGAAATGGGTTGATCACAACATTTTATACTCAGTTCAGAAATTTATTCCCTTTATGAATTTGTTTTAGAGTTCTGGCACCGAGGTTCTTCTCAGCCAGTCACCCTCATGTCATTACAACTAAGAGCTGTAGAAATACACAGTTCAAATCTTGCGACTTGTGTGCCCTTGTTATAAAATTATAAAAAAATAAGGCAGAAGAACCTTACAGAAATGACATCAAGTTCATCTCCTGTAGAAAATTTAGGACACAGCTATAAATATAATAGCTGCTTCTTCCTTTACTTAAATTGTGTTTCCAAAAATAATTACCTCTCAAAATGTTCATGTAATTAGAATATACAGAAAACAGCCTGTTTCAGTCTTCAAGATACAGATAACTGTTGAGTTAAATGTTAGCAGACACAAGTATGGTGCCTTACAAAAATAGAGAAAATACATACACTATTTCCATATCTCCTTCCAAGAATGCTGTAAAAAAATAATGCAATGCGATAGGAATCGTTTTTTTTAGATTCAGCTGTTTGCTAGAGAGCAAAAAAGGTGCTGATCACTCTAAAATGAGAAAACAAATAAAAATTTTAAGATATTTGTGAAATTTATTCATAATAAAGGATGAGAGACTATTATTTAACAGCTGACACAACCCTGTTCTTGCTAGTCTTAAGACTCTAAGGTATTTTGATATTTAAACTAGAGATAGTCTGTATTTAAAAATTTTAGCTCTTTATTGCAATAAATCTTACAGCATTTTGTTTTAATTAAAGTTACATGTTAGGGTTAAAACCAACCTGCTCATGAACAGCATATGAAAGTTCATTTAAAAACCACTAAATTATTCATATTTAATGAAACTGACATGAATTCTGCTGAAAAGTTCAACAATATTTATCATATTTATTATACTAATGAACTTGTTCTTTCTAGTTAATGAATACAAGTTCATAAAAATTCATAGAAATTTCTTAAATGACAATGTATGTTCAGATGTATAAGAAAAAGCACACAAATATATTCCCAGGTCTTAAAAAAATCTGAACTTTAAAATTTATTCAAGAAAGCAACATAATGAACAAGTTTTGCACTTTTTGGTGGGAAATTGATCAGATGTGGAACAATAATTAAGAGTACTTCAGAAAAGGACACGGAAAATTATGTGAAAATATATTAACATCAGAAAATACAGATGAACTACAATGAACCATTAAAAATGAAGATAACAAATAAAGGAAGACAAAATTATCCCATAACTGATAAAGAAAAAACCTCAACGAATGTAGCTATGAATATAATAGCCCTTGGCCTTCATCATTACAAATAAACTACAGAACATGAAAACAGTAGATATACTTAATCATTCAAACAATTTATATTAGATACAGTGACTGGCTTCCTAAAGGTGATGGAAATCAGAGAAAACAAACATAGTAGTAGTTCAAATAAGATTATTATTTTTTTTCTATGATAGGCTTATTACAGTATTAACAGGATTAATCTAAACTCTAAAATAGGAAACAATTATGGAAACTGCAATACACATAGTGCTTCTGAGCCCCCAGTAAATTCTGTTAAATCCTGCAGAAGTGATGTTCTGTACTATAGTCCTGCACAAGTGCTCCTCCTTGAGGAGTTCTCTTGTATATGTCCAGAATTGCAGTTAAAGCCAACCAACCAACCACACACACTCCTCCTCTCTCATTAGTGCGATGCAAGGCTTCACAGCTATTGAAAACAAGCAATTAAGACATGGACAAAATCACAAAGAAAACTACTGGAGGAAGAGGGGACCTTGCTCATATTTTCCCCACAGGCAATTTAATGACTACAACCTGTTGAGATGTTTAATGACCATACCTTCTTTCTTTCCTGCCTAAAGGTGAAAGCCAAATGTTTAAGTAAACCAAAACACCCAAGTATGTCAGCATCATTTAGACACAAAACAAAGAAATTCAGAAGCACTTTCATTTCCATAAAGCACAACTAGTATTTTACATTCCACTATTTACTGAAACAGTCATCTGCTGAGCTCAAAGAATCACAGAATGTTAGGGAGTGGAAGGGACCTCAAAAGATCATCTAGTCCAATCCCTCTGCCAGAGCAGGAACAGCTAAATGAGATCACACAGGAAGGCATCCAGGTGGGTCTTGAATGTCTCCAGAGAAGGAGACTCTACAACCTCCCCGGGCAGCCTGTTCCAGTGCTCTGTTACTCTCACAGTAAAGAAGTTTCTTCTCAAGTTTAAGCAGAACCTCCTGTGTTCCAGCTTACACCCATTGCCCCTTGTCCTACCATTGGACACCACTGCGAAGGGCCTGGCTCCATCCACCTGACACTCACCCTTCATATATTTATAAACATGAATGAGGTCACCCCTCAGTCTCCTCCAAGCTAAAGAGGCCCAGCTCCCTCAGCCTTTCCTCATAAGGGAGATGTTCCACTCCCTTAATCATCTTGGTGGCTCTGCGCTGGATTCTCTCAAGCAAACATCAGTGTTAATACACAGCTCCTCTTTAACTGCCAGTCTTTCAAGAAGCCTACTTTGCCTTTGTGTAAAAGTTTACAAAGACTTTATCTTTTCCTTAAGTATTCAATTAGCCTCAAGTTGCTGGAGAACATTTTTTTGAAGCAGCATACCACATTCAGAAGCCAAGTGCTTTCCTAGACAAAGGCTGCCTGCCACTGTCAATGGCAAGTTACCTGGTTCAGAGAAAATTTTGGTCAGACCCTGTACGGTCATTCTCATGTGAAATTACTCTTTGTTCCTCCTCAAATAAAAAACATAATTGGACATGCCACAAACCTCATTTTATTTCGAATACGTCCACTAGCCATTGTTTTAGATAAACAAGTTGTCAATTAGCTGTATCTAGAAACAACCTCTTTATTAGAGGAAAAGGGACAGATTTGGTAGCTCAACACAGGTCTGTGACCTTAGGTCCAACCAGTAACAAGGCTGAGTATCTGTTCCCTGTAGGCACACACACACACGCAGAGAGCACATATATACATATACACAGCCTGCAACACAGAATGTTAACACGCCTTTATATGTATGAAGCAGCAAGTCTTACCAATTGTCTTAGGTTTAAACATCTAAGCCAATCCTTTCTGTCCACTGAGACAGGGTCAAATAACCTTCATTCTTTTTTTCCACCTCTCCATGCATTAAGTTAACCAATATTTCTGTTATTTGCAAGAGCAGGGAAATACAATTAAGGGTTCTTTTTCCTGATCTTTTTGACAGAGCAGGTTCATATTTTAAATTACCCACCTTCAGCCCTGAAAGTTCTTTTCCAACAAGTCAGTGGAAGCATAAGTACCGAACTGAACATTGTATCCTAAAATATTGATAAAAATGCCAGAGTATGCTGCATTTTGTCACTTCAGTTACAAATATGCATTATTTGTGTTCAAGTTTCTGCAAACAGCTGCAACTCTTGCCAAATAAACTGTTTTATGACTCAATACAAATAAATAAAAGCAACAATTTTTACACAAGATACTAACCGGAATCTGAGTCACTACGAAATCTCGTTTGATATTCCTTCTTTTGGGGGGAGTGGTAGGATGGCATAAGCACAAAAATCTCTTAAATCTATACCCTATTAATGATGCCAATAGAGTTAAAATCTTTCTTTTCTAGTTTAGAAACACCACAGTTGATCATGTTTACCCATTAAGATATTGAAGATATGGAAGGCAATTTAAAGAAAATAATAATAATAAATATATATATATAGTGCATTGTTACACAGATAATCTCTAGATGAAAAAATAATTCAAATAAAAATCACCAGTCATGGTTTTCTTTTAATGTTAGCACTTTTAAATTTCTGTCACCGCTTTTCCACAATCTGTTTTGTTTCAAAGCCAAAATAACTGTCATTATAAGGAAAGGCTTCTGCATAAATAAAATACTGTTGTTAAGAATGTGTGATTTTGAAAACAGTCATCAAACGTGTGGCTGTTTAAGACAGCTATTCTATATGACTCCCTAGGATGTTAGAAGAGCTTGATATATGTGATCACCTAGTCTGACATAAATATTTCTTAAATTAACATTTATTTAAATGTTTTTTAATCCTCAAGTTTGGCTGAGAAATATATCTCATATGAATATGAACAGGGAAAAGCTGAGAGGATAAAGACGAGCTTTTAGGTAAGGAAGGACAGAAAAAAAAATTACCATTAGGCCACAACAAAATCTTAAGTTGGAGGACACCTGAACCTATAGTCATAGGGAAGAGGAAGGATCTCATGCTCTAGAACACTTCAGTCCAATGTGAGCATCTATGCACTAAGTGCAGGCACAGTAACAGCTGAAAACTTTATCCTAAATTGTTTCAATTTCTTGCTGGCATCTGATACACATTTGGAATTTCAGCACATAACAGAAAGAAAAATATTCACATATGAATTCCACCAAACCATTTTAATAGGATATGGGTCATCCACCCTAACACCCCAAACTGTAAACAGCAGAAACCTCAGATATAATAATATTTTTTTAAAAAGTTCTCTTATTTCCCTAATCCTTCTCCAGCAATTTTTTTCCCTGAAGTTTGGTTTATAATTTTGTTAAAAGTTATAGCATTTTAATTGACATATTATACTCTTTACTTAGTGAAAAGAATCTCTTAGAAACAAAAAAATACTATACTAACAGTTACAGTTTATATGACAAACCAAGTCTATGAAGAAATAGCTTGTTATCAAATAAGATACTACAAGAAGCAGGCAAAATTATAAATCCTAGCACTTAAAAAGCCAATAAAGTTTTCACATTCATCCACAATTATTAGGGGGAAAAAAAAAAGATTTTAGCTAGCAAAACTCAGAATTATCTTTAACAACTAACAATAAAAACAATATTAAAAAGCTAAAAGTATTTCATCACAAGCTACTCCAGAATTCTGAAGACTTATTCCAACAGTAGCAATAACTTTGAAGTTTTGCTTTACCCTTTTCTAATGTGCATATTGTATACTTTAAATTTCCCTGCATGTTGCTAATTCCTTAGTGGTAAAGCTTTAATTCTTCACACCTTTTTTGTCCAATTATAGAGAGCAGACAGATATTTCAATTTTTTTTTATAGTTTCTTGAACAGTATAGCCAAAATACTGAGAGGATTTTCTTCTTAAATAAATAAGGCCTCAGCACTTACAGATTACTTCTAAAGCTGCAAGTCTATATATAATATTTTCCAGTGCTCAACAAAACAGCAACATTAATTGACATATTATACTCTTTATACTCACGAGTTGTACAGCTGTAAGAAACTCAAGGAAAAACAGTTTTAAAATCTTGTTGATCCTTTGTAAAGGATCAGGGAGAGAAAAAAAATGTATGTTGAGTCCTGGGAAAATAAATTTGATTAGGTGAAGGCAATGGGGAGGAGCAGCAGCAGGTGCCTCTAACACTAATTAGCAGGTTTTGAGACCATCAAGGACTAGTCCAGCACCTGTGTTAACTCTCTAGTCACAAGCGGCCTTTGCAGCTGCATCCAGCCCCTTCAGAAGAGAGCTGGGTACTTGTGCAGTCTATCGACTGCTGCTGGAGTGTCTCCTACCATCCTACCTATACATCCCATACACATACATTTCAGGGGCCAGTTAGCAGCACATGTAGTTGCAAAGTGGCAGAGAAACTGGTAGCATTACTTATTCATGTTTCCCCCTGTCAGCCACCAAAAAGAAGTAGTTCAGACTGCTTCATATATTTAAATACAGAAAAGAAATCAGAATTTCAAGGGCAGCTGAAAAAAATTGCCATATATTGGCTTATCACATGTGATGCTTTTCCAAGACATTTTAAGCAAACAAAATAACAAAAGCAATTAATTATTTGTGCTGAAAAACAACATTTATTATGTCCTAGTGTTGCTGTGATAAGTAATAAACATAGATAATAAGTAATTCTGAAAGCATTATATATACACATCTATCTGATTATCTCCTAACAACACCTAGTCTGTAGAGTCAACTACTCAATGACTCTGGGACTGGAACATATGTGTGAACAGGTTGCACTAATAAAACACTTGTTACATTATCAGAAAAATGCAGCTTGACCACTGGAGAAAATAAATAGTGACCTTAACAGGGGACCCCAACAGTACAAGCACAGGATGATCACAAAGGCCCTAGGGGGTACAAACACAGTTCTGCAATGGTCGTTTACCTGTTGCTAGATAGATGGAAAAACTGACTTCCAAGGTAACAGAGAGAGAACAAAGAGCAGGTATCCACTGTAAATGAAACATCCTACACATTGTAAGACTCAGACTTAGCATGGATTTTGCAGACCAATGAAAAAAGTAAAATAAATAGACTGTGTTAGAAAATGTATACATGTAAAAACACAGCTGTTCCCAAGAGCAAGAAGGAAGAAATCCACCTCTAGTCAAGAACTCCCTGTAACCACCTTCTCCGTTAACTGACTGGACTAATAATAAAAATCTTGCTCTCTAGGTAAGTGCATTTCTTTAGCCCACTTCAACTGCCTGATTTTTGGTTTCATGCCCCACTCTAAAGACTTGGTTGCAACATTGTTCCATCACACCATGTGCAATCACATCAAACTGTAACCAAACAAGCCTAAATTTGTAAAGCTGCCTTTCACTACCAATTTTTTTTTCCAGTTTGACTTCTTTGAGAGTCCAGCCCATTTTTAGGGATGTTAGGTTCAAGTACAACTAATCTGTGGTAAGATGCAGCTTCCTTTGTGTTCATGACAAGTAGCACTTGTTACCATTATAGAATTATAGATCAGTAATTTTCATTCACATCGTCATTTATTTTGTGCAAGAGACCTGACATTCTCCTGCCACTGCATATATGGCTTTCATTCTATTTTTATATTATGAAGTTTAAATACATTTTTCTCTTCACTGCTTTTGTTGTAGTTCTGACTTTTTTGTCTATCTAACTCTTTTTAATTGTCTACCATAACATTTCTAGTTCTATTTTAAGAGAATGCTGCATACAGAATAGTTATGCTGTTTGGGATGTGATTCTCCAATGGCATATCTCAACAACAAATATTGAACAGCTGGAAACTACCTAATTAGAACAGGGAGGAAAAAAAGAAAAGGGGTGTTTGAGATGAATAATAATCACATCCATCACACTCATTTTTTCTTATTTATGTAGCGTACGCCTGTGCCTCATTGGCAATGAAAATGATTGTAGGATGAAATACTAAGCTGGCCTTATATCATGTTTCTCCTTCTGTGGCTTTAAATAGATTTTATGCATTCCTTTAATTATATAGGTAGATTTGTTTACTGAAGCATTCATGGTAAAACTCATTTCATGCAAAGGAGCAAATTACATTTTTAATTATGTTTCTTTGGGAGGGCTACATAGTTAAGATGATTTGCTATCTTCTCCAAAGACCTTCTACAGATGATAATCATGGTAACTTAAAGCAAAACACCTTCAGTGGCATACAGTTTTCATACAGTAAATATGCACGCATTTTTAAAGACATACCAGTGTATTAGGGTTTTCAAAAACACCAGCATTAATGGCTCATCTACATATTTAGATAACAAATTACCTTTATAAATAGAGCCTTCAGAGCCTAAACCAAAGTACAGCAAAATTATTATTGAAAGACTGCAATTGAAAGCTTCTTATTTTCAGAGAAATGAACTCAAGCAGAACTACTTACAGGGATAATATTAAACAAATAGAGAAATAGAAATGCTACATCCCTTGGTGTCTTCTGTACTTTCATTAACAACTTAACAAATACACTTTTTTTTTTTTTTTTTTTTTTTTTTTTCATTTTAGTGTCATCTCTTCTCTCTCATGATTACAGAATAAAGTTTGGAATTGTCTCCGAGCCTATGTTAATGGCTCAGATCTAAACCACAAGAACAAAAAAATCTAGAATAGATGAAAAAAAATTATATTTTTTGTTTTGAAAAACAATATAGTATTTTTTAGCAAATCTCATTGTATTCTTACCATAGAAGACTTGTGATCACATTTTTGTAATTTTACAACTCCATTAAAAATGGCTCCATTAAAAATTACTTAACTTAATATTCTATTATTTCACATTCAGATAACAACTTTCCAGCTAAATTTGAGAAGAAATTATCTCAAAATTAAAATGTACTCATACACATTCATTGGTAATAACTCTTTCAAATAAACTAGTTAGGTAGGAGTCAACTATTCTCTTAATGGATCTAAAAGCATAAGCTACTTTGAAAGTAGCAAAACAGATCAGGTAACGCACTGAAACTTGACCTGCAGAGAGTACACAGAAACATGCCACGTGATGTGAAACAGAGGGCTCTCTTTCCAGTTCAGCTCCTAGTTTGAAGTATCAGCTATGTCAGAAATTTTAAACCTCCACTTTTCTGCTGATATTGTAATAATTTAGGGGCATGAGCAGTGGTGTTCTCTTTGTTCACTAATGCACACTGCATAAATGAAAAAAAATGAGTTCAGTATTTGACCCTTTCTGAGCAATATAGTACGTTCCATGTGCTATATACATCTTTGTACATGTATATCTCTGTAAATGCTAACTGAAACTTTCTGCCATATTCACATTCCATGCTGTGATGACTACTAAATTTTCTAATTGCAACAAAAATTCAAATCCATTTCAATTTGAGAAGGATGTTTACTGGTTGGTGGGGGTTTTTTGTCAGATTCTTTGTGACCTAAAAAACTATTTTGTTAAATTTTGCTCTGCTTTTAGCACAAATATGTAATTCAGTTTCCATAGTTATTCTGGTTGATACCATTTCCTATGCACTTCAACATTTTTTACTAAACCCACAAGAATATAATCAGGTAATTACTAACTGTCTCACAGAGCTTTCTTGGTTTCCTATGATACTTACCGTTCAAATATCATTTTCACTTTTGCTAGGTGAATAAGCATCTCCTCACCCAAGTTCATAATTTCTTTTAGTATTAGAACTTCCTTCTGTATCTCTGAATAAGAACAGTCAAGGACAACATTATATGTTGTTTAGGCTGTACAATAGAAATGCTATGGCTTTGAGGTGTTCACTTTGGGATTTTTTGTTTTTGTTGTGGTTTTTTTAAATGAATGTATTTCTCAAATCTGAATTGTACATCCTGTTAACTATTCCTCCTGTAAACAAGTGTAAAAATAAAGTTTACAGAAGCAACAAAAGGAGTTGAGGTGATGTATCAATTCGGTCACCTCTGTTTTATTTGTTTTATACAGGCACAAAACACATCAAGTTTGGAGAACTGTCAACTTTTTTGCAAATTATTACCAAGCACTAATTTCAATAAAGCAAAACAATAAGTGCTTATCAAATACATACATTGCAGATGACTTAGTGGGGCTGTTTCTTTTTGACTATTTAACTCCCTGCGTAATGAAAATAGACATCCAGCAAATTCAGTCTGACATTACTCTCCTGTTCCTTAGTCACAGAAAAAAAATAATTTTAAAGAAACATTAATGCTGACTCTAACACCTGTGGGTTTAACTTCCAGCTTAATAATACTCTGCAAAATACTGGTAAGCTTCATGCTGGAAGGAATGCACCTGCTACTGTTTTAATTTTACACAGTAGGCAGGTATATTTTTCCCTCTTACAAAATTCTGCAGTCATAGCTGCCTGCTACTTGAACATTTTTCTCTTTTTTTTTTTTTTTTCACCAATTTACTGCTTGCTTACTGTTCATAAGCTCCAAGCTGTTAACTGTTGAAAAGTGCCCTGCAGTCGCTGCATCTTTAATAGTTTCATATTAAGTATTACACAGAAAATTCAATAAAACTTTTTGCCCTTGAATCTTGGTGGTCGTAACTGAAAGACTGGTGAGAAACTTCACTGGCATTATGCATCAATACTTAAATCCAAGTCAGGACTTAGGCTCTTAACTATTGAATTAGATAAAACCCAAGCTGCTGAATCCACAAAACCCAACTAAGCATTTGTCTCCCAGTCTGGGGGTGCTTTAATTTGCAAGAAGGTTCCTTATTCAACTAAAAAATGTCCTGGGTGTGTAACTTTTGTTTCTCTGCACGATCAGAACATCTGTAGTCTGAAGAGTCAGGAAAACTTGTCAAATTCTTTAGCTTATAGAACATAGACACAGTGGCCAAATTCTCCAAGGAATCCAGTTCTTAACATGTAAAAGAGCCCTAATCACCAGCTTATATGCCAAATCAGACAGGGCTAGTCTCTGGTTTTTCATTGGAGGGAGATATTCAAGGAACCAAAAGAACAGAGAGCAAAAAGAAGAACTAAACTCCAATCACTTGAAACTGAGTAGTCCTAGCTCTAATTCAGAGGACAATTTCATCTCTTTGATCCTAAACAGTAAAATGCAAAAACAGTTCTATAAGCCAGAACAAGGAGCAAGACCTTCCTACCACTCCTTTCCTTTTTTTGCTTCTGTTTGAGGAAATTTACTTGGCTACAGAGGCCAGCAGAACCTACCTTGAGTTTTAATTAGGCCACTAGGAGGCTTTCCTAGGGTGCATGGCATTAAACCTTCCAGTAAAAAGAGCTACAAAACCCAGGTCTACTGTTTCCCGGATAAGTTCTGCATGAAGTTGTGATGTAAAAGATGGTGATTACCACTTTTAAAATAAACATAGCAGTTAATTAAAAAAATAAAATAAATTATAAACATATTGCACTTTAGGTTACATTCTAAACAATCCAGAGCAGAGAATATCTCACACTTTCTGTTATTAGGTTCACAGTTAATAAGCAGGAGTTTGGGATTGTCCTTGTGAAACATCTTATTTAAACAGAAGCCTCTATTACCATTTCTGGGCTCTCTTTCATCAGGAGCAGATAACTAAAAATACACATTATTGGGTCACAGTTTGTTCCTTCCTCCACACCTAGAGACAGGTAAAACAAACATCTGTAACTCCACTCTGCTTTAGCAGTCAAAACCTTTGTTTTGAATTCCACAATGTGAAACTCATTGCAAGAAGTTTTGCACCACATATGAAAGTTTTGATAACAGTGTTTGGGAGTTTAAACTACAAAATATGTCAGTATGTAAATGAGTTTTAGAAGTAAAAGCAGGAAAGATTGAAAGAGAAAAAAAAATATCAGCAATAAAAGCACTCTGCTATAAAGGAACATCTCTGTTCCTATATGTTATCCTGAACATTTGACTGCTTTCCCCATCCCTGTGCAGAAATACAAAAGCATTCCTTAAAAGCCAGATATTTGAAGGTAATTGCATCATTAGGATTCACTCAGATGCCAGAGAATTTTCATAGACACCTAAAACATGAGATTCCTATTGATTTCACTGGGAGTTCAGTACTTTAATGGGTCAAAGTTTCCTTTATGCAGTGCAATACTGATAGCTGCATAAGCAAATTTCTTTACAGATTTTATCACAAGATGGCTGAGATGGTATTATACTCATCTGACCCTGAGAAAGCATTCTGTAATGTATAAAGGGAAAACAAGAACATAGCTTCTAACCTTTTATTGTCATTTTAACATGTCTTCGCTACAGTGTGAAAAGATCAAATTAAAAACTTGAAAAATTCCTCCTTCTACAGAATCCACAAAGAATAATCCATAAAGAAAAACAGACACAAGAATGATTTTTACATAATGCCAAATCATCCACTTTATCTGAATTCCCAGGTGTGATGCTTCAGGATGAAAGAAGATTGGAGTCAATGATTTTCAGAAGTAATAATGCAATCCTCACCTTTCTCCAAAAAAATCAGAAATATTAAGGAAGGGAAGGAAGGGAAGGGAAAGAAATATCAGATTTCAGATGACTAATTAGCAAGTACATTTTTAAGCTTGCATCTTTATGACAACTAATTATGCTAATAAGCCACACAGTGACTGACTCCTTTTTCAGAAAGTCAAAGTTAGAATTCATTCTACAACAGACAGCTGTTGAGGGATACATTTTCAAAGCTGCATGTGGGAGTTACAACAAAGGTAAGGCTGGCCATGACAGCAGTTTTCACAACTGTTGATGTTGTAGCTCTTTCTATTCAATATTGATAAATTCAGCATGCAATTATTTTTCTATCTGTCTCCTGTAGAACCATTTATTTCTGTCCTTCAAGTAAGTACAACAAGAAAATATACTGATTAATTTTCCCAAATATAATAACTAATAAATTACTATAATGAGGTTTGATATACTCTGTAAGAAAATAAGGCAATCATTAACATGACTTGTTATTTTTCTCTACTATGCATAACTGCCAAGACAGATTACTTAACTGTAGAATAACATTATCATATCTTTTAGCATGTACTAAGAGATTTTTTTTTTTAAATTACCTATGACAATTTACTATCAGCCTAAATTCTGCAATTCAAGCTCAACTGCTTCAGGTCTACTTTCCAGTTTTGTTACTCTCTGTTAATCTTTCCACAAAAACCTTACTACATATTAACTGTCTTATTTGTATTAGACAAAACAAACAAACAAACAAATTAGTTCTATGGGGACATGAGCTTATTCAAAACACAATCAAATGTGTCTGAAACTTCATACTTCTGTTTTGCAACTCCTAACATTTTACTAAGTTGTCTATAAGAAGGAAAGCTATTATCAACAGGGAACACATATGTAATCAAAATAAATAGTCCTTCCTGCTCTAATTATGTGCTATCTTAAAGAACCAGGGATATTTGGAAATAGAGGAGAGTGATTTTTTTGTTTATTTGTTTTAATTAAAAAATCTGGGACAAAACATACCACCTACAAAAATGGCTGCCTACCATTTGTGAATATACACCTTTAACAGTTCCTATATAATTTATGGTTATTTCTGTGGATGGCTCAGATTTTATTCTCTTATCTTCTGGTGGCTAGTAAGATACTAAACTTTAGATTGTCTGTCAGCTGAAAGTTTAGATAGTCCTGGAGAAGGAAGTTGCCTTCCTTTTAACACAGCTATAGAAAAGAGACAATTTTGATATCGATAATCACTCTCTTCCCACACTTCATTGAGTCAGGTAGACATTTGAACTACAACCACACCTTGAAAAGGGAGTCGTACTGGATCTTGACAAACTTTGCTGGACAACTAATCTGAAATGTTGAGTGATACAATGTCAAAGCACCTGCAGAAATGGAAACTATATCCATTATATTTTGCAAATCTGTGAAGGAGATGGATCAGAAAGAAGTACCTGAGGTTGAAGTGACCTTGCTGTACAGAGTGATTTCAACATAATTTCCCTGACTGTTTTGTTATTGTCTTGCGCAACTTAATGGCAGCCTCCATTTCAGAGCCTCAAAGCCTGGGAAGCAGGGAAAGGAAGGCAAGGGGCTGTAGCTGTGGGAGCTGCATAATGCAGATGTGATGCCAGCCCTAGCAATTTCCAGGAAGAGTAAAGCAGGAAATAATGCAGGCGAGATCACTGTTAGTGGGAAAAATAGGTTCATGAGGTACAAAACAAAGAGATCTGAGTGAAATAAAAGGATATAAAAAAGAAAGAAAATAACCACTTGTGGTATTTTGACCCCAACAACAACCTTACAATTTACTTTGAAGGAGGCATCAGTAGAAACTCCTTTTGCAGAGATCTGAAGGCAGATAGGTTTGCTTGATAGGAACTTGCTTCTTTTCATTATTCGAATTTGTTGCTAGTGTTTAACTCAAGGTAAACTCTAATGGGTAAGCCATTTTACTTTCTTCCAGACAACCAATCAAAAATTCTCCAGACATCACTGTTGTTGTGCCCACACATAGGGGAGGATATGAGAGTGCAGTAAAGAGGCACCAGGACTCATTAACAAGCAATAGCCAGCAGCAAACAAGACAATTATCTCAGTGAATGCTCCTGCTCTGATCTCATGGTGGCTTAAATTAACTTGTTTATCACTGGATTGAAATAGAGAGGAAAAAAACAGTGCAGGGCTCAAGTAGAAGGCAGAGATTCAGCTAAGACTGAAGTTGAACTTGAGGATTCTTTCATCACACAGTTCCTGGGAAATAGTATTTAGTTTCATTATTTCTAGTTAGCATGTTTTCAAGGCATAGGTCGTTTCCTAAGCCATATATTAACTTGACATTTCTTCCATTTGAGAATCAAGACCACTGTGTTTAGTTGCTCTCGTCCAAGGCACCCAAAAAGTTGTAAGACTCAGCTTATAAAGTACATTTTAGTATGGAAGTGAAGCAAATTGCAGTTCAAATTTGCACTCCAGCTTAACATAAAGTATATATATATAATGTGGGATAAAAAGGCCCTACGGAATCTGAGTGATTAAGTACATTTTTTTGGACACTAAAAAATTTACTGATTTCACCTTTTTTAATTATCTTGGATGCTTCTTTTTTATTCAATGAACACAGAGTTAAAACATTCTGACAATAAAGTATAGGAAAATTTCAAAGATAACAAGAGGAAAAAATATCCATCATGGACCATTCACGACACTGTCAAAAGGGAGCCTCATATTTTTACAATTTGAACACATTGGAAATTTTAACTTACGCTGTTGTTCCTAAAGATTTTTACTAAGAGAACTAGTTTTGATATAGGTGTCCAAGTCACAAGGTTGACTTCCCTCATTCACCAGCTACAAATACTAGTTTGGGATAGATGAGCTCTTTTCAGATTTATATGTTTTTGGTTATGAAGTTATTTCTATGCATTGGCATATTATCTATTTTCCATGCCTGGTAACTGGGATTTTACTGCATCACTGTTGTTTTGCAGGCACTGAGGTAGCAAGCTGTGCAGTCAGCATTCCACCTTTCCTATAATCAAATCCAAGCAGATGTTCCTATTCTGGTGCATCTGATCCCGAGTAGTCCCTCTGGCTAAGAAACAAGACCTCGGGGTTGAAATAGCTGCCTGCATTTCTACAGTTTAGAGCTCACTGGATGTAGAAATATTCCTTTAAAATTAAAGAAGCACATACTCTGACCCACATCAGATATGAGAACAATACACATATTCATCCCAAGTGTATTCATCCTACTCTGTAATAACACAGTTTAGAAGGATTTGAGACATGGGTTTTTTATAAATACATTAAAGCATGTGGAAAAAAGAAATACACAGAGATTTTGGCCCCAATACCAACCCTTGAGGGACACCACTCATCACCAGTTTCCTCTCGGACATTGAGCTGTTGACCACAATTCTTTGAGTGTGACCATCCAGCCAGTTCCTTACCTACCAAATGGTCCATCCATGAAACCCACATGTCTCAAATTTAGAGACAAGGATGTCACGCGGGACAGTGTCAAATGCTTTGCGCTTATTGTAGCTTTTTAATATTAATCTCAAATAACCTGCTTCCAAGGGTTTGTCTCTATTGTTTCCTAGGTTTGGCTTGATCTTAATGTTACGTCTAACTGAAAATGCCATTTAGTCCAAATTCTAATCTACTGCGATCTCTACAGAGAGGATTTGTTTCACACTGGTAAACAGAAATACCTCCTATACAAACACCTATTAATCTGAACTGCTATCCCTTAGCAGAATGGCCTGTATATGTCAACTCCCGGCACTCATAATCGCAAACCAATTCTTAGAATAAATAAAAATGGTTTTCAATTTTTCCAACCAAGTGCTTTGAGCAGAACAAATGGTCAGAGCAAATTTAAGAAAAATTGCTGACATCTTAACTCTACATATGGAGAACCAGAGGAAAATCTTTGTGCTTCTGAATGACCTTCCAGGTATTTAATGAGGGAGCATCTAATATAAGAAATAAAATAGTGAACTGGTGAAGATAAAGAGCTACTATTTTACTACACAAAAACGTCTTCAGATGAGTTATCTTTTGAGCATGCCTAAACAGGCAGCACAGATGAATCTAAAACATTCTTATACAGATTACTCTTTAGAAAACACTTTTTCTTTACTGCTTTGTTACAATAAAATAAGTGAGACATATAAACATGTCTCCTGAACACGCCACAGGCACTAAATCTCAGCTTAATATACATAATATTAAAGTTAGAACAAAATGATCTTTTCACTCACATCCATTTATTTCCAACTTCATAGACAAAAGTTTTACTGATAATTATTTCACTATCTAAGATTTTAATGTTTTGAGAACCATACTCTAGAATTAAATAATAGACATGTATGTAAGAAACCACTTAATGTTACAATATTGTGCAAGTGCAGTTGGATACAAATATTAAAAGCATTATTAAACACTTTTATCCCTACAACCCAGGGAACAATTCCAAGCACCATCTCTGAATTCCCTACATATAAATATTTCCAATTCCTCTACCTGTAAATGACAAAATAAATTAATATTTGATTGGTCTTTGGAATAAAATAAGTATTTAAATTAAGGGACTAGTAACACGGCTTCCCATTGCTTTTTGAAAATACTCATTAACTTGGACTAGACATGGTCACTGTGAAAATACATCTGAGGTTAGCTGATTTGCTACTACAGCTAGATTTCAAAAGGATCTTTTACCATGAACAAAAGTGCCTTGGCAAAAGCCATAGGAATATTTGGTATAAGAATTAACTTGAAAATAATTTATACTTTGATATGTTTATCTATCAGCACTAACTGTCAACAAATTCTTCAGAAGATTTGCTATGACAGAAAGTTTCTTACCACATATACTCTACGGTAGTATGTGGTTAAAAACAGAACATATAGTTATGATTGAATTAACACAACAATCTGTGTTATATTTAGGAACATAAAACTATAATTAGAGTATATTGCATAATGCCATTTAATTAACTTATTTATGAGGACGGGTCTTTCCAACCAGAAACACCATTTCTAGACAAATAGACTGTTGAAAATAATTGCTAGTATAACAAAATATATCTTCTCTGTACTCAGTTTCCTGATTAACTCATTTAATAAGCATCACTGACTCCCTCAAACCCAACAGAAGCTACCCTTCTCAGTGATCCAGGCAATGCCGCAGAGACTTAATTTTGAGGAACAGCTGGTCTCAAACCAAAGATTGCTTCCTCAGTTTGACTCCCATTACCTCAGTGTCTGACCTGCCTTGCTCTAGTATGATAGCAGCATCTTTTACTTTCTTTTATTTTTTTAAAAGGAACTTCATACTTCAGAACTAATCTATAAGAACAGGAAAATTGTTTCAACAAGAAGCATTTTTTGCTCCTATTACTGTTCTCATAAGGCAAGTGCCAGAAAAAAAAAAACAACCCTAGGAGGTATTTTTGCTTCTAGTAAACTTTAGCTGAAGCTTATCAAGATTCTTACAAGCAGTAGTAAGCTGAACTACAAAAAGTGTCACATTAGCTCATCCAAGTATTAGTCAAAAAACATTTATATATCATTTAAAAGACCCTTTCATAACATATATTAATTCACTGTCCTAAAGACATGAAATAGTCTTAACTGTGAATTTGTGACTTTAGTTGATGGATTATAACAAATAGAAATAAAAATATGTCATTCTGTTTATATAATATTGCTGCAGGATTATCTATGAACTCAGGAAAAGACTAAATATTATTTTTTAAAATATTTTAGAATAATGTGTCTATTACCAGTATGAGTGGACAAAAATAACAGATTCAAAAGTCTACAGTAATACAAGCCTAGCTGCCATGATGTTCTGATAATTTTCTACCAAGTTGGTTTCAGCATTTCACCCCCTGCTCCCTCCCCCCCACCCCATGTATATCTGCGTGACACAGAGAACACTCCCTCTGGAAAAAAAAAATAAAACTCTTAGCCTGTCCTCATAGGAGAGATGCTCCAGCCCTTGGGTCATCTTCGTGGCCTCCTCTGGACTCTTTCTAACAGGTTCATGTCTTTTTTGTGTTGGGGTCTCCAGAACTGGACACGGTACTCCAGGTGGGGCCTTACGAGAGCAGAGTACAGGGGAAGAATCATCTCCCTCGACCTGCTGGCCATGTTTCTCTTGGTGCAGCCCAGGATATGGTTGGCCTTCTGGGCTGTGAGAGCACATTGCCAGCTCATGTTGAGCTTCTTGTCCACCACCACCCCCAAGTCCTCTCTGTATTTATATTTAGGATTACCCCAACCCAGATGCAGGACCTTGCATTTGGCCTTGTTGAACTTCATGAGGTAAGCACAGGCCCACCTCTCAAGCCTGTCAAGGTCCCTCTGGATGGCGTCCCATCCCTCCAACGTGTTTACCACATGACACAGCTTGGTTTCATTGGCAAATTTGCACTGTCCATGTCTCCAACAAAGATGTTGAATAGCACCATCCACAGTACCGACACGTGAGGGACACCACTCGTCAACGGTTTCCATTCAGACATTGAACTGTTGACCACAATTCTTTTAGTGAGACCATGCAGTAAATATATGCTAATGACATGGTCATTAAATACAAAAACCAAAAGCAAACAAACAGAAAAGAGCAGTCAATACATCTATCAAGCTATCTGGAGAAAGTGATTACTGATTTTGAAAAAAATGTGGCAAGTCATTCTTGCTACCTGTCCTGTCTCTTGGTTTTTCAGGCAAATCTAAGAAACCTCAAAACGGGGAAGGGAAAAAGACAAAAGGAAAGTTATCACTGGAACTAGAAAGGAAAGAATAACCTAGAAAACTGGTTAGAAAGCTTTGGAAAGGGGCCTATGGGGGCCTATTATGTGAGATTTCCTTCTGATTAACTAGAACAATTTGAATGCCACTGAAGGAGAATACAGTCACATGGAAAGACATAGCAGATGCTAAAATGCAGGCACTGGAGCTAAGAAGTTGTTTTCTTGGCACCACAGGAGAGAAAAGACAAAATAAATGTTAAAGGCTGCATACCAGAATGACAAGCATCTTAAACTAAAGATGTCCGTGGCACAGAGATAAAAACATGCCCCAGCAAGAGTCACATCTGTAATTTATGTAGATACTTATTTGATAGGACATATATTGAAGCTGGCTCTCTGTTTTACTCCCAAAACAACAACAAAAAAGAAATACAGAAAAGGACTGTCATATTGTAAGTACTCTCCAGCTGTTTCATGCTCCTTTCCCACCCCATCTGCCAAATGAATTTTATTCCTTCCTTTTCTTCCCTCAGATTTTCGGTTTAAATTATGTTGTTGAATTGTGGAAGTCTCAACAGAATAAGAACAAGATTTTTTTAAATATTCAGTGTCATAAATAAAGTTTTTAATCATTTCTTCTATAATAAATGTTCTCATTTAAATGTGACAAATGTATTCACTGGGTCTATCATATTAGGATATACCCAAATAATAATTTATAATACTAGAACAGCTCAACATTTGTTGGTCATCTGTAATTATATACCTACAGAACAGATAGCCCAAGGATACACTCTACTTTAAGTGACATTTTAAAATTACATTAGAGAAGAATAAATACAAACCAAGTGTTTTTCCATCCAAATCTCCTCTCTTCTTGTGTAAGTCAATTCTTAACTCAAGCTATAAATACAGTTCATTACACATTTTTGATGCTACATGCTCAAGTAACACATGCATAGGCATGTGACCATATTAAAAACTCTCATTTGACTCAGGAATGCCACTGAAAGTTAATTCTTCCAAACATTGCTCTGAAGCTGAAAAAGTGCAAAAGGTTCAAATTCCAAGTGGATATCTAATAATCTAAGTGACTTCCAAATGCACTCAGAGAATACTGCTGCATTGTCTCAGTTCTGTCTTTTATTTACACATAGAGAAGCAACTCTCCCCATCTGAATCTCTCAGCATTTTTCATAAGGTTTTTCTGGGGCAAAAGAACAGAATAAAAAGTAAAAGCAAGATGCACTCTTGGTATGGTAACCATACCTCAACCTGCTATAAAATAAACTTCTTTAACTGAAAAATAATAGCAGGATATTTTTCAACTAGCTACACTTAGACATATTACTTACTGTCAGCAGTCCCCAGCTGGAAAAGGAGAGAGTTACAGAAGCAGAAGAATGTTTCTGTACAGCATGTGCCTATTCAGGACAGTATCGCTACAATTCTGTATTAGGGTAATGCTTATAATTATATGACACATCAGATGATAGTTGACATTCTTATATACCTACATATTAAACAGAATATTAAAAAAAACTTATCCAGATTATTGGCACATCACAAAATCCTTTAAGGACATTTTCCAAAAGCTCAGGAAATACAGTGTGATTAATGTAGCATGAGAAATTGATCTAGTGAAGTTCCAGATTTTTATTTTTTACGTTTTTGCTATATTGCTGTTGACTGTACACCAGTCTGTTCTCACTGTTGGTGAAGAAAAGGTTATTATTTCTGTCTCAAGTAGTTTTATATAACTTTTTAAAAGCTTTTAGGCACAGCAGCTACATAAGTGTGACCTGTGCCACACTTATACCTACTACGTGTCTGGAACCATCATATTTAGCAGATGGCACATCTCCAATCAGCACTGCTCTGTAGTGTACCCTTGATGCATCTACATTATAGATTATTATTGATACTCCATCCTTAATAAACCACGTGATCCTACTACCTCCTGCTTACCAAAATCATCAGTTGCAGAAGACAAATGTATTGTCTTAACTAAAATTCCATCTTGGTCACATTTTGTAGCTATATCTACTCTTCTGAGCTAGGTAAAGAGATTGAAATAAGTGAGAGAATTCATGCTTGATGAATCTTAAACTTATATAAATTTCTGAAATGCACATGGGGTGCATGCTTGTGTGGTATTGGTGATGAGGAAGGCTGTACTTTACATGCAGATAGTGTTTTCTCACTTGTTAAAAAAGAGTACATCCCATATTATTCTTCTTCTTTCATTGTGCATCCATCATCATTGTAGAAACATATAGGTCACATGTCGAACTATTTATGATGCTAATAGAGAAACTACAACCACTTGCTGATGGCTACTACAATTCTTTATCATTTTCCACAAAGATATAAGACTTGTTTTATTTTTCTGCACACCAAGGACAACTTTTCATGTTGCAAAGTTAGTGTATTTGTACTAGGATTTTTGTGGACAGTTATTTTTCAGTCTGTGAAGTGGGTCTGTCTGGATCAAAATAACACAAAATAATCATAGAATTATAGAATGGTTACGGTTAGAAGGGACTTTAAAGATCATCTAGTTCCAATGCCCCTTCCACTAGACCAAGTTGCTCAAAGTCTTATCCAGCCTGGCCTTGAGCACTTCCAGGGAGGGGCATCCACAACTTCTCTGGGCAACCTGTTCCAGTGTCCCACCACCTGCACAGGTAATAATTTCTTCCTAACATCTAATCTAAACCTACCCTCTTCCAGTTTAAAGCCATTTCCCCTTGTTGTATCACTGCCTGCCTTTGTAAAAAGTCCCTCGGCAGACTTCCTGTAGGCCTCCTTCAGGTACTAGAAGGCTGCTTTAAGGTCTCCCCAGAGCCTTCTCTTCTCCACGCTGAACAACCCCAGCTCTCTGCCTGTCCTCTGATCATCCTCATGGCCCACCTCTGGACTCACTCCAGTAGGTCCCTGCCGTTCTTATGTTGGGGGCCCCAGAACTGGATGCAGTACTCCACCTGGGCTCTCGCCAGAGCAGAGTAGATGGGGAGAATCACCTCCCTCAACCTGCTGGCCATGCTTCTCTTGATGCAGCCCAGGATACAGCAGCACCCCCAAGTCCTTCTCCTCAGGGCTGCCCTCGATCCATTCTCCACCCAGCCTGTATTTGTGCTTGGGATTACCCTGACACAGATGCAGGACCTTGCACTTGGCCTTAATGAACTTCATGAGGTTCTATTACAATAAGTTCTATTGCTCTAAATTTCACCTATTTCCTGGTGAAGACTAATCAGGCTACATTATAATCAGATCCTTTGCATGTTCTAAACAAGTAGAGCACAATTTTTCAAACTATGGCATCATAATTTGCAACATTCATTAGATAATTATTCTCTCTATTTCTCTGAGTCTATGTAGTAACCCATTATGTTATTTTTATATTTCCTCTTGTCTTGCAGTTACATCTCCTCACACAATAGAAAATTCTTTATGTACCATATGTACATAAGGTGCAATCTTCCACCTGGTAGAAAAAAGGCTTTTTACAACTGGACCGTATATTATGCAGCACAGTGTAAAATATGAAATGTTGTAGAACTCAACTGATTGGCAGTATAGGCCATGAATAACAATCACAAAACAATTTGCCAACATTAGTGTTGAATTTGCACATGTAAGCCACAAGGCTGGACTACTGGTGTATCTTAAATATTAATATAACATGCCAGCATGTATGAGTTTAATTTAAGATTTTACTTGTCTGTCATTCTATTGAGCTTCAAAATTATTTTCTGCAACCACACCTTTGAGTTTTGATGTGTTTCTTATCAAGCACATATTGAAATTTATGGAACTTTGCTTCCCGTTTTTTGTCCCTGTTCTGGAACTCATTTAACTCATGTAATAAGGTTTGAGTTATATTTATGTTACAATCTTGCATTTTCAAGAATTTAGGTATCTCTTACAATTTTGGAGGAAAGCTTAACAATGTAAATCTCCTTGTCTAAAATAATTGCAAGTGCTAACCAGAGGAGGTTGATTTAGTTATCTTTCCTAAGCAACTGAAGCAGTCAATACTTCAAATATAATGTATACAGATAACGTTACTTCTCACTTATTCAGCACAATTCTGAATAATTCCTGTCTGTAATTCCTACTGTATGGTAATAGGAGGCTAGTTCCTTTCTGCAGCATTAAGCTTCTGTCTTCCTTTAAGTTTTTTCTGAAAACATCTCTCTCTCCTCTCCTTATATCTCTTAAATAATAAATAGTAGATGTCAGGGAAGAAATAAACTCCATGAGGCATGATAAATAAAGTTAACAGGAAAAGTTTTGGTTTTGTTGTTGTTTTTAAGTAAAAGCAGCCTGGTTTTGATTATTAATGGCTTCTATGACCACAAAGTTAGTACATTCTTCCCTTATTAAAACAAATAACTTCAGTTCTCAGAGTTTATGGCTCCAGTAAGACATTTTTCTAACAGCAAGGGAAGTGCGTACAGTGCAAAACATTCATCAACAGCATTGTCCATGGCCATATAACCAGCTTTTCCAGCACTGTATAAAAGAAATGGCAATTGACTTTCTGCATCAATAAGAACATACTGAGACACATTTTAGGGCAAAAAAGAGTCTATTATCTCTTTTGTCTCATCAACTGATGTGACTGATATTTCTAGGAATTCCTGTAGGAATTCCTGTAGGCTTCCCTGCTAGAAACATGCTTCCCTGCTTAGCAGATGCATAGGTTAAATAAATGAAGGGCTGCTAACTTTCAAAGTCTTGCAATGACACTATGGAAAAATTCAATTATGTGTAAAGACAACAGTTGACTGAAAGTGAAGAGCTGAAATGAATACATGAAAAATATTTCACTTTATGTAAACACATGCAGCATGACCAGGACGGAACAGTGCAGAAATAAAGAAACATATAGAAGGTAGAAACTTGGTTGTTCAGGATTTTCAATGCAGATGTCTTTCAGGGAAGTAATTATAAGGTGGTTAAATCCATGAAGTCTTGTGTAATGAGCTAAAAATACTATGGAAAAATTATAAAAAAATAGAAAGGTATTTGGAAAACATAGTTTGTCCTGTTTCCTGCTTCTCATTGTGAAATATTGACTTGAGAACTCTCACCACCTGTGCAGAGCCAGACTTGAAAAATTAAGTAGGGACATGTCAGCATATTTATTGGCATAAATAACTTTTAGTATCATGAATTGTGAACAGTGTTCATATCAAATTATCTAAATCTCGGACTGTAGTTTTGTTTCTTCAGCTAGTGGTGTTTTCTCAGGAGTCAATAATCCTGACAAATTAGTTCGCTGGAATGGCTTTTTTACAAAGCAATAAACAACAAATAATACTTCCTCAGCCAACTCTAAGAAATAGCACTTACAAGACAGGTAATTCTTGGCATGTTTATTGAAAACCTGTCCTCTTCCAAGCTGACTTCATTAATTTGAAGCCAGAATAATTACTTCTTATAGTGCCTACAGAAAAAATACTGGGAGTAAAATCAGCTCAGTGGGACATCTGGTCTTCTTTAATAGCATTCATAATTTAAAGAAATGACTTTATAGGTAAAGCACCCAACCCTTCCCAGTCTCCAACTATACATTTGAATATGTGGTTTATTGGGCAATAGGAATATTTTTATTTAGCCATTGAGATTTCAGTTTTGTTCCCACAGCTCCTATTGCTTTGTCTAGCAAAAAAAAAAAAAAAAAAAAAAAAAAAAAAGGCTTTATGAATAGGGAAAAAAATCTTTGGATTTTGGTAGTACAAATCTATGTGTAGTCAGCAGTTAGCACAGATCAACAAGAGATGATCAGCAAATCTGAACAATTGGTCTGAGAACTTACTGCCCACACCGTATGAATTTTATCTTATTTCAACTAGCTCCACAATGGCTGAATGGACCAAATACTTGCTGGTGTCTGATGTGCATTGCGCACTCTCCTGAAGAGCATTTGTAATTTAGTTTTGTCTGAGAGGAATCCAGTTCAAGCAGTGATAAACTTGTCCACAACATCAATCAAAGAACTGCAGGCAAAGACTGTTAGGCTATTCACCTGAAAAGCACACTTCTGTTCCAAAATAAAACACTAATGTTCATCACACTGACACATTCCCAGATATATCGGTCCTTTTCATAGGATAGAATTAAATATTGATGTTCATCTGATATCAAGCAGATTTGTTCAGAGGTAATGATCGTGTTAATAATTTTAAGAAACAAAGCTATGGAGATGTTACTCTAAAGGAAGTAAACTTTAAACATATACTCAAAAATCAAAATTATTTTATTCATAGTGGGAGGTAGCTGTTCTTGAAAGTCATAGACATGTAGTCCTCTTTATCAGATAGATATTAATCAGCTGACTTCCAGAGTTTTAAATCTTTACAGATATCATTTTGCAGTTGCACATTACTTTAGCACTCATGCAAGTTTCCACTTTCCCTCTGTCCTGAAAGTGGAACATTCTATCAAAGGTTTCAGTTTTTACATCTGATAGAAAAGAGTCTGTTATGTGGAAATATCTAGTGTACAGTGTTTTTTGAAACCTTGGTTACAAGCCAGCTTTACTTCATTCTTCAGTGTATAGACAAACTGAAGAAATCACTAAGCAAACCTTAGATGAGTTATTTCTTGATGTCAGTGATCTTGACAAGATTTTCACCTCAAATTCACCGTGTCTTAAATTTGCAATATAATGGCCTACTACGTCAAAGAAAATTGACAAATTTTTATCCAGCTAAGGAAAAGAAGAGATGGAAGGCTCAATGGCATCCATCAAGAGAGTTACATGTCAATAGCAACGCATAGTTAAGTAAGGCTAAATAGGAACAGAGGCAACCCTAGTGTAAATGGGGAGGCTTCAGAGCTCAGGTACATCATGGGCATGGGCATGCATAGGACTCAATATCACTAACAGGGGGAATTGGACAGCCTCTATTGTATCTGTAAGTGGACAATAAGCCTCACAGGTGGCATTAATATCCAGGCCTTGGGAAAGTTTTCCATTATTAGGAGCTGTATATATACTGATTAGCAAGAACTGATAGAAAGTCTAGAACATGGTGCTAACATAAAATGCTCATTAGCTATAGATTTTTAAACTACACTGATTTTTCTAGGAGTTCAAAATATTTATTTGCAGTCTTAAAAATCTGAGGGGATGGAAGGGGGCATAAGGAGGAGAAAAAGCATGGAATAGTTATTCTGTCTTTTGGAAGATGACAAATTAAATTCCAATTTCAAAGTACGTATTATTTTTGACCACAAGAATGTTTTAGGCTTCAGAGGTAAAATTCTAGCCACTGCAAAATTAATAGAAATTTGTTGTTTTGCTGAGGTCACTGAATTCAGTAGAATACTGTTACTCTTGGACATTCAAAACTATTATTAATCCCTTATTCGGCAAAACATGGATATGTGTACTCTAATGTCTGGTTAGATGTTTTGCTGAATAGAATCTCATACGTGTAGATCATATTACATATGAAATGCATTTTCATGAAGTTACATCCCTTTTTCAATGTGAAAAACCTCCAGTTCTAATTTGAAAACCTGGATTTATTGCACAGCGTTGTAGATATGGCAGGAAATATGTAAGTACACACACGTGAACAGAACATTTCCATAGATTCTTGTTCTATAAACTGCTTTGCAGCTTCCTGAAGTATTCCAAACTACAAATAATATTGTTCTTTTTAATACTGAACTATAAAATTGTAGCTCCATGACATTCACATTCTCACTAATGTACATAACGTAATGCATTTTGAAGAGGATAAAGTAGGATAGGATACGGTTGAAAGGCCTTTACTAAAAAATGACTCTAAAAAAAATCTAAAATAAAAAATGGTTATACTTTTTTCTAGTTTTACACAGTTCATAGATATTATTACTTCCAAATTCTATATATCAGTCACAATATCGCTCTTCAATAACTGGAAAAAGCTACATAGCTCATCAAATTCAGGCTGTTTAAAAGTTAGTATCACCATCTAGTGGCAATTTGAAGGATTTTAGTTAGCACATTCTTCAATGCAGTGGTTTGTTTATTATGCAAGAACAATACATTCAGATGTTTTCTGCTTGCATTACACTCATTTAAGGACATCAGTTAAATATTTGGCTAGAATTTTGATGTAGAATCCAATTATAATTTATGCAAATTATAGATTTTTAATATTTGTAAAAAGCTAAAATTAATCTTTCCTGACAGTTTGATGTCTTTTTCTCATAGACCCTTCCACATATCTTTGGGAGCTAGACAGATGCCTACCTACAACATTTAATATAGATTCAGTATTCTTATTCTTATATTTTTATTTCCCATATTTTGCAGAATAAATGAATTAATGGCATGCAATTATTACTGTACTGTTTTTTGGGGGGGGGGGTTCAGTTTATATCAACCTTACAGTCTCACAAAGGATGCTATGTAAAACCGTTTAAAGTATAAACTCCTCTCAAAGTGAAGTACCTTTGTAACTCTGGTTAAGAAACAAAATCTGTTCAATTGTATTGTTCCAAAGTTGTGTATACCACCTTTCCAAGCCATCCATTTTTTCTTCCTCTTCTTCTCAACTTCCCTCTTTATAATATATTTATACAGGAAGAATAAAAACTTTTATTACATGGTAAACTATAGTAATAACAAGATCTAGTAAACACACACATACTTCTTTAGTAAATGCCATTTCTCAAAGTTATTATGTAATAATAAAATCACTAGACTTCATTAAAAACTTATTATTCATAGAATTGAGATATTGGTACTTGTTCTGATACATTGCTTTTCCTTTTCAATTATAATAAATAAACACTGATAGATTGACTTGACTTATTAACTACTCATTTTCTTTGACAGTGCAAGAAATTTAGTTTTTAGTTTGATTAGGAACACAGGAGTTGTCATGCCAATCACACCCTTGAGCCATTAGAATAGACAGTGTAAAATGTAAAAACTCTCCTGTTTACTACAGTTTTCTAATACTTCTACTTCTCATGTAGTCCAATATATTATCTTTTCTTCAGTGCATTCGTGACCTATTACTATTCTGATATTTTACTGATTCCAGACCAAGAGGACAATCCTCTGTATTGCTCTAAAGAAACCCAGTTCATTTTTCCCTCTTGCCAAACAGCCTCTACCACAATTCTTTGGAGCAATTTTAACACCTTACTTCGTAAAATAACACCTTCCTTCACATAATTGGCATTTTTTTCCAAGCTCTGACTTCTCCTTTTCCTCTGTTTTTTGGGTTTTGGGGTTTTTTTTGTTGTACACAAAACATTCAGCCCAGAATATATGTCTACAGCAGGTACTATGCAACAGAGGTTACTGCTGCCGTCACCAAACTATTAAACTTATTTATACTTTATGAACCATGATATCCTACCATTGCTCAGCTGGAACGCACAGAAGAGCCACAAGTACTGTAGACTATATATATAAAAAAATCCCAATAGAACTGCAAGTTTTTTTATAGAGACACTCTCTTCTCTGCCAAGCATATAGATGTTACAGTTTACAACCACAGGCCAGTCTGTGTTTTAAGAGCCAGAAATATAGGCCGCCCATACTATTTATACGTGCAGTATCCCAACCAGAAGAGCCAGTGGAAAAAGAGCATCTCACCTCTGACTCTGAGTTTATTGTAACAGAATGGTAAAAAGCCAACGGCAAAAAATGCATAAAACTTTCATGTCAAGGAGCTGGAAGAAGTTGCACTCTTTCTTCATTTTCATGGAAGGACGTGATATTCAGGGGAAACATAGGTGAAGTGTCCACACAGTTACAAATAACAAGCCTTATTGCTTTTGAAATCTACAGTTCAGTCCACTTTGAACATGAAGGAGATATTGTAAATTACTAGATATAGTCATTCAGCAATTACAATACTGTGATCCATGAAAAAGTATCAGCTGGCAAAGCTATGGGCATTTCTTGATTTTTTTTATATTTTGCTTTTGGAAATCCAGCAAACATGCAAAAGCACACGAAAAGTACATATAGTCATTTGTGTTTATGAAAAAAAAACGAACAAACCATGGCAACCGTATCTGCACATGCCTGTTTACTGCCTGACTAACATATATTCTTCAAAGGATATAATGAAACAGCTAATGGACTGAAAAACAATAAGGACATTATGTATTGCACTAATACAAGTCTTTGTACATTGATAAAAATACTTATACAAAGCAAAATCCTTCTAGCAACCCCTGATTAGGTAAAAGGTGATTATAACTAGACAGTACAGTTGACTATTACTGAACAACAACAGATGCCTTTTGGCCAACATCACAGTATGTCATTGTAATAAAGAGTATCTTTTATCAACATTTCAGTTATAGCAGCAGTATGACATACAGGGATGCTTACAAGACATATAAGCATTCTTTAAATTAATTTCTGCAGACTCTGCCAGGAAGTGGCAGTACAGAATTATTTCAGGCTCATAATGGTTTTTTTAGAAGCTGCTGGTCTGGGGGAGGTTCACTTGCAGCCATGTTTCCTCCACCTACTCTATGCATATTGTTGGATAAATACAGTTTAATCTGCTGTTCACTTTCTCTTACGTCTATCTAAATTATATTGTCTCTGAAAATGAAGTTTTCTGCAACACAACTTGCATGACACAGAGACAGCACAGTGACTGAACGCTTGATCTCAAAACTTCCCTTGCAAAGCAAAGGGAAGAAAGTGGGAGAAAAGGAAGTAGCAATGTTTTGGAGGTTTTTTTTAAAGTCATTTACAGAAGTCTGAGGCAATTAACCTTGCTGGATACATGAGGTTAAATGCAGGACATCAGCTGGTGTTGATGGTAGTGGTGTGTGAGAGAAGAACAGAGGTTTGCCATGTCCAAAGGGATTGCATTATTCTTATTCTCTTCTCTGTTTCTAACACTTTAATTAGCAGGAACAAGTTAATAGGGGAAAGGGGTACTCGAAGTCTTCGGTTTCAGCAGGGGTCAAGTTAAAATTGCATTTAACCAGTATTATTTCAGTTCACATATTAACTGTCAGGTTTGTTTAGACATCTTCAGTACAATGTTTTGATCAGTTAACCCTTTCTGAGAAGATGACAGAAAAACACTGTTTCAAAAGCAGAGATGCCCTTCTATTTTCAGAACTATAAGACAGCTTGTTTTAGAAACAGGCTCCCCTCTCACACACATTCAGACAGTTCTGCAAAACTACAGCCAGCAAATTTCCTTTACTTGCTAGACACAGACAGGATCTCACAAGATAAACTGGTGCTAAAAGTTTGATTGTAAATAAATCTTTTACCAAATCAGACTGTTTAAGAGGTGGTTCAGACCAGAAGGTATCACATAGGAGTTATCAGTGTTTGAAGCTGAGGAAATAGTTTTCTCTTTTATAATTTGTTGTGAGTTTCCCTTGTTGCAAATAAACTGAGCTTGTGTTGCTTTTATGACTTTACTTTTCCACTAACAAACAGCCAAGTTACTGCTCTCAGCTGGTACTTTATTTTTTGGCTCTTTCTGTTTAGAAAAATAGAAATTTTCTTTTACTTAGAGAAGGGAAGGGAGTTACATGTAGCATTGTTAAATAACTGAGTTTTTGTTAGTTCATTAAGTAAGATTTTAAAACCAAAGGGACCATCGTGATAATCCAGTCTCACCTTCTACACGTCACAGGCCATGAAAACCCTGCCTGTAGTTCCTGCTGGTAGGCCAGCACGCCTACTGTGAAGATCTGTTCTGTATCAGTGGTTCCCAAACTAAAGTTAAGGCTCACATAAAGAAATTGGTGATATTCTATGCTTTGCCAAAGCATCTCTTCCCGTAAATTATGAGTCTCTTTTATTGCTTAGCATTACTACCTTCTTCTTGGAGTTTAAAAACCTTATTAATCATTATGTTGTGCTTTTTCTAGGTCACTATGTTAAATTTTAAATATCCTGTTAGGAACACCCCTGCTCCACAGTGATTCATAAAGTTCTGAGATTTCTTGAATTGCCATATTTCAGTTTATGTGATTAAAAAGCTCATCTCTGCATACAAAAAGGAGCAGAGCGGCACAACTGCAGGTGGGGAACCTCAATAACCTAATCAGAGAAAGAGTCCGTGTCCTGGCTCCTTCCAAGGCTGCTCCAAGAAAGCCTTAGCCCCATCACCTGGGGGATACCCACCACTGTGAGCTGACAGAAGGGGCTGTCTGGGGCATGTTACAGACTGAAGAGGGTTACTGCCTATGGGAGAATGGGATTCATTCTGGGATGCAGGGAAAGGAAGATCTGGGAATTGCATAAGACTTATGGGATACTTAACTATTTTCCTGGGTGAAGAGACTCTCTGTTTAACAAACATATGAGTGTATGGAGGTCTAAGTGTCAGCAACTGCTGTCCCACCATGGGTCATAGGGCCCCATGTGTCTGTGGTACCAGCAACAGGAATGAGTAAGGGTATGTAAGTCTGTGTACAACCCCTAGTGATTATCAAGGTGGGCCAGCTGGCAAGGAAGCAAAGAGGTCTGGGAATAGCTATGTGTGGTGCCTCAGTGTGAGGCACCTAAAGGAGATGGCTACCAGGGGAACAGGCCAGCCGCTGGAGAGAGCACAGGTCTAGGGGTTAACCGAGTGATCCATTTCTATGTGTGCGCCTCTGTGCAAGAGACAATGAGGGAAGGCAGGATCCACAGCTAGCTGCTGGATAGACTCAGTGCCTAGCACCAGCAGCTCTATATATTGTATACACATTCCATATATATGTTGGGGGTTTTTTTCCCCCATTTACAGATCTTGCTCCTGATCAGCCAGAGGGGGCCAGGATGAGGCAGCCGTTGATTGTGTAAGGGCTGAATGTTTCTATGTCATGTATACATTGCATAACATATGTTGTGTATGTTTGTCAGAAATATAGGTAGACTTGGGGACATGGAGATGTGACAGCCTCTCCTCCATAGGAGTACTGGATTTGGCAGCCCCTAACACTATATAAATATACATATAAATCTATAAAACATATATGCATGTGTGCTGACAAGTATGTACATATTTCACTTTTTCCTTATCATTCTAGTATTCTAGCTCAAAATCCATCTTGCCTATTAGAAGGCTACAAACCAATGGTACAGAAGGCTCAAACACTGCTATCTATCCAAAGCCAGATGATACAAAGAAAGAAACATGAGAGTGTATTTGAACTGCAGCCCTACTGGAGCTTGGACAGCTAGGTCAGAACATCACATTAAGATCCTGAGATGACAGATCTTCTTTGGAACTGAAGACCTAACTAGAAGTCTACTTTTTTCATAATGCTGGCTATAGTGATAATTACCTTTTGCACAATGCCTTAGGAGAGCAAGAAATCTGAATTTTACTTCCTCCTAGTTTTAAAGCATTTGAACTCATCCGATCAATATTGCACAGGATGCCTATTGCAGGGCTGAAATCTTTCCTGAGTTATTTACATTAAAGATTTCTGTTATTTTCATGTAAAAACTGTAGATAAAATGATACTTTATATTTTGTAAATACACCATAGAAAGCTTTGTCGTCTTCTGTGTCTTCTCATTCTCTCTTCCACAGAATATTATTGTTCAAGCCAAAAGTAAACATCAGTAAAAGAGACAGACTGTCCTGCTGATAGGGAAGGTGAGGCACTCTTCGGGAGAGATGTGGTTTTTTTCAGACTCTTTATTACCTGAAACAGTTCAGTAAACATTGTATGAAAGGTGGAGGGTTTTTTCTTATCTTATTTTGGAAACTAATTAACCCCCCAAAAAAGAGAAATTATATAATCAATTTCGTTCAATTTAATGATTTCTTTGGACTACTGAAATAATTTTCACACTGTATAGAATTAAATTTTCTGAACTCTAGATGGGAATAAAGTAGAAAATAAGGTTGCTTTGTGTGTCTTCAGTATAAACAAAAATTGAAAGAAAAAAAATGTATCATCTCAGAAAAGGAACTTATTTCCTGAGAAAAAACACTAACACCGTAGTTCTTGAAATATACAATACCTTCATTACCTAGAAAGCATTTTACAAGAGAAAAAAAAAAATCATAACACATTTTTAGACCACAGATAGCGAAAATGTAATGGCAAATACAAATAGTAAGCCAGCAACAAATTATTTTCCTTAGGAACCAAAAAATATTTTTTTCCTTCTACAGAGAAGCAGTTTCTGACACTTTTTAAATCAAAGAGAAATATACTGGGAAGATAAACAATGTGAAATCTAAAGCAGTGTGTTTGAGGAAAGCACTGTCATTTTCTAAAAATCATCACACGAAGCTTCTGTATTTGTTCTCCACTTCTTTCCTATTGTGTTTGCACACATACACATTTATGGAAAAAAACAAAAACAACAACAAACAAACAAAACCCCTCACATTACCTGAAATCATATAAGGGATAATCCAGCAACTTTTCAACAGTAATTAGAAAAAGATGTCAAAAATACTGGTAGCTAATAGTTTTTGTATATCCTATTACTCTTATCTAGACCAAAGGTCTGAAAAATGCCAGTTGGTTAATGGATTATACTTCAAAAAATAAATTTAATAAATTTCTAATTTTTTTTTAAACAAGAAGCAGGTGCTTGCCAATGTCTAGTAAAAGAGGAAATATATAAAATAATTATAAGGGGTGGCCTACTTGAAAAAAAATAGAGAGATATTGTTTTCACTCGTCCCTCTTACTTCCCCTAGCCCTAACACAGCTGCTTCATTTGTCCACATTGGCTCTTGTAGCAAATCCATGGCTCATAAGAAAAAGTCAAGGAAAACATGCTTCTGGAAGAGTTTCTGCAATCTTCTGGAAACGATGCAGCTCTTTTGATCCAGGTCAATGGTTATCAATCTATATTTTAATATATCTTCCCCCTCTGTCCCTCAACACTGCCTCCCCTCACTCCTGACATACATACTGTCTCTGGGATCACTTTGCCTCACCCAAGGGGAAATGTCTGATGATAAGGAGTGAAGAAGGCAACACTCTGGAGAGTATGGCAGAGAGTATTCTGTCAAGAGATACCAGGGCTGGAGTGGAGAGGCAGTAGCTCAGTCAACACTCAGAAGGGATGCAGACTTTCAAAGCCTACAGAACCCTCCACAGCCCAAAGGACTTCCAAGATCCTATACCATCATCTTCACCTATACCACTCCCAGACTGCTACCTTAGCAATATTTCTGGCCACATATTCCCTGCCTTACTCCTATGTTCTCTCTTTCTCAGAAGTGCACCCTTTTACTCTTCTAAATCTTTAAAGGTCATTCAGTTATCATTGGAATAACTGATAGAAGTAAATATGACTGACTTCCCTTCTTATTTTAATTATATTTTCTCTTTCTCAATTTTGCATTCAAAAGATGATATTATATGCTTCAATCCATATGAGAGATTTCTTTAAAATCATTACATTCATACTCTAATGTAAATCTCATCTCCCTTTCTTTACAGCATTTTTGCTACTTTAACCAAGCATTTGCCTACAAAAATCTCTCTCTATAAGGCTATTTAAGACAAGTAAGTTATGTAGGTAAAGGAGTCTAATTTAAATGACAGTAAAGGGAGACCAAAACTGTATAACTTTGTAACGCTGGCTCAGGTATTTATTATACAGGAAGCATCTTGCTTTTGTACACATGCAAAACTCTTTCAACATACTTGGAAGTATAAGGAAGAAATGCATCATTGCTAGTATCCTAGCAGAATAAAGGTGGAAAAAGTAAGTACTTGGTGCTCTAGTTAACTGACCAACAGTGGTGACTTAAACAGGTTTTCATGTCAGTTCAACAAACTTGGAGAAAATTGTCTCTACTGTCTAGGTGATGGTCTTAATTAGATACACCTCAGAGAATCTTCACTTATGGGACATCTACCCCCAAGCATGTTCTGTTTCAGGCAGGTACGGTTCACTCAGATGCTGAACTCCCCCAGGACTGCCAATTATAAGAACTGTTTGTATGGAAAATGGCATGTCCTACTGTGTACAACTAATAATGTTGCAGTTCATCAAAGCAGGAAATATCAAACAGTCTAGAAATAGTTTTGTGGGAGAGCTTCAGAAAAAGAACTCTGGGGAAAACAAAAAGCAAAAAAAGTAACCTGATTTCTTTATAGAGTAGATGCATTTCACTGCAGTTAATGCAAACACTTTTTGTGTGGATGATGCAACCTGATATGACAAATTCACTATTTGGAATAACCTTTTCTGCCACTACTATGAAGGAAATATTTTTTGGATACTGCAACACGATCCATATCTGGATTCTGGGTTTACTGAACACCACCACAAGAAGATTTTACTAGTTGAACTACTCTATTGTTAATATAAAACTCCTTTATATCTTACTTGAAAACAAGTTATCATCGTTATTATAAAAGTATTCATGTTTTTATTTCAAAACCTCTTCAAGCCTCTTGAGTCCTCTCTTCATTCTTATACATATGTCTCCTGACTGTTTTATATCTTGAGTTTATGTTTTATAATTTTCCCAGGTGTTCCTCAGTCATTGGACAGCTTATTCTACCATAAATTTGACAAATGTCTGTGCACACAAGAAAAAGTCATGTCTCATTTCTCTGACTGCTACTATTTATACATTGGCTGTCATAGTTCTCTTGTTCTCTTGTTCAATTTCCAACAGTTTCTTGTTATTGTTTGCATGACCTCCTCCCTCTGAGTATGTTATAACATTGGCCTTTACTTTCTAAACCTTTTCCAAGACTGATTTAGTGCACTACATCCAGTACCTTCACTCCCCTCCCTGATAATCCATCATTCTTTTTGTTGAAAACTTTTTTTTTTTTTTTAATTAGGGCATTTTGGCATTTTAAATGCATTTTTTTATCCTCATCTACATAGGGATGAGAGCCTGCTGTAAGAAGTGCATGTCCCTATAGATCTTGCTCTGAACTGGAATGAGGAGAAGCGGATCAAAGGCTACAGTGATCCCAAAGTGACCTGCTGGGACTTCCTGAAGGTTAGTGGAAAGGCTGAAGAGAATTTCTGTGTGCCTAACCCCCAATCTAGCCCACCAAATGGAGTGCTGGTATTCTTCCTTCAGTGCACATTGAAGACCTGGGTCACTTTGGCCAACATTTCATGGGGGATGAAGGGGAAGGCAAGAGTAATCATACACACTCTGAGCCACCGAACTGATTGCAGTAACAACATAAGGTTGGTTGCAAGTGCATAGCCACTTTATTCCTGTATGAATAAGAAACAGAGCTGAGTTTCTTTTTCAGTATCTAGAACAGTGCTGCGTTTTGCTTTTCAGCCTGGGACTTGTTATGAGAGAGACACTCATAGCATACCAGTGTTTGTTTGCATTTTTGTCGCTGGAAGTGAAGGACTTTATGTTCTGTTAGTCTACAAGCACAAGATCTAAGGGAATGAGGAATATTTAAATTAATAAGCTAAACTGGCATTTGGATATGCCAATGGGATATTCCGTATCATATCACATCATGCCCAGTACATTAGTGAGTGTCTCTTCCTCTTTTGGCTTTCTCTGGCTTTCACTTGGGCTCTCGCTCTTCCGCAATTGTGGTTTCAGTTCAAGTTTGTCCCTCCTCCAGGATCTGGGAAGAGGCCGGGCTTGGTTGGTTGGTGGTGAGCAGTTGCACTGTGTATTGTTAATTTGCATGTTTTGTTACTGTTTTCATTATCACTACTATTTTAATATTAGCATTAATTTAAGTTTTCTTTTATTTCTATTATTAAACTGTTCTTATCTCAACTTACAGACCTTGTTATTCTTGCCCCCCAATCCTCTCCCCTATCCCCTGGGGGTGGAGGGAAGTGGGTGAATGGCTGTGTTGTCTGCTAGCCAAGGGCTAGCCCAGTGAAATTATAACAATGAAGTAGGCCAAAAAAGTGACCAAAGTCAGTACAGCACTAATAAAAGCAGTATCTGTTGCCCAAAGTATTAGAACTGGCAGAGAAAGATTTGGGACCCAGCAGGCTTCAGCAGAAGCCTCTTACATACAGCCACTAATGAATGTCCCCACTACTTTAAAGCAGCCCAATTGACTTCTTAGGAAAGGGATGGTAGAATTGATATGTAACACAATGGGTTTACTAAAAGAAGAGGACAATCATTATTTGACTGATTGGGTCTGAACTGTGCATGTCCGTGAGAAAAATTAATAACTTTAATAGACTAATCTTACACACAGAAAGGAGAACAGACCTAAAAGTTTGTAACCTACCAGTGCTGTCAGTGAATATTTTAACTTAAAAAATAGCAAATTTAACTATTGGTCATTGCTGAACAAAGCAGCATTCCATTTATTCAGTACCTTATTAGAACTACATGAGTTTTTGACATACTGTGTCCATTAACCTTTACGCTAAAGGACTGAGTTGGTTTTACACAAGAATAATCTTGTTATAACAACTTCTTGAATTATTTTAAACTTGGCTTATCTCTGTATGAGAGTAACCGTTTTTAACCTCTTCTGTTGGATTTTTTTGGCCAATGAATTTAATACCATTTTTCAAATAGTCAGTGATAATCATTTAGAAAAAGATGGACATAGAATCCTAGAATCATAGAGTTGTTTAGGTTGGGCCTTTAAGACCTTTAAGATCACCCATCCCAACCATAAACATAACACTACCAATTCCACCTCTAAATCATGTTCCTAAGAACCTTCTCTGTCTTTTAAATACCACCAGGGAAGGTGGCTCCACCACCTCCCTAGGCAGCCTGTTCCAATGCCTGACTACCCTTTCAGTGAAGACGTTTTCCTAATATCCAATCTAAACCTCCTCTGGTGCAACTTGAGGCCATTTCCTCTCGTTCTATCACTTGTCACCACTAGTAAATCAGACTGTATTCTGCGTTTCTGAAGCCACATGAGCTCCCATAATTGACTAGCCTTCATTAAAATAGCAAATTCCACAAAGGATTTGTATGAAGCCAAGAAAATACAGAATCAGTAGCATCACTGATGGTAATATGTGATTTTTTTTGTGGACAATTTTAACTAGCGTAGAAAAGGAAATAATCGGAATTTGAATTTCTGCATTGTTTATTATAAATTAAGAACCTGACAGTATCTACCAAAAGCAGGAAGCTTCACGTGAAAGCTATTAGTCATCATTTATTTTTAGTGTCAATAAATCTTGCCTAGAATGAGCAACATGGGGATTGGGGGAGGGGGGAGAGGGAGGTGAAGGGGAAGCCAATAGGGGCACATTTAGGCTACTGGTTTTGGTTTCTTAAATTTTATAGCAATAGTCTTTACTATAAACAAGACTACAGAATTGTTAGAGGTACAAATATGAAGATGTGAGTAAGCAATAGTATTATATTTAATTTTTAGGTTTTTTTTCTTTCAGTCAGGGTTAAGACAATAATTTCAAATAGACCTTGGATGCACAAGAAAATTCCCAGTGTGCATGCTAGAGACAACATTTTAATCTGAGAGAAACCAATCCAGTGTAATACACTATGGAGGAAGTCATACGACTTATAGCAATCATCTGATGTACTAAATTCATTTAGCAGTCTCATATAAACAGTCTCTCAGCTTCAAAAATGAAGCAGAAAGCCGAGGAAATTCAGGAAACAAAGTAGAAATTTGAATTACATACACAAGGTATGGAAAATAAAGATAAGAGATGTAAATATTACTTTGTTTTTGTTGGTTCCTAAAGCTGAAGAGCTAGATACATGCTATGCACACCAAAGAGAAAAGAATGATAAGCCAATGGTAGAAATATCTGGGTGGGTAGAAATGGTAGAAATCTGAAAAGTTTTGACATTTAATTTACCACAAAAGATGGTAACAAAGACTCCAAAAGGAGAACTGCACACTTCTTGTCTGTTTCTGAGTTATATTCTGCAAATTTGAAATTTTTAAAGAAAATATGTATATGATGTGAAAAAATAAACCTGATTCTGAAAACTTCCCTTTTCAACAGTAAAGTTTTTGTCTGATCCTGTAACCATTTTAAGTACAACTAAAGACTGTTGATAAACCAATACTTCCACCAATTTAATTTCTTGTAATCATCCTGAACTTTGTTACAGTTTAGGTTTCTACTCCTCCTTCCCATTTACTTTTTCAAAACTTTTGTCTTTAACTTACTTATGGATGTTTATTCTAATTTTTAGGAAGATGTCAGTGTCACAGTCTATCTTAAAATCCAAGAGACAGATCTTAAACATGTTGGTGCAGAAACAGGGAAATCACCTACACAGAAATGGCTGTTTCATTTGTTAAAACTGAGAGGTATGAAGTATATAAAATAAGTAGTATTATGAAGGATATATACTCAATAGTTTCCCATGAGAGTACCTGGAGGGTCTTGTGCCTCTAACTGTTGTACCAGAAGTAGGTAGTTTTCAGAAATGCATTTTCTATACAAGAAATTCAGATAAGTTTCTGGACTGAAGCATACCTCAGTGGTGTACATATTCCACTTGTACTTTAAAAGCAGAGAAGTACTTAAACACAAGCTAAAGCTTAGTGGAGGCCTATATATAACTAAATCAGTTGCCATACTTTGCTTTAAGGAACTCTTTAAACATTTTTACTAAGAGTAAGAGGAGAGAAAAAAGGCACTGACTGATGTTTCTACCATACACCACAAGGTAGCAGTAAAGAATAGAAGGAAAGAAAATTTAAAAGTAACACTAAAGGCCATAGGGGAGAGAGAAAGAGGGAAGAAAAAAACCAGAGAAGCTTAACAACTTTGATATGGATCCCCTCCTGCCTAATTACATACACTTGCAAATGCAAGAATGTCTAACTTGAAGTAAATTACATGTAAATTAGGCAGAAACAATGTTAAAGTTATATATGGGTGTGATTTCAAACAGATATTCAGCTGAAGTCCTCCTTTTCTTGGCAAATTTTTGGTTTTAGCAATTCATTGTGTTTGGTAGCCTACTTAAGGATACCATCATCACTGTTTAGTAGGCCAAGATCACCTACATGAAAAACTATTTACTGATGGTTAGGACCAACCAAAATTGAACATATTTCTTGCTGCATTTTTGTGGACTTCCCTCTTATCTCCCATGACAGAAGAGCAGCAAAAGTAACCCTACTTCATTTTAACAGATGTATGATCTCAAGATCACGTTTCAGTATTTCCAGGTGTATTCAAAATTGCATTCATTAAGATTATGTCTCTCTGTTTCTGATACCAGCTATTCGACGTAACCAAAATTTGATTAACTTTGCAGACCTTCTCCAAATGGGGACTTTTTTGTCCCTACTTAACATTTGCTTGCAGACAATGAAGACAACCCTCAAAGTTTCAACATCTCGCTCTTGACCTTTAAATTGCACTGCACATTTAGCCACCAGGTGGCAGATACTCTCCACCAGACTAACAGCTCATCTTAAAATTCAGAAATATTTATAATCTTAAATGAGTTTCTATGGTTTGTCAGCCTTGTTATCCTAGGTAACTTCTATTAAACATAATATTCTGTCTACATCAATTAATATCCTGTCTTATTGGACAGGGTAGAATATTTTATTGTTTCAAATGAAATTTCTCAGTACTTTTGTCCTTGACCTGAATAACTTTAGTCAAAATAATTTTTTCACATAAAAATGTGTCGTAGCATTGACTGATTAACAAGAAGGTAGACAGAAGAAATAAATGACAAGATTTCCTTAACCTAAACAAGAAAAAGTGACAGTATCTGCATTAAAAAAAGAGGGAGGAAAAAAAATTCTTGACAAGTCATAGATACCAATAGTTCTCAAAGTCTGCTAACTACTCCAGAAGCCTATGCTCATGGATTTATTTGTTGCTTTTACAATTTATAATTTCACAGTAAACAAAAATTTCAAATTTCTCATGTTCTGTGTGCCATCTAGCTAACAATACAAATGTTGATCCTTTTCTGAGGTGATTACTTAGTTATGACTGTTTTGTTAAAGACAGGAACGGGAATTGGGTTAAAATTATGAAGAGATGTAAAGAGATATAATCTGCCATAGATTCTTATTACTAAGGAGTATAGCCATGCAGTGCAGTGCTGAGAAACTGATTATACGCTTTAGTCAGAAAACCCCTCTTAGGTAGGTCCTAAATCACAGTAATACATGGAGCTTTTCTCCAGAAATTCTGCAGACATATCAAGTATATCTAAAGATGTGCAGTATGAATTTCTAATAATAAGCTGTTATTTTCTTCACCATCTTCAGTTTTCCAAGTGATTTCACAGATAGCTACTATTAAAGTAGTTGATAGTACTTTGATAGTACAGCTGGCAAAGAGAAGCATCCTGGTCAAACAGGCAAACAACTCTGAGCTTCCAAACGAAAATAATTCTGGAAAACAAATCACAACAGACCAGAGGCAAAGGAACAAAAAGGTGTTTTCCTTCTCATCCTGCTGTTGTATATTCTGCAACATGTGTCTTCAGGTAACTCTTCTCCAAGTTTTAATCTCTACTCAGTACCAGACAAAGAATGTTAAATTAATGTATGTGTGAAAGAGAAAAAAATTAGCACCCAACACATGTTGAAGATAAAATGGGCCATGGTTCTCATTATTTTTTTTCATCCCTGTTGTCTGCAATGTACCAAGTGAAATGCTTCACTGACACCTCTCACAGTGAAAATCAAGATAAAAAGTACATGAACTATTATTACAATGTTCTAGTGTTTCTACAAATTGAGGAAATGTATACTTCTCTCTATGGTTTTCTTTTTCTTGAAAATTAAAAAAAAAACAACTGTGAACCTTAGACAGACAAATATGTTTAATATAGTCACATAATCAGAAGTAGTTCATCATTTCTTGGTGTTTATAAAAGCATGAAAGAAGGTGGAAATCCTCTTTTCACATAATAAGGATATAAAAAGGTACAGTGATTCAATGTCAACTTATTTACCATTCAGTTATTTTCTGCTGTTGTGGCAAACTTTTTTGCACTTAAAAAAATCATAAGGGAATAAAAACTTTTACTGTGAGTCCTTCTAAAGCAATTTGAACAATTTTTATCTGTAATTTGTTAGGAACATTTTCAGTGCAACTATTCAATATTTATTATTTATGGTAGAAGTATCTGAAAGGTTTTTGAGTAATACACTCTTGAAGAATTTCTTACTGGTGATAGCTGAATTATTTACTTAGAAATCTTTTTTCTAACATTTGTCTTGCTCTAATTGTGTCATATATTTCAAATGGAAAGGATTGATTGAAATAACCAGTGGGGGACAAATTTAGCAAGTTAGTTGTCCTTTAGGTAACCAAATTATATTCATCTCTTGAGGTCTGTAAGGGACTGAAACTGGCTCGCTTATTAAAGCAATGATTAATATTGCACTACTCTGTCTCTCAACAGCTCTCTTCACCAACATCTATCCTCTCAAGATTCTTGGGGTCACAGAACAGTGAGTTACCTTCACAGTTAGTCTAAGACATGAATCAGTAATGAGCTACATTGGTGTATTTAGATGTTTGAACTTAGCATGTCTGATCATGTGCAATTTTCTGTACAACCAGAAATACACATAGGAAGACATTTCACAACAAATGTCTTCACACTGAAAGTTAGGAAACAGTTTTACCCCTTGTCGAACTTTTTATTTTACCAAGAAACTGTTACACAGAGATATCCCAAATTCTGTCAGTGATACCTATATATCCAGGTGAGCAACACATTGCTCAGTTTATTTAAATGAGTGTCAAGTTGGGGTTTTTTTCTGAAATGTTTAGAAGCAAATATATTTCAGAAAGGCATGTATTTTTCTGCACCTTTTGAAGGTTTCCAGGGAAGATTTTGCTATAAAATTCAGCATGCATAAACCAGGATAAGAAATGGTTCTCCTTCAGAACACAGTCTGAGATGAGATAAGATAAACTGAAGGACAGAATCTCCAAATAAATGCATTAAGGATTTATCCATGTCAGTAAAACACTAGAGCCAAAACTCTGCTTAATCAAGAGGATCTCTTTTCTTTTCTGATGTCTTGTATAAATAAATATAAATATGGTGTCAATTTGAACATTGCATTCAAATAGTTAATTTAAATTCTACTTAATCTGGCACAAGAAAAGAGCGGTTTTGAAGGTAATAGATTAATGCATCTTATTTCATGTGTGAAATTCAGTAACTGGAATACTTACTGGACTAGCAAAATCATTTCTTAGCAAGTGTCCAACTTCCTGGTATATTTCAGAAAAATTTCAAAGGACAGGAGTGTGTATTCTTAAAGAAATTAAGCAGGGCAGGTTGTGGAAACTACTTAAGAAAACCCAGCTAAATAGCATCCGTTTTGCCTCTCCCTCCAAACACAGAAGTTACCATGAGACGCTATTTTTAACAGCTATATTCCTATCATATGGTTTTTGAAAATGAGGAGCTTGCTGTTCTTCTCATTCATTCTGTTCAGCTTCCTTTCATGAAATACTGAAATCCAAGTGAGGTACTAAATTTTGATAAAATATATCCTAATTCTACTCACATAGGGTTTGGAGAGAAAATGATCCAAAAGTTCCAGAAAGTCATCAAATTTGAAAGTGTTGCAGCATCTTAGGAACATATGGGCTCATCCATATGTGTCATTCTTGGCACTCAAACCCATATCAATGGCTTTCTAAAATACCTTTTTTTTTTTTTTTTTAAGATTCAAATATACCAAAATAGAAATGCCTGAATAAACGCATCTCTGAAATAAAAAGTATTTCTTGGTGTTTATAGCTTTTCCTATAACTCTCAAAACTACAAATTGAAACCACAAATTGAAAATACAAATTTAAAAAAATTCTCATTGACATCCAAGTGTTTGCTTGAATATTCCTGAATAATATGACCCCAGAGATGAAGGAGATTATGCATAACTATGCAAATTTTACAAAATAATTCATATTGTCTTATTTAGTATATGACTAACTTTTAAGAGAATATAATTTATTAGGTTTCTGCTAATTCTGTAATAAAACCTCTGACATGGAAGTTGTAATTGTAGCCCTGTTAAACTGATGTTTTTATTGCTTTTATTTATTTATTACTGAGCAGCTAGGAGATGGTCACAGTTTTCAGCCATTACAGCTTGACCTGGACTAGACTTGCTTAAATAAAATTTATAATAACCTTCTGAAGGATTTTGTGATATCTAGCTTTTACTATTCAGCTAGATGTTATTCACAACATCAGTATTCCTCAGTGCTGGGTCTGATCCTTGTGTACAACAATCCACAAAATTAGCTGCTTTCACAGAACTTATACATTCTCTTTGTCTTATTGTCACTCTATTATCATAGAATCACAGAATGTTTTGGGTTGGAAATGACCTTTAAAGGTCATCTAGTCTACCCCCATTACAAACCCCAACTATTAGAGATAGAACATACCAATGAAAACATACCAATGAACTTCTTAGATTAAAATAGCAAAAATGTACCTGATATAGCAAAGATCAGAAAAATAAATCAGAGGATATTTTTTAAAGCTACAAGTCAGTCTACTTTAACCTTCCGACCTCACTAGTGGTTTTTAAATAAAATGGACAGAATTTTAAGAGTACACAGTATCTATTGTATCCTTTAAGAGGGGTCAGAAGTGCTGAAGATCTTGAAAAACCAAGCTGCTTTTATTTAAGTATTAGTTTACAAGCTGAAATGCAGTCATCCAACATTTAAAATCCTGGTTAGCCTTCTTAAAATAAGTGGTTAAATACATCCTATTTTTGTCCTTTTACTGAGGAAAAATTCCATTTCACTCCAGATACATCCCTCCATAATGCTTAGAAAGGGTCAAAGAAAGTGCCCCAATGCAGCAATATATACACAGCTCAACAATCCCATTCTCTTATAAAAGCAGGCACAGAACACAAACATTTCCCGAATGCACTGACAGAGCAAATCCTTTCAGAGACAGAAGGCAGGCTTTTAAACATGTGCCTGCATATCTCCAAAAAACAGAGTCACACCATTACAGGTTGTTTTATGGTGGCTCCATCCAAGTGATATAGAGACCATCTGCATCAGGCAACTCCTGTAGAATTCAATATAGAGATACTAGACATTTATGTAGGAAAAAACCTATAATAATTATGTCATTTTATATTCAATATTAATACCAATGGCTGCTTTAGAGTCCTCCCATCTGTCATACCAGGCTGCATATATTTTTTTCCACAATATCATGTTCTCATTCTGCCAAATAAAAATGCTTTTTGTTTCCCTCATAGGAACTGCATGCACTCTGCTTCAACATGTGAAAAATTTTAACAGCCTAACACTGGCATTTAACGTATTTCGAAACATGAACGATACACACATGCTAACTCAGTGTCAGACACAAGTTTGTGTACTCCTGGTTTCACTTTACAAATAACTAAGTTGTCTGTTATGTCGTTTGCATTCTTTACTAGAAGATGGTTTGGCAGCAAGTGCTGAAATTTTATCCTGGAGCACAAATTGCCACAGTTTTTCTAATAAAATTCTATGTGTTAATTAATTTGTTTGACACATTAAAAAAACATAATCTGAGAAATGTATCTCCCAAGAACATGTAAAGAAGTAACAAGATGGGTGTGGAAATAGTCCGTCAGAAAATCCTGGAAGGGACTTGCTCTTTTCTTCTCTTCTTTCAAGGTCTAAAAAGAAAATGCTAGTCATTCTAAGTTTCATCATAATAGGAACTTTGAAGAAGGTCTCTGTTAAAACAAAAAGTGACTTTCATTTTTTTCAGTAAGTTGCTACAGAGAATTGGAAGTGAAAACAAAATGATAATAAAATACATTGTTGGAGGTTGTAGGCTTTTGCAATTACTGGCATCCTATACCACTAAGCATGTCACTCAGCAACTCCATACCAAAAATGAGCCTACAATTTCCACATAATACAGTTCACAGTACCTGTAAAGTTTAGAAAGAGTCCAAGATTTTTCTATTATTTTTTTTTTCCATTAGCACTATTTTCCCTGGACTTCCTATTCTCTTAGCTTGTCTTGGGTAATGCAGTCAAATCAGACTGCTAGTTCTACATAACACTAGGCCCTCTCTCATATCTTCAAGAAACACCAGGCTCTGATTTGTAAAAGGCATATATTTTCAGCCTACAGTGTATCTGCCTAATGGGTACTGGAGTTGAGGAAACTGGAAATAATCTGTTTTATAGGATGCTAGTGGACTGCCAGAGAACACAGAAGTTGCTTTTAAGTCTATGCTTCCCTGTGTTCTTTCATTATATCATTAATGGAATGCTGTACAAACTGGCTGTAGTAACAGAACAAACAAATTACCCTTTGATAAGGCATCAGTGATAACAGATTTTATTGTAGTATTCTATATTGAGAGTCTCAATGTTTGCTTCCAGGCCTCAGAAATTTGGAGTTCACGCTGATATAAAACAAAACAAAAAAGAAACACCACACACACAAAAAAAAACCCGCAACACAGCACTATTTCTTTGTTCTATATGTCCCCATCCTCTCAGCCCAGACAACAATTTTGTTCATAAGTCTCACTATTTAGCTATAATTAAGCTTCCTATGACCCAGACCTTTATCATAATGTACATGGTCAGCACTTTCAATTTTATCTGCAAACCTGCAATAACTCATTTATTCACTTGTTCATAAACAGCTTCTAAAAATACTAAGTGAACTTAAACTATAAATCTGTAAGTCAGGTCCATTCAGGATGCCACTTCTTGGTCATCTACTCATTTAAAGTACTTACAGAAACAGATATCACCTGGTCTTTCATCAAACAATTAAAATGTTGACTCATTCTTTTGAAGTGAAAACACTGCTTCAGGACATTTCTATCAAACTCTGTTATATCAGATAATAAATATTAGTACTCCCATGTTTTGCTCCTTTTATGTTATCAACACAACTGCTAGAAACTAATAATTTTAAAATTTATAGAAATTTTAATAATCCTCTCACTGGTAGGAAAAATGTCAGTATACCATCTATAAAAAGCTTTAATTTATAGTGCTTCTATATTTACTGCTCTGCAGCGAAGTACACTAAAAAAAAAATAATCATGCATTGAATATTAAATAGACTTTTAAAACCAGGTGGAACACTATTCCTTAGAAGAGGCTGTTCAGAGGATTTGTCAAAACAATTTTTAGTTAGAAAAGGAATTTAGTTGGATTTTATCAGGAACAAATAAAGTCTGAAGAAAAAACCCCAAACCAAAAACAACCAAACCCACTGACAACAACCCACCAAATAAACAAAAAAACAAAAAACCCAATACTTTAAAAGGAAAGAGAAACAATGAAGTTATAAACCAGTGAAAAGGCACTCCTCTTTTGTGAGAAAAATATAGGAATTAAACCTATGCTTTCTCAATTTGTGACAGAATTATTCAGCTTTTCGATACTTTAAGATGGTTTGCATGCCTCTATTTTCCCCTTTAAACAACACAAGAACACAAAGGATTTGATTTCTGTTGATATCAATTGAAAAAAATCTGACAAAATATCTCAAAAATGTTTGCAGGCTTCTGTTTGAGCTGCAGTGCTAGAAATACTGCTGAGCTTCTGTGGCATGAGCAGCTTTTCACAGCCTTTCCTTAAAATAATGATGTGCACCCACAGTGAGAAATTACATATTTTGTAATCTCTGTATATAAAATCATTGGAAAAAAAAAAAAAAAAAGAAAAAAAACAGGAAATGAGTGCTGCTTCATACACACAGCTAGAAAAAAAGAATTGACTGTACGTGCATGAATTATAAAGGGATACAAAGAACTCCCCAGAATTCTGACACCACTCAGTATGACTTTCAAGGTACAGTCCTTCGGTGTAGATCTGTTTTAGCAACTTAATGTTTCTATCTCAATTTGTCACAGTTCTGATGTAGTATATTTTTGTATTAGAGCCTACCGCAGAGCTGAGCTGTGTGAATAATGGATTTTTCATTGTGCTGGTAGAACCACAAAAAAACCATCTCGGCTAAAATTGAATATTTCATTTTCTGTTTGTTCGAGGTTTTATTGCTAAATTTTCCCCTTTATTAAGCAAGTTTCTGAATGGATTTTCTTTGGTGCTTTTTTTTTTAAAAAAAAAAAAGTTATCAAAACATGAATAGCTTGGCTTAAAACAAAAAAATTATAATACTTTTCTTCTCCTAATATGTGCAACAGATTAGTTCAGGATTTATATGAATAAGTACTTTGCCTTGTTTTATTGCTGAGAAAGCTTCTCTTTTCTCCATACTGTTTGATAAAGCTCTGGGCATGAACAAAGACAGTAATATCTGTTGTTATAAGGTACAAATGTTTTATTACTCCTCTGAGATAAGTTTATTCTTGTTTCCTTGTTTTATTTATTGTCCAAACAAAAGCAAATAAGTTGTGCAGATTTAGCTTTCTAATTGGCTTTGTTAAAATATTATTCACTCCATTCTTAGGCCAGTTTAGGCCTAGGTAGAATAAGATACTAAAATATACTGACTTGACAAAATTAAATTTAAAAAAAAGCAACACAACAACAACAAAACTATCAAACACATTCTCCGTACTTTCTGGAAGCAATTTAGAAAGAGCTATTATCCAAACATAGCCACTTCATACTAATTACATGAAGAGTAACTGATAACTGAATGTATTATTTCATATATTGACTGAGCTGAAGATAAATAGTTTAAGCCGTGAGATTAGAAGATTGGCTGCAATGTGGTCTTTCCCACCCCTCTTATTCTGTAATCTCAAAAGCTGGGAAAAGTGGAAGTGAATCCACTTCCATGGACGCCCCCTCCCTGGAAGTGTTTAAGGCCAGGCTGGATGAGGCTTTGAGCAACCTGGTCTAGTGGAAGGTGTCCCTGCTGATGGCAGGGGGGTTAGAGCTAGATGATCTTTAAGGTCCTTTCCAGCCCAAACCATTCTATGATTCTATTCTGTGAATGATATTAGGAAGAGAATTAACATTTGTTATCAAACAATTAATGTATTCTTCCTGCTTGCAGTCACGTAGAAACCTTATTTTATTTTTTTTTTTAATTTCATAGTAAAATTAAGCTTTCAAAAATTCAGAATTTACAGAATTTTTTGCAACCAAAAGTCATGGATCAGATTGTAGTGAGACACCAGAGCAACCTGGTGCAACAGCAATGCAGTTCTAGGTCAAAACATACCCAGTATAGGTAGCATATTTGAAGATATACTTGCCACAATCTATATGTATATATACATACACACAGAGAAAAAAAAAAACCTAGGCACTCTACTAAGCTATGGCATTGTTTAAATCCACCTCATCCAGACAAGCTTTCCATTTTGAGATACTACAGTTTCTGTAGAGTCACCCTCTACTAAATGCAGTGTTTCTATGTTTATTACAGAAATATCAACAAATGCCTTAAGCAATTGTAGGTGACACCCAGCAATTTTCAGCAAAACATGTCAGTTCCAAGGATCTGAAAACATAGTCTTGTTTTTTTTTTTAAAAAAAAAACTAAGCTGTTGGCAACATAGACCTATAATCAAAACACATGCTGCAACTCAAGGTGTTAAAAATCCCTCTAAAAATGGAGACATCTTCATATTTCTTGTCTACCATTTTGTGCTCCCCTTTCCCATGTCTCTCCGAATATAAAATGGTTCAGGGAAGAGAAGAAATTTAATTCTGACCAGAACCTCTTAGAACTATTGCTGCACAGATTATCCATTACACTAATAACTATTAAGGAACACTGACTCAGTTTCGGAGCAATGACCAATAGTTACTACAGACTGACTAGCTGTGAGCTCTGCAGAAAATAGATTGGTGTATTTGTTACAATCAAGTACTTAGTGTGCTATACACCTTCATTGAAAAAAAATCTGATGGCTATCTTTAAGAAGCAGATGGAGAGTCAGAAAAACAAAGCAAGACTCCTTTTGGAGCAAGATTAACTGTGGTCCTGTATAAATAATAAAATGCATATATACCCTTACAACTGGGTTTTCTCACATCTGTTGCTATTCATGTGATCTGGTAAGAGTATGTGAGTAATACCATAATGTTTAAACTTTCATTTCCTCAGACTTCACCATCATACATGAAACGTCTTTCATTCAGAGCTGAACTCCTGAGATGGATTGGTATTTTATCTTGCTGTTGAAAATCATCTGCCCTATTTACACTTCAAGTCAAAAAACTGAAATAAAAATTCTGCTGCAGAAACATAATTCAAAACTTCTGGTATGTATAATATTTTATTCTTGGTGGAGAAGGATCATATCAAGGAACATTTAAACAAATGGAACTTTTGCAAGTCCATGGGCCCTGGACCAAAATTCTTGAAGTCTCAGCCTCATGCTAATATTTCAGACTTGTTCAGTGTAGAAGAGGAGTTATCTGCTAAACCATTAATTTTACGTGCTTAGAGATTCAACTGATCTAACTGGTAAAAGAAGAGAGGAAAAGAAGTCAAAGCTCTAGCTTTTGCTTCAGGATTTGCACAAATAGTTTTCAAAAGTTTAATGAAACAAAAAGAAAAATAACAGAAAGCTTTACAGAATTTTGGATACTCATCACAAATACAGGGAAACCCCTCTGCTTTTGCCTGGTATAATTACATAATTATAATCTGCCTGTATAATTACATTTTCAGTAGGCTGCTACAGACTCACATAACAGTAACTCTAATATGAGACTCAGCTGAGCAGAAGGAGGAGTTTAAAACTGATCTATTTGACCCAAGCACATTTGTTTAAAGCAAGATTTCAGGAAGTGAATGCTGATACTTTTGCAAGCCTCAGCTTGGGTTTGTGTCTAGAAATCTGGCTATGGAAATAGCTTACCCTGAAGACTAGAGGACTGCTGGGTGCATGAATTTATTTGGAGTCAGCCTCCACCACAACAGGACATGGGGAGTTATTTGCAACTTCAGTCAAATTTGTGGGATTTAAGGAATCTCCAGAGACTGAGAAGACATTTTTAGATTATCTACTGATAGAGACAACACAACTGAGCAATTTTATGGATTTAGCCCTTCATGTTTGTTTTCAACATTCATTTCAGAGAATGACTGCTTATTACTATACTGCTTTGTCTGTTTACATTTAAGATTTCAAGTAACCAAATTTGAACTTGTTTGTTTGGAAGCAATTCTTCAACCTATTAGACTAAATTATCAGAATTCAGCCAATTTAATAGAGCTCTAAATCACCCTAGGAACAGTCAGTTTTAGTACTTTGTCTCTGGTTAGCGCTTATAAATTTTGGATGCTTATGTAATAGTATACTCCAGTCCAACAAAACAAATTTTGTTTTCTGTGTTCAATCAATCCAGCTTGCCTTCTATAATATGTTGTCATTTTATTGATTTGCCTGAGAAAGTTTAACTTCTATATTCAGTGGCTCACAGGAAGGAAAACGTTATTTACTAAGTATTTGTTAACTTCCTACTTTTCCTCAAAAAAATCTTAATATCCTGAGATATTTCTTTGAGGGTTTCCTACTATGAATACTTTGTCTTACTGAGTTAAGGAACAAGACATCCTGGTTTTTGCTAGGATAGAGTTAGTTTTCCTCTCAGTAGTTAGAATAGCTGTGTTTTAGTTTCAGTATAGAATTTGTTATGAGAAGAATGTTGATAAAAGTACCAATGTTATCAGTTGCTGCTGGAGCTCAAGGCCATCATACTTGGCTGGTTCACAGCTGCATTAGGACTGGGAAGGAGAAGCACAGTGAATAGCGAAACCCAAAACTGGCATTTGGATGTGCCAATGAAATATTCCATATCATACTATGTCATGTCGGTATATTAACTAGGGTTGACCGGAAGACGGGGGTGTTCTCTTGGGGATCGCTTGGGCTCACTTCCAGGGTTTCAAGACTGTCTCTGCTCCAGGATCGCTGGCTGGCACAGGTTGGGCACCGGTGGGCATGTAGTGAGCAACTGCACTGTGCATCACTTATTTGTATATTCTGTTATTACTTTTGTTATCATTATCATTTTATTTTAATTAGTAAATAGTTTTTATCTCAACCCATGAGTTTCCTTGCCCTTTTCCTTCCAATTTTCTGCCCTACTCCCTGGGCAAGGGGTGCGTGGGGAGGGTGAGACAGCAGGCTGTGTTTGTCTGCAAGGTGCAAGCCAAAAGGGTGAATCCACCCAAACCACCACACAAGAGCATCCAGGAAATAAAAAACAATATGCACACACACATACAAAACACCATATTAAGTTCACTGCTGTCACTAACAGAAGTTTGTCCCGCTTATTCCCATGATTTTGTTCAACTGTCATGTTTTAACCCCAGCCAGCAACTAAGCACCACACAGCCACTTGCTTATTGTCCCTCTGGTGGGATGGGGGAAGAGAGTCAGAATGGTAAAAGCGAGAATACTCGTGGGTTGAGATACAGTTTTACAAGGTAAAGAAAAAGCTGCATGTTCAAGCAAAGCAAAACAATTCATTCACTCCTTCCCACGAGCAGGCAGGTGTTCAGCCATCTCCATCCAGGAGAGCAGGGTTCCATCACGTATAATGATTACTTGGGAAGACCAATGCCATCACTCTGAACATCCTCCACTTCCTTCTTCTCCAGCTTCATATGCTGAGCATGACATCACATAGTATGGGGTATCCCTTTGGTCAGTTGGGGTCAGCTATCCCAGTTATGTCCCCTCCCAACTTCTTGTGCACCCCCAGCCTACTCACTGTTGGGGTGATGTGAGAAGCAGAAAAGGAAGGTCTCGACTCTGTGCGAGTACTGAGCAGCAATAAGGAAAATATTTCTGTATTATCATAACTTTTTTCAGCACAAATCTAAAACATAGCCCCTTACTGGCTACTATGAAGAAAATTAACTCTATCCTAGACAAAACCAGCACTTTGTCAAAGGTAAAGACACAAGTATTCAAGGAGCCTTCAAATAAAAGATTTCAAAGAGGAAACTTTCCTAACTAAACCAAAAAACAAACCCCAAAAAAGCAAAGTTGCATAACTGCTCTTAGTTCTTTAACAGTTCCAAGTCCGGAAGAGAGCTAAGTATTTTCCAGCTGTTCTAATTTGACTAAGGGAAAGAGCACCATTTATAAAGATATAAAATTGAACTCTCAAGAAGATACAGGAGTATTTTTGGGATGAGGAAAGAAATAACTAGGTAAAAATAAAAAAGAATCCACAAACAAATAATAAAATGAAGCCTGTACTTATCTATTAACGATAAAAATGAAGCCTAAGTAGTCAGTCTTTAGGCTATCTGTTACTGGAGAATTCTGCAGCATGTTTCCAAGTTCAAAAGATATTTACCCAGCTCTACAGGACCATAAACCACACTTGTATTGGAGAGCTCTCACAACATCTTTAGACTCTAAGTCCTGTATAGTTCTTATGTTTATCTCCATGAAATTCCATTGACTATGGAGTGCTGTATTAAATGAAGAAGGAGAATGCCCCTCACTCCTGATTTAAACATGCATCACAAAGGACTGTGAGCTAAATCAGACCATTGATGACACGAGGAGATAGTTCTTGATTCTGTGAAAACATCCAGTTAAAGGTCAGCAGGAATCAGAAAAAGCAAAACACAAAGTTCAGAAATGAAGAACACCCCCATGCTGCTCTGCTGTGACAAAACTGTGTGTACAGTATAACAGAGCTAGAAAAGATACAGAAAAAACAATGAAGGATGAAAGATACAAAACTGTATCTTTTATTTAAACTCCAAATATAGTAGGGCAGAGACTATAAGACTGATGTAAATTTGATAAAGGTGTACAAATCCAGAAGAGTTAACAAAAACTGACTTCTCATTTCATCTTCAAATATAAGAACTCAGTACCACTAAATCAACCTAGGAAGCAATAGGCTCAAAACCAAACTAAAGATACCTCTTCACATAATGTGCAATCAACCTATAAATTTCTTACCATGGGATGTTGTGGATGCTACTATTTTATAAGATTTTAAGACATCACTGCCCTGTTTTGTTTTTTTCTTTCAACAGCATTCAATGTTATAAAGTGCTACTGGTGACAAAGCACTTTACAAACGGTTTAAGTTCTGGTGAAATGAATTTGCTATGCAACTATTTAAAATGCAAGTGTAGCTGTGGGGTGGGGGAAGAAAGCTTTCATAAAGAAACTTATATGCTGTGTGTTAATTAAAGAAGGCAGTATTTTTCTTGTTTAGGTTGAGGAGTTCAAAGACCTCACACAATCTTTCTACAGTGTATAAATTTAGTTTCTACAAATTTCATTTTGGCTTTAAGCAACATGCTGGCATGTGATTGAAACAGTGGGGAAGAGTCTCAGCACTGAAAGCCAAGGTTTAGAAAAATATTTTTTTAAAAATGTGTTAGGAGAACAACAATAACTTGAAGAAAGAAAAAAACTAGTGCATATATACCCAGTACCTTCTGTGAATTATGCATAATAATAAAGTAAAAAGCCTTCACTGACACCAGATAATTCCCTTTCATAGTAAAGTTATAGGACCAGACTCAAGACAGTGAAACAACAAAAAAACCCCTCCCACAGTCTTTACATGGTAGCAGGGTGGTAGGTGTTCTTGTTACTCAGTCAGACTCATTTTAGTATGGTTGAAGTTAATTGCTCACCGACACAATTTAACCTTCTGCATTAATTTCTATTCCCTAAAAAATGTCCTCATATAACTTTTATGGCATTTTTCTATCCAAACTCTGTCTTTTATGCTATCAAAAAAAAAAAAATCCTACAATTCTAAGTTCAGCAGGAATGAAAAAAAAAAATCCAGAAGTGTGTAGTGTAGAAACTTTCTTTAAACAAAGGTTTTTATTATTTTTATCTGAAGATCTCTTCATTTTTTATTGAAGTTCAAACTTCTCATGAACCAATGCACACATTTTGTGTCCACTTTTGAAAAAGTTTTCAGTTATATATTTAGGTACAATATACATACCTGGGAAATACGTTACTTTTACTATTCTGAGGAGATAGGAATGAGAAGGAACATTTAAACCACCATAATTGCAACAAACTATGTGGCATTTCATGTCTACAGAGACACAGAATTTCTATGTGTGCTACATAACAGATGATTTCAGCATTGTGGGCTTTTTAGAGTAGAACTACAACCAAAAGACACGATCACCCCCACGCCCCAAACATTCATAATAAACCACATAAGACTGATTTTATAATGCAAATGAGTAGGTTAAAAAAAAAAAAAAAGCTCAAATATTGTGGTTAAATCACTAAGAATTGTGGAAACGTTCACAGTATTGCAGTTTTCTTAGATAGGTCATTTTAACTTTTGAAGCTCTTAATTTTTAGTTATTTTTCCCAACCTTATTTGCATTGGACATGGGAAAAGTAATTATATCCATCTGTTGGAGGTAAAAAAATGCAATTAAAAAATCAGACTTTGGAAACAGTTCTTTTAAAAACGGTGCTCAATGTTTCTGATTTCTTATAAGGCATGGTGCTTGTGTTGAATGTCTTAGATATGAAATATAGAACTATGAAAAGACATTACAGCACACCTATACCTGGCTGCCAGATAACACACAGTCCCCATTCCATAACAAAACAATTTAAGATTTCATACACTACCAAAACTATCTCAGGCAATGTTCAGATAAACTGAACAGGTACAATTTGTTATTACTTACTATTGATATATTTTAGACTATTCATGTAATAGTTATCATGTATTGTATCATCCATTTACCAGTCTTTGAAGCGCCCATGACCGTTAACACAACTGAGAAAAGATATTCCTATAAAATATTGCTATAGACTTTGTACTTCTGCAAGTAAATTAGGGATTTAGAAGGTAGAACATACTGAGATTACAGAAATTAATTTCATTTTAAAGCTAAAGAAGGCCTTTTCCTCTTCTGGAATGGAAGACAAGGTAATAGCCTCATTCTGAGGCCATTTTGAAACCAAAAACTGACAGCAAGCTCTCTGTCTGACTCCAATTTCCGGAGAAAAAACATAGACAGGAATCTGCTGTAAGGTCTCTTAATGTTATACCTACCTTGGAAAGAGTGGAACAGTGTGTAAGTATAGACAAGTCTTATTCTCAATAAGGTGAGAAATGACTAACAAACATTAAAATATCAGGGATGCATCACAGCCCCCTGTTGAAGCACCTGACTTCACACTTTGAGGTTCAGAGCAGTCCAGGGCTGGGAGGGGTGTGTTCATATATCCTCATTTACTTTTAGAAAAAGATTTCAGTGTCTCATGCTGTAATGTAGCCTGAAGCTTGCATGTTCACTGGCAAATAACTATTTAGGTTCATATATACTGCCTCAAGGAATGCTTAATAGACCACCTAATTTTCTTCACACTTTGTCTTGGATTAAAAAAAAAAAACAACAACAAACAAACTAAAACAAAACAAGCAAACAAAAACAAATAAAAACTCACCCCAAAAAACAACTCACTTTGCTTACAGAAATCTTGTCAAAAACCATGGAACACTTCTATCTGTGAAAATGTAGGTTTTCAAGGAACTAAGATCTTGTACAGCAAGAGCACTAAGAGCGATGCAGATTGTGTTTCTCAGATCTTTTTTTTTCCCTTTACCAGTAACTCAGTTCCTTTCAAACAGAAGGAAAAGCTTCTGTTTATGTGTTGAATATCATACTATTTTAGTAAACACAACAAACCCACCCCCCAAAAACCAATGCCTACCTTCACATGTATGAATAAGAATACTTCACTCTTTGTTACATGCATAAAAGGAGATATCAAATTCAAATTTTCTCTGTAATTCACAATGCACTATTTATTTTGTTTAATTACTATTTTCTGTTGTATATGGATACAGTTAGGCAATACTCCATACTTTTCAAGGCTGCCGCCACATTTTAAGGAGGGAACAAGAAGATTTTGTCTGTAGATTCTGAAGAATCAAGTAGAAAAGGGAAGTGGCCTTAATTGCTATTAGCTCCAAATTTCAAAAGAATCATGTAAATTTAAGAAGGAATACCAGCTTGTTGTTCAAACGTAGCTCCATTACAAAAAACTGGTCTAGCTTTGAGAAGGTTATTTAACTCACTATCCCTAACTAAATATGTGGATGAGAATAACAATGCATAGATACTAGAGATGTATACATGTGTGTACAATAATTTTTTTTTTAACTTAAATTTTCATTTCATATACCTTTACATTGAAACTTCTGTTCTTTACATGTCTTCTTTTCCAATTGCCACATGCAGTATATTTCATATTAAACGTGCCTGTAACCACGCATCTGTCAAGGTAGATACAGCAAAACTTCAGGCTTCTTTCTACCTCCTTGACACCACTGGTGTTATCCTGGGATCAAATGCAGGCACTCGTTGTCATCCAAAATGAAAAGTATGCAAGACCTAGAGAGGTAAAGGAGGGACTGCCACTGCTGTCTGTTTTCCTCCCCTCACTTCCACATCTCAAAGATGTTTGTGTGCATGTCTGAAGACAAAAGGGGAAAAAAAACCCAGCAAAGAACACCATGGAAACAGATACAGCAGAAATAGTTATGGGCTCAGATCCAATTGCTTCTTTATTAACTTAACACAGATAAACCCAGAAATATGTTTTATGTTGAGCACTGCCTTGAAGTTTCTCTACTAACAGCTTGAAGTTTCTATCTTTATCAATCCATACTGTGTTCAGAGCAACAGGGTTTCACACACAATTCTGTTGAAAACTGCTTTTTACAAAGATATGTAACTCAGTTACCTTCTCCTATTGAGTTAAACAGCCCCCAGAACCATGTCAGAAAACTTCTGACTTTTGTAAGAGACATTCTTTTGCTCATTTTCTTGTTGTTTTGTTTGTTAAGAAGAATGAAAAAAAAAGACATTCCTAAGACAGCGTAGTCTTTGACTCCCTTCAAGCTGAAGACTAGACACTTTTCAGCTGAAGGTAATCAAAGTGTTTCCTGGCTCCTGTTACACCCAGGTTTCCTTCCAACCTTCAGTAGGATGTAGACCATGGAGCAGGAAAGCTAGAGCAGTCAGATCTTATCCCAACGTGGCATCATAACAAAACTAGGCATACATTAAAATAAAATCAGAAGATCCAGAGAGCAAATATTCTCAGGTTCTGGTATTTAAACCTTGTAAACCAATTAGTTTTAATACAGTTTTGTGATTTGTTGTTATCATTATTGAATTGAAAACTGGAAGCTGTAAAGATCCTCCAGTGAAGAAAGTATAAAAAATAGTATCAGATACCTTTTCCTTTCCTAGTAGGAGAGACTGAGAGAAAGTATCTTCAGAAACCCTGTTAACTACGTGTGTTAGTAATCAAGGATGAGATTCAGGACCAAGGCTTGCTGTTGAGTCAATAGTGACATATGCTATTACAACAGCAACAAGAAATCCAGTTAGCTATCTATTCTCAGTACATGACAGAAAATACAGTATGACAATTTTGTACAACATCTGCTCATGTTAACAAAATTGAGAAACTTGTTAGAACTTGTGTGCATTCTGCTCAAGAAGCGTATTCTGAGACTCACAGGACAGTCAGGCTGTGGACAACACATTGCCCAGAATCACAGCAGCTTTGTGACATGACACATGTCAATCAAAACATAAAAGATTAAAGTAAGGATTACTAAACTTGTATGTGCTTTGAAGTGATCCTTCAAAACATTTTAAAAGACTACATATACCTTTTTTTTAAAAAAAAAAAAAACAACTTTTTTTTTTACTAGAAGGATTTGGCTGAAATCCTAAAAAGCCATGATCAAAAAGCGCAAGAACACCTGGTCTACTGAAGAATACATCCTATTGTGCAGCCACACAAGTTAACAAAGGGAAAGAGAACACATAACACGTTTAAAAATATTATGCCAAATAAGTAATATAAATTTTCAAATGCTGTACAGATATAGTAGAGAATCTGAGGCAGGGCTGGGGAGAGGGGGCAGAAGAGAGATAATCTGTCTCCTTTACTCAATTTTAAATACAGCAATATACAAAGAAACCAGCTTATGGTCCAGCAAAAAGAAAGAATGCAATCCTGATAATCATGCTATAAATGTCAGAGTACAGCACTACCCAACTCCTTAATATTGCTCATCTCAGGTGAATGGCAATGAATTAAATTGATTTTTCTTCCCCAAGTTGAGTCTGTTTTGCCTGTTACCATAACTGGTGAGTGAGCTGGCCCTGTCCTTCATCCTAATTTGTGCACCTTTGTTGTGATTCCCTCCACCAGGTGGGGGGGGGGGGGGGGGGGGGGGGGTGATTGCAAGACCACCTGGTCTACCTGTGATTAAAACACCACAAAACACAAAAAGGTGGATTATAAAGTTCTCATGGGTGTAAATCAATCTTTGAAAAATTGTTTTGAAATCTACAGGGAAAGAATAGTGGGGGGAAAAAAAATCCATAACAACCATTTTACTACTTTATCAGACCAGGGTTTAGATTGTAAAAAGAAGTCAAAACCCTCCTTTGTCTGCAGGAACATTGTCTGCAGGAACATTGTGTGAAGATGCTGTTTTCCAAGCCTCATACAATTTACTGTCAAACTCCCCCATTCTGTGGTTACACTGGCATGATTACACAGGTTACATAGTGTAACCTGTGTAATCATGCCAGTGTATGGCATGTGTAACTCTGTGTTTCTTCTCCATTTAAAACAAAACACAAAAAACCCACCAAAAACCACCTTTGAAAAGGGTTTATAAAGTGACTGTTGTCTATCTCAATTAAAACTTCTAAGGAAATTCTGATGCTTCAGATGGATGAAAAAGAGGATTTGTGCCCAGCTTTCTTAAGACATAGGTGCACAAGCACTGACCTATGGGAAGACTGAGCTGATGTGACACCATTACAGCACTGAAAGCCAACACATCACAGAGCACATCTGAGACTGGCAGATCTAGACCAGACTTTCTGAGATGGAAGTTCAAAATGAAGAGTTTCAACTTATTTTCCTCTTAATTTAGCTTCTCAACTTACTTTAGTTAACATATTCCTGAAATTCAGTCTAAACTTGGATACACTGTCAATCATTTAAACATTTTATTTTTCATTATTAACTGACAAGATAATTTGCTACAAAAATACCTGACACAGACAAAAAAACGCTCTGACTTCAATTACAGCACACAAAGCTGCAAAACATGTACACACCACCATTTTATGAAAAACGTTCTCTCAGTCCCCATGCTACAGAAATGTTTATTGTAGCATTTGCAGTTTAATAATGGCCATTTTTGATAAGTTCCAGAAGCTAAGGGGCAGGGGAGGAAGTTCAGTGTTCTCATATTTTATTGAAACTATTCTATTTATACTTACATGGCCTTTCTTTAAGTCATGTCTGCCCTATAAAATGCCTTCATTTATATTTTTTTTCCAAATGAGAGTGATTGTTCTTTATGTTGCACTATAAGACATGATAGAAGCCACTCAAATATTAGACTTCAACACTAGAAAAATATCACCAAGTTCACAGCCTATTTGAAAAAAAACAAACAAAACCAAATTCATACTTGAAAAGGAACAAATGAAGTCCACCTACAATTGTCAGAGTACATTTTGATATATGTTTTCATCCCAGCACATGGTATAGTGGAATGTATACACATACCATTTTATGCATATTTAAAAAAAAAATAATAAAATAAAATAAAAATGACCCTACCCCTCAAATTACTTTAAACCATCCTGCAAGTTCCAATAATATTCTGAAAATTGAAACATGTTCACAAATGTTATTTTATACTTGAAAATGACCAGAGATTTCTATTTTATATGAGTTTCATCAAACAAAAAAAAAAAAAAGTGTTCAGGTTTTCAGGATACAAGAAACTAAAAGCACTTTAAAGCCTGGATTGTCCCTGAAAACTGTAATGCACCTGAGCAGGCACAGATCACACAACCAAGACTTTAGGCACTTTTTTTTTTTTTCTTTCAGTATCCCTGCTATATATCAGACATGGTTCTTTTTACTGTCAAAATCTCATTTTTCTAAACTAATTTCCTTCTTTGTCATTGTTATTTAAATAAGCACAAAATATATGTAGTAAATGACCTTTAATGTGGCATGCAATCTCTCTAGCCATACAGTTCCAGACAAGTGAAATAACCGTTTCCTTCTTTCTAGCTTCCAATTTCGCTCACTTTTGGTGTATTACATTCCTCACATACTTTTTTTCCTCCTCCTGAACATAACATGGTCTAAAGCCTCACTTGCAGCTGAGCTGCAAATAATATTATCTCTACTGGTACTAATCAGATATTTGTTGCAATAGTAGATGTATTTCATTTACTGCACAAGCCATATAATTGAAAAGGATTATATTTTTATGTATAAAATTTTACTGTTATCTTTTTCAAACAGGAACATGTTTTTTCAGGTAAAAGTACAGTGACTTTCTTTCACTGCTGTCACCTCAGCCTACTAAATGTTTTCTGGTCTTATTGAACAGCTGGTTAGAAAAAGAGATGGGTCCAAGTACTGATCAAAATTCATATATTTAGACATGCCATTCATGATGTGGGAGACACACTTCCCCCAGCCTTCAAGTATATTCAGTAACATGCCTTCTCAAAAGCACAAGAACATGAGCAACAGAATGAAGCAACAGTCGAAGCATTTTTATCAAGCACAACAGATTGATTTTTTTTTTTTTTTTTTTAAGTTCCTTAAGATACATGGTATAACCAAGTGAAAAGACTAAGACAGAGGAAAGACCTTCCCTGCCCCTACCTCTAGCCATAGTAGCTCTCTTCTGCAGGAATCTGTAGCAATGAATATCTGTCCAGGATGAGATACTACTGACCTCATGGCTGTGAAGCACAAGAAAGGGATGTCCTACCCCAGGCAAGAGCTATCTCCAGAAATGTGGGAACTTGCTGCTTAAAGGGCTGATTCACAGAAGTTTAAGCCTCTGTGGTATATTTGGTTTGCATGGCCAGATTTTTGTAGTAGGGCTGGGATGGGAAGGCTTAGGAGTAGCTTCTGTGAGAAGCTGCCAGAAGCTTCTCTCACATCTGACACAGCCAGTGCCAGGCAGCTCCAAGACGGACCTGCCGCTGGCCAAGGCTGAGCCAATCAGTAATGATGGTAATGCCTCTGTGGTAACATAATTAGGAAAGGGAAGACAAAAACAATCTGCACAATTTGCAACTTGAGAGGAGTGAGAATATGTGAGAATGATGACTTTGCAGGCACCAAGGTCAGAGAAGAAGGAGGGGGAGGAGGTGCTTCAGGTGCCAGAGCAGAGATTCCTCTGTGGCCTGTGGTGAAGACCATGGTGAGGCAGGCCGTCCCCTTGCAGTCCATGGAGGTCCATGGTGCAGCAGATGTCCACCTGCAGCCTGTGGAAGACCCTACACTGCAGCAGGTGGCTGCCTGAAGGAGGCTGTGACCCCATGGGAAGCCCTCGCTGGAGCAGGCTCCTGGCAGAATCTGTGGTCCTGTGGAAAGAGGAGCCCACACTGTAGCAGGTTTGCTGGCAAGACTTGTGACCCCATTGAAGGAACTCACACTGGAGCAGTTTGTGAAGAACTGCAAACCATGGAAAGGACTTGCGTTGGAGAAGTTCATGATGGACTGTCTCCTATAAGAGGGACCTCATACTGTAGTGGGGGAAGAGTGTGAGGAGTCCTCCATCTGTGGAGGAAGGAGCAGCAGAGACAACATGCAACTGACTGCAACCCCCAGTCTCCATCCCCCGTGCCACTGGGCAGGGAGGAGTTAGAGAATTGGGGAGTAAAATTAAGCCTGGGAAGAAGGGAGGGGTGGGAGGGGATGTGTTTTAAGATTTGGGTTTATATCTCATTATCCTACTCTGATTTGATTGGCAATAAATTAAACTAATTTTATCAAGTCTGTTTTGCTCATGACAGTAATTGATGAATGATCTCTCCCTGTCCTTATCTCCTCCCATGAGTTTTTCTTATATTTTCTCCCCACTGTCCAGCTGAGGAGGGGAGTGATAGAGCAGTTATCCTGAGGAGGACACCAGGCATCCAGCCAGGGTTAACCCACTACATGTGTTTTTTGCTTTCTGGTCAAGTGTCCTTGAGTCAGTCAGCCATTTTACTGTAGCTCATTACATGAGGCAAAAGTCCTCCAAAACCTTAATTCAAGCTCTTTCCATGGAAGGCTGAAATTAAGATCTTTCAAGTAGTTGGGAAATTAAGACTATTCAGATTCACTGTAAGAGATTAGTGTAATAAATATACATGTTGATTTAAAATATTCTTGATAAAGCCCAGTAAGATAAGTGGTTGAATGTTAGAAATAAAACTTAAATTAGCCATTTTTGAAGATTTTTTTTTTTTTTTTTGCTGGAGTTCTGGTAAAAGTAAGCTGAATTGCATGAAAAATTAAAATTAAGGAAAACATAATTAAATATAATTAAGATCTCATCATCTTAGCAAGGCATTCTGAATTATAACATTAAAAATATTTTTTTCAGAATGCTGTAACACAAAAGGTAGGATCAGCAGACACTCCTGGAGAAATATTTTTAAAGTATCACCAAAACACTATCAATTCACATCAATCAGATAAAATGAACAGGTTCAGTAATGTTTCAATTTTTCACTTGTTCTAGTGCACTTTCCACTAAAGCTTCTCAAAGAATTTTGCAAACATCTATTTAATTTTTAAATAGTTTTTGTACCTTCACCAAGTTTGTTCATGATTAGTGCTGCTGACCAATAGAGAACAATTGCTAAAAAAAAAGAAAATCCTGTACTCTAAGGCTTGCATTCAAAAGATAAGCATATGTGAATGATTACAAACTGAGCTTGGCCTCATACTTTTATGCCACAATTATTTTCTTCAGACCACCAGTTTCCTCTTAGAATTAACATTAGAGTATCTAATTAATTTTTTAATTTCCTAAAATAATAAAAAACTATATTGTCCAGCATTAATAGAGGCATAATACAGAGGCAGGGCTAATATTTCCTTTCAGGTGTTTCTCCTGGCACATAGTTAAACCATTTTATTAGGCTTAGATTCTAGTCTACTCTTATAGTTTAATATATTCCATTTTTAACAAAATAACAACTTGTGATAAACATATTTTTCATTAAATATTTCAGTATTATCTACCAAAACATAATATTGAAGCAAGAACTCATAGTTAAACTGTCCTTAGTTCCATCCAGTAAACAGCCTTTGAGAAAAGTCTTGATCTTGTATGGGTAAAGACTAGCCTTCAATCCTTACTGAAGGGCCAGCTGCCCCTCTGGAAACAGGCTTTAAGTGGTAAGAGTTTTGATATTTGCATCTGATATATCTGCAAGGCTTCTGACCTCCTGCAAGGCTGGGTTCACTGACTCTAAAGAAAAAAAAAAAAACCAAACAATCTGCATGTCTTGTCTTATGTGCATTCAGAAGAATGCAGAACCCAGAGAGGCCTGTCAGCTTTCTACAGGATTAGACAATTTAACAGACTACAAAGTGACACAATGACAACAGGTCCCTAACCTTTCTTGTAGGGTTTCTTCTGCCCTCTCTGTTAATAAGCAGGAGGTAATCTGTCACTGTGTCATGTTCCCTGCTGTTTCTCAGACCCTTCAAGAAAATGAAGATCTAATACCTTGAACTGATTTTTATTTCTTTTTTTAAAAAAGTTTTCACTCTGTCCCCTGAAGACGACTCAACATTTCTCAGAAAACTACAAGGCAGGTACTGCATGCTAGCAGGAAATAATGATGGTACCTATAAGAATTTTGTTGAAACCTACATAGGAAAAGCAAAGCCCCAGTGGAGTATGTGGTAGACTGTGACTTGGACAAGCACATTCTGAAATTTTCTGCTTGTGCAAAAGAAATATACCAGTGAAGTTATACACAGCTGACCTAAAACTATTATTTATTCTACTTGTGATGTTGCTATACCTCTGTTTATCCTCTTCACAAAGGAGAAGAGAAAGTTGCTAGAAAGCAGCACTTTAATTATTATTTCTCTTCCACTTCTCTGCACTGTTAGTTACACAATAAACTGATAGCACTTCAGTATACACTCCACCACAATAAGCATATGTCACATTAACATATCAGCCTAATATGCTGGTATCACCAAAGGCATCCTCATCTTCATTATGTTCCTCATTCACCTATAAATTAATTTATTCTCACTAGTAGTTAAATGGGGCATACATGTATTGTCCTGTACAATATAATTAGATATAATTTGATTTTGTTTTTGCTTCTGCATAAATGTGGAGCTAGATACACAAACTCTAACTTCTAACTAAAATTAAAAATCTACTTTCAACCATTTCTGTGGCAAATTACTTCATATTTGGATTTACCTCATTCTTTCTCAGTATTGAAAGGTGGTTTTTTGCCTATTTCAAACCAGAATTATAAGAAGATATAATAAGGAGTGAGTTAAAAACAAAACAAAACAAAAAACCCAACAGCAACACACTCAAACACATTCAAAGGGAAAAAGAAACATTTATATGATTACAGAAAAAAACATAAATTTGATTTACCTGGAGACTAGAATCTGTCAGAATTTTTCTCTTGACACCATTTACTTTGGCAAATGCTGACTGAGTAGGAAAAAAGCCTTACCAAGAGGTAAGTGCTTCAGTGAAACCCTCCTTAGAAAAAGGTTTTTTTCCTCAGGGAGTATGTTATAGTCAAGATCAGGGAAGAAATTCTTAAACATTTCCACATGGGAATGTGAGTTGCATCACATCTCAGGTGAGAGTTATAATCACATGGCCAGCAGTAATGTTTCAAAGGGGATTCTTGAAGCACTACTAGTAGAATGGATCTGGTACTGATTAAATAATGAATGGGTTAAGAAGTCAATAGTCCCAAAAATCAGTTATAGTAATGATCAGCATGATCATGAGAACGTCAAAGATGTTACCACATTGTGGGTCCCTGCAAATAGAGCAGATTCAGAGGGAAACACAGAGAAAGCATTTAAAGAATACCAATTTATTTGGTATTTGAAAGGCTCTGTGTAACCCTTGGCACAATTGTGCAAGTTGAGATTTTAAGTCACTTCTTGGTCATCTCAAAAGGATATCACAGTGGCTAGTTACCATCTGGCCTAGAGGTGCTCCTAAAAACACTTCACAACTACTGACTTGTCCTAAGACAGTATGAAAGCCAAAGGAGAATCTCAAAAATCTTCATCTGTCTTAGCAGGAGAGGATTTAAACTTTAGCATGCTTTGTACTACTATTTAAATGGGAAAATACCATTCTCAATTACTATAGTGAAAAAATAAATAAATTATTAATTAGGTTAGGTTTCATTTCATGTTGTTAGGATAAGTTCTGTGTATCTCTCTTTGTATATGTTCATAATTAGTGTAAGAGCAAAAGGTTTCTATTCATTGGTAGCACTAGGTTTAATGTTTTGTTGCAATTGAAATGCTCTAGTGAGTACAAAAGTTATGTTGACCAAAGTAGAAAAATATTTAGTACTGCAATCCGAGAACCAAATATTATGCTTTTATGAGTAAAATATTGATTAAGTCAATAAATTCTCCATCATTCAAATATAAACTCTAAATAATCTCATTTTGTTTTGGGTTTTTTTTAGTTCTTTTTTTCCTGCAAAGTAGTCTTCTAAAGATTTTTGTTTGTTTGTTTTATTTTTTTAACCAAAAATTTAACATTACTCCCTATAGAGATGTTAAATATTGTAATTTGGGTCCCTATTCAGAAAAAAAATAAGGTAAAAACTTAATATAACAGAGATGCTTTCCTGGACATTGGGTTATGTTAAAACATCATTCAATATTTTGCCTTCTCCCTCTCTTCACTGAATAAATCTTGTCTTAAAGAAAAATTCAATATTTTTGCTGAACTGAGAAAGAGTTCACTGATGAAGGAAAATGTTGACTGAGAAACAATACTAACTCATAGCGAGACATTAAGACTCATCTTGTGCGGGAGTGCTGCTGAATGTCATTGAGCTGGTTGTCTCCACTGGAAAGTGAACAGTTTTAGAATTCCTCTGACTAAAGGATAAGTTACTTGTGCAAACTGTAGTCCTAGGCCTATTTCAAAAGTTTTTTTCAAGGAAGTTGTCTGAATACAGTTCTCAGCTTGTCTACTGTTGTGTCCATTGAAAAGATTTTTTGGATATTGTATTCCCCACAATGCAGAGGAAGATTTGGTAATACTGCAAGGTCTGTGATTAGGATATTGTATGTGTTCTTCTACAAAACCTCAAAGGCTCAGTCCAAGTTATAAGAGTAATTGTAGGACTGAAACATAGGAGCTTGGCATGCTGGTATGGAAGTCTGGAAAAGGAAAATGTTTTTCTAAAAGTAAGTAATCATACACCAGTATTCAGGAGACTGTGAGAGATATTAGTAGATTCTACTATAAATGCAAGTGACACGAGTCTGAGATCTGCAATGGATGTTCATTACAGAAAGATGATTTGATAAGAAATCATATTCAGAGCATATACATATGCAAAGTACCAGCTACTTTGACTTAAAATACCAATGATGTGATGTTTTTAGAGGGAAAAGTGTTGTGTGCCTTCTTTTTTTCCTGTAAATAGGTGTCCCTCTCCTGTCATATTTGGCTTACAAAATTCTGCTTACAACATTCTACTTACAAATTCATTTTAAGATTCAAATTACATATGGATTACCAGTGAAATGAAATTTGCTGCTTTTGTGAAAAACTAGGACAGAGAAAAAAGGCAAGGAGGAGAGGGAAAATGAGGGAGGAAAATTTTAGCTTATCACAATGATAGAGGTAGAAAATCTTTGCTCTTTTTAAAATTATGTCTTCACTTTTACTCATGATGTTGATCACCATTTATGTGCCCCTGCTAATATCAACTTAAGAGCAATGGTATTTCAATAACACCTCTGCTTTTCACCAACAGCATGAATTTTCACAGCCCAATAAAAAGATAGACACTTTTCTTCATGGAATGTGTTTAGAATTTAGATAAAATAGGTGGCAAAGACATACAAGTTATTGATTCCTAATGTTCACTTCCTAAAACAATATTTAGGACTCTAAATATGCAACTATAATTCTCAAGGTATGGAAATCAAGCAGTACCTACAAACTTCAGTTATTAGCATTTTCAAAAAATGTGATTGTTTAAGAGTGCAATAGTAAGTACTCAAGTACTCAAAAACTCTAAACTAATGTTTCTTATACTGAGGTCCATGATCGCCTTTTCCTCATTTCAGGAACTGAGTTACCACTGATTCAATTAACAAAATTTGAAAGAGAGACTGAACTTTCACAAAGATTGGGAAAAATTTCACGCAGTATCACTGTCTTGTGTTCCTTGCACTTCCTTAGCAATAAGTATTTTAAATCAAATATAGGTGAACATTTACATCAAACCTCGTTTGCAGCTTTTATATCATAAGGATATTCAGAAAAAAATTTTCAACACGTGAAGCATCATTCATTAGATTCAATAATGTTAAAAATACACATGAGTGAAGATGACACTGGGTGATGTTTCTGTGTTTCCATAGTTACCTTATTTTTTTAACCAATGACACAACCATGTAAAAAGAAAACAAGTATCAGGGAAAGAAGTTGTTCATCTGATAACATTTTTTCCTGTTATTAGTCACACCTGCTAAAGGCAATAATAGTCACACACTCATAGTTCTTTACAAGAACATCCATAATAACCATTGATTTGGTCTCTCTTCACATGCAATCTCTGCCTCTTCCTGTGCTGTGCCAAGTTATGGTGGGCAACATGCAGGTCCAGAAAAGGAGTGTGAATCCTGCACATCTTACTATGGAGTAATTGCTGGAGGTAACTAAAAATCAGAAAATGGTTGTGTCCACACACTAAGGGAAGGTACATTGTCAAGAACGATCTCAGGGGAAAATTACAGCTGGCATGTGAAGAATCTTCTCCAAGGCTGCCTCCCTACTAGGCCTGATGCTTATCAAGGAAAAAACAAGAGATGGGAGGCAGTGGAGGCTTGCTTTCCAGCTCTTATCTTGATTGCAGCATGGTACAAGGGATTCTGTATTGACAGCTGGAGCCCCTTTTGACAACTACCTCCCTTTGTGGACCTTGAAAAACCTTAACTCCATATCACTGACCTCCCTCTTTCCCCCTTACAGAGCACATCTCTAAGTTTTGTTGACTTTTACCATAAAAAGGGAACAAAAGTGCCTTTTTGCCAATCACCATAAAGGTATGACTAGAGTCACTCAAGCTCCACCATGCAGGTAAAAAATAGTATAAAAATAGCCCCAAGAAAGGAGGGAATTAGGTAAGACACCATCATGGTCAGGGAAGATGCCATCACCGACAAGTCAGGGATGAGTCCACCACAGACCTCTGACCCCTGGGACCAGCTGATGGGTTGAGCCTCTCTTCCCTCCCATTGGGATGCCTTTGGGTAAGACTAAGACTTAGAGGTTTCCAAGGATCTTCCTCAGAAACTTAGAAAATCTCTAGAGAATTATTTTACCAACTTATCACTTTGCAGTAACTTGTCTTTTAGCAATTAATAACACTTTTCATAAATTGTAACCTTAATGTTTGTATATACTTCTGCAGACAGTGGTTTATCACCAGCAATTCATATGGATCTGTATTAATCCTGTTGCTCTACTAAAGGTGTTTTCAGTTGCTTACAGAGCTGCTGCACAATTTCTTGCTGGGCTGCTGCCTGATAAGGCCATGGGAGTCCACAGATGGTGACTGGCCAACGGGTGCGGGACACTGTCAAGTGGATCTGGCACTGACATGCTTGGACTCGTGGTGTCTCATCAAACTGTGTCCGTCTGTAACCAGCCACCCCAACTGACTCGTGCTCAGCAGGACGCTGCTAAATCCTGCAGGTTTAGCTGTGTAACTCCATAAATCGTGGGCACGGGAGTGCAGCGCACTATCCGGTGCTTCCGCAGCTGTGGGACTGATAGTGCTCGATTGGACAACGCTCAGGATCTAAACCTAGCTGCCCCCAGCTCCTCCAGTTATCTGAGGATGTGTTGGAATGCAAGAGGGTTTATTTCCTGATAAATTGCTTTACCAACCCTTTCACACAACACTTACACATTGCAAATGTGATATTCTTCATTCCTGCTGTTTCCTAGAACCATTCTTAGTTTGAGAGTTAGGGTGGTTTGGGGAACTGATAAAATTCCAACACCTTGCTCTGGTACCCTCCTAAAGAGATATCTTTCTCCTATCATTACCTTGTATGCAAAGATTTTGTGCACCCCTTCACACCTGATCACATACTGTTGCAGGCACACGGCCTTCTGTTCGGGTATACAAGGAGTTGGTAAACTAGAAAAGCAAAAAAGACAGCTTTCTGACTTTTTTGTTTGTTTGTTTGTTTTTTTGCCTACCAGGTTTTATCATTTCTTCTACATAGCAAATTCAGAGACTTTAGTTTAAACCCAGTAGCAAGGCAGGGGATCACTGACAAAATCAGACAAACAATATAGAAACAGTTGAGCCTTACTAGTGGTCACCAACTTTCATCCTGTATTTCAGATGTGGCGGTTAGTCTCTACTCCTTCCACACCCTGGGCAGCCTTCACCCACTGGTGGTTTAAGACAAACCATTCCACTTTGCCTCAGTAGAAGAGCACTCACAGAGACTACAGCTCTGTAACTTTGTAAAGGATCTGCTCTGACTATGTGACTACTTCCCAGATATTTGGGAGGCAAGGTTCAAGCTTTAATTGTTAGCCTGAAGCAGTACTGATAATTTCTGGATTACGGACAGCTTTTCTGTAACAGCAAACCACCTGGTTTATTTTTGCAAGGGAACAAAGCAGCCAAAGTGGGGCACCAGGAGAAGCTCCTGTCTGTCGTGTCAGTTTGGAGTTACCACTCTCCAGCCGAAACACATCTGACAGTACAAAACTGGGCATGACAAGGGCAGCAGTTCAAGAGATGCTGAACCGTGAAGCTTGGCCCCAAGCATGCAAGATGATCATGTCCTTTATTATGCAAGAATCTTTCACTTCTGTGGTGGTTTCAGCCTCAACTAAGACCACACGGTCCTTCACTCACTCCCTTCCACATGGTGAGATGGAGAAAGAAACACAACAAAGGGCTCATGGGTTGAAGTGAGGACAGGGAGGGCTCACTCACCAATTATGGTCACAGGCAAAATAGACTCAACTTGGGGAAGAAAAAACAATTTAATTTGTTAGCAATCAGAGTAGGATAGTGAGTCATAAAACCCACATCTTAAAAAACCTTCCCCACCCCTCTCTTCTTCCCGGGCTCAAATTACTTTGCTCCTGATTTCTCTACCATCTCTCCTCCCAGCAACACAGTGGGCAGGGAATAGGGGTTGCAATGAGTTCATCTATGCTACTCTTTCTGTTATGAGGTCCCTCCCGTGGACTAAAAAGTTCAGGAACAAAAGTGTTTCAATGTGAGCTTCCCACGGAGTCATGGACCTCTTCAGGGGCAGCTCCCAGTTCCAGCATGGGGTTGTACACAACTGCAGACGAATCTCCAGTCTAGCACATCTCCTCCCCCTGGTCTGACATGAGCACCTCTGCGGTCTTCTTGCTCACCATGAACTCTCAGTGTAGTCACAGCTGCCCTTGGGCACAGTCTCCTACTCCAGCTTGGAGTCCTCCATGGCCTACATGTGGGTATCTGCTCTGCTGTTAAACCTCCATGGGCTGCAGGGGACTCCATTTACCTCTCCCTACTCTTCTACTTGTTGATCTGAGTGTCTGAAGTTCTCTGCCTCCTCCCCTTCTCCTCATGTTGTTGATGCTCTTTTTGGTTCAAGATAATGGTCTCCTGTTGGTGTTCTCCTTCCTTCCTTTCCAAACCAATTACAGAATCACAGAATCACAGAATGTTAGGGATTGGAAGGGACCTCAAAAGATCATCCAGTCCAATCCCCCTGCCGGAGCAGGAACACCTAGATGAGTTCACACAGGAAGGCATCCAGGCGGGTCTTGAACATCTCCAGAGAAGGAGACTCCACAACCTCCCTGGGCAGCCTGTTCCAGTGCTCTGTTACTCTCACAGTAAAGAAGTTCCTTCTCAAATTTAAGCAGAACGTCCTGTGTTCCAGCTTACACCCATTGCCCCTTGTCCTATCGTTGGACATTACTGTGAAGAGCCTGGCTCCATCCCCCTGACACTCACCCTTCATATATTTATAAACATTAATGAGGTCCCCCCTCAGTCTCCTCCAAGCTAAAGAGGCCCAGCTCCCTCAGCCTTTCCTCACAGGGAGGTGCTCCACTCCCTTAATCATCTTGGTGACTCTCTCAAGCAGTTCCCTGTCCTTCTTGAACTATGGGGCTCAAGACTGGACACAATATTCCAGATATGGCCTCACCAGGGCAGAGTAGAGAAGGATGAGAATCTCCCTCGACCTACTAACCACACCCCTTCTAATGCACCCCAGGATGCCATTTGCCTTCTTGGCCACAAGGGCACAGTGCTGGCTCACGATCATCCTGCTGTCCACCAGAACTCCCAGATCCCTTTCCCCTACACTGCTCTCTAGGAGATCATTTCCCAAGCTATACTGGAACCTGGGGTTGTTCCTGCCCAGGCGCAACACCCTACACTTGCCCTTATTATATTTCATCAAGTTTTTCCCTGCCCAGCTCTCCAGCCTGTCTAGGTGTCTCTGGATGGCAGCACGGCCTTGTGGTGTGTCAGCCACTCCTCCCAGCTTTGTATCATCAGCAAACTTGCTGACAGTGCACTCTATTCCCTCATCCAGGTCATTTATGAATATATTGAATAATACTGGTCCTAGTATGGACCCTTGAGGGACTCCACTAGACACAGGTCTCCAACTAGACTCTGCTCCACTGACCACCACTCTCTGGCTTCTTCCCACCAGCCAGTTAATAGTCCATCTCACTACCTGATCATCTAATCCACACTTCCTCAATTTGTCAGCGAGGATGCTGTGGGAGACTGTGTCAAATGCTTTGCTGAAATCACCACCTAGTTGTGTTTTCATAAAAGTCTAGAAGGTTGGTCAAGCAGGACTTTCCCTTGGTGAAGCCGTGCTGACTGCCCCTAATGACCCTCTTATCCTTGATATGCCTTGAGATGGCACCAAGGATTGGTGCCATTCTTCCCCTCATAAATATGGATTTGAAGAGGTGTTTTCTATTGCTAATTGGCTGAGGGAAGGTTCACCTTGGAGCCAGAGGACCTTGTTGAAGCTTCTCACAGGGGAAGCATAGCAATTCAATATGGTAGTCATGTGCACTTAATTCCTATCATATTTACTACAAAATCAGGGATAGTTGATTTTAAAGGTTTGGTTTTGTTGTTTAGGTTTTTTTTGAGATTTTGAATCTGTGGAAATACAATGTACCATTTTTAAATTAAAAAAAAATAATAATCTGCAGATTATCTCCGCTCTTCATTGTTCTTCCTTTCCATCCCAATGTGAAGATCCAAATGGTGATTAAATTCAAGATTATAGTAGAGGACTACCAGACCATGGTGATCATGCAGTCAAATGTATGTCCCAATAGACAAAGATGTGGCTATTTTGTAGTGCAAATCAGTATTTTTGGCTCTTACTTTTTTGTCTTTAATTCTGAAAACTATTTCTCCTACAGAAAAAGCAGCAAAGCAAGAGAGTAGAAGTTACCAAAAAAATCATTTATGTATTTTGAAATTTTGAGGAAGAAAATTTTCAGGTTCTAAATGGAAGGAGAAGAGGAATAATCCATAAAAAACACACATCAACAATAAAATTCAAAGCACAAAAGCTTTGGGACACATGCCTAATGAACAGCAAGGAAAAGCTGTGGCATAGAAAGTACATGTGCTCATTTTATTCTGTGTATACGCATAAATATGGTGTAATTAGTTTGGAGTCTTACAAAGCTCACATCTACCTGCTAAGCTTTATTGCTGGCCCTAAAAATAGGGAGCCACTGAGCTCTGCTTCTGTGGTAGTAGTTTAAACGTGTCAGAGTGCTTCAGAAAATCATAAATGCTAGAACCTGCTTAAAATCAAGGAAGCTTAAAAGTACACAGTTTAAGGTATTGCCTCAGCTGAGTGCCCCATTCAGCTGTCTTTATAGCACCGTAGTCCAGAGTAATAACATCAGTCTGTGCTCCTGCATTCCTTCAGTAGCTTGTACCCTTAGCTGACACTCTACACTGTGAATCCTGCTTGGTTACATTTCATTAGGACAGACAGTAAACAAAATATTTTTTGTAAAATGAGGAAAATGGTGTAGAGGAAATAATTTAGATGCAAGAGATATTGTCATTTTTTCAGAATGTAATGTGACAGCAAAAAGACAGAAAATGAAACTCAGAGATAGTGCAAGTTCCACTGGAACGGAGCACTAATTAACTAATTAGCTTACCATGAATTATTCAGCTTAATTTAGACAAATACTGGGAAGAGTACTAAAAGCTCTGCATATATCACACAATTATGCCTTACTGTGCCATTTTCTACTCTATGCTTAGAAAAGGCAACAGGACACCATATTAGCATGAAATTATCTGACACAACAATTTTTTATTATTTTTGTTGCAGCTGCTTACAAGCACTGCAAAGCAGGCATCTTCTTACTGAATTTTGCAACAGATAAATCGTTATTCTAATTGCATGCTCATATATTTTAAAAATTTCCTTTCTGCTTTTCCAAGCCTCTCATACCCAGCTATATCCATATCACAGAATTAGGGATTAGATGATGTCATCAATCACTTGGTCTGCTAACAGGGTGGCATCAGCTACAAATCTAAACTACTTCTTAATGTTACTTAAAAGAAACAAAAGTCATGTGCATCAAGTCCTAGTAAAAGATTCTACCTTTCTGTAAATCAACCAACATGGCTGGCCATTGTGCAAAAGCTTCCAAGTTTATTGAATTATTGGTTACTATTATTATGCTTCTCAGCTTATTGAGATGCATGGGTTAACCTGTTGGGTGACAGTGTGCTATGAACAGAATCATAAAATTACGGCCTAGAAACCATGGCAGTTTCTTTTCTGAATTACCAGCTCTTAGCCCAGCAGTTCTGTTAGTAAAGCTTTGGGAACACCCCCCTGTGCTGGCACACAACCTGTTCAAATTCAATCAACAGCCCTCTACACAGCCTTCTTGTTTATCATCCTCAGTATCAGAGGAAATGGTAATTTAGTTCCCCATTTGAAAAGTAGTCTATGATCTGACCACTTGCTGATTTTTTGGATGAAACTCCCATTTCACATCTAGGCAAAAAAGCAATTCTTGGAAATCTTGGCCAAGAAAGTCTCTAGTAAGATGTAAACGCTAAGCTTACGTAATAAGGCATACCATGACAAAAATGTAATACAGCATTTGAAAATAGATAGCAATGAAAGAGAATCACTGAAAACTGTCCATGTTACTTTTATTTTAATTTTAGCATATTGCACTAGGCCTCATATATATGTAGTTGTTAAACAGAAAGAAGTCTTGTGAAAGAGTTTATATCTATGCCCACTTCAAAGATGTGAGTTATAGTACTCCATCTATAAACAGCTGATTAAATTCAGCAATTCCAATGTCCAGATTTATAATTTATTCCTGAAGATGTATCTGGAAATCATATGCACATATCACAACCCCTCTCAGATTAAAAAAATAAAACATAAGACAAAATATGAAAATACAGCAGCGCTATCTCATGCTCTACTGCATTTGTCATAGAAGTTAGATTGTTGGTGAGCATTTCTTTATGTTTACCAAATAAGCCAAGAAGCCATTTAGCTACATCAGTGGACAGTGTTGCTAGCAGTAATAAAGCCTGTCACTGGACTTCCATAGCACCAGTACGGTGCCATGTTAATGGCTTCCAGGTGGGGAATGGTTCATGTCCTAGTGGAAACACAGCAGACATAACACATATGTGTGAGCCTGAGAAGGCAAACATCCCCTGTTCATATTTTCCATGAAGAGAAGAATATGTCAAACCATCTTGTACTGATGCTTTCAACACAGAAGAGTTCTGATAATAGCCAAAATCAAAGGACTCTTTTTTTTTTCTTTTTTTTTTTCTTTTTTTTTCTGTTACATTTAGGCAATTACAAAAGCTTTTAAAGTTCTTATCCTCAAAGAGTGTGTTATGCTGTGAACCAGCAACGGATAAACATTAAGTAATAAAGGACATATAATCTAATACTTACTAGCAAGATGAGGCAGCAGTGGAAGAGAAAGCACGACAATCAAGATAATTATTATTGTCTTAATTACTTGGAAGTAAAGTCCATAAAGCATGGAGTGTTTGAAGTAGTCTGCAGTTGAAATGGGGAACCTCCATTCAAAAACTCCCAATATGTTCTGTAGCATCCAAATAAACCCGATCTCTCTCTCTTTGAAGGGTGTCAGCTCTAGGTATATATATCCAGATTTTGTCTGCCTAAGTGAATATTGATTTTGTGCTGTACATTAAAAGCCACTCTGAGCAGAGACTTTTAAAAGAAAGCTGGAGCACAGAATAATTACAACTAGTTTCTTAGCACAATATTATTGCTTTTTCACCAAATGTGACTGCTTGAGAGCCTGTTATTGAACAAGTACTTCTAATCAAGGAATCACAAATGAGTTTGTGCAAACAGTTTTGCCATGCTTATTTCTTCTAAGATACAAAGAAAATGGTTTATAATTAAATTATCACATAGATTTCCCTGGGCAAGCAGAAGAAATGGTACTTTATCCACCCCCTTGTAGAATGAGCAAGGACTGGCAAAACTGCACCAGCAAAGGGCAAAGTTATCATGTGAAATGGTTGGAGAGGTGGATAAGCAGCGTTACAACTGTGGGTGTTCTTCTTCTGTAGCTGAACTGGTTTTGGTAACAAAAAGTAGTGGGAAGCAAGGGAGAGAAGGCAAAGGTTAGGAAGCAAGAGTAAAATCAATCCAGAAGATTTGGCAGCATCCAGGTCTCCATTAATCCTACCTTCATCAAATGCAGACATAACACCCAAATACATGAATCTTCTTTCCTGCTAGGGTCAAAACCAACATAAAATATGGGCTCCTCTTCAACTAGTGTAACTAAGAAAATAGAAAATATTAGAGTATATTAGGGAAGATATAATTCTACTTCTTCAGATTTGCAAAATATTAACAATATTCTTACTGTTTTTTTCATTAGATCAGTTAGTATGTATCCAAAGGAATACTGAACATTCTGTGAACATGATGTTATTGTGTCATTTAGTTAGCATATTCCATCACAAAACTTGAGTTATACTTCCACATGAAAGTTGTTGAAATGTCAATTCATCCTAATTACATAACACTTAAATGATTAAATTTTTATTTGTCCTTCTGTTCTTCGAATAGTCCTTCCACAGCTTTTACCAGCATCTTTCTGGCTTCTAAAAGCAAAATTAAATGTACTTTACAAAGAACTTGTCTGCAAGTGCTAGAGACAAAGAAAAAATATTTACGTTGAAAATGTTGAATTTCTTTACAATATTCACTATTGAATATCCTTCTATTCTATTAAAAAGTGACTGTGGGATTAAGTGAAAAGATCATATAACCTACATGTTTCTTTTGTAAAGGCGAGGATTTGAAATGTTTTGAGGTTTTAAAGTCACTATTTCAATGGCTGAATTGTCTGACCTTTTCATGTAATTTTGTGAAAGAAACATGAACCTCCTGGTGAGTTTCAATAAATGAAAATGCCAACTGAAAAGTCACTGAAAACAAAATCTGTCTTACTCTCTTTTACGGAAGCTAATATGCTATAGGAGTTGTAATGTAAAATTAAATAAAATAGGAAAGGAAGGGAAATAAAAAGAAAGGAAAACAAATACAGTATTTTTCAAATAAAAAATTGCTGGAGGCAACCCATCTAGACATGAAATCCAAGATGAGAAATCTTTTGTTGATTTACTGAATTAGCATAATTGTCAGGTTTAAGATTCCTAAAGCTTTCTAACAAAAATAGTGTCTAATTGTGTTACCTGGAAAGGCATGGCAGCTTTTAATAATTAGACTGTCACTATGTTTCTGTTCAGTTTCTCCCTGAATAATTGAATAATCAACTTCTAACTTCACTGTTTGGTGGGGGGTAGGGAAGGGGGATGGAAATAAATCTGTTTGTAGCAGCAGCTACATTTCATTTCACTATTTAGCCAAGTAGCTTTTCCAGGATAAGATTATTATTTTTAGAAACTATTTTACATAAAAATTTATACCATACATTCTGTGAATCAGTTCAAGTTCTATTTTGATAATTTATTTTAAAATGGCTGTCTTTTACAGGTGTATTAAAAAACCAAAGGGTAATTTCAAATAGTAATAGTGAAAAACAGTTTCTATTCACTCTCCACTGCATAAATTAAGGATTACAATTTAAAAAAAAAAAAAATAATAAAAAAATATATCTTTAGCCTGAATAAAATATGAACTTTAGTGGAATAAGGACAGCATTCACCTCTGTCCCAAAGCCATCATACCTTCAAGATTCACACCAGGACTACATGAAACGGCAATGGCAACAAAGGCTTAGCAGGTGCAAAAAAGTGCCTACACAAAGGAAAACAAATCAAAAAAAGAGAAGATTAAGCAAAAGGTCAATCCTCCAACATACTGATCTTTGGAAGTACACTGAGCAACACAAATTTTCCCCAAGAGGTTCAACAATGAACAATGGAAAACGCACCTGCTTAGCTTGCGTGCACACACTGAACTATCTAATTCAGCATATACCCTGACTGGCAGGAATTACTTTGACTTTCTCATGAAACTCCTAATAGAGTTGTAGAGTTCAAAACCTCTTGAGCATTTGAGGGTTTCCACCGTGTAGTTAGTGAACACTACATTATTACCGTGTGTCACGAACTGATTTTTTCACAGGATCAAGCAGACAGTCCCACGTTCAATTCATATAGGTAAGGCAATTCCAGCTAGCAGAGTCCCTTCTTCTAGTGCTGTGCTAACTTTTAATTCCTGTTTTTCCTCCTCAGATGACTGTTATACTCAAAAGTCTTTCTTTCCTTTGGATTCCCTGTCTACTTGGCACATCACCAGGCCACTCTAGCTATCCTAGGATTTATTCATGAAAATGAGCATGACAGTGTAATGTGACAAAGTCGTAGTTCCTGCCCTGCCTTACAATGTTATCAGTCAGAGTGGGAAATGTAGTGCAGGTGCTCCTTCGTCCACTTCAGCAATAGTGTTGGGAATACTTCTCTACTTTGTTATACAGCAAACAGATGAAATTATGGATGGATATAAATCTCCTCAGATTTGACAGGAAGGTAGGTGAAGAACCATGACTGGCCAGTGAAAATTTGAGAATGGCCCCAACAAATACTCAAAAACTTAGGTGGAATTGATGCTGTGCTTTTTGCATTCATTGTTGTTTTACACTGCTGGCCACCTATTTATTATGTGAAAAGGCAGGCCATAATTTAAAAATAAAATAAAAAAAAAAAATTTCCATGCTTTTCGCTCCAGCTGTATTCTGCTAAAGACAGAGAAGGGTGAACCTCACAGAGTAACTTTCAGGTGACATGGTCCCTCCTGGGCCCTTAACATTAAAAATATTAAAAAAAAAAAAAATACACTGCTTTCCTTAAGCAAAGTACATTTGAAAAGTAGACATTCTTGAGAAATAGAACTAGGAAAGATGTAAAGGAGAGGTTGGAAAGCAAAGATGTACCAGAATTTTGAAGAGGCAAGGAAAGATATGTTTTTCAATCTGTGGCAAGCCCTTCAATAAATTTCAAGGGCCTGGGCCATTGTTCACATGTATCCAAACTACACGTTCCTGCACTCTTAGCTCTTGATTATAAATAAAGCTTTCACACTTTCTTAATGTCAAGTAGCTATTGCTTTAGGCAAAAAAGTACTTAACAGCCTTCTTGAGCATGTAAAATCTAGGGTAAAGGGAAAAAATAATCTATTTTTTTTTTTTAAATTGCAGCCCTGTTTAGAGTAAACATCAGTTGTCTCATCAGCTGCTATTATGAGGAAGAATGTACTTCAAGTGCACAGATGTGGATTGTAGAAACAAATTAGGCCTAAAAGATTTTTTTCTCCTTCTTTTCATAAAAAGAACTAAAAGAAACAAGACTGAATTATGCACTGATTTTAATAACGAATGATATTAGATGACATTTTTCACTTGACAAAATGGAATTTCTTCCCAACTGTTATTATTTTAGCCTGTGGTTTTTAGAAAGTGTTAACCCACTGGTAACTCCTATGTCTTCAGGCTGAATTAAAGTGCAAGAGAACATAAATATGACTTGATTGAATGTGCAGTACTGCCATCCCCTCCTCTGTCTGAGGAGTTTAAAAATACTGAAATTCTCAAAAAGTATATTCTGCATATAATTTAGTTTGCTGTCTGTTTTCATCCGAACTCTATGGAGGAAAAGGAAATGCTATAGATAGCCTTAAAAGCTCACGTATTTTGGCAACTGGACACCACAGACTAACATAAATATCTTTAAGCTAATCTTCCTTTCCTAATCAAGCTGAAGATACTTATTTTATTATGAGAAAATAACCATCACTATTTTCTGCATGTGGGAAACTAAGTTATTTATAGCAGCTATTACAGATGTAAAAGACTTACCCAAACCAGAAACTCCCAGAATAAAATAGATCAAGAAGCAAAACAGCTCCCAGGGAGGGCTTCTGCCACATTTTCCCAGGGGAAGGGCTCTGGAAGCTGAGGCATGTGGCGAAAGATCCTGTGGAGTTTCTGGAAGTGCATCAGGGACATAGGAGCACCATTCCTACTGAAAACACAAAGGCTGTCCACATTTGCCAGCAAGGTGACCAGTCCAAAAGGGCGATTCCCCATTAGAAGATACCACTATGCATGATTTCGACAATCATTCACTCCTTTTTCACCTACAGTTGGTTGATTGCTCAACTGTATCAGCCATCCTAAAAGTAACAGAAATCCAAAAACTCTAGTTCATTAAAAACTCAAAAGCTTGACACTTCTCCTACTCTACCTGGATTCTGTAATCTCTGGGACTCAAGCAGTGGTTTTGTTCTTATTAAAGAGTATGGCATTTATCAGGGACAGCAAAGCTTACAGATATTCTCCATGTGAAATCTGCATAAAAGCTTTATCTCTGAACAATGTTTAAAAAGCTAATTGATCAAAAGTCTGATGACAGTCAGAACATAAAAGGAAAGCAATTGTGAGGAGGGGAAAATAAGTATTGGGAGCAGAAGTGAAACTGAATACAAATACACGCAGCCTGAAGCTCCTAAATTTGCAAATTTGTAACCTTATAACTGGAAATGCAATTAATATTTGATTAGTATTGTTATAAAATAACCATAAATATTATCATAAACAATATCATTTTAAAACAACAATAAAAATTAAAAATGAAAAAAATAATTTCCATCCAATTGATATGATCAGCAGTAGATTCCAAAGTAACTAGATTTCTCCTTTCTTACCCCAAGACAGGTAAGAAGAAGAGAACAATGTATTAATGATTTCACAGCTTTAAATAATCATCTGATTTTTTTCTCCCTCTTTCCCCTTCTAAGAAGCTGGCACAATAGTATTATCATTATAGCAATTGGGGGAAAAAAAAAAAAGGTAATTTTTATTTATTCTACATGTTACTACTTTTTCTGCATACATGGAAACTAGTTACCTTCTGAATTTCATGACAGTTACTCATTTATAAAACATTCTACTAAAAAGATATAATGAATATTTGGGAGGGGGATTGGCTGATTTTTTTTTTTTTTTTGGCAGGAGGTGGTAGTTTCTTTGGGTTTGGTTTTTTTTTTCTTCTGTTTTCTTGTTCTTTTGGGATTTTTTTTTTTTTTTGGTGGTAGGATAAAAGAAGACAGTTAGAACAAGAAAGAAGGATTCTGAAGAAAACAAGGATTCTGAAGAAAATATCTTTCCTCACCTCTATTCTTTCCCCAGAGTTGAAAGTATGCTGAGGTACACATGAAAGGGATTGATTTTTTTTTTTTTTTTGGTGAAGGTTAGATAACTTCAGCAAATAGTCTGCAAATAACAATAAAATTATATTCATTCACCAATTCTAAGAAATACTGTAACAAAAATAATTAAAAAACAACAACAAAAACAAAGATCGGTGTTGGAAACTATGTTATAAACAGATGAAGGGAAACAGAAATCCTAGTTGTGTTAATTGTCCCATTAAAAATAGGCTCAAAATAATAAATGAGCTAATTGCCCATCAAAAATAGATTCTTCCATGTTACATTAATCCTTAGTAAAACTCTTCCATATAATTTTCAATATTAGGAAGATAATTTTTCTTCATACGCTTCAGTTTTGGAAACAGAAATATGTTAATAGCTTTATTCAGCTCTCAGAATCACAGAATGTCAGGGATTGGAAGGGACCTCAAAAGATCACCCAGTCCAATCCCCCTGCCAGAGCAGGAACACCTACATGAGATCACACAGGAAGGCGTCCAGGCAGGTCTTGAATGTCTCCAGAGAAGGAGACTCCACAACCTCCCTGGGCAGCCTGTTCCAGTGCTCTGTTACTCTCACAGTAAAGAAGTTCCTTCTCAAATTTAAGCGGAACCTCCTGTGTTCCAGCTTACACCCTTTGCCCCTTGTCCTATCATTGGACATCACTGTGAAGAGCCTGGCTCCATCCTCGTGACACTCACCCTTCATATATTTATAAACATTAATGAGGTCCCCCCTCAGCCTCCTCTTCTCCAAGCTAAAGAGGCCCAGCTCCCTCAGCCGTTCCTCATAAGGGAGATGCTCCACTCCCTTAATCATCTTGGTGGCTCTGCGCTGGACTCTCTCAAGCAGTTTCCTGTCCTTCTTGAACTATGGGGCCCAGAATTTGAAACAACTCTATGGATATTTATAGTGATTTATTTACAAATAAATTGTCAAAAGTAATAAAAGCTCATCTGGTGTTCTGATAATGTGGGAATAATCCACAGGATGCATCTATACTGGCCCAAGAAAATTCCTTGGTAACCAATGTTCGTTACCAGTGTTTGTTGCAATTTTCAGTCTGCACATGTGGTGTATCCAAATCCTGTACACTCCTTCATCAATCTGTTTTGGGATTGTACTGCTATAAGCATTTTACTCACTGCAGGTCAAAGATAAGACATTTCATGGAGTTTATATGCTATTAAATACCTCTACTTTTGGCTTAACTCTCTGAAAAAAAGGACTTTTTTTTGGTTTTGAGTCTGAAACATGCTGGTAAAGCTATTGCAGAGCAATAACTTTTTTTTTTTTTTTTTTTTTCCACAACAGGGTGCTTTTTAAATACAGAATTAATTTGGCAGTACAATTCAACAATAGCATTCTAAGCCCAGAATATTTTATAATACATTACTGCAGAAGAAAATATTGAAAACTGAAATTTACAAAACTTTTACTACTTCAGTAGAGGACTCCCAACTCCGGTTAAACTTGTTGCTGCACATGACTATTAGTCCAAATTTAAAAAAGAAAATAAAAATTGAACCACAAGACACATATTAGCTCAAAAAATTGTGTTGGTGAACAATTTCTGTCCTTCCCTTACCTTATGCAGATGCTAAAAATCTGTAAAGATTGTTAGTGATAATCATTCCCACTTCTTGATGAATCAGGCACTTGAGAACAGCTACACTAACATATGAAAAACTCCATCATCATCAGTACTCTACAATACCCACAAAATGTTAAGCTCAATGTTATTTTTCACCTGAGCTTTTTTTTTTTCTTTTTTCTTTTTTTTTTTTTTAAACCTTTTAGTTTGAGGACATCTTGACTGATGATATGGACTATAAGATACAGATTTTAGAGGCCAGGAGACTTCAAAACAAGGCAAGTGAAGGAACTAGAGAGGTCCTCAAGCACAGGTCACACTAGAAACATTTATTTGGCCTTGCTGCCCATACAAAGCAGATTTGATAGTCTTCTGTCAGACTCAGGATGGGCTGTCTGCATCTTCTTTCTAATAGCACCTTCAGATGGCACCAAGCACTTAAGGCAAGAAACTGATACAGGAGCTAAGCCAGCCAGCCAAAAAACTTGAGAAGCCAGGAATTACATCACACCATGGGTGTTATGTTTTAAGCAAATGAAAAACAAAAACGTGATCACCAACCTGGCTCAAGGAATGCAGATTCTAGGTAAAGAGCTGACGAGTCTGGTGTGAGATTGGGTATCTCCTCAGGAGCAGGAACAAGGGTTAAGCCAGCAGGAGGGGGAAGTACAAATGTAGCAATTAACAAGTGGCAAGTTGAGCAGCCCAGGACAACACCTTTTCGATAAGGACATGGCACAGTTTCACTGGGCTAGCCCTTGGCTGGCAGCCAACACAGCCGATCACCTAATTCCCCTCCCACCCCCAGGGGATAGGGGAGAGGATTGGGGGGCAAGAATAAGGAGGTCTGTAGGTTGAGATAAGAACAGTTTAATAATAGAAAGAAAAGAAAACTTAAATTAATACTAATATTAAAATAGTAGTGATAATGAAAACAGTAACAAAATATGCAACGAGTGATACACAGTGCAACTGCTCACCACCAACCAACCAAGCCCAACCCATTTCCAGATATCGATCCTGGAGGAGCCACAATCTTGACCTGAAACCGCAATCCTGGAAGAGCGAGAGCCTGAGCGAAAGTCAGAGAGAGACAAAAGAGGAAGAGACACTCACTAATACACTGGACATGACGTAATATGATATGGAATATCCCATTGACATATCTAAAGGCAAATTTAGCTTATTAATTTAAATATTCCTCATCCTCTTAAATCTTGCACCTGTAGACTAACAGAACATGAAGTCCTTCACTTCCAGCAACAAAAATGCAAACACTGATATGTTAACAGTGTCTCTCTCATCACAAGTCCCAGGCTGAAAAACAAAACACAGCACTGTTCTAACTACTGAAAAAGAAACCCAGCGCTGTTTCAGCTAAAAACCAGGACAGGACAGCACATCATTACCACTAAAAAGTACAGCTAAAGTAGAGTTCAACAACACACACAGCTCTGACAAACAACTTTTAAAGGAGACTCAGAACAAGTATAATATAAAATGGTTTGTACACATGCCTCCTTTAATCACCGTGTTCTTCCAGAATATTGTCCTTTCCCCCAGCTGGCCATCTATCCAGCGACTTTTACTATATTTGTGAATGCAGAAGACAAAATCTGCACCTTCTTCTCTAGGTCCCTATAAAAAGGGGTTTTCTGTCACCTCTGAGGCTGCTGTGACTTTTCTTCGGATGTTCTTGGTGAAAGGCAAGCTTCTTCAAGACAGACTATTTACCAAATCACATCAAAGTACCTGTGGATACCACAGACTGATGTCTTTATAGTCTGTAGTGACTCATTTATGCTTCAAATCCTTTATGAACAACTAAATAGCTGCTCCTCGGAGATACTTATTTAGTATATCCCATTTGCAGCAATGTTATGGAAAGTAGCACTACTTAATGCAAAACCCACAGGATATTTCTATATTTAATTACTGTTTTCTAAATCTTTTACGAATACACTTATACAAACGACACTCCTTATGTGACCCAATGTCTCAATTCAGCAAAACATAGAAGCTTGTGTTAACTACTGAAATCGCTAAGCCGAGCTAGAATACAGAGGTGGACAGGCTCTTACTGTCAGATGATAACACTCAAATTGCAGTAATCACTTTGAGAAAATCCATTTGCTTAGGGTAATTTTCTAGTTTTGTTGCTTTCGTTTATTGGAGAAGGAAGGGGCACTGAGTATTATTTCAGAAAATTACATAAGGGCAGTATGTGCTTACAGAGCATTTTCTTCCTCTAAAACTATTTTTTTTCCAAAGCTGCAATATTCTATCTCAAAGGTTGATGATTATATCAGCATGGCCTAGAAAATACAGTATTACTATTATTTTGATTTTCAGGGGCAATATACCTCTTTTCTTCCCTCCCCCCCCCCAGAAAATGCTCTCAAAAATGTTATATGTCTGGTTTTATGCACTTAAATTAAAACAGAAATAAGTACAAAGTAATTTTTCATGAAGTGCTTTAAAGTTACAATCAAAATGTCAAAAAGACTAAAATTAAGACTACTGATATAGCTGGAAGTCAACTTCTATTTTGCAATCTAAAAATAGACCTTTATCAATTAAAATTCAAAATTCCTTGCTGTGTTTAGCTGGTGTGTATCTTTTTCCTTGAAATCCTATTTCTCCCAGTTCCCTTTTTTGATACTTGCTTGAGAAGCAACAGACCAAAATATACTTTGAATAGAAGTGCACCTTGAAAACTTGCAATTAATTTATTTATAGGAAATTAATATTTTTCTCTAATCTGTATCATTTTAATTGTTTGCTGTCACCACAGAATTTAGGTATTTGTCCTGGTTTTGCTTGGATAAAGTTAATTTTCATCTTAGTAGCTAGAATACCTGTTTTGGTTTCAGTGTAGAATTGGAGGCATGGGGGAGAGGAGTGAGAGCATGACTGTATTTAGCTGCAAGCCAAAAGAGTAAAACCACCACAGTATTATACATAGAAGTCTTGAATTACATTTTCACATTAAAAAGGCCTTTAAGTTTTTTTTTCTTAGTTTTCTTAGTTCTTAAGTTTTTTTTTCTTTCTTCCTGATTTCCTATGTTTTATTTTAGCATCATAGACACACAAGATTGGCGTTTCAGTCCACTTCAGGGTAAGGAAAAAAAAAAAAAAAAAAAAAAAAAAGTCAATGGAATGACATTGTCTTCCAGAAATACCACGTGCTCTGAGGGAACATTTTTACAATGATATTCTAATTTTATTCTGAGTCTGATCTGCTGCAATGTTTCTATCTCAATTTTCTGGAGATAGATATTAATGAGAAGGTAAGATTAAGATGAGAACGTATCTCACCTGGAATGGCCTTTAGAAATGATTGACTAAAAATAATTGGAAAGAAGTTGAACTGAACATAATGCCTTTCTTATTTTCATGGACTTGCTAAGATATTCACACACAGTGTTACAAACTATTTAAGTTATTGCATGAAACTCCAAATGACTCTTAACTACACCTATATGAACATTCTGAACATCCACATACCAATTTACTTCAAAATACTAATAAAATCTGCACTCTTAGTTTGTAGAAGAGAATATTTTATTACTCTCATGGTCAGGGTACCATAATGGATTACTTTAATTCAAATTTTAGACTGTGTGTTGGACATTAATATCCAACACATCAAATCACTGAAATGGTATGACACCCCTGTGTAGACTACGCCCAGTAGTGTCAGTAGACTTATGCACTGGTCACTTGTAGGTCTATCATTTACAAGAGGAGTCAGCTGCACTGAACATATACCATTAATATATATATTTCATGCACACAATAACCACTATAGTAGAGCTCAGGATCCCCTGAAAAAAAATTTAAGAAAGAAAATTAGATTAATAGATTTGGTGGGACTCCAGGGAATCACAATGTCATGAACTTTTTTGCCATTATGCTCTTGCTTTAGCCCATCTGATCTATCTGACATTCCACCCCAAAAGAGGCTTTGCAGGAAAATTAAACATAAAGGGTCACATAATGAGATGATGTCCATAGTGGCCTTGTTATCCTGTGTTCTTTATATGTTTGACTAAAGTTCATAGGACTATAAATCCACTATGTCTTATTTCTTATCAACACAAGGAATAGTATAAAAATGGTGTTTTGTGACAGAAAAAACAAACAAGTGAACTGAGATCTCCTACCAGGAGCAAGGAAGGGTGAGGAAAGACAGACTAGAAAAAGGAAGGCTTACAGTAGTCTGATATTGCTGCCAGCTCCACGATTAGATCACGGACACCAGTAATAACTCACATTGCAGAAACAAAAGCCTACCCTGCTTTGCTTCACTGTAATTTTTTTATTCACATTATTCCAATCTGTCACTAGCTTACAATAAACCTGGCATTAGTCTGGAATAATTGAGTCACTATAGTACCTTTCTCAAGTGGCCAGCTGAAAATTCCACCAATAAAGCAAACTACTTCAAGATGCATTTTTTTTTTAGTGGCCAGTGACCTCTTCACAACATCACAACATAGGCATTTGAATAATGTCCTGTGTAACTAACTCTCACAGGACATGAGATTGCTGATTAGGTGGTTTAGGCTGTATGACAGAAATTTCCAAGCCTGTGCATGTTTCCTCCCAGATTTAAAATAAAGCAAAACAATCTGCATTTTCTAAGCATAATACTTCTGACTTTTGTTAATGAAGATAAAGGTTAATATTTTAATTTTTTTATTCACTTCAGTACCTTGCTAAAGCATGTCCTAAAGATTCTGTCTTTCATAGTACTATCCTGCCATAAAAGCAGAAAAGAATTTATCTCTAAATCCTTGGCTAGAGTAACAAGTTAGAAACAACCCTTCAGTTTGTCTCTACCAAATAGGCAAAACAAAACTTTCAGGAATTGAGAGAAAGTGCTCTGGAACAACACTCTTCAGCCTTAAAAGAGAAATAGACTATTTGGCTTTATACTACAAATTGTTTGTAAGAACTTTAGTACTTTGACAGCTACTAGAAATAGTCATTAACCTTATCTATGTCATCATTTTGGTCTTAGTCCACATTTGCCCATCCTCCTACCTCCTGTTTAAGGACCTTCAAAATCTTCAAAAGAATATAGACAGAATTTCTCTCCCTATACTACCAAAAAAAAAGAAGGAGGTAGAAAATAAGGTGAAGGAAGAAACAAAAGCAATGACCCCTCTTTTTAGACTATGCTGTTAGTGTTCACACCCTCTTCTTCCCAAGCAGATGAGGCCAGCTCCCATGCCTTCCACTGGGCTGTTGTGGAAAGTGGTACCCAGTCACCCTGGGATAGCTGCAGATTTGATCACTGGAGCAGCCTGCGAGATATCTTCTTCACACCCTTGCAAGCCTCTCACAATAGCAGCAACAGGAGTGAACTTACCTGTTTAACACTGCTGTCATCCATCTGCTTCCACTCCTGGTGCATTGCCCTCCAGCAAGCAAAGCTGTTTCTCCTAAACACAACATTAGTCAATATATTTGTACTTCAGAAGACATCCTCTGTGGCTTAGCCAAAGTTGTCCCATATTCCTTCTTCATACAGGAAGCCTTGAGTTTGCAAAGACATTTTTCCTTCAGTTGTGCAGTCCTACCAGAGGTTGAACGATCGTGGCAGAGCTCCCCTCGACCCCATCACTGAGCATTAGTTGATTCTCTGAGCAGGGGGAAGGGAGGTGGAATTCCCTTAAGCAAGCATATCCTCTTATGTTGGAACAGATGACACTTATCTAGCAGAAAGTTGCTGCTAATCCTGACCTGATCACACAAGCATGATCTTTCTGTTGGGTGCAGTTGAGGAAGCACAGCTGCTGGTTTTTAATAGGAACTACCCTGCTTCTCTCCCTGTATTCTCTGAGTAGGGAACAGCTTGAAGTTGCTTTTTTTAACCTTCTGTTAAAATATTTCCGGAGGAGCCTTAGCTGTCCTCCTCTCCATGAGGATTAAATTAGACAGAAACTGAATCACTAGTGTACTGCACCTGCAACCCAGATGATTCAGGGAGACCTCCCTTACATAGGGGATGTCCCTTATATGTAATTACCACCACAAGCAACTGAGGAGAGGATGTCATAAATACTGTCAGTTGTGTAAGTAGAAGGGCTCAGAGTGGTTGTTAGAAAAGAAGCTGATTCCTAGGTGTGAAAACCTGGCAGCTATTTGTTTCAAGGAAGGGCTAGTAGGCCAGCTGATGGCCAGATCGAAGAAACCAGGATGGAACCTAGCAGACTGACCCAGGCAGACAATGATTTAATACTAACACCAGGAAGCCCATCAGAATGATTCCAAATATTTTTTTTCTTTTTTGGGGGGGAGGGGGATCTAATATCATTGTTTTGGCAAAGTCCTTGGGTCACAGTCATGGAGGTGTTGCCTGCGTGGACACATTGTCTCTGCTGTTCCTTCCTCCTCAGGAGGAATCTTCCTCACATTCTTCCCCTGCTCCAGCACAGGGTCCCTCCCACAGGAGACAGTCCTCCATGAACTTCTTCAATGTAGGTCATTCCTCTGGGCTGTAGTTCTTCACAAATCCCTCCAGTGTGGGTCCCTTCCATGGGGTACAGCTCTTCAGGAACAGACTGCTCCAGTGTGGGTCTCCCAGGAGGTCATAAGTCCTGCCAGAAAGCCTGCTTCAGTGTGGACTCATCTCTCCATGGGGCCACAGGTCCTGCAAGAAGCCTGCTCCAGCAAGGGCTTACCACAGGGTCACAGTCTCCTTCGGGCATCCACCTGCTCCAGCGTGAGGTCCTCCAAGGGCTGCAGGTGCACATCGGCTCCACCATGGACCTCCATGGGCTGCAGGGGGACAGCCTGCCTCACCATGGTCTTCACCACGGGCTGCAGGGGAATCTCTGCTCCGGCACCTGTAGCACCTCCTCCCCCTCCTTCTTCACTGACCCCGGTGTCTGCAGAGTCATTGTTCCCATATATTCTCACTTCTCTCTCCACTGCTATTGTTCCTGCAGGTTTTTTCCCCCTCTTCACATTTTATCCCAAAGGTGCTACCACTGTGGCTGATGGGCTTGGCCTTGGCCAGAAGCAGGTTCCTCTTGTAGCTGGCTGGCATTGACTGTGTCAGACACAGGGGAAGCTTCTCGCAGCTTCTCACAGAAGCCACCACTGTAGCCCCCCTGCTTCCAAAACCTTGCCACACAAACCCAGTACAAAGAGGTAACAATTTATACAGCAGATGGCAAGAAAACTGAGTGAAAGCAAATGTAATTTCAACAGTGATACACATAAAGAAATACAAAGTTTGTTTGTAGCACACTAAGAGAAAAATGTGCATTCAGAAGTAAAAGATACTATATGGGCTTTTGTTTAGAAGAGGAATGAAGTCTGCCATGTCGGCAGTGTAGCATGATAGATCTTATTACAATGCCTCTGGCAATGCGCTCAAAGACTAATTTGGTTTAGAGATAGATTACTGTGTTTTATGCATGAGTATAATAGTACAATGCAAAATCTTTCTCTTTAATTCCAGGCAAACTTGATTTTGTAACTGCACAGTTTGTCTCCTATATTAGAAGAGAGATACATTCCCTGAAGGAGGAGATGATTACACATAAAAGCCATTACAAGAAAAAAAACAAGGGGGGAAATGGTCTGAAAAATGGCAGATAAGCTGATGCCAGCATTGTCCAAGAATGACCCTTTGTCTCAAGTTGTGATCCTTGATGATTGCAATTTTAAAAAACATTGCTTCATGAATAAAGTATGAGAGAATAAAAAAGTTGTAATTGCTTGAATTATTTCCAGTATTAACACATTAAGAGATTTAGAGCCACATATTTATTACAAAGAGAATTGAACATGAATTTTTATTATGATAACAAAATACTGTCCACAGCTTGGTTAATGGGTAGGGCAATTTGTCAGTACTCTTAAAGAAAAGAGTCAGCACACACAAACCTAAGACAAGCTGAAATACTTTACAAAACATGATCATTATTCTAAGTTCACAATAAATCTGTACCTGAGGAGAAGAACATTCGGCCAAGAAAAAACATTTTGTTATAATAATGAGAAGATAATCCTGAAACTTCTTAAAGCAGCTATCACAGACCTGTGTTCTGGGAACAGCTACAAATCCATGCTAGTATTACACTGATTGGATAATTCTATTTTATGCTGATTACCAGAGGGTAGCTTTCTGCTGGCCATATTCTCAAGCCTATAGTGTTTCAAAGTATAGCATTTCCATGCTTCAGATGATCAGAACAGTGTTGAACCTGTAACAATCACTACCTAATATAGATTTTTGTCCTTCACGTGAAGTGAAATTCCTCATTCTCCCAACAAAATTATCCTTTTAGAGAGAACTGTAATTTATAGCTACAACTCTAAGTATTTCCCAATTATCTTTCCTGATACATCACTGATTTATTGAATACCAAAGAGCAAGACAACTCTATAATGAAAATAGAGTTTATGTTCAAATTCCTCTTAAATCGTTTATTCCATTGTAGGCATAACATATTGGCATAACTATTAAAATAGACTACTGTAGGATTTAGCTAGCTTTTGTAAAGGCATAAAAAATCCTTTAACAGGATCCACAGGCAACATCTTTTTCAGACCTTTCTGGAGATTGTTTCCCATGGTAAATCAAAGAAACATTTAAGGTTTTCAACAACTCAGACTAGTGTAAAGCTTGTGTTAGGAAAAGAAACCTCCTAATTAACTTTCCAATTTAACTTTCTTTACTTTTAGACTTTGAGTTTTGGAATTTTGAACTGTGGTTTTCATACATGAAATTTGAAGGCTTTCATGAAGGATATGTACCTTATCTTGAAGCAGTAAATGACAACTTACCCTTTTCCTTTTAGTAGTACAATTTTCAAATAATTCTTCTTTAATGTGTAGTGCTGATCAGAAGAAAAGTTTTTTAAAATGCTTTGAGTATTTCTGCTGTCTATTCTTCTATACTTAAAGTATGACACAAAATCTAGATATTATTGAGGCATTTGGTTTTGTGTCCCTCACCCAAATCATTCACTAGATGACACTCTTGTATCATAGTAAGCTCTCTTGGTATGCAAGACATCAGACTGGCTCCTTTAAATGAGAACACAAATTTTAATGAAATAATTAAAGACACTGATTTTTTTTCATGAAGGGCTGAGTAAAGTTCATACTTACAAGCTAATGTTAAACTAAAGTTTAAAAAGATTCAGTACAGCAACTACTGCTAGAAAGCTGTCTTAAGCCTAATTTAACAGTCCAGTAACTGTACATTCATCTGAAGTTGAGCTGTCATACTCAAGACAAGATAAATGAACAAGAGTTTTACTTTATTTTTTTACCATTAAATTATTGCAAATATTGCTCATTTTAGATTCAAAGTACAGAAATAGGTTCTGCAAGAGTGAGTTACTATTTTTATATATGGCCTGAAGTAAAAAGCAAAGAACAAATTACAAAATGCAGGTAACCTCCTCCTTAAGTTTCACCACCATGCTGAGCAGATCATCACCTGCTCACACCCCACACAGGTAGGATGCCTCCTTCCCCTGGCAGCAGCAGATTCTGGCACTCCCTGCAGCCAGAGACCTGAACAGCCACCGTTCGGGGCAGGCCCTCTGTTCGGGTCGCCACAGTCTTTTTCCAACAAGCTCTCTGTCTGGAGGACACCATAGCCAGAGGCAGCCTGGAAAGTCAACAAGCAAGGAGTGACAGCCTGGGCACCCTGCTGCACGAGCTGCCACTGCAGCGCAGTGTGGGTGGGACTTGCTCGTTTCACAAGCTGGTTGCCCCCGGACCTCTGTATCTGCCGCCGCGGCTACAGCTGCCCTTCGCCCTGCCTGCGCGAACCGCCGCACCGCGCTCCTGACGGCTCGCGCTCCCTGGGGGCCTTTTAAATCTCCCGCGGTTGTCCCTGGCACCTCCCAGCTGTGTCAGCCCCGCTCCCGCCATTGGCCACTCCTGACGGGACTCGGCGTCACGTCTGCAGCCTCCCCTCGCTCCGGGACCGCCTCCTTCTCCTCTCAGCACGTGCTCAGCCGCGGAACTTACTGTTGGTGCCGCTGTGCTCCTCGCTGTTCAGCCTGGAAAAGAGAAGGCTGCGGGGAGGTCTTATAGCGGCCTCCCAGTACCTGAAGGGGACTACAAGAAAGCTGGGGAGGGACTTTTCATAAGGGCAGGTAGTGATAGAACAAGGGGTCATGCTTTAAACTGGAAGAGGGTAGGTTTAGATGAGATATTAGGAAGAAATTCTTTCCTATGAAGGTGGTGAGACACTGGAACAGGCTGCCCAGAGAAGCTGTGGATGCCCCCTCCCTGGAAGTGTTCAGGGCCAGGTTGGATGAGGCTTTGAGCAACCTGGTCTAGTGGAAGGTGTTTCTAATGGAAAGTTCATGGCAGGGAGGTTGGAACCAAATAATCCTTAAGGTCCCATCCAACCCAAACCATTCTATGATTCCAAGAACACAGAATTCAGGTACTGAGCATGCTGGAAAATAGTCTACACACTTCTGTTCTAGGTTATGTTGCAGTATTTTAGTGAAGTAGCAAAAGAAAGCAATTAGGACTGTACCTAAGTTGCCAGTTTTCTTCTACAGTTTAAATTAAATTCTTATAACAAATTTTAATGATAAATTTTATATGGTTGTATTATAATATTTACATATATAAAATCTGCTAAATAAAACAAGTTGTCATGTCAGATTACAAATTTTGTAGCAAATTAGTTCATACCAGTAAATATCACTGAATGCTATGAACGTCGTTATGTCCAGTGACAGGTTTTGAGAGTTTGTGTCTAAATTCCCAGTGGCGCTTCCTCAGACACAGTGAATCATGATTTTCTAAATAATTTTCAATCATTTTTACACCAAAGACAAAATTTTAAATGAACTGTAAATAATGTTTTGAGTTTTTTTGGGGGGAGGGGGTTGTTTGTTTTAAGTAAGTTTTTATTTCATCTGTACTACTAAATGTGACCCAGAAAGTTTAAAAGTACAGTTTACACAGTATATTTTGAAGTTAATTTCTATTGAATCTGGGTAAATACACAAGTTGAGGCCTGTTTTTGAACTTTAGGATGAGATCCACAAAAGGACTTGATTTAATTTTATCTTTGTCTGAGGTGACAGCTCTCCAAAAGCTTGCTTATAATTTGTCATATTCTGACAAATACCAAACTGTCAGGCCTAATCTGACACCTAGCTTTAATAGCATCATCAAAAGTGGGATCTGCTAATAATATTCCACAAGTACTATTATGCTCCGAGCATGCCCAGATCACTAAGAGTAATGAGAGACAGAACACAGAAGGATATTTATGAAAGGGATTTTATGAACTGAAATGAAGGATTAAGATGGTGTTGGCAAAAACCCCTGAACATATTAATTAATTTAAACACTTAAATCAAGTTTTCTATAGCATTTTTAATTTGCTGTCATTAGCATTTTCATACTTATCTCTCAATTAAAGCTCTTTCCCAATAAATATCCTAAAGATAAATATTCCATCTTGGTTTTTTATGTTACCTGAATAAAGGGAATCTAAAAGAAACAAAATGTGGCTTAATAAGAGCATAAAGCAACATCTAAGTTATTAGCTTAAACAGCTAGAAAATAATGGTATTTCATTAGCTTTTTTAGTGTGCACTGAATCATGATCTTTCCAGCTCTCTGAAACTGTAAGAAAAAACAGTTATAACAATCACATTCTGATTATATTTGTTTAAGGTCCAGGCATCTTTATAGCTTTTGGGTAGGCTTATACTACCTGTACAAATATTGGCCTGTGAATAACATGTTTCTTTCTATGAATTTATTCTTTCTAGTTTCTTTTCTGATTTTTATTGCCTAAGTTTTCTTATGATAAGAGAAGCAGTTTATTTGTATGTATAACCCAACATAACATGCTTGAAGGTGTCCAAATGAACAAATATGCTACTGTAAGGGACTAGAAGTATGCCTCAACATTGTTGGCAGAACCATCTAACCAGGGAAAGCTCCATCACCATGGCAACAGAGTCCCACCCATGGGGAACATGGATACATTCTGTTGTCTCCCAGAATATAGCCCAGTCCTCTGTGCATGTGCCTGGGCCCAGGGTCAGTATGTGGGGGGGCTCGGATCCTCTAGAACATTTAAGGACCCTCTGGAGACGGCACTGGGCATGTGCCCCATTGCCAAGTGGGAGGCGTGGGCATGCAAAGAACTCATTGACTATTCCATGAGACAACCCTGTAAAAGGGTGAGACCAACGAAAACCAGGAGAGGATGGTCTCCCACCGGACACCTGACTGATGGGCGCTGCAACTCTGTGGTGGTAGCTATCACAGCTCCCTCTCCCCCATTTTCCTCTTTTCCGCTCTTTTCTCTTGCTTTCTCTCCCTTTACTTGTTGTGGGCCAAATAAAGTGACTTGGCACTTGACTCCATTTTGAGTCTTAATTGTGTTCCCAGAAATACAGAGAACGTGGTCACGATAAAATACCTGATTGGACATCACTCAGGAGTTAAGCCTGGCCACCCCTAACCACACAGAACGATCTGAGGTCTGTTGGAAAGCAAGGGGATTTAACTTCTGATAAATTGTTCTACCTAACAGTGGATCATGACAACTACCTAAATAAGAAATGTTGTTTATTTTCTTTCTATGAGTGAAAAACATTCAATTAATATAAGAAGCCATAGCCTTTTTTTTGCTTAGCTACCCAAATGAAAATTCTATGCAACTTGAGTAAGGTTACTGAGCTACTCTACAGTCACACTTATATACCAGAAAAATAAAATCTTGGGCATATTTCTTTCCCAGAATAGTACAACACGCTAAAAAATAACCAATCAAGTAGATTTTATCTTTCTTCTGGACAGTACATTATTAAAAAGAAGATCAGAATATTATTGTTTCTCATTAAATATTAGCTTACTGAAGCAGGCTGAAAGCCTTAATCATTACAAGTGTACCAATTTTTATGCATTTATTTTTAATCCTGTTTGTGAAATCATCAAGTTGATTTTTCTTCTGAGCGACAACGCAAGTCTTACTCCAGCCATAGTGTCCTCATGAAAAAGTTATGTTAATCTAAAATTGTACTGGGTTGCGTGGCAAGGTTTTGGTAGCAGTGGGGGAGGGGGGGGACATGGGGTGGCTTCTGTGAGAGAAGCTGCCAGAAGCTTCCCCCATGTCCGACCCGACACAGCCAATGCCAGCCAGCTACAAGAAGTGACCCGCCGCTGGCCAAGGCCGAGCCCATCAGTAACGCCTCTGTGATAACATAATTAAGAAAAAAAAAAAAAAGAGAGGGAAGAAAAAAAGCTGCACACTTTGCAGCTGGAGAGAGGAGTGAGAAGATGTAAGAGAAAACAACTCTGCAGACACCAAGGTCAGTGAAGAAGGAGGGGGAGGAGGTGCTCCAGGCGCCGGAGCAGAAATTTCCCGCAGCCTGTGGTGCAGACCAGGGTGAGGCAGGCTGTCCCCCTGCAGCCCCTGGAGGTCCATGGTGGAGCAGATGACCACCTGTAGCCCGTGGAGGACCCCACGCCGGAGCAGGTGGATGCCCGAAGGAGGCTGTGACCCCGCGGGAAGCCCGCGCTGGAGCAGGTTCCTGTCAGGACCTGTAGCCCGTGGAGAGAGGAGCCCACGCCGGAGCAGGTTTGCTGGCAGGACTTGTGACCCCGTGGGGGACCCGCGCTGGAGCAGTCCCTTCCTGAAGGACTGCACACCATGGAATGGACCCAGACTGGAACAGTTCGTGAAGAGCTGTCAGTCATGGGAAGGAGTCACGTTGGAGAAGTTCATGGAGGACTGTCTCCCGTGAGAGGGACCCCACGCTGGTGCAGGGGAAGGAGTCCTCCCCCTGAGGAGGAAGAAGCAGCAGAAACACCGTGTGATGAACTGACCCTAACCCCATTCCCTGTCCCTCTGAGCTGCTGGGGGGAGGAGGTGGAAAATCGGGAAAGAGATTAAGCCCGGGAAGAAGGGAGGGATGGGGGAGGTGTTTTAAGATTTGGTTTTACTTCTCATTCTCCTTTAATTTTGATTGGTAATAAAGTAAATTTGTTTTTTTTTCCCCCAAGTCGAGTCTGTTTTGCCCGTGCCAGTAATTGGTGAGTGATCTCTCTCCGTCCTTATCTCCACCCACGAGCTTTTTCGTTATAATTTTCTCCCCCTGCCCATTTGAGGAGGGGGAGTGATAGAGTGGGCTTTGGTGGGCATCTGGCCTCTAGCCAGGGTCAATCCACCACAAAAACTTATTACCAGAGTAAAAGAACAGTGGTATTAGTTCAGTCCAAGGATCATTTAGTCCTTCATTCTCTTTCCTGCAGGGCTATGAAAGGACACCAAGGTACAAGAAGTTTATTTAAAGCATTCCCCAAATAATCTAATATGATATAACTGGTTTTGGCTCAAAGAGTATCCTGAGCTTCATGCTGTTTATTTGTTTAGGAACTCTCCTTGTGTTTCTTCCTTGCCTAGTCTCACCTTGAACTGTGAAAAGGATAAAGCATATTTCTGACAAAATATATGTCAACAAATATTCATATTTGCAAAACTAGCAATCAAAACTTTGACATATTAAGTCCTTTTAAGAAACTTTCCACAACATTCAAGATTAATTAAGTGTCCTGTGTGCAGTCATGAATGAAAAACTCATGTTTATAGTATATGAGGACAAAATAATTACCAGTAGAATCAAAGGTAATGCATATTTAAACAACAAAAGGAAAAAGGCACAGGATGTATTTGAAACATGAGCCTAGTTTAACTCATAATATGCAGGTCTGTTTCAAATATTACAGAAGCAGTGCAAATTTACAGAAATTACAACAATTTAGAATAATTAAATATTTGTAACACCCTGATGCTTTACAGTGATAAAAAGAGGGCCCATGCTTAAATATGGAAGAATTGCATTCCATAGAATGCTCAAATGTGTTTACTTTGGTGAAGAGGCATGGCATTTAGGTAAATGTGATGACCACTTTCTAATGGTAATTGAGCCAGGATGAGTTGCATATGACCTACTTAGAAAAATTCTGAAATGAAGAATTTGATCCAGTACTTCAAAATAACTGTGCTTTTCAAAACGTAGGTTAATATTTGAATTAAAACACATTCCTATTATTTGTGATTTCCAGTCCATAATGCCCCAATTCAGATGCCTAACACAGTTTGGGGTTATATTTTTCCTTCTACATTTTTAGGGGGTTTTTTTCCTCTTCTAAACATGTCATCCATACTGCTTAGTACCTGCACTTCTACAGATCTGTTGTCAACACCATTGTTGAAACCCTTCAATATATTTTCCACCTAACAAAAGGTGTTCCTCTTAACCTCCATTCCTGGTGGGCAATTACATACTGTCAGTAAAAAACAAACAAACCTGTGGTCATCTTCAGCAGAAAAGTATTGGATATCTTGTGTGGGAAAATTGAAAACATTAAACACAGTAAAAGGAGAGACACAGATGGCAGGAGAAATGACTGAAAGCATGATTAATTCCTCCTGCTCCGTTAGGTCAATTAGGTTATATGAATATGTGCCAAGTAATGAGCTTTTTTCCTGACCCTGTACAGCTTTCAGTCAACCATCTTTCTCCAAGCTAGTTAATTATATGTGTCAAGGATGTATGATTTTAAAGACAGCTCTCAGGTTGACAGTGCAAGCAGATGTCTCAAACAATGATTCAGAAACCAGAAAAAAATGTTGTTGATAACTAGGCACTAGAAACAGCCTACTTTAAATCTGTTATTAAAATGAAAGTCTGTAGCACCAAACTGTGAAAAAGACAAGCTGATATTCATCTGCATTTGTTCAGAATATGAGGGGAAAAAAAAAAAAAAAGAGGAATAGTTTAAGCTATAAAAAACCAAGCAGAGAAGATGTGCTAACACAGGTATCTAATCTTTAGACTCTGTTGTCAGCAGCAAGTGTCAATGGTTTGAGACAAAATCTCTACTGACAGTTCTCACAATGAGTTTAAGTTTTTTATGTTAAATTTCTCTGCTCTGTAAAGTGTTGATTGTTTAAGAAATATAGTGATGCTAACTAAGACATAGTAATTCCCTAATTACACTGTTCCCACATTGGTGCACACTTAAGCAGCAGGAGAGAGAGCAGCCAAACACACATGAATAATCATAAACATTTTCATGATGAAAACACACATCAGTAATTTATTATATCTACAAATAAGAAATGTCATTTCTTGTAATGACAGTTGTAGTCAATGCTTTGAAGTTTAGATGCTACATGATGACAAATACCATTAAATGCTTATCAATAAATTCCCTATTGGATTATGTCTTTCTGGGAATTCAAATATAACTTATATATACATTGGTGTTCATTCCTTGGTTATGTCATGTCTTGTTTCTTTTGGGGTGTTTTCCTCGAGTAATTTGCTTCTCCTGTTGCTGAACTTTGCCCAGTCTTTTTCAACATTCAAGACTTAGGGTGTTATGATGCTTTGTTTCTTTGAAATCAGGTATCAGCTGAGAAGAAATTACATAGTTTTATTTGTAGCAATTGCTCTGCGGGCCCAGAAAAAATATCAGTTATTATTAGAAATTCATGGATACTAAAATTTGAAAGCACACTTCAGTATCCTGTTAAGGATTAACATTGCTAAATCTGGGTTCGTTAACATTCTCTTTGCCAGTCTTATTCTTCACTGGGGGATTGACAACCAAAGTTGTGTGGTTTCTTCAGAAACTGTGCACTGCAAGATGCTGAGAGGTGGTTTATAATGAATGTTTCCTATTACATGACAGAGACCATGAAATGTTGTGTTCAGTCTAGCCTTTGGGATCAAGGGAGCAAAGTATGAATTTAAAATTACTTTATTTTAAGATGAACTCACCAAAGTTTCTGATGTGGCAAACAAAGGATGAGACAATCTTAGTTTTAGAAATCTGATTTAGAACACTGGGCTGTAATGGACAGAGTGAGACAAATCAACATGTAGAAGCAGGGTGGTCGTTTGATGTTATTCTTTCATATTGCTTAGTTCAACAGGGACCGAATATACATAGAGATCTGGCAGGTCCTGTCTTTAAAACTGAAGGCAAGTTTCATATTTACCTAGATACTTAGGAAGGTAGGATGCTATATGACATCATGATTCAGTAAGTATGAGGCAAAACATTACCCTTACCACACCTCCTTGAGGCAAATATTGTTTGACTTATAGAAAATATGGGGTTTAAAAAAAATTATCTGGATGTTTAAATATCAAATCAAATATTCTTTGATTTACTGACAGCATAGTTTTTGCATTTTTGTTTTGTTAAGTGTCTTAATGTTACAATAGTAAGTTTTAGCCTAGCAAATTCTTTTCCTGGTTTTGCTTTTGTACCAAGGGAAGTATACAACCACAATTGTTAAATATTTCTAGACTTAGCAATTTAAACAAGTTAGGAACAGGAGAAGGGGGATAAAAATATTTTATTAACATACTGAGACCTGCTACCTCTTCTAAAGAGAGTGAGAGAGTGTTTTCTCTCATCTTAAACAGGTGAGAGGAAAAAAAAAAAGCCCAAGAAAACAAGAAACTTTCACATAAGTGACTCCCTGAGACACTCTTCAGGCTGCCAAATGTCTAAAAAAATAGAAGTAAAAATGTTGTTTCTAAATGGAAATGGCCAAGGCGAAAAAAAAAAAAGCTTATTATTAAATGAGGGTTTACAATTTTTGTGCCAACCAATCTTCTGTATGTTAAAAATTGAATAATAATGATATGGAATTGAATCCATAATGCTCAAGTTTGACAAGAATATTGCATAGGTAACTCTGTATGCACTCAGAACCACTTTAATTTCATTTTTATCTCTGCATAGTCAGCTAAGGGATGCGAGAAGGGACAAAGCATGTATAGTACTTTTCTGGAGTGGATTATTTACCCCTAATTCTGCCAACCTTGAAGTCAGCCACACTTGATGAGTTACATTGAAAAAAACACCTTGTGAATTCTTAGGAAACTCTGAAATAATAGAGTTGACAAAGCTATCAGTTGCATGAGGTGTAGGTTCTGTTCTTTTCCCCTCATCTTTCTCTCCAATATACATAACTTTCCACCACTACCTTGACCCAACTCAGGAGAAGAGAAGTAGCAGGACATTACAGAGCAAGGTAGAGCTTACTGACCTTACAGAGAGGAGGTCACAGCATTAGTCAGCTGCAGTCCACTTCTTTTTGCATTCCTCTTCACAGTTTGCCAGAGGAGTTTTGCAGAATCTAGACCCATGTGTATAAAGCACTACAGAGTCTGGATTTTATCAATCTGCATCCAGCTTCCATATTTGATTTGTTGTGTTTTGAAATAAAACAAAACAAAACACCACAACAAAACAGGAATACCAAAATAAGAAGAAACAAAGCATTTTCTTCCAGAAATTCTAAGCACAGTAACAAGTGAAACACATGACTGGTGATCAGAGGTGCTTTTTTTACTATATTTGTGTAGGGTTAGATGAAAAAGAACAAAAGTTATCATTATACTGTGAGAAACTACAAATATCAAGGACCATCACCCTAGAGAAGTAGGACAAAATAAGCTACTTTGAATTTTTTTCTAGAAGGAAAAGTTGTAGAGGACCACTACCTACATTTTAATTGTCTCCAATATTATGGATCTACTCAAGCAAAATTCTATGATTAACATTTTCTCCCTAAAAAGACCAGGAACCAAATGGTTTGGAAAAACAATGAGGTAGCTGCAGGACTTTTCTTTTCATGTGTTATTCTTGAAAGGTAATTTAGGACCTTCCCATTTTTATCTGAGATGCTAGCAGGTGTCTGATTCCACTGAAATAACTCACCTAAGAAAGGCTAAGTGAGTATAAGATGACTGCCCAGAAGCACTTCTGTGCCAGCTCTTGAGATGATGTCGTGAAACAATAGGTGTTCACAGCACAGGTTGTTAAATTTTTTAAGTTGATTACAGGGTTGTTTTGAAACTGAATTGAAGGTTAAACTTTCCAAAATCACTTACATACATTCTCCTATGAAATGTCAAGCTCTCAGCAATTAATCACTGATATTGTCAAAAAACTCAGTAATTTTTGCAGTTGGAGCATGTTACCAGTTATAAGATCAAATGAAAAATTATGAAACTTTTAGTCAAGTCACACCAGTACCTAGGAAATACTAACAATTAATTTCACCTTCTAGTGCTATCTCTTAGTTTATGCCTTGTTGGCCTTAATTTTGAAAACTCAAATGAGACAGATGAAGTCTGCAGCATTTCCTGAAATCTGAGAGGAGCAGGTCACATTCCATACAGAAAGGGAAGGAGCACCAGGGAGCAGCATGCTGGGCTTGGCATCCCAACAGAAAGGGAAGGTGCACCAGTCAGGCAGCATCCTGCCTGGGCTTGACATCCCAACAGAAACTTGTCTTTTCTGTGCAAAATAAATGAGTGGAATCTCCTACTCCAGCCACATCTCTCAGCAAACAGTACTAGAGAAATCATCTCACTGGGTTAAAAATGTGTGACTTACAAACGTCTGACATACATTTATCAATCACTTTAATGTAAGACAGCTATATTGTTACATGACTAAAACTATTAAGAGTTTTTTTTCGGCATACTTTGATGAAATTATGTCTAAGAAAACCATTTATGTGGAAAATAAAATTTAAATGATTAATAATAGAACTAAAACATAAAATAACACAGTATTCTTAAGCATCTGAATAAATTACTTACCATGTTATATTATCTTGCAATCAGCAAATTCTCAGTTTACTTTTCCATCGTAGTATCTGTGCATCCACTACAGTAAAGGATATGCTTTAGTTTTCCATTTAACAAAATATTTAACTGTTATTTTAGAAGGCCATAGAAATGAGAACGAAACAAACCATAACAAAACTGATTTTTTCAAGGGTATTTGAAAAATAGTCTCAACTGTTTATATAGAAAAACTAATAAAAACTCAAGGATCACTATGTAATCATTTTTTCAAATGGTCATTGTTCTTTGCATCTTTTTCAAAAGGAAAGTTCTTTGTGGTTGTCTTTTGCCTTTTTCCTCTTTCAATTTTTTATTTATCAGTTAAAAAAAAGCAACTATGGTAAGAGTATTTGTTAGCAAACCCAGGAGAGTATCTTGTATGGCAAGATTCTAGTTGCCTCCAAAAGGAAAATCTTTTCTGGAAGCAAATTTAAATAGAGTAATACTGATCCAGGAAATCATGCCAATAAGTTCTGTTAATATTTTCAGCTTTCCTGAAAAACAAAAAGATAAATTTCAGGCTTGAGAATTTTGATTGACACTAGTCTGTTGATTAGGGAGTACTATTTTTACACAGAGGAACTTGTAGTTAATTAGAAAACAGACTATGATACTTGTTTGATTGGAATGTGTAGACTTAGCCCCAGCACCATTTTAGTACCTGATATTTTGATAAGCCATTTGCAAGGTTAAATTGTAATTATGTAACCATGGTAACATTGTTGATGTAGGATTATGTAAATATAAGATATAAGAATTGGGCTCCTGATGTACTAATTGTTATGGTTAGGAAACATTGAAAAAATTATATGTAAAGGAAGATAAAAAGTTTATTTTAAAAAATGAATGTTTGGAGTAGGGTTTTTTTGTTTGGATTTTTTGGCGGGTTTTTTTTTTTTTTGGTTGATTGGTTTTGGGTTGTTGGGTTTTTTGACAGAGAATGGTTCACCAGACCTTCCCTTTCAGCAAGAAAACACAACTGGCTAAATCAGAAGTGCTTAATCTTATTGCATGTTCTGTAGCCTGCTTGAAGGGAAAAAAAAAGGAATAGACATAGGAAGGGAAAAAAAGGGAACTTAATTTTCCAGGAAGCTTCTTGCAAATAAATGAACCTCATTACCCTAATCAAGAACCAGACTTGGATTTGCAGAAAATGCACTCAGCCAATATTGAAATATTTTGGGATGCCAGAAAAGGCAAGCAAATAAAAAAACCCCAAAGATCAAACTGTGGTTGAGCACAGCATTAAGAGGAAGAATCTTTTTATGTATGTTTTGCTTATTGCTCTATGTACAGAAGCAGCAATCAAATGTCACTACTTAGCTGTTCCTACTGAAAAGATTCCAGATGTAGTTAAAGTCCAGAGAAGTTTAAACACTTAAGATTTCACCAATAATGTTAATCATTTACTCATTCACTTCTTATTAAAACTGACTAAAAATATCAGTGAGATATATAGTTATAATAATATATATAATATACATATAATTTGGATTATATTTCCACTTTGCAAAAAGGTTCATTATAACTGGAACAACAAACATCTAGATTTGCTATATAGAGATCTTCTAGCAACATTTAGTAATCATATACCAATACACATTTCATTTATAATAATATAAGGTGGAGAGATAGAAATAAAAAAATTAAAACAATAAACCCAAAATATTTTAATTTTTAATAAAAAACTTGAATTGCACCCAAGTAGCTCAATTTATTGACTGGTATGTTTTGTAGATAATGACTTTATCAGAGTCAAAAAAATATTGAATTGTGAAAAAGTTAACTATTGTGTTGTACAAAGAACAACTATGTATTACAGGGACTAAGAAATGGTCTACAGTTAGCATTTTATGTCACCTTATTATTATTGCATTGGTATTGTTATTGAACCCACTCACAGTTCCAGAACTTCACAGGTTCACAAAGTTTATACTATTAGGACTGAATTTGTGTTTGAGCCTTCTTGAAAGACAAAGCAACTTTAGATAGTGCTCTGAAATCAGGTGAAGCTATGATGACCTCATCACAGCCTACACAGGGGGCAGTGGAGGGAAAGGTGCTGATCTCTCTGGTGACCAGCAATGGGACATGTGGAAATGGAATAAAGCTGTGACAGGGGAAGTTCAGACTGGACATTATGAAAAGATTCTTCATTGAGAGAGTGGTCGGTCACTAGAACAGGCTTCCCAGGGAAGTGGTCACAGCACCAAGCCTGTCAGAGTTCAAGGAGCATCTCGATGATGCTCTTAGTCATATGCTTTAGTTTTTAGTAATCCTGTAAAGAGAAGGGAGTTGAACTTGGTGATCCTTATGGGTCTCTTCCACCTCTATGATTCTATGATTCTATAATTGCAATATGTTAATATTTCTACTTGTATTTATTATTTCTGCTTGTATTTATTCTTTAAGGTCATTAGATGTAGGTAAAATTTTTGTGATGTTTTGGACTTTTTTTATATTGGCTATGAGCTGAATGTTAAATAAGAAGGAAATCAAATATGTCAGAACTGACTACAAATAGAAAAGCTTCCTAACGAATTACTGCAATCTTCCATTTTCTCCTAGAGTGCAGTTATAACTCTTCAGAGTTGTTAAGAATACCATAAGAACTACTGATTAATGGAAGACATTTTGGCAACTAAAAGTGAGCATTTTAGACTCTGTTTTGATAGTACTTTTAAAATTTATTTTTCTTAAATACACAAAGATAGTATGTTTATCAGATAAACAGTTATAAAGATATATTGGAAAAGTAATATAAAATACAGATCACAACCTCACTTTTCAGAGGTGCCTGAGGATATGCTCTCTGAAGGACCTCGATGGCAAAAAGCTCTTCTGTAGCATTAAAATTCCATCAAATCACAGTGGTTTTGCCAATATATATTCAACTAATCTTAAGTGACCAATAAATAATTATCACAAGCTGACAATAAATGACAAGGTCATAGCTACAGAAATCGTGTCTGTATATTTTCTCCACTTCAGAGAACACAGATGATCAAGCCTTTTGGGGCTTTATTCCTGTCACCACTTATATGAGTCAAAAGACAATAACAGAAAATGTTGTTGTAAATAAGAAGATGTAGTAAATGTTGTAAAAGCTCTTGTAAATGAGAAGACCACTGTTAATCAATTAAAAAGCCTGCAGATGGCAAAAGGAGTAATTCAGCCAAATACTTCATCAGAGTTTGCTTGTGTCACGTGTGTGTTCAACACCCTGCAGTTTTGAAATAGGCCGTTACTAACCTGACTAAATATAAAATAGATGAGTTATAAATAATTGTAAACTAGGCATAGGACTTTGTAAATCAAAACTCTTACTAAGTGGCCACGTCATCTCTTCTGTCTGATGGTGTGGAGCAGCCAACGTTAATGGGAGCATGCAGTTGCCAAACTTTTCTAAAATAAGTATACTAAAATCTTGTTAGGTACCTCCATATTCTGTCCACATTTCTTCATCATTGTATGCACTTTTTAGTCAATTTTCTAAGATGGTTAGCTACGTTTTAAGTATTAAATCTTCTGTTTTATAAAAATACCATTGTAACATTATAAATTTAAGAAACTGCAACTTCATTCAAAATTAAGATTATTATATAACTAAATAAACTGAATGTAATGTCTCATTTTGTTCGTTTCTCCATGGATTTGGAAGACTTCCTTTCCATAGTCTCCAAATTCTACTCTTCTTGTTTGTGTTTTGTGCACTGACTGCCTACTCTGATATCATACATGTGTACTGTCCTTAGTGGAACTCCTTAGATGCAACTGGGGACAAAATTTGGCATAATTTACATGGAAAATGTGTAGCCAGAGAAGAAATAGTAAGCATTTAAAATGTTGTGGTATATCTTCAACCCTTGATTTTCTTTGTATTCCAGGTTATTTCACTTATTCTAATGATTACATTTATATGAATGCTATTGCCATTAATTTAATGTGCAAATTGCTTTTCTGTAAAGAGCTTGTGTTGTGATATGGATATCCAAGGTATAATGAGTGATTGCCTGATTTGCTTACATTTTAAACATGTTGTTGCATTGCCTGTATCTATGAGAAGTGCTCATAAATTTAAAAAAGGATCAAATGTAATTAATAAATTATAAATTGATAGTCTGTGTCTTTTATTTCTCTCAGATAACACGAATACACAGTGATTTTCCTACCATGCAAGTAGCTAATGATTTAACAATGAAAATGTTAGTATGTAAAACCTCATCTTTGTTATGTAATTCTGTTGACAAACCATAAAGCTGAAAAGAAATTGGGACTGAGAAGCTTTGAGAAAATTCCAAAGGATGCCTTTTTCTCATTCCAGGTTTCTCATTACTATCTTTCATGGAGAACCCACCCCACTGTGATATGTACAACACAAAGAGCACAGAAAAAAGTGGCACTAAGTAATCCACTGAATTATTCTTTATTTGGTACATGATACATATAATATTTACTGTTTCGCATATTCTCTATTTAAAGCATATGCAATATGGAATATTGACTGACTTTAGGCTGAAGCATGTTTTGACAGTACAGGGAGTACTGTCTTGTAAAATTAGATGCAAAACTAATAAAAATGTGTTCTTTATTAAAAATATATATATATTCAAATATGGCCAAATGTTTGGCATGGATTTCAATGTTGAAAAGACTACAAAGAAGGAAATACATCTGTTAAATCCCTTTTTTTTTTATTTACAGGGAACAAAAATGCTGAACTAGAGTGTGAAATGCTCCAAACAATTGCCTGGAAATGCTCCAAGGCCTTTTATACTTTTTCCCCTTAAGTGCTAAAAGGTTCTTTCTGCTTTGTGGATCTGATTTCAGAGATCTACAAGGTACATAAATTAACAGAAAAACAGGTGCTTCAGTGTTCGTGCATGTCCTGAAATCTACTCTTTAAATCTGGTGTAGAATATACCCTTTAATATCAGATTTAACATCAACTGAATCCTTGTCACTCATTTTACGAATGCTACTTAAGATCTGAGCAATCTGGCATCCTAACAAGTTCTCATCTTGAAAATATCTATGAAGAATGATTCCAAATAATTTGTCTTTGGAAAGGCTCTGATCACGGGGTTTCTAAGTATTATCAGGGCTGACCTATCAGCTGTATTTCAAAGCAACCATTTCTATTTGTTTCCTTGATTGTATTAACTTTAACCTGGATTGTTTCCCTAACTTACTTCGACACACAGCTGCAAAAAAGCTTGTTCCAACAAAAGAAAAGTAACGGCACAGAAGTGGGACTAAGATAATAAGTCCTTATTTTGTCTGCAGTACGAATTTAGGCTGCTTTAGTGGCTTCCTAGAAGCCTGGCCAAACTAACACTCTTCTGAAGTTAGAGGAGGTTAAAAACCTCTGTTTTCTTAGACAGTAGTTCCATTATATCCAGTAATAAGACAGAAATGAAGCAGCACCAGGACAGTAAATGGCTTTCACAGCTTGTTGCCTGCTCTACAGATTGCTAATCCACATAACAACCTAGAAAGAGGATAGACAGAAGGGAACCCAGCCGCACTCCAGCAGCCACCGCCACCTTCAGGGGGAAATGGCAAGGGTCTTCCAAGAATGCATTGCTAAGTACGCAACTGCATCAGAATTGCTAAGATAAATTTGGAGTAAACTGTAAACTTCTGGTTTTTAATCAGGGTCTGCTGTAGTCTGAAAGTAAGGGCAGCTTTATCACCATTATAATGCAAAAAAAAAAATAAAATCCTGCTGTGGTTTATTACAGTTAATATGAATATGTACTTGATATGCCTATAGCTTTCAAGAATATTCTTAAATTGGAACAGCGAGTAAGATGCTAATGAAGTCAGATCATAGGCATCTGGATTTAAGTAAATGTTGTTTTGGACTAGATAAGAATGGCTCTGCAAAGTTAATAATTTCTAATAAACAAGATCTTTGATTAATTTTTAAAAAAAGACAAGAGTTAATGCAGCATAACTGGTATCAAGCCATAGATCATAGTTTAATAGTGTTAGCAAAAGACTCATACAGTCGACTATGAAAAATACAGCCAAAGCTGTCTGAAATAGGAAAACATAAACATACTACCAGAATTACATTACTTATATGTTCTGTTGTGGAAGTGTTGACTAAAATGAAATCCTGCAGATATTACTTGCAATGTACTGTATAAAGGCCAGAAAAAAACACCAACCTTATGGTGCAGATTATCACGCAAATTCAATGCACAACATGGTTTAGGATATTCCTCATATGTGAAAATATTGTAGAATCCTAAGGGATTCAGTCCCCACTATCATTTGGCTGTTAAACAATAAAAAAAAATAATTGTTACACTGAGATACATCAAACAAGTAATTTTATAGTCTTATTTTAGTATTAGGGCATCTTTGAGAAAATGTTCAGACTGGCATTTCTGTTGGAACAGAAAGCTGTGTATCACTATAGCAAAAGCAAACACCGGTGTCACAGTAATACCACTGAACTGTAATGACATAAAGCAGGAAGAATTCTCTCTTTATTTTGTGCCATGCAAACTTCCCATTTAGCAGGTGGAAAATGAGCTACTTTGTCCAAAAAGCCGGCCAAATGGCGATTAGCATGATTACACAGAATTTGTCTCATTAAAGCTTCAGTGCCCAGATTAACAAGCCTCTTTTCCCTCCTTTGCATTTTTGGCAGAGAATACATATCCAACTTGCATCATTAAAAGTCTGAAAAAAACAGTTTTGAACAGCTGATGGAGATTAATTTAAGACAAGCACAGCGTAAAAATATACTTTATCCAAAAACCTGGTTTTTAAAAGTCCAGAAGGCAGAGGTAGAGACTGACAACAGGACTACCCAAAGATTTCAGGGTGAAAGGAGTGATGGAGGGAAGAAATCACTCTACAAAAGCCAGTCCCAAACTTGCTCAGTCTCGTGTTAAAGATCAAATGTGAGGCACAAAGACATATTCACTTTAAGGAAATTGGCTTACAAGAGCGTTGAGAAAATAGAAATATGCCTTCAGCTAACAATCACCTCAAGAAAACAATGAAAATATCATCTGTTTTCCTTGTGGCAAAAAAAAAAAAAAACCCAAAAAACAGATACATGCATATTTCTGTTGTTTCCAGCCGTTTTCTATTAATATCTATAGCATTCACTATAGTGAATATTATAGTATTGTAATATAGGTGTATACTATAGTGAATAGAGCTTCCATCAGAAGGCAGAACATCACTGATACTCTTACTGTTAAACTGCCTTCCACGGTTATCTTGACTAGGAAATGAAGTTATCTCTACTACAGTGAATTTATGACCACCCTTTAAATCAGAAAGCCATTTGTACTGTGTGACACAGATGTTTATTAATGCAACTGGTAATCCAAAAGAAGACCTTCCTAAAGTGAAGACCTCTGTAGATTAATTCACACTCTTTCTCACCCATTTTAGACTTTCCCTGTAAAACACTGAAATTCCAGCCAACTTACTTCTTCGACTTTGATTCCGAGAGTGAGGGAATCAGTTATTTTCCTAATATTGTGTTTACTGTACACAGATCCATTCAGCCTTCAGACCACCTACCTATTCCTGAAAAAAGTTTGCTTAGTATTCAAAGATAGCATCAAAGTCCTAAAAATGAACAATTCCACTCTGTGAGCAAATTAATAAATGTTAATTATTAATACCAGCACTTTTATTGACACATTTTCCAAACGTTTGTGTTATAAATATTACTACACACGAAAGATATCATGGACTACATACTACTTTAGCAGCACTAACTGAAAAATAACCCCTACTGTTTTAAAGCTCTAGTGATGATAGAGATTCTTGTAGCTCCTCCTAATTTGTTATTAGGAAAAAAATATGCAATAAAGAGGATTTCTCTTCTTGACTTTGACATTCCAATCAAACCCACTATTTCCCTGGGGCTTTTGGAAAAAACTCTGTATAGTTTGCTGGCACAGATCAGCACAGATTAATAAGTGTCACACCAAAGATTCCAAAACTATCAAGACTGTAAAATTAAGGATTTAAGTTTCCTTTACACATTTTTTTTCCTTGACTGCCATCTGTATAAATCAGCATTTGTCTTTCTGGACAGAACAGTATGAAGATAACTCTAAGCATCTTAAAGTTGATTATGGACACTGAGCAAATGTATCAACCAATCTTAAGCAGTAGAAACATGTTATCATTATCAGCACTGAGTATTACTCTATTAGTAAACAATTTTCATCCATATTCCTGTGTTTCTCATCTAAAATTCAAACATGTATTTATCATAAACCACATTTTTAATATGATTTCTTCAATCTGAAGGACATATTTCTAAGAGAATGCACAATTTAAAGTTCTTAAAACATTTAAGAAACCTACTTCTGCATATATATTAAAGTTTTGTCCAATTTCATTTTCCCAGCTTTTTGAAAAGCTTTTCATACCATCCTGTTCTGAACTTTTTTGATACCTCTTGCATCAGTGCTTTCTCTGACATCACAAGAGAAGCCTTTTTATTGAGAGTCAGCCACAAGAAAAATGTAATTGGGAAGTGAATCTTTTCCATTTTCATTCTTCTAGAGATCATTGTCCTAAGTGTTTTCATAATGAAGATCTTGAAGACTGGACTTAAATAAAGAGAAAGGAGAGCACACCTCTTATAATATCAGGCTACTAATATAATAATAATAGTATCATAATGTTTTAAAGATTTCCTAAATTTCCACAGAAGGAAGTCTTGAAAATTGAATTCCCTTTCTTCTCAATATTTATTCTGAAAATACACTGAGTTTATCTCTATGTTTTCTCTAAATCCTTGATGATTGTATAATCTTTTCCCTATCTCCAGTGGGACTGCCCTCCTTCCCATTGGTCAGTTCTCCCTGTATACTGCCTTTCTCCTCCCTTCTTCCTAACATAATCTCATAGTGAAAGGTAGCATGTCTTGTTAGGTTATAAAATATATATCATAGAAATACAGGTATATAAAGGAGTTACCTAGTACTGCAGGACATAGTATCTTATAAAAAGGATTATGAAAGCTTACTCTGGCTACTCCAGGTGTGAAGCATTTTTCTTTGAACTTCTCTCTTTACTATTGTTGCAAATACTCTGATAAAATACTCAAGATTTGATGATATGTAAGTGCTGGGTTTAATTAAAAGAAGTAGAAAACTGTAAAGCATAATGTGTAAGTTAGGATTGTTAGCTTTGAAGTATCTAATCATAGAAACCTCATCAAGAAGAGACTGTGAAGTCCCAGGCCTGTTCTAATCGTTAACTTAGTACTGGAGTTAAGAACAATGTATCTCTGTCATAGAGTTTCAGAAATCGAAATTTATTACCTTAATGTTCATAGAAGCATTAAGACTCTGTTTTACTGATCACTGGGATGTGACAAGAGAATGTGTTGAGCTAACTCCTTGGGACATGGTAGACAGTAGTGTTGGAAAAAGACCCAAGAAAGAACTGAGCATGCACAAATGAGAAGCAGAACCAAAGGACGCAGTGATGAAGACTATCGACGACCGCCAGAAGACCATGATGACCACCAGAGAGAGAAAGTGCGCATGTGAAAGGGACATTTACATATATTAATAAGTTCCTGGAAATGCAATGAATATGTTAGTGACTTCTTGGAAAAGTAATGAATATGCATGTTTTGAAAGTATAAAGCCTTTGTGGAGAGTCAGTATACATGGTAGTCCAGTGCCACGATAAAGAAGAGCCTGCTTCTTAAGACTACATTGGTGTTCAGAATTTTATTTCCCTATTTCAGTGACACTATTAACAGAAATTGTTGTGAATGTCAAGGGAGGAAAAAAAAAACAAAAACAAACAAAAAAAACCCACCCAACACATCCCTCCGAAACACACACACACCAAAAAAACCAAACCCACACACAAAATGAAATGCTCTGCTGTACACATTTCTCCCCTGGGAAGAAGATACATGAACACAGGATCTAAGATGTGTGTAAGTCACTTTGATGAATGAACACCACAGAAGGTGGTCAAATAATGAAGTGACAAATTTTAACGCAGAAAATGTAAAGTAGAAAGAGCTAACTGGGAAGAAGCTTCCCACAGTCCTTTTTATTTTACCTACACAAGAATTTTTATGAATAATGTTCATTATTTTGTGAATTATTTTACAAGTAACAATTACTTTATGAATAACAGGTGAGAAAGTTTCAATGAAGAAATTTTGCTCAATGCAATAGGAATCTTGGAGAGATATGTAATAATGGCTACTTATGAATAATCTGAAATACAAAATAGAATTATATAACACCCTGAACTGCAACGAACACATTAAGATCATGGTGTCCACCTCCTGACTCCATACAAGGCAAGTTGAACCATGTATCTAACAGCATTGTCCAAATGCTTCTTGAACCCTGACTTGGTGTCGTGTTCATTTTCCTGGAGACCTTGTTCCAATGTTTGACCACTCTCTCAATGAAGAACCTTCTCCTAATATCCAACCTGAACTTCCCTTGACACAACTTTAAGCCATACATTCCATCCTACCACCAAACAACAGAGAGAAGAGATCAGCACTGCCCTCTCCCCTCCCCATCATGTTGAAGTTGTACAGTAATGTCTAAATATTATGACCTATTTCTGGGTTTGTTTTTTTTCATAAATTCTACTTACTTTTACTCCAAACCATGGAAGGTCACAATAATTCTAACTTCCAGAGCACTACACTGATTTCTAACATTGCATTTTAGACAAATACACGTTGTCCAGTTTCTGGTTAAAACTGACATCCTGAAAGAATAAGAAATTGAGAACAGAAGGGTCACATTTGCCTGCATTAATCAGCTATTGAATAAATATACAGTTGTTATTAATGTTAAAAGCCTTCTAAATATCTCAAGATTTTATGTACTTTGCAAAAACTTACTAACATTTAACTTGGCTGTGGGCATTAATAAGATTATTTTTGTTTTTATAAACTACAACATTCCTTTTTTTCATGTGACAGCCAAGAATAATAATTCATTACTTTGACTCCAAGATGATTCTAAGCACATAAACACAACTTTAAATTAAGAACTACATGTCATGCATTTGTCAGCATTAATCTTGGCACTCTCATCTCTTTCTTGAATGTAGCATGCAAAATACTAATTACAACAGAAAGCTGTAAGAATTCAAATAGAATAGTTTCCTAAGTGAAAGACAGAGATCTCTGAGAAGATCAAAGAGCACATGAGAAGTAAATGAAAAAAAAATCAAATAATAAAATATGCATTCCATTTTACTAAACTTTCAATGTAATAGTACCAGATTTAGCTTAAGAAATTTTGCATATGCCTAATTAGGAGAGTTATTGTTCAGCTGCATCAAAGACTTTTTAATGTGATATGGTTGTTCATTACTTGAAACAAAAAGATATATTGCTTCAATCATCAACACCTTTAAAGCAAAAGTTTGGTAGAAATCATTAAATGATCCTAGGCCACTGCTATAATGGATCAATCAAAACCTGGTAAGAAGTGGAACATTTCCAAGACTTAAAAATAAAAGGTAAGTTGATCAAAATTTGGGAGGATGTTATTTATTTAATAAAAATTCAATTACTGATACAATGTATCAAGGTCTGTCAACCTTAATAATAAGAACATGAGCCTTATCCCAAGTCTTCATCCCCAGGAGCAGAGAATTATTTTTACATTCTGAAATTTCTCCTAAGACTGGATTTAGATTTTTTTAAAAAATTTAAACAAAAATATGAAGACACGAGATTTTTTAATCACATTAGACACTACACTAATTAAAATAGCAAGACTATTCTTGCTTACATAATCAATAAAAATAATCCTTTGTTTTTCACCAAAAATAAAAAAAGGGAGAAAAAGGTAATTACCAAATTTTATTCACAGTGAGGTTAAGCTGATATTCCCACTAAAAGTGTGGCCCTCTCTTCTTACCAGATCCCCTTTCTAACTTCTTCTCTTCTGACACTTGCACCCCCTTGGATGCGGATCTGGAAGCATGTATTTGTCCTGGTTTTGGCTGGGATAATTTTCTTCATAGTAGCTGGTATGGGGCTAGGTTTTGGATTTGTGCTGAAAACACAGTTGATAATACAGGGATGTCTGAGTTATTGCTGGGCAGGGCTTACAAAGAGTCAAGTGCTTCTCACACCACTCCACCAGTAAGTGGGCTGGAGGTGCACAAGAAGCTGGGAAGGGGACACAGCAGGGATAGCTGACCCTGACTAACCAAAGGGATAGCCCATACTATCTGATGTCATGCTCAGCATATAAATCTGGGGGGAGAAGAAGGAAGGAGTGGATGTTCAGAGTGATGGCATTTGTCTCCCCAAGTTACCATTACACATGATGAAGCCCTGCTGTCCTGGAGATGGCTGGACACCTGCCTGTCCATGGAAGGAGTGAATGAGTTCTCTTATTTTCTTTGCTTGTCCATGCAGCTTTTGCTTTACCTATTAAAGTGTCTTTATCTCAGCCTATGAGTTTTCTCCCTTTTACTCTTCTGATTCTCTCCTCCATTCCACCAGGGGGGAGTAAGAAAGTGGCTGTGTGATGCTTAGTTGCTGGTTGGGGTTAATCCACAACAATATTATAAATACTTTTAAAACTGGTTTACTGCATATTTGCATGAATGTCAGTACAAGGAAACTAATTTTTATGGAAGCTCAATTTTAACCAAGTCAGTACTGCATTGTTTTCTGGAATGACTCCAGATGTTTTATACAAAAAAAATTATTCCTGTTACTTTTGGATATAACTTAACACATAACAAGAATACACGTTTAAGGAAGAGAGAGAACAATTTTTGAAGACAGCACAATAGACCATATAAGGTTCCTCATACATATACATTCACATTACTGGTTTCTTCCATATACAGTAGTCCTTACACAGTCTATATTTATCTTTCTAAACTATCAAGTGAATTGCTTCCAACTTTTCATAAAAGAGTCTAAAACACCTTTTATCTTCTCCCATTTATCATCTGTGGAGAATATAAAATAAGTATTTTCTTAATTAAGAGAAGTACTTCCTAAAAAATCTTTCTACTTGCAGATGGAAAGACAACTGTCTGGTAAGGACATGTTCCAGAAACTGAAAAAACACTTATTTTTGTAGTATTTTTGGCAGATGAATAAGATGATTGAAAACTTTTGAACAAATTATTACTTCTTTGAAGCACAAATTGCTGTATTAATTGCTACATGAGCTGTATACAAAAAATTTCCTTCCTTTTTTTAATATTAATTTGTTGATGGTTGCCCAAAGATAACAATCTTCTTATTAGTCTCAAATGATAATATATTATCAAAGCTCAAACCATTTGACTGAAGAATATTTTTCATATATTCTTAGTGTAATGTATTTGCATTGCTTGAAAATAAATCAAACAATGTATTTTTCACACTTCGATAGTTCCATGATCTGAAGTCATATAGGTATAAAGGAAAGCATATTTTTTTAAATCAAATTTTCAATTTCTTCTTCTGAAAAGAGAATCTATTACACTCTTCATGATATACAAGGCTTTTTTCCTGCAAAGATAGACCAACATATGGCTAAAATGATCAGACATTCAGCCATAATCAAACCAAAGATGTTTCAAGTCTATCTTTCCTTAGAAGATATGCCAAGATTGTTTTTCTGAGTCAGTCTCATTGCACGATGCTTCCCATTTGATACTTAAAATGAAGAACAGAGAAGCTTCTTCATGAACTACAGTTAGGGGGGCTTAATGGTCTCTTTGCTGATCTGTACAAAATCATTACTCATTGCAGAAAGTGCAAAATGTCTCTTTTTCAGGTGTGGTGATTTTTCCCTGGCCACCAGCTGAGCACCCACACAGCCACTTGCCCACTCCCTCTACCCCAGCAGAACAAGAGGGATGAATAGAAAGAGCAAAAGTGAGAAAAATAATGCGTCAAATTAAAGACAGATTAATAGGTGAAGGAAAGAGAAGAAAAGAAAAAAAAAAGGAAATAAACAAAGCAAAGGAAATCACTCACCATCTCCCATAGGCACACCAATGCCCAGCCATTCTCTGAACAAGGTCCACCTTGGAAGCAAAAAATCTCACCTTTTCCTTTCTCTACCCTAGTTTTTATTGATGAGGCTGTTGTATGACATGGAATATCCCTTTGCTCAGTTTAGGTCAGCTGTCTTTAACATGCCCTAGTACAGGTTAGGGGCTGACCTGCTGGAAAGTTGTTCTGTGGAAAAGGACCTGGGTGTGTTGGTGGACAGCAGGCTGGCCATGAGCCAGCAATGTGCCTTTGTGGCCAAGAAGGCCAACAGTATCCTGGGATGCATTAAAAAGAGCGTGGCCAGCAGATCAAGGGAGGTTCTCCTCCCTCTCTACTCTGCCCTGGTGAGACCACATGTGGAATACTGCATCCAGTTCCCCTCCTCAGTTCAAGAGAGACAGGGATCTTCTGGAGAGAGTCCAGTGGAGGGCCACAAAGATGATTAGGGGCCTGGAGCATCTGCCTTATGAGGAGAGACTGAGAGAGCTGTGACTCTTCTGTCTGGAGAAGAGAAGACTGAGAGGGGACCTTATCAATGTCTATAAATATCTGAAATGTGGGGGCCAAATGGATGGGGCCGAGCTCCTCTCAGGGGTGCCCGGTGACAGGACAAGGGGCAATGGGCAAAAACTGGAACACCAGAGGTTCCAGACAAACTTAAGGAAAAACTTCTTTACTGTGAGGGTGACAGAGCACTGGAACAGGCTGCCCAGAGAGGTTGTGGAGTCTCCATCTCTGGAGATGTTCAAAACCTGCCTGGACACCTTCCTGTGCAACCTGGTGTAGGGAACCTGTTTTGGCAGGGAAGTTGCTCTAGATGATCTCCTGAGGTTCCTTCCAACCCCCACCATTCTGTGATTCTGTCCTGGCTGTGTTCCCCCTCACATTCTTGCTCACCTGCAGCCTACTTATTGGGGACTGGGAGATGAGGCAGAAAAAAGGGAAATCCTTGAAGCTGTGCAAGCAGTGTTCAACCACAGCCAAAAGCTGGTATGTTATTAACACTATTTTAGTCACAAATCCAAAGCATGGCACCTTATGAGTTGCTATGAAGAAAGTTAACTCCATCTCTCTCAGAACCAGTACATCAGGAAATAGTTTTGTTAATGAATTTTATGACCTTACTCTCACACTCCTGATCTATACAAAGGATGCAAGATAAATGACTATAATATCATATGTTAAAAAATAATACTTCAGCTCAGGCACTGTTCACCATCAGTCTTGTATAATGGTGATGACATGAACATAAGCTATTCATTTTGTGTTTCTTGCTTTTCTGTAGCCAGGTTCTTCAGTTTTCAAGCAGTGGTCCTGATGTATCACCTAAGTTTGCAGTCTTTACCCTAGGTCAACAGAGAACGCATTTCTTGAGTGAGTCCTACCACAAGTGTCTAAACCTTAATTCCACACACCTTTCAGTAACACTGAACAAATCAGTAGCACATTGTGGGTAGGTCCCATAAACATAAGACTCCTCTCGAATTTAACATCTGCTGAACCTGCACAGGTATTTCCACGCTCTGATGGGAAAGTTCTTTCTCCAGATGCTACAAAAATAAGTGGACTTACCACTGTGCTTCCACTGAAAATTAACTTCAGTTAGATGATTACTTATACGCTCTGTGTTGCTTCACAGTGAACTGATTCAGCTGCCTTTTCTCTTGTTTAGAGAAAGAAAAGGAAATAAGAATTGTCCTTAAAGGACAATTAAAATAAAGAATGGATCATCAAGCTATTGAACTAAACAAAGAACTACTCTTTTAGATATGTTGTGAGTGGTTAACCTAGTCATGATTCCCTGAAAATAGAATCATAGAATGGTTTTGCTTGAAGAAGAACTTTAAGATCACCCAATTCATAAACCTAACACTACCAAGTCCCCCACTAAACCATGTCCCTAAGCACCACATATACATGTCTTTTTAATACCTCCAGGGATAGTCACTCAACCATTTCTCTGGGCAGCCGATTCCAATGCTTGACAACCCTTTCAGGGAAGAAATTTTTCCTAATATCCAACCTAAACCTTCCCTGGCACAACTTGAGGACAATTCCTGTTGTCCTATCACTTGTTACTTGGGAGAAGAGACCAACCCCAGCCTCACTATGACCTCCTTTCAGGTAGTTGTACAGAGCTATAAGGTGTCCCCTAAGCCTCCTCTTCTCCAGGCTAAACAACCCCAGCTCCCTCAGCTGTTCCTCATAAGACTTTTGCTCCAGATCTTTCACCAGCTTTGTTGCCCTTCTTTGGACACACTCCAGCAACTCAGTGTCTTGTAGTGAGGGGCCCAAAACTGAACACAGTACTCAAGGCGTGGCCTCACCAGTGCCAAGTACAGGGAGACAATCACTTCCCTGGTCCTGCTGGCCACACTATTTCTGATACAAACCAGGATGCCATTGGCCTTCTTGGCCACTTGGGCACACTGCTGGCTCATATTCAGCCAGCTATCAACCAACACCCCCAGGTCCTTTTCTGCCAGGCAGCTTTCCAGACAGTCTGAATATGTAAATATCTAACCTAGGTTCCTTGAAAAGTAGTCTTTTTTTTTCTTTGGAGTAACTGTTTCCACTAAGGGAATGAGCTGGCAACGCTAACGGTTATTAAATCCTGAAGGTGTTTCTCTTTTATGGAAGTTTTTGTGAAAAATCTCTATAGGGAAAATAATTTCTTGCACCTTTTCTTCTAGGTTCATATAACAGGAGTATATATCAATCAATACAACAGACATCCCTCTTTTCCTTTCAAAGTGAAGGACATTAGGGTAAAGACATTTGTCTTCTGCTCTCAAGACTGATAGCTCAGGAAATTCTACTTGAATTATTTTCTATTAAAAGATTAAATAAATTAGATCCTATCTAGATCATTTTTCATTACAGTTTTTAGAGTTTAGCAAAGTGAATTCTATTTTTTCTTTAAATATTATGCACACCATCTCATGGAGATATCATATATGCAGAACAGTGTGTGGTGAGCACATGACTTAAGCCTAATGTATGCACATTATGACACCAAAAACAGAGGCCAACATGCATCCTGGAAAAAAACAAGTCTTGTCTGAGATAGCTGAACAATTAGATTATTTTCTAAGAACATCTGCTGTATGTCATCTTGCAGCATTCTTCTTTCTTGACCCACCAACAAAATAAGTGTAAGTCATTGGACTGAACACTGCAAAAGCAAATAGTGAAACTTGGTGCTAGGAGATAAGTGTCGTAAAATGAGGCAAAACTGTGACCAGCACCAGTAATGAAAGATGTCTTAAAGCCATAAATGGTATTAAGCTAAGATAATATTCTATGAAAGTTATATTTAAAAGATACATGCAAACAGCACCGTGAATGTGGGCTTCCAGTAGCATAAGTAAATAAAAGCTCATTTAATAACAATGAAGAAACCAAACTATGGAAGGAGGTTATGATTGCAGCTCTTACAGGCTGGTTACACTTTTATATCTGTCAAATTTTCTGTCTGCAGTTTTACTGTCAGGAACACATTTTCTCTGATTTCAATGCATCACTTCAGTTTTATACTTTGAAGTATGTTCACAATAAGACATTACACCTGATAGAGAAAAAAACATTATCTGTTTTAATTACCTTTCCTACCACTTTTCACTAGTTTACTGTAGTTAGGGTTGCTTTTGCCCTCTATAATAAAGTCTGTTTGGATACCTCCTTGAGACTAATTAGGTCAAATATTTCTCAGACCTCAGGTATATTTTACTGCCTCAGCTCTGAGGTGCTACTCCAACTAGCAGCATGAATTAAGTTATCAGAATCTAAAACCTTCAAAACACTGAGACATTTTCAGATATTGTCCCACTAGTAATTTCCTGTCTACATTCATAAATATTGTTTTATGTACCCATTGGATGTGAGGTAATATTCCAAGTAGGTAATTAGTAGCACAGTTTGGCCACCCACTAACATCTCTACAGAGAGTTAATCCTAAATAAAATGAATCGGTGAATCATGAAACTTACATGGTAAACAAGATTTTATGCTGGACTTCAGAGTCTACAACCAAAAAAAAAAAAAAAAAGTAATTGTGATTCAGATCTGTCTCTTTTAAGCTCTAGTGTTTTCTAACAGATTTCTCTTGATCTCTTGCTGAGGATCAGATAATGAAAAACATCCTAAGCAGTGACTACCAAGTAGTTTGATGAAGTACATGTTGGCCCACGGCGTAATTTGTCTGGATAGCAGCAGATGCCAATTTGTAAAATGCACCAGAAGCTTTGAACTCTGTTCAGACCTGTAGTTATGCAAACAGCACAGAGAGTCTGCAGAGTGCTGTAGGAAGTCAAGAAAAGAAGCTTGCAAACTAAATTGTCTACTTGTCTTTCTATTCTTTTCTCACCAGGAGTTTCTGAGCCAGGACACAGATTATGTGGCTCTGCCAACCACATCTAACCCAAGGAGTAGAAGATGTGAGTAGGTGCCACTTGGACTTGCTAGACTCTCACTGCTGCTGGGATAATAGCCTGGGAACTGACAGAGGATAAAAGCTAGATACAGTGGGAGAGTCTGAGCCAACATCTGAGCTACATAGCTAGCATGAAAAGCTGTCTTGCTAAAATAACCACTATAAAGTCCTATAAGGATGTCTTAAGCCCCGTATCTGAGGTGTACAAAGACCACTTTCCCTCTAAGGACTGAAACCCCTGAATTCTCTGGAGATAGACATATAAACAATACATTAGTCTTCCAGTTATCCAGTAGCTTGAGTATTAAATTAGTACATTAAATATTCTCCAGAATAGGAACATGAAACTCCTAGTCCCCTTCCCCTGGTGAACATCCCAATTACTAGGTGCATTCTGGTTCTTGATAATTTTTGGACTTATTTAGTCTGTGCAGAAAGAAGTAGTTTCATAATTAATAGAGAAATGTTGCCTCCTGCCCCAGCATACATTTAATTTAACATTAGGGTTCTTTCCTATAAATAGGAGATTAGTTCAAAGTTCAGGAAAGTAAGCCTACATGTCTCAAAAGTGGGGTAAGTAATAAGACAGCTCTGCAGAGAGTTTTTGGGGGTTTGTTTTTTTAAATCAACCCTGGTTGATTAAATCTGGTTTTTGTGTAAAACCAGACTAGTAGTTGAGTTCTGAAAGTATAGGTCACGGGAGTTCTTGGGGTTTGGCAATCCATTTTGTATTGAGGATTGGGAAGTCTGTAAGCCTTGATAAGATTTTTGTTCTTAATTATTTCATTAGATTTGTCCAGTTTACAGCTTTTGAATGTAGCCGCATATTCCCCTTGTTTGTAATACCTAATACGTTTCTTTATGCATCCATCATTTACCCTTTTCCTTTCCTATTTGCCTGTAACAGGACTTTACACTTTAGATATAAGATTTCCTGTTATAAAACTTTAGACTTAATCTGTGTTTTCTGAATACAATAACATCAAAATACATTTGACTTAAAGTGACAGATGCTTAGAGAAAATAACTTCTATTAGGACCAGAATTCTTTTTGTAAAATCATAGATTTTTTGAGTTGGAAGGGACCTTTAAAGGTCTTTTACTCCAACATCCCCTGAAGTAAGCAGAGACATCAGAGCCCCATTCAACCCAACCTTGAATGTTTCCAGGGGTGGGGCATCTACCACATCTCTGTGCAACCTGTTCCTGTGTTTCACCAACCTCATCGTAGAAAAATTTCTTCCTCACATCTAGCCTAAATCTACCCTCTTTCAGTTTCAAACCATTACCTCTTGTCCTATTGCAATAGGCTTCACTAAAAAGTCTGTTTTTATTTTTCTTATAAGCTCCCTTTTGCCATCCCATCTTTCAAACAATCCTAACAAACTGTATTTCCCCTTGCATTTAATTTTTACCTGTTGGTGAAACTCATTCTCCACAGTGTTCCATTCTTAGTAAAGTAATCCAAGACAGAAAAAAAGCTGCATTTCTAACATATGAAAAAAAGGAAGAACAATTTTAAAATCTATCAAAATGCTACAAACAAACTCTGCTCCCTTAAGTACTTCTCAGGCTAACCTTGCAGAAAAGTATGTAACCATGTAATTTTCATTTAATTTGCCTATTTCCACTCAGGACAGAACCATCATTTGTGAAAGCCTTGACACTGTCAAATACATATAAATCAGATATGAATTTTTTTCTTTTTTTTTTTTTTTTTTTTTCCATAGTGAATACACTGTGCCATTAACTGCTGTGTATCATCAACCATACCAGCAATTTGTAACTATTCCCTCATATGAGGTAAGAAACATCAGGGTACTTTATATCATTGATGTCAATGACTATCTCGGTTTCCTCTATCTGCAATTCTGTCAGCTATGTCATCTTGGGTTTTGAATAAAGACTCAGCTGTAATTAACTGGCTTCCTAGGGTGAAATAAGAGATTTAGTCAATATTGCTTAAGTTTAAACAGTAGCTCTTGAATTCTGTGTAACACCTGCCACTGTTCCGTCTTTGAAATGCTTAACAAAGGTGCTCAGCCTCTTTCAACAGCAATTACCATTAAAAGCCATCATAGGTGGTAGTCTCTATTATCACATTTTAGTATCACATCTAGTCTTTCTGTATGCAATTTTCCTCCTAGCTGTTTAGCATGCAATTATTGTTAAACCATTGCATTCTGATAGCACACAGATGCTCAGTTTGAAATCACAGGCCCTTTTGTTAGGAGACTGTACAAAGTATTCTTAAACTAATTTCTGTCCTCAAGAGTTTGGAGTCTAAACATACAAAGCAGACAAACAAGCTTATATAAATGGAAAAATATTCTCACATGGAAGAGAAGGATCATTACAAATGTTGTGCTTAATAATTGCAATGCTCAGCAGTAACTTCTTTCCGTACGGACTCCAAATCTTGACCTTACTAATGATAATATTTTAATGTCAGTTAATGAGAATTTTGCAGCTAACTTCAAAGAGATTGGGATTTTATATATGAAACCAGAACTTGTAGAAATCTGATGTGTGTGATGATTATATTTTAAACACTGATAGTAATAGTCCTAAAGAATTGTTTCATGGATTCTGTGAGAATGCTTTAAGTAGGTGGCTATAATCCAAATTTTTCATTTCTCATTTTCTTCTTCCCATCTTTTCTTCTGTGGTATGGTTTAAAATGAAACATAGCACTAACTAAATGATTTGAAGAATCATCCTTAAAAGCAAAACAGGTTATTGATTATATCATCATCTTCAATGACATATTAAAAAGTCATACCTGATGATTGAAAAAAAAAAATGCACCTGGTGATGCAATATATTCAGTATTGGTAGGAAAATAACTTTTTGTCTTTTGTCTTTTTTTTTTTTTTTTTTTGTCTTATGACACCAGTTGATGGCTCCTCCTTGCACAGAAGGAAAGAAGAAAAACATTAAAAATTCACTGTAAAAAAATTACAAGTATCACTATTCCTTTTAAAAAATATAACCACAGCATTTGGAAATTGACACACTCCTATCTTCTATTCACTATTGTTTTCTGATGATTTTTTCAATCCACTCAATTAAAGACATGGGCCAATAGCAGTAAGCATCTAGACAAAAAAGAAAAAAAAAACCTCTTTAACATATATATGTTTTAAACCTAATTGAGTGTATTCTACATGACAGATCTTGAAAATACAAAGTTCTTACAAAGTAAGTACGTTTCATATAGAAAACAAAGAAAGAAAAAATTATGCTCCAGTGTATTATTATGTAGAGAGATCATAAATTACCCTTTGCCAGATCCATTCAATTGTGCTCATTTATAGCACTAAGAATCATTCCAGAGACAGTTTGCCAAATAGAGAATTCAGTAGATGATATGAGAAATAAAGCAATATCAAATACAAGATTATTATTTGGAGAACTGCAGAAGACTTTTTTTTTAAAGGTACCTTTTCTAAATTACAGTTGTTTGTCAGTCTACTGACAAAAGTTAAAAACACTTCAGGTGATTAATCATGCTGAAAGTACAACCCCTTGAATAAACGTTCTTATCCAGATTTCTCTTCACGTTCATTGGGCATTTATTTGCTTGCAGTTTTGGTATGCATTTAGCACTTCAGTAAGACTTTAGCATATGCATAACTTCCTTGCTGAACAAAGAGGCATTTGGCATGATTTACTGACATAGACTCTTTAGCAGAAAAGGCCATGAATTCATACAGCAGAAATGCATTCAAAGGCAACTAAACACCTGTCAAAATGGGTCATTGTCATCATCATATTTTATGCCCTAAAGGGTTGTAGGAACAAAATGAGAATCTGCTTCCCATAACAATGCAGGGTCGCTTTACTAGACATTAGCAAGCTGCTAGAATTGTTTTCTGAAGGATCATTTTACTTTCCTTTGTTTGTGTTTTAGTGCCAATTAGGTGATGATCTCTAGATTTTATATAATTTTATATTAATAAGAATAAATATAACAATAATAAATAAAAATATTTCTTTTTATTTAAGGTAAACTGAAAGGGAATAGTTTAACTTTTTCTTATGTTTCAATCACCAAAACATTTTATATTAGCAGATAAAAATGGTTTATGCAATTGATTTGATTGTTCATTTTGCCTTCCTATTTCAAGTATATTTATTAATGCACAGTCTGATATAAAAAACATAAAAAAACTCTATGTCTAATGACACAATGTGCCATTAATCATAACATTTGATCATCACTGAAACAATATCTTTCAAAAGCATAATTACAAAATATGTTATTCAAAGTCTCTAAATTGTGTCTTTTCCTTTCACTATGGAATGAAATATTTTTTTTCTGAATAAAAATTGTGTCTTTATACATGTTCACCACTGGGTTGGAAGGAATGTTCATTTATTTTCCATTAAATTGGTTATCAAGGAATTGCAATACAGAGTTATCATAATTCAAATCGTTCTTATGATAGCTATACAAACATGTATTCATGTTTGGAAAAAAACACTAATTTGATCCTCTTTTCTTATAAAATGTCTTTGAGTGACTTTATAGATATAAAATATTCACATTTTGCATGTATGATTTCTGGTTTTCCACCTTTAAGTACATTGTAAACTTACATAGTCTCTACTCACGCAATGCCTAGCACAAGGAGTCTGCAATCCTAACAGGCTTCCAATAATAGTTTCACTAATTATGTAAGTTTTTTACTTTTTTAAAAAAATAAAACATAGTTGAAATACAGGTTGGTAATACATAGTATTTAATTGTATTCAAGATGTGATTTTACCTCTGTGAATGAATGAATGGAAAACCCACTAACTGGTAGGGGTTAGGAGTTGTCATGTTTGATTTTGTTTTGGAAGAACACACAGCTTTAATATATCATACAACTAAACTTGAGCATGAGACACTTGGATGTGGAAGATCTTATGTACCTAAAACTACTTTTGCATGATGTTTGCACATCTTTCTCTAGCCTATTTCATTTCATTAAAGTCTGCACCCAGAACAAGTGAATGTAGCTCAGCTCTGGTATTTGCTCTGTATGACTGCTATTTATCAGTTCTCTTCTTTATCTGGCCTATTTCCATCCCGAATGCTATGTCAGACCTCACATTCCTGTATAAATGGGGAACTTTATTCTGAGATAAAGCATTTCCTCAGAGAGGTCACAATAAGCAATTTTGATCTAGACAGGAGGAGTAAAATGAAAACAATGCTGTAGTTAAGATACAGTCATACAAGCTAAAACCCACAGGGCCCCAGACTGCTTCTCTTAGCTCAGCAGTACTTTCTGTGGGCAGCAACTGGTGTCTAATTCAGTCCTTCCTATTCTCCATAGGCACTAGCAGAACTGGTTTTTTTCAGTGGGTTTTAAGAGCCTTGTGACTACAGTGTGTGGTTTGAAGGTCTTGTCATAGCAGCTCTGCTTAAAAACTAGTGAGATCTGGCCTCATACTCTAAAATTTCAACCTACTTAACCACCCTTCATCTGTGTAATATGATCATTCATTTTCTGCTTGTGAGGACAGTTTACTTCTGAAGGTGCTATGTGTCCCATTAACCTATTTTTCCTTCCTCAGCTAGAAATTAGGCTTTGCTAGTATTGTTACAATATGACCCATATCCACCCATAAACCACCCATCAGTGAAATCTTGGGCCCATTAGAAGCATAAACAGCAAATTGTGATCAGTACTCTAATGCATTTCCTTTGTTCTAGACTTTCATTGTGTAGTTATTTAAAAACAAAATTAATATTATGCCTTGATGTTCAATAGTAGTGCTTTTACCTGTTCTCTCAATTTCCTGCTTTGCACAATTGTTCTCCATTAATATATGTAGGGTAGTGTGAAATTTATTAACCTGAACCACTTTATAGAATCATTAAAGTTGGACAAGACCTTTAAGATCATCAAATCCAATCATAAATCTAATATTACCAAGTCTACCACTAAACCATGTCCCTAAGCACTACATCTTTAAATACTTCCAGGGAAGGTGACTCCACTAATTCTCTGGGCAGCCAGTTCCAATGCTTGACAACCCTTTCAGGGAAGAAATTTTTCCTAATATCCAACCTAAACCTTCCCTGGCACAACTTGAGGACAATTCCTGTTGTCCTATCACTTGTTACTTGGGAGAAGAGACCAACCCCAGCCTCACTACGACCTCCCTTCAGGCAGTTGTACAGAGCTATAAGATCTTCCCTAAGCCTCCTCTTCTCCAGGCTAAACAACCCCAGCTCCCTCAGCAGTGAACACAGCACACTTGTGCTCCTGACCCTTCACAAGCTTCATTGCCCTTCTTTGGACACACTCCAGCAACTCAATGTCCTTCTTGTAGTGAGGGGCCCAAAACTGAACACAGTACTCGAGGTGCAGCCTCACCAGTGCCAAGTAGAGGGGAATAATTACTCCCCTAGTCCTGCTGGCCACACTATTTCTGATACAAGCCAGGATGCTATTGGCCACTTGGTCACACTGCTGGCTCATATTCAGCAGGTTATCAATCAACATGTCCAGGTCCTTTTTCACCAGGCAGCTCTCCAGCCCCTCTTCCCCAAGCCTGTAGTTTTGCATGGGGTTGTTATGACCCAAATGCAGGACCTGGCATATGGCCTAGTTGAACCTCATACTACTGGCCTTGGAGCATCGATCCAATCTGTCCAGATCCCTTTGCAGAGCCTCCCTACCCTCAAGCAGATCAATATTCCCACTCAGCTTGGTGTCATCTGCAAATTTACTGAGGGTACACTTAATCCCCTCTTCATTGATAAAGATATTAAACAGAGCTGGCTCTGGTATTGAGCTCTAGGGAACACAAATTGCGACCGGCTGCCAACTGGATTTAATTCCATTCACCACAATTCCTTGGGCCTGGCCGTGCAGACAGTTTTTCCACTTAGAAAAGGGTATAACTGTTGAAATCATTTTAACCGTCCTGTTGGAATCTTTAATTTGGTCCTCTTACAAATAGGAAGCTGTGACAAAAAGTTATGGAAGTAGAATTATATAGCAGTATCTTTAGATTCAGAAAAACTGTTCCTTATTTATTTATTTTCAAATATTCAAAAATGTTTCAGTTTCACATAAAATGCATTATTTTAAACATCTCTTTTCATCAGTGAATTTATATGCTGTAAAAGCTATTAGTTATCTATCATTTTAAGTGTGAAAACAGAGTACTGAACGAAAATCTATTCTTTAATAGTAGGTAAGCTTATTTTCTAAAACTAATATAAACAGGATTAGAAATATTAGAGAACTACGACTACAGAAAAGCATATTAGGAATTTCTTCTTATACACCAAAAACCTGACAACCACCCCACCCAAAAATACAACATGTGAGTGAAAAAAAGAAATGAACCCCAAACCCAAAACTATACAGGTTATGAATAATACCAACTCTAAAACTGTTTAAAGTAGGCAACCCTCACAGAATGAGGAGGAAAAACAAGTCCACAGTCATTACAGTTTCATTGCTATTCCAGATTTCATTACTCTGTGTGAAGTCTGTGGGTTTGTAAATCAAAAAACAAAAAAACATTTATTTAGTTTGTCATGCTCCATATCACAGGTCATTAGATCTCAATCATGTATCCCTGTGTTCAACTGCAGTAACTGGTGTTTAATTAAGGGAGTATTTTGAGAAACCAATCCAATTTGGCTTTGGCACAGCATTTACTACAAGAAGAATGAAGGAGACAGCAGCACCCTCCTCCTCCCCCAACCAGTAGGATTTCAGCTGGAACAAGTGCAGTCTGTCCTACATTGTGAATCCTTCCAGCCACGCTAAGAACTTCAAAGATGGTAAATTTAGTAGTCCTATACTAATTTATCCCAGCACTTAATTATCCTCATTGTTAAAAAGCTGTCCCAAATTCATAATGCAAATATCTGTGGCTCAGCTACCAGACATTAATTACATCTTTCTCTGCTGGATTTAAGTGCTTTTTGTTAACCACTATATACTCATATGTTGCAATCAAGTGATATCTCAATTTTATTTTAGATAAAATAAACAGGTTGAGCTCAGTTCCTCACAGCAAGGCACTTTCTAATCTTAGGAACATGTCAATGGCTCTTTTTTTCATCTGCTCCAATTTTCCAGCATCTTTTTAAAAATACGGATTTCATGAGCACTATCTCAATGTCATATACAAAGATCTAAGATTTGTCTTTCTTCTAAATGTTTTTTTTACTGATTCAAAGATTTTGCTAGTCCTTTTTTCCACCACACTAAACTGTGGGGAAGAATTTGGAACAAGCTCCATTTTGTTTGGAGAAAAATATTCAGAGTAGAAAAAACCTGCAAAATCAACAAGGTAATAGCTAATTAGAGACACCTCATGTGCCAGGAAATCAGCAGAGTGAGCTAATGAGCTGTCATTAAACATCATTCAGCATCAATTCCTGATTGAAAGCCATATAATTCTAGAGTATACTTTTCACCAACAAAAACTATGTTGCAAAAAAGCCCTACAAGTAATTTCCAATGTTTGGGCACAGTCCACGTTATCCTCATATAATTTCAGGCACCTAATTTAGTTTAGGAGCATGCCTTTCTTTCCTGGCTACACAGGTAGGTTTTCAATTAGGGATTTTAAATTAGATTATCAGAATATCACCTGTTACGTGAAGAGCTTTTTGCCTGTCCCAAAGAGCCACACGTACACTCTGAGAGAATGTAAAAATGAAACTGATTTGGGAAAATTAGACTATACATTTGGAAGCTCTAAGGCTCAGGTTAGCAAGCACAGAGGCTAAGGCCCAAAGTCCCATGAGGCACATCCACAGATCACAATATTCATAAATGTTGAGTCTTATTTGACAGAAAATAAAATATGGGGACATGGAATACAAGCATATGTATTACCCTAGCTTATAAAGTTCTTTTAAAATAGTTGCAGATAAAATAGGGTTCTTAACTATGAACAAAAAATCATCTCTTTAGTCCTTTTTAATGATATCTTTGTTATTTTAGCAACTGACAGTTTTATCAAATAGGGTCTATATCCCCTGAAATTTCTCTGACAAAACAATCCCCTAGAATCTGGAAGATTATCCATTTACATTTTAAATAAACTTAGAGTAAGGATGACTAAAGATAAAAGTCTCTCATTATGAAAGGAGGACCGTTACAAAAAGAAGAGTATGAGACAGTGTGCATAACAGTGAGGAAGCTTCATTTCTCACATAAGTGAAGTGAGGAGAATTACACCTGTCCTTAAGTTTTGTGGTAAGTGAATTCAAGGTCCCTGATGTTGAGTTTGGACTTGCTTGTTTTCCTTCCTTTTTTCTTTCCTTCTACTTCTCTCAATTTTGTTATTTGTAGACTCCATATTTACATGAACAATTTACTTTGAGTCTTATGGAGTCTTTTTGTAAATAATTGTAGTTATTTTTCACATTATATAGTCTAATTCATCATAGAAGCGGGATACATATAAAGACAGACCTAAAAAGTTTTACAAGTATCAGTATTACAGGGAGGTATAACGATTGGCTATTCTACAGCCTTGTATTATGAAAAGACACTTCAAACCTTTGTTTCTGCAGGTAAGGAAATTCATATATTTATGTACACACAGAGGAGATCTCCTCTTAATATTCTAGTTTGGGATCTTTGCCTGGTGTCACTGTACTGGATTTAGTCTCTGGTCTCTTTGGGGGAAAAAAATGAACAGGGATTAACTGAACAGCATTAAGCATAGATACTCACTTTTTTAATGGAATTATTTATCTGTGATGGATTTTCTCTCAGAGCCTTAGTGAACCAAACTCATCAAATTACCAAGACAAATCATATTTTTGCTGAAGAATTACTCTAGACGTCTTAGCTCAAACCAACTTCTATACATCTGCAGCTGTTCACTCATGCAGTTTCCATTTTTAACCTCTTAAACTAAGCTTTTTACTTCATCAAAATCAACTCCATCCTGAAGTGAAATGTTAAAGAAAAAGTTATGTAGGCAAAATCTAGCAATTTATTGGCATTTATAGTGCTAGAAATTGTACATTCGGCATATTATCTGAAGTTTGAACTCTAGGTATTATTTTATGTAGAATGTAGGAGTTTTATTTTGTTAAAGGATGTTTTTCTATTAAGTTATTATTATTTCCAATACTTTAAAATTTATTTTTTTTAAATATTCTGTTCTGACGGTTACATGAAGTAGAAAATTTTGAGTTGCAGAATTTATATTGTGTTGAATTTTCATTTGGCATTTAGGGAAACCAAAAGAGATCTTTTAAATCTTTTAATATTTTTAAGAAAGTATCATTCAAGTGTATATTTTCATAAGGTAAATAAAAAGTGAAGAGAGATAAAGATCAAAAAGCGATATGCAGAGGATCTGTTGTAATTAACAAGATGTGAAAATTACAACGATATTTTAGGATTATTTACTTTTTATTGTTTTTAATTTTTTTTTAATTAAGCAAGTCATATTTTTGAGAATGTGCTCTTAGTTTTTCTGGGGACTTCTTAAGGCCTCAAAACTGCCTAATGTAAGTTGAGTTTTAAGATTCTTTCTCTATCAGTCTGTTGAATTTAGGCATTCTCTTCTGAAGTTATTTCATTAGTCAAACAACAGCCTTTCCCCACAGAAGACAGACTTAAGTATATACTGCACAAACTAGTGAAATTGATTTTTTATCATCCTTTGTAAAGCATAAACTGCCATAAAATTATTTTTCTCCTTTTACAAAGCCTTAGTAAAAACAGACAAAATAAAATATACCTATTGAAAATAAGGAGAAAAATATGTCAAGATGCTAATTTACACATTGTAATATGTAGCTTTTTCTTCCTTTTTCTACCTTTGATTCTGATTCTACTTCTGATTTCTTATCCAGGATATAGTAAATAAAAGATTTTGTATAGTAACCTCTTTATTGATTTTTTAAAATTTTTACTTTTTTTTTTTTAACTGATTATGTGAAGTTTCAAATGTCAGTATGTTGTTACTGTACTTTATGAATCACAAAGTCATGGATCTGGAAAGGAGCACAAGAGATCAACTAGTTAATTAGCCCTCCAAGAGGCAGGATCTAGTCATAGCAACCCTTCAAAAGCATAGACAAAATATTTATTTAACATATTTTACAGACCACAGATGACCAGGATTGAACATATTTGCTGGAAAGTCTACCATTTTTTTGTCGTATTTATGTTGACTGTTCCTTACTACCTTTAGCATCATATATGAAGCACTGAAAGAACTAATTCTTCCTTTCCTCTTCTCAGTAGATTTTTATACAATTGTTTACACATTCATTTCCCCTGCTTTCATGACTTCCTACATTTTTAGAAGCTTGTCAGAATTCTGCTCTGGTTATGCAGATCTGCTTAGACCCAAAATGAAAATGCCAGGAACTGAGCTAATACAAATGCATAGTTAGAGCTGGCTAGAGCCACTTCAGCATACTTGTTACCTCAGCACAGTGAAGTGTTACAAAGCATTTAGCAGCCTTAATGTATCTGTCCATGAGTTTTTTGGCTACAACAATCTTTCCTTGACTTCTGCCTGAAGTAGGCTGTTAAAGATTTTTTTTTTTTTTTGAGAAGCAGACACATCGTACCATTTGCCTCATTTACTTGTACCTCATCAAATCAGATTATAATTTAAAGCTGCCCAGTGAAACTTGTATAAGAAAAAACATCCTGACCAAGCCAAAGATTTCAAAAAACAAAGCCTACAAATACAGCTTGAAGACATTCAAGCTGAGCTAATTCTGACAGACTGACGATATCATCAATATTAGTTTTTAGGTATTGTTCTTTGTTCAAGGTAGAGGTTTTTCTCCATCTCTGTTTTGTCAGGCTCTTAGGGGGGCAAATCTAGCATGAGTCTAGGATTTGTAACTGAAGAATGAGATCCTACTATGTTTTCTATTTTTGCAAGTTAAAGAAATTTGTATTTATATAGCTTATGTTCGTTGTATTTGTGCGAGATGTTATTTTGCAAAAATTAACTTGAGATATTTCACCAAATTTATCTAAAAAATGTAAAGTAATGATCCCATCCAGGGATATAACATTTGCTAGAGTTATGAAATATCTTGCAAATATCTACCAAGCTGTCTTCTCAAGTAGAAATTAAAGCAGCATTTAGTCTCAAATTAAACTAAGACTTGTTAGAAGATAAAATATTATTACTTTGAATATAAGGATACACATAAAATATTTTATGTGCCACATTTTTTATGACTTCTTGAGACAACTTTCAAGTGTTCTAAAAATACTGTGTGGCAAATGTTTTCACATTATTAATTTTTGTCACCACACTTTCATTAACACAATGCTGTAGCAGAAGACATCTGCATAATGTTCTTGTAGGAGCTAAGGATGTGAGATAGAAGGTTTGCAAGCAGAGAACTATTCATAGTTCTTTTAAATTAAATTATTACCTAATGAAACATAACTTATATAAGATCACAGCTTAGAAATACTTTGTATTTTGAAATAACTTTTAGTTCTGTGTCGACATGAATACATTATTTCAGGAATCTCTGAATTTACACATAACTTTTAAGCACAAAAATAACAGAGGTATACATGTATGAATGTCTAGCCTAAGTCTTGTTTGTAATATGAACATTAATAAAGTAAAAAAGAAACAATATAGTTACTCTACAAAGTATCTTCCAAGGCATTTTCCACAGTTTAGATACATAGGAGTGTGGAAGTTATACTACATTCAAAAGGGATCACTTACCATCCACTCAACAATGTGTGTGATTTGGCGAAGTCAGAATGTTAATTTGTGCACAGTAGAAAGTTTTCTGGACTTTCTGGACTGAAAACCTGAGTAACACAGCTTTGGTTATCAGGGATAACATAACAAAATTATGAAGCCACAAAAAGTTTAAAAAAATCTATGAAATGTTTTTCCTTATCATTAATACTTCTCACAGATGTCATTCTCCTACTGCTCATGTAGAGCAGAGTACATACAACTACAGAGCACACATGAGAAAAGGTTTAACATTGGCACCATGACGTATAGTAGAGGGTCCTTTAACCTAGTAAGCAAGGCTGAGATTAGTCAAAAACATGTTAAGAGAGAATGTAGTAAGGACTCCTAATAAGGAGTCAATTGCCAAAACAAGCTTTCTTAAAGGTAGATTTCTTATGAAAAGTCTTTAGAATGAGACTGGATACCTTTCTAAAAGCTGAGTTTCAGTATCACCAGTGTTATGATTTGAGCCTGGCAGTGGAAATCTTGCTAGATCAGAAATCAGAAAAGATTATTATAGAGATACCTTGTGACCTGAAGATACATAGACCTGTGGAATTCCCCTAAAAGACCAGAAGTGGTAGCAGTACATCTAGCTACAAAAGCTTCTTTTCCAAGAGGAAGCAAATATACAAAAAAAAAAAAAGAGAAAAAAAAAAAAAAGAGCAGAAATAGTTCATATAGGTGAGCACATGTACATGTACACACAGACGTGTGTATATGCATATCCACACACAAGGAAAGGGATATAACAGAATCTGTGGATATGTTTTCTTCCTGAATTATTTTTGCTATAAGAAGAAAAAAAGTAACTTCAGAAATCACCGTCATATAGTAAGAAAGGAGATAGGGAGCCTATAGAAAATATTGAAGATTATTACGAAGTTCATGAATTAAAAGGGAAAATATTTGTTAATTTGGATTTTAATTTCTTGACTTCAAAAGCACATTGATATTCTTATGGGAGCTTTCATACTGAATACCTCACAGTCCAGTAAGAATTCTGAAATTAAGAGTATCTTATAAGACATTTCAGATGGGATTTGACAATGGGTGTAATTTGCTCCTTACCCATTCTTTATGACAACCATTTCCTGGCTTGTGATGAGTACTAGTTTAACAGAGATCTTTTTGTTTCTGAAATGTATACAAATTAGTATATATGAGATATTATTCTGGAACAGCTAAATATTCTACCATATATTTTTTCTCCTTTTTGCCTTTTTAACCCAGAATAACTGCTCAGCTACACTAGTCCCATTAAATGTACATTTCTGCTTTTGGTATAAAAGCTGTTGACTTACTGATTCGTTATCACTAGTAGAGTCTTGTTACCATCAACACAGAAACAATACATTATTAACAATTTGAATTCTTCTTTGTGTGGCAGATGACACTATCTTTACTCTACTTAAGCACATTTGTGCTTCCATAAAAGTCAACTGAACAGTGGTTGATGAGTCAGACCCAATGTTCCCAAGTGCTGCAGGGAGAGGACCAAGGGTTGATTTGTACATGATGAGGTAATTGAAGAAGACCTGTCTCTCAAGCACTTGTGATTGAATTGCCAGTTGTCACAAACTGCTGAAATTAAGCTAATACTGATAGTCACTACTGTAATTAAGAGTCAGACTCCAGAAATGAAAAAGATTGAGAAAATAAAAGCTATTGCTAGTCAGACAAGAGCAACAACAAAAACAGATAGATCTCTCCTGAAGTTATGGTTACATTAAGGATAACTATGTTTCAATATCCATACAAAATGAGATAGCACACTACAGGGAAGTTCACTTTCACCTTGATCTCTGTAACAACTTTTCTATAATAAATGAACACAACAAACAGTAGCAAGTCATCCTCAAAGCAGCTTTGCTCCAGGCACACACTCAGCAAGGAAATGCCAGGTCTTTCAACTAACTTCATTTTAAAAAACTGACGGCTGTTCATTTAGGTTTGGTTAGTGACACTCTAATTCAAGCAAGTTCTTTGAAGGGTTTCTTTCTCCTTTTGATACATTTCAGGTATTTCACTAAAAAGCTCTCTGGGAGCTCTTGTCATGTTAACTGCAAATTAAAAGAAGAGAATTGGTAGTGCCAAGGTAGACCGGTTTTGTTAAATTATTTTTTAAACACAAGGGAACTTTAAAACAAAGGAAACAGACTAAAAGCTAAGCCAAATCTTATTACTAAAAAAGCCTATCATTAAAATTGCCATAATATGCTTAATTTCCCACGTTCCACAATTAATTTACTATGTGCAGTCCTTTTTCCTGTGTGCTCTGTCACACAAATGGGACCATACATCATTTGAAATTGTATCTGTTTTCTAAATGTATTAAGAGTATCTTTTAGATTCTCTATTTTATGATCTGTTATGGTGTTCATCACTATTGTATTACAGTGATGGATACTTGTCTAATCAAGTGAAACCTTACAAAATGATTCATCTTACTTAAGTCACTCATCTTCCCCATCGTGTATTCTATGTCTAAGCTAACAATTCTGAACATACTCAGGGCTGAAACCCAGCCAACTAAGATGTCTAATCTGCATGAAAGTCCCATGATGATTCATTATCTATTTAAATTCTGCACATTCTATCCATAATGCCCTGTTTTATTCTGCTCAGCACATCAGCTGAGCAATCAGGTAATTGGTAAAAGTCAGGTCAAAACCAACACTATTAAAAAGGCAATGAGATGTGCTGACCCCTATAAAAGGCAAGAGTCCTTACACATTTCTCTGGGACTCAAAGTCAGTGAAGCAGTAGTGTTGCATGAGATACTTCCGCTACTTGTAAGTCATGTCATTGTATTCAGCTGGACTGAGCTGCGTAAGTGGAAAAACCGGTCTACTTCCAGTTTTTCCAGCCCATGAACAAGAGAAACAATACAACATGATTTTACAGACTTCCTATACATCTATCTTTAGAGTAAATCAACCCTGGAGAATGTTACTGAGGATATCACATTTCTGTGAGCCCTCTGCTCAGACTTCTGGCTCTGTGACTGATCTTTACTGGCATTCACTGATAGAAAGCTTTTCAGATGCCATGAAAATTCTTCAGTGTCCTCAAAGAATATGTGGAGTTTATTAAATTCCCCAAGCCACATTTTACATGTGGGCCTACAATAAGATAAAGTGATCCTTTCAAAGAAAGTTACATTTCTTGAAGTGTGAGGAAGAGCCTTACAGGAGAGCACATTAAGCTTCAGGCATCAACAGGTACATGTAAGAGATGTGACAGAAGTTTTCAACATCTCTCTACAGTTTATCAGCATATTCCTGGTAATTGCATTTTGTTGTTCTCTTCTCCTCCAGTGGTCATTTCTTCCAGGAGTAAAGGTAGCCCCTCAGGAGCTGTGCCTGTTCTCCTCTTATTTTCTAACTCAGTACAGCATGCCTATTTCTTTGCTCCAGTCCCTTAACCCTTCCAGTTTCCTAGAGATCATATGAAGAAGTGTTACAAACAGGCAGATTGGCATTCCAGCAGTGAGAATAAACTGTCATCAGAGCATTTTGGACAGCAACAATATGACAGAGGAATGGAAATAGGATACACTCGTACAAAACTCTATAGGAAATGTATTGAGGAAAAAAGAAAAATTATTCCATACTCCTCTCAATATAGTGATTATGTCAGAAATTCCCAGGATCTCAAATTTCCTTAGCAAAACGTAGCTTTCACCATCTGCTGTGTGGAGGGCCTCCCTTATGGTTACTGAGTCCAGTCCTGTGTTTGTTTAAATGTGAAGCCTGTCTGCAAAGTGTCTGTGATACCAAATACTGTTGAGACACAAATCTTGGAGACTTCTCAAACAAAGTATTCAGATCCAATAAGAGGATTGCAATCTCACACTTCTGATAAATACGTGATTCCCATTAAGATAAATGTATTTTTTACATTTGGGGAAGTCATAATCTGTCACGGATATGAGAAGAACATTTGTGTTACGTGAGTTTTGTTTCCTTACTAGTAATTTTTAATTTAGTGGCCAATTTTCTTCAAATTTTATAGAATAGTTAACACTCTGACTGCAAATTTTCCTATTTAGAAGTAAAGATAAATTCTCTCTTAAAATTTTAAATAGTAGAATTCTTGTCACTTACTTTCCTTTCATTTACTTTGGAATAAATTTAAGTAAATCAAATTACGATAATAAAGTTACATTCTATAAGACAGTAACCTGATTATTTACAAAAGTTTTCCATATTTCTTTCCAGGAGAGATTTATTTATTTAATTATTTCCTGATATAAAGTACAGAATCACAGAATCATAGGGGTTAGAAGGGACCTCTGAAGATCATAAATCATCTAGTCCAACCCCCCTCCTAGAGCAGGATCACCTAGAGTAGATCACACAGGAACACACCCAGGCAGGTTTTGAGTGTCTCCAGAGATGGAGACACCACAACCTCTTTGGGCAGCCTGTTCCAGTGCTCTGTTACACTCTCAGTAAAGAATTATTTCCCTATGTTCAGGTTGGACATCCTGTTTTTCAGTTTGTGACCATTGCCCCTTGTCCTATCACTGAGAAGTCTGGCCCCATCCTCCTGACACCTTTAGATATATACAAACATTGATGAGATTATATAATCATTGATGAGATCAAGTACAGCAGCTTTCATCTAGGAAAGAACTCATATTCCACAAAAATATCAAAGTTCAAAGTATCAGATTTTTCCTTTCCTGCCCGTTTTATTGTAAAGACATTTTTGTGTTGCCTTTCTTGTCTTTGTTTTCAAACTTAACAAATGTAACTAGCTTATAAATGAATCTGTTTATTATGTATTAGATATTTTTTTAACATATTAAGACTCTTTGCTCATGCCAACAGCTACTTCCTGGTAGTGAAGAAATTTATGAAAATAAAGTAAAGCTTTCAAGTTCATCTTGTAGTAAATACAGGAAAGTAGTGTCTTTCCTCATCATACAAAGGAACAAAAAACCTACAAATAAAATGACATTTATCTTAAATGGGCAAGTTGAAAATACCATTTCACTTGCAAAATGAATTTTGAAACAACTGAAGGCATTATTTTCAGTGCCTCACAATCTTCTGGTCTAATTGATCCAACCAATGCTAATCACTGCCCATCTGCTTCCTTCAAACTCACTTTGAAGGGTATTAGCACACTTCAGCAGCACTATGTCACAGTTACTAAGGCAACCATTGTGTAAAGCAGGCAGAAATTGTGTTTATTCATCTTATTATATTCTGCTGCCAGAGAAACCCTACAAAATCTTGTATCTCAAAAGCTACACTTTTGCATTCAAGGAACATATTAAAGGACATTGGGGTTGAGGGATATTTCTGTGGTTCTTTCTTTCTTTCTTTCTTTCTTTCTTTCTTTCTTTCTTTCTTTCTTTCTTTCTTTCTTTCTTTCTTTCTTTCTTTCAAAAAAATACTTTTCTCTTTGTGGAACAAGGAAATAGAGGTTTCATAACAGCCATGATAAAGTATCATACAAGGTAAACAGGACGTGCTCCAGGCAAGTTATGAGCATGTCCAAGTCTAGAGTAGACACAGAAATTGCTCCCTCAGAGTACCTGCTATGCACACTCTGATGCCACAACACGGCTTTGTGTCCTGTATGTAGTTTTCCACATGCTCACTGGATGGTGCCAGCTTGGACTCCTATGTAACTGTCAGACTACTCCATGCTTTGTGACCCGGGAGTGCCTACCCAAATCCCAGCTTTGGATGTGCTGTGTCCTACATGATTTTAAGTTTGGGAAAAAACAAACCCCATGCCCTTCCTCATGCTCATTTTTCCCCAAGAAGGTAAGCCAAGTACTTTTTATCAAAATATTTCAGAGTTTAGCTTATGGTAAATACATTTCAGAAGATATATTCTCTGAAGAGACAAAAAATACAGGATTTTTGCAATGCTCAAGAGGTTATGGAATAGAATCAGAAGAGATTTGTTTGACACAAAACAAATTCTATATGTTATTCAGAAATATTTGCAAAATGTTCTGCCCTCATCTCTAATTCATTTCAACATTAATAATATAAAATCTCTCCCTCTCTTACTACTTTCACCAAGAGCAAAACCAATTAAACCTCTGTGGAGGAATCCAGCCTTTGAGGTTAGTCCAGGTGAATAACATGTTCTGATGAATTAGCTGAAATATTAATGTAGCAGAAATAATCACATTACACACTGAAAGCTGAAACTCTAATTGTGTCTTACTCGTTTGCACATGACAGGCACTATTTAAAAGGACAAAGAACGTGGCTTAGAGGAGGCAGTAGCTCTTATGGAGAAAAGAGGAAACTTCTCCCAGTTTGAATGGAGCTGCCAAGAGAGCTAGTCTTTGGAACAGTTCTCCCCATAGTGAAATGTTAGCAATTTTGTTTAGAGCTAGTGAAACAGAGTCCATCAAAACTGCTAGCTTGTTGAGCTTCAAATTATTAGTTTGATCAGCTGTGTTTGTTCATCCATGTCCAACTCGAAAGATTTATTCTGCTTAAAGATCTATTTTAAACACTGAGAATAGGATTTGCGTATCTACTTCCAAACCATTCATTCAAGCCTCCTTTTATGTTCAGCAGAGAAACTGATATTTCTAGAAAATTATTATCTGCAGTTTTAGCCCTGCAGACCGAGTGGAGTTATGTCCTAGTCTTCCCTGTTTTTCTCCACTGACTGTAATGGGAACATAGACAAGTGTCTCAAGTGCAGTTATCTACATTTCCTCAGACAAATTGTCCCCATAAAGACTGTGATCTACTGTCTCTTCTCAGTATAATCTTATCCTCAGAAAATTATTAGCCTATCCAGTGTAAAATTCCTTTTTGAGCTATAGGAAATTGTGTAGTTGAGTAATGTACTTAAGAGAAGCCTTGCGGCAAAAGATGAAAATGCAAGTGTTTCTATCTGTCTATCAATGAAGCAGAGAAAGACTGGAGACTGTGGCTGTCAGATTGCTGTGTTTGCTGTACTGAACCTTAGGAAGGTGGCAGCCAGTTGCAAGTTTGAGTTGCATCACAAGGTTGAAGAACCCCATCATCACATTTACTCACTAATTGTACACAGACAATTGTGCCTCAACTCACCTTTTCCTTTGCAAAGCCAATCTGACCCAGACATGAGAGCAAGGATCCAAATTATTTGGGCCTTCCAGAGTCAGAAATTAATTTAATGTAAAAGAAAGAGCAAAATCACATTTTTCCAGAGGGAACTAAGGAAACTTGTGGACGTACGTATGCTATTAGTTGGTATGAGTTGTAACTTTTCCTAGGCTTGGAGATGCAACTTGGTGGAGGAACAACTAAATTCTAACAACTAGCAAAACTCTTCCACAATCTGCACCTTGCTGACTGATAAGAGATTCACTGAAAAGAGGTTTCCATTCTCTGCCATATAAAAGGTTTGCATGCTCTGTGCTTTCAGTGCCCTCTTTTCATGTGAACTCTGCTCAGATCATTAGATACCTCTGGAAAAGTTTTGCATGGCTCACACTTTAGCATTCCAGGCTGTTTGAAAGTGATCTAGGATGAGATTAGGTGATTCTGTAGATACTTTAAATTACAAAGTTTAAGGTACAAATACATTTTTTCTTTGATCGTACTGTAGACTGATCCACAGTCTTGATTAACACAACCACAGGAAAACAAGAATATAACATATTAGCACTTAAGGCACTGATAGGTTATCATTTTAGCAAATTGATTACTGTTGGATCATCAGATTTCTGCCAGAAACTAATACATATAAAGGAGATAAATGAGATGGTTGCCATGAAACTAATGGCATTCAGTTCAGCTAGGCTAGCTGTAGAGGAGCTGTCCCTCCACTGTAGCTTAGTATAGAGCAGACTGGTCCCAAGCAGTTCCCTTACCAGTGTTAAGCTCAGCAGCGCATAAAAGGACTAGCAAGATCTTCTCTCTCCTTGAGTCAAGTTGAAGTCCACAATAAGGTCTATATGTCTGAGTTTTCACTTACAGGGGCTGCATTGTCCAAAAGCAATCAATATTTTGTATCTCTTCTGTATGAAGAAGTAAGATGAAAGCATTTAGAGCTTCAAAATTTGTGGTAGTGTTGCACTATAGTGTCACCGTACAACTGCAACTGCTAGACCTAAAAATGTTTGCACTGCAACTGCACATCATTTCTAACAATAGGTCTCGTGTTGATGGTTGTAGATAGGTACTACACCCAAACCATCACAGATACACTTTAGAGTGTAATTTGTATCTTTGTACAAGTATTATAATTATTATTATAGATTTCACTTAAGCTTGGCAGATATTGCATAGTTATCTCCTTAAAATGTAAACAAATATCTGTCTAAGCTGCTTCCACTGTCTTTTTGATTTCTATAAATATTCTAATAACAGCAGAAGTTCATTCAAGCAAATATATCTGGCTATCTGCTGTTACTGTTGTTCCAAAGCTTCCATTGTGGAAACCTAGTTCAAAAAGTTACACCCACATATAAATGCTGGAAACATAGTTATTATATACAATAACAATAGATTTGATTTTTTCATATTGTCAGGGAATATCTTGAGTAAACAGAACAGACTAAGAATTCTTGCATAAACGAAACTGATCCTGTGCTTTAGGTTTTACATGAGACTGACTAGTTGCTATGCCCAAACACAAAGCTCCAAGAAATGCCTTTGATTCAGATAGTCACTCTTCTTCCACAGCACATCTCTTTTTTTCCAAGGTGACATATTTCCCCAGTAGTAGTAGTATTTTCTCTTTGACGGTCTAGTTGCACTTTGCACTGTTATTGTTTATGTGGATCCAAGTCTTTCTATTCCCTAGCATCTCTCATCTCTCTCTTTTCCTGTTTTTGCCAAAACATTATACATGATGTCTGAGGACTGCAAGCTTAAGAGATCATTGCAGTGGTTCCCATTACAGGGTACTTATCAGTCAGAAACCAGGCACTGAAAGAACCAGATTTACATCAGACATCTTGGCCTGAGTAGTTAGTGGGTAACACCAATGCATAATACAGGGAGCACTAGTTCAGTAGAATGAGTTTTGCAACATGAAATAAATTTAAGAAATTAACAATCTTGCAATATTTTCAAAGAAAGAACAAGTTACTTCATATCACCCCAAGCTGATAGCCAATGGCATTAGTGGTAGAACTATATGGTGATTTTGATCCTGTGACTCCTGTGCATGTGATTTGTTAGCAGTGTTTCTGCATCTTCTCAAATTGAAGTACTACCTACTCTTATTGGGGTAGAAAACTGCACACACCTCAGCAAATCTGTGTACCATCTTGCACATCTCTCCACTTTTTATATAATGAAATAAAAAGATACTATAAAAGAAATAAAAAATAGCAAATCTTGAATATTCTTACTTTCTTATAACTTGCATTTTGTTTCTTCTACTGTATGCATAAAAATCTGTGTGCTTATCTGCTTTTTGATTCATAGCTCTGCAGAATGTGTCCAATGACTCATTACTCCCACCCAGTAAATGCAATGTTCTTCATGTGTCTGACTTACCACAAATACACACACCAGCTACCTAGCACATACAGATTAGATCATAGGTGCATCAGTCCATTTTCTGCGTTTGAAACCAGTATGCATATATTGAGTGGCTATTTGTCTAAGATTTGCAGGTGTCCAGCAGCTCAATCATACGTCATTTAAGACTTCAGGAAATCCTAGGCAAATGGCTGAATTTTTCCTAGACAGAATTTCTGACAAACAGAAGCTGCTGCCAAGATGTACTAACTCCTGGAAACATAAATTATGTGCACAGAAATGATATAAAAATCAGGAATCACATTTTAATAAATAGTTCCCTTTACAGGGATTTACCGTAGTTAATCTAGAAAAAGTATGCAGAAAACAGGCAATAGCCTACACAAACTAAGAGATGCTTCTGTGACAAAGACAGGTAAAAAATATTGCAACCTTCTTGCATAACGACTGGAACACTTATTGCAAGTACATTTTTAAAGGAAAGAAAGAATTAACAGCAGCTTACAAGTCAGAAATATTTTTCCTTACAAAGTTATCTTTGGTATATATCCAAAAATAACACAATAAAGAAACACAATTATTCTTTTAGCTCTTCCAAACTATAGATTACTTTTAACATGTATTGTCCTACAATAAACATCGTAGTATCTCATCTAACTTTAGCTTTCTCCTGGAGGATTTCATTTTCCCTGTCTTAGGTCAAAGTTTAGTTCTTTTAACTATCCATTAACTATCAGGACAATTATCACAGATTTACAAGTTTAACTCTTTAAATATTACATTTCAAAGCAAAGCATTCCATTGAAATGGTAGGGCATTTTGATTTAAAAGTTTTTAAAATATAAATTGGGTCAGGGGTAGAGATTTAATCTCTTTCCAGCCAAAACAATATTGCAATGCTGACATGAATTCACAAAATGTTTTAACATAAATCTTTCCATTGATATAATCTGTACTTTTGAATCAAAATAAAACAGTTTTGACCAAGAAAAAATGCTTGACCTCCACAAAATTATTGGTAACATGTTGAAAACAAAAATATGACAATGTAAGACTAATTTTCAGTTTTCTACTAAGTCATCATTCTCAATGAATTCATAGGAATGGCATGTCATAGGCATAATAGACGTGATCTCTTCATTGCCATCTAGTTTGGATTTGAAAACACCATGAATATTCAGACCTAGAGAATATCCTAGGAGGTACTTCAGGGTTGACAGTCAAGACTCTTTCCTAATACAGAAAAAAAAAAAAAAAAGCTTCAAGCTTTTTAATTAAACCAGAAAGATGAATTCTGATACAACATTCTAAACCAAAGAGGAGGCTAAGTCTGGGAATTTGATATTTAAGAATATCCAAAATGTCCCTAGATACTAGAGAAGGTTTCCAAAATTTTCTGTGAAAAGACACTTGTACTTCATATAGAAAATGATCAAGGAAACTACCTTGCAAGAATAAAATACAGATAAATTAATAGCTAAATTTGTTAAGAACATTTAATAATAGAATGTCCCCAGTACAAAAAAGGGTAGACAGATGACAGCAAAGAGAAAATAACTCAGAAGACAGAAAAATCTGAATATCCTAATCTTAGCTGGCAATTGCTGCTTTGGTTCACTTTCTTATAGTAATGACTATAAAGATTTATCTTTATCTCAAAGGCTAGAGAAAAAAAAAATTTATAAGAGATGTGTCTGAATATTTTAGTATCATTACCACATGACTAGACAGTACATTTGTGAATCTGCTGCCTTGTCACAGTTAGAATCTATAATGCTAAGAAATACATTATCTCCCTTTGTATTATACCATACTCCATTATTACAAATTTCCAACTATAGATCAGGAAAACTTATATAACAATGAACAAGAGGTTCAGAGGAACAGTTTTGATACATATATAGCAACTGCTTCTATGATATTTTATTTTCTGTTCTAGACAAATTGGAACATGATCATCTTCCTAAGAAATGCATATTATTAAGTCACAATATACTTCAGACTTTGTTAGCAACACTTTCATATTAATATAATTTCAAGTCCTGGAAGCACTGCATCTGACTCCATGGTTTCTTTCACAGCAGGAACTGAAAGCAAATTTCCAGACATAATTAAAGGCAGATGGACTTGAAGCTATCTGAGAGTCAATTGTTATACTTACTTTATTAACTCTATCTATAAAAAAAAAAGGGTTACTGCATTAGAAATTGAGTAACCTGATGATGAAATACAATTCCCTGAATCTCTCTGTAGTTTACAGACCCTGCAACTCTCTATATATAATATATCTCGCTCCCAGAGGAAAAAAAATACAATTTGTAAATAGGAATAAACTATAACATCTTTTCTCATTATAGCCTAAATTCTATTGTGGGTCAGCTTGTAGGTACTCATATAAGGAATAATTTCAACAAAATATTTTTACATAATGGGGACCAATTCTTATCTTCAGCTTATTATAATTCAGTAGTTCTTTAGTTTTGCAGGCACAAATGATAATAAAATTCATTGTCACTTTTGAATATATGATGTCATAGACTAAGATTATGCATATACATCAATGAGTAAGCACCAATGCACAGTAAAAAGCACTTAATAGTCTTCAGTAATACTTTCTCATCTCTAAAAATCCCCTTTTTCCTATGAAGTGTATGCATATTCATGTAGCAGAACTGGAGTAAACATATATAAATCCATTCAGGATAACTGAAACAGGTTGAGGACCAGGTTCTCATTGTCAAGTAGGCTGGTTCTCTAAGAGTTACTAAGTAAACATCTAAAGCATCTTCATACTTGTCTCATTGTCCTTTATACCAGCAATGAGGGCCTCCTCTCCACTGTTGAAAGGAGGAGTGGTACCCCTTCAGGAATTCCTTTCATGCAGGCACCACACCTTTTAAAAAACCTGGAGAAACTTGAAATTCAGTATACATGTGCCACTAATGCTCATCAGGAGTAGACAATCCTCTAGCTCTCCTCTGAACAAGGACTTTGCTTAATTCAGAGTTTTTTACAGTATCTATATTGAGTTTCAAAATTTATGTGTGTGACCTTTCAAAATAACACTGGAAAAGCTAGAAGGAAAGAAAGCAAATACTCCTGGATTTTTTTTCTCTAGTCCATGGCATCTACATTAAAAAAAAAAAATAAGAAAAAACTTTAAGAACAAAGTTAATGCAATAATTTTTTCCTAATCAGTTCTTATGTGTATTATCATTATTTCTGACAACCAGCCAGAAAACATCAATTTTTCAGAACAAATGCAGATGAAAAATCAAATCAAACAGGATGGCTTTGTTTAACTTATTTTAGCTATTTCTTTTGCAAGTTAAGAGATGAGATTGTTATACTGTTTCTATTATAAGTACGTGGGATACGCATGGAAACCCAGTGTAGAATTATCTAAATCATTAAAGAAATATATCCACAGACAGGAAACTTTTGTCTACATTCTGCATGATTTTCATCTGGATGTCACATGGTTAACCCTTTTGCTTAATCTTGCTACAGGTTCACAAGTCAGTTTGATTAAAAATCAGTCAACGCATATGTTTTCATATGTGTTTTTAAAATATTTCATGGAACTTTCAAGCTCTCACATGGATTTGAAGGGAAAGGAGAAGAAAAAATATGCTGGTAAACCTTGTGTAACTCACACAGCTAATCAGAGAAAATTACCAAAATTGCCAACACTCTTGTCACACTGTAAGTGAAGGTACAGGAGAAGTATTAATGACAAACAGCAACAGCTTCTCCAGAAGAATTGCATATAAACACTGTTGCTAATCCCACTGCTAAGAAAGATGAGTCACAGCATCATATGTGTCACAAACAACTGCAGGTATGCTTAATGGCATGTTTGTAACACTATTGTAGTCTCTGCAATGACTTTTTGTATGGCACCTCAAACAATATTGACTGTCGCTGTTGTTTCTTTAGCATGCTGGGAATCAATATGGTTAGTAATAGTAATGACAATAAATGAGCATTATGAGTAATATTTTACTGCCAAAAGAATCAACAATCATGATTTGTGTCTGTGCTAATTATATTTTCACTATGGCTGGTAGATAACTAAGGCAGAAAAATAGTCTGCAACCTATGTTTAATGAACCAAATCAATTTATATCCTTTTATTCTGTACAGCATATAAAAGAGAGATTATGGTGGGAGCATCTTTTGACACACATTTCCCTGCTAAGTTTCAGGCCAGACTGGAGAAAAGAGGACAGTGTTTTGAATGAGTCTGAGGATTCTTGGGAGTGCCTCAGGCAAGGGTGCTTGAAGGGAAGCAGGTCTATCAAGAACTTCCTGCAAATACAGTTTTGAAAAGACTGTCAAAAACAGCATACATACAAACACAAATAAATACACTCCTTCAGCTGCACTTACCCTTCCTTATAAAGTAGGTATCAGCTGTCAATTGGAGGCAGTTAGTCATCCAAAAGAGACATTGACAAAAATGTACTGGAGCAGAAGCTAGAGGTATGAAACGGAGAAAATAAATGTTCAACACTTAATTCCCAATTCTTTGGTGCAATTTTGTTCTGCATGCACATCTCTATGAATCTAGGCATTTAAGCTTATCATAAACTCATAGAATGGTTCGAGTTGGAAAGGACGTTAAAGGTCATCTAGTTCCAACCCCCATGCCATAAGCACAGACACCCCTTACTAGACCAGGTCGCTCAAAGCTCTATCCAGCCTGGCCTTGAACACTTCCAGGGAGGAGACATCCACAACTTCTCTGGGCAACCTGTTCCAGTGTCTCGCCACCCTCACAGTGAAGAATTTATTCCTAATATCTAATTTAAACCTACCTTCTTCCAGTTTAAAGCCATTGCCCCTTGTTCCATCACTACCTGCCTTTGTAAAAAGTCCTTCCCCAACTTTCTTGTAGGCCCCTTCAGGCACTGGAAGGCCGCTATAAGATCTCCCCTAAACCTTCCCTTTTCCAGGCTGAACAACCCCAACTCTCTCAGGCTGTCCTCACAGGAGAGGTGCTCCAGCCCTCAGGTCATCCTTGTGGCCCTCCTCTTATCTTTCCATTTGCAAATTCTCATGAAAATAATCATGTGTGTGTGTTTTTTTCAAATATGATGTATACACATGCTACTGGGGAGTTAAATAATGCACAAAGAGAATTTAAGGTCTAAATGAAATTCCTTGGAAAAATAGTTTTGACTGCCTTCCTACTCTTCAGTCAGAACAAGTTCTTTTAACTTAAGTGTTATTTCAGCTCAACAGCAAGTGTTAGCTTTATAGTCTGGCCTTCTAAATAATACCTTGGGCAGATCAAAGATGCTAGACCATGTCAGTGACAACCTTCTAACCTTTCCACCCACTTCCAATCAATTAATCGCTGTAAAACCAAACTATAATGACTGAGAGTGCATTGCATCATCAATCTCTCGTAAGATAGTATATCTCATAAAATGGGAAACAAATATAAAATAAACAACTTAACTTTTAAGATTCCACAAAAAAATATAAATACACCACAGTAGGTAGAAAACAAAAAAGCAGATGTAATACTTTGCATATTCCTTAAGCGAATGCACATTCATAAACTAAAGTTATGTATATCAGCTCACAAAAGAATAAGTCACTGAGAGAGTGTAGCAGCTAAATTATTTTTCATTCAGCAAGCCCTGACAGGTATGTGGTTTCTTCCCTTGGAAAAAAATATAAAAATAAAGGAGTATGGACACTGAAGTGACCACCCAGCAGTAGTTTTAGGTTCCATTTTTCAGTTTTAAGACCTTTTCACAGAACATCCATATAATTTCAGCCAGCTAGCACCTTTCAGCAGAGGAGAAAATGAACAAAAATGATAACTCTTCTAGGCTAGATGATGTCATTGACAATTCAATCTAAATCTGATGTGATGATGGAAATGTCATAAGTCATACAATTAGTTTGTTCTTAATAAACAGTTTGCCTTATTGTTTTTAAGTTTCTTGAGGTTAACAACACATTTAAAGAATGTATTTATGCACTCTGAATGTAGTATTAAATATGCAGCAGTGGAAGTGTGCTTGAAAAAAAACAACAACAAACAAACAACAAAAAACCAGTGAGAATTTCTGTGTGCCATTTCACAGCTTCTTTCTCCTTTCAGTTCACCTTGAAACTCTGCTGAGAAAGACAAGACTCTTAAGTATCCCTTTAAAAATGATGAAAAGGCAGTGCTCGTCCTGATTTTTTCAAGATGCTGAAAAATAGTTTATTGCAAACTACAGACAGATTGCATACCTGAACTCAGCAACTTTGTTGTGTTTCTTTTTATGCAGCAATTTCTCTTTGAGATCTCTGTGCTTGCCCAGCCCCTAACACATGCATTATACAGTATTTGTTTGGTGATACCCATTCCAGTATAATATATCTCTACAAGGGCAGTATGATACATATGCATCTCCTGTATATAAAGCCAAATATAGACATATATTTAATTTTTTTCCTTTCAAAATTTTTCTACTAGCATAAAAACTAATAAATAGTCAGACTAATTATTCAAATTCTCTTGTAAGTTTTAAAAGTAAATAATTTTCATCTAATCATATTACATTCTGGAATATTTCTCTCCTCCACAATTCTATAGAATATATTACTGTCTTAGATACACCAGAACAAAGGAAAATTGAGGTGAGACAGATAAAATCAACCTCCTACTATCTATACATTGAGACACTCTATGAAAGAACGTAAAGCAAGGCTGAGTCACTCATTACAGAGATTCAAGAAACAATAATATGCTTTTCTTTTTCTGCCTAAGTCTCTTTACTGTTACTCAGCCCAAAATATCATTGTTAAGAAAAGTTGTCTGTATGCCTTTGTACTTACACTGCATGTTGTCTTTTAATGAATTTACATGTAATAGCAGACAGGGATAAATGGCAGACAGAAAGACACCTACAAGCTCTTTCCCTGTCCTGCTCAGAGATGGAAGTAACTGGTTTGAATGGAAGTCACCAAAGCTTGTTGGGAAAGATTAAAATGTGAGCTAAAGGAAATACAAGGAAAAGCATTTACTGCTTTAGGACGGATGTCCTGTTCTCTAATTCTTGCTTTTTTAACATCATCCTGAAAACCATTAATATCATTGCTTTGATAGTACATCATGGGCAAGAGTAAATATACAGAGAGGTATGCCTCCTTTTTTTATCACATTTGTGAGAGACAGATATGTTCAACTTAGGAGGTTAATTTGTTCCTGAAGATGCTTTTGAGCCTTTTTAATCTGTTGGCAACCAAGAAAAAAGGGAAGAAGAATGTGGGCCAATATTGAATTTTCTAATGTCATAAAAATTGCCTTTTATGTCTGGGTTAAGGATAAAAATTAAGATCTTAAACTTCCATAGTAAAAGAAATAAAAACTGGAAATGCAGAACAATAGGCAAATTATTTTAGTTTCATTTTCTCAGACCAAGATGGGACAAGTGACTGAAAATTCCAGGAGATTTCCATCAGCTGGAGAAGGCTGGGTTGTTTGTCACAAGCCTCAAATAGAGCCCCAAGGAGCTGAACCAGCCAGAGCCATGGCTGCCAGGGATGTTCAGCAGCAGAGGTTGTGAAGCTCCCAGAATCTACAATACTGCCCCTAAGACAAAAGCATATGTCCAAGCAAGTGTCCAAAAGCAAATTTCTAAGACAAAAACATGGGAGACATGCCACAGGTGGCTTGGCCTGAAGAAAAGAACTGGCTGGTGAAAATTGCCACTGATATGCTCTGTGTTGTCATTGACACTGCAGTCCCACAGGGATACATCACTTATTTACTGCTCAGCAGACACCTCCTCTCCCCTTTCCACCTCCTGCTCTGGCTTGGATGCATGAGGAGGCATGTCCTCAGATTTTCTCAAAACTTTCTCAGACTCATCCCCAAAACAGGTTATTGAGTACATCCTATAATGTAAGAATATCAGGAAATGTAAACAGATAACTGCATACATGCCTTCTGGGAATCACAAGGCAGACAGAGCAACAAAGGAAAAGATATCATTTATGGACATAATTAAATAAATCTTTAAAATAAAGTTATTTCCTACAGTCTAAAAAAAGAAAGACATATTAGCTGATAGTCTATATTGAAATAGCTGGAGTATGTTTGGGGCAGAGGTGAGAACAAAAGGAAAACAAACAAGATGTCTATGTATGAACAACAGTTCTTGAATAACTGTATTTTTCTCTATATTTGACTGCATTGTTTTGCTGTCAAAAATTTCACCAGAAACATACAATTTTGGTTTTTGTTTATTTTTTTTTCCTCTCTATTGAACAATATTATGTTATTAAAAATAATGACTGTGGAAGATAACCATGGCCAGAGACTCTAGACAACTCTGAAAAATGCAAATGTTGATGAGCAAAAACATAATACAAAAAAAATCTTTTTTTATTAAAATATCAGAAGGAAAATTAACAGACCACTTTACATACATGTACCACAGGAATAGTAAAGTCACTATAAGATTTATTATCTCCAGACACAGGGAAAGAGTATAAACAGTCCTCAAAGCAGTTTACCACACAGTAAAATATGTATTTAATGAAGCTGTCTGTATAAGAAAAAGTATAAATAACCTAAAGTATCATAGAATCACAGTATGGTTTGGGTTGGAAGAGGCTTTTAAAGATCATCTAGTCCAACCTCCCTGCCATGGGCAGTAACATCTTTCACACCCCATCCAACCTGTCCTCGAACACTCCCACTAATTGGACATCCACAACTTCTCTGGGCAACTTGTTGCAGTGTTTCACCACCCTCTTAGTAAAGAATTTCTGATATCATAAAGAAAAGGGAATTTTGAGAAATGCAAGGAGACAGAGAAAACTGAACAGAAAGAGCCTGTGAGCCAGCGCCTTTGCCCTGTCACCACCTCATGAATACCACATAGTGCACTTTTCAGCCCCTCAGGCAAGGGTGCCTAGGGAGAGGAGGAATTGGCACTTTTAAAAGCAGGGTAGTTTTAAAGTATATACTTTATAGATCTGCCTGCAAAGATCTGCCTGAACAACTACAGCAGGCTAAAGAGGCAGAGACCTGGGATATAATGGTCCCAGAACAAAAAGATGTACTGACAGCAGCCATTCTAGCATTTCAAGATCCTCAATCCATGTAGCAAAGCTAAGCACTTCAGGGCTCTTGTGCGGTTCTCGAAGCAAACAGGAGGGGGAAAGGAAAAAAAAAAAAAAAAAAGAAAAAGAAAAGGCAGCTAAACAACAACAACCAAAAAACTCAAAAGACAGCAGCTAGGTTGCCCTCAGAACTGAATGCATTTCAAAAAACCTTTGTCAAACTGAAGATGTTGCTGCACACCATTTCAGCATGTGAATCAGTAATTACAGATTTGCCCTTTTCCAATGGTGAAGTTTTGACTGCCTTTACCACACTGACCAAAAGCTCTCATGCTAATATGCTTAACGTTACCCTGTACAGAAACCCAGCTGAAGAGTATTTTTACAGCTTCAAAAAAAGGCAAAAGCTCTCCCATGTAAGCAATGAAAAGAAGTATAAGGCAGTTCACCTTTAAAATCTTCACATAGGTAATAATACAAACATCCTTTCTTCAAGTACAGCATCTCTGCTCTTTCCCAGCACCCCAGTGCAGCAGCCATTCTAGCTCAGTTAAGTACATGTAGCAAATACATTTTCAAATTTCACTGCCTTTAATTTTAACTTTAGATGTACTGTTGCCATGAGGAACTGGATCAATGACAGAGGAGTATACTGTCATACTGCAAACATATGTCTAATTTCTGTCCCCATTGTCCTCTTGAGACTTCAGCCACGTCACAGAGCACCAGGCAGAATTTAATCACTTTCTGCTCTAGTAATTCTGGCTGTTTGGGAACTGAGATTGATTTTGCTCACTTTGGACTGTGAAGATCCAGTGTGAGCCTGCTGGAACACAGTATGAGGTGGCATCAAGCAGCTGTTGTGAGCCTCAGAACTCGCAGCAGCAGGAGCAATAGCGTGAACACGTTGCTCGGGTTCCTGAGTCTTCTTCCTCTACTCTATACAATCAAGATATTCTCGATAGGTCCTTCTGCCTGTTGCAATGAGTATTTTGGCTTTTTTTCTGTCTTGTTTGAACTGTTGTTAGATTCTAATTGTTTTGGTGTTTGCATCTGCCTGATCTGGTTATTAAATATTTTCAGTACTTGCAGAGACCATTAAATAAAACAAAGAAAGTGGAACACTTACTCTGGCATTTTCAGTTTGAAAGACAGATGGAACAGGACAGTATCTGCACCATTGCATTAAGAAGACTTCAGTAGAACTGTTCAAATTTATTTTCTCTTTTGACAAGAGGGAAAAAAAAAGTTTTACTCTGATTGTTGTGCATTTCCTTTAACTATCAGTGAAAATTCTAGACATAGCACTGTATATATTTCATCTTCCTTTCATTAAGGCCGATCTTTACACCAACAGGTATAAAGCATCCAGTTAATGTTTTATATCAGTGACTTTTCAGAAAACTTTGTCTTTTTTTAGATTTTTGGATATTTGAGATAGCCATTAAACAAGACTACGTTTTTTTGTATCTTTACAGTGATAGTAAATTGGACAAATTCACAAAAGGTTCCCCCTGATGCTGAGACAGTTAAGAAAGAAAAGTTCACATCAAGGTAAACTTGGAGAAATTCACTTAACTCAGTCATTGAGACATCTGCATTAGAACTTGAACTTCTCTATATAAATAGAAGGAGCAGTTACACATTCTGAAAGAGAGGGAAATTTATTTAGTAAATAGGAAAATATATTAACAGGAATTAATAAATCAGAATGAAAACTGGAGGTCTGTGGAATAGTATTTTGAAGTAGCTTGAGCAAACTAAGGAAGAGCTGTTATACCTGATGTCTAATGAAAAAAATGTAGCTGCATAAACTTTCACACTTACCATGTAACTGTCAACTGTCTTGAGAGTTCCTCTACAAACATTGGATTGTATAGTGTACTTTATCTGAATAATGATGACCCAAATTAAAGACCCATGAAATTGTGTTTATCACTAGTTTGCTTTTAAGAACCATTGATCAGAATGTACTTTTGATTTGGTAAATTGAAATCTATTGCAATACATGTAATATTTTTTTCATTCCAGGAAAAATTAAAAAAAAATCTTCTTGCACTTTATTGCTACAAGACAGGCATTGTTAGGCCAAGGATGCATTACAGAGCAAGAAAAATTAATTCCTTTGTTAACATGGTTTTCACCCTCCTTATGTGAAATTACTAAGTTCATCAGTATCTTGTAAATATTTGTTGGTTAATGATATAATTTATTTTAAATTTACACAAATTTTGAGACTCATACTTTGGAAATTATCCAGACACAATTTCAGTGACAATGTTTGGATGACACATGTATATATGATTATACTAAGACATGAGATCAAATTGAATTATAAGGAAGGATGGAGACTTGTAATTCTCCAATAGCAAAATAAAATAATCAACCAGAAGTATAAAAATACAATTTTAAAGCAAGCATAAATGATCATGCACTAGTGACTCAGATAATGTTGAAATTTCAAGATTACTTGAAGAAATAACTCTGTATGGATTTTTCATTGCCATTAAATGAGAAATTTCTATCATTATCTGATTCATAGATCAACCAGGTCTCTCAGAAGATTTTAGTACCAAGAATCACAAGACATTTCTTTCAAAGCATGAATGTCCTTGACCCCTAGAGATAAAATTTCAGCTAATTCATTAATTTAAAAGGTGCTACTTAAGGCAGAAATATTATTTTGTGTAAGATGAAATAAAATTATATTTAACAATATAAAGAATCACCTGCAGATATTGTGGGTTTTCAAGTGAAATTATTATATATGGTTATTTCACTAATAATTAGCGTGTGGATATTTTAAACTTCAAAATGTTTAAGCCATGAGTGCGAAAGTCTGATTTTTCTCCTCTCCCACTGGTATCTCCTATCACCAGCATTTATGAAGAATTACAGGTGCAGTTTTTTAATAAAACATCTTTTCCATAGAGTTTAAGTTCCATTTTGAAATATTTCAAATCTGTCTGGCATTAATAAGCTTGGAATTTTGATTAAAATACATCAACTTATTTTTATTTACTTAGCAAGTACATAAGTTTGGTCTTTTGAGAGATGCATAAACCTCTGTGATCTTATTTCCAAAACAAGGAGCTTTGGATAGAGGTCACCAATTCATAACTACCATTTCATACAAAGTAATCCAGACCTGAAAGAGAAGACAATCTCTGAAATATTTGTTTTAATTATGGAGTTGTGGGCCCCACTCTTGCATAAAGCAAGAAAATATTATTAGACAGAATAAGGTGGGTAGAATTTTCCAAAATCTCGAGTTTCCCAAAAGCCAGATGCTACTGCCCAACCTCCTTAAAGGAAAGCGGTTGTTCTAAAGTTTAGATTTTGATGGTGGACAACTGCTGGGACAAAGCTGTACAGAATAGACAAGGATGCAGTTGGAGCCTAAAGTTTTGCTTTCATTATGGCAAGTTTTTGTAGCATTGAAGAGAAGACAAAATATTAAGGTCAGATTATCTTCTCATGTTACATTTGAAAGGGTTTCAAATTACCTAACCTCAGCTGCTCTGATTTACATGAGAATAAAGGACAGGAAAATTCTTTATTATACCAACATATCTGCTGCTTCTATCTCCATCTCATCTTCAAGGCTAGTTAGGCAAGTGCATTGGCCTTACTTCCAACATGGCTGGTTTTGATTAAGCCAATGATGTAGCACATATCCCATCTACCTGAAAGCAAAACCTGTTTCATTTTCTTTTGACTGGGTGATCCACTGTTCTCCAGTTGCAGAAATGCACTTTGTTTTCATTTGCACTCATCTTTTTCTCATTAGCATGCTTAATGATTCCTATATATTATCCCTGAGATAAGCCTTTCTCAGGAAGTATTTGTTCACAGACAGTAGCTTAGTGTAAGGAAGTACATTGATTTCCTATACAAATTGCTCTAGCAAAATAAATAAAATAGAATTTATTTAGATAAGAGCTAGCAGGTATAATCTTGCAATGGGTTAATAGATATACTACAGAATATGTATGCGTAGTTAACTGTGTGTTAGACATTCTGATTTGTATATTATACAAATATTGTACTAATATCTCCTGCAGACATTTTCAAACAATAGTAGTCAGGGGATACTGTGGTAAACAAATTCTAAAAATTGGCAGTTGCATATGGTATGGCATCAGAGAAAGCAGAAGCAGTTTGTGAATGTGGAAATTTAATCCTGAAACCCAGCTATTGTATCTGGAATACAGTTTTTTATATTGATTAGTGAATAGAAAACATCAAATTTGGATGGAGTCATTAGTTGAGCAAACAAATATCAGACCCTAACTGCAAATTAAGCTGTCTCTTCTTTACTATGTACTCTGTAAATATAAACTCCAATTATTAGCATTTAGGAATCACTGATGTCTGATACACAGCATCCCATATGTTATAACCTAATTAAAAATGAATGGTCCCTTAACACATTAACATTTAGCCTTTAAATGTTTTCAAGAGGCATTTTCTCCTCTTAGTGCTTTGAGAGGCAATCAAGAGCTTCTTTTTAACTTTAATTACTATCTTTCTTTTCATCCTTTCCAGGAACACATAATTGGCAAAATGTTTACATCCTGTTGCAACAATAAGACAAATTATTTTCTGCGTGTTAAGGTGTTTTGACCTTAGATATGATGGCTGTAAGGTCTCCAAGGAAATGCTGAGTTAAAATCTACACCTTAATTAGAATTATATTTGAGTGCAGTTATTTGGGACACAAAATTTAAATTGCTGCATTACTGGTCATTACTCTTTCAAAACTGTAGAATTACTGTGCCCAGTGCCCTCAATCGAAATCTACTTAATTGCCTTGCTTTGTGACTCTAGTTGGATGGGTAACCTTAATTTCCTATGTGTTACATTCTGTTCAGCTTCTCTGCTGTAGTTTCTGCTGGCAAAGGGCACTTCGCCTTAAAAGTACATCTGTTTTAAAGTATTTCTGGTTGCAAACTAAGGTTCTTTGGGAATCCCATGCCTTGAAAAGCTTTCTATAAATGTCACACTCTTACGTTACTTTATGAAATATTAAAAAGGCCATTTTTTTCACTAATACAGGATACTAAATACTAGTCACACTGAATAGGACATTTGTTATCCTTAATTCTTTTTATATTATGATTAAAAGACACAGAATGAAAACACCTAGAATTTCCTAGGCCATCTAGTACATTAGATGTGAATCTACCAGGTGTTAATGCTTACACCTGCTATTAGAAGTATGTTTACAAAGACAATTCTTACATTCTTCTGGACTGATGGAAGTGGCCATTCAAATACCATAATTAAACAACTGGTATAGAGCCTACTAGCTTGTCAACGAGTAATATTGTTATTTATCTCTTGATGATCAGATAAAGATGTGCTTTACACACTCCAATCATCAGCTCAAAGTGCTCCTTATGTCTTCTACGAAAGCTGTGCAACTGAACAAATTATATTTACAGAACAAACCATAAGCAATTGCAATACCATTTCTACCAGAAAAAAGAAAGTCACTTTCAAAAACTTAAAAGTTTATACAGCATAAGAAGATTACTAGAAGGGAAAATATTGTTAATATGGGAAAAGCCTCCTAGTGGTATAGCTAGGATGGTTATTTGAACAGTCTGGCCCCTAAAAACATTCTGGTGCTATAGAAGCAGAATTAAGAATGTAGTGTGCAGCACTCTTTCTCTTATGTCTATATTATACCAGTGTAATACTGATGAAGTTGCTGCATCCTGGAGGAATGCTGATGCTGAGATCCCGTATGAGAACCATTTTACCAATAAGAGAAAATATTCAGATATCCACTTCTACAGTTGAATTTGCTGTGCTTAGCTGCAGAGAATCCTTAAACCTGATTTATTTGTAGGGTATGTGGCTCTGGTGGCTAGGGAATAGACAGATCCACTGCCTTTTTTAAGTACTGTTTTCCAGTTTGAAACAAAAAGTCTTTTTTTCCTTCTGGGATTTCTTATGGGAAGCATTCCTCTGAGACTTTCTTCAAAAGTAAAGTGATTTATGTATGATCTATTATTCTGAATAGAATTTTAAAAGGAATGATAGCTTTTTACTGCTTGGGTATGGGTAGGTTTTTTAGTTTTGCTTTTGTGGTTTGGGGTTTTTTGTTGGTTTGGTTTAGTTTTTAAACAAGAGAATAGCTTCAGCACAGCAAGAACTTCACAACTATCTCAGTATATCCTGAGGACTACTGACAACACTGTAACAACCATTTATAATTACTACAGGCCACTTTTTTGAAATAGGAGTGAAGATATCAAAATGTGATGTATACAGGGTAGGCTGATAGATAGAAGTCATTTTCTAACCAAGTCTCTAGAAATATCCCAGATAATAAAGAAAAGATTTTTTAGTAAATTTCCTATATGTTCACTGTGCTCCATTACATAATTGAGTATGTCCCTCCTGAGAAGGCTGCCTCTTAGTTGTCTATAACTAATTTTCATTCAGAATTAGTACAATATTTTGTTAACCAAATACAATCTACAATAAATCATTATGTACATCAGAAATCCCACAAGAAAAGTATCTTGTTAGACATAACCAAAAAATAGATAAAAATAACCTGTTTTGTTAAACAAAAATGATTGTATTTCCAGTGTCTCACTCCATCAAATTGGGGGGGGGAAAAATACACACTCCCACTAAAAAAAACCTACAACAAAACCTTGGAAAAAAAATATGAATGGAAAAGGGAAAAAAAAAAGAAGCATTGAAAGGGAACAGTTTCATCTTAACAATGGGACATTTAGTCATCTCATCTTCCTTTGGTCCACTAGAACTATACCAATGATATATGTGCATATTTAATCTCATATTAGTTGCTTCACTTGCATGCATAGCTACTTAAAAGATTTGTTTTCAATTACCAGACTTTGTTCATCAAGACATTTTCATGCATTGAAATAAAGATTAATATTAGAATAGCCTTATTCCTTCAAAAAAATTGTTTAAAGTTGCAGTAAGAAAAAGATCATGTCCTTTGTAATATAATTAGCTAATGAAATGATAGATAACAAGCAAGATTATTCACACTACAGTCATGAAGTTCCCCAATTCTCCCAAAGGCTGGTAATAATTGGGGGGTTTTTTTTCCCAAAAAACTTCCCACTCATAGACATCATGTGTCTAACTCCCTTTATGGTTGATGGAATATCTTTTTTAAGTAAAATGTGACATGCCCAAACAGAAATACTGTCTGTTTTCAGGTGCATGCAATTTCTGCAGTGGCAAGTTTTGCTGGAACTTGTTTGTGTTAATAGCATGAATTGTGACCACCAAAATAAAAGGCTAAAACAGAAAACAAAATTTCACAATAAAACGTTTTAAATATCTCTCACTCAAGTAATTTTCATAGGCACCTTCAGTTAGTTTACTCTCTCATTCATTAGTTCTATGAAGGACACCAGGAGAAATATATAGATTTCAAACAATAGAGCCTGTCTTGCTGTCACCCTCCTCTCGCTCCCTTGCCCTCCCTCTATGCCTGCTGCTCCCTGACACATGAAGTGGGTACTCAATTTTATGAACAGCTGGAAGAAATGTTTTGGAAACTACTAACTAAAATGCAGGCTCTCTCCCTCCCCAACACATGCTTATTGCTCTCTTCTTTGTCTTTTGCGCTTATTCAATCTTGAGTGCAAGCTTCCTATTAATGTAAATGTACCTTGAAAAGCCAACACATATTGATGCTATTCTTTTCATGGTGGTACTGTGTAGCACAATAACTTCAAGAGTGCAGCCATCACTTAGTCACACTGACCTTCAGTTACACAATGAACTACAAGCTTTGCATGTTTTTAACAGGGGAAAAAAGCTTTTAAATTGGCAATTTAGCTGCAAGTTACAATTTTTTTTAGCATTTAAGAGTTTTATGTTTTCCTTTCTAAGCAGTTAAGTGATGGGAATATAAATCAAATCATCATTTAGATACTGTTCATGCTGCAGAATAGCATTCTGTAATGAAACCGAGGTTCTTTTGCAATTTTACATTAAGATTCAGAAAATACTTTTGATTGTATGGGATGGGATTATCCAAACAAAAATATTGTGACTAGTTTACAGAATATATACATGTAGATGCACATGTATCCTTTTTTATCATGACAAAACCTTGCCTACACAAAGTCCTACTTCAATTTCAAAAGAAATTTCAAATCTCCCTGAGAAAATTGTAACACTAATAGTTATTTACCAATAATTTAACGTCTAGAGTTTTCAAGCAACAATTACACATCATAGTACTTTAGGAAACAAAGAAACAAATTAAGTAGAAGGTCAGGATAAAGCATGGGAAAGGTAAAATTACGAAGGCAACTGCAGTAATAATGGACATGTAAGGCTAAAACATGGGTGGTGTTTTTTTCCTATTGTTCATGCACTGTATTATCTGCGCTATTATCTGACATGATCTGCTGACCCTACTGAGTTGGATTACAAGAAACTGCTCTGGTTTAAGCACCATGGATTAGTTTTCTATATGATTTACCCATAATGTAATAACTGGAAAAGTTGTCTCAAATCACTTAAAACATTGTTAATTGTAGAAATAAAAGATCTTTCTATACTTCATACCCATTAGCAGATATATTTAAGTTGTTTTGTCTTTAAATTTGACATCTAATGTTGGAATGGCTTCGAAAGCATTAGCAATCCTTAAAATATGATCCTTTATATCTTTTGATTGGTTTTTTTGCATTGGGGGATGAAAGGTATAATCTATATTTTTGACTAGAAGAATTAGTCTCACTATGCTGCCAGTTTTACGCAGACCAGAGCCACCCCTTTTCACCTGGAGCTGGGAATCTAGAGCCAGGCTCCGGCTGGAGTTCTTGGAGAATCTGCAAGAGCAGAGCTTCCACACTCTTAATTTCTGATATCAGTGATTTGACCAGAATCAATTGCCACTAATTTTTTCTTCACCTGGATAGTTCTTCCTCACATGGAGGTGGTTTTGAACATATATACATACACTGGGGTAAATTCAATATACATTATCATTCATTATTCATAATTGAATATATGCAGGCCATATATATATATATGCATGCATATACATTATCTCTATCTTTTATTATGTAGAATAAATGGTTGATAGCTACAGTATTATCTATCATTCTTTTTTTAAATTCTTATTTAAATATTAACAGTGCCTTTTGTTTTTCCATCAATGTACAAAATGATCATTTCACTGAAACCAGCAGAATATCCAACTGTGACATATTTCCAACAAACAAGACACACTTGCCTTTGGACATGCCTTAAATATTTGGCATCACTGAAACAATTAGTGAATGTTTTTGCCAATCTCAGTATGTTTTTATCACTTTTAGAAGGCTTTTGTTTTTGTGTGAGCTCCTTCTGATGACTCAGAGGTAAAAGTCTGGCTTTTGTTTATCTTACAGGTTCAGAATAGCCAAGGCAGGGAGGGAGAAAGAAAGAGCATACACTGACTCTTACAGGTATTTGTTGGCTATACATGATATATGCAAATATAAACTTTTCAGTAACTTTCCTGTGCAAACAAGTAAGAAATAATTTTATCAATAGTTCCTGGGATATGTCTATATCTATGTATTTTGTATCTATATCTATATTTTATATCTATAAGGAAACTTTTAGCTGTACAGATATTTTGCTTTCAATCACCATAAAGTGTTAACAGATTCATTGACTGTATAAATCATACTTTATTGGTTGAGCTGTGTAGCTACACCTAATCTCTAAGACGTCTGAGAGCAGACCATATATCTAACAAGGGGCTGGGATGCTGCTAAATCTGGGAACATTTTGGGGTCCTTCAGCAGAGACACAGGTTCCCAACTGTCACAAAATAAACCCAGGCTGCACCTTTCAACGGTTTGTGTCCCCATTCTGTAGTGCCATTCTTGTATTTTAATACCTTTCCCTGTCTCTACTTTGCAGCAAACTACATGTTTTGCAACTGACTTCCTCTGTAGGCAGGATTCCTGTATCAGTAGGCTGATGCAGTATCAGCCCCACACCAAGCAGTGCAGGGTTATGAGCCTGCAGAATCTTGTTTCTGTTGGGTCCAAATGAGCAAGTATAAGGAAGAAACATTGGTGGGAAAGATTTTCCTTTATCTAAATTTTTAACATAAGTAATTTGTGCAATGACAATACATTCTCTGATCATTTCTGTTGCGCTGATGGTGAGACTGAGTCCTTTGTGGGGCAGTAGTGTCAGTTTAAGTGCCACCAACCCTCTCAGCACACTCACGACTTCCTGAGCCTCTCCAGCATGTCCTGTGCAGCTCCTCAGCTAGCTACTTGTACTCCTTAGCTAGCTCCAGGGCTCCAGTTTGGGAGCCAAATAATTGTACCGAGGAAGCTCTACTGAGAAAAACATGCATGTAACCACATGCTGAACCTGCCACTAAGTCTCATGGAAATCTGCTCATCACTACTACCTCCTTGATATAGCTCCAGCACGTACTATATTACTGTCTTGAAGCTTCCCCTGACACTGCCTCAGCATCCTGAAGACCAGCAAAAACTGCCACAGTGTTTCAGAGCTTGAGAGAGGATGCTGAGTGCCTGGAAAGCAAATAAACTTACTGGCCCCTGACATTAAGGTAACTGCTTTCCGAGGACAGCTGTTCCAGTGCTAACTCACCCAAGGGAGTTGGGTAAGTGTTTAGCAGAGGAGGGTGAAATCAGGTTTCCTACACACATCAGTTCAAGAATGCTTTCTTGGTACAATATTGTGTTAGGAATTAATTATAGTCATAAAAAGATTTAATGACCTGGGAAATTTTAGTTTATTTGGAGACCTGTATGAGAACAAATGTACTAGAACTTATTTGAGATTGAGATTTATTGTTTTACAAATAATTTGAAGTATTGATGGAGTTACTCAGAAGTAGTCTAATAACATAAATCCTTACCAGTCACAGAATCTCTTTCTTGTCAGTGGCAGAATATAATGTTATGATTTTTAATTTATGTAATTTTAAATTACCTGTTCATAGGTTGACATGAAGTTTTTGAAGTTACTAATGTCGTTTAATTCTTTTTTTTTTTATAAGCCTATAGAAATACATGGGGGATTTTTATATCAAGAAATTAAAAATTAAATTGTAAGAGCTAGATATTTTAACTAAAAGTAGTTACACATTATTATTAAAATATTTTCTTTTTAGACATCTGAGCAAATTCTGAACTATTGCACTTGTGATGTAAATCAAAGAAGATATGCCTTAGAGTTCAGCTTACAAAAATGACTATTTTGCCATCAGACAAATACAGTGTAGCTCTGATTCCAATGTTTCAACCAAATAAAATCTTTCTATTTTCAATGCAAGAGATAAACTTTGGTCATGGCAGAGACTTAAAATAAGAACCCCAATTACATCTCCTTCATTTAGGGCACATACAAATGCAGAGTACTCGTAGCTCTGGCTGTAGAAGAGTCTATATAGATATTGTGCATGGTTTAGCCTCAAAGCTTTTTCTAATTCAGTGAATATGAAAAAGAAATGAGCACACAGGATTGCTGTTGTGGTGCCTTTTTCTGCATATTAATATTTACCATATTTCTTGATCAGGGTTATAAATTTTCTAGAAAATGCAATTTTTTTCCTTTCCTTGCAAATCTTTTTGCTATCTATGCCACTGATATATTCAAAGCAAGTACGGTAATCTAGTAACCATGAAAACATAGCAATCAAATATTTGTTTTGTTAATTTTCGTCGGGATATTTATAACAGCAGCATAAGATATATTGGTGTACTATTATTATGAGGACCTATTTTTTCATATGGTTAATCAGATTTGGTGTCAATATGTAACTGACCAGATATTACTTCTCACCTATTTACAGCTCAGTAATAATATTGGTTTGATATTAAAAATTAAAAGATTACTTTTCTTTTTTACACTGTACTCTCATGCAGGTGATAAATTATGGTTAGAGAAAACACAAAGCAGATAATAGAAATAACTGCTTTTCAGGAGGCCTGCTGGGCTGATAAAAGTACAGTAAATCATAAATGGTTATTTTAATAAAATTTGTCCTTCTTGTCACTTTAAAAATGCTATGAACCTTTAAGCAATAAACATCTCCTTTTCAATAGTGATAAATAAGCACAGATGTGAATGATTGTTTATGTGTTAAACATATTTACCTGGAAAAGAACTAGTCATTGCAACTGTCTACCTTCTAAAGGGAGTAAGTCTTTTCGAGTGAGGCAGTGTGGATGCCCGATGGAATAAGTGAAACACAGTAGGAAGATATTTATCAGTTCTATATACCCAGGAAAGTCCAGAAAATCAAAGCACTGGACACATCCACATCTTCATACTCTTCTGGAAACATCTGTATCAGAAAAATAATTGGTTAGATCCACAAAACATTTAAATTTGTCAGGTAAATGTCCTTTTCACTACTCATAGTGATCAAAAATCTTTTTGTAGGATTAATGCCTATATTTAATCCCAGGGTGCTCATATTTATTTCTTCAATGCATGAGAAAATTTGAAACAAACAAAATAATCTAATGTTAAGTTCAATATATAGTTTATTATTATCAAATCCTTATCAATTCTCATTTTCTGTTCTACGTTAAAAATTAATGTTTGTATTATTGTAAGGGACATAACTTCATAAGTGGAGCAGGGAAAGAAATTCCTATTTATTATATGATGTCTAGAATGCCTTGAATTGTAAACAAAATTAAAAAGAAACTGTTTATTTCAAGTGATAGAGAGCTTGCATTTTTATGCTGTATGCCTCTTTCATGTAGGTACATAAGGCTCTGAACGATCATAAGCCAGAATCCAAGTTTTTACCAATAAAGTTTAAAGAAAATAAAGATAAGTTTTTCATAACAACAAGATATACAGACAAAATTTCAGATCTGATGTTTCAACATATACCTGTTTGGTACTTTAGAAGATGATGTGACAGAGAAAAAAAAAAAAAAAAAACCCAGAGAATTATTTTTATGAAAACTGGAGTTAATCTTGGAAATAAAGCTTCACTTCTTGTACAAGGTTAAAAAGATGTTCCAGCAAGAATGGATAAAAGATTTTATTTGTCTTCTTCCCAAGAATACATCCAGAAATATGTTAGTATTAAACTCTTTTTAAGATGCTATAGTGGAAAAAAATATTTATAACATAAAAAAAAACAACCCCAAAACCCCACCCACATTTAAATTCAAAGGAAACTGCAAAGACAATCTAGCATAATATAAGCATGACTTAGGTATTTTAGGGAGTTATGACATTAATAAACTGTGACAGGTACAGCTGAGAAAGGGGGTGGGGGAGAGAGAGTGAGAGAGGGAAAGAAAAGAGAAAGGGAATTATAAGCCTTTCTTTTGGCTAGTTTTCCTATGAGGTCTCTCTGATCAGAATGCTATAAAAAATTGGAGATTATAAAGGTTCCTCTTTCTAGCCAAAGCAGAAGTCTTGGAAGTGAAGTACTCAGTTTTTAGGGAATTCTATTCTCCATGCGATTTCAAAAGTTTTTGTTGGTCTGGACGACCAATGGTAGGAGCAGAAAGGACACTAAGGGAACAGCTAGGAACAATTAATGGTCTTTAGAAAACCTGTCTGGAAGGGTACAGAGTTGAAGACCCAACACTAACTGCAACAAATAGAACCCATGGTAGCCAGATAGATACATAAATATACAGACACACACACATATATATAAATATGTGTGTTGGTGTGTATATGCACATTCTTCTCAGGTAAGAATTTTTTAGTGCATCTTGACTTCTATATATTTGATAATATTGCATGGTGGATACTCTAAAAGCAACAGTTAAAAATGTGGTACAGAAAAGTAAAAAAGAATGTACATTCTCATGTACAACCCAGAAATGGAAAAAAATAATTGTTCTAAAAAAAGGTTAATAGAAAGGGTCAATAAATGCTGACCACTGGCAGGTTGGATTTTTTCCATGCTTAAAAGGAAGCTTCTAAAGTTTCATTATTCTTTTTTAAACCATTGCAAACTACAGCCACCAGCCTTCAGATCCCCAGATTTGTACTGTAAATGCATTCTTTTATCACCCAGCCAGGACAAGTAATCAAGAGGGCCATAAAACCAAAAAGATCTCTATCACAGAGTTCAGTAAACTGATAGGCAAGTTTTGGGGATTATTTTTAGACACCAAGCCCATAAATATTTAAATTTGGTGCATTTCTAATTTTAAAATTAAAAAAAACATTAAACACTATGCTGTTGGAGAAATCTGATATCTTTTTCTTTGCTTTATAGACCTTGATCTTATTACATAGTCTACTGATTTATTTTACATCTGAATGTTTTTCAATAAAACATCTGGAAAATGTATCTGTACTTCATTAAAAAGTATATATGTGTGTGCCAAATAGTCCTTCAAAAGAAATCTCAGGAAATCTGTTCTGTTTTTCTGTTGATCATGCATTCTAGGTTCCTCCATATTAGTCTAAGAGTTAGAACATGATGGTGACAAATAAACAACATTATTTCTAAGATTCTTGTTTTACATATCTACTGTTAACTTCTGGATTATTTTAATCTCAATCATTTTTAGCAACTTTTCAATTACTGTTATGTATATTTCTTAATCTAAATTTAACTTAATTTGATATTTAGTATGCATTTAGTATTCTTAATTAAAAGTAATCATCAGGGGGTTTTTTACTACTGTCTTTGGCTCTTATATCCTGTTTCCACACTTAGGTACTGCTTGGGTATAGTGCAATGCAGCACAAAGTTTTCAAACATGATAACAACAGGTCCTTCTGGTAGAGCCACGGATTACATTAAGTCCTTTATTTATGGAGCTTTACACAGCTTTGCACACTCAAGGACAATGGTGTACTCTAGACTCCTCAGAGATTGTAGAAAGTGGACCTCAGAGCCAAGAAAAGGACACAGTTGTCTTTGAACTCAGGATTTTGGGATAAATTAGATAAAAGACTTCTTCAGAAATCCAGTTTGAGACTTTATTAGATCCCACAAAGAGATATCCACCAAAAAAACCAAAGGACCTATTAAAAAAAAAAAGAACTGACAATAACTGGGATATCTATTCTGAGTGCTTGCTGTTACAAAAGAACTCATACACATCCTGTGTATTTGATCTCAAAATAACAATATTTCATTTGACAAAGCACATCTAAAATCTTTAAAATACTGAATATCTTCAACAACTATACAGTGATATAACTTCACTTGCTATTGATAACTAAAATGATTAGTTTATTCTAGTACAGTTTTAGCCTATCTAAAGCAACCATTTCTGAGACCGATAGAAACAGCTGGCCTTTTGATAAGTGAGTAAGATTTATCCCATAAAGTATCTTCAGTTAAATACCAGTTGCCTGAGGCTCTATGCAGAGAATTGTGAAACAAGACGGACACTAAATCTTGCTTACATGTATTCAGTAACCTGGTTTAAATCCCTCCACCCAACGTAAATATGACAGTAGCCATCAGCACTGCCCCAGGAGAAGGGACTTGGTCTCTAGGACAGCTCCAAGAAAAGCTTTTGGACAAATTACGTAGACAGACATAATTATCAGGAAGATTAATATAGGTTATGCAGAAAATTATCAGCCATTGATAGCAAACCATTAGATGTACAAGTGCAGCACTTAGAGAGGTCTACTTTTTCTGATAAGTGGTCCTTCAATGGGTACTATTAAGCAGAATCTGATAATGAACAAATATGCTCTTAAAACATGCTTAAATATTTTTAACAGTCAAAATCCTGTTGTTCTGGAGGTTTGTGCTCTTTACAGTTATTACTGATAATTACCTGCAACTTCACTATCCCATTTTTTTCCCACAGTTGTCCTAAAGCATTGTGTTCCTTTAGAATGTTTTCTCTTAATAAACTCAATTTCTCTTTCAATCTAGTGAACTGATCCCTTCCATGCTACATCAGAGGAGTGCTTGCTCAGAACCAATATACTTTATCATCTTTCCAGGCTGTTTTAACACTACAGACACAAACACAAAAACATTATTTTTAAGTATTTCTCATTCTTAGTAACCTCCTTTACTGAAAAGAGGAACAAGTATCTTCTGCTATTAAAAAAAGCCTGTATATACATGCATAATGTAAAGGCTTGATTGTTTCAAAGAATTTCTAAGGAGTCTCTACATATAAATATATCTAACATATGCAGTATTGTACCCCTGATTATATAACATCTGAGAACCTCACAAAGCTTACATGCACTGAGGTCATCTCAGGAACTCTCTAATATAGATGATGAATTGGGAAGTAAGGTAAAAAGGCTGATTTGGCCAACATTCTAATTTAAGCAAAGGTAATAAAAATAAGTTTTACATCCTCATGTCATATTTTAGTTACTGAGCTATCATCCTTTGAAAGATATTTAATTGTTCTATTCTTTGAACAACTTAATAGATACAGACAGAACAAAAGAACCACCTGACTTCCTTTCTTTTTATCACCTTTCCTTTCAAAAAATAAAAGTTAATATTTCAGTGCAAGACCTCAGACTTTTCTAATTCTTAGAACTGCTGACAGAAAAACAAACCTCTGCTGTTACTTGAAACTATCACTTAAATCTTGACTAGAGATTATGGCAGAGGATAAACCTTTGTTTCTTCATTGTCATAATTAATAGGAAAACAGCTAAAGCCATTGACCTCTGTCTACATTAACAAGGTGCGGGTCAAGCTGTCCTGATTCTGGAATTTTGTGATGGCTCAAAGCAATACATAAAAATCAACTCTGCACCGAAAATGCACTTCTAGTTCTTGGTATATCAGACAGGAACTGACATGCTTTTCAATACTTACTTGTCCCTGCCAAGCCTCTTTGTTTCTCATGTTTTCAAAGGCTGTGCCTGCTCATCTATATGTAGCTGCTGTTGTTAGAGCTGTTCCAGCTTTAAACTTCAATTTTTGCACTTCTGCTCACAATCTGTAGTCTTGGTGTGAGGCAGTTCCCTCAAAATGGGTGCAGAATACTCATGAGTGCGTAAGTGGAGTTGGTGAAAGAACTGTGAATTAAAAATAAACACACACAAAAAAAAATCTTAAACTGCACAAAGGAGAAAACATAATCCTGTAACTTTGCAAATGTCAACTATAAACATATTAGAATAAAATAAACTTTGAATCGTCAATAGAAATAAACAGGGACCATGTTCACAACTTTTCTCAGCAAGTCCAAACACACTAACCATAGCTTCATCTTATCTAGGTAAGTAGGAAATTATTCTAGAAAATGTTTTGGAGGTGTTCATTCAAGCACTGATTCTGAAATAATAATATAGCTTCAGGCAAAACTTGACAACATTGTGTAAAATTACTAGTGCTCACGATAACCATGTCTTAAATTAAAGGTATGGTAGCTCAAAAGCTGCTGTGCTGCTAAGGCTTGTTCCTGTTAAGAAAGGTCTTTCAGGGAGTACTCAGTTTCTGTTTTTCTAAAGCAGTATGTGCAGACAATCTGGTCACTGTTGGTGCAAATATCTCTTCCTCTGCAGTTTTTGGCACATGAAGCTATACTTCTGTATCTCATCCAAGCCATGCATTTATGCATAATTTTGGAATTTCATCCCTTCTTTTCTTCTTTCTTTGAAATGCTTTCCCAGTAGTCTTAGTAATCTCTTTTAATTGTGTTATTTACAGTTTAAAATACTAACTTTAATTCTCTCAAATACTGCAGAACAGGTTTTCTGCTAATGAGGTTTACTACAGATTACCAAAATCAGTACATAATTCTCTTGATTTAAATGAGTTCTGAATTAAGCTCTCCTTCATGCAAAAACTATAATGCATTTAAGATCCTTTTGAAGCATTCCTCCTGCATAGAAGTGACATGGTTTATTACATGTATAAACTGAAGGCACTCATCAGTTTTCAGCTATCATGACATATAGAAAAAAATCCTTGTATTAGCTATTTCAGTTTTAGTACCTTTGAGAGCACAGATTGCAAGCCCTGAAAAAAAAAATCACAGAACATTTTCAAAGTTTTCATAAAACGAGTTAGTAGGAGACATGAAATCATCAAAGATAGCTCAATGGATTCTATTGGTGGCTCCTACTGACATCAAACCAGAGCCTAAGTAAGAAAACTCTTGGTTCACAGCTTTGAAGAAAAGCATTTAAAGGTGCTAAGTGTCAAACAACTAGTAAAGATACATTAACTCCTGCTTAAATCTTTTACACAATCACACTTTTTTTCTAACTAGAGGAATGCAGGGCAAAAATAGCCTAGATCAAAACATGAAACTGCTAATCTCCAAGAAAAAACAGCACCTCCTGTCCAGGACTGACTGTTGCTAGAATTATAAAGGAAGCTTGCCCTATTAACACTTGGCAGTTATAGCAAAGGCTTCCCTTATCAGAGTAATACAAGACTTTCAGCTGCAATAAATCTAATTTCCATATGTTGTGGGTTAAACTCAGCAGGCAGCTAAGCACCACACAGTTATATCCACAAATAGGTTTCATATCATGAAGTTAGCTTTGAAATAACACATATAAAAGATCAAGACAGAACAGATCAAAACTTGAGAGGCATGAAAATAAAAAAGAAAAAAACCCCAAACACATACATAAGTGAAAAAGATTTTGTTGGATTCAGAGTATGTATCCAGTATATCCAATGTATGCTTCCAGAGTTAAAATTTAATAGCAGTAACTCAGCAAATAGGTTAAGCAGAATCAATGTCACATGACACCCTTAATTCCAGGTAAATGTGTAGTGTATTTTCTCTTGGTATTTAGAAACTGGTCAAACTGGAATTTAAAGAGTGCGAGTGCCAAAGATCAAAAAAGGTATTTGCTTCAGCCCTAAGAAAGTGAACTAGAATAGCATAGTAAAACATGAAAATATCAGGCTGTATATTTAAAATAGTGCCATTGAGCATGATTTCTATAAAAGCATGTATTCTTATTTTTCTAGAAGGCTAAGACAAGATATGCGAAAGGAAACAAGCTAACGTAAATCATTGGGACCTTCAAATTTCTTTTGACAGGGTCCTTGGAAAAAGGTTTTAAATGAGGTATTAATAACCACACAATGAGAAGTAAGACTTAAGATTGATTACAAATCAGTTAGGAAAAAAAAAAATGAAAAATGGCAGTATGAAAAAGAAATAACATTTTTTACCAGAGCTGAAGGCTGAACTAGTATGGTTCAAGATTTTTAAGACATGGATATGCAAAGTACTAAATTTATAGATGTACATTATTAGTTGATTAAGTAGGGAAAACAACACATGGTATTGTTAACCACTCCAAAAAGACTTAATTCAACAATAAGGTTGACTGGATGACAAATTCAATTTAATTTAACTTAGAAAAGAGAAATCTAAACTATATTTAAAAAAAAATGGTTTGGAATAACTGTAGATTAAGTATCACAAATTGAGAAAGAGACAATAAAAAGCTATATGGATCTAGAACAATATTTTAAACTGGATTATAAAGTATGCTCCAGTATTCTGGGTACTGGTAATACCAGCTTCCTACATTATGCCCTTTGTCAGGAAAAATTCTTCAGAAGCAGCAGAGGAAAAAGAAAGTCTTTAAAGTCCACCACACTAAGAAAGCTGGGAGTTCAAGTTTAAAATTCTGATTAGCCTATGCAAACTGTATAGTTTTTTGTCAGGGTTGCGTACTCAGTTTTACTCTTCATTAAGCCTGCTATATGTTCTGAGGTACTGAACCTTGGAATGCTTGATGTGTTGAAAGAAGAATGGCATAGATCAAAATAAGAAATAGGATAGTCCATTGTTTATCCATTTATGCGTTTGTTTATTTCTTCATATTATCTTTAATATCACCTAAAAATACTGAAGGAAATATAATAAAAATTATGTGAAAACAAGATGAGGTTATAGAACAAAGAGCTGGTAACTACAGTTCCTATAGTATTGTAATTCAGAGACCTCTGTCCAGCTCTGCTTCCCACCTAATGTCCCTTGAATACCAGGGGTTTAAGGAGAAAATGAGAAACTCAGTTAATGGATTTCTTGGCACCAGTGCATTTGTTTTTCCAGGGTAGCATAATTTTATGTTTACATTTCTGTAATAATATTTACCTTCAGGGTTCAATTCTAATTAATTAAATATGGAAAAAAAGTCCAGGTGACTTTCACCCCTTCAACTTCAGCTTGAATTTAATCCTTTAAAAGCAAGTATAAACACCAAGTCTAAAATAAAATTGCTCTACCGGGAAAAACTAAACTCAACGCCATAACTCCCAGCCCAAATAAGCCTGAAACACATAGTGAAATTTGAGTCTTAGTGTAGCTGTGTGCATGTGCAAGCAGTTTTAACTTGTGCTTTTCAAATTATTTTTCACCTTCCCCCTTAGAAGCATAACAAATGTCCAGGACAACAAGCTTTGAAGATTTGGGTTTCTGTTAAGTTTTTCATCCATGACAAAAGAATTCATAAAGTACAATGATAACTCACAGTTAAACAGGTATAGGTCTTTCCATTTTCCAATTATAAAACAGTAATATAAAAGATTTCCACTACTCAGTTCCTAGCATGTATTCCTCTTTCTCACAAGTGCAAAGCCACAGTTATTTCTTTTCATGAGACTGTGCTGTGACAGCATCCTTAACAGATACTCATAGGTTATTATAGGAGTTAACGGCAACAATTACTGCATGTGAAACAGTGATTATGAAATAGAGCTTGCCAGAAATCTTCATTCCACAGAAGCGTTTGGAACACTTTTTTGGAACTACTTTTTCAGGTAGTGAAATCCCCTGCATGCCAGCCACAAGCTAGATAATATGTAATAACGAGGTTCCTATGGGAATGTTGGGTGAATGTCAGATTCTGGAGAATTGTTCAGTGAAGGTAGATATTAGCATGAACATAATAAAACAGTTATATGTCAGTGAGATTTCTTTTTTTTTTTTTCCATCACACTCTTATGACACGTCTCTATAGCATTGCCAATTAAGTTTCTTCCATAAACTGTTGAACTTACTACCAGCTTTGACCTCTGAGGTTTTCAGGATAACAATATCCATAGCATTTTAATTCAGTACACCTTTACAAAGAGGCCAGCTTTTTGTCGCCAGTATATATTAGAGAATTTCAGCTTCAAGTTCAGAAACTTACTTTTCTGTTATCAGATAAAATAAATGTTTTCTATACTTTTTGTATGGCTTGTCTTTCATGCTTAACTGTTCTGTATACTCCTATTTCATCCAGTGGGACCCAGTCTCCTTCATGCTGTTTCCCATGCATCAAAGCATACTTAACTCTCCAAAGAAGCATGCAATTTCTCATGTGCTTGAGGGAAGGAGGAGTTGTTGTACTGTACTACAAGTATACTCATCTGCTTCCAGGATGTTTTCACATGGAGGTGTGGAGGTGTCCTATGACTCAAAATCGGGGGTCTGATAAATACAGCTAAGTGTGCAGCAGAGAAAGGGACAGGATTCCACGGCCTAAAAGGCCTATACAGTCCTACACTCTTTGTTTCTGTTGTTTAAAGTAAATAACGCAGCAAACATTTTATTCTCTATACATCTCTATACACTTACATGCAGGAACATTCCTGTTTGTAGTCACATCCCTTCAGCATTTCTATATAATGTATCTGAGAAAGATTTCTGTTTACATTGAATGTATTTTTATTGTTGCTCAAGGTCACAATTGCAGAAAATGTACTTCACCTCACATTCTGCCAGAAGCAGGCTGGTACCTAACCCTGCTGAATGCATAACAGAATTCAGTAAATAGCATTTTATATCTCCTTTAAACTAGATATCACTTTTTATTAATACAGCCAATGGGAGAAAATAATCCCCAAAAGATGGGATTGCTCAGAAAAAAACAAAATGGAAAAATGTTGGATGGAAAGAACATTTTGGCATCTATGAAGTATATTAATTTAGAAATTTGCTGTGAAATGTTTTCCTATGTTCTCTTAATTGTAAAATGAAAAAAAATCTATAAAATAGATAAATATAAACCCAAATAGAAACTCTACTACTTGAATGTAATTAAACCACACATGTTGTCTATTATACAAAAAAGACTTAAAGAGCTAAAAACACCTACTAGGACATGCTGCAGAACACGTGCAATTTCACAACCATTTGAAGTGCCATATATAGTCTCAAATACAAACAGATTACTAGTAAATGCACATCTATTGGGACAGCAGTAAAAATGAATAATTGCTCAAGACTACCTATAGTTGTAGGATTTTTTTTTTTTTAATCTTTTTTTTTTTTTTTTTTGTACAAATGGTTCCAAATTGTGTGGGCACTTTTCATACATAGTTCACAACTTCTGCTTTCCAAGAGCACCTTCCCTGAAATATTGTGCCACATCATAAAATCATAACATACTAGAGTTGAAACCAGGAGCACCAGACCACATTTCAGTTTGCTTGTATCAGCCTGGTCATCTGAGCAGTAACAGACAAAGAGGAGCCTAAATCAGGAGAGGTCAAAGGAGCCAAGGTCAATTCACAAACTGCTGCACTCAGGTAACTGCAGCCTTCTGTTAGGTCTGGTTATCTAATACCTAAGGACTTCACAAGCAGCAATAAATAAATATCTGTGCAATAAACTGGATAGCAGCATTCTGCCCCATCTGACCTTTGGAAGGTGACTATATGCTTTACTCTAAGTAAATTTACCATGTAAACACCAACATGGTTGAATGTATTCCCATATATTCCACACAACTGTTAGTTCAACTTAATGATTTCTCAAGATGCTTTACTGAAAGAAAAAATTGTTCAATTGACCTTTTTTATTTTTCATTTCAGAATGCTGATTACATATAAACCAGAAAGTATCAGTGAAGGTTTAATTTATCATAATGCTGAGCAGAATGAGAAAAATAAATATGCTAAAAATCTCATAAGCCTATGACTTAACAACTCCACTCCTTAGACACAGCACTTCTTTCAGGCAGAAAAGATAGTGTTTCCCAAGAATAAGGCAAAGACAACAGAAAGAATTCCCTTAATACAGTTGAGACAGTGAACACCATACTCCAAGTGCAAAGCTTATTCCCTTGGATTACTGCCTCCTACACAACAGAGACCACACATACATAAATCACATCGTCTGCCAAAGGAAACCAGCAAATAAAAAAGCTCTATCAGAACAAGATATTTCAACGTACTTTCCCTCTGTGATAAAGGAAAACAAAATAAAAATAATAAAAGAAAGACTGGTGTCAGCTATTAGCACTATTACTAAACAGCTACCAAAATGTATCATTTTGGTATGGAATACTGTAAGGAATAAAACAGAAGGAGGAATAATAAGAAGTAGAAGATGGGTGAACAATATCCCTGTGATGCTGACCCAGTTTCTGGTTCAAAGAAGGGATCATTGAAGTATCTTGTTTTGATAGAGCTTTTTTATTTGCTGGTTTCCTTTGGCAGACAATGTGATTCTGTTTTCATTGTTTATATCGGTGGTTCAGCCTTTCAGGAGTAGTAAAAATAATAATTCAGAGCTAAGGCTTGCGTGGTAATGCCCATTTCATAGATAACCGGAGTGCTTTTCTTTACCAGCGTGCTTCCCCGAAACTCAGAGGAATCACATTGTCTGCAATAAATACACTACTTAGCACTTCTAACTGTGAGCTGTAAAACTGTATCTTAAAATACAGTCATGTAATCTATGTGCAGTACTATTGTGGTATATCTGAATTACTAAAATTTTGTAAGAGTCCTTTTGTTAGTAGTCAATACAAAGGCTAAAATAGCTGACTCAAAATCCAATGTGAGCAACAATGTCAATTTTTCAAATAATTCAATATATTGAGTATGCAATATTGCCATGAAAAGAATAAAGATCGAAGAGACTCGTTTGGGCAAAATTGGCATAAAAACACACCACATTCAAAGACAAAAACACTTCACAGAATGGATAAACCTTAGACTAAATAATCTCTATTTCAGCTCTGGCTTGCAGGACAAAGCTATATTTGCAACAGCTTTATTTAAAAGTAATTAGAGCAACTGCACTATAGTGAGGATTAATCTTCCATTCATTTTTTATGTTAATCAAATTAAAAAATGGAACCTTGGAAGGCTTTTTAGCAAATGAAATATTGCCATTATTATTAACAATTTGAGTTTAAAATTATTTCTATACGTGAAGATTTTCTAGATTTTGTTTTTAAAGGATAACATAGCAAAACATATGCAAGTTTTGTGCATAACAACTTTAATTGTTCCTATAACTAAATTAATTATGATCCTCTTCCTCTCATAGGAGCTAAGATTTCTGAAAAAATTAACCAAGATTTTCCCCAAAATATCAGTGGAAGATGTGGGTAGAAAAGGCAAGTGATAAAGTTTGCCTCCTCCTTATACCCCAAGTCCTTTTTTTATTACTTATTTCTGTCACTCAAGAACAAAACCTTGCAGCGGTTCTTCTAAAATCACCAGATAAAATTTAGTAGGATGACTTTAGTTCGACTAGTCCATGTGCATAGCTGTTTGATAACCACAGTATGCATCCTTCAATGCAGGTGGAAAAAGCCACTAGTGCCTGCTTTTCTTCATGCTGCCCTTCAGCAGCAAGTCCATTGGCTTGTGCCTAGAACTATTCCATAAATAAATAATTCACCTGACACTTCTGAGTTCACACTGTATTCTAGCCTTAAAAACACTCTATTTTCAAAGACTCCTAGGGATTACTGAGTTTGTCAGATTTAAAAAAAAAAATGTTTTTGCATATATAAAACAGAAGGACCTTTTTAAAAAACCAATGGCAGTCAGGCACTCTCCTGTCTGGAATTAGAATAAGAGATTACTTAGTAGGTTGTGGATGAAACATATTTCCCATATCTTGAGCAAAGAGAAGTATATAAATCACAGTTGTGCAAATGCCCACTACAAACTTTAATCTACCCGTACCAACAACTGTTATATACTTGAAATCTGCAAAAACATAACAATATCTACCTGCCTAAGAAAAAGCTACAATAATCAGATATGTGATGAAAAAGGAAATAATGCAGTACTGAAATCTGACAAGGAGATATCATCAGATCATGGGGGAGAAGAAGAAAAAGTAATTTTAAAAAGACCCCACTGTTTCAGTATCTCAGATCAAAGTTAGTTATCTGGAAAGTTGGAGAGGTTTCCAGATGAAGGAACAAGGTGCCTTTGACTTGGTTTCTTATTTCTGTTGTTTTTCATAATTCCTGTTTTGTTTTTATTCTCTTCCTTTCCGTTTCACCTCTGATATAGAAAATAATATAATTTAATTTCCTCTTCTATTTTTTCCACATTTTTAGTACATAATTTGATTTTTAAACATAGTCTTCACATTTAATTTTTTTTTAATACTTTGTACTTAGTTTTTTGGGTTAAAAAATAAAAAGGTTATCCTTTTTATGTTTTGTGAAATATCTGAAGCTGAATAGATATCATAGTTTGCTTCTCACTCAGAAGCCAAGCATCAGTCTTAACCAATTTAAGGTCCCTCAGAGTAATTCTGGGTCATAAAAAAACCTATAAAATTTATAAGCATTTACCTGACTTCTCTGATTCTCTTCTGTTTTGTACAGCATAGCTATTGTTTTAATAAATGTAGATGTTAAAATTATTCTATTTTGTTCTGCATTTTCTTTTTCTTCTTACTTATGTACTTTTCTTTTTCGAGAATCTACGACTTATCTCTGCAGAAATGAACTAAAAATTTCTGTAATCTTGATCTCCACAAGCTGTACTTTGCTACTTTTCATTATTATTTCCCTGCTTCAGTGGGTTTTGTAAGTATTTGAGCAGCCTGGTAGCAGTGTTTATAGTCAGTTATCTTTTTCTTTTAAGAACATCATGCAATACTGTGGGTTTTGCATACATCTTTTTCATTTAAATATATCAACAAGAAGGTATTGATTGAAATACTCCACTGCTTTGTAATCAAAAGTACCTGGCATCATTTGCGTTTCAGAGCCAAAAAGCTGAAACATTCATCATAAGTCATAAATAGAGGCTGCTGGTATTTTGTAGACACAGCTGGTTTGCCCCAATTTTTTTTTTTTTTAATATATCTTAGCTAGAAAATCAAGGGAATGTAAAGAAAAAGTAATGACATGTTCAAGATTATGAAAAGCTGTGTTTTTTCTCAGTATTCCCTTTGTAAATAATTTCAGATTATTCTGTCAACAGACCACCGTTTGTGGGAGTCAGATAAACTCTTTTAGTTCTTCCCCAGGTTGTTCTTTCTGTGGTGTCTGCTGCAGAAAGGCCAGTGGTAATAGACTGCGAGCTTCTGAAAAAGAGTAGAAGGAAAGCAAGACAGTGGACATCACTCTTGGGAAGGTGGAGGCAGAAGGGTAATGGGTGACCATTTGTTGGGGAGGAGAAGGAGAGAATGAAGTGGGACTACCATGCAGGGATACACACTGGGATGCTGGAAAGTGAAGAGGATGAAAGCAGAAAGCTGATGTCCTCATTTAAAAGGAGGGAAAAAAACTTGAAACTGTGCTACAAAAAAGGGAAAGAGAAGAAAGGCACGTATCTATCTGTGATGGCATATAACCAACTCATTACAACTAACACTGCTTATTCATACTAATGGCACATAAGGAAAAATAAAATAACAATAATTAAAAAAACCAAACAAACACAACAGATAAAGCATACTAGGATTCAATTCTCATTTTACTCACCATTTCTTCTGGTCACAAAAGATACTTGAAGACTGTAAAATTGGACAGTGTCAAATATTTATGAGCTTAGAGCACAACGGGGTTGTACTCCAATTCATTTATTACACACATAGGTCTTGTTCAGAACCTTCAGGAACAAAAGTATAAATTTTTTCACATAAAAATGCAAAACTACCAAGTTCTAAGGAGACAGAAACTCATATTTTTAGCCGGCATTACTAATGGACAGTTTTAAACAAAGTTGTAGTATAAGTCTTGCCAAGGCATAGCTATATGACTTCAACAGATCACAGTGGCCCTGAATTTAATTCTTACTTAAAACATAAATCTGAGCCTCAGAAATTACTTGCTTAAACTGGAAAAGCATAGGAAAAGCTATTGCTTTTTCTTGTGTTTAGGCTGTAAGAATAATTTTTATAGTCAGTCCCTCAAGAACCATTAATTTCCTTTAAATATCTGGAGAATTAAAAACTAGTTATCTTTCTTCTAAGATGGCATAACTTCTAAATTCAGTGGGGTTTTTTAAATGCAGAATTACTACAGCAATGATTGTAGTAAATTTGTTTTTGACAGATTGCTCTTGGTCTCATTTAACGGTAGCTATAGTAACAGAGTTCTGCAATTATTAATTGTGAGTGCATGTTCTATCTAAATAAATAAAGATATCTGAGTTATGTCTTTAATTACATCTGCTATAATTAAGAGAAACAATTTTAAAAGGATATTTGCATTATTGAAATTTTAATCTTGTAATGACATTGATACTTAGGTGTTTAACTGTAGTCTGAATCTACATTGTTAGCAGATAATTTTGTTGCCTCAGTTTGAATAGGCACAGCAAAATTTCACTGCTGGGAGGAAGATGAACCTCTGAAAATTACTACATTTTGGTTAGGAGTCAATTCAGTTGCACAACATAAAAGTTACCTTGGGGGTTAGAATTCATTCCTGCTTACCAGAGGGAAGTGTAGCCCCTAATTGTGGTAGGAGCAAAATTAATTCCCTGTTCCTGCCTTCCTGTCAAACATATTAGAAAAATAAATTGAAGTTTACTACTAGAAATACAAGATGCATTAGTTGCAAAACTATTTATGTTACGTGCAAATACAGAGGCTTTATCCATAAGCAAGCTGCAAATAGTCTGGGTTTCATTTTGCCTAAATGATAGGGAGTCACAGAGACAAATTTAAAACAATTCTGTGAGTCAGTGACTTTGATTCTCCTTTTATTAAGGAAATATGTTCTGGAGCAATAAGTCACCTGTATCCTGCTTTAAATAGAGTGGGAGAGTAGATCATGATTTTTTGCATTGTGCAGTGACCCTGAGCAGTAGGGTCATAAGCATATTGTTAGGTTTATCACCAATTTGTTGCAGAAGTTAAGGAAAAGTGGTCACCCAGCTCTGAATATCATGTTTAAGGCTAGATGTGTTAAGACATAGTAAGCAGCATCTTTCCATATTTATTGGATGCCTCCACCCTGGAAGTTTTCAAAGGCAAGTTGGATGAGGCTTTGAACAACCTGGTCTAGTGGAAGATGTCCCTGCTGATGGCAGGGAGGTTGGAACTAGGTGACCTTTATGGTCCCTTCCAACCCAAACCATTCTATGATTATGGAATTTTTTATTGTAAGCATAAAAGTCAAGCTCTATTGTGATACATACAAGATGTTTATTGCTTAGAAATTTTAAATTACAGGTTTCATCTGGTTATTCACACAGAAATATCAGTGGTTTTTTTCAAGTCTTTTTCTCCTTTAGCACTACATGGGTCACTTTACTTTGTATGTATTCCAAAATGTGGCCTAAAGAGAACAGTTTTGACCTGATATTTTTGCAGAGATTACACTGGCTAAGGACTAATGCAGTTGTTGAAAGATTTTAAATAGCACAAAACTTTGTGACTCCCTATCAAAGTTTTGCTGATAACTACTATTCTAGACACTGAAAACAGCATAAAAAACCCCAAAGTTAACATCTGTAGTATGTTTCAAAGATACAAATCTAGGTTACATACAACCCCAAGCTAACTTTAACCATCCTAGCTTAGATACTGAAAGGAATATAGGTGTGGCACCAGAACCTTCAAAGCAACTTCCACAAACATGCTCAGAACTACAGTTGTCCATCACTTACACCTCAAATTAAGCTGTAATCTTAAAGTGGATCTACCTTTAAAACAGAGCTTTCTGTTGTATGTGTGAGGCATTAATATCTCCCCTTTGCAATAGAATATTTCATATTGAGAGAGAAAACTACATTAACAGAGAGAGGTGCTATTAAATCGTCTTTGAACATTTTAGGTTCAAGTGAAAAACACTGATTTGTTTTCTTGCTCTGTGACACATTGTAAAAGTTGGGATAGCACACTCAACAGGATAAGCACAATTATTAGCAGTGCTTCTTAACCATACGTACTGTTACGGAGATAATAGGGCTTTTGATAGATTTAGGCACATTTGGTTGCTGAAGAACACTTTACCCTGTTTGCTGCTAAAAAGCAGTGACTGTTCAATGCACCACTGGAGAACATTGTTGAGCTGAGCACATGACTAGCACCTTTCCTTTCAGAAAGAGGTACAGTTGTTAAGAAAATAGTCCTCTGTTATGATAGATTCACCTTACACTTTTATTGCTATTATTACCATTTTTTTTTCCTTGTAATTCAACCTAACAATTACTGTGACTGATGGTTAAGGAAACATCAAGCTTTCCGTTTTCAGACAGGTAAGTTTAGCCAAACAAAGAAAATATGAAATCTTTACTTAGGCATTGAAGATATCTAATCTGAACGAAAACTGTAAAGTGTCTTTAAGAACATAATCATCCAAATAATACTTTTAAGAGGTCAAAACAGCACCTGTTACTCTTCAGCTCATTCAAACCTTTACTAGCCCACCAATACAATTGATAGCAAACCATCACTGCTGTATTAAACATAATTGCTGCCAAACCAATAATATTTTAGTTGGACTCTTTCAGTATAGAGATTTTATATAGAGATGTGCAACTAAAACACATGAGTATCAGGAAAATTCACCCAAAGAAACACTGTTACGAAAATAATTGGCTGGCCACTGCAGTCTTAAGAGCCTTTGCTTCTGCAGATTCATTATAGTGCCTCCATCACAGTTATAGTGTGTTGAAAATTTTTCTCTTAGCTTTGATTACTAGCTCTATTCCCCCTGAATAAAAGTGTAGAAGAATTTAACAGTTAAGATTTTTATTCACTATTTCCCATCCATTTTCATTTCCAGTTCCTTGAAGTTCCACTTGATATTAAAATTACAGCCACAGAGAGATACAAATGGTCTATGTAGTCTGCTATCTTAACAAATTAAATTAACTTTCCTTTTTATTCTCTTTCACTATTATCTACTTACAATACAGGAACACTCAAAATGTTGAGGGTAAAAGTGACTTCTGTGATCAATGCTGCACATTCCTGTGAATTTCAAACATGGAACAAGAGTAAAAGAGAAACCTGCAATGCAGGTAAGAGTTATACAGTGCATGTCAGAGATGCTTGCCTTGAGGAAATAATGGAAGCCCAATGATAACATCTATATCCATTTTTACAAGACTTATTATTTATTCTAATAAAAGTCGCAATTACTTCTGCTAAATGAATGCAGTTGTCTTATAGGTAATTAATTTTCAAATTAATATGCAATCATATTCTAACTTTATAAATCTGCTTTTTTCAGTATTGCATCAAAGTCTCAGAACAACTTTAATTGAAATTAGATTGCCCATTTCTGTGTTGTAAATTAACTTGTGAACTGGACAAATATTCAATTTAAACATTGTGTTCCACACATAAGCAAGAGGATGGAGGTGGTGCTCAAACAGGCACATTTAAAAGTTGGGGAAAGTGAACACTGATCCTCATTGTGCTTTCACTACTTTTAAATGTCATCCAACAAAGCTTTTGTAAGTTGAGAGTTGGGGGCTTTTTTGGATTTTTTTTTTCATTTGGAAGTCCACGTGGTTTTTTGATTCATCAGTTTTTTCACAATATTATCCTTTTCAACCATGAGGTCTTCATTATATTAACATATTTTTCCCTCTTCCCTCCTGCTTGTCATGTTGACATATTGAATCTCATCTTAAAATAGCTCTAATACTGCTATAAACATTACTAAAGTAGACCCTTTGCATGCATACTGAACTTTATTAACCCACATAAAAAACACTGTAAAGTCAGTCTTTCAGTCTTAAAATAAAGACTTTGAGGTAGCAGAACCTAAATCTCATTGTACGTTTATAGAGTTTGTGTGTATGATAGTACTGTAAAGGAAATGTCAAATGCCTTTTAAATCATAGTCATTATTTGAGCAGCTTTTCTAGTTGAGATAAACTGAGTGGAACTTTTCCTTGGTGCCATCAGTACTTTGTTAAGCTTTCTGTTTGGAACTGGAAAAAATCAATAACATGCCTTCAACTGAAATAAAAAAAAAAATCATTTACAATATTTTTATCTCAGAGATACAGCATATCTTACAAAAGGGTTCAGCAATAAGCAAAAAAAAATATTTGGAATAAGAAAAGCTAGAGCCTAAAGAAAATCAGAAAATAATATTTTTGATAGAAAATAATATTTTTCCCCCTTTAATAAAAGGGGGAAATTGAGATACAAAATAATTATTATTATCTAAAGATTGATCATGACACTTTTTTATTTTCACATACTAAAGATTAAGAGAACATTTAAAAAAAAAATCCTTAGACCTTTCCAATGGTTCCTTTTAATTCTTAAATTTTACAGAAGGACTGTTTAGCAAGTTCAATTAAAGTCATATTAATTTTCACTGATGTCAAGACATTTTTTTTTTCTCTGAAACTGAAATATCTATAGGTATAACGTTTGACTCCACAAACATAGAAGCTGTTCATGTGCACAGTCAGGTAAATAGGTCTTGACATGGTTTTGGGGTTTAGGGGCATTTCTTTAATTAGATTATGTTCATACTAAAATACTTGGCTAAGTCTTTCTAGTCATGGAAGATAATCCAGTATCTCACATTAGCATACAATCATATTTACCATCAACTACCATATTGTATAGGTTGGACTGAGTCTAAGTGGTCAGACTCCTCAGTGGCCCAGAAAAAAAGAATTTAAGAAATGATGGGTAGAATACCACCTGCAAGCCATACTACAAGAAAAGGCTAGACACTCTTCTGATCCACCTTCCCAGACATTCCTTCACAGATTCCCAGACATCATCAGGCTTGGTGCATGTTTCTGTTGTTTCCTTGACAAAGTAATTTACTGCTTGTGGTGCACATGAGGATGAACACATAAACAGCAAATGTGTGTAGGTCAGTAGGCAGTAACATAGCAGAGGACATCAAGAGACCTTGCATAGTCAGTTCACAATGACCAAGTGTCCCATAAAGTGTACAGCTCAAAAAGATTTCCACAGTGGAAGCAGAACTTCCAAAAACAAAATGCCACAAAAAGCACTGTGGCAGGATTATATTATCAAAAAAGGCATTTTCCCCAACCTTCTTTTGGCATGGGTCTGACAAGGCTGCAGGGTAAAGCATCCAAGCCATGGAAAACTTACAAAGTTTGTTATCAGTTTACAAGTCACATATGTGTGTTGTATTCGTAATATAAAAGTGCAAAAATAGCTTTTCAATGCTGAAAGGAAATTTGAGTAAAAACCTATTTAGGAGTGCTGATTTTTTTTCTGACATCAGTAGATAATTCAGAATATTTGACTGGAGCACTTTTCCTCTCCTCTGAGAAAGCATTAATAATTTCCTTCTATTAAATAATCATAATTTAACTAGGCAACAATTAATTAAACAGCATACGTTTTAATGGAGAATGTACAGCCTTTGAATTCTCCAGGGGCTGTCTAAACCTTACAAATTTATTGAGCCCAGTAACCTGAGAAGTGGGGTAAATAAGCTTAGCATTTTAAATAGCCAATTAAATTATAAAGTCATTTAAATATTTGTCATTTAGAAAGTTTTCCTGAACAGCACGGCTAAGTGAAAAATTAAGATTATTCCATATTAATAAAATAAGGCATAATTGTCAAAATTTTACAGACCTTATTCAGATAGTGATGAGGACAAGAATCCTGAAATATTATCTGATTAAACTACAAAACCAATACTGATATATTTCATACAACCACACTTTGATGTTTCACCATAGTAAGAATTCAGGTAATTGTCCATGTTTCTATGAATCCACATATCTATGTTTACAATTGTATTAAAAAATGCTTCTCCTAAGTCATTTACTTAAAGGCCAAATTTTAATAAACTCCTACTGAATACAGACCATCTAAACAAGCTTGCAATGGGAAAAAAATAAAAATAAAAAATTGTGTCATCCTAGCTGCAAGATAACATCTCATTTTAAATGCAGTCCAGCCTTATTTTTTAATGGTCCATGTTTTAAAAGAATTCAAAATAAATGTGTTATATACACTTCAACACAATTGCCTGCCTCAGTTACAGAACAAGTGATTTCATGACATTTTTTAACTAGGTGGTTCTTTTCCTTCCCATAACATAAGTTTACATTTATTAACTACATTATTAAGTAAATTGTCAACCGCTGTGTATTAAATGCCTGCCAAAGCAAATTTCCCCACAGATCTGTCAGCAGTTATTTTTAAATCCAGAAAATCATGTTCTAAAGCTAAAGAAATACATGACAACTGTATACATAAAATATTTTTCAGTCCTGTGGCTCTTAGGAACCGAGCTATCAGAGCAAATATTATCACACAGTTCTCCCAACAGATTGCTTTGTCATCCAAAAAGACACAGTCTTTGTTCACTTCTTGGGGTTGGGAAGATTTTTTTGAACCTGAATTTGTCATAATACAAAGAAGTACTTTTCCTTTGCCTCCCTACTTTGACATGTACAAAGGGGTAAATACATTAACTTGCTGGTTTTTTTCTAAATTTACAAAAATAAAGTACTAGAATAAAAATAAACAGAAGGAAGAAAAAATAGTGAACTATACTATTTCCTAAGCTGTGGTGCTCAGTACCAAATGTAATTTTTTGCACAGGTGGTAACACAAAAAAAAAAGGGAAAAAGACACTATGCTGTGACACACGAGACATGCTATTGCATTTTTTATAATACCATATCACACCTTTAACTTCTATCCTTCAACTTACTTGCTTTAGCTCCATTTTATTGACATAGTTTTTACAACTGATGATGAAATTAGAACCCAGTCTTCAAAGGCCTCTCCCTTGAACAGAGATTATTGCATGTGAATAAGGAGACCATTAAAATAGTGCAAAAATTATTCTTAAAAATTATTAAATAATACTAGAACCACTAAAACTATCTATTACCCAACAAAAATTCTAAATATAATTGCAAAAAAAAAAAAAAAAAAAAAAACCCAACATGAAAATGTGAGTGACCCTGAATTGTTTCTTAATGCATGTATAATATATAATCTTCAGGAAACAAACAAAAATATGTGGGAAGGTACAAGAAGCAGAATATAAAAAACTTAAGGCTTTCCTTTTTCACGTTTGGTTGACTTTTTTTAAAATCTTCGGGGTGAAGAGGGGCTTTGACAATGTAGAGCAAGAAAATACTTTATACTATTTTTTTTTTGCAACCGATTTTGTTGTGACACATTAATTATACATTAGTGATAATATTCAGAGAGGTTTAGGAAAAAAAAACAGACAAAATCAATATACCTTTATTTTTACTATCTAAAATTAACTACTGTATTTGAAGAAACATCACCTGTTAACAAAGACTATGTACAAGAAAGCATCTTCAGAAGTGTAGCCTTATTCTTTACAATTGTATTGCTTTTGTACATGTGTACACACAGCAACTGCATTTCACTCTGACTTCAGGATTCAGCTGAACTGCAGTCTGCTTGGTTTCATACAGTTTTAAACAAAATAATGACTTGCTCAGGAGCAGCATGACACAAGAGTCCCATATCAAATCTGAACCACATTGCTGAAACTTTAGCAAATACATAGAACAAACTGAGATGCAACTGGCATACTAATTGAGAGGTTTACAAGCTCAATTGCTTTTGCTTGAGGCAGTGTATATCAACTAAAGATTAATTGATAACATATACTTGAAAAGTACAGTGAGGGAATTAGATTTTTTAAATATGGTGCTGAAAGTGCATATTTCTTTTATAATCTTACTTGCAAACCAACAGTCTGGAAGTTTAATATGCCCATTTCTTTGCACCACATAATAGTAATTCTACTCAGCTATTAAAGACCCTGAGAAATTCACTCAATGGAACAGAAAGAAAAATCTCAAAGAGGTGATTGAATCAGATTAGCACAAAAAGAAAAGAAATTCCTAATGGCATACTCTTTCCATTAAAAAAGAAACTTCTAAGGAGTATCAACATTTCATCCCAAAAACAGTTCTTTACTGCTATTTCAAAATCGTCTATGTAATTCCTACTTCTGGATTAAGATTTATTCCACAACTTCATACTTACGTGATAAATAATGCAAGAAATTTTCCTCTCACTAATCCTTCAAATTCCCAAACAGTTATAAAAACATTTCTATTCGACTTCTAGCATTTCCTTTATGAGAAATACAGGCAAAAGAAATGCATTTGCACCACATTTAATGCCTTCAGTATTTCAAGAGGTAATTTTAATACTAAGTCCCAAGATACATTACACAGTTTTAGACAACTCAAATGCCCCCTTTTGTGTTATTTCCATCTATTTCATCGCTCATTGCAAAGCATTAGAAGAAATAACAGCAATTTCTAAATGACAGGGACTGTGCTTGAGGGCTTTTACATGGGCTTGACTTTATTGACATTAGTCTCTCTGTCAGGAACAGGAAAAATAAACACAGTACAACAAACTATCTTTTTTAAGAATTATAACTACCATAACTGCTTTGGTATAGTGGAAAAACTAGATACAACATTTATTTTATCATTAAATGTGCACTATAACTCAACACTACATAGAAATGTATTAGGGACAGACATTCATTTTTCATGCATAAACACAGTTACGAGTCAAGTTAAATGAATCAATATATTCTAGCTAGAAGAAGCTTCAAGATGTCTTCCTAAAGACAGATAGCAATGGAAAACTGGTAAAAGGCTCCTTAAAAATTCAGTCACATCAAAGAGTGAATTCTACGTATGAATAGTGAATATGAATGCGAGAGAGAGAGAGAAATTAACAGACTCGAGACACTGCTGATAATTCAGGAGGTTCTCCTAAATGTCCTTCTCAATACCCCATAGCAGCTGCAATCAGCATTAAGTTTGTTTCACTAATCACCCTTTTTCTGCTCCTCTACTGGCCAGAAAATGCAAGGGAAGCTTTTGCATATGTAGAGAAACCGTCTGTTTGTGGAGGCAGTAAAGAATATAAGAAATATCTTTTGATATAGTCTAGTTTTTATCTTCTGCAAATTAATGTGATGGGTGATTTAACATTACGTCTGTTGATTACACTTATTTGCATCTATGGAAGTTCTGTGGCCCCATAATTTCAGTTACACTTGTACTAAGAACTCTTACAGTCATTGCTCATTCTGCTGTGAAACTGAGCAGCCCATCCAAACACAGTTTATGTTTTATGATGCAAATAAAAAAAAAGCTACTTTACGGATCCTTTTATACCTCTGTTCACTCCAGCAAGTTGCTATGGGAAGGTGATAATCAAAAGTAACTTTTTACTGATTGGTAATTTCACTTTTTGCTTCAATCAAGTGTGAAATATAGAGAAACAGAAGAATGCAGTAGAAATCAAGGAAAGTGCTGCCAAGAATTAGCCACGTCTGCACTGCACACTGTTTTACTGTTCAAAAGAACAGTAAGGTGGAACTAGTGAAATTTGTTACAGGTAATTTGTTTATTATAGGCAGTTCATTTAAGTACAAAAAAATTATATGCTCTTCCTTTCAGCTTCTAAAATTATCAAAACTCTTTCTGTCTCTGTGTTACTGAAACATCGGTAATAGTAAAGAAGCTCAAGCTGCACTTTTTTTCTCTGTAAGTCATCTCCTTGTTAAACTGACAAAACTGCTCTTCTGTCAACTTAATTTTTACTATTACAGATGGCTTTCTGACCTGTTGATTATAGGCTCTCACACAATCTCTTACAGTATTATTTTTCTGTTCTCAGACTATTTTGAAAAGAATGGAGGTTAAGACAAAACTATACCTTAAAACTGCAGTGAATGGGCTTCAGCTCTACTTATTTCCAGAAGCCCAAGGTGAATTTGACTGTTCTGGTTTTTTTTCATTCTCTTTTGAGAAAATGCATTATTGCAATTCATTCTTTTCCTCCCTCAGAAAAATAAATATTTATCTTTTAAATAAATCAGATAATGAAGGAAGTGGAAAAACAGATAAAAGGAAGTAATTTATCTCATTTACATGTATTCACCTGTACCAGCTGCTATCATTCTTCTATAAAAACATTGAATGTGTGCGGATATTGTTCTATAGCTGCAAAACCTATAATAAGTTACAGTTTTCTAGCTGAAACAAGAAGTTGGGGCACTACTTTTTTTTGTTGTTTGTTCAAAAGCATATTAAAGAATGAGAAAACATTGGCCTTCTGGGTAGTACAGACTGAAGTATGCAATTAAAAAGGTTACCTTCTAAAGAAGGTTTTAGGATGAATATAAAATAAGCTAATGGATTTGAAGTATATTGTTTATATTCTCTTGGGTATTTTATATAGGTGCCTAATACTCACAGAATTTTAGTGGGAACTAAACTACCCTTGAGAAACAGGACTTAAGTACCTCCTTCCCTTCCTATTTCTCATTAATAACATCTTTGTTTACCCAGTAATTGATTCTTTTCCTACTTTTTTTTTTTTAAATAAGAACAGTAGATACCTGCCCTTCTTCTAGTCTTTTTTTTAGACCAGTATCTGCAACAATTTTTAGTTCTCCACTATAGAAAGCAGTAAGTGCCATTTCAATACATTCTATTTATTAAGCTTGAATGGTGGGTTAATAACTTCCCTCCACTGTTAATTTCTTGGAGCACATCTCTGAAGAGACGATCTAGCTATTTACTGAACCAGACCTCAGGACCTACATGCTAGACCCTTACTCTTGCATATGGCTCAGAACTGAGTGCCGTGATTTTTCATTAATAACTCCAGCTCCTGAAACAACACGGGAACCCCTGAAAGCACTTATTGGCCTATTTTTAGGCCAACTGCTCCTCCTTCCTCCACAACAGTGTGGCTCCTTGTGCCTTCCAATTGCTCAGGAAGCCTCCCAGCCACCTCCAGGACCTTGAGTAAGATACCATCTTTCTTTTGCTCTTGCTTCCTCATAACTGGAAGCAAGTTGGCAGAACTTAAAAATGAAGATGCTGAGAGAGTGATTTTGGAGAAATACAGAGAAATTACTCTGCCTGATCCATCCTATTTTAAAGCAGGTTAAGTCAGCACCTGCCTTAAGCTGAAAATAAACATCTTTCTTTCGGACACAAAGACTTGGTGTCCGCAGAGTTTGATTTTCTTCTTTCAAAGTCCTACACAATGAGACTTAAGGTAAAGTCTTAATTGCACAGTCATATCTTTCACATCCTTAAGACACATGTACACAGAGCAAAGCTTTATAAAGATCTTACAGTGTTCTTAATAGCAAAGCAATATCTTTCTTTCTTCATCAACATTGTTAAGTATGGGCATTTATTTGGAATATCTTTCTCGATGTAAAATATGTAGCCTCGTTCACACTGATCAAAATTTAAAACTCACCATCATTTAATTTGAAATATCTATGGACACATTAAAATATTTTCTGAATTACTACTTTTATTAGAAAAAAAATTGTTCTTTTCTATTTCAGTCAAGTGAATATTTACTGCTGCACCACATTCCAGTTTGGGTACTGCATCACTAATATACTACCTATGGAATGCATTCTCAAAACTAAGTTTCTAAAAACAGGTGACAAGTGGAAAAAATAATCATTAATAAGAGAAGTTAACTAACATAGGACTGCTAGAGGGTGTGACAGCTTCTATGCTCTAGGTTTGTACTATGAGATTTCCAGCGTAACACTGAATGCTTTGTTTATCCAAAGCACAACTATAATGTACAGGTTCATGTCATTCAGAAAAGACCTGTGCTATATTTACTGGTCATATACTACGTATATTTCTGGCAGTTCTTTCATACTTCCTTTTGAAGTATCAAAGCAACATTACCTGTTGGACATTAATATACTTGAAAACTGAGAAAAATCAATACATCTAAACCAAGAAATACCATCCTGTGCACCAGAAATTGAGACTTGCTACTAGTAAGATGTTTTAAATATTTTAAAAGTACTATGTTTTCTCTTATTCATTTAAGTATAAAGATGTGCTTGACTACATTGCTGTATGAGCGTATCGTCTAACTAGAATTTAACTCTGCAGTTTGGGAGCTCTGACAGAAAATCTGCATTCTGGGGTCAAAGTGAAGTGAAACAGTAGAACTGAGTATTTTACAGGTCTGTAAGCATACTCATTCTCTAAATTTCCTGAAGTGTAAATACACACTGATGGTGCTGTTAAAATTTTCCCCTAGTGCAGGAAGACTGCTACATAAACTTAGCATCACAATTTTAACACTTTACTCATAGCAAGAAAACAAAAAACATAATTCAGTTAAGCATTAAGCCAATAGTACTAAAAAAATATATATTAGAATATATAAAAAATAATCTGCAAATGTGTAATTGATACCCTACACAGATGTAATGAATTTTATTCTGCAGATCTGCCTTACAAAATGCTATTCACAAAGAAAGAATGAAGCTTTTATTTCATATCTTCAATTAGGTAGCTCTAAGATTTTTAAAGACACTGGAATTTACTACATAAAAAAACATAATATAAAGAAAATTATTTGAACAACATATCTGAAACTGAGTCTATTAGACGTAAACCATAATATAATCAATTTTAAGGATTTTTTTTTTTCTAAGAAGAATGTACAATTCTAATCTTAAGTGGTGATCAAAGCTATAGAGTCAGAAGATTCTAGAGAGATTTACTTTAAGCAAAATCTCACAGGAAAATATTATGTTGGAAGATCTGCGTATATAAAACTGAAACTTTGTTCGGTAGTTTTTGAATAGGCTAGAACTACAACAGAATCTTGAGTAAACATCACACAAAGCAATATTCATTATTTTAAAATTCATCAAAAGAGACAATAATAGAGAAGATTTGGTCGCAGACTGTCATCTGAACAGAGTTGTGTATAAGAAGAGCTGAAGTAAGAAAGTTCATTGTTATGAATGATATGCCAAATTTCCCTAATGCTGTATGCATAAACATTAGAACGAGCAAGGCATAGCACACACTTTTCTGATTAGGAATAGGAAAAAAAACTAAATAGATTTACACTTATAAACAGCATCTAGAGTAAGATTACTAGGAAAGAGGGCAGTAAAAAAAAATACTATTTATCTTCATTGACAGGAAAGTCTCTTCAATACATAGTTGTTTCTCTCTACTAGATTGAATCTCAGAGTTGTTGAATTCAGTATTATGCTTTTAATTTTAAGTGGCACTGGAGAGGTCAAACGTGGATTTTAATTACTTACTGTAGAGCTTATAAAAAGTTTGTTTTCTGGTGACTGTTTTTTTCAACATAGCATGAGGACAGAACTTAATTAGCTGACTGCATTTTCTGATTATCACAAAAAAAGCACATGCTCCAGTCTTTAAGTAATATCTAAATCCTCAAACCACTTTGTCAAAGTATATAAAGTTTAAATTTAAATTACTTTTATTTGTATTGTGTTTTTCCAATCCTTCTTGCTTCCTAGCCTCACAGGACTCCTGTTTGGTGTGTTACTGTGTTGGTATCAGTTCTGCAATTTTGAAGACTTATATTTTTATATGTATATACATACATATATATATATATATATATACACACACACTAACCATCTATAAACTTGGAATATTTGCATCTATTTAACTGGATTTTTCTCTGTAGCATTTCCATGCCATAACTATATTAGTTTTAGAAATATGATGCAGTGTATTACCTGCTGACATGAATTATGTGTTTGCTTGCTGCAGATAAATTTAGGCTTAAGTGACTACTGTTTAGCTGCATCATTGTTTGTTTAGTCTATCATAGCTTTTTTTCTGCCGCAGGTTGCCCTGAAAGTACCTGGCCCAAGAATGAAGAGTCCAAATATATGTTATTCAGCATGAGTCAGGACCCATTTTTCTGTAACAACAGCTATCATTTCCCTACTCAAACTATTGTGCTCACATGCAGCAAAATCCTACCCTTGATCTCTTTCATGAGACAAAAGTAGCATCTTAACTATAAGACAGAAACAACAATCATAAAATAGGACAAGAAGAATAATAACAGCAAATATAAAGATTATTATTAGTCTTGGAAAGCATTTTCATGGCTGAACCTAAGTACCAGCCTTGGCATGATATTCTGTGCAACACAGTTGTATCAAGACAGGTTGAGAGCAGATCCTTTGGATTTTTCAGAGAAGTTCTTTACTAGACAAGCTGAGGAAGGAGAGATTTCAAATTCTCTTTGAAGTTGGTGTTTCTAGAAAAAGTTTTCTGTTATATTAAATAAAATTTTTTTAAAAAAATTATTTACCTCTTGAGATGGAAGCCAGACTTTGATGTGAAATTGCACGAATTTATAGGTCCACTTGCATTCAAGTCTTTTTTTTAAATAATTGCTCTTTTCAGTGGTACAATTTTTGCTTCTGCCACTTGCCGAGAAAGCTCTCATCAAAGCCAGTGCTAAAGCTCCTCTTCAAAATTGGAGTGAAGAGCTTCAGCCTGTTCCAGGTACACATTTTTCACTACCATTTACCTTCATTCCCTATCTAGTTCTGTTGCTGGTGAAAGAATGGGGTAAAAAAAATATTATTCTGAATACAGAGTAGTCATGAAAATATCCCTCTTGGTTAAAAAGATGGTTATCCTTGGAAACAGACAGTGGAAAATAAAGTGTAAGAAAATTTGCACTTCAGCTAGTAAAGACAAAATAAATGCTACAACCACTTAAGAGGTCATTTAAAATTAAAGTAGCATGCTTGTCATAACCTTAACTCATAGCTCTCTTTTCAGAAAATGTAATTGAGTGACTGGATAGAGATTTGTGCATTTATGTCACTTTTCAGATAAGCTTCTGCACACACCATTAGAAAGCAACAATAGTCTCCACTGCCTTACAAAGAGGGTTGCATAGATCATCTACCTCTTGGAATCATTTATTCCCCAGAAGATTAAGTTTAGTCTCCCTTTTAATTTTTAACTAACAACACTTATTACTTGTTTAACCTAACAATAGCATTTTTGCAAATGTATTCTCTCCTCAACATGACCTTTCCCCTACAGCATTTCATTTCAGAGTGTTCAGAAAAAAATTTAGTATTACAGACTATTTCTGAAAAGCAATAATTTCAAGATTCAACAATTCACCTGTCATGTCCCTTTATTACTCCCAGACCAGTGTAGCTGCTGTGTGCAAAGATGAAATAGTTCATTACTCATTTAAAAAAAAAAAACATTCTTTGAAGAAGACTATTTAAAGAAGCCATTGCTTGTTAAGGAAGTAATGGATTATTGATGCGAAAGCCAATTTTAAATTTCTTCCTCTGAGTGAAGCTTACCTCTTGAGTTTCACTGATTTCCTGGCTGCCTACAATTTCACAAGCACTCAGACAAAGAGTTACAGAAAATAAGCAAACAAAAGCGTGCTTGGCTGAATGTATTTTTCTCAAGAAAACACATAGGACATCATCAACACACAAACACATTATGGGCTTCCTCTAGTAACATGTGAGAAAAAAATATATACAGTGGGAATACATCTTTTTTTAGCAAAACCAGCATGTGCTCTAAGCAAGCACATAATACAGTTAACAATCTTGGAGAATGGAGAATCAGAAGGGGAAAATAAAAATAAAAATAAAAATATAAATAAAAATAAAAATCCAACACCACACTGACTATTTTTGCTTCCTAACTAGAAGTCAAAGCCCAAACTATCGAAACTCAGATACTGCTGCCTGAAATTCACTGACAGGAATCACTCAAAAACCACAGGAAGAGGGATACAGTTTCTCAGTGCTGCATTCTGCTTCAGCTTCAACAGGCCCTATGAGCTAACAGAAGGGCCCATTGTGATTAACAGAAAAGTGAAAGTTCGTCAAATTTTAGCTAAATCAAAATGTTGGAGCAGCACATTCTACTTAATGTTAATTTTAAAACTGCATTTGCTGCTCTCAGCCTAGCTTCTTTCTTGTTATATTCAGGATTTGAATCCTGGCTCAGATTTTGCTAGCTCTGGAAGTACACGGATTTTATATATAGCTGTTCTACCTCTGATAATGAGTTTTCTATGTTTAATCATCTGTGCTATACCAGAATTTATGTAGGAAAACTGAAAATGTACATCTGGTCAATTTACTCAAATCTTCCTTCAGCTGTTGCTATCCTGGAACACAATATTTTTGTAAATACATTGAAATATAGTAGATATTCAAACAAAATTACTTAGTGATTATACAAATATTGTTTGTGAAAATGTGATGTACTTGCAATACTTCTGCCCAACCTACACATCAGATATTTTAGTAAACTGAATATGAACACTGGGCAACTGAATTGTTTCTCCAGCTTCAAATTATTTGGGTTGAGATTTTATTTTGTAGTATTTTCAACAATACAATTTTCATACTGACTATCACAGGTGAGCTCAGATCCAGTCAAGCTCCAGGATGCTGAAGTTGTTTACCAGCAGCTCAGCCTGAAATCCTCCTTTTTATCAGCACTTTCTGATGTGACAAGTTCTAGTCAATGTCATTCACTTAATGAAATTCAGCAGTTTATTTTCACCCACTGGCCCACTGACATTTCTTCTTCCCATAGCAGTGGTTTAATTTACTATTTTTTTTTTTTTTTTTTTGAGATTGCCACTCACCTATGTGGATTCAGTTGCACCTCTTTTAAGCCCTACACATTTAGAGAGAATTGCATGTATCTGGCTTTGCTGATCATCTGTCTCGGCAAAAAAGCACTAAAGCTTCTATAATCATTGCTTTCTTTCCAGATTTTGTCTTAGGAGCACAGGCATATTATAACAATGACAAATGTAGGAAATTTTTCTTTTGCATCACTTCTCAGAGAAAGTCCATCAAAACCTGCTAGCAATTCCTGTCAAAATTCCATCAACAACTCCATTCTCCATTCCTGCTTCAAGCTAAGTAATCCCTCCATTCTGCTTTATTCAGTATCCCAGTCTGTGACCCTAGCCTCTGTATTACATAATAAACTCAATTCAGGTAGGGGAATTACTTATTCCCATAAAGAAAGCATTGCCCCCAAAGCTGTTTGAAAATAGAGGAGGTTTGGTGCCTACCTTTCTCTGCCTATTTTAAGCGCACTGGGGAAACTCAGTGCTCTTGCATTACAATGGGGTTTTTTTTAATCATGAAAAGAATATATGTGATCACTTCTATATTAATCCCTTTAATTTTTCACAGATGGTCAGCTCTAAGCTTAGATTTTTAAGTGCCAGGACACTATTATATGAAAAAGTATACTTTTTTTCCCTTATATATTAAGTCAGATGAAACCATGGTTTTGCATTTTCTAGGTAATATTTATTTGTCTTTATTTCATTCATTGAGATATGTGAAATGCTGTACTGATGTAATTTAGAAGAATTGGACCAGGAAAAGCAAATATCCGTAGCCTTCTTTTTCATTAGCAGTATTTATTACCTGGGGACATTAATGTCTGAGTGCCAGGTAATGAGAGATAAGTGCACAAAAAACTTCTCTACTGCTTTGTGCTCCTCTAATTCATTCCTGTGTTAGCAGGTAGCATGCTGAAATGCACGAGGACATCTGCAGAGGCACTCCATACACTGTGCAATGCTCTGCCTGGTCATTAACACAGAAACGTAAAGGGAAAGTCTTTCTTAAACTTCTTGTCTTGTTGTTTTCCTCTCTTCTTCCTCCCCAAAATTTACAGTTTCTGTGCCTTTTCTCTGTTATGCAACAGAAGGGAAAAAAAACCAAAACAAAACACCACTTTTATTTACTTTTTTTAAGAAAATACTTTTAACATCATCACTTGGCACCACAGTATACACAAAATTCCACAGTTTTGTCAACGATTCCCCCATTATTCGTATCTTCAGATCCCTCAGGCACATCCATTTCTTTTCTCTGTGCCCAAAACCCTTAAGGCACAGTTCCTGTCTCTTCATAGCCCCTAGCTACAGCTACCAGCCTGCCCACATCGGAGCAGGAGCTTGCTCCAGGATGTGCCACAGGGAGCAAGGACTATGTAGTTGAACCTCAGTAAAAGTGCAACACCCTGGCCAGCATTACAGAGTAATAGCAGCAGGAGAAACCATCCCTGAGATCAGAGAAGCGCAGGGACAGTCCTTACTTCACAGTTTGAAGTAGTTTGAAGGAAAACCTGCAGAATTTCCTGGCATTGATCATAAGGCTTTCTCATCCTTCTCATCTCTCCTCTTTCTTATAGTCAGTCAGCTGAAACCCTCACATGTTGTAATTTGGATGCCTTAAAACATCAGATCATCTTTTCCTTTCTTGAAAACCAGGATCTAGAATGTTTCCCTCAGCTTTTTATTCAAATGCTCCTCATTGTTCTGCTTCTGCCTGAAAAGACTATTAAATTTTGCAATTAAATCTAGTAATAAATTAAAATACACTAAAAGAAACTTACCTTTGCAAAAACAACTTTGATAAATTAGAGTTTCCTCTTCTTTATATGAAATAATTTTTAGCCACGTACTTTTTATTTGTGTCCATATCTATCTCTTCAGAGGGCAAAAATTACTAACTATTAGACCTTCAAAGGTAACGTTCCTCATGTTTAAGTGATCTGACTTACATCTCTGAAAATGCAGTCTACAATTTTCGGAAAAAAAGTGGTGTTCTGTTAAGCCACTACAAAATCTGCATGTCTGTAGACTAAAATATAATACAATTATATAACAATATAATTATGTTATGATATAATTAATATATAACAATATAATTATGTCACTATATATTTATATAATAATATCTAGTTATTACATATCATATATATATATAGTGTGTTTATACTATAGATAAAAGGACTGTTGTCATTTAACCCCAACCAGCAACTAAGCACCACACAGTCACTTGCTTGCTCCTCTCCGGTGGGATGCAGGAAAGAATCACAAGGGCAAAAGTAAGAAAACTCATGGTTTGAGGTACTGGAGCAGGTCCGAAGAAGGGCAACAAAGCTGGTGAAGGGCCTGGAGAACAAGTCTTATGAAGAATAGCTGCAGGAGCTGGAGTTGTTTAGCCTGGAGAAAAGGAGGCTGAGGGGAGACCTTATTGCTCTCTACAATTACCTGAAAGGAGGGTGTAGAGAGGTGGGAGTCGGTCTCTTCTCTCAGTTAACAAGCAATAGGACAAGAGGAAATAGCCTCAAGTTGCACCAGGGGAAGTTTAGATTGGATATCAGGAAAAATTTCTTCACAGAAAGGGTTGTCGAGCATTGGAACAGGCTGCCCAGGGAAATGGTGGAGTCACCATCCTTGGTGGTATCTAAAAGACAGGTAGACGAGGTGCTTAAGGACATGGTTCAGAGGTAGAATTGGCAGTGTTAGTTTTATGCTTGGACTTGATGATCTTAAAGGTCTTTTCCAGCTACTATGATTCTACCATACTGTGATTCTAATATATTAATGATACATTAGTCCATTTCTCTGTAAAGCTATTTTATCTGTTTTATGTTTAGAGTTTGGAAGAAAGGGAAGAAAAGGATGGGTAAACTGTTTTTTTGTGGGGTTGTTTTGGGTTTTTAAATAGATCTTATTAAAACATTGATATAGTATTTATCATTATTATCAATGTTATTGACTAATTCTAATGTTATAGAATTGAAAAAGAGATATTAAGAAACTCTGCATGCAAAAAAAAAAAAAAATACATTATCCCTGAAAGAGTATAGTCCATGTAGTACTTTTGACTGTGACATTTTTCAGTTTCATGGACCTTAATTACATCTATACTCACCATCACTTAAATAAGAAATTCATTGAACATTGCTGCTGCTCCAACTGGAAAACATACTGTAGGAAGGCAAGACAAAAAGACTCCACACATCAGTATGCAGATAAACAGAACAGAGATTTGCATGTTTCCTGAAAGATTTCTGAACTTTAGACTATTTCACTTATTTTGCAAGTATGCTGCCTAATTTATTATTTGTTTTCTGAGAATGCTTCTCTATAACCCAATTGTTGTTTAAAAAAAAAAAAAAAACCTAAACCCCCCAAATAACCTCAACAAAACTATCTATACATTATTATTCGTGTAAATCTTTAAGGTTTAAATGGGCTAACTAGTAGTTTTATATTAGTGTGGTAAAACAACATTGTTATGCTGCATGAGCTGTGTTGCCGAGCAGAAAATCTGCATGTCTATAAAAAAAGCTAATTAACTCACTACTCCATGCAGTACAGTAAAAAAATATTTAGCATGCATGAGGTATTTCAGATTCCTAGTGCCATTGCAATCATTCAAACATCTGATTTCTTCTCCAGGCTCTTAAAACATGCATTAGATACACAATAACAAAATTATTTCAGTGTCTATTATGCAAGCCATGCCACACCTAGGTGGAAGAGCACTGGACATGAGTATTTGCCTCCTCTGTTCCAGTAGTTAAAACACATCCTCCAAAACTGGAAGTGCAATGTGAGAACCTTTATGAATAACAGAGGCTGGCATCCTGCTATTGCCTTCATCTACTCATGGCAAACTGTAAAAAAGTTTGAGAGTCATGAGACAATAAGTGTTGTTTTAGGCTGTAATTAATAAGACTTCATGTACTAAGCTATACAAGCTGTGATGTAGATGCATATCCACAGTTGACTGCAATGATAAACATTCATTTTCTGTCTTCATCCAAGACTCAAATAAACAGGTATTCATGGTACTGGAAAAGCACAGTACATACAGTCTCCCAAGACTACCTCAGCTATACAAGGAAAATTCTAACAAAATAGGTCACGGAGCATTTTAAAAGTAAAAGCATAGAGTCTTAAGTATCAGAGCTATCAGGTGCTGCCATTCTACAATATTTCAATTTTCCCAGTCTGATATTTTAACAGTAGCTTGAAAGGGGGAAAATAAAAAATTTAAAAAAAAAGAAAAAAGAAAGAAATTACTAGGATGACAGCTCAATTGTACAGCAAAACTAAGCCATATTATATAAAGATATCCAATGAAGAATCTCTTTTTATGACTGAGTTTTTTCCTTTGTAATCTTAATATATGGTTTTCCTTGATGCCAAGAAACAGTCAGTAAAAAGAAGCTTTTGTTCTTGAACAGCACCTTTGTTCTTCCCAAGCCTTAGCAACTGTTCAACCGTTCATAGATGCATTAAGGGCAGAAAAAGGGGAAAGATTAAGTATGGAAGAACTCTTCATTGCTTACCTGAGTCCAGTTTTAGTCTCATATCTGACGCTAACTCATAGTGCTAAAACTGCTGAACACTACCTCTAGTGACAAAGCCCCAAAGAATAGGAATAAACACCTCCCCTTTCTACTCTTTATTTCAAACCACATCCCTTGAGCTGAGCAGTGCTTGATGTGACCATTTTCTGCAATAGTAAAAAATGCTAATTTTTTAATTGGATTTACTGTGGTGAGCAAGCTCTGCTAAGTAGCTAGATTAAATATGGAATATGAATCTTCTTTCCCAAATTTTACTGAGCACAAAGAGTACTATTCCACTTTTAATCAGAACGGAGCACTGTACTACAACAGCCACAGGCACAGCCACAGAGGGGACCTGACACCATTTCTGAATTCCCAGGTCTAGGTCTCATTGTTGCCATGTCTGAATGGCATATCAGGACAAAGCGTGGAAAATAAATTCTCCCAGGCACAACAGATTCCTCATATGGAAAGCCTGGACCAGGAGTCATGGAGTACTTCAGTAGGTGCCTAGGGTTGGGCAGTGAGAGGATGGGGAAAACGGGGGCTTCAACCAAGGGGAACATCTATCACAAAGCTCATCCTTGTGCATCAAAGCATTTCCTATTTTCTTCACCGTACTTTGACATGAAAATTTGTCTTTGTATCTCACAGAAACTTACAATATGATTATTATTTTTTTTTTTCTTTTTAAACATACTCCTGGTTTTAACAAAATGGGATATTCCATATCACATCACGTCATGCCCAGTACATTAGTGAGGGTCTCTTTCTCTCTTGCTCTCTCTGGCTTTCGCTGGGGCTCTCGTTCTTCCGGAATTGAAGTTTCAGCTCAGGATTGTGGCTCCTCCAGGATTGCTATCTGGGAACAGGTCGGGCTTGGTCTGCAGGTGGTGAGAGTGTGTATCACTCATTTGAATATTTTGTTACTGTTATCATTATCACTACTATTTTAATATTAGTATTATTTTAAGTTTTCTTTTATTTCTATTATTAAATTGTCCTTATCTCAACCTACAAGCCCCCTTGTCCTTGCCCCTCAATCCCCTCCCCTATCCTCTGGGGGTGGGGGGGAAGTGGGTGAATGGCTGTGCTGGCTGCTAGCCAAGGGCTAGCCCAGTGAAACTATCACAGACTGATATTCTGTGATTTACATTATTCCCCACAAAAAAAAAAAAACCCAACCAACTTTGTCACTACAGATGACTTTTTTTTTTTAAAGCAACTGACAGAATTACAAATTAAGTGACCTGTGGTCCCAAGAAAAGGCTCTGTTTCCTTCCTATAGAGAAATTTTTTCTGCCTCTCTCATTTGTGACAATATAGTGATTTTCTTCTTCTATGGAAACAATTTAAGTAATAATACACTTGTTCTACTTAGAATGACTGCAAACATTAACTTCAAATTTATCAACATACACTTAGCTTGCTATAATAAACTCCTTGATTACTAGAAATACTGAGAAGGTCTAATATCTTTTCAGTTTATTTAAAACAGCTAGTTAATATTAAAATAATGCAGGTTTAGGTTACTTAGGATCCCAGGTGGCATGTTAGAAACACACTAATACTTTTCTACACATGAAAATAAAAATTGGTATTTAAATCAGTGTTTCTTCTGTTTATGAATTTTTGTCTGATATCACTTATGGGATGGTCAAATGCCTGAAAGCTGCAGATTCAATTTTGATGTTTCCAATAGAAAGAATTATTTCAAATTACAAAAAGGAGATTAAGAAGCCAATTCAAATCCTTCAAACAGAAAAAGCTACTTACATTGATCTTAAACATCTTTAGATCAGGCCTGTAATTTAGGTGTGTGCTGAGACACCAAAGAGTGTGTCCTTTTTAAGAAGCTTCTCATTTTAGTACCACAAGGACCAGAGGGATATAACATACAAGACAGTATTAATCACTCCAGTTTCAGTTAATCTTTTTAAATAACTGCGTTTTCTTTCATCAAGATACAAGCTAAAGATACAGCCTGTAATATCCTAACTGCAAGTTCCAAAAAGACATTACAGCAGCATATCCAGCTGCTGAAATTATTTCACTATGAATTTAGCTTTAGAATTATTTTTTTTAATGTGAAGTTATAAATCTTCCTGAGAGCACCTTATATTTGCAAGCAACTGATTTCTGTTCAGACTACAGTTCAGAGAATCTTATAAGGAACAAGGTGGTGTCAGCTGAGCACCATGCAATGTTAAAGGGAACAGCAGGAGAGACACCGCGGGATGGACTTGCTCTCTCAGCAACACTTTGCTTTACTACTAAAACATCCTTCAAGCACAGAAACACGTGATAACTCTGCACCATTCCTGGTTACACTGCCAGTGTAGTTGTCAATATGCACTATAGTGGATTTTGAAAACCTGTATCATGACAGAAGATAATTGTTCTCCTATAGCAAACACCCAGCTTGTGTGCAATCATACCACTTCTATCCTCCTTCAAAGTTCTGGACTACAAAAAGAATTAATTTGCTTGGGTTGTAACAACTTCAGTATGCATATAAGCAAGTCACTCAATCACATCATGGTTAACTCTACAGGCTGTGAAATCAAACCTCTTCCTTACACACAGTGTCACTCCTCCACCTCACCAGCCCAGCCTGGAGCTCTCCATCCCAGCACTCCAATCGTGGAACTCATTTGTCCAAGTCTTGCTAATACCAACGATGTCACAGCTCTGGAAACCGACCAACCCTTCCAGTTCATGCTGTTTGTCTCTTATACTGTAGGCATTAGTGTATAAGCATTTCAGATGTGCTTCTGAACCTTCTGTGCTTTGAGGAATGCACTCATGTTGTTGAGAGCCTTCAGGTCTGCCCCTTAAAAGAAAAAAAAAAAAAAAAGTAAGTTTTGATTGCCTTTAAGACTCTCACACTGACTGTCTTCAATCTTGCTGGTTGTCTGTAGTTGCCTAAGAACAAAAACTGGATCCTTAGGAAAGGTTGTGGCATAACCTATGAAAATAAAATTTCTCATCTTTTTGTCTATGGAAAATATTTTATCTTCTATAGAATTTCTCCAATTGCTCTAAAATTATAAATAGTTTAAGTGATAATTATCTTTAATAGTATTGAAGTATCCTCTACATTTGAATCAGAGGTAAAACGTGTAGGAAAAAATTTATATCATAATTCATGACCTATTTCTAACTGCTCATAAAATCATGATTATTCTTGCTAGATCTCAAACTGCCCAGAATAATCCAGTGGGAGTTTTAGAAACAGTAGGTTTAGAATATTGAAACAATGTTTATAGAAAGATTTAAATCTTTTTGCAAAACTTGCAAGCATTTGTCTTCTCCATTTCAGGAATAAAAGGGAAACTTTGGCAATGAAAAAAGATTTGGTTTTCACTATTTACTTTTTGGTCCTGTGAGATCACAGGGATAAGAAAACATTCATAACAGCCTTTACAAGCAAGCTCACCTGCAAAAATAAGAACAGTAAATCAGAATTCTAGCTGATACCTTCCAAGAGCAAAATCTCATCCATGAATTCATGTCTGAACTCACTGGAGTTTGACTTATTTATGTAAATAAAAGATCAAGTGTCTCAAACCAAACCAGCTTTTTCTCTCCTGGCTCAACATAAAATAGTATATTAGAATTATTGTTCCTGCTTACTTGGATTTAGTGCCATTCATGATATCACATAAATTGTAATCCACTGTTCTATATGCTGAATAAATACCAAATAAATGCCAGTTCCCATGAAGAAGATACAATTTACAAGACAAGTAGTAAAATTTGACATGGGATTGAATAGAGCTGGAGCAGAATGACTAAATTGTTCTAAGACAATCTCAACTACTTTGATCAGTACTAATGATTAGTTAAGAAATCACACACATTCCTTCATGAAAAAAGTGCAAATTTTAATGATGTACACTTCAAACAAAACACTGCCATATTTGCCAGAGATTGCTAAGGGGTAATGAATGATGCATCTGCAAAGCCAGAAAATTCCATTTTCTGCCCCTAAGAAAGTGCTTATAAAAACCTAAGTAAACTTTTCAGGGGGAGGGGAAAAAAAAAAATCCCAATCATGTCTTGAATTTATGGTTTTGTGCTATATCTTTCAAACAGTAATCTCTAACTGTGCTGAATCAACACCTGCACAGCAACAGCAGGAGGAAAAATACTGGCACTTGAGGCTCCAGTCAGCAAGTGCAGAGGAGTCAGGTCGCTTGGCAACAGTGATACAAGTAATCTTTAAAATTTCATCTTTTTAATTCCTCAGGGAGAGGACACTTAGTGAGCTGAGGTTGCTGCTAAAAGTGATAGTACAACACCTACAGTCACTGATTAATTTAAAAACGTAGTAAAAAAAAAGGTTCAAAATGATAGAAAGCAGTACAGAACTTCCAAAAAAAAAAAAAAGTGGGTTTTTTTTAAAAAAAGATTACTTAGATTTGCACGTTAGCAGTGAATACCTGTTACACAGAAGACATCGGGAGAAATTAATCTCTACAGTATTGTATTGCTGAAGTACATAGTAGTGAAGTACAGCCTTAGTTCAGGGTAAGCTTCAATTCCTTATTATTTCCTTGAAATATTGGCATCTTAGTAGAATAATAAAAATAAAAGAACAAAACAAACACAAAAATCATACAGTAGTTCTCAAAGAATCTGTGAGAAAATAGCTTGATTTTTAAAATTAATTTCCAGTCCCATTTATTTATGAAGTCCCCAAAGTGTTAACAGAAAGTAGAAGGCTGACTGATAACACTTACAAAATTGATACAATATATGAACAGGATGGTTTATAGTAATTTAGCTACAATGCATCATCATTTATAGATACAGTCACCCCTATCAACGGTTCATGTCTGGTCTCATTTACGAGCTCTTCCAAGCAGTTAGGAAAATGCAGATAGTCTAGAGATCATACTTATTAGAAAAATGTTTAAAATAACATTATGCAATGAATTTTACTGCTGAATTTTGAATGACACTAATACTACCTTGCAACATGCAATTATACACATGCATGCACAAAGGTGATACATCCAGAAGTCCTTAAGTTCAACTTTAACCTTATGATTACCACTTGTACTTGCTTTCATTACACCTATTTTAACAACAATATTTTTTCAGCTTACAGATTCCTAACACCATTTTGCATACTTTTGCTGAGCTGTGTGCTGAGCTGAGAGTAAGAAAAAGGTATCTGACAGAACTTTTATCTGTCTGGCTGTTAAAAGAGTTCCTTTCTGCTTCTTTCTAGACATGGTATCCCTGAGAGAGAATGGGAAGAGAGAAGAGCAAAAGCTGAACTCAAAGGGGTAGTGCAGTGAGAGGAACCATTCTGACCTTTCTCTGCACTCTTTTCCAACTCACGCAAAACTCTTTTCAGTTCATAAGAAGACAACTCTGCTTTTTCTCTGCAGCTACCCTACCAATGATAAAGACAGTGGAAAGAAGAGCTCTTTCCTGGAAAGGGTTGAGATTCCTGACAGAGCTGGAGCTTCTGGTCTCACTGTGAGAAAGCCACCAGGTCAAGCCAGAATAATTCAACTCACAAATACTTTGAAAGTTGGTAACTGCAATTCTTGCCAGTACCACTTAAAGAAAGCACCCTTTGTGAATTTAGAGCTTATGTACAAGCAGAGTATAAGTAATGTCATTGCCACTCCTAACAAAAATCAAATCCCAGTAAATCAAGTGGGAACCAAAATATCACAGTGACAGGCACTTCAGAACTGCATCATAAGGCCTCTTTTGTAAATATGATGGATTAAATCTTAGCCCTATTGAAGTGAAAGCTCATTCAAAATAAAAAAAACGGGGAATTTCTAGGGAAATAAATTGTTCAAAGGCTCTTTTTCCCAGTAGTATCAGGCTGCTTCTCTCACCTTGCTCTGGTTCTTGCTCTACTCCTGACCTGCTGTGCGACCCTGAATAATTCACTCACCTCTGTGCTGTGAACCTCTCTCTCAGACCGAAGCTGTGCTTTAACAGGAGATAGGTTGTTTCTTGCAACAGAATGCAAGTCAGCTGCTACTAGGTATCCAAATACTGCTGCTTTTTCACATCTAACAACAACTGCAAGTGTATTGTATCTATTCTATTTTTAGAGAGCTTGAGATTGTTGTTGTTTTTACAGTTCCATAAACACCATTGTCTGCCACTTAGGAATCTTGGTAGTATAAAAGAGAAACTACCTAACAAAACAGAAGCCATTAAAGGACTCACAATCTAGCCACCACAAACAAGCCCTTTTGCTCTAAAACAGGATGACAGCATGTTCCAAATTGAGGTAATGCATTCTGAATTACAAAAGAAAAGCAGAAATTTAAAGAAAAAAAAAATTGAGGCCTGCCAATAAAAGCTATTTGGAACTGTCTTGGCCTCCAAACAGGCAATAAATTAATCTCTATAAAATCAGGTAAAGGCCAACCAGAGTTGACAGTTTCAGTTCCCAGCACTGAACACACAATCTATGTGCTTTTAGAACAATGTTAAGTTCATATAAGCAACCAAGCAGTAGCATCTTAACAAATACACCAGCTATTGACCAAGCACGGAAGAAGGCAATTTCAGGAGCATGATAAAAGTCATGGCAATAGCACTACATGAAAAAGAACAGACATATTTAAAAACTTTTTAGCTAACTAACTTCCTTCCACTACAACTACATCTTGAAGCATTCAAGGCTGTGGAAGAATTCAGCTCAAACAGGTACAGGACAGAGTTGTATTCCTGTTCTATCACCCTCATGAAGCCACAGTGAGATCCTGAAAAGAAAGGACACACTATTATTCTACAGATTTTTTTCACAGTCATCTATGAGAAACTAATCTTGCAGAGGATCTTTCTTTTGCCAGATCATCTTCATGGTCTAAAAAGCAGTCATTATAGAAAGTTTCTCATGCCTAAATCTGACATCTTCTATAAGGCAAAGACACTCAGAAAGGAAAATTGAGCTACTTATTTTGGAAAATAACCACAACATGGTAGTTAAAATCCAAAGGAGCAGAAAAGCAGCTATATATTTGGCCTAAACTAGATGTCAGATGATTCTATGAGTCTATGGGCTACAGAGAGAATAAGGTTTTGGAATAATTTACACCTATGGATGTCTGCCTCTGGCTCTTCACAAGTACTCACTTCCCTCCTCTTGCATTTTCACAGCAATGAAGTAGTCATCCTGTGTCCTCTCCATACCTCAATGCTTATAATTTTTTATTGACCATATTAAGAGTTCTTGCATTCAGTTACCCAATTTACCAGCATAAAACAGTTTTCTGGGGAAAAAAGGCAGCGTATTTCACTCACTTTTAAATGAAGCTAGTACCTATTACATACTTGTACAGCTAAAACCTAACACTAAAAAAGCAAATAAGGATTCACATCTTCCTTAAAATTATCAATCAGCATAGAAGGACAGAGGGAGATTATTTTCAGCAACAGGGCATCAATCAAATAACCATTCATCTTTCTTCAATAGTCCATCCAAACATGTAACAATGACCATCTATTTAAGTCCTTGGAGGCAGCACAGTAAAACTGATAAACACAAAGATTCAGTTCATAACCTTATAGATGAGCTTATATAGCAGGGTGCTATTTGCATAGCAAGCATGATTTAAAAAAAAAAAAAAAAAAGTAGTTACGGATTTAGGAGCTGAGACAACAAAAGCTCATATCACTGAATTGGGCCTGGTAAAGACAGGGCAGATGGAATTACCTCAGTAGGACTAAAAACATTTATTGGAAAAAAAAAATATATATATATGTATACATATATTATTCACTTTTTTCAAGCCCTTTATGTTTTAAAATTCTTATTAAGACAAATCTGTTTCTTAAACCATTTTATCAGAAAGCCATCTGCTCCAGAAAAGTCCCAAGACTTGATCACTGTAATGAGACTAATTTTACAGGTATCCTAAACCACAAATTTCTACAATATTTATAGTTAGCCTTTACAACTAGTTCTCTAATAACTTCTCAAGGCATCATTGTCTTTTGGAAAGGAGCTGAGATTATTATGCAGAGGATTGTGTTTAGATGTTAGCTGTACAGCTTCAACAAATAATTACAAGGTGTGTAGCTTCTCTTCAGCAAATGCCCAGGAGCAGCTTATTTAGTGTCTGCCAGTTTGTCTTTCTTTTTAAAAATTATTCTAACACCTCTTTGCACCTATGCAAGGTGCTAAATTAATTTTTCTTAACTTTCACTGTTCTTCTGTTAACTGCAGCACATTTCAATAATTCTCTGCTTTTCAGATATATCCCTGTCTTCTCAGGCAAGGCCTCTACTATCTCCCACCCCGCCCACCCCCCAAGCTTTCCTCAGCAGCCTTCTGCTGTGCTTCATGCCTTTGATCTTTTGGGTTTTTTGCATCTACAGATATCTTCTGTGGACAGGAGGGTTTTTCTGTGTAGGGTTTTTCCTCAACTTTGGTTTATCTTCACCTGACAAAATCTTCTCAAAGACCACCAATCTACACATATCACTGCTGTAACTGACACCATTTCCAAACTGATTAAGCAAGATATTATTCCTTTATTTTCATTCACTTAAAAAGGTGAATAAATGTAAAATATGCTCATATTTCAAATAAATTTTACTTTGACCAATAAAGTCTTAATACATTTTTCATAACCATCAGGCTACTGACCATTCTTAACAAAACCCAGACTGCTAAGTTCTGTCTTGCACTTATGGCAGAGAAGTGTTGATTGCACTCATAGTTAACTACCATTTGTATTCACCAAGAATAGAGTAATAGACACTGACATACAATGCATATTGCACCTTCTTAGAGCATTATTATAAGATAATAAGGTGACAAGTGTGAGTCTTCGATACGGCATGAAAACCCAAAAGATATTTAAACTAGCTAGAATTAGTATCTTGTTTTCTTTTTGTCCTCTAGACATCAATATCCGCCTCCTGGTCTGATGGTTAGGTTCTCCTTCAAAGATACTTCTTTTTGTATTTTATCACTGAATACAATAAGGACATTAGATGTCAACATATTGAAAAAAAATATATTTTCCTTTATTCCAATTTTTCTTTTCTTCCTATCACTTGAAGTTATATAGTTCCCAGTTTTTTCTGTATGAAGCAGTAAACAGTTTTTCTACTACACCTAGTACATTTTCTTCTGTATTATTCCCTGTAGTTCAAGCAGAAAGCTAATATGCAAACCCAATTCCTTTGCAGTAGACAGCAAAATTACATATTGAGTCAGGCATATTACTTAGTATAATCTTATTTCTAAATGAGATACTAATAAAAATAACAACAAAATATTTCTTCCACACTGAGGAATAATAATAATAACAACACATGCAATCTTATTTCCCAGAAGAACATATCTATAATCAAGGATATAGTTTCTGTATTTAGAAATCCCCAAAACTATCACTCCAGAGAGCCATATGTCAAGATAAAAAATCTGGTCTGTTTTCATTACGTCTTACCTCTACACTTGACTCTCATGGGTCTTTGTGGCTTCTCCGGTGCTAACTCTATGTGTATTAATGCTTTCTTGCTTTACTCCTTGCGCTATGCTAGTCCAGCACAAGCATTCATATACTTAACGCATAAGTCAGACTGAAAAAAACACCTAGCAGAAGACAATAGTTAGCCTGTTTAAATTTGTATTGCCCCTAGGAAGCAATGGGCCAAACTGCATCCTAGAAGAATGCCCAAGGGCTTTTTGTTTGTTTGTTTGTTTTTTAACAAATTCCATGTTTTTCTTTAGACTAAAATCTTGTCTATGGGTATTTTCAAGCTCATCTATGCTTGCACAGGGCCTGCGCCAGCTGTTAGCACTGTAACCCCCCTTATCTTCATTACTTTGTACAGCAACTTCGACTGGGTGCCAAGAGACCCCACAAAGCCAGATATGCAAATTTCAGAAGCAGATAACAATTAGTTACTTGTGAATACACACACGAGATACCTAGGTGTAATGAGCAGTGTCTAGACATTAATATGCTCTCTGCTCTTGCAGCAGTCATCAGCCACTGGAAAACAACCAATCTCTAGTGTTCCTCAGAATGGCATAATCCACAACTTCACTGAGTCATCAACTTCAAATTTCCTACTTTTTCTCTTACAGTTTAATACCTTTAGTTATCAGCCTTATTCCTCTTGAATTTTTCAGGATTAAAATAAGTGACATTTTCATACTCTTCTGAACAGGGCTAAGACAACATCACATTGCTCTGCAGCACCAAACCTGACCTTCAACCAAACACTGCTAGAGCCTCAGCTGGTAGTTGAGGTATCATCTGTCGTTCAGGTGATCTCATGCCCTTACACGTTCTACTTCTTCCACCTAGGATGAAATGGGTATTTGTTACAAAGTTAACTCAAGTAATTGTCATCCACTTCTGAGCATCCATCTTAATTTAATCTCAGCACAAGCAGACAGCACAAACCACCTCCAAATTAGTCTGGCCTAGTGATGCTGCTGCTATCTTTTGCAGTGTGAAAGAACTCTGCTTTCCATATAACCAAGTGACAGTGCAGGCAAGAAAGAGGACAGCAGCCACACATAGGGGAAACCTTGTCCAAATCCAGCATAGGCAAAGCATGTCAAACTGACAGGCAGAACATTTCAGAAAAAAAATTTAAAAAAACCCTTAATCAGAATTTTCCAACTAATCAACATTGAAAATCTTTGCATAAACTTCCAGGGGACCTTCAATGGAGCCAGGCACCTCTGTCACACAATTGTCTTAAGGCCTAGCCCCTCCTCTGCCATTGGCCACACAATGAACCCGGAGCAGCAAACAGTGTTTCCAGAGCTTCCAAACTTCCTTTCAGAATGTTGCCTCAGGAATTTCACTAATTGATACTTTTTCAAGAAATGTTTCTGTTTTCATACATTGACATTTTCAGATGCACAACAGCAATCTCCAGTTTTAAATATCCACTTCAAATGTAAGGTTTCAAAACTTTTTGTTTGTTGTTTCAAAACTTTTTTTTAAAAAAAAAAACCAAACTATTCAACATGTTTTCTTAATCTAAAAAACAAACAAAAAACACCAAAAAACAACCAAAACCAAACAACTTTGTCAGCCTTGCAAATCAGAAAGATGTTCATGTGCATGTATGTACGCGACTGTGACTACCTAACGTAAATCTTCTAGTTAGAAGTCAGACCTGTAAACATTCTTAAGTGATAATTAGGCTACAGTTTTCAAATATAAAGGCAAACTATACCTCAAGTATATGAGAGATTAATGGTAAAATGCTACAAGAAATAAAGCATTTGAAGCTGCAAGATTGCACACACTGAATTCTGCTGGCCAAGCTTGATGCATACACTAGGGACTTCATATCAGTCTCCTCCCTCCCCAAAGACCGCAAATCACATCCTTGTGCAATCTTCTCCTGCCTCAGGAGTCGTGCATATGCACCCCATTTCTTTCCATGATCTTCTCTCCCCCAGATTAACAATTTGAGATGGTCACATCCAAGACATTAAATCAGTTATTTTTTGAGGAGATGAAACAGTGCATGGTTATGCAGATATTAATTCATTCTTTAAAATTCTTCTTTGACTTAGACCTGTGCATAAGATTTTGCAGGATCAGCACTCATAACTGAATCTCTACTGTTGACCCATTGCACTGGAAAAAAATGTACTCCTTCAGTATGGTCTAGAAAGAGTAATTTGACTCTGCAATTTCAAGGTACAGCTTTGAAACCACAGCTACGTCTACCCTAAAAGTACTTCCTTGCATGGTATTCTGATATTCCCAAAATGATAATATACTGAAGTTTTCAGCAGTTTCTGCTTACGTATCTGTTCCAACATACCTATGGCCATTAAAGGTAATCTATAAGTAAAACCCCAGATTTTGGGAACAGGAAAATAAAAGAAGAAATTTGGCAAAAGGCAGAGAGGGGCAGCAAGAAGTCTCCTACCCTCTTTAATACTACCAGAGCTTCAATATACTTAAACACCCACAGCTCAACTGAAAAGACCCATTAACAATGTCTTATTTCACCTTGTTCATACTGCCAAAAAAGCACAACATATTTGAATCCTGGCATTTTAAATGACCTATCTCAGGCATTATTATATCAGTGGTGATACTATGTTCTAATTTGAAGGGAGAAAGTAGGATATTGAAAGGGCAGGAATGAAAGGGGGGTAGATTAGCAAATTCATTTGGATTTCCTACAAACAAAGACAAGGTTTTCTAACATTATATGTCCAACTTTTTATCCAGGGAAACTCTCATTGAAATCAACATTACTAATTAAGACCAAGGGTCAGATCTCCTTGGGAGCTTAAAACATTTTGCCACCAAGAGATGATCTTGCTCATCCCTGTGCTCCTGGCCTTTATTCTCAACCTCTTGTGTCCACGGAAGTACTAAGTAGTAAACTGGACTACTAAGTTTATCAACCCAAAACCAAATACCTCCTAGTACAGACACCTGTCTACTTAGTGAAAACACAGCTTAGATACTACTTCAACTTGATAGTTTTGTCATTATGGGAAAACAGTGGTCCACGCTGAGCTGCTACAATATTTAAACTGGACTGCAGTTATAAGTATTTTTTTCAGCACATTGCATTAGTCTGGTGAGACTATGTAGGCTTTTCCCTTTCCAAAGGGTTATTCCTTCTGATTGCAAACCAAAAGACAGCCTAATTATTCTGCCCACTAAAAAGCAAATAGTAGAGATGAGGCAAATATAAATGAGCAGGTTTGCTAGCAATACAAGCCCTGTAATATATGAAAAATTAAAGGACTTTTTTTTAAATAGTAAGAATGTGAGCAATTTTCTATGCATCATTTTTCAGCTCAAGTGCATTCTGAAGCATTTATTCATAACGATCATATAATGATGATGCTTCCATGTTTTCACTCTTGAGAGACAAGGTGATCTGTAGCCATGATATTTAAAGGCTATGAATTATATTTCTCTGTCATTATGCTCTAACACACAACATTGCTTTCTGTTTAGACACATAACAAAATTGCTCAGGATTCAGCCTTAAAAGCTAGATCTCATTATATATTTGGAAAATATGCGAGTATAAATACAAACTTTAAAACCTCAGTGTTGACTGATGGTTATCACGCTTGTGGCTAATTACATAGCTCTCTTAGGTTCAAAGAGCGTTTCCATTTTCTTGTCTTCTGTACAGACATAAGGCTTTTGCACTACAAAATATTTGTAGTGTAGCACTACTTATTAGTCTCTACAAATAAGAATTCAGGAGGTACTACAAAATAAAGATTACTCATAGGTATGTTTTGTGGGTTGTTTTTCTTTTTTATTTTGTTAAAAGCAGTAAAAGTATCTGACCTCTTTGAGGCATATTCAACTTCCTTAGATCAAATTCTGTCAATTCTTTTGGATAGGATGCAAATAGAGACTTGTCTCTCTTGAGTTTGTACCTCATATACTATTGTTTCAGAAAATTATGTCCATAACAGAGGAGTGGGGGAAGAAGGACCTCTTTAAAGGAGAAAAAAAAAAAACCAAACCAAAACCATGTTTGATTCTGCTTCTGCTGCATACAAAGAAAATTCTAATAAGTATTAACGGATGAAAAAATACATCCTAAGTAATTAACAATATCAAGAAAAATATTTATTTGGGGATAAAAATAGTTCTCTTTCCATGCTGAATTTTTTAAGTGTATCTACTTATGTGTTACAAAGTACATATATTACTTGCTGTCTTTGGCTTCTGCATAATGTTGTAAGTGAAAATAAGAAAATACTTGTCAAGTGGTGCTTTTAATCATCATGATTACTTGATCATCAAGAGATACTGTAAATACATCTGGAAGTTATCAAAGTGCTTCTTGAGTTCAAAAAAAACCCCTACTGTCTTTTATATTCAGAACTTTAATGGAATTTGAAATGCAATAATACATTCCAACAGAATTGAATATAGGAAACAAGTTATGATAAGGAAATTAAATTAATCCCTTTAAAGGCATAGCAGTAAAGATAAAGTTCCAGATTATTACTTTTTTTAATCATTGACAGTTTGACAGTGCTAGTGAGAAAAAATATACTACTAAAATGAAATTGTAGTTTCATCATAAAGACATATGGATGTTGAAAACTTACAAAGCAATATAGAAGACCATCCACTTTCATGGAATCGTAGAATGGTTTGGGTTGGAAAGGACCTTCAAAGTTCATCCAATCCAACCTCTCTGCAGTGATCAGGGACATCTTCAACTAGATCAGGTTGCTCAGAGCCCCATCCAGCCTGATCTTGACTGTTTCCAGGGATGAAGCTTCTGCCACCTCTCTGGGCAACTTGTGCCAGTCTTTCACCACTTCATCATAAAAAATTTCTTGCTTATATTTAGTCTAAATCTACAGTCTTTTAGTCTAAAACTATTTACCCCTTGTCCTGTTGCTACAGGTCCTGCTAAAAAGTCTGTCCACATCTTTCTTATAGGTCCCTTTCAAGTATTGAAAGGCTGCAATAAGGTCTCACTGGAGCCTTCTTTTCTCCAGGATTAATGACCCCAGCTCTCTCCCCCTTTCTTCATAGAAGTGTTCCATTTCTCTGATAATTTTTGCGGCCCTCCTCTGAACCTGCTCCAACAGATTCACGTCTTTTAAGACAGCATGGTAAGCTACATTATCATTCAGATGTCCTCAAGATCTTTTGTCTTACTATTAGGTTTGCTCTTCAACTGAGTGAGAAAAACTGATCCCACTGAAAGATGAGCACTGATATTCTCAGAAGAAACAGACAGGAACATAGCAGAGAAGACATGGACACCCTTTCAGTGCATATTTACATTCAATTAACTGGCTCATGAAACCACACTCTGAATATTAAAAAAAAAAATAAAAAAAAAGGCAGCCAGGCACAGCTCCTAGACAACAGTGAGGTGCTGATCTGCCTACATAGCACATGAAGCAGAACAGTGAACCACCACAGGTATTGACTTGAGAGGAGTGTGTTTCTCTCTAGTCAGTCATTTGCACAGGGAAAACTCAGAGCAAAGCCAACCTAGTAACCTCACATATAAAATTACTAATGATGATTTAATGTTTATATTTTAAAGTGCATATATTATAGATTACTATATATATGTACACATTTCTTTATATTGATACTAAAACTGTTTACTGGAAGTAAAACATTAGATGATACCTCAGACCAATTCTATTAAAAAAATTCTTCCTTGATAAAAGAGAGATTTGCTTCACAAGATTAGATCTGAAAATTAGAATCTAAGCAAGACATAAAACATAGCTTCAAAGATTTTCTGTGTCTCCTCTTTTATTACATTATAAGCTAGTTGAGTCAGTCATGATTATTCTTTGTTTATGGACTTACGTTCTCCATTCTGAGACTGAAGCACAACATCACAAGTTAACTGGATTAGTGATTGACCACCTGTAGAAATGCAGCTGCTTTTATAGGCTTTTGGCTCTGAAGAAAAAAGTCTCAAGATTAAAAAAAAAAGTGTGGATAGGCCAAGGAATTTCACAGATAAATAAATAATGCCTTCTGGTTATGGCTGCAAAGCTGGGAGAGAGTTTGAAAGTAAGACATCTGCATCCTTCCAAGTAGTCACCCAACACTGGTGTTTCCCAAACTACCTTTTTCCAGGATTTAAAATCCCAAATAATGCTAAAATATTCCACTCAAAAATACTTAGATACCTATTGAAAGAGAGTTTAAGTTTTTTCCTCCAGAAACAAAGTAGAGTTCTCAGTTTCGAGTTCCTCTGTGCATTTGCAATAGTTTTGCCTTTAGGTTTACTTGGTTTTAATCACAAATTATGACAAGAAATCACCTTTAAGGAATATAATCATCATTGGACAGTGAAACATTCTAAATCCAGGAATTCCAAGATTAAGCATATCTTTACAGATAGACACTTTTTCATCCACAGATAAAAAAAGAAATAAACTGAGGTTTAAATAGCTTTTGGACTAAAGACTCAGAAATCCTGCTCATAAGATTTTTAAGAGCAATACTATGCCATGGTAATATAGGTTCTATACATAAAGTACTCATGCAAAGACTTGAGTTATCAACAAAACACTCAGTACCTGAATCTGTATAAAAAGGCAAATCAGATTAGTCTGTAATTAAAAAAAAAAAAAATCCCTGAAAAGTCATATCAGTGTTCTGTATTTCAACAAAAGCTAAATGTTAAAGTCTCATTTGCACCAGTATTCAATGTGAATAGAATTATTTTACTCATGTTATAAAAATAAGAAGGAAAACATCAGATTCTTCTAGCATTTTAAATTATTTTTAGGTCAATCTTCTCTCTCAAAGCAATTTTAGATTAATATTTCCATAGAGGACTATGGGAAAATAAAGTTAAGGGATTTGGACACATTTCCCATTAACCTTTCAGAAAGATATAAATCTAAATCCCTTATACTTTAAAAATGCTGAGCTAATTTGCTTTTCTCAGGCCTGAGATACCATGAGTGTCAAGAAGGTATCAGCAGTATCTCAGTTTCTACCTTCTGCTCCTTTACCTCACACACCTTTCATGTTCAACAGTTTTCCTAACACAACAGAATAAGTGACAAATAAATGTCAAGGAATGCCCAAATCAGAACTATGAATCAGCCTAGCCAAACTAAAGCAGAGCCTAAAAAAGATGTTAAAGACACTTAACTGTAAAACTGGGAAGACAGATTTTTTGGATTTTGTTTTGCTTATTCGTAGAATCCATGAGGATGTTATTTTCAGTACCTATCACAGGCATGTTACAGTCCCCAACAATGTAACATTAAACTGCTGCAAAATGTCTTTGTTATTTGTCTGTCGCTTCTTTAAATAGGACAAAATATATTTTCTAATTGACACTGTACTGTTCAAAATCATAGATATCCTGCTATAAATTAGATTTGAAGTAAACCTTTTTCCAAGATTACACTTTGCTAACCAAATTATGTGAAGAAATAACAACAAAAAAAAGTAAAAGCATTTTACACTCTTTTCTATGCTATCTTTATGTCACAAAAAGCATAAAGGGTCTTTAAACGTTTCTAACTGGTTTAGATTCATAAGCACGGGACAAGAGAAACCTAGTATCTGACCCCAAGTTCTCTCTGAAATACAAATTGACTTCCTCTCAGGATGTAAAGTTTAATGTTTTCCAGACGTCCATACTAGCCAGATTGATTCTGCCTGAAATTGCTTTTTTAAATGGAACCTCTGAACTAGCTACAGAGCACAGGAGACACTGACCTGACTTGTGGCAAACTAGAATCATCTCTTCTCTAAAAGGATGCTTTCTTTATGGTTAGTTAGTATAAAGTCATCTTCCAATGTGTTTTATACTCCACCAAGATAAGTTTGAACTTCATAGGAAATATTTTGCCTAGCAATCCAAAACTTGATAAATGCCATATTTTTTTGCTGGTTTCTCCCTCCTGCTTCTCCAGTGGAAGAAATGGTTGATTTGCTAAAAAGATTGAGGGTGACAATGTTGTCACACCCAGACACACTTCAGTTTAGGGAAAACATGATAATCCCCTTCCAACAAAGGTCACCAAGTCTTTCTTCTTTCTCTACATTGGAATAGTAAAATGAATAGCAAACAGGATTCTCTACTTACAGACAAAAGAGCATCATCGTTTATATAACTTACCAAAGACTGTATTTTCTTCTAGAGTACAGTAACTGTTTCCATCTCAAACTCTGATATTACCATTTACTTCATCACCTTGTGTTGGAGAGATGGAAACCTTTAATATCTGAGCAATTTCAGGGTCAGAATTTTACTGAGAACAAAAATCAGGTATGTCATAAATAGGAAGAGAATGTAATGGGTATTTCCCTTGCAGAATGTAATATACTGCAAGGGAAAAACCAAACAGCCAGTCACTAAAAGTAGAGTGTCAATGCAAGTGGTACAGCATCTCTTTTTGATACAACAGACGAGTGCTGTGGAGTTTCAAGAAGTAGAAAAAAAAAAAAAAACAACAAATCTGTGTGCTCCCTACCTTGCAGGATATGTTAACCAAGAACAAAGGTCAAGTACATCACTATGTGGCAAAGTAAAACTGTGGAGATTGAGGATTGCAGGGTACAATAAATGTAAAACTATCTGTGAAATAAATGCATCGTGGTGAAGTGTATCCAAGAAACTAAATGCTGATGATTTCTGAGAAAAATGCCCACAAAATGTCTCCTCTTTGCACTTTTAATAATGTTTGCTCAGATATAAGGGGGCATACTCTTACATAGGACAACCTAGGAATGGTGGAATCAAGTTTGTGCAAATCCAATAGAAGGGTTAAACACATCTTTATGGTCTAGCTATACTTTTCATTTGTAAATTGAATACTGTAGAAAGTCTACTTTTGGCCAAACACTCAACTAAAGAATTCAACTGAAAAGCCACAAATGTACTCTGTTCTCTGGTTCTATGGAGAAGGAACTGTGTTGTTACTTCAGACATCACGGGCATGCAATCCTCACAAAACAGGTTTAAGATTACTCAATTTTTTATATGTAAATTAGGTAAAGATTATTAAGTGAGTATAGGTAATGACATTTTTCTCCTCTTCAAAGAAAATCTTATCTGTATCACTTCTTCCAAAAGACAGACTTGCATGACAACTTAGTCCGAGATTAAGTAGCAGTTTATTCTTTAGGATTAAGAAATTCCTTATTTTTGTTTCCTACTTTCCACAGTAGGAAACTTAGTGTGAAATCTTCCTACTTAGAACATAATGCAAAAAATAGTCTTTGAGACTTAATATAAACAAACTTAGATATTTCATAGCCATCATCACTCCCATATTGGTTTCAGCACTTGGTGAAACAAATTATTTTACGCCTGTGTACTCACACTACTCAGGTGGGCATGGAAGAGAGAGAAAATTTTCTCTTTCCAGGTTCAAAGGTAGAGTATGTGATAGTTGCCCATTGTTGTCTCTGCATATAGGTGACTGGTTTCATGCTAATAAGTGACAGGCCTCATTATGCATAATTTCCATCTATTTTAGACTTCAGAAGTCACATAGAAAATTCTAAAGAAGCGTTTTCACAAATCATTACCCAAAAACATAAAAGCATCAGATTCACAGGAAAAGCAACAATAATATTCTTCCATAGTTACCACAGATTTCATTTACAGCAAACAAAGACTACTCCACATTCAATAACACTGAGTAAACTTTCAAGTGATTGAGATAAAGAAAGATTACTTATGCTTTCCAAAATTATATATTTGCCCTGAAAGGTAAGCTGTTTTGTAAAAGCCTGGTTCTATGCCTACAGCAATACTTATATTTGCCTTGTCATCCCTGTGTGGATTCAGTAATCCTTTAAATCAGGCTGTATGCATCACTAAATACACTACACAAGAATAACTGACTATATCTTTGACTCGCAAAGAAACAGAAAACAGAACCTGGAAATAGCTAAGTATAACCTACAGAAAACCTGCTTATTTCTAGTTTACATCTGTGTGGCACTAATACACATCCTGTCATGAGTGCTCAGCATGATTCAAAATGTCTCCACTCAGGCAAAAATAGCTCTTTTAGAGAACTTCTGTTAAAAATAATTCTCAGGTTGGTTTTGGTTTGTGTTTTGTTGGGTTTTTCAAAAACTTTTTTTGGTACTGTTATTTATTACATGATTCTTGAAATAAATTGTACAATACCAAATGTTTTACCCCCTAAGGGAAAATGACAGCAACTGAGACTCTCATTAGCATTAGTCCCCAAACAACTAATAAAAGGAATAATTCTTCAAATCAGCTTACATCCAGTGAAACAGAAGCAGTCATTATCTTCCACAGCAAGTCCAACTTTTAGCACAGGATGGATATTTCAGATATAAAAATCAGTAGGATAAATGAAAGACCACAATAGCATAAATTAAAAGTTAGGCTTCCTGAACACCAGTAATTCAGGCTAGGCTATTCCTGCCTTCTAGCATCTAGAGACAAAAAGCCTGCTCCAGTGTGTACTTCCCACAGGGTCACAGCCTCCTTCAGGCATCCACCTGCTCTGATGTGGCATCCTCCATGGGCTGCAGGGGGACATCTGCTCCACCATAGACCTCCATGGACTGCAGGGGGACAGCCTGCCTCACCCTGGTCTTCACCACAGGCTACAGGAAGATCTCTGCTCCAGCACCTGTAGCACCTCTTCCCCCTCCTTCTTCACTGACCTTGGTGTCTGCAGAGTTGTTGCTCTCACATACTCTCACTCCTCCTTGTACCTGCAATTGCATAGGGTTTTGGTTTTTTTCCTCCTCCTTAAGTTATCACAGAGGCATTACCATTGTTACTGATGGGCTCAGCCTTGGCCAGTGGTGGGTCTGTCTTGGAGCCAGCTGGCACTGGGCTGTGCCAGACATAGGGGAAGTTTCTGTCAGCTTCTCACAGAAGACACCCCCTGTAGCCCCCCTGCTACCAAAACCTTGTCATGCAAACCCAATACAGATAGTTACAATCATTTATACAGTCCAATAGTTCACTGTATCCATGTCTATTTATAAATCTCAACCTTCTGAGAAATTATAGCACATCTTTCCCCCAAGCCTCTGCTTTTCCTCGAGTCTCTCCTCTCTCTGGCTTTTCACTCATCCCATGCTTAAAGCTTTCTCTGGAAAGTAGTCCATGAACATTAAATCCCATAGGGAAATAACTAAAAATGTTACAGAAGTGACAGGGCTTTCTTGCAGCTCCCCAGATTGAATTTGAAAACAGACATGAAAAGGGTCATAAATAAATATTGTCCTAGTAGAACATACTACTTTTCTGAAGACTTGCATCTGACCCATCACAGTCCAGAGCCTAGCAAGCCCTGCTACTTTTGGCACAGACGGCTGGTGGGAGTCACCTCTGAAAATTCTGGACTCAAAACTTTTCTGATGTTGACATTGTTTTACTCACCTTTGAGAGGAACAAGTAACCACAAAGTAAGAAATGCTCTTATTTTGAGGCTTTTACAGATATCGAACTATGCCTCATTGAATGAAAGCAAACTATTATAAAGTTCTAACCCACAACAGTGTAGTAAATCCCAACATTTCAGTAAAAAAGTGAAAGTTAATAAACATGACATTGTAGTATTCCTACACCAAATAAATGTATTTGGAAAAAAGTCAGCAATCAGGCATAAATAATGAATTAGGTTGGTTAACTGAAGGAACATAAATGAATTCATAGGTGAAGTTATTCCACAGGGAAGATAAGACATGATGGCATTTTTCATCCAGTTTGATTCATTTTGGACCACTGAACAGAGTACTTTTAGGTTTTTTTGTATTCAAAACAGGTTAACTACCTAGAATTGCAAAAGTGTATCTGTACATATGGAGGGTCAAATGTGAAGGGTATTCAGTAAGGATTGTGGAAGCTGGGATCTGCCTCTTCTTCCCTCACAGCTGAATAGTTCACTGTACAAATCTGCTTCACAAATTTAGCACGAGTTTAGTTGGGTTTTTTTTGGTTGGTTGGTTGTTCCCCCCCCCCCCCCCCCCCCCCCCCCCCCCCCCCCCGCAGTTGTTTTTCTGGGGGAGGGGAAGAGGGGAGAGTTGGATGGCTTTGTTATGTTGTATTTAAAAAAACCAATCAGTTATATTCCAATTCTTTTACTCAAGAAAACATTGGCTTCAACAACTGTTCTGGTATCAGTGCACTTAATCCATCAACCTGCCAACTTCTGAGACATAGGTTATAGGGAAATTCATAGCAAAGAGGCGTTTACTTGTATTTTCAGCTGGCATCAGGATTGAATGTTAGCGATCGCCAGAAAAAACAGATATTTTAAAGGCCTTCTGTCTTTGTGTCTCTATTAGAAACATTAACTACAGTAATACCCAAGTAGGACCTAGAAAAAAAAAGTATATTGCAATACATGCTGAACATTAAAACTACATCTGTGTCAGCATGTAGCGTGGACCAGCTGGAGATCTGTATAGAGTATTGGTGCTGAGGACCTGATGACTGCACAATTCACATTTCATAGCTTCTACTTACTAGTTGTCTCCCTTTTTTAATTTGGAGTATCTCTAGAGAGAGGGTGCATTACACACCAAATTATTTCATATTAGAAAGCACAGCCTGTTCCTAAGTAGCACTGATGAAGAATGGAGCTGGTGTGCCTTACTGTTCAATTTCCAGCAGCAGAGAAAAAGCAGGATGTTTTCAGTGCTTCATTTGTCCCTGTTGTGTGTATGACTGAACTGGTGTCCCAGACACAAAAGAGTGCAGTTCAGCAGATGAGTTACTGCAATCCTATTATACCATAGTGCTCCAACACTTTAATGTAGTAATGTGTTTCATGTAACATAGTAACATAAGATTTCTATAAAACAGCTTGACATACAAATAGCTGGGGTCAAACAAAACCAGCTGTTCTTGCCACTAAAATTGTCAGGCCAGTTTTTCCAGGCTTTACAGTTAAGGCTTTAAAAGGTCTGTAGACAGAGAGAGACATTTTTCAAAGAGTTAAAGATACAAAAGAAGCATTTCCATAACATTTGGTTTTTTTATCAAGTGCACCCATTTTCATTTTCCTTCTCCAAACAGCTGAACTTGCAAACATAACTTAGGCTCTAACTTCCCCAAATTACTACGTTTTTTCAATAGTAAGCATCCAGCACACTGAACTAGGGTCTGACAGCATCTGCAACACTACTGACTGCAAACAGCTAGGTGAGGAAACTTAGTGATGACTGCAGTCAAATTTTTTTCCAAAAAAAAAAAAAATAGACAATTAAGGGTAGCTTTATTTGCAACTGAAGATTGTGATGCTCTAGCACTCTACCACAATGCTGCTTCTTCAGTGTAAGTGACCTTGTGTGTAACACACTATTTTGGGGCAACAAAAACAAGCCTCCAAATATTTCAAACTCAGTAATCATACCTAGCTCTCAAATAATTTTATAATTAAGAACTAAAGTCTATTCCAAGCCAAGTCCCAAGCAAGTGTGACCCATAATCACTAAATGCAGAACACCCATAGAATTTGTTTCGGCATAAAAAAACAAGCCACCGCACACAAAACCAGTATTGCAGTTAACTATCAAGCATTAATAAAATAGCTTAGAACATTATACATTTCTGTCCAACTACATTCTGTAATATAATTTTATACTGGGTTCTGTTATATGCAAAATGTTGTTATGGGAAAAGTGGATACACGTTAGTATAACAAAAATCTTAACAGATTAATCGTAAAATTATTATTCATCCAGATCCAATTATTGCAAAAAAAAGTCAACGCTGCTATACATGAAAAAAATGTCTCAATAGTAGTAATAGTTAAAATCGTTGTACGTACACTTCTTGCCTCCCTCCTTTTCCTGGTGTTATGCTTATCCTTCAACTGATCCTTTGGATCCCAAGGATGACGTGGCTGTTTGTGCCAGGAACATAAGCAAGTCATCAGCATCCCAAGTCCAAGTATGACATTGATGGTTTCTTCCTCCTTAATCTATAATCAACTTGGAATCATTTTTAGAGAATCACAGAATAATTTTGGTTGGAAAAGATGCTTAAGATCACCCAGTCCAACTGTAAGCCTAACAGTGCTGAGCCCCCCACTAAACCATGTCCCTAATTATGTTTGGTAACACACTTGCAACATCTTGCACTTTTTTTCACGTCTGCCTGTTCACAATTACATCTAATTTTATTTTATATAGTGTATTTTACATGGTACATACATTTTCTCTCCATTATACACCCAACAGAAACTTTGGCTAGAGCCAGGACTCCATTTCTTCAACTGACTTCTGGGGCATAGTCTGCAACCCAGGTTTCCAGTGCCAGCGCTGCCCCATATCTTGACACCCCAAGTACCTCTCTGTACTGCATCCAGAGGCTTCTGTTATCACGTCAGGTCTCTGTTCCTCTGCACTATCTTACTCCATTAGAGCCATAAAAACCTCATTCTACACACCATAACTACCTACCATTGCCATCTATGTAAAAACCTATGTGCAGACTATAGGGAAGAAAAAAAGCACAGGTAAAACAAGTTAATCATAACCACCCAGTCATTAACAAATTGCTGTTACAGCTAAACATAAGGAAAGTTCCAGGTGAGTCAAGGGAAGTCATGAGGCTGTAATGAGTTTACTCACACTTGTGACCTATCACTAGCAATGGCAATTGCTGGGATACAGCTTAGATAGCTGGAAATTCATAAGCATTTGCAACAGACTAGAATTGGATATTTTTATACAACCTTATCAGTTGCACACCTATGAAATAGTAGTTCTAGCTATACCACAGAATAATTCAGTATATTACACAAAACTTCGCAAGTCTGAAATTAAATTCTAACGCACAGTAGCAGCGTCTTGACAAAATGGTCCCTCTCTCTGTGCAATAAATTTCTGTTCCATTCTTAAGTTACCTGGAATTAAAGTCTAAGCAACACCTGCACAGTTTAATTAGTCTTTAAATACATATCCAAATAATTCCAATATGAGTCTGAGAATATATACTGCACACCTCTATCAGTTCTGCTCAACGGTTCAGAGTGATTGTATTGTTAATGATTCAAAAATCATTATAACTAGTAATGATTTTTCAGTGGAAAAATAATCTTTAAGATGTCTCTGTCCCACTTTTTTCTTTTTTTCTCTTTTTAAAATCTTTATGCAGTGCAAGGTCTTCCCATTCTAGTTAGAGACACTTCCATGGAGACTAAGGAAGTGCAATTCTAGCAAATCTTTGGACAGATGGAGGTTGCTCCAGGCTGCCTTTATTTTACAATTCCACCTCCCTCCTAGAAACAAGCGGGGAAGAGTTGATGAATATCTTACTTTCAAAAGAGACAGTTTTGACTGTAAAGACAATCAAAGAGCAATCTAGTACTACCTGCATTTTTGATACAAATTTAAACAAGGGAGTTCTGAAATGGCATACTTCCCCCGAATTCTCCCTAGAAAGGCTGACTACATATTGTATGTATCTATAGGTACTTCTGCACTGGGAGCAAGGACAAGCTAAACTAGTTCTGCTGGTTTTTAATTTTCCCATATCATGTGGTTTTGCATCCTAAAATTAATTTCAAAATATCTAATCAATAAGTTTATCTTCTACAGCTATCATAAGGACACTGACAAGAGTAACTCAGCTGCTGCTCCAAGTTCTGACCTAGCTACTCCACTTATTTAAAAGACCACCCGCTCATCTTTTAGTTAATATGAAAACAATGAAATACTAGAAGTTGGATAACAGGAGTTTATATTTTATCTAAATAGTGACAAACCTAGCTTAAAAATTAGATATCAGATTTTTAGTTTCTATGCATATAGATTTCAAAATTTGTAGAAATTGAGAAAAATGCTTTAGCATAGCAATATACAATCACTCTAAAAATATAAAATACCTTCTATGTGACAAATCCTCATCACTATTAGTAGTTAAACTCTTAAATTTATTACAAGATAGACTTCCACCACTACATAACAGTCTCCAATAAGCTTTTATTTATCATCCCAAACTAGTAGATATTACAAAAATAATCCATTTAATTATATTTAATATTCAGTTATTTTTATCATATAGTTTCCTTACAGAAAACATATATAGAAATAGTTTTCTATGGATGTCCCATAAAGCATCCATTTCTGCCTTTGTTCTATTGTTGCAGAAAAATGAAGCATCTCCAAAATACAGGAATACAGTCTTGTCAGCCTGTTCTTCCTCCCTTTAAATTGCAATGTTCTGTGTGCACATTTATGGAAATTTAGTAAGGCCTGAACTGAGGAGGATGGTTATCTGGAGGAGGTGGAGGGGGTGGTGGTGGAGGTGGTAAAAATGGGTATGATGAGCTGTACATGTTCGGGCCTGTCCACATCATATTGAGATTTGAAGGTGGAAGGTGGAATTGATGCACATCATTAACAGAACCAAAAACTGGAGGAGAAAAGGGATACTGATGCATCATTGGATTTTCTTTTCTATGTGGTTGTGGAAACACTGGAGATTCCTGATGTATTCTGTTGTCTGAAGAGTACAGCTGTGGTGGTTTTACTTGTGGTCTCAAAAAACCTGGAGGGCCTGATGGAGCAGGAAATGGATCCCTGGAGAACCCTCTGCCACGGTATCTCCTTGAGTAGCTCGAAGCAGGCTGTTGCATTGGCTGATGAAATCCTATAGCCTCACCTTAAAAAAACAAAAACAAAAAAGCCACACAGTTTTAATATTTTAGAAGGATTAAGTTTACGCCTCACAAGCCTTTCAAGATGAAGTGAAGAAAATTTGAAGAGTAAGCTTATCAACAAATAATACTGGCAAATAATACATAAACAACAAAATAATACTGGCAAGTCTACTGTTTAGTAACTCATCTTCATTTATTAGAGTAGTATAGAAAGAATGATTCTGAAGGTTGCAAATTCAGTCATTAAAAAAAGATCTTTCACTTTCTTCCCCTCCAGGCCTTTTCATTTGTATTAATGAATCGCAGGAACACTCAAACTGTGAGTAATTTGGAAGCTTCGGTTTAAAACAAGATTTAAAAGCAACACATTTAAAAACCGAAGATAAATCAATACTGCATTACACTGAAGTGGTATACAGCTTTCAGATCCGATTTTATATTATAGGATAGACACAGGACACAAGAAATTATTCAAACTCAAATTAATAAAGTTAACTTTATCAGAAAAAAAGCAACCTGTACCTTTAGCCAACTAGCTTTCAGCATTCACCTTTTAAAGATGAATTTTTCCCTGAATGTGGGATAAGTGCCTCAAAATGAAGAGCACCAAAATATTAAAAATGTTCCAAAGAGATACTAAGGCTGTAGAATTTAAACCAAAACATGATCTCTACAGGATTTTAGGGCTACAAGCAAAAGGATATTTGAGGACATAGCACCACACAAAATCATTGAATTTTAAAAATCTATGTGACCTAATCCTTGGCACTAGACTACATAGAAACATTTTACCTTTGAAAAGCTATGTCTATAAAGGTGGTTGGATACCAAAATTCCTATTCATTTTCATGGGGGATTAGGACTTAGAATCCTTTGGTGAATGCAGTCCTCTCAGAAGCACTGAAGTGAAAGTACCTGAGTGACTATTTTTGTTCTTTCTTCTCCTATCAAAGTCTATAACAATGAGACAGTTTTAATATACTCAGAGCTTTATGAAGATGCAACCAAGCAAAACTCCAGCTGAGACTAAGTTCGTGCCTCAATTTGCCAGATAGCCTTGTTACTGAATTCCACAGCCAAACTAAATTGCATACAATGTCAATTTACACCATGCTATTTACAGAAAAACATAGCAAATCATAACCTGTACTCTTTTGACAGATCAAGACAGTTTCTCCCGTTGTGTTCTCAGTTATGAAACACAATTCAGTAACAGCCTCAACAAGCCACCAGCAAAGGCAGGTCTGCAATAAGCTGGCAGAATAAGGATATGGTGGAAAACATGCCATATGTTAGGGAAGCAGAAACCAGGAGAGAAAATAACCATTGGCAATGAAGGGAAAGTACAGAACAATTCAGATCCTTCCCTTAAGGAAGAACTGCCAAAACCACAGGACAACAGCCAGTTCAAGAAAAATCACAGCTTTATTTAAAGGGTACAAGGAAGGGATGTACTGTACACAGAGTAAAACAGTTAACAGGACAGTTACTGACTTGCCAGATCAAGAGAAAAGGGGTTCAGCAGGGCACAATGTCTAGCAGCTTGACAGAGGAAGAGCAGCAAACTCATGGAAGGAGTCAGTAAGAAAAATCAATGGGAGGAAGCACTGTGCTGCAGACAGTTGAAGCAACCTCATATTTAAGCAGCAGAAGAAGAGGAATAGGGGAAGGGATGAGTCAGTAGTATTTAAAGGGAGTGGTAGAAAAAGCATGCAACAGAAGCAGGCCAGTGAGAACAGAGAAAGAGGGATGCGACTGAAGTCATTCAACCAAAATGGCAACTAAAAAGCAAAAAGTTTTGTCAATAGAGAAGCATGAGAGAAGACATGAAGAAAAATCTGGTTATTGCAAACACAGCACAGTAGCAAGCATACACACCTGGAATAAACCTGTCAACAGCAGGAGAAAGGAAGGTGAAGAAGGCTGTGTATATTATGAAAAACTATACACAGTTTATTAAACTTCTATAGGTTTGTTTATATAATGACTGTGTTAGGTAAACAGAGAGGTTCTCAGTAGGCTAGGCAGGTAACAGTTATTTTAAAGGAAGAGTATTTAAATGTTATGGATGAGGAAGAGTTTCCTTTTCAGACACAGGAATAAACTCCCCAACTAAGACTTGAGTCTTCTCCCCAATCATCAAAAAAACTGTGTTGTCAAATATGGCCTGTGGCCTTCCTCTATCTTCTCCAGGCACTCAAAGGCTTAAGCTGATTTTGGGCCTCGGCAACTCCCGCAATAAGCAAGCTCTAAACTCCAAAAGGTGGCACCTGTTCTATAACCTCACTGTGTCAGCTGACACTGTCCTAAGAGCCTATGAATCTCCTCTGACAACTGTCCTGCTCCTATACCACTTCCCTTCCAGACTTTAATGGAAAAACCCTTTGTTTTACTTTTAAAAAAATATGGAATGTTGCCGCAAAGTCAGAAATACAACTTTGAAAAGCAGAGAAATACTGATTAACTGTATGAAAGCTCAGTAATTTACACAGGTATCATTGTGTATTTCAAACTCAGTTTAACATATAAAAAGCATTATCCCATAGCATTCACTCACTTGATGCAGATGTTTCCGATTTGAGTTTCTTCCTTCCTTGATTTTGAGGCTTCTTTTTCTTCTGTTTTGCCTCTCTCTCTTTTTCATCATCACTGAAATCCAAAGCCTGGTTAAAAAAAAAAAAAAAGAACAAAGCCCCATGAAGACTGAACAAAGAACTTCAGTTCTAGCAATAAATCATTATTTAAAAAACAACCCACCCTGCAGTCAGCTTAGAAGAATATTAAAGCTGCACTTTCCTATTCTGCATTCAAAGACCCATCGTGTCCAGCTTGCTTCTCAACACAATCAAAAACTTAACACTCCACAGATTTCTCATAAGACAATTACACAATTCTCAGTTATTCCTTCTAATTTTCCTAAACCCAGCAGCATTCAAGTACTGAACACAAATTTTTGATTGCCAAGATGTTAGTAAGAAAAAAAAAAAATCAACTATTGCACAATATACAAAACAACTCAAATTATTTTTCATATGTATCTTGCACAGCTTACTGCAACAGCAAAGATTTTAGGAACATGCAGGTAATTCAATGGAAAGCCTACCAAGGATTCTATTTTACTCTTCCCAAGAAGCAGCCCTAAGAGGCAGGGCATTTACCTGGCTCTTAACAAAACTAAGAGGAAAAGAGTAATACAGCTGTAGTTGAGAGAATTCCTGAGGGAGCTGGCTAGTCATCGCCAAGAAAAAGCTTTCAATGGGCAAACTGTAGACTAGGTAAATTCAGATACACATTAAAAAAAATAATTTGGCAACCAGTTTGCCAGATTTGGCAAAATTGGTTTGCCAAATTTTTGGCAAAATTGGCAAACAGTTAGCACAGTTAAAATATGTTTAAAAAAAAAAAAGTATCTCTAGTCTAAATTGTAACTTTCTGAGTATATTTAATAACACTATTCCCACTAACCTTGCAATAGCAGTGTTACTCCAAAGGAATTTCAAACTTCAGAGAATGATGTAATTTAATAATAGACTCAATGCCACTACAATATTTTTTGCTGTTACACAAGGTTTTACTACTTTTAGAATCCTAGCTTACATTTAGAACAAGGAAAAGTTATTAGTGACAGGAAAGAAATTTGTCAGCAAAATTAGTTCCCCAAAAAACAGCATCCTCATCACTAAAGAAAAGCCACATAAAAGTTAATTCTGAATGCAAATATTTATTCTTCTATATAACTGGATTATATTCTTACTAAAAAAAAGCCACATGAAAGTACAAGATTATATACACCTTGAAGTAAAATCTTTCACTAACACCTGCTTTTTCTAAGGAATTCAATACACTATCCTCCAGCAGAGCAGAAATAAACAACAGGTATCTTCTATTGCTAGCTAATTTCCATGTGACATTCCATAAAAGCTGCCTCACAGAGAAATCATATTTATCTCCTCCTGCTAGCTTTGCAGTACACAGATCACAGTGTCATCCTATGACCCTAAAGACAAGGCCAAGAGACATTGTATTGCTAAATCTAGAGTTAAGCTGGGCTAATTACAAGCCTGTCAGAAAAGGAACACTTAACCATACACCTTAAAGTAGCAAGCATAATAGGCCCAACATGGATTAATTTAATGTTTAATACAAAAAATAGAGCTTCATAGTATCACAACAAGAACTGACATCAGCAATTGCATGCAGTTTATTGTGGGAACTGGCCAGAAAAAGTTACCGAATCAGCTGCCATCTGAGGGTTTTAAAAGAGTCTGGCTTTAAAAGACAATTTCAAGCATCAGTAGCACTAAATTTAATCTGCACCCTTGTCAACAGCTATTACCTTCACAGCAAAAGGTACTTTCTATCAGCTTCATCAGCTGTCACAGTTTGGATATCTCAGTGTAAACTCTAACTGCTAGAACCATCCAAAGATTATTCTAATTAAAGATTACAAGATGTTAGATGTGGTGTTTTCTCCAAAACAGAGCACACAGACACATCACAAAGTCAGAACAGCCATGGAAACAAAGGTGTCATAAAAAGCAATCAAGTTTGTCCATCCTTGCCATCATTGACTTTATTCAAGCTTCCTTCCTTCCTACAGTGAAATACAGTGAACCTAAAGTTTCCCCTGTACTTCCAGATTCTAACCCAAAGGTAACAGTATCATAATCAAAATTAAGAAAAACCTTAAAAAATAAATACCAGCTTTGCAAAAGCAATGCATCTGTAGCTGCAGACAATTTCACTGCTGGAATGTATTTATCCAAACTTTAAAGTTACTTAGGTTCCTATACATTCAAATTACACATTTTACAAGCTTATCTCCTAAATAGCTTTAAAAATGCAACTAAGAAACAAAAGAGTTCACTATTAGCCAATAAGTACATTTTGTATCATCACTAGAAAATTGTTTTGACAAAATAAAGCTAGGACTAGCCAAAAGCATACAGTCTTTCAAACCTCTATTGATCACATTCCTACAGTCCAGTTCTATGCAACACTTCTAATTCTCAAATGATATTCTCTGTGAGATTATGTCTCCCTGAGAAGGAAAGGCAATTTACAGTCAGAACTGACAGACAAGTATTCTTTGAGAGAAGTTAACACTGCTCAGCTCAGTTGGGGAAATTTAAAAAAAAAAAAAAAAATTCAAAATGCATCATCCTCACCATAGTGGAAAAGGCAGTATTGTGGACTGGTAGACTATATGTTATTAGAGGTCTTATCTTCAAGCACAGAAAAACCCATGTGACATCATCTCTCTCTCATGCCAGAACAACTGGCCTGGGATAAGAACTGAAAATGCAAAATCTGATACTGTCCTGCACAGCATCATTTCAGACAAGATGTTCAATGATGAGAGAGCTCATGGTGCACTGGGTGAAGAACTGCCTGAAGGGCAGAGCTCAAAGGGTTGTAGTGAATGAGGCTACAGCTGGCTGGTGACTGATTACCAGCAGTGTTCCTCAGGGTTCAATTCTAGGGCCAGTTCTGGTCAGTATATTCATCAACAATCTAGATGTAGGAGTTGAATGCACCATTGGCAAGTCTGCTGATGAAACCAAACTGGGAGGTGTTGTTGACTCTCTTGAGAGACAAGATGCCTTGCAGAGGGTACTTGCAGGCATTTAAAGACAAACAATTGCTTGTGACAAAGACAAAACCACAGTGGAAGAACAGCAAGAACAAAAACCCCCTAGCAGAATATTAGGCAAAGTAAAAGCACTGCTACTCAAAGATGAGGTTCAGGTTGCAAAACATGTTTTTGAAAGACCAGAGGAAGCCAAAATAAAAATACACATTTTCCCAATTGCAAAAAGCAAGTAGAAAAAGACAGCTAATACTGAGACCTTTTCAAGCAAAACATTACCTTATTTTCAATGAAGGATAGACTCTTGTCTGCATAAAAAAATAAACTTGCTTACTAGTTACTCTGCACAGAATTTTTTCTACATATATCTTATATAATCAAAACCAATAAATAAAAAATCCCCTATAGTTACTTCAGGTGGTGGTTCTTGGTCATTCTTCCAAGATGCATCTGAACCTTTCTCCCTAAAAGAAAAAAAAAAAAAAAAAGAAAAATGACAAGTTAGACAATTAAGATGAAGGAAGATGGTGTAAGGAGGCTATGAGATATCTCTTGCTTGAGTCATGTAGTAGCAACATATTCCAGGTCCAAAAAAAATTTGCAAGAACTGTACTGTAGCAAATAGAGTAACACTTCCTTCAAGGTATCAGATGTCCTACCCCAGGAGATGCCTGTTTTAAAAGAGGCTTTTTTTATTATTTATGTTGTTTCTAAGTGAATAGTAATGTATGTGTCAACTTAGGACTTCACTACATATGCCACTTGAAAAATCTTCCTATTTTGAGTGAAGATTGAACATTTCACACAGATAATATTAGGCTTTGATCAATATTCTCTCAACATATCAATTTGAACCTAAATTGCTTTGAACCTGAACTGAGGGAGTTTACTGAAACTTTCTTATGCTGACTACAGTCACAAGCTTTCTTACTCTCCTGGTTTCAGAATACTTATCTCCGGTTTCAAAGGACAATGAAGTAGTCTAGTAGGACAGAGGTTTTAAATATATCTACAGTGGAGTGAATCTGGAACCAAAAAACCCTTTAAGCTTGGCTTACAATTCTATTAATGCAGCGTTAGCTAGATAATTAGGTTTCATCGTCTATTTTGTTGTAAATACAAAATTAAAAAGCAAGTAAAAGACATTTAAGGAAGCAAAAACTCAATTGTCTTGCCCAATAAGCACCAAAATTAATTTGAAGTGGTATAATTTATTTTACCCATGACTTTAAGAACGTCATTAAAAGTCATTTATTTGATTTGCAAGAAAATTTGCAGAACTAACTTAAATTATGCTGTTAAAGTCTATGGAAGGTTCTTCCACACTGCTCGCAACTTTAATATATTTTGGTCTGAAATGTCAAGACGCAATCCTTATCTATGCAGACAAACTATAAAAAATAATGCAATACTGAAAACTGTTACTGGCCAAAAAGAACCATATAGTTAAAAACACCAAGATGTTCAGTGTGAAAAGTCTTCAATCGGTGCTCTAATAACCAAGGCATTTTTGATGTATTCATCAAGCCAGCCACAATCAAACAGCAGTAACTACATTGAAGTACATAACGATCGGCTCTAGGAAGCCTGGACTTCAGAGGCCCTCAGTCAAAGGCTGCTCCTGAGAACGCTGACAAGTCCTCTGGAGGGACTTCGTGACTCAACCCCTAACCATAAAACTGAAGCTCAATCTCTACATATCACTAGAAAACTATAAAGACACATCACCTTTGTGATTATGAGCAAATCATATTAGCATGCAAGTCATTTTAAAGTTCAATTAGAAGAAAATGCTACAGGGAGGAAAGGAAGATAAGGGCTCTATGTGAGTAATTTCTCAGCTGCAAAAAACTCTCTACCTATGCAACAATGAAAAGGTAGCGTTTTGGATTTGTTTGGTTGGTTTTTTTCAACTATGAACCAACTTATTTGTTTCTCCTGCTCATCTTGTTTTTGGACAATACATGTCTGCCAAAAATACCAGAGCATGCAAGAAACTGCAAGACCTGTGGTCGTTAGGCAGCATCTAGTACTGCAAAGTCTTAAAGTCTTCTAGACTGCAAAGTCTTAAAGTTCTTCAGGCAGCTTATCACCCTCCCAAGGGAGCCTTCCCCATTTCAGCAAAATACAAAACACTTTTCATGCTCTGAGATATGTAATAATCCTCTACAAAGAAGAAGATAGTAATTCTTTGATTTCTGAACTGAGATACTGTAAGATCTGGAAGTCTAACAAAAAGTGACTCAGAGGAATCATGAAAATACATGAGCTTCTTTAGAATTACTTTGTGTTTCAGGCAATACAACACATCTATTTTTAGCAACAAATTATTTTGCATTCAATAAGTTTTAGCCTACACTTTCATTTATTTTGCTATAAAGCATAAGGTTTATTCATAGCACTGCAACTTTGTACAATACAAGCAGATTGCATTCCAGATTTCAGAAAAACCTTCAAACTTAAGGTTTCTTTCAGATCTTAATACTGATTCCTCACCTTTTCAAAGTACCATCACAGTTTGGCATAGCAGTTCCAAAACTTTAAGCCTATAATACTACACAAGGTGGTCAAACTAACCAAAAGCAGAAAACAAAAATCATTTGTTACCAAATTTACAATTTGCTAAGGCCCAACAGCCTTCTTGAAGCACTGACCAAAGCTCAACTTTTCTATTATCCACACCATCTTGGTTTCTTTATATAGACATTACAGCATAGATCAGAAATCAAAATTCTTTATACTTTTTCAATGACACCTACTTTCTGAAAAGGTAGCTTCAACAAATAGTACCAATTGCCTCACAAAAGCTTGAGCCTTTACTAACAATACTCATAAATAAAATACCGTTTCAGTGAAATGTAACTTAAGGTCACACTATTCAGAAATTATGGTTTACATCAGATTACACAGGCATTCACACTGCTCAGGTTAATGCAGAGCAAGAAACAATGTTTCTTGCTGTGATTGCAATGATTCACTGTTCAGCTACGCTGTTAAGTCATGAAAGTGTGAAACATCTTACCTAGTGTTCAATTTTGTACCATATATAACAGCAAAATACCAGCAGAAGACAAATAGTTCCTAAAACTACTTGCAAAGCATGTAACAAACTAAAATACGAGCCTCGCGTCTCAGATGCCGAGTACGGCACAGAGTTATTGATATAGTAAACAAATTATTAAAGTCTGTGCAGTTACTCTGCTAAGCCACAAAGTTTAATAGCACAAATCAAGGACCAACTGGCATCAAAACACTGCAGGAAAACAAACAAGTAACAGGGAAAGAAAGAGATCTATTTTGGTCTTAGCTGAAAGAAAAAAAAAAAAAGACTTCAGCAAGCTTGGCCACGCATGCATGACTAAAGAAAAAAATTATTCAGTATGAAAACTGGCAGAGTTGCAATTAATGCAGACACCAATATTATTGGCTATAGTCAGAAAAAAAGTGCAAGTCAGATGAGATAATCCTAATAAACAGAGATGAGGTCACTTGTAAGACAAAGGACTTTTTAACCTATAGTTATTTTAGACAATTATTCATCAGTAATTTGAACATTAATGTCTAGCGGTCGTTTATTATGATTTTTTTTTTTTATTCTGTATCTTTGAGTACACTTGCTTTTAAATGGCAACAAGTCCTGTTCATACATGCTACTTTCCTCAGACTGGGATACATATACACTATTGAGAAGTTTCTGAATATCACAATACACTGCAACTCAAATCCCTCCCTTCTCACAAATTTACAGCAGCTGATTTTCATATAAAATGATTATTCTCCACCTGCACAATAGCTTTATTAATTATTAAATTTCAGTTTTGGCCTTATAATATGAAATACAAATAGCAAATAAATACAAACCTGTTCAGAATTCAAACAAGTTTATTATAAGTAATGAAACTAAACAAGAATCTGAAGAACTACAAAATCTGGAAAATTCAGCTTGCAAAACCCATGCATGTGTATGTGTGTGAAAGGGTGTTGGGGAGGGAAGTATCAAGCAATATTTTTCTGTTTATGATATTTTAGGTTACACAGCAACATGGAAAGAAAGCAAGCTTAATATATTAAATTGAGTAAGAACTTACTAAACTTTAGTTAGTTACAACAGTTTAGAAGCATGTAGTTTACAGCTACTTTGTAGTGTTCTGAAAGGCAAAACAGTTATTACACAGTTGAGAATACCTAACAAAATAAAAGTTTTGGTGTGAAGATTAGTCCTACAGTTTCTTACTCAAGGCTCAACTTTAATCCAGTAATTCTGGCTATTTTATAAAATATATTATAAGCAGATTAGAAAAGAAATCAGACTCACTGTTTTAGCTTCTCTGCAAATATATACTGGGTGAAATCTTCCACTGATGGAGCAAAATACATGCTATCTTGCACATTAATACCTTTTGCTTTGATATGCTCAGAGCTGTTAAATCTTAGCACATAAAACGGATGTAGAACAGGACCAAATATCTCAAATATCTGAAACACAAACGAAATTTAAATGTTTAAATAAACCACCAAGAATAGACAGCTAATTTCATTATAGACATAGCATCTTAAAGCTTCACAGTTAAGAAGTTTGATATATTTTCAAAATGCAGCATCACATTAAGTTACTTTCATGCTTTATTACCACATTTTGTTTGACAGTGTATTTCCCCAGCTACTGTTTAAGTCCCCATGTGGAAAAGTTCTCTCGCACACTGATGTTGCCTTTGCCCATACAACTGCACTGCGTTCACTACTTCCTCTACTTTAGTAATCTTTCCTTTTGTCAAACCTCTGTTCCTCTCTCTCCATTATGCTTTCAAATCTCTTGCACCTGGAACAATTTCCTGATCATTTATTCCTCAAAGTTCATCTTTACAAGATACCTTTACATCAGTTCCCCTGTCCACCAACTCTGTGGAGAGCAGAGAACTCGAGATCTCATACATAACATCTGTAATTGCAGGCTGAGTTTTTTGTTTCACTCATATCTACCATTCAAAGATATTATAGTAGTAACTGTTCTAGATGATGCCTTTCCTTCCCCAGAAAACATATAAAAATCAATGTTAACATCCCTTTCATCAAATATTCTTCATTATAGTTGCATAAAGCACACACTGGACTTAAACCACAACAGCAGGGCATAGATACGTAAACATTCCCCATTCTTCTTAAAACTTGACTCCAATTTCTCTAAACTTCAACTCCTGGCAATAAAAGAGCACAGCCTGTTATTGAAGACATCATGCATCTGAAAGCAACCTCTCCTTCTCCACAAGCACTCATGAACTAGCGGAAACTCATCACACATTGTAATTCTGTAAGGATGCAATGAATTTCAGGTTAGGAAATCTTGAGATTAAAACAACAGATGAGCAAGAGTCAAAAGCACAAAGCAAAACTACATATTACAGAAATATCTTATTTCATTTAGTCGACTTCAACACTACTTGTTGGAACATAAAAGAATAATTTGAATTTTACATAAGAATTAACAGGTTTTTATGTTTTATACACACCTTTCCTGCTGCTTGCCGATCTTCTTTAAAAATTATGCTTTCCTCATTTACTGGAGGTAGGCCTCTCAATGATTCAATTATTACTAAAATGGAAAAAAAAATTAGAACTTTTAAGTTTCAACAGCAGTATGTAGTTAATTACAGAGAAACTTAAACCACACCATTATTTGTCTCCTAAAGTTCATAGAGATTCACCTGAAAATTATTGTGCATACATAAAACTACTTACAATTGTACACTCCTTCTCTGATGTGTGAGTAGCAAGATTTACATTTGTGTACAGAATTATTGTTTTCTGGAGTGAAGATACAAAGGAGGCCAGTTGATAGGTACATAAGAGATGCCTCAGATATGTATGTGCAAGATATCTGTTGTATTTTCCCAGGATGTTTCTTAATGAAGTCCATAGCAGCAATCTGACTTTTTGAGTACAGATGCAGGTGCATATTGTGCCTTTTAGTATTCCAAATTAAATGGAATACGCTTCTCCTAGTAAGTCTTAAGAATCAGACCAGAACACAAAAGATGTCTGTCAGTCCAGTCACAGTAGCAACTGGTTGTGTCATTTATGTATGCAGATACACAATTTTAAATACATTTCTGCAACTTAATGTCATATAATAGTCTCATATTACATTTGAGTCTAATCCATGATTAATGATGGTATGAATGGTCAGATCAAGCAAGTCATTCTAGAAGCTCAAAATATGAAAGCTTAACACTTAATAGACTTAAACATTTATAAATGGACACAGAAGCATGTTCTTCCTCCACTAAATGCATAATTTGATATACAGGCTTTTAGGTTTTCTGGATTCAGAGCCATAAAGAACTTATTCTTTAATTAAATCTTTAGAGTTGTTCACTCTTCTTTGTTAGTTCACATTTGCTGCTTTAGTCTACAGAAATATCAGGTCTCCCTTTACATTCAGCAGGAATTATGCTTAAAGCTGCCAACACAGAGGCCTAGCAGCATTACACTAAAAAATTCTGATTCTGTAGGTAATTTTTTCTACCTCTAAAACAACAGAGCACTCAGTTAAGCATTCCCAGTGCCTCTCCATCATCAAATAAAGTCACTCAAGCACTTATTATCACTCAGACTCCAACAAAAGCTAACAAGATAATCACTGATAAACTTACCTAACAGGACGTAAAGTAATAAGCATCTCATCAAGCTGAAACTCCAGCTTTGCTACTATTTCAATCTGCAAACACCTTATGACATGCCAAGCAAGCCAGTGACAATGCTACAGGCTTAATAGTTCACTGAATTTCAAGAGAAGTAGGGAAACCTTAAAGGCAGGCACAAAAACTTTTAAAACACACAGAGAAAGAACACAATGTGTTGCTTAACTCTCAGAAATCTAACTTAGTAAAAATACCCAAAACAAAACAAAAAACAAACCTATCCCAACAAAAAACCCAAAGCAAAACACAACAAAAAAAACACACACCAAAAACTCTCATAGAACGCTTTCAACTTCCTTGATCACATATAGCCCCAAAACTTCCAGTAGGCTAAGGAAAATACTCTGGGAGTATAAGTCATGCCAGTCACATGAAACCCAGGAAAAACATTATCACCTAGAACCTATTTGACTTACAGCCCCCCATACCCCAAATCCAGCCAAAATTCTCAACTTCTACTCTTCCAGGGCCCAAAGTGCAGTTCCAACATAGGTTTCTCACACATACTAGAGCTGTTTAGTTTCTAGGCTACAACCCATACAGTGAATTTTTCCCTCCTCTAAGTACCTTGAAGCAAAACACAACAGTTCTATTACATTCTAATACACTGAGCAGAAGTTACAGTTCACACAAAGTACTGTCATTTTGCTTTTAGTTAGTATGAAGCAAGCATGAACCTATACTGTTCTAGCCTCAAATTCACCTTGTATCAAAGAGCCAACTTACAGGTATAACACACTGCAGATTGATCAACTTGGAAACCTGTCACAGAGAACAGCAGAGGCTTCTGATACATTAAAGGGACAGAAAGTGTTCAGGACACTGAGTGTTATGTCAAAATAATATTTGTGATTTCCAAATGAGAACTCAACTCCTCTCATACTAGATATAAACCTGGTATACACAGGTATCAATTTAGTTCAAAAATCAAACACTAACCCACATTAGCTGGCAGCATCCTTGATCTGGCCACAAAACAACTGAAATTGAGGCCACTCTAACACTTGTTTCCAGAATAATTGAAAAGAAAGGCAAACATGTAGAAAGAGGAAGTCACAAAGCAAGGTAGTAAAAGCAAAAAAAATAACACAGATATCTTGGGCTTTTATTCTATTCTTACATCTTTATTTCCTGTATGATTATCAGTCTGTTTTCTAACTTTCACCAACTAAATCTAAACTCAACACTTCGTATATTTCAGTTACATAAAGTACAGACTCAAAAATTCACCTGTCAGTAAACTGACAGGATTTGAGAAGGTTACACACATCAAGGAGGATTAGAAATTAAGGACAATTTTAAAAACTGAAGTCTTTAAAACCAGCTTTGTTTAAACATTCACATAATAGATAAAAAATAATTGCAAACAATGATTCAACTGTTTCTTTTAACTTATTTTCAAACTATCATTTTATCTGAAAACAGTCTTCTTGAAGTCCCCATTATTATCAATAAGCAAGAAAGGGCAAAGTAGAACAAAAGGATGATGACCAGATTAGTACCTTCTACACTCTGAAGCCAGCTTCCTGCACATGAATGAAAATAAATCTAACTCAAAACCAACACCACCAGCAAAAATACTGTAAAAGAATTGCCTGTATTACCAGGAGTCTTTTACAATAAAATAAAATTTAATAGCAAAGGTTATTCGCTTTAATTCTTTTCTACCCTACTCAACATAAATAACTTCAAAATTGAACTTAATTTCTTATTTGCATACACAAATCGCTTTGAAAGCAGTTCAAGCAGAATGGAATACCTGAAATAAGCTTAAATACTAACATCTTATGGATGTTTTATTAATATCAGCTTCAGCAGAATTTTGATTTCATGTATCAAAAACTGAGGTCCCAGATAGATCTGAAAAGATCCCTAAATGCATACTGCCTGCAGTTAAGCTTACATCCATAGTATGTCTCAATCCCATTAAGCTTACCCTCCAGCACCTATAAATCATGCTAGTCATGCTATCCTATGAGTGCTGACACTGGCAGCATCTATTTGGTCAAGGTGCCCAAAAGTGGGATGAATTAAAAGAAAAAAAACATACCTAATATAAGAATTACCCAACAAGCACTGCTACAGAGGCTAAAGAAACAAGTCCTTTTCCTGTCCGCACATATTAACAAGCAAGCACTTGGGAATGCATTGTGCTGCATCTGCATTTGCAGTTATATACCTCCTGTATCTTCAGAGATAATTCAAAATATAACATGTACAACTGGAAGATTTCTTAAAATAGTTTAAATGTTCAATCTTATTGTTGCCAGGATTAATATAAAGATCCTAACACATGGTGAAAAAAGGCTTTTTAATGAAAAAAAACAAACATGAAAGTCACACCAAAACACATGCATAATAGTCGTAGTATCTTAATCTTTAGAAGATGTAAGCCAACTAAGAGGGAATTCAACACAAATGTAATTTGTTAGTCTGAGTTTTCATTCAGGAACCCACTACCCCCTGAAACAGAATGCTGCAATACTGTTTCTTTGAGGGAACAGTCAAGTACAAAATTAATGCAATTATTATTTTAAAATCAAAGCAACCATATCCTGCCTACCTAGCTGCTCAATGATGCTGGAAACTGTCCCAAAGAGCTTCAGTTCAACATCATCAGGTAGAATTATTGATAAGTCTTCAACAGGAGGCAGTTCCTGAAAATATCAAGTCACTGTTCAGAATATAATCTCATCACACTAAGACATTTGTCACTCTGTTGTTGCATAAATCTGACAATAAGAAAAACCTCCTAGCATTTTGAAGATTTAATTTAAAAGTCTAGTTTGGTTTGAATCTTTCAGAATAATCCTAAATGAACTCATCGTGTGGGAATGTCACTTTTGAAGACACCTTTTCTATTGAGATGCTAATCTACATATTTCCATTGCAACTGAAGTAGACACAAATTTTATTCAACTGGAGAAAACCAAAAACTGATAGACATTTTGTTAATTTTGTTGAACTTTCAAGTTAGATAAATTAAGTTAAATGTACAACACAATAATTAAATAATCAGCAATCAAAAAAATCAGACAACTTGTAACCACATTCAATGTATAACATAAAAATATATAACAAGATAAAACAATATGGAATACACCATGTATGTATAATTCAGTCTGACAAAACGGTGTCTGTCCATTTCTGCCACAACTCAGACCATTACAGAAGATGTAAAGATCACAACAACTTATAAAAAAAAAATAATTTTTAGCAAAAAGTTGTATTTTGTAAAAGGGTAACCATAGAGACGCTTTTGAATAAAGCACCAAACTTCAGATATACAAGTGAGTACTGCACAAACAATACTCACATTGAATCTTTTTCTTCAAATGTAAGCATCAAAAGCTGCTATCAAAGGGTAATTAACACTGAACTCATCACCTACCTCAAATTCACTCATAAACTATGTTTTCTATGTATATACTATACTGCTTTGAATTCAGTATGGACTACACGGAATACAAGACAAGGGCAACTAGAGTAAGAATTATCTTCAAATTCAATCTTCTGAATTTGGAGGTAGAGTCCAAATCTTAGCACTGAACTGCACTTTTGAAGGTCAGCACCAGAAAAAAAAAATCCCTCTCCAACAGAAGAATCTCATCTTGTCTTATCAAAACTTCACCTGATAATCTTCACTCTTAACACAAGTGCTTGGCAAAGGCTTCCAGAGCAACTCGAAGACCAGACAGAGGCCAAGACCTTCCCAGATCACACAGTATAGCATTAAAGCCAAGACATGAATTCAGATAGAAACACCACACCCTTCTACAGGACAGAAAGTTTTCCACCATTAAATGAACTTCACTACTAAAACTTAAACTGAGTCATGGATGCCAGTGCAAATCAATAACCAAAGATGAGAAGAAAGCAAGCTAAGATTTTGATCATAAATCTCAAATTGGTAAACTGTACCATCTGTCACACCTTATACAGTATCTGTCAATCCTACACTTCAAAGCAGGAGGTTTCTAAAGTATTTCTGCTAACACTCCGTAATACATAAGGTTTTTTTCCCCTAAGCAGATATTCCAGTTAAATACTTTCTTTAATCTTTCCTTTTATCTTTGACCCATGCCTTAGCAAGTTAGCTGTTATTGGGGACTTTTGGGTAAAACATTAATCATCACATTTCATTTTTAACAGATACATTTTAATTTTCAGATTGTATTCCCTCAAATTTATGTAAGGCAATCTATATAGTTTTTACACAGACTAATTCTAGTACTGTAGAATGGCTTAGTAAAAAATACAGTAAATAATGTATTTGCTAGAACTTCAGTTATTATTAACCATCTCTAGTAAAAAGCTGAACCAATTAAATTAGTTGAGTCAGTACTTAAAAGGAAGACAATGTTTTGTAAACACTTGGACTTGAAGCTAGTAAGCTAATGTGACAAAGAAGCATACCAACAAAGCATTTTCAGACTAACATGAATTTCATTTAAATAAATAATTAAGATTAAAGGCAAATAAAATATGTAAGTACATCTATTTGAGCAAGGATTTTTGTTCATAAGTCCAATGCTGAAAAAAAAAAAAAAAAAAAAGCTGTCACAGAAGCACTTATAATGGTTCTACAATTAATCATACTTCAAAACTAAATACTTGTAATCAGGAATTGCTCTGATGTTTTACTCCTTCAGAACAGAACATTATGTGTGTTTCTCAATCTTTGATTAATTTCAGGGATAGAATATCCTCAGAGCTTTTCTTTACTCCAAGTGTCTCTAGAAGAACAGCTTAAGAATTAAGAACATTCTCCCATCTCCTGTCATTGCTACTACTATGTTTCAATGCCTCAGCCTTTCCACACAGTCATCTAGCACTTCATTACAAACTCTGACAGAGCACTGAAGCAAAGGTAAACATATCCAAATGTATCTGTTCTCCAGAGGTTGTTTTTTTTCCTCAACCTTTCTAATAATTTCTTGTTCCATTCACTGCACTTGTTTCTCATTCCAGAAAGTATTTTTTTATGAAGGGGAGAGATTTACAGCATAGCAGATAAACATATACTGTTAATGCAAATTGACATTACAGTGTTGTATTATTCTTTAATTTGTAATCCATTAGAAATGATGCATAGCTAATCATCCGTTAGCAGATTATTACTAAAACTAAACTCATTCCTCTAAACCTCTTAATTTTGAGACAATGAGAAATAATGGCAGCAATACTTAATGAGTATATTATTTATGAGAACCAAAAAAAAAAAACCAATCAGTATCTTGATGCAATTTAAGGTTCTGATCTGCAATGCATAAAACATTCCTATAACAAAAACTGCAGAATAAACCAAATACAACCCACTTCCATGACCACTCTAATATAAGCTAATATAAGTAGAGGTAATGCAATCTGAACCTTAAGGAAGCTTAATACAACATTCAAAATGTTTACCTCAAGGCTAAACATATTTGAAACATGCCTGCAAGGTATATCAGACCTTCAAGTCCCCCACATAGAGAAAGGATGATGAAAGCCTGCAATATACAAACAATAAAAAATGGACTAAAACATCCAAACCTTTATCTAGAAATTTGTTTTCATTAATTACAACTGTGATTTTATATAAATATGAACCTAAAACAGGCTGGGAACCTCCCTTCACCAGAAAATAAGACATTTTAAATTATTAATTGTGCTATATCTGAACGACTGTAAAAACATACCTTCAATCACTAGGTAGTGCAATGACTTTAAAACATATTAAGTTAAAATATTTCAAGTTGGGCTACTAGAAAAAGGTTTAAAACCTAACACATTGTACTTACATCAATAGGTAGCTCATCTTTTGTTTTAATACAGTAAGATCTGTTATCCTTCTCATTTGGATGATCGTCTTCATCAGATACTGTTGAAGGTGAACATGAAGAGGAGGATGTAGTTGATGAACTATCTGAGTCTGTATCACTGCGTAAAACAAACATGGGAGTCAGAATACAGAGTTCTACATTATAGGTGAGAAGTGTGGCTAGTTTATACATTGCTCAAATACCTTTGCTTATCAGACACATTTTTCTTAAATGTATACATTCATCTGCAGAAGAGCAGCAATCTTTCCTCAACCTACAAGCCATTGGACAATATAAGAAAAAACAATCTCAGAGAGTAGTAGCTTTGGCATTTCACAACAAATGCTAAACACAATGGCTCATTTGGCTTCCCACTGTTTCAGTGCTGAATGGTGCATTTGGCCTTACAGCAATCACCTCCAGGTTCACCCAATCCAGTCTCTCCCATTGCCTATCCCATGTAAAAGTCTAACATCGCAATAACTCCCTCTGTCAGGCATACGCAATAGTCACATACCTAGATAAACACAGCCAAATTAGGATCATAATGTCTATGCATCATCAGCATATTTCCATTTTATGCATCACTTAAATTTCCAGTATAGAACATCACTTGACACAACTGAGCACAAAAATTCAAAGAAAATACATTAAGCTACCTGCTATAGCTCACAGTCACTCTTCTTGTACAACCCCAATATTAGCATAAAGCAAAGTGAAAGCCTATAAAATACTTATTCCAAGCAAGGCATCTTGCACTATAAAGGTAATAAATAAATAATCTAATTTTTGCAGCTAAGGGGGATTCATTTCATAATTTATGGCCTGTCTGAATTTCCCTAGTACATGGTCACACAGATTAGTAATTTAATTTTTCTCACTACCACATACATAAGAGATGATTATTGTCTTAGACTCTTCATATTTCAAGTAAATAGCATAGTAAGAAACCAGTCCTTATTCATGTCAACATGTTCCTTTTAGCAAAAGTCTTAAGTTCTTCAAGAGCTGGTGGAAGAAACAAACACATGGAGTAATTGATCCTGATGACTGTAAAAACACGTTACAAATCTTACACAAAAATACTGCAAGACAAGTAAACTTTTGTAAAATTGCATTTATCCTTTCTTGCCTGATCTGTCTGTTAACAAAGCAGTATCTAGAAACACAGTGATTAATAAAAATACAAAAAGCTCCCCCTTCTAGATTCTTTAGTACTACATTGTCTCCTTCACAAGGAGTATGGCTTTCAATTATCTGTTGCTGCACATTTTTCAAAAAAATGCTGATAGCAAAGACAACAAATAAACCTATAGGTTGAGAATGAGCTTTTCCACCAAGATGCCAATACTAGAGCACAAGTTAAGATCTGTAGGCTCTTATACCTCGAGTCTTACATTCAGATTTTTTCAGCAGTAACACTGAGGTGTTTTGTCACAAGTGATGTAGAAGCATCCTGCCAGAACCACATCGACCAAGACATTCAAACGGTCGTCGGGGCCCAACCAACCACAACACTCTACAGGCCACCACCACCAAACTCATGTTTTCATTAAATCCTTACCGCCATTGGTCTGGAGGCTTATTAACTCAACAATGAACGTAACTCCTAGTGAAATACAGCTGAAAGTGTCATCTTCAATGGGAAGGAGAAAGCTGCAGAAGCTGAAACACTGGGACAGGGGGAAGGGGGCAAACTCGGTCATCTCGCTGGCGCTGGGGCCCACAGGCGCCGCCTCAGAAGGAAACAAGCGACACACGGACCCCGGGCCGCCCAGGCTAAACTCACCTGTCCGAATCCGACAAGGGGGCGGCGTCAGGAGGCCCGCTGGGACCCGCAGGCGGTGGCAAGCAGTGCGCGTCCTCAGCTGGGGGCGGCGGGGCCTGGCCTCCCTCACCTCCCTTCGGAGAGCTCGGAAGGTTCGGCACCTCTTCCGCGCTGGCCGCCCGCTCCTCTCCCGGCGCCTCCTCCGCGCTAGCCGCCCGCTCCTCTCCCGGCGCCTCCTCCGCGCTAGCCGCCCGCTCCTCTCCCGGCGCCTCCTCCGCGCTAGCCGCCCGCTCCTCTCCCGGCGCCCCCTCCGCGCTAGCCGCCCGCTCCTCTCCCGGCGCCCCCTCCGCGCTGGCCGCCCCCTCCTCTCCCGGCGCCCCCTCCGCGCTGGCCGCCCGCTCCTCAACCGCCAGGGTCTCCATCTGCGCCACCACCTCCATCCCTGCCCCAGCAGCACGCACCCCAACCGCCCCACGCGGCCGCAGCCGCGGCCCCGCCCCCAGACAGAAGCTACTTCCGGCCGCCGCGACGCGCTGGCGTTATCTGGGCGCGCCAAGGCGCGGGACGCGTGCGTAGGCTACGGCGCGTGCCCCGGGAGGCGGGTCCTCCTTAGAGGCGGGGTAGTGGGAGGGCGCGAAGAGCGGCAGTTGCGGGGGGCGGTGCTGCACGGCTCAGCGGTGCGGCGGCTGCCTGCTGAGGGCGGGAAGTGGGCGGGGCGTCGAGGATGAGAGAAGCACCGGCTGACCGATCGATCGACCGACTGACTGAACGGCCGACTGACGGACTGACTGCACAGAGGCAATAATTACCTCCTTAGTGTTTTATTGGTCTGAGCCGTTTGTTAGTATAAGCCACTCTATTAAAAACTAATAGATAACTAATGAATTTTGTCATAATTTTTAAAGTCTTGTTTACTTAAGTCTTAATGCTTGGTAAGTTTTATGGTTAATTTAAATCAAACAGCACAGTTTTGGTTTTATGAGGCTTGCCTGAAAGACAAAGCTGAGGTCATTGCTACTCTTGCTGAGGACCTATTGAGATGGATTTGTTTTGGTCTTGTATAAATAATGTTGACAACATGCAGAATATTCATGTAATTAAAACTTTAAAATCTGTTTTAAAAGCTGTATGATATCAAATTACAATAGTAATACAATAAGTAACCCTACAGTAGTAACCCTATGATAATAACTAGCTCTACAAAACCTAATCACATCTGTAACATCACCAAACTACTCACCACAACATAAACGTCCATTTGTATTCTAGGCTCACCATAAATACCCACCAATTTGGAGCTTGAGGGTTTTTTGGAGTCTGTCCAATGCCTCACACAAGTCTGTGGGGGAGCATGTTGGTGTCTTAGACTTTTCTCTTGGCATCCAGGGATCTGGCCATACATACGATCTTCTACTGTGGGAGAGAATGGAACAATTCCCCCTGCCCTTGCCCAACCTCTGTGTGTTTGAGGACCCAAAGCTCTTCCTCATGACAGTAACTCGGGAGACAAGACACATGTCTTCTCTTGAACAGAATTTATCCATGGGAAAACCCAAAAGGTGTTTCAAGGACAAGCACCATCAGGAGGTCACTCTGACTGCGAGCTTATAGACGAACCCCTTTAACCCAGACTCCAAACTGCAACCTGGCAGCAGTGCTCCTGTGCCAGCACTCTGTGTTCCTGACCATCACAGGGACTCACCATGCTGTCCCTTGGACTGGCTTCCAAACGAAGAGCTAAAGCTCTCTTCACTCACAGGCGGTGAGTGCAATATAAGTCTAAGGAGGGACCCCATAAATAAATATGTGAAAGTGTTACATGTGGTAATGCTGAGAGTGCCAAAGAGACTTGAATATCTGATGAGAGCAGAGGACAGAGTGATATAGTTTCCATGTAATGAACTTCCCCTACAGCTCTGAAAGAACTGTGTGCCCACAGCTCAAATGGCAAAACATTTAATTCTTCTCCAGAATGTCTGGGCAATGTTGAAAAAACATCGCACCAGTGTTTCTCAAGCTCTCCACATAGGCTAAAGGGAGCAGCTGACAGGCTGACAGACAATGCGTTTCTCTGGTAGTTCTACTCTTCATTTGCTACATGACACAGCAGTATCAACCAGCAGAATTTCCTTAGTAGGAAAATTGAGCATATACACATATGTATATAACGTTATTAATCCATTTTAATGTGTTGGTTTTGGGTTTTCTTTACACTTATCTAAAATTAGGTATATGCCAGGCAGAATAGGCACATTAAGATACACTTCCACAACAGGTTTAACATTGCAGGCATTTAATATTTTTTGTACAGCCTTAAGTGAGGTGCCTGTATAGGTTCTATATATAAACAACAGAAGTATGCTCTCTCACTGTGCGGTTACTCAGAACACATAGGTTAGGAATTCTCTCCAGTCACAACCTTGGGATCCTGAAGCGAGAGTAGGTGGGGCACGTGGTCTGAATATTGCTGCCCTGTAGTGCAAACTCTTTCACAAAAGGGATCTTTAGATATTAATGCAATTAAATATTGTGGTGGTTTCACTCCTTTGGCTTACAGCCAAATACAGTCGCTCTCTCTCACTCTCTCCTCCCACCCCAAGGGAGTAGGGGAGAGAATTGGAAGGAAATGGGCAAGGAGACTCGTGGGTGGAGATAAAACTAATTTATTAATTTAAATAAAATAATAACAATAACAACAGTAATAACAGAATATGCAAATAAGTGATGCACAGTGCAATTGCTCACCACTCACAGATCGATACCCAGCCCACCCCAGCCAGCAATCCCCGAGCAGAGACAGTCCTGAAACCAAAACTGCAATCCCGGAAGAGTGAACTCAAGCAATCCGTGAGAGAATCCCCCATTTTCTGATCAACCCTGGTTAATACACTAAACATGACGTGATATGATTATGGAATATCTCACTGGCATATCCAAATGCCAGTTTTAAGGTTTGCTAATTACTGCGCTTCCCCCTTCTCAGTCCTTTGCACTTGCAAACTAGCCAGACACAATGACTTCCAGCGGCAACTAATAACAATAGTACCTTATCAACATGCTTCTCATAACTAATCCCATACTGAAACCAAAACACAGCTATTCTAGCTACTAAGAATAAAATTAATTCTATCCTAGCAAAACTGGGACAAATATCAACAACAATTGGATGTCAATTGCACAGTCATAAAAAAGTTTATATTGAATCTCACTGGCAAATATGTTTTCATTGCTATTGAAGTAACAGAAATGAGATATATATCCAATTAAAGAGTAAGTAGAGGCAGAACCCTACTAAAACCCCGTCCTGCAAAAACGAGTTTTGTTTTAAAACTAAACAAGGACAGTTTATGATTAGTTTGAGGGGTTTTTTCATTTATTTTTTTTGGTTTTTGTTTTTCAGAACTGAGACTTAAGATGTACCTGAAATGGACCATAATACAAGATCTGAGAGTTTGTGTGGGAAAGTTGATCAGTGTGACTGGGAGAGAATAATTTCCCTAAAGCAGCCAAAGCCCTTATATAGGTCAAATCCTTTCCTAACAAAAGGTAAAATAATTGATGTCCTAATGTAGGACTGAATTAGTTCAATGATGAGGAAATTAAAATTAGTTTTATTTGCTAAATATCAACCTATTATAAATGTAAAAGCATATTCAAGTCTCTATCTTGTACTTATGTAAGTAAAATCCTTCAACTGTCTCATGAATCATGTCTTTCCTGCTTTTTAAAGGATTTTAGTAAGTGTTCTATTGCTGTACTCTGGCACCTAGATTGTGTTTTGACACTTTCTTCTGTGTTTGTGCAGAACTGGCAACATCTTTCAAACAAGAAGATATTTTATTTCATCTGAACACTGCATCTTAGCCTTTAACATGTAAGATAGCATTTTTCTTAGATTGAGGATATAGTGAAAGGCAGGATGCATAGGAAGCATCACCATCCATCCAGCCAGGGCATTTTTAAGTAATCTTCAAAGCAGCAGCACAAGCACAAAGATGTTCTAGGCGAAGAGTCATTTCATAGATGAACACTTGACTCACAGCAGCTCTAACACTTGTTTTCAAGGTCTGAGCTGTTGCAAAATGTCACTGCTGGGATTGGAATCCAACGTCATCTGTCAAGGCAGGGCTAAAAGTAATTGTAAAACTGGTTTCTGCCTGCAATTTCTTTGATGAAGCTCTCTAGAGGTGTTGTTTTCTACATTTATTTTATATATTCCTGCAGCTAAGACGAGTGTGTGTAATTGTTCCCATCATGCTTTAAAAGCTAAAATGACACCGTTCAAACTATTATTACAATGTTTTACTGAATTTCTCTGGATGCAATTGAGGAATTTGTGAAAAAAAAACCAACATAGTTTCATCCTGATATCTCTCCTGAACTTGAAGACAGAGAATTGCCTGTAGATTTTAGTATGCTGCTTTTTATGTCTTAAGAGAAAAAGGCTTGAATAAGAAATAAAGTCAGGTTTCCTAATATATTTGAAATATTAAAGCAAATACTATTGTGACATTTATCATTTATGCATTTTATGCTTTCATATTCTAGTGGACTATATACAGTGATATCAGAGATTATAGGTAGTATAAGAACAGAGCACTTTAATTAATAGAAGGAATATAGTACTTTTGAAAAATGTATATCTGAAAACATTTTTTCTTAAATTTCATGTTGATTTGTTTAGGTAAATTGACAGCATTTTGTGTGTAACCATTTCCAATGTTTCATCAGTATAGTCAGCTACTTAGACCTTCATTGAGATTCTTGGGACAGTTAAGATTTATTTTTAATATAAAATAATAAGCAAGAAAAAGAACACACTGGAAATATTGTTTTAAAGGTGTACAAAAATAGGATCTGAAAGTGAGTTGTTACAGTGTCCGAAAGGTTTCAATTGCCATATTGTCTTCCCTTGGTTTTTACTGTGCAATTTACCTTTCATCCAGCTGTAGCATTACTAACTGAGGCTGCAGACAGTTTGTAGTGATAAACTCCTCTTCACGGCTCTGAATGTGGTCTCTGGGTAGCATGAGGTGATGAGACTTCTGGGAAATCTGTTTACATATTCACGGGAATAGTATAATTGGATTAACAAAAATAGTTTTTTTTCTTCTTATCTCATATCCTCCAGTAGGATCAAAGAAACTCTTCAGAAGACCATTTCTTCTCCTGATAAAACTCTTCCCTGCTTTGGGCCAAGAGGTGATGGGAATTCCAGTAGTGCAATTTAGCCTTTTTATTAGCACTGGCCAGAACAGCATTTACTACTCCTTCGTATGATGGGGTCAACTCATCAGCTCAGGTCTGCACCAGTCCTTCTCCTATAAATAGAGAGAAAGAGAGTGTATGGATTTGATTAGTACTATTATAATGGTGCTGGAAAAAGCATTTTAAACACATAAAACTGCAATTACAGTGGGGCTTTTTACCAGCAAAATGATATCAAAAAATCACATCCTTATGTGCCTTTGCCATGCTTCAGGTTTCTAGTATAGACTTGCCCCAAGTGACCCAGAGCAAAAGGATGGCACTTCACATCACTCCTCACAATACTTCACTTTTAAAATTGATGGAGGAAATGAAATTTCTGTTATAGTCCCCTAAATTGCTTTCATTTTGACCTACAAAAATAGATAAGTACATGAGCTGAATGTGTCTTCTAAAATGACCAGCAATGTTAGAATGATGACATCTGAATTGTCACTCTAACATCTGAGCATAATTACACCAGAGAATTGAACAAATAACTTTAAAACATTCTTTCAAGGGTTGGTTCTGTTTGCAGACTCAAAGAAATCCTTTCAGAAAACCAAATTTTTGCTGTTATGAGAAGTAGCCTTAAGCTGCATCTTGGTGCCACCCATTGAATAGAAATAGAATAGAAAGTATTACATCCCCTGCTAAACAAGGACAGGAAAAAATTACAATTATCAACGCTTCTCTTGTATTAGACAATCCTTGCTAGGACTTCTGTATTAACTTGTCTGTATGCCAGTTTGCAGTGAAGACTTTGTCCAAGGATGCTTGGATGCCCACATGGTAGGTAGGATATTCATGATATCTGGTGGTGATGACTCTGCTTCCCCCATACCATTATACATTCATGTTGTTCTGTATATTTAGCCCAGTTTCAAGGGGAAACTATGGGCTTAAATTTGCAACAGTTTTGAAAGTACTGCTCTGATCTCAAAACCTCTTTTTTTTTCATTCATTGATTGAAATGTTGGAGGTTAAAGTATTCATGGTCAAGTGTAGTGGGAGGGAGAGGAAATCAGATCAACAGAACTTTCTGTATCACTATTGCTAGTCATATTTCATTCCACCCAGATGAATTGATATTGTAGCTTGCATAGCTGAGATATCTAGTTCTGAAACAAGATTAAAATAGCTACAGTACAGAATGTTTTACTCATTTCAGAGCTTCAAATTATTGTACAGAGTTAATTTATGCAAAGTCCTTAGTTCCTTCTTTGTATAAAGGCTTGGGCTGTTTATAATTAGATGTAAAGAAACAATATGACTTCTAAGGATAAAAGATTCTTTTTCCCCAAAATACATTTTTAAATATGGAAAAATACACAAATTTATCTTATAGTCTTATATTCTTTTACTTTATTCTTCCATATATAGCAAATAATTTTCTGATGATTCGGTTGCCCACAGACAAGTTAATCAAAAGCAATCCAAATCCCTTCACTGATGGACAGACTGGTTCACCTCCAGTTATTCTAAGGGTTTGTACCATTCATTTATCAGCTCTTTTATTAGAGTCTATTACGTTGTTTTTCTAGTTATGATTTCAGTCCAATATTTCAAATTATACCCATATGAGTATAATTTGGTTAGTTGCCAAACCAACTGCATCCAAGATGCATCTATAAATGTGATTTATTCTGGTATGTATAAATAGCTCAGAAAATTCAAATGTCTGCAAAGCTGAAATCAGTGCATTGGTGTTTGTAGGGAGTCACATTCAGAGCGAGTAATACGCACTGTAAAACTGAGTGTGGTTTACCTATAACGACCTCAATGTAAGAAAAAGATCAAGTTTTAGTAAACTGGTTGTTTATCTGATTATCATAAATTCTTGTGGTTCAGGCATGTCTCCCACAACCTCGTATGAAGTTTTATTGTGGCTAGCAGAGCACTTTACCAACTGCCTCCAGAACCTGGAATACCTTTCTTTCTGTCCTGATACATGCTCTCAAACAATCCGTCTCATTTCAGCTGCACAGCCTCACATTCTTTCTGTTCTTGCAATAATGTTTTGGGTAGACAGGCACTCATTAAAGTGTCACTATACGACAGGCATTAGGCATGAAATTCATGAAGAAATTAAAGAATGCAATTTTTAATCCATTTATGTAACAGTTGAATCTAAAAGATCTTGCTGCCTGTATTCAGACGTTTTGCTGTAGGTTTCTGCACATTTAACATCTCAGATTGTATTTCTTACATTGTAGTTTCATAAGTTCAATACAGCATAAACTGGCACTGCCAGCAAAATAGAACTGGTTTTGCCCTAGTTCTCATTTTCCATCCTGTTCCTTGTGCCAGTGCTAGCGTTCATGCAGACATGAATGAGTCAGGGTAGGGAAATACAGTGGAAATCAAAGCACCACCACCCCCAACCCCAAGTTAGTTTTTAGACAGATCAGTCCCAGACCCCACATTTCATGGTTTATCCCTCCAAATGCTAATATCAGCATAAATGGGCTGTGGGAACTAAAATGTCAAGGCCGAAGAGCTAAGGTATTTCATAGTTAAGGGACGATATGCAAGCTTAATGTTTTACCTCCTTCCAGTCATGAGGATGAACTAGTTGGGGTTCTTTTTATTTTTTTCCAGAAGACCAGTGTTAAGAAACAGAATAACAAAAGTACTATGAAATATTCTGAAAAGTCCCTTTGAAACAAAACCTGGTTTGTATGGAAAACCATAAAGAGGCACTTCTTTGAAGTATCTGAAGAAAGCAGCCTAGCGTAAGATAACAAGAAGGATCGGGAGAGCAGCAGGTGAGAAAGATGCATATTTAGACTCATTGTTGAATAGCTTTTGGGAAGTCATTATGTCCTCAAGAATTTTATATATACTCATTTGGCCTTCACATTTCTTTTGGTACTCAGGGAGTTCCTTTCACAAGATGCACTGATTTTTTTTCCATCTATTTGACTGGAAATTATGAATTTTCCACTGCATTCAGACTTACCCACAGGGAACCAAAGTACATTTGACCTTTGGGTCAATTATAATTCTCTGTACCTAAAAAACAAAAAAACAAACAAACAAACAACACCAAAACCTTACAAAAAAAGAAAGTATCTCAGAAAACAGAAGTTTTTTCTGCCTAGAAAAAATGATTACTGAAAGCACATTGTCTTAGGGCTTGACTCTTGTGACTGGTTCCTCACTGATAAGTAAGATCTGCATTACACTGTCCCTCACGAGAGCTACAAGTGAATTGCAAACCTGTCAAGTAAAACTTATGTCTGTAGAAAGCAGTCTTTTTGGATACCCTTTTTGGATACCTGCTGAAATACGGTGTTCACTCTTGAGAGAAATTATGGTGTCTGTGAGCTCAGTGTCTTCAGACAAAATTGAAAATCTTGTCAATGGAGTCTTCTTCTCATAATGTCACCAGTAAGACACACAATTATTCTGAAATAATAGTCATCAGAAAGAGAACAAGCATGCACATTTCATATTGCATACACAAGTTGTAGTCAATGTGCCAAAATGATCTAAAGAAAGTGGAAAGATAAACTGGAATTAATATACTACACAGGACTTCCCAGAATTCCTTGCCTCTCTTTTCCCTCCTGACTTCCAGTTTCCCATCCAGGATATTTGTGTTTCACACTGCCCCTCCATCTGTCCCAGGAGTTTTATTTCCCTCTGTTCTCTTACCATGTCACATTCCTTTCTTTTTCTTTCTTGTTTGTTTGACTAATCCTATCTCTTCTTTCAGTAGTAATTTGTTGTTTTATCTACAAAGCAATCTGAGAACCTCTAGAAAAACATCCACTTTCCAAATCACAAAATGGAAAATACTTCTTTTTGTTTGATGAACTGTACAATAAGATGAAAAGCAATGCTACTATGGTGCCTCAGAAAGAAAGTAAACCAGACCTTCTGAAATGATCAAAACTTTTCTCCCTATAGCACTAAATGGTCATTTGTTACATAGATTACCTCAGTTTTGACCAAGCAAAGGGAGAGGTACAGTGCAAATGGGATCAACAGTGCCAATATCAAGTCTCCCCTTACTTAAGCCAGTAAGCCAGTTTATAACAAACAGATCTACAAAAACATTAGCTGAGCACTTGGTAAGAATCTGAAAAAGGAAAAATAAAAGAGAAAGACAGAAAAGAAAGGAAAAGACAAAAAATAAAGAGAGAATAAAATAGAAAAAAATATTATGCTACAGAATAAATCGACTGTGCTTCTGCATCTTGAGTACCATATGCTATCCCTCATGTCAGAGAGGATATAGTAGAACTGGAACAAGCGTAAGGAAGATTCTGTACTAAATAGACAGCCTTCTTCAATCTGCAAAAAGACAACCCAGATGTACTATCAGGGGGATTTATGAGGGATATGAATAAGAAACAACATTTGACAAAATAAGAGGCATTAAAATAATGACATTAAAACAATAAAACCTGCATGTAGGCAGGTCAAAATTAAAAAAAGAGAAAGATCGTCTTTCACACAATGCATACAATTAAGCTATGGAATGCCTTTCCACAGAATTTTTTGGGTACCAGAAGTTTTTATTAATTGTGAAAGTAATGTCACTGCCTCACAGAGTTCCTGAGCTGCAGATTGCTGCAGGCTAGGAGCACCTCTGCTAGCTTTGTTAATTATGTTTTTCCTTTAGACAAGCACCATCATCTGTTGCCGCAGAGGGGATACTCAGCTAGAAGAGTCTTGGCCTAAACCAATACAGAGGTTTTGTATAAGCAGCAGTTCCTGAGTGCCCAATTCCCCTGAAACATCCTAATATTCAGAATTCCTGAAGCAATGGCTACTGCACAGGAACTCTCTGCCACATCTGCTTACTCACACTAAGTCACATGTAGAAGGGATGCTTTGAGTTATCGTACACACTCAGAGTCTTGTCAGTCAACCTATTAATATATACATAAATGGTTTGACATTGCCTAAGAGACAGACATAATACATGTGCTGCATGGTGCATTTACTCTTATTTCTGTGCAGAATTTTCTTGAGAGCCATATAGGCATCTTAGCCAACAACAACAACAAAAAAAATCTGTTTCAGAAATAGTTTACTATTCCTATTCAGAAGGTTAATTGCAATCACACTATGGCATTGTAAAGTACAAAGCATTTTTACTGAAAAGGAATGTAGTATCTGCATTCCATGTTGTATTTTAATGATGATAATTAGTGGGTGCCTTTTACAAAAAAAAAAAAAAACAAAAAAAACCCGACTGCACTACAAGAGACATCAGCCAGTATATTCAAATTGGATTTCAGTTTATTTCTGGAAATGTCATATATCCCTTAATAATCTTATTTCTTTTATTGCTTAGATTAAAATATCTCAAAATTCCATTTGTCAGTCAGTATCTAAGGTTTACTTTCTGGATTTTGGGGATATGCAATAGACAAATTGTTTTTACCATTCAAGATGGATTCAGAGAAAACTGGAGAATATCCGTTGCTTTATTGATTAAGCTAAGAAAAGAGGTCATACGCTAGCAAAAGTTACAATTGAACAGATTTATCCTCATTTACCATCTGCATGCAATAAGTCTATAGGTGGGAGGTTTCATACTTTCAGGCCATCTCTTTTTACTTCAGATCGTGTTTTCTATCAAGCCGCTATTATGAATGTAGATAGAATGCTAGCACACTTCCATCAGAACATAATTTTAAGACAGTGTGGAAAAGGAAGCAAAACTTCACTAGAAGTTCAGTCCCTTCCACTCAGAAGCCATGTGTTTGTTGCAAGCAAATGTATACGGCCCCTATCCAAGGTCATACTTTGCTGGATATTAGAATCTAGACCACTTTGCTTTGTCCTTTTTTCTTTGGGGGCAAGAATATAAAGAAGTGAGGGAGAAGGTGCTCCAAAAGCAGATCACTATAAGAAACAAAAAAATTGGAGTAGAGAAACAAAACATTAGATATACATGACATCTGATTTCACACCCTGTGATTAATTCCTTAATAAATAATTAGAGCTTAATTCCATCATCGAGAAAGTATGCAAAACCAGGACAGCATCCTTCCTCTTGTGTCTAAAAAGCGGCACTCCTGAACTTAGAACAGTCATGGCCCCCTCTGGTAAAAGTAAAAGAGGGCCTATAATTTCCTTAAAGGATTTGCTTACTGAGATAACTCAATATTTTCAAAGGAAATACAGTCCAGAGATGCTCATTTGTTTTCATCTAGTAATGCTCGCTTATTGTGAATTGTTTAGCTCCTTATTCCCAGAAAGCTGAAATAATGTATACATAAAACAGCTACATGGACACACAAAAAGGTAAGGCAGCCGTGTGTCTGCTTTTTAGCCTTCTTAGGTAGCCATCCTGTCTGTTGAGTGCCAGAGTAAAGGAAGGAGTTTCAGCTGCAGATGAGTTCATGAAAAAGAAGAGCAACGTCAGATGGCAAGTTTATAAGTGGAGCCATTTCCTCAGACTCACTTCCTTGTACCTTCAACCTACGCCTCACTCATTCAGGCAACTGATGCTTCTGAATTGATTTATCATCTTTCCATTCTCCAGAACTCAAACCAGAGTACCTTAATTTAATAGTAATACTGATATTTATACCTTTTCTCTCTGGCAGTGAGGTAGGAATCTCATTGTACTTTGAAGAGCTCAATACAGGAGTGGGAAAGTACAAATGATAAGAACAAACGATAAATACAAATTATATGAGATCAGAGGTCACACTGTCATCACAGAATCAGTTACTGTAATGCCAGGCAGAACTGACTGGATTGACTGGGAATAAGAGGGATTACTGACAAAGAACAAGTCCGCCTTTGTAACAAACAGGCTAGTGAAAACACTGGTTTAAGAAGATTGAGAGAAATGAAACAACAGTGAAAAGGCAATTATTCCATAGAGAAAAACACTAGACTTGTGATGCTAGAACATCAAACACCGGAACAAGACAATGCCTGTGGTAGCAAGGGGAAATCTGGCTACTGATAAAAGCTGAAAGAGAAGCAGTAATTGTGAACTGAGAAGGTAATCCTGGAGCTTTAGCTGTTAGACTGTGACATTGTGATATATGGGACATTGACATATGAAAACCTAATTTGTGAACAAACTAACTGTAAACTACCTAATAAACTTTGGGAAAAAGATAATATACAAGAGCAGAGGAGTGCAATGTTAAAGTACTTAGGAGGGGTAATGATCCAGCAGTAGAATATTTTTTAGTGGTTGACATATCCATAATAATGTCAAATTTAAAAAATCAAAGCTAACCAGAAGACTGAGTAAATTTGAAGTAATATGGTAAAGCAGAATTTTTTCAACTACATTATTTGAATGCTTGTTTCTTTTTTTACATTTAAAAAATCTATTTCTATTGCACTTTCTCTTAGTAACTTGTACACAGAATAAGAAAGTCAAATACAAAAATTCTTGACAATTACTAAAACAAATAAAAAGCATGTCACTCAGACATGTTCCTAGATGCTTCTTTATTATAAAATAAGAATACAAAAAATAGAAATAGATAGATGTTTTTCTTAGGCAATTTTTTCTTTTTTTTGCTCTGTAAGAAATACATTGTGATATTAGTAATGAATCCAAAATAAAGAATATATCAAATAGATTACAATACTATCAGTGAATTAAAAACTGGAAATTTGATATTTAATCAAATTGCTGATAATTCCAGATGATATAGTCCTATCTGAAGCATGTTCAGAAGACAAGTTCACCAATTACAGTTACTTGTTCTAAATGAAAATGTTTTCACAGATTAAGTGTTTCATTTTCTGATCTCTGTTTAGTTAACATATGATCTATATAAATCTGCACCAACTCATCTCCTTTTGAAGAAAGGCAGTATTTATATACTGATAGATTTTCCAGATTTTCCACATACTGTGTTTCCTGGACATTTCTGTTTCAGTGATACAAAAACTGGCCAAGACATCTTCTCAGTGTCTGATAAATCAAAATGTATACTTCAGTCACAGTTTCACTGACATTTTGCTGAAAACAAAAAGCCAATCAATTCCTAATCTGTTTACAGTTCAGGATAGATTTTCTTTGGAATCAGTTGTGAACTGGAGATCCAATTATCTCCTGTCCAGTTATAAGAACAGGATATCCAAATCCTTCTAGACATTTTACACTGGCATGGAAGGATTCAGTGGTCCTAATGGCTTATTTGTTTTTCCACAGAAAGCTCATACTTAGGCTAAGCATAAATACTAGGAATTTCCACACAAACAGGTTAGTAAAATTCACTGATATATAGGAGGGGTTTTTTTGGTGTTACAGTGAGCAAACTCACTTATTTTGTTTCTTTTTTTTGTAAGTTCAATATTCCTCTTGTCACTATGTCATAGAAAATGGGTTAGACCAAGAACATTAGTATCTACTTCTAATATTTTACATCCTGAACCCTGAAAGAACGTAATTGTCATCTTGATCTGTGTAAACAGTCTTCTTAATGTCTTTGCCATCAGAAATGTTGATATCATGCATCAAAGGCACCTACTCAACCCCATACCTTTTTTTTTTATCTTCTGGAGATTTGCTGTTTCATAATAGAAGGGATTCTTTTTTTTTTTTTTTTTTTAAGTCTACAAGCTTATTTTCTTGCAGAGTAATTTATGGAAAAAGTTTTTCATATGGAACATTTTCTTCCACTACTTCTCAGAATTTGTGACAATTCTCTGGGTATGGTTTGTTTCAGACCAGCCATGACTGCTCATGAGTTGAGATGGCAATTTGGAGCAACAGTCCTGACAGGGCTGCTTTTACAGGGGATCCAGACCAGCTTTAGAGTTAATCTTACTGGCCACTATATGACATTTTAACTGTATTTGTACGGATGGTGATCTAACACTCCTCTGAGGTAGAGCAGTGCAGGGTGTGCTGAGGTACATCAGCAGGTGTTCATTTTACAGTGCCACAGACAGAATATAATTAATACTCTAGTAACCAAAATTCAGTAAGTCAGCCATACCCCTTTATCTGAGGTTTCTCAGGGGGGTGGAGGAGGTATTTGGGCAGAAAGTGCCAGGCTGTCAGTCAGAAGCAGCAGGTTACCTGAGGGGAGGAGAGTGCTCGGGCACCTCGGCTGAGATACTGCAGCGGGGACAGAGATGACCCAAGCCACCGGGACAGCAGCAGCTGTTCTGTGGGAAACGCTCAGGTACCTCGAGGAGCTTGGGCAAGACATTCTGAGGCATGTCAGCAGAGGCAGTGAAAAGCTGGGCAGTAGAGATTTTTGGCAGGAAATGCTGAGGTACATCAGAGTGACAGACCATTTGAGGGGAGAAAAGCTGAGGTATCTCAGAGGGAACACTGGAGGTTCTTGAGGTGAGGGGGCTCAGACATTTTAAGGGGACATGGGTAGGAAGGTCATGCATTAGTCTTGTGGGCACTCTTGAACACCTTTTTAATCACCTTGAGCAGGGCACCCTCCCTGTAGGCAGGGCTGGGCTGCCCACTCTTCTGGCCTCTGTCTGGGGTGCTCTGTTGTGGGCTTGCTAGCCACAGTGATGGCCCGTGACAGGATGAACATCACCTGGAGGTGTCTTCTGCTGAGGACTCTGGGACTCGGGGCCTTGTGCCCTGCAGAGAATCAGAGTCCAGGTCTGGGCCCATGGGACTTTGTGCTCCATTGAAATTCTAGGCCAGAAAGAATGAGAGCCCTGCAAGGAGGACATCTACATCCAGAGGCTCGTGATTTTGGAGAGTGGGGGAGCACTGTGCTGACAGCTCCTTGACCTGCCTGTAGGGAGGGTTCAGGTCTGTGCACCAGTGGTGCCCAAAGTCGGCCTGTTTGCTGTGGATCAGCCCTGTAGTTGGGGTCTGCGTGGCAAGGCTGGCCTTGGCAGGAAAGGAGGAGCCTTTGCTTTCCTGGATCCCTGCGCCACCCCTGTGGCTGGTTTTTGGGTGTCTGCCTTGGCAGCTTCATGCCCCCTGGCACGTGAGCCAGCTCTGCAGCCCTGTTGCCAGGGTGTGTGTGGTGCCACCCTGCACCCTCCTGGAGAGAGCTGGGGAGCCCTTTGTTGGATGGAGCCGTCAGGATAGTGTGAATGGATTAAAATCAGACAATTTTGTAGAGAACTGTTAGGTGCAGCATAGGAGGCAAAGTTGAGATTGAATGTATGTTGCAACTTGACTGATGTGGTGTGTCAGGTTTGTGTCTGTGGGGGGCGGGGGGGGTGGTTTTTTGGTAGTTGGGGAAGGGCCACTTTGTGAGTGCGAAAAGCTCCCCTGGCTCTAAGGCAGAGACCCCCCAGCCCAGGCTGGGCCAATGAGCACTAGAGAAATGCCTCTGTGAATCCATATTTGTGAGGGGAAGGACTGTCCTGAAAAGAAGTAGGTGGGGGTGAACCTGGGGGAGAGGCCATCGGCCTGAACAAAAGATGACCATCAGCCTAAACAAAGGACAGACAGACAGAGAGATCTTCATTGCCAGAGGAAAGACAAAGATCCACACCCAGTTCTACCACATGGAGTAGGAAAAGACAAAGTCCCCTGCAGCCCATGGAGATTCAATGGTGGAGCAGAGACCCACGTGTAGGCCATGGCAGACTCCACATTGGAGCAGAGAAGCTGAGCCTGAGGGCAAGTGTGACTGAATTGACTTTGTTTAAGTCATAAAAAATCAAATGTGTGTTTTTTTCTTTATTTTGGTATTAAACTTCAGTTAGTAGAGAGACAGGAGGAGTGTTGAAAGTGGGAGAAGGGAAGGGGTGAATAAGGGTGGTGTCTTATTTGAAACAGGTACAGTGAGCAGGGGAGAACTGGAGAGGGGCTTTCACCGGGAGAGAGGCCCCAGCTGCAAAGGACTATGGTGCCCCATGGGGGAGGTTGTTAGAAGGAGTTTGCCACCCACCCAGCAGTATGGCATTGTGGGTGGCAGGACATTCCTTTTTTCTTTGTTGCAACCACAAATAGACACTTACTTTATTAACTTGCATATAATGTCTAATCTGAAACATTTGTAGATGCTCTTGCCCTCAGATTTCCATTTTGCACTGGTTTAGTTGTGTATTTGCAAAGAACGAAGTATACAATGGCCTAAAACAATATGAAAAGTGGAAGGTTAGAAACATTATGGAAAAATGCAGCTCTGTTCCTCTTTTGTAAGCATGGAAAGGGAGTAACATTTTGGTTCCTACCATACTCATCAGAAGAAACTTTTATTTTACATTTAGAATTTTATTTTGTATGTCAGCTGATATTCAGAAGTTAAGCCTCTCCACCTACATGTTTTCATATCCTAATTTTCCATAGTGCAGGACAAAGTAGGGCCCCACAAAATCTGAGAGAATTCTGAGATAATCATCCTCTGCTATTGATATAATTTTGACATATCATCCCCTATCCTTCCTCTCTTTCCTGGAAACAGCATAACCCGATAGTTTGTGTGCATTTGCCACTATATATGACTTTAAGCCTCACACTTTGCTTCTCATTGTGAAATTTCAGACACTCAAGGCTGCAAACAAGCCTTGCTGATGGAGCTGTGTCCTGAGAGGATCACATTATTCAAGATGAAAAATCTTCTGTTAACATTTTTAACACTACACTGTGCACAGTCTCGAGTCATTTAGTTGTGGCCAAATCGCAGAAAAGAAATGAGTGACAGTTTAGACACCACAAAAATTATGCCTGAGTAGAAGGACTCCTGGAAAGCCCTTGAGAAAAGAACTGGTCTTTGGCCCTGTGAAAGAGAATATCAGCTTTCATTAAACAAACAAAGCCTTGAAAACACAAATTTATGTAAGTGGAATTCTAAGATTTGATGACACTGATATTTCATGTCAGCAACAGACACTGGATATAATGGATTGCTAAATTACACATCCATGGATATGCACTCATACTTCACACTCTTAAGTGAAGCCTGAAATTTATGGAAAGCATTATATGCAGTAATATTATATGATACAGTCTGATTGTAATATCAGTTTATGATATAGTGTGATATAGTCTCACATCACAACCCATAAGCCAAATCTGATCCTAATGATAACATCGGGAAATTCTGGTTCAGCATCCACTCTCAGAATACTTTAGTGAGCTTGACTTTTCAGATTTTCAGCTTTCTTTCAAAATGAGGTTGAAGAGGTTATATGTAGGTAGCCACTGCAGTGGATCTGTCTCTTTAATGACATGAAAATGCAATGAGTTCCCAAAACATGAAATTCTGCTGGCTGCTCCAGCATTGTGTTGGAAAACAGCACAGCAGACTTCTGTCCTGATATTCTGATTGCCTTGTCTCTATCATGGAGCTCAAACAATCAGGAGTAAAGAGAGAGGCTTGAAGTTTCCTCTCCCAATGCTCCCCTCAGAGTCATGGTATACTTACTACCTCACTTCATCTTCTTATATCAGCAAGAAGGGAAACACGATAGTCAAGTGCAAAAAGACCAGGACCCAGTTTCCTCCAACCACATGTTCCTGGAGGGAGGTTGTTGCCTCCACTGGTGTGACAGGATTCATATTATTCAACTGGTCCTATTTCTGGTTTAATGAGCAAAATTCAGATAAGCTACTAGGAGGCTACCTGAGATACTGGGAAAAGGCAGATATCTGTGGACTGTCATGGATTTCAGGATTCAGCATTTTGGGGTGGGGCTCTTATTTTACATAAGAAACATTGCCTACACTTCACCTAAGGTAAAACCTTTTTTAGATAAAAGTTTTGTTATATTTTACCAACAATTTAGTATGTGCAATCATCCATGGTCCTTTTTCTTTTCTGTAGTCTTGGAAATACTTGAAGGCAGCATATATTTTTTTCCTTACATTGTTTTTTAAACAACCAGTTTTAATTGCTTGTAATAAATATAGGTAAGTGAAAGATTTTGAAGCTCGATGAGGTTGTGTCCAATGCTAACAATTACATTCACTATTACAGAAAACAATGTTCCATTGCAGCCTAAATTGAGAGAATACTGTTCCAAATTTCTATTTGTTCTAAAGCGTTATAAAATCAATATCAGATTTGTATCAAGCAAATATTTTTAACAGATAATTAAATATGGAGCTAAAGTTGCTATATTTTATTTTATGTTGACAGCTTTGAACTTGTGAAGAAAATATTATTTCCTGTTATGCAATAATCAGGGAGACCAACCCTTAAAATTTATGTTTCTTAGTTTTGAGGTTTCTGTATGAAAACATTTGTATTTTTTCTTATCTCATTTCTCACTGTTTCAGTGAGCCTTCCTGTCATTGCTGCAGGAATCTTTATGACAAAAGTTCTGCACACAGAGTTTGGACAAAAAGACCCCCAAAAGTCTGATTCACTTAGTCTTTGAACAGAAATTATAAGCACTCTAAAGCTACACTAGAAAGACAAAATGAGCACTGTGCTACACAAATTTAAACATTCTACACACTATTTAAATGATCTTTCTCATAAGCATCAATTGAAATTTTGCTGTGTGTTATAAAAGTAAACACGAACTCTCTGTGTAATTGTAACACTCTGGACTGAGATATATTTCTATTAATTAAAGCATTAAATGCTTATCGTTCAGTTTCCAAGTGCAAACCATGGCTTTTGTTCCTGCAAATGTCCTTTTAAGTGAAGGAGAGAAGTACAAAACAAGGCCATTCGTTGCACATTTCAAAGAGGTGCATGGTGAAATATTGGTATGTTTTTTTCACAGCTACACTTTTCATTCCTTTTTGAGAGAAAATAATGATAGGAAAAAGCTGTTCTTCCTCAAAAGTCAGATTTTTAGATTCTTACATGGGTCTATTTTCACCATTTTCTGCTACGCTGGCCGCATAAGGCTATTGCAAGAGTGAACCCAGATCAGTCAGCAGTACATTACAAATAGCAGTGAACTGTGTATCTCATTGTCCATGGATCACCAGTGGCATCCTATAGAGATCTTGATTGACATGGCAGTTGTCAAGCTTGAAAAGCATTTTGAAGGATTCATGGGGAGAACTGTTCCTTTTCTCAGACAGACTTAAGCTGCATAACTTTACAGAATATTTTCTATTATTCAGGTGACATATCTCATTTAAAGTGATTGCTATTAATTAAGCAGGATTTGGAGACTGTTGACTATCTTTGAATAAAAAACTAATAAAGCTTTTTAATTTCTAGGCGTGGGGAACCCAGAAGACAGATGCAAAGGTATCTTTTAATGGTTAAAGATGACTACTGCATTGCAGATGCCGTGAGGACTAGCGTGACATATTGTCCAAGATTTGAAACATTAGAATTTGCTGCAGATCTCTTTGACAGGTTGCAATATTACTTAGATATAAGATCTTAAAACCTGGAAGAGTTTCCCCCGAGAAATGTTTGGCGAAACTACTCTATATGCAACACTTCTGCTTTGTTTAGAGAAAAATCATTGCATTGCTTGACACTTGTGATTTATATGACCACAGTCCCATGGTTATGTTATTAGTTCTTCCAGAGGCATCATCACTGTAAAACAAAGAATACATTAAAAAAAACAAAAAACAAAAAACAAAAAACAAGGTCTCTCTATTATTTTAAGCAATATAGAGAGAATAATGCTTCCAAGTCTTGCACTAATACCCAACTTGGGAAAAACATCTTGGATAAAGGCAGGAAGGGGAAAGAGGAACTTTTCTGTACAGTAAATTTTGTTATGTTGCTTCCTACAACAAGCTGTGTCTGTGGAGTTCTTTGGAACCATCATAATTTTTTTTTTTTTTGCACATTTTCTATCAATAATGCTATGATTTGTTGTTCTGTTGTATACATTTTGTTACTGTGCTTTATATCATAAGAACCAGCAGAGGGAAATTTCTGGGGAGACATTATGACAGAGATATAAGTTTAAATTAGAGACAACTAATTCCAGTTCTGTAACTTGGACTTTGGGAGAAATACAGCTGAAGGTATCTTAATCTCTGTTCTAGCACAGGAAACAAAACAAGCGCAGGTCCAGAAGTTCTTCTCTGTATGGAAATTACTATTACTATGCCAAGATATGGTATTTTGACTATATGCACTTGCCTAGTCTATTGTGGTGTGAAATAAATCAAATTTTCTTAGACCAGCTTTAAAAGGTGGTTTGCCATAGAATACATTACTGCATTATAAGACATAAGAGATTACAGATACTTGAAAATTATTTGCTGTAGCCATACATCGGAACACCAACAACGTTTAGGGATGTTAGATACCTTAAAATGGCCAATCAAAATAAAACAACGTGAGTCAGATTATTTGTTACATACAGACATATATTTCACATAATATTAAAAACTCTTCTACAAGTTAGAAGCGCACACTACTTTGCATTAAAGGCATTTTGCAAAACTAGTTGACTGTGTTAAGCATGAACCCCAAAATTCCAGATACTGTTTGTGAGACTAAACTCTTTGCTAAAAGCAACGCCTTGCTCACAGGGGCAAATTTTTTTTTTTTTAATATAGATATTTCTATATTCTTCTGTCTATGTGATGGTTGATCAGAGAAGCACAGATTTCAGCAACCATGGAAGAATGAGGAACGCTCTCACATTTATTTGTATCTTCTATCAATTTGGCATAATTAAAATAACATAAAATTCAATTAAATTAATTGTCTGGTTCAATTTCTATCTGGAAGCTGTATATTTTCAAGCAAGGTAGGACATATTTTTTACATGAAGTAAGATTTCTTTGTGCAACCTTGGCCCTTGAAAATCAATTTACCTCGCTTTCAGCAATTTTTTTCTTATTAAAATAAGCAGTACAATTGAGGCACTATCAAAATATTGATTATAGACGCTTTTAAGAAACAAAGGGCCTACTTTTAGGAAAGTGTTAGCACAAAATGCAGTCTGAAATAAGAGGAGATTTGCAAATGCTATGTTTTTAACAAAGAATTACAATCCCCTGAACTTTCTTTGCAAAAGCAGTGGAGAATGAAAGAGAAGGCAGACATCTGTAGAATAAGAAAATTCAAGTAAAATCTTAGAACAATTAAAGCTCTGAATAAATATTATTTAAGACACCATAGCCAGAGTCTCATTAAGTCATTCTGATACTAAAACTAGTTATTTTGAGAAAAATATTATTGAATGGGGAAAATAACAGTTTTTATTCACAAACTCAACAAAATTGTGTAGTCTTTCATTTTACCAAAAATCTGCAAAGCCAGGTTTGTGGCCAGTGTTACACTATAATATGTGAAAATACCGTAACCCTGAGAATTTATTAGAACTGGCATGCCTTGGTTCTGGTTATTGTACAGATATCTGGAAAGGCTTATTTTGACACACTAACTGTGCTAGCTCTTGGATATATCTAATTATACACCTATAAGTAAAATGAGGATCATTGTTAATGCGTAGTTACCAACACAATCACTGATGAAATGGAGGCAAACTCATGCTGTGGATGGTTTGGCTTGAAGCCCTGGATGTCTTGTAAAGATTTAGATTCATTAAGAAAAATCCATTGTTTTCAGAATTATTATTTCCCTGCTGAGAAAACATCCTTCAGTCTGCAAAACCAGCATGTTAACTTAGCATGAAAAAACAATCTTATGACATTTATTTCCACTAGGATGCTAGAAATTCTAATGAGAAAGCAAATATGCAAAGATGTTTATTGCTGGAAAAGGAACAGGCTTAGAGAATATTTTTTTTTTCTTTTTTTTTAAGCAAGTTAAGTGTTCTTGGCAATTATCACTGACAATTATTTTTCTTAGTGTTACACAAGATTGAGATTTGAACTACAAACTCTTTGCAAGAGAACACCAGAACCTTATGCATCTGTGTCAAGGCTGCCTACTCCTTTCCAGAGATACACTGTCTTACCTAGGCTAACATGTGTTGGTCTGGACCTGCTCTCCTTTGGGCCCTTTCGACCTTTCCATATGTGGAAACAAGAAAAAAAAATGCCTCAGAGGTATAAATATCCTCTGTTTAACTCCACTTTTGGGCTGATGTATGTTGCACCTCAATTCTCTCTGATCTTAGCCTACAGGTATGCCAGAAAAGGTGCCAAGATTTATTGAAGCATTTACTTTAAATGGAAAGTCACTGGCCTTCAGTAACAGGAGGAATACTGAAAGTAGGTTAAATGAACTAAATGCTTGAAAAATATTTTAGTCCTGGACCTGAACTCTTATTTTCATTCATAGAACAGGAACATGAGAAGGATAACACTTCCTACACAGTCTCTAGTCAAACTGCCTTGGGTTATGGTCTGATGGGCTCTTCAGCTGCATTAGTTACAGTCCCAGCTGGGGTGACCAGGTAAAACACAGTCTCTGAGCACATAAAATCCTTACCCTTTTTTCTGAAACATCAAGTACTTAGTCTCAGTCCTAATATAAAAGGCTCTTTCCTATAGGTTTAACAGGATATTTTTAGGTGCTCAGGGATTTCATTTCTATGGTCTTCAGATCTTGCACCACTTACTTACATAACTTGTGCTGCATGCTGAAAAATAATCTTGTCAAGATGCTTCCTTATGTATGAATCAGTCTGGGTTTAGAAAGCACATGTTTTTCAAGCAATATCTTCCAGTATAAAAGGCACATCAGTGAGATGCATGCCTGTCAGACTGACTTGAAAAATCTATAGTTCAAACAGGAAATAATTTAGGATGATAATAATTTCAAATATGAAATGTAATCAAGGAGAGGGCAGCTAAGATGAATGCAAGCTGTTCATGATGTAGGCAGGTGAAATAGTTATATTATCTTCATAAATTAATCTTTGCTTTTCTCTATGAGTTATTCAAGCTTTCAGAAAAGTCCTGACTTAAAGTCAAAAAGAATCTCTGTGGAAGTGCTGGTGTTTGGGTTTTTTTTTATATTAAATTATTGGGAGCATGCTTTCCTACCCTTTCCTACCTGAACATTAATACATTCCTCAATTTAAAATTTAAGATTTTGAACTTATCATTTGAGTAGTTTAATCAATTGGAATGTATGTTAAATTTAAACTAATTAGGGAAACAGAAAAGGTATGTATTGTTAATTCAAAATCTTAACTTCTCTTTAAACCCTGATCAACTATAAATTTGCCGATTCCCATGTATCAGTCATGAGCCGTTGCCCCAAAAGTAGCATCGCAAAAGAATTCCATGTTACTCAGTTTGCAATAAAACTCTTGTTGCTTCCAATTCAAAGAATTTTGTGGATTTGTGTGTGTATGCTTAAGTAGTAAAAGATTTGTGAGGAAATGTTCTAGATGATTATGGTACACTATAAACAGGAATTGCAACCTTGAAAGAAAAGCAATGGCTATTTTATTTAGACTTCTTAAAAGCATGTAATTCTGTCAAAACCAGTGCAAAATACTGGGTTTGGGTGGTTAACATCAGGAAAGATCCTGGTGTTCATAATCAGATCAATAATTTATTTTCAGTTAAAAAAAAATTCAGAGTTTTTGATTATTGGCCATCTGAATTCTGCACTGCTAAACAGAGAAAACATAATTATTCCCCTAATGGGCCTGATGGATTTATAAGCAATTATTTTCACCACACTCAGCAATCAGTTTCCTTGTTGCCTAATGGCATATGTCAGTATAATGAAAACCATAGTTTGATAATAAAAAGGAAAAGGTCACCTGTGGGTCCACAAATAGGGGAGATAAAAGGAAGAAAAACAGTAGGTTGGACATACAGATATTAACTGTCCCTACTGACGCACTGCACACACAGTAGTCAAGGAAACAAACGAGACGAAGGACCAGCTACATTTATTTACTTTAGTAACTGACAGTTCTGGTTGTATAAATAATCATTTAAGTCTAAGCAGAAAGTAATACAATAAAAATGTGTACTTTCCTGAATTAAATTAGGTTACATATTTATACCTGTTCTTCTTGAATGCTGATTATAGTATTATTATGGCATCGGAATGTCTTCTAACTGCTCACCAGCAATGTGATTAATGCTTGTTATGTTATATTTTATTAAAGAGCTTGATCTTACAAAATGTTATGCTAGCTGCATTTGGAACAAAGATAACTGATCATTTGCTAGCATCAAAATTTCAGGAATAGACTGAAAATTTCATATTTCATCCAATCAGTTACACTTAATTCCTCACACGCATACATATCCAGTATAGCCTGTTCTCTGCACGTATCATCTTCCTTTAAAAAGTTAAAGAACTTTCAGTATAGTAAAACTGAGAAGTTGTGCTGCTTGTTGGCATGCACTACAATGCTTCTAGTGCTTAATCTAATTTTTCTTGTCAGCTAACAGATACAAATTAAATTATTGGTAATACAAAAGCAATTTGTTCTCTTTTAGCTCCTTTTGATTACTTCTAGCGCTTTTGACTAAACTTCAATTTATAACAGCCACAGAAATTTGTTCCTACATCAGCAGGAAAGGCTCACATGTAGACCAAAAACCAACGCTACTATGGCAGAGGACTTGAATCAATATCCCAAGTGGTCTCTTCTGCTACTGTATCCCCCCAAAAGAGATGCATTTTTAGAAATCTTGTACTGCATTTTTTTTCACTGCTATTAAACAAATCTAAACAATAGCAACAGGTATGGCAAAAAATAAACGAGATGCAGTAACTAGCCCTGGGTCTGCAGTGCATTGAGGTTCCAAAAAAATAATACTAATAAAATAATCATTACAGTTTGAAAATTGTTCTTCAGAAGTTTTTATGATGACAATGTAATCAATCCATAGGTATTTAAAAGTGTTATCTCTGTAAACAGCACTGCATTACAGGGCTATGCAGCCATGGTTATTAGACTAAAAGAAAACAGGAAAAACTCTTCTATAACGTAGTCTGTATATATATATATATATATATATATATATATATATATATATATGTATTTACACACATACACCTGTACATACATATGTATAAGGATATATAAGGCCAGATAGTCACTTTTATTTGATTGAAACCATTGTTGCACTAACAATTCATTACCAGTATGGCTCAGCTTTAAAGACAGAATCTTGTCAGTTGCTTATGTACTACCGAATGCCTTGTTAAATAGCTGAAAGCTTACCAATAGTGCCATGAACAGTCCCAGTGGGAACAGTAGCTTTCAGTGAATGAATCCTGACACTCAATTGCTTGCCTGAAACTAAGCAGTGAGTAGAAAAGTGCATTTCATTTCTGCACACCAAACTTCAAAGTAAAATTAGCTATTAACTACCTGCTGTACAAAAGCAACTTAAAGCTTATACAGCTGAAGCTAACAAAACTGTTGTCAAGAAAGACTGATAAAGTGTTATTCAGGTATTCACTCTCATTTCTTCCTCTTTTTTTTTTTTTTGTTCTTGCCCCTTCTGTCAGTTTTTCTTCATTTTCCAGCATCATGAGATCCATGCATTAAACTTGGTGTGGTTTGCAGAATGACCTGTTCTGTCACTGTCACCGTTTGCATATTACATTGAAAGAAAGAAAGAAAGAAAGAAAGAAAGAAAGAAAGAAAGAAAGAAAGAAAGAAAGAAAGAAAGAAAGAAAGAAAGAAAATTAATTTTAAAAACCTTACAATGACACATGGTGAGTTTAAGTTCATTGCCATAGTGACTAGAGATTATTTCTCAAGCTTAGTCTTTCTAGAGTAACAAAGCTATCGCCCACACATCTCAGTTTATTCCTCATCCTATAAACATTCTAATACATAATAGCACAGAATAAGTACAGTAGGCACTGTACTTTTTTTGGTGAAAAATCACAGAAGAGTGTAAATTGAATATGCGGTGAGAATTACTGTGGAAAAACGTATAGATAGGAGTTAGCTTACTAAAGAGAGAACTGTCATTTGCAAGGAATTAATGACTTTCTCTAGATTTCATCTTATTTTTAAAAATAATTTCTAGAAACATTTGAAAAATTAAGATATATCACAGGGTTTTTTTTATGAATTTCTGAAGTTAGATTGACCTGAGACAATTTTCAAACTGATTTTTTAAAGCAATAAACATTATAATAGATTCTAAGATGAACATGGTCTAAAAGTCACACTCCCAAGCTTCTCTACTATTTCTCCTTCACAGTGCCTCTGGTTTTGCTGTTTTTTTCTTGAGTTACTGCCTCCTTTAGGAAAAGGAGGTGAAAAGTAATAGAATGGACATTCTGTGTCCTTTTCTAATTCTCCTCTTCCATTCTGCATAGAATTGTCACAATGGGATTTCACAGACCCATACCATTGTTCAGATGATATTGGAAGCTAATAGGATACCCAGATATTTTAGGTTTTATATTTCACAAATAATTTATATAATAGTAGAAATTATAATACAGTAATATGGAATGCAGGCTATTTCATGAAGAAAAAATGTGAAAGAAGATGAATGTTTTTCATTTATGCTAAAAGGGTTGTAATTCAGTGTAACATTACATGTAACGTCTATGATGTTATAAGCGTGGGTAAGGACTGAATTAGTGCTGCTACTGCATCTGTATGAAGTAACAAAACCACCAAAAAAGTGTCATTTACTTGGAACAATGCTATTCACAAAATTTAGCCTCATTCAACCAATATGTTTCTTCTGGGAGGAGAGGAGGATTTTAATTGCCTCTTAGTGTTTAATTTCATTATTTTATCAAAATATAATGTTTTATTTGAAAAAAAGCTGAAACAACTAGTTTTGAACATTTAAAAACAGAATGTCATTATCTTGTTTCACAATAGCATTTTTCATTAAAAAATATCAAGATTAAGAGAAAAACATGTTTTAAAAGGTTAAATAACCCTGAACAGTAGAAAATCTTTTCATTTTGTTTTTTTGTTGAATAAAATAAAAAAATGGAATTCTCACTCAATTCAAGGCATTTAATTCTCCCTTATTTTTTTCCTGCTTGATCCTGAAAGAAAGATCTGTTATTATTTCAACACCAATTTCAGTGTCCAATGAAGCTATTACACATTTTTCTCATCCATTCACTGCACTGGATCTTTACCAAAGGATTTGCAAGCTCTGTTGCCTCTATTAGCAATCTGGTGCCTGCTGGGAGATAGCTGCAAATGCTGTTTCTCTCTCTAACCCATAGTCAAAAAAGGTATGTGCACTAAAACAGAAAGTTTGTTACCAAAGCTACTTTTCTTCTTATCCTCATTGTTCTCTCAGTTTCTTATTGATAACCACCTTCATTGACTTTTGATTTTTTTGCTTCGTTTTGTGTAGAATTGTCATAATGGGAATTTATGGGTTCAGTGCTTACTGGCAGATTGATCTTATTTATCTTACTTGGATATAAAAGTATTTGTTTCTGCTACAAAACTTCATAAATTTCAGGTTCATGAAGAACGCTCTTCTAAAATAGCTATTACTTCAAAGGTAGGCTCTCTGCATTTATACCCTGTCCCTTGGAGAACTATTCTGTCCATCAGATCAAGATAGCATAAATCACTAATGTATGGAGAGAGCTCCCATCTTGACACTTCCAGTTGTTACTTGTTACCTCCATCATATTTTGAAGGCTCAGTTCTGAAATTGTACCAGCTGTACTACTTCAAGAACTAGCAGTCAGGCTGGCAAGATTTCAGAGCTATAACTACATTTACTTACTAGGCTGTAAGAAAATCACTTGTATTACCCAATACTCACTACAATGGTTTCTTTGGTCTTCACAATATTAAGAATACTAGCTTATGCCTTATGTTACAGGTTGCTTGGAATTTTTCACACTAAGCTATTTAATTTGGGTGTTGTTAATGCTGCAACATAGAAACATATGGATAAATATCACAGTGCGTTATCTCAGAAAAATTTGAACTGTTTCTAACCAAGCTGGGATGATTAAGTCAAGAATAATATCTTGCTACTAGCAGTGCTCCAAGAATATATTCACTTATATGATGAACAGGTCCCTCATTCTAAAAAAAAAAAAAAAAAAAAAAATCTGCAAGATATTAAAAGCTATGAGAAACAATAAAAAGATAGTACACAAAAAAATGTGGGATGCATCATGGAGCACTGCTCCTATGCAGCAACATTAATATTCAACAAGGTCAAGGATGTATCTCATATTGCAGTGAAGTCTGTTTTCCTATGGACTTTTGTAGGTTCCACAGCAGGGCCTTGATATTTAACACTGAGTCAATCAAACGAAGCCTAGTAATACATTTAAAACTCCCAGTATCACAAATTATAAATTCAAAGCAATTCTAAAAAGTTGCCAGAGGTGATCAGCAGGGAAAATCCTAAAATGCTGATATGAATGGCTAGTGATGAGAATTGTGCTGATTCTACATCAAGTTACGTATCTGAAATGAAAAGGAGGTTTTACCTCTATTTGAAGAGTTCGGGAGGAGGGGATAGTGGGCAACAGACAGTATGGGTACAGAAAGGGGTCAGCTGGTTTGTGTATTGACAGAGGTTGTAGGCTGGTTATCTTAATCTCCCAGGTTACAGAAGACAAACGTAGCAGCTGTTACCTAAATTATCTGAAACATATTTGCAGTACAAATGAGATTGTCCCAAAGACCCACAAGGTGCAGAGCTGGAGGTAAACACTGCTGCATCTCTTACTAGACAAGCTATACCATTTTAAGTTCTCAGGAGGATTTATGCTTCTGCAGACATATGTGGCACCTAAACTAGGTTTTTACTGAGTAACATCTGCTTAAGAAATTAAAAGTGTGATTGCAATTCATGCTGGCTTATTTTGCTATAGTTCTCCATGCTCGTGACAGTGTGGGTTGTGCCACATGTTAATACTAATGCAGTAAACATAGGGAAGATCTTGGGGAAAGGCAGCTGGATGATTATCCCATGTATGGCATTTTGGTCATTGCCTCCATTACACTACCACGAGTACAGCAGTCAGAATAGTTCAAGGCTGGAGAGTAACAGGGATAAGCATGGATTCCAAGATCCTTTCTAATGGCATTGGAAAGGTTACTTTCTACATCTTTTTCTTAATTATTATTAAATTTCTGTAGCAAAAAGACTTTCAAATGCAAGAAATACTGCTTTTTAATGACAGCTAGGTGTCTAAGTCTTTATTGTGTCTCTGAAAATTAAGCCTTTAATGTTTCTGTGTTAGCTTTCTCAGCATACGTGCTGACCACAGTATAAAACTTAAATGGACCCTGTAGATACTGCAAGTATATTGAATAAAGGAAGAGCAAAATAAGAACAAAGAATCCAAAGCCCTGATACTGCAAAAAGGTAAATTACTTCTGGAAAATACTGATCAATATATTCTTTTAAAAAGTTATGTGAACACTATGCTGAGTTTATTTCATACATTGTGTAAGCGAGACACAGTTATCTTACAAGACCATTATTAAATCTACCCTAAATTTTAGAAAATGTGACATCAAATTTTTTGTTCGTTTTAAGTGACAAGGCTAGTAAGATCATTTGAAGGGCTGGGCAGAAAGAGGAAAATATTTTTAAAAGAGGAATGGAACAGAAGGGAAACGATGGAACATACTTCTTAGAAGAAAAAGAAAACACCTGTGAGTACAACAATGTTAACACAATACCAATAGAAATGGGACATAAAGCAAAATCAGCAACTCCTACTACTCTTTCCTTTAGCAAAACTCATACTGAACCCAGAGACAAAACTCCATTTTGATTTCTTAGATTTTATATTGATCTTATGAACATGAACAATTTACTAAGAAAAAGGGCGTTAGTCAAAATACCAGGCTATTGTGCGTTCATTTTAGAAAAGTGTTTTCAAGTATGTGACAGAACACTCTGCGTCAAAGTAAAGTTCTATTTTACTGTGAAACTTCTGAGAAGTCAAGAAGTAACTCTAAGAACCTCTATATTTTTATTTCAGTGACTCATCTTTTATTCAAAATTATCTTTCCAATCCATCTAATGATGGACTTGTGTGCATTTATTACACATCTACATGCAAAAGTTGTAATCTGTAATACAGATACATGGCCCTACAACTATTTTCTAATACAGTTGGTTAAAAGATATCAGTACTGGGTATTAATATAATTTGCACATCTATATCCAAAGGGACTGGGTTGAAACTCAGTTAAAACATTTTCACATTTCAGATTTTTAGATATTATTTTTCTCTTTCAAGAAATACTGCTGTTCAAACTTAAATAAATGACACAAACCAGACTCAGTGGGCACAGTAAATAAATTCATACTTGGAAATAGGCTCTTTGTTTATTAGTATCACATATCATAGTCTCCGAGCACTTTACAAGGGAGACAGGCTGAGTCATATATGATTTCATAGGTCAAGCTTAGCTAAATCAAGGCAATTCCCCCTGAGTTAGAATTTTGAAAGTGAGTTGAAAATTGGAGTTCACAGTGGTTCAGAGCAGTAATTGCTGGTAAGAGTATCTCACACTGATATAAGCAAGACAGTTTGAACCTACTGACATACCAGAATATATTTGGCAAAAGCTTAAATATCAGAGCTAGTGACATTGCTTAGCTTACTCCTTAAACAGAATCTTTACTATTGCATTTTCCTGAATACAGTTCTGCAGACTCAAGGGCACAACTCTTTCTTTACTTCTTGGACAGAGCCGTGCAGCAATCTGTTTCTTCTACATAGTTTCCACATAAAGAAAAGAAAAAAAAGTCACAGAAATACCAGCAGTTGCAATCTGGAGACCCATACCATGTATTGCTGCACATGGTTGTAGAGTTTACTATAAATTATTATGTTTCATGGAGGAGAGCTAACAGCTTCTACAATACAGTGGGCATGAAAGGTGGTTCTATATGGAACGGCAATAATGGTCGTCAGCACACAAATCTAAATGAAAAGACACGCACAGGCTGATCTAAAGCAGTAAGCACTCCAGGCTCTAGACAAAGTCTGATCAAGTCTTTTCATTTGGCAAAACCAGCTGTTCACAGAATGGTGGTGACCCAAAATAGTAGACCTCATGGCAGGTCAGAGCTAACACTGATGGATTAATAAGTATTTTCCTTATTACAAAGTTAGGGCACAGTTTGACTAGCATCTTTATGTGGCCATGCCAGCCTAAACACTGTGTATTCCCATCCTTAGTCATTCACTCATTCTCTCCATTAACCTCTACCCTTCACACCTGAACAAGTGCTTGTGTAACCAGGTGATAAATTGGACCAATTCCCACATTCAAATCTCCTCTTTATTGTTAGGTTCATTGTTATTAAACTGGATCTATGCGGTAGCTTAGTTTACCCTTCAGTGTAGCAAGTGATTGTGATGCGTAGGCGTGGGAAGAGGGGAAGGTGGGGAGAGGGATTGCTTAATCCTGAACTATACCTACAAGAAGTCTGTGTGATCATTGTTTCTGTGATTGCAATATTGGCTGCTTGCAGTGAGAACAGAGAGGGTCAGTGTAAAGTGTTGCAAACACAACACTGAAAAGAAACAGAGACAGAGCTTATCAAACTCAGGCTCACTTGGAACTTGTCTTACAAGTTTCCTGTTGTTCTGGAAACAGTACCGTGTATATGATGCTTCTAAATAAGCATTGCACAAAGAATATGTTTATCTCAGTTTCTATCTAATTAAAGCAGTCCTAACTGCTCTTGCATTCCAGCAAACTACTAGGGTACAGTAGCAGAGTAGTTCAAGGTCTAATTGAATAGTCCTGCTAGCAGGCATCCTCTTTCAGAGAGGACAGAAAAAGCAGCATAGCTTTCAGATTGGGTCAGTGTGGGTAGAGGACTTCAGCGAGTTTTTAAAGTCATCAGAACTCTTTCTCTGCTAAAAACACAAGTTGGAGAGGTGTTTGATGGAGAGGGAGGAGGGTTTAAGAAATCATGTAAAAATATACCTTCTTAGCAGAGTTGTTTGGCTCTTTTTTTTTTTCTTTTTTTTTTTTTTGTCTAGCAGTAATCATAGTCATTGTACAAACAGCATCGCATTTCTAAGAAAACTATGTGAGAAATCAAATGGCAATACCCAATGTGGCAGGATTATCACCAATTTTCAGTAAAAATGTATGAATGATACTTGTGTCTTCATTATGCAGCTATAGTATTGCATATATATATTCATCAGAATCACTGCTTCATCTGTAGCTTTCTTTAAAAGATATATTATACCAAGTAAGCAAAGTATATTAGAGCAATCAGAACTCTTTCAAATTCAGCTGGCTTTAGAGTTGCAAAAGAATAATTTGTACTGTCAGCACCTTCGCTGACAAGTTCTCTCTCTAACATGGTAACTGTGGTAAAATAGATTTTACTATTTAAATAATTATAAGCTTTATCTAAAAAGAAAAAAACACCAAAACCAAAAACTGTGACAAATACATGTACTATAGATTGACCTAGAAACTGATAATTTTCACAGATTTCCTACCACAGGTTATTCTAAATAGGAAAATTAATAAGATGTGGATTTCATGTCTCTATGCCCTGTATCTGCTCCTCGGCCCACCAAATCTGCCTCAGTTTTCCCCTCATATTCCCATGCGGACTAACACTGAATACCACAACTCTTGGTTGTGGTCCATAAGTCCTGGACCCCTTCCTTGGTCTTCCTTACCATGTTGCCCTGCCTAGGGCAGGCACAAAAGCGTACTCTTTGCCTGGGTAACGCTGGCCAGCTGGCTGCTGCTAAACATCGCAGGCAAGAATGAGTTTTCTCTTCTTTTTCTTTTCAGGCATTGATAAAAATGCTTTTACCCACACAGCTCCTAGTCTTCCCCAGACTTGTACGAATACAACTGTACCAAGTTACTCTCATATTCAGTGCTTTTTTAACAGTGTATGTATAAATCAAATATAGTTTAACAGATCTAGCTAAGAGTTTATTATACCAAATTGGGAAACCAGAGTGAAGTAAGTGGCAATAATTCTGCATGAAAGGTTACTTGGGTCTTGCTTAATGGATTAGTAAAAGCAATACATCATACAATGTGTTAGTGTTCAAAGGTTTACAAAGTAAAAAGGCTGTTTCAGAGTCCAGTGTCTTCAGAGACCAGTGAAATCAAACTGTGTTTTTCAAGATGCCTAAAGAATTGACATTTGAGAACATTCTCTCTGTTACAACACTCGAGTAAAATAAATGGAAAGCTAACAGTAACTACAGTGTAGTAAATATGATTGCAAATAGATACATTTTAGAAACACAATAATTCATAGCTTGGAGATAAAATCAGCTTCTCTGAGAGCTTTACTTGAAGAGAGAAGAAGCTCTATTCTGTGGATAGATTTCTGATGCTGTAGTTCACAGCATCACAGAATGGCTGAGGTTAGAAGGGGCTTCTGGAGGTATTTAGTCCAATCCCACCTTGCTCAAGCAGGGCCACCTAGAGTTGGTTGCCCAGGACTATGTCCAGATGGGTTTTAAATATCTTCAAGAAGAGAGACTCCACAACCTCTCTGGGCAATGTGTGCTAGTGCTCAGTCACCCTGACAATAAAAAAGCATTTCCTGATATTCAGAGGGAGCCTGCTGTGTTTCAGGGCTGTTGCCTCTGGTCCTTTCACTGGGCACCACTGAAAAGAGCTACTGATCACCACCCTCTGGGCCTGACCATTCAGCCAGTTTTCAATCCACCTCACTGCCTGCTTATCCAGCCCATACTTCATCAGCTTCTCTATAAGCATGTTATGGGAGACAGTGTCAATAGCCTTACTGAGGTCAAGGTAGACAATATCTGCTGCTCCCCCCTCGTCAACCAAGCCAGTAGATGGCTTTGGTAGGATAACCTTCATCACAGAAGGTTATCAGGTTGTTTAAGTATGACTTCCCCTTTGAGAACCTGTGCTGACTACTACTGATCACTTTCTTGTCCTTCATGAGCCTGGAAATGGTTTCCAGGATTAGTTGTTCAACCACTATGAGGTAAGGCTGCATCCCACCAGAACCAAAGGACTTATTTACGTCCAGTTTGCTTAAGTATTCCCTAACCTGATCCTCTTCCACCAAAGGTATGCCTATCCCCCTGATCTCCAAGGCCTGGGATTTCTGAAGGCTGGTCATATTAGTAAAGACTGAATGAAAAAAGCATCCAGTACCTCAGCCTTTTCAATGTTCTGTGTCACAGTGCCCCTGCCCCATTTAGCAGCAGACTCATATATTCCCTAGTCTTTCTTTTGCTGCTTATGTACTTACAGAAGTCCATCCTGCTGCCTTTCTTGTTGCCTTGTACCCTCACCAGTCTCAGTTCCAGTCAGCCTTTGGTTTTCCTAATCCCATTTTTGCATGCTCAAGCAGTGTCTCTATATTCCTCCCATGTTACCTGTCACTTCTTCCCCCTTCTGTATCCTTACCTTTTATGGATACTTACTTTTTATGTTTGAATTTTTCCAGGAGCTCCTTGCTCACCCACACAGGCCTCCTGGAGTCTTTTCATGACTTCCTGTTCATTGGGATTGACAGCTCTCAAGCTTGGAAGAGACGATCCTTGAATATCAACCAGCTTGCCTGGCTCTCTCTTGTCTTCAGGCCTTATCCTATAGGACTCTCTCACGTAGATCCCCAAAGAGGCTAAAGTCTGTTCTCTTGAAGTCCAGAGCTGTGGTCTTGCTTTCTGCCCTCCTCCCTTCTTTTAGGATCCTGAACTCCACCATCACTACAGCCAAGGCTGCCTTTGATCTTCACATCCCTGACAAGCCCAACCCTGTTTGCAAGTATAAGGTCTAGCACAGCATGTCTTCTCACTGACTCCTCTATCACTTGTGTCAGGAAGTTGTCATCAATGCTCTCCAGGAGCCTCCTGGATTGCTTATGGTCTGCAGGTATTGGAGTGGTTAAAGTTTATCATGAGCAACAGGACCTGTGAACATGAGACAATTTCTAGCTGTCTGTAGAGGGCCTCATCTACTGTTTTCCTGATCAGGAAGCCTACAGCAAACACCAACTGCAGGGTCACCCATCCTGGTTTATTCTTTAATCCTCACCCATAAGCTCTCAGTCAGCTCCTCATCCATTTTCAAAAGAGCTCCATGCACTCCTCAACTGCTCTTTCACACAAAGGGCAACTCCACCTCTTTGTCTTCCTGTCCTGTCCTGTCCTTCCTACAGAGCCTATATTCCTTCACTGCAACACTCCAGCCATGGGAGCCATCCCACCACATCTCCATGATCCCAACAAGATCATAGCCCTGCAGTCACACACAGATCTCCACTTACTCATGTTTGTTCCCCTTGCTGCACATATTGGTGTACAAGCACTTCAGAGAGGCACTCTGGCATGCTGATTTCCCAGGAAGGTTCTGGGGTTTTTTCCTAAATTAGTGTCTTGTAAGCACTTTGTTGCCTACCTGAAAGTGTTTGAGGTGACCCTTTTTAAGCTCTGTTTTGTTTTGATTTTGTCTTTGCTTTCATTCACACCACCCCAGGACCTTTGCTTGTCAGCCTTGTCCATCATTCCCTCACAGGGTTGCTGGTAATGCTCTTCATCTCACATCACTCCCAGTTTAAAGCCCTTCTTACCAGGTCAGACATCCTGCTGGCAAGATGCCTTTGGTTCACTTAGTGAGGTGGATCCCATCTCTCCCAAGCAGATACTGGGTCCCACAGTCCCATGGTCACAGAAACCAAAACGCTGTTGCCAACACCAGCTGCACAGCCAGCACAGCTGCACAACCAGTGCGGCTTGGTTTGTTCCTTCCAAGCCACAGAAACATGCACTGAGTGGAAAAACTGCTAAAGATTTAGGGGTTTTTTTATGAGTTTTTTTTATGAGTATACAGACTTTAAAATGCTACTTTAAGTGATATTAAACATATATCTCTTACTGTGTGGCATATAATACTTACAATAACACCACTAACATGTATGTCCTGCTTAAAAGAATTAAACTGTTTAAAGAACAAGTACTTGGCTTGTACAATACCATTTCAGCTTCAAACAGCTTGTTACCTATGGCAAGTCTGTCAGGTCTGAGTGAAAATTACCAAGGAATTCAAAAGCTATGGAAAGGAAGGGAGAACAGGCAGCCAAGGTGTATCATTTAATTAAGGAATAGCAGGGTTAAATATTCAGTATGCTGTCATGATCCTTGGTAATCCTGTGGGCCTAAAAAATCAGTCTGACAGCCTTCACAGTTTGATCTCACTTACCTGCCTCATCTGCACCATAATCTTCTGAACAACGTCAGAGGAGTTACCCCAGCACTGAACTCGTATGAGTGAGACCAGGCTTAGGCTTTATAATTTCATTAAGTCACTGGGTTATCTGAATGCATAATTTCCACCACAAAACATTAGTATTCAAATTCAAATTTCTATATGTTGACTTAAAGGTGCTCTTACCTAATTCTGAAGATAGCCTTTTATAAGCAACTATTTGCAGCGGTTTTATTCATGATTGCTGATGTTCCTGCTGTAGGAGCACCATTACCAGGTAAAACCACAGTCCCTGTGAAGGCTGAGATTCTTTACTGCCTGGAGTGAACATTAAATGTAAACTATGCAGTCTGGGTGTTAGTGGTGTTGGTGACTTTTTTTTTTTCCACAAAGTGACAAAAAGCATCAATAATTTTAATAATAAACAAAGACTACACTTTTAGTAATGGAAATCTATAAATATGTATGCCTGTCAAGAGCCAAAACCACATTCAGAATTGCTACTGCCCTTGTCAGTTTCTGTAAAGCAAATTGATTTAAATGAGTAAGCTAGACAGCTTGGCAGATACCTGTAACTTGTAACTATGTCAAGAAAATGCATCAAGAGTAAAAACTTGCAGAAGAACCTAAGAGGTCATACCAAAAAGTTATCTTCAGTACCAGATGAAGATAACTTTTTGGCATGACCTTTGGGCTGACATGGACTACTGTGGAGTTGTGTCTCTGCTGAGAACACACAGATAGAAAAATGACACTTTTTATGGCCTGCTGCCCTCTCTAGGAAGCAGATGAGCAGACACGTATCACACCCTACTGTTTGAAACAAGGACCTTACCCAAAGCTCACTGAAGTCAATGGGAGACTTTCCATTAACCTTGCAGTGTTTTAGGTCGGGTTTTAAGGCTCTTACTTTAGCACATCTCCAATTATAAGCACATGAACATGGTAACTGGTCCCTGTGCCCAAAATTATAATCAAGGCCTAACTGAAGAGCCTCAAACGTTACAGTCATAATAATAAGTGGTGTTGAGGGGGGGAAACAAAACCAAAAACCTAGAAAATATAATCCAGTCATCCAGTCCTATCTATTAAATCTCTTAAATGTACAGCTTTTACTAATCTTAAAGAGAAGGAAGTGAACACTTTTGCATCTACATATTCAAGTATAATACAAAAAATGAGAAGCTTATAGGTAATCACAAGGACCATGGGTAAGGAAACAAGTTGTGTTAGCCAGTGTCTGTGACTAGCTGGATGTTTCCAGAGGCTGGTCACCAAAAGGAATCAGTAGATACATAGACTTAGCTGACATGTAGTTTACATGAATTAAAATTATAACAAAAGCTTTAAATTAAGAAGGCTGAATAACTATGCAAAAAGTGTATTTTCTACTTCTCTACCCCTTGAAACATCATCACATTGCCAGTCACATTTCTTCAAATCCTGTATGTCCTTTCACCCATATGTTCAAGCACACATACAATAGGATCTTTCAAGAACATCTTTTCATGGAGAGCTTTTATTAAGAAACAATACAAATAGCATCATAAAAAGCTTGTGGGGGAAAAAAAAAAAAAAAAAAGATTGTAAAGTGAAAAACAGCAGCACAGTATCAGTGTGAACACAAACCAAGAAAGACAAGCAGAGCTTTATTGATCAGGTTGTTCCTCCTGCCATAAACAAATGTTCTCCACATTGTGCAGAAGTGAAAGCAAATGGGCCCATATGCCGTGGGTGGGTGCAATGAAAAGCTGTTATTTTTCAGTTGTGCCAAAAACATTTTGTTTCTTTCATCTCAAAAAGAGATCTAGATTAATCTAAGGTGAAGAATCTTAAAATATATTTTCAGAGTCATTTATAAAGATCCACATCCCTCTTCTGAACAGGAGCTGAGAACCTATTATCACATAGAATTTTTGATCACCACTTCACCCCCCAAAAAATTGCATATCAGTCTGTTTGCCCCAAAAAGCAATGTCTGAATTTCCCTTGAGTCTTTTTGTGTGTATCTGACAGAATGTATCAAGGCTTCGTCTAGATCTTCTGCTTTGTTGCTCTGTTCCAATCTCTGTGTATCTATTTCCCTGTGTATCTGAAATTTTACATATTTTGTGGCAAGTTACTAAACCGTGCAGAGCCTCCCTTGTGCAGCAGTATCAAATACATTTGCACCTGGTGCAAATTTTTTGCAGCTAAGCGTGGTCTATGACAGATAACCAGATCATCAACCCAGATCTTTGGAAAACACAAGACAGTTTGTGCTGTCAGTTTTGCTGCAATGAGCTGGATATTCTGTATGGACATAATTTCTACAAAGGCTTTGTAAATTATGTACTTCTGCAAAGTGCAAATTTTGAAAAACTTGCCTACCAGAAACTTGCTAGAAGATAATTTTAATGGATGAAACTATTTAAATAAAGTATATATTTAAATAATTTATTTTTGTGGATAAAGTTGAATTTCAGCATATACTCAGGCACTTTACAAAATCAGAGTACAAACTCCTATGACTTCCTCAGAAACCAGCTGCCAAGGCTGAAGTAAGGGTATGAGGTATGAAGTGACAGCAGAAGCACCACAGAGGATGGAGGAAGGGAGGCAGCAGTCACTAGGCCTAGTGCTGCCTGTCCCTTAGCAGGCTGTAGGAATAGTGGAGAGAAAGACATTTTAGTAGATGTGTAGCACCTCGAGTAGAGCACGTGTGAGCGCCCTCAGGTTACCACTGGAGGAGGCTAGGAAAACTGCCATCTTCTAGCTGAAGTTAATCTTTGTGAATGTTCTCCTTAATCTTTGAAAAATCAACTTCAATTGGACCATTAACACTGTTTTGCATGGGCAGAAATAGTGAATAGAAGTTATTTCTGGCCATGGATTAATTAAAGTCTAAAGAGACTAAAGCTGGTTCTATGTTTTTTTCCTCTTACATGTAGTCCTCAAACATTTGAAATTCTGCAAAACATGGATAGAAGAATTTTCTTTCACATTAACTTTAGTAATGTCTTGGGTATTTAGTAATGACTCAGAGAAGCAGATACCACGTATGAAAGAACGCAGGAATGAAGAGGACATGGCAGAGCTTGGAGCTGTAGACATCCTTCAGTAGAGAAACAGCTGTTAACAAACTGATCGTTTGGTTATAATTATTATTTCTCCCTCCTTTCTACTCAACTGAATCAATTTAATCTGTTGCAGACAGAGGTATTATCTAAGCTCATGTTTCTTACTGTTACATATGCTTAAAAAAAAAGAACAACAACAAAAAAGTTTCCTTATTCTCTTCATTCCCTATGCACTGGTTTGGTAAATTCTTTTATCCAAGGAACTAGGAAGAGACCTGAAGCAAAGCATTAAACTGAAGCATTGTAAAACATTGAACTCCAGAGAAAATCCAGGGGAAAAAAAGATCCAGAAAAAATTATATACCATTAATTTGTTTCTATAATAAGCTGAAATCCAAAATCTGATTTTTACAAAATAGCGTGAGCTAGCCAGCACTTTTATTCAGCAGAGTGCCTAGGCAAATTATTAACTTTAAGCAAATTCTCCAGTTTCATTGATCTCAGAACAGTTTCCTGAGGTCAGAATCAGAATTTAAGCCTGCATTTAAACATATGCTGATTTACAGTCTGAATATGAATCAGTATCAAATTTTGCTTTTAGGATCCACTAATAATAGCTAGTATTGTACTGCAAGACAGCAGAGCCAGAATATATGAACCCTTAGCCCCTCACCTTCATCAGTGATGAGATGCAGTCAGCATCAGCTCAAGCAACCTGGGGGGGTCCAGCCATGTTAATTCCTCTCCTAGTAAATCTGATTTTTTTATGAGGTGGAAAAAACAGGATTGATTTTTTTTTAATAGATCCATCTTTTTCCTAGCCTATTAAAAACAGATATAAATGTTAATTAATTGCCTCCTTTATTGTTTCCTGGTTTTTATGAAGATGTGAAAGTTCTAGATTACCATACTTGGTGTTGTTGACGCTGGCTGGACACCAGATGCCCACCAAAGCTGCTCTATCATTCTCCCTCTTCAACTGGGCAGGGGAGAGAAAATATAAGGAAAAACTTGTGGGTTGAGATAAAGATAGGGAGAGATCATTCACCAACTATCATCACGGGCAAAACAGACTCGGCTTGGGGAGTTTAGTTTAATTTATTACCAATCAAACCACAGTGGAATAATAAGAAATTAAACCAAGTCTTAAACCACCTTCCCCCTACCCCTTTCTTCTTCCCAGGCTCAACTTTAATTCTGATTTTCTACCTCATCCCCCCAGCAATTCAGGGGGATGGGCAGTGGGGGTTGGGGTCAGTTCATCACACTCTGTCTCTGCTACTCCTTCCTCCTCACACTCTTACCCTGCTCCAGCGTGTGGTCCCTCCCATGGGAGACAGTCCATGAACTTCTCCAATGTGAGTCCTTCCCATGGGCTGCAGTTCTTCACAAACTGCTCCAGCATGGGTCCTTTCCATAGGGTGCAGTCCTTCAGGAAGGGACTGCTCCAGCACAGATCCCCCACAGGGTCACAAGTCCTGCCAGCAAACCTGCTCCAGTGTGAGCTCCTGTCTCCATGGGACCACAGGTCCTGACAGGAGCCTGCTCCAGCACAGGCTTCCCACAGGGTCACAGCCTCCTTCAGGCATCCATTTGTTCTAACATGTGGTCCTGCATGGGCTGCAGGTGGACATCTGCTCCACCATGGACCTCCATGGGCTGCAGGGGGACAGCCTGCCTCACCATGGTCTTCACCACCAGTTGCAGGGAAATCTCTGCTCTGGTGCCTGGAGCACCTCCTCCCCCTCGTTCTTCATGGATCTTGGTGTCTACAGAGCTGTTTCTCTCACATATTCTCACTCCTCTCTCAAGCTGCAGTTGTGCAGGGCTTTTTCCCCTTCTTAAATATGTTATCCCAAAGGCACTACCACTGTCGCTGATGGGCTCAGCCTTGGCCAACAGTGGGTCCGTCTTGCAGACGGCTGGCATTGGCTGTGCCAGACATGAGGGAAGCTTTTGGCAGCTTCTTATAGAAGCCACTCCTGTAGACCCCTGCTACCAAAACCTTGCCATGCAAATCAAATACATGTAGATAGTGACAATGACAGAACCAACAGATATGTGGAAAAAAAGTAATATGGAAATGCAGAAGTATTTATTGACATGACATGCAAATATGCTGGTGTATTTAGATTATGCAGAAGCTTTAAATGTCTGTGGTGGATAAAAGTGAAGTTCATGATGATAAAACAACTGACAAATGAAGTAGATATTAATGTTTATTAAATAGTTACATTTGTCATTTAAGGCTGAAGATTTGACATGAAGTGTATTGCACGTAAATAGTAAGATATATTATAACTCCCTCACTGTTCTGTTTTTCTGTCAGTAAAACTTTTCTGCCAGTCTGAATGAATAAGAGGCATCTTCAGGCTTTTGAGTTAGGAATCAGCATGTGCTGAAGTGTGGAGAGTTTGACAAAACAGCACACAGGAGGAACAAATATCAAAACACAATGACTGAGAAATTATAGAGAAACATGAAAACCAACATCTTACCCTAGAAAGAATTTTAGCATATAGAGAATGAGAAGCCATGCTGGAACTCTGAAAGTGAAAAAGAGGATTAGTGTTGTAGCCAGATGTCAGGAGGGGAAAGTTTCCAGCAGCTTTTGAGGACTCCAGTGTCGAGTCATAAAACCAAAGACAAAAATAGTGCTTCTAGCAGGTGTCATCTGTGCCCTGCAGATGTCAGGTCAGCACCTTGAAGAGACTACTTTCATCTTTGTACGCAGAACAAATTATTCAGAAGAGCAATGATTTTGCTTCTGAAATTCTCCAAATGCATTTTCCTGCTGAACATTCTTTACATTGTATTCATTTTTACTGTCATTTCAGGCAGCATCCCCTCGGCTATTCATGTGACGATGTGTGAGCCTGCATCCTTAGCAGAGGCTCAGGAAGGCTTCTTGCATGCAAGTGAGGAAACATGTAAGAGAAGCCTGATCCCAGGACAGCAGTGCAGTGGAAAAATTGCTCCTGAGTGTAATAGGGACAAGCCGAAGGAATGCTCCTACTTACACTTCACCTTGTTTATCAGGTGCTGGTAAGAAAAAAAACCCTGACACTTATTCTCAGGAGACAATATCAGATGGACTTTACAATTTGAGATTGTACCTCAAGCAGGAGAAAGGTTGACATAGGAGGAATTATGTTGCTATGCCACTGAAGACCTGTGAATCTTAGGACATATCAGCTTTATGTCTCTGCACCTGCTGGTTCCTCTAAAGTTGCTCCAACACCCACTCGGTATAAATATCTAATTCAGCCTGATCAAAATTTTCCAGTAAACTAACTGCTAACTTTCTCAAATAATTATGTCCTCTTCCACTAGATTGAAAGAAAGTGCCTTTTTCAAAAATTGGGGAAAAACATAAAATGTGATTTTTTTCCTAATGGGAAAAACCCACTGTGACATTCTTCACAGAAAAACATGGCTGGGTTTCTATTTTGTATCTCTTTGTGAAATTACACACCCCGTAGCATATGAAAATTATCCTGAAGTGACAGGGGAATAATTGTAGGAGCCTCTTGTCAAATTACTAGCAACATGCTCCGTACAGAACCACAAAGAAATGGGAAATCTCATAAAATACAAAAGGGCAAAGCTCTGAAAGAAAGTTCTGTCCTATAATTCATTTTCTACATTCCCTCTCTGTTCTCAACCACAGAAAAACTCCTTTTTAATTAAATTATCTGCCAGTAGAGAAATACATGGAATTATAATGCACACGAACACGTTGCTACTTTAAGTTTCTACACTTATTTATCAAACAGCACAAGGCACAGTTTTTGACTTGTAAGTACAGGTAAACCAAATAATTTTCATTTCTTATGCATTTACCCATGTCAAATTTAGAACATATTAAATTCACTATCACATCCTGAGATCTTTTTGTTCAGAAAGATATCAGGTCAGACTTCCATTTATGCAACATTTACATTTATATCTATTTTAAAGACCCCCTTCTTCTCTAACAGAATGGTTTAAACTGACCTTGCTAAAAGAAAGTAGAATCTATATTGTATTTTTAAAAGCTGGTTATTCAAAAAGGCATTGATTATACAGCAAAGTACCGTGTATGACACAGAACCACAGCTGGCTGATATAGTTGTTTCATTTACAGCAGTCAAGTTATGCAGGTTTCCCTCAGCTGGGGATCTAGTCATGTATATTTTGTGTAATTAGAGAATATATATTTTAAGCAGTAACACACAGAGCTCTATTGGGTATATTTGGCAAATATTTCTGCACTTCAACCAACTGTGGATACTGTGAGTTTGGAAGCTAAACATACCAATTACACTCAAACTATATTCATCTCCTCCTTTTAAATTTTGCAGATCTTGATTAAACCATCCATTGTCTTGGAGATAATCCAGGTTGATACCATTGCCTCTGAATGCAGAATATTATGAAGCTATGCATAATTTATATAGATCAGCACTAAATATTATGAAAAGACTCAGGTAGCTAAAGCTTTTTTTTTTTTTTTAATACCAGGCCTGACTTTCTCTGTCACCTGCGAGGATGGAATTCCACCTTGTACAGACACTGAATATTCCCATCTCCCTTTAGATTCTGGACACAGGTCTCAAGGAGAATTTATATGGTCCATACCCCTAGGACAGAGAATACATCTCATCCCAGCAACACTAACTCCTGTCACTGGTGGCAGATGAAAATGAGGTTTGGCTTTTTTAAATTAAAAAGCCTGTATTATTAAAATCAGCTATAATCATTTGGGACTGATGGCCCATTTGTGCTTTCATTTGCTGTACTGAAACATCTGAGTTATCCTATTGTGCTCTGTGGAATTACTGTAGGGTTTTATTCTTGTGAATGAGAACAGAATTTCTCTCTTAATCCTATCTTTAAACTTAAGTGATACCAGTCTGAAATGTCTCTATGAACAAGACAAACACACGTCCCCATTTAACATATTCTACATGTTTCACAGAATCATTTTCTGTGTGCCTACACTGATTTTACAGGATTTTAACATTGACCAAAAGCCAGATTAGAAAAAAGAAGAACTCTTCAGTGTCCTAATTTTATGCTGGGATGGGTGTCCTCTGTAATAACAGCCTCCTTGCGGTTCACACGGTTTCTAATGGTGTTAGGTGGACACTCCTGAAAATTACTTCTTTGAAAAAAATCAATAAATATATCTTTGTGCTAAAGCACGTAACTGCATACAGAAAACAACAAAAGACAGCTGATGAAAACCATAGGTAGTGGCAGGTCTGACTATGCCTTATAATAAGATTCAGATATAACTGCTGCGAACATTAAAGCAGCAAAAGGGGCAAAAATGCATAGTGTATAATTTCAAAGTAACAACAATCAAAGTTCCTTGGAAAAAGAAGAAAAAGAAGAAAAACATTACCCATTTTGCACTTGTCATGTATTTGTGCTTGTCCTTGGACACGTTTCACCTGGGATCACACTTCCAGCAGTGTGGTGTGGAATTTTTATTACTTCTTTATATTTTGTCATCATCATCGCTATTTATTTTTTTAAATGCAACTGGGCTTGCCTGCTTTAAAGAGGTTTTTGAAACATCTGTCTGCATGGTGGACATGGCTATAGTCTCATAGTCCTCCTCACGGGAACGGAAATGACAAAAATGAAATAAAAACTGCAAGTCCCTTTGGAAGTTTTTGTTGAGAAACCCATAGAAGATGGGGTTTACGCAGGTAGAGATCATGGCAGTGAGGTGGCAGATCAGGAACAAGAGGTTGTGGCTGCAGGTAGCAACAGGCAGAATTTCGTGATTCCAATCAAACACGATATTGAAGATGGTGAGAGGCAGCCAGCAAACAGCAAATGCAACCACTATTGAGATCAGCATGATGTTGATCCTTTTGGTTTCAGAGGATCTGTACTTACTGTCTCTCATCTTGTCCATCATGTTGTTCCTTTTTTTTAATCGTATGTATATCTGCAGGGAATTCAACAAAGAGAAACATGGGATAATTTAAGCTGCAACCATCATCTTTGCAAGGATAAACAAACATCAGACAGAAAGAAGTATACATGGCAAGGGCATTCTCTCTTACCTTTAAGTAGCAAATAAATATAAAACAAAGCGGCCCAAAGTACTGAATCACCAAAAGCGTCGTGGTATAAGAAAGCCTGGCAGTGTCCAAGGGGAACAGGTCTAAACACACATATTTGTCCTTATATTCATCAAATGTGATGTTTCTGAAGGGTTCATCTGTTAATACGTGGTAGACCAAGAAAGGCAAAGAGGAAGCTGTGGCTAAAATCCATATGGCAGCGATCCCCAGGTAGGCATGTCTGTTGTTCGGCCTCCAGCCGCGGGGATTGATGATCAGCTGATGGCGTTCGATAGCGATGAGGACTAAAGAAAAGACCGAGACGGTGATCGAGGCACATTGCACGAAAGGGTTCAATTTGCACATGGCCTCCCCAAAAATCCAGTGGTCCATTAAAGTGTACACAAAGGTAAAGGGAAGACACATGATGGTCACTAGAAGATCAGAAAAGGACAGGTTGACAATGAGGATGTTGGTAACATTGCGCATCTCCTTTTGTTTTAAAATAATGACAATCAAGGCCAGATTCCCGGAGACTCCCAGAATTATCACGGTCCCGTAAGCCAAGGCCAAAGTGAAGACCATGGCCAAAGGCACGTGGCAATCCTCATCCTCAAACTGCAAGATCGGTGAGTCCTTCTCCGAAAAATTCAGGTGACGGGAAACATTCCCCAGTGGAGCGAGAACCGAAGTATTCATGTCGCTTCCAACGCGCTCTCCGACCTCCACAGCCGCCGCCGCCGCCGTTGCCATCCGAACCGCTCCCGGAGTTCAGAGCGAGCCCGTCGGCACCTCCGGAGACGCCCGGCCAAGCCCGCTCCGCGCCGGGCGCCGCATCTCCCACGCAGCACCTGGGGAGAAGAGAGGGAGCAGGTCCCGTCACCCCCGGCCGCACCGCCCGTCCCGGCCTCCCCACGCAGGACCCCCGGCGCGGAGCCGCGACGCGGTCGGGTCCCGCGGGGCAGCGAAACGACCCGAGTCCGCCTGCCCGCCGTGGGTGGGCTCTGCGGGGCCGCCGCTCCCTCTGCGGTTGGAGGGGTCACTAACCCCGGCGCCGGGGAACCCCCCGTGGGTGGGGGCCACCAACCCCGGCGCCTGGTCCGCGGCGGAGCAGGGGCTGGGGTCCGGGGTCCAGGGGAGGAGAGGCAGAAGGCCGAATCAAAAGGCAGGTCTGCAAGCGGGGGGCGCGTCCCCTGCCCGGCTCTTTCCCGCAGGCACAAGTTACACGAAATAACGAGCTGAGAAGCAGTTTCAGTCTCCACCAGTGTGCTTGAGGTTTTACATCCCCTTCTTACAAGTTCAATCTGCAAAGGTCAGTTCCTAAAGCTGCCCTAAGTAGAATTGTATCCAGCCATCTCATAAAGGGGAGAAAAAACTCATCTGACTAATGTGAGGGGTGGAAAAATGACTCCAAAAATCACTGTATTCTTTTTTACCTAATACATACACTTGATGCTGAGCGTCTGAGTGCCCACAGCAACACTGGCATTGAGTCAAAGGCAAATCGGGAACTCTAATCACCTTAATCTCAGCTAGCAGGGCTGTGCAGCAAGGAAAGAACAAAAGAAGATAAAATAAGACAAAAAATGCAACACTGCAGAAAATTTCTTTACCTGTGCAACACAAATAGGCATGCCTAAATAACCACCCCTTTGCAAGCCCTTGGATTTTAAAATCAGAGAAACTCATGCATATGTGTTCAGGAGGAAAAAAAAAAATAAAAAAAAGAAAGAAAATAAAGAAATCAAATAACCTGACACACCTTTATTCCAACTCACTGTCAGTGGCAGCTGCCTTGAATCTGGAACTTTCCCTCAGCCCACTCTCCCATGAGCTAAATTTACTGCTTACTTAACCTTAGGTTATGGTAATGAAAATAATGCCACTTAAAATTCACACAAGTGGGTTTCAAACCTGGCTCCATATGGCACTTACCACAAAAGCTCTAAAAACACTGCCCACTACAATGTACTTCATTAAAAGTTACCCTGAATGAGTGAGCTTTTGGTCTTAAATGATACTCGATATCAATCTCGATGCCATCTAAGTCTCCCTTGTCTGTTACTGTTGGCAGACTGGCACCCTTTTAACCAGCGGTGTGCTGGTAACCAGAGCTGGGGCTGCCTCCTCGCTGGGGCAGAGCTGGCCTGTGAGGTCTGGGCTTGAAGCTCCGGCACCTCCTGAGGGTCAGCAAAAGGATGGCCATGCACACACCATGTCTTCTCACCGGTGTCATGAGCTCACCTCAGCTGGCTCTTTATAATCACCACATGGCTACACAAAACCATGACGGGTGATGTAGTTTGCATCTGAGTGACATTTTACTGTCAAAGTTAACATCAGTGACTTTGGAGAAAAGCATCTCTGCCTGAGGTTTGGCTACTCTGATTTTCAAGCTAGACAGGCATGCACCTGGGCATTGTCTCTCAGACCTGCTGCCTCTGATAACTAAATCTACCTCCTCTCCCTAGTCCACATAGCCAGGTTTAGGATCTGATAAAGAACTTCCCACCTCCCAGGGCCTCTTGAAGCATCGCTTCAGCCAGAGCCAGAAGTAGGTGCTTTACCCAAAGGGCAAGCATGCGGTTGATGCAGTCAGGACTCCATTTCCAACAGTAACACTTTAGCCTATCCTGAAAATCAGTGTCTGGATTTAATAATGATTTCCACTGTCACTCGTACAGCATGAGGTGGGCAGTCCAGCCCTGGGACTTGATGGGACAATGGCAGGAGCAGAGGATGAGGAGCCCTGTCCTGCAAGGAGAGAACTGGGCAGATTTTCTTACCAGCGGGGACCAAACTACACCCAGCAATGAGGTGGCCCAGGTTTCAGGCTCTTGGGTTTTCGGTTTGTTTGTTGTTTTGGTTTTTTTTCCCCAAGCTCTGCTCTTGCTTTTTTAATTAAATATCAAACTCAAAACCAGAAAATGCCACTACTCCTTCTTCCCTCACAGAGAAGAGATCCAACCTAAGAGCACGCCTGGGTACCAGCTCAGAAACACAGCACTGCTGGTAAGTGACAAGAAGTCCTTTCTCCCAGCCCACCCCTACAAAATGGATCAGACTTGAGAAAAGGATGCATCTCCTGGACAGCTGCGCTGTTCCCTGTCCCCTACCCCACCAGCTCCCAAGCAAGGAGGGAGATCCCTCCCCATCCTGGGTGCTGGCATGGGGTGGGGAGAGCCCACAGATCTGCTGACCCCTCTAGGTGATTGCATAGACTCCCCCACCACACATACCTCTGTGAGTCTCCAGGATGATTTTGGTCAAAAGTTTAGCACCAAGAGACAGAAAGGGTGAAATAACATGCTGTGAGGTGACTGGAAATGCACTGTAGAACTATTGGACTTCTTCAAAAGGAAGCACAGAATGCTGTCAGCCCAAGCTGACACTCACAAGTCCAACCTGGAGCCTACTTCCCCCTGGGATTTTGTCATCTGCACCTAAGAGAGCAAGCAAACACCAGCCTAACTGGCACACAACCACGAACAGTCATGGGAAAGCAAGCGCAGGGGAAACTCACCTTGCAACTGCTCTGCCTGTCTTCGATGTGCTCAGGGGCTGGCTCAGAAGGCTGGATGGAGAATAAGGAGTAGGGAAAGGGGAAGGATCCTCTGGTATTCTTCCAGCTGAGCTCCTAAAGATTGGCGAGGAAGGCTGGAGACTCCCCCTTAAAGCAGAACTGCACCTTATCCCAGTATCACATGATGAGGCTCTGCTGAGAAGAACCTGCAAATCTCACTGCAAGCACCTCACCTTTACATTACACATCTGAGGGTGGGTTGCCTAGTAATTCCGAAATCAATGCAATTAAATATTGAAACAAAAGAGGAGAGGTGAGAGTACAGGGAAAAGCTCAGGAAGGGAGACAGGTTCAAATCCCTGTCTGGCTGTTTCAGCATTTTGTCTGCAAGTTATTGCCATCTTGTGGCCAAACTAAGGATGGAAATAGAAGCTTTGGTGGAAAGCGGGCGAGGAGGCAATTTTAAGTATAAGGAGCAAGAAACAAACTTCGGGTTTGGCTTTTTTAACCACTATGTCTAGCTTCTGAAGAGTGGTGACTGGATTAATAAGAATTGTCAAGTTGTTGTTCTTGCTTTTTTTTTTTTCTTTTTTAATGCAGCTGGCATGAGTAGCTCTGCAAACTACCACCAGCTATAGGAGGATACTATACTGAAAAATTCATAAAAAGCAAAATTGAAAATTTTATTTTCCATTCACTCTTTTCATGATTCTGAAATACCTTGCTCTCTCTCCCACACAAAGCACTGATGCAGAGATCTACTTCAATGGGCATAAAAACCAATGAGTTTGGGAGTCCAAGAGAAGTTACCCAAATAAACTTAAGCAGCATCTTGAAAATGATCTGACAAAACCTACAGGCTTGTCCTGGTTTTTAGCTGGGACAGAGTTAGATTTCTTTTTAGTAGCTAGAATTGTGCTGTGTTTTGGTTTCAGTATGGGATTTGTTATGAGAAGAACATTGATCACATACCAATGTTTTCAATTTTTGCTGGAAGTTTAAGGACTTCATGTTTTGCTAGTCTGCAGGTGAAAAGTCGGGGGGGGGGAGGGGGAGTATTAAAATTTGTAAGCTAGATTGACATTTGAATATGTCAATGAGATATTCCATATCCTATAATGTTATGTTCAGTATATTAACGAGGGTCCCAGTCTTCTGGGATTGCAGTTTCGGGATTGTTGCTCCTCTGGGATTGTTAATAGGAGTCTGGATTTCTTGGAAAACAGAAGTGCCCTAACTCTTCCAAGGCTCCAGATTAATTTTTCACGTGCAAGGAGTTACATGCTCCTGCATTCTTATGTACTTACACTCCTATTATATAGCTACACTGTTATGTCACGGATAAGTATCAAGTAAGGAACTATGCTAATTATAGCTAAAAAAATAGTTGCACATTATAAATGGTTGTAACATTTTTTGCAGAATGAGCCCTATAAGAAGGTTTCAGAATGCAACACCGAGGTTGATGTTCACACTGTATTTCCAGGAGCTTGGCTCAACTGTATCCTAACTTCAGTTCTCAATGTAAGAAAGGAGAGTGCAGGCGTACCTCAAGGTTGCTATAAACCAGTAGCTGAGGCACTGCTGACATTTTAATAGCAGCAGCCAAAAGGTAATGCAGGCTGTACATAATGCCTCTCCAGAACTTCAGCAATATGTGGGTTGTTAACATGGACCAGTCTCCATCTGAGCAGAGCAAAGGTGGATACACGCAGGCAGAGATCTAAGCTGAAGATCCCATAAAGAGTATATTTCTGGCTGAATCTAGGACATGTAGAACTGAGGACTCTCATTGCTATGGATGTGGAATGATCCACTCACATAAAAAAAAAAAAAAAAAAGAAAAGAAAAGAAAAGAAAAGAAAAGAAAAAAAGAATTATTGTCCAATATAGAGATTTTTAAGGCCAATAGATGTATTGCTAGGCAGGGAAAAGGTCTTTTTCTGTTCCAGGATGATCCCACCACTTCCCTATAACGCTCCATATGGGCAAGACAGCTATTTTAAAAATAAAAATAATCATTCATACGTGTGTGTGTAGATATATAGATATAACTATACACACACACACATGCTATAACTCAAGTTATAGCTGTATATATACTACAAGCTTCCTGCTCTGTCATACTGTTGTGTGCCCACCTCAGATGACTGAATCTGTTCGAGCTGTATCAGTCTACTCTGAAGCACTTCACATACATGTGAGCACTAAAATATATTAATAAATAATCACTCTAATAAACAGAGGTAGAGTCTTGTCAAACTCTTTCCGTATAGCTATATAAAATACATGTTATGCAGCAAATGCCACATAGCATCAGGTATGTTCTGTAGCTTTAGCAGTTCCTAGCTATTCTGTGCATCTCCAGTCTCAACACCAAGCTGAGTGTCTCAAGCTGGAACACCAAGCTAACCAAGATGTCAAATGGTTCCTCAGTTACTCTTACTCTATTGATGACTGCTGTCAGGACATGAGAACACTGGAGTTGCAAGACAGTCATTGTGTTGAAGATTATTCTCTTCCAGGGAGTACATTTTTTTGGTTCATCAAAGGCACCCTGGACTGGAAGACTCTGTTTGTTTGTGCGTGTATGTTTATTTGTTTGAAGGAATGACATTGCAAAAAGAGAGTAAGTACAATAAATAGAACACAAGGATCTCAACTAAGGAAACAAAACAGCTTGAGTAAAAGAATACAGAATTTCTTTGAAGCAAAAGCATTGAGAAGGGAACAAGATGTTTTCAAGAAACACATGGAAAAAAATATGCCAGGAGTTCAACCCATTAAAATTCTCTTACTGTAACTCTCAAAAATGGTAAAGAAAAGATGTTATAAAATGAGGCTGTCACTTTCATTACAATGTATTGTCATGTGTTCAGGCAATGCGATCCCTCTGTAAAACTTAAAATCCTCTGAGTGAAAGAACATCACGAGAGTCGTTTGTGGTTTCGACTGTATAAAAAACAAACTGAAGTCACCACTGTGGAAATGAATGTAAATGCTCTCTGAAGGGGTTTTTTACCTTTAGTTTTACTGTTTTCATTTGCTAGTAATGAACATCAGTACCATTGAAATACTTGCATTTCACATTATGCTATTCACAGATAAGGGAACTCATGCTCCTTGGGGCAGAAGTCTGTCATCAGTCGACTAAATAGGTGTTTTGCTGTAGAGTACAATGAGCATAGCAGCAAATTCCCTGTTTGGCTAAGAGCATGTTTATTCTGCAAAGACAGCAACTGACACCAAACAAAACAACATTTCATTCAACTGCTAACGTCACAAACCCAAAGAAGCTGCATGAATAATTATGTGGTTAATTTCTGCCGAGACTCTTGCTTCTGCAGTTCCACTTCCCAAAATATAGCTAAGCTAACTAGTGTAAACCTATCCTGATCATATGCAATGTAACTTAAAAGACTGCTCGAGACAAAACCTAAAGTATGCTCACCTAGCTAAGTCATGTTTTCTGTGATGGCCATCCCACTCTGTCCATTCGAGTTTCAAACTCACATACACAAGCTCTCATCTGGCTTCAGATGAAGCAGCAATAGGCCCTGCGCTTCAGCGTGATCATCCAGAAGGGCCATTAATAGTCAGTGTGTATAACACCAGCCAACAAATGTGATGACACACATTAGGCAGCAAAAATGATCAATTACATGCTCACCCTTGGAAGTATTTTATTAGCTAACCGTCAGATATCCTCCCTTTCATCACAAAGACATCTTAACCATTGCAATCTTTTTAGTAGTCCAAGGCTTGTTCCCTTCATGCACAGCTGCTTTACGTGAGGCAAAAATCTGTGGAAGGGATGGGCCAAATATATATCTACAGAAGACAGGCATTAGTGATATTTTTAATAGTATTTTATAATAGTATATTAATAGTATTTTTGTTGGGGGAACAGTTGGGTTGATGTGTGTGAAAAATTTTGACCAACAGAAATGCTTTATATGTATCTCACAAAATGCCTCAAACTCTGTAGCAGCTAAGTCCTACCAGTTTAGAGTGTCTGGCCCATGGATAGGTGCTCCATTGGTAGCAGACTTTACAATAACATGAGAGTCCGACTCATGGCAGCTGACCACATGCTGTGGAATTTGGACATTGGGTGGCTTAGACCTTGATTTTTCATGGCATTCAACAGTTCTAACCAACTTCAGTTGGAGCTTTGAGTCTTCATGTCTTTCACAGTTAGTCTTCAGAGCAGGGGTCCTCAAACTACAGCCCACGGGACAGATACGACCCCCAGGGTCCTCAATCTGGCCCGCCAGTATTTACAGAACTCCCTGCACCCACCGGGGGTTGGGGGAGGAACCAAGCAGCCGCAGATGACTTCCTGCCACTTAATCTGCTCGCTGGCCTCTGCAGCCCCCAAGCACCCGCCAGGACTGGGCTGGAACCAGCGCTTCGTCCTCGACCTGCCCCACCCAGGGGGCACCTCTTGGCTACAAACCAAGCCGCCGCCTCCCTGTCCTCCTCCTCCTCCTCTACGATGCGCAGTGGGCGAGAAGCACAGGCATCTCCTCTGCTGGGCAAGCTCAGTCAGCAGCCTCTGGACTGCGAGGTCCAGCCAACTCGGGCGAATCGCCAGAGCCCTGGTGCGGCAAAGTTCCTTCAGTCCCTTCTGGCCACCCTTTCTGGACTGCGCGGCCTGGCTGAGGAGGGGGGCGGCGGCATCAGTGAGGTGGATGATTCCCCCATCTCTCCCTCCCTCCCTCCAGCTCCCAGGCAGGACAAGCAAGCCAGCACCAGAGCTGTAACAGAGCAACTCAACAATTTCAATGTCCATCTTCAAGGAAAGGGGAAGCTCATCTGTGATATGTATTCACATGTGAAAGCATTTCAAGTCAAATTAGACCTGCTCATTAACCAAGTAAAGGAGGAAAACTTCTGCCATCTCCCCACAACTCAAAACCTGTCTGCAGAAAAAACAGCAGTGGCATTCCCAAACAAACCATGTATGGATGTACTAGAAATGTTGCAAAAGGAGTTTCACATTAGATTTAAAGAGCTTTGTCTCCACGAACAGGACACACAGCCTTTCCGGAACCCATTTGCTGTTGACATTGAAGCTGTTGATCCGATTTACCCAATGGAATTGGCCGAACTACAGACTTGGAACTCGCTGCAAGATGCATTCAAATCAAGCAGCCTTACTAATTTCTATGCATCTCTCCCCTCAAAGACATATCAGAATCTCAGGAACCATGCACTCAAAATTGCAACCGTCTTTGGCAGCACCTCTGTCTGTGAGCAGACTTTTTCCCAAATGAAACATCTGAAATCTCCAATCAGATCCAGACTAACTGATGAACACTTGCATCACTTGCTACAACCGGCAGTGACAAATATGGAACCTAACATTGACCATCTCATTAGCCAAAAGCAGGCCCATAGTTCACACTGAAATACTATTTGTTTTTGTTGATTACAATTGTTCTTCATTTTAAATATTGCATTCTTTTTCCTGTTTTTTGTCCACTACTACAAATAAAATATGTGCAGTGTGCATAGGAATTCGTTCATTTTTTTCCAAACTATAGTCCGGCCCCTGACAGTGTCTGAGGGACAGTGAACCGGCCCCCTGTTTAAAAAGTTTGAGGACCCCTGCTTTAGAGGCTAAATTTTCAAAGATATTGGGATGATACTCCAAAAAGAAAGATACATTTGGGAAGGTGTTAAAAACACGACAAAATTAATTTGTATTCTTAGAACCACAGAATTCTTTCCCGTATTTTCTGTTGTGCCCTTTTGGCTCAGGAATCCCAGCCTTCTCTCTCCAATGCACCATTTTCCTTCCTCAGCTCCTCCAGAACAGGTATCTTTCATCATCACTATCTCTCCCTTCCTCAAGGACTCCTCCACGGTTTCAACAACCCTATGGAGGTTGTTTTCTAGGGAACTTGTACTACTATCTATTGTCAGTCCTGACATTAGATATCTCTAATGTCAGTACCTTTCCCGTCTCTACATCACTTATTTTATTATTCAGTAGTATTACTGGCAAGACAAAGGTACACAAACAGTGAAAAGGAAAAAATGATAATGGTCGGAATAGTAATTGCCTCTGATATGTGCAAGTATCAGGGATGAATTGTCCAAACACAGCTGAGAGAAATCTGGTGTCATTTACAGGTCCAGGGAGAAAGAAAATCCAAACCAACCCACACCTGTCAGTACCTTACTGCTTGATGAACTCTCCTGAAACAAGAAAACTAACAAAACAAGTATGATATTTTGTTCTTAGAGAAAATTGCTTTGAGGAAGAAACACTTGTCTTACTGACTGCTCTTGCTAAGCAGCATGAAATTTCTGGAGGCTATTTGGGAAACTGGAGTAGGTGACTGCCCACCTTAGAAACAGTCAACATGGAGGTAGGCTGTACATTTAGCAAGGTACAATGGCATCCAACATAAATTAGAGCTGTGCAATGCAAGAAACTGTAATTTACCAGTTGTGTGCTCTGCCAGCAAACTTATTTTTTTTATTTTTAATTTTTTTTTAAAGACAGACAGTCTGCTGTAGCCAGAAGTTTTCACAGAAAGATACCAGGACACCCTAAAACTTGCCTCTTTCCAGGAAGGAACATTGATGTCAAAAAGTGTGCCCAGGAATGTGAAAAGCTCCCCTGGAACAAGTGACATTCAGATAAATTGGTGCCCTGGGAGATGGTCTTCATTCCCCCAACTGCAGGTTAGAACGAAAGTGGGTTTCTATCTTTAGGTCAAATATCTGCATGAAAAGTTTCAAAGCCATCACTGTTAGGTGGGAAGATGGTCGAATATGTTAAGAACAGCTGCTCAGCCATAAAAAGGACTAATTTTGTTCTACTTTGTGACTAACAGGAGAGCTGTCTTAAAAGGATGAGAAGGCTTGGCGCGTCACTTCCACCTGGCAGCTCCCTGGGCTCTACTTGCACATGCAGTGATTCACCAGCAGTGGGTGGCGAATAATGCAGAAGCGGGCGAAAGAAGATGGGATGCAACCTTCCTCACCATCCTGAGCTCATCCACTGAAGATTAAGGTTAATTGTTCCTTGATCACTTACCCTAAACTGAATATTTTTTAACCTAAGTTAAATAAGGAACCTAGCTGCACTTTCGAAGGTTATTTTACAATATGGTTGATCCAACTGTTTTGTCTTTGCACGGTACAGTCTTTCACAGGCTAATTATACTGACAGCTTTTCTGCAGCGCTGTGTTAATATCAACTGTCAAAGGAGTGCCTCGGCAAGTGGAAAAGTCATTACATTTTCCTGTCAGATTCTGCCACTTGTGCTCCCACAGACCTGCACGTCACTCAGTTCTCCAGTAGCCCTGTAATTGGACTATGATCAATGACTCTTCTTGTGCTAGAAGACAGCAGCTAGTGAGAACGTTAGAATTTGTCCTTTCATGCTTTGTGCTGTGACAAACCCAACAACTTTCACTCTTTAAAATACCACTCACTTAAAAAAAAAAAAAAAAAAAAAAAAAAAGATGCCCTGCCTTCCCACTGATAGCCCAGATAAAATTAAAACCACCTTTCAGATATTTGTCTCTGTAAGAACCGAGTTACTCAACTGAGAAAGGAAAACTGTTTGGGGGAAATCCATCACCTCCCACCTGTTCTACAATAACAGTGAGAATGACAGGGTGCCCGAGCAGTGTGGATAAATGCCACAAAAGCTCTGCTCTGGCCCAAGAGAGGGGAACTCGCGAGCGCTAGGGTCAGGGCTCTGCGATCACCTAGCGACGCTCACGCTTCCCCATGCCCCGCCACACGTGGAGCGTTTCACCTCAGCGAAATGCCGTATGCGGGGTGAGGCAGTGAGAGCATTCCCCACGCACTGCAGGGCGCGGGCTCTGTTTACCGCCTCACTGTATTTCCATGGAAACTCTAATTGCCACACCGTGCGAGCCTGAAATCACAGCCTGCGGCTGCCGCCCGGCACGGCACCGCGCGGCCTCTCGACATGCGCCCGGGCGGCGGCTCCGGCCCCGGCAGCCTGCGGGGAGCAGCCGGCGCGGCGGCAGCCACTGCCACTGGCACCGGCGGCACCGCTCCTCGGCGCCAGCGGAGCCCCGGCACTCCCGCAGCACCCGCGTAAGATGCGCTGCCAGGCAGCTCAGGGGAGCCGCGCTCCCCGCCGGCAGCTCCCCGCCGCGGCCCGGGCCGGAGCTATGAGTCCTGCCGGGGCCGCCCGCCTCGCCCCGCGTCCCGCAGCCGCGCTCCGCAGCCGCGGCCCTTCCCGCTGACCACCGCCGCTGCCCCGACAGCCCGAAGCGCCCGCCGCCGCGTGAGGCGCGTGCAGGTAACGCTGCGGCTGGGCTCAGCTCCACCCGCGGGGCAGCCGCGGAAGTTTGCGCGGGGCGGTGCCTGCCGACAAGTACGCGGAAATGGAGGGGGTCTCGCTTCTGCCGCGGGGGCTTCGGCTGCGCCAGCCCCGCTGCCCGCCGCCCTCCGCGCCGCGGCTGCCCTGTGGGGCTGGGCGGTGCGGGACGCGGGGCGGTGCGGGGTGCACAATGCGGAGTGATTCTCTGGCAAAGCATAGAAGGGCAAAAATAAGAGTCGTTCCCGGGGTGGTTTGGATTTTTTGCCTTTGCAAGGCGGGAGCTGCCGTGCTCTCTGGCGTAAAATGTAGTCCTGCATTTGGAGTTTTCTGTTCCGACCAGGAAACACCCCATTGCATTGCATAACATCTCCTTGGAGCTGGAGAAATAGTCTCATGAGTTGGCTTTTACTTATTTTGGGAAGCTGTATTCTTGTTTTCCCAGGATAACGTTGCAGTTGTTCTTTAGTTAGCACATCAAGAGGCATGCCGTTAACATGCACGATAATACTTTTTTTCTGGACTTTGAAAGTAATTTCAGTCTTTTGATTTCTCCCAGGTTCTCAGGCTACTTTTTACTGTTGCACAGAATGAACAAGAAACGTTTGAAGCAGCCGCATTTCATCTTTAGCTTGTGTTGTGAATGCACATCTTCAGTGGGCTCAGTTTTTGGCTCAGATCTTATCGCAGTCTTTAAGGATGTGAGGACATAATTTCTCAAGTAGTGATGTAGCTTAGTGTTTTCCCTAAGCTTAGGTGGTCAAGCAGTTACATCTGTCATATTAACTCTTTAAAACTGTGTAGAAGTGTAAAGTCTTTCTCTGACTTTTTTTTCTATACAGTCTTAATATCACTCTAGCATAATGGGAGCAGAATGGTTGTGTTTCTTCGGGAGTGTCCACATTTTGCTTCCCTCCTGCATGTGCTTGTCTTTCTTTTTAAGGTAGAAAAAGGTTTCTTAAGACTGTAAATTGTTCGCAGGTAGAAAGATTAGTTGTCCTGAATAGACAACCTTATGCAGACTGAACTGAGTAGCCTGTACTGGCACCAGCCAGAGTCAACAGGTAATTAATATTCTAGGACATAAGCTCTTATCCATGAATAAACCTTAATGTAAGTATCTCATCTAATAGGAGAAAGATTTTCTGAAAGAACAGTTGCCTTCAGAGGAGAATGATTACCTGCCTAACTTTTGTGTTCTTGAAAATTTCCCTTTAAATATGTAGACAAAGAAAAATATCTAGCCTATTCACTCTCCTAAATTATCATTTATGGATTTTGTGCTTTAAATGATAGCTTTGAGTGGAATAGTGAGATGAATTATAAGATTTTAGACATATCAAACTAGCATATTTTAGGCTATATGGTACCTCTAACTCAGATAAACCTGAATAATGGTTTCAGTTCTCCTTATCACTCTCAGGCCTTAGACCAACTGCAACTGAAAACTCCTCTGAAGCATTAGTTTGGTGAAAATAAGTCACAGTATTCAGAGTCACACTGAGGTATATCACAGATGAATATGATTTAAGATGTTACTTGAAGTCTTTCAAGATGATGGTACATCAAATGTCATAAAATACATTTTACTGTAAGTAACCGCAAATACTCATTTTATTTAAAGTTAACTGCATTCATTTGAATCTTACAGTAAATGTTCATATCCACCCTGGATCCTGCCACAAAGCTGCAGTCCCTCCTGCCTTGGGCAGCCTAGCCTCCTGTCTCGGGCATCCCATGGGAACTACAGGAGACCTAAGCAAACCCACTTAAAGCTCACAGGGTGTGAGCTTGTGCAGGTGTAGCTGCAGTCTCAGGGAGTGTACGTAGACCAGGAATACAGAAAGGGGACCTCATTTCACTGATTGATGTAGGAGATGAAAGTGATCCAACTTTTGGAGCTGGCAGCTAGAAAAATCTGCATCAAGTGCCTTCAGATTGGTTTAACTTGATCTTGAAAACACTCTGGTACTGTGGTGCATTCAGTTTAGAAATACACTTCAAATATGAGGAGAACATTTTCAAAAGAGGCTACATTATTATTTCCCACGGTGGGATTTTCAGGAACCTTCCTTTCCCTGAAAGCTGCTGCCACATGCAGTGAGATTGACCAACCAACAGAGGGAGGGTGAGTGAGTCCCCAAAAACAGAAGCAGCTGTTAAAACAAAGCAGAAAGATAAATGCCAATAAATGCACACAGCCCTGTGAAATCAGTGGTATGCTAATATGAGTTTGAGGATCGAAGATCAATGATATGGGAGGAAAAATTTTGTTTGGATCTTTACTGCCAGTGGCACTCAAGCTGAGAGCGCAACTGCTTCCTTTTGAGCAGGAGAGGAAGCTTTGAGAGCAACAGATCCACTTGGGGATTTTTGAAATTTTGGGGGAAATGTCCACTTTCACTGAGATGAAAATAAAGAGAAGAGATGAAAATAAAATCTCTTTGGGCCTGTTGCAAAGGGCACTTCTGTCAGCCCAGCAGTTCTATGTTGAACTCAGCGGTCTATAGCTTTATTCCCTCTCTCTGTGTCTTTCTGTCACTCTGAAACTGTGACTGTAGGGAGATGGTGTAGAAATGGCTGCAGTGCACCACAGACTCCTATTGTGTCCCAAGTGTCCAGCCAGGGCCTGGCCAGAACACGCTGCAGCTTCTTCCAGTGTTCCTTCCTCATGGAAATCAGGGCATGTGGTAGGGGAGATGGCACCTGCCCAGCTCCCACCCAAGGCAGAAGGCAGCCACAGCACATGGAGGATGGAGCTGGAGAGCCCAGGCTGGATTTCAGAGGCACTCCTGCTTAGCCTCTTCAATACTGGTGTGTCTCAACAAAATACATCTACTTCAGCAAAACCAGTATATTCACTTTTTGTTTTTAAAGAATCTTATAAAACCATGATGAACAACTCTGCCAGAACTGTACTGCAAGAGCTTTACGTGAAGGTGTAGAAATCCACAGAACCTGGCAACAATCTTTCAATTAAATTTTTAAGAAAAACTCAGTAAACATTCTCTTAATAAACATGCTGCCGTACAACAACACATACAATTTTGTTCTTTGACCCTAGTCTTAGCATTAGCTCTACTGAATATAAATTTCTAGAAGAGAAAATAATTATGGTACATTTGACTTGAGAGCCTCTTCCTTTTCACTTTTAGTCACCCAAAGCTGAAAGTGTCAGTAGGAAATAGCAACAATACCACCAGATTTTTTTCAGTTCTCTTCATAGGATGCATTGATTAAAACTAGGAAAGATTTAAACCAGAAATAATTTGCATTAATGCTGCCCTGCTCGTATGCACACAATTATAATATTTAGATTATATAAAGTCACGTATCCAATTCTTACTTCTATTTTAGCTGTGAAAAATCACTTTAACTCAACATTGTGAGAAGTTGGCAAGGCTTAGTTCTTTTTACCTCTTCCCAGCACATTACTTGCAAGACACAAAAACTTGCAATATATTACTATTTCTATTTAAATAAGTATTTCTAATCTTACATGAGGCACCTTCCCATTACAATGCACTGGCACTGAATGTTTGAAGGGTGTTCTATGGTTTGAGCTGCCCTTCGGCACCCAATAATAGGAACTCACATGTTGTGATGTGAAGGAAGGAGCTCATCTGCACATGTAGAGGAAACCAAACAATATTATTGCACTTTGATGAAGTCAGCACAGTACAGCTCACAGGATGGCTACATTCTTGAGGAGCCCTGCCTTTTTTAGTTGACAGGTGACATGTTTAGCCTTTTGCTGAATTTGTGTATGTTCTGGGTTTATCTAGAACTTTTTGTTTTGTCTTGCCTAAGATTTCTACACATTAAGCAATTTTGTACAGGACACCGGTAGTCTGGGAAATTTTGACTTTGAAACTTTAGTACATGCAGGTATTTGAGGTAAACTGGAGTTTAAACTGAATTCTCTTGTCTTTCTGTTTCTTCTAAAACGAAGACGAATACATGAATATTCTGTAAGCAGAATAACTTTGTGCTGAGCTAGGTTTTAATGTTAGATGTTTCTGTGCTGAATAATTACCAGTTCTGTGAATATCAAGTGGCTGTGTGGGGTTTGCTTCCAGTTATCACTGGAAGTGTTAACTCTCTATTACTTCCAATGACTTTGGATGTTTTGTAGATAGTTTTCCCTTCTGCTTGAGCAACAGTTTAAATTTGTTCAACACTTAATAGAAGATGATTTGTATATGTGCCACATTAGGAATTCATCTTGGATCACTGGATCTCCTTATAAACTGATCCTTTTTGAAAGCTCTCACCTATATTTGTTAGTTTTCTAACAGCAAAGTAAGAGATACTACTGCAGTTGTTAGCATATGTCAAAATGTCATATATTTTCAGGTGCTCTCATTATAATTTGCTGTCATGTAATGATTAGGCACATGCCCAGATGGTGATTGTAATTTCCTTACTCATATCAATGAGCTGTTATTCACATGAGTAGTCTCACCAACTCTAAATTGATTGCTTCTGTAGCTACCTGGTCCCTAATGGAATGGCTGACAATATGCCATTCCAAAAGCCAGCATCATAATACAGAACCTCAAATTGCCACGAGTCCCATGTGAGCAGCCAGGTAGGAGGCTTAGGTGTGCTGAATGCCACGTGATAAAACCTGCGAAACTAATTTGCGTTGACCTGAAGTTATGCAGGATCTGCCTCACAGTAGTATAATACCACTATTAATTTATTTGCATTAAGGTGATACAAGGTAAATTTATACTCCTTTACATTCTGATTAACAGCAGTATCATCCTTCCTTCAGATGCTAATTAATGCCTTTCTCATTCTGAGCAGGACTGTAAAATGGATTTAGGATTCAAAGACCGTAACAACAGGACACCTACCAAGAACACCTCTGCTACTACAAAGAATTTTTCTGCTTGGGAAGACTATAAGAGTAGTGTTGATGACATACAATACTTTCTTATCGGGCTGTACACACTTATAAGTCTGGCTGGCTTTATGGGAAATCTGCTTATACTAACGGCTCTACTAAAGCGCAAGCAGAAGACAATAATAAACATTCTTATTGGTAACTTGGCCTTTTCTGACATCTTAGTTGTGCTGTTTTGCTCACCTTTCACGCTAACATCCATCCTGCTTGACCAATGGATATTTGGCACTATCATGTGCCATGTAATGCCCTTCCTCCAGTGTGCATCAGTTCTTGTTTCAACTTTAATGTTAATATCTATTGCTGCAGTCAGGTACCGTATGATAAAATATCCCCTTTCTAGCAATTTAACAGCAAAACAAGGGTATTTCTTAATAGCAACTATTTGGGCCTTTGGCTTTGCTATTTGCTCTCCTCTGCCAGTTTTCCACAGAGTTGTGGACCTCAGTAAAACTCTGAATATAGAGGCACTGGAGAACAGGCTTCTGTGTATTGAGTCATGGCCTTCCGATTCCTACAGAATCTCCTTTACGATAGCTTTATTGTTCATGCAGTATATATTGCCACTGGTGTGCTTAACTGCTAGTCACACCAGCGTCTGCAGGAGCATAGGTTCCAGACTGTCAAACAAGGAAAACAAGTTTGAAGACAAGGAGATGATAAACCTATCGCTTCATCCCTCTAAGAGTACTGGCACGCAGGTGCAGCCCTCCGGCCATTCCAGATGGAGCTGCGCCTTTGGAAGAAAGCACCACAGAAGATACAGTAAAAAGACTTCAAGTGTGATGCCAGTTATTTCAAAGCATCATCAGGATACTCATTCCAGAGACCTCCCAGAAACCTCTGGCACAGAAAAAAGCCATCTCTCTTCCTCCAGCAAATTAATCCCTGGAATACCTATCTGTTTTGAGATGAAACCAGAAGAAAATACAGAGATCCAGGACATGATTACAGTATCCCGATCCATCATCAGAATTAAGACGAGATCTAGGAGAGTTTTTTGCAGACTGACAGTGCTAATCCTAGTTTTTGGTTTCAGTTGGATGCCTCTTCACCTTTTCCACATTGTGACAGATTTTAATGCCACTCTCATTTCTAACAGACATTTTAAATTAGTGTATTGCATATGCCATTTACTGGGTATGATGTCCTGCTGCTTGAATCCCATCCTCTATGGGTTTCTTAACAACAGCATAAAAGCTGATTTAATGTCCCTTATTCCATGCTGCCAAATACCATGATTTTATGCGCTCCAAGACAAAATAAACCAAACAAGTTTGGCTTTCAAGCCTACTGACGTGTACAGCTGTAACAACTAAATTAGTTTAGTTAGTCTGACTTGATTGTGATTAGTAGTGTTTTGTGCCAATGGGTAGTTCTATGATTGCATGTATTTCCTGCATTGGGCAGAAATATATACATATTTTATAATATTCTTCTATCTGTTACACACAGGAAATCATGCCCAGTGTACAAAACCAGAACACCATTTTCTTTACCTGAAATATTATCAGTATGTACTTTGGAATTATACAGAATATATAATGAGTAATAAATAAAAGACTACTTAGATCGTATTAACTGTCATAAAACTAGAATAAAATACATATTGTTTACTAAATAACTATTATTGAGACTATTTCACTGCCAACTTTGACTATTTTCTAAGATAATTAAGCATCTGTTTCTGAATGTGATTAGAAAAGTATTTTTCCTTAGCTCTTTGACTCATACTTTGCAATATCTTTGCAAGATGCTTTGCTGCAGGTTCACAGATTGCCCTGTTCCTTGGAATGGGTTTGTGGGTAGTTGTTCTTGTCTAGATTGTTTCCATCTCACTGTGTTTACCCAGTACAACCTATCTCTGCTTTCCATAGCAAATTTTCACTCTGGCTTGTCATTTTATGTAATTTTCATCTAGACCTGAACTTATCTATAGTTATGCCTTTGTTCTTACAGTGATGGCTCCCTTGAACATACAACATGCTTCTGATCGGGATAAGCCTTCATTACCTAAAGAAATTACAGTGGAAAGAAAAAGAAAATGGAAAGACAGCAGGATTTTTTTCTCTTCCTTTACCGAAAAGCAAAAGCTTATTGTACTTCATTATAGGTGACCCACTTGCTTGGGGGACTGCAACAGCTTTCCAATAAAGATGTGCATGCGTGCATACACACATTCACATGCACACACTTTCTGCATCTCCCTCCCCTCTCTCCTTTTCTCTTTTTTAACCAGACCAGTACTTTTCCTCCCAAATTAAAATCACATGCATCTTCCCTAATGAAGCAATATTGCATTTCCTAGCACAAATGCAAAGGTTGTATACATATATATATATATATATATATATTCTTTTTCCCCGCCCTGGATTACTCTGACTTAATAACCCACCTCCACCCTCAGGATTCAGTAAATGTACAAAGCCTCTGCCCTGAGTTTTAAGATGTAAAACCTTTCAGGTCTAGCTGGTGATTATTTCATTTTCTCCACTAAGATTTCTAATCCAATAGCCTTTTTTACATAGCCTTTCCAGGCCGAGAAATAAAGTTATTATTTTTATAAATGGGTAGAAGGGAAGTGTCATTGTGCATTTTTTGCCTTGAGGTACCTCCCTTCCAGTTAGTCTTTAAAATTGAAAATGGTTCTTTTATTTTGAGGAATTGACAAATTATTTTTATCACAATATTACAATTCTGAGGCCTTTTCTCCCCAAGCCATCATCTGTTAAGGAGTTTATTGCATACCAGTTGGTAATAACTTTGCTTCTATCATTAAGGTATTTCCCTGAAGTCTAGTTCCCAGTAACCCATTGTTCCTTGTTTTTGCTGGTGATGATACACTTTAATAGTTTCTTCCTGGACTCTGACTATTCTATTTTGTAGATTATTTCCTAAAAACTGGTAGTATGTCATTTTATAGAGTGCAAATCATACAGAATATCATAACAGTAGATCTTAAAATAGCTTTTGAAAAGTTTTAAATAGTTTAATTTAAAAATATTTGTGGCTAATCTTGGTAGACAAACTTAGGAGAAAAATAACTCAATCCATAGCCAGAACACAATGATATAGCTCTACATAAATTACAGTGGTTTATGCCCTTTCTATGTCTATGCATTTTCATGTCATTGTACCTTTATCTATACCATGTGATGTAACCAAATAGTATAAGAGGATAAGAAAACAGTCACTTTGTTTCAGCTTGAAATATTCCTTATAGCTTTTTTTTTTTTTCAGTTTACTGTTATCTTTCTTCTTACTTGCTATTTATTTTCTATTCCTTCCTTTATACAGCTTCAGAATTTCAACAATTTTTAACTCCTACACTTAGGATTGTTATTTAAATATAAAATAACTGTTTATTCACTGATTACTCTTTTCAGAACACAATGTATTCACTTTCAGTGTATATAACACACAGGATCATGGTAGGAGTTGAAGAAGACTTTCTTCTAGTTTCTGAGGTGCACAAATAGGAGTCTGTACAGTCGTGATTTTATATGAGCCTTGTCCATTATCCTGGATGGAGTCAATAGCCATGCTGATGAAAGCACAACAACTTGCCTTGTGGCAACAGAGAATTAAATCAAGACAGCTGCTGAACCTCCTTAGTCTTGTGCCATCTAAATCTGTTGTCTTCTCAATGGTGGGAGAATGTGTATTTTCTTTTTATGTATAGAGCAATCATCATCATTATAATTTGTGATCTCCAAAATGTCACTGTCTTTCCTCTGAAATGTTAAATAAAATAACTTTTCCACCTTTCACCTTCCTTCAACACCCAGTATAACTTGGTCCCAGTGGCAGGAAAGAATACATAAGAAGCAGGCAGGAGCAGTAGCAAGTGAAATCAGGCAGAAGGCAATTCTCAAAAGAGTAACTTCTATGAATGGGAGGGGAAACAACTGAACCATTCATTTAACATTAAAAAAAACACAACAAACAACAAGGATCCCCCCCCACCCTGTGCTTGTTGAGTAGGCCTTATCCAATTTGAGCTGCAGTAGATAAAGCTTCTATGGGCTTTATGTACAAGTGTGATGTTGTCTCCATTACATATGTCAGTACATCTTGGGAAGATGTATCTCACCACAATATCCAATGGCATTGTATCATTCTTACATGTATCCAGGTATATGTATGGCTACAGATATAGATATGTATACTTCCTAGAAAACAAAGGGCATTAAAATGGATTTTCAGTTAGCACATTTAAAGTCCTTAGGTCAGCTAAACTCCTATGGGTCAATTCCTTCTGTAACTAAAAATCTAAATAATGAGGGAGGTAGAAGTTTTGTTTTGATAGCATCTGCAAATGCAATCAGGAAATGCCAGTTGCAGAGCATTCTATCAATTGGAGTTAGAAGGATTGTAATGGTACAGTGATCCCTCTCTATTAATAAAAAAAAAAAAGATCGGGAAAAAACCCTCTCAGACAGCTAGTCTTTGTGTATGATGAATGTTAAAACTCTTATGATGACTTGCATGAGGAAAATAAATGTTTTTTTTCACTTCTACAGAATAATATAATTGACAAGGTTGACTTTTTGTAAATGTTAAAGATTGAATGTTGTTAATAGCTGGCCTTTGTCCCTCCCCTTTCAGCAGAGAAGAAATAGATGCCCACTAAGAAGTACTGGCGTGGGTGGGTCACTCCTGAGGTCACTCCCCAGGCCAGTGGAGACAAGGGTGCCGGGAGCTCAGCATGGGCTAGCACTGGAGTATATTTATTTAGGTTGTGGGGAAGAGGTTAGAGCCTCTGTGGTTCTCCATAGTGCCATGGCAACAGAGGCTGAGACAGATGCGTATGGCTTCCATAGGTGCAGAGCAGCTGTGACCACATCAGACACTGCAGAGTCCCTGCCTGGGGCATCACATCTCTGTCACGTGCCTGGTGGCTGGTGGGGGACAGCCAGGGCAGGGCAGGGCTGTGGAGACCAGGCAGGGACACAGCAGGAAAGGAAAACCACATTGTCGCTGGATTTGCTAGTGGTTGCAGCCTTTCCAGGGACATAGCTCCGCTCCTGGAGTCTAGAAGCTCTCATAACAAAATGTTTCCTTCTCAGCAGTGTGAACACCTGAGGAAAGGGAAAAAAAATAAATCCACTGATCTGAAGATGTGTGAGAACCAAGAAGAGGAGCACAGTCCGCTCCCAAGCATGCTGAGGTGGGCTCCAGCTTTCCTTTTGAGAAGTATAGGACAGGTGTCAAAAAACTTCTCTACCTAAAGATTATTAACAGATTAAAAAAACTCTTCTGTAATCTGTAGGGGTCTGTCAGCTATAAATTAATTTTTTTTGGGAAAAAAAAAATCAATACTTTTATTCACAGTAGTCCCAGTATCTGTCTGCAGCATACAAGATAAACAGTATTAAATGTCATAGACTGCAGAAAGATGTCTTTCATAAATATCCTTGGGTGCAGGAATTTAGCCTTTGATTTTGATGAAAGCCAAATTATGCCTACACTATTCACAATAAAAAGTCCCAGCCAGAAAATATATTAGTAAAGTCTCAAACTGTCTTAGAGCAGTAAGAGGACTCTGGTCCTAGACAAGTTTCTTCTTTCTCCCTCCACATGACTGCAATAACGGTATAAAATCATGATCTTTATGGAGGACCTTTATGAAGACTATTAGGTAAATGTTTTAATCATTTTTGACCATAATATGTGATTTATAATTTCTGAGTCAGGTTTCTTGTTCTTCCATTTCATGTCTTTTTATATACTGTTGAATCCAAAACCTTTTTTTCCTAAGGCCTTTTATGTGCCTTGTAATGAAGATGCCTGATGTTGCTTGGTTTTGATCCAACAGTATATATTTTTATTGTAGGTTGAGAGGTTTAATGGCATATTTTTATTGTAGGTTTTAATTGGTTGAAAGTTGCCTTTCCACTGAAGGTAGGTAGAGCTGTTGTTATTCTTCATATTCAGTTGAAGTGACTTTGGATGGAAAGAGAAACAAAAGACAGAAATAAAAGCATACCCACACTGACACTAGCTAGCCTCATTGTGCCAGTGACGAAGGAATGTGTCAGAGCCAGACTCTTCTCAAGTACCTGCCAGGGACAATGAACTACATTGTGCTACAGCACCACTGAACATTGCTAATCCCACATGTGACCAGGAAGCCTATTGAAAATTTTTGAATCTGAGGAAGTAACAGCTAATAAATTAGTATAGATACATGTGCCGTTACACCTCTCAAAAATGTTTATTTAAAGCAAAAACACTTTCCAACCTTTGATAATGACATTTTTGCTCATGATCACTTACAATGCATTAATCTGTGTCATCATACTATGGTATGATGCTATCTACATACCAGTGAGTCTTACCACAGCACCTGTTTTTAAATCTCTGCAAGCTAAGAGGTACAGTGATATCTGCTCTACTACAAAGGTTACCATGATCTCCTGGACTCCTTATTAAACTTTCTCTCATTACATACAGTAGGGGAAAAAAAAAAAAAAAAAAAAAAAAAAAGAGAGAGAAAGCATAATACAGCATGTCCTTGATAAATATAGTCTTCTCAATTCTGACACAAACTTTGTCAGTAACCTGATTTCCCCAGAAAGGATATCACTACAGACAGGAAGATGTGGTCACAGTGTGTTTCAAAAAGCTGAGCTGTGCACTAAGGGTACAGCTGGCGTCATTGTTATAAATACACTTTAACTATGCAAGTCAGATTTTTATTAATCTCGCTTTTGAAAAGAAAGTATTGCAAAATATATGAAAGCTATGAAATTACTTCAGTACATACTAATGTTAGGAAATACTGTCACAATCCAAATTCAGTTCTTTTGAACAAATAAGAATGTTTCATTTTGCCCTACTAGTCACATTAAGATGATCCTTTTAATAATAAGGCTTAAAAACACTCCTCTGGGAAATTATCAGAATAGTGATTTGACATTCAAGACTAAAACAGGTTAGCCCTGCTCTTAAATCCAGTTAAACAAATGTTTGTCTTGTCTTAGCAGGAGAAGACTTACATCTATATCACTTGAATGCCGCATTAATTGAACATTTTTGAGCAGGAAACATTTATTGCTGTCCCTGTGAACAAAATAACATACAAAAGGATTTTAAAGGCACTTCTGGTGCAAAATTTATCCAGAGGAGTAACTTGAGTATAAGCAAACAGTTGTTCATCTCTTCAGACCCAGTAGGAACCACAAAAATACAAAACACATTTAATGACAGACCACAAGACCATTAATAATAATTGTAATGCTGAATCTGCATTATTTTTTTTTAGTTGAGAGAAAAATATGGAGATTAAAAAAACATGGAGAAAAAATGGAGATAGATAAAATCAACCTTACTACAAGTAATCTTAGTGCCTCTTTGAACTTTACATCCAGATTTACTTATGTTGAACAAGATGATAGTCTTACTCTGTTTTGACTTCTAGTAATTCCCTTGGCTTTATGCAGCTCTCTGCCAAATTAGGGTTCTTTTAGTATTCATAAGCATTTTGGCCTCTTGGCCTAAGGATTAAGGAGCTGTGCAAGAGGTCAGAATACAATTTAAATCTTTGCTTTATTCTGGTTTTGTTTTTTTGTGGTGTTAGCACAACTGGGAAAAGTACAAGCTGTTTACTGCAGGAAAATTAAACTCATTTTAATGTAACTTCTGGGACCCAATGCAGGCAAAACAATTATGTATTTTTAAAGACTCCATCAGTCCAACACACATCTCATCAGGGTAATTGTCTGAAGCCTCAGTGATGCATTCTCTCAATTAATATCCTAGAGTATGAGAGCACATTTCAGATAGCATAGCCTCATCTTATTCTCACTGCAAATCATGATGGGCAAAGTTCAGAACCTCATTCCTTCTGCAGAACCAAATTGCAATATGCTCTGCTTGAGATTGCTTCTTAAGATCATTCAGGGACTGAAGCTCATTCAGGGCACAGCTGATCTCTTACAGGTTTTGTGGGAGTCCATTCTTCAGAAAAGCTGCTCCAAGGCCATTTATGTCAGACAAATTACAGTTCATTCCCAGGAGCTCTCAGGAGCAGGTAACACCAGTCTCCCCTTTGCACATCATCATACCTGCAATTAGCAGGGGCCCTCAAGTGCTATTCCTTTCACAGAAGAGAGGAGGTGGCTGAAAAAAAGCAGCAAATGAGACTGTAAACTCTATGGTACTTGTTTTCCCTCTTGATCTGAAACAGTCTAAAATTGGAGATCTTCCAGAAAGTTGTGGAAGACACCTGTGTGAGACTTTTTGGAGACAGATGAGGAATCACTTCCCCGAGATGATTAAGAAATTTATCAGTGCAGGACTAGCTGATTAATTCAATACATCCAGCTTCCTTACTAATCATATAGCAAAAAAAACCACATAGATAGTTGGATGTGCACTTTTGTTTATTTTCTTCTATTAAGATCAATTTATTTTAACTCATTGAAGGTCGACTCTGGTATGTGCTCTGACCCAAGCAAATTCACATTGTAATACAGCTCCAACACCAAACTACCCTTTGCTATTAAGGTATTCCCTCCATTTTTATTGGTCCATCATGTGGCACAATAAGTCTGATCCTGATAAAAAAAATTGTTGAATTACTGCTATGAAAATGATTAAAGAGAGCAGCACTAGAAAAAACGAGCACATCTATCAAAATGAGAAGTTGAATAGATCAACCTGTTCCTAAAAAGCTGTGGAAACACTGCAGCATATTTCATTGACCCTTGTACAAATACGTGAAAAGTAAAGGTTTATTTTCCACAGTTTGGCAGTTGTTTTTGCTGAAATAGAACTTCTGACCCGTCCCTTTAATTATGTACATCTATAAAAGACATGACTATTCTAAGAATTTTATGACCAACAACAAAAAATAACAGGCTAGAAAAAAGCTTTTATTTAAAGAATCAAGCTGAGTTGCAACAGCATCCTTGTTCTTCACTTTTTTTTCCTAAAAAAACATTTAAGCTAAATCAGACATTTGTGTTTTACATTTGTGGGATCTATGGCACACTGGTGAACATAATCCGATTTTCACAGTTCTTGCATGAATTTTTCTGTAGCTTCACCTTTGGGTCTTTTAAGTACTCCGAAGTTCAGTGATATCAGAAGACTGTGGGAGCCCTCTCCTGGTGAACACATTTTATCTCCTTCCAGCTGCTGCTTAGTGTTTAGAGTTTTTAATGTTATTTCCCCATGAATGTACTCTTATGTTGTTTGTTTAAAATTTATTAATACTTTTTTGAGATAAGAAAGCCCAAAACCAGAGGATTTGTTTTTAAAATATCACCTTACAAAGTGAAGCAGAAAGTCAAGGAAAATATGTCTCAAAAAACTGACACCTGCCAATAAATAAAAGCTTCCAAATACTCACACACCAGTGCAAATTTTGCACGGTTAAAACTGACATCCCTCTGGAAATACTGCAACGTTTTAAATAAAGATACTTTAAAGATTTGTTCATTTAGTGGTAGGTATTGAGAAGATTGTACACATACATTCCCCAGGTGGGGAATGAATGAGCAAGCACAGTGTGAAAATCCTGTCACATCTAAAGGGTGCCCTAGGACCCTCTAAGAAGGGCAGCAAAGAGGAGGGCTCTCAGCAGGAGCATGTTTTTTTTTCTTCTGTAACCAACAAGAGATGGCATGTGCTGGGTGCACAGGTTATTTATTCTTTCATGCTAACAAAACTGTATCTTTTTCTACACATCCTCCTTCACCCCTAGTGCATGTATGAGGCAGACTGCCTGCATTATTCACAAAGGGGGGGAAAACCAATTAATTTAAAAACAACAGTTGTTTTCCTGTCATCCAGCTTTCCTATCTATAGTTACTAATTACTATTATCAAATTTTGTACTTTGCTTAATATATATACTTACGATACAACTTTGGCTTATTTTCCTGCTGTGTTCTCCCTTTTTCCTGTAGTAAGTTCTTAATTCAGGTTGAAAGACTGCACTGAGAAATCCAGGCTCTCTCACTTGCACTGGTTGCCCTGCCTACCTCCATATATAAGGTAGCTCGATTTACTATATTAACTTTAAGGACACTGTGTCTCTCTATTCCATCACATTTGAGGCCCCGAAAACACTAATTTTAAGTTCAAATCAGAGGAAGTCAATGAACACCAGGCTGATGCCACAAGCAGAGTTCTAGTTTCTTTGACCATGGGGATGTTTACATGGCATCAGGGCTACTGGCAAAAGATGGGACACACCTGTCTCAGAAGGTGAAAAGGATCCTGGGGCAAGAATTAGTGGGACTCATTGACAGAGCTTTAAACCAGATTGGAAGGTGGAAGGGGATATAACTGGGCCTGCTAACAATAACTCTGGGAGGTATATGCCTGAAAAGCAGCACAATGGGATTCCAGCCAGCAAGTCGGCTTCACTGAGGGCCCATCTTAAATGCCTCTATGCTAATGCATTATTAGGGCAATAAAAAAGAGATGTTGGAGATGTGTGTGTGCCTGCAGGGCTATGACCTGATTGGCATCACAGAGACATGGTGGGATGGCTCCCATGACAGGAGTATTGGAATGGAAGGATGCAGGCTCTTCAGGAAGGACAGGCAAGGGAGATGAGGAGGGGGTGTTGCCCTCTATGTCAACAACCAGCTGGAGTGTAGGGAGCCCCACCTGGGGATGGATGAGGAGCTAACCAAGAGCTTATGGGTCAGGACTAAAGGGAGGGCAGGGAAAGGGGATGTTACAGTGGGGGTCTGCTACAGGTTGCCAGACCAGGGAGACCAAGCAGATGAGGCAGATAGGGGCAGCTTCACGTTCACAAGCCCTGGTCCTCATGGGGGACTTCAACCACCTGAATATCTGTTGGAGGGACAACACAGCAGGCCACAAACAATCCAGGTGGTTCCTGGAATGTGTGGAGGACAATTTCCTTCTCCAACTGGTCAAGGAACCGATGAGGAGAGGTGCCATGCTGGACCTTGTTCTCACCAGCAAGGAGGGGCTAGTGGGGAATGTGAAGCTCTCGGGCTGCCTTGGCTGCAGTGACCATGAAATAGTGGAATTTGAGATCCTTAGGGCAGTGAGGAAGGTGCACTGTAAGCTCACCACCCTGGATTTCAGGAGAGCAAATTTTGACCTTTACAGGGATCTGCTTGGTCAGGTACTGTGGGATGAATTCCTGGAAGGAAGAGGGGCTCAGGACAGCTGGCTTATACTCAAAGATCTCCTCCAAGCCCACGAGTGGAGCATCCCAACAAAGAGGAAGGCAGGCAAAAACAGCAGGAATCCTGAGTGGATGGACAGAAAGCTTCTGAACAAAATTAAGATTAAAAAAAAAAAAAGCCTACAGAGGGCAGAAGGAAGGATGGGTTACCTGGGAGGAATACAGAGAAATTGCCTGAGTGGCCAGGGATCAGGTTAGGAAAGCCAAGGTCCTGACAGAATTAAATTTGGCCAGAGATGTCAAAGGCAAAAAAAAAAAAAAAAAAAAAAAAAAGCTTCTACAGGTATGTCGAGGAGAAAAGGAAAACTAGGGAAAATGTGGGCCCTGTCCAGAAGGCAACGGGAAACCTGGTCACCCAGGACATTGAGAAGGCTGAGGTGCTCAATGACTTTTTTGCCTCAGTACTCACTGGCGAGGGCTCATGCCACACTGCCCAAGTCCTAGAAATACAAGGAAGCGTCCAGGAGAATGAAAAGCCGCCCACTGGAGGAGGAAATCAGGTTTGAGACCACCTAAGGATCCTGAAGGTGCACAAGTCCATGGTACCTGATGGGATGCATCTGTGGGTCCTGAGGGAACTGGCAAATGAAGTTGCAAAACTTCAAAAAAAGAGAAGGCTTAGGGGAGATCTTGTAGCAGCCTTCTAGTACCTTAAGGGGCCTACAAGAAAGCTGGGGAGGGACTTTCTACTAAGGCAGGTAGTGATAGAACAAGGGGTAATGGCTTTAAACTGGAAGAGGGTAGGTTTAGATTAGATATTACAGAGAAATTCTTTACTGTGAGGGTGGTGAGACATTGGAACAGGTTGCCCAGAGAAGCTGTGGATGCCCCCTCCCTGGAAGTGTTCAAGGCCAGGTTGGATGAGGCCATCAGAAAAACAAGTGTTTCACGACATAAATTTCTCTGCCTGGAAAGGGAAGTTCTAATTTGCAGTTAGAATAAAATTATTTTCCTCAGCAAGAAGGAAAACATGAGCAGAGAATTAACACAATGAAGAACCTTTCATGAGTTCAGAGAGAAGCATTCCCAGTTCGGCTTGCACTAGCACTGTGATCTCTTGAGGAGCTCAAAAAATATGAAATACAATAAGGCCTCCTTGTTAAAAAGGAAATGCTTTTGTATAAATATGTAGCTTAGATCCCATCTCAGATGACCTAATACAAGATCTTACCTCCTCTGCTTCTTCTATAGCAGCAAAGAACATCAACACTGCTACTTCTAGCTTCAGTTATACCAGCTAGAATCCAGGATGCCAAGGAGACACAGGGGCCAACTGGGAGAAGTAGTATTTGGAGGCAGCGTAGTACTAGCCAAGTGGATCCCTAGACTGCTATCACTGAAATGTGCTATAAAGATTGGAAAACACTTCTGTATGAAACAGACTTCAAGATTGCATTTTTTTGTTTCATTTCTCACTGGCTTTTTTTAACCTTAGTCTTTTGCTTAAATAAAGTAAAAGAAAAAAAAAAAATTGAAGTCAGATAGTGTTAAAGGTAAGTTTGAATGACACCAATAAGTAGAAGGCTCATTGCTAGTCTGGAAATGACTAATTATAATGGAATGATAATGCAAAGCCAACCAACTTGGGGCATTTGTACTCTTGGAAACTGGGATGTATACCCTGAACAGCTAACAGAATTGGTCTGTCACTAGGTGAATTTGTGTCACTATGTGAGAGGATTCAAGGAGAATTTCTGGCAGACACTAGCCAGCATTGCTGCATCAAAAAGTAACAGACCACTGATAATATTGAATAATTGATTAATTATCACAGGACCCCTAAGGATCCTAAATTAACACACCTAAATTAGTGCAAGTTTTCAGAAGTGGTGAATACTCTGCAGACACCAGTGTTATCAGGGGCAAAACAAAACATAGAAAAGCCTCAAAAGGAGAACATGTTTCTTGCTCATGTCCGTTCAGGAGTTGTGAAGAAAGCTGCTGGGTCTCATCCTGAGGAGGGCTCTGCTAGCTGCCAGTTGCTTTTTGGAGCTATGCTTCCAACTTTGACTCACACACTTCAGAGGCAGGTAAAGCAGGGTGCACAGCCTAGCCTCCACTTTTACCTTCAAGATTTGAAGGAAATAAATGTAGCTGTAGAAGTTTCCTCCTCTCCCCATTTCTCTCTGTTGCTGTACTACATCTGAGCTGAAATACCTATGAGCACTTCTCGGGTCTGTACACACCTGGTTGTCCCATCCCAAACTGCAGCAAAACCCAGGCACACAAGGTGATTCAGAATAACAGGAGAACAAGACACATGGTACGATTCCTCAGATACCTGCTGTGGCATTTCTAAGTTAGGTCAAGAAAACTAGTTCAAATTCAGTTTGTAACACTTTTCTCTTTGATAGATCAATGGATGCACCAGCTTACCTAGGCAGCAGGTTTAAAAAAACCCACAACAAAAAAACAAGCAAACAAACAAAAAACCCAAACCAAACTAAAAAAACCCCACAACTTACTTAATTCCTCCTCTAATTCAGTAAATTAATGACCACTGAGGTGTGTCATTTTAGAAGGCATAATGCAAGATAATTATTTTTAATCAGTTGAAGTGTGGCAAATAATGTAAGTGTCATGCAGTCCTTTAAATTAATTGTATGCTTTCATCTACAATTGCATGTAGATGAAATACAATAACCTGTATTCAAATAGAGCAGAACAGAAGATGATTAAAGAATCAGATGATCTCCAGCTGCTAAATACATACTAGCAGAAAGATAAGCTGGTGAACTTCACAAAAAGACAGCTTTAAGGAAAAGGCAATAGAAACCCCAATTAATCCTCTGAACGATACCTGCACAAATGGGCTCTCAGATTAACTGAAACTACACATTGTAAAAGGACATTATTAACACAATGCATAATTAATCTGTAAATTTGTTTTCCAAAGGTATTGCAAAGGTCAAAGTCTTGGCAAACTGTATCGATTGATGACAACATAACCAGCACTTTTACAAAAATACCTTTTTACACCTGCTAAGTGATAAAAGAACTTAATCATGAGGCCACAGACTCATCTGTAAACTAGTTTTTAAAAAATAGATGAATAAAATATTCTCTGACTGCCATTTGCAAGGCTCTGAGCCACACTAGTCCCTAGTCTGATCCATCTAGAGATGTCAACAAAATTCCATTCCAAAAGTTCAGGTTTTAAGTCAACACATGTTAACCCCCGCTTCCGCTATCTCTAATCATTTCTGATGTAATGCTTACAGAAAGATAACAACAACAGATCAAAAAAACCCCTGTAATGATTATAATGAATTATTTCTGCATGCATTTACCAGTTCAGTTACTCTGAACCAATTCACTTAAGATAACAGTTATGCAGATACTGCTACAAACAAACAGCTATGCTGGTCATGATACCTGCTTAATAAGACCTGTTAGTTTATCCAGAGATTTAAGTTTTAACACACTAGAACTAAAATAATTCTAGTTCTAGAGTAAAACAGGGCACAAAGGTATATCATTAACAGATTCTTTGTCTTGCAGAAACCAGTATAACTGGATGTCAGTGCAACAGCTGGTTAAAAGAAGTATAGTAAAAGTTTCTTATATTTATCATCAAGGTAGTTCTGAATTTAACTGAGGTATTGTCCTGCTAATAAAAAGCATTTTAAGTTTAATGTCCAGTAATTCTATTCTAGTAAGAATAAGGCACTGTAATCCAGACTTTCAAATACAGATAACATGAATAGATCCCTTGGATATTTTTTAGATCTGTCACTACCACTAAAAATCTTAAATGGCTTAAAGCCACATGATAGCGGAGAGGTGGAAAAAAACCCCAAATAAAACCAAAAAACAGACCTTATCAAAGATTGAGCTAAAAACATATTCATGAAAGTTTACACAACAGTGATCAAGTGCATATGAGAAAAGACAGCTCAATTTTCCTACAATTGCTTCATTACAGAGGAACAATAGCACAAACAAAAATAAAAGTTTCCTAGAGCGAGCCTCACACAGTAGATAAAATTTTGCTTCATATCAAGACTTTCACTTCTTAGTTAACAGACATTTCAGATCACTTCTTCCAATCATAGAACCCCAGTGAGAAGCATCAAGTAATTTCAGAAAGAGCTTCAGCTTGTCTTCCCATTCCCCTCACTGAAATGTGCCCACCTGGTTAGCAATACATCTGCATAACTGAATTGCTCAATGGAGCATCAAGGACCAAGATGAGGCAAGGACCAAGTCATATGGGGCATGGAAATGCCTTTTACTTTAAAAAGTCATTGTGATAGTTATTTCTTGGTGATGCAAGGAAGCCGTCAAGCTCTCCTGCCTCCTTCCACTCATCAGCATGCTGCAGCACACACCTCAGCCCAGCTGCCCAGCCCACTCTCTCCTTCTTTCACCTCCATGAGCATTCAGGTTGCAACATTACTTCCCCCTCATGTTCCCCGTTACCCTGGCACCCTTTTTAAAAATTCACTTTATTTTGGAGTTGTAGTCTTGTGCTGTACCACCTCTGAAAAATTTTTTGCCTAATTCTAAAGTTGCTTAGAATCTGTTAGTTCATAAAAATTGCATCCCTAGCAGTAATATGCTACTCATGGCATTCATTAACACTTTTCTTTTAAAGTGCCTGCTCTTGCGATGCTCTTAAGTAGCACTTCTTAAATTCTTCTGTTGCAATAGTGGATGGTATTAGCTGTTGATAAATGGGTTATTATTTGAAGTGTGAGATGGACTGAAAGGACAATTTTATAGCGAAAGAAGCAAATGCCCACCAAGTATGACTGCTCTTCAAGACATTAGACCTTGAAAAAATAAATCAATTCCTTTTGATAAAAATTACCACATTTAGGAATAGTATTTCTAAGGAAAGTCTGCAAAGGAAAATATCATGATCTGTCAAGGATAGTAAAACAAAGACTTTCCTAAGTATTCCTATTTCTGCACTACGAAATTTTAGAAGACAGCAAAAGATGCAAACCCAATAAATTATTAGGCAATTATAAAACCTGCATGACATTGTGTAAAACATAATGGAAAGCACTCTAGAGGAAGAGAATTTTATGTTTTCTCTCTATTTGGAGTAAAACATCTGCAATGCTTTTATGCTGATTTTACTCCCAGCAGAAACTCCTCAAATCACACCGATAAGTTGTCTCAACAGGATTTTATTTAACAGACAAAACAAAATCTTACCAACTTCCCCTTCCACCCCCTCAAAAAAACCCAAACCCTTCTCTTTCAAGTCCTGGTCCTAGGGATCTGGGAGTCCTGGTGGACAGCAGGATGACCATGAGCCAGCACTGTGCCCTTGTGGCCAGGAAGGCCAATGGCATCCTGGGGTGCATTAGAAGGGCTGTGGTTAGTAGGTCAAGAGAGGTTCTCCTCCCCCTCTACTCTGCCCTGGTGAGGCCGCATCTGGAATATTGTGTCCAGTTCTGGGCCCCACAGTTCAAGAAGGACAGGGAGCTGCTTGAGAGAGTCCAGCACAGAGCCACCAAAATGATTAAGGGAGTGGAGCATCTCCCTTATGAGGAAAGGCTGAGGGAGCTGGGTCTCTTTAGCCTGGAGAAGAGGAGGCTGAGGGGGGACCTTATTAATGTTTATAAATATTTGAAGGGTGAGTGTCAGGAGGATGGGGCCAGGCTCTTCACAGTGGTGTCCAGTGGTAGGACAAGGGGCAATGGGTGTAAGCTGGAACACGGGAGGTTCCGCTTAAATTTGAGAAGGAACTTTACTGAGAGAGCAACAGAGCACTGGAACAGGCTGCCCAGGGAGGTTGTGGAGTCTCCTTCTCTGGAGACATTCAAGACCCACCTGGATGCCGTCCTGTGTGAACTCATCTAGGTGTTCCTGCTCTGGCAGGGGGATTGGACTAGATGATCTTTTGAGGTCTCTTCCAATTCCTGACATTCTGTGATTCTGTGAAGTCAGGCATTAGTTAGCCTGAGGTTTTTAGAGTACTCCTGTGTCTTAAAAAAAGCTTGTCTTTGTCCATCTCCTTCTGACAGCCTGCCTGCAGAGAGAGACGTCACCACTGTTTCCTAAAAAAGTCCTCACAACCATCCTCTAGAAGATATTCCCCTCAGGGAATACATACTTATTTCTATAATATATGCAAATCTGATGATCACTACAACCGTGGGAGCAAAACGCAAAGAGGAGGTTTCTCTGCACGCTTTCCATGTGCTGTTGTGCCTCTTCAAAAGCCAGGAGCTGCAACAAAGTCACAAAGTCCACTTGTCGTTCTGTGTACACACGTACAACAAAGAGTAAGAATCCATGCACTTAATCATGTGTCTTCTGTATTGATTAGTTATGGGATAAACACAATGAGCATGATTATTTCTATTTAGTAAGCACTGTTAGGAGTTGCTGACTGAAGATGGAAATAGGATAGAGTTTAACACTTGACAAATGAAACTACTTGTATGAAATCCGTGGTTAATTAAGAGTTATCCACCGTTGTCCAGAATTTCCTGGTAGCAGTAAAATAAATTCAGATACGTCTTCTCTGCACTTTCTTTTCACTTAAGAAGCATTTACAGCCCAATGCTAATAAACAATTGCTTCGATTCTTTCCAGTAGCAAGCCAGGGCGAATGAGGGCGCATCATCTGATTGATGACATAATAAATGTACCTACACTGAAGTACCAAGAAAGGTCCTGTGTTAATAGACATCCTGACCGGGAGACCAGTGTACATCAAGGTGGTCCACCTGACAGCCTGGCTAGCTGCAGGCTGGTGCTGCACAAGTCCCCTGGCCCCAGGATGAGCCCAGCCAGCTCATGGCAGCAGAGGAGCTGCAGGCAGCTCTCCATGCTGCTGGTTATACCACCTGCATGGCCTTGCCTTTAGCTAAAAGAAAAAAGTTCTCATGTGAACATCCTTTAGGAACAGAGTTGTTTTGGTCTAAGGATATTATATTTTAACTCAGATGACCACAGGGGAGAGCTTCTCTCCATGGAGAGGATCTGCTCTGCACAGCGTGCCATGAGAAAACCCACCCAGGCTCTGTCCCAACGTAGGGTGCCAAGCGTCTGAAGGGACAGAAGATTTACTCACCATCTATATTCCTTTTCTTATTTTGTCTTATTAAGGCAGTTATCTTATTAAGCCATTTATTGGAACTAAAAAAGAAAAGGAGATTAAATTCTAAATGCATGCAGCAGGCCATAACATGGAAGAAAACACTAATTTATTTAAAAATATTATTAGAGACAAGAATGGCAAGTAAATTTAGCTCCTACATTCCACACGATGCCATGCAGTAAAGCTGTATCTCCCTGTTGTGGCACTGTTTCACTACAAACTGCTTCTGTAGAATGGCACACGCCATCTTGAAATTCTTCTCTCCTTATACAAACAAAATTGTTTCCAGAAGCTTGTTAGGAGGAGTAGTGGCCTGTAAGCCAAAGGAAGGAAGAGTCAGCCAGGGTGACTGGCCTTGCTTATTGGGAAAAAAAAAAAAAAAAAAAAAATTAAAAAAACAAAAGAGTGTGAAATTCAATTTCATCTATGTAGATCCACACTTGCCCACACAATCCATTATTTGATAACAACACTTAAAAATTAGTGTGAATTGAATAGATTGTACACTTTGTGTACCTACATAAACATGGAATGCTGATTGTACTGTCAAGCTACTAGATCCATTTTTTTCATTAAAAACCACCAAGAGCTGTACAATTAATATGTTTCACAATAAACTTCATGTTCAGGAAACATTCAGACACACATGTCAGATTTCACAATAAATGCTTCTCTCTCTGAATTTTTTTCTGAATATAGTGAATATGTTATTGAAAACTGTTGTGTCCATTCAATTATCAGTAAAGCAAATGATGCTCAACATCATGCAGTACTTCAGGACTTCTGGAGTACAACAGGGGAGCTAAGTGACTATACAACTCAACTACTGAATGGTGGACACTCCAAAATGGGTATGTGGTTCACAACTTTGTGGCAAATTTTAAAGCTAACAAAGTTTCAAGCCAGACTTGTGCTACGGCTTGAACTTAGGTAATTTTGATGCATAATGGTTCAGCTAGATTTATGGGAGTCGGGGTTAGATTTCTTCCCAATACACAAAAAATACACTACCAATTTGTTTATTCTTTAACAAAGCTGATGTGAAAGTAAATATAGTTCAGATATCTGTGGTTTTCAGTGTTCTTGACACATCAGGAATCATATAGACAATGTAGTTTTAAGGAAGTGTTTACTGTAAGCAAATAACGAATTTCAGTTTCTGGGCATGAATGTAACTGCACGGCTCAAACCTTATGTGCATGAAATTACTAGCATATGTCTTTGCAAATCTCATGGCAAACTTACCATAGGGCTTTCCTGTGGATTGTTTGTACCTGCTGGCAGCAGACCCTTGAGACCTTGGGTAAACTGCTGGCACCTCGGACGTCGTAGTCTCCCATAGTCCAGATGTAAGAAGGCCTACAGAGAACAAAGGATGTTGCCTATGGATACTTTCTTGTGGGACACATTTCAATTTCATGAAGACACATGGTCATATTTAAAACAGATTACAGGTTATCACTTTATGGGGTGTTAAAATTTTCTAATGGGATGAACTTAAGCCATTCAGTTCTCTGTAGCCTTCCATTTCCATTGGATAGCATCCTGTTAGCCATACTAAATAACTCTCTGTGACCCCATCACTGAGAAGCTACTATATGTGAACAGGTCTTAAATGATAGCAGGTAAATATGGAGGGGAGCTGGATGCTTGTATGGGAAGATATAAGGGTTTTGCTGAATGGTGGCTCAAGATTCAGTGCTACGTAATGGCTTGTAACCTCCAGTTGTATCACACGTTGATATACTCACTGCTATAATGCAGCAATTGTTAGTAACATTTTACAGAGCCCCAAAAGACACCATTTAATTCTACAAATTCACATTTACAGCTGGAAACGACATGCAAAAATGGTTTTGTATTTCTAGACACATAAGTGCCTATTGTGCTATTTCAGTTAATGTCATTGTGGTTTTAGTTGTTTCTTCTCTTTGGTTTTAATTATCTTTCCCTCTCCATCCAAGAACAAAAGACAAGGTAGAGGAACTAGCAACATGAAACTGTAATTATATTAATTCCCTCAGGAAATACTGTCACTAGCAGCTATCTTTTAGTTTGTTTAGATCTCAAGCCATTTTGAACTACTAGAAAATGCAGACATTATTTGGTTATTTCTGTATAGTTTCATGTAGCCGTACTTAATTTATAAAATAATGGGGCTTTTCACTTTGCTTTAACCAAAGCACTAGAATTATGTTTCCTATGCATGTCATATTACAAGATAAGTAATAAAGCCCTGAATCCTCAGGAGCCATTACTTAATCATAGAATCATAGAATGGTTTGGGTTGGAAGGGACCTTAAAGATCATCTAGTTCCAACCCCCCTGCCATGAGCAGGGACACCTTCCACTAGACCAGGTCGCTCAAAGCCTCATCCAGCCTGGCCTTGAACACTTCCAGGGAGGGGGCATCCACAACTTCCTTGGGCAACCTGTTCCAGTGTCTGACCACCCTCACAGTGAGTAATTTCTTCCTAATACCTAATCTAAACCTACCCTCTTCCAGTTTAAAGCCGTTACCCCTTGTTCTATCATTAACTGCCCTTATAAAAAGTCCCTCCCTACTTGAAATACTGGCTTCAATGACTGTTGTCCTTAAAGAAAGAAAAGTAATGTTAAATCATATTCCAGCTTCACAGCAGTGTCAGTTTATAAAAGCTGAGGGTCTGGCTGAAGAGCTTTTAGAAACAGAGACTTTCTGTTTTGCCTTTTTTGTTACTAATGTCAAACCAAGAACTTCCAGGTTCCTAGCTTAGTCATGCAGATCACAATCAGGATAACGCATAAGTCAATAATGATGTGAAGGTTTCTGTCTGAGAGTTTAACCTTCAGGGCCATTTATCCAGAAAGCATACAATATGTGGCCTTTTCCTTAGCATGACAGGAAATGAATGCTGGGATCAAGGTTGCTCATGGATGCTATAGCACAGTCTGGAGCAGGGGACACGTTTCTTTCCTGCATCCCTACAAAATAGCTTCCGAGTCTCTATCTATCTCTGCAGGACTGAGCAAGGGGACTTGTGTCCTGAGTTGAATGTTAAGCACCAGAGCCTGATTTTCTAGAATTTAATGTTATTTAAGGTAAAGATCTTCTAGGGAAAGTAGTTAAATTTTTTTCAAAATAATTTTTTAAAAGAATTATTTTCTTTGGGAAAAAAGTATTTTTTCTAGTTCTTATTCCAGAAAGTTTTTGTTTTGGTTTGAAATTCAGAATTTCACAGGGAAATGAACTAATGATAAATAACACCACCATGGATTAGAGCCATAGGCTATCAGGCATGTTGGTAACTGCAGCTGTCTTGTAATATTGTCAAAATGTTTATACTCCAAATATAATTTCTTTTTATCCTGTTTTAAATACCAGCAGCTACATGACAAGTTTAACCCAGTGAGTTTTCCTTTCCAAAGTCATTCTGAACATACGAAGCGTATGATAGCCCCAGCACAGAGAATGTCATCAAATATGCCCCAAGTGTCAGGTCATAGCTAGTGGGAAAATTGCCTTTGGTTGATGGGTGCAGTTACGCCGCTGCAGAGCTACGCTGGAACAGCCCTGAATATGGAGGCAGAGTTTTCCAGGAATTCATCACCTTCATTCAGTGCCATTAACCTACACAGAGCTCACTGAAGATCTTTGCCTTTAGGCAATTTTAGCTTCATACAATAGCAGTGCATTACACACTATGTTTCACAGTGACTGCTCTTACACTAATTGCATTCAGTAATGGTTTAGATCACAGTAACTGTTCAGTCTGTGATCCCAGTGTTTCTTACAATAGGTGAAGTGCATTTTATTCACTGGCTGATATACCTATATATCCAGGGTAAAATTAGCAAATTTTTCATGATGACCAATCCAGTTACTATAATCTCAAATGAAACATAACTTGCCTCCTCTAATACTGCAATGTCTAAACTTACCTTGTGTAGTTCAGCAAATGACATCCGATCCATTGGAAACCCCATCTATATTTTCTTCTATACAGTGTTATGCACATTGCATGTTCCTGATGCTGAACATATGCACAAAAATGAGTCACACAAAATTAAGTTTGATGAACCATGTCACATTTTAATTACCTTTTCTAGATTTATATAATTAATGAGGACCTATAAAACCAATCACTCATTTTCTTGATTGAAGAACCTCTGTCAAAACAAGTATTTCCATTAAGTAAGGTAAGATTTTTTTTTAAGGAATAAACACACTGTTGGATATGGGTCATGGTACTTCTCAGTCTAATTGATTCTAGAGACTATTTTTTTACACTTTGAAGAGGATGAAATTATCCAGCCTCTAGAAATTACACACTCCGAAAGCTGAAAACAATCCAAGCTCATAATTATCTTCCTCTTCTTTTAAAAGGTTAATTCCTCTAAACAGACATGAAATATGGAAAAAATATAAACTGTTAAAGGGACTACAGAGATAACCAGAAAAATTATTAGGACAGTGGGATGTTTACAAGGAGAAGTTATGCGTAATGAGGAAAGCTGGGCAACCAACTAAATCAGCCAGACAAAACTGAAAAGGATGTAGCTTGTGATATAAGTATATAGCAATGAGCCTGAACATGTTTTTCGAGACTATCCCCAGACCACTCTTGCAGACCCAGTTTGAAACTCAAAAGTATGTGGATTATCTAATGAAAAATAAACATTGTAGGAGAGGTGTTCGCTTACTGTAACATGGTGTAATGCTACAGAGATTACAGGGATTACATGATTTTAAACTGAAAATATCGGAGAGTTATATATATATATGTATATTCTAGCTGTGCATGATAATGTGATGTCCTTTGGCTGCAGTAATGAGAAAGTCTATTCCAAGTTTTTAAAAAAGAGGAAAAAAATCAATGTGAACAATATCAGAAGTTATTTGTAGCCTCACAGTCACATGACACCCCAATAAGCATACTAGAGGAGCTGGTGAAAACCTCCTGGGACCTGATGGATGACACTTGTTTCCATGAATCTCAGACAAAATTGAATTTCCAGAGTCACTTCACCTAAAATATTATACAATATGTTAATATAATAGCCTGAACTCTGCAGCTACAGGGCCTGAAGTGAAGGAGATTGAAAAGGACAAGAAGGAAAGAGACTACTCAAACCAGAAAACAGATAGGACTAAGAAATTATCTACTGTCAGTCAAACATTAAAGGTACATGAAACATTGAGATTTCAATTATTTCAGGTTTTTCTGTCTCCCACAGAAGTAGGAATTTTTTAGGCTAACCCAGTAACTATCTTCTATATTGTAAAATATTTTTTTTTTCTTATGTTTCCAATTCTAGTGTATGTATAGTGAAAACATTCTGATATTTCTAGGACAGGTCTGATAAATTTATTGAACATCAGATTCAATTCGTTATCAAAGAAAAAAGTTATGATAGCTTAAGTCTCCAAGAATAAGATTAAGTCATTATATTGTGAATTTTGATTGCAACTTCACAAACAGGTACAGTTTAATGGGGCTAAGGAGGAATTCTTCAGATGGGTGCCCAGACAAGCTGGACAGAAGTTTAAGCAGGGGCAGAAACAGTTCCATCTCTAAGCTCCAGGCATGTTGCCCAGATATATCTGCCCATATACTGAACTGTTCATCATTTTAGCTGAGCTTTAAGCCACTGGGCAAATCAAGGGCCTAAAGGAAATTGTGGGTTCCAGAGCATTGAATCTGTGCATATTTACACACTCACATGCACCCTCACTGGAGTTTGGTCCTGAAGGGAATCTGTGAAACAGAGTATCTAAAGGATCTAATATATCTGAGATGTTATTTCTTGTTGATGAAGATGCCATGCTATACAGTGACAGCATGTTATACTACTACTCTGTAGTCTCATTTCAGGTTCTTTCCTCCGGAAAGTTTTCAACTTAGATAATTCTACCCTCAATATTTTGAAACTGGAAACTTGCAGAGTAAGCTACATAGCTGCTGTACTACCAAAGACTTTCAAAATAAATAGAAAAATTGGTCTATTTGAAATATTTGTATTTTACCATGCTTTTTTTTTTTTTTTTTTTTTTAAGTGGCAGAAGTACAGGGGATGGGAAAGGAAAAGAAGAAATAGATGGGACAGATGAGAGTGATTTTACAATCACGTTGTAGGTTATTTGTGTGGAGGATAATTTCTGCTATTTATTTTTTAGTATTTTAATACGCTAAATCCTATTTAGAATTTTAAAATATCTTTAAGCATATAGTCAGCAGAGAGCCTCTTTAAAATCTTAACAAATAAAGTGGCAAGAGCACTAATTTAAAAGGTTAAATGGATTGATAAAATGGTTGACTATGCCAGGTAATTGCATTAGCCTAAGAGGCTCTGTCAAAAGTACTGAGTGGTCTTCTGCTGCTCTGATTAGTGACAGGAATCCAGTAGGAAGACCTTGAGTGCAATGAGAAAGGAGAGATAAAAAAACAACAATAAAAAAGTAGCAGCATTTAGAACAATCAGGAAAGGAAGAAATAGGTAGGATTGAACATAATCAAGGGAGGTGTTCTTAGTAGTTTCTTGTGCAGTATAGTTTAGAAATAGTTGTAAACCAGAAAGGAAAGAGTAAATTATACAAATAGGTTCTTTCCTCATACCTTTCCTTAGTTTATCACAGAGAAATTAAGATATCAGTGCAAAATACATGAGAATCAATGACAGAAGCAAAACTAAATCTGCCAAATGTAAGCAATTTAAAGAAAATTTCACACAAATGATGGTAAATCTGCTATAATCCACATGAAGAACACAAGTTTCAAAACAAAGCCCTCTTGCCTTCATTTAGAGCTCTGCTGAGTCATTAAACTCAAATTTGAAGAAATACTGCCTCAGATACTCAGATAAACATGTTCACAATCTGTAAACTGTAGACTTAAACAATGGCATTGAACTGATAGGAATGTAATTTCAAAGCTAAATGAAAAGCAAATGACATTATATTTATGAAATCAGCATACAGCAAATATGTGTTTAAAACAGTGAATGCATCCTCAGATTTGCTGAAGCTCAGTCAATGACCCAACTGTGACAATGCTAAACTCAGTGTTAGCTGATTTATTCTCCTGAGGGTTGCTTTAAAGATAATCCAGATTATGTATCAGTTTCAGTGATTTATCATTCTTACCCAATTTATTTATATTTAAACAACCCCTGGAACAACATCATACCAGTTTCATTCATACAATCACTGCTGTGAGTAGATGTGAACTCTGCATATGCCAGAAAGAAGCTGGCATCCCTAAAAGCACATACTTCATTGGGAACTTTGCAATAAATATATATCAAGTGAAATATAAAAAAAAAAACCAACAAACCAAAAACTCAACATAACTTTAAGTTAGTGGTGTATTTTCTATTATTTTTATCACCATGTGCCTGTATCCTTCATTCATTCATATGAAAATCACAAATGTAAAACAGATTAGCTTAAAAAAAATCCATAAACCAACAGTAAGCATAACTGCAATTTTCTATTTCTATTATTTTGCTCGGTGTTATTGATAACATGGAATATAGTTAAGAAACTCTACATGTGTCTTTCCATTAAAGCTCTAATACAGATGCATTTCAGACTACAGCAGATCGTGCCAAAGCTATGTCTGACTGTTCATTGTTCCCTCACTGATGTTGTTTCCCTTGATCATTACTTTTTTTTTTTAATCATTTCTAAACCTAGCTGTTAATTGCTTTAACCTTTAGTTGAATCCCTTGAACTCAGGAAATTTGCATTTTATTAAAACTAAGCTAACCACAATTTTAGCCTCCATTCTAATTAATGCAGTTATAACACTGTAAATGAGATTTTCAAGAATATTCAGAAATCAGTCTAACTCTTACATGTCAATTGGTCCAACTCTTACATGTCAGAATTTCTGAAAATTTGATACATGATATTGTCATTATAATGGGGTTTCCTTCTCTTGTATGGCTACTGTCTCCTAAGTACCATACTGTAGTAATTTAACATGATATTCCCTAGTAACTAGAATTTAATAGCAGATCTGTTCACAGATGTAAGAATACTTAACCCATACCTAGCACACCTACTTTATTTTGGCTCATTGATACAGAACACCATAAGAAGGACTATCACAGGCAGGTATCCCTTCATTTTAATTTATGCATTTGCAATGGTATTGGTAAAATTAATGCAAAAAATGCAAACTAAGATGCAAGTATCAACATACCAAACCTGTATTCTTGTGTTTCACTCCACACACAGGATAAATACATGACTTAGGAGAACTTGAACAGCAATTATTTTACACAGCTGTCTAGACATTTACAAAAGGTCCTTTGTAGATGGGGAGAGCGAAGTATTAAAAAGCAACATTTTTTTTTTCCAGATTAAAAACTATTTAAAGAACAAGACTGGACTAGAAATCTGTGAATAGTTTTTGGTTTGTAACTAGGTCGTCAAATTAGATGCATCATCAACCAACTTACTATAGTCAATGGCAAAAGACCAGCTGAATAGCCCCTTGTAGCTGCCTATTAAGTATCTACAGAGCCTACGTTTCTTTCTTAACATCCCAGTTTAAAATCTAAGGTTAGGTACAGTAAATCTTAGTAATCCTGCACTGTGGGTACATTTCAGCTACAATTTGTGTCCCAACCACATCCTCCAGCTCAGAAGTAAAGCCAGTTATACACCTCCCCCTGCTTCCCACCCAGCATATCTTTGTGAAACTAAAATTAGATGGAGAGCACAGTAGTTTTTCTGTGGTATTATTCCGGGAATAGCATAGCTGTTGACATTTCCAGGCATGCATGCTCTAAAGGCTCCAAGCTAAGGACATCAGTCTGCGTGAGGTTGTAACAGATGCAAGTGGAGCCACCAGGCCACCAGGAAAGTGGGTGCTCACACTTGGGTTTCCATTCAGGTGCTTGAGGGAAGGAAGGACTGCAATCATATCAATGTTTTTAAGTAGTTTCTTAGCAGACAAAAACATAGACACATTTTTGTTCATCCAAGTGAATAAAGATTTTAAAAATTACTTTTTTTATTCTTTGGTTTGTATTCATGAGTGGGACCCCATAGACAAAATGTTCTCACTGTGATTTTACCATATTGTCTGATTTCCTTCAGTATCCCTCAGTTAAATATATGTTGCTGGTCCCATGTAGATATGAACAGTATTAAAACAGACCTATTCCCTAGTTTGCTACTATGATTCCTGTGCTGTTTGAAAGCATAATTCTAAATCTATTTACTTGGATGGACTATATAAAATTCAATTATCAGATTACTGTCTGTGGTTGCTACATCCTAAATTATTAGATTAAAACCGAATTTGCTACTGTCACTGCCTTCTGTAGCAGTTCTGTAAATCTATGAAACAGCTTTATTGCAAGTGCAAAAATAGGTAGTGCTCCAACACAAGCTAAATGAAGACTTTGCTTGAGCTAACCACATAACCACATTTTCCTTTTTTTTTTTTTTTTTGGTAGTAAAAATCTTGGGGAAATACTGTTTAGAGACAATCTTTACAATGAATATATTTCTTTACAATGAATATATTTCTTTAAATAAAAGAGAACTGACCATATATAGTAAGAAGAACTACTAGCAGGATGATGTTAGTAGCAGTCATGTCTGTTTGGGACCCTTTCTCCTGAAAGTAGATATACTGCACTAAAAAGTATATCTACTCCTGTGGGACACCTTCTCTATCAGTGAGTTACTATTCCACTGTATTTTCTGCCAATACAGTTAAGAAGCTGGAAGAACTTGGGAGTCTTGTTTTTTAAAACAAAACAAAATAACTGTCAAAGTCATTTTCTTCCACAGACAAGGACGAAAGAAGTACTATTTAAGGTAAAAGGATGTTGCTGGCACAAGAACACCTGATGCACATAGGCATACATTGGTGATAGATACGTTTTTGATGAACATTAGAAAGTGAAAGAGAACTGACAGCCTGGAAAAGGTCTGTGGAGAAGGACATTCAAAGAACCCACTTCTAGTACAGGAACGGGCTTTCCAATATGAGTAGCACACCACGCTATGAGACCAGACTGCAGATTTTAGCAATTGTACAAGAGATGAAAATAAGTAATGAGAATGTTTTGCCTGACATCTCACTGTTTAGATTTTTTTAGGTCTCTAATACTGGAGCTCTTACACATTTTACTGTTACAAACATGTTTCACTGCTTCTGGTAGCTGAAGAATAGCAAGTCTCCAATCATGGCACATTACCTGGTAATGTAATGTGCCATGATTCAGGATGTGTTCAGAGCTGTGAACGACATTTCCTGACCTGTCATACTATCCATGATCAAAGTAAATCATCAATAAGCTGAACAATTAACTGATAATTCAGAAAGTGAAAATATTTTAACAGAACAGCAGTGACCTTGGCCCACTAAGAATATTTGACAAGTGCCACTGAGACGTTAGAGAAACTATGAATTAGGTCTACAGAAAGTTACATCTTAGTAAGAAACATCAGAATCTTGAGGCACTACTATATTGTCAAATGGACTTTTATTCTGCACTTCTGCACCTGTCTTCACAGGGAACGTGAAATAAAGAAGTTGATAAGCAGTTATTACTTAATACCTCAGTATTAAGCATTACTCTGTGAAAATAATTGCACATGCAGGTGCCAGTGAATTTTTAATTATCATTTAGAAGCAGATCTTTCATACCATAGGTAGAGGTTTGGTAGGCCACCACAATAACAGAAAACATCCTGTCTTAATACAAACCTTCAGTTTGGAAAATAATGTTGCTGTCCTTTTGCAGGCTTAAGGAGAGTGGGACTGGAGCACAGGCTGCCAGCTCCTGGCTGTCTTGGCCTCCTCATGGCGGGCAGCCGGGGTGGGCAGTAACATCTTCACCTTGTGCTTCTACAGCATCCCGGAGAGGTATGGTTTGCGGAGCGGGGATAAAGTCTGGCAGCCTACGTGATGAAGTTAGTGAGCACAGGGAAGCTTTGGGGCACTAAGGCGTTTCTAAAGCCTGGCAAGAATTCTCCCGGCCCAAACTGAAGCAGCGCTTACCTCCAGCGCTTCTCATCTTAACTTAAAGAAATTAATTAAAACACGTGACAGAAAAGAGTTATCGGTGTTGGAAAAGAGAGATGTAATAAGACCTGGGGAGAGTGTCTCTGCTGAGTCTGTGCTGCTCGGAGCTGAACAGCCACAAACCATTTTCCACAGTGCGCGGTCTGGGCGGTAACTTCACAGGGGCCTGCCCTGAACGCCCGCGCCAGTGCAACCTCCGGGCGGCACCGCAGCAGCTCTACAGCCCGGGACAACCCCACCTTCGTGCTCTGCTGGTTTTTGTGAAAAATAAATGCACCCCGCTCAGAACAAGTAACCGGGGTGTCAGTGACGCTGCCGGCAGCGCCGCGGAACGCCCGCCGCACTGCCCTCCCCGCCCGCCCGGATCGCTTTGGCTGGTGCACCGCGGCGGCGGCGGAGGGAGGGCTGCTCGTCATGGTGCGTGCGGCCGGACCGGGCATGGGCACGGGCATGGGCATGGGCACGAGAACGAGAGTAGGGGTGCGGCTGCCGCTGCCTCTGGGGCCGGCGGGGAGCTTCTCACGCGGCGCTCCCGGTCCTTCCCTTCCCGCCAGGAGCAGCCCCACGGGTGTTCCTGGAGAAGCCTTGGGAGGCCGTGGCGGTTCCCCTGAGGCGCGGCGGGCGGCCGTGTGGGCCCGTAACGGCGGTAAAGCGACCTTGCGTTTAACAGCGGCCCCCGCCTCGTCGCTCGGCGGCCCTGGGGGAAGGGGGAGGCCCGGGTGACTCTGCCCCATGTACGGGCGCGTTTCCGCGTTGTGGGAGGCCTTGCCGGCGGGGCGGCGGGGCTGGAGTTGTGCCCGCGGTTGAGGGGAGGAGGACGAGGGGAGCGGGGTTAAGGTGCGGGACTGGTACAAGGTGCCGCTTGAGGTGTCTGTAGGAGTTCCGGGTCATTCATCTGTGACTTTATTTTTTTTTTCCGCAGTCCTGAACACTGGAGCTGACACAGTTAATATGATGTACTAAAACCTCTGTTTATTGATCGTTGTTCCCTGCATCACTTTTGCACATTTAGCCTCATTGCTTCCAGGGGTTTCTTTTGCACACAGTTAAAGACTTTAAAGAATTTAAAGTAAATATTGTTTGATAAAGCCTTTCAGTTTTGTTCAAACACTTTTCCACCAAAAAGTAGCATGACTTAAAATAGTGTTACAGTGTTTTTTAAGTTTGTGAGTAGTACTCCCTCGCTCAGCTGCATGAAGGGCTAGAGAAGGAAAGTCTCTGCTGCCTGGTGCGAGGCATTCTCGTGGCCTGCAGGGAGGGACAAGAAAATAATTTTTATTATGTTGTACAAATTACATATGGCCTTTGTCGGAAAACCTGGTACAACAATCAAATAGAAGCTTGAATGAGAACATTTACTGCAAAGCTACAGAGAGATCATCTTGGTTTCCTAGCTGCAGGTTTCTCCAAAATAGGTATTTTGAGACTAGTGACTATGTAAGATTTCTTACAGCGTTTTCTATGCTCTGGTAGTTTTGTTGCAGCATGTACCATATTCAAGTAATTTTGTTTGTTAATGAAGAGGATAAGATCTGACTGGTGGACTTGATAAGCTGCTAGTGTAAGCTAAGGGCTTTCTGAGATATCTTTTTAGTCTGAAGCATGGTGTATGCTTCTATCTTCTCTTTTTATGTTTTACTTAATTTTAGCAGTGTACAGCATTTTTAATTTCTTTTCAGCCAAAGTTACGAAAAACCCAGGGAGGGAAGCAAGAGAAGAAAATTGTCCATCCTTACAGCAGAAAAGCCGCACAGCTTGCAAGGGAAGCACACAAACAGGAAAAGAAAGAAAAGTAAGTTGACTGTGCAGAATCAGTGTACAGATCAAAGGACACCATCACAGTATATATTTTTTGTTTGAGGAAGGAGCAGGATGGTGGTGGAAGGGGACTGTTATGCTGATATAACCTTAAGATAAATCAAAGACCTATGTAACTTAGTACTGTTGGGCCATGTGACCTGACAGGTTTACATTGGTGAAATCAGCTTATACAAAGTATATAGTTCAGCTACTTGATTTTTGGTACTGTCTTTACAAGTTAGGTTTCTTGTCGCAGTGTTTTGCTTTTTGAATGACATGATGCTGGCGATTTCACATGCACCTTAGTCACCTACTTTGACTTTAAGATTTAATAAGAATTCTGTTTAGGGTCTAGCTTCTTGTGCTGAAGTGCTGAGTTCATAGAAGGGAATACCCAGAAACTTTACTGCAGAAGAGAGACTTCTGAATAAAAGTGAATAGTTAACTCCTCGTTGGTGTTTCCCTGATGTTCCATGGCAAGTTTGGTTTTCTGCTTTTAACTTTTACTGCCCCCTTCCACAAAGGGAAAAGAGAGATGGCCTTTAGTTTCTATTCTGTCGCAGATTTCTAGTTTATTTCTGCTGAACAGCTGAAAAGTCTACTGCTTTAAGGATATTCAGAGCAGTGTCAGGGTGTCTTGTGCTACCAGATCTACCTTGGGGGCAGTGGAGTCTTAGTTCACTGCTAACATTACCAAATGAACCAAAGGCCAGTTACTAGCTTTGAGCACACAGGATTCAGTAAACTGGAAGTGTTACTGACTTTCTAACTGATCCTCTAGACAGATGTACTTGTAGTAAGCAATTGTAACACACTTTACTGTTTCTCATATGATGATCTAGACTGCCTTATGTTTGGGTTGGGTTTTTTTTTAAAAAAAGCTCTAGGTCCTCCAATGACAGACAAAAAATTAAATTCTTGAATTTATTGGAATTTTCCTTTCTTTCAGCAGTTGTCACCAAATGCATTAATCTTGAGATTTGGTCATCTGAGAATTGGTTCTAGTGCCCAATCTTTGCTATGCAGATTTCTGTCCATGCTTGCCAGGGTAGGTTAAGTCTCATAGCTCAACACATGACAATAGTGGTCTTTTAACCCCACGGTTGTAATTTTACAGATGATATTCCAGTTGCTACATCATGGAATGCAGCTCTCAGTTCAACCATGTTATTTTTTTATTTAATTTTTTTAAGCCACACCAATAATTGCAATACTAAAAAAAATGATTTCTTGGATTGAACAGTTAACTTCTCAGTGCTGGAGAACAAGGATTAATTGATGGTGTATATTTAGGGAGATTACTTCCTATGCCTTGCAATTAACACTTGATCTTGACTAGCAGTATGTGTAGAACAATTGCTACAATGCCCTCCTTCTATCTCCTAACACCCATTGTCAGTGGTTGTTAAAGACAGCTAAATGCTCCTTGCCCTTCATTTGAGCTACAGTAGTTTCCCTTCTGCACAATGACAGGTTAATCCTCTATGAAAGCTTTTTTTGGAGGATGTAAGTTCAGTTCACATGCTTTTGCTAACACGTTTTAAGTCTTACCTATGTTACTTCAGCCTTTCTTTATAAAGTTAATTGCATTTTATAAAGGAATTTTACATAAAAGAAACAAACCTATTTATAAATTAGTTTTTTACCTGTTTAAGAGACAGTGGTCTTTATAGCGGTGTGGCTGGCCTTCCTGTTCCTTTCCTCTATAATGTAGCAAAAGGAGCTAGTCATGGCAACAGAATCCTTCCAAGTGAAACAAGCAGACCGCCTTTTGGTACATGTCACAGGTTAACTGAGGAAAAAGTGCTATTTTATGAAACACCATCAAATAATGGCAGCTGAGCAAGCTAATAAAAGGTGACCTTCAGGCAACCCAGTGAAAGAAAAGATTGTTAATCCCACATTCTTGTTGGGATGAGTGAAGCCTAATGCCTTCACAGAGCAGAAGTGCTCCATACAGAGAAAATCAGTTTAAGATTAGAACCTCTAGATTTCTATTATTTTATTTAAGCTCTTTCTTGATTCCTGCCTTTTCTTTTTCAAGTTTTCTTACTGTTTCAGGTGTGAAGCTTCTAGGCTGGTGGTAAAAGATGTAGCCATTCATTTTGCATAGGGAGACTGTTCCACAAAAGTAGTGTGTCAGTCTGGACCACACAAAGCTTTTTGTAATAGCAAAATTATCTATCTATAAATAAGATTTCTACATCTTGCAGTTCTGGGTCCTAAACTATTAACTAGTGTTGTTCACAGATCTGCACTTTTTTCATCTGTTTTGTTGTGGTGTTCTAAAAATAACTTGCATTAGAATATAGGCAATTGGAGGATGTTTTTACATTCTGCACTGTTTTGGCTTGGAGATCAATTTGCTCAAAAGACATGAATAGTCTTGATTTCTTTTCTTCCCTAATGTCTTTAAAAGTCTTTTTAAGGGTTCTGTTTTCTTTTGGATCTCTGTCTTAATGAGCAGCTTGTTAAATCTTAAATCTTAAGTTGATGTGGTTTTTGTTTTGGGTTGTTTTTTTTTTAATATTGGGAGTTAAGCATGTGCTTCGGAACAGTCAGTTTAGCCACTAACCAGTCTTTTTTAGTATACTTACTTAGCTTTCAGTTTCTTTAATAAATTCTGATGATAAGGTTTAGGTTCAGTTTGCAGAGCTCTTATAGACAAGATGAATTTCTGATGCTGTAGACTGAGGAAAGATTTCCACTCCTACACTCAGGACAAAGAAGTAGCCTGCACCAGTTTTTTCTTCCTCATTGCTTTTGCAGGTGTATTAAATGTCTTCTTTTAATGGCAGCTGATAGTATTAAATAAATGTTCTGACATTGTCACTTCCAAAATTGAGACTTAACTGCAGTAAGTTTACTAAAGAGTTTTTCACTGGAAAATTACGTACTGAATTTGAAGTATTCGCAGAAACAATTTTCCAAATTGCTTCTATTTAATGACAGCTCTGGTTGGATGATTAGGAGAAGCGCCCTGTTAATCTCTACAGTATTTTCTTTTATAATCTTATCTAAAAATCTGGTACTTTTTTGACCTCGCTTCTTAGCATATAGAAATAATTATTTTTAGAGGGCCCTAAACCAGAGGCATTATTCCCAGTATGATCTCACCAGCCCTAAGTAAAGAGGATAATTTCCCTGTACAGCCTAATGTACTTCTGCAGCATGGAAAAGCTTATTCTTTGATTTTCCTTCTGAAACAAGGATCAGAGACAGTCCACAAATATAGGAAGTTCATGTGGTTCATCTGTATTATTTTAATTATGCTCTGGATTTACTTGCCAGAAGATGCTTTAATTGTGGTTGGCTAAATTTGTGCAATAATACTTTTTGAACAGATGTACATTTTGTCTTTAGTTTACTATTCAATAAAGGTATTACTTTGGGTGTAGGAAGACCTTGAATGGCGTGTTACTGGAAGGTGAGAACGTCTTTTGTAGAAGTTTCAGTAAATGTTTGCCTTCGTTGTTTTTTTTGTTTGTTTGTTTGGGTTTTGTTTTTTTTTTTTTTTCCCTTTGATACTTAGCTGGAGACAGGATTCGGGACTAAAGACAGCTTAGGTTTCTATTTACTTTTTTACTTTTTCTCTATGATGGAAGAGCATATTGTGCACATTCCTCTTTCTGTTAAATGGGAAAGGAAATTGTATTTAATTATTAAATACATATTTGAGTATTTTTTTTCCCAAATAAGATAAATGAAAAAGGGAAGACATTGCCCATAAGGAATTTCAATACTTAATGCAGCCCTAGAAAAAAGGGAGAAATTCTGCTCTGAGTTGCAGAAGTCTTTTACAGCTTCCATTGTCCAGATACTTTTCAATGCAAGCATTCTCAATGAAATATGACAGTAATAATAAGTTTATTGTCCAGAAACTGGCTGCACTACAAAGGACCAATCTTGACCATAGTAAATGGAGACAGACCAACTGTTTTTTTAAATTGACTACAGTCTTAAGTTCTCTTGTTCATTGAATCACACCTTTTTCTTGCCTACATCCCTCTTCTCAGTTCTACTAGCGACCTAATGAGCAGCAACAAATTTCAATATATTACTACCAATTTATTCTCTCTTAATCTACATGTGAATCCTTATTCCTATAGGCAACTTGTTTGCTTTGTTAAATAGTTACAAAGATGCTTTTGAGACAGCAATAGCTGGTTCACTGGCGCCAGTAGAACACTGATTTTTCTACGCTTTAGGAAACTGGATCATGATGGGATATTCCTGGAACTTCTCTTAGTAGTGATGTACCAACACCAATCATGTTTTGTTTGCAACTGCTGAAATCTCTCTGCTTTTGGTAGCTAAAGCTGATCTAGCACTGAATTTTTTTTCCTGTTTTTTCCCTCCTGACTCAAAATATACACTTTCTATTGTGCATATATTGTAATTTTTTTAGGAGTCTGCATTTTCATTACAAATATACTAGTCTAATACTGTCGTGCTCTGAGGTATGAGAGCTGAGGAGTTTTTACAGTGTTTATTGATCTGGCATGAAGCAACCCCTAAGGAGTACGCAGTAGCCTTAAAATATTTCATTGTGGAGCTCTTTGTTTCTCCTTATTTTTTCTGTTGTCTAAACTCTTAATCTCTCTTGAGCCACTATTTTTCTAGTTTTGCTGTTTGCAGCAATGATGCTTTGAGATATACTCTTGCAGATTTTTTTTATGAAAAAAATTTTTAACTGAAAAAATGTTAGATCTCAAAATTATTTGTTTTGCTTACAGAAATGAAAAACGAACTGCAAAAAAATTCGTAATTCTTATAGAGGGATTTTCTTATGGAAGTATCCTAAAATGCTTAACCAAGCCACTAATTGGCATTTTAAGCTAACAAAGCCAGACATATATAGGGAGAAATATGGAAGATATTTAGCAACCTGAAACAAGAAACAGGGAAATATGTCCTGTAAACTAATTTTTTTTTTTTTTTTCCTTAGTGAAAGAGCCTGTCTTAGTTCTCAGAGCCGTAGATGGCATTTGTGTGTGTGGATATTCTAGAGAAAAATACTGAATTGATAACGTGACTTGGCAAATATTTATTGATTGTTACTATTTAGAGTAAAACAGATGGATACAGTATCTGAGATATAGATGCTGATGGAGCATGAAGACTTTAACCTAATAATCATCAAGAAAATCACTAATCATCCATATTAATAATCATGCCTAAGCAGATGATTTTTGGGAGGCAGGTGATGGAGAAAGTCATTAATAAGCTACAGCCTGCCACAGATTGTATTCATCCCCTCTTTCCATTGAGCAAAATATGTTACTTATTGTTTGGAAGGAGATGAGAGAAACTTTCTTCTACTTACCCTGTTTGATTAGCCTCCCTGCTAATGCTGCTGTCTTCTAGCAGTCATTGAGGTGAGGTTTTTGTGAAGACTACAATAAGGCAACATTTGATCTTATCATTCATTATTTCTTATACTGAAATAAGTTGTGTACACCTAGAGACTGAAGGTTTTTTCTTCCAGAAGAAAATCCTGGTTATATATCATTGCCTTGATAAACAAATTATCTAGTGACCCTTGCAGGTGGAAATGGTAATTTGTAGTGTTCTAAAGCATAGATACATGATATGATTTATGATTCTAGTCAGGCAGCTTTTCTAGATGGCATCATATTTTTTTTTCCATGGCAACGCTTTGCAGACATGCTGGCTTTGTTGCCATGCAAGGTTCACAGCAGGGACTGCTGGTGTGGAGCTCCGCTGTGTGGAATGTGTGTCCTTTTCTTGGTTGCTATTACCCTTCAAAACTCCCTGCTGTAAGCCCTCTGCTGCCTACTACAATTATTATTGAAGGCATCTTCTACAGCTGAGTTTTAAAGCTGACTTCTAATCTAACTCCTTTTTTCCTTTTTTTTTTTTTATATAGTCTTATATAAAAGACTGCCTGTCCTCTAACCTGCAGGAACAAGAGTAATTTTTGTTTAGACACTAAAATCTTTTAATTAATCAATAAGCTTGAGTGTTTTTAGCAAGTATGGTAAAACTCAAACCCCATGCTTGACCTCTATAGATTTCTGCATTAAAAATGCTTATCCCAGATGCTGGGGTATCTATAGAAGTAAAAAGGTTTTTTTTAATGTGTTAGTGGAATTCTTAGCAGCTCACACATGCTGTGTATTTCCTTTTATGTGGCTTTTAGATGATCTTCAGAGGATTAAATACTTCTTGAAAAAGCTAATCTTTATTTTAATATTGTAGGCTTGTGGCCAAGTGGCACAAATATGTTTGTCTCTGGAAAGTAGGGCTTTCTCCTTTGATCTGAATTTTTGTGACAGGTGACAGACTTCTGTGCGTTAATTTACTTTAGTTAACTCTAAAATGCTTATTAAATTCTGTAGAGTAGAAGGAATTTAATGAAGGAGCACATTAGCTTTGAACTATGATGAATTTTGGTATTTATTCTTTGTCAGCAATATCCTTATGATTTTCTTTATTCTTTATCAATTTTCTTTTTAAATAAAATTGACTTTTAAAAAAAAATATCAGTGGTCCTTGGATATATATACTGAACATGCATGGCTATGGTATTTTTTCCAGTGACAAAATTCATACTTATCCCAACAATGTATTATTTTCCTTTCTGGTAATAAAGTGACATTGAGCAACATTAGTTGCTGCAGACTGAATCTGACAGCTTCAGGACAAAAACACATGAGGCACTGTCATACCTGTTAGAAAACTTGTGTTTCCAAGAACTGCTCAATAGGATGGGAATTAATCCCAAACTGAATTGTGTACACATATCTCATAGAGTACAGAAGGCTTCAAGTATCTCACCAGACATTGGAGTGAAAAATACTTTTAGAGAGATTTTTAAAATGTTTTATATAAAAGCTGTTAATTTTGGTTTCTTAACACATTGACTTTTACTGTTCACTAAGCACAAACTTTAATTATTACAAGTTAATTATATACTAGAATGGTATTTTTCACATTGTATGCTTGTTTGTAAGGTTGCAAACTCAATAAACATACCAGCAGATCTCCAACTCAATAAAAATACCAGCAGAATATTTGAAATAATGAAATTATTACAATGCAGGTCTTTGTGAAATTCCTTTTGATGTGCTTTAAGAAGTGTTGTGTCCTATTTTCATCCATTTAATTTCTTCCAAGAAACTGTTTAACTTAAGAAGATAACTGGACAAATTTCAGATAGTAGTTTTACCAAAAAGTAGAATTTTCAGATGAAACAGAGTAAGTTTTACATTCTTTTGAATTTGACAAATATTTCTATTTGGAATTTTACCTTGACTTTCACTGTGAATCCAAAAGACATATTTTCTGGAGAAAGAAAATGAAGATAATTATTTTTGTGATACTCATTCCTGGCTAACACACCTGTTTTTTCTCTGTTAGGTTGAAAACTGACAAAGCTTTGCGTTTGAGCATCATTGGTGAGCATAAACTTCTATTACTGAATGCAATACTCTTTAGTGTAGATTTTAGGTTTTATCAGCTATAGATTAAGCTCCAGTTAAGAGTCTCTTTCTCTAAAATCTGACTCTGTAATCTTGAAATAGACTTTTTTAAAATGCTAAAACACCTAGTGTTTTAACTCAAGTAGTATATACAGGGTTGAACTTGAGCTGAATATAGCTTAATCTTTAGTCAGTCTACATGACAACAGGGCAATATAGACCAGGTGTCTGTTTTATACATCTGTACCTCTATTTATTGTACTTGTCTCCATGCTGTCTCCCACAGCGTTCTCCTAGAGAAGCTGACAGCTCAAGGCTTAGATAGGTGCACTCTTTGCTGGGTAAAAAACTGGCTGCAATGGCTGAGCCCAGAGAGTTGTGGAGAACGGAGCTGAATCCACTTGGTGGCCGGTCACAAGTGGTGTTCCCCAGGGCTCAGTTTTGGGGCCAGCTCTGTTTAATATCTTTATCAATGATCTGGATTAAAGGATTGAGTGCACCCTTAGTAAGTTTGCGGATGACACCAAGCTGGGTGGGAGTGTTGATCTGCTTGAGGGTAGGAAGGCTCTGCAAAGGGATCTGGACAGGCTGGATCGATGGGCTGAGGCCAATTGTGTGAGGTTTAACAAGGCCAAGTACTGGGTCCTGCACTTGGGCCACAACAACCCCATACAACGCCATAGGCTTGGGGAGGAGCGACTGGAAAGCTGCCTGGCAGAAAAGGACCTGGGGGTGTTGGTCGGCAGCTGGCTGAATGTGAGCCAGCAGTGTGCTCAGGTGGCCAAGCAGGCCAACAGCATCCTGGCCTATATCAGGAATAGTGTGGCCAGCAGGAGTAGGGAAGTGATCATCCCCCTGTACTTGGCACTGGTGAGGCTGCATCTTGAGTACTGTGTTCAGTTTTGGGCCCATCACTACACCGAGTTGCTGGAGTGTGTGCAAAGGGCAACAAAGCTGGTGAAGGGCCTGGAGCACAAGTCTTAGGAGGAGTGGCTGAGGGAGCTGGGGTTGTTTAGTCTGGAGAAGAGGAGGCTGAGGGGAGACCTTATTGCTCTCTACAACTATCTGAAAGGAGGTTGTAGTGAGGTAAGGGTTGGTCTCTTCTCCCAAATAACGAGTGATAGGACAAGAGGGAATGGCCTTAAGTTGCACCAGGGGAGGTTTAGATTGGATATTAAGAAAAATTTCTTCACTGATAGGGTTGTCAAGCATTGGAACTGGCTGCCCAGGGAAGTGGTGGAGTCACCATCCCTGGAGGTATTTAAGAGACATGTATATGTGGTACTTGGGGACATGCTTTGGTGGTGAACTTGGCAATGTTAGGTTTACAGTTGGACTAGATGATTGTAATGGTCTTTTCCAACCAAGTGATTCTATGCTTTCTTTCATTGCTTGTAAAAGAGGATGATATATGTATGTTTACAGACACACTGTGCTAGCAAGTAAATTAAAAACTTTGAGACACAACCTGGAATATTTTTCTCTTTCATGTAATTGACACTACACCTTTTCAATTTAGTCTGCATAGAAATTGTGGTGATCAAAACTCTTGCTCAGCCATTGTGTTGGGGTTTTTTTTTTCCCCTTGGGACATTCCCAAGTTTCCATCATAAGCAATTGATCCAGTGATACTTTAAACACTAATTACCAATAAAGCAAAGTGTAATGTATTTTTTTATGTAAGGAAGATATAAAATACATATTAAATGATGTATTTTATATGTGTGTACCAGGTATTTCTGGTACACACAAAACCAGTGAGTCTATGATGACATTCAAAATCTTGAAAAATAGGGAGTTATTTCAAAAAATTTTGAAGAACTTTAATTTGTGTTAGTGCTACTGTGATGGTGTAATCATTAATATTAATTTCATTCTTGTAGGAGAAAAATTGGAATGGTTTCAAAGTCACCTTGACCCCAATAAAATTGAGTACACAAAGAAGGAAGCTGGTGAACTAATTGAAAGGTAAGACTGGTGTTAAAAACAGGATTAAAAAGCTTAATTTGTCTTTTAAATAATGTTTTTAAATAAGATCAATAAAGTGATGACAACTCAGAGGAGGTCTTTTTATATATTACTATTAATAATATCAAGTAGTTGATTTTGTTGCAGCTGAGGTTAATTATATATTGGAAGATGTATATATTCACACTAGAATTACTGAAGTCAGTCATGTATTGTTTGTTGTTTTTTTAATTATTTAATCTCTGCTTTTGTAGTGTGTGGAGGACTCCAAATGATTTGGACAGTAGTAATGTGATGAATTTGGTAGTCGGGTTATTAAATGCACAGATTTCATTATACTTACTCCTTTATTCTTCTTTATTCTTTAGTTTTCTTTGCTGAGAAGATTAAACAGTACTCAGGTGGATCAATTCAGAGTAGGAAATATGAAAACTGAATCTGCTAAGAAAGAACTTGATTATTTCTGTGCTGCTGGATGTGTGTACCTGTGGCTTGTCACCATTTGTCACCTGCTAGCTAAATAACCTGATATAGATGTTTTCTTACACAGGTGTACTCTTATCAGTTTCCTTTCAGAAGCTCTGATATATTTCCTACACTGTTCATGAAACCTGTAAACTGCAGATCCACACTAGTGATACTGCCAAGGCAATAAAATCTTACTTTTTGGATTTGGATTGGATGCTTGCGACATTACGTAGAACACATGCCAAAGAAGAACTTTTACTTCAAAAATTATTACTGAGGTGGTGAAATTCAGCAGTTAAAAGTTGTGAATACTTGTATTTAACACTGATCTTCCAGAGCAGCGGAATTATGATAATATGTGAGTTTTGTTTTATCCAAACACAGTTTAAAAATAAAGCAAATGTAAAAACCTCAGTCATTCTGGAAGCCACAGGTGATTCAAATGAAGTTCTAAATGGAGCTTCCACTTCTAAGATTAAAGTAGTAATTCAAATCTAAGAAACATCTCTGGTTAATATAGAAAATAAATACAATTAGTAAAAGAACTTCTAGTTTATCAAAGTAATTCTGTTTTGCAAAAGGCTTGCATGATTGCATCTAGCATAAATGCACTTTATTTCTTTCAGTTATATGTGTCGATTCAATGCTGAATTGGAGCAAATTGAATTACAAAACAGTATTAAAGGTAGACAAGGAAGACAACACAGTTCACGGGAAGCTGTCATCAAGCAGACCATAGAACGTGAAAGACAGCTCTATGAAGGCTATGGAATAGGTATGTAAAAGCATTGGAAACAATCCTACAGTCACACCTTCTCCTCCTGCTCACAAGGCTAGAATCCAAATGAAATTTCTAGGCATTACCTTTTTTTTTTTTTTTTTTAAATGAATTAACTAACTGCTAGGTATTGATGGCTTGCATAGGAGTTTGGGAAGAGGGGCAGAGTGAAGAAAAGGAAAAAAGGTTGGTGGAGATCCAACTCATATATTTCTGCTTTACTACTTTGCCTTTATGCATCTTTGCTAGTACTGCCTCTTTAGTGCAGGCATATATAACATTTTTGAAACTAAAGTGAAATTTAATGCACCTGTCAGACACCAATTCAATTCAGCAGCTTGCTTGGACCTTCCTTATATATAAAGTATATTTTTATCTTAATGCACTTCAGTGGGTGTGCATGTTTTAATATGCATTAACTTTATTTGCTCACCACAACATAAGCATTAGAGCTGAAAATTTCCTCTTAAGGTGCATAGTCTTCTTTAAGAAGAAACACTTAAACTCTTTTTGAAACTATTTTCTGGTTTTGGAGGTAGCACACAGATGCAATCTACATGTGAGAAAGAAATAAAAGACTGAAAATTTGATAGCTGGAGCTAGGCTTCAGGGAAGCATCAGTAATTTAGTGTAATAAGGAAGATAAAGGGATAATGAAAGTGCAGAAAGTAACGACGTGTTCTGAGGAGAGTCAAGTACAAAATAGCAGTGAAATTTACGTATTTTTCTTTAACAAATAAGCATATTGGAGTTGAGCAATGACCTTGGCATTAGTGCTAAAGTATTCAAACACAGTCCATACTTCTAAAAGTGAAAGTGTGTCATGGAAGACATGAAAAATCTACATTGTTTTGTGGTTAGGATATGAGGCACAGCAAGGTTTGAGCTGTGTGTCATATTCCCTTTTCCCCCCAATTTATTTTTTTTAGCAATAAAGGAAATTAATGGCTCTAAAAATTTTGCCAGTGTTACTTAGTACTTTCACATCCTGCAACAGCAAAGGCATTTGGGAATAGCTGTGTGACTTGATGTGTAATCTTTAGTTTCTTAGAAGGAGAAAAATCGCAGGAAGATAGATACTATGAATATCATCAAATAGCTCAGTTGTAGAAAATCTGCCTTTTGGTTTTGTTTTTAAATTTTAGTTCTTCCTTTTTTCCTTACTGTTTTGTGGAAAGCTGACAAGGAAGAGCAATAGGATTAGATAGAAAAATGTCAAATGCACAAGTACAACATAAAAATAAAGAAGAATACAGAAATATTGTAAGTAAAAATTGAGGTTATTATAGTGTTAATAAGTAAAGCATTCAGAGAGCATAGTGCAACTTCACATATTAAATACACTCTCAAATCATTCATTATTTGTTATCACAGCTGCTGCAGGTTTTGCTCTCTGTCTAGGACAGTATTCATTCTGAGAAAATAGTTGCTGCTAAATACTGTAATTAGAGATTGGGGATAAATGGAAATCAGCTGGAAGCTGTGCTTTTATGCTGTAGCTTGTTATTATCCCTGGAAGCTCTATTCAGGGGAGCTCTTATAACTGACTTGGTATTTGTTGGGTTTCCCGCCCCCCCCCCCCCCGTTCTTGAACTCAGTTATTTCTTGTATGCATGTGCATTTGCTATGAAGAGACTACATGATAAGAATTGTTCACATTTAGTAAAGTCTCCTAAAATTTGATGCTGTGTATATATATTTATCAGTTATATGTGAATAAAAAATGAATTCTTCTTTACTGGCTGTTTGTGAAAGTAATAGATAGGTATCCAACAGCATAGTAAATTTTAAATTTTAGTCTTTTTTTTTTTTTTTAGTATGTAAAGTACCTGTACAGGGCACATTCAGTCTGTGAGGTTGAGTTCATTAGCAGTTACAAGTCACTTCCTCACTCCTTAAATGTATCTAAATTAACCTTTACTGCGGTTTTCTTCCTGATGTTTTCATTTGTGTGTGTTTTTTTAATCTGGTCTTACATTTTCATAGCAAAGCTATTGAAAGGGAATCCTAGATATCTAGAGGATATGCCCTTGGAACTCAGAGTTAGTGTGCTTTCAGTCGAAAAGCATCATAATTATTTCATTTGAACATCATACATGCTTGATAATTACCTTTTAATTACTTTGCATGTTCTTACAGAATCACAATGTAAATCCTGAGGAAAAACAGCCTTTAAAGGAAAACACACCAGTTTTGTTAGGGAATTCTTGAAACTTCAGGATAAAAGTAAATTTATTTAGTTCAGATGAAAGTTGTATTATTTACATGTATCTGCTAGTGTAACGACTGTACTGTTTGTTAGCTGCTGTTTTCTGTAATGATCATTATTGTGTAACTGAATGGCTCTTTATCTAAAGAGCACCTCCATTTTCGAACATCCTTTTCCTAACTTCAGGCTGCCATATCATCCTTTGACCTGACTTGGGTGTTTCTCTGTATGATGGTCCTAATGGATGTGATATATATATGCAGCCTATATTCTGTGCACAGCACTGTCAGAGCACTGACATTTCAGTCCTTGTGAAATTTAGGTAAATTTTGTGCATATCTTTGCTTTGGGAGAGAGAAATGGTTACTTCTATGAAGAGTAATGATGTTTTTATTAACAGCTTACATCTGGAGGGAAATAAAACATCCCAGCAGGCTGTCACAGAGCACTTGGTAAAATGAAGTGCTGTGGGACACAGCTCTAGAAGGGCACTTTAGAAGGACACCAGGATTAGCTTCTCCATCCCCTTTTTCTTTAGCTGTGCTTTAGAACTAATCCAGTCCAAGCCTTGTGCACAGAGGTAGGATTGGTTAGGCCTACAGCTGACAGAAGCTTTTTACTTCTGATGCCCATAAGAACTTTGAAGTGATCTGATCCAGTGCTTCTCCATCTGAACAGTTGGAAAGGTTCTGACTTCATAGTATTTTACACAAGTTCTGTGTTACAAATCAAGCTCAGTCACTTTGTCTTTTTCCTTGTCACAAAATGGTGTTAAGCACTAATGTCTTTGTGACAAAGTTTGAAAGCTAACATACTGTTTGTTCTTCCTCAGAAGAAAGACAGAAAAATAAAACATTATCTGAAAGTGTCAGAAACATGACAAAAATTGCTTAGTTAAATTTTTCAGTGCTATTTCGTTACAACACATAGGATACACACACATTGAATACTTCATCTTAAAAATGCCAGGCAATATCTGCTCCCCAAAATACTGTCTTCATTTCTTTTCCACTAAACCCTGTGCCATATTTCTCCATCTTCCAGTCTTTCCATCTTCAGTTCAGAAAACACTTTCCTGTGGCTTAACATTTCTAAAGCAAACTAAGAATTTCACAATTAGCAGCAAAAACCATGACACTGTTTCATGCTGAGATACTTCTGAGTAAGACAAATGTTACTAATCTGAAAATACAGTGCTACTGCAACTTTCCACCATAATTGAAAAAATCCATTACTGTGCAGTTTATAGTTTATTTCTACACTCATGGGACTAGAGTTTCTAGTTCTGTTCTTACAACTCTGTAGTTTGTGTTGTATAACATATTGCAAACACTTGTGTAAGCATAAATTAAAAGTTTTGCTACTGCCAGAGTAGTAAAGACTGACTCAGTGCCAAATCTTGGTTTGCCACAGAATCTCCCCCTTTCAGAATGCCTGCTTTCTCGTGATGTTGGTGAGCCCTGGATGACAGGTTAGATAAAGTTGTTAGAATATTCTCTTTGGAAAAAGTCCTACATAAGTTAATAAATGCCATTAAATTATTTCCAAGGTGTTTTTTTCAACCCAAAAAAAGCATTAAAAGTGCTTCATTTGAAAGTCTTATCATTTAGGTTTGTCTGTGAATAGCACTGAACTGTATGTTGTATCAGTGCTTTGACAGAAGGAACAAGTACGAATCTCAGCGTATTGCTGGGGCATCTTTCTCAAATTAGCGTGGTGCCATTTCTGACAAACTCACTGTCCCAGAAGCAAACTGGGTGTGCATTACTCCTTGTAAAACACCTGACAGAAGGGGAGAACTTCTTTCTCTCACAGGGGCTAGCGTGTTTCAGGATTTGGCACTGCTGCCAAGAGTGCAGTTCAAGGGACTGCAGAAAAAGCAAGGGGAACCATGACTTTGTTTCAGTGCGTAGTAGGGCAGCATGGATCTAATGTGGTGCTGGTGTTTATCAGAACCAAGGAATCAGCAGACAAAAAAGAATTAGGTAAATGTTTCTTTGCCTTGCTTTGCTCAGCTGTGAGCAGCAGGAGTCACTTTTTCTATTTACCAAGAAGCAGGCTAGAGAAATCAGTGCAAATTGGTATCAAAAGATTTTGCGTATATTATTGTTCTTCAGTTGGTAACTTTATAACCCAATGTGAAGGGAAGGAATATTTTTCTGAATAGTAAAGACTATCTGGACTATCACACAAAGGTAAGTGACAGGTATCATCATCCTACATTCTGTAGTAGCAGAATCATCTAGAATCCTGCATTGATAGCATGATCTGATTTATTACTGTAAGACTTGGGAAGGGAGTCTAGTAGGAACGTTTTGGCTACTCCAGGAGGGAAAAATAAAAAGTCTGTCCCATAGGTCATGAAAATGTTTGCCTTACTTTTTATTACCAAAGTAAAAAAGATTTGTAGTGAGTATACTTTACAACTATAACTCTACTGCTAATCTATCTTGCTTGCAGTGGTGATGTAAGTGCTTTGAAATTTTTTTCCAAAAACATTTCAAAATACTTATGATCCACTTAGTATTCATTAATTTGTAGCGAGGCTTGTATATTTAGGTCAGTTTTGAAACTTAAGCTTTCTTAGTTTACCTTTTATCTGCTGTGCATATTTATAGTAAGTTCTGTAGACCCGAATTGTCTTTTTGTTACATGAGTGAATCTGTTAAAAACTAGCATAACCAGACCTTGATCTTGGTTGAGGATGTTAGTTATGCTTTTAAAACAAATAATAAATTAATTATTTTCCTAGTTTCTTCACTGGACTTCTTTGGAAGGAAACTAAATTTTGCTATTTCTCCATGTGTCAGTTTAGAGAAAATGAAACACCCTCTTTTTACTATTTGTTGGGATTGGATTTTCAGTAACTGGTACATTTGAATTCTGGAATAGTTCATAGGTATAAGTTCACTTCCTTTTCTTTAGCAATGAGAGAGTCTTCCTGTTTATATATTGCTCTAGAAACTTTCTAATCTGAATCCTCATTCTCATCTTCTTGGTTTTATAACCTCTGAAATAGTATGTTCAGCCATTTAGCTCACATTTCTGTCTTTGACGTGAGACTCACTTGACTAATGTAACACATCTAATAGAATTTAATTTCCTTCCTATTAGAAATCCCAGACATTATGAACAGAAAGCATCTTAAATTTTTCAGGTAAGTTCTTTTTTTTTTAATCGCTACTAATCTGTTTATGCAAAACAGTGTTTCTGAATTTGACACATTGTATGTTTTTTTTTCTTAAAAAAATTATGCAAAACTGTCAAAGAATTTGTCGTTTGAAAAAACAGACTAGATATTGGTGTTGCTATTTCAGCATTTCTTGGCTGTTACAAGCTAAATGCTGGTGACATTCAATCATTAGAACATTGTAAGGGTTAGAAAGCTTCGACAGTTAAAATTCCATTTCTGTAGCTTATCTTTTTCAATATTCTTAGATAATATTTTCTCTTTACTTAAAATTCTCACCTCGGCTGTTCACTGTTTTACACAAGGATTAGCATTTACTGTAAGTGTTTAAGGATCGACACAGGTTTATTGATAAATGAAATTACAGTGTTTTCTTACCTGAAACGAGATTTCAGATGGTAATTGTAGTCATATAGCATGGTGACCTAAGTTATTTATAGTCAGAACTTACCATTCAGTATCTAAACCAGCGCTAAATTCTTAGTCATGTTTTGTAAGATCCAGCTCTAGGTGTGGTACAGTAGTGTTTGTGTGCATATACTAGTTGAAAATCTTAAGCAAATTGATGAGTTGTGTCCAGTTAAAAGATCCGCAAGCTGTGAAGCCTGCTGCTCACTCATCTGGGCCAGCATACCAGCATGCTGTGGTAATGGATTGAGTGAACACTCTTGCTGACAGCTCTATCAAATGAGATACTTTAACAAAAAATAACAACTTATGATTGCTTATGTTGCCAGGAATGATAAACCACTAACTCCTAGGTGTGGTATGTAGTCGGAAGTCATACCTATAGGATACTGGAATAAAGCCAGAAATCTCAGAGAAGAGACAGGTCTCTGGCTGCTGTGTTTATAAATACGCAATTGATTTTGTGTACTGAGACATCTGATAAAAGTGTTGTTGTTTTATTACCTTGGTAAAGCAAAAACATGTCTGTCTTACGATTGGCAAATACTGTCTCTGCCCTTGAGAAGAATTATCCATGAAGTGCACTTACTATAATCAAGCAAGCATTCTGTTAATTGAGTACTGGGTTTGACTTGTGATATTTAAATGAACCCTTCCTCCTTCATGCAGCCTTTTGAAATAATATACTTATGTGAATTAATGTTTACTAATATTTTGTGTCCCCTTGAAGTCAGTCGTACAAGATGTTAATAGTAATAAATCATAATGAAGAACTTTACGTACATGCGGTATTAGCTCTGCAATTGAGCATCCAGGTGAAGAAGCTCTTCCAAACTGCTTTTTCATTGCTTAAAAAGCTGGGAGTTGAGTGTTTCAAACCTAAAAGCAGGTGGCCTAAAGTAACTGAGGATACAAATAGTCTGTGGGAATAAAGTTAATCATATTTTTTTTATTCAGAATGTCAAATCTGAAAGTGCTTAATTCTTTACAGAGAAATTACAGCTGTAGTGTACAAGATCAGGTGAAAACCTTGGTGCTTGTTCATACTGCCGTGGGACTGATAGTGTAATTTAGAAAAGCAGCCTCACTTGAGTTAGCATCTTCTGAGGAAAGGTGAATTAACTGTGACATTTCTTCTTGCTATTTCTATTGGTAATTGGTTTTCATTACTCTTTTTTCCCCCCCTCCCTCCCCCTTTAAGAGAATGGGATGGTGATCTGAGGAAACTGCCAAACATCAAAATGAAAAAGCTGTCAGCTATGGATGTTGCTTGCAGTGCTTGCAGTCACCCTGAGGTAGCAGATGTGGAAGCTAAAGAAGAATTAAATAAAGCAGAAGAGGTGGCCTAATGAGCACCAGCTGGTTCAAGAGCTGAAACAGCTGAAGGAAATTCTAAGAAACCTATTTTAATTACCACTGGAGACAAGAATAGATTCTAACTATATTTGCAAAGGCTTTGCTAGTGGCATTTTTTATGAGCTCCCTGTGTACCTATGGTAAAGAATAAACGGCATATTATTGGGTAAAGGTGTATATTATTGGGTAATTTTTTTTAAATATAAATAAATACTTAAAATCTTAATTGTGTCCTTACTTCTTGTACTTTCCCTTTAGGATGCAGGCTTCTGAGTTGACAAAGCAATTGTAGTTTATGTTTTGAAATCTTGACTAGTTGAGTAGCTCTTCCCTGGCATAGAGCAGTCAGGATTCAGCCACCTTTTAGAAGTACTTTGTGGTGAGAAATCCTTACCTTTTCCAAGTAATGGCACGAATGTATGTCATTTAGTATATAAATAGCAGGTACCCTGGTAAACAGTGGGCCCAGCTAGCAGCAACTTTTCTCTGTCTTCTGCAGCGGTGGCTGGGATGTCTCTAGGTATATGCAGTTTTGTGGAGAGCAGTGATAGGTTTCATCTCACAAAGTGCTGTACTGCGTGGCACAGAACACTCATCTTGGGTGTAAGAAATGCTCTCCTATTTGGTGGAAGTGTATATGTAAAAGATCAGATACATGGAGCATCAGTTAATCATGAAGAAATCTTCTCTTGTACCTTCTCTTGTCTGAGAATCTGTGTCAGGAACATAGAAAGCTGGAAAGACTTCAATAAAATATGGAGTATTTTATGTTTTGCTAAGGGAATTTGAGAGAATACCACTCAGTATTGAAGAGTTCAGATCAGAAGCCAATTAAAGTCCCTCCAGTCTGTTTTGAAATACATCTTTTGTCCTTTTTTTTCTTTTTTTTTTTCTTTTTTTCCTAACCCCTCTGTTGAAAAAGCTGTGCATTTTAAGATTAAGTGGCATTTTAAAATTAAGTTGCTTAGGACTTTGAAATAGCAGGCTTGCTTTATGAAGCAACTCTTTAGATGCCTTTAAATGTGTATTTCAGGAAGGTTTTTAGCAGATTCTCACTTTTAACACTGTAAAATGAAGGGAGGGAAAAAGGAAAAAAGGGCAAGGGCAAAGCCAGGCATAATTTCACAGCAGGCATTAAGTAGGACATCTCTGTTAGTGCAGATTAGATTGTCTGGATACAGAAGTCACAGTTCAGATATACTGTCTGTACACATTGGAGCAGTCACAGTCCAGATGGTCCAGATGCCTGTTAATTATGCAGAAGTAATTATTCCTGGCTTCGTCATGGTAAATAGTTCCGTGGGCTTCCTAGATTTCTTTTGCAGATATTCTGGGTGTGCATTTTCTTAGCTCTGCAACAAGTGGTACTGATGAGTGTTACTCTGTTAACATCTATATTAAGTTTTTCCCTCTTTACAGAATAGGCTTGTGCTATCCTTTCATGTTTTAGGAAACCAAGCTATTTAGGTAATACAGAATTAGCCACTGTCCTCCCTAAATGAATCTAAAGAAACCTGAATAAATTTAACAGACCTGGAGCACGTGCGAATGATCTAATGCATCTTTGGATGGACTGCAAGTCTTAAACTTGGCTAGAGGTTTTATGCTCTGACACAGCCGTATCACTAAGCCCTCACACCACTGCTTTACATTTCTTTTGGAAATAAGTGTGCTGAAGTTCAGGGCAGGCCTCTGATATTTTTTTAACTTTGTTAAATTGAGCTGTGTTGTGGAATTCAGCTTGTTTTGATTTATAAAACTTGAGCTGTTAAACTGGTGGAAGCTGAGCCAGGGTAAGTGATCTGAACTAAAGCTGTGTGTGTGTTTGTTTAGAGGTTTGATAGGTTTTTGCCTTTCAGAAGATTAATCTTAAATTTTAGCTTGTATACAACATCTGGTGTGCTTTGAAGTTGTAAGTAGAAACATTGCAGTAAAAGTTCCCATCACATTGGGTAAAGTACAGAAAGAAAATGAAGTAATTAGGTTTAGCATGCCCTGATAATGACAGTATATTAGGATAACATCCTGATGAATGATTTAAAAAAAGTTGTGCAAAGTTATGGAGAATGAGATATTCTATATTCCTTGGAAAAAATCACTAATTTGGCAATATAAAAAAGTTACTGTTTTGTGGTTGATGTGATAGTCAAATATTTGAAGTTACTTATTTTTTTAATATTGGTTGTTCACACTTCAAGAACATGTTTACAATTTGGACTTTATTGAGTTTGTGGATTTTCTCCCTTGAAATCCATCTATTCACTGCTTGTTTAGCTGGATTTTAAATTATATTGTTGACCTGCTGCATAAGTAATGAAAAAATAACAATTTCTGTTTATGAACTTCGTACATTGATTTATCAGAAAAAATAATATGTAGCTGTCAAAAATTCATATTTGAATTGAAAATCACATCAGGGCTTAAGTTAATAATGTGCAAGACCAATTTGCCAGATGGGTTTTGTTACAGAATACTAATGTTGCAATGGGAAAGAAAACCACAAAGCTGCTTATTTATTTATTTATTATTTTTGTGCTCAGTTTTTGTGCTGAGAAGCCTGGAGTAGGGGTGGAGAGAGTCTTTTACCTCCTGTTTGTTACTGAGACAAGATAGTGGAACCTCTTCTGTCACTCATAGTCCAGTCATGCCTGTGCTTTAAAGGCAGCTATTAGGGTTCTGTATGTTGATGAGTTGCTTCCCTATGGTGGAAGAAAAGGATGAATGCTCTCAGGAGATCTCAATTGTTCATCTGCTTCTTTAAAGTTAAAGTTTAGAAAGCAGCTGCTGTTAACAGTGGAAATGGGAAATCTTTATGTGATGTTCTCTGTTCTTAGAAACATGCTTTAGGAAATACCTTGAAAGTATGTTTACTTGTAGCTCTGAATTACAGACTTTAATGTTAAATCCTCTATTATAATTCTCTGTAACTGACAGTGGGTTTTTTTTCTGGTTAGAGATTAATTTTATGGAAGATTTATTTCATTCTTTGTCAGATACTGCTTCACAATTTCCCTGGTTTTTAATTGTTAACTGCAGTGGTGTAATTGTTGAAACTCAAGTTTTTTTAATTATCAGGGCTCAAGTTAAACATAAAAATTTCTAGCAAAAAGTAACATGTTAACACGGAAGCCCACTTTTATATAAGAGCTTCAGGGTTCTTTAAAATACTTCTAATTTATTACACTGTACTTTGCAGTGTACTTACTAAGGTAAGTTGATTTTTTTTTTTTTTTTAAGCTATCCTTGAGGTTGGATGTAAGCAGTGGATTAATCCACAGTTCTTTAGTGTCAGAAACAAATGCAACTGAATCAATGGAACTGTTCACTGTAGCTTTCCAATCTGATCCACAAAGTTGATTCTAAAAGTATGAGATTTGCAACATATGTGATGAGGAGAAACAGGCATACAGTGAAGCATTCAGTCTCATTATTGTATTTTTCCTTTTTCCCTTTACCAAGTATGTGTCAATCCCTACGGAACTTCAGTACGTGCAGTTGGATGAAACAAGTCAAAATTAACCATTTTCAGAGACATTGCTAAGTGGTTCAAGGAATATACTTAAAGGTTATGTGTGTTTCTATTTTGTTTTGGTGTTTGCAATAGCAGGTGTATCATCTCTCTAATGACATTGCCATATGTGAGGACAGAGTTTAGGATCCAAAAAATGTGTATGTTGGAAGTCCAGCTTTTAAAAAACTTTTTTGCTAGACACCTGGCAAATTGGAAAGAGTAATAAAAAAGGACATTATTGTTTTTTCTCAGCAGAAAATGTTCTCCACTTAATTCCTCCAGACTTATTTTTCTAATAAAGGGCAAAGAAATGGCTGCACTTCAGAAGTATGTCAGATTGGCTGGTTTGGTCAAACTCAGAATGATACAATGCATACATCATATTTGGATCTTCTAGCTATTTCAAGAGTAAAAATTCTTTATGATTGACTTACAGAGTTTCTTTCTTAAAATAAGTAAGTTTTAGGAAGGTAATAAACTTTGCTAATGAGATGTTGCAATTTATGCACTTCAATTTAAGCTGTTGCTTTAAGTACAGCTAGCAAGAGCCTGTGTGGAATTCCTGTCATGAAACTCTAAAAAAGCTGACTGTGGGAGACTCTACTGGAGTGGTCCTGTAATCATGTTCCCTAAGCCTTAACTGCTTGTGTTGCAAATACTGCCCAGTTTTCTTAAAAGGAACAGTTTAATATGCAACTAGTTACTCGTTACAAATGAGAAATAAAACTATTTAAACTTTAAACTAAGTTATGAGACCAAAATGCCAGCACTACTCAAAAACCAGAAGCTTTTTCTAAAGAAATACAGAAAGGTAGAAGCATTCTACTAATACCGTGTAAGTTCACACTCAGTCAACCAAGTAAGTAACATGCTGTTTTGAAAATTTATAAAGTGACTGCCCTTTGCTAGGACATGAACTGGCCAAAAATTCTTGCCCATACTCTTTAAATGAAACATTCTTCTTTTTCCTCAGCTCTCAAAATGTACTAGCAAACCTAGAGGTAAAGTGGCACTTGAAGAAGATTCACTAAATAAAGCCTTTGCCTGAACTTTCTTCTAGACAGATTTGTTGTTTTGACTGCATTTTTCAGAGCTCCTGTAAGTAGCAGTCTAGCTGCTGAAAGCCATTCAGATTTTGTTGTTTTCTTTTTTTTTTTTCTGATTTTATTTTAAATCCCATCTAAATCTTACTACTTTACTTTTCACTTCTTTGCTGTTTGTGAGCTATTGTTAAATTTTGTAGAACACCTTTACCTCTCTAACATATGTATACAGAGAGGTATGCTTCATTAGAGCCCTATTTCCTGCAATTATAAATTGCATAAGGTCTAGAGGCATTGTACCTATGTGGTAGTTGTAGGGCGTGAGGGGGCATTTATTGAACTAGATAACTTTTTTCCATATTCTGTCATACTGGCTAGACACTTTCCCATGCAGCTTTCAAGAGAAGTTATCCATTGCTAAAATAAGACCTAATTTAGTTAATACACTTAAAAATGATGGTGACCTTCTATCTTGTTTTTCACTTGTAGTAGTTCTGACTACTGTATTTTCATACATATTACATTTGAGCTGGTTAAAAAAAAAAAAAAAAAGGAAGTTCTGTGACTCAGTTAGTATCAGTCACAAGTATTTGCAAGTAGAAGAAGGGGAAGTTAATCCCAGGGCCCACTCTCTCCAGCAGACTTTTATTGTTGTGTTCTCAACCACAGTGTAAAATTTATCAAAGGTTATTTTCTGAGCTCCACATCATAGGTAGTGAGCATGGTACACCATTTAAAGTACTTTGGGTGAGTTCTTCATTAACTGACAATAATTTTTTTTTTTGGATTTTAGATAAAGTTCATACAGAACAGCCTCTATTGGGGGCGGGAAGGGAGATGTGAGTAAATACTATAGAGCATGTTTCTTTGTTTATGTGTACAGAGAGAGCAAACAACAGAAATGTGTTTTGTGTTCTAATAGTACCCTTCAACACGAGATTAGAACTCCTGTGTGCAAAGCAAAAAGGTGTGTGTGTGTGTGTGTATATATATATATACACCCCCCTCCCTTTTTTTCTTAATTCTAAAAGCAATTTGTTTCTATTTTTCCATATGCTATAATAAATGGAAGTGAATATATATATATTCAATGGAATTTCCTTGGTTATGCTGTTTCTTCTGTATTATATCTATCTTGTAGGGATTCATGAATACATCTTTGATTTAAATTGTGGGATAGTAAGGGCAGCTTTAACAAAAGGAACAATCTGTTGGCCTTGGATGTAGGGAATATAATTTGCTAGAATGCTTCTCCTGTGTTTTGAACTTGTATTCTTAACAGTCACCAACCGTATGATGACTTATTCTAGCTAGAAGTGTGAGGTTTTGACACTTAGACCACTCTCTCCCCAGCTGACAATCCTAGGATAAAGGTAACGGGGTAGGTGGCTACAACCCTCCTTAGGAAACTAAATTTTTAGTTTGGTTAGAATGCTGTGTATTTATCAAGACAGGATACTTTATTTGGTTTTACACCTTATTTAAAGTACACAGATTCTTTTATAATGCAAGCATGTACTATTTCTTCTTATTAAAATAAACATTTCCCTTTAGGGTTTTTGGAAAAGAAGAAAATCTTGCCAAGTAGAATTCTAGAATAATGAAAAAGGGAATCTGATCCATTCTAACAATCTAAAGTGGGATTAGCCTTAAACAATCCTTTAAAGCTTTCTGATGTTGGACATTCCACAATCTTATATAACAAACCGTTCATTCCAGGGCACTGCTCTTCTTTTTTCCTTTTCTCCTGCCGTACCAATTGTCCATTTTGCTATGTGTGTAAAACCTGTTATTTTCTGTGAGTTCTTTATGTAGTTGAAGCCTGTTCTTATATATCCCCTTTCCAGTCTCCCCTTCTGCAAGTTAAACAACCATAGTTTTTTTTCCAAGTGTTTTTGTACTGTGAGGTATTTTCCTAAGTGTTCTGCCAAGGCATAGTACACAAAACTAGCCACTACCCAAACCCACCAGCAGGTTTATCAATTTTAAGCATGCAGCTGAGTATATTGTTCACCCTTCTTGCAACAGTGTGGTTTTGCCAATTCATGTTCAGCATGTTATTCTCTCTATAACAAAGTGAAAAATATAGAATACTACAGTAAGTTGGCTCATTTGTTTAATACAAATACATTTTTTCACAACAATAAGCATATATATTACTTTTGTTTCCCTTACTTTCTATCTTTCAGTACACACTCGCCCACAAGAACATACAATTTTTCTTTTGCAAAAGAGAGGGACTTAAACAAGTAACACAAACTCATAGTTCCAAATATTATACACAGTAAAATATTTTCATCATAGAGTAAGTTTTGTTGTATTATTAGAAAGCATAAATGGTTTGTTCTGGGGATGGGGAATTACTGTTTTTTTTTCTACATAACAAAAACAAACACTGCTTTCAGATATCGCAGTGTGTGAATGGCACAGTTGGACTAGTTGAGAATCTTCATAAAGCTAATGATAGTCAAAAGTGGAGTGTTTATGCCAGTTTTAAATAAACTTCATAATACTTTTAACTTAAAACAGGAAAAGAAACCTGTGCATGTTAACAGGTTAAGAGTATCTTGTTTAAAATTCCGTAGGTGTTCCTGCTCCGGCAGGGGGACTGGACTAGATGATCTTTTGAGGTCCCTTCCAATCCCTGACATTCTGTGATTCTGTGATCTGATCTGACACCAGATTAGTTCTACCTACCTTCAATAAAACTTTGCTTAAACAAGAATGCAGATTAAGCTCTTCTCGGCAGCTCAGAGCAAGGTTCTGCCCTTGTGGGTTTAGCCAGGCTAAATTCTGCTGTCTGTGTGTTTGCCTGAGGTGCACTGTGCCTATGCAGACAGTTTGGTACAGATCTTTATTTGATATATCATTTTCATTAAAAAGTCTTAGAATGTATCTTAAAACTTCCAGTATACTGTTTTGCAGGATAGAATGGTCATTAAATTAATACAGAAAATTGTGCTTTGTGTGGGAATAAAAAAACATTGGTTGATAAGCAGCTGTCTGGTGTCAGCATTTGTGCACCTTCCTTATTCATGCAGACCTATGGCCAAGGCATGTTGGTGTGAATAGCTCCTTGCCCTCTTGAAGAACTGCCCTGCTTCAAAATCAAATTCCAATTCTGCATGAAATCCTTGAAAGCTCTAGAATATCCACTGTACCTGAGAAAGGGATGCATGGGCTAATACTGTAATGCTTTAAAAGGTTAAAGATTGCTTCAAGCCTGCTGTAATCTCTTATCTCATTGTCTGTCTCAGCAGACACTGTCCCATTTTGCTCCTTTTCCTGCCGTCCAAATTAATATTTCAAAGAGAAAGGCAGAATTTCAACAGAAGCCTTTCTCCATTCGTCTGTTTTAACTGTAAGCTCAGTTGCACATGTAGTTTGAGATGAATGCCAAAATAGTGTTTTGAAGTTGAAGTCATCAGTATGAAATGGTTTTGCAAGTTGTGTATAAAATGGTTTTGCAAGTTGTCTTCTCTTGCTGACTCTTCAGTGCATTTTTCAAAATGTATAGTAATCTTGTTGGATGCTATAGATCTGCCTCAGGTATTTTTTTCTTTGATTGAATTTTTATACTTGTGCAAGAAAAAAACGCATGTGAATTAGTCTCCGGTGAACTGTCAACTGTACTTTCAGTGGGGCCATGATGCTATAGCCAGTCAAAGAACAAGCTGGCTTGTTCTTTGAAGTGGGGTTACTGTCACCTAGTAAGAAACTTTCTGATTATTTCAGAAGGTTCTTCATTATCTTCCATAATATGTTCCTTGCCTGTCAGTTTTGCTGTGATTCATCAGGTTTTATTGTAAACATAATTCCAGACATTTAGATGCAGCTAGTAATTTTAACTTTAGATATCATGAGATTTACTTCTTAGCAAGTAGATTTACACATTTAGAAAACCAGGTCTTTGCAGAATATGTTGTAAGTGCAGTTATGAGGCATTTCCTTAGTACTGTCATGGTTTGCTGAAGACCTTCTGAAGTCTCCTCCACAATTATAAACAGAGAAATTATTTTGTTACTCCTGTATATAATTTCAAATGAGAAGCTGCTATAATTCCAGTTCATAATTGTATACTTGAAAAGTTATTTTATATAAAAAGTGTGTGCCATTATGTGGAAAAAGCTATTATTCCAACTCACCTGGAATAACAGATCAAATATTAATGTGGGCCTATTCAAGCACCAATATTTTGTGTCCTGTCTAGCCAGATGACAATCACTTAGTCACAGCCAAATTACATGAGCAATTACAATACAGAAGAACATAATGGTCTGATAAAAGACACATTTCTTGCTAATAATGCTACTTCCAGCATTCCCTGAGCCTTAAGCTAGTAAACACATTCAGTAAGGAATGCCTAATACATATAAACTTCAATACAACTTCGGCCCAGAACCCTGGCTATTTGCAAGAATGTGATGATTCTGTTATTTTAGTGTAGGTATCTGAGTATGTAGAGAAAATTTACCATTAGACTGCAAGGCTTCTGTAGAAGATTAGTTCACTGGTAATTGTGCCAGATTTCCCCCTCTGCTCTCCTATACTTTTTACTCTCCTTCTTTATTTGCTTGTTTGCTTTTCCTCCTTTACCTAAATACAAGATCAAAAAAGAACTTTTAACTTTTTTTTTTTTTTAAACATACGTTATGTTCAGGCCTCAGACTTGTTCAGGCCTCAGACTTGTCCAGGCCTGTACATAACTACTCCAAGTCAATACTTGCTGTTGTGTCCTGATGGTAAACATCACAGGTATGAGAAATAAATCACAAAACTGGTTCTTTATATATAATTCATCCTGTTGGACACAGTTATTATATCTACATTCATTTATCTATTGCACCCTTTAATGCTATTCACACTTCATTTTTACACATGAATGCTCAGAACATGAATATAATAACTGAACTGTTGAATCTCTAACACCTCAAGTTTAGCAGTACAAAGGGAAACCATTAATACAATTTTTTAATTATTATTCAGGAAGATAAAAACTAACTTTTAAGAATGAGATAAAAACTAATGTTCTCTTAAGATATGTAGTTATATTCTCTTACTTCTACCTTTCTGTATCATGAATGTTAAAAAAATAAAACCAAAAATTGCTTCCATCTTCCTTATGTGTCATCCCTTTTCAGACCTTTGATAATACGCAATTTACTTTTGTGTGATCTGTAGTAAACTGCAGTTTTTCATTAATAGTTCTACTTCAAAACTTTGTATATTCAATTAATGTCTAATTTATTCTTGCAAAGTAAAATGAACAGTTGAACTGCTGTTTTAAATGTCTATCTACACATTCTCTCCTTCCTGTACTTATTTTGCTGACAGCTATACTTAAAAAACTATCTGTAGCTTATGGACTCATGAGTTGGAATTGCTTACTTTTCAAAAATTCAGGCATATTTTAAAACAATGCTATCCTTCAAATGTTTCAAATATCCTTAGCTGACACAGCTGCCCAAACATTCAGGCTCCACTGTAGTCACATGAACGTGTGTTACCATATGAGGCTTAGAGAGTGAGTGCTGTGATACAGCTCTATGTACTTCGATTCAGTTAATGCATATAACTTGAATGGAATCTTCTGAAGTGTATCGTTAAGAAGATAAATAGCAAATGCAACTTTTAGTAGTAAACAAATTTGAGGTTTGTTTTTGATTTCTGTAAACAAAATTATTATATTAGGTCTGTTTCTACTTTCCCAGCCATCCAATTAAAAAAAAAAAAAAAAGTACTCTTGTCATGTTGGTTTGGCATTGTCTGTTAAACCTGTTCTCTATTGCACTTTCTACACTTCCACTACACTTGCTGACTAGTTGAGAAACTACTTCACAAATGGTCACATTCCATACAGTAACAAGTTGCTTTGCTGGATCCATTTTCCTTGTGGGGTTTTGGTTTTTGTCTTTTTTTTTTTTTTTAAACTGAAAAAACACACAGTCATTTCTACTCTCTTGTAGCATTCGTAGTGTAGAAAACACTACGCCTTATTCTGCAAGGAAGAAACAATGCCGTCTCTGTCAAACTGGCATGACCTCAGATGTCATTTCTCCAGCTGCCGGCTGAGAGTTTGTACCTGTCTGTGCTACTGGCACTACCACTGCATCCTTGACGTCCGAGGTCTGAGTGCACAAAGAGTTCTTCTCCTCCAGTTTTTTGGCAGTGTCTGGGCAGTTCTGCACAAAGATCACTCTGTTGTAGGCTTTCAACCTGCGCCACAGTTGAACATAAACCTTACACTGCACGTACATGAAGACCAGGCCTCCTGTGAATCCAATGGCCACCACCACGAGTTTTGTCCAAAATGGCCATTCAAGGACACCTTTGAAATAAAATGTTTATATTTATTACCGTTGTTATACAATGCATATCAAGTATTGAATATTATTCAAATATTTTGAGAAGAAGCCACCTGCTAAGAATACCCAGGTATGTACATGCTATTGAAGTAGTTGTGGCTCAAGTAGGAAAGAGTGTCTGTTCCCTATCCCATAGGCCAGCCAAGAAACTACATGTGTACTACAGTAATAAGAAACAAGCATTTCAAATAAGAAATTCAAGATCACTAGTCATGAAAAAAGTATAATACTCAATATAGTCAAAACCAAAACAATACATTTTACTGTTCTTCAGTAATATCCCCATATTCAATAGCTTGCTTAAGCAACAATACAAGTACCAAAACCAAGATAAAAAGATACCTATAAATTTTATGCCTATCTTCAACAACTGTTTTTTTATCATCCTAGAAGCACAACATTGTTTAGAGTACCTGGAACACCAGCATTTACAATATTATTGCCTGGTCCTAGCTTCATCCTGAAGCCAAGGTATAGTAAAAAAAGCTAGTGGAAAGCATTCTTATCTCCTGCATCACCTGCCTTCGTTGGCCTCTTTTTCCTGCTGTCTGTGGAACCCCACTGAACACATCTATATCAAAAAGAAGAACTTACATTCCTATGTACTAAAAAAAGTAACTTTACAGTTTTTGATGTATCTTCTCTTATTTTTCCCATTGCATTGAACAATAACTGATACAGAAAAATACATGGCTGCTAACACAAAAAAAGCTAGAGATGAGAGCATTTGAACTTGGTTACACTACGAATAATATTAAAATTACTTGCTTTGGCCTAAATGTAGTCTTAAGATTTTAACAGAATAAATTAATATTGTATTGAGAACAGCCTTCTCAATTCATACCACAGCATCTGTTTTTTTTCAACCATTCAATAGCCTAACATAAAAGAACAGCTACCAGCCTTTCCATTACACATTGCCTCACCATATTTAAATGTTAAATGCTATATGCAAGAGTCAGACCTCTGTATCAGTGTTTACGCTGTCAGGCTGAACAATCTGAATAATAGGTTTGTTGGTCCTGTATGGAAGGTCTTTGAATAACATTTTGCTCACTGAGTGTAGTATTCAAGGTGCCTTGCAGATGCTGTTTTTAACCAACGGTGATATATCACAACAACATGGTGATATTTGTGAGTCTTACCCAAGTTTTACACAAGGAAGAAATTTTTGCCACAGGCAGGAAAGCAATCTGTGTTCCTTTGGAACTCAGCAGAAGAGCTTCAGCAAGAAGCCAGTCTCAACTCCTAGACCTGGTAACCCGGACTTCTCAAAAGCAAGTCTTTACTTTTAGCCAGCTGTGTGACTCTCATGAATCTAATTGTCCCCTTTACTGTTAAGTACATAGGAACTGGGCTTTTAATTAAATAAACAGAGATCAGAAGAATATTCATTATTGCAAAAGCACACAAAATATCTGAAGTAATTGTTTAATAGTACTTAGACATGGTAACAATGTATTACGTGATGGTGCTAGGCAATTGTTTTTTGGTTTTTGTTTTTTTTTTTTTTTTTAATTTGCAGCAAAATGAAGGCATACAAAGACCATGTAAATTGCTTTGTGTTTTCCTAGCCACTATTACTCTATTTAGTTGAATTTGCCAGGAACAAGTTCTTCTATATTTGTTAAATTTGTTCACAAAAACATCTGTCAAGCCTTTCTTGTTCTTGGAACAAAAGGAAGCAACAAAGAATACTTAGCTAAGGTGTCATATCCAGTGATGTGTTTTTTTCTTTTTTTTTTTTTTTTTTTTTTCCCCTGTTAGTAACTTTTTAAAAAAATCACAGTCTCTTTCTTGCTCTTAATTATGAAAACAGTATGGTATGCATCTGACTAAGCCACATCAGTGGGTAATGACACAGAGAACCAGCAAGTCACAGCTGGAGTGCTGAGCTCAGAAGAAAGAGGCTGAATAAACAGCTCAGCTTTCCTTCAGAGTTTCTTCCACCTCTTAGAAGTAAAGATGTGCTGCTGCTTTTTCCATGTTATTACAGAAAGCATCATTTTTTTGCTTAACTCGTATGGCACAGTGAATTTTGTACCTTTCAGTATGTTCCAGGATTGCCATATTTTCGCAGATTCGAGCTTTATTAAAAGAGACAAAGCTCAGCTAAGCCTAAACCTGTTTCTTCAAGCTGAGCAAATTTATGTGAAACTTAATTCCCTACCACTGGTGCCATATAAATTCTAGAATATTTAACATATATATTTCAAGTTGTCCTTTCTATAGACCAGTGACAGGTTTACCAGTTAAGAGGTTTACACTTTTATTTATTTGCATCAAATACTTTCAACAGAAGAAAAAAAAAAATCCCTCTAAATAATTTGAGAGATAGATTTAAACGAGGGATTGTTAAACTTACACAATATTAACAAAGAGTAATATTATTATTATTATCGTAAATAATTTTTGAGCTTACCATTATTAATTAATGTGGTTCTTATTCATTTCATATAACAACAGAAATTCACATTAGCTGTTTTGTTGTGTAAATTCACCTAAACCACACACATACCTTTCCCCTTTTTAATGAGTAGGGTGATGTAGCTGTACTCATAAATAGAAGTTCAAACCCATCCTAGTCCTGTCCTCAGGGACAGTTTTTTCAGATGAAAAACAGGGTTACCCATTTAGAAGGAAGATAAAACAAAACTTTGTATTATACATTTGTCTGTGACTTACTGAGGCTTGTTACATATTTTCCTCTCCTAGGCAAGAAAGACAAGCATCAGGAATATCAAATATTTATCTAACTAGCAAGGCACAAAACTCTGCCTGATGTGTTTTGTTTTGTTTTCATAACTTCAGAGCACAGCACAAAGCTAGAGACCTTTGTCATTCTACTGTCTAATTCTTAAAATCAATTCAGATCAAAACTCAAAAGCTTCCTGTCCTCTTCATCATCTTGTTCATATTTAAGACTGAATTTAGACTGAATAAATTTAGATTTGAAATGAAAAATAGTAGTTGAGTTTGCAATATAGTTTCCACATACAGTAAGTACTGTCCAAAAAAACCCCCTACTTATGTTATACACGCATTCGGTTACACTCGTCCAGTTGGGTTTTCAGTATCTCCACGGATGGAGACTCCATGATCTCTGTGTTCCAGCATTTGGCCACCCTCACAATAAACACAGCTGGAATAAGGACATTCACATTCATATTCTATTTGAAAGGAGAGAGGAATGGCTTTCCATGCTACTTAGGTCCCACATGAAGGCCTAACACAACTAGAACACAGTCTCTTGGAATTTTGTATTAGGAAGCTTGTTGAAGAAAGGGCTCTATCATGTTTTACAGGATAGCAAGGTTCAAGTAGGTAATAGAAATACATTCCTGTTTCATGACCTGAACTTGCACGGAGCTGTTTGAATTTGACTTATCTTTTTGTCTGAGCTTTAGAAATATCTAGATAATGGGAGATTAACCTAAGGAGAACCAGCAGGCTAGTTAAGCTGTTGTAATGATTACACGAGGTAGAAGTCTCTCTGCAGGGACATAACATAGGCTTTTAACACTGATCCATTCATTACTTCTGCATTAAAGCATTTGATATAGGCATGTATCAGTGAGCTTAAGAACAAAATGTGATTGGTTAGGTAGCTGCATCTCACATTCATCCATTGCATAACAACAAGACTGAAGAAGATAAAAGATGCTTACCATTATCATTGCCTTGTTTAATTTCCTCGGCAGTTCTATCAATTAAAACATACAATGACCAAACAACACAGGTAATTGCAATTATGTGGAATGTGACTGAACAAACTATTTTCCGCCTTTCACTTGTTGTCATTTGTAGTTTCTCCCACTGCAAATAAAAACAAAAAAGTAATTAAAAAAAATCAGACTTGTAAGATTTTACGTTAAACTGATTAGACCATTCTGGCTCTTCCTACCAAAAAAGCATGCTGTAATAGAATTATTTTTATAATACACATTTACAGTCTTATTTTTATACACTTTTATTTTATATATATATATATTTCTATACACTTTTATTTTTATAATACGCATTACAGTAGTATGGGTACTGTCACTGTAAAATTTACAATTACCTCATTTTCACAGATTCAGAGGAATGAAGAGTTCTGTTCTGTTTCTGTTTGCTTGTAAATTATATCTAAAGTAACTTCATTGCAGTACAGCCCTAACATAATACACAGATAAAAATCTATATATTTATTTTAACTTTACCTGATGCACACTTCTGGTGATGGGAGAAGGCAAAAACCCAAACATTAGCTTGTAATACTTAAACTATTCTCAGCTATTCTCAGTTGCTTAAAATTAGAGGAATGCAGCTGTGGAACAGCTTTCCCATAGAATAAAAACATATGAAATGCAACTGCATTGAGGATTAAATTCAATAAACTTGAAAAGATGATTATGTGGAAATGATCATACATGACAGCAGTCAAACAGGCTCAGTAATGCAAGGAGGAACTTCCAGGCACATGTTTGTGAATTATAGCACTAAATCCTAGCTGAAGCTAAGGGCTATATGAAAATGAACTAGGCCATTCTCTGCATTTGAACAGTGAAACACTTGAGGTGATTTTTTTTTTTTTTTAATTATGCTCATGAAGACTTTTTTTCAGCACTTCTTTAAAATAAAACCCTTCTCTACTAAAATGATTGCCTTTGAAAACAGATGCAAGAATATATTTAAAAGCAAAATGTCTCAATTACAATGAATAATCTCAGTCCGTTGCTAGCATCTGATGACTGCAACATGTTCAAAACACAGTGCAGCAGTGCCACCTCTCTGCAGCTGTGCTGATGCAGGACTGAAATGTGCTGCAGCATCCACACCCTGGCACTGGTGGACAGCTTCAGTGTGCTAAGGCTGGGTCAAAAACCCTTGTGAGTTCAGAGCACTGAGGTGGTATAAATTGACCTTGAAGGTATGAGTTGGGCTTTGTTTTCCTGGTTGTATGTTTTTTTCCTTTTTTTTTTTAATAAATACTGTTTTGGGGAAATAACAAATTTCTCAAAATTATGGCTAGTGTTAGAGATAACATCTAAGCTAGATGCTTAGACTTTAACCTGTACCAACACAGCCATACTTCTAGTCTGAGCACTATTTACTGTCAGGTCACATTTCTGCGGAACACAACCAAGCGTCACCAAGAGGGCTAACTCTCAGAAATCCTTCTTCTAGAGCAGTACACACCAGGCCAAACAAATTTCATTTTTTAATGGCAGTTAAAGCTTGCATGTTTCAGAGCTGTTGCCTCAAAACACAATTTTTGGAGCATTTTCTAGCCTTTGCCAGAAATTTATGAACACAAGGCTTAAATAACTGTTTAGAAGAACTGAAATATTTCCTGAATAATACAGAAAGAGACAGAGCTAGCAATTTATTTACCAGCTGATACATCATTTCAATTCCTGAGACAGGTACTCAGGAGTGAAAAATAAGCTTGCTGGATTTTGTATAGCAGTCCGGAAAAGTGGGAGGCATTTAAAAAAAAAAAAAAAGTAATAAAAATTCCCAGAACCTTATGTTCATTGTAGTTCATGTAAGTTGTATTCAGACGTCAGATCAGATAGACTGTGGCACTATCATCACAGTCTTATCATATCACTACAGTCACTAGGTTATACAGCATTTGACCTGGAGACTTTCATCCTTTTTGCAGTGAAAATTCAATTCAAGCCTTGCAACAGACTTTCTTTCCAAAGAAGAAGTTGTCTTTGTCCACCTGAAAAAAGGGATTTTACCTTAACCCTTCACTTTGATTTGGATGCTGTGTGGGAGATCAATGCTGAACATAAAGAAAATGGTGTCCTCAAACACAATTTTTTTGTCATTTCAACTCTGATGCTACAATTTTTGGTCTACTGGAGAGAAAATGCTGTGCTAAATTTTCATTGCTATGAATACTTGTAGTCTCATCATAGCCGTTTTACTCTCTGTGACATATACAAAAGCCTTAGAGTGCTGATCTGAATGCCCAGTTAATTAAAACTTTTTCATCCAGAATTTTAAAGTCAAAGAAGTATAATGCTGGTCCTATTATTCTAAATGTAAATAGGTAGATAAAGGAATAACTTCACAAACTTTTGCTGAGATTTACAAGAAAGGTGTATCATGCAAGGGAGCTAGTGGAATCGGGCTAAAGTAGGCCTTTTTTGCTAACATCCCATGATCAAATCCAGGCAGAAAGCAAGACAAGGCCTACTGGACTCTCCATCCTCTCTCTGTCCCCTTTTCCTCTCCGACAAGACAGCATGCCTGTGTGTCTATTATATCCACACCAGAAACAGGCTGGCTGTCAGGAGAATGGGAAAGGCCAGCAGTACGTGGGTGGTTATAGAACTGGAAGACTGTGCAGAGTACCTCACACTCCCCGTTGGGATACCAGAAAGGACCAAGGAGAGACTCCTGCTCACAGGGAGAGATGCTGGGGGATCAGAGTGCTTGAGAGCATTTTACAACTCTTTATGTCTCCCAAAGCCATGCTTCTGTTTCACCCTGCCCTAGCTGCAGTCCCAGTTCTCTACTCCAGCCATCATGGGCTGTGCTCAGAAGGGGAAATTCAATTAAACTTTGTGCTCCACTCCTGGTGATCCCTGTGGTAGCTGAGGTAATTTTCTTGTCCTGCTCATGTATTTCAACTTGGCTGAACAGAGCGCACTATGAGACTACTGTTACTCTCTACTGGATGAGTGATATTAGTAGATAAACCAGCAATTTAAGTCACTCTGGAACAGAAAAGTGCAATTCACTATTTTAGGATTATTGCAATAGGCTTAAATCTAAAATTTAACTGTTACTGTTAGCACATACTTACTTGCATAAAAGCACTGTTGTGTGAAATAAAAATTGATTGAAATTCCATAGCAAAGTCTATGAGACAGTGATAGATTGAGCAGTGAAAGCATCAGCCCCTTCTACTCGTGCTTTGTTAGTCCAGGACTACATATAGCCCAAGTTGAGTAAGTTTGGCAGCTGCTATCCTGTCACACAGCACATTAATGCCTCCTTAACCACTGATAGATTCACCCCTGCTGTATTTTGAAGCTTCTGTAATTCTCATGGCTCTCTACATTCGCTATATGATGGCAAGATAAAAATAAATTGCATCACATTTTATTATCTTCATCAGTGATCTGGAAAAATGTACAACCACAAGGCTGATGACACAGGCATGCCAGAAAAATAACAAAAAAGTAAGTGCCTAGATGTAATTTTCTTTGGAAACTTATATACTAGTACGCCTAAGGTGCTGTAGGGACTGGAATAAGAGAAAAAGAAATGGAAGACTGTAACAGCCAGAGGAGACATTTATAATGACTTGCAAATTATTAAATCACTAAACTGACAGACAAACACTATAGTTTTTGCCCAGCCTCCTCTGAAGCACCCCTTCACTGTCGTACATCTGATTGTCACCATCTACAGATTCTTTAGTCCTGGCAGCTATACAAAGACAGGCTGGAGATCATCACAGATGCAGATGGTTTAATGTCCTGCAAATACAAGCAACTGCATGAGTATCATTATGCTCCACATAACAGGTGTGCTAAAACACTTCATAACATCTAAACCACAAACCTCTTACACAAGTGACCGAACAAATCCACAACGCAATATGTATCCCGAGAAGAAAGCTTGAAATACCTCCAAGCACATTTTTATTTTCTGAATCAGCTTTCTGAACATTGCACTTGCACTGTGCTCTGCAAAACACTGGAGGGTGGTAGGAGACTGTCTACCAGCCTCAGAGGTTCCTACCAAGAAGCCAGAATGAACCGAGTGACAAAAGGAAGAAGCTGGACTGTAAATGCAACCAGAAACACTGCTCCTACCCCAACTACTACTTACAGGTACTTCTAAAACACGATGCGCACCTCAGCCTGAATTCCCATGCTTTGCTGCCAGCAAAGTTTGTAATAATATTGAAAGTGTCAGCTGTAAAACTGTACACTGTTCTAGGATTCTATCCCATGTTTTAGCTTTGTTTCTTAGACTATCTTGCTCTGAAACTTAAAGGGAATGGTAACTGATTTCATAACCTACTCTTGCAATTACAAAATGCAGTCATGAGTCTTCTGGGGAAAGAAAAAAAATTTAAAAGGAAAAAAAAAATAATAGCCTGCTCACATGCAACATCTAAATCATACGTAGCCAACTACTTCCCTTTCCTGTAACACAGTCTGTGAAAATCCCTGGTATTTATTTTAAGGACCACAATTCACCTCCCTGCATATCACTTCTAATAAAAACTTGGTTAATCAATATGCAACAAATAAATATGGATTTTTTTTTTAATATCCTCTGAAAACAGATTGTCTGCGGATGTAAGGATGCTGCTTCATACTCTAGAGATCCCCATTCAGCCTGTTTTCTTATAGACAGAAGTGAATCTGCCATTTTAATTCCCTCTTATACATTAGGCTTGCTGCAAAGTGGTTTCATGACGGCCAAATGCAGAACCAAAAGCTTCACACTGCTCACACAAAAGCTGTTACCACACCATCAAATTGCACTCTGCAAAATTTGCTGCTGGTGTTCCTTTTCCCTCCTTCAAGATTATAGTTTTTCTCTCTGCCTGCCCCCATCCCCATTTTGTGTCCGCATGTTGCTTCCTGCTAGTGGTAATCTTCTTCACTTTGGCTACAAAATTTTGTCCTCACAGATTTCCTGAACCTACTCTGTATCTACTGCAGGTTTGCAGATTCACAGCTCTCCCCGAGAGGGGCTCATCACTGAGGCTGCCAAAATGAAAGTGAAGTTAATGGGCTGCTTTGCAACATGCTATGAATTCTTGGACCTTTAATTCCTGGGTATTTTCAGGAACCCTATTTTTAAGAGTTGCACGTAAAGAGGCCTGACAGAGGAATCTGGTACGAGTATGACATTGCTCATATTGAATGTTTTTCCCGTTCTGACATTTTTATCCCTATCCATCACTTAGCAAAAAAAAGAAGTGACAACAAATGTAATGTAAACAGCACCCACAGCTGGAAGGACTTCCATCTGTTCTCACCCAGAGCTAAAGTCATCATGCGACATTTTCTGAATTCATTCTACAATCTAAAGAAAGACTTTGAGCCAACCTCTATCTTGAAATTATCATGCCTGCAAAATGAAGGCTAAAATTATTTACTAGAGTCTGTCGTAGAAACTGCATTATGCACAGTTAATGTCTTTAGGAATAGATATGCACAGTTATGTATCTAGGAATATACAGAGGAGCACCTTTCTTATCTCAAACCGGGCCTGAAGGACCTAGTCAGCACTTTTGAAAAAAGCTCTTAAGATATGGAGGAATGTGTGATGAACTGAGCCAAGCAGTGAAGATACGTCAGTAGTCTGAGCATGTAGCTCAAGAGTTATTCTCTGTGGTTTAGGGAGGGTTTTTTCTGGTCACTTGTTGCAGCATTAATTGGCTCAGGCTCCACAGTAAACTGTACACTACTATCAACCAGCTGGAGGAAAGCAGCTGCAAAGGTAACTTGCAGGAATGGAATTTGTGCATTGAGTAGAGAAGGAAGAAATAGTAGTAATGAGGGACAAAGAGCCAACACACATGTTGGAAGAACAAAATAGCCTCATGCAGATTTGAGTGTTTGACTTCAAACCTTATAATTTGAATAAAAGCATTTTGGGCCACTCTGCACTATCTAAACAACATATGGTTGCAGCCTGTGCCTGAGGGACTGCATCTTAAAGAAGGACAAGGCTTGTCTCACTGCATCCTGTGCCAAGATGAGAAGTGCCCCTCATAAGAGTTGAACAGAATGTGCCAGGTCTGATGGCGGGAAAGAGAAGGGTTTGGGCCATGAAAACACCTCCTCCGCTTTCTTTTCCCCAAAAACATCCAGAGCACATTCAGAGAGGAAGAACTGAGCAGGTTCACAGAAAATGTATTTGTCATTGCCTTTTGTCAAAATGTACAACCCAGAAATGAAACTCTTCTAAGGATCAAGAACAGAAGATCAGACTTAGACCCCTTCTACATTAGTCTCTGAACACAAAAATAAAATAAATTTTAAAATCCCATGTCATATGGGGCAGCATATGCACAATCTTACCTCGACCTAGTCAACTCATTAGATGAGCTGGTACAAATCCTCCTGTAGCAAACTTGTCTGAAGTGTACATAAAATCTATTTTTGTCCCTAGGTGACACTAAACAAACCCAGCTGGATTTCAAATTTATGTCTGTCTTGTACTTAAAACACCTATTAGAAGTTTAAAACTAAACCAGAAATGGGTGCATTTCTGAAAACAAACACACTTTAATTCACTTTTATCTGTGATTTGCATGCCTAGAGTAATAAAAGAACTACATAATGAAAAATCTCACTTTGATTAACACCTTAAGATTATCATCTGCCAAGAAGTAATAATTCAGTTTTATCAAAATCAAGACAGCTCTATATTTCTTTTTAAAGTGACAATTAAAAGAACTGGACTTGAATGCAATAATCAGTATGCACTCCTCACAAACTTATTCAATTTTTAGCTGTGTATGTCATCAATTAGCAGACTATTAAAAAATGTAAAACAGTGATATTAAGTAATTTGAGAAGATCATTTCTACAATGAAGTAGCTAGTTTTTCACTCTGGAGGTACTATTGAGTGTACTTGTCATTTACCAACCAGAAGAACTTCAGTACCTGCATCGTAATCATCCCAAGAAAAAAAAAAAAAATGCTAAGCTTAGGAAATACAAGAATAGCCAGACCTCAAGTCCCTCTCACCCAATGCTCTGTCTTGGGTGGAGGCCAATACCAGATGCTTCAGAGAAACATGCAAGAAACACCATGGCAAGTAATTATGGCATAATCTCTCCATATCGGGAGCTTCTTCCTAGCTCCTATCTGCTAGAAATTATTTTACATCAATATACAGAACGCAAAAGTACTCTACAAAATGTTTACTTTCCAAGCATCATCTTTGAATGTTGAAACATTAACCAATTCTTTCTTCAACAGAGGTCTTCAGCATGATCAGCCTTTGGTTCTATCATGAGCTTCTCTTTTACAATTGTTTCCTTTCTTGTCTTGTCTGTAAGATTTTTAAGATCATTGCCAGCATATTACATTTCAGCTACCTTATACATAAGATAATCCTGACAGATAAACCACAGGCAAGACATTAAATGACTGGTAAGAAGTGAACTATCACCATAATGCAAAGCTTGTAAAAACTATGGGGAATGCATGGTACACATCTAGAACTCTAGAAAAGATTTATCTTAGATGCCTGGGCATATGCTTTTATTACTCAAAAATCAAAAAACAAGCTGCATGAGAGCAACCCATAAAGAAGCAAGAAAATTAGGGGTAGAATCTATGTCTCCACTAACCTTTATCACAGTTAGTCAAGAACAGAAGCAGATGTTACTGTCACCTGCTCTCTTACAGTATTTCTATAATCATTCTCTCTATCAAATGGATCTAGTTTGTGTGCCATTTTTATTCTCTCTGCAGCTAGTCATTTCCCACCTATCTACTCTGTCTTTCCATAAGAGCAGCATATCTAGTTGAAAGCATGGCATTTTCTTCCACAGTCACTAAGTAGGAAATGCCTTTAAATCACAATTCAGGTCTCAAACAACATTAACTTAGATGCACAAAAAAAAAATAAAAATCAAACTACTATACCACAAAGCACAGATCATAATTTTCCTGCAAGGCGAGTAAAACGGAGATTTCATTTTCCAAGCAAAGCAGGTGGGTGTGCTGCATTTTGTGGTATGCACTCTATGAGCAATTCAAAAGTAGTCATGACACATGCTCAGTGCTGGATTTGGGATGGATTGCGCTGGGGTCAAAGCAACCACAGATCCTTCCTCCACTACAGCAGCCATAACAAACCATCTCCCAACAACCTGTGGCACAGTCTCTGTCATTGAATACCAAGTAGCTCAGGCTCCCTTTGCACACCTGAGTGTATTTTGGTCTTAAATAGTGTGATGGATATGGACAGAAAGCATGGGAGAAATAAAAAAAGGAGAAAAATCAGAGACAAAGGTGGATAGCAACATGCTGGAAAATCAACATCCTATTAGATAGTCTTGTATGCCTCTTCACTTCCTTCAACCTTGTCCAATGAAAGTGAAATTTCTCTGAAGAACTGTTCCCTTTGGAACTTAAGACATAGTTCCTAGATCATAATATATGATAACAGTTTTGGTAGAGAGTCTTTACTTGAATCACCTTCTTTTTGGTATTCATCACAGTGCTTAATTTCCTCAATATCAAATTGTTTAGCCTGCTGAGAAGTATCTTGAAAATTTCAAAATTGGAGCTGATGAAATAAAACTGGTGACATCTGAAAAGCTAAACCAATAAATATACTTTCTATTTATTTCACTGTAGTTATAAATGATGTCTATAGAGTCTTCTCCAGGACTTACAACAGAATATTAGTTATTCCACCTAGAAAATATTTTTCACCTAAGTTTGCCTTCTCTTACACCAGTGCAAGCATGAAAATTCTCATTGCTGTCTTCTACTAAAAGTATTTGGTCTTCTTTATTTGCTAATCATGTCCTTGATTCTCCCACTTGATATAATAATAATTTAAACACTCTTTCCAATATGTACAATTCCTTAGAGTTCCAATTTGTATTTTGCAGACTCAAAACCTAAAGCCATTTACCTGGAGAACTTACTGCGCAATCTGGCCTACTGAAGAGTATGTTACATCACTACAGCCCAAGGCCCTTCATCATCATCATGTGTCCTAACAGAAATGAAGATAAGCATAGCAGTAAGTGGAGGAAGGAAGGGTACAAAAGTACCTTTGGGTGCTCAGGTGTCTTACAAGAAAAGAAGTACAGTTGAGTGGAAATGGACATACCTGAAAGTCCCTGAATGAATAGTAGCCATTTGGTACTGTTGGATGAACCTCAAGAACATCTTGTCTTTTAATCTCATTTTCTATCCTTCACTTACATAGATTAAATATGGTCTTACCAATTCTCCCTGCCTCCAATACCCACTAAATTAATAGTACAAGTGAACTTGAACAATAGTGGTTTTTTTGTTGTTTGTTTTGTTGTTGTTTTTTTGGTTTAGTTTTGTTTTGGGTTTTTTGTTTATTTGTTTTGTTTGTTTTGTTTTTTTTAATATGGTCATTATTTTCTTCCTAAAGTTGTAAGAGCAACCTATCTACATTGTATGGAAAAAGTAACTCAACTTCTGAACTTCCCTTAACCAAATAAGTCTGAATCATTACAAAGATGTGGCTTGGTTTAAATATCTTTGTATACCAAACCCCTGGTACTTTTAAATATATTTGTGTTTAAACATATCTAGATATATCTTATTTTTGCAACTACCTACCCACTATATATGCACCTAACTTGCCACATAACCAAGATTAAAAAAAGGAGCTGATGCACTTCATTATCTACAAATAAGACTGAATACTGATTTCCCAATGAATAACTACAGTTATTTTCTTTGTCTCTTAATTTTCCCATGAGAGAGATTCTTTTGATCCAATTAAATGAAAATGAAATTAGGAAATTTGTGCTGAGGAAAGGCTACAGTAATTAACACAAAACTACAGCCCAGTGCTCTAGCAAAGAGCTGAGGGAAACTATTCGTTCTGAAGGATCTCCAGCAAATTCCATGCATTCCAATTTTGCCACATACGAATTGGAGCAAATGAATAAAGATGTAAATACCTGGAGGAAAAGTATCTTTTTTTCCAAGTAATTTTAATAAAATGCTACAGGAATAAAAATAAATTAACACCGAAATAATAAAATATACAGGATAAACTGATAAGTATCCCATTTTATCATAATTTAGGTCAGGTACCATATTTCTATGTTCAAGAAAACATTACTATGTTCAAGAGAAGCCATTTTTTGCATGTGTTCTACCAACAAGCAAACATCAGCCTGTGAACTACAACTCAGTTCAGATCATTCTCATATCAGTAGTTCCCAGGCAAAATAAACCTGAGGCAAATAACCAAGGAAAAATTGTATGCATTAGTTATGTGAGAGATTAATACATACATTAATCAGATCATTAATAGCAGCCCACTCCTATTAGAGCTGGTAAAATTCCTAGATTAAAAACTGCATTGTTAGAGAAGTCCATTAATAACAATGACTGGTTTAGGCCAATGTTTGGGTTGATTATGCTCTTTAAATTTTATATTACTAGCTATACATTTTGTCTCAGGGCACCATTCCGTTTATATTTTTTTTAGCTGTATAGCCAGTATCAAGAGATTGTCTCAATTATTTTCAATGCTTCAGCTACCAGCTCCTCCTCTGTTATAACTATGGATGAGGCCAAGCTGTAAAAACAGAACACTGAAAGGGCTGAAATTAAAAAAAATGAAAGAGAGACCCCAAATACTTAAAAATAACTGAGAGGCTGATAAACTGCAGGATAGGGTAGGGCCCTTTAAATAAAATGAACATTAAACCTTTTGATGCAAGGTGCATCTGTAATACAGCTCAGACCAATTGTTTATTTCAGCCTCAGAAAGCACAGAAAGATTTGTACCTCCCAGAGCTCATGTTCATGGTTCTGTGCAGTAGTGGATAACATCAGTAATACCCAGAGCTGCACAAGCTTCTGAATTCCCTTTGCTTTTGTTAAGGCTATCAAGCAGCAGAAGAAGCAAATTTAGTTACTAGCAGCTAATTAGAAGGGGAAACATTTTCATTTAATTTTCTGATATAAGATTTTTTTGTTTGCTTCTTAAAAGAATGCAAGTTCAAAGCAATGACAATAAAAACATCTTGTTTCCCCTTGAGGAAGGATGCTGCTTATGGGGGAGTCCCAGGAAAGTACCATAGTAAGATGGCTTCTTGCAAGCCTAGGGGTATGTTATGAAGGTTTCAAGGTGTGAGGTCAGCATCTTTAGTCAGAAGTCCATGGGAACTGGAACAGCTGTGTGAATAAAAGCTGTGTTGAATGGAAGGGAAAGAAATATGAAGATAGAAAGCTAACCCAAATTCTACTACTATAAGAAAGGTAGAAGTAAAGGTATTCTTGTTACAGTACAAAATGCAAGACAACATTACTCTGCAAACTATAGCATGCTATCTATATACAGATAAATTAGTAGTAATGCTCTATTACTCTCTCTCAAAAACTAGGAACACAATGGTCTGAACAAAGCAGTTCCTTGCATCCTCAAGGCATCACAACAGGATATAAATGCTATAGAATTATTTTTACCTTAAAAGCTTTAATATACACGTTCTCCCTTGAGCACAAACTTATTTGCTATAATGACATGATAGCCAATAAGAAAGTAATAGCTTTGTGCCTTTGTGCATACTGGTGAATTGTCTGACCTCACGTATTACAAGAAATTATTTGAGGCTAGCGATGTTTTGAGACAGTTTACTGGAAGAAAAAAAACAGGGGAGCAGGTTGCCTTGACAACTATGTGCTGCTGCACCAGAAATCAAAAGGAAATGTAGGATCTTCTCCTCCGTTAAGGACTGCAAAGTATTCACCAAATTGGGTTAAAAGAGAACTAATCTCACAGCAGTCAATGTTACCTGACCTATGTAATATTAGCTATGACTTCTTATCATGAGCCTTATTAGAAAACTGATGAAGAAGCCAGATGGTTCATACTTCACAGCACAGGGCAATAAGAAGCAAACAGCAAGCGATACAGTAATGAGTGCTCAAAGTTTATTTTTTTTTTCCTGAGAGACTCTGCAGGTCACTTCTAGTTCTGAGTGTCTGCTCTGGTGGGAGAAGTGGTTTATAATGGCAACCACCTTTGATTTCATAGCAGGATTGTACAAATATGTCTCTACAGGCTATATCACTTTCAGGAGTGAATGCCATATTCTTAAATAAGGAATGTAAATATGAATTATCCAGCTAGCATTGAACCAAAAATAAATCAACACCCTTAACATATTTTGCCATCATTGAATGTAACGTGCATGCTACCAGATTTTATATAAAAAAAGATTTATCCACAAAGCACCCAGTTATGCATCTATTCCTCCAGGCAGTCATATTTTTTAAGATTTACTCTTTTTATAGGTCTACACTGAGTACATAGAAGGGAGCTGAATCTGGTGCTCTTCACACATTACCTAACGGTTCTAGTGACTGGATTTATAGTGCAGGTGATGACTGTTTTGTTAAAAAAGGCTCCCCATACAGTTTTCACTCCAACAGAGGGAGGAGAAGCAGATATGTCCCTGCTTTAGAGTGAAACATTAAGTCTGGGAGGGACTTAAATTTTTTGCTTTAGACTTTCCTTTTGTCTACAACAGCTATCAGAGCAGCATTCTGATTTTCTTCCCTTTTAAAAAAAAAAAAAAATAATAAAAGGAGCCTGTAGAATTGCTGATTTCTCTGCCTTACAGCTGGGCATTAACCCACAAGTTGTCTGTTGGCTCAAACTCTCCATCTTAATTGGTTACACAGGTCCTACAGATCTGACTGTCTTGTTGCAAACAGAGTATCTTTAACCTACTATACAAAAACTAAATATTTGCTTTTGATCCAATAGTTAAATCAGCATCATACCAAACAGTTGAAATCTTCCCCAGACTGATTTAACTAGTCAATATCTAATCCTACCACAAAGGGGCACTGATACGCTTGAACTGGATTTTGCTTCCTATGGAAATTTGAGTTACGCCAATTCCACAACTTCTCTCCAGAACCTAAATACCCTGCTCTGGGCAGTCATGAAGCACCTATCTCCATCTGAGACTTAAACCTTTGAATCTTGTATGGGAGTTAAAGCTGGCATAGACATTTTATCACTCTTACTACAATCAGTTTATTTACAAAATAAATGATACCAAGAGGAGAGATAGCTTTCCTGTCCTCTCCTCTGACGATAGCAGCTGGGTACACAAGAAATTCCACAAAGTTCAAGAGTGTAAAACCCAGCCAAATGCACCTCATATCCGATACAGAAGTGCTATCTATCAGTATATAAACAAATACAGGACACAAGAGGAGTAAACACTTAGATGTACACATTCAAAATAAACAAGAAGACAAAGTTTCTCTCATTATCAGTATTTTAAGATTGGCTTTGTTCTGTTTAGTTTAACTGAAAATTATCACTCTGTTCTAAAAGAACAGTCCTAATCCTCTATTTTTAAAGGGAGAAATTCAGATACCATTTCAATCAGGAAGAAAATCAGCCTTAACCAGTACATTATGCTTTCCTAAACAAAAAGTCAACTCACTCTTCCTTAATGACCAAGAGTAATGACATGGTAACAATACGCAATATTGCTTATGCCTCACATAAATAAGACATTATTTGTAAATAATTTCAAAGATAAAACCAAATCAACAGAGAAAATGGACATACCTGACACCACAGAATAATCTGTTGGAATAATGTATCAAAGTCAAGCATCTCATCAGACACCAGAAGTCTTAAATGGACAGCAATGAAATATGAAAAGTATTTTGAAGTATAGCAAAACAGTGTGGAGATATCTCAATTTGAAGATATTTCTGCATTTTAAGAACCTTTTAATTTGACATTTTAATCCATTTCATACTCACAGTATTTTCATTCAGTTCCTGTTTCTACTGTCTTCAAACACCAAATTCAGGAGCTATGAAATGCTGATGCTACTTTACCAGGTTTACATCTTTTATAAAGTGGTTTTCTCAGGATGAAGCTATTACCTGAGAGAGCTCAATAAGGAACTCACACAAGCTTCTTGCCACTAATTCCTTCCATGATAAATAAAGTCACTGTATAAATGAGAAATTCTGCATTATAGATTGCAAATGCTGAAAGGTAAAGCTACAAATGCAACTCTATTTTTTATAACCTTAGATAAACATAACAGAGACCATGAAAAATAAAGGAATGCTTAACATTTAATCTATAAATTTATATTTAGTCAAGTGATTAGACCTGTTCAAATACATGAAACATTTGCAATGCCTGTTGATCAATGCTTAAAAGGATTACTTCAATGCAAAGACTTACCAAAATGATTAAACTAAGTTATATTTGATGTCTGGTGCTTTTAGGGATTCTGTAATTAAATAACTGTTGCATATTGGCACAAACCTATTGATTTAATAGATGTATCTTGATTTATGTTAACTTAGTATGCTGCACATTGTCACTTACAGGTGCTAACACCTGTACAACATGATATTCAAACATGGTTTTACTATAAAACCCTAGACTTCAATTAAAAAAAAAACCTGTTAGGAAACACTGAGGGTGCATGAAGGACTGAGGCATGAAGAAAGATAGTAATCCGCCAGCTGAGTCAAATATTTTGCTTTATATTTAAATTCTTCTTTTGTGATACTGCAAAAACAAAAATATAGATACCTATAATTAAGTTCTGTGGTCTCTAATTTTTCCTTTCAGGAGATCAGCATTTGGAATGTTACAGTGTTGTAATGATAAAATTAGTCATAAAGAAGCAGTGCACAGTCAAGTCCTAAAGTATAGAATCTCACATCATGGCGAAGTCAGAGATTAAAAATCAAAACTGATGGTTGAGAAGTGTGACCCTTTAAATTGTAGAATGCCACTTCAAATCCAGGTCTAATGGCCATGGAAATAGCATCTTCTGGAGCTGGCGAGAAACTCTCACTGTAGGGGAAATTTCCAGGCTTTTTTAATGAGTTTCTTATGGAAATGAATAGGTACTCTTCTGTTGGAACCAAATTTGTGGTCTTTTCTTCAGGAAACATGGAAATGAAATCTGTTTTCAGAATTCACCAAAGTTTAATAGCAAAATAAATACTGTTTCTACCCGGCATATGGCAAAGCTGATACAAATTGCATCATTTTCAGATATAACTGCCACTGTTATATCACAATGTACTTGTCATTATGATCTGAGAATTCATCATTTTCTATCCTTAGGAGATTTGGGAAATTTTAATTCACTGCTGCCAGGCTGGGATTAGTGCTGGAGACTGAAGACTCTCAGTCTAGTACATAGCGAAGCCTCAGCAAAACCTAAAGCTTTCAAGAAGGTCTAGAAGTCCTAAGGTCTCTGTAATGATTTTCAGATCTTGCAACAAGGAGACATGACCGGAGAGCTTTAGCTTTCTGAGCTGCCTGTCCCATAGCACTGTGATCACTAGTAACCAGTCTTCATGCCTTCTTCTGAAAACCTGGACTCCTAGGGAATGTACCACAACTGAGGTTCTGAGCTCCATAAGAGCTTACAAGAAACTTGACAGTGTTTCACTGGAACTTCCCACTTTTGCAAAATATATGTTTTGACAAAACAGCACTTTCAGTGAGTTTTATAAAAGATAGTTACCTGTCAGCTGTAACTGGGTGAAAAGTTACCAGTCAGCTGTAACTACCCAGCAGGGCTCTTGATGATCGCTTTGTCCTCCCTTACCTTGTCTTTGCTACAGCTCTCAAAAGCTTGGTTTACAAAACAGCTTCTTGTAAAATATTTAGTGCTTTGTAAATTTGTGAACAATGGCAATGGTGCATACACTTACTTGGCACAATATGTTTAGTTTAATGTAACATGTGAAGGGTGTCAGAGTTGAATTCTATAAATGCGAAAGAATAACTGGTTTTAACTTGAAAACTTTGGAAATTTTGGAAAAGGTTTCCAAGTTTTGGTTTCTAAAATGGGTGTAAATTATAAGAAATGATCTGTAATTAGACTTTGGGTCCATACTATATAGATAAACCTGTGTTAGCAATGCATTTGAAGGGGATAATACTATCAGCACTTTTTGTCAGGCAGATAAACTAAATCTGAGTATTACTTTGAGCAGAAACAGAAATATCCTGTCTGAAAGAAGAGGCTCATCTTTGCTATGTCAGAAATCAAAACCTCACCTGAGAACCAATGATAAGATGAATAAGGTGGCAGCAAAAAAAAAGGGGGGGTGGGCAGCAATTATGAGACACGCACAGTTAAAGGTGTCTACTTCTGATATCAAGTTATGCATATTTTTCACTCCTTTTTAAAAAAAATAATTTTTTAAAAAGATGCTCTATCTATTGTCTAAGGCAATCAGGAAGAGGCATTTGTAAAACATACTGATAATTGTATATTCTCTTGGGAAAAGTGTTGCAAGTGTATTTGTTAGATGGAAGGTTAAACCAATTTGTGTTGAAAATAGAAATGCATATACAGAAAAAAACCTCAAAAGGTATGCTACAGGCAGGAGATTTTATATAATTATCTCCTTCCTGTCACATTAGCTAAAATTTATCTGCAATTACTAAAAACTAAGTCAATATAATTAAGTTTTTAGCCATCAGTTTTTTTATTTACATCTGTTCCAACTTCCAGTCTACCTGACAAGATCTACCTAGCAACTGAGAACTGTGTCCTTTCCTGTCACAAGCTTTGCTTGTCAAATCAATCCCCATTCTCTCTTCAAAAGTGGTTTATCATCAGGGACTTACTAGACAATTTCTCTGGATGGGAATTGAGAAGGAATTTCATTTGCTCTCCTTTCTCTGAACTACTACCTGTGCAAAGCTGACAAAAACAAAATGTCTTTTGCCATCTAAACACTTTTACATATGCATACACTAGTTATAAGCTAATAGTTTCCACATATTTTTCAAGGGATTTCACACTGAAATTTATTTTAAATTAAAACTTGCCCTGTTCTAGGTTAACTCAAACTTCAAAGATGCAACAAAACCCAAAAAGGATAAGAGCATTTTTAGGAAAAAATCAGAGGATAAATTATTCAATACAAAGAAAACAAAGCCCACATATATTTAACAAACTGTTCTCCTTCCCTGTACCGAAAACCCATGCACTGTTACATTGATTTACCCTGGAAAACAGATGAGCGCGAATAACGTACATTTGACTTTCAGGATGCAAGGTCGCCCTGTAGTTTAGATTCCATTAACTAATCTTAATCTACGAGTGATTAATTTACCCACAAGTGTAACAGTTAGAACAGATGCATATAAATTGATTGACTGTGTTACTTTATAATTGCTATGTGTAAGTTGGTATACATGTAATTCTCAACCAGAAGTTATGGGCTCAACGTAAAAATTACTGGGTGAACTGGACTGTGTTATTCAGGAACAAAACATGATGAGTAACGTTTCTTAGTGGCTTAAAAAGAAGCAGATCAGCCAATAACAAAAGCTGAGGATAAAAAATCTGAATACAAAAGCCCATTATTTGTGCATTTATATTGCATGTGTGGTGAAATAGAGTCTTTAGTCCAAATCCTCTGCCTATGTAAATTAACTGACTTAAATGTAGAAATAAAACCACTGGGACTGATTTAACAACCGCAAATACAAAGCCATTTTGGACAGGCAGATGTTCCTTTAATTGTGCCAGCATTTTGCACAGCTGTTCTGGCCACTTGACACTTGAGTGTAATTAAATTCGAAAGCACCATACCTTCCGAAGAGGTTTGAGCTTGGTCTCCATTATAAAGTCATACTTGCAGAGTTCACAACAGCGCGTGTCTGAGCTCTTAATCCACTGGTGCAGGCAGGCCTGATGAACAAAGCGCAGGGTCCCTGTGCAGCGACATGGTGTGATGAGGGGACTTTCATCATCTCCCTCACAGTGACAGATCCTGACAGGAAGGACAGCAAGAGCTAGTGAGGAAACTTGCCAACCAGCAATTGAAAGGCACTGGTTTATTGACATCACTTTTTCATTTTCAGACTTGACATTCATAAGATGCCAAGACATTTCAGATTGAGGCCCAGGAATATATTTCTTTTTCCTTTCTGCCACTTAGTAATTTCTCTTCACTTAGTTATTTCTCTTTGAATTTGCTACGTGGTCTGAAGGTGAATCAATAGAAATAACACTGTTTTTCCCTTTCACGCATGGCAAAACCTTTAAGACAAATGCCAGTACTCTTTCTAAGAGCTGAATAGTTCTTGATCTGTAAGTAATGCCAATAAAATACTCAATGGTATAAAAATCTATCTCCAAGCTGAAAATATCCAGTATGAAAGGTACAAAAAGTTCCTAGAACACCTCTGGAGTTACACAGTTCAAAGAATAAGACAATAGTTTTGAGTATTCTGGAGTAATGCATATGGCGTATACAGTGCATATACCCATTCACACAGTTTTTAGCAAGCAGGTGCTAAAAAGTCAAGTTAAAAAGTCCGTCCTCTTTTTCATTCTTCACTGTCCCTTTGAAGCAGATAGCTGCATTATCTGGGAAAACAAAAACTACACCTGTAAACAGACCCTAAGGTAGGGGTTCGTCCTAGTACCGTTGTTGCCTTGTAATGGGATACAGAGTTTTTCATGTTGTGGTTTTGCATAAAATGATCAGTGTCCTGACATCACAATCTGGTGGTTTTCTTCTGTGACACACGTCCAAATGTCTTTGCAATTTTTCCCTTTTCCAAACAGACTCCTGATCATATCAGGAAAACATTCACCCATCAAAACCAATGACAGCTTTATTGACAAATGTCTCCATGAGGGCAGAGGATGCTCTATGGTGAGTAGAAGGCTTAACCAAACCCCTGAAGTGAAGGACGTTTACCTCAATGAAGAGTAACTCCCTTCCATCCCCACCTCAGAAAAACACAATAAAGCAATGAATGTCCTAAGAGTCAAACTGGCATGTAAGGGAAAAAAAAAAAAGCTGAAGCCTGAGAAATGTTATTTCAAAATAGAGAAGCAGCAACAACAGCACAGATCCTTGTGTCATGAAAATGAAACTTAGAGCTTAGAAACTTAGCACTTAGGAAAGGCACCCTCAGATACGCGTATGCAGAGGAGGCTGAACACATCTGAAGAATAACTCACCCCTTTGTGCAGAAAACTGCTGCCACACTGCTCCTGGGGTAGGAAAAGGGCTGAGGAGGACCCTGCAGTGAGGTTGTCTTCCTACCAGCCAGATTAAAGAAGAAGGGCAACCTTCTTCACAGCACAGGAGCACCTGGTGTAGGTCAGGAGGCAGCTTGGCAAAGATACCCTGTGGAAGACTGGCTACAGCACAGCTCTGAGGCTGCCAAGCCTACAAGCAGGTGGAGGAGGATGTTTCAATGTCTAATTGAAAGATCCATGTATCAAAACCAGCAGCTTCACTATTCTTCCATGATATAGCATGAGACAAAAAAAAAAGACCAACACCAACCAACCAACCAACCAGAAACAGCCAAAAAAATGAAGGTCTGGGCACCTCGTGCACAAAAGCCAGGTTTTCAGTGTTTACAGTGGTGCCTGTAAACTAATTGGCATCTTATACCCCATGGGAGTAGAGGGAAGAAAAAAATACCCACAATTTCTATCTTGCACACATTCATTTTTTTTGTGAGACACATTTTACGAGAAGTCAATTTATAGTCTTTTTTTTTTACTAAACCAGCCAAACTAGGTGCATCAGTGGCTTAGCTCTTATATGGAAATTGTCTGTGGGCTGACTTCTTATTGAGCCTGTAGCTTAGGGAGAACTAAATTTTCAAAACAACAAATAGCTATTTTGTGAACAAATGTATTCCCAGCTGAGAGTTACATACACCCCCATCATTTTCTTTTTAAATTAAAGCTATTTCCCAAAGGAAAACTAGTATTCTTTATTCATTTAAATTCAAGCTATACATAATTTATTTTACAGGCTTAGCATTTAAACTATTTAGAAATTAGACAACTAAGCTCTGTACCCAAGAGCCTTTTTTCTACTACTGCCAGAATAGTTTAAAATTATTTTAAGAGCTAAAACACAAGATTAAAACTCCACTGGGATCTTAAAATAAAGTGACATTGCAAATCTGAAATTAATAGAAGTATTCTTCAGTAGAAATACTTTTACAGAAAAAAACACTATATGAACTATACAACTATTTGTTCTTTCATTGTATAGAAGTTACAATCTAAATGTATAAATAATAGATTGACATTAAGAACCTACATTATACAGAAGCTCCAGCTAAATAATCTCATAGCCTCTTCCAGCTTTCTAACCATGAAATATGTAATGAGAATAAAAATGAACTTCAAATGGAATTAAAGTCCAGAGAAAATAACCAAAGGCATGGTTTTCATTAGCTTGAATGCTTTTTGGTGCAATTTAGCTCTTCATTATTTGTTTAGCCAAAAGAAATTAGCTTAAAAGAAATTTGTGCTACATAAACTTGCAGTCACGGCCTTTAAAGACATGTGGGTGCCTAAAAGCTATTGAAACAGACTGTTTGCTAACTGCTTGAATTTTGTACATCTTTGCCCTTTGCTGTATTTATCTATCATGTACAACATAAATATCACAAATTATAAAAAATAAATTATAAACCATGGTTTTGAAAAATATTTTGTGCAAATAGAACTGAGGTAGGGATACAAAACATAGACTTATTTGAGTGGTATCTAAACAAAGTCAGAGACAGAGAACTTCAGTTTTAGTTTCTTATTTTTACATGATCAAAACTGTTCAAAATTTTCATCCATCAGATTGACTCTTTACAGGGCTGACCTTATCATGAGAGTAAAATTTGCTTACATACTTTAGAAATTAGTTGAATGAAAAAATCCCACTCTCTACTATAAAGAAAAAAAAATAGCTAAATCTATACTGATTTATATACAAATTGTAGCACAACACTGATCATGGTCAATAGCTGCAGTTTCAGCTGTTCAGACACACCTACAGAACCTCCATACTCAGCTTTTCTCACGTTTCTAGTCCTTTAATAGATAAATGGCCTTCATTATAGAGCAATACTTTTGACTACCCAGAAACAGAGGGGAGGAAAGGAAGTCAGCTATTTGACCAAATCCTTTTAGTTAGAATCCTTTTGTAATCATAAATTAAGCCTACATAATTATTTTTTTTGTAGTCTTGACAGCTTAGTGTTTTAAGATTTCTTCCTATGAACAGGACCTTACTTGTCTAGGGGAAAAATTGGGTACCAGGCTCCAAAGGAGCTTTTGCTCTATAAATCACGTGTACACCAGACAATACAGCATATATGAGCTATTACATGATCTTCTGATTCAGATATACAAAAAACTTTGTGTGTGTATATAATATACACCTACAGACACATCCCTACAGATTGAGATCACAGAATATTTATTTTTCTTTAAAGAAAGCTCATTGTGCAACATTATGAAATAATACTCTAACAGTGCATTCATTCTTATGCTTAAATTTTAAAATAATTGCATTCAAGGCATATTCAAATGAGAGCCTATTAATAATGAAATGCTTCACTGAGAAACTGTATGTGACAGATTAAACTTTGTACCATAATGACTATGCCAAAAGAACAAGTAAAGTTGCCAGCAGTTTAAGGTGTATCATGTACTTAATTAAAGAGTATATTTACACTATAGATATAGATATAGATATATATTTATGAATGAGATAAATTTCCTATTGGATTGAAATCAAGAGATACTGCTAAACTAAGCACTCAGAAGTGAGGCATCTTAGAAATTTGGTATTGTGGTGTCTTTAATTCCATGACTACAAACTGGTTTACCTTGTTTCTTCTAGTCCTGTTCTTTGCAAAATTTAGAAAGCAGGAAAGGAAGTATGAAACAAGATGGCTGCAGTTTGTAGACATTCATATGCTAATTTGATTTAGGCTGATTTTCAGAAAAACAGCAAGAGCTACCCTGGATGACTGTCTTTCACTTCTCACCAAATTAAGATCTATTTATTTTTTTCTATACAGGCAAACATTTTCTACATAATCTGAGTTTGAAAGGCCAACTAAACTCAGCAAGGAGTTCACACAGAAAATTTTCAGGTTTTCCTGACAGTGGTCTATTCCATCAAAATCATAGTAACCAAAATTACACTCTAGATGGTTAGTTACCACCTGAGCTGCTTATTGCAAGAGATACAGATAGCTTCCAGCAGGTTTGTAGCTTTTTCTTCACATGCAAGGTAACAATTTTACTCTCATTAAAGAGAATAGCTGCTAATCTCAACTCTCATTGGAAAAACAGCAGTTATCCTAACCTGTCTTTCACTAATCCACTTTACTCTATGGTAATTAAGAAAATAGGCCAATTTCTATGCCACTGCAGTGAAGTATAAAATGCATTTATTCTGCAGGAATCTTGTGTGCATTGTGAAAGTTAGTGCTCTACCCTTACCCAGTTGGCAAGCGCTCCTCTATGACAGTATCTGTCCAGGTGATTTCCACAGATTGCTATTGTCAAGGGAAGGTGATTAAGGATAAGAATTAGTTATCATTTCCCTGCTTGTTCTTTGAGCTACATAAAAGCCTTGTCTTTAGGAATAGTGCTGGTGGAAAAGAGTTTGCAGTGATTCTGCACAACCAAAACTCTTCCAGTGGATCCCATATTTGAGATTGGCACCCATCGCAGTACCCAATAAAGTTTTCAAGAATTTTTGGCCATTACATATAGACAAAGGGTTTTACTACAATAACATAGTGCAGATACCTTTTATAGACTTCCTTAAAAATATATCAGGTCACATTTCACCCTTGTTAACAAATGTACAACCTAGGGGAATGCCTCTGAGGCTTTCAAAACCAGACTTGTACATGGGGGAATGGGCATACTGATAATGATGCATGATAATAAATAAATCAGCTCTAAATTACATAAGTATGTAAAAACTATATTGTTCTCAAATATTCCTGGGTGCTATAGAGCTATGTCTATATTAATAAGCATTGCAGTGAAAGCACAGCAAATCTGTTGAAAAAAACACCTAGTGCTAAAAACCTGATACCTACACCAGGGACATCTTGGTGGGGGTTACTTTGATTTGATACTAATTTGAGGTTGGGCCAGGAATATATATCTTTCAGTTTACTTTCACCCAAAGGGAATATAGTTGGAGAACCCTGAGGCAGATCCTCAGAGTGGTCTAGATCATGGTAAAAATAAAGGTGATTAAATGTACTTCAAAAGCATGATCTGTATCTGAACTAAAACACTAATGGAGACCCCTTTGTCTGCACAATTAGGAAGAGCTACTACCTTGTGACTGTGGCATGGTTACTGTCCCAGTGATGCAATTTCTATGCACTGTGAACTAGAGCATGATAATAAACTAATGCAGACGGCCAATACCCATACTGTCATTTTCCTGCAGATGTAAGTCTACCAGTAGAACAGAAAGGTTTTTGAACTTCTAACAAATCTTCCTAATAAAGGGGGAAATACCTTCTCCATATAAATGTGCTCAAGGAAGATAATGCTTATTCCAAAAATATTATTGAAAAGGCAGATAAAATCTTCACCTTCACTGGAAGCATACCTGGAGCCATAATGATTATGCAAAGATAAATTCTTACCCTGTTCAGTGGGTACATCTCATTGCTTTATCTCACTATTACCAAAGCGAGATTAGTCAGGAAGAAATAGCATAGTTGGAAAATGTTTGAACAATTGAATCCCTGGCTTTGATTTTTGGCTGTGAGGATTATTAGCTGCTAGCATGAAATACCCTGAGTTCCTAGGTTGTCTTAATTGGACCAAAAGGAATCAATTCCACAGGTTTTCAAAAGGATGCACAAAATTACTGTTGTTACCATCTGATAACCTTAAGAAAACTGTTCTCCTATCCCAAAAAGGTAATTTTCTGCCAATTTATAAAGTGCTTATAGTGCTTTTAGTTAGAACCTAAAATGAAAGCAAACAACTGTACAAACAGCTCACAGCAAATAATTAACTCATTCATAAAGAGAAACAAACAAACAAACAAAAAAATCAAACTCTGCTTCTGTATAATTTATCGCTTGGGAAAAAAGAAGTTAAATTCACTAAATATGTTCACCCTGCAATAGGCAACAACATGTCATGTTTATCTTGCTTTCATTTTGCAGGCTATCTTTTTTTTTTTTAATCTAATTTCCATTCTTTCCACTGTTAAATCATAAAGTAATCTAAATGACAAATTGGTCTTCCTCTCCATTTAAACACAGTTTGAATGAAGAACATTAATTCTCCATACCGAATGCAATCAATTTGTACACTTCTTCCCTGTCACTCCTGCCCTTCCACTATGTTAAACAGTCAGCTGCCTTTATCTGACTAGAGAAAAAAAACATTTTCAAAATGTTGCACCACACCAATGGAATTTCATAATGGTCTAGGTAAAGCTTTCTCTTGATTTCTGCAAACATGATCAGAATTTGTAACAGACCAAAGAGCAAACATTAGCAAAAGCACATTAAATCTTTTATTTTGTCAACATTTCTTGTTCTTCTATTAATCTTCCATTATAAGTGATAAATAGGATACCTAACCATCTAAAGAGTTACAAGTAATTACTGCCTCAGATACACTTTCAGTGAAACTCAAGATACATGTCAGAAAAGATTTACCGCACTGAACACAGTTCAAAGAACTAGGGACTGCATCTTGAAAAAGGATTTAGGTTTCCTCCCACCTGCCTAGTCAAAGTCAAAGCTTTAAGTAACTAAACTCCCTACAGAATATATGCAAACTTTAAGTATTTAATAACAGAACCCTTAAAACCAAGGGTCTCCTTTTACCCAAACTTTCTAGCAGGAAGCAGTATCTTTTCACATATTTGCATTAAAAATATTAATAGGTTTTGAGAGAAAGAAACAGAAATCAGGACTCAGTTCTTCCCCAGTTAAGTGACCCTAACCCCAACAAAGACAAGCTTGCCTTGTTTTGGCTCTCCTTGCATCTGTCTGAATCAGGGAGAGCTTCCAAAACAGCTTGCATAACCAAGCGGCTAAAGAGGTGACAGATGGGGCTTTGAACCATCAGGCAGAGAACAAACTTAACCAGGACTTCATACTGCTTCAAAGACTGATAAACCACCAGCCCATCATACAGAGGAGGAGATTCCTCAAAAAGCAGGAGATTCCTATCAGAAATTGACCTTGTGAAAAGAAGTAAGCAGCAGTTGCTGAGGAGCCAACATGCAGGACAAGATTCAGAGATTTGTCTCCTAATGAAGGAATATATCATCCTGATACTCCAGGAAGGCACTAACATCCCAGGGAAAAACAGGTTCAAAACCCTCTTCAGCCAAACATTACAGTCTGGCAGTTCAGCATCCTTCAGTTTTTGGTGATTTTGGAGGGCTCTGGATGGTATTTCAAGTCTATCTATTCTGCACTACCATTTAAATTCTTTGCTGGGTCCGGCTTCATGGTTTCAGTATATTCACATATTTCAAATGGATGTTAAATTTCAATGGTAGTATTTGAGCCTATATATCTATCTTCTGTTCACCTTTCTCTTTTTCCATGTCCATGAGGATTGTTTCCTCCCAAGAGGATTTCTGTCTACTCATTTAGTGAGCACTCTACTACTTGAATATTTCAAGATGTAAGTATTTTCATGCAAGATACCACTTTTTCAGGTCCTGTTAAATAATATTATGCAAAAAACCCTGTTACAACACTTCATTTCACAGAGAAAAACTACATAATCTTATTTCCTCAAGTGCAATGTACACTATTTTCCCCATGATTGTATTAACACATCTAAATACCCATATTAGTATTTTCCTAAGTTTATAATGTCCTTCAAATTAATACACTGGCTTTTTAAAGCTGATTTTTAAAAATTTATACCTGAAGTAGATTCTGCAGATTTAATAAACCAACTTCTCCCCATTCTTACCAGCCTTCTGGCATGCTCTACTCTGCTCCTCAGATAAGTGCCTTCCTTTAACTTATTGCATATAGAGTCATTCATAGAGTTCAACAAAATCAAAATTCTACTTCTGATATGCATTTTTTTTCATAGTGAGAAACTTGATCTTATTTAAATGTGTGTGGTTACTTTCAGCTTGCAGTTCAGTGTTATTGCTGAAAAGATTGCACCAGTGCTACAAAAAAATCTTGCACTAAAAGCATAACTAGTCAAACAGAAAATATCTTTAAATTCTTCCAACATAAATAATAAAAACACCGCAACATTAATTCAGAGTCAACACACAAGGCACTTATAATACACTAGTGGCATAACTAACTAACCCTTTTTCTTTCCTGAGTAATGCCTGCATGAAAATCCCTGGGACTAAATCCTCACAATCCATTCACTTTATCGTGTCCCATACCTAGCTCTTCCCCTCAGTGAGATTACCCTCATGCAGAAAGCTATTTCTGAGGTTGTGCCTCAAGCCACATGGCAAATTCCAGAACACAGTATATATGAAGAAAATCTCAGACACAGGGTAACTTAGGAAAAGGTGGACCCAACTCTATGATTTAGAAAGCCTATGCTGTGAATCTCAAAAAAACCAAACCAAACCAAAACAAAAACTAGGTGCCAAAACAACTCAGCATGGTCAGAACTAACTCTATATAGTTGTCCCTAATCCCAGAAGCAGAAACCTTGCCTTCTAATGGACTCCAGAATAAAGCAATAGGTTCAGGGAAGGGAATGTAAAGAACATTGTGGGTGTCATGTCATTGTTTCATCATTTTGGAAACAGAGAAACAGCAACACTAGAAGAGGAAATGTCTTATTTGAAGTGACCAAGTGGCCTGCCTTAGCCTAGCTGAAGTACACATTGTGCCATGGTACTATACTTTATCTGCATGACTAACATGCTTATGCTAGAATAGGATGTGTCCTGTCACATTCCCACTTGTGTGGCTAAAGGCACATTGAGGAAACTGCTTATAGCCTTACGTGCATACATGAATGTGTTTCACTGCCAGTAATTCATGGGGAAGTAAAGGAAAAAAAAAAATCCTACCCAAACACTTAAAGAAAAAATAACTGTCACCAGGAGATGTTCCCCTTTTCTCTGCTATTTCCACACAATCCCATCTAGGTGAGAGCCAGTCCTCTCAGACAGTTTTGTCACATCAACTAGAAGACATGAATACCTAGGATGAAAAGCTTGAAGAAACATCAAGAAAACAAATTTTTCACATCACAACCAGCTATGTTAATTCCAGTCTTAAAATAAGCATCACAAAATCCCACTTTTTCTATTTCTCATGCAGAAAAATGGTTACTGCATATGTGCGCATCTGCATTGAAATGTTCCCTTTTTTGTTTCAGTAGCTAGACTGCGAATCTGAATAACATGCCACAGAACACAAGTCAATTAAGTGCATGGACCTGCCCTGAAAAACTGAAACTATAGTCTACACTGAATCAGTAGTAAAAACATGTCCTCTTGTTTCTTCATTTGTCTGCAAATTGATTAAGTAAGACAACTTACTAGCTATGAAAAATTAACATGCTTTTGATTTTGTAATATTTTCCTATATGTATTATCATCTGTATGATACACCTAGTAATGACAAAAAAACCCCAAACAAACCATCATTACCCCCGACATGAGGATAAATGCAATTATGACTGTCCTGACAAATCTGGCACAACAGGCCAAATTATCAAGCATGTTGAGTTTAACTCGGGTTGTTCAAAGAGGATCTCTGCTGACAGTGAGCCCAGGAACACAAACCTATCACAAGTGTTTAACATTCCTCAATTAAACAGGAGCCTAGCTGAAAAGTTTGCATGCACATCCAAAAAGTCCATCCTTGAACCAATCAGCAGGATTAACCTGTATGAGACAAGTAAAAAACTTTGACTTTTATTTGTTTGTTTGTTTGTTTGTTTGTTTGTTTTAACATGGTATTGTTAAGTTTATATAAAGACCCATACCGAAATAATTTATTTAAATTTTTGGGTAGCTCAGATTCAGTTAATAATGATTAAATAGATCTATCATATATAGGTACCATTGCCAACTATACTGGATCTTCAATACATGCAGGCTTGGTGGTTAAGAAGTTTAAGACAACTCTGAAGATGTTGAAGTAGTTATCTGTGCACATCTCTGTCTCATACCATGTAAATATATTTCAAGTGCTTCAAAAATATATAACATATTTACCATTGCTGCTGTTCCTTTGCGTTTCTGTAAGGGCAAGAGGTCTCAAGCCAGGGGTGTGGTCCTGATGTACAAGTTGATGTATAGACGTAGCTTGACTTTATTCTCAAGAATCTTAAAATACCATGACCGACAACGGTCAGACAACAGAAACGCCCATTCTTACTTGGCAAGTGTAACAAGGAGTGCCTAGCACCGGCTGCATTAGTAATGGCTTGTATCTCCTGCTATGAAAAAAGCATAATGCCTGCACATTATCTTTTTTGTTTTTAAAACTAGCATATTTGTAGTGTGTTACTAGGTTGAAGAATACTGTGAAACTGCATGATGTAGCATAATGAACTTCCTCATTCTATGTTTACATTTCCATGCAAATTTCTTCCCAGCAAAGAAAAGTGAGAAGTTTTGGGTTACCTTATCAAGAAACTAAGCCTGATCCTCATTTACACTTTGTAGATGAAAGTCAATGCTGGCTCACAAATTTGGGGAGGGAAAAAAAAAAAAAAAAAAAAAAAAAAAAAGGAAATACTTGTTTCAGTTCTGTTAAACTTACGGGATGGTGCATTTTCATTTACCACTAAATTAAGTAACTCAAGTCTGCCCAGCTGTCTACTCCAAATTCAGACATCACCTCAAAAGTGGCCAGTTTGCTCTCATTTCCAGGGGAAAACACTCACCTTCTGGTTGTGTGCCTCACACTAAGGATATCAGACTGTCAAAAGCCTGAGTTGAACTAGAGAGAATTGTTGGTGTTGATTTTTCTTTCCCAAAGCTTATTTTAATGTTTATTCTGCCTGATCACCCTTTGTATTGATCCACTCCTTGTGACAGATACCAAACTAACAGGCCCTACACGTTCACAGTGTAGAGGTGTTCAGCAGTGTAAAGTCCCAAGCAACTTATACCCAGCTGGAGAGGGTGTTTTGCAGGCACCATCCATCAGATTGCTGTGGTAATGGTAGTTCTAGATGACACTGAATCAAAACCATAAATTTAAATTTATTTTATGCAAATTTATGAAAAATGAGAAAGAGGGATAAAAGCTGGATTTGAACTGATCACCTAAGAAAGAAAAACTCCATACCCCATTGTACTGAGCTATCTGGCACTCTGCCTCATTCTCTGCCTCTGTCTGGAAGTTTAAAACACAGTAATACCTTGCCAGAAGACATAGTGCGTCTGTCATCATGAAGAAAAATCAAGCAAAAAACCCCGTTTGGTTCCCCTGTAGGATTACAGTTTTTAAAGAAGAGATGTATATCTTCAGATTGAGATACACTAACTTCTCTGGAGCGAAGCTTTCTGTGTCATTTCCTATGGCCTGCCTAGCAGTTTACTACTGAGGAACAGTGACAGAAAGCAGTCAAGAGAAGGGCACTCAGCCCACAGCAGAGAGAAATTCCCTTTAAACATGCTAAATCTTTCTTATAAGGGACTAACCTGCATACTTCTAAATCATCAGACCAGTCATCATACACCACTGGAGGCTTCTGAGCAGCATCGGTCACAGCGGGCCTGGCCACAGCAGGCACCCCATTATCTGGGGGTGCCAGCACATCACTGCCGGAGCCTGCCTCTGCAAAGCAGTCCTTCGAGTCCTTCTGCTGTCTAAGGAAAGACGCAGGCTGCCGATCTCTGCAGTAGCTTTTGCCTTTGCTTTTCCCACATTTTCTTGAGGAAATCCTTGCTTCCTGAGATGATGCTGAAGACTGTGATTCCTTAAGCCTTGAAACCCTTCTTCGGCGGTGATTTAAAGTAGGATTCTCAGGGTCAGATCCATCTTGCTTCTTTTTCCCCATTGTCCCCAAGGTGACAAGTTCAACAGCGTTATTGTTTGAGGGGCCATCCTGGTTACTGCACAATCTATTGTTCCTTCTCCCCCTTCTGGGCATTCTGGCCTTTTCTCTCGCTCTCCTTCTAGCCTGAGCCCACTGACTCTCATCCGAAGATGATGATGAATCAGATGCATTCCAGCTGGATCTCACTGGCTCAGGATGTAATTTACAGTCTTTCCCCTTTCCTTGCTTTTCTATATGTTCACCATTGTCTCCAGTCTCCTTTTTCCGCCTAAACCTTCGTTTTACTTGTTTCTTACCAAACTCCCTATTAGAAGGGGTCAGCACCATGACAGGGGTTGCATTTTCAAGCTCATCTTCTGACAAATCATGCAAGGTAGTAGATCTAGACAAAGCAGTAAGCAATGGAAAGGGATGGAAATGGTAAGGATGGGTGGGAAGAGAGAGAGAAATCACAGAAAAAAAAAAAAAAAAGGAAGAAAATGAGAACATGAATTTTAACAGAAAAACATGAGACTGAAAAGCAAAACAGAACCAAAACAGAGATCAAAAGAAAACTAAAGTCTATGTAAATTATGAATAGTATGAAGCAGAAGCAAGAGCTACACATTATTTAATAAAGACAACAGCTAAAGAGCATCAGCCAGATTAGAGTATATTTTTCTCAGCACATACCTACAAATGTCCTGAGTGGAAGGGCAGACAGACAACCGTGACTGACTCCTGGGAGCTGTTCCTGTTGTAGGACTGCTTGCCTGTTGGAATAAGTTAGACAGTTTGGAATCTTTATCCACGAAATACATTGCAGATATTTTGCTGCTTTGCCACATGATTACAAAATTAAAGTAACTGTTGCTGCTGTTCATAGCAAACTGTTGAACACATGCAAGCTCACAAAATACAGGAAGCCTGACCAAAAGCAAAACCTATTTGTGGAACTAAATATGATTGAAGTGTTTCAGCTCTCATTCACTCATGACTACTTTTTGTCACTGTTTGAGGAAGCAGCTTTCAACATTTGAATTTTCATTTTGGTTTTGATCTGTTGTAAATGTCTGATGGGAAAGGATGTTGTTTTTATTTCATGCAATCAAACAACCATGATGATTCCTTTTAAAATGGAGTGAAGTGGATTTACATTATGCTGAGTGATGAAGAGCACAAAGCTACCCTATGTTGAGTGGACTGACGGAACAGCAAGAAAATTAAAGTATGTTTTAAAAGGTTTTCAAGGCAATCAAATCTTCTAGAAGAGCTCAAATAAGTTAAACTGATGAGCCTTAGAAGACCAAAGTGCAGGCTGCATCTCTACAGAGCTGATCATATTCTCAAACAGCAGGAGAGATATAAAACACCTTTAGCATGTGACATTTGGCTCATAAGGTTGTTGCTACAAATTATAGACTAAGTTCCTCAATACTTCAACTGAAAACATATTTTGATGTTGTTAACAGCAAACCATTTCAATCTGTTTTGCAATCTACTGGCAGCATAGCTGTACAGAATCCAAATTTAAATCCAAGGCTTTGTGATTCTTCAGGACCACTCACGAGGTATAGTATTGTGGGGAGAGGGTTCCATACAAATCATTCTTAATACTACGAACCTTAGCTGATAAGGGCATTAGCTTTTAGTATGCAACCCTGTCCCATTGTAGCACCACAACCAAATGGAGACAAAGAACTATAAGCCTAAGAGTTCCACAAGATCACACATCAAATGCAGGGGAAGAATGACTAATAAGCTAGAGTACAAAGTACAAATAATACAAAGATGTAAAGGTTGTCAACCCAAGCTTTTGTATCAGCAAATCAGTCACATGTAGAGTCCATAATTACAATTATTTCTGGCTCACCTTTCACAGACATTTTTTGTGGTGTCAGTTTGAAAATTAAGAGTAGAAACAACAAAAAAAAAATACAGGAAGTACCTGCTGACACTTCACTTTTATCCAAGGTTCTTAACATTTGTTATGTTTCATCCATAGATCTTTTGGAAACATCAGTCACCACTATGTGCATTTTTGCTTTTAATGGGATACCAGCTGAGATTTAAGAATGGTGCTTTTGCATGAAAATAATCTTCTAGCTTTCAGAATTCAAGTAACACTTTTTACCTTTTAATGTGTTAATGTCACAACATCAAAAATATTTCTAATTCTTTACTAGTAGTTCCATGAAATGAAACTCAGAGGTATGAAAACTAAGTCAACATGAGAAATTAAATTGATAAAGCTTCTGGGCACAATCTTTATGTTCAAATGGCTTTTCAATGCCTAGGACCACCAGGCAGAGGAGAAACATTAGAATGACTGCAGTCTAATGCTGGAAAAGATAGACAAGCATCAGTGAGAGAAATTGCTTGCATTTCATATCTCTTTTTTTCTACAAAAGCAACGTTTCAATTACACGTACTATGAAGGAATATGAATTGGTTTTACATACACCTTAGAAACAGATGGTATACGCATGGTTTGGTATATAATCTTTTTCCATCTCAGCCTTTGTTACTAGTTTTAAGTGATTAGGCAAACCTTAAGTCATTTGCACAGCTGCTTAAAGAGGAAAGACGCAGACATCAACACCAGACCCACATTGTTGGGCTACATGCTGCTGCTATCTGAAAAAAACATCTCTCCAGACTAAATCTCAGATGAAGGACTGGTGAAAAAATCCAGCCGTAGAGACAAGTGTGTACTCCGGCATTCATCCTCTGTGACTAGTTCCCATTTCTTTTTTTTTCCCTTCACAACTGCAGGACTGTACTATTGCTTCTTTCAGGATCTGTGTACTATAGAGGTTTGGCTCAGTCTTAAGTGGTGGTCAGGTCGTCCCATGCCATAAGGCAAGATTTATGTTACTTTGCCACAAGCATTACCCCACGAAGGGATAAGAAGCACGGCTAGGCTGGCCCACTAAACGTACAGTAGGTCTGCACAAGTTTAAGAAACTTTCAGCAGCTATTAAAGCAGGAAGTCAGCTAGACAGCTCTTAAGAGGTCTGGAATGAAGCCAAAAATTGAAACAAATTTATTGAAAAGCTTTTACACTTATTGTTTGAGACTGGAGACAGGTGGAAATCTAATTATTTTAAGATAAAAATTACATTACCAATTTGATTGCTTAAATCTTACATTTTACTCTCAGCTGTAAAGAGGTCTGGACTGCTTCAGCCCTGCTCAGTCAAATTTATTTTCTAGTTCCCCTGTACTGGCATAATGATGTAATGTTTAGTTGCACATAGCTCAGAGGAAGGCTTATTTCCATCTAAAATAATCTACATCAAATTCTTAAAAAAAAAAAAAAAAAAAAAAAAAAGAATGTTTTTTGCTTGTTTGTTTGGTCCCTATTGGAGCAAATCTGACATCTGGGCAGACAAAAAGCCTATGCACTGCTTCAGTCTACAAAAACTAAGCAAGAAAACTCCAACATGCCAAGTTATGCATAAAATAATTAATATTCTTATCTGTGAGCAAGTTTCACTAGGTTTCTATGACTTTTAAATAAAAAAATTACTTTTATCTACTTTAAAATAACTTTTAATGGTCAAATGAACTGATGGAGTGATGTCTAAAACAAAATAACTTTGTGCTTCTGATATTCATTATCTGATGTTTACTTATGCACTTCACAGGGACTGGAGGGCCTTATTTTGTAAATAATTCCAGTTTTATCTCTGTAAATTAAATAGAAGTGGAAGGACCTGTTAATGTCAAGTCTGTCCCTACTACCACATGTCATATGAATATCAACATTCACAGCTAGTCAAGCTGTTTTTAAAAGCTTGCAAATTACAACTCAGCTGGAAGCCTATTCCAGACCCTTACCCCCAAATCCCTTTTCTTTTTCACCCTACCCATATTCTGACCACATAAACTGCATCTGCTTTCTGCTGGCAACACTGTCTCTGGGCTTATTTAATTTCTTTCAGTATATTCCCTCTTAGCCATCTCTTCTACAAGCTATACATCCCAAACTATTCTTTTTAATTTATACTCTCTGAAGTCCAGCATCCTTAAAGTAGCATTTAGTTGGTTGGTGTGTTTTCAGAGCACAGCAAACAGCCATATGGAAATTCCAGCTTAGATCCTAGAAATGATACAGTTCTATCAGTGTTTTGCTACTTGTAAGCAACAGAGTGGGCTGATGACTCCAAGTGTGGCTCTGCACAAGTTCCACGTTCATTTGGTCCATGCTACCTTGGAGTCGCTGCAGTTCTGTCCCACCATGCAACACAGCATTAAACAAGTCCCTGCTCATAACACAGGCTTGCTTTTATTTTAATGATCTTTACTGCTCATTTTAGCAATAAAATACAAAATCCTTCAAGTGGCATCAAGTTTATTTTAAAGGCATATCTGACAAACCAAAACATGATCATTTGAATATATTCTGCTCACATAATATCAGTCCAGCTCTTATGGAACTGTATATACAGATTGTATACACAGATGTTGGAAACAGTCTCAAGCACACAGATCTTATTGCTATAATTGCTATCCCATTGTTATATTGGTGCTTAGCACACTGAATATTTTGAGATACTGTATTTATTGAATAGAGGGATCAGATTGATGCAGTGGATTCTAATTCCACTTGGCAGGCAGAATAATTAATTCTTAAAAAAATACTATTCTCTGAATGGGTGTCTACTTCAGACAGCTATATTGTACAGCTCATTGGAATGGGAAAACTAAACAAGCACTGTACTAATTTTATCATAGCAAATTATATCAGCAGCTTAATTAAATGTGGTAATTCAAAATAAAGTTGTCTGAGAATTCATTTATAAGCAAGGCAGCTCATTTCTTTATGCCATCAACAGAAGGAATATGCTTGAGGGATAATTCCAACTCCAGCTGATTAGGTTTGGCATTTCGAAAATATCGTTAGTAGAGAAAGATTCCCCAGTCACCACCTTCCGCTGCCTTGGCCACTTTAGATGAGCTTTCTCGTCAAGGATATGGGATCCAATCAACAGATATGACAGGGAACTTATCTATTATTATTTTTCACATGTTCAACAGGATTTAGTAATATGCTTTTCAAACATAAAACTGGTAAATATGGAGTTTTCAGGATAAGCGACACAATAATAATTTATGTGACGAAAGGGGACTTTAATATCACACGTCCATGTCCATGTTAAAAGACTGCAGCAAAGACAGAAATAGATGACAAAATGAAGTTCATCTGATGAAAACAATGAGAAATTCAAATCAAGATTGCCTTGGGTGTTCAGGGTCTGATAGAATTTTCCAAATAATAACAAAAAAATGAGTCCTTACTGACCATCTATCACTTAATACTGCATGTAGAAACTAGTCCAAGAACGTGAATCAAGTTGTGCTCTTCTTAAGAAGAGAGAAGAGCTCTACTTTGACCTAACAGAAAAGCTGAATAAAAACATGTTCCACAAGTATTCTTATTTGAATGGAAAATAACAAACCAGTTGTAATGGACAGCTACTACATAATGGCCTTACAGATACCACCAGAATCCTCTAATGGCTCTACTCTGAATAAGGATGGCCAGAAGCATTTCCAAAAGTTGCTCAACTTACAACACTGCTTAAGAAGAAAGTTGTAGAAAATAGAGAGATGATAGGGCAAGACAGGGAATATGACTAATGCTTTTGTTTTTCTACCACGTACGCCTCATAGCGGTGACATAACACAGAATCCTTCAGATCCCATCAGCCAATATAGTTAAATAACTGAAACTCTGTACTATTACAATAATGGCATACCAAGGAATGGGTAGCTTAGAAAATTAGAGCAGTTTGCATGGCAAGAAGCTCAGCAGGAGATCCAGTCTGTGTGCTTTCATCTGACCATTTCTGCTTTGTAAACAATACATCTTTTTATAGAAAACCTGACTTTATAGACTTTTATTTGGATAATTTCTCAGGTATAAAAAGTTCAAAAACATGTTGGAAATGACCCAAGCCAGGTATATCTTACAAAGTGATGGCAACAGAAACTTATGCACAGGGGTCTGGGAGAGGGGATTTTCTTGGTTTTGCAGGGGTTTTTTTTGGTTTTGGTTTGGGGTTTTTTTGGTTCTTTATGAAGGAATTCCTGTTAGGTGCTCATATCTCAAAGTTATTATAGTTTGATTGATGGCTTTGCAGCAATCACTAATTGGTAACTCAATTTCTGTTACATTTTTTTTCACAGATTTTTTTTGGTAAATTATTCCTTACACATTTCTTCCCCAACCCTTTTCTTCCTCTCCTGTCCTCCTTCCCTTTCTTCTACCTGCATCTGAAGAGAAGGAATAAAGGGAAAAGTCATACAGGAAGAAGAAGAACAAATATCCTTATGATTCTGCTGAACAATATTATCCAGCACCTTTGAAAGTCAGTATGTTGTTGCTATAAAATGGTTTGAAATTTAAATCACTAAAGCAGGCTTACTTTCCATCAAAGTAAAATCAAAATTGCAAGTGGCAAATCTATCCTACTGTTTAAAAAATGAAACCAACAAAGGAAATTACAACTTTGACCTGTAGATTCAACAAGCTTCTTGATTTCTTTTCTCCTGTCTTACTGATCTGTGTTAATCTTTATTTTAAAGGTAGAGGTTCTACTCAAAATTCCACTCTTTCTATAGCTATAGATGCACTGCTAACTAAGCTTTGAATTATCAGATGGATTATAGTTTGTAAAAGTCTTTGTACTGCAGTTATGCAATATTTTTGATTCATGATTCTCTTCAAGGATGAATCTTTTCACATTATTAATAAAATTGTTCTGTAGTTCCTAAAAAAATATACGCTGATGTAGGCAATTGAAACAAAGGATCTGCTGGTCTTTATACAAAAGGGGCAGAGCCCTGAGACCAGCTGCTTTCGACTGTCGTGAAAGAGCTAAATGCAAATTTAGCCTGTAGGAAAGATGAAGCTCAAAACATGTGTCGTCTTTGTTACTGGATTTTGTAGTATTTAGTTCTAAAGGTGGTCAGTATCAGTATTCAGAGAACATAATTTAGACTTTCTCTTCCAATGAGGGCATCAGTTTCTACATATCCTTCTTTCTGCAAGACTTAACACGTCAAAATATTTCTAAATACTAAGCAGCTTTCAATCACATGCCATTGCTGCTATTCTCCCACCAGCACATATGTATGTGAGTGCACACACTCATTGTATTCTTTGTTTGGTCTGATGGGACAAAGGACACAGACTGGATAATCTCCCATCTGTAAGGATATCATTATTATATGTGAACAACTCTACTCTGATGTGTATTTGATATCTATTTATTCCAGCCCTAAGGAAGAGAGAAACTTAAACGCTCCAGAGCAAAAGAGCTGTAGAAAGAATATTAAAATAACTAAGCCAAAAGACAGTGAAACCTTGACAATGCGTCATTATGAAAAGAGGAGACACTGTATTTTTATGAAGTGCAAGGAACCTCAGATTGCAACAAAAAATAATTTTGGATCACTGTAGAAAGTTTGCTTAATCTAATTGTTTTTAGGAGAAAGACCTGAAATGAGCTTCTGAGTGCCATGGTGAAAAAATAAATGTCATATAAAAATTCCCAGGAGTACATATGGAGCAGAGTAAGCATGTTGCAGATCATAATTATCATTGAAAACTAAAAAAAAAAGCATATGTCATAACTTGCAGGCCGTGTTTACTGAAAACAAATCAATGCTACTTCCCCTGTATGGTATTGCATATCACAGGATAGGGCTGAATTCAGTGATAACACAATGTCTTCACAGAAGTGGGAATTATATATATGCACATCACAGACAAAGTAAGCTTGTATAAAAACATAAAGGTTGTCATACTTAACGTGTTTCAAGCCTATATGTAATTTTGTCTGGCTATCTGCATGTGGCACATTTAGGTATACTCAGAATAGGCTGTTGGTAAGTACTATGATTTAATAAAACAGTCTGTATAATTATATGTATTACTTTATACATGCAATTGTATTTTTGTCTCTATTTCCTTTCATTAGAACATGAGTTTAGCACAGGTCAAGTGTATCCAAGAATAAATTGAAAATGTATTATTTTCTACCAGCTGACCCCTGGAACTAAGATCTATTTAATGCAATTTTATTCAGAAGTTCAACTATAAGGCAGACTTAGATAAATTCTGCAGTCAAGCCTTTTGTTAAGCTTATTGTAAAATATAAAGAATAAATTCTATGGTCAAGCCACAAAGTATTCTCTAGACAAAGAAATCAAACATTTATATCTAAGAGAAAAAAAAAAAAAAAAGTGCAGCAATAGTTGTTATGCCATTGTATCTAGTTCTAGTTTTTTTGCCTTTCTCTGCTTTATGTTTTGATGAACAAAATACTCTTCACTAACGTGTTTACTTTGTGCAGTTGTTTTTTACAGTAACAGAATCATAATGAAAATTAAGTGCCAAGTTAGTCTTCACCTTTGATATTAATGATTCTGTTTATGAGCAAGAAAAAACATTTAGATGACTAACATAACATTTACCCTCATATTTCAATGCTGGTTTTGTATACATGATATTATTCACTATAACAGCACTTTTGAAGGCTGACATTTTACACTTTACAAGAGAAAGGATGTGTTTTTTTTCTTGGATTATATTGTTTTTTTGAAAACTCTAATTTTTCTCTCAGTTGCTCACTACAGTAATCTAGAAGCTACAGTTGGAAAGGATGGAGCTACATGATTCCTTGAAAAAAAACAAACAACCCACCAATCTGGAAGAGAATTGTCATTTATGATTAGTGTGAAATGGGCAAAGAACAATAAGAATAACAAATGTGGACCAAGTTATAGCAATGAAGTCCCCTGTAGGAAAACACAAGGAGTCACATAATTGCTCTTTAGGATTGAGTCATGCAACAGGTATCTTGGAGAGGCTGCAATTTTCTTTCAGGATGTCAGTGATATGACCAAATGATATGAACACGTTGTCCATGATATGAACTTTTTTAAAAAGGTAATTTAAGTTCCTTTTTGCTTTTTCCATCATGAAACCTATCATTTGTGCTTAAAATAATTCAGACAGAAGCTACTATGCATTCTCTGTTGGTATCGCTGTCAAAGGCCTGTTGGTATGTTTATCTAGTAGAAAAACGTGTAGTGTGTAATAGTGAGTTCTGCTTCAAGTTGTGCAAATGACCCTAGCTGTAATACAGGACTCTTCATACATTCACCTCGTACTGAGGGAGGATGAAAAATTACAGAATATCAAAACCTGTGTGAAAGAACACTCAGTTTTACTGGAAGAGATTAAATGGAAATTTATAATTCAAAAGGATAAAATATTATATTACATAAATTGATAGTTTGAGAAATATATTTCAAAATCACAAACTGAGTAGCTCAAGTCAATAATCAATAAATTTGCAACAATAAATTTTTCATCTATAACTCTAGTGGGCACTACTTTGGCATGCCTGTGTCTTTTGGTTTTCATTTGTATCTTACTGAGAGGAGCCCAACTTGACATAAGAAATCAGTATAGAAATTGCATATCATTGTAGTAAAATAATTTCTTTCTTTCCTTTCTCTATTGTTTTTCATATTCTAAATTAGACCAATGAATATTATCACACTGGATATTCCGAAATTATCACCTCACTTCTTCCTTATGCACTGAACAGAGTTTTATTACATGGATGCTTCAGAGACTTGTAAATAAAAAGTGTTCTAACACCTGCTCTAGGCTTTTGAGAAGCAATTGAGCCAAAACAAAAATCAGGTAATTTGCTCCAAGCCTGAGTTTCTCTGCACTGAAAAATAAGCCCAAAGTTCCCATCAGAGAATTTCAAATCATATTGATGAGAGAGCATTCTTTGCTAAGGAGCTTTTGAACCATAATTAACATGCAGAAAGATAACTACAATGTGTTAGAAATATTTCTTCCAAAAAGCATTTTAACATAACCAGGCAGCCTCAGAAACACATATAAGCATAACCTCTATGGACTGTAATTCAAACACAAGATTTGTTCCACTGGTTAACCACAACAGAAATACATGAATCCACCAGATCCTTCTCAGACTAGCATTCCTCTTAAGTTATACACATGTTCAGGAAGACATAAATTTTACCGAAAATGTCTACAGTGCACAGAACTAACCAGTGGTAAATAGCTAATGAAGAAGATCAAGTATTAATTTGCTTAGACTTTGAACACATCCAGATAAAATAATTCTAATTCTGAAATCCAGAACAAGACTATCTCTTACATAGAATAATAAAGTTGCCTATGCTACCAGAACGAGTGGAAATGGGTGGGAGAGAGTAAAGTCTAAGGGTTAAAAAAAATAAATTAAAAATTTAAAATAGCAAGGCTGGTTCATAACTCATATTTCTAATACTTCTATGTTTTTATTTCTATGTATTACAGTAGATAGGTTTTTGAAAGCCATAGTTAGTAACTAGGGCTCCACTTTGTCAGTACAAGATAGTATGAAACAAAGATCAGTCCCAAATGTATTACTCCCAAAGCGACCAGGGCAGAAGGTAAGAAAACCTGTTTATAGATTTACTGATTCTACAGGAAAAATCTAGGTTATTACCAGAAGTGCAGCAAAAATCAGACATAATACTTCTCCTAATTGTCTCTGCTTGGAAAACCAACTGAAGCAGTTGCTCTTTGAGTTCCAGGGTAGATTTATTAATGTATAGACCGAAACAAATGAAGCAATGTCCCAGGTAGATATTCACTGCAGACAGCCACAGTGGCTGTCAGTCAGGAGTACGAGGAAACAGACAGATAGAATTGGGCAGAGTACAAGATTATGTGAGAATATTTTCAAAAACCTGCAATTAACTTACTGGCTACCCCACAAATGCCATAGTTAAGGCCACTGTAATGAGCTGGAAAAAAACACTGAGATGGATCAGCAAACTAATTTGAGCAAATGCTCCCTCTCCCTCCTACCTGCCAAGCAAAATGGTGCAGGGCATGGCATCGGAGGGCCAAGGGCAGGAGGGGTAAAGCACGGTGTCTTATGGGGACGAGGGGAAGTGGGAGCTATAGCCCTACTATGCTCAGTTTTCACTGTTCATGTCTTCTTGCCCACAAAGAAAATAGCAATTGATTCAGCGCTGAGTCAGGTTAACAGAATGAAAGTTCAGGATCTTGCCTTACTCCTGTCATATTGATTAAATACCCCATTGTACATATAAAAACCCCCTGACTTGAGCAGGTGGAGTTACATAATTTTATAATTGCATGGGAATAATTTGTAAATATTCCAGTCGGTGTAATTTTATACTAGAACGTGTACAGAAACATACTGCCTAGCCACTGTTTGTTTCCTTAGGAACATGTATTACAGTGGACTTTGCAAATAATTCTGTATTGAAATAATATCTAAATATTTTAAGTTTTGTCCTTCCCTTTGCCTGGAATAGTTTATTACTGAAATTCTTATCAGAAGCTTATATGCAAGAGAAGAAAAGACTTTGCAATATGCTAAATTTCTGCACTCTCGACAGACAGCAAAAGTGAATTGTAAGACCAAAGTGTTGATTTTTTCTTCCCCTCTAGGGAACGTTGGATTTTAAAATCTATAGATTTAATAAGTATATACGAACTTGTATTTGGTAAATAACAAACTAAACCAAAGCCATTCCTTCACATTACATCTAGGTAAGACATTTAATGTTCAACAATTCATTTTAACCTGCAATACCATATAATTGAGAGTTAATGTACCTAGTATGCAAAATTGCCCAAGCATACACTGCAAACCTCAGGTGTCCTCTCTGAATAAACAACTTAAGAGCATTATGAAATATGAATCTATATTTGCAGAATCTTTACCTATTTCACAAATAGGGCACTACAAAATGCAGTGATATCAGGGAACATTTACTCTGTTCTGGAGCAGGAGCTCCATACACAACCAAGGGTGCCATATATAATACAAAGTAGCTATTAAAATTTTAACTCTCAATTTGACCTTTTTTATCTTATTCATGCAGGCAAATGAAAGCAGTAAAAGACAAAAAATCAAAACAATTTTTTTAATTGAAATTTATATTTTTACATAAAGACTTTCTAACTTTTTTATCAATTCAAATTTTCACTGCACAAAATCAACTCTTTTCTTTGGTATGTAGTTTACATCACCTAGAAGCTTCTAGTCCTGTTTTGAGGTGCAATATTTGTTCCTATTACTTTGTGTCATGTAATATTAACCTGAAAAGTCAGGTGTTTGCTTTTTTTGTGTACACACACATATATATATCCTCCTGTTTTACAAAAAAAAAAAATCATTTTGAATCAGACAACACACTGGAAACTAGATTTCCAATCAAACCTTTTTCAGCATTTGAGAAGCTTCATTGGCAAGTAGCTTTGCATAGAAAAATTGATCCAAAAGAATGAATAATGCTATAGATCAGAAAAAGATTAAGTTCATATCTGAAAACCTTGCTTTTTAACTTCCTACTTAAAATGGTCCAGGCACCTCTTTCTAATAGGCATCTATATTGATTTCTGCAGAAATTACTTCAAAATAAATGTTAGTCACTGCCATGTGTTTCATGTCACTGTATATTTATACTTTCCCACAGTGTAACCCACGCAATTGACTTAAAAGCAGAAAAAGTAATGTCAAATCAACATAGATTTACAGTAATTATAACTATAGATTTGCATTTAAAACTCAATGAAAATAATACATACTTCATACATGATCAAGCTTGCAAGTATATAACTACATATTATATTTAAAAATAGACAGCAAAAAAGGAAGAGATTCAGCCATATCCTACAACAGGCTGGATATATGCTATATGTTTTTCCCTGCATTTTTTTTTTTCTTTCTTAGTGTAAAAGAGCAGAACCTAACATATAACTATTTTCTTTAATTAAATAAATCACAGGTGGTTAGTTTTGTTTTGTTTTATACAGCTCTGAGAAGAAAGCAGTTTTACAGTGTGCACCCCACAGACAATAATATTGTGGGGAAGGGGCTTATGGACGTTTTGCTTGCACTGGATACAAAATATTTAATCTTTAGATACAAACTCAATACATGGTACGGGTTTAGGCTGGGATCCAAACAATTATTATTTTTAACTTTTACTTCCTGTATATCCTGCTTTTTTGTCATACATTTCAGTCATCTGAACCAAAAATACAAAAAAAAAGGGGGGGTTAAAACCAAAGAACTCAGTACAAATCATATTTTACCTTTTCCTAAAATTTCCCTTCTCTGTTTCCTAGGAACTAAAAAGCATCTAGATAAAAACTCCTGGCTTCAGTGAACTATAAATCACTGTAAAAAGAATTCAGAATTCAGTCCAAAATGATGACACATTCATAGCTTTACACATTAGAGCAGTTATTATTTGGGTAGGGTAAGGGGAGAAAAAAAATCAAGCAGTAATTCCTTCTTAAGCCAAAGTGTTAATGTAATGTTAAGCAGTTGTAGAAAGCAGGTGAAAAAAGTGCAACTGTTATTTATTTCTTGTTGTTATACATATTATAGTAATGACTAATTGTATATTTATACATTAAGGCAGATTTTACATGGTAACCACAATATTAGGCAGCAAAAACTTAAAATCTGATGTTTATAAAGAAAACATCAGAATACACATATATGGCTAAATGAAGTCAAGTACTGTATTATATTTGATAAACCTAATTTTCTTTAAATATGAAACAAAGGAGATAGATTTCACATACCTTTGAAATGTTACTTGATCGACTTGTGGAACGCCCTGGAGATTTGTCATTCTGGAAAACAAAATTAAAAAGTTATGTCATTCGAATTCTTCCTAAGAAGTTGTACTCTTTTTGCAACTGTGAGTGCATGGCATTTCTCTTCCTCTATTTTTCTGCAGTTTGGCTACTGACTGTACAATAGAAGACAGCTCAGCATATAAGCCATTACAATATTCATGTGAATTACATCAGTAAAAGTTGAAAAAAAATCTGTAAGAAGTAGATGTTAACAGTTAATTACTGTGGGTTTATTTTGCACTTTTTTAACAACATTGTGAGTGAAAGATTAATGTATCATCACAACTTCTCATGAAAACTAGCACTCTTGTATGAAGAGGAATGTTTCATGACAAATAATAAAATCCAACTAGTTACACAGGACACATCTTGGTTCAAAAGAAAGAAGTGAAGCAATGGTACAATATTTTTTTCAGTATTTACACTTTCCCAGCAATAGATTCAGCTTCATTTACACTTAAAAGGCAAAAAATATTTCAGACACAGTGCTCATCCCCTTGGTAAATGCGCATTTTCTTAGGGAGATCATGGAAATATTTTTCTCAGCGCTGGGAACTCGGTTTCAAACTCGGTTGAAATATTCATATAAACAAGATTGATTTTTACCTAGAAAGGGTTGCACTAGATACAATTTCTGCAAGTCTGTTAGATAACCTACTTGGGGGAACAGGGAGACAAACACCAAAGTAGACCTTTCACCAGTGCAGCTTAATTTTCAACACATGAATCACTGTGGCAAGCAGGTACATACATCCATAATTTTATGCATATATGTCCAAAAAAGGCTTTCGACTTGACTGTGACCCATCTCTCCTCATCCTTCATTTGAAGAACTACAGAAAAATACAGAAGCTGACAATTAAAAAGGGATAAATTTCCTACTCCATTAATGCATGTCTACTTTAGAAATAAGTATTTCCCCAATAATTTCTAGCACAGAACAGTTTTGCAATATCAAAAATGACCAAAAAAAAACCCCTTAGGCAATATTTCAGCAAAGATTTAGAAAAAAAACACTTCGCCATTTTTGTATTTAAAAGGTGCTTCAGTCTCAATCTCAGTAAGCATATAAAAATCAAAACCAGTTTCAAACCTATTTGTTTCATATACCTACTGTATCTCCCTTTAGACTGTAGGTAGCTTATTTTTTTTTTCTATCCCTCAACACCATCAATTTTTTGCACTGCAAATATTAATATACTAAACTATCTTTCTTTACACTTTGTCTTCAGCAGCACCAAGCAGCATAATGGCCTCTTGCCCTCACTAAAACAGCATCAATGAACTTCCTGATCATACAATATTCTCTATTTTATTCTACCATATTGTCTAATTCTCAGGACCTAACCACCTTCAGGTTTATGTGTTGGTTTCCTCTTTTTTTTAGGAAGAATTAAAAAAAATAAATTATTCATGTTATGCACTCATTCATTTTCCTTGAGGTTGGCCCTCCCTTGAACAGGGAAGTAGGTGAACCAGATGATTCCTTGTGTCCTGAAGTATTCTATGATTCAAATATTATTTTTGTGATATAAAATCCATTGTAGCTTTGGAAATAAATTAATAATTGTTTATCCTTTCTAGACAACATTAAATGTATACAGTTTTGAATGTCTTCATTTATATCCATAGAAAATACACTTTGGATATTCTGGGTCAACATTCAGAGAAGCTCTGCTTTGACCTCAAAATAATAGAAATTATAGACCCATGAAATTAATTCCCATTTTGTGGTTAGAAATTATGAACAGGGATCACAGCTGAGAAACTGCCTGCTAAAAACATGCAACCTTTATCCTGCAACACTTGAGCCAAAGAAATATTTTGTATTTTCTGACAGCATAGTGAACTCTGGAACTCTAACTCCCTTACTTTAAATAATCTGTCTTCCAGGATTTATTTTCAAAATCTGTTTCCTGACTATACCTCTCCAGGCTTTTTCCATGATCTATTCTTCACTATGGCACATATCTCTACGACTTCAGTTACAACAAGCTCCTCACTCTCTGACTGAAAACTCCAAGCATCCGCACTCTGTAAAGTACTAGCTCATACACTGAATGGTCTAAGTTGAGAGAAAGAGTGTTGGCTATACAGCACACAAATAAACAAAAAAATAATTTCCAAGTTCAGGTATTTCATGGTGATTTATCCCAAAGAGCATATAAATAAAACACAAAATATTGTACTACCTAACCACATATAAATCAAAGATAGAATTCTTCATTCAAGTTAATGTTGAACTCACATGACTGCTCATTCAAAGAAAGAATAAAATAGAAAAGTTATAGCAAAATCTCTTCTGAAACATGTTCTTAAAGAATATCTATATGCTTCTATTTTAATTGCTTATCTTTACAAAGTACTCACACTGTTAAGAATAATTTATTCATTTTCTTACTGGAAAAAAAAAAAATCTATTGAAGAATTTTTTTCCTACAAGCTTGCTAAACACTAATAAGAAGATCTTTTTTCATCACATATTCAATACTAATTTACATTTGAAAGGTTATATTCAAATAAATACATGTTCCAGCATCTATGAGTATTGAAGAAAGTAACATCTGCCTTGTAGAATTGACACTTTTCATCACGAATTATTTAACGTCTATAACTAGGGTTCTTGATCTCCCTGTCCGAGTTCTCTAAATTTACACATACCGAATTCTGGCCTTGAACAAAGCAAGACTAAAATATTCAGAGATATCTTTCTAAAAATCTCAAACCATCTTTTCCTCCAGTCAATGAAACAGCAGAAGTCCTCCTGGCCATAACAGGAATGAGCTTTTCAGGTTGTTTGTTTTGTTATGCAGCCCAGAAATCACATTGGAATGCCTCTGCATATTTCCAGACATCATGTACCACCACCATCTCATCTTTAGCATCTTATGGTACATCCTGCAACCTTATCAGGTATCTCTTCAATACTGTAATAGCACAGAAACAAGTTCCTCTAACTTTTTCACTGGAATATCGAGAAAAATCAGTCTATGTTTGTAAATTTCATAAGAATTCAGTTTTACCAAGATGATTTACAAAGATATAACTGAAAATGGTATTCAGTCTTCAAATTAAATTCAGGGAGGAAGACAAAAGAGAAATAATGCCATAAAATTTCAGATGAAATATTCATGAAACTGCTTTGGGAGGAATGTTATATGCACCTGTCCCAACACATCATACCAAGAAAATAAACTCTAATTGTAATGAGAAATTAAAAGAATTAAAAATAAAATAATATGTAAATCTCTCTGTGTCAGTAAACCACCTCTTAAAATCTCATTTTGGTACAAGACTGGGTCCTTGAACTGATTTTTTTTTCTCTGCAGCTAAAATTTAAGCCTGTTAAACTTTCTGATTCTTAAAGATACAGTTTTTCCAAATTACATTGCTAGCAAACAGTATTTTTATTAAAGAAAGAGAATAAACAGGTTAGTGACAAATTCCTAAAATACTACTGTGAACAGTTCAGGCTGTCATTCTAAGGAGGAAAGTGGTAGAATAGCTGGTTGCTTTCTGACTCACTCATTTTTATATATATAGTTAATGATTTTAAGTCTTGCTGGGTAGCAAACCACATTTTAAACTAACTAATTTGTTTGTCTGGTTTCTTTTCTTTAGCTGCCCCTTGCTCTGCTCTGGCTTTGAGCATCACTTGAGCTGACCCAGGCAGCTTGCTAACAGTTTGCACTTCATCTCTCTGAAGAGAGAAAATAGCATCAAGAACTAATCACAATATCTCAACTCACAGGAGAATCTTAAACAACAACTTTTGTCACCCTCTCCTCCAAAACAAAACAAAATCTTTTGTACAAAATATTTTGCCTTTGTGTTCTTTTCTCTAACCTCTGCATCCCAGTGGTGCAAGGTGCTGCTTCACACATCTGCACACAGTCCTCAGGCTTGGAGTTCCATACACAACTGTAATGACAGATTTTCTTCTAGAAGTCATATAACAACAATAAATACCTCCTAAACCTAAGCACAATACAAACCAAACAAACCATTTTTTGCCTGTCTAAAGTCTCCTTCCACCCTGTAACCCCTCACTGCATCCTCACAGGAGGCTTCTTCCAGCAAATTTTCAGGTCTGGAATTTTAAATAGGAGCAGAAATTGCTTTCACCTTAAGGCCTGAGCTATCAGATCTCACTGTGTCTATAAACACACAACATTGTATGTTGTATGTTCTTTTCTGGGTTAAGCAAAGGTGATCTGTCCACCTATGTCATAATCGGTAATGTGACACGTCATGCTCTCAGCTCCCCACCTATGTTTAATCACAACCATGCCCAGATCCTTCCCTTCTAACCAATCAAGCAATAGGATTTGGCTGTATACCGATGTTTTGCTCATAACCTGCGTCGGCCAGCACATTGTAGGATTTGGCTGCATACCAACTTTAGCTCGAAACTCTCATCGGCCAGCACATTGTTGAGTCTGGTAAGTAAAGACACTTTTCAGTGCAGTCCAGTTTGCCCAAGTAACCAGTGGGCAAGGCTTTGGGCAATGAGAGTTGCCATTATTTTGTTTCACCATATTTCTATGACCGACTGGGCGGTGAAGCCAGCTGGTGGGGGGAATGATGATATTCAACCCCAACTAGGGCAGAAGCCAGTTTGGTTACCCATGCAGGCATCCAGCAGAACCACGTGGAGGTACGGTTTCTGCAGCCAAGCCCCATGCATAACTAAAGCTCCTTAAGGGATTCACAGATTCCCTTAAGAGAGTCATAGTTACTCCTGTGGATAACAATGTCTCCCTCAGTGCAGCTATTGTGTTATTCAAGAACTATTTTACAGTTCCTCACACTAGGGTCTAAAGTTTTAAAACAGATACAAGTATATACATATTTATTTATGACTAGTTATTGTCAAGAAGATAATGCCAATATTGCTACTGACAGAGCATACAACCTGCCTCTTGGCCACTTTGGACTTGGAGAGCCTTTTTCTCTGTGGGAAGGAGGAGTAAGGGGGAATCAGTTTCTGGTGACAGCATCCTAACAACTTTCAGAGTAACTGTCAATTTCTAAACATTTTTGATCTGGGGAATTTGAGTCCTGGAAAGAACTCAAAGCAGATTTTAGCCCTAAAATAATACTGAGAAAGAAGCTCATAACAAAAATCTTTTATTATTAATGGAATTATTTTCTGTGCTGTTACATATTTTATCTATTTTTTTTTCCACATTAGCCATATAACTCCTCTTATAAATGAATCATACCACTACATCATCAAATATAAAATTATTGCTAGTTAAATCTGTATTTCAAAATGTAAGAACACTTATTTCACTTCTTTGTAAATAATTAACTTGTCATTCTAATAAATTTTAATTTCCTTAAGGTGTTCAATATTCATGTCAAGTCATCTACAAGGTCACTAGGCAAAAATCCTGTGGAGAAGGTAAATCTAAACTGAAGGTCTATACTGTTAAGCACACCTGTACAAAACCAGCTGATTGTCACAAATAAAACTTCTGAGGATGCTGAAGCATTTCAAACACACCATTCTGACTGTAATCTGTGGGACCAGACTACGTAATCCAGTGTGACATAAAGAAGTTAATTTTATTACCTTCAAAGTTGCAAAATTTCCATACTTGTATGTACTTGTCATATGCCTTGTTACTAATTTCACAAATAAGATATCTTTGTGGCCAGATCTGCAGCATATAAGACCATAAAAATCACACTTTGACTGCAATAAGGTTTTAGGAAGTTATTTTCTTCTTCACCAGTTTTTCCTCTGAAAAGGCATGCAACCAACTGCATGGCACAGACATATCACTGTGTTACTTATAGCTGCTTCTTGCACTGGTATCTAGAGGTATAGGTTCATTTCCTCTTACATCTTGTATTATCTTACTTCACATCAATCTCACTGGACTCAGTGTAGCAGCTTTTTTATAGTGTAGGCTGCTAATAAGCATGATAAATATATCAGAATCTGAACCACCATCCTTTAAAGTTGAAAATGTTAATTATAATTTAATGAGGCTCAAAGCAATTTCCATCACAGGCCGAGATGAGTCAATAGCATGCTTGCTGTTACAATATAAGGGTTTCACAGTGATGCTTTTACCTGCAATTACATGGACAACTTCCATATTATAACATTTGGCTAGTTTCTCTGTATTACACCAATATACAAGGTCAAAATGTTTTTAAAAATAGGAATAAATAGACCATTACATTAAAAAAAAAATCCAGCATTGAATCAACCTTGAAGCACAGGACAGGCATGCACAGATACAGTCAGAAAGCAGTACATACTAAACACTTACCTGACATAAATGCAATTCCTATAACATTTCACATAGAGAGCTAGAATTTACTCTGTTGTACCATACTTAGCAAAAGCAAAAAGTTGCTAGGAATACTTGCCAAAATGACAAATGAAACAATCATGAATTTGAAAATAAGTTCAACACAAGTCAGTAAACAGATAACGTATGTCACATAGGTGCCCTTGACTGATCATCAGAAAACAGCTAGCCAGAAGCTTTTAATGGAAAATTATTTCTGATAAAGCCTAATACTAATGAGAATGAGGTTAAAGGAACAAAATTGAAAATAAAAAAGGCCGGGATTTCAGAAGATCAACATGTTAGGGCAGCACACATAGCAATCAAAGGGTCTTGCTCATTAGTACCTCCTGCTTGCTAGGAGCAAAGTGAACTTGTTCCTACTGCAATTAAGATAACCAGGAACTGAGGGTTGGAAGTGGCTTTAATTTCCTTTCACACCTGCAGACCAAGAGGAGCCATTTGATTCAGTTCAGAGGCTGAAGGAGATCATGTTCCTTCCCTCACTGAATGCAAGAAAAGAACTTGAACAAATCTTAAACTGATCTAAAAACTGTCTTCCACATTTTCCTACTGCAGATGACACATTTCATCCAAGTCAACAAAAGGCAGTTCAACAATCCAGCCCCAGCCCCACATGACTCAAGGTTTGAGCACTTGAACAAGTTATCACAGGGGAATTTTCCAATGAAAGCTCTTTTATGAAGTTACAGAGTATCAAAAATATAACAAATTACCTACATATCCAAATATACTTTATAAAGTGTATTTGAAGCAGACAAGGTGCTATCACACACTGACCTGAAGCATATGTTTTGGTGTCCAGAGCATGAAAATTATTAAAATACCAAAGAGAACTGAGGGGATTTGTAGAAACAAGTGTGAAGAAGAACCAGTATTTTGCATTGTTCAATACAATGCATCACATTTTGGTAAGTCTTTCAACTTACCTCTGCCAGGAGGTGAAATATATGTGTTGCTCAGGATACATTTGGACAATAAGCAATATACTGTTGTGTGGCAACAGCCTCGTGCCACTGGATCTTTCTGACTCGTTGATCTAAGGCAATACAGTGGATTGCACCTACTGGCAGAGAGGTTCATGGCACTCCTCTTCAAAAAGAAACCAACATTACATCACCCAGCTCATTTCCAAATGACACTATCCATCAGAAACTATGGACAACAATATCCTAACCAGTCTCTAGGTTAAAATATTCTAACAAAACATAATTTCCCATGGTTTCATTTTTTAACTATGTGTGAAATTTCCATACACTCCTAGTTTCACCCACTGAATTAATCAGCTGACTGACAATGTCAGGATTTTTTTTTTAAACTAACCAGGTTTCATTTACCCTTTTGCTTAATTTAACCTTAAGAAAAATCACAAGCATTTAAACCAAGGTTTTTCTGTACCAGTAGGTATTCTAAATCACTCTTAGTATGCAAAAATATACATCCAGAATAGTATCTGTCCTTGTCGACTCAGGAACTGTTTGGTGAACATCAAGCATCAAACAATGGATGAAAAAAATCTACTGCAATTATCTGTCTTTGCTTTTCTGTTTATACCTGGGGGGAGTAGGGAGAGGGAGGAGGAAGAAAAGTAAAAAAGACACTAAAATGATAGTTCCTAGTAGTACTTCTCTAACAAGATACAAGTGATGTCTGTCTTTATCTAAAGCTGACCACATAGTTAAAAATTAGAAGCTGCAAATATACATATAAGACAAGTGAAACTTGCCATTACCTCCATATGAAATAGTGGCAGGGAAAAAGCATAGGACAACTATAATTTAAAAATCAACAAGCTGCTAGTCTATAATCTAATGACATAGCTTGGTACGATCAAGATGGATGGAATACTATTTGCAAATGGAATTAAAAGAAAAAAATGCAAGGAAGGATAATGTTAATTACAACTGAAGAAAAGATTACAAAAATAAATCAATAAAACCAGAAAAAGGCAAATACAAAGGAAAAGTGATGGAATGAAAAATAAACGTGGTAAGATATTTCTACTGTTGCGTCAAAATATGGAACCACATAAACAGTAAACTTTTCCCTATGCATATAATAGGCATTCAAAAGAGTCAGCTCTTTAGAGTCAAAAGAGTAACCTACAGGGAGAAAGAGCAATTACATGAATTCATTATTGTTAGTTTTTCACCATAGAACTGCATGCACACTGACACTCAATACAAGGCTCTAACTTCTCTGACACACAGTGTCTATAGATTTACTTGTCATAAATGCCTACAGACTTCTTACTATTTTTTTTTCCACTGCTATTTGCCAAGATACTTCTTTTCAGCAAAAATACAAAGCTTTTTGTTATCATTGTATCAATGTCTAACTACAGCCTGTTTAATTTCTACTATGGCACTACATTAATCAGAGCACTTTAGTTATAACAGGTAGCAATATAATTTGTGATAGATTTCCACATATCAAAACCACCTTCTGCTACTTGGTTCCTAGTGTCTAAATTACCTGCCAATTATAAACAACCTGCATGATTGCACTAACACTTGATTTACATTCATTTATTACCAGAGACATGCTATGGGAGATTTTGTGTTTGAATGTTGTTGATAAAGATAACTTTCCTTGGAAAATTGCAACTGTTATTTTTATACCTTTTTTCTTGGCATTACTCAGCTATAGAAAAATAAGTCAAGCACCAATTTTTTTTTTTTTTTTTTTTTCTGTAAAGTACAAATGCAACAAATAGTATGCAGGCTTTACTCTGTCAATCTGTTTTGCTAATGTATGACTGTCAGTTCAGCTTTGTTTTATTACTCCTACATAGGTGTGACACATATGTCACTGTACATCTATTGCTTTCAAATATGAAATAAAACAACTATTTAATTATCACTTATTTTCACACTGTGTTATCCTCCTTAAATTAGTTTGACACACAGAGCAAGAAAGTGAAATAGAATCCCACTCACTATGACATTAAATTATCATTTTATCTCTCTTCTATGAACAGAAATACAACACAATGAATTTCACTGTAGTGCTCTTAAATGAAATGGTTCTATCATTTACACATTTCTATCATTTACAGATAATGTATTTAAGTATTTCCATCCTCGATCAATAAAGACCTGTTTTTTCATTCTACCTGGTAAAGGATGATAGGACTTTAGTATATTTATTTTCCAAAGCTCCCAGTACAACATGAAACTTTGTTTTTCCATAAGACACTCAGTGAGTTAGAAGACTTGGTCTTTTCATCACCATGTTGAACTCAAAACAATGTTTGTTCAATTATTAGTTTGAATGCCCTTTTATTTTCTCTTATGAGTGACATCCTTTCCTCATCCTTCAGGGTACTTCCCCAAACATCTGCTCTCTGCAATGATCCTCTCTTGTATGAACACTCTTGGTGATCAGTATACAAATTTTAGCAAATAGTTGTAAGGAGCAATGGACAGTAATTTTTTACAAGAAAGTAGACACGGTCTGTGGACCATGTAACCCAATTTTTAATTCATAGCATGATATACATTCAGTTTTCTCTTTGTTAAGTATAACTATGCAAATTTTTAATTGGAAAGACAAACTTGTTTCAGAAGCCGGAGTTCGGAGATCACTTTGTTGTCTACCAATTATTGTGACCTGCTGGATTCCAGTCAATTAGTACCAGAGATGAAGGACATTGGGTGGCCAAGTCCTTTCTAACAGCTAAATATTTATCAAAGGACAAAAGATTAATTAAATTTACAAAGTCAAAGTGCCTCAATTACAATAGAGCTACAAAATGTTACTCAATTCTGTGCTGTACATTCAAATATCACCATTTTTATACCTTTTAACTAGTGATGGTTTATGTCTTCAGTGTCCCTTCAACTCAAACTCCTCTGAGTAAAAGGGAAAATAAAAGGAAATAGCATTTTCCTCAGTCCTTTAAAGGATACCCAAGGATTCAAATCCTTTAAAGTATAGGTGCCACCTTTCATTGGCCAATTTGATTCATTATTCAGCCAAGAACAATGTTATTATTACAACAAGAACAGGAGTGAAGCTATAAATAATTAAGTTCTTGACCATAAGTCCTAGGTGCTAAGTAATAATGCTAAAAAAAATAAATAATGGAAACAGAACTGGACAAAGAACAACACTTTTTAACTATACACCTGGCTTCTGATATGCATCAAACCTGTATCTCAAAGATCTCCATGTGCGTAACAGAAATGTAAGCAGTCCATAATCCTTAGTGCTACGGGCTTGATACATCTGAAACCTTACACTTACAAGCTGAAAATAACAAATGTAAGGACATGAAGTAATTTTATGCTAGCTGAATCTGAGGTGCGCATAAATACCACAGATACATTCATCAGCATCTTTTCTACCTCTTCTGGAAATCTCCAAATTCATCTTAATGATACAATAACTGAGGTCAATAAATAATTAAACAGTTTTGGGCTTATCATTTAATTATCTACCCATTAGTTTAGTCATTATGTAGTCTGTGATTTTCAACATAAAATTAAACATTGCAACTCCTCCCTCTTCAAAAATCAAAACAAAACATAAAATTTAGCTCTTGAATGACAAAATTCTTATAAAAATTATTTTCAATCAAACTCTATATGGAAGTTAGCAGAGTGATATATTTATTCACACTAAAATGTATAGAAAATTTGGAGGAAAGACAGCTTCAAGTCAAAATATGTATCCACAGCTACTTCTCTCAGCTTCAGAACTAATACTGAAGTTCATTCAAATCTTATTTCTGTTTTGATCCAGTGATATATAAGGAACTGGTTGGACGGTCACACTCAAAGAGTTGTGGTCAACAGCTCAATGTCCGAGGGGAAACTGGTGACAAGTGGTGTCCCTCAAGGGTCAGTACTGGGGCCAGTGCTGTTCAACATCTTTGTTGGAGACATGGACAGTGGGACTGAGCGCACCCTCAGCAAGTTTGCCGACGACACCAAGCTGTCTGGTGTGGTTGAGACCTTGACAGGCTTGAGAGGTGGGCCTGTACTAACCTCATGAAGTTCAACAAGGCCAAATGCAAGGTCCTGCATCTGGGTCTAGACAACCCTAAACACAAATACAGGCTGGGAGCAGAATGGATCATGAGCATCTCTGAAGAGAAAGACTTGGCAGTGGTGGTGGATGAGAAACTCAACATGAGCTGGCAATGTGTGCTTGCAGCCCAGAGGGCCAACTGTATCCTGGGCTGCATCAAGAGAAGTGTGGCCAGCAGTTTGAGGGAAATGATCCTCCCCCTCTACTCTGCTCTCATAAGGCCCCACCTGGAGTACTGCATCCAGTTCTGGGGCCCTCAACGCAAGAAAGACATGGACCACTTAGAACAAGCCCAGAGAAGGGCCACGAGGATGATCCAAGGGCTGGAGCACCTCTCCTATGAGGACAGGCTGAAAGAGTTGGGGCTGTTCAGCCTGGAAAAGAGAAGGCTTCAGGGAGATCTTATAGTGGCCTTCCAGTACCTGAAGGGGGCCTACAAAAAAGCTGGGGAGGAATTTTTAAGAAGGGCAGGTAGTGATAGAACTAGGTGAAATTGCTTTAAACTGGAAGAGGGTAAGTTTAGATTAGATATTAGGAAGAAATTCTTCACTGTGAGGGTGGCGAGACACTGGAACAGGTTTCCCAAGGAAATTGTGGATGCTCCCTGCCTGATAGTGTTCAAGACCAAGTTTGATGAGGCTTTGAGCAATCTGGTCTAGTAGAAGGTGTCCATGCTCATGGCAGGGGGGTTGGAACTAGATGATCTTTAAGGTCTCTTCCAACCCAAACCATTCTATGATTCTATGATTACCATCCTTCATAAACAATGGGAACCACCATCAAGGTAATACAAACTTTCCAATTTCCATATATGCTATCACAGATCTTTATTACAACAATGATAATTTTTTGTTTACAGGTAAGCTTTGTCTGATTTGCATCTCTAAAGTTACAGAGTCTTCTAATAAAGAATTTAGCAGCAGAAATGAATAGTAGTTTATTATTGCACAAACCCAGAAATGTGCCATTTACTCCAATTCTTTGAAGAGCTTCCATGATAAAGACTATATCCTTGTTTCAGTTACATCTGGAATATTTTAGGACAGAGAGGTTCAGGATTCATGTCACAATTATTATTATTTTTCTCTGCCTTCTGAACTATTCAGTGTATTCATTACAGGAAGGATGCTGTAGAATTAACAATTAAATTTGGCTTATCCTTAGAACTTACACGTGTACCTATTGCTATGTGTTCATTTAGTCAGCTAGGGGATGGAAGGAAACTATTATACAAAAGGTTTTCTGTTTTTTCTTTATAGCCACTCTAATGTTTAATTAAAATACTAAATCTTGATGCTATTTTCCAGTTAAAATAACACAAGTAAAAAGAAGTGTGGAACACAGTATACATCTGTTTCTTAGCAGACTTGTCCAACAAGTCATACATATTCATGACAGAACCCTTCTATAAGTCTTCTATTCCCAGACAGACATGACCTACATATTCAGTCTCAAAGATGCATTGAGAGACGGACATGGACAGCACATAATTTACTGATTATTCCTTCTTCTGTTATAAGAAAAATCTCTCTGATGGGAAGGGCAACACTAAGGGTGAAAGAAGGAGGAAGTTTGAGGAAAAAAGATAATGGGGAGACTGCCCTGGGGAAGAGAAACAGCTACCCTAACTTAGGCAAAGAAAGATTTTACTGTTAAGAGCACAATTACTGATTCCAGATGTGACTAATAACTGAACTGTAAAATAAAATCAAAATATAAGGAGTGTCTCTGCCAATATATCCGATTAGCTATAATGCAAAGACATTGTAGGCAGTTCTTAATTCCTCCCAGTCAGACCTTCATGCCTGGACTAAAAAAAGTCCTTGGCATAATTAGGAAAGACAATTATTCAAACTTTCCCAGAATGGCTATAAATAACTACTTATCAGAATATAGAATATACTATATTTATTTTATTCGTATCTGTTAATTACTGTATAGAATTTAGACTAATGTGTTAGGAGCAACATCCTGACACTGTAATTGACTTGAGTCTTTCCACACGATATTCTATGCATTTATGTATGTCTGTCTTCAAAGGCTCTAGATGCTAAAAACACCACTGAAATTATCTAGTCTCTTGTTCCTGAAATATTTTGATTACTGTCTGAGAGATCAGTTAATACCTTACACTTTACACTTTTTCCATTACTGCAGGCAACCATGGAGCATGTGTGACTCCATTCTAATCTTCTCTGTGCTTTCTCACCAAGGAATCCTGCTATTCTTAGTCACAACACATAATGTGAAATAACACTACACACAAATCATTATTGCCATTTTCTAAATAGATACCCCTCTTTCTCTCATTTCACTACAGTAGGTCTTCAGTGTGATAAATGCTCTAGATTTTTAGTCTTCAGTGCAATTCCAGACTTCCAGCAGTCCATGTCGGAAAGGATTTCAAGTACAGTTATATTACATTAAGAAAGTAAACAATATTCTGCCACTTTTCTCTGAAGCAGGTATTTAACTAGTGACTTACACAGTGTCAACTTGAACAGGTTCACTGAAGATCTAGCTCACTCATCTCAGGCGGTGCTCCACACTTTGCAATATGATGCTCATAGAACATTCTCAGCAACATGTTGTCTCAGATTTTTGGGAACCAGGCCTCCCAACTCTGTCAAACATTGGCTTACACAGCTATAAAAATGCAGATGGTAGCCAGGTGACTCTCTTTTAGATCTAAAAATCCCTATTTTTAGCTCCAACTGATTTTTTTCTCCTCATACAGAAACTATATTATTGCCAGTTATTGCTATAAACAAGCAAAATAGGGCTGTCTTTCTCAGTCTGAGATAGTAGAGACAAAATTATTACAGACAAGAGCCTCAGAGAAAGGATTAAGGATTCAATTTTCAGTCCTCTTTTTTTAATTAAGCATTTAACTGATTACAAATACTGAGTGATCAAGCAAAGACCAATGTAAAGGGATTAAATCTGTTTTTTTTTTCTTTACTTGCTTCCAGAGTTTAGTTTGTTTTAAAACTTAACACACACACACAACCTAATTCCACAGAATTGGAAGGACCATGGAACACTACCATAGAGATTTGGAAAAGAGGACAGGTTAGGGAAAACGTCAATAGAGAAGCTGACAAATTCAGTATCTTATTTGCTCTTCCTATTTGACAATAAAGACAAAGTATGAAGACGTAATTTCAATATTTCCCATTTCAGTTTACCCTAGTTCTTTCCAAGCTGTATGTTTCATCACTTTTCCTTTCATCTAATTCTGGACAATCGTAATGTTTCTGGATATCAATGATCCACTATTCCTATATGGCTCCCAGTAGAACTTAAAACATACTGTTTCTTGAGTATGTTTCAAATATGTGTCCTGGTTGGGAGGTTTATTAAACTATGATTCTATCTGCTTTTCCAGTTGTAAAGGTCAGTATCCAAATTCAATCTACACTGAAATGAAATCAACCTTTTGCATTCAAATAAAATAGATGTGCTAAAATCACTGAACTGTAATATAGTCAAGCACTACAGCACATAACTCAGCTTACTCATACACATTAGAAACAAACTGAAGTGGGAAGACAAGGACAAACTGACAGAACTTCTGAATATGATACCAATTAGCAGGATGAGGAACATAGCCTCATACTGTGATTAGATGGAGAAATTTTACTGGCAATAAAAGATGAAAATATAATCACCAATAACAACAGATCAAATATGATTTGTCTTTTTAAATCAGTGCACACACAGTCTCGTTGGAAAGGACAGTGAAAGTCCCCTCCCTTTCCCAGTGTACACAAAAGACAGTCACAATTACAGACCCTGTGAACATGAACATCTCAGCCATCCAAATTCTCCCAGCCTGCACTACTCATGGTTAACTCAAAGTGAGATCACTTCCTTCCCTTCATTATGCTCCCCAGGAAAATTGGATTAAAATATGCTCAGAGGGCCTGGATAAAAGACAGAAAATTAAGTATTACACACATAAAATATGTTAAGCCTCTGTGATGGGAAGTATCTAGAAGACAAAGTATTTTAGCTCTTTATATAAGAAGATGCATGTGGGAGAAAAGCCATGCAAATGTCCCAGCTCTCCCATGTACAATAGACAACGTGATATCCATGGAGCCACTCTCTCACTATGATGCCTTCTTGTGGTACAAATAATTGGCCTCTGCAATTAACTGGAAGGAAGAAGTAGCACAGCTGGATTTTCTTCCCTTCTCAGGTCTGTATATGAGCTGTTCAGTAAGAATCTCCACAATGTAAGAATAGAGAAAGTGAGATTAGCTCATAATTGCAGAAACATTAGGGGACACATCCAGTTAAAAAACCTTGGAAGACCCTTGCTGTTAGTCCCTCAGTTCTCTCACTGCAAAATTCAGTACAAGGAGCCCTGGATCAGCTGTAGGATTTAAAGGATACAAGGAAGAGAATCCCTTTCTGACTCCAAGATGCTCAGTCATTAGCAAGAATCTTTTCTCTAACTTCAAACATAAAAAGAAATTACACTTTTACACCAGTTCAAATCACTTCTGCATTGCACTCCAAGCTAAATTCCCACTCTTTAAGTGCCACAGCACATGCAGCTTTGAGTTCATATTTGTGTTAGCTTTTCCATTCAGTTTCACAGTGCACTTCTCCAAGGGCTATAATTGGTATGTGTTCTTTTGTGTTCATACTAAGAAAGCATGATGTGAAACAGGAGTAGAGAATGAAAATCTGTATGTCTTTTAGAAGTACTTACTGGAATCTAAGAGTAGATGTTGGGATATCAGTAACTTCCCTTGCATCCTAAAATAAATGTGTGCTGATACCTGTAGTTTATTTAAGTATTTATTATAATCAAACATTGACTCGATAATCCATTAAGGTGCTCTCTTTACCAGCACTGAGTCAGGCAGCCAAGTTGTGCACTGATCTCCATGGCAACAAGCTTGTATATTTGGCAACTAAAAAAACCTGGTAAATTAAGGGCAATTTCCTCTCCTCTTTTACTTTCAGGCACTTTAAAAAACATAAAAATGAAATAATGAGAAATATAATAAACAGCTCATTATATTTTTCATGATGAAAATGACACAAACCAGAACCACCACAAAAAGGCAGCATTTTTCAGAGTTGATTATTTAAATGAATTAATTATGATAAGCATCATACTTGTCAAATGAATAGTGAATCACTAATTTAGTAAGCATGCATTTGCAACATATTGTGAACTACCAGCTCTGCTGTAACAATCACTGTGTAGAAAATCGACAATACAGTATATTGTATACTTAGGGTAGCCAAAGGAAAACAAAACAAAACAAAACACTTTCCTCCCAAAGATTCTTTGCCTTTGCAACACCTTTGCAAACTAATCTTGGCAGCCATGAAAAATTGTTTCCTTATTAACCATTGATCTTCTGTTTTCTTTTTCTCTATTATGGCTCTAGGCTTCCTGTGAGACAGTTTATCAAATAAGCTAACCAAGGAAAGCAAAAATTTGTTTTTGAGGCCTTTATCTGTACTTAGCTAATAGAACAACTGTTGAGCAATGGGTGACCTACACAGATCTGACTGTGTCTCTGCAGCACTTCATATGCTGTTTAGCACTGACAAGTCATCAGCTATAACAAAAAGGTACTATCAATCTAGACTGTACACATATCTATTAAAAATGTAGAGAAATTAATAGTAACGTTAATCCCTATGAAAATGACTGAAATTCATATATACCCCTTTGGACCTTAAATTCTGTAAGGTGAAATTTTGCATCTTGGCTCAAGAAGCAGTTAGACAACACTTTTTTTTCTTGCCTTAACATCTATATATTTCAAAATTTGAGACTTGGGTAAATTTTCACATTGCATTCAGTTCTCTTTAGTGTTGAAAAAAAATGACTGTACAGCTGTGAAGGAATCCTACAAAAAGTGAAAGTTGTGTCCATGTGATGAAAATATGAACAAATATACCCTCTGGGTGATTATATGTAAAAAGATATAAGCCAAAAAAAAAAAAGACAATGGGCAGCAATTTGACAAAAGCATAAACATTCACAGTAATCCTCTTCCTTCTCCCAAAGACATAAAAAGTGAGAATTCTGCTGGAAAACTTGTCTGGTCAATAGATGGAACGGTCTCTGCACAAGAAAGAAGTAAATAAACTATAACCATTGAAACTAGAAGAGGGACAACTGAGCTGAAATATAATAGAGGGTCACAAAATCATAAGAGGCATGGAAAATATAAAATTATTTTCCAGCCTACCAGTACAAGAACATGAGAACAGCAAATCAAAATAGCTGGTGATAGGTTCAGGACTAAGTAAACACCAGAAGTGGTCAATGTTTAATAAGCACATCAGAAATTTTTAAAAGCTAACAGAGGATCAAAAAGTGACAGAACATACTCTCAGAGAAAAGTTCATTCAACGTAAAAAAATTTATTTCTTGGCCAGGAATTCCCTGAACTACAATTCACTGGATGCCAAGAGAATATTCTGGGGAGCCATGCTAACAGCTCACACTCTTGCCTTTCTTGTAGCTTTCAGAAGTAGCTGTTGTCTAAGCAAACAGGCTTTTAGTTTCTCTTCATTTGGGCTTTCTTACATTAATAGACATAAACTGGATAATTGTAAGACTGAAATTTGTCATTTCAATTACCAAGATGGAGATAAATGAGAACATTTACACTATTCAATAAAACTGTTGTATAATATTAAATATGACAGTATTTCAGTAATTCAATCCTGGAAGATATCTTTTCAAATGTAAAGCGAATTATTTCGCTCCCACTAACTTAAGATCCTGGAAACATCTCTGAAAACTGTAAGGAGATTTTTTTTTTTTTTAATGTAAATGTGAAAACTTGCAGTGAATCATAGATTGCTAATTCAAATGAATTTGGGAATGTTCCTGGTGATAATAAAGAGTCTGTGTACAAAAAAAAAAAAAAAAAAAAAAAAAAGGACTTGAGAGTTAGTCCTCTGTCCATAGCTTTGTCTATGTTTTATTCCTCACAGACAGAGCATTAAACAGAAAGACCTTACCTTTGCTGAATAACATTTTAAAAAATTATTAACTTTTGTAAGCAAACTAAACTCGATGATTTACATTAGCTGTGCAAAAACCCCATGTCCTGTACAAAAGGGTTACAAATACCACATAATATAACTCAAATTAATTTTGTATTTTTAGTATTAGTTGTACAATTAGTTCTTAATGCACTTCACTCCTCTAACAAAAATTTCAGCAAAGTTTATTTACATCCATCAACTTTTTATAAAGACCTTTAACGATTATTATACAGACAAGCAGAAACCTAGTAAAGAATAGAAGATGGCCAGATACACAGTAAGAATTGAAACCAGATGCTAAATAGCGACATGGGAATATAATTTTACATGCTGCCATCAAAGAGACAGAGAAAGACAGGGTGGGGTGGGGGGCGGGGGGCAGAAAGGAGTTATGGCATGCATGCTTCATGTTCTGTGACTCCTGAGAATAATTATCCTGAAAGCCCTGATGAGTAGATCAGTGCTATAAAAGGTTGTTAGACACTACACTGAGTATTGTACAGAAAACCTGAAGGAAGTAAATGAACAAGTGAAAAATGGGAACAAGATAAAATAATAAAAAAAAAAAATAGCTGATCTGTATTAGTTGTAGAGATTTAGCAATCTTTACTCTTAGTCCCACAAGCCCCTATGATGAAAGGAGGCTTCAAAGGAAACATTTAAAGAAGGATACACAGGCTTAGTGGCTTTGGGAAAAGAGAGTGAACTATAAAAAATATAGGCAAATATTAATTATCCCTTATCAGTCTCTTGCCCCCAGGTTGGGTTTTGTCTCGGGGAAAGAAAGGGAATATTTATTCCACATGAAGCAGGGAAAGACCTTCACATGTTGGTACTGGCAAAATGGTAATTCAGCCCAACCATAAAATGAAATCTTGTACTTCATACAGTGCATCATACCTGTCCTTCTGAGAACTGAATTACAACCCATTAGTCAACTCACTCCTTCTGGAACTCTAAACTTTTCCATCCTTCCCAGCTGAATGTCATCTTTACATTGTTACTCAGATCATACCAGAAAACTGCATTGGAAGAAAGTTACAATACTCTCAAACCAGTTTGCTGCCATTCAGTACATGTATGCTCTTCCCTCACTTCTAAAGTAACATACCTGTATCTCTCCTCAAGCTGAGCTGTGGTTTCCTATTTCATTACTATTTCTTTTTTTTTTTTTTTCCCCCAAACCTTATGGATTAGTCTCAAGCTTCAAGATTTAATCTAAATATTTTTGAGTCATAACTTTTGAAATGTGGTCAAAATATACAAAGCATTCTAGATATTTTGTCTAGGGTTTATATTTATGTGGTTTCATTACAGTGTCTGCAGCATTATTTACTCTCACATTCAATGTATCTATTCTCACACTTCTAGTTTCACTGAATATAGTCAATGCCAAGGAAGATTCCCCTGAAGAGTTCATAACAGCACACTGACTATTTTTCTGAAGGAGTTAACTTTGGATGATGTATAACCTATTTAATATTTTCAGTATTTTCAGTGGCAAACAAACAAACAAACAAACAAAAAACTAACTGGCTTTGTGTCAGCCTTTTTACTTTTTATATCATGTAACATGGAAGCTCCTTACTGAACTTTCAGCTTCAATCTCTTCTGTGCAACACAAGTAATTCCTAGCTGAAAACTTTATTTCTTTACTTCTCTGTATCCTTCCTTCCTTTCAAGATAAAAATGGTAATTGTTCTTATTAAAGAATACAGTTGTTTTAGCACAGTATTTTGTATAAGGCAACTTTTAATGCAAAATCTTCAATAACTGGTTTCTTTATAATCCTTTGCTTAAAAGACACTAAAAAGAAGATGAATGCTTTCTGAAAAGTATCAGGAAAATGTTATCGTCGTTGTGCTAGGCACTGATGAGATCACATCTACAATAGCGTGTACAAGGACAAACACATAAGAAAGATTAATTGAATCTGGAATAGGGGCAGAAAGGCCAGTAAAATCATTAGTGAAATGGAAAGCTTATTTTCCAAGGGGGGCCTTAAAGAGTTTGGCTGGTTTAGATCAGCAAAATGATGGCTGAGATAGATAGGATATCTGCTATATATAAATTATATAAATATATATAAATATCTGCAGTAGATAACTAGGGATGAGAAAATGTAAGAGAAGCCACAGTTTGCACAAAATAAATGTGTATGAAATATCCACAGAGTAAATTTATGCTAGACATAGAAAGTTCTCCATTGCTAGAAAAACAATCTCCCAGTAAAAGGGAGAAAAAATACAACTGTTTGACAATAAGTTAAAGAATAACATGAAAATTATAACAGTGGGTGACTGGACTCAGTGATGGAGTAAGTCCCCTCTAGACATATATTTTACTTTGAAAAGGACATTTTGTAGTTTTCTTTAGAGGAAGTAACTCACTTCCATTAAAATTGTTGCTTAGTAGGAAAAACATTTTCCATCAAACATCTGCCTTCCACTGAAAATATGATTTTTTTTAAATTTCAAAACTAACAAAAATTAAAATTTTTGTTTCAAACTTGGCCAATATCTACAATAATGAATTGCCTGTGCAATACTTCCAATGGAAAAAAAATCCCAAGCTTCAATTTTGAAACTTCTATGAAGTATAAAAAGGCATAAGCACTTTATTGCCACCTGCTTCCAGGAAACTCTATGAAGTATAACTTCTCAGACCTTAGACTACGTGCATCAAGACAGCTTATTAAAGATTTGTAACTTGTAACAAGCAAAATACAGTATAAGGCAGTCAGAGTGACTAACATGAATATGAAAAACCTGGCTTGAGGTTCTTCCTATTTCAAACACAGAAGTTCAATTTTCAACATTTCCAAGGGTGGGGGAGAGGGTGAGCAAGCAGCTGTGTGGTGTTTAGTGGCCTGGCAGGTTAAACCATGACACACTCCACTGCAAATTTTAAGTTTAGTTACTTTGATTACATTCAAGAGTGACCATCCTTCCTAAACATCTGACTAAATAATTTTTGAGATTTAAATATACAGAATTTAAGCAAAAAATTTGGAAAATTTCCTAATACAGAAGTCACTATTTGCATCAAATAAAAACCTAATCTAAAAGCATCATATCAGCCATGTGTCTTGCTGAAAGCTAAAGCAACATCATTCAAACTGAACTTCTACCAATATACTTTCACGTAGGAGTTCTACACACACACACACACACACTTGTGTTGCAGTGCATCTCAAATGTGGCATCTCACTGATCCTAGGATCACAGGCACCAGAGCAGGAGAACCCACACAGCAGTAGTAGATGAGGCAAGGTCAGTGAGACCCAAGCATAAAGCATTTTTTATACCAGAATAGTACATGGGCTCTGGCTATCTGAGGTAGGGCTTGCTCAATGGCTTTTAGTATTTTTTTTTTTTTTTTTTTTTCACTTTAACACAGCTGTTTAAGTTTCCTTCAGTACACTTCAGTTTGCTTGTGGACACCACTTCACAAGAAAATTAAATATATCTGCACTTCTCCTTGCGTATTGCCTCTGCTGGTCTCTAAACATGATATGTCACTAGAGAGGATTCAGAGAGATATTTAGCAGGTTCTCAAATGTGATTAATTATGTTATACTGTTAGCATGTGAAAATTAAATCCGATACTTATTGTCTTGTAAAGTGATTTTCAGTTAAATGTTAAAATTACTTACTAGTATTTGTAAAAAAATATCATTTTTTCAAGTTTATTTGGAGTTACTGTCTATAAAACTATTTTTATACAGGTAAGTATTTTCATTCAAAATATTCCCTATGACAACAGATCATTATTTTCAGCTATGACATGGCACTTGTACCTTGCCAGATATTCCCACTGAGATTTTATAACACTATGAATCCTTGACTTTCCTCTTCTTCTGGAAGTGACAGTTAATTCTGTTATTCAAATCTTACTCTAAGAAGTTAATATTAAAAAGCATATAAATAAACTGAATTCTGATGTGCTCATTTTGAAATACCAACACCTGAGTACATATGACAAATTGAACTGATTTCTCATTATTTGTAGTTAATTTTACATCTTGGTATTACTATAAAACTTTGAAGAAGCACTATTTTAAATTTAACCTATGGGAGAAACTAGTCAGTAAAAAGCCTGTATGAGAGACTTCACTAGACAACTTTCATCCATTAATAGAAAGATGTGTTTTATTAATGGGAAAAGGCTTCTTCTCCCCCTGCAGCATTTCTGTACTGCACAGATGATTCCACAACTGTCAGCTGACATGAAATTATAGACAACATGAACTGTTCCAAAAATCTGTACCACTTTCACAATCTTATTGCCTAGGATTCCTTTATATTCAAATGTCTAAATTGCTCCAAACACCAATATACTTCTGCTTTGATTTTATAACACCATGTGTTACACTAGTATGTTATTATAAAACATATCTAAGTTGCAAGCTATACCATAAAACTTATATTTTAGAATACTGGTGAATATCTAAACTCTATTCTCTGTTTATTCTATTCAGCTTTGGTAATAGGATATAGCATTAGATTCCCTTCTTTGAGCTGGGTACAATGATGAGCACCCAATTAAAAACAAAACAGAACTTTGTGTTAGAATTTTGATTCAAACAACCTAAAACAGAAATGAAGTGAGAAATACACCTAACTTGTGACAGCAGAGCAATGTTATGACCAGCAAAGTAATTTTACCTTCCAAATCAAAGCATGCCCAGTGGCCTGTGTATCATGGCACTCATTTAACCTAGTAGAATACCAAAATTAAATTACAGTCTCTGACAAATAATCAAGTTCAGCTACTTTCATGGTTTTGACTACCCACTGCTGACATGAGATTGTCACGACTTTGGAGCATATGGTAAAGAAAAAAGTTGAAGAAAACCATGTTTTAGTTCCCTAAATGAAGAAAACCCAGGAAGGCTGTAGAACAAGAGGCAGCACCCAAAAGGAACATGTTCTGGTTTGATCATATGTCTTCCTCTGGTTACCAATGAACAGGCAGTGAGAAAACGCGTTTTCATCTTCTTTAAAATAATGTTGTTTACACATGTGCAACACTGGGACTAGCCCTACTGATTCATACTGGCTTGTTACGATACAGATTGCAATGCAGGATGTGTGAAGATTTGTACTTAGTGTATTATCTTCTCTCCATGCTCAGCATCCTGCTTACTGTTATCAACCAAATGCAACGGTGCCACCGGTGGTTCATTCCGACTTGATTTACAATAGAGAAAATACTACCTAAAATTCCCATTCATTTTGGTAACAACATCAAAAGCTTTAATGCAAATCTACACATTCAGTGTAAAGCCTCTGCCTGAATGATCTGAATTGCCTATCATTTTGGTTTCTTTTATTTCACTAGTAAATTGAATCCTGCTATATAGGCATGGATATATAGTCACATAATTGTGATGAAGTCATTGTAATACTGGAAATACGAGAGTCAATAGAAAGTGCCTGATGATATGCTCATGCTCCTAGCAAAAGCTGCCACCAGCATTCATTATGAGTCTTGTGCCAGCCTATTGTCAGCAGCCTGGAACGTGAGCATGCCCTGAAAACTCTCAGATTTATTTTGAAGTCAAAATCTGTTTAAGAAAAAAAGTAGCAACCCTGCACATACCCCAACCTCTAGCCAAACTGACTGACCATGCTTATAGCCACTGAAATATGATTTTTTTTTAAAAAAAGGTTGACTTTTAATATTAGTTTAACTTTTTTTGTAAAAAGTTCATTTTGCTTCTTCAAAAATTCCATGTACTTGAATCACTCTGCAAATTCCTGTGGTCACTGAGCCTAAAAAAGTAGGGGTACAATACGGTAAAATTATTCATTATTTTTATGAATAATTTTGGGAACACAGATGCTCTTGCTGGTGCCATGGGAGGCTTGTAAATTTTCCAGTAGTTGTAAGCAATATAAAATTTGTACCTCAGCTTATTTTCAAATACTTGAGTATTAGAAATAGGAAATCATAAAGAAAAGTAATATATAACTGAACAGTTTAGTTATGGTGTTATTTTTAAATTACTAAAACACTACATAACCTTAAATAGAAGGTATTTCATCATACAGCTGGAAGTAGCTTTGCTTATACTGCAGTGTTGACATTTTCATACACACAAACTACCCAGTATACATTGACATTTAGCAATTTAACAGGAACTCAATGTCTTTTTTTTTTAAACCAAATAAATTACTAAATTAAGCATTTTTTGTAAACTAATGTTTTACTGCATACTTGATAAAATTAATATTATGGTTAACAAGAACCTTGACATCTTATGTTGGAACTGATGATACCTAACATACTTCAGCATAGTATGCATACAATAGACCATGAAATTAAATAAGTATGAAATTATAAAAATTACAAAAACTCATACCGTTTATTGCAAACTGTAACATATTAACTAGCTATCTGGTTGAAAATACTGCATTTATTCATCCTAAAGCAGCAACCATGAGATGGTGAAGTTCAGGATCTCATGTGGTAGGAACAGAATTTCAAGCAGAATTGCAACCCTGGACTTCAGGAGGGCCAACTTTGGCTTTTTCAAGCAATTGTTAGGGGAAATCCCATGGGAAAGGGTACTTGAAGGTAAAGGGCCCAAGATAGCTGGCTAGCATTCAGGGACTGCTTCTTCCAAGCTCAAGATCAGAGCATCCCGATATGTAGGAAGTCAAGGAAGGGAGCCAGGAGACCTGCTTGGTTAAACAGGGAACTGCTGGCCAAACTCAAGCGGAAGAGGAGAGTTTACAGATCATGGAAGGAGGGGTTTGCCACTTGGGAAGAATATAAGGCTGTTGTCAGACGATGTAGGGAGGCATCTAGGAAAGCTAAGGCCTCCTTAGAATTAGACCTTGCCAGAGGGGTCAAGGACAACAGGAAGAGCTTCTTCAAATACATAGTAGATGAAACTAACACTAGAGGCAATGCAGGTCCACTGATGAATGAGGTGGGTGCTCTGGTGACAGAAGATACAGAGAAGGCTGAGTTACTGAATGCCTTCTTTGTCTCTGTCTACTCTGCTGGAAGCTGTCCTGAGGAGCCCCATACCACTGAGGCCCCAGAGGGAGTCAGGACAATAGAGGAGTTTGGTTGACGAGGACTGGGTTAGGGACCAGTTGAGCAATCTGGACATCCATAAATCTAGGGGTCCAGATGGGATGCACCCACAGGTGTTGAAGGAGCTGGCTGAAGTCAATGCTAGACCACTCTCCATCATCTTTGCTAAGTAGTAGGGAATGGGAGAGATGCCTGAGGACTGGAGGAAGGCAAATGTCACTCCAGTCTTCAAAAAGGACAAGAAGGAGGACCCGGGTAACTACAGACAGGTCAGCCTCACCTCCATCCCTGGGAAGGTGATGGAACGACTTATACTTGGTGCCATCTCTAGGCATATCAAGAATAAGAAGGTCATTAGGGGCAGTCAGCACGGCTTCACCAAGGGGAAGTCATGTTTGACCAACCTTCTAGACTTTTATGAAAACACAATTAGGTGGCTAGATGAAGGCAAAGCAGTGGATGTGGTCTATCTTGATTTCAGTAAGGCATTTGACACGTTCTCCCACAGCATCCTCGCTGCCAAATTGAGGAAGTGTGGATTAGATGAGCAGGTAGTGAGATGGATTATTAACTGGCTGATGGGAAGAAGCCAGAGAGTGGTGGTCAATGGGGCAGAGTCTAGTTGGAGACCTCTGTCTAGTGGAGTCCCTCAAGGGTCAGTACTAGGACCAGTATTTATATATTTATAAATGACCTGGATGAGGGAACAGAGTGCACTGTCAGCAAGTTTGCTGATGATACAAAGCTGGGAGGAGTGGCTGACATACCAGAAGGCTGTGCTGCCATCCAGAGAGACCTGGACAGGCTGGAGAGCTGGGCGGTGAAAAATGATGAAATATAATAAGGGCAAGTGTAGGGTGTTGCACCTGGGCAGGAACAACCCCAGGTTCCAGTATAGGTTGGGAAATGATCTCCTAGAGAGCAGTGTAGGGGAAAGGGATCTGGGAGTCCTGGTGGACAGCAGCATGACCATGAGCCAGCACTGTGCCCTTATGGCCAGGAAGGCCAATGGCATCCTGGGGTGCATTAGAAGGGGTGTGGTTAGTAGGTCAAGAGAGGTTCTCCTCCCCCTCTACTCTGCCCTGGTGAGGCCACATCTGGAATATTGTGTCCATTTCTGGGCCCCACAGTTCAAGAAGGACAGGGAACTGCTTGAGAGAGTCCAGTGCAGAGCCATCACGATGATTAAGGGTGTGGAGCATCTCCCTTATAAGGAAAGGCTGAGGGATCTGGGCCTCTTTAGCTTGGAGAAGAGGAGACTGAGGGGGAACCTCATTAATGTTTATAAATATATGAAGGGTGAGTGTGAGGTAGATGTAGCCAGACTCTTCTCAGTGGTGTCCAATGATAGGACAAGGGGTAATGGGTATAAGCTGGAACACAGGACGTTCTGCTAAAGTTTGAGAAGAAACTTCTTTACTGTGAGAGTAACAGAGCACTGGCACAGGCTGCCCAGGGAGGTTGTGGATTCTTCTTCTCTGGAGACATTCAAGACCTGCCTGGATGCCTTCCTGTGTGAACTCATCTAGGTGTTCCTGCTCTGGTAGGGGGATTGGACTAGATGATCTTTCGAGGTCCCTTCCAATCCCTAGCATTCTGTGATTCTGTGATTCTAATGCCTGTGTGACAGAGAGCAGCAAAAGCACATTTAACATTCCTCCTAATGCATAAAGCCCCAAGCTATTTCTAAAACAGGATGAGTGTTTCAAAAATGCTTGAAGATTCTTTGACAAAACCCAGCATCTCATTTCCAAAGATGTATGATCCCACTTAAAAATCCTACTTTAAAATACTCTGAGGCTGATATTATACAATACAAAAAAGATACAAGTAAATATTTGCGCAACTTATAGAAGGCATAAATAAAAAATATGCTTCTAAATGCAAGTATATACTGGTTAAAGGACTGCACAGTTAAGGACATAATTGTACAAAAATTCTGCCCTGTGATAGTGTATTCATTGCCTGTGCACTTCTAGAAAAAAAATTAAACATCATGCCTCCAAGTAAGGGATAAATAACTTTAAAATGTGCAAACTAAACAGGTCATCTGCAGTCCTAGGTTCAGGACTCATTTAAGAATACTCTCTGCTACTTTCACATACAGCCTGCATTCAGTCCTTTCCCCATCCAGAGCTACATGTCTTGATCACCACCTTTTTAGCTTTTCATTACACTAAAATCGCATGAAGAATTTAAATTATTATTTTTCAGTGAGAGAGCTTCCAATGATAATATGTGACTCCAGTAAAGTCTCTGAACGTAAAGCTTTTTCCACCTTTGTATGATAACTGGGCTGTCTGCATAATTCATGGAGACAGATGAAAGACTACTTCCTATGTAAATATGTCAGGCAGAAAAATAACTACTTTGAAATTAAACTGAAGGTAAGATTTAGATCAAGCCCTGGGAATTAAAGTAGAAAGCCAAATTCCTAGCATGTGTTACAGTGCTTAGATATTGCAGAGGGTCTGCACAAATTACAGGCCAAATTCTGCCCCATACCAAAATCAAAATTTGACTTTAGTAGTGTACTATGCAGTGTCAAAGAATATAGGGTGCTGTAAAAGCTACATAATGCTTAGGAATCCCAAAATCAGGTTACGTGATGCACTTCAATTACTTTTGAAACAGATATGATCATTTTGCACTGATGAATTTACAGAAACAAGAAGAGACCATCTGCCTTAACAACACTTTTCATGCAAGTATAGCTCCATATATGGAAATCACAGAAGACATGTCTTCAGGTAAAAACATGAACCTTTTAATTTCTCCGTTGCTTATGCCTGATGAGAGAAACTGACAAGTACCTAAAGAACTAACCTGGGTGCAAAATTGTGAACTGAATTTCTTTCCACAACTATTCAGAGAAAGCTTTTCAAAAAGCAGTATTCAAGAGCAACTTGCTCCTCCAGAGACTCTGCCCTAATTCCAAGAAACTTTCTGCCTAAGCATCCTCAATTAAAAAAAAAAAAATCTTCATTAAATTTTAATCTGAAACCAAACCCCAAAATGGGGATGTTGGTCTGTTCAACCAAGTAACAAATGATAGGACAAGAGGAAATGGCCTCAAGTTGCACCAAGAGAAGTTTAAATTGGATATTAGGAAGAATTTCTTTACTGAAAGGGTTATCAGCCATTGGAATGGGTTGCCCAGGGCAGTGGTTGAGTCTCCCTCCCTGGAGGTACTTAAGAGTCATGTAGACATAGTGCTTAGGGACCTGGTTTAGTCGGGGACTTGTCAGTGGGTGGTTAATGATTGTACTCCATGATCCTAAAGGTCTTTTCCAATCTAGGCAACCCTGTGATTCTGTGAAACAGATATAGTACTTTCACATAAAAAAAACCCCAAACCAAAAACCAAACCAAACAACAAACAAACATTCCTTTTTGATATCTATATTAAATTCAGCAATTTTTATTTATAGTGAACTTTCAGTCCCTTCTTCAAATCACTTAACCACCAAGTTAGCAGCCTGAGAAAAGCTGCTGTTCTTTTCTACCCTTATATCATGGTTTAACCCCAGCTGGCAAGAAGCACCACACAGCTACTCGCTCACTCTCCCCTTGAATAGGATAGGGGGAAGAGAATTGGAAGGGTAAAAGGGACAAAACTCATGGGTTGAGATAGCAACAGTTTATTAACTGAAATAATAATAATAATAATAATAATAATAATAATAATAATAATAATAATAATAATAATAATAATAATAATAATGTCATTAAAAGGAAAATAACTAAGGGAAATAAAATCCAAGAAAGACAAGTGATGCAAATGAAAACAATTGGTCACCACCAGTTGTCACCGGGCAGTGGCCTGCTGGCCAACCTTCTCCTTAGTTTTATTGCTGAGTATTATGTCATATGGTGTGGAATTTCTCTTTGGTCAGCTGGGATCAGCTGTCCTGGTTGCGTCTCCTCCCAACTTCTTGTGCACCTCAACACTCTTTCGAGCACAAATGCAAAATATAGCCCCATTCTAGCCACTATGAAGAAAATTAACTCCACCCTGGCCAAAAGCAGCACACCTTGCAAACAATACTGGAAGTGACACAAGAGCAACCTCTATCAAGCTGAAAGCCAAACATGAGCATGCCTGGACAGGAATCCCAGATTATCATTCTGACTGCTCATTACGATGCTCTTGCCTCTCATTCCTGAAGTGACTAGGCACAGAACCAAGACTGCAGACAACAGTGTGATCTGCCAAAATGGAACAGCTAATGCTGCCTTTTACTCTTCCATTCAACCGAATTTTCAGCAGTCATGAACATGCTGACAGATTTCCTCCTGCTCTGGTTATTTGGGAATCCAATGCAGGGAAACCTGAAGTTAGGAGTAGAACTTTGCTTGATATGCTTTTGAAGCTATTTCATATTCTTTAGACTTCTGACAAGAACAGGTCTTTAAAAGCACCTAGTTTAACTTCTGTAACTGTGACTGTCAAAGGTTGACAAGGTATAACCTTGGAGATAGCATCAGTAAGTGATAATTATTTTTTCCTTTGCAAAATTCACACAGTCTCAAAATTGTTCATAAATAGCAAATACATACTAGGCCCCCTGAGACTCTTCCAATTTTTTAATTTCGGCTACGAAGGAGGCATAAATGGCAATCTTTCTAAAGAAACCATACCAGATTTGATAATTTATTCAATATGTATCTAAATAAGAGGCTAGGAATTTCATTAATAATAACAACAAGCAGTAGTTCTCAGCACAATGAAGTAATTAAACATTTGAACTCTTCCAGAGAAATTGGTTATTGTTAAAAGTTAACATCGGCTTAATTGACATTAAAAAGCATGCAACTGGACAAATTAATGCAAGAAAAAACATTTATCAAAGGCTGTTAAAAACCCTATGATAACCCATATGGATGAAGAGGACCTATGACTGTATATCTCTTTAGACTTGAGGAGCATGTCACAGAAATATTGATATTTTTATTCTTCTACAGACATTAGTTGTTTTTGAAGGAGATATGACTTTGGATTAGATGAATCCTTTGATAACGTTCCTAAAAATTGGATTTTTGCATTAATCCGGCTTTGAGAACCATTGCTCTCACATTTGAATTTTACTATTACTTTCTTGTTGTTCAGCATTCTCATAGGTAAGCTTAAGAAGTGTGGGTTAGATGAGGGGACAGTGAGGTGGGTGAAGAACTGGCCTGATGGCATTGCTCAGAGGGTTTTAATCAGCAGTGCAGAGTCTAGTTGGAGGTTTGTGGTTAGTGGTGTTCCTCAAGGGTCAGTGCTTGGTCTAGTCCTATTCAATATATTCATCAGTGACTTGGGTGAAGGGACTGAGTGCACCCTCAGCAGATTTGCTGATGACATTAAACTGGGAGGAATGGCTGATACACTGGAAGTCTGTGCTGCCATTCAGCGAGTCTGGGTAAGCTGGAGAGTTGGGTGCAGAGGAAGCTGATGAAGTTCAAAAAGGGCAAGTGTAGGGTTCTGCACTTGGGGAGGAATAACCCCTGGCACCAGTACAGGTTGGGAATTGACCTCCTGGAAAGCAGCCCTGTATAGAAGGACCTGGGAGTCCTGGTGGATGACCAGTCGACCGTGAGCCAAAAATGCACCCTTGTGGCCAAGAAGGCCAATGGTATCCTGGGGTGCATTAAGGAGAGTGTGACCAGTAGGTCGAGGGAGGTGATCCTCCCCCTCTACTCTGCCCTGGTGAGTCCATATTTGGAGTATTCTGTTCAGTTCTGGGCCCTCCAGTCCCCTCCAAGAGAGGGAACTTCTGGAGATGATCCAGTGGAGGGCTACAGAGATGATTAAGGGGCTGGAGCATTTTTCTTATGAGGAAAGACTGAGAGAGCTGGGTCTGTTTAGCCTACAGAAGAGAAGACTGTGAGAGGACCTTATTAATGTTTATAAATATCTAAAGGACAGGTGTCAAGAGGATGGGGCCAGACTCTTTTCAGTGGCGGCCAGTGATAGGACAAGGGGCAAGGGGCACAAGCTGCAACACAGGAGGTTCCACTTAAACATGAGGGAAAACTTCTTTACTGTGAGGGTGCCAGAGCACTGGAACAGGCTGCCCAGAGAGGTTGTGGAGTCTCCTTCTCTGGACATATTCAATACCAGCCTGGATGCGTGTAACATTCTAGGTGAACCTGCTTTGGCGGGGGTTGGACTAGATGATCTCCAGGGTCCCTTCCAACTCCTACCTTTCTGTGATTATCTGATTTTCATAAAACAGAAAAAACAATTCCAAGAGCAGCACAATATTTCAATTTTATAAGTACAGTGAATAATACCAACCTCAGTCATATTGTAGCATCCTTTAACACCAAAAATATAGTTTATGGCTTATTTTATATAATACTAAGCCTCATATAAAGACATTCCATTTTTAGCTATAGCAAGAAGTAAAATTAATTTGAATTACAAACATATTTGCATGCTAGGCAATATTTTATACTCTTAAGTGTTTTTGTAAAAGCTGTATCCACAACCCAACATGAGAACAAGGAAATTAATGTAACTGCTATATGACCAAGAATTTAGTGATGAATGGTGAAGTTTCTTGATTTCCATTTTTGAAAAAATGCACTTGAAAGACATAAATTAAAAAAACTTAAAAGAATAACATCTGCTGGAAAAAAAAATAAATGAAATCTTAACACGAAAAGAGCTATTTGTTTCATAGAGCTACTCTTTTGTGTTGTCCCTTGTTGATCTCTAAACATGGATTAGGCCCAGGTTTGCTTATCTTACAAGATCGGACAAGATAACAGCTCCTGGCAGTATAATGATAAAGGATTAATTTTCTTTGTTAATGTGGTCATTGCTACTCCAAGGAGTGAGATAAATGGAACAGGGGAAAGGAATTTTTAAAAATGGCAAAAGTACTTCAGCTAGATCCATATACATTTAGCTTTTCTCATCCCTCAACTTACATGTACATATGTATTTTAGAGACACACTGTCTATAAACCATGGTTACAGAATAAGCTTATGAACATGTTTAGTTAACCTATCGATTGAAAAAGATGCTCTTTAATAGCACTATAATGCATGCATTTGATTAGATTTCTCATTTTAGCTCTCTGAGTATTAATTAGTGTGATTATCATGCCAATAATCCTCTTGCAACCAAGACTACTCAGATGAGAAAGAAGAGGTTCGGTGCACCATAAAAATCAGCCATGAATCTTTAATCACTGAACCTTCTACAGTTGATTTTTGTACATAATGGTTTTGCACAAATCTATTCTAATCTGTAAATTAGATTAGATTTTGCAAATCAGAAAAAAAAAAACCTTCTAATGTGTAGTATTTAAGCTTTGATTACAAGTGAGGCTCATTTAAAAAGTTATACCTCTTAAAGGCAGCATACCTGCCACTTGAAGTATATCTAAAATTTAGTAAAATAGTAGAAAAAGTTAAAATAAAGATAAAATAATAGAAAATTATGTTCAAAATCTTTCCCTGTAAAAAAAAAAAAAAACAACAACAAAAAAAGCAAAAAAACCAAATCATCTATAGTGATCATTACTAAAACTTTGAAATTTAAAAGACTAAATCCTACAACACTTTGCTTCTAACTGAAAAGACCTTTAGAACTGGGATGACAGTTGTGTACACCTGCAAACATTATATACTAAGGCAAATGGAAGAAAACGGTAAGGACAATATAATATATATATTCTGAATGAGGTTTTTGAGTTTGAAAGTACTGAAAGGGTTTAGTTTTGTCGATTTAAATCAAGAACCTAGAACCATTCTGAAAACTTAGGATAAACCTGAACATTTAAAATTAAATTATATAAAAAAAAAAAATCTAAGCAAAGGAACTCAGCAATCACTGGACTTTCATTTATTAAAAAACAAAGGAATTTTTTACAATAGAAAGCAAAATCCTTTTTGTCTTCAAAACGTGAACAAAACACAATACAAAAATGGACATTTCCAAGAAAAAAGCAGTTGCTTCAACATCAAAAACAGCTTCATGACTGTGAAAATTTCATGACAGCAATCACTTGACAGCATAGGTTTTACTGAGGATTACAAAGCAGTTTCAATTATGCTATTTTCATTAATATAACTATCTCATGTGATCCAAAGGCAGAGGCAGTGACTGGAAGGCTACTAGAGAACAATAATCAGCTTTCTTGAGCAGACGTGTTATTCGCAGACACACTACTCAATCTTTTTTTTTTTTTTTTTTTTTTTTTTAATATATACTCTGTTTTAAAGATAATCTACAGGTCAAATGCATTGGAATACATTGACTCTTCACTCTCAGCTTTCTAAATAAGGTATTTTAAAAGCTGGCATTTCTTATTCTTGGACTAAGTGTTGGGGTTGAAGGAGAAAGGAGAGAATATGTAAGTGTCTTATTTTTCAGTTCCATATAGCTGATTCCCCTCATGCACTCCATTAAAAATATATATATATCTATTTTTTTATTCCCTCATTCTTTATCATGGCACAGGAAACTAAGCAGTAGTGTAATTCTCATGTCTGAAATGTAAATATTAGTCCTTTTTGCAAGTTATTTATAAATTAAGTATTATTGAAATAATAATGTAAATGGTCTAATTTTGGTGGGTTTATGTAAAGAATAATAATAATAATAATATAGTCCTTATTTTTTTTATTTATAAAACCTATCTTCTACCTAGAATGTGTAATCAGACAGAAAAAGCAGAAAAGTATATAATGAAACATGACATCAGAGTTTTCATAGCTTCCAGACCTCCTTACAAAGTCTGCCAGAGATTCAAAGTCATCTAAAAACTAAACCTGAGATGACAGTAGTATGCAGAAAGCCCTAAAAGAAGTGGTCACCTTGTCTGATCAAGAACACCTACAACACCATTTACAATTTTGTAGCGATGCAGATGTGATTTGGTAAGTAAGCTGTTGTAGTTATCTGGAAAAAAAAAATGCTATGCATCAAACTAAATGCTATACTGTCTGCAGGGAAAAACAGAAGCTACTAAGCAGTATTAGAGAACTGTCTTGCTACATTCTTAGCAATATGGAATAAAAACAAATACATTTTACATATTATTTTAAACAAAGCCACAATAGGAGTTTATTCAGTGGACTCTATTCCATTTATCTTCAGTTTTAAACTGCATCTAATATAAAAGTGCAAAAAAAATGCTCAAAAGTGCATTACTTTAATTAAATAATGTTGGGAAATAGTGATTATATTAACTTCTTAAAGAAGTTATAACAGATTAAGTTAGAAATTATATTTACTTTTCCTCGGAGAGCCATGCACCAAGTCAGCAAGCTTGCCAGAATGCTTTCTAGTTTATTTCTCTGAAGGAGGCAATCTGTATTAAAGCAAAATACAAGCTTGTAATCAGGAAAACACAAATACTAGGTTTCTAGTCTCCCAATTTAGAACAAAAAGCATATAGGTAAGGTATTCATCCCACTACACTGCTCTGAAGGTAAAATAAATCACTAGTGAACTTGATCTGATCTCCTATGACCTAACAGAAAGCAAAATTCTCAGATATACATATTTTGGTAAAGAAAGGGTTTGCCTGTACCATGCCATAATAAAATGAAAACAGAACACAAAACCCCCAGATAATGGACCCTAGAAAGAAAATGCTTAATAACATGAGTAGATTTCAAAGATTACTAACCTAATTTCTGAAAAACAAGATTTTTTTTGCTTGTAGAGTTTTTTTTTTTAAATTAAAGTACATTCTGGCCCCATACTTGCTTATGAAGACAATTTGACGGTCGCTTCTGAACGATACATAGATACACGTATCAAGTGATACATGAATAGAATGTTACATGGATAGGCACAGAGAGATCCCATTCTAACTGGACTTTATGCAGTTAATTACATCCCACAAATAAACTAAATACATAGGTAACCAAAGCATATTGAATTTTCTCATGTATGAAAATAAATCACTTTCAATTATTTTTTTATCAGTAAGAGACCAATTGCTTTACTAAATGCCTTGAATAGAGAATAAATATACAAAATTACTAAACTAATTGCCCATCTCATGCATCTGAGAAGCTGATAAGCAATGCATTTTCCATGAAAGACACCAACTGACCAAAGTATTAACTCATGTTACTGTCATCCACATTATTAAAAAAGTATCCATTTGCAAATAGTTCTTCAAATGCTAAATACGTAGTTGAAAAAAACACACCAAATAAACAACAACAAAAAAGCAAAATACAAACAATCTACCTTACCTGACCCCTGTTTCATTAATTAATTCCAAAGAAATTGTGAGTGGCAGACAGGATCTTTGTGCCAGCTGACATTCAGGGCAGTGTATTCATGACAGCATACAGAAACAGCCATGCAACAGTCTTTCCCTCTGCAGCTCCACACAACTTGAATTCATGTTATTTTCCACAGTTCAGTGACAGAAAGGACACTGTGGAGCAGCAAGTGATGCTGCAGTGGGTTAAGAATGCAGGCTTCTACTTTCTTTCGTCCTCCCCAAAAAAATCCAACCAAAACCATCTGAAACAGCAGACAATAACATAAGTTCTGTTACTTATGGTCACAGAAGTGGATAACTTAAATATTGCTGAAATTCTTTCATACATTAACTCAGTAAGAAAGCTCCTCTAAAAAGATTTTTTTTTTTTTTTAAGAAAAACAGACTGTACTTTTAAGACTGGTACTAGAGTCAGAATTTCTTGATTAAACCTTATGTGTAGACATATACTACAAGAAAGCTTTTTGTACCTGCTAAACAAAAAGCTTTTAGGTCACATGCAGCATTAAAGCAAAGTTTTTCTGTGACACATCAGAGAATTCTTTGCCTGTTAATCACTTCTTCGGGGCCACAGGAAAAAGATTTTCCAAGAAACATATAAATTAATTAAGTTATACTATATGTTCTCAGTGTGAATGTTTAGAAAGATAATATGATCAACATTCAGACCAAGCAGGAAAAATGAATGAACTTGTGATTAAAGTACAGAAATCATAAGCATGACATTTGTGTTTCCTTTCAATGATGGTGCACATAAAAACTCAAAAGTTTCCTTAGAATAGATCTTCAAAAGCAGCAAATTAATGGTGAATGTCTCCAGGTTTTTAAAAGTGTATTTTAAACATACTTGCATGCTAAAGGCAGGTACACAAAGAACACTTAAACCAATGCATTTAGTTACAAGTGTCATAGAATCATAGAATGGTTTAGATTGGAAGGGACCTTAAAGTTCATCTAGTTCCATCCCCCTGCTATCAACAGGGACACCTTCCACTAGATCAGGTTGCTCAAAGCCTCATGCAACCTGACCTTAAATACTTTCAGGGAAGGGGCATACACAACTTCCTTGGGCAACCTGTTCCAGTGTCTCACCACTCTCACAGTGAAGAATTTCTTCCTAATATCTCATCTAAACCTACCCTCTTCCAATTTAAAGCCATTTCCCCTTGTTCTGTCATTAACTGCCCTTCTTAAAAGTCCCTCCCCAGCTTTCTTGTAGGCCTCCTTCAGGTATTGGAAGGCAGCTATAAGATCTCCCCAGAGCCTTCTCTTTTCCAGGCTGAACAGCCCCAACTCTCTCAGCCTGTCTTCATAGCAGAGGTGCTCCAGCCCTTGGATCATCCTTGTGGCCCTCCTCTGGACTCATTCTAACAGGTCTATGTCTATCTTGTGTTGGAGGCTCCAGAACTGGACACAGTACTCCAGGTGGGGCCTTATGAGAGCAGAGTAGAGGGGCAGAATCACCTCCCTTGACCTGCTGGCCACGCTTCTCTTGATGCAGCCCAGGATACAGTTGGCCTTCTGAGCTGCAAGTGCACATTGCCAGCTCATGTTGACGGCTCATCCACCACCACTCCCAAGTCTTTCTCTTCGGAGCTGGCCTCAAGCCACTCATTGCCCAGCCTGTATTTGTGTTTGGGATTGTCCCCACCCAGATGCAGGATCTTGCATTTGGTCTTGTTGAACTTCATGAGGTTAGCACAGGCCCATCTCTCAAGCCTGTCAAGGTCCCTCTGGATGGCACCCTGTCCCTCCAGCGTGTCAACCGCACCACCCAGCTTGGTGTTGTCAGCAAACTTGCTGAGGGTGCACTCAATCCCCCTGTCCACGTCACTGACAAAGATGTTAAAGAGCACTGGTCCTAATACCGACCCCTGAGGGACACCACTTCTCACTGGTTTCCACTTGGACTTTGAGCTGTTGACCACAACTCTTTGAGTGAGACCGTCCAGCCAGTTCCTTATCCACCGAGTGGTCCATCCATCAAACCCACATGTTTCCAATTTAGAGACAAGGATGCCATGTGGGACAGTGTCAAATGCCTTGCACAAGTCCAGGTAGATTACATCAGTTGCTTTAGCCTTATCCACCAACGTTGTGACCCCATCGTGAAAGGCCACCAGATTGGTCAGGCATGATTTGCCCTTGGTGAAGCCATGCTGGTTGTCACCAATCACCTTCTCATTCTACAACAACATAGCGACTATTCAGTTTTGCAGATGTTCTCATCAATATATAAACCAAGGTGAACTGTGAATATAGTGTGATAAAAAAGTATTTTGAAGAAACTGAACATTTTAGGTTTGTTGGTTTTGATTTTTGTAGGGTTTTTTCTTTGTTTGGCGAATTTTTTCAGAACAAGTGAACTCTCATTTGTACAAGATATAATTCAAAGTGGAGCTGACATCAGTATTTATACAGAATTTACTTTTTCTCTTTTTTTTTTCCTCTATTCTCTTTCTCCTGTAATTTTTTCTCTCCTCTATGGAGGATTAAAAATAATAATAATAAAGTTCTGCCTGAGTCATCCTCTCATTTTTTCAAACAATTCCTGACAGTGTAGAACCTTGATTACAGCAAGACTTCAGTAACAGTCCATTTTTTTGATGTTATCTAAACACACCTTGCACTTAAGGATCATCATCATAATGTTGAGAAACATCACTTAAGATATTCCAAGCATATAATTTCAATTGTTTCTTCTGAAATTCAGCCTATTTTATTGAAAACCCAAAATAAATATGTAAATGCAAATTTTAGGTTTAGATTTTTGAAAACACCTCTTTTGACTACAGAACAGTATTTTTCAGAGATAGGGAACATCATTAGCCATTTAGAGTTACTGGGAGATTAGGATCTCTTTAAAAATAACACAAGTATCTTGAACTGGCTATCTGCAAGTGGAGAATTCAGGATTTTGTAATCTCAGTTTTAAATAACATGGCAAAGAAACTGAAGGGAAATCATACTTAGCGTGTATAAAATATTCAAACTATCTCATACTACTGTAGTTCAATAAGCATCATTATTGATGCTTTCACAATTTAGTAATTATCTATGCGGTTATAAAATCAGATTAAATTGATTAATTGAATTACTCATTTTTCTGCATTTCATTTTTATCCGCTGTTATTAATATTTCATAAGCATTAATATTTATAGATTACAAAGATTACAAGAAGCAATTAACACATTCTGAAATAATATTACACCGAGAAAACAAACATCAAACACGATTAAACAAACTCAGGTTTCCATCATAATAATAATAATTTTTAAAAAATCAATTACTTCAGCATCAGGAAATACTGTAGTCTAAATTAGTGTCACTTACTGAGAATCATATATGCCTAAATCTGAATAGGTAAAATTATATTTCCCCACTAAGCACCTAGACTGAGTACATAGTTTTGATGCACCACACTTCCAGATTATCAACAGAGCATTTTGAGAGCCCTCAGAAGCACCTGTACTACCTCTGAGATCTTCATCTACAGTGAGCTTGAGTCCAACATTAACATGCCTCCTGGCTCAATGATCTCATTACTATAAATCTCGCTCCACCAATTTATTCTACCTACTCTCAAACTCACACTAGGCAGAGCCTGCATGCAATAGCTTCTCTGGGAAATACAAGAAGCGGTGAGTCTGCAGCTACTTCAGGTTTGGAGGTTTTTCTTTTGTTTGTTTTTTGTTTGTTCGGTTGGTTGGTTGGGTTTTTTTTGAGGAGACACGTTTCTTTGCCTAGGGAAACCACAAGTTCAAACTAATGGCCTAATCAATAAATGAGCTTTTTCTACAATCTCTTTTTCTTTCGCAATACACCTTCCCCTCTTATTTACACATTTCACAATGGTTATACTGAAAAAGCTAATTATGGACTGATTGACTTTAAAGATATAACCCTAAAACAGAGTACTGATTCTTGCCTGGGACCTCAGTTATATAAATTACAACCTACAGACTTAACAAGTAAATATTATCAAGGTCAGTGCAGACCGAAAAAGAGAAAAAAAAAATAAACATGAGGCACAGAAATCGAAAACAGACACTTTACTACAAAATAGATCTTCACAAAGGATGAAATCTAAACTTCTATTTAAACAATGCTTAAGGATGAGACAAAACACGGTCAGCTAACTGATTTGGTACAGAAGTCGTATTTTTCATATCATTGATTTTATAAAAGGATTACCAGGGCAAGAAAAGATAGGACACATTTCTTTTAGAAATGGGAAAAAACCTACATGCGCAAAAAATTAGAGGCAGGAAAAAAGCAAATACAAATATCACGTGAAAATGTTTTCATTCCAAATTTCAAGGATCACAGACAAGATGTTGCTGTAACGCTCCATACAAAATCACACAGCAGCTTAACACATTTTGTTGTCAAGAGTATGTTCTTCACCTTCAGTCTAAATTTCCTGCTCTTAATCTCATCCTATTATTCCCATCTCATTCTTTATAAAAGGACAAGGGGGAGGCAATGAAAGATTAACCCCAGATGTAATTAGCCTAATGAGGTCACAGGCAGCTTTGTTTCGCAGTCAACAGAAGTGATATGGTCAGCACCCATATATGGCCAACTTCAAAGAACAGCTAGCCACAGAGATGCAGTGCACTGCGTAGCCTCCCAAGACACAAAACCAACACCAAATCATTTGTAGCAGTAAGAAGACTCTTACAGAGGATAGTGCAACAGAATGGGATACGTTAGGGATGTATCTAGGGAGACTTACAGCTCCCTGTAGTTTACTACTTTCTTCTTCTTTTTCCACCTCTATCTTTATCAAAACTTATGTACTAATATGGGTGCATGAAATGGCTTCTATACATGCACGTACAACCCCATTTTCCTCTTAAGAATATTTTTGAGGAGTGTTTTGGAGTATATTTTACAGTAATAATTACTATGTAAACCACTTAACAGTGAGAATGAATCCTGTGTGGAATGCAAGTACTATGTAAACTTGCAATTTCACTGAAACATTCAGTATTACTATGAGATATTTTACAAGATAAAGTTGCAGAATCATCTTCCACCTTTACTTTTTTGGTTTTTTTAAACGTGATGTGTTTTCATAGCTTTCCTCGCTGCTGTTACTCCAGCAATAAATGAATGAGCAGAGACATCTCTTTGATGCTTCCTTCCTGTCATTTGGGCTTCCCCATTACAGTGTAGGTGTTCAGTTCATGACAGGACAGAAGGCTTCACTGAGCTAAAATGAGAATAACCCATTTCACCTTATCAAAAACTTAGGTTAATTACTTGGCCCTGACTGATTTTCTCATTTTCTAGAATACATTTTCCAGATAGAAACTGAATGGTGCTCTGGTAATCCCCTCTTTGTTTCAGTATCTATAACCCTACATCATACAACCTGGAGCTTTGCATACTTTAAACTAAATCTAAGATTTTAATGAACATATTAAAAATTGCTGGAAAAATAATTCTTGAGCTTTCAGTCAAAAGTTATGTGAACAAGTCTAATGTACTGATACATGTACTCTTCTCTCCAAAACCAAAAAAAATTAATACATTTTAAATTCTTCACTTAAAAGATGACCCTTTTTCCTACATGAAACAGACTAATGAGACAGCTTCAACTATACAAAAAAGAAACACATTATGAATAATTTATATGAAATAGGTTTGAACCAATCTTGTAAACATACATTGCTATGAGAAACAAGGTGCATGAAATATATTGGGGAAAGAATAAAGGACTGAATACAATCTATTTGAACAGTTACACAGATATTTAACAAATATTTATTGTCAATGTCTTCTGATAGTAATTTGATCTACAGAAAATAATTTCTTGCAAATTCCACTGATAAAAGTATCTGTAATCTGGACACTTAACACCTAGAAAACATAAATATCTAAGTTATAAAGCTAAATAAAACATTTTTTAAAACTTGAAAAAAATTTCTATATTTTACCTGAATTCTGGCTCATACTAAAGCCAGAATTCAGGTAATTTTTACTTTTTTCTCCAATATTTACATTATTGTTCTATAAATGCAAGGTTAAACTAATTTTCTGTGTGGCTTCCATTTTTGTTCAGGAAATATGTCATCCTTTTCACAAGTGAAATGAACATGATTTAATTGAGGACTGTCATTTTAGGCTTGTCATAGGGGAAGCTTAACCAAAACCACTGGTCAAACAGGTAAAAATTTGATCACATCTGCCCCGCTCTTAAATGATTAAATGACACTGGAATGCACTGAAGACACTTGCTAATTTGCTTTAAATATAAAGTAAATCAATAACATTGGTGTGAAGTGGCATGGTTACTGAGGCCACTGACAGCTTAGGCCAACCCTGTAAATTAGAAAGTAATAAATAGTTAAAACAATTGCCCTGCGGGGGAGCATGCAGCATCCTGCAGAAAGACGAGCCCAATGTGGAACCTCTCCATCACAAGGAAAAGTTTCCATAGCTTAACATCAAGAGATACTCAGGGAATTGCTATATAAAAAGTAAAAAGCAACCTGTTGTAAAATGCTAAAAATGACCATGCATCTAATTAATTTCTTCTCAAAAGGCCTTAGAGCATCTGAGGAAAGAAAAACAGGTGAGATAAATCAAAATGCAGAAGGAACAATGGCAACAAGAATTTTAGCCCAAGAACAAATGGTGGCTTTAACTGAAATGCTGCAGAAGTTTCATATATTGTCCATGAGAAATAAACAGAAAAACTGTTTTTCTGTTAGGAGAGAACTTCTCAGCACCAGAACAATAGAGGGAATCAGCCCAGCTGATATATGGAGTACTAGAGGACATATTTAGGATTCTCCCCGCAAAAATTTATTAAGATCTCATATATTATTCCATAAGCTACCTGACACAGAAGCCAGGAGCAGTATGCTTGAACCACAAAAGTTTGTATTCTTCATAGTTCTTTTTTTCAATGTGTAATTAAATGTGCTGCATCCAGCTGTATTTTGATTCTTCTAGAAGTATAGACTAAGAGAAGGTTTAAACAGCATATAAGGGATTATGCCAGGTGGATAATTCCGCGTCTTTTGAAATTACATTTCTCTGCAGAATCTCTCTCTCCCACAGTTTGATTCACACATGCACACTGTTTGGCTATTATATTAAAGGTACTACCAGATTTCCAAAAGCAATTTCTACATAGAATTTGTAGGTATAGTATTGTGCATTTACCAGCTGGTTCTGCAGCTTAATTAATATAAGTCTACTTAATATTTATGCAAATAAGAAGACAATTCAGATGAAACCAACTCCATATTCTTAGTTAATTTCTCTTTTCCCACTCACATCTAACTTTTGAGTATTAAACTACTGAAACAAAGTGAAATACAGATCTTAAACATGCTCTCAACCCCTGTCATATTAACAATAACAGGTTTGCACCCTCAACGGAAACCTAGAGGGATCCTATTTCACAGGTTTTCCACAAGGAATCACACTCTCTTGATGAGAATCAGGCAGCCAAACACTTCAAGCTCAGATCAAGAGATCTTTCTTGTTCTGGAACTAAATTTTTGATTTTAGATAAAGATCACAGAAGCATGTAACAGTTTGGGTTGGATGGGACCTTTAGAGATCATCTAGTGTTAAATCATTCCTACACTATTCCAAACTTTCATATAGCTAGCAGAACTTACAGCTAAACCCTAGTTTCCCAACCCCAGCTTCTCAGTTTATCATCACTGGAGGAAATCCTGTTCTGGTATTGGCTGAGATGGAGTTAAGTTTCTTCACAGTGGCTATTATGGGGATACATTTTGGATTTGTGATGAAAACAGCATTGACAAAAAAGGGATGTTTTAGTTATTGCTAAGCAGGGCTTACGTCAAGACCTTTTCTGCTTCTCATGACGCCTCACCAGAGAGTGGGCTGAGAGTGTAGTAGAAGTTGGGAGGGGACACAGCCAAGACAGCTGACCCCGGCTGACCAAAGGGATATTCCATACCATATGATGTCACGTTCAGCATATGAAGCTTGGAGAAGGAGGAAGTGGGTATGTTCACAGTGATGGCATTTGTTTTCCCGAACAACCCTTATGTGTGTTGGAGCCCTGCTTTCCTGGAGATGGCTGAACACCTGCCTGCTGATGAGGAGTGAATTAATTCCTTGTTTTGTTTTGTTTTGTTTTGTTTTGTTTTGTTTGTGTGTGCAGCTTTTGCTTTACCTATTAAACTGTCTTTATCTCAACCCTTATTTTTTCTCACTTTTCCCCCCTGCTTCTCTTCCCCCATCCCACTGAGGGGGAATGAGCTGCCTGATGGTGTTAAAACAACACAAACCCACTTTCCTTTTGGAATGACCATTGACTTCTATTAACTTGCTCAGTCAACATCTGTAGATCAGATGCAGCAACTTTGGATCTACTGTTGTCAAATAGATAATTCATAAACATATTTTACTTTCTCTTGGAGAAGCAGATGGTATCATTTACTTTCATATTAAAAAAATTCTTCCTTAGAGTCAAATTAGATGCTTGATCATTTTCCATGACTTCTAAATTTCATTTGCATATGCAAACATAAATTACATAGTTACTCATATGACTATACTTCCACATATATTCACTCATAATTCTAGTGAGGTAAATAATTCAGCATTAAGTATGTGTTCACGTCCCATTAGCTTCATGTGTTTAACATGATGTACTGAATCAAGGACCAGTCCATACCCTATGTAGAACAGGCTGTATGTAACTATTGAGAACATGCATTGTGATAATGCTCAAGTTCTGAATTAGGACCCCAAGAAACACTAGAAACTACACAAAGATAGGCAGACACAGAACTACTTCTAGTCAAATTGCTTAATCAATGTTAATACATATGTATACATACCCATCAAAATAATTTGAACTAACCATACATACATATGCTTACAGAATCACAGTCTAAGTAGATACTGTCAGTAGGAAGACAAGTGACTCATGAAGAAAGAATTTAAAATTATACGTTTTCAATTATATCCATTACCCTTTCAGAAGACAAAAACCCGCAAATAGTATTGCATAGAATTATGAGCTTTCAAAATCTGTATTCTTTTCAATCAAGGAAGAAAACATTACTATTCTTTCCCCAATTGTAGTAAAAATCAGGAGAAAAATAAAAATATATGAATTTGCTTTTAAGAAAGAAAAAAAAAATCTGTAAAGAATAATCTGAACATCTTCAGATTTGTCTGAATTAATATCTACTTCAGAAGAGATAAATATAGTAGATAAAGCCTACATGAAATAGGAAATAAACATACTAGAAAGTAATGAAAAAAGTAAGAATTACTAGCAAGAAAAAAAAAACAGAATCAAACATTCAAAAAAGAAATTTAAATAGGAAAAGATCTTTTTGCCAAATAAATAGTTTTTTTAAAGTGAATGGAAAAAAATAGAGGAGCAATAATAATTTGAATTGATATAGTCTTCATGTTCTGATCAAAACAACATAGTCTAGATGTCTGGTCTCAAAACTGAAATAACAGCTACAAAAAATATATATGGATAAAGTTATTCTAAATCTACACAGCATGATAAATGTGTTACTGGATAGGCAATAATTAATGTCACAATTGTTAGGAACAGAAAGCTTAACTGGGAATACTGTGTACAACTGGTCACTCATGTTCAGACTGGCGCAGAAATAGACAAGACCTTTTAAAATGCTTGTGGGAACACAGAAACTTACAAAAAGGGAAAGTAAAGTTTAAAAGTTATATTACAGGTCTCTAAAAATAAAACTTATGATGATCATTAGGAAGGATGAATCTTTAAAGTTTAGAAACAACATATACAAGACAAACAAGCACAAACTGATAATAAATTCAGCTTGGAAAATAGATGATTTCTAGCTATCAGAGAAGCAAAGTCAATTACAGCTCTATGTCTCACTACACCAAGTTAATGGACTATGTGAAGTTGTTTTGAGCATGAATAAAAAAAAATGATGTCTACTAAAAATGAACCTAAAATTATCAATACAAACCCCCAAATCCAACAAATTGCAATATTAAACAATATTTTTTGAGAAGTTATGCCTCCTTTGTTTATAGAACAATTAAAATTTTTTGAGGTATGCTCAGAACCAAGCTAGAGTTACACCTAAAACCAGACAAAAGCTTTAATCTTCAAATAAAATAGACTAAGGTGATAAAGCTTGGGAATAATATTATAATTAAATTGAAAATAATAATGGAAAAATGTTTCCAATAATATTTAGTTTTGCTGAAATATTTCAGAATTTATTTGATTTGGATAAAGTAGAACATCTTAATATCAAATAAAATGAAATGGCATATCTGATTTTATTAAACTCTTTAAATTTATTTCAGTATTTTCATGAGCTAATATTTTTTTTCCTGCATTGCTGTTCAGTATTCCATTTGCTTGCTTATTGAAAAAAGCAATTTGTTAATGATCATAACCTGCTTCCTATTCCACAAGCTTCCTTCTTTCAGTAAGAGGGAAACATATTTATTTCCATAAAAATTAGTAAGACATATTTGTAATTTTCCCATCATTCCCCCATGGGAAAGTGGCATTATGAAATGACCACTTTGGGGGTTTATTTTTAAAGGGAAATAAAAGTTTCTTTTGAAAAGCCTTATCAGAAATTCTGAAATACAGTAGACATTCTGCTGAACCAGAAGTGTACACCAAAGGCATATAGCAGATGTGAAAAAAAGATGCAGTGCATACTCCAGTTTGCTTCCTACCAAAACCAGGCTAACCACCTACAGTGTAAGGAAGCAAAGAGCTGTTTCTTACGTATATATGCTCACAAGATAGGCCAAATAAATCCCCACTAAGGGAACTAGGCCCATGGAGGAGCTGCAATGCACTGAAAAATTAATGTTAATTCAGAAAGAATGGACTTGAACAGGTCTTTGGAAGCAGCTTACAACAAATACTTTATTATATTCTTTATTTTCTGCTGTTTCATTATGTTTCATTTTCAAGTGCTGAAGTCTGTATCTTCACTCAAGACCAGATGAAAATTTTTCAACATTGAAAGGCTAAGACTATTAAACAAAATCAAAAGTGAGGGACAGAAAGAGTAATGGTTGAGAGAGCAGGAACTGAAGAAAATGAAGAGGAAAGCTTGACAGACCTCAGGAGATATTATTGCTTTATTTTGTGTTGTGGAGTTTATTATCCTATAGCAAATCATGACATTAAAGGACACACAGTATCTTCCCCAGCTATTTATGTCCCTGGCTTTCTTACACGCTTCATCAACTAAACAGCAGTCTATACAGTTTCACAAAAACTTATTTTTGAACAAGTTTTAATATAAATAAGGTTAAAACATGTTAACTCTACTGATTCAACTGCTATGAACTGTATTCCCAGTTCATAATTTCTAAATCTCATCTGATAGATTGGAATGCTTATCTTTGGAATATAAAACTGAATTAAATGTTGATTAGCAGTCAAGCAGAAATCAAAATATGCAAATTTTCATATATCTAAATTCCTTAAGAGCTATGACCTATTGCTATCAATACCTAACCATTAATAGCAATTAAATAAAATTTAAAAAGAAAACAGTAATAGTAACTAAATATGGGGATAATGTACTTGAATTTTCTCATTTCATTACTCATTGTTTTTTAATTTCCTTTTATTTTTCTGAAATAATATAAATAATTATAATAAAAATAATCTAGTATATTAATAAATCATAAAATTTTCAATTTTTAGTGCTGCCTTTTCTGTGTTCTCTTCCTTAGTAGAAACTTACATTCTGCATAATCTACCATTGAACAAGATAGCTTTGCCACATTAAGTGGGGGTTTTTTTCAACAGAACTTCAATAACTTTCATACAGACCACTGTCTCTTCATTTATAACTCTCTTCACACTCTTTGGAATACTGCATTTCATCAGTGGTTATAAACAATTATTCACCTTTCTGCTTAGATGTTATCATGTTCATGTTTCAAAAACTGGAGGGTGCTATTTCCTGATACCTTATGCTTCTTATGATAGCAGAACATTGTGCCTATTTTAAACTTAACAATGAAATTGGACTAGGCATATTTAACTGAATATGTTTCAAATAATCAGTTTTGCTGTAGTCTGAAAATGTCAATACAGTTGAAGAAAAACAAGTACATAGACAATTTTTGCTCTTATATGTGGGGCAGTCTGAAGCCTTTACATTCAAGTATCAGTTCCTACTCACCTGGGGAGGTAAATGGATTTATTTGAACAAGCAAAGACTGCAGGATTAAAATTCTTGTAAACAAAGCACTTTATTCAACTTCACACAACTCGCGATAACTCCACTATGTACACTGTCAACTTTACATTGCCTGATCATCTACTATCAAGAGCTTTACATGCAGAAACTCAACCATCTCTTGCAGCCTCATGTTAAATATATATGCAGATAATTTTAAAATCCATCTCACTAGCACTATTGCAGGCACAGTATACTTTGTTCTTGTTACAGGCAAGAGCAAAGAGCAAACAAGGTACCTTTAGATAATGTCCAGCCGTATTCATCAGGGACCAAATGCCATTGCATTGATTAAGATCACGAAGAACTTAAGTAATCCACATTAGGACATTTACTGTTTAAAGACTTTACCATTCACAAAACATCAATACTGATTTATAGACATAGCATGCAAGCCAGAATGGATCATGCATAATATAAAAGATGAAAAAACAGCAAATGGAAAGAGTAAATAGCTATAATGTCAAAGGGTTTCACACAATGAGGCAATGTGATCAATGGCAAACACTACATTTTAAAAAATAAATTTAACACCTCTGAAGTTCGTCTGTGCATGCCACCATCATGAAATGCAACTTTTCACTCACCAAAGTAGAGTTATGTGAAGCATCACCTGAGACCTCGGGTGTTCTTGTGCTGTTTGGAAGTCTGTGAGGGTTACGAGCTATCGCTTGGCACCAGCCCAACATTTTCTCCTTCCAATTATCCCTTCTCAATTTCTGAAATTCTGAAAATAATTTAGATTCCCTGAAACATTGACACTTTAAATTTATTGTGTGCATGTCTCTGGATGCATGCCTTTAAAAACAGCTTTTTAAGTTTTAACTGTACAAGTCAATAAAGGTATTTTTAGAAGAACATGTTTATTTAAAATACTCTGAAGGGTTACGTCATGCAGCACCTCTTACATGCATTAAGACTATTTCAGTGTCAGCAAATGCAGTGCCTTCTCCCCATGTTAATCTTTCTTAAGTTGTAACTTTAATTTAAAAAGTGTTATTTTAAAGGAATTTTATTACAAAATACCTGTGAGACTAGCACTATTCCTAAAAACATATAAAATTTGGATGCAATAGCCTGCGTTCCCTAAAACAAATAGAAATAGCCCTAAAGCAGTAGAAGATATTCAATACAAATCAACAGCATGAAACCACACATACATGTACTCATGCACACACACATCTGAACATCTGGCTTTTCTTGAAGTGCTACCCTAGGATGTATTGTAAATAGCAAAAAGTAATGTACACACACCAGCAATGAATGCTACATGTCAACTGCAAGTTGCATGTGAACTTCCTTTTAGTTTGTAACTGTAACAAAATAATTTCTAAGTAACAGTAACACATTCTGGAAACACAGCACTACTAAGCTGAATTTTTTTAAGTGTAAGAAAACTCAATAAATATTTTTAAAATGTCACAATCTACTTTTGAGTTGAAATAATAGAACTATTTAGTGCAAAACTTTGTTAATTAATTACAAAAAATAACTTTGAGCATTTTTTTCCCTGCCACATCTGAAGCAATTTTTAATCTGATAATTTATAACTTTTTTAAAAAAATTAAAACGTTATTTTGTAACATCATTAAATATAATAAAAATATTACCCTATCAGATTGAGTGCCTAGTACTCCAAATGAGGTTAACACTAGACTGAATCGATCTGAAATGTAATTACAGTAATGCTAAAAGTCTCACATGGTAAAGTAGCACCTATTTAATGTCACTGAACACTATGTACATGTAAAGTACATTTATTTTTTCTGCAATACTTGACATGATCACTCTTACACTTTCTTCTCGGGATTGAATGTATACAAACATGTTGTCAAACGTGATAAAATTAACCAGGTATATTGAAGCGGTTGAAAAGATACCCTAGGAATAAAATATATGGTTCCCACATTCCTAGAGTTCTAAGGTCAGATTAAAAGTCAGGTACACCTACTGATCAGCAGCTGCTCATGAGTAGTTTGCTGAAGCTTTCTTTTGAACCATTACACTCTTGAACACTTATTAAGAGGGAAAGCTTCAGGTCTTCACTGATAAACCTTTCTAATATTCCATTACTTCTGATGAATTATTATCTAATAATTATTTTAGGCTTGTATATTAATATAGCTTTATGTGTTAGGGTACTTACTTTGTTTCTGATTGTCTACCAAATTTTCAAGTAAACTTTTAGTGGAAACGAACCTATATTGCTCCATGTTTCAGTGGACAATGAATTCTTCTAGACATGTGCTTGGTGTAGAGAAGTAAGCAAACAGACATAGAGAATTATAGATTCAAATACACCTTGCACAATATTAATACTAAATAAAAAGGGTTATAGTTAAAGATGATGTATTAAAAATTAGACAGTTATATGAAGTAAAAGCATAATGTCTCCAAAAAAAAAATTCATTAATCTAGTGAGAGAAAAGGAATGGTAAGCAAAACTCAGGAATATCATTAGATGCAGGTAACAAAGGTGTCAACAAAGGCTGAATTAAGATGAAGTACATTAGAAGGTTATGCTTTTTCAGTCCTTACCAGGATCTAACAGCTACCATAGAACAGCAGGAAACTGAACACAAAACATACTGTTCTTATTGAAGCTAAATAGTTTTGTTCAAAGATTCCCAACGGCAATCAAAGTGATGTTATATGTCCAGTAATAAACACACTGTGTGACTTGGCAGATCATGAAAATATTCCGGGAGTAAAGCTGCAGGAATACTGAAACACAAGCAGCCTTAAATTGCTGAGCTCTGGTAAGAGAAATACAGTCTCTGTTGTTCCTTGTATATCTTTTGTCTGAGTCTTATAAAGCTTTTTGCACCTGGGACATGGCAAACCTGGTCACACATACAGACTGGGGAATGAGAGGCTGGACAGCAGCCCTGCAAAGAGGGACCTGAAGGTTCTGGTCGATGGCAAGTTGAACATGAGCCAACAGTGTGCCCTGACAGCCAAGAGGGCCAACCATGTCCTGGGCTGCATCAAGCACTGCACTGTGAGCCAGATGAGGGAGGTGATTGTCCTGCTGTACTCTGCACTGGTGCAGCCTCACCTTGGGTACTGGGGGCAGTTTTGGGCACCACAGTATAAAAAGAATACAAAGCTACTGGAGAGTGTCCAGAGGAGGCCACTAAATTGATGAAGGGCTTAGAGGGGAAGCTGTATGAGGAGAGGCTGAAGTCTCTTGATTTATTCAGCCTGGAGAAGAGGAGACTGAGAGGAGATCTCATTGTGGTCTATAACTTTTTCACAAGGGGAAGAGGAAGGATGGGTCCCAATTTCTTCCCTTTGATGACTGATGATAGGACCTGGGAAAATAGCAGGAAGATGCGCCAGGGCAAATTTAGGTTGGACATTAGGAAAAGGTTCTTCATCCAGAGGGTGGTGGAGCACTGGAACAGGTTCCCCAGGGAGGTGGTCATGGCACCAAGCCTGATAATATTCAGAGACCATTTGGACAATGCCCTCAGACATATGGTCTGACTCTTGTGACCGTCCTATGCTAGTGCAAGAGTAGGACTCAATGATCCTTGTGGGTCCCTTCCAACTCACAACATTCTATGATTCTATGATTCTAAGCTGTGACTTTCAACCAATTATTCTAATTTGAATACAAACATAAACTCATAGGCTGGATGCACTAGAAAGTTCTGACAGCTTGTGCTATTTTTGTGTCACAAGCAAGCCATAGGCTTTCCTCAGTCAGCTAGTCAATATTACCCTATAATTGCTGTACTTCACAAGAACAATTCAGTGTAGTCATAGCATAACAGCATAATGACTCTAACTCTTGTATTTTTACAAATAAGAAGCTCAACCTTAAGTTTGAAAATTATCTCTATATTAAAAAGAAAAGTCATACTAGAATATATGTGATCATGCCAACAGCTGTATGAGTCCAATACAGTTTAGTGGTGTTTAAAGCCAGGGGGGGAAAAAATTAGTTTACACATACAAATGTGATAACTATCTGTAAAAAACTTTTTTTTTTTCATCAGAAGTGCTAAGTACCATTTGCCTCTCCAAACTGAAGAATAATTTTGAGAGTCCAGTATTTAATTCAAATAACTTGCAATGTCAGTAGCTTCACAGGCCATCAAGCTAGTAAAATGTTATCTTCCTGACCGATACTTGCAGCAATCAGCTAAAATATATACCTAATGTGCTAGCCTCAATAAAAAAAATGCAGAGACCAACAAAAACAAGCACACATGGCCACAAATTACTCAGTTGACACCTAGAAAGATGTTATCGATCAAGACTCTAATGATACCAGTTTTCTTGTATAGCTACTGCATATACTCAAACTCCTCTGCATTAAGTGGTTGTAAGAATCTGAATTCAAACATGTTCTCATATTTATTAATGACTGATTTTAGAAGTGCTTCTAGGGCACTACTTGAAAAGCAAACCAAATTATGCACAAGTAAATGCATTTCCCTAGCTGTAAAGACAAAACAGAATTGTCATGTAACTTAGTTATGCCTACCAAATGTGTCACTTCAGCAGCTCTTTAAAAGTATAACCACAGCATCAGCACCCCTCTTTAGAGTCTTAGAAGTTTTATTATAATGAAGTTTTCTAGAACTTACTTCAATTGTTTATTTAAGCCTGCCAAGTGTCAACTATAGCATCTTCTGAAATTATATATATTCCTATATTATCGAGCCAATTTTTATAAAGTAGCTATTTTGATGCTCCTGTACCATAATTAACCATATAATTATTTCCAACTAAAGTCAATCTGTTTTGTTCTTTTTTTGCTACACTGCTAATACGTATTTTAAGTTGTCTTTAGCTCTTCAAGACTTCGATTCCTTTTTGTCATAACTAAGGATACAAATTTCACTCATTACTTAAAACAGTTTAATCATTAAAAATAAATCAATTTATGACTGGTACAAAAATTATTGCAGATAGCATTGTTTTGTCTAACCACTCCTTAACTACTACAACCAAGGGATGACAAGAAATCTTTAAAAGCTTTCAAAGAATATAGTCTTTTGAGTTACTAAAATGTAAAAATTGTGGGTATGTTTGCCTTTTTTTTTTTTTTTATCACAATGAAAAGTATTTGTGGTGTAAAGCAGAAAGTAATTCTAAATCACTCAAGGCTCTTTAGATAAAACATGACAAGTTTTATGTTCCCTATGGTAGATTTTCAGCATTGTAATTCTACTCTTTGCATTTGTGAAGACTGAAAGAAGAAAATGCTAAGAAATTAGAAGAAATCTATTTATGGCTACTGATTTAATATTTTTAAAAATAATATTTACACAGGTGGATACTGCCCAATCTGTATTTGCCTATGCAGAGTTTAATTCAATTTTTTTCCAAATTATTTTAATAAGCAACCTCTATACCATCATCAAATATTACCTTCTTTTCTAAAAGGTTCTTGGCTTTAATATTATGATAACTCTTGGGAACGATATGCTCATTCAGGGTTAGATGTCTCCATTGAATTATCCTCAGAGCTTTCAAAAGCAAGGAACAGTTTGTGCTTCTGACGTGTTCCTGCCTACAGCTAAGTGATGAAAGGGTGCCTAATTCTTCCCTAGGAAACCCTCCATGTAAATTCCAGATGCATCAGCCTCCCAAGTAGAAAGAAGAATGGTCTTAAAACAAACATAGATTTGAGAACAAGAACAAAGTACATGTTTTTGCTTCATGACTTTGCATATATTTAACCATACGTGATTGCCAAGCAGCTTAAACCAAAGCTTCAATCAACAATAAAGACAATTGATAAGTGAACGTGTGAAAGCCATACTGAACACTTAGCAGACTGACATTCTTCAGGGAAGAAGTAGAAATAGCAGAAAGCGTAACATGCAAAAAAACTCCAAGAAGGTAAAGCATTAACTGACTCATAAAGTTATGCATGCAGTTATCCAAATACAGAGAGCATAAGAAGTTAATCTGTCTTTAATGGACTTTGTTCTGCATGTACAAAAGGAAAAGTCTATCTCACAAAGCTTTCCCTCATTCTTATGTGGTTTATTTAGAGATGTGGGATATATTTATGGTGTAAGATAAAACCTACTCTGAATCAGGCAGAGCTTGCTATTGAAGTAAAATATGAAGACAGAAGTAGCTTTTTTTTTTAAGCCAATAAAGGTCAGATGTCTGAAAGACATAATTTAACCACTAAACACCTCTGTTTCAAAGGATGGATAATTAATACTGAACTTAAATGGGTTTGTAAGAACAAAGGGAAAAACAAATCATGTTTCATTGAAGTGCCAGAAGTATACATGCCAAGGTGTGCTAGACCATTCTTGGTCCAGAAGTACCTCCTCTTTGTCAGAGAAGTATTTTTAACAGAAATTCTTCCGTTAAATACAATGTGCTAGGCAGTAATAAATCGTCCTCCTCTGACATTAAACACAGAAACTTCATGCTTGTGAGCAGTTCGGATACTGCTCCTGTGATAGGTCTGTCATACAGTACCTACACTAGACAATGGTCATCAGTGCTGGAATAAAAGCATATCCTGTTGCTCAGATACTACTGCTATTCATAGTGTTATCTGTAAAAACTCTATTGCAGGACAGGTTATATCAAAAGGCCATTGCTACTTTGTTGCTCTCAAGTTTTTCTTACATAATTTCAGATAGTTTTCAGAATCTCTTTTAGGGTGAGTAACATCAGAATGACACGAATACAATCACTGCACCCCAGGTAAATTAACAGAAAGACTTCTGTGAAATTCTCACCTATTCCAGTAGGTTCATTTTGTATACAGAAACAAGATGAAACAATTTTTTTTTTTAATAAAAACTGGAGAATAATTAAGACCATTACACCCAGCATATTTCCTCCATGTATTCTCTGCTGACTTTTTAAGAATGAGAGAGAATGTGGTTATATATATATATATATTAATTCATAGTGCTTAAATAAGTGGTTTATGAAAAAGTATGCTTCATTATTGGTTTTGACTCTTTGTGCTTTATTTCCCACACAACCCATAGCAAAAAAAAAAGCATTACCATTAAATAAATGCTCATCAAACAGTGAGTAGTAGGTTAACATTGTAAAATTATATTTTTGTCATATTAATTAGTTTTTTATAGTATACCTCATTTTTTAAAAAGTGCTATAACAAATTAGCTTCAGGCTTAATTTGAAACTATGTGAAGACACTCTTAAGAATCCCACTAATTTCAGTTTAGAGTGACTTATTGATATTTATCCAATCTTCTGGCACCTCTCCAGATTTAGTACCTATTCAGCAAAACATTTCTATTTATTTCATTAATTAACTACAAACATAAAAACTAGAAGGGCTACAAAATCCTTCAACATTTTTCTTCCCACTTAATTTCTCCAAATACTTCCTGATTTACGTTTTGACAGCAGCCAGAGCAATAAGAATAATTGCTTCCAGTGATTATGCCACCATAATTATTATTGTCTAATGAGAATCCCATTCAAATAAAGTATTATTTCAGCTATTTGAGTCATTCTTTTCTACTGAGGCATTTGTTTCTAAGTTCTATTTTTGTATTTGTTTTCTGGAAATGGCAGTCAAAAATTATCCCAGTGACATTATTCAAAAGTTTATTCATATAATTATTAGCTCTTAGGTTAACATATACTTTAGTTATGTAAGGGACTAGTTATTTAAGCTGTTACAAGCAAGTGCAGCATTAAGCCATTAGGCAAGTAAAACTTAACTGAAATCCGTTTAGCCTGAAAAGTCCTGAATAAGCCATCTGTCATGATTTCCTCCTAGCAGAGGTCAGATTTAAAAACATCATCTTCATAATACATATTAGAAGAGGTGGTATGAAAAAGGATTACTTGGAATAGTATATTTCAATTAATTTAGTGGTAACAACTACTTAATGAGCTTATTTAATCTTTGTTAAAAAAGAATCCAAATTTTCTGGCTTCAGCTGATCTGTCACAAGTTTTTGTCAAACATAATTTGACTCTTATATCAACTTATTAGGTAGTATACTCAGTTAATCCTCAATGACAATATAAGCCTTCTTCAAAATATTTAGCAATTTTTCCTTGTTATAATAAAACTTAACTGCAAGTGTTTTAACAAATGCCTTTCAATAGAATATCAAATTCACCTTCTAACTAATTTAAAGGCTGTAGCTGTCAACAAGAAAATAGCTGCACCTCAGTTTCCAGAGGTGACTCTGAATTTTCTGCCAACTATTTCATTATTATTCATCAGTCAGGATTATAAATTTGTGTTGGTGAATATGACTATATTGCTCACTAATCAGGAGTAAATTCCTTACAAACGCTATTTATTTAAAATTAAAGTAAGCGAAATATAGTCAGAAACTAATCCAATAATAACGTTTTATAAAATTATCTGATTGAATATGAGGGCAAATGACTAATGGCATTGACAGCTGAGCAAAAATCTAAAAAATATAATAACAATCCATAATGATTTCCTAATTATTTTCCATAGAGAATAACGATTTTTGCTTCTTTGTGAGATGCAAACAACACGGGACATGTCCTTACAGCCACACCTCTCATGGCTATCAGTGAGCTAAGATTCACGCAGATCACATCCACGTCACACCTATAATATGCCATTCTTCACAAACTGTTAAAAAAAACCCCAAACAAACAAATGAAGAGGTAATATTTGTTGTGTTTCCTAATCAAAGTGTAAAACTAAGCACAGCATCTGTTTCTTCCTTCTATTCCAAAATAACACTAAGCACAAAATAGGTATTCACCTTCTTGCAAGTATTTCCAAAGAAATACCACCCATAGAGCTTTCTTTTAGGAGATCCTGAACACTTGTGCTGAAGTTGAGACAACAGTACACAGCATAGTGTGGCACAGGGATGCTGGTGGCAGCTGTGGCGTGTGACCTGACACAACTACATAACACAATGCAGTCATGTTCTAAATGCTGTTTAACTGAAGTTGTATTGAAGAGCAACTCCATGGCTAAACCATAAGCCTTGCCCTCATAAGAACTATTTCACAGCAGTGTGAGACCTCCCTAAGCAGTCACACCGCTTCTCAAGTAAGCTCAGTGCTAACTTGAGTAGCTCTGCAGTGTCATTTGAGGAGTTATCTTGTGCCTGTGCCCCATAACACCTGAGCACCCCATAATTTTCAATGATTTGTTTTTGCATCATCTCATGAGACAAATGTGCTATTCTCTCTGTTTTACAGATGAGGCACAAGAGACAAGGCTTAGCTTTCCAAAGACACTTTATACCATTGGTGACCTGCATGAAATTCTTTCTCAAGGGTAATCATGTTTTTGATTCAACAAGATCTGGAAAAACCTTCCACAGCCCTGACAGGCAATGCAATTCACTCACATAGAGTGTCTCCTGTGCATAAATACTTGCACTGGTTGCCTGCTTTTTAAGCTCTTTTCCCAAGAGCTGTCTGTTTTGTGAAAGTTCCTCCCTCTTCACTTACCAACTCTGGCTTTTTCTGCCTTCAGTACTAATCTATATACCCTTTTTCTTCCAAACACTAAAATATATAGCGTCTCTCCTACATAAATTAGGCTCTTGAAGTGGTCCATAGGCTATGCCTCCTTTCTTTAGCTGCCTAGTTCCTTGAAGTTCATATTTTATTCATTTAGACATTTACACATTTTACACTGAATTCAGGCTTTTTTTTTTTTAAGTTTTAATTAAGATTTGTATAACTTTGACATTTCTAGCTCTCCATTATATCATTTATTTTCATATATAGATATTAATCACACCATTTTTAGATGAAGGCTTTGTCTCATTAGAAGTAAGCAAGCATCTTTCCTTTCTAGCATGAATTGTTTTATTCTCTTCAGAAAAATATATTAAACTAGGAAAGTTTGTTGAAAGACTTCACACATAATAATTTCACCAACAAAATTGTGGCAAGCTGCTAGAACCAATATATTACAAAACTAAGTTAGCACTCGTAAAAGCACACCTACACTTCTGTATAACTTGAACAAACCAACTTTTACTATATTATCAGGAAACTTATTTATAACTTTGAAATGCATGCCATTCTATGACTCAATGAGCTAGTTGGAATAAGTACACTATTTCCAAATGTTGTTCCATTCTCTCTTCTTCTAATGCATGAGTGAACTGAGAACACACTTGCTAAGTATTAGTTCAACAGATGAGATTTTATTAATCTCTGTATACAAAGAAATCAACTTTGCCTCAAGACTTATGAAATAATGGAAAATAGAAACGAATGCAAAAGCACACGTAGGTAGTTAGCCTATATTCAACTTTAACACTTATTTAGAAAGCTAAACAGAGAGAATCTTACTTTGAAAGTAAAAGTTGTATTTGACTGCAGGCCAGCCACCCACAAAGTAAGGAGCATTTCAAGAAGTCTTGAGGGGAAAAAAGAAATGTGTTGGTGAAAATAATTACACACAGGATGGCTTGTTACTGCTACTGAAAGTACTTATTATAAAAGACTACAAGCACAAAATGAAGATTCCCCCTGCTCACCTCAGCTTTTGCAATATCTGGGGTACAGCAAATCCAGGTCAGAACCCTGATAATTAAGTGGAAGTGAATAAGAATAAGTGAGAGACAAATAGAAAAGCACAGACAAAATACTCAAACAGAGGGGTCAAACACGCTCATTTGTGATGTGAAAAATGGTGAAATGAAACATGCACAGAGAACATAATAAAGCAAAGCAGCAGGAAGAGGAATCTTACAGCCCAACATGACAGTGGTCTTTGGGCACTTTCTTATACTTGAACTTCCGTGGGCATGTCTAAGGGCTCATTAATCCACTTTGCAAATCTTTACGGTCGAGTTAAGATGTGAAGGACAGTCTGTTAACCTTGAGTCTGTAGTGAATCTATGTCACATTTTGAAGGATCAGGACCCTCCTAGGCTGACAGAGGAGAAGTGCTAGCATGTTATAGAATGACAACCCATTTGTCTATGCCAAGAAAGCACTATGACAAGGTGTCCTCAGGAAGGGACAGGCTATTCATAGACACAGAATAAATTGATTCCCTGTGTATATATTTACACAAGTCTTTACTGACAACCCATGGGACTGCAGTTTGCTTAATAGGAGTGTTAACATCTGTTGTAAATACAGATTAATAAAATTAATTTTATATGTCTTACATTGCCTGCACTGTAATAGAACATACATTTGCACTAAGAATATACCTCTACCTGATACCTAAGATTACTTCATCAAGCAAAGCAGATATAGTTTTTATTTTAACTTTTTTTTTTTTTCAAATGACATTTAAATGCAAGTTCCATCATAAGACAGAAAGAAATACATTTCTCATACTATATATGCAAAATTTCACACCTGAAACTTCATTTTCTACCAAGTAAAAAGCCCACATGAGTAGCAGTGTGGAATGAAGGTGCCAGCTGAATTTGCTTTTCAACAGAGCAGTAGCTCTACTACAGCAGGAATACTTATTACAGTTTTGTAGAAGGCACCACATAATCCTTGAAGTTATAGGAGTATAAAAAAAGTCCTGAAATAGAAACAACACTGGAAATTAAAATATATTTTTCTTCATGTAAGCTCAGTACAAGTATGAAAAGGCATGGTATCAAATTGTGAAAGTTACACATTTTCTTTGCTATTGCCACTAACTGCTGTCACACTAAAAAAAAAAAAAAGGTACTAGAATCAGAGACTGGCAAAATAATCAAAAAGTACAGAGAAGAAAAATGTCAAGTACCTCCTTTAAACACTATGGGAGTTTAGTAATTAGAGTCTTCTCCAGTACAGTTACTACAGCAATGTCAGGGGATGTTGATTATATAATCTAATTAATTCTCAAGACAAGACTATATAGACATACTTTATTGACAACCACTAATCAGGCTAGGCAATTTATTAGGTCAGCAGAAAGCTGTCGCAGCCTTACAGCAGAGGAATGAAGTTCCTGTAAATATTCTACTAGCCAAAATATGAAATATTTTATGCTCACTCATTTTTGTCACTCCTCTTAGGAAGAAAGAACTTTGAAATAAAATTTCTATCATAAAGTAACTCATATATATTAGTGGGAATTCTAGGTTCCAAAATTTAAATCTTTTTCTTTTAATTTCAAGAATTAACAGGAAACAATCAGTAGCATTCCCAGCAAGGCATCAATTTAAACTTCCTGCTAATACTTCAGACTCACCATTCAGTCTATATTTGTACAGAATAATTAATTTCTTGCCTTCATCAAGCAGCAGGTTAATATGTTAAATGTTCTTCTGAAAATGAAGCAACAGGTCAATCTTCTGATTTGTGTCAATTAGTCAGAACCAAATCAAGACAGATTGATAGGTGACAAGCAAGATAGGTAAATTCTTATTCCCAGAATAAGAATCTGTGCCCTGCTGACTTTGTTGCTGTTTCTTTATCCTTCCACTTTGTGACCATTTAGTTAAGGATGGTAGTTTTTGGAGGAAAATCTATTGGGATCTTGTAAACATTTCTAAGCTACTTACAGAAATAATTCATAGTTATCACCAAAAAACTCTCTAGTAGACTTTGAAGTAATCGTACAGTCAGAATTGATGTACTACGCATTTCTAATGAAATAATTATGTTAAACATTTTACAATAAGCCCACACAGAGCTACTGTCATCACAAACTGAAATTTCAGACATATGCTTAACCTAATTCTGAAGACACAGTATACCTAAATATCGCAAAATCTAGTTTCCAACAAGCATAAATTAAGACACCCATAAAGTATGTATACTGTTTGCTTTATAATGGCAAATCTCAGATTAACAGAAAATCAGTTTATTTAGCTTTGAACATTTGAAATAGGTTTATTGACAGTGAAGTGTAACTATACTCACAACAAACAAAAACTGCAAGTAATTTTTAAATTATTCTGGACTATTGCACAGTGTGGTTTTGATTAGTTAGTACTCATAAGATGAAAACTGGCCTTGAATCTGGTTTCATATAAGAACTGGAGGTTGTCTAAGCAATTCATGCTGTGGCTACCTTTAGAAAAAACGTCACTAATGTTCTTCAGAATTATTAAGCCAGGCACTCTCAGAATGAGCTAAATCTAAAATGAAACAGATAATTATGAGCTAATAGGGAAGAGCAGGTAGAATCAGATAAAGGCAAATCCTGCTTCTTTGACCCCTTACAGTTCTTGGTGGAAAGTCAATAGCATAATGAACAAAGAAGATAAACTATTATTTACAAACTATTATTTACCCGGATTCTCAAAGAATTTTAGATCATAGCTTTCTGAAAATGATAAAGTAATTATGAGCAGTAGGTAAAGTTCTGTGTTGGACAAAAACATGTCTCAGTTGAGCAACAGTAGACAGGAATAAATGAGCTATTTCTATTATGAAGAGAGCTTCAAGGTTTTAAACTAGGGTCTTCCAGTTTTGAAAATTAAGAAGTATCACTTGAAAGAAGTAACTGAAGTTGACAAATCAAACAATAAGTAGAAAAAAAAAAATTATAACAGCCTGGTATATGTGCACTCATTAGTTCTGGGGTCACATACTGCTTTTTCTTGCATTACTTCATACACACAGAGGAAAATAATCACTTAACAGATAGGAGAAAACAACAGAACATGAAACATGTTTACTGTACTATTTAGATCCTTCTTCAAAACATGAATTTTAATTTCACCATAGATTTTTCTATGACATTAATAAACACACAGAAAACTCTCCATTATGCACATGGCATTAACCATGCAGGTTACAACTTAGTCGTGCCTCTGATGCAGTCACAGAGTTGGTCTTTGTGCAGAGAGCCTGGCTCTGCACATTTACTTTTGCTGATGCTGATACATGACTCTAGATATAAGGGTTCCTGGGCTAGAAGCAGTTTAGGTATGAAATCATTATTAAGCAAGTCCGCATCCAAGCTGGCTTCTAAAAGCCACATGAGCATTGCCCTTCCCAGGAACCACAGCCTGCCGAGGTTTCTACCAAAGCCACAGCACGAACATATGCAGGCAGTGGGGCCACTCGGGACCTGAGCAAAACTTACCCCACACCTGAGGCACTAGAAAATTTTGTGGCAGGATGCCCAAGCATTCCTGTATTAATCAGTTTGAGTGAAGATGAGATTACTGTTTCTCTGCAGGCCAGATCCCTTTGTGCCCTGGTGACATATCATCTGGGTTTTTCATTATTCCAGACAATGAAAAACTGTTTGTTATTTGCCGAAGTTTACCTAAATTAGTTTTACAACTTCAAAAAAAAAAAAAAATCAGGTGACAGCTCAGAATTAAGCTTCTTTTCTTTTTCTGGTTCTTTTGAAGTATAGTTGCCTACCTCTTTCTACTCCTGTATCCCTTTTAAGGGAAAAATGCTTCTAATAAGTACTTCTCCAGGATTTATGCAATGAGAGACCTTTACTGGGCCTGGATGGAGCAAGAATCAGGAAGGGAAATATCCTCCCTCAAGTATTCTCTGTTGCTGGCTCTTTTATTGGAAAAAAATATGTTAACATTTATCATTTAATGGTATTTTCATTAATGTTAGAGCATTCATTTTAAACTCATGACACCATAAAGTTTATTTGTGAAGTCTTTCATAGATACGTGATGTTATTTTGTTTTTTACCTTTGCAACACAGAATTTTTATGCTGCAAGGAAAGAGAATAAAAGCTACCTCACCATAACATTCATATCTTTCCATTCCTACCATATTCAGGAGACTGAAGCAGTCCTGCACATGATTTACAAATCCTAAATGGGGTTGGGAGACTTGTGGTTTCATTTTACCAACAGCTTTGCCCCTGTGAGTTTACAACATATCATTAAGAGATCTCACCTGAGCTGTCAGGAATCCTCTAGCCACCAATAAAAATTTAAAGTTTAGTGGTTTTGAATTCCCATTAATCCTCAGATCTAGATTGAAATCTTGGTGCAAACTCTTAATATTATGCATCTTCTTCAGCTATTTAATTCCACTAGATCTCTGAATTTTTAACTGGCTTTGTTCTCTCTCTGAACAGTTTTAAACAGCATGAGGAACATATGGGCTTATGCATTAAGAAGGGTTTCTAAGAGTTTGAAAAAGTAGAAATCTCATATTTCAAGATTATGTTTCACCTAATTAAGTAAATTATATTATTTCGTTCAAGAACTGACTCAATGAAATATGTAATTCCCACAATTTAAAGGATCATGTGAGTAGGGTATTTGAGTGATAAACCCATGAGAACACAGCTGGTGATTTCACAACAACTTTTGAAGGCTATGAAAAGCATAAATTTCATCGCTTTTACCACATCCTACAATTTATGTCTCACATAGAGGATAAACATCTGCTCCAGAAATAAAAAAACCAAAACCCAACAACAACAAAAAACCCCAACAAACAAACAACACAAACCATACAATAAAGTTTGTGAAGAAATTTTTCAGCTTATCAGGAGACATAAAGTCAGTAACCAATCTGAATAGTCTCTAGCTTCAATAACCTTTGAAGATATCTAATATTACAGAATTTTTAAGGAAGTTTGGGTTTCTGTACTGAAACAAAACAAAACAAAACACTGAAAAACTAAACCACCACTGCTTTCTGAAACAATGCATCCATGGTTCCCTATTTTTTATTATTTTTAAATTTTTTTTAGTGAACAAATAATACCATATATTATAATCTTATGAGGAAAGGATAGTTTCTGTAAAACAGACTAACATGTCCATATAAATGTACCTTCTACTGTTGTTACACTTATTTCAGCTCACGTTAAGAAAAATTCATTTTCTAGGGTGAAAATTACATACATTTTTGTGTGAATTATCATTCCTATTAATATAAGTTAGAAACAAATACATCATCCTGATAGCCTTTCATTTGACACAACTTCCTTATCTCGGATATTGAAAATATCTAATTCTGATTAAAAAAAAGTTACTTGGCCTCTTTCCTGTAATGTAAATCATTAGCTCATTGCCTTATTTGAATGATATTTGGAGAATAAAGGATTTTAACAAAGTAAAAAATTGTATTATGTAACTAATATTAAAGAATTCAAAGGAACTTGTATCACAATAAGACAAAACTAAATTTCTTGGCTGAACACACTTCTGAGCAAAGACTTCCATATTCTCTCCACTATAACTACAATTAAATAAGCCTAGTTTGCCTGAAATATGGTAAACCTCTCTTTATAAAAAGACTGGAAGCAAATACACTGTAGAAGGCATAGCACTAGCATAACATTCCAAATATTAGAAAAAATATCAACCTTGTGTTTTGTAATTTTTTTTTAAAGTCTCTGAAAAATGAAAGATCAGAAATCAATATTCTATTGAACTACTCTAATTTAAATACAACAAAATATAACACTCCTTGTGTGATAATTCGGACAGTGTTGTAACAAAATTATTAGGAAAAGCTACAATTTAGAAAGCATTTAATTGTAAATGTCTTGCTTTTTGAAGAAGTCATTATTATTTGAAACATTTACTTTTGGAGATGATGCTCAATTTCTGCCCATAATTCTCTTGAAATCCTGTAACTCAAGTTTTAAAATCCTAAAGTAATGAAATACAGTTTCTTGTGGTGTATTTTTGAACAAATTCAAAGTCAACAGAGGGATGGTGAGATTTGGCAGGAAAACACATCTTTGGTGAGGAGAAACTCAGATTTGAAATGAAGAGCAAATTGAAATCTGGCTGGGACAATAAATACTTTGCCAAGAGGCTCAGCTTTAAAAGACTCAGGAATGGTATATATAATCAGATCTATTTCTCCTTTGTTGCATACACTGTGTTCTTCCTTACACTCATGCCTACAGCCACATATACATTAGGAGGAAAGGAACACAAACTTCTGGGTGGACACACCATGATGACAAAGGGAAAAAAGATACATTTCTCTTAGTGCACAGTGAGATGACAGTTTGGAGTAAGAAAAACAATAACCAGAGCTTGTGGAAAACCTGTTTTCCAGGCACTTGTAACAATAGTATAGTCACTTCTCTAAGGCAATTTTTTATAAATACTAGAGTTATAAGTGTACTTTAATACTTCAGTGATTTACAGATTGATAAAATGTATAGTATCTTCTGTGTGAATATGTGATGCCCAACATTTTGTAAGGAATGGAGAAAGTATGAAACTGAGGAAAGGAGATACAAAAACTGACTAGTCCTAAAATGAAGAGTTATGTGCTTTTTCAGTTAGTGATCAAATTTAGTGGATGCTTTCCGTGGTGTTCCTCTCACTCTCCATACAGGAATTATTTAATACTTTCTCAGCAGTAGATGAACACCACTGAAAATAGGATCTGTAACACACGCCACAACTTGCAATCTGGTTTCAAATTTGGTGTGCTGACAGCAGCAAGCTAATCTTGTAGTGAAAGTGACATTTAAAAGAAAAAAAGTCTTACTTCCTCCTCTTCAGATCTTCCACTACTGAAAACATTCAGATAGCAGAGAAAGTTGCCCATTTAAGTATCACAAAGTAAATAGTTAAGTAGTACAAAGTTTAGTTCCAGTGTAATTTATTTCTGATTAGTGGCAATAAAAATGATGCTGCGGGCTCAGTATTTCTTTTTCAGTGTTTGCAGTGAAATATTGAACACTACATAAATTTTCCAAATGAAAATGCTGCCAAATGAGCCTAGGCTTTGAAAAGAAGTTTCTGTCTTCTCATATATTATAAAAAAATAAAACCTGAAAAAACCCAAACTAACCAACACATAACAGAATATTCTCTTCTTATATCTGGAAAATACTATGGGAAACACATCAATGAAGTCAACCCTCTATATGTAGGAACAATTATAGGTAAGCTCTGAGCTTGGACTCACGCATCTGTTTGCATGCGCCTGTGTACTGTAGTTGCAATCAGTACTGACCTCATAGCAAAAGATAAATAATGGACGGAAAGCCACAGCAAGTACTTTAAGCTAATAATATTCCAAATATTATTTTCAGATATATATGTAAGTTATTTTTTATGTTCTACATTTAAGATAGGAGAATTCCATGTTGCTTTCACACTGTTATGAGGGTTTATGGCAGCGAATTAAAGATGATGAAAAGTTATAGATATCTTACTCATTGAAATACAAAGCAAAACATATGGCTACAAATAAACTCTTAAAAAACAGAAGTTTGTTATCCAAAAAGTCTTTGATAAGTTAAATGGATCATGCCAGTCTTTCATAGAATAACTCCCTTCTCTTCTAAAAATGTAGTCCACCAGAAATTAATAGTTCATCTTCTTATTATTCAAAACTACCAAAACTAGTATGTAAATTGTCTAACACCTTGGACACCTCCACTCTGCCCTTCAAAAAACCCAAAACCTTAATAAAAAGTGACACATAGGTAAATATCTTATTTCCTTAAGATTATGTCTTATACTGTTTCTGGTCTAAATGTGGTCATGGAGAGTATCTTAATCCCCTAAGAAACAGGTAAGAAACAGAACAGAACTACTCTTTTTAAAAAATTAATGATGTAAAAGCAAAGCAAATACTGAAATCAAAGGAAGATATGTTCACATACACTCCTTGAAAGTGTCCCAAAAGTTTTGTTTGAAATGTCTTCTGAGAGCTTCAAACACACAAAAAAAATATTGTATTCCGAGGCAATAAATGCAGTAGCTCCAAATACAGCAAATATTGATCCACTGTAATATTTGAACATCTCTTTTGAAAAAAAAAGTTTTCCTTAAAAGCCGCAACTTAGAATTAAATCCAAAATCCAGTGTTTTGCCAAACAAAAAGTCCCACAGACCTTACACTGGAATTGGACAAACTGAAAAAATATGTAATGCCATTTGAGGATTACTTTTGTTAATTCACATAAACTTTGGTTAACTCTTGTACAATTCTTTATATCTAAAGAGGACAACTCTTCTCAGCAAGACGTGATACAATTTTCCTATATTTTTCTAGTACTAGATTGCTATCAATAGTATACATCTATACTATGATCTATCAAAATAGTACAGAAAGAAAGCTGGTTTTAAAGGTTTAGTTCAGTTCTGCAATAATTGTCTGCTTCATAAATAAGCATACATACTTCATAATGGATACAATGGTCAAGATTATCATGTTATGATCAAGATCCTGGATTTGAGCACTTCTCCTCAGAAGTGAAACTAACATGGCAAAAATTGTAAAGGTATTAATATTAATGATCTGCTTCTTCCAATCCAGACTGCTCAAAAGAACTCCAGGTTGCACAGAGCTCAGCTGGGGAGGAAACCAACTTTAATCTGGTGAATACATACTGGAAGTACCCATCATGGAAGACTGCATGTCCAAGAACTGCTTTTCAAATAGGCACTCGAAGGTGTTATGGAATTACTGAAGTGTGCTAAAGAAACAACAAAATGCAGCCAATTTGGTTGAGGGTATGTGTGATTGTGGGTTTTGCTGTTGTTGCTTTTAAAATCAAACAGTTTTTATTAGTCCTTCCTCATCAGGTCACCACGTTTCATCCTAATAGCCTTTTTTACTGCTTTGGCTATTGGCCATATCAGTAAGCATAAAGTAGAGCATCAGGAAAACATGTAGTCTAAAATGTGTAACAGATTTCCAAACCTGAATGACATTTTTATTTCAATTCCAGATAGCAGTTCTTGTACTCTTCTTTTATAGAAAAAATCTGTTCCAGAAGCCTATCCCACTAAATGATTCAGACATGAAAAAATTCCCAGAAACAAAAGCTTTTGAATAGGTTAAATCCTAGGAAGAGAGCTATAAAAAAAAAAGACACAGCACTTGCAAAGTCCTCATGTTTGACAGATAACTAAAATTACCAGTGGTAAAACCTAAACAAGTAAAAAGAGAAAAAAAAACTCTTCCACTGAACCAAAGTTCACATGTTTCTGACAGTATTGCATGTGGGAATGATGAGTACATGGCCAAAATGCTTTCCTTCTTTTTAGTACACAGCTAGTTAAGAGCTGTACTCACAAGATTTAATGAGGGGTTTCTTGAATGTCAAAACTTAATCTGCTCTTTTACTAATAATGTTTACAAGGTAATATCATACAGAAATTTTACAATTAGCGTGGGATTTTACATATGCAATATCTCTCCTGGTCATACCAGGTTCTGCCCAGAAGCTCACTTTTCTTCACTACAGGAAAAAAAAAAGAAAAAAAATGTGTAAAACCATTATTCTTCTCCTCCTACTGCTGATTTCTACTGGCAGATTGATCAGATACCATGGGCTGTGTAACCCTCTTTCCAAGGGAAGAAAAAACACTCAGCCATTCAGAACACCTTTTTCCTTCCTTTAGAACAAACACCTGAGGCTAGGCTAGTGGTAAAATTATAACTGCCCATAATAAGTTACATTAAAAAAAAGGAAAATGACTAAAACCATGTTTCCAAGAACAGTGACATCTCTTCCAAGCCTTTTAGAAAGAAAAGGCAACACCGGGAATCTATGTATCTCCTACAGTTTACCAGTAGTCTTACTGTGAGATGGTATTAAAATGTATATTATGTAAGTACACTAATAGAGATAAGAGGGCTGCTTAATCTCCCAAGGTAATTATATCTAATCTAGTTTCTTGGAAATATGCTACCACAGACCAATTAGAGTAGGTTCTCACTGGTTTTCCTGCTTATTCATTAGGTCCCTTCAACACACTATCTACATTCTGAACTTACTTCAACAAAGAAGTAAAGTATTCAGAGTAACCTAGAAATGAAGAACTTAGTGTCCTGATAAGCATTACTCTTTCCTTAATTATTCATTCTGTTCACACTTTTTGGTTGCTAAATTCTAGCAAATCTGAAGAGAAGTATATCTCGAGGACTGTCAGGCTTGGAGAACGATACTGCTGAATTCAGTTCATTACTTTCTAAAATGGGAAAGAAAACATAAATGAAATGTATGCCTTTACATAATAATATGAAGCATCTCCAAATCATTATGGTTATGCCAAAAACTCAGATTTTAAAAGGAATTTACTACCCAAATGTCTGTCAAAGCACTTAAAAGTATTTGGGCACCAAAATATTTGTCTCATCTGAGTCTAACTCTCAACAGTTCCTGAAAAAGGGGTACTGCTACTTAACTTAGCAATACAAAGTCAAATTATACCCTTGAATCTTCACTATTGCAGACCCTATTTACTCCTCTTACTGTTCTGGTACTCTATTATCTTAATTCAAGTATAGAATTTGGGGTCACATCACATCCTGAATATAAGGTGCCAAAATAACTGTCACAGTCCAGAGCCCAACTATGTCCCAGACTACATACTTTCTGAGTCTGGACTTTGGTGCTCTTGGTGGGGCTGCAGAAGCTGAATTCTGTAGTAGCTGTGTATTTTTCTGCTCTGTTATTTCATAGAATCATTTTGGTTGGAAAAGACTTAAAAATATCGAGTCCAACTGTAAATCTAACACTGCCAAGTCCAACACTAAACCATGTTCCTAAGCATCACATCTACATGTCTTTTTAAACACCTTCAGGGATGGTGACTCAACCACTTCTCTGGGCAGCCTGTCCCATTGCTAGACAACAAGCAACGGAACAAGTGAAGAAATTTTTCTTAATATTCTTTGTTCCATGTTGACTCCATGTTCACACAATCATACATAGACATGAATCCACTCACTTCATTTTGAGCAGAAAATTGAGTTGTTATGTTGGAAGCAACAATGAATGATAAGGAGTACAGTCCCACAAAGGACGGAATGTGAATAACGGTGTACTTCATGAGCAGGAATGCTTAAGACAATGACAAAATTGTTAACAAAAATGTTACACTCGTTATAAGTAACCTGACAGTAATACAGCAATTGCTATATTATTATATGTTAATTAACTTCAATCAACCAACCAAAAAAAAAAACAACCCAACAAAAAACCAAACCACACCAAACCAACATATTCAAGAAATGTTTTTTCCTGATTTCTACCTATTGCTTATTCTGGTGCTTCACAGACTACTGCACCTTAATCTACTTCAATAAAATCAGGTTGTTATTCAACAGGGGAATTAAAAAGTTGTTGCTGCCATTGACTCCTAAAGATGAAGATTGACACATGTATTCCTTTATGTATAGAGAAAAAAAGAAAAAAAGGGAATTTTGTAAATTCTTTAAGATTCATCACTTTTCAAAAAAACTAATTATGATTCACCTTTTGTAATAGTTATTTTCTAACAGGACTTCAATCTTTTGCAAAGGAATCAATATTACAGAATCAAAGAATGGTAGGGGTTGGAAGGGACCCCTGGAGATCACGTAGTCTAAGCCTCCTACCAAAGCAGGTTTACCCTAGAACAACTTGCACAGAACTGCATCCAGGAGGGTTTTGAATGTCTCCAGAGAAGGAGACTCCACAACCTCTCTGGGCAGCCTGTTCCAGTGTTCTGGCACCCTCACAATAAAGAAGTTTTCCCTCATGTTTAAGTGGAACCTCCTGTGTTGCAGCTTGTGCCCCTTGCCCCTTGTCCTATCACTGGCCGCTACTGAAAAGAGTCTGGCCCCATCCTATTGACACCTGCCCTTTAGATATTTATAAACATTAATAAGGTCCTCTCACAGTCTTCTCATCTCTAGGCTAAACAGACCCAGCTCTCTCAGTCTTTCCTCATAAGAAAAATGCTCCAGCCTCTTAATCATCTCTGTAGCTCTCCACTGGACTCTATCCAGAAATCCCCTCTTGAACTGGAGGGCCCAGAACTGAACAGAATACTCCAGATATGGACTCACCAGGGCAGAGTAGAGGGGAAGGACCACCTCCCTTGATCTGTCAGTCACACTCTCCTTAATGCACCCCAGGATACCCTTGGCCTTCTTGGCCACAAGGGCACATTGTTGGCTCATGGTCAACTGGTCATCCATCAGTACTCCCAGGTCCTTCTCTGAAGGGCTGCTTTCCAGAGAAATACTTGAACTTGACACCATTACTTTTTTCAGCTGAAACACATTATTTTAATCTTTCTAATTAGGACAGTAAGTAACTGACTGGATGATGGTCCCTTCAGCCTATACAATTCTATGATTCCTTGACTTACCTCTTGATGCTTGAGAGCATTTGAATTTTAAATAGAAAACAGAAATGCTTATAAAGAAATGGTATAAGCAACAAATTCACTAAGACTAAGCCTAAGGTTAGTATAAGTGCCTTGGATTGTGTTCATATAAATACACATTCACATGTAGGAAGAAAAAATGGATCATCTTAAAAGGAAGATAAATAAATTTGTGTGGCCTGTCATAACTGATTCGCTTTCCCTAAATTGTTTTTTTTGTTGTTGCATCGTCTTTTTCTTCATTCTTCATTAATTTCCACTATGTTTCAGAGCAACAACTGCTTGTGTTTATCTCTGTGCCATTCTGGTTATGTACAGTAATTATGAATAAAGGAATATGGTGAAAATGTTCATAGTATCACCGTTATTGTATTTGACACTGGATATATGGAAAAAAGATTCCAAGGATTTAAGAAACTATACCTTTTGTGTAGAAGCTTAATATGATCAGAAAGCTTCTTACTGTCTAGTCTAAAGATTTAAAGCCTTTTATTAGTTTCTCATTCATAATAATTTCTTTCCACCGTATCTGACTTTTTTTCTTTTTTATAATGTAGGAATGTCCCTTTATGGGCCTGTTGCTTATCTAGACCACTATAAGTTTCATATATAACAAATAATACTAAAAGGTACACAAAGCTACTAAAACTGTATTCTCTTTTTGTTTATTGTGATTTGGATTAATAGTAAGGAACTGCTGTGAGGATTACAGTATTACATTCCTAGTGCAATACTATAAAACCTGTATCAGCCTCTCAAATACATTCTCCTCAGTTTATTAGGGCTGTACATTTTGCTGGTTTACCTGGCCAATTACATTTTTATTGTTCACTTTTAAATGGCATCATGGTCCTTCGCATTTTGGAAGCAGAATATGTTTAAAGTTTTCAAATAACATAAACTGTGGAGAGCAAGACAAAAGTTTTACAGTTAGTGATACTGAAACAAAACCAACAGTCAGACAGTATTTCCAAATGACTACCCAAATAATATAAGCTTTTGTGTAAAATATTTAATAGAGTGTCTTATGAAGCAAAAATAAAAGCCTGCACTCCCTGTGGTGATCCACACACTTGGAGTTTTAATAGGCTTGATTTACAACTTTTTCACCTAATTTTAGTGCAGAAAAAAAAAAAAAAAAGGTAGTAAAATGTGTATAACACCAAATGTTTGCTGGCTTCTAGCCTACTGCTACAGCCTTTTCTAGCAGTTATTGGCAAGACAAGAGAAAGGATAGGGGAATGAGATACAATTTATGCTAGTAACTATCTTTTATGTCTCACAGATGATGAAGATTTGAAGCACCAACCCTCAGAATTCAGTGCAACTAAGGGTCTTCTGTTCTTGGACAGATAAATTTCTAAACTGCTATTCTGTGTTAGAAACCAGCATTAAACTCTATCATCCAACAAAATGGAAAATGAGGGGTCTTATTGTAGAAATCAAAACTGTGAAACTACAGCTAGGTATAAAAAGCACTTCAGATAGGAGATCTATGTCAGGAAACATAGGCGAATAATAGCTACCCATTAACCGATTACAGATATACGGGTATTGCCTTAGCTGACAGTAATTTATGCTTTGCACAGCAGATATCACCAGTCTGACTTAACAGCACTACAAAACTGCATTATCAGAGCAGCCAATATACTGAAATGAAAGCAGGCATTGAAGAGAGAAACTTGAAAATAAAGACTAAATTTTTGTATATGTGGCCTACTAAGATAAAATGGAAAGAAAGTAAAGGGATAGCACAAAATCACTCAACAATTTCTAGATCATGCAATAATTTTAACAATAGTACTATCTTAACAGCTGTCCGTCATTAAAAGTCACACACACAAGGTATTTCAGTGTTAAATTATTACAAATAGGCAGCTACTAAATTGGAATGCTTGCCAGAAAAATAAAAAAGGTACATAATTTCAGTAGCTAGAGAGATAATACTGGGGAAAAAGAAAAAAAAAAAGTAAAGAAAATACACCTTGAGCTGATTACTATCTAAATTTCTCCCCTTAAGGATTCAGGGATTTAGGAAACTTCAAACCACAAGAAAAATCCTAATGCTATAATTCACTATGGACTTAAAACTTCGGCCACTGCATGATGAAAGTAAAAAACAAAAAAATTACTCTTATTTATAGTGTATTCTCAAGGTTCTTAGAAAGGTTCTGTTTTTTTGTTTTAAATAAATACTATTAGAGGGGAATTTTTTAAAAGTTTTGTTTTAACTGCAGTAATATTTTGTTGTTGCTATTATAGCAGATTGAATTGGCAAATACCTTTGACAAAAAGTAAGCAAAGACTAGGAACTCCAAGCATGTTTTTATTTTAAATCTTCAACACAAACAAAATAAGCAATTTCCCTAACTTTACTCAGGGGATACCTGTATCATATCTGAATCTTTTCAACTGAGAGACAGCATAGAGCATTCAGGCCAAACAGTTAAAGTTCAGCAAAACTGTTAGCAACTAAAATCACCTTTATAATGGAAAGTGTTGAGCAACATTAACTATGGATATTGCCAATTTATTAATGTTAGCAGGCTTCTTTAAAAGGAGTATGTACATACACATACATACATACACCTATATGTATACACGTATATCACGGGGTGAAGCTTAGATAAAATGACGTCTGAACCATACCTGCCCACCAATTAGATAAAAAGTTGGAAAAACAAAGATGATTGTAATTGATAACACAGATAATTGACATGGGGGAGTCCTACCCAAATCACTGCCAAATGAGAGGTTATTTGCTGTTCTCTGGGTTAGGTATTCACGGAAAAGAAAATAAAGCAGTCACATAACTTTATGTCCTTGGAAGATATTTGTGGTGAGAGGCCAGAAAGTCACAGTAACCCAGGTAACAAACACTAATTGGCTTCAGATACATGGGAAAAAGCCAAAAGGATTAGCTGAGGGCTATGCAGCAATGAAGTAATCAGCAGCTTAACCTGACCACCTGTCAGAAACCAATAAAAAGTGAAGAAATGTGTCTGTCAGTAGGAAACCATCTGTGGGTGGCAGAGAATATGCAGAAGGGTAAGTTTCAGGCAACAAGGTTCCCTTTGTTGCGTCGGTTTCTAATTCTTACCCATAAGCTTTCAGCATGCTCATGGCTATTCTTCAGAGACAGCTCTTCACACTCTATCTTTCTTGATGTAGAGGGCAACCCCTCCACTCCTCCTTCCTTGCCTGTCCCTTCTGAACAGCCTGTAGCCATCGATACTTGCCCTCCAGTCATGGGATTCATCCCATCAAGTTTCAGTAATGGCAACTAGGTCGTAGCTTTCCAGCAGGACAGTGACTTCCAACTCCTGTTTGTTGTTCATGCATTGGTGTAGAGACACTTCAGCTGCACTGTTGGATGTGTCACCTTCTTAGAGGATCACCCCTTAGTTCATTTGAGGTATTTCACTGGTGTTTCCCTGTTGGGTCATATTACTTCAGAAGTCCTCGTCTCATCTCCATAAGACTTCAAGTGTGCTCCAGTGCACCCAGCACATCTCAGAGCAACTGGCTGAGGGCCCTTGCTAGCACCCCATCCTTCTAACATTGGCATGTTATCCCACAACTTGTCAGGGGCAAGCCTGATATTATCCCCCTCCCTCTTCAAGTCTAGCTTAAAACTCTGTCAATGAGCCTTGATCAGTGTGAATGCATTGTTACAAAATGTGTGAGTTTCATAGAAAATAAATAGAAATTGCTGACAACTCACTATAGCCACCCTGTTTAGCAATTTTTTTCTTCTTTACTAAACAATTTTATGCCACTGAATGGTGTAGTTCTATTCTTGCAGGAACCTCACCCTAAACTCCCTTGTGGAAACACATTTTTCCTCTCTAGAGGGTCCCTATATTATGTGCAGAACTTTCTCATGTTAAATCCACATTAATAATCTCTAATACATAACAATAAAAATTTGCAATAAAGTATTTCTTGAAAAATCATTCAGGTTAAATATGCTTTGTTATCACCACATTTTAAACTATATTCTTACGAAGTGGGAGCCACTGGACCATCAAATGCTATGATCAAGAATCCTTAGTATCATCCTGCTATTTCAGGTCTACAGATTTCTCATTTAAAGTTGCACAGTCAAAAGACATCTGATACTGTGAAAGTGGTAATTATTAACTAAAATTCTGCAAACACTGCATGCTGTAATACAACTCAGCATTAACAATGACATAATATTTCACATCTATCGTGTGCACTTTTTCTTCCCCGAATCTCTTATTCCAAGTCTGAAAACTAAGAACATACTAGCTACGATAAACCTTCATTTCTAAAGGTCTAATAGGAAGAAAGGTAAAGGCTTTGAGAAATCATGAAGAATATATAAGGAGAATGAGCAAAAAATAATTATTTGATGTTTAGAAATATTTTAAAACAATTTTACACACATCAATTCCATGTACATTAGGTAAAAATAATGCAGATACTCTAAATGTTTGATTGCGAGCTTCAACATTCTTTTCTGTTTGAAATGGAGTTTTCAATCTATTCTTAATCATTTGATGAGTTACTTCTTCATTTTTATGCATAATTTCAGTCTTTCTTCAAGCTAAAGTTTCATATTAAAACAAACACACAACCTCTCCCCAAAGGATAAATGCAACTGCAGAAACATATTCAGATGCCCATGACACTGGGAAAAAGTAATTGTGTTAGAGAATTGTTATATTCTCAGACCCATGCCAGAGACTGTGCATACGAAAGTCAGACTTTGGAGACTTGCATGCACCTATACATATGTCACTCATGTGGCATACTCAAGTTGCAGACTCTTGCCCTCCAACGGTCACAAAAGTTTTACAAACTCATAGTATATAACATGATCAGTATGGCCACTTTTGTCAGGAGCACTTTCTACCAGCTGCTCAGCTCTACAAAGTGAGAATTTTTTGATTGCTTTTTCTTTTAAACCTTTTGTTCTTGCAAAGAAAAACCCAAAAAATTTACAATTAAAGGCATTTCTGCTGCACATTTCTTTACAACCTGTGTATTTATTTCCTTTTGTGTAAGATTCATTTTATGGAGCATCTACTCAGTGTGAAAAGTGTTTAAAATTGATTTTCATAGTGACACGCTCTGCTGGTTTTATATCCACAATTTTACATGCATGACAAATAATTGCTATCAGATACATTATTTTCAGGTGCAGAAGTGAGGGCCAAAGTTTCATAAAATGTGGGTTTTGGTGGCCCTAACATTATACCAAATACAACTGACTTTATGAGGACACCTGGTAAAAGTTCCCTGTTGCTTTGTGCATAAAATGGAATGTGACCTTTACCCTGAGACAGCCACCCATCCTCTGGTTTTTAAAAAAACTGTCTTTACATCACACAATCTGTAAAGTTGGGCAAGACTTCTTACAAGGTTCAAATTTTTCAAAACTTGATTCTCCATCACTCACAAGTAAACACTGTTCATACAGAGCAATGATTACCTTGGAGGTGCTTTTATTCCATTTCTGAAAGCCTCCATTTGTTACAATTTTAGAGAAGTTTTTATCACTAGGTAGCTGCATGAGGCATTAAAAAACCCTTTTGGGATTACCATAAAAAAACAAGACCCTACAAATTGCTGAAACACACAGGAAAACTACCCATATGTCATATAAAAATACCCCTAGCATAGAATAGACTGAATGTTTCTTATAGAACTGATTTTACAGACAAAGCAGCTCCTACATACAGTACTCAATAACCAGAAATGATCAAGCCCATTAGATGAAGCAAAGATACTAAAGATGGAAAATAGTCAAAGCACATCAGGGGAAAAAAAAAATACATACACACACACACACACACAAAAACAACCAAAAAAACCTGCAATACATCTTTCCAACTTTGGATAGAACAGTAAGTCTAAAGATTACCCTAGGAAATGTGGGAGACTCAGCATCTACAGAACAGAAGCCCTCAGCCTATCTTCAGCTAAGATTTATTTAGTTGAAATATCAACTAGGACTCAAATCTAGCAAGGAAGAAGGTGCTTGATGCCTCAGGAATTTCTCAAATGTTCTCATCTGAAAGTATCTATCACGTCATTGAAGCACTCAGCACATGGTGAGACCAGTTCTCATAGACAACTAGCAAAAATAAGTGTTTTGTTGTTTTGTGAAACAGTAAAATTCAAGATTAGGAATTTATACACCTTTTAAATATATTTTTGTATTTATATTCATATACTTTTTACCAAAAATGTCAATTGAATGCTCATGATTTTTTTTCCTGCTGATTTGCACTTACATATTCTTCTTACATTTCTCCCTAATAAGATACTTGAAACCATCAGAAGCATTTACTACAAGGTAAATGTTTATTGAAATACTCATCTCTTCTACAGTGTACAAACCTTCTATATTGCACTTAGATCAGCTTAGACAAAATGAGGGTATTCAATCTATTCCATGACATATTCTTTTTCTCGCTTAAATTCTCCTGTCCTCAGGAGTCAGATGGTGAATATGGCAGTGTCCTAACAGCTGGAAGTGTTGTTTTGTGTCAAGGGTTGTTCTGAAGCGCAGACCCTGAATCACCGGGTCTCTGAATGGGAAGGGCTTTCAGCAATGCCTCCACACACACACACACACACACACAGAACCAAGTCACCACTTTATGGACTATAAGCAGTGTCTTAAAGCACTTATCCCAAACTGGCAAGGTTGTGATCACCTTGTGTAACCCCCCTGAAGGTCCATGGAAAATTTACTTTTCCCTCATAGATCACAGACTATTTAATTGTAACCTTCTTCAGAGTAAAATCACATTTTCAGGAAGTTAGTCTGCTGCAAATTCTAAGTTGCAATTTTTAAATTTGTTTTCTTTTTCTCTTTTTAATAAATAACCATTTTAAGGTTTTAAAAACCCCTTTATTTAAAAAAGCCTAATTACTCAGGCAGTACATTGAACATAACTGCCGCAATCAATCTAGATCATAAAAGACAGTACAATTAACAACTAAGAAGCCTCCAGCACATAGATCAAAATGCAAAGCAAACAATGAAAGAAAAAAGACAGCCAAATCACCATGGAAGTTAATCTATTTCTTTCCTTCTTCATCATGGGAAGGACAGTAAGTGAATCTGTTTCTATAAATGACATCTGAAACAGCAGTTCAACATTAAAGATCTTTGCAGCAATTTAGGCAGAGTAAGACCAAAGAAATACTGTTTAGGTTTTCTCTCATTAAACTAAACAGCATAAAACTTGGAATATGTATTTGCACTACAGACTTGAGAACTCTGGCATCCTATTATGTCACATAGTGCCATTTGTACTTCCATGAGATTATATTATATTACCATTTTCAGTATTACCAAAATGTTCATTACAAATATTGTAAGGATATATATAACCTATTTTACAGTCATAATGTTTGATTTCAAAGCTAAGTATATTTTGTCTAATTACTTCATAGAAGAGCTAGAACATCAGCAGGGTTTGCTTAGTTTTATTTTAAACAGAGTAATACTTCACTACTAGTAGAATTAGAGCATTTGTTTCTTAAATGTTCCACTCCTGATTCCACCCAGCATCAAATGCTATTCTACCAGAAAGTGAATGGCAAACAAAATATGCTTGTGCACACCAGAAAGTATCAAGTCTTAATGTAGGGCTGACAAGAGTAAAAACAAACAAGAACAAAAAAGATGTCACAGTGAAGATCAAAGGAATAGTTAAACTTTAGTCAGATACATTTAACCTGTACTTGTTTTGTCTGCACGTTAAGTTGCCATCACAGAAACAAATATTACTTGGGGTGATGATTTTAGCAAAAAAAACCTACCACATTGTATGAATCATCAGATGTTTTAATTTTCTCTTTTTTTTTTTAAATTCAGGAAAAAAATAGTTCAGCAAAATGCTGTAGATTAACTTTTTTTTTTTTTAGAACAGACACTAAAGTGATACCTCAAAGTTTTTTAAACTGGTCCATCACTTGTGGATGGCAGCATTGTGAACTGTACTGCAAATAGTGACAGCAGAATAACTATTCCTCCTTATGTCATAATCTATTTATCTGAGCCCAGCTATTTGACAAAAAAGGTTATATTAGCTTCAGAAAGAAAATTGATTCTGTCATATTTCTCCTATAACACCTGGACAGCAGCAATTCAGGAGAACAGAGAATCTTATTTAAAGGTCTCAAATATACTCAAAATTTTCAGTCCAGACTGGCTGGTGGTAGATGCTAAGACTATAAAATCTCTCAAAGTAAGGAACGCAATGCTCTTTCTTAGTGTCATTTTATTAAACAAGAATGCCAAATTTTTCTTAAAAATCTTTGTCTTGAAATTATAATTGCAAAGAAAAAGCTTGGTAATACAAAAATATTCTCAATGTTTTGACTTTTTTTTTTTAATGTTTTGAAGCAGACAATTCAGAATTACAATCTTCAAGGCCATCTTTCATATGGTGATTCTTTTTTTTCTCCTTGAACATTTGGTATTGGCAGCACTGTTATGATCAGACTACTAATTTTTAATTTTATCAGAAATGAAAACTGTAAGCCTGATTTGAATACCAGAATCTCAAAATAACTTATGAAACTATGGTAAACTGCCCTTTTACCTATCTGCTAAATACACGGATGACCAGTGACATGATTTATGGTCATATACATAATAAAGATTATATTACTAAAGAAAATCCTCAAACATTCATACAATCAAAAAGGTACTAGAAATTCTGTATATGAGAAGTTATATCCTGGAGGCCACAAACATGATATGTAAGATTTACCAGTTCTGCATCATCTTCTACTATTATTCTTCTGATATCTTCTAACTTATGATTTTAATTCTTATGTGCTCATATTTTAAATGGATGATGACACCAGTAGTCTAAATTCTCGACCGCACACAACAAATGCACAAGAGATAAGTGATTAACATTTGTATTTTAAACAAAGCTTAAAATGGCAATAAAAAATGAGCCTCTACATGAGAAATAAGTTGAGTCAAGCTGAACCATGTGCACGGAACTTTCATGATTACCTGGGAACTGTAAAAGCTGAAGGGTCTATTGTTTCCATGGAAACGTTTTACTTACAAGATCCAACCACAGGAAACACCACAACGCATCCATAACCCTTATAAAATGGACTTCACTGGGGGATTTTGGAATCTATAAGAACAGAAGAAGCACTGCCACACTAATTTCAGATGGGGAAAATGGAAGCATAGAAAAATACATCTGGAATTAGAACCAAAGTCAGAGTGCTATGACATGTCCATCAAATTCAGTCCTTGTGATAACGACTTAAAGTACAGCAATATGGAGGGAGGAAGGAGAAATACAGCAGAAAAACTGCCATCAAAAAGAGCACTATTCTCATGCATTAAATGATTGGCCATGGATCCTGTGAAGAGGACCATCAGAGAACAAGCAATGATTCAATATATTCACTGCGGCTCAGGAAGGACAGACAACACTACCTGCAGACACTGGCTTACAGTGGGGATTCCTCACTAATGAGATGAAACACATTTCAGGCAAGGCAAGCAGTGAGGCTGAGCTCACAGCAGCACAACCCCTATGCATGCTGTGACCTCCTTTCCTCACTGTAGGAGACAGCAGCAGCAGCAGAGGATTTTAACAGACCTTCCTGTCGCTGGCCATCTGTAACAGTGATATAGCCCTGACACAGGGTCTGGGAAAGCCAATTCACATCCCCACTTGTGTCTGATCTTGTGTATTCAGAACAAAACGCTGGAAGTGGCTAGAAAACTGTGAGAGCACAGTAAAGCTTTCATAACACTCATGCAATTGCTATCACATGCAACTCCAGCACCTTTAACTCTCTCACCTAGCATGACAGATATAGTATCCTTCCAGGCACACAGAGTCTTCGTAGTTACCAAACCAACTCCTCTTTGGGCCTTGTACACTGGCTAACCACAATCCTGTCTAACTTTACCTATTATGTAATAGCATACTCAGATATCTTGGTTCCTACCCACCAGCACTGCACGGTTCACTGCAAAAAGGCAAACACATCAACAGAATTCATTTTACCAACAAAATGCACTATTTTCACAAGGTTTGTCCGATTAACCACTTGCACTATGTTAGTCTTGCCTAAGCACTGGAGAAGTTAGACGACTGTGAGTGTTACCAAGCATGTTATTTTTCTCTCAAAGATAAAGAAAGAGAGTCTCTGATGTAAATAGAAGTATTATACTCAAAGTATTTAAAACTCAGAAATGTTAACACAGTATTGCTGTCTGTCCCTTTTCCCATTTCATCTTGTTCTTGCATCAGGCACTTGACACTTACATCCTATAATGAAATGAAGATTTCCAATTTCTTGCCCAGAACCATAAAGGGTAATAAGAGGGTGTAGCGTTAGCTGTATCCTCTATATCTCCCACAAACCATCAAAGCCAGTGCACACCAGTGCTTCTGCCACAGAATGGAAAAGTCTCCTTTTAAGTATCTGCAAGAGGTTTTTTTAAAAGAAATCACAGAGGACAGCATGTGTGGGGTTTTCTGTTTGTTTGTTTGTTTAATCTGGGCTGTCACTAGATAAAAAATCTCTTTAATAAGACAAACATTTATTTCAATCAAATAGATTTTGTTATAACTACTTTAAACTGTTTCAGCGTGACACTGTTGTCATCTCAAATATATCCAGCAAGTAAACTAAAAAGGGTTTTCTTTGGATTACATTTCAGTGGATCCAGACAATCCAACTACTTGCTCCAAGAGAAAGTTTTCCAGCTATGGTTGCTAAAATAGTCCCATTCTTCTATATTCACACAATCCTATGTCTACACAGCTGGACAGTAAGCTCTGTGAAAGTATACTTCATGCTAATGACTGGAAAGTTTCATTCCACAATATGGTTACAGTTAAAAAACATATTCTGAACAAATAAATGCTTCCATTGCCTGCGTATTGTAACTGCTGCCACAATTTAAGATGGCACTGATGGCAAAATGAAGTCATGACTCATGTATTCAAAGTGTAGCAGAAGAGCTGAGGAATCTAATACTTCAAAGTAGCTTGAGAACCATCCTCTCTCTTCTTATTAAAGTTAAATCATCCCATTCTAGAACACAAAGCAGCTGATGTTTGCATTCCCATTAAACATAATGTTACACTGTCCAGTTCCACTCCCTAATACAAAATCTTGCTTTTTCTCTTTTTATTGAAAATAATATAAAATTCAAGGAAGGAAACTCCAAATTAATAAATGAATAAATGTAAATGTTAAATCAGAGCTAAGAAAGGTGTGTATTTTGAGCCTCTCACTACATGAAGGGTATTGAGTTGCTGTAGTATGTCCAAAGAAGGGTAAGAAAGCTGGTGAAGCATCTGGAGAACAAGCCTTACAAGAAATGGCTGAGGGAACTGAGGTGGTTTAGTCTGGAGAAAATGAGACAGAGATCTTACCACTCTCTACAACTACTTGAAAGATGAATGTAGCAAGATGGGTGTGGCATCCTCTCCCAAGTAACAAGTGATAGGACAAGAGGAAACAGCCTCAAGTTGCACCAGGGGAGGTTTAGATTGGATATTAGGAAAAAATTATTCACTAGAGTTGTCAAGCACTGGAACAGGCTGTCCAGGGAAGAGGTGGAGTCACCATCCCTGCAGGTGCAGGCACCAGTAGATGTGTTTCTTATGGACATGGTTTAGTGGGCATGGTGGTGTTGATTTGGCGGTTGGACTTTATGATCTCAGAGGTCTTTTCCAGCCTTACTGATTCTATGATTCTGTTTTACAGCGCCTGTTTCCAGAGGCGAAGGCCACTGCTACAGTAGGGGAGGGCGGGGCAGCGGGAGGGCCCGGGCGCTGTCCATGGTGCTGAAACGGGACACCGGGCTGGAAGCAGGTGCCGAATTCAACAGATCTACCATAACAGCCTCGTTTTAAAAAAGAATAAACAAGTTTCGTGTCATTTCAGTAGTTTCTGAAGTGTGCACATGTGTAAACTGGAATTATCTAATATGCTTATAAAAATTCACTGAAGTCAGGTATGATGAACATCCTTCCCATTTCAAAGCTGGTGATATGAGCTGAAAATGTTGTCTGAGTGATACAGAAGAGAAATTTTCACTTTTACAGTAAGAATGAGCTACATTCAAAGTGTCTTTGAGCAATACCTTCAAGCTGGGAAAGTCTGGTCTGCCTTAAAAAAAAAATAAGGTCAAATTCAGTATTATTTTCTTCATCATGAAGAAGAATTAAATATTACTGTAAATAATATTTTTATACAGTTCTATCTGTGGACTGACTGTGTACCTAAATACACAGGCTTTTTTTCTTTTAAAATGCTCTTGTTGCGGTAGTTAGATTCAGATAAAATTGGATACAACTGTAAGCTTAGCATCATAAGCTTTGCAAAGCTGGCAGTAAACTCAAGCAATTTGAGCATCTATAATGTTGTTCCTTAACTATTTGAATCGTTGCAACCAACCAGAGTTCAATGCCTGAGAATTGTCTTTGATCAGAAGAAGATTTTGTGGGGTACATGTGACTATGGAATCTGGTTGTTAAAACACTGTTTAAATTTGACAGTACTTCTCTAAAATGAGTATTAGAACATGGGCTTTAGTGATGATGAAGTTCAGCCTTAGATAACTTTCATTTGCACTGTATTTGAAACATGTGACCCCCCAGAATAAAAGCATCTGCATCAGATAGAATGTTTCACAGAGCACTGTTCACAATGGAAGTCAGTGTGAAAAGTACCTAGATCAAATAATTATGGAATAGTTAATCAGTTTTTCAGTTTCTAGAATTGTTTCCAGTTCCAAATCAGCCCCATGAAGCTACTAGCTTTAGGTACTACAACTATTCTGGAAACTGTCTTAATTATAACAGTGCTTCAATCTAATTCAGGATCTAAGTAGGACATGAAACTAAGTAAGCCATGGAAGTTTATAGCTGAAGACAAGACAAACAACAACTAATTAAAAAAGAAGGATTTTTTTTGGTCTGGTTTTGGTTTGTTGGGGTTTTGCATTTGTTTTTAAAAAACACAATTTAGAAGGAAAAATTTACAAACACTTTTTATTATGGCAATGCTTCCTCTGTAAAATCTCAGACTAATGTTAGAAGGAAATCCAAATGAAATGAAATCTGAAGCCTAATATTTTAAACTCAGAATCGTTTTAGAGTAGGAGAAGGAAAATGTACACGCAAGCCCAAACCTTTAATTTATTGGAACTGGGTGTTTCAGAGATAAAAGGAATTATAAAATCTTTCTTCATGAGATGTGTAGTCAAACTTCAGTAGCACCACAAGACGTGCATCAGCAGAATGTAAGCATTGGCTAGAAATATAAAGAGGAAGAAGGCTACTGAGATATGGAATCTTAAGCTTCAAATCCTTTATCAGCAAAAAGACCAGTTTTAAAATCAATACTAGTATTTGATGCATTGTCAATAAATAACAACTAAAGTTGGCAAAATACGTTTTTACCATCTTCTTTTCATAAAAAGCCTGACAATCATACTATGCAGCCAGTAGCCTTAATCTTATAATCTTATCAGGAATAGCAGCCTGTAAAGAATTGGTATTTTCCAATAGCCTGATAATAAAAGCACAGCAAGCAATCTCTCATTTTCTTACTGGCAACAGAGTGACACTTTTTATTCACAGGAATATGAAAAAGAAATGGGGAACCAAAATCACTAAAACAAACCTAACCTGTGTTAGTTAACACTTCCCCTTTCTCTCACTGTCATGAAATCACCTGTCATAAGAATCACATGGCAGACCAAAGTACAGTTTCCAAAGAGGAGTACAGAAGACTTACTGATAAAAAACTTAACTTTCTAAAGCATCTTAAAGAAAACTAAGCACACCACAGACTGACTTAGAGCTATTCTTTGGGAGCACTTCAACCATTAAACACAAGAGCAATCTATTACCACATATTTACAGAAAAACTTCACCAGGAAGCCCTAAGTGTCTTATAACTGCAGATACAGGTGGATTTCCATGCAAACATAGCACAGAAGTCCAAACCATGGTCGTGTCATGAAAAGAAGAATAATCTCTCATGTCTTTTGAGAAGTACCATATAATATTGACAATATACAGGATTAGAGATTTTGTAATATATTGTATGTAACATTATGTCCAACATGAGCTTTACATTAAGACAAATTATGATGGAAAAGCAATATGAGTCAAAGTACATCAGTAACCTGATTCAAAACCCATTCTCTCACCCCTACATCTCCTGTTGAACAAAAAATTATACCTCCTAAAAAGACTGCAATTACATGACTCTTCAGGCAGCTATACATCAAAACAATCATCCTTACACTTCTTGTAAAAAAATCAACCTGTATGTTAGGCAATAAATGACCATATCTATTTGTCTGTTAGATTTTACCTAAGAAACTTCAAGAAGATAGTTTAAGATAATCAACAAAAAAACCACAAACATGTGCCATGTGGCTGAAGAATTATTTAATAAATTTCCTGGAATTCCAAGGCTTTTATTCCTTGCATCACATGTGTTAAGCCATCCAATACTTTACTTTTTGTTATACTTTTCAAGTATTAAACATCTCTTTATATACTTCCCAACTGCCATGAAAATAATTTAATAGAAATGTATAAGCACTACTTTCTTTGTAGCATACAAAAAAGTGTATGCCTTTAAAAGTATTTAATCTATCATTACATCTATTTAAAGTTAAGCTAGTAACAAGTAAGATAACTAGGAAAATGTAAAACAATTCCTTCCCATCAAGAATATTCAGCTACTGCCTCCTCCCTTAAGAAGCATGTCAATGTCTCCTAAACTGTTTACAAGCTTTAAAGTAAATGTTAGCAGTAATTCTAGACTGGCATTTAAAATAAATGTTAGCAGCTACTTTAAAGTGGCATTTGAAATAACCATTAGGTTTCAGCCTCAATTCTGACTTGAAGAGATCTGCTTGCTAAAAAAAAAAAAAAGCATGCTCTTCACAGTAAATAGGCATACATAATTTTGAGCAATACATTCTTTTTTTTTTAATTTATTTTTTATTAAGGTACAAACTGTACAGTAAAACCACCAAGTTCAAGTCTAATTCACCACACTTTCTCCATAAATGTAAAAGTATTTCCCTGATAACATTTAAGGCCTCAAAAGTTGCAGATGTCTTGCTACCTTTGATATGGCAGAACAGGAAAACACTGCTGAAGAACAGAGGTCCAGCATTTCTCTCACAACACAGAACTGTGCAGTATGAAGAATTAAATTTCATGTCAAAGTACAATAAACATTCGATGAGGATCTGAGAGGGAAAGAAAGATGTTTAAGCAGGCAGATTTAAAAATTAATGTAGTAGTGCTTATTTTTTGTATGTGTTGGAGAAAAAGAAAATTGCTCTTTGCATCTTATTACATTCAACAAAGTTCTGTGAAATAAACTAATATTGATCATCACCTCTGTTAGAATAATAAAATATATTAAGGCTGTAAAAATGTAGTAGGCATAAGTAGAAACACCTTTTACCAGTAAGTTACAAGCAGTATTCTTCCTCTACAATTATCAAACCTTTAAAATAAAGCAACATGGCAAATTTATTGCTTGCTAATAGTAAATACAGAATATCAGATATTGTAACTTCTATAGCATACTAAGTTTGGGTCAATGGACATTAGATTCACCACTGTAACAAGCAAGTCATATTACCATGTGAATGCATCCAAAAGTCAGATTGCAATTCCAAAGGCTTTTTTATTTTATTTATTTTATTTTATATCAAGATTGATTCACATCTGTCACTGCATTCCTTATTAAAATAGAGGTTATTACACTTAAACGGACTTATTTTTTTTCTTCTCATGGACAAGAGTTCACTACATTAATCCTTTTAAAAACAGCACGTAAATTTTCCTTTACCATATTTTGAAAAATAGTAGTTAATCTGAACAGGTATAGTGTCTACAACATGAGGGAAAAAATTTAGTTTTGCATCAAGGAACATCTTCTCTGCCATATCAGGACATTTATTACTGGCTTTTATAAATGTACTCCTACCACTCTGAGTATACAACACTCAAGTTTTTTCCACAGTAGACATGGCAGTTTGTGCTATGATCCTTCCAAACTCTAGGTTAGTGTTACTCGGTATTTTTTGCTAAACTTTATTCAGTTGACCTGTCCAATTTTCTCTACTGTATGAAAATAATCATAAATCATGGAGTCCTGATGATATAATTTGATTTTTAGGTTACTCACTTAATTCACTTTGAACAAGAGTGCCATTAATAAATGCTTCTGTAAACAGACACTCAATATTTTTTCCCCATCCCAGAAACACAGTTACACATCTCATTGTATAACTGGGATTCTTTTCAAAAATTGAAAAAAAAAATTAACTAACTACTGAGTACCAGAAAAAGACCACATCATGTTGTGAATGCACCCTATACTCTACACTTTGGCCTTCATTTCAACAACAAACTTTTCCAATAGCATTAGTAAAAGAATAAGAAAGACAATTTGCTCGATTAAAGCTTCTGGACAAAACAAGCAGTGTTAACAACTGTTAAGCCTTCCCAAAATCAGTGAAACAAACTAGTGGAATATTATACTTGCACATGGAAATGTAGTGCAGAGTTGCTGCAACAGGTTATACAACACCTTAGCATTTTCAGTGCTTTGTTATGGAAAAAATCTGTATCATCATCTAGGCTGTAGACTACATTCAAAGCAGCTATATAGTTAAGCTTGATGCAAAATCCATTGTTAGCTACAATTTTCATTAATTATTGAGACAAATCACCCCCAAATTACAGAAATAGACTGCGCAGAAGTTTTTGTTCCCAAAAAAGGATACTGCATAGGAAGGTTGCCTTGAAAAGCTCCCTCTAGCCATTGTTAACATGCCGATACTCCAAATATTGGTCAGATATCCATTATGGGCGCTTGTGGACCATAATTAATGCTGCCCCTATAAGTATTCTTAAAAAAATAGACCAGTATTTGTCAATCATCTGTAACTGTGCACAGACATTAAAACTTTCAGGTAAAACATATCTTTGAGCAACTATAACCACTGAAGTGTTACAGAATGAGTTGCATCATGAATCATATGCAACTGAGGCTCTTAAGTCAGCTAGATTTATGTAGTTCATTGTGAACTTGGAAACAGTTCACTGCAGCAAGCTCTGCAATTAGATAGAAGATGAACTCTTCATGAATTTTAATGCTGTTATAAGGACGTCATATGACATTCTCTAGCAATAACAGAATTTGGCACACAATCCTAACAATTGTTATCTTAGCAACTGGAAGACCTTTCAGACATTTCATTTTTCATGCACCCTGAATCTGAACCAGCTTGATGCTCTCACTGCTCTAGGAAGCCCATTTAACTTCTTTCTTTAGCTCTTTCACCTCAAAATGCCTGCTACTGGGAAGGCAGAGGAAGCTGGTACATGCAGGAGCAGTAACAATGGATACTATGAACCCAGAAGAACCTCAACAACACAGACAGAAACATTAAGTACAAGCAAGGAAGTTTCCCCTTGTGAGACCCGTGCCGCATAGGAATTGCAGCGATAAGAGGCCATCTACATAAGCCTAAGCTCTCTGTCTGGACAATAAAAAGACTGGTTAACTACTCCTGCATTCCCTCCACAAAGCAAACTTGAACATAATCGTAATTTACATAAGCTGTAGATATTATGTAAAAAATAGTCTTTGCCATTTGATCTACTATCTCTCTACTATCAATAGCATTAGGGAGTTTTTACTTTGCAGAAATCACTTCCATAAGCCTTAATGGATGAGCACATATTCGAGCAGGATGATGAGGCTCTACTCAGCAGAGGGCAGACGACCAAATATATTTCAGTGAGCAGCATGTACTTTAAGTTTGGTTGAGAGATTTTTGGGACTGGGTTGTCCAGGGGTTTTTTAATATCTTTTTATCTTCTTTTAAGAAGAGAGCTTTCATTAACTTAGTTATCCTGGCCATTTTTCTCTTTTTTCCTCTGTAATTTCCACAGCTTTCAATAAGACTTTGGTTTCTGAGATACTGGAGTCTTGCTGAAATGATGCAACTTATCCCTCATAGGAGAGAACCCTAGACAAGTGGATGAGACAATTCTTACAATTCAGAAGCTTCACACTTCCCCCAACACCCTATATTAACTATCACATTGATCTGACCCCTGTGTAAATGTTATAGGTACTCTTCAGTTAACTCTAATGATCAAATTAAAACAAGACCGCTAGAGTGCTAGATAACATTTTATACTTTTGCTTTTCACATTTTGAGTCTTAATACAAAGAACTGTTTTCATCTGAACCTTCATCTTTAATCAATCAATGGAAGAATAAAACCAAATCAAACCATTTTTTTTCCATTTCAGACCACAAATTTCCAGACATTACAAACTCTGATGACTGTGCTACCTCTAAGCAACTGTGGTCTACTTCCAGGGAAGGATGCTGCTTAGACATAGGTGCTCAAATAAAAACCAGAATCATCACATTCAATGAACTTGTCAAAGCCAAACATTGAGCAAAAAAGGCATCCTAAAAAAAAAAAAAAAAAAAAAAAAAAAAAAAAAAAAAAAAGCCTGCAAGCTTACCAATATTTTTCTGCAATCACATGGACATGTTATGGGTATCAATCATCTGTTAAACTTAACAATTTCCTGAAAACTACATCACACAAATCACAAAAAGAAAGTTGAAACACTACTTCTTTCAGAGATACAGTTTGTCACATAATCCCTTAGATGATACTTAAAAGACATGTTCATTTTCCCAACAGTTCCTTAACTTCCATAAAGCAAGAGGGAACAGAAAACCGCAGAGACAAGAAAGATGCCTGTAAAAAGCAGTTATCTCTGTTATGTACCTTTACTGCTACATCTAGAAACAGGTTACTTATGTTTATGGGAAGGATGTCTTTTTTTGTGCACAACACATGTTTATCTATAGCAAAAGAGATTCCTACAGGTAAAAATATTATTAAAATTGCACAGAATTTCTGTATTTTTTTGTTCTAACCATTAATATAATATGAACCTGTAGTTTCTTCTTCACTGGAAAACAACAGGATATGACATTTACTGCTAGAAGAACACTTTTGTATGTTTATGAATCACAGAAAGTCAGTTGAGGGATGAAAAACTAAACACTGATGCCTTTTAAATTATAATATAGAGTAAGTTATAGAGCTCATCCTCACATTTGCTATGAATAACACATGCATATTAGAAAGGCAGGCTTTAACTTGGTTTTTGTTTTGGTTTTTTTAAAGAGAGGTAGGAATCTTATTAAAACTACTTTTTTATCCAATCTATTATAAAGAAAGTACTACTTGAGAGCATATAAGGAATGATGTTTGTCAGTACTAGCAGATGGCATGCATTTAAATAAAAATGTTAAAATTCCTTAATGCAGTTTGCAACTTTCTTCTTTTTTTTTTTTTTTTTTTTTCAAATAAACTCCTTCTTTCTGTAATGCTAAGATGTTAGCACAGGAGATCACTTTACTGTGCTGAAGCATGCTGCATCCATGTGCACTGTGTGATGCTACGGCACGCCGCATCCTTCTCAGTAGCCAAACCCACCGGCTACCAAAGCAGACTCGTCCTGCCATAGCAAATCAAAACCTTCCTCTTACCTCGACTTCCTTGCTCTTCTCTTTGTTTCTGCCCATTGAACTTCTCCCATTGCTGGCAGTCTCCCGCGCTGGAACTACAGAAATCTGTTGGAGGGGCATTTTTACAGTGCTGCAGGTTGCCAATACCTGTTTGGATGCCTTATATCTTCACTCCCCCTGAGTAGCCCACCTGTATAATTGTTCATATCCTTGCTTTGCCAAGCTCAGCTCTAAATAAAAAGGGGAAAATATTATTTGAGAAACCATGTAGCATATGCCAGGGTCTTCCACTAAAAAAAAAAAAAAAAGGAAAAAAAAAAGGAAAAAATAAAGTAAAGCAGAGCAAATCGCAAACACAAATGAGAAACACCAAACAAAGAAGTAAGGCACAATAATCCAGAGAGTTTCACATGCTTAGGGAGAGGAGTTGCTGCAAGTCTTAACTCCTCTGCTGTATCCCTGGAGCACCCCCTTGCCCCCCTATCCCCTGAGAGCATTGTGGGAGACAATTCAATCTCTGTGTTACCTAATAACTGTCATGGAAACCAAGGAAACCCGGGTCTCGCAGGCCCTTATTAGCAATCGCTTCCCTCTAATGGCACAGGCTCACACATTTGCAGCGGCTGCCACTTCGGCTTTTGTTTCCCATCCGATTCCACTGGAGTCCACTAAGCACCCGGAGACACCGCCTCGTGCTGACTAGGTAAAGCAGCATAAGGCTGAAAAGCTTAGTGTCCTATTTTGGAGCCAAAATCTCCTCCTTTAAAAGCACAGATAGCTTGCTGTGTCCTTCATGCATCTACGATAATCTGCTTAGGTCAAAGGATCTGCCTTGAAGTGAAGAGCAGCGGTGAGCGAATGAGGTGTAAAAAGGAAGACAAGACTGAGAGGGACTGCAAATGTGCCTTTCTGAGGTTGATAGTAAAAAGTTAACCCTTTACTGCACTTGCCTTTTCCCAAGCCATCCCCAGAAGCAAGCTCAGCAGGACAAGACAAAGGCAGACACTTATGTGCCTTTACAGTAGTCACACACACTCTAAAAATGTCATTTATGTGAGCTTCTCCCACCCAACAGCTTCTGTTCTCCCAGCTACAAGAAGCAAAATGACCAGGAAAACTGTTTTACCATCCCCCCAAAATGTGAAACAATAGAAAAATGTCCCAGGTGCTGTATTACAAAAAATGGACAGAAAGAAATGAAACCCTTATAATTTCTTTAAAAATGTTATTATTCTTGATAAAAATTAAGAATGCAAGCAAAACTGATTTTGATAAAAAATGGTAAAGAGATAATTAGATCAGAAGTTGAATTCTTAGCACTGTAGAACTAATACAGGAATGAAAGCAGGAAAAAAAACCCCAAAACAGAGCAAACGTCAACAATGTTTTTATGTTTTCAGTTGTTTTGGGTTTTTTTATTCAGGTCCAGCCCTTGAAATAAATAATCTCTACTGCTAGCTGTATACAGTTGCACTTGGAATACTAACAAGAAATAATGGCATTATATGCAGCCTGAATTTTCTTACAAAGCCACGTGGGGAGGATTTAAAGTACTGCTGATTCATTACTCCACTACTTTAGTTACTATTTCTCAATCTAAGTTAACAGAGTTTATGAGAGACTAGCCAGAGACAAACTGGGATCTGGTTCACACTGCCACCCCAGTTTTACACCACTGGTTTAAACTAAGGTACTTTAACATAAAGTTTTATCAAATGCATTACAAAGGATCATAATCTGTGCTAGGAGTTTAGAGATGGTGCAAGACACATGTGTTATGTGTGTACATTTTTATATTTATATATTTTATATATATCTTCATAGTCATGGAATAGATTTACAAATAATAAAATGAATGCTATTGCCATTTACCCAGCTCCTTTATACATTTTTAGTTATATTTTACATGTTCATTCCATCTTTACTCTCTGATGTTTCACAATTAGTTTGAATGTAAGTTTAAACAGCTTCTAATGTACATGGAGAGATTTTTTATGAATTTTGAATATAAATCAGGAAAAAAAGACAAGCTCCTGCTTACCAAGACAGTTGTAATACAAAAAATTATTCCAACCGTATTCAAAGATAAGAAATGCCATATACTGAAAAAAAAGGTTTAAATTGTAAAGTTTAACTGCTAGTCTTAAACTCTACTATAATTTAAGAAAATCCCTTATTAGTTTTAAAGCTACAGACAAACTCTTTTCTTTCCTCTGAGGAATAACTGGATTAAGAATTCCTAAACCTGGTTCTGCTTTGTCATGATAATCACTTGCCTCTTTGATAAAAACACTGAGACAAAACTAGTGGTTTTGAAGTATTAAAATGGAGTTTTCCTCTGGTGTGTGATTCCATATCTGGTTGAGCTTAAAAAAGTCAACCTGCCTTTCTATACTGTGCCAGTAATTCTGCATTTTAAGTCATCTGAACTTGAGATTCAAGTCAGAGATTTCCAGTTAACCAGTAATCTCTTTAATCCTGTATGTGTCTGTTTTAGCCACAATAAGGACCTTAAATGGTGTGTTGTGCTTAGTTCTTTTTAAAATTTTGAAGTCTTGTGGCTCCTTTTTTCCCCCACAGTGAAACTATGCCATTAAAAAGTATATAACAAAAAAACCTGTTCCAAAGCAAGAGGTGCATGCTTGCATTCTTCTTAACTGTTTCACTAATTACACTTCTTCACCACGTGGAGATTTCAAATTAATACACAAATACCCTCACTGTACATATGCTGAATATGGCTTTTCCCACCCCAAGTGCTAAAACAAGCCACAAAGCAATCAAGCCTCATACTGTTATATGTAGAAAAGTGGAGAGCACCACTGTTTCATGATAACAAAGCTGGTGAGAGATATGGGACATACCCAAAACCACACCGTAATAGTCAGTGGGAGAGGTGGGGTTGGGATCATTTTTCTGTCCCACACTTTAGTGTTCCCTCTTTGCTTTTTCAAGTTTACTATATAGAATTACAAAATGTAAAGCTTTTGCACAGGTGTTCAAGCACCTACGATCTCAGAACAGCAGTACAACATCAGAGTACATCTTGCAGAAAGAACAAAACTATTGATTTCAATTTTCAATGTGTTTTGAGCTACCAGAGTACCAAAACACTTCATAACATTTAGAGAATGATTTGCAGGCTCCTATGTTCCCTTCGGTCACTTCCTACTGCATCTCAGACCAGTCACTGGGAGCTGAACACAGCCTTCTTACAAAAGAGAGCAGAGGATGAAAAGTGCAAGCCAGAGGTAAGTTTCAGATAGATGAAATACATAAACATTGTGTCAGACCTCTGTTCTTCTCTCCCTTGCTGAAGAGGACCTTAAGTCTATTTAATCAGATACTGTAAAGTTATGTTACCTATAAAGTTTCTATTAAAATGCTATAAAGTTGTAAATTTATTTTATATAATATATATAATACAGTATATATGGAATATTTATTTTAATATATATACACATTTCTTAGAAAATGTGGTAACTTCCACTTATTTCCTATGGTGATCAGCCTGGAATACTCTATTTAATAAACAATGCTAATTTCAATAAATGTACCACCTAAAGAGTGAGCATTTCAGTGCCATGCCTCACCCAAAGGACAGTGTGACAGCTGCTCCAGTGGAGTATGAAACTGCCATGCAAAGCAGGTAGATGGGGTTTCAGGCTTAAGGGGATGACAGTAACAGAAGAGAATTGGTGACCTGGAACATGTGGAAGCAACATGTCAGAGAAGAGAACTGTGTTGGGTGGCCCATTAATAACTGATTTAAGTTACAGAAGTATAATCCACAGTTCTTGAAGCAAGTAATGACAGAAGAGGGAAGTAACCACCTTTTGCCTATGGTTTGAAATGTTACGAATCCCAATTCAGAGAACCCAAAGGATCCAACTTAATTGTTCGTCACCCAATACACTTCCCTTAGTCAGACCCTGGTGACCATGAAGATAATCAAGACAAAAGGAATTTTTTCCTGGTGTTTCACAACGTAGTTCTACTCCCTAGCTGTGGACTATGCCCTGTGTTTCTGCTCTAGCCTTCAATGTGTGCGGACTCTTTGTCTATCCCCTCCACCCATGGCTCTAAGGCGACTATGTCCTCTCTCACACTCAAGGCATGTATATTCACTGTACAAACCATCTCTGAAAGTATTTATGTAAGAATCAGACAACAAAAAGGGATCAGAACTCTAATTTAACAAGGAGCAAATGTTCTTCTCACCATGCCATGTACAGAAGCCTATTGCACTGAAGTAACAAGAGAATTTGATCAACTACGGTTAATGGTCCAACCATGGTGATGTAAGCACCAATGAGAAAATGAAGAACAGTGACAGAATCCTTTTGTGACACAATTACAAGGAAACACTAAGTTTAGCAGTTTACAGATAATCACTCTACCTTGTTGCCATCACCTGGAGAATTCAAATTTTTTGCCATTCTTGAATTGAACTAAACATAATGTTTCTTTGCATAAATAACACTTTCTTCTATCAGGAACAGGTAATTAGTTCTTTCTAAGTCAGCATAAAATTATATTTAGATAAGAGGTACTGTAGCCATTATATGATCATTAAGCCAAAAGTTATACTGAATTTAAAATTAAAAATAAAAAATAAAAATTGTGGACATAAAACATTTAGAAGTTTGTAGGTTGGACTCCACATTACTTGTCAAAAACATGTATTGGCTATGAATGCATAATGTATGAAAAGGTACAGACTTATAGCCTATAGTCCTGAGATCTAGGAATTAGTTTCACTGTCTTCAAAAATAATACAGAAAACTTACATACCTGTATATACTACACTCGCTTTACTATGTAACTGGTGCAATTTTACACCCTCATAAATATTTTCAGACCTATTAACATGTTTCCTATATATTCCAAACATCTTACCTCACCTGTGTTCAAGAGTCAGTTTTATATATTACCTTCAGCATCTATATTACCTTCTTGTCCTTAATAAGAAATTAATGAAGAGTAAGTGTAACTCTACCACCTCATTTGTCCTCATTGCAATTTGTTTAAGAACACAACAAAACAACACGGTTTTATGAAAAGCGGTTGAACTGTAGAAGATCCCATTACTGCACGCAGATGCACCACCAGTCCTAGATGTAAACCCTGTGTAAAGTACAAAGTTATCTGTAGACCAAAATTTCTGCAAAGGATCCACTCTATTTCCCTCTGATATCAACAAGTGCATCACAGCAATTGAGGATCTCACCTTCGACCTACACTGATGACAAAATTGCAAAAGGGTAAAGCACGTAACAACTGCAAACCATAATAATAAGGGGTATTGTCAGGAGGCAGATTTCAAAAGAATTTATAGATAGATCCTAAAGAAAAGATTCCTGCTTATATTTTAAAATGAAATTTTGTTGTCAGCTATGTGGGTATCAGCACATAATTAAAAATTAAGGTTACATACCAGTATGTATTCAGAGGTCTGTTTTATTTACATATGCACAAATAATTTTATATAGATGAATTTCCAATAACACTGTTTAAACACAAGTTTTGCCTTTTCTGCAGATATTTCAGAATAAAGAAATCTCCCTGTATAAAATCTGTATAAAAATTAGTATGTTATACTAAGAAGTATAAGTCAGAAAGGAGACTCAAATAATTAATGTGGTTTCCCTTAAAATAGCGGTTACTTTCTTACATAAAGTTTTGAGAGGAAAAAAGAAAAGAAAACAGAAATCTCACCAACATTAGCAAATTTAATGCAGGCTACCTGTTGTGACTTTCAGCCTGTCTTGTATTCACATCTTCGGTACAGAGAAGTGGGTGTGATCATCACAGCAGCTGCGGAAGTGGGTACCGGTACTAGATAATGAACAACTGGGATGAAGTACAGTCACTTTGACTAGCAGAAGCTTCTAACACCTAAATTAAAAATGCACCCTGCAGTTATCTAATACAGACCAAACAAGACTGATGTAAACTAATCCTGTGGGCTTCACAGCATCTTCAAGCTACATGATACTAGACGTAAACGAATTTTTTAGATAAATGAAAAATTCCTTTAGATCTTCTCCCATCCCTCACAGTTAACAAACCAAAACAAAGCAACAAAAACCCAAAACCAACAACCCCTCCCCCCCCCCGTTTAGACCTACTGCAGTACAAAGTTAGTCATGGAATTAGGGCAAATATGATAGATATCTTTAGCCAAATGCAAGTATTTCAAAGAAGCATGGACCAGTTTCTAGATATCTTTTCCTCTGAATGGGAAAACCTGTTGCTCTCTGCTATCTGGACCAGGATGTCTTAAATACTGTTTTGCACTGTGGGCTGGCTTCAAATGGAGGAGCCTCAGGAACGCAAGAGTTTTAGGCAGAACTCATGTGCAAGTAAGTCCGCATCAAAAGCAAAATTTAAAAGTTGTTTAAAAGGGGTGAAGAGAATTTGCCTTCTTCATAAATTAGAACAAATGGCTGTGAGGTGTCATATCAGAAGCCACCTTTGAAATGCTATATATATGGAGTTGATATAGACTTGAATGTAGCTGTTATGTTATTAGATCCTTATGGGGGTTTTGGTAGCTTTCCTCTTTGCCCACCTTTAGCTTCATAATTGACTGAAGTCCTGAGAAGTACCACATCATGTAATATGAACGTACATGTTTTAAAGGTATTAATGAAGTAATCAACTAAAAATTTCAAATTAATGTATTTGGGTATATTTTTTATGTTGCCATTCACAAGATATTGCACATTATTACACATCCTTTCATCAACAGCCTTACTAAGCATAGGTCTTCTTTCTCCTCCATGGAGAGGCTAAAATAGAAGTCAATGCAAACATGGAAGAACCTGTTTGCCACTTCTATAGTTTGTGTAGATACACTGCCTAAGAATTTAGAACACATAAAAATCCAAATCATGAAAGGGTACAAGTTAAAAAGCAAGTAAAAAATTAAAAACTAATAGCTGAAACTGGATTAAAATATGACCAGTACATCAAATAATAGTTTTTCTAGCTAAAACTTAGATTTTATGAGATATGAAAAGACAGAACGGTGATAAATTGAATAAAAGGTGGTTCCTGGCTTCCTAAAACAAATTAACTTCATTAGATAGCAGAATTACAAATTTCTGATTTCTACTGTTAAACAAAAAAAAAAAAATTCATGGTTGCCTCCAACACGGTGTTTCCACTAAGTTTATTTTACCTAAATTAACCAACTATTAACTCATCACACTACAGTATCCCCATGAAATATGGGACAAGGGAAGACTTGCCAAATTCTACAAACTGCCAGTAGCTTTAACAGCCTATTTCTCTCACAAGTTAGAATGACAATTTGGAGATTTTGTTGAAATGTAACTATAAAAACAGAAAAAAACAATTACAAACTTCTACTCAGAATGGGCAGACTATGTATTTAACCAATTTACACTACAGAAGAAATGAAATTATGAAGTTAAAGCATCCACTCACTAAACTACTATTTATACTGGAGTGACACATAACTACTTATTATACAGATAGGGATCCAATTATGTTTCTTCTAATTTGCAGTACCCAACTTGTGTCTACGAGTGCTAAGAGGTCCTATCACCTCTCCAGTTCCATCACCTTCATGATGAACACTAACCTCTCAACCATCACTCAGCTTACAAACATTGCAGACCTTCAGCAATACAAAGGTGGTGTCATTTCATTAAAAAAATACACTGTAGGAAACTATGTTCCTGGCTTTATACTTGTGGAAGCAATCTGCATGCCATGCTGTCTAGTTGCACACATCCACCCGCTTGCACAAAATTAAATTAAAAATTTAAATTAAAATGCTGCTTTCCATGTGCTAATTCAGAGCACAATTACAAGTCTAGTTGTTTAGGAAATGGTTGTTGAGTTATTTGGTATGTTTACTACAGAAAAAAAAAGTACTTACTAAAAGTACTAAAGAGTAGAGGGTAAATAAAGACATTGTCATTTAAAGTACTATTTCCCATTATTTTCCCATTATTTCCCACTATTATTCCCCACTTCTCAATGACATACGTGTAAGAGGTATTTTAACAGCTCTCTATCAAAAGGTGGTTAAGTCTTTATGATAGAAACATCAAAATGCAGCAAGCAGTGGAATCCAGCTGCTTAGTTTTAGGTCAAATGCTGCAAATCCGAATCCAACAATCTTGGAGAGTTCTAGCATTATTCATAATAACAGATTCAAGTTCTTGGCCAAGAATCAAAGCTATCAGTCAACATAGAGGAGGGCCAGGGCAGAGTACAGGAAGACCTGGACAATATTCTAGATGAGGGCATTAGAAACAGGATAGAGTTCAGTAGTACAAGCAGCATGGTTATGGCATGGTTAGAATAGGAGAAAAAAGTTGGGTAGCAGCCAGGAACACAGACTGATAAGAAGGATCAGTGTATTTCTTAATCAAAGGGTGACTGGAATATGCTAATTATCATGAGCTGCAAAAATGTAAACATAGTCCCATAGTGCACAAACAACTTATTTCCAATTCTTCTTAGTCCTGAACAAACTACACCACAAATGTCCTCAAAAATTAGACTTTTCAATTCTCAAAGTTCTGATCAAGAACATAAGGAGATGCTGAACTCTGACACAGTGGGAAACTGTTCTAAAAAACTTGCACAACAGGAAATTATTATTTGCTAACTCACCTGCTTCTGTTACTGGCTACATATAATTAGAATGGAAGATCAAGTTCATTTGTTTGGTTTTAATGCAGAAATTCAGGTGCACAGTGTATTGGAGATTATAATATGAACTGTGCTCTTGATCATTATTTGACAAAGATAATGACAGATGCACAATCTGTGATCAAAAATAAAATCTTACAACCAGGTCCATCTGTGTGAATACCAAAAGTTTACCTGTAAAAATTTCCCATGTTTCCCATTATTTGCATTGTGAACCTCAGCTGCTAGAATGTTTAATGAAAAAATGCAAGATATTAATTTAAAAATGCAAAAAAATATTAATTCAAAACATTTTCTTCTCAACTTCCTACAAGTGTCTATTGCTTATTACGTAGTATTTTCCCCTTTATTTTACATCTTTATCTCATAAGCTTAAAATACTGCCATTACCCTCCTATCCTCATCTGCTGTGACCCCTTCCTTTCCTTTCCTTCAGAAACACCTGAGGGAAATTTTATCTTTGTCTAAATATTAATATTCCAAGCACTATAATCTCTCTAATATTTTAATATTCTATTCTGTAATCAGCTTTATTGAAAACAGCTTAATAAAATAAATCTTCTATATTGAACCAAGTTTTTAACCTTATGTCCAAGTCTGCATGTTGTTTGGCTTTGAAACTTCTTCCACTGCTTCAAAGAAAGGATGGTTCATTGTCAGTATGATAAGGACCCCATTAAATTACAACAGCACCAAGTTTGAAAAGATTTGTGGAAATTAACATTACAGAGGTGGCAAATTCACTTTAAACTTGCTGGTGGTTTTGACCCACAAAGTCTCCTGGGTTCATAATCTTAAGAATACTATACATAAGTGAGATGTGTTATTACCTTTAATGCTATGAAATAGCTTAAATTAATTCTGATTCCAAGATTAATTTTAACTCAAACTGTAGCTCAGCCATTTTAAAACTCAAACTGTAGTTTAAGCCATTTTAAAAACAGAATTCATATTCTTGAATAATTGCCTTTAATATTCAAGTACTTGAATAATATTATTAATATTTTAAAACCCACACTATTATAATCAGGTGCCACTCCTAAATGACTGCCACCCACCTGTTGTGCGATTTATACTTAGAAGTAATTCAGTTTTATTTGCTCAATTTGTTACTCAGTTCCTCTTTATTTATTTTGCTATCAAATTGAAACTGCTATGCATTTAAATACTGGTGTTTCATTCTGTAAGAAAATTATTGATGTTTTTCAATTAAAAAGGAAGCCCACAGGGAACTGATGTCTGCCTGATACTTGGGGTCAGCAGCGTTGTTCGCTGGAGCAAACAGATAGTGAAGTGAAACAAAGAGCGAAGTTCAATGGAAATGAGCCACCAGAGGGAGCCCCCCCAGCCTTCAGAGTGCAATGGAACTACATCGACATTGGCAAAAAGTTAATTAAACATTTTTACAGGGGTCACTGACTGAGTTCAAAACAAAGCACATTCCCTGGCTGAAACCCTACATGCCTGAGAAGTTTAATGAAATTAGAAAAGGTTGTTTCTTTAACAAACACGGAATACATTTCTGATTAATTAAAGATAATTAAGTTTAGAAATGTGTGATACAGTATGCTCCTACACATACACAAGCCTTTTCTTCTTCACCCCTCTTTACTTTTTCCAGCTAAAGATAATTCCAAAAGTGTTATTAGACAAAAAATATGAGATTAAAGTTATAATTTCATCTAAAAGCTGTGGAAGTATACAAAAACTAGAGCCACATAGCTAATAGAAAAGATATTAATTTCTAATAAAAAATAATTTGTTGTTATGATCCTTACCTAATTTCGTAATTAGTTACTATGCTTAGATGGACATTGCTATACTAACTTTGAGTTTACTGTCTCAATAGAGCTTTTTCATTTCAAATTGTACTGGAGACAGATTCAGAAAACAAATCCCTCAAGCTCCTGTTCTGAAAAATCTGATGGTTAGTATCAAACCTATGAACATTTTTTGAAAAGGAGTACTGAAATAAGTATGACTCAGGGTTTTACATGGTGCTTATTTATCAAGAAATGAAGCGTTTTGCAGAGGTTTGGGTTTTTTGGTTTTCATGGAACTAGTTGCCTAACAATGGTAACTCAGACGGTGGGCAGGCAGGAGAAGAAGGATGATAAAATTATTTCCTAAAAGAAAAGCACCTTTCAACATAAACACCTAGGCAACTAATTAAAATGCTCACCATGTATTTCTGCAGACGAGGTACCTTAAATATTCATTCCCAATTAACACAACTCTACCATAGGTTTAAGTCTTGTATTTCTTTGTGTTACCCATTACCAGCTTTCCAAATATTGCAAGATTCATTAGATTACACTTTTATCTTACCTCTGCCTGGATGCTTTGCCTTGGAAGATAAGGTTAAATGTAATGTGCTATTACATTTATCTGTTCTTTCAAGCTTCAATAAAAAAAAAAATAATTCTCTTAAATACCACATAAAGGTGATAAGTTTTATAGCAAACTCCTGTGCAATATGAGGATACTACAAAAAGCTCTTTGCTGTATAATCACACCAACTCTTCAGCGCTGGGGTAAAATCCAACCTGAGAAGTCCCAGCACTAGTTACAGTTCCTGTAATTTCCACTAAGCACTTCAGAGTGGCAAGCTTCTCCACCCAGCTATTTTACAATCAGGAAAAAAGTTACAACTGCTGTCCAATACATTTTCTGAAGTCATCCTTCCCAAAAATAATTTTAGACAAAAAAAAGTTACTTCTTGTTTTTGTAGCTGAATTACTACATTTTTTAAGAGAGTCAGAAGAGGTTATTAAGAACTTAAATAACAGAGTCAGATTTGTCAATCTTTTGCTTAAAAACAGCTAATAAATTAATTTGCAGGATTGAAGTAAGATTTACTAGCCTGTGCCCCGACCCCTGCCTTGTGCCATAAAGCTAACCAGTTTCTTCACATCACATACTGATAAAAAGTTTATTTTGTATTGTAATCAGCCTTTACCTAAGACAGTATTTCTGAATTCTGCACCTAAACTTTTGGTCTTACTATAAAAAAAAAACATTAGATATTAAACGTGTTTCATGACAGCAATGAATTAATTCAGGTCAAAATAAATCTAAAAAAACCCCAAAACTTTTAAATCAGAAACTGAACATTTGCTAAAATTATCAAAATCTCCAAATATTAGTTGGGGGTTGCTGGGAGAGATTATTGTCAAATTCCTTAAGGAAAGGATGCACACATAACATTTCCATGTTTCCCAGAGGGATGAGTATCAAAGCATCTTGAACAAAGCCTGCCCTTCAAATATTCACAAAAAACTAGGAGGCACATCTTGTTTTGATTTTCACTTTTTCTAATATCATCCATTGATAAACACTTTGTAGATTTTCATATTTTCAGGATAATTTACCTTAAAAAAACATTCTATCTCATAAATAAATTGTAGAACTCTTGCCAGTTGGCTCTTGCTCACCTCCTCCAGTATTCCTCAGCCTCAACAAGATATATCTCATCCCAATAGCTTTTTCCAACATAAGTAGTAAACTTGAACCAGCTTAAATAGAAACCTATAGATCTCTTCTCCCACTCGAATTCTCATCTTGGATAGAAAAATGCAGTCCTTGCTAAATTATTTTCCCTCACTGATACTATGGAAAACTGAAATGACACAACAGAGAATAAGACCTATAATAACAATACAGTAGCATGAATATACCAGAATGACTAAAAAACTGGTGCCTATGAGACACACAGCAATGAATGAAGCAGCTTTGTTCTCTAATATCACCCACCTAGGAATGAAATACTTTTCACAGCCCTGAGTTGTTGCTGTCCTACTAGCTTAGAAAAAGCTACAAGATTGTGTCAGCTAAGCCACAGCTATTAGTGGCACTGGGTCAAGAGTTTTATTACATTCATGACGCAAAGATAAAATTTTCCTTTTCTGCTGCATGCTGTGAAGTCCACCCCTGCGTCCAATTAACAGCAGGTACAAATCTGTTTTTAGATCAAGTGCTATACAGTTGCAATTTTTGGAACTGTTTGCTTTAGAAGTGTTGACATTCCCCACTGTCCCCTGAGCATGAGTCTCTGGCAGTACATGACTAACAAAAAGCTGAGAGGGGCCCTCCTTTGAATTACAGTGAAATTTACTCAACACACCAGGTCGCTATGAGTAAGATTCACATAGGAGCATCTGTCTTCATATGCTGTCTCTTCAGTTATAATTGTGATGTCTTCATTTAACCAATATCCACTTTTTTTTTTGTTGTTCAGTAAACTAACACTTTATTACAACTTTCCTTGTAAGCTGCTTTTTAAGAAACATTCTTTAAACTGGGACACAAGGGAAAAAGGATGAAGGAAATAAGCTATGTGGAAAGAAAATGCTACAACTGTAAAACCTTATTTTCAACCCATGAGTTTTCTGTATAGATAGTAGGTATTCCTCCTACAGGAAAAGAATATTTATATGCATGTCATATCTAGTAAATTAGAAACCTGTTCTTATTATAATTAGACATTTTAGGCAATATCAACATAAACAGACATGTTTTGTTAAAAGTGACAAAAGGAGAACAAATTCACCAATTTCAAATAATCTTTATAATCCTTCCCACCTCCCACTTCTTGCAATAACATCAGTGCTGAACTTATGTCTGCAAATACCATCTTTTCTTCCATTCAGAGACCACAATTAATCATGAAAACAACAAAGCATGGGTATTTGGGTATTTTTATTGCAACAAATGAGAGTCTATTGCTATGACTCATTCCAGCATAAACAAAGTAAGTGTATTGTAGGTACAGCCTAATAGGATCAAATCAAAGCTTTGTATAACCAACAAAAGGAAGGAAGACTCAAGAGCATGAATGGGTAAAAGTTATGCTAAAAAATGTGGGGGAAAAAAACCCCAAACTATTAATGTACTTGCTCTCTCCATTACTTAAGAAAACTGTCATGGTTTCACATAGACAATTGCCACAAGGTCACTCCCACCCCATTAGGTTCACTTCAGTAGTTCAGCATCTACAAAACTTCCATCTGCAGAAAAACAGATGAGAAGGACATATCATTTAATTGGAAGAGATGAATGATGAGGAACAAAAATTATAATGAAAAGATACATAATGATACATAAAAAAGTAGATTAAGAACTTTGTCAGGACAGAAGGCAAGAGCTTATCAAATTAAACTATGAGGAAGAAAATTCATAAATTGTAAAAGGCTGGAATTCTCATAAAGTATAAAATTAGAGCAAAGAACTCAGTTGCAGGTTGTAGCTAAGGCCACAATGACATTAAGAATCAGAAGACAACTAGACATTTTGTTGAAAGAAGAATTTCTAAGATACATTAGCAAAATCCAAATTTAGGTCTCAGATGAGACTTGTCAGAGTTAATAAAACAATATTTTTTAATTATTATTGTTTATAAATACATCTCTCCAGACGGGTTCATATCTGCCTGCTTCAAAGTGTTTAACATGGCATCATTCCACTTCATAATAATATTAGTATTATTATTACAGCTGCACTGAAATGTATATCTTGAATATAACAAAATTATTATTCATGGTGACATCTTCAAAAATTGCTTTATGTGAACTATTTTTAAAAAAATTAAAATTAGATAGATCTTCCAGGAAAAAAAATATATATCTGTTTCTCCAATTATAAATCTGCTTATGCATAGGTCTTTTCTATTTTGTATATTTAGCTAGATTTAAACAGAGTGTGATTTGCTTAGGAAGAAAAATGTCAAAAACATAATTTAAAAGAAAATACACATGATAGTTTCTAAAACAAAAGTCTCAGTGAGTCTGGGGTCAGAAAAATTTGCTTTCATTTTTATTTTTACTGTCATCTTAAGAACTGAACGTCAGATTTAAACTTTTCTTTGTAACTAATCCAGTTACATTTTGTCATCTCTCAGGAAATGTCTTCATTATAGCATCTTAGACAAAACCAGTTCCATTACAACACATAGATACTTCCATTGCTAAGTCAATATACATGAAAACAGAAGCAGTTTACAGCATCCCTTAAACTCTAACCTTCAAGTGTCACAGCTATGCTCCTTCTCCGTATCAGAATACTCAACTATTCTCTGTTCTCAGGGGTGTTCATGTTTGAGTAGATGGAAGCCAGGCACTCAGACCTGGTGAAACCATGATACACTCCTGATAGGAACACCTAGGAAACCAAGGTTGTAAGGGTAATCCCAGGATCTTCTGCCCTCTAATGTCAATTGAGCCAAACTGAGTCATTATAGATAATTTAACCTACTACTTTAGCATGTGCACTACTGTCACCTTTTCAATAGATTGTTTGAAAATGGAAGCCAGGTTCACTTCAAAACGGAAGTTTTTGCAGTCCTCTTTCTTTGAGTGATATACACTGGGGAAAGAGTGTATCTATACCATCTAACCATAGCCACTTAAAGCATGTGAAGTCTGAACTCCAAAGCAGCTACTCTCCTCTATTAAGCCAGATGTCTGGACAAATTTCATACTCAGTGAAATTAACACCAGTTAGGCAGTGCTAACTTAGCCTTAGGAATGAAGTTTCTGGGCATTTTACACAAAAGAGTTTATCAATGGAAGTTTTCACTTTAGCAGGAATTCTTGAACACACACTGCAAAACATTCCAGAAAGAGTACCTTCCAAATCTATACAAAGACATATTTGTGTCATCTAATTAATCCTGGAGTCCAGTTCATCTGGTCAGAAGACACTAGGCACCACCTGCAAGTAGTGTGTACTACTTCTAAACCTTAACTGTCTGAAATTGTATATGTCTGTGTTTGTCTCTCCACGATCCATAAAGGTGTGGTGGTTTCACGTGGCTAGCAGACAAACACTGCTGCTCACTCACTCTCCACCCACAGGGGAACAGGGGAGAGAATTGGAAGGATAAGGGTAAGGAGACTCGTAGGCTGAGATAAGAGCAATGTAATAAATGAAATAAAATAAAATTTAAAATGAAAATTACAATAATAATGATAGAAACAAAAATAATAAAATAATGTTAATAATAGTAATAATAAAATATACAGATGAGTGATACACAGTGCAATTACTCACCACCCACCAACCAAGCCTGGCCCATTTTTGGATAACAATACCGGAGGAGTGACAATCCTGAAAACTGAAACTGCAGTCCCAGAAGAGAAAGAACCCAAGTGAGAGCCCAGACAAGAGAGACACCCTCATTAATGTATTGAACATGACATTATGTGATATGGAATATCCCACTGGCATATCCAAATGCCAGTTTGGCTTACTAATTTTAATATTCCTTGCCTTCCCAGACCTTGCACATGCAGACCAGCAAAACACAAAATCCTTCAACTTCCAGCAACAACTGAAAACATTGGTATATGATCAATGTTCTTCTCATAACAAATCCCATACTGAAACCAAAACACAGCACTGTTCTAGCTATTAGAAGAAACCTATATCTCTTTCACAGCCAAAAACCAGGACAGAAGGTAGTCTATATGTTCTTGTTCAAGTTATAATGAAAGTGGATCTTTAGATTGAGTTACAGCAGACGGGTAAGGATTCATGTCATTGCAGCTTAAACTTTTGGTGGTGTTCATTTCAAAAACTGCAGGAGTTAGCCTTCAGGACCCTGTGCATTCCAGGGCCTGAAGGTATATAAGGCTATTTGTGTATTACAGAAGTTAGTATCAGTCCCCAGCTGTCCCTTCATAAGACCCATAAGACCCTTGATAAGAAACACCACTGTTCCTCTCTTGCCTATGTACGTGCTAGGTGCCTGGCAGGGAAGCCCTGCATGGAAGCAGAGAGCATGCAGCTGTAGTCCAGCCATGTCCCCAGACAGCAGACAAGATGACCAAGGAATGTTGCAGGGTGTAGCTGCTAGAAATTTTAGCTAAAAACTACAGTTTATAGTTACAATTATTTATTTTATCTATTTAAGGACACAAATACCACCTATCAGCAATATTTTCCCAATTTTACCATTAAATAGAAGACAACTGAATGTGGGAAGACCCAGGATTGTACCACCAACAGCTATACATTGCTAGTTATGGAAGGTGGCAATAATGTACAAAACATGTTTTCTCAAGATCTTCTATGCAGTTCTGTATAATGTGTACTACATACACCACTGGGCTAGTCAAGCAAAAAAACCCACAACCTCCTAATACTTCCTAGGCCCTAGTTAACAGAGAGCTGAAGGTAACAGCACAGACAAGTTTTTCTTGCTTACTTACTTTTAGATTGTTGACTTCTTACCTTGGTTAATCACAAAAATAGAAACATACACAGGAAACATATCAGTATTCCCTCTGCCCTCCTGTCAATTTGACAGTCATTTCTGATGATGTTCTTTAGTTTATTTTCTGCTTAAATAAACCTTCTGCTTATAGTTGCAGCCACTTTGAAACTATTCAGAAAGGAAGAGCTGTACGAAAAAGATATATTAAAACCCGAGAAGTACAAAAGTAATACAAAATCTAAAAATACAAGCAACCTATCAGAGACTGCTGTATAGTTGAAATGCAATGCTCTTACAATGCACACATGATTAAAAACAAAACAAAACAAAACAAAACCAACCCACAAACCTACTGGTACATAGACTTGACATTAATGGAGAACTAGTTATTTGTGGAGCAAAAGCACTTCTTGACATTATAACTCTGTTTTCTAGCTAGTAATTTCCTATGATTCATGCAGTGTAGGATTATCTAAAATAGACTACAACAATAAACTGCAATCAAAATAATTATAGAAGTATGAATTTGCCTCTCCCATTCAAGTTTAGAGCCAAGAACTCATACGTTTTTTTCCAGGAAACGACTGAGGTGACAGCAAAAATGGAGAATACTTAGACCATTCTCACATGAATCAGCCCACAAAACCAATGCTGTCTTCAGTCCATTACATTAATAAATACTTTTAATTATCCTCTCTAGCTTTGCGGAAGGCACAGAGGGCCACAATCATTAGTCCCCCAGACTGTATCAGTAGACTATGGCAAGAGTGACCCTGCAGAATGCCATTTCCTGAGGCAACCACCCTTAAACCTGCCTTCAGAGGACAGAGGCACAATGTTCAGTGACACATCAGCTTCTAGGCAATATGAAGAAAGAAATTCTAAGTTGCTTCTCTACCAATATGAGGTTCTCAGGAGTGTTCTGGTTTCAATGGGTCAAAACAAGCTCCTTGCATGGCTCCACAGAGGTGAATGTCCTTGTGCAGGCATTCTGGAGGTCCTGCTGCACCTTTTGTGTCTCTATGACAATACAATCCCTCCACACTGTGCAAATTATCCATACAGGAGTTGAAACCTTCATCTGCTGGGAAGCTGAACCCTGAGTTTTTTGCCTGAAGCCAGGTAGTATGAGATGTGGATATACAGCATAACAATACCGTACCTCACCCAAAATTGCTGTACCTGTTAAGTGGTGTGAAATAAACTAAAATAATTCTCTTAGCACTTTCTTTCTGAGATCATTATGGCTCTTGCTTTAAAGTGTGTTAATCTTGTTTGTAGGACTAACAACTATTTGCAAACAGACTCAGCAAAACTAGTTTTCACTGGTTCTTAATGCCAGGTATCCTTTCCTGACAGTGGACTGATTGTGGAGAAATATCCAATGAGTATAATAAGTATGACAGGCTATATAATGGTACTCATCCCTTCCCTTCCAAGCTACTTTTGTAGCATAGTCAAGACAGTCACTTCAAGAGGGAGAGATACAAGTTCAGTCTGAGGGAGGCTATGAAACCAAATCTTGTTGCATAATTTGGAAGCATATACTGTAACCACACCATGTTAAATGAGGGAATTGAAGCATTTGTAATTCCTACCTACACATTCTGTAAACCAACACATAATTAACCAGAAACTATCCTTAACAATAAAAAATAATTATAGTATTAAAGTATATTTTCACAACACTGAAACTAACTGAAGAAGTTGTCTTCTGTTGAATTTGAGAAATATTAGACCAAACAAAAATAAAAAATAAACACTATTAGAAGTGTTCATTGCTTGTACCATTCCCTCCTGTCTCTCCTACCAGATATCAAAATTTTTTTATTCACCAAAGTAGAATACCTTATTTTCAGTTCCTGAGAATTCTTTGCAATAGTTTTTTTTCTTTTGTGTGTCTTTTATTCATTTATTTATTTACTTATTTATTTATCACCAGCACTTTTTCAAATTTGGCGTTGCTTAGTCCATGATGAATTATCAACCTCTTCATTTCCAAAGCAGCTCACACAATTCTCCAGCTTTCCTTATGCTCAGTGGCTAACAAAGACATGGCTGGTGGCTTATGAATGCCGTGCACATGTTTACCAACACCATTTTGATGTTTACATGTGCATTCTGACACTACTTGAGATTTAGGCAGTTTATACATAGAGCAAACCATTGACTGCATACTGACCCCAAAGAAGAAAATATTTCATTTAGTTGCATTTATACTTTTTCCTGTGTCATCACAATTAAATCACAAGACATTTTTTCCTGACCAGTGCTTTCAGTACTACTGGTGGAAATTTGATATCATGTATTTTTTAAAACACAGAAGTTTCATAGAGCCTGTGCCCTTATTTCACCTTCAGCAAATCATAGTTATGTCTGTCTGATTTTAACAAAGCATGAAATTATACCTCAGCAAAGTAAATTAACAAGCAACACCAGGGACAGCTGTTGTATTTCTTAGTGTCATCAGTTCAGATATATCAATTTATATTCCTCAGTATAACCTTTATTAAAAAATATTGTACATAATAAGTAATGAAGCAAAAGATGAAAGACCTTCACAATAATTCTTTTCTCCTTACTCTGCAAGATAGCTTTGTACTAGCTTATGATCAGGAAGATGCTTACAGTATGTAAAAATGCTACAGTTAAAACTGTTATTCCCCTGAATGTATTCACAGAAGCTAACACAAAAACATGTCAAGTGACATATGAGATTAAAGATCAAGTCTAACTATAGTTCAGAAAGATAAAAGAAAGGCATGAGGAGAGCAGCAGCAGATTCATCCCCAGTGATCATCAAAACTGTGCAAGTACTTAGAAATTAATGTGCTCCAAGGTTCTTGGAATCTTCTACAACAACAACAACAAAATCTGTGCTGTTCTTCACCAGTTTCTGTATATATCATTTATATACTTATTTTGGTAGTGTGCTTTTTTGTTTTCAGCTGAGTTAGTTTCACCTTTTGCCATACTTGCACTAGACTCTCATCAGGATCTCCAACTAAGTCACCCAACCCTTTATTCTCAGTGGAATCAAGAGAAGGTATTTCAAACCTTTTTCCAGAGGGCATGAGAATCATAGGGGGAAAAGCTAAGTGCTCCAGAGATCCAGTGAGGGAAATATTCAGAGAAACTCTTGTTGCTGTGCATCAGCAAATATGCCTTTCATAAAGAGGAAAAATTTACCATTTTTCTCTGTAAACAGAACATTTGTGCTCTTAAATTTCTGTCAAAATGAATGGCTGTCATATTTAGAAATTGTTGTGCTCCTATAAACATACAGAAGTAGACTTTGTGCTACTACTTATTTTACATAGAACGTATCAAGATACCTAAAGTTTTGATCTTTTATAAGCACAGGATAGAAATGTTACTTTGATAATGTTTTGCTGAACCCAGAACAATCCAGCTGTGGGGAAAAAGAGGCAGAAAAAGATTTCTGTTTTCTTATTTGTTCACCAGCTAACATTATTAGAAATTATACATGAAAACTCTCTTTGGAAGTAAAATATAATGATTACAAAACTGATCATAATGAAGTAATTGCCACCATGATCCACAAATCTCAATAAATTATATAGTTACTTCTCTGTCTATCATGATAGACAGTTTTACAATACTGATTGATTTATTTAGAATACTACTAGGCATCTTAAATGTATGACAAAAGTACTTTAATCAATATCGCAATTAACAGCATAGAATTATTTCTGGCAAAAAGACTTGGGACAAATAAGTTGGAACTATTCCACGGTTAAAAAATGTTAGATTTCTCTCTCTTGTGGCAATCTGTGCCCAAAAGATAATATTACTGTTATTATTATATGCTTATTTCCTCCCCATGATGTCTTTTCTGTTTATACCAATATGGTGGTTGAATATGTGAATTATGGAATCAATTGCAGCCTTCAGTAGGAAATTGCATACATGTTGCTTTGAGACATGTCTGTGTGATACTGTCCCCAAGTTCCTTAACAAGAAGTTGATAGATTAAGCACTAAATATAGAGGTATATAGGAGGACTTGAAACAAGCCTGTCCAGCCATCTGTGGAAATACAGAGTGCTGCCATAGCTTCATTAACTTATTGACAACAAATTCAAAAGAGAAACGGAAAGAAAACAGAATCAGAATTGCGTGGCTACAGTTCTCCAAGCAAGATTTAATTGGTTAAAGAAGGCATATTATTCCTTCTGGTCTGGTCAGAAGTTATTCCAAACAGAATAGTGCTGGTAATACTGGTCAGAAGTTATTCCAAACAGAAACTACCTTATTATTTTTTTTTATTAGGTCCTGATTAAATCAACAATCAACCTCTAGAACCTTTTCTCCTCCTCTTCTCAGTGTTTTTCTCTGAAGCATGCTGCCATAGTATATCCAGTATATAAAACAGTATATCCAATGCTTGAAAGAAAATGGTATTGACTGATGTCAACCTTCTAAAACTGGTTTTATGTTTATCTAATCAGAGATCACAAACTTCTTCCTGTTCTGATTATCTCATAAGAATTGTCTGCAGAAATTTTCAACAATGTCCTTAGCATTTGCAAATACCTTTGGTCAAAACTGCACAACTAAACAATTTCTAAATAAATTAAGTTCCTGACATCATTTCAACATAGATATGCCAAAGGCAGAAGTACATTCTCCTCTCTGCAATGCCAATCCTGGTAAAGACCAGTGACAGACTATGATCTTTCTGGAGCAACAGGCTTAGGAAAAACAGGATGTAGCAGCACTTCCTACAAAATAATACAGTTCCTTGGCCCATATGAATCTTTTTAAGAAGTATAGGCAGGTTTTTTGCTGTAGCCCACCAAAATCCCCAAACTCCTAGGCTTCAAAGCAACCTGCTTCTACTCCGCATAAGAGTGATACTACATGAATGATTTTTACATCAAGTGCACAGGTATCTTCAATGTTCCTGCAAAACTGAAGTTACATCTAGAGAAGAATGCTTTGTATAACAGGAAAAAAGATGGCAACGAAGTTTAGGACTACAATACTTCTGATATATGTGGTTATTTACACAACACACATACACCACAAAGAGGTTTACTGGTGCCTGGGAGGAGTAAATATGGGGTTAATTCTTAAGCCAAAGGAAGAAAAAATGCCTCCATGGTGCATATTTCCAGCTTTTTAACCAGACTTCGGAACTGTCTATGACTGTATAGTAACAGACAATGTTGCAAACGTTTTAAAAAAAAAAAAAAAAAATCTGCTATTTTGTCCTCAAATGCAGTCACACTATTAAAATCAGATGAAAATCAACATATTTGCAGGACTCCAGATAACGCATTTGTTGTCTGGGAGGCTACAAATGTACTTTAGTGCTCATTGTGCAATATGACACTCAGCTTTTGCATCCTGTCAAAGACTTTTCTCCATGTTCTCACCTAAGATTTTTCCAAGTCAGTTCCGTACTTTTGTCCAAAATGTTGTCTTATCTTAATTGAATATAAATAACTCTAATTGATACACACAGGCACACACACATACTTATATATATACATACATACACATACAAAATACTTGCATTTCTCAGAGATATATGAAGAAACAAACAGAGCAATTGAAAGAAAAGACAAAGTTGAAATAAATTAGCCAATTTAACTCAATCTTGCCTCTTTTCAGTTTGCTTGGGTTTTTTAAGGTTACTGTTATGACACTGGAAATCCATTTTCCTGACTAGTACTAACTAAGCCTACCAAATAACACTGGAAATCTGACAAATTCCATTATTAAGGCAGCTTTACCAGAGCAGCAGTTTATTTTCTCTCTTCTTTGACTAATAATAAAAGTCTCCTTAAAATATCCTGGAACATCTCCTCCAGATTCTTTGATAAAACCAAAGGAAATACTTCATCATTTGAGCCATTTTAATAAATTTAGGATAACACAGGGCAATTGCTGAAGTTTCACCCATATCGTGTGAATATTAACAGAATGAAGATAATAATATTCAGTTTGTACTTTATAACATGAAGTACAGAACTAAGTTTCTAATTTCTAACAGATTTTCCTGTACTTGCACTTAATTTGCGATTGTTTCAAGTTATATCATGGTAAAAAAATACCAGGACAAAGAAGTACTTTTGGAAGAAAAACAGAAATAAGTATCAGTACACTTTCTGACACTTCATAAAGAGCTTGAATTGTGGAAGACATTATTTGCTTGCACGTTACGTTAAACTAACTTACCTATGCTGCCCAGGTATAGGAGTTACTTTAAAATAGAGTGGTAGATAAGGAAAAAATCCTGAAATAGTTATTTTTAAATGATTAAGCAGCTACTGTCAGTTTTGAAACACTCTTCATCACTACCTTTCTCCTTATAGTTTTCAGAAACTTGCTAACTAGACGATGCTTATTTAAGTTATGATAATTACATATACAAGGGAGAAAATTAATATACTGGTTAAATTCTAGCTTGTAAACTCCCAGTCTCCTTCAAGATACACTTTTTAGGCATATTTATATATTTCCAAGTTATAATTCTTAATTGTGACTGAGAACTTCTGAATTCTGTTCTTAGCTCTGCCACCACCTATGTGAATCTGTCAAAATGCTTTTGATTCTTTGTGTAAAATGGATCTTCTAAATTTTTTTTGCAGTATCGCTAGGAGGAAAAGTTCAGCTCTCTCACTTGCTTAAGTACTTTGATGTAGAAAATTAGACTCAAGATGAAAACAACTGTTCAAATTCCTAAGTGGAGTTTGTTATGTGATGTATGTAAAATGAAATTATTTCATTATAGCTTGAAGAAAATTCTTTGCCACAAGTGGCACAACTGTAAAGGTCACTATCATATAATTTAATGACTCTAGAAATAGGTGACCAATCCAGGAGAGGTCTGACTCACAGTAGGCACTTGCATATGTAATCTCTGCTAAAGAACTTTTAGTGGAAAAGTCTCATGTTCTCATACAGGTTTAGATGTTTTCTACCTTTCATTCACTTTTAAAAAGAGTTTCTGAACAATAAGCTCTTGCAGTTCAGCATGCATCACAGTAGATGGATAATCTATAATGACACAACATGAAAACCATGCTCGTTAGATTCAAAACCTTAAGAGAAGAGGAAAAACATTTGTTTGCTCTTCACTAAAACATAGCAAGTCATTAATAGCAGGCGTTAAACATAAGTCACTTGACACTGTGCCAAGTGATTCTTCACTATCAAGCTGCAAGTCAAAATGCTAAAATAAACTTTTCTTTTTTTCCCCCCCCAGAGGCATGAATATTTATCAACAGAAAAGAACTTACAGGTAAAGCAATCTTTTAGAAAACTTCTGCTATAACACAGCTTCACATGGCCCTTCCCATTACTTCCTGGGTTCATTTCCTAGAACAAACAGAAACAAGACACACATGAAATCAGTTACATCATGCTGAAATATTGTATACCTACACTTAATAGCCTTAAATCATGTTATGAAGCAAGCTTTGGAAAAAATTTTTGCTGGTGTCTTCCAGATAGTACAACCTAAAACAACAATTCTGGACTTTAAAAGTAGTCTTAAATAACCTTTATCAAGTCCTATATCAGATACTGATTCCCATTAATCTTTCTGTAAAATTCTTTTGAATCCAGGATTAAACCTTGAGTTCCCTGAGCACAGGAAAACCAGACATGATTTTCCTTCTATATCAGCCACACTAGTAGAAAAAACCTTTTGGTAGTCAGCTAATCCATATGGCATTGACAGAATACCATTCAAAAATAAATAAAGCTTAATAAAACAAAAAATCCAAACCAGGTAATTTGTTCACTAGCAATGTTTTTACATACATTTGCTCACAAAACAAAGAGTAAAATACATAAAATGTTTCACTAAAGTAGTTGTCTTATGAGGGCAACAAATCCAAGTTCTGCCCAGCAAAGGACTCAAACCAGCTGAACGTGAGCTGCGCAGGAGCACCTGGTGGGTGTTTGCAGTGGGCAGCTCCCCACTGTGGGGGATGGAGGCCCCCAGCTGCCACCCTGCCCTGTCCCCCGGGGAGGTTTACTGCTGGACAGGACTCAGACCAGGACCTTGTGGAGAGGCTGCTGCAGAGTATTACTCTCTGCCGCTCTTCCATATGGGCACCAATGGTGATGCCAGGGGCAATCAGGAAAGCACCAAACACTGACTGCATTGCTGTGGGGTATGATGGGTGTGTGTGTGCAGGTATCAAGGGCATGGGGAGCTCAGGCAGTTTTCTCCTCAGTCCTTTCAGAAAGGCAGAAGGATGTGAGGAAGCGAAGACAGACCCCACAAGTTAACAATTGGTTGTGCAGTTGATGTGGATAACAGCATTCTAGTTTTTACATGATCATGGGATGTTCTATGAGGACAGAGGATTGATTACCAGAGATGGTACCCACCCAAGTGAGGAAAAACATTTTTGCCAACAGGCTGGCCAATCCAGTAGTGAGATTTTCAAAACAGGAATAACAAGGGAAGGAGAGGATAACCAGTAATCAAGTGAGGAAGTGAAGGACCAGGTTGGCAGCAACTGTTCAACAACTCATCAACTACTTGCAAGGTGGGACAGAGTGGGCCTTCAGCAAGTTCACAGATAATACAAAACTAAGAGTAGTGGATATACCAAAGGGTTGTGCTCCCAATTAGAGGGACCTTGACAGTCCGAGAAATGGCCCAACAGTAACCTCATGAAGTTCAACAAAGGTAAATGCAAAGTCCTGCACCTGGCAGGAATAATCCCATGCACATTGGCAAAAAAGGACCTGAGGGACAAGAAGCTGTCTGTGCATCTGCAATGTGGCCTCACAGGAAAGAAGGCCCACAACAATCTGGGCTGCATCAAGAGTATTGCTAGCAGATTGAGGGAGATGATCCTTCCTCGCTACTCAGCGATGGTGACCCATTCTCAATACTGAGCCCAATCCTGAACTCCCCAGTACAAGAGAGATATAGGCTTACTGGAGCAAGTCCAACAAAAGGCCATGAAGATAATTTAAGGACTGGAGCATCTTTGGTATGAGAAGAGGCTAAGAGAGATCTTTTCTGTGCTTATAAATACCCCATGGGGGGTGGCAGAATATGGAAGGCAGAACCAGACTCTTCTTAGTGGTATCCAGTGAAAGGACAAGAGACAATTGTCATAAATTAAATACACGACATCCCATCTAAACATAATGCTTATTTTTTCCCTGTGAGGGTGGTCAACCAATGGCACAGGTTGCCCAAAATTGTTGCAGAGTTTCCATCCTTAGAGATATTCAAAACCCAACTGGACATAGTCCTGGGCAGTATGAGGACTCCAGAGGTCCCTTCCAATCTCAACAATCCTGTGATTTTGTAAAGTGTTTTATTTAACTGATCTCTGCTTAAAATAAATTGAAAAGAGGTTAAATTAATCACTTATGAAATCTCTTCTAGACCATATGTGAAAAAAAACCAAACCCCAAAAAACCCGACAGTCTTTGTGCTTTAGCTAGTGTAAAAAGTGTAAAGAGGTTATAGCTGAAAGCTAGCAACATGTACTAACCCTGACCCTAATGAATGCCAACATGTCTTTTGGTCTCTCTGATATTAATGACAAGACTTTACAACCATAGATGAAAAGCAATGCAAGATTTTAAGATACTCCGATCCAATTTGTTATAGAAGCCATAAATTTTCTCCAATAATTCCTGCTTCTAACTCTACCAGTTTTTTCCTGAAAATAAATACATAACTTCAGGTAGATATTCACATGTGATATTTAAAATGGATTAACAACTAATACATTAAATGTATTTTGTTTCATAATGGAAATATATACTTAAAACCAAACAAACATTACTCTGATCACTCAAAAAAAAAAAAAATTGCTAACATGCACTCTAAAAATGTGAATCAACTGTGTGGCACTCAGTGGTATGGTATTTCATGGCATAAACAAAAAACACTGACAGTTATGTAGGCATTCGTGGGTTTATGACAACATGACCCAAAGAACTGTTTCACTGCATGTGGAGACCAACCCATTGAGTAAGTCTTATAACTCATGAAGAACAGAAGCACAGTTAGATTGTAGATTAAAAGTCCAAAGAAATTTTTTACAGTTAACATATTACTTAAGAAAAAATAAATCCTTTATAAGTCTAAATCATACATCTTCAAGACAGCAGATTAAGCTTGTATTTTTCCAGAAGTTTTTACTTTTTACAAGTTTGAATTTGAGTTGTTGAAAAGATATTACTACAAATTATATTTCAAATTCTCTACCAACCTATTCCTTAGAGAAAAATTAAACAGCACATGCCTATTTTATTCATTGCCAGGGAGAACAAAGAATACCTGTAAAACAAGCATACAGTGTGTTTCTGTCCATATGTACTCTTATAAAGGCATGTTGGATGTATATAGTCACACGGGTATCTTTTGTGTTCATGTTGCTAAGGAAATAAACTTCTGTGCCAAACTTTAGGAACTGTCTAGTTCCTAAACAAGGTGACTGTGTGCCTTTTCTTTTTTTATTTTTTATATTAAGCAAAAAAAGCTAGAGTATAAGGTTACAGAAGAGCTCTCAATAGCCAGGAGTATGTGAAGCTAACAAAATTATCTGCAATTTTTCATTGCATAGTGTTTGTGTGCTTAGATGTCACTTTAGAGGCTAGCCCAAAAGGTAGTAGATTATAGCATCAAGTTAGGACATAACTAGTTTTGCATAACACAGAACATGAGGCAGATAAACCTGGATTTTTCTTTTAGCTGTTTAAAACTCAAAATCTATAGGAAACCTTCACTATTGAACTATTCATATCAGTTGTTTATCAGTGGCATAACATAAAATACCATAAAAATACACTATCCCACTTAAAAGAAGACAAAGCAAGTTTGCTGTAAGTAACTGTATTCTGAAAACTAAGCTGTCAGCACGCTCATTAAAAAAGGACAAATCAAAGAACTATGTTATATAGATTCCAGTTCATATTTTCTTGTTGTTTCACAGAACATTACATAATCTCTATTCAATACCTGTATCTGTTTTATTTATTTTGGTCCATCTGCTATGCAAATGTTCTTGCAAAGCAGTTTCCCATGGCAACATCAAATACCACATAGTCCCAGTCTTCTGTTGAAGCATTTCTATCTGATCCACTCCTGAATTTCAAGCAGCAGCTTTTTCTGCAGTACTTAAGTAAATAATAAATAAATTGTGTATTTCATCAAACCTCAAAAAACTATGAATGAAACAAATACAGCTCCCCCTAACTGGGGGATATTTTTTAAAAAATGTATTTTATTGGTTTTATAATTTTATTTTTGGAGAGAATTACATTTAAATCATCCAAGGCAGAGGTGGGAGACCTATGTTTTAAAAAACCTGTTAATCCATTGGTAGCTTTTTTTTTTTTTTTTTTTTTAAATCATTATGTTACATGTAGCAAAACAAACTGTGAGCAATATGAGTTTTAAAGGACAAGGTTACACTATACTAGAAAGTAAGTTTCGGAATGAAAAGCCCACAATAACTGCTTACTATGGGACAACTTCAGCTAGATGTCATCACCTACAAATCATCAATAGCCCATCTAATCTTTCCATCTTCATGTTTACAGTGATCAAAGAAATATAAATAAGGAGAAAAATTCTCAATATATTTTAATACAAGATAAAAAAACTAACAGCAATTTCTTGAAAGTAACTTATATTTTCCCTGAGAATCTATCTTGAGAATCCCTTCTCCCTACTTTAAGAAGCAGTACAAATATACAACATTCATTTTTAAGTTAAGATCTTGAAAAACTCTCTCAAAGTAACTACTCAAAAAAAAAAAATCAGTAAATGTCGTGTTAAGTTCTGAGCACACTGGTTCTGTGTTAAATTGTAACAGAAGTGTTGTTCAAGCCATCAATTAAAGAATTGTCTTCAGTTAAGAAAATTGGCCTGCTGAATTTCAGTGTCTGATGTCTATATTTTAGATTTGTTTGTTGAAAACCACCAGAAGCAGCCATGAACTGGTCCTATGGAGATTTAAAAGGTAATCAGACCTTCTGGGTCACTTCTACATCACTGTACTTTAGTTTACAGTAGTTTATAACCTAGAGCTACGTTAAGAACTACTACATATTTATGCAATCTCAGATCCACAATAAACCACAGGATGAAATTCCCACAATATTTTTCTATCAGCATCACCTCTTTTCTCTTCTGCTTGTCTTGGTATTTGACCCAAACAGGCTTTACAGATTGGTCTAGATTGCTGGTCTGTATGGTGAAGTTCTGTACAATAAGCAAAGGCAGGTAGCAGCTCTTCTACCATCAGTCACTGAGGTGATGCTAAAAACTGGTAATTCAATTCCGTAATGGTATGAATCTAACCATGCATGTGTTTTATTATTCTTTATTATATACAAAACGTTTGTCTAAAATGTATAAATCGGTTTATAAGAAAATCAAAGGTAAAAAAATTTCAGCCAAAACTATAGTGAAAGCTATAAAAAGTACCTTACTGAAAGTTTTCATCAAACCACAATTATTCTGTGTTTATTTGCCCATAGGAGGATTAGATTTCTACTCATTTTAAAATAAAATAATAAAAATATCAATGATAAAATGATCAGTAATAGCCAATTTTATTACACGCAATAGAGACACATTAAATAAATTGGCTAAATGCAGAGGATGTTTTGAAAAATATTTTTCAAACATCTTACTGCAAAGGTAATGATCTAAACTTAAATAAAATACAAATTCCTAAAGGACTAACATCCTGCTTTTTCTGACAGTATCTGAAAGACTAAAAAGCCTCTAAATTATTAGAATCTATTCTAGAAATGGCTAAGCAGCCAGTACCATATTCATTTATCTTTTGTCCTTTTAAGCTTTCAGGGTGCTGTGTAGCCATAGTAACTATGCCTTTTCTCTGTGAAATCCATTAGCTGGTTTCAATCTGGGATTCAATAATACCAAAAAATCAAAGCCAAAGATTAAAAAAAAAAAAAAAAAAAAATTGGTGAAAAGCATTTATTCTAAAAACAGTTTCTGCATATTTATGCTTTATACATAACAGCAAAAAACAAAAGGCTAAAAGGACATCAAAAGACAAATTCAAAATGAACTTTAAAACTTGATTACCATCAGGAATGACATAATACTACTTCAAACTAGATCTCAGAGCAAAACCAGCTCCCCTTTGCATTAAGCCAGTCAGTGCTGCTGGCTGTCTGGCCTTCAAAGAAACAGCAAAACAGATGAGTCTTCAACCTCACCATCTCACTCCCTTTCTGTCAGCAGACTGAGGTGCAGGTATTATAAAGGAAGAGAGACCAGGATTTGCACTGCAGTTTGGACAAGGCCCCAGGAAAGATTAAAACCACCTTTGTTCCTACAGTCTCTTTTGTGTGACAATACAGACTACAATTAATCTGTCAAATTTCTATTGTAGAAGAATCCTATCGATAGGAAAAGGGAAATCTTGGATTCTGATTCAATGTAGACAACTTTTAAACGGGACAGGTGTATCAGCAGACTAAGATCAGCTTTATCCTATATCCTATTTCCCAGCTCAGTCCTGACATTGGTTACAGGTAATCTAAGCTAATGACATTGCCACTGTTTGCTTGAATCCTAATTACCAGGAGTGACACTTGGCAACTAGGAGGAGCTACATTTTTCTGCAAGCCGTTGGAATATATTCCACAGTTGGAATCTGCAAAGTGTTGGAATATATTCTACAATCCACTAATTCAAAAATAGAGAATTCCTTGAGTCTTTGTACTGAATACCACATTCCTTAACTAAAAATTCCCACTGTCTCCTCAGCTGTTTAACTGTTAGTTTAGCTTCTGCTGCTTTGATTTTATACTTCTGTTTGCTTCTACATTACATTGGAATCAAACATGATTCAAAGATGAACTACCTGCCATGGTAAGAAGTGTGTATTTTTGGGCTGGGGGAAGGCAGAATTCCCACTATTATGATAAAATTAATACATATTGATATTTTATTTTTGCTTTCTAGCTCCTTATTCTGCTATTGCTCTTCTTATAACAAGCAACAAGACTAAACGGCAAGGCCATGTTCATATAGGATAAAGAAAGATCATACCATTATTTTTAAGAGGACACCAAAACTGCAAAATAAAATCATACTTGCAATCAACAGAAGAAGAAGAAAAAAAAAAATCACAGGAGAGTTACCAGAATCTAAATCTTCTACTTCTTCCCTATAATACACAACTTGTAAAGTCCCGACTTCATTGACGTTAATAGCAAAACTGCCATAGACTTCCATAGGGAGATGATTTCTCTCTATGTATATTTATGACAAAGACGACATAAGAGGGAATTACAAGTCATTCTTCCTGTCACTATGGTAGAGGACAAAGTCACGTAATCATGGTTTCTACACCTGACTTGGCCAATGATTCTGTGATCATCAGCTTGTCCCTGACCTAAACCAGAATGGCAGCACATTTAAGTCAGTGTAAAGCTCAATAGCCCCAAACCCTTCTGGGAGTTCAACACTGAAAGATGCACAAAATGTTTCATTCCAAATATTCTTGGTGCTGTCTTCAAAAGACAGAGGGAGGCTCATCTTTACTTTATAACACAGTAAGCATATTGAGGAAGGCGGGGATGTTCTTAACAGTTAGAACATTTTGACAAAACACTAGAGATTCAGACTCAGTTTTGTTCTGAGCATTAAGATACCCAAAGACACAAACCCTACCACTCAAAAAATCCCTTTGTCATTAGTGATGACCATGCAAATTCATCCACTCAGGCTACAGGTAGTTATTGTAATCTTAGGAGAGGAAAGTAGGATATACAGGTATTCTTCTTTTTCCACCCAGCAGTCTGCTGCAAAAGGCTCATAAAGGGAAGCGGGACTGATGGAACAAATTACAAGACATTAAAGCCACCTCTGTGAATAGGAATTAACTGAATTTTAAAAGGAAAAAAAAGGAAATTAGAAAAGCTGGGGATCTAATACAGTAAAAATAAGTGTAGGTGCTCTCAAAAAGACTTGCAAGTGTTGCAAAATCCAATGAGAGCTTTTGCAAACACTACAACTTACAATGCCTTGAAAAAATGCCACTCATTTTCTGTTCCCACAAGCTTCACATCAAAATATTGCACAGTATTCTCTCTGTACATGCCTGTTTAAATAACTTAACCATTTGCCTACATTTATTCCATAATGTTTTTTTCAAAATTAAAAAAAAAAAAAATCCTTTTCTCATAGATCTTTCAATATTTTCTAATTTATATAACAAACTAAAAGAGACACCAAAACTTTAATCCACATATTCTCATAGCTTTAGTTTTTACTGCACTAAATTCTAGGGAGTTAATGCCTTTAAAACCATAAAAATATTCTACAAGCTTTAAATTATGAGAGAACACCAGATAAACCTCTCTTTTAAACCTGTGGTACCAATTAAAATAAACTTGGAAGAGGACTAGTCACAGGAAGTTTAAATTTCCTTGATATTATAAACCAAAAGAACCTCACACAAACAAAATACCCCTATAATATGTCCTCTGAGGAAGCTCTGTGAGGACGTTTTCTATGTCCAAGGATATTCCTTCTTTCATATAAACCTCTCTCCTCACCTTCCATTGCAATACTCTGCAGTTGCCATAGTTACCATTTTAGATGACTGTACTGTGAGGAATGACCTCACATTCAATAAATCCCCAAAGGCTTCAAATTTGTAAAATACTTCAAGATTTGTGCAGATATTTTGCCATGAAATTTCACCAAAAGACTGTCAGGTGCCAAGGCACATTCAAACAAATGTCTTTTTAAAGACTGGATATTTTATTTGCTGAACCGCGAACTTTCAGCCACAATGAAAGTATGGAAACTGAAGGTATAAGGAATGAACCCATGTCACACCTCATTAACCATATTCTGACAATTTAGACAATTAATATTAATTATAATTCAAACTGTTTTAAATAAGGAAGGTGATCCAACTGTAAGCAGGTTTCCTCTTTCCAAATTCTAGTAAAACCACATGATAAAAAATTCGAAAACATTCCTAAGCCACAACATAGTAAGTAGAACCTGAGCCTTCCTACAGCATTTACAGATTAATGTTCCCCACATGCTTTCAACACAGCTATCAGGAGCACAAAATACACAAACAGCAATCATTCTTCTAAGCTTGAAGGATGAAAAAACAAATCATAATCATCTAAAAGTCAGGTGTCATTTCCATAATAGATAAATCACTGAAACCTTAACTATTGTTCCATAATGAACAAAAGTAGATGCATTGGATTTCTTCATGAGGTCCCATGATCTTTTTCTTATGGAATATGGAGTATAAAGAGTTCTGCTTGGAGTAATTATGAATCATGTCTGAAATCCTTTATATAACACAGATTACTGTCTATTGACTGATATATAAAATTCAAGTAAACATTGAATCTATCCAAGGAGCAGAACTTTCAAAAACCAGAAATGAATCTGTGTTCACTGAATGAAATGTTGGATCCTTGGGCCCTTGTTATAAGTTTCCAAATATGCAAAGGAAAACTCTTCTCCCTATTTTTCACTTAGATGAAAGCACACACATGATTATGGAAACTGTCCTAACTTCCAAACATGTGATGTCACAGAAAAAAAAAAGGTAAAGATTCAATAACTTGAAAAACATCTTTTAACAAATTAGAATAAACTACATCCAATTCAGTTTGTTCTGTTCAGTTAGATCAAATGCCTTACATGCCACTCAATTTTTCTTTTGTCTTTCCTACTCCCCAAATCAAAAAGGAACATGATAAGATTACAAGAATCCATCTGGATTACACTGATATGATGCTATCAGGCAAAGGGGCCTAATGAAGCTATGAAAACATCATATCCATCCACTTACTAGCATACATACAGTTTGTAAATCAGAATTTTAGCCACAAAGAATCACTAGCTCAACAGTTAGCACTAAGGATCATAGTTTGTGAGGAGGTTATTTTCATATTCATCTTGTGAAATCCTGTGATCTTTCACATGCAGAACACCATCACTCTGTCCCTTATCTCTTAAAACTGTATTCTTATGTGAACATGTTTGAAGATTCCATGTTGGTTTGAATCCTAGAATAACAATGACAAAAAGCCATCTGTGACAAACCAGCACTTTGCAATATATGCATTTATTTCCCACTTAGTATGTTTGGGATCTTTTTCAACTATGCGGCCAAATTTTTTTAAGACACTCTTCTGATGACACTAACCGTGCTGATCTCAATTATTTTCAACATAGATAGAGTGACTAGAAGGGTTCTTCTCTTTCCAACATTTCCTACCCTGGCCTGGCATGAAGAATAAAGAGTACACTGGAAGATTAATGGATGGTCTAGAGCCAGATGAAGCAGATGCAAGTACTTCCCATGAGCCTCAAAACTGAGGAAGCCAGGTTTGTGCATCTGTTGATTGACTTTTTAGGTGAATTATGTTAGCACCATACTACTGCCTTCTGCAAAATATTTTGGTCTCTATGCACAGTCTGCCACATATGCACATGCACTTAAAAATCCTTACTCTTGCTAACAGCTACTTTCAATCAAGTTCCCCTCCTAAAATCAACAATGATCAACAATGAAAACTGTCCAAAATGTTGGTTTCAAAGGGTTGTGGATCAGCAGCACCAAGTCCAGCTGGCACACCCCAGGTGTTAATATGACAGCAAACACTGTTCAACATCTTCATTAATAACCTGCAAGGTGAAACGGACTGGACCTATAGTAAGTTCACAGATAATGCAAAACCAAGAGAAGTAGTTGATACAACAGAGAGTTGTGTTGCCATTCAGAGGAACCTTGACAGGCTAGAGAAAAGAGCAAACAGTAACCTCATGAAGTTCAGCAAACAGGAAGTGCTAAGTCGTACACCTGTCGAAGAATAATGTCAGGCACCAGTAGAGGTTGGGGGCCAACTAGCTGGAAAGCAGCTTTGCAGACAGAGATGGAGCCAAGGGTCCTGATGGACAAGCTGACCATGAGCCAGCAATGTGCCCTCACAGCAGAGAAGTCCCACAGCAACTTGGCAGTTTCACCAGGAGGTCAAGGGATGTACTCTTTTTCCCTCTGTTCAGTACTAGCAAAAAACACCTGGAGCACTGGGTCCAGTCCTAAGCTCCCTGGTACGGGAGCCATGGGCATTGTGAAGCAAGTCCAGCAAAGGCCCTTGAAAATTATTAAGGGATTGGAGCAACTTTTATATGAGAAGAAGATGAGAGAGATCAGGGCATTCAGTGTGGAGGAGAGAAGGCTCGGGGAGATCTTATCTGTATTTATAAATATTTGATGGGAGGCTAAAAGAAAGACAGATCCAGGCTCTTGCCCATGGTGTCCAGTCACAGGATACAGGGAAATGGACACAAACTGAAATACAGAAAGATCTAGTTAAACACCATAAAAACCTTTTTAACTGCCAGATTGGTCAAACACGGGAAAATATTACCCAAGTTGTGCTGAAGCAGGCTCCTGGCAGGACCTGTGGCCCCCACGAAGAGAGGAGTTCATGCTGGAGCAGGTTTGCTGGCAGGACTTGTAATCCTGTGGGGGATCCACACTGGGGTAGTCTGTCCCTGAAGGACTGCACCCCATGGAAAGGACCCATGCTGGAGCAGTTAATGAAGAACTGTGGCCTCTGGGAAGTACTCACGCTAGAGAAGTTCATGGAGGACTGTCTCCCATGGGAAGGACTCCACACTAAATTGTGGGAAGAGTGTGAGGAGTCCTCCCCCTGACTAGGAAGGAGCAACAGAGACAACATGTAACAGATTGACTGCAACCCTCATTCTCTATCCCCCTGTGCTGATGGGCAGGAAGAGGTAGAAAATCGAGAGAAAAGTTAAGCCCTAGAAGAGGAGGGGGATGGGGGGAAGGTGTTTTAAGATTTGGGTGTATTTCTCATTATCTTCCTCTGATTTGATTCACAATAAATTAAACTAGTTTTTTCCCCCTGAGTCGAGTCTGGTTTACCCATGATGGCAATTGGTGACTGATCTCTCCCTGTCCTTATCTTGACCCACGAGCCTTTTTTTTATATTTTCTCTACTCTGCCCAGTTGAGGAGGTGGAGTGATAGAGCGGCTTTGGTGGGCACCTATCATTCAGCCAGAGTCACCCCACCACATCCCAGTCTCAGGAAAAAGAATCAAAACAAAAAACAAAGCCCGGCTCCATTTTACTTATGCACAAGCAAGGTACATCTTATCAGAATTTTCTCCTCGTAAATACTCATGGAATACCAGCATTTCAAACCACTGCTACACTGCATCTATTCTACATTTCAAAAACTCAAGTTGCTATTTAGCCACTGAAAACATTACAATACAATCCAGTTTCTCTCTTTAAAGCTTTTCCTGTTGCTGACTCCTGAAGGTCTGCAATTTAAACAAAGGCTGGCACTTGTTTCTCTGCTTCTTGCGTGTGTGTTACTGCATGCTGTAATGGCCTATCACACTTAGCAGAGCTTTAAGTGGACTTACCAGCACTACTGCTTTAAGCTGAAGCAATCAAGTACAATAAAAGGGCTTCTAAATTGATGTAGCATGTTTTTCTTGAAAATCAGCTAGAATTAAATCTTAGAATAAAGAAATTAGGTTCTAAAGGATAAGCAGAATGAAAATTTTTGCACACGGTCGTTTTCCCCATACCCCATCCATGCAAAGCAAGTTCCTTTTTACTGGTCTCAGACCAAGCATGAACTTCCAGCAACCCTCTGGTCTGTAAAAAACTCCTTTTCAATCTTCCAGAAGAATTTTCTAACAATCTTTAAAACTTGAACCCACAGATATACAGCCTGCCCACTTTTCAAAAGCCCATTGTACTGCCTGTTTTAAGCCTTCCTAGCAGCTAAGTCACAGTCTCCAACTACCTGCTCCACCCAGCACTATCAAAGCCTCTTCCCAAGCAAAATCTGGGGAGCTGCTTGCTGGGAAGGAGAAGTCTCCCCTTCCTCCCCAGGATTTAGCCCCAGTCCATTTTTTAACATCTGGAGGAAGGCAGCCCTCTTCCACACTGCTCCAGCTACGCTCCTTTCAGCAGAAGAGGATACAGAGCAGGTAATAAACTGCAAATGAACTGCACAGACACACATGCAGACTCTTCAGTGATTAGGTAGATAGCATCTCTGCAGATGTGCGATTTTGCAATGACTTGAGGTTAAGTTCTTATGAGAAACCTCCCGTTTCTGTAGATTCCTTCCCACTATCTAAATAGCATTTGTTCTCTGCTACTTACTGATGTTTTTCCAGTACACTTAGCTTCATTGAAGCACTACATGCTGGCTAACGTACTCTTAAGAATCCCATAGCGAAAGATTGGAGGCTTTTGTCATTAATTACTTCAGACATCAAGTTCTGCATCTCAAAGCTCTGCATCTCAAAGCTCAATCACTGTGCTGCACTTAAGTAACTGTCCACAAGATACATCATCAAGCATATTTTCCAAGTCATCTGTGGAGGCTGAAAATTATCTTCCTACTATAGTTCACTTGAAATTGAACTGAATTGAGAAAGGAAATGATCATCTTATCCCAGGTTCCAGCTGAGATGTCAAACAGAGAAAAAAAATTAGACCCTTCAGAAAAGAAAAAAAAAAAAAAAACCAAACAAACAAACTAAATAAACCACCCACTAACATAGTTAGCACAAAGGCAAACCTACCCGGAATGTTAATAGGAGAGGTCTACAGAGTCTATATGCAAAAGCATATTATTAAACCAAATGAGTCAGAGAGCAAGCGTAACAGTAAGTGGGTGCATACATGGCCCATATGGGTGTAGCTTTCATGATCATGTGGCTGCATCTGTGACTAGCAAGGAGCTGTCATCAGGTGTCGTCAGGAACTCATTGCTCACAGTAAATACTTTCCAAAATATCTTATTATTTCAGATTTCTTGTTTCAAACTCTGAAAATCTCTCTCCAACTGTTAGTAGAAATACCCTTATTTTATCCAAACTCTATTCGTGGAATCAAAAAAAAAGAATGATAGCATGTGATTATTAAACTGTTTCAAATATGGCAAAAAGTGTACTACATCCAAATGGAGGATGTAACAAATCAGGTTCTGGGTACTGTTTAATGTCACTATTGTTTCTAGCTATTTTCTCTACACATAACTTCATATATAAAGGACAACTAATGACAAATTCAAATTACCAACACTTATGTCAATAAGAAACAAGACAAATCTAAGGATATGATTTTTTTTTTTTTTTAATGTAGACAACAGACTGACTGACTTGTCATGAAAAAAACATAATTTCACATATGGCTTGTAGTGACTTGATAAATCCCCAGTGAAAATAAATACAAATTGATGCATATTAATCCAGCAGGTAGCTAGTATTTGGTGGCACAGTCTTGGCATAGTCCAAGAGTTTTTTTGTCTTTCTCTTGCTTCTGTTAGCTGCCAAGGACCACATTTTGTTATGTATAGATTTCTTCAGGGTACTTTTTTTTTTTTTTTAATTTCTAGTAAATCAGATCCATGTTTTAACTATTACAGAAGCAAGAGCTCTAGTATTTCAGCTCTTGCTCCTTCGTGAGTTAAAAAATAAAGATAGTAACTATAATTGGGTTTTTTTGCTGCCTGATTGATTAGATGCATAAACATATCGTATGGGGAGCCAAACTCTCATAGGACTAGTCTAATTAAGAAGTCATATTGCTATGCTGATTACAGACACTCTTCATGAACTTTAAAATCAATAGTTCTCAGAGTAATCTCATATCTTGTGCAGAGCTTCAGGAAACAATTATGCTTTTTGGTTTTATCAGAGTATTAAAATTTTCGTGTCAGAGAAGGACTTACATAGGGATTTGATTGAAATTTGCTTTCTAAAAGCATAACTGCCATCACTTTACTAACATATTTGCCACCACACTTATCAACTACAAAAAAATGCTGTGAAATATTCTTAGTTTTGTGATGTAGATTCTGACTTGATATTTTAGAATAAAAATACTGAGGTTATATTCAGGGAAATCATAATGATCAAGTCAAATAGGTAGGAGAGGAACCTGCTGAGGGAGCTCGTTGCCTACCTTATTAACCTACTGATGGTTTGTTAAAGTCTTAAGATAAGGGGCTAATTCGGAAAAAAATCTGCTTTCTTGCAGTAAAAAGATCTTTAATGATCTAAAGTTTCTTTGGCCCTAACTTTCAGGTTTGTACAAAGCAGCTAGACTTAGGAAGACTTCTGTTGTTTTTCAAGTAGTAAAATTCTTTTCCTGAAGAGACATAGAATTATGAAAAAGAGCAAGTTTTGTCATTTAAAAATTTTAACTCTTCCACAAATGCTATTGTACCAGCAATCAAAGTCATTGTGAGCATCTGATTAGCACAACAATTCATGGACGAATTATCACTATTGTCACTCCACAACTTCCAATTTTTTTTAGAACAGTTGTGTATTCACAAAAAGAAAATCCTCCTCGGGTAGGATACCGCTTCCAAAACCTTTATGTTTCACAACTACAGCTTTAAATGTAAGCAGAGTTAATCCAGCACAAAACAATGACATATACTTCCAACCTGCCCCCCACAAAGTCTCTATTTAGTAACCATGGTACAGGTAAAGATATAGCATGTATTTTTGCTTCTAGGAGTTTCACTGATAAATTAATGAATGAAGCTAAAACTTAGTTCTTTAGTCATCAGAACAACAGAAAAGTTCTAGGAAGTAATCTAAAGAAGCAATCTAACTCAGAGAAGAGAAAGAAATACGATTACAGGAGGAAAGGATTACTCCTGTATGCTCAAACAGTATACATTTTGGTATGGTATGTTATTGCGGACATTATAATGTTTAGAAAGAATAGTCTGAAATTAGGACAAAAATAAAAATGAGATGCCAAGAAGAACTTTCATATATTGGTATTTATTAGGCTAAAAAAATTGTTAAAAAGTATGTAGCTGAAACAGCTAGGACATTTAGTGTAAGAAAGCAAACAAATATACAAGATACTTTTATGCCATACTCAAGAAAGCACAAATTACAGTTTAATAAATTTATTTTCTACCTTTGATGTCTATTATTCATTCCAAAATTTTCTGCTGAAGTAAATATTTGAAATGAAGAAAAAAGAATTAAAGTCCTTTCCTTATTCCATGAAACAATTTCCATTTTACTCCTAAGTATTCTAAAAGTTATGAATTACAGTGACACACATGCACTGGGAAAAGGCAGGAACACGTATTATACTCAAACTTTTACTACTCAGGCAGAAATTTAGCATTTGAAACATTCCAAGAACAGTCACATCCTTTTGGAAAGAAAATAACATTATTTTTAATTCATAGAAAAGTAACTGAAAAGATTTTAAATATAAAAAAATAGAAGTTATAGCTTTCCTTTTAAAACTCACAGGTTTGTGGGCTCAATATATATTGATATATATGACAGAAAAGATAGAAGTGGGATCCAATATAAAGCAGTTTAGAATATGCTGTTGTGAAAACTTCACTGCAAATGTTATATAAGGCAGTATTAAAACACTGGATATCTGTAAGCAGGGAAATTAGCAAATAAGGTAGGAAATGGCAAATTACAAATATTTTATAACTACAGACATGCAAACATCTATTTTTTGGTTCATCAAAAAGATAAAATAAATATAGAGCAATTTTGGTCAGTTAGAACAAAAACATTAAAAATTTATGGTTAATCAAAAACACCCCCAAAATTATCTGGGATGATGTATGAAGGGGCTTGTTTTTTTAAGAACACAAAAGTAAATGTCAAAACTTTGTGCTATTTTCAGCTGAGAAGCATTAGGCTTCAGCATTTGCAACAAGACACAGTACCTTTTTTGCTTTGTTTTTTCTTCCCGAGAAAAATGTAGGTGGTTTTCTGTGGCATGACCAAATCACCAAAGACAGAAAACATGTCTATTTTCAGTCAACTCAAATACAAACCCTGTGAAAAAGCTATTCCTACCCATTAATCTTGCAAAACTATTGAATTTTGTAGTTTTCTCAATTTATTTTTTGTGTACAATCTAACTTTGTCAATGGAGCCACTTAAAGGGAAAAATGTCCATTCCTAGAGCTATTTGTGCATTTAAAGGTTGTTCTTCTTTTTTATTTTTAATTTGTTGTTGTTTTGTTTGTTGCTTGTTTAATAAATATTATTACACTTACTGGTTGAAGTAGGCTCATTAATACTGGTTCATTGTATTGCCTTCTCAGTTGAGGACACCCGTATTTTTCACTGCATTAATAAAGGTTTACTAGGAAAATTTATTCACCACCTTATCTAAATCCCTGTGCCAACACTTCTCATATCGCATTATAATTGCAGGTATCTCTTATTTACAAATTCTGTATGTATCAATTGCTAAAACAGGAAAGGAGCTGCCATTATTTCCAATAAGGAAAAATATTTCCAAGTATGAAGATTACAGGTCATTTTTATGCCTCTATGGGAAAAAAAATTCTCATGTGATACTTTGCTTTCATGCTATATCCTAGAACTTCATGGTAAGTTTGATAGACAAGTAATAAAATGAACAAGGAACTAGCAGGAGGAAGTCGCTTATCACACCAGCTAGAAACTTTTCTTCTAAATTGTACAAGTTTCAGGTGCATCAACCAGATATTCCATTATAACAGTAGCACTAAATGGTGACTATAATAGGCAGTATTAGTTGCTCATCATTCTATGACAAATTCAAGTGCAGCCTGTACAAGTTTCACTATTTATTCACCATGTTTAAAATTCACACTTAAAGTTTTTCGTAAATTTTTCCCACTCCATAACTATTTCTAAAACCAAGATGTCAGTATTTCATAATGTTTTTGTAAAAATCAGCCTACCCACAATCACTGTCTCAGGCAGAACTTCTGCTGATTTGCTGCATTCCTTATACTTCAAATTCTCTTGATCTCTGGGGAATGATACACTCTGCAGCTATGAAGTCAAAACTCTACCATGCAATTATATTGAAAAAGCACGTAAATAAAAAAAAATTATTCAGTGTTACGTAGACTGCTGACAAAATAATGAAGCCTGAATGGCTGGCTTCTCAACCAAGAAACAGCCACTAAATTCAGACATCCCTCAAGAATACCCACCTGTTTGAGGGAGCTGGAGATGGAGTACAATAGTTCAGGGACAGAAAGTCTAAAATGCATACAGCTGAACACACACCACAAATTTAACCTCAACAACATTTTAGAAGCCAAGGGATTGAACTAGAACATCAATTCACTGATCATACAATTTTTATGGTATACAGTTCCAAGGCATTAAGATTAACTCTGATGTGGTATTTACTGTCTTTCAGCAGTGTAAGGAGGAGCGCAGCAAGACTCACCTTTCTCCCTCTGTAACACTTGGTCCTGTAAGCGTAACTAGGGCATTTACAGTCTGTGGTTGGGTCTATAATTTGATTATATGATTATAATCACTCAATAGATAAACCTTGGTGTTAGCAAAAATATTGATAAATTTAAGGATCATATAAAAGCTGAGCATTATTATTGTTTGAATGTATTATACAGAAAAGACTCATAGATCTCACACTTACAATTTTTTAATTCAGCATCAATGCTTCTCTGTCTTATTTTAAGGTTACTTTTCCCTCATGTAAGAAAGCAAACCAATTCTACCTTTCAATGCAACAATTATCAGTGCAATAATTAGAATTAGCTGTCTAATTTCAAGTAAAATTCATTCAGAAGATCTCTTTCTGAATTATTTACCAAGTGGCACTTCCATAAAACTCATCTACAATGCTAGATGGGAAAAACATTTTCATGACTAAACTCTATGAATTACATCAGTCCTGTAGAAAAAAAAAAAAAAAAAATGTTGCCAAATGGCCAATTTTAGTTTAGATAAAGTTCTACTTACTTAGAAAAGACCAAAGTCTCTCAGCAAAATATCTTATTTGAATGTTTTTTGCCATTACTGCCATTATCACTTTAAACTGAGGCTAAACAAACAAACAAACAAAAAACACCTATCAAAATATCATGCTTCAAAAAAAAGTGTTCTATTACATCACCAAAATGAATATATATTGAAAATAAGTATCCAGCAGAGCAATAATAGCATCTTATTCTTGGAACTGAGTAATTTTTGGAATTTTAAATAGCTACATTGTAGTACATATAATCCAGCGGAGAGGTAGAGAAAAATTGCCATTGATTCTCTATCCCCTCAACAATAAGTAATTGGACCCAGGAGCTGAATAGTACAGATTAGCATTAAAATACCAGTGAATTATTACTAGCTGTAATGTAACATTCTGAATGGACAATACTCTGAACAAAACACGGAGAGTTAACCAGAGCATGGAGGCCAACAGATGTCTGAATAAAGAGCCAGAGACTCCTGTCAGTTTCAATTAGTGATGTAATTCACTCTCACCTTGTACATTCTTTGGCTTTCTGTACTATTCCAGCATGACAACAAGAATCTACAAATACTTGATTACAGTAAAGAAGAGCTCTGAAGATGTCCACAATGCATATATTTTTTCCCCACCAAGGCAAGAGTTTGTGTTCAGAAGGAAAATGGATAATCAATTGTGACAGAATAGGGACAAAGTTAAGTATTCTGTAATTATTGCCCTGTTCCTGGAAAATGCCACATCTTGTAGACCAGCTATAAAAGGCTTGATACATTGCTATTTCAATGGAATGACAACAGGGTATGAAGTTGAATTAAGTTTTCTAAGTAGACAGTCTCAGCAACCAGGTGTTCGCATTAATGATCTAGGGGAGTATTTGGCCTCTGACTGAATTTTGGTAAGAAAGAAGATTTCAGTAAATCATTCAGTGTTCTTGGATCCAAATGTAAGAGCTCAAAGTCAGTTTGTGTTATCCATTGCCTTAGTAGAATGATAGCACTGACCACCTGTGATACTCTAAGAGAGATCAGAGAGGCAATGGGGGAAGGAAATACTATTGTAATGGCAGATACTCATGAATATCAGTGAAGTATAACACTAGGACACAAAGCAGAGAAGAAGCTTTTGCCACTTCAATAATCATTCCATGGAGAGCTGGTTAGGGAAACCATTAGACATGCAGTCCCAGACTTCGTATTGAATAGTATGCAGGACCTTGTTCAAAATTTTTCTATTGAAAGGCACACTAATAACACATTCGGATTCAATATCCCTACAGGAGTTACAAAAGCCAAAAAAGTCCAGAACAGTTGCATGAGACTTCCAAAACGAAAATGACACAGAAATGAAAGAGCCTATTAAAAAGAAGATAAAATAATTAAAACCCAGAGACATCATGTATATCACTGAAAGACACTGTACTGAAAACAAATCATTTATTAAGAAAGGCTTGATTAAAAGTTAAAAGGACACTGACTTGAAGAAATAGGTTAACAGCAGCTTTCAGAAACAAGGAAAAAAAAAAAAAAAACTAAAACCAAAAAATCCATTCATTAAAAAGCTTAGGCTATGCTCAGATGAAGATAAAAAGAATCATACACCCTCGTGAATCAAATAAATAAATGCAAACATAAAAAAAAAAATGAAAACCAAAACCCAACAAACAAACAGTTGAAGGAATAACACAGAAATCAAAGCTACACACTAAATGCAACTCCCTCCAGAGCTAGGCATCTTCTAGAAATTCTGTAGCACCTGTTGATGATGCAGATACAAAGACATACCCACAGAGGATAACAACATTTTGGTGACATTTTAAAAAATGTTTGCATTGATATTCACTATGGAAAGCAGAGAGGAAACCTCTGGAAGCAGCCCTATTTCTATTCCCGTGTGCCAACAGCAAGATTACTCCCTGCAGCTGATAAGCCATTATAATCCTTCTCCAGTCTGGAGAACTTCTCCCATTAACTAGCTTCAGCTTCTAACCATTTTGGAAGACACAATCAACTTCCAGAAGATACTGAATTTGATTGGAAAGTAACACTTGTGTTAAGTAAGTTGTGCTTTTGTTCTATTACTCATTTTAACTTTATGTTTAGCAGGGCTAAATACTGCTTTACTTCTCTCAGTCTTAACAGAAAAACAGCTAAGGGCTGCCACTGTCAATCTATGATATTATGCAGCATCCAAAGAGCCTAGAAACATCTACTGTGCCGAACAACTAACAATGAATTGTGCAGATCAGGTGAACTAGTGACAAACTGACCTAGTTTGCCATAAAAGTCAGGCAACAGTAAGGAGCAGAAGTACAACTTAAACAGCAATGATGACCGCTGCCTTCCCAGAATTGCTTCTGGGTCACTAAATATTCTATTATTTCTACTACAGGTAATGCAACCATGCAAAGCTCTCTTAAAAATATTGTTTGCTATTTTATCACATTCCTAAACATGTTCTATCAAGACACACAGTAGTTTCTGGTGGTTTTACTGTTGAAAACATTTGTCAGCTAAAACTAAAAATTCAGACAGTACCTGCTTTGCTGAAACATGGAATATGAAAATGAAGAATGGTTGGCAACACTCTAAGGTCTAAAATATAATGAAAAAATATGGCTAGTTGTAAAATTGCATTTTTGCAGAAGGTATAAACAGTGAAAAACTGTCTCAATGCTAGGGGTAGGACTTTGTTTTAAGGAAAAACTAATACAAGATTAGTCATCAAAGATGACTCCTGTTGACAAATTATATTGCATTGAGAACATTCATGTCAGCCTCCTCTGGTTGCCAGCCTTCCAGCAATTCTGTCATGTCTTTCTACTCCTGTTGCAAGGAAAGTGGTAAAATTTGACATATAAAGGCATAATTGAAATCAGGCATCAATCTTATGCTCATAAGCATGTGGATACTTACTATTAGATAACATAATGTGTCCCATTGCAAACTGAGTCAGTTATGGTTTAATTATTTTTATATAGTTATACTTTTCTTAATTGCATTTTCAAATAAAAATAACAGTGTTGACCTGTGCAAACTAAGGGTTCTCTGAATAATGCTGTAAATACATATTGATTATGACCACAAGGCTGTGTTATCAACAGTGCTCTACTTTTCAACAGCTACATCTGAATTCCCTCTCTCCTCCCAGGACTAAACCATATGTCACCAAGAAGAATATCTCAAGAAACTCTGACAGAGATGCAACCCTGGCATTCAGAACATAGCTGCTACAAACAAGTTGCTGATTTCTGAGTGCATAATCAAGTAAATTTTCTACGCACTTCCTCTATTTGGTTCAGGTTTCTCCCTATAAGTTAGTGACAAAGTCAAGAATGGTGAAAGGTAATGAAGAAAAAACAGTAGCTATTACCATGTGTACACATAGGAGTATCTCTGAATGCTACATAGGTTTTTGTCTGGATACACTTATGAAGTCTGTGTAATAGGATATTTAAAAAGTCTCACAGGTATGATCCAGTTTTTTCCCTCCATCACAGTAAGGAGTCTCCCAGGCACTATGGCCAAGACAACCCCTCTTCCCATCCCACAGAAATGTGGTGAGGATCCTTCCAGCTCCACTGATTCAGGTTCTTCAGGCCAAGCTCAACACAAAAATCTCAGGAAAGTTTTTCAGGTATACTTTTGTAATAAAAGGCTAGAATTATTTTTATACCTCAGAAGAGCTGTTTCTTTGCCAGAACTGTTCTTTACCGGTCCTTACACTCAGCTCCCGTAGTAACTCAAAACAATTACTGTACATTTCCAGGTACATTTGTTCTGGTTTTCTCTAAGACCTGCTAGAGGAGAAAGACTTCTCAACCTCTCAAACCTTAAATTCACTATATACTGTCACTACAATAATTTCTGAGCAGCAAATAATTTTTAAAAAAATCAATCAGTACACTTAAAAGAGATTACAGAAAGATTTGGATCACAGCAATAAAGCAAGCAGATCAAATGCAAGAGCCTGAGGTGCAGTAAGACCTCAGGATCACTTGACCTTCAGTGCTCCACAGTGAAGAGAGAAAATGGACAGAGGCCTGGTTACAGCAAAGAGGCAGGTCAGCATGTGGCTCCTTACCTACCTTTTCATGTACTAGTCATCAAATTTCCATTTATGTTTAGTGCTCAAAAAAGTGTGTAACAAAGTATAACCATACAGGTGAGCTTACTAACGCTGATAAATCAAGTGTGGAAGAAAACTTGGTAATTCAAGGAATCATTTCTAAGTTAAAAGTTTCACTGCATATACCTTATTTTGCCTTTCTACTTCATCCATCAACATAGTAAAATATTACACAGCTTGTACTCACAGAAGAAAAAACACATTCCCAAAAGCTATACCACAATTTGAGAGAGGAGGTTAACAGTAAGACGAACACCTTATAAGACTCTTGGGGGAACAAAATGGGAGGATGTATGTTGTACTATAATAATCTTACAAATCAATTATTTCAGAGTAAAAATAAGCACATAGTTAATTTTCAAGTCAGGACTTCAGGAAAACCAGGTAAAAGGGACAAGTCCTACACACAGTGTGGATTTTGTTTTTAAGTGAAGTGCATTAAATAGAAACAAGTATACCATTAGTGCAACTGAATAGCTTCAGTACCAAGTTCTTGTAACAAGTAATTGGAAAGGAAAAGGAACTGCAACAACAGAGGACTGCTGATCTGCTCTACAGTCTGACCCATGTGAATAGCAGTTGAACATGGTTCAGTTGGTCCTAAGCAGAATGCAGCACAATTCTGGCTACTGAAAAAAAACCCAGCTCTGTTTCATCTAAAAACCAGGACAATTGACAACTCCATCTAGCTGAGAAAATGGATTTAAATGTTACACTTCAGTAGAAAGTTTTATTATAACTAAAGGTAAAGATAGTAAAATATTTGCTATATTTATTTAAGTCAACATCAGTCTTTGTAGCACCAGCAGCAGAAATCATAATAGAGCAGTATGGTTAGCTGCATCTGCTGTCTGAGCTTATTCCCTTTGCTTAAATTTGCTCTTAAAAACAAGTTACTCCATAGACATGTAGCATCCTGAGCTTGGAGATAATTTCAGAAAAACACCTTGAGAGCTCTGCACATGAAAGGCCATGATGACCTGATTTATATCTCTTCATGCAATTCAGTGAAATTCAGTAACGTAAACTCCTAACAGCTAATGAAAACCTTATCAGCAAAGAACTGAAATAAAATATAATTAAATGCAAAAAATATTAAATTTAAATTCTAATTACTAGGTCTGTCAAAATAAATTTCAGCTAATTAACTGCACATACCCAAAGCTTGCATCTTCTCATTGTCTGCTGTGGCATTACAACAAATTCTATGCTACTGAATCACTACCACAGCAAAACAAATAATGTGTTTTACAAAGAAGTAAAGTTTACAGGGCAAAAATATTATCTTTGTTAAACCAAGTGATAGCAAGCAACCCCACAGAGAAATTTTTGGCACATAAGCCCTTCATCAGGTGAGAAAGAGCACATGACAGTACCTCATTAGAAATGCAAACAGTTAATTTACAAACAGTTAAGGCTACACAGAAACAGCAAAGTATCATTTAAGTTTCTGAGAAAGTTAATCAACCTTCTGAGAAGTTTACACTAGAATTTTTGTCTTTTGCAAACAGAAATATTCCCATCAGCATCTGCAGTGAAGTCATCTCCTTATCCAGAAGAGTTGGCAAACACGGGCTTGTTTAACGAATGCTATGGCAATCAAAGTTGTACTTCTGGTACACAGCTAGTTACTAAATGTCTTTTTTTTTTCTTCTCCACTGAGAGCTGAATGGTTCAATGACACACAACAGAAAAAGTTATTTTACTTCTACATTTATGGCCCAAACTTGTATTGCCTACTTAATTGTCCTATTCTAGGAGTCATAAAATAGCCTCTCTCAGAAATGGGGCTGATATTGAAAAGTACTTCTTTCCTTGAGTTTTCATGGGTTAAAAATTCAAGCTTGAAGACAAGGTGCTAACCTATAATCACAACTGCTAAACTGCAGATCAACTATGAGTTTTAACACTGTCCTGATTTTAGCTGAAATAGAGCTGGGTTGGTTTTTTTAGTAGCTAGAATTGTGCTGCATTTCGCTTCCAGCCTGGGATTCGCTGTGAGAGAGAGACTGATAACATACCAGTGTTTGCATTTTTGTCACTGGAAGTGAAGGACTTTGTGTTCTGTTAGTCCACAAGCACAAGATTTAAGGGGGGAGAAGATTATTTAAATTAATAAACTTAATTGGCAGTTAGATATGCCAATGGGGTATTCCATATCACATCACGTCATGCCCAGTACATTAGTGAGGGGCTCTTCCTCTCTTGCTCTCTCTGGCTTTCGCTGGGGCTCTCGTTCTTCCGGGATTGTTGCTTGTTGCTCCTCCAGGATCATTCTCTGGGAACAGGCCGGGCTCGGTCAGGCGGGGGGTGAGCTATAGCATTGGGTGTCATTCACTTGCATATTTTGTTACTGTTATCTTTATCACTACTATTTTAATATTAGTATTATTTTAAGTTTTCTTTCTATTATTAAACTGTTCTTATCCCAACCTACAAGCCTCCTTATCCTTGGCCCCCAGTTCTCTCCCCTATCCCCTCGGGGTGGGGGGAAGTGGGTGAACGGTTGTCTTGGCTGCTAGCCAAGGACTAGCCAAGTGAAACTATCACAAACACTGATTAATGGAATAGCACATGAGAATGTAATGCTAACTTGAGGACTGATGAGCAAGTCTGGAGAGATTTAACAGACTTCCTGGTTTTGAAATAATAAAATAATTTCAACATAATTATTAATATATTTAGCTCACTGTATTACAAGGTCAAGAAGGGCAGGAGTGCAGTTTTAAATCTTATCTTCTCCAAAATTTAGGCACTTTACTCAAGAGTGCAATGAGTTGCTCTCTGTGACCAGGAATCCTCACTGCTGAATAGGGGCAAACACTCCATTTTTAAAACTACCATAAGAACACTGAAGACAGAAGACAATACCCTCACTTCATACTACATCTTGGCAACACAACTTTTCTAGCTTGCAAGAGACACATGTTCAACTCCTTCCTGAACTTGAGGAGAATAAATCCATGTTACCCACATCCATCACATTCTTACAGACTGTGTCACTCACCAGGCTTCTAAAAATGTACTGATAAGATTTTTTTATTTTTAATAAATAAATAATTAATATGAAAGAAAGAAAAACTGAGGCTGGTTAGGAAGAACATGGCTAGCTAGACCTGGGCAGAGCATGAATCAGAAAACATAGGAATTACAATTTGCATTGCTTGCTCTGAAGTTTATTTACAGATTCTTGCTTTGGGACACAGTTCACTAAGGAAAACTTGCCCAAGAGTTAGTTTGGATTCCTCTGAAACACAGTAAACCAAGTAAGAACTTACTGATAAAGATCAGGATCTTATCTTCTTCTCTACGATAAATACTACTCTCTTAAGCAGACACTAGCTAGTAGTTTTTTCCAAGTTCAGTATCTGGAAAAAAGCAGTAGCAGCTGTTCTCCTGTGCATTCAAAAGATTATCTCAATAGGTATAATCACAGTCAACTTCACTTTAGAAATGGCAAAATTATCAGTCTTTTGCTCTTGCTGGTCTCTTACATCCTTTCCAGTCACTATAATACACTTTACTGTTCTACCTGGACTACATCCTTGGCAAATCTGCACATGGCTGGTACTGTTCAACATCTTTGTCAGTGACATGGACAGTGAGTGGGATTGAGTGCAACCTCAGCAAGTTTGCCAACAACACCAAGCTGTGTGGTGCTGTTGACATGCTGGAGGGGTGGGATGTCATCCAGAGGGACCTTGACAGGCTTGAGAGGTGGGTCTGTGCTAACCTCATGAAGTTCAACAAGGTGAAGTACAAGATCCTGCACCTGGGTCAAGGCAATCCCAAGCACAATTACAGGCTGGGAGGAGAATGGATTGAGAGCAGCTCTAAGGAGGAGGACTTGGGGGTACTGGTGGACAAGAAGCTGAACATGAGCCGGGAATGTGCACTCGCTGCCCAGAAGGCCAACTGTGTCTTAGTCTGCATCAAGAGAAGCGTGACCAGCAGGTTGAGGGAGGTGATTCTCCCCCTGTACTCCACTCTTGTAAGGCCCTACCTGGAGTACCGTGTCCAGTTCTGGAGCCCCCAACACAAGAAAGATGTGGACCTGCTAGAACGAGTCCAGAGGAGGCCACGAGGATGATCAGAGGGCTGGAGCACCTCTCCTATGAGGACAGGCTGAGGGAGTTGGGGCTGTTCAGCCTGGAGAAGAGAAGAGAAGTCTTAGGGAAGATCTTATAGTGAACTTCCAATACCTGAAGGGGCCTATAAGAAAGTTGGGGAGGGAGTTTTCATAAGGGCAGGTAGTGATAAAACAAGGGGAAATGGCTTTAAACTGGAAGAGGGTAGGTTTAGATGAGATATTAGGAAGAAATTCTTCATTGTGAGGGTGGTCAGACACTGGAACAGGTTGCCCAAGGAAGTTGTGGATGCCTCCTCCCTGTGTTCAAGGCCAAGCTGGATGAGGCTTTGAGCAACCTGGTCTAGTGGAAGACGTCCCTGCTGATGGCAGGAGGGATGGAACTAGGTGATCTTTAAGGTCTCTTCCAACCCAGACCATTCTATGATTCAATGACACTGAAGTAGAAGAAATGGCTGACATAAAGAGCAGAACTTTGACTGAGATAAACCTCAGTAAACTTGAGGACTAGGCTAACCTCATGAAGCTAAATATAGAAAAATACAATATTTTACTCCTGCAGAGATGCAACTCTGCAGTGTAGACTAGCAGTTAACCACTGAACAGGTCCCAGCACTTATGGCGGACACCAAGTTAAACAGCAGCCAACAGTGCCCTCTTGTCATGTATAAGACAAACTGCATCCTGAGCATCATTAACTGACAACAGGGCCCACAGAACAAGAGAAACCATTCTCATCTTACGCTTTGCACTGATGAGGATGTAATACTACAGAGCCAGTATATGCATCCTCACTTCAAGAGCAATGTAGGGAGGTCTGGCAGAGGACTGTCACAATGATCAGTGGACCAGAGCACGTGATCCATGAAAAGAGGTTGAGGACACTGGCCTTGTTCAGTCTAGTGAATAGCAGGCTGTAGGGCAAGCTGACGTGAAGGGGAACCGCAAAGACAAGGAATCCAAATTGTCAGTAGTGGCAGACAGCTAAACAATGGGAAACAGCCACAAACTGACACCTGAGAGGTTCAGGCTGAACATCAGGGAGACAACATTTCCATAGGGGAATAAGGCAGCCCTGCATCAGGTTGTTCATGGAGGTTATGAAATCTCCACATCCTTGGAGGTGCCCAAGACCAGCCTGAGTCCCCAGAGATCTGATCTAGTGCTGGCCATAGCTCAGCTCTGCCAGAAGTTTGGGCTGGATGACCTCTGAGGTTCTTTCCAACAGACATGTCTAGGATTCACTACATGCTCAACGGGGTACTGCCTCTTATTCTTGGTTAAGGTTATTTCCTCCTCACCGTTACTCTGTATGGTCACACTGACTTCTTTTTATCTTAATCCGTACTCTCCCAAGAACAAGTACAACAGAGGAGAAGGCGGTACGAGCTAACAATAAATGATCTGATCTTAGGAGGGAAACCAAAAAGCTTTGAAGTGACAGTCCTTCCCTTGGGAGGTATTCTTCATCTAAACACCAGATCTCTCCAGTTTCCCTGTGTAAATAAAAAAAAAATTAATCCAATGCCACATGTTTTACAAACTGAGTGTATGAAACCACACCAAGAATATGAGAATGTAAGAGGTTGCAGCAAATAACTGAACCAAATTTTACCCCCCCCCCTTTTTTTTTTAAGCAGTATCATCATCTTGTCTCTTTGTTCTTTCTTACTTGTCTGTATTTATCAATTTGTCTCTCATTTAGTTTGCAAGCTTTCCAGGCTGAAAAACTTCCTTTTTTCCTGGTTTATTGTTGTTGTTGTTTTGGGTTTATTTTGTTTCATAGACTTTTCATTTTTTTAAGGTCTTAGCCATTACAAAAGCTTATAAGTCTCAGAATAAATCAAATTGTTTTTTTTTAAAAAAAAACAATCTAAAATGAAATGGCTATAAATAAAAATGCACATTTGGGTTAAAAAGGCAAGCTGTATACAAAGAAAAATCCTCAGTAAATTAGCTTGGCTTCTATACAGTCTTTAGCCCTTTATTCTAGACCAAAAGCTGTTCCCTAATATTGAGAATTTATCAAGAAATATGCTCAAAGTAGTAAGGCAGTCACATGATACAGCTGTAGAGAGACATAAAAGCTTGTCTGTTCTGCAGAAAGACCTGTCATTAGATAAGCAAAGAAAAATAGCACAAAGAATTATAACTTTGCTTGTACCAATTTCCTCAGAATCTCTTATTTTAATCCATTACACTGAAAGACACTATTAAAGCTGTAGTTACATCCTCTGATTCGAGAAAAATGCTTACAGAAGGAAAAAAACTTGCAAAGCAATGAAGCGATAAATAATTTTACTTATAAAAAAGGCAGGGGATCTGAACAAAACAATCTGTATAAATTTAATTAATTGGAAGCTAAGACAAAAAAAAAAAAAACTGGCAGAGAAAATCTCAGCTTCTCAGCTTCCTTTTATTAAAGGAGGGTAGACTACAGAATTAGGTTAATTACTGATCAAGAAAATGGCTCCAACAAACGCTTCACTACAGTACAATAGTATGCATTGCATCTTATTATGTGGCTCACCTCTGTTACTTGAAAGTTAACTCTAGCTATCTCAGTAAAGATCTTACTCCTTATGTCCATTTGTTTTCCAGCCTGGCAGAAACAATATTTACTACAGGAAAGGAACAGAATGAAGCATTTTTTCAGAAACTAAACATTCTTAAAAGCAGAAAAAGACCAGTACTGTTAATTGAGAGGTAAGCTGGACAATGCAGACACACATTTGTGGATTGTAAATGGTAGGTCAATAACAATACTGAATCCCTACCAAAAGTATTCTATGGGACTGTATTTTGAAATCAAGGTACTAAGAAAGATTTAAAAACAGTCAGGAAAAAGATTAAACCCAAATTCAAAGTTTGATCCTTAGAATGAAGAAAACAAAAACTTTTCTGAGAAACCATTTAGCAGAAGCCTCTCTTTTCCTCTATCAAATAATTCATAATATGCCAACACACAAAAAAGACTTGACAGCCACTCTCCCCTACTGCTCTTATCCCCATGTGCAACATTACCATCAAAGTGCAAATCTTTCAAATATCCTGCTATCTGGTCTCTCACCTTCATAAGGTAATGACCAAGCACGGTTACCATCCAGGATCAGGAAAGCTCCTCTGCAAATCCCTTGCTTGCACTATTCCATATAATTAAAACATCTTCTTCAAACAAATTAATAGCTTTATCACCAACATCACAGATTTCTCTGTATGAGGATTAAAGAACACCACATTTCACATAACTTTTTCATTCATACACCCACTTTAGGACACAGCACAGAACTGCATGAATATAGCAACAACTTCTGAGGGTGTCAAAGGACTATTAACAACTGGAAATAATGAACATATCATTTTAAGAATTAATTAAGATAAATGAGATTTAAGTTTTGTCCATACAAAACCCCTAGAGTTCTCCCCACCTCTTACAGATATAAGAAGTAAAGGTGTCAGTGGCTGAAGGAATTACTGTCTCAACCACACTTAAAATTTATTTTTTAAGTGACACACAACTTTTAATTCCCTGATTATCTCCTAGTAACACTATTTAGAAAAAAGCACTTCAAAATCACACCAAAACCCAAGTTTTTAGATTTGAAAGATACTTAGTCTGCACTGTATCTACTTGTAATAAAACAAATGAAAACCTGGGGATACTCTGAATGTGTGCGCTTGTGACCTGCATGCACACGGTTTTTCATATCTGCCTACTGAATAATTGTACTGAGAACACAGTGATGCAAAATAAGAAACGTTTTCATAAACACAGTATTTTTTTTTTTCCTGTCAGGAGATAAAGTAAGACGGGAAAGGGGAAAGGGGAAAGGGGAAAGGGGAAAGGGGAAAGGGGAAAGGGGAAAGGGGAAAGGGGAAAGGGGAAAGGGGAAAGGGGAAAGGGGAAAGGGGAAAGGGGAAAGGGGAAAGGGGAAAGGGGAAAGGGGAAAGGGGAAAGGGGAAAGGGGAAAGGGGAAAGGAATCCAAGCTATATGCAGTTTTGTGTATCTGAATATGTCAATGTACCCTAAGAATAGAATAGAGTAGGCATATAAAATAACACTGATAGTCACAAACAGCAGAGAGATGTCATAGGATTGCTGTCCCTTACAAACCACATTTATAGCTAGAAAGAAGCTGTCTGCTTTGCAGGGAAGCTTTCATTTGACCAACAGCCACAAGAGATTCAAACCTTATGCTTCTGGAATGAAAGAACTTGCTGACCTCTAGCACAAGTCCTGATGTTTCAAGGAAGAATTTCAAATCCAAAATGACAAAATGCAGCCTCCCAGGGATGATATGAACTTGGCCAGTAGGTCCAGTTAGAAGTTTTTATGAATTTGGAATTACTATTATAGTTTAATATTTGCAAAAGTGTTATGAAGTTCCTCCTGAGAAAGGAAAGCTGTTTTAATATCTCCTGTGAATTCACAACTTCAACACTTAATCTGCTCAGAGACAAGATACCACCAAAGAACATGCTGCAAAATACCAGATTATAGTAAATACTATTGGAATTGCATAACTTAAAATATCTTCATTTCATTCCTGAATAACACCCTTCCCATTTTTTTTGTTTGAAGACTGTATCCCTTGTTTACTTGTCTCATAGTAGCAAATACATTTTAAAAATTCCTTGTTATGCATGAAAGTCAAAAGAAAAATTCCACATGAGTAATGTTAGCATTTTCACATTCCAAAGCAATTTTAAAGGAGTAAGTCAAAACATTACCCTACAATCTGTTGCATAATAAGAGCAATAAATTATATACATTACCATAAAACCATAATCCTATTGCAATTGTATTTTATAATGGAGTCCAATTTTTTCTAAATTGAGATGCTGTGCTGACTAAATTGAAGTTTAAATCAGATGATAAATTATTTCTGATACACATGCACAATAAGAGAAAGTATGCCACCCACAAAAAAATTTCATGTTTGAAACATAACAAACAGCTTGTGAATATGAATCAAGATACATTCTTCAAAGAAAATTAGAAAATGCGATTAGAGATATGATAATGTGCTGGTACTGCCAGCCATGGATTGTCACTTTCTTAAAACTGAAGGCTGAGATAATTATATGATGCAGAAACTGCTAGAAATATTAGTAGTAGCAAGACTTTTATGAACTAAACATTTTAGAACCTGAAGTACAATTTGAACAATCTACTGACTTTTCAGCACACTTTTTTATGGGGAAAGATACTTCTTCTAAATGTTTTTCTCCTCTTTTCAAAATACATTATTCTATCAGAAAACTCTGAGCAAGTCACCAACTCAGTAAGCTTTTAACCATTTGAAAGTATAACTGTTTTCATTAGAGACAATCCACGGGATGTAGCAGTGACTACAAGCTGATTTCCTTGCATTTAGAATAATCTTTTAAATGTGATGCACTTTATGACTCTCTTGCTTCACTGATGCCAGAAGAGGAGACAATTACGTCCATAGCAACAGAGGAATCTGTCCCCTGAGAGGGACTGAACTGCACTGCACCCAAACCAAAGGCACCTTTATCCACATGGAGGAAAATGCTGCCCCAGATCACCCCACTTTAGCCTGTGGATAGCATTCTCTCTCTCAAATTTTGAGGAACAGTTTAAGAAGGTTTTAACCAGGAAATTTTCATACCCAAGAGAGAATTTTTGGTCAAAACCACAATTTGCCATGCTAGGGTAAATTCCATGGATGAGGCATTCAGTTGGGCTACCAAAGAAACAGAAAAAAAATTCTGTTATGATTTCTAAATGAAACGAACAGCTTTTGGCACCCACAGTGAACGACCTCATTTTATAAATACTGCCTACCACAAAACAGCTTTAGCTTCACACACATACATTTTCAAAGATAAGTTACCCAGCTCCTGATAAAACAGAATGAATACATTTATAAAATATTGAAGATGCTCTCGAGGACAGGAATATTGCTGTCTATACTCTAAGTAGAAACATCAACCAAAAAAATTATAGCACAAAAATCCTTACATTCTAACCACAGAATAGATCGCATTAAATAATATAAAATATTAAAAAAAATGTTTTGAGTCAGATTTGCTGAAAAATAATTTTACATAAACTCTGATTATTTTTTTAAATATTATTTTCATATGGAAAGGAGATTTTACATTTTAACAAGGTTTTATAAGTAGGTTAGTCATGGCAGAACATGACCTTTAATCTCCATTGTTTTTTAAAGTATTTCTTGTTGGATACCTAACACCATATATACATGTAAATGTAGTTGGAGTGCCTGAGTTAACATGAATAATTAAATTCTATTTTTGCAGCTTTCTAGCTTTTAAAACATTCCATAAACAGGTATAAGAATCTTTATGAAAGTCTCCTCTTACATTAAGACTCCATAACCCAAAAGCCTACTTTTAGTCTTTGCTCAAGTCCTGTTTCATTCAGCACATAGCCTGGGAACCATACAGAGATAAATATTACGGAGAGCGGGTGGTCAGGAACTTTAATTCACAGTCCTGCTGTGAACACAATAGATGTCAGTTCCCCTGGGACTGAATGACAAATGAAGCCAGTACCATTAAGGCACACTCTCTGGCAACAAGAAAGTACTGATGTTTCCTGTGTTTTGATATTCTTTGGAGATAGGTACTCTAAACCTATGTGTTGAAGAGCAGAAATTTCTGTTTCATGGATTGGAGTATTAGAGTCAAAACGTTTAGCTCTCATTATGTGATTTTACTCAACATTTCTGCCTTCAGCCATTTTAAATAAAAATACCTCACTAATTCTTACAGAACATCTACAAAATTGCTACTCATTGTTACTATAAGAGGCTAAACCTCTATCACTCATCTCTATGAAGTCAAATGAATTGAATCAAGGTAGTATTGCAAATGTTAATCAATTCCAGATGTGTTAACTAACCTAACCTCCAATCTTTTGGGAAGAGATATTTTACAAGTTGGAAGATGCTTCTAAAATCAGGAATTTTTATATCTTTAAACAAATGAATATACGAGGTTCATACACGATGTATTTCAATCCAAAATTCAGAACTGCTATACAGGATCAGGAAAACACAATTTTGTGACAAATTAATAAAACCAGAAGATATATACGAATAATATACCAGTGTTTATGACTCCTCCTTTCAACTCCTTGGTAAGGATTTAAAACCCATTCACACTTCCTGGTTGAGCAACAGAAGCTTTGCACATGCAGAGAATATGCCAACAATTCTACCATGAAAAACAGCTGCTTTGACAAAGTATCTATATAAACCATTAATATAGACTCACCTATTTCATATGTACATTATGATTCATAGGCATGAAGTCAGGCAATGTCTTAAGTAGACTACAGTTGATGTTAAAATAGATAATTTCTTGAGCAGAGTAAGTTTTTAATTCATCTTTTTTGTCTTCTTCCCAATCTAACAACTTGTCAAAACTTATTATTGTTTCTACACTGACAAAAATCTTTGACAGTTAGATAAAATACTTGACATTTAAAATTACAATGTAAAAATTAGCCTTTTGCTAACTACCTTCTCCCCTATTTTCCTCTTCCAATTCATCCTCTTTCTCAAATATCAGAAATTATGGATTTTTACATATCTTAGTTGCACTTAAAGCAATTAATCAGCTATGTGATGAGTCTCAAAACAGAATTTGTTATAACATTTAGTGTATTTAGAATTCCACTTAAAATACACATACACCCCTATGTGTTTGAAGAGTCGTCATACCCTAGTTTGCCATGTTTTTTCCCATCAAAGAGGCCAGAATTCTTTTCCTGCTGGCATTCTAAAAAGATAAGCTGCATATCTGGCAGTCATTTCTGTAAGTACTATCTAAAATACCCTACAGTGCAGTCATCCTACATTAAAGTTACATCATTAATTCCCCAGAATAAATTAGTATAATGAATAAACAGTCAAACATTTTGAAGCTCTTCACAACTCATTCACAGCATCCTAACTATCCTGAAACCACACTTGAGATCTTCTGTGTCCTGATTTTTAAAAGTTTTTCTTCAAAGCTTTTGAGTTACACCACCACAAGCTGTAAGGCAGTAATAATTCCTACCCTGAGACCTGATCAGAAGTTCATTGAACCAAGAACCTTCGACAGACTTTACTGAGCTTTGAATTGGGTCAGCAATGTTGCCAGCATACCTGGTACCACTGTGGTACATTCCACTATGGTGCATCCTTATTTCTTAATAGCAAAAATTTTTACCATTTTCTTTAACCCTAACAAATAAGTGAACACCTATACTCTGTTTTTGTATGGGGAAGTAAGGGTGTGAGTGTGTGTGTGTAACACAATTTATATTAAAAAGCTACTGTATTTAGAGGCATGACAACAACAGAAATCTCAGCATTTTTTTCTCAAAACTTTTCACAATATTGCCCTAGCTGTCTTTAAATACTAGAGAGAAATGGAATATTTTTCAGACAAATTTTGTTTAAGTTGTTAAGCAAGTCATTCTTTTCACTGGCTGGTATTTTATTTCCCCTTGAAAAAGAACACCTAACAGCCCTTTAAAATGTAGGTTATCTTGAAGATGTTTATCTTAGCAATACATACACACATATGCAAGTTTTAAGTTACTCTAAAAAGTTTGACTGTAAAAAGTAAAAACTCTACCATGAAACATTGTTCAAAATCTAAAATATATCTTTTTATATAAGAAGTTTTTCACTCCACAGGCTAAAAACTGTCATGGGTTTGGTAATCAGTGAAATCAAAATATAGTCCTATATGCCAAGATAAATTCTTGTGTTCTTTCAATACACTACTTAAAAATGAAAAAGAACAGTTATAGATCAGAATTTGAAGTTTATTTCCTTCAGTGGGAAAAAAAAAACAAAAAACCTGTAACCAGTGAAACAAAATTGGAATTGTTAGTATAGCTATAAACATCTATATTGATGTTACTTTTCTTCTGTGAACGTATATAGCTTCTCATTATAATATTAATAGGAATAAGATCACGCACTAACTTCATAACCTTCAAAACACCTGGAGAATTTAGCTCTAGTTTTCAGTGTAAATTTAGGAGATTGCACATATCAAGGCCTATTGTTATTTGTTTTGTTTATTGCAATCTTAAATTAGTTGAATGGTCCAAAAAAATAAAAAACAACCAAATTAAGTATTGAAAAAGCAGCCAAACATATGTTTTGGTTAATCTACAAGTACACCAGTATTTAGTCTCCCACCAATTTTAGGAAAACTACAATTTATTCCCGGGGAAGCCATAAACAGCATCCCTATCAGAATTGGCATTTATAACACTCAGAAATCTTTAATGTTTTATGGGGACACACACAAAAAGGGAGATGGAGTAAGAAATTAGTTCCATACATTACTATCTATATTAAATTTCAGGTGTTCCTAGGAAGCCAAACAATTAGCAGACTCTATGTTTTTCGAATGTTTTAGAAACTGAACTAAGGCATGAAATTATACTTGGAAATTGAAGAGTTTTGAATATACTTCCCTAAATACATTTGTAGACACATATAGAATGTGCCTTGTAGTAATCCATATTCAACCTACATTTAAATATCTTGAAAAAACAGACCACTTTGCTTTTTGGAATAAGCATCTCCCTACTATATCTGTTACAGCAACTGTGACAAGTGAAATTTTGTATTTAAGTAATGGCTTGATACATAGATGAAAACAAAACCAAAAATGTAACTACCTTGAAAGATCATCTGTTTGACCCTTATCCCAAAGGCCATCTGGATTTGCTATTCTAAAATAATGATAATCACATACACAACCTCAAATACTACATTATAGTTTATGCAGAAGAATTCATAGCTATTTAAGATCTTCATGGGAAAAACTCATTGCCTTTTCATGAATAAGGTTCTTCTGGATGCAATTTAGAAAAAAAACAAGCATTTTTCAAATCCATCACTTTTCACAATATATAAATTAACCATTTTCATTATTAAAAAAAAAATATATGACATAACATTCTTCCAGATTGCATTGAATTGCTTTGCCTCTGAAGCAGAGATCTTTAAGATACGCTTCTTGAAGTAGACTTCAGCCTTCTGTTTTTATCAGTATCTTACTTTACCACCATTGTTGTTGATCAAAATGTTTCTGTCACTTGAACCCTTTAGATAAAAAAGTCAAGTAGATATCCAGGTTTTCTTCTAACAGAATGCAATTTACATTTTCAATATTCACTAGTTAGAACAAAAAAATAATTTCAAACCTCTCTTTTTTTTAAGAAGCATTCATTAAAACTTCACAAAGTAGAAAATTTAAGAATATAAACTGAATAATCTGAAAAGAAATAGCACTCAAATTGGAGTAATTATTGTTCTTTAAATGGATTTACAAATATGTTTTTTTAAATAATGAGCTATGATTTTCAATATTCACTTAATGTTCACCGCATGAACTCGACAATAAGTAACAGCCCACATTTATGATTTGCAACTTCAATCATTCCCTAAGCATTATTACTTGATGCAATATTCACTAATATTAAACAACTTCACTTGAATTAGACTGATTTTACATTGGTTTGAGTTACATGTGTTATGTAGATTTAAAAATCACTATTATACACGTTTTGACTTTCTTAATCTTTATTACAGCTTCTAACTGCTGACTTTGTAAAGTTTTAAATACAATCTTTATTAGATTAACATATATGGAAAATACACAAATAAAATTTTAAAAGTGCCAGAAATTGAAACAGTACTTTTTTACAAAACTGGAAAATGGCAGACACTGCTAGTTGAAGGATCTTCAAAAGATAACAAAATCCAAGATTGAAATGCAGGTTCACTTCTTCCCCCCTACTTTTATTGATGGTAATAACTGATTAACTTGCATGTATGTATACTCCAATTCAGTTGTTATTTCTGAACAGTCCATTGCCCTTCTGCTATCAACTAAGCATAGTTTCACAAGGGCTTCTATCAACAACTTTTGGCACAACAGTGTAGATATTTTCATTATCTCAATACACTAAAAATAGTATGGCATATAAAACACCTAAACAAAACCAAACTAAAAAATCTGAAACAAATTGCAGGTCACCACCCTACACAAATATGGTGTGCACTATAAATATTAAATATCACACTTATTCATATCCAACTCACCTACTCCTTTATTGCAGAACTATCATCCTTGTATTTAGGTTATAAAGTTTTCTCTGAAAACTAGCATTTTTCTTTTAATAACATTCAAAAAACATTTTTCCAATTGAATTTTTTTGTAGCTATATTTGATTCTCATCTTTTTCCCTTAGCACAACCTGACAGATATGTAAATCCCACAGCTTTCTATATTTGTTTTTAGAGAGATGATCAAGTTTATTCTCAGAATTTTAAAACCTGTGGTGAGAAAGTATCTAGCTCAGAAATACTAATTACACTTAGAAATACTAATTGGGATTCATATCTGATTTTAATAATAGGGGAACAAAACTAAATGCAAGGTGATTAACATGTATTTGTTTCTTTCAAACTGTAAACTTTCATTTAATTTTATGCAGAACAATGCAGAGCTAAAAGATTCATGCATAACAGCCAAATGAAACATGATACAAAGAGAAACCATTTACAAGCATCGGAAATATTGATGGATATAAGGCCCTGCAACTTCAAGTCATTCCACTGCTTCCTGTGGTATGTACAAATTATATTTACCTTGGTTCTGATGTCATAATTCTTTGGATACTAGTTACTGAACTGTATAGAAACAGAGTTAATATTTTTAGTACATGCAGTTAAAATGGTAGCAGAACTGATTCCCCCACTGACTGAATGCTCTGAAAAAAACGTTCAGAAGAGTATCTGTGCTCAGAGTTCAGAAGCTTGAACAACACTTACTAGTGTAATTCAATTCATCTTAAGAATGCACAGCATAAACTTTTTAGTGATTTTTCCCAGAGGCAATACTGCCAAAAATAAAAACCAAGGATTTCTCTCAGCTGCCTAACCGTTTAATATTTATTTGAGTTCTTACATATTCCCATCTACACATTCTCAGGAGGCAACTCTACCATCTTCCCCAACAGCATTATCAAAATTCTCAGGCTGTCTCTCATCTGTCACCTTTCTTTCTTTCTTCCTCTGCATATACTCTTTCATTAAACTCCACTGCTTCTTTCCTAAGTGTGTTCTCCTTTGTCATTCTTTCTGCTGAAATTCTCATCCCTCTGTCAGTCTGTGTTGAAAAGGACATTTCCTGGTTTGTTTTCTCTGGTTCATTCAAAAATCCTCCTTCAGCTATTTCCCCAACTATATCTTTTAGAAGTTTTTAATTTGCTTGCATTTCCTGCCATACCCAGTCAAAGGAGCTAACAAACCGTTCTGTGGTATAATCTCATTACATTTTCTCTCTGCATAACATTCCTAAAGTGTTCTTTAAAACGAGGCTCCCAAGGCTTCCAACGGTCTCCTCCCTCCGTAGTGAAAGACCAGGGAGTCAGCCAACAGACTGACTTCACCTGGACGTACCAAAATCAATGTCTCTAAAACCATACTCCTCAGGACCTCCTTCTCATGTGATTTTAAAGCATCAAATTACTTTAATTTGGAATAAATCACTATGAAATTATTGGAACATTTTCAGTGTAAAAATAGGCATTCCAATTTTCAATTCCTTTTAGATACTTTTTCTTTCCTTTTCGCCTTCATAACATTCAAATTTTAATGGCAAACTAGATTACCATAATGAACTTTAGAAAGAACAACACATTACCATTACTATGGGCTGTTTCAAAGTATCAAAATAATTCAAGACAAAATTTCATAATACCAAAGATTTTGTGCCTTACAGTTGTAAGTCTTCTCAAAGAGTCTATGCATGTCCCATCACTATTCCATGGTATTCACAAATTACAGTACGTACAGCTGAGATGCTGCTTCATTAATACTAGTGTGTTACCTTAAAAAAAAAAAAAGGTATTTACAGTTTTTAGGAATATTGTCTGGCACTGACTATAAATCTAAAGCCTCTGAAAAGACACTAGAATTTTCTATAAATACTTTACTTTTCCCTAGTGACTGCTATAGGGGATTTGTGACATTTTGTGGCAATAACAATGCCAGTGAAGAACAGCGGGAGACAGGACAGGAAAGAGTTTTGGTACCTGAATATGGAGCTAGCTACAGAATCCATCTCACCTCAGACATGTTTCAGAGATGAATAACAGGGATGATAGAGCAGTCAAGCCTACAAGCACCTATTCGACAGAACCTTTGTTGGCTCAAAAAGAAAAAATCTTTTGAAGAAACTTTATTAGGGGAGAAGAAAGGAAATTGAAACCTAAGACATTGTAGATACTACTAGAAAAAAAGGCAGACCCCTTAGTATTTGGTTTTTTCCATGAAAAGAAAAACAATTCTTTCAATGGATAAAAGGTTGCAGAAGGAATAGGAAGATGAAGTGATGGAATAAAACTTTTTTCCTTTTAACAGTATTTTACAGACAGCCATCCAGAAATGCTTCTGGATGTCTCAATCCTTCCCCACAGTATTTTAATTCTAAGAAAACATTTGGTTACTTATAAACAGATAACTAATGGGTACTCAGCTGCAACTTTCAGTAGGACTGCTTCCCTTTAAAAATTATGAATTTTTGTTTAACAGGAAAGCCAGACAGTGTCTATCAGAGTAAGCAAATTAAAACAAGTCAACTAAATCCTGTGAACACTTCAGCTGGTTCACCTAACACAGATCAGCTGATGACAATGCTCTAATAAATAGTTCATTAATACAAAACGTTCCACAATTGGACTGTGAGAATCCCACCAAAAGCTGATTAACTCTCACATCTATGACAAATTTCAGGAAACGAGGGGGGGGGAAGTCAATTAATAACTTTAACAGCTCTTCAGGCAGAATAAGAAAAACACTTTTTGCCTTTGTTACCAATTACATAGCATCCTGAAATGCTTAGCATTTACTGTCCTAGAGAATTTATTACCCTTCAAGCAGAACTTTAAATTGAGACAGATACTAATGTCTCTCAAATAGACAGTAATGCTGGGTAAGTCAACTTAAAAGATCTGAACCACCATCCTGGTTTATCAGAGTCTCTAACCCATTTAGAGCCTTTGCAGTGTTCCATTGTTGGTTGAGAGGTCGCTGTATGAAGTTTTATCTGCATACACAGATGTGCTGTAGTGGCTTTCTGCAGTCACGTGAAGGTGACTTTTTCTGCTTTACTGTTGAACACAGCAAAAACACTGGCGTACCAATACATGCAACAGCTGTTAAGTGCTCAACAACTTAAATACACCAGCATTTCGTACTAGTTACATAACAGAGGCTTCCTGACAGCAAGTTCTAACCTATTTTATTTATCAGACCAAGAAATCAGGAGAAATCTATGCACCAACCATGACTGAATTTAATACCTGAGTGTATGTGAATTGGTTAAGGCACAATAAGGCAACTGTATAGAGACCGGAATCACAGAATCACAGAATATCTTCTCAGTCAGCATTTTAGCTACTGGAAATAAATTGGAATAAGACAAGCACCATCAGTTTAGTTTAAGAACGTGCTCCAGAAAGCACAAAAGATGATTAAAAAAGCAAAGCAACAGAACAACTAGTTCACTGTGTCCAGAGAAATCTCTATGATAATGTTACTCTTCCATTAATTGCTAGGTCTTGCTCTAGAAAACACAGTAGTTAACAGAATGAAAACACCATTTTTCCTTCTAAGCAGCCCTTCAAAGCTGAAAACAATGGAGAAAAATCACACTTCTTTGTTTTTGTTGCAAATATAACTACTAGTAGCAGATAGCCTCGTCTTTGCCAGACAGCTGAGAGTTCATAGAACAAGTGTCCCAGGGGGCTGCATAATCTCCATCCATAAAAGACACTCCAAATTTGCCTGGAGGAGCACCTCCTCTGGCCAACACTGAAGACTGAACAACAGGCTGGACTTGGGAGCTTCAGAAGTCCCTGCCTACCTACATCAGTCTAGGATTCATCAGCTGTGATGATCATTCCAAGTAGTTTATGCTACTCTGCCAATCTCTGCCAATATCCACCATGTTTGTAGTGCTTTTGCCACTTCCCCTTCCCCCTACTTGAGGGGAATCGGGTACAAGATTTTCCTCATACTGATGCAGAAACAAGTCAGAAATAATTCATCTACATATAGAGAACTTACAGACAGGCTCTTCCCACAGCTCAAGCTTAGACCTAAGTTTCTGTTTCAATTTTTTGAATGAGACTGTCCGGTAACATAAAAAGCCTGCAGAAAGACAACTTCTAATTAAATACCTAAGCTAATAACTCATTAATACTTAGAAAGCTTTGGAAAGAAGTGCTGTTTTATCCATTATCTTGAAAACTATACACCAACCTGAAATCTAATTTGCAAATACTCCTGAAGGCCTCTAATCTTTTTCAAAAAGTTTTAGAAATTCATTGTTAAGAATCTCCTTCACCTACAATAGCATTTCAGAAACATCAAGTCACAGACATTACTGGAAAAAAAAAAAAAAATAGAGTTGTATCAAACACTTCCATACTGGAAAAGCCACTCAGCTACCTAGTGTGTTTGGTTTTTTTACTTCAGCTCTGTGGGTCTTTCCAGCAGCTTCTGGAGCTTCAGCTGTTCTCTATAAATTATTTCCTTCAAGAGGGAAACTAACAGTTTCATCGTGGAAAACAGTATGGCTAAACAAACTAAATAAATTGGAACAGTATAAATAGAATAAAAACTGCTGAACACAGATTTGGTGACAAATGACAACTAGGCAACACAATGAAACCCTTAAAAACAATGTTTTCCCTGGCCTAACATTTAATTAACCTCTAAAAGTTCCCCAGTTTCAATTAACTAATGGGTAACAACAAGTCATTATGCCATGAGAATTTCCTTCTGCTCTGAAGTATCACATACTGGTAATAAGTACTGCAGTTTTCCCGTATGAAAGCACAATGTGAATTAAAAGAACAAGCTCTTTGCGTCTTTGTGTTCTCCTTCTGTAGCATTAGGTAATCAGACATCAATTTATTCTTCCACAACTGTATGCATCAATTGTTTTCATTAAAATATATTTCCACCAGAGACTTTCTTTTTAGATTATATTAAAGGGTAAGAATGCTTTATTTCATCTCCTCTGTTTGCTCTAAACTCTAGGGGAATCACTGACTATAACAGAAAACATAAAATCAGAGTGCAGAAAGCACTGCCTACTTCATCTTCTTCAATGATAAGCCTCCTTTCAATAAAATAGTAATCAAAGAGATTAGTGGGGTTTTTCTGGTTAAACATACAGAATCAGAGAATCGTAGGGGTTGGGAGGGACCTCAGGAGATCATCTAGAGCAACTCCTCTGCCAAAGCAGGTTCCCTACACCAGGTTGCACAGGAAAGTGTCCAGGTGAGTTTTGAACATCTCCAGAGATGGAGACTCCACATCCACTCTGGGCAGCCTGTTCAAGTGCTCTGGCACCCTCACAGTAAAGTTTTTTCCTTAAGTTTGTGTGGAACTTCTGGTGTTCCAGTTCTTGTCTGTTGCCCCTTGTCCTGTCACTGGGCACCACCAAAAAGAGCCTGGCCCCATCTGTTTGGCCACCACACTTCAGATATTTATAGACTTTGAGAAGATCCCCTCTCAGTCTTCTCTTCTCCAGACTGAATAGTCCCAGCTCTCTCAGCCTCTCCTCATACAGGAGATGCTCCAGGCACCTCATCATCTTTGTGGCCCTCAGCTGGACTCTCTCCAGAAGATCCCTGTCCCTCTTGAACTGAGGAGCCCAGAACCGGACACAGCATTCCAGATGTGGCCTCACCACGGCAGAGTAGAGGGGGAGGAGAACCTCCCTTGACCTGCTGGCCACAACCTTTTTAATGCACACCAGGATACTGTTGGCCTTCTTTGCCAGAAGAACACACTGCTGGCTCATGGCCACCTGCTGTCCACCAGGACACTCTGGTCTTTTTCCTCAGAGCTCCTCTCCAGCAGGTCAGCCCTTAACCTGTACTGGTGCATGCGGTTATTCCTCCCCAGATGAAGGACTCTGCACTTGCTTTTGTTGAACCTCATCAGGCTCCTTTCTGCCCAACTCTCCAGCACATTCAGGTCTCACTGAATGGCAGCACAACCTTCTGGTGTGCCAGCCTTTCCTCCCAACCTCGTATCATCAGCAAACTTGCTGAGGGTGGACTCTATCCCCACATCCAGGTCATTGATGAAGACGTTAAACAAGACCGGACCCAGTACTGACCCCTGGGGAACACCGCTAGTTACAGGCCTCCAACTAGATTCTGCACCACTGATTGCAACCCTCTGAGCTTTGCCAGTCACCCAGTTCTCAATCCACCTTACTGTTCACTCATCTATCCCATACCTTCTAAGCTTTGTTGCAAGGATGTTGTGGGAGATAGTATCAAAAGCCTTGCTGAAATCAAGGTAGACAACATCCACTGCTCTTCTCTCACCTACCCAGCTGGTGATGACATCATAGAAGGCTACCAGATTGGTCAAGCATGTTTTCCCCTTAGAGAATCCATGTTGACTACTCCTGATAACCTTCTTTCCTTCCATGGTAAAAAGAATAAATGGTAAAAAGAATAAATTGCTTCATCAATATGACCAAGATTCAGGCAAGAAGTCTCCAGGTACATAACCTGCAGCACTATTTCCATGTAAATTTGAGGCTTCAGAACTTGAAAGTTTATTTTTAAAGCCAGTTGAAATAGGCAAACACACCTCATCTAAAGTATTTAGCAAACTTTGGGAAAGGATAGATAACTTGCTACTACTGATGCATCCTTGAAATGATCTTATCACTTTCCACCCCCACCATCTTCCCAAATGTTACTGTCTTTATCTTTAAAAACTGACAGAGAAGTTGGGAGGAGGAAGGGAAAGAGGGAGGAGAAAGAAAAAAGGTAAAAAAACCCCAAACAAATAAACAAAAAACCCTCAATTTTTTTATGAACTTAATAAAGTTTGTTGCAGCATTAAAAAAAAAAAAAGTTAAAGAGGTTTTGACCTCTTCTTTTGACAATATATAAAAGATCAACTATAACTTAAATGTTTTACGACAGGTTGCATTTCATAGGAGATGACCATATAGTGCAGGGATGAAGCAATCTACAGGCATTCATGCAGATATTTTGTTCCCCAAAGGTAAAATCAATATACTATTTACCAGAAACCTTTACAGAAATAGGGGTAAAAGGTGGACAGTCATACAGCATGGTATAGTGTCAAATAAAAGTTTTTTTTTTTCCCCCAGAATACAGCTTTCTAATTTTTTTTTCTGCTCAGATAACACCACTGAGTGAAGGAAGGCAGAGCGTTATCATTTGACTCTTACCATATTATCACTGCCAACTAATTTTGAACACCTTAGAGTAACATTAAAGATCACTTTCCTTTTACTCTTTTGGAATCAAATGAGCAAGTTAAACTTGGTGAATGCTACAACTAGAAAAGAAACCCTAAAAGGGAGGAACTCATTCAATAAAGACAGGGAAAGGGATACAATGTAGATTATTTGTCTGTTACATATTTTACAAATATTCAACCCAGACTTGCACTTTAAACATTTTTAAAGAAAGGCAAAAAGGAACCTGTTATCTAACCAGAAACTACATTGCAACATTGAAAAATACAATTCACTCATAGAACCAAATAAAAATAAAGACATAGTGAAAAAAAAAAAAAAATGCACTAACCAAATAAAGACATAGACATAGAAAAAAATGAGCTGCATGGACCAATTTTTATTCTTCCTTTTTCCTCCCCTGAAGTAAATAAACTAGTTCCATAAATACCAGATCATAATTTTCCATTTCACACATCTTCAATCATAACTTAACAAAAAGTATAATATTTTTGTTCAATTTTAAGTGCACATACTGAAGATCTCAAGTACACACTCAGGTGCCCTGTATAAAGATCAGTACATGCAGTAGCAAAGCATCTCCTCCAAAGTCATATCTATGTTTGCAAGTTAAGCCTTCATAACCTCCCATCACTCAAATTAAGGGCCATCCCCTTTTCTGCACATTCTGTGAGTAACTGCTGTTGTATTAGTTTCAGATTACCTTAAAACCTGCCAGACTAAAACTGATTTAAAGAACACACATTTGGGTAGAAGCTGAGAGAGCTGGGATTGTTCACCCTGGTGAAAAGAAAGCTCAGGGGATTTAATCTGTCTGTCTAAAAACCTGATGCTGGAAACTAAAGAAGACAGAGAGAGACTCTTGTCAGTAGTGCCCAGTCACAGGTCAACAGACACAAACTGAAATACAGCAAAATTCACGTAAACATAAGAAAAAGCTTTGACATGGTGTCATCGGTACCCCCCTGCTCCTGACCCCTGCACAGACTCCTGTCTGTCTCTATCGTATTGGGTGACATGCCGTAGGATCAAATACTGTAACAGGCTCTGCCTGGGCTGGTTGTGGAATCTCCATCCTTGAGGATGCTCAAAACCTAATGAGACACAGTCCTCATAAACATGCTCTACTTGACCCTGCTCCCTGCAGGGAGATTGAACTAGATGATCTCCAGAGATTCTTTCCAACAGAAAATATTCTACAATTCTGTGATTAAAAGCAAATCTAAAATTACTTCAAACATTGTACTTCTAGTTGGAAAAAAAGTATTCATACTTTGTTTCACTGGAGCAGATATTCCAGAATTCACAGAATCACAGAATGATTTGGGTTGGAAGGGACATTAAAGATCACCTAGTTCCAACCCCCCTGCTATCAGCAGGGACAACTTCCAATAGACCAGGTTGTTCAAAGCCTCATCCAACCTCACTTTGAACACTTCCAGGGAGGGGGCATCCACAACCTCCACCAGTGTCTCAAGACCCTCACAATCAAGAATTCCTTCCTAATACTTAATCTAAACCTACCCTCTTCCAGTTTAAAGCCATTACCCCTTGTTCTATCATTAACTGCCCTTATAAAAAGTCCCTCCCCAGCTTTCTTGTAGGTCCCCTTCAGGTATTGGAAGGTTGCTATAAGATCTCCCCTAAGTCTTCTCTTCTCCAGGCTGAACAGCCCCAACTCCCTCAGCCTGTCCTCACAGCAGAGGTGCTCCAGCCCTTGGATCATCATCATAGCCCTCCTCTGGACTTGTTCTAGCAGGTCCATGTCTTTCTTGTGTTGGGGCCTCCAGAACTGGACGAAGTACTCCAGGTGGGGCCTTATGAGAGCAGAGTAGAGGGGCAGAATCACCTCCCTCAACTTCCTGGCCACACTTCTCTTGATGCAGCCCAGGATACGGTTGGTTTTCTGGGCTGCAAGCACACATTGTCAGCTCATGTTGAGCTTCTCATCTACCACCACCCCCAAGTCCTTCTCTTTGGAGCTGAAGTCGTCTTGCACAAGCCCTGGTAGATGACATCAGTTGCTTTAGCCTTATCCATCAACATTGTGACCACTTCATAAAAGGCCACCAGATTGGTCAGGCACTATTTGCCCTTGGTGAAGCCTTGCTGGTTGTCACCAATCACCTTCTCATTCTCCATGTGCCCTAGCGTAGTTTCTATGAGGATCTGCTCCATGATCTTGCCTGGCACTGAGGTGAGACTGACCGGCCTGTAGTTCCCTTCATCTTCCTTGTTCCCCTTTTTAAAAATGGGGGTTATGTTCCCCTTTTTCCAGTCTGCCATGACTTCTCAAATATGATGGATAGAGGTTTTGCAACTTCTTTCACCAGTTTCCTCAGGACCCACAGATACTTCACATCAGGTCCCATGGACTTGTGCACCTTCAGGTTCCTTAGTGCTCGAACCTGATCTTCTCCTACAATGGGCAGTTTTTCATTCTCCTGGATCCTTCCTTGTATTTCTAGGACTTGGGCAATATGGCACTAGCCCTTGCTGGTAAAGACTGAAGCAAAAAAGTCATTGAGCACCTCAGCCTTCTCTATGTCCTGGGTGACCAGGTCTCCCATTGCCTTCTGGAGAAGGCCCATATTTTCCCTAGTTTTCCTTTTCTTCCCAACATACCTGTAGAAGCTTTTTTGATGCCCTTGACATCTCTGGTCAAATTTAATTCTGTCAGGGCCTTGCTGAACCCTATTTTTTCTGGTCTTATCATAAAGCATTACAAATATCATGCTATATATCAAAGAAAAAATGATACTTTTCTCCTAGAGACAAGATCTTAAGACACTCAAGGTTTATGTAAGGAATTACAGTGATATAGGAATTGCACTCTTTCCAGGTTCTTTGCACTGCACAGGTATCAACTGGCATACATCTGCTGCTCAGAATATCAGCAGTAGCAGAAAAAGGTAAGAACGTATCTTATTTTTAGGGGAAATATATACGGAGAGAGAAATCCTATCCCCTCCTGTCAGAATTCTCTGCCTCTAGATAATCCAAGTAAAACATTCCTTGCAGCCCCTAGAGTAGTAGTGAACCTTTATCTTCAGAGAGGGGAAAGAGTTGCTACATATCTGTAGAAATGGATGAGGAAAAGTTTTGCTGAGGGAAAGGACTAGAATTTCATAACTGGTCAAAAAGAATTATTCACAGTTTTCCATCAAAACAAATGGGAGGGAGGGTCAGAAAGAAAGAAAAAGAGGAAAAAAAAAAGTCAGACAACTGTCTTATGAGTTATACAATCAGAAAATACAAACTACTCCAAAAACAAGGTTGCTGTAAATCAACAGTGCTGCAAACTTAGAAATCTCACATTACACGCATGTGAAAAAAATGTCTGAATGCCAAAACATGACAGAAATATTGAAAGCAAAGATTAGTCATATGTTTGAAAACTCTCTGTATTCAAATTGTTATATTCACAGAAAATTACAGCAGGCCTTGGCACAAGTGCTCAGAAAGCTAGGAAGTGCAGAGAGAGTCATTGCAATGTTTCCCAACAGACTAAGAACAAACAAGAAAAATTTTTCTTTGCAGAAAATCTCTCCACTATATTAACCCAAAAAATGCATTTCCACACAGGAAAAAACATTTTTGTAGGTTTACTAAACAAAAAGCTTGTGGTTCATGAGTAAAGGCACCAAAATAAAATAAAATAAAATAAAATAAAATAAAATAAAATAAAATAAAATAAAATAAAATAAAATAAAATAAAATAAAATAAAATAAAATAAACCACTCAGAGTGAATTCTGAGGAACAAGCACTGAAGAAAGTGGACATATATCTAATACCATTAGTGGAAAGCCAATAAAATATCAGGGAAAGGAATTAACAGTGTGAGGAACAAGCCTCGACTCTGTCACTTTACAAACTGCAAGTTAGAGACAGTGAGGACAGAAAGGAAAGAAAAATATAAAGTGCAATAATTTTCAGTACTGAAAACACAGAAGAAAAGAAAGAAGCAGAGAACAGAGAAAAGAAAAAACTAACTAGACCTTGCAGGCTTCTTTTTGAGGTTTTCTTTGGCCTGAGTTCACAGGGTTTTTTTCGCTCCCTACCAGTTTTGGTGTATAAAGGAAGGGTAAAGGCAATATGGAGAAACAACTTAAGCTCTATGTGACATGCTTCCAGAAATCAAGGTTTACTTCATTCATTATAAGATTTTGGAAAGGCCGCTAGCATTTTGAGTCAATGTCAAGCAGAATTTTGTATGTACACAAACAAAAATTCACGTTACCATTATTTGTTATCTGGGTTTTCACTAAATTCTAGATTCACAGATTTAGCAGTCCCTTAGCAAACAGATGGACCAAGAAGAGCTTTACTTCATAACTTAGGAAGCATATGCAAGAGAAGCATGAAAGTTTCAATCTACTTACCAAGCATCCAAAACATGATTACAGCATTCACTGACCAATCATTTAGAAATCAAATGACATCTAAAATGAATTGCATGCATATATGGCAACTTAATACTGTTGTTATGACTTGACAAGAAACATCATCTTCAGGAAGACATTTCTAGTTTAAAAATAAGGTGGAGATAAAAAAGTTCTCAACCTTTCAGTGAAGTGTCATAGCAATCAACAGTCGTAACAGCAGACGTTCCTCAAGCTTGTGCACAAGTGGGGTGATGTCAAAGCTGACATATGCTCTTCCCACCCATTTTTTCCATGACAGCAATGAAAGAACTCATCAGGCCAACTGTGACTTAATGTTGAGATTTGAAACCATTTGTAAGGAAAGTAAAATATAACAAGGGACAGTAAATCTTACATATTACAGCTATGTAACTCAAAATTAAAATAAGCATTTTGCCTCAGAGTGCACATACATGAGTGAATGGAAAATAGCAACCCTGTATTTAACAGTTGTCCATTAAAGTATGTAACAGTAATGAAAGACAGAGATTTATGGACAATATTGTGGATGAAAATCTTTCCACCACTGCACACTTAGCATAGTTTCTCCTACAAAATACTTGTAGACTCTTATTAAATATCTACCAATACTCATTCTGCTCTTGAATACCACTCATTATGTAGTAGTAGTGCTGATCAAGTCGTTGCAGAATTTTCAGCTATATATTAGGCAGACAAGTCAAGTAAACATCAAAATTATCTTGATTTAGGAATATGCTCTTCAGTTTTCAACTGGCTGTGTGCTTTTAACTTCCTCTAATACTCCTGAAAAATCTCTCTCTTGGTGCTTTGAGTAAGCATACCCACTGAAAAACTCTTTTTGAACTACTAACAGAAAGAAGACATGTCTGCTTTAAGAACTGTAATCACAAAAAGGGAAAAAAGAAAAACCAACAAAAACCAACCAAACTATAAGTGACAAAGTGTTGAAATATACACTAATAAACTCTCCGAATAAAGAAATAACACCTCTCTACTGATTAAATCTTTCATTATACTTGTTATTTCACAGACTAAGTCATCAAATTCATCCAATACTATTGCAAAGTGTTTAATAAGTGACATAGAACTTACAGGAGGAAAAGAACTTATATACACACAGCTTAATAAAAATTCTGAATAAGTTAAGAAAACATTCCAAATAATGTTTTCTTTGCATAGGTGTATGAAGGTAAGCAAAAAGAAAAAATGGCATGCAAAACAAACAAAAAGAGTAGTGCTTGAAAGGGCATAATCAAAGCTTAGTTAATTTTGCCAGTGATTAAATCAAATTTGATGTAACATTTAGGAAATTAAATCTTGCAAGTATTTTACTGTAGCTGTCTTATCTTATTCTAGTGTTATATCCTATCAGGAATCAGCAAAACACATGCTATCTTTGACTATCTTATCCAGGTGTACACTGAATCTGTCTAGGTGGAGCCTAGATATTTTATAGGAACGCTTGTGCCTGTGCTGAAGTTGGTCAAAAAAAACCCCCAAAACAACAACAAAAAAAAAAAACCCCAAACCAAAGGCAACAGAACCATTATAAGCAGAGATTTGCTATAGCTCAGGTAACAAATAAGGAGTATACCCAAAAATCTGAAATACTCCCTTATCCTAGGGAAATGTTTCATTGTTGACAGGTTTTTGTAGATCCTTTCCTCCTCTTGTTAGCATCTGTATTACTATTATTCAGCCCTTTCCCCAAGCATTCAATACCTCCCAAAAGAATGAGAAATTCTAACCATTTGATTACAAATGAAACCCCAAATGACACCTAAACCTTTAAGTCACCACCTATTTTGTAACTGATCACATTCAAGCAGCAACACAAATTACAGTTTGCAAACCTCAATAGTCAACTTCCTTCAAAATCCCTTCAACTTGTTGACCCTAGGAATGCAGGATGAGCAGTATCACTAAAACAATTTCCTCTCTTTGGTGACCAGGAATAGGACACGAGGAAATTGAATGAAGCTGCATCAGGGGAAGTTCAGATTCAATATTAAGAAAAGGTTCTTCACTGAGAGTGTGGTTGGTCACTGGGACAGGCTCTCCAGGGAAGTGATCACAACGTTAACCCTGTCATTGTTTAAGGAGCATCTGGATGATGCTTTTAGTCATGTAGTTTAGTTTTCTAAACTGCAAGGAGCAAGGAGTTGGATTTGATGACCCTTATGAGTTCACTCCAACTTAAGTTATTCTATGATTCTATATTTAATATCTTCGTTAATGACCTGGATGATGGGGTAAATGCACCTCAGCAAGTTCTCTGGTGACTGAGGGGAGGGGTTCACACCAGGGGATGTGGTTAGGCTTCAGAGGGATCACAACTGACTAGAAAAGTGGCCTGATAAATCCCAAGAAAAATCAACAAAAGAATGCAAAATACTGTAACTGGGACAGAATAGTCCCGTGCAACAGTCCAGTGTGAACTGATCAGAAATCAGCTTTGCACAAGAGGACATGCAGGGTACAATTTGAATATAAGACAAAAATTAATCTTTGCAGATTCTGAATACTAAGGGCATACCAGACTGCACTAGCTACAGCAGAACCAGCAAGTAGAGGAAAATTATTATTCTAATCCACATCTGCCAGACCACATCTTGAGTCCTATATTCCATTTTATGCTCCCCAGTATAAGACATTGGTACAGTGGACAGCCAGCAAGACAGTTTGGGGCTAGAGTGTGGGATGTGTAAGGAGTGGCTGCAAGAAATAGATCTGTGCAGTCTCCAAAGGAGAAAGCTAAGGGGAGATCATATTGCTATACTCAACTATTTAAAAACAGAGCCAGGTTTGCTGGCAAGTGCACAGCAAAAAGATGAGTGTCAATGGATGTAAACTGAAGCAAAGGAAATTCCATTTCAATAAAAGCAAAAAATTGTTCACAGTAAGGGTCATCAAAAACTGAAACAGGTTGCCCAAAAAGACAGATCAGTCTTGAAAATATGCAGAATAAGTGGACAAGGCTCAGAGTAGTACATGTATCTTCAAAACCACCACTGCTCTGGGCAGGCAGCTGAATCAGATCAATTCCAGATGGTATAGAAAACATATGGAATAAGGGGTGGAGATTGTACTAGGTTTGTCTAGGATGGAGTTAACTTTCTTCAGAGCATCTCTTAGGGTGTTGTGCTTTGTATCTGTGGCTAAAACAGCATTGGTAACACACCAACATTTTACGTATTGCTGAACTGCGCTAGCATAGCATCAAGTCAGTAGGTTGGGGGTGAGCAAGAGGCTGGGAGGGCGCACAACCAGGACAGCTGACCCATACTGACCATAACACACAATGTCATGGTCAGAAATAAAAGCTCAGGGAAAGGAGGAGGAAGGGGGACATTCGTGGCTATGGCATTCACTGTGTGTGCAGAGCCTGCCTTCCAGGAAGTGGCTGGACATCTGCCTGACTATGGGAATTAGTGAATTTATTTTTTTACTTTGCTTAAGAATCAAGTTTGCTTTCCCTATTAAACTATCATTATCTCAATCCATGAGTAAGCTTGCCTTCCTTCTATTTTCTCCTTATTCCACATGAGACAGAAGTGAGCAAGATGCTAGGATGGTGTTTGGTTGTTGGCGGAGGTCAACCCACCACAGGTGCCCTTCAACTCGAATGACTCTGATTCTATGATATTTCTTCATATGTGTTTCTCACGTTTTTTGGCTTCAAAAAGCGCTTCATAATGTTGCAAGGAAGAAAAAGATTGGACTGTCCCAAATTTTATCAAGTTTTTTTTCTGTGAAAAGTATGACTAATTCAGTACTGGCCGATATCCCAGGAGGGCCACGGATCAACCGCTACCACAAGCCAAGAATCTATACATTTATCTTCCTATCTCTTACATCAATACTCACTTAAAAGTGAGAGGACAGAGGAACAATCTCAAAGAAGATGGAGCACAACTGAGGAGAATTATTAGATGACACACCATACTCTAAGTTTCTGAGTGGGTATGTGTGAATGTTGCCATATTTTAAAAAATTAAAGCAATTTTATTCTTGTGGGTGTTCTCAGAAGATAGCTGAGCAACTGCTGTAATACGACAGCCAAACAAAAAAAGTTGCCAGATGCACTGGTTTTACCCTCCTCCCAAGGAGGTAAATAATTGAAGAATAAGCCAGTAAGGCAAATCACAAAATTTGATGGTTAAGATTTAGGGATTCTTTTTTATTTTTGGTTGGGAATATTGGGGTGGATTCTTCCCCCCTTTTTCTTATAAATAAGCGATAAACTATTCTCTCTCATGCAGGGATGAAAACAAGGGTAGACTAACGGGTTGCATTGCTTCTGAGAAGTCTAATGAGCTGCTACAAATGCCTCAGACATAGAACAGAATGTGTGAAAATGGAAAAAACTCTAACAAGCATGTTTATTTTATAAATTTTGATAGACATGCTGCATTTATACTAGTGAAATGGGGAAAGTTGGAAAGTAAAGGCAGCAATGGACAACACAGGTACACTTACTTAACTTGAAATACTTTCCAGACAGGCTTTTTGGGACTTTTGGATTTTAAACCTTCTCTTTCCAGTAGACCATCACATGCTATTAACACTATGATCTAATTTTATAAGCAGGAAAATGCTGCTAATGGCCTTGCTCATAGACATCTGTAGAAAATCAAATGTTTGCAGGTTTATGTTGCCACTTCTGATTTTATAGGCAAACTACAAATTCTCCCATTTTCATGGAAGTTTGTTTTGCATTACCTAAATAACCATGCAAGATTGTATAGCACAAGCACATGCAAATAATTCACGATTTGCTAAATTTGCAATTGAACAACAAGAAAAAAAATCATAAACATTCATAAGAGAAAAGGCTACATTACAATAGATGACAATAATAGAGAAAAAACTTAGTGATGTAAGAATGAAAATAATTGGGGAGGGGGTTTTTAAAACCATATTATGAAAAAATTGATATAACAAAGAGCTTAATAAAACAACATTCACTTACATTGAGTTCAAATAACGTAGAACATATCCAACCTGAATTCAATAAAAAAAAAATCTGCATCAATAAAGTGGGCCTTTTTTTTCCATTATAATTGTTGTTATCACTATTATTATATTTGTTCTTCCTGGACAAAACACTCAAGATCTTGTCTGTTTGATACAGAGAGATGAACCGTTAATTAAGAATCCTAAATTCCATTAATAATGACAACTATCAAGACCCAGTTCACAGATGCCAAGGTATGCTAGTAAAAATTAAAGTGACAGATGAGTTATATTATAATGGATTACATATGGTATCCAGCTTTTCTAATTAAGAAGTGAACTGTGATGCCATCAGGTTATTTTTATAGAGGACAGTGGGAGTAGGTTATATTCCTGATTAAGAAATCTAAAATAAGCAAAGTAAGAAAGGGACACCTTATGAATTAAAATGTTTAAAGAGCAATATAATGCATGAAAAGAAAATTAATGTGCTCTAGACACTACAGTGATACCAACCCATGTTCTCCCTTTAGCATTTTGACCTGGTTATTTCGAGATTATACATTGATATAGATTAAACTGTCAACCTAAAGTAGCAGCTATCTCTAACTTAGAATTTATCATAATAGTAAGGAGCAGAACTTTTAATCAGGTTTTAGAGTTGTATTTCTCCTGGTTTGTGGTGGGGAGTTTTGCTTGGTTGGTTGTGTTCTGTCTGGGGTTGTGGGGTTTTTTGTGTGTTGTTTGGGGTTTTCTTCTTTGTTTCTATTGACTCAAACAGACCAGAAAGAGGAGAAACAGAAAAGGAGGAACTGATGTTTAGCGAGCCAACAGATGAGAGCACATGCATCACTAGTCACAGTGAAATGAGGACCCTTTGCCTATAAAAGACTTACCTTTTGCCCTACAAAAAGACACATAATTAGAGTCTAAGGTGATGTAAGTATTAGCCTGTGGCTGACAGTAAGTGATCAGGGTTTGTTCTCCTACGTAGTTCAGAATTCAAGTATACTCACAACTTTTGTTAAGTCTTACAAAATAGCTCAAATTTGCTGTTTTACTTAAAAAAAAAAAAAAATCACCACCTGTCTCAGCATCAAGTCAGTTTTTGGAAAATATAATTATAGACTTGATTTCATTAGTAGTCAGTTCTAACAATGCTCATAGAGATCAGAGTAAATTCTCAACCACTACGCAACTGGAACCACTCAGAATCTTCAGTAACTACTGCGATCCAGTTAAACAATATTGAGGTTTACTAGTGAATGCAGGTGGCTGTAATAAAGTCAGTATCAAGGCTTAGGTACTAATTTTAACTTCAAGTAGAAAAATCTAAGATCAACCAATCTCCTACAAGCATTCAACCTGTTTCTTTGGAAGTAAGACATTTCATGCCATCAGAAAAATAAACAGAATTATTTATTCACTGAGTCAATAAAAAGATAGCCACAACATGGTGTTCACATAAAATATAAGTCAAGTCATTAAGGACACTGAAATTTGTAGCTCTGAAACACTACATCACATAAAAACAATCTTTCAAAAAAAGATTCTTCTCACTGAAATATAAAGAACCTTTGGAATCTATAATAAAGGAGAAAGAAAACCACTTAATATGATAGATTTTGAGAGTGAGAGAGTAAGCAAATGCTAATTAACAAAATTACACTGTAGATAATGCTTTCTTCATTTACTCAGATACAGTTCAACACTTACAGAATACAATTGCACATATTCTTACACTTTGCATAAGGAATGCACTCACAGCAGCAAAAGCATACATATAACCGCTTTCTCACATCATGCATTAAAAAAAGAAACCTGTAGCATCTGAATACTGTTATTTTTATTTTCTGTTCCTGACAGAATCTTTTAGCTACCATCAAGGAGATATTACTTATTGTAACTGCAAGATAATAGGATATCAAATAAGAAAAAATAATCTATAGATATTCCCTATCTCTACTGCTACAAACAAAATTTCCTTAAACCATCTGTTCCTCTCTAGGTATAAAAGCTTCTAAAACAGATTAGGATATTAAATAGTCATCCTGCAGAAAAGTTTCCTGTTGCTAAGAAACAGGAAGCAAACTAATATATCCAAGGTCAGCTGTTACTGAATTGATTCAGGATGATAAAATTTTTTACGCAATTTGACATATTTCATAAGGAATCAAGCACATTGTTTAGGCTGGACTGTTTTCTTAACCCATATTCTGCTTAGAAGTTTTATATTTGCATGAAGACTATGAATAAAAGTAAAACTGAGTTCAGTGAGCAGTGACAGAAATGTCACTCTGGTTAGGCAAATCAACAAGGAATTATAGTACTTTGAGAAATCCTTATTGGGGAGTTTAAAAATTCATCCCATTTTGTATGACCTTTTCATTTCTGTCAGTTTTTTCATTAGACAGATTTTAGTTCTAGGTTTAAGTCAAAGGTCAATGCTTCTAACACACCACTCCTCTGGACAGGCAAGTTAAAGACAGCCATATCACCTGAGGCAACACTTCTGCAAGCGTGAAATAAGCCATTATTTTCTTGCTACTCCCAGTGCATTGATTCAGCTGCACTCCCCCCTCAGCAATTAAGAAATCCAAACCATCTCTATATAAAATAGAAACACTGGAACAGGTTGCCCAGAAAGGTGGCAGAAGTCCCATCCCTGGAAACATTCAAGGTCAGGCTGGATGGGCCTCTGAGCAAACTGAAGATGTCGCCGCTCACTGCTGGGGGGATGGACTAGATGACCTTTAAAGGTCCCTCCCAACCCAAACCATTCCATGATTCTAATATAAAATCCAAATAAAGTATTAATACAATGAAATTACTGCACTGTCTTCCAGATGTGTAACTTCAGGAAGAGCACATAACACAGAACAAGCCATAAGTTTGCTACATAAACATAAATTTTGCCATAAAATTAAGTATTATCATTATCCATGAAATTAAATGAATAATGGTTGGGTGTTTTGTGGTTTTTTTTTTCAAAAAGCCAAGACAAAAGCTCATAATTACTTTAAAAGCTTCCAATAGAGATTAGAGAAAAAGATAAGGAAAGTTTTAGGGTTTGTTTTAAAAGTGTTCCTCAATTTAACAACATAGGTTCTTCCCCAGCCAAGCTGTAGGGATGCACAGAAGTACTCGGGTACTTTGCTACTTTTCCTCCTAGTCTTCTTACAGTTCTGCATAGCTCTTACAAAGAAGTGTGTCCAAGAATTTCCCTCTTTCACTCTGGGGAGTTAATTACACTGTGTATTATGTATATATTATATTATATATAAAACAATAGGTTCCAGGCACAAAAAGCACCATGTTATAGTCTACTAAACATTAAACAAGCATACAAAACAAACAACATGTAAACGGCAAACTCCTTTACATACTATAAATAACCCAAACAAAAACCGCTAGACAGTAAGTCTATTTGTCTCTTACGCAGCCTTCCCACTGGTTTGTTGCACAAGTTTGAACATACACCGACCATGACACATGTTCAAGTACCTAAGGACAAATGTTTACCTCGATGCTTACATTTTTCAGTTTAAAAAGACAGTTCACAAAAATATAGCATGTGTCATACAGCAACTCTTCTAGCTTGCAAAATGCTTCTTGCTCACCAGGCTTGTTCCTGACATAACTGTTTGAACTCTATAAAAATAGTTTTTTCTTGCTGTCCCCTATTTGTTCTCTGTATTTCCCGCTCATTATCTAGTCTGAAGGTAACATCAGTGATAAGACACCTCTTGAGAAAAGAGGGAACCTGACAGTGATAATGTCACATTTTGGTGCTAAAATGGCCAAGGAGGACAAAGGTCAAACAGCCCCCTGTATTCCCAAGGTTCCTTAATCATATCAGAGGATGCTGGTATCTTTAGGGATCCCATATACCCAGTTAAAAATGCCTGTATTAAAAACAATAATATAATAAAGTAATATATTAAATTATATTGTATTGATATATTGATATAATTCTAAATTGAAAAATACTTTTATTAATTTAATACAACAATTTAATACAATATTAATTTATATTAATATTATGTTGATATATTACAATAAAAATAAAACTAAATGTCTATATTAAAAATAAGTTGTCTAATTAATACAAGATACTCAGTAACAGACACTGTCCAGTCTTTTTCTGTTCTTCATTTATGGTTTACATTTCAGCAGGCTGGTGTCACATAAGACTTTTCTAAATCATAAACTGGTTTAGCCCATTTCTTCCTTTGACACCCCCTATCACTACAGTTCTCATGTCAGTTGGGAAACTGAAGACTGTTCCTGTCTATGACTGGACAGTGGTTTAATTTCAGCACGAAACAAGTAAGCATTAGATAGCGTAGGGAAAGTTACTGTAGCAAACTTCTACATTATCTCTTATGAAAGGGGAAGATACTAATTTGCAAATATCCCACTCACTCATCTTTACAAAGATGTCATTTGCTCACAATCTCACACTTGCCTACACACAAGTGACATCTCTGCCCAAGTGGTTTGGCCAGGATCACTTTTACGTGACAAAGAGGACAAGAGGCATCAGCTATCAAGTCCTCATCACGTTTCTGGGGGCGGGGGTAGGGGGTATTTTTGGTAGTGGGGGAAGGGCCACCTTATGAGACTGAAAAACTCCCCTGGCTCCAAGGCAGAGACCTGCCCCAATCCAGCCTGAGTCAGTTTGCAATAGAGAAACGCCTCTGCAAAACCATATTTGTGAGGGGAAGAACATTCTTGAAAAGAAGGTGGAAAGAACCTGGAGGAGAGGCCATTGACCTGAACAAAAGACAACCATCTGTCAAAACAAAGAGAGAGCTTCGTTGTCAGGAGGAAGGAGGAGGAGGGAGGACCGGGAACCTCAGACACCCAGTTCAACAGCATGGAGTAGAAGGCAAAGGAGGTTCAACAGCAGAGCAGATACCCACATGTAGGCTATGGAGGACTCCACACTGGAGCACAAAAGCTGAGTCCAAGGGCAAGTGTGACTGAAATTGAGACCTCAGAGTTGCTCAACTCCAGAGCGGAGGTGGACCCCCAGAGCCGGGCAGTGAGGAGGTGCGCTGGACCAGAGGTCCGTCTGCAGCCTGTGGATGTGCCCATGCCGGAGCTGGGAGCTGTGCCCAAAGAGGTCAGTGACTTCATGGAAAGCTCATGTTGGAACATTTTGTTCTTGGACTTTCATGCCAGGAAGAGCAGCATAGGTGAACTGACTGCAACCCCTATTCCCTGTCCCCCTCTGCTGCTGGTGAGGGAGAAGGTAGAGAAATCAGGAACATAGTAATTTGAGCCTGGGAAGAAGGGAGGGGTGGGGGAAAGGTGTCTTAAGATGTGGTTGTTATGTCTCACTGTGCTATTCAGATGATTGGTAACGAATTAAATTGATTTTTCTTCCTCAAGTTGAATCTGTTTTGCCCGTGACCATAACTGGTGAAGGAGCTATCCCTGTCCTCATTCTAATCCATGCCCTCTTTGCTATGATTCCCTTCCCATCTCACCAGGTGGGGGGAATGAGTGCAGGATCACACAATCCTACCAACAGTGCTCAAGACTTTCCACAGTATCAATACTGATATGTAGCTAGGTAATGGTTTTCAATAAAGCAAAGGGTTTCAGCATCTGTTCAACAACAGTTTATCAACTGTTTAACAAGCCTTACATTTAATACTCTCCACTAACTCAAATTCTCAACCGATAACATGAATTAATAGGTAATAGTATACAGTACATAAACAAACAAAATTAGGAAAGAGGACTTAGACTGAAAGAAGATGGCTTCTAAGACAAAAAACTTCAGGAAGATAAAATAGAGCATCAAAGTAGAAGTAGGTAATCCTTCAGTAAGTAAGCAAACACTAATGTCCAGAAAGGTGACTAGATCAGCAGCTCCAGTTAGTCTTTCTAAAAAAGCTCTATTAACCATTTGTTATTGCTTTCTTTACAAGGTATAGTGTCAATCACACAATTTCCAACCTATATATAAAACTATTCAGATGCCAGCAATGTTTTCTGGCAGAAACACTCACAATTGTCAAATGTTTTGCTGGCTGAAAAGGCCTCTATTCATTATTTTGGAGTACTTGCAGTACCTGCCAGTTCTGCAATCCTTTTAACATTTGCTACAAGACACTATAACAAAGCCCAAGCTTAAAAAGCTGACTGAAAGTCAGAGAAAATGGTTTTATTTCTAACATTTTTAATACTATGCCAAAAGTGAGCTGTAAGTTAGTTTAACTTGAACATTGCCAAAACCAGATCTTGCTTGACAGTGTAATAATGACAGCTGTGGCAAAATACTTTTTCAGCATCATGAAGTCAAGATAGTAAATATTCAAATCATGTCCTGCAAGATGTATGGCTGAGAAAGACTTGATGTTTTTGTCTGGTGAGAATGCTATAACTGACCATGGAGAGCAACAGTAGCCACTACCAGCACTGACTGAGATTTGTACACTCCTGTAGAGTATGACAGATATCCTCTCCCCAGTGGTTACTACTATCATATAGTTACTGCTTCATGTGGCACTAACATAGTAGCTATATGACGGTAGGGGTAACTATCATAATGAAAAAGTGGAAAGCATGTTCTTTGTTGCTTTAGCATTAAAAAAAAAAATAAATCTAGTGGGAGGATACTTTACATTCCTTACCAATGAAAAAGATCAACCCTCTCAGGTCTACTTGGAAAGAACAATTCCTTTCATTTTGCAGGAAAAAATAATATTTTTTTTTTTTCCCCTGTTCACAACAGAAGTGGCAAGTAGGAGTCAGGATAAGAATTTGTAAATTTGTTTGTAATCCCACATCTAGTGCTTAACAGTTCATTTATCAAGGGAGTATATTTGGATATTTAATTTTTTGGGCTCTTTCCAACCCACACAACTATTCAGATTTTGAAACTCTTCTACAATCTTCTCCTCATTGCTTGTCTGAGCAGGTGAACCTATAAAGAAATGGGTATGTGTTGTATGAGAGCTGTTGAAATAGCATTAGCTTATGACTTCACAGATCTCATCTCATTCTAGACACAAGTAGAGAGGAGAGGCCATGCCACTGTCACAGACTGAATAAACTTTAAAACAATTTTAAAGGCAAAAATGGAAGTGTAGTAAGTGTGTCTGACACGAAACCCTCACCCTTGCAAAGCAAAACGTCACATTTAATCACTATCTGATGTTATACTTCAAATATGTATCTATTTCATTCAGACAAAGTCCTTGCTGGAACAGATACAGTCAAAATTATTTTGATATGCCTGTTTACTCCTAGTTTTCTACAACTGGAAGAAAAGTCACAGCAGTTAAGCCAGTGATATTTCTGATCAAAACATTGGCTGAGGTTTACTTCAGTTTAGCACATGCCCCTCCAGTACATAAAAGACATCTACACAGAGAAGTATACACAAGCTGCCCCAGGACCAGCACTAGCTACGCTTTTTGCTAATCAGGCTTGTGAAATAGTCAGCAGTTGGGTAACAGTCACAGTAACACAGGATTATATTATTATATTGCTTCTGGAAGGAAGGAAAAGCACAGACAGCTCTGAATATGAGGAAGAAAAAATTGTGTCAACCAGTCAATTGTTAGAATAAGGTAGAGATGCTAAAGATTTGATCTTGAGTCTCCTAAATTGAGAGAGAGCATTCTTGGATGCTACTCTAAGCTGCTTCTCTTCACCACTTTCTCTTTCTTCTCCTACTCTTCCTTCTCCTCCCCACCCCCATCCTTCTTTTTCCTTTGGAAGCCTTATGATTTCTCAAGTTTTTTTGGTTTTGGAGGGTTTTTTTAAGACTAAAAAGAATTAATGGGATGAGAAAACTGTTTTCTGGGAGCTGTACTCAGGATGATTCCTTGGCCATGAATAACTGCACTAGTTTTGAAAACAGGATAACAGCATTGCTCTATTTCAGTTGCTGAGCAGGTGGTCTGTTAAATCTTAAAAATTATGTCTGTTAGCTAAATGTTTGTGTAAATATTTCATTAAGCTTTCCAGCTTATAATAAGCATTGCTTAGCACCATTTTATACAACACAGGCTACATAAATTATTCTACCAAGGAGGAAAAAAAAAAAAAAAAAAAAAAAAGATTGTGAATTCTAAGTTAAATGTACCTGTCCGTGGAAGATACATCTTGTTTCATCTCATCATCCTATAGCCTAGGCAAATAAGTACACATTATGTCCTTTGTTCTCTTTCTTATAACCTTATTCAGTTATTTTAAAGATATTTTCTTAAAGAACTAGTTTGTATATAGTTTATCAAAATATAGGACATGTTCTTCCACAACATGTTACCATAAATGAATGTATTTCTGTAAAAGATTTTGTCATCACAAAGCATTATTAATCTCATTGTGTTCCAAAGCAATAAAGATAAAAGGTCCTAACCATGAGCAGCTTTTAGCTGTTTAGATGTTAACAGTCTCTGCATTTGTACTTCTATAAAGTTGAGGAATCAAGTCGACTGTTGCTCCCCCGGTCAATTAAAAACTACCAGAAGTTGACAAGTTCCTCTGTCAATTTCGCAAGCCATCATCTATTTCACTTCTTGGCATTTCCCACCTTTGCAAGTGATTTAAATCATCCCAATATGTAAATAACACACAGGATATTAATTATATTTTAAACAGTATTTTTATTACTCTTTTCTTTTTTTTTTAATAACTTGAGAAATAAAACCTTTCCCTCAGAGAATTTTAATTATCATGTTCTCAGATGTCTGCTATATTATTTTTTTCTTTGGTGAAATAAAGAAACTCTCCTATTATTACCCCAAAAAGCAAAATTTCCTGTCACAATTCTTACTAGTTTGCCAGCATAGAAGAGTGTAATTTATTGGCCTTGCAGTAACAAAGTTTTCTGCACATCAGGAGAATTATTGTAGAAATGGTGAGGCATAAATTTGTAATTTAGATATCCAAAAACAGGTTTCAATTCTTATTCAACTAAAGGTCAAATGGAAAAATAAGATATTTGAGGGGATAAAAAATAGACTATTCTGTTGTTTATTTCCAGTAAAGCACCTGCATTCTCCTTCTGCATTTTTAAGTAATTCAGCATGACCTATGATGATTGCACAAGGAATTACAGGCAACATAATGCTTCAAGTGTCATTATAGAACTGCATAGCAAATAAAGTATTAAAGCATGGAGAACCTTCCAGCTCTATAACCATTTCAGGGGAATAAAAGAGAAACTTGTACAGCTGCAAAGGTTCTATGGAGGTGACAGCACTACAGAATAAAGCCGAAAAGGAACTGAAGTAAGTTTGACACTACATTAATATGTAAGTAGGAAGCTAGGTCTGAGGCTACGCTAATAAAAATGAGAGCAGAATTCTCCTTTACTAATCTGCTAAACCAAAAGGCATCCATTACAATGTAATTTTATTTCCTGAATAATATTGAAGGTTGCTAAATACATAGACACAACACCTGGCTCAGAAAAATCCCCAGGCATACAGGTAGAGATGGCACAGTTTGTACAGCAAACAAGCGCTAAAATTCCTTCAACTTCAGATGCAATCATTAATTCTTCTGCAGACTATATCTTGACTTTTAGATGTGGGCATCCAGAAAAGGAGAGAAATACACAGTGAAAAAACATCTGCAAATATTCTGACCAGCATCAAACAGAACCTATGTGGGTAGAAAAGAATATAAGCCATACCTCCAGAAAAACATTTAGCTGTCTGACTATGAAAAACACTTCTCCCCTAGAAATCCCTGCCTCATTCACCATGCACAATAAAATGAGGCTAGAGCTCTACAGATAAAAATGTCATAGAGCTCTGATTTATCCCCCGTACATCAGAGTTTTGTGCAAACATTCTATGGAAAGAGGGGAGAAGGTATGTAAAAAAGTATTACGTACAGTTGTAATACATACTCACATACAACCAAGAAACCTGCAGAGCAACTAGGGACTGCTCTAATAGCCAAAGTAAGTAAGAGTGCCAAGGTGTTACCACTCATGTGGACAAGAACTCAAATTAACGGGACATTTTGTCTACACTGCCATCAGACTAGCACCTCTGATTGTGCTCCTGGCTTAGTTTGGGCACACTTGCCTGCCTGTCTTCCTTCACCCTCTCAAACTACACAGGCGGTGTTGAGCTGATGTTCTTCTTAACTATCTCCTCATCATCTCCTCTCTTCAGTACCCTCATCTGAATTACAGTCTCCCAGATCAATTATTATTTTATTTTTTAGCACATCAACTTTCTAGCCTAGACTCTGAATATCACTTCCTCTTCCTACAATTTCACTCCTCAGGTTTCAAGCACTCATCTCTCTGGGTTTGTTCTCTTCCCTACTCTTTTCTCCTTCTAGTTTCACTTTCACAGGACCCTTCATTCTAAGCAGCTTTCTCTTCCAGAGCTCCTGGGCACCAGGCAGTATGTGACAGTAGGGCCACTCACATCCTCATCTCCCACATCCCAAATAACTCAACATTTGTGATTTCAGAGAAATCCTGCTATGGCCCAGCCACTACGTTTTAGAGAGGTTTTAAACAATAAAGTGTAAGTCTTTCCAGCACAAGAACTTGTGTTTTCATGGCCTACTACTTTCCAAAAGTAAATAAATTGTTTGAGGAAGGGGAGAAACACATTCCTTGCACAAGAATCAATCCATTTTGTTTCAAGGCCCCATCCTGAAGCATCCGTGCATGTTAAGTTTACAACAGTTTTAGACAGTTAACTTTTTCCCCAGCTCACCTCTCTAACCTTTCTGAAACCTTCAAAAATTTCTGCTTGAAAGATTGGCACACATCACACAGGAAGATTAAAGCCCAGCAAAAGGCATAAGTAATAATGACCAGTGTTGTATATTAAGGAAACCTAACTTTAACTAGATGATTAGGGTAAGAGAAGAGTATTCATCATTTATCACTATCACTTCAGCTATCTATTTCAGAACTCTTACCCAAGAAAAATCCTTTCTAGATTTTTATAGTAATTTTACATTTCCATTGCCTTTCTATGGAAAATTCTGTTATCTCCAAATTGTTTTCACTTTGTTGTGGTTGTTGAAACTGATTGCTTCTCTTTGAAAAACCTATCTCCATACCATCATGAAGAGAAAGAGTTGCATCTGCTGTCAAATCTACTTTCATTATATTTGTGCTTTAATTTTTATGTTAATTTTATTTTAGGAAAATACTACAGAAAAGAATTCTCTTGCTCCATGGATTTAGTTCCTTGCTCTGACAGGCATCTCAATCTTTCTGAAAGCTTTTTCATAAACTTCTTAGACTCTACTCTCATGTAGTAAGATATGGTTTGATATACATTACCTTCAATTGGAAGGCTATTCTATTGACAAGGAACCTTATTCTAATTTCTAGAGTAAATTGATACAGAGACAATATGCTCATTTGCTCTCTTATCAGCATTCTCTTATTCTAAGTAATTATTTCCTTGTGATTATCCCCACATAGAGTACTCATACACTCTCTCAAATTTAATCTCACTAAAGAAGTCAAGCTTCCAACTAATGACATGATACAAGTCAAAAAGGTTGACAGTATGCTTTGTTTCTTAAAATCAAAATTGATTTTATTTACAGCTTAGCTATACAAACAGCTATATAAGCACAGGTGAGGTGAAGGGGCCTTTCATCTATCATGCTTCCTTAGTACCAGTCTCTTTGGTAAATTCTTAATACTTTCTTCTAATTTTCTTTTACAATTATGCATAGAACTATCCTTTCCTCCACAAGCAGTTTAAGAATTTGATTAATGCTGACATCAAAACCATAATTCTGCAGTTGTCTGGATTAATTTTTCCACCTTTCTTAAAAAAAAAAAAAAAAAAAAAAAAAAATTTAAATAAGTACCCTGCCCTGTTAGTGTCTCATTAGCCAGCCACTCCACTTTCCAGCAGATCTGCACTCAGATTCCACCTTGCTTTCCATTTCCATCCTTCTGTGTCTTTTCCTGTAGGTGACCGTAATCACTTGGTGCAAAACGTGTCACACAATCAAGCTTTTAGCCAAACTTTGACTTTTAACGCTTCCCCATCCCCACTCTTGGAAACATATCTGATTAACTTTGTGTTACTTACTCCAATACCCTTTGCAGGATTTAACTCGGCTTGACAGTTTGTCTGTGCAGGCTCCTGTCACTGAAAAAACTAATTGCAATGATGAACATGATCATTCTTTCATGAGTTCAAGAGTATCTTAATGACAGCTTTGTAGAACGTGCATGTGTTTAACCATGGTTTAAAGAGAAGTAATTGTAATGGTTACAGCCTTTAGAAGTAGTCTAAGTTCTTAAAGATGTATAAAGAAATGTTGGTGGCAATTCAGGGGGGAAAAAAATGAATTCCATCCCATTAGCTACAACATTACCATAAGCAATCAAAAGCACTCCCTCAGTTTTTGTTTTGTAACTATTATCATTACCTGGATTCCTCACAGATGTTTAAGTAGTGTTGTAACCTGTACTGTAGCTTATTGGTACTGACTACATATTTAACTTAAGAATAATAATTTTCAAGTTTTAAAATAAAAATCTAATTTGGCTAGACTTGTATGACTAGATCATACAATATATTTGGTAATCCATAGCATAAAGCCAAACAAGGAGGCAGCAAGCATGTCCTCTAAAACATTTTTTTCCATGCCTATATATTGTTTAACAAAATATTTTCATCATAAGTTTACTCTTTAAAATTCCCATAGAAAATTAAGATGGTTGTACACTGTTAGATTATGCAACAAAAGCTCATCTGCACCCCAACAAAGGAGCACAGAGAGACAGTGGCAGGCGGGGGAGAACAAATAATACCCTGCCTAGTTCCTCCCAGGCCCATCACAGGAGCAATCAGACCATCAGAGGCCCATAGGGATGCAGAATGGCAGGCAGGGACACAAATTAGGGACTTGGAGGAAGGGAGGCCCCATCCAGACCCACCTCTCAAGTCTGTCCCAGAAGAGCCTCAGCCCTATTGTGCAGATATGAAACCCATCACGAGTCAACATCAGAGCACCTCTTTGACATAGGGTGGTCACTGCTCAGGGGTGTGGGACACATTGTGGGATGCAGGGGAAGAGCATTTGGGGATTGGACAGGACTTACTGGGAGACATTTACAGGAGGAACAAAAGGCAGGGAAAGGGATGGATATACACAATTTGGGGAGGAACGAGCATGAGAAAACAGAGAAGTGGATAAAAAGGGTCAGTTGCACACAAACAGTTTGCTGGTTGGTTCACTTGTCCAGCTGTGCTCTGCCCTGAGCAGTGCTGTCTGTCCTACCTCCTTACTAAATACCATAACTCTTTTCCTGGGCAGGGGCTCTACACATTACATATTTGTGCATAGGGGTCTGAATGCAGAACGGAGGTGGGACTGCCCAGATGCCTGGGTGCCAGCCACCTGAGGGACCAGGCAAGTGGTCTTAGTGCCAGCCTGGAGTGCATGGGCATGCAAGCACATGCATGCATGTTCTGGGAACACATCTTCAGCCTTCCTGCTGGTTGGACTGTGGCAGCCTCACCCCTCTTGGACTGTTGGATCAGGCCCCACATCTTCCCCTAACACAAAGGAAGAAAAGGCTTTTGAAAAGTTAAACACAGTAGATCCTTAAAATTTTCTTCTCCCATTCTGCATACAGTGATCATCATCTTTCATTCCTTATCTCAGTTCTATCCCTTTTGCACTATTTTTCCACTCAGATCATTTTACCCACTTCATATCAATCTTCTCTTATCATAGATATTTCCTCCCCTCCTTTTCACTTTCATACTACCCCTGCATCAGATTTTACAGGTTCATTTTCCTTTAGCTTGATTAGGCCTTTTACCTTCATCTTCCTCTCCATGAAATTATTTTTTATTATTTCCTCTTTAGATTCCTCAGCCACTCTTTCAGTAGGGATAAAAACTGCCCCTTACACATTCTGTCATTTCTCTTCAGCTTTCTTCCCGCTTGCCAAAATCCATTCTTTGTAACATTGCCTTTCACTTTTTTTCAAAGAGAAACACACAAAACTGAGGCACTCTTCTTAAATAAAACATGGCTATTTTCTAACACTTCCTGACTGAATAGAGTTTGTATTAAATTTTTTTCACAGGAGGACAGAATAAAATCAGCAGACTATTACTACAAACGCAGTTCAAAAGACTCAAAAAAATCAGAAAACAGTTTCTCACAAAGTATAGAGACTGCTCGTGTAACGAACCTACCAAGAAAATACTCAAGGTTTAGGTGTTTCTTTTCTCCTCCTTCCGTGTGCAGCTACAGAAGAGAGATCTTTTTCACATACTCCTCATGTTAGTTTAATTTCTTAGGCTTTGCTCTACCTTAAGTTGCCCACCTTGACAACTTCAGCATATCCACAAACGATTGCAAAGTTGAATTAAAAGTTCTTTAATCTATTAAAAGTTTATCAAGGAGCTTTTATCTTTTTGAAGCATTTTGCTTCAAATGGACAGTAAGTCCCTTTCTTCCAGCTCCACAGAGTACTGCATGCCACGAGTTGTGAAGACGGACATTTGAGAGGCACGTGGAGATGGGATCAGTCTGGCATCCAATACCAAACATTGTTAGGACTCCCACTAACCTAAGACACTTATTTATTTTACAGTTTGATTTTTTTAAAGTTTCTACACAAACAAGGAAGATGTGCTTTACACATAACATTACAGGACTGAAAATATTTACCAGCTTTATAGAAAAGCACCTGTCTTCCATCATCTGACTCTACTGACTGTTCACCCACATGTAGAGCTACAGAAAGAAGGAAAATTTGATACTGTTACTGTGTATAGGAACTTTCTACACTGCTCTGAAATGATTACCACTGGCCAGAACTACAGTTGAGTCATGTTGGCTGACCTGCATCTGGCTGCACTTGGCAGAACAGCTTTAAAAAGAAGAGACCACACCACTGAGGAGACAGCAGACATCATTTGAGGGGGGTTGGCACTCAGGAGCCATGCTTTAAGTTTCTCTCACAAGAAGCAGCACAGGTCCTCTGAACGTGAAGCAGCAAAGAGCTGAAGCAGCCCATTGTCCACCACAGACCAAGTGAGAAACATGTTCGTGTTCACAGATTACGTGGCAAGGACTGGTCATGCAACCTGTTGCCAGTTTCACATAATAATTCCCTTCCCATGATGGCCCAAGATCGGGGAAGCATGACTAAACTCAGTCCTGCTCTGCACTACTTTGTGCCGGCACATGGGACTTTCAAACCACAGTCTACTTCTGAGCAAGGAGTTTTTTCCTTACTTCAGCTGATAGCGTCAAGGTCCTTGAACAGCAAGAGCAATAGAGAGCTCACTGCAACTGCCTCTGCACTCAGCTGACCCTGATAACCAGGGAGCTGGGGTTCACCTCATGTTCTTCCGCTACACAAATGGGCTCCAGCCAATGATATCCAGCAATACACCAGGAGTAATGCTGCAGTCCACATTATTCTCTCAGCCTCCTTTCATCACGCTTATCCAGTCTTACAGTGTCTTACACTGGGCTTGTGCTTCCTCTTAAAACTCTGATGACATAACACACGTGCACCCTTGCCTTGGCAGAAGACAGCTCCAAAAGTTCATTTCTCCATTGGTTAGAAATCTTATCCTAGTCCTATTTTATTACTACTTGATCTCATGACAAAATTTTGTCCCTTAAGTGAAGTATCTAACTTGGTTCATGTTATATCAATTTTACATCTGAATCAATGTATTAATATTTTTTATCCTCTTTCAACCTTTCTTCCATGCTAAAGAAGTGGCTTGCATCCATAACATCATTGATATTTCAAAAATTTCATCTGGAAAAAACTTCAGAGAAATATACCTTGTGGGAATGAGTGGGGTAGGAAGAACCCCATCTCCCATGAGACCTGCAGTCATCAAATGATCCCAATGTAAACTACACTCCATGGAGGTCAAGGAAGCTGTTCTCACGACTGTTAAGAATGGCCTGTCTTTTCCTCAACTGTATTTTTGTTTGGAATTGCTTCTCCTCTCTGTTAGAGAGCTGAAAGGCAGAAACTGGAAAATGGGGATTAGTACACTACTTACCTCAAATACATTTTCACTCAATGACCCAACATGACTAATAATTATGACGCACAGAAGCTGCCCCCTACATGTCCTCACTGGGAGCACTAACCATACAATGCCATGACAATTACATTTCTACAAGTTCCTGCAGAACCATGGTGCCACTTCCCTTCCCCAGCTTGTCTCCTCTACACCCGAGTAACACAACATGAAATAAAAATACAACACAACACGAGGGAGCAGTTAATTTTAATACTTTTATAGACATCAAAAAGATAAACTGTTCCTCTGAGGAAAACAGAGCCTTACAGGAAATCAGTCAGTGACCACTACCTTATTTAAATAACTTAATTTTGCAACAGAGATAAACACACAAGGAAGAGCATTGTTCTGAACTGCAAGTGAAAAAAACTACTGGTTTTTAGATTCTGAAACTGAGCTGTTGAACAGATTCGAAATATTTAAGCTGTTCAGTGTTCTAAAGTACTTTGTACCCCATGTTTTCCACCATGTCCCACATTGCCTAGCATTTTAATATAGTCAAGTATTACATAGCCTTTTTGCAGAAATCATGTTTGACATCTAGTTAGGTCCACATCAAAGTTCATTTGAAAGTACAAATAGTCCAAACTTGGATTACAGTTGCTGGTGGGCAATCATAGAAACATTGCCAGTACATCCTACCCTCCTTGATCTGCCAGACTTAAGTTATATATTTTATTCAACTGAAGTCTGAGGGATTGGACTATCAGTTTTTTCTCCACAAAGCACAATCACATTGTTATAAATGAAACAAAACCACCTAATATCATATAGTTTGCAAAAATGCACTCAATTCTGCCTAACAGGAAATTTTAACAATTGTTTCACATTTTATAAAAATACCAAGCTATTACTTGCCCTTTAAAGGAATATAAAGAACAAGCTTGGTCTTATAAACCAAAACCTACACAAGTTAGAGAATTTTCAAGCTACCATTGATTGAATACAGCTAACCTACAGTAACACCATTTTTCCTTCCACACCATGCATTATATTATCAAGAAAAGTTTACATAGCACAAAACTGTTCTTTCTTCCTTATCTTAAAATTTCTAATAACAGCTGCATCTAGCTCCATTTTTTTTGCTCTTCTTTCTTTGCTTTATTTTTTCTTATACAGGGTGGATAGGTACACATTCACAGAATATTTTTGCAGATTCAGAGAGAACCACTGCACTGCCTGTGCAGACAGACAGACGCACAGAGCTTACAGTACAGCCAGCGACCTCACTCCAAAGCAAGTTCAGCCACGTCAGTACAGGGCAGCAGCTAACGAGCTAAGGTTTCATGGTGTGCTGTACTTCCCACCACTGTCGCAGGGCAGGCATGCTCACATATCATAGGGACAGACAGACATAGATGGGTCAGTTCTGGAGGATGCTCTTGTGAAGAAATCTGGCAACAGACAAGCAAAGTTAATGGGACAAAATTTAGGCAGGAACATTATAACTCTTCCTACACACAAGCTACCAGAAATGCTTTCGATGCCTTGAATGCCACATTCCTTGTGCAAAAACATTCGTTAAGATAATACTAAAGTATAGCTCTTTTATAATCTTCACTGTAAAATCAGAAACTTTATTTTTCAACAGTCACCTAGTCTGAAATTAACTTTACACCCTTCTGCAGCTCAGTACTGCCACAGCCTTTCACAATACAGTACCAGACCTATTCTGTACACCTGTCTTACTATCAACAGGACAGCACTGTGGCAGTACAACTGCCCAAAACACTTTTAATGCATTCATAGCCCAATAATGATTCCATGAAAAGAGCTCTGTGAAGTTACAAATAGCACTGAAATACCCTAGAGAGCTGCAAAACAACACAGAATAATGCAATACTATCAAACTTCCTACTATTTCCAAATCATGGCACTCTAAATAATGAGATTTAAGTTTCAGTGTATACCTGGTTTTCAATGAACTTGGGAAAAAGAGGTATTAGAACCATCAAGGTAACTACACAAAACAAGGTAAAGTTATTTTATCATCATATTGCTTTGACTGTGTCATATAGTCTACTTTTTAAATAGTCGTTTATTCTTTCCCGAAGAATCTGACCTAAACTGCTGTAATACCACACACCTGCCTGAAAGAAAATCCCCTTTCAAATTATCAGTGATTTGGAAAAACACTATCCAGCAGAAGAGATGTCCTTTTTTGGCCTGTGTTCACTCTGTTCACTTTAAAGGAATGCACCTCATTAACCCTGATAATTAACAAGGTTATTCTCATCACATAAAAGGTTTAAGTTCCTCTATTAAGTCATTATTTGAATATGCACTGCTACTGAGACAATGAGGCTATTCTGGATTTAATTTCACATAAAAAGATGTTTCTCTTTAAAGATTCTGATTTTTTTCAAGTCAAGGCATAGAGAACCAAAATTACAAGGAGATAAGCACAGCTTGGTAAAAGACTACTAGCAGATGTATCAGCTCCTAGTTGGAGCACTCCAGTCAGACTGCATGGGCTACAGAGAAAATTCCATTTCCCATGCTCTTCACACTGGAAGTGTAGCAGTGCATGCTTGGTGAATTTTGTTCCCAGATCACAAGTTTCTCAGGACTGAGTAGCTAATTAAATCTTCTAAAAATCTAATAAATGCTTTAATGTTTGCATGTAGGTGTTTCTAGTACATGAACTTGCTTCTTCCATGACAGAAAAGCCAGTTGTCTAAAACCAGTCAGTTATTCAGAAGATACTAAAAAGAGTTCATTGCAGCAGTCATGTATACAAATCTTACAGTAAATATAAAAACCAACATGACAGTTTATCTCATTATCCATACTGACATATTAGTTGATGTGAGCTGTAGTTAACAAACCTATGGAATAACCATAGTAGGGAAAAAATAGTCACATTTATTTAGACATTTAATTATATAGGCTTCATTGTCAACATACCTGACACTAGAGCATTAGAGCACCTTGAATGTAAATATCTAGAGACACCAAATTAACACCCAAGGTTTTGCAAATAAGTTTCTTTTCCACAGAATTCCCTCACTATTAAAAAAATAATAGTTTTTTAAATCCTTCAAATGTTTGGACAGACAAGAGAACTTTCTGTCATGGCATGAGGATTACTACAGCTCTGACTGGGTCGAACATTGAAGCGAAGCAAGCTCACAGAGTTAAGCTCAGCTGTCAGTTTCATATGAGAGAGTCTCAAGCACTGCTAGCTTGACCCATCCATGCACCTTAAAAGGATGTCATTCATTGGTGTGTATTTTCTAGAAAAACTCTTTTTTTTTTTTTTAATTTTAAAGCACCCACTGCTAAGTCTTGTCACAAGTGCTTAGCAGTGTGAGAAAAACATTAAACTCTTCCCATGAAGAGTGTCAAGAGCGCTGTGAAAAATTCAGAATAAACCCACTATGCAAGTCTGATCACCATAACAACTCCCTTGAAAATTATCAATTTGCAAATCTCTCAAACACCTAAAAAGGGTAAAAAAGCTGTTAAAAAATATAGCAGGGAATTCATGAATGAGCCATACACTGAATTTTCTTTTAAAGTCTAAAGTAAGTGACCATTCTTCAGCAGAATTAGGACAGAAGTATGCACATGAGGTTAATATAGGAGGCAATGAGGGCAGTGTTTAATAACCATGGCAGCTTTCTCTAAGTTTGGGTAAGACTTGCACAGTTTTTAGTATTATTAGGAAGCATCATCACTGTGTCTCCAAACACACTCTTATACATGGTTTGAACATTGAGAAATGCACTTGAATGCTCACAAATTATCCAGTGCTACCTTTCGTAGTTAATACATTCCAGTTTTCAAATTACGGTTTTCCAATTGCAACCAATGTCCTGGCAACAACAAACTTGTACATTTCACCATTAATTAGTATCCTTCCTCACTCTAATACAAAATGCACACAACACACCTTCTTTCCCCCTGCACCCAGCACAGTCAGGGACAGAACCCCAAACAGAACGGTTTGTTTTTCAACATAAAGTTCAAAGAGCTTAAAATTACTTTTTTTTTTTTTTTTTTTTCTTTTTTTTCCTTTTTTAAACAAACATTGAAAATAACCAGAGTGGCTTTGGCATTGCTTTAATCACTTTAAACTTGAACACAGGAACTCTAATTAAAATCTGGAATCCTAGCTGTTAGAAACATCTAATTAGTTCCCAATTTTTTAATGAAGCAGTGTGGCAGTGTCCATATTAGCTCTTGAGTATTAAAAAGGAAATGTTCTGCAAGATAAGCTCATTCTCTGAGGCACTACATCAGTTTGTATATCCACTTCAATCCATACCATTGTCATAAGGATTTAAGAAAACACACTATAATAACTGTCAGATTTGCAGACCTCTACACACAGTAAGATAACTGAACTTTGCAGCATTTTGAATAGAAAAGGAGAAATACAAAGCAGTTCATTAACTTTCTGTTAGGCAATGAAGACAATTTAAATTCCCCTATAATATAAGCTTGTGTTTCCCTCCTTTCAAATCATTCCTGACCACAAGCTGCAAATACAAGGAAGAGGAAGATGGAGAAGAGATGAGAGAAAGCATTTTACACCTGTGCTCCCCAAAAGTCTGGCAAAATACATGGGACAGGGGAAAAGGGAGGAGAACTGCCAGATGAAGAGGACCCCTAGCCAGACAGTCACAGCAAGACCTGCAGACAGCGGTGGAAGCCTGAACACCTTCCTTCACATTTCCACACATTTTACTGTCACATTTCATAAGGGGCGGTACTTCTGGCCCCCTTTCCACACACAGAGCATCAACTAAAACAAACAAAACAAAACAAAACAAAAAAAAACCCTGAAAATCTGATTTTAGACAAAGGACAAGTAAACCCCCATTCCCAAGCCAAGTTTTTTCTAGCCCGGGTTTCCTCTTGTCACCAAGTCTCAACGAGCCACATTTGCTCAGAAAACCTTCAACACTAAGGCAGCATTTATCTCGGCGTTAGGCTGAGGAGGACGCGGAACTGTCCCTGACGCGGCCGGGGGAGCGGGGCCGGAGAAGGGCTCTGGCAGGGAGGGAACTGCCGGAACGGCGATGCCCGCGGCAGCCCCCGGCTCGGCGGCAGCTTCCTCCCGGGGTCCCTCTCCTACCTGGGGCAAGGGCGGGAAGAGGAAAAGAAACTCCCTTTGGCTGTTCCTCCCAGCAGAGCACAGGCTGCCGGCGGAGGGGCCGGGACAGCCGGGGCCGCTGCTCCGCACCGGCGGCTGTCACAGTCCCGGCCCGACCGGACGGTGGAACCAGAGGATGCGGTGCCGGCAGCCCCAGCTCTCTGCCTGCACCCGCGACCGGCCTAGAGGAGGGGAATGGCAGCAGGGACCCGCCTGGGTCCCCTGAAGAGCTTCTTCTACAAAAGCCAAAACAACAACAGGGGAAAAAAACAAAGAAAAAAAAAAGCCCAAGCCAACCAACCAAACAAAAAAAAAAGATAAAAAAACCCCACCCCACACCCCAAAAAGGGCAGCACCTGCAACCCGGCAGGTGCCCCACCGCACTGCCGGAGCGGAGAGAACCGGGCCGCCCCCCGCCCACTCACCAGCGGCGGGCCGAGGTGCCTCAGCGCAGGGAGCCGGCTGCCGGGGCGGCGGGGCAAGCTGCCCACCCGGCTGCGCCCTCCGCCCCATCCCGCCGCCCGAGCAGCCGTCAGCCCGCTCAGCCCCGCCCCGCTGCTCCCGCCCCCATGATGTCATCCCACGGAGCAGCCCCGCCCAGCTCGCGCGACCGGGACCGGGACGGTCTCGGTGAGCGCGGGTTCCTCGCCCCACCCCCGCGGCAGAGCGGGGAGCGCCGCCCCTGCGCCCGCCGTTTCCCCCGGCCTCGCCGTGTCGGGAGGGGCGGGTGGCGGCCGCCGCCGTTCGCATGGAAACACCGAGGCGGGAAAGCGATCCCGCTGGTCAGAGCCTGTCACCCTGGAGGGTTCGCCCTCAACACCCCCTCCCCTCCGCCAGTTTCTGCTTTTCCCATGAAATATGCGTGGAAATCAGTTTGATGGAGGTGTGGGAATCCTGGGCGAGAAGAGGCAAGGGGCTTTTTTGCAGGTTTATTTCTCTTTGCATTACAAACTGGAGTGGTCGCCTGGGTCTTCCCATCCCCTCGAGAGCTGTGCAGAAGCGGCATCTCTCAGACGTTGGTTCCACACGGGGAAAACCGGGGCACACCAGACAACATACAGCCCCACTGCTCGTGTAATTATGTCATGTTTGAAAACAAGTATAAGTTTGAATGGCTTACATAGCTTAACGGACTGATGTCCTGAGGCAGCGTGCTCAGGTAGTGGTCTGGAGTGGAAAAGCCAAAATAAAAGGAAATGAAAAATCTACCTCAGATTAAATTTCCACACATCTGCTAGTTACATATATTGATAAAGGCTGCATCACCAGAATAAACCATTCCAGCCTGATTTAAAGTATGCCTCTATGGTTTTGAGGGGTAGAAAAAGGACATAGAGACTTTTTTTTTTTCTTTAAATAACTATGCTTGATTGACAGGTCTAGAAATTAAAGAAAACATCAGACTCAGCTGCAGTGTAGAAGGAGCGGTAGTACAAGCCTCAGGCTCCTTCAGAGAAGTCCAGCGAAAAGATGGAGAACTGTCAAGTCCTGTTGTCATAAGGGCAAGTGTCTAAACAAGCATCACCTTCATCATGATGAAAACATTAAGTGGGTACCTGAGTATTATGGAGTTCACTCAAGTAAATTAATCTATTATTTCTCATATTTTTCTAGGTCCTGAGGTCAGATCCAAAGATCAAAACATGAAAGGTTTTTTAAAGTTGTAACTACTTGTTATATGTTTCTTCTTCTTTTCTTATAAATACTAGAAAGGAGATAAAACTGTTCAAAATTCTCCTCTCACCTCCTGGCATTAGTTTTTTGTTGTTGGTTTTGATGGTTTTTTTAATTCTCAGCTATATACAGGTACATTTTCACTCATGCTTACATTTTTTATCTTACCTTATTTACCTTTTCATCTTATTGGAGTTTTCACCTAAGCAGGTTTGTAACAGCAATTTTTAAACGGTGAAAATAAAACTGAATATGGAGCTACATCAGCCTCAATTATTGCTGCTCTGCTTCACTATTTTAACAGACTCGCATGGCTACTCACCACATCAAAATACATCCCTTCGTCCCTTCTAAAGACAGTACTTGGGTGTTATTTTTTTCCTGTTGTCTGCAGAATGATTTTTCAAAAACTGAATCAGTAAAAACATACCTGCAGGAATATGTACTCTCCTTCCAAAAAAAATCTCCCTCCCATCTGGGATCCTGAAGCCCTAGGCAGAGGCAGTAGTGTGCAACTTTTGCTCATTGCTTTGGGTAAATGCACTAATCACTCGGGTCTAGTAAAGGCTACTGATCTCATTAATCCAGTGCTGTGTCATTTCAATAAGACACTTCAGTGATTTCATTAAGTGCAACACAAATTTTAAAAGACAAAAAATACCTCAAACTCACCCAGATGACTGATATTAAATGAATAATGAGGCAGATACCAGCATAAAACAAGGGACAAGGTGACATTTGGACAGTAATGTTTAGCTGGAAAAAGATGTATACTGGACAGAAGATGTGTATTAGGCAATTAATTTAGAGAAGTTCACATAAAAAGATGAGCTCAGCTTGCCATTACAGAGCAATTTCCTCACAAAGAATTCCTCAGCAGAGCAGAGCATCAGTCTGTCAGTGGAAAAGACGCATTATAATTGCTGCTACTGTATCAGTTAACACTTGTGGAAATACTGGTTTAGAGAGAGCTGCAGCTTTCGCTAGCAAACTTTTTTAGATTCCTTCATACATCGAGCACAGTAACAACACTCTAACTACAGCTGCTCTGATTCCACCTGACTAAGACAACCAAGAACCACACAGCAGTGCAATTTATTATGACCAAACATGTCTGAGTTCATTGCTTACCCTGCCTGAACTTTTTTCTTTGGACATCAAAATTCAGTTGTCTAATAAGCCAGTATATTTGGATTTTTAAAGAGATATTAAAGTTGAGGAAGAGTTTGTGATGAAGAAGGTCTTGAACAGTGGCTTTATGGGTTCAGAACTATAGCATTTTAACACAGGGCTAAACTTTTTCTGAGTTAATCCTTCCAAGTATCAAAAAATGAATATTATATTTACAAACCTTTCATAAACATATGGTTATAGAGCTACAAACTTGTACAGCTCCATGTCACAAATTCCAAGTGAAAACTCATGTCAAACTCTCAGGTGTTTGTTTGTTTGTTTGTTTGTTTTTAAAAAAAAAGAAAAAGAAAAAAGAGAAAACATTTAATATGGAGGATGTGTGGAGGAAAGAAAGAATCACACTATACACATTATTTAAGGCAAAGCATACAGTTACAGGATTAAGGTAGGAAACGTTACAATGAGTACTTAATGAAAATTTTTGAAATGAGATTTGAATTGACTTAAGAGTAGGATTTTAGCTTTCTCAAAACTATTAATAAATTTGAATCAGGTTCTGCAGGCTTGATCTATGAAATGAAAGGCAGCAACAATACCACTCTCCTATTAAAAAATCAGAAAATTAATGGTTTGAGCTTTTGCCACACCCTCAAGATGCCGTTACACTGCCAGTTCAAGCCTATGTAAGAAGTTTCCAACAAAAGAAGCAACTTTTCCTCTCTTTCAGCTGTTTCCAAGCCTCCCAGTATCAGCATTGACGACTACATAATTGATGTGGTGAGTGAGATCAGTTTACTTATAAGGCTGGAGAACAAATCTGGAAGTTTTAGAAAACTATATATGTCCCCTTCTCCAGCTGTTGCCAATCACTAATGCTTGCACAAGAGTAGCAGGAGCTCAGTGCATGGATCTGAGGGAGAGAAAATGGGAAAGCCTCTGGCAGGAATGCAGTGACACCAACCCAAGCCAGCTATGAAACACACAAAAGTGGAAGCAGTTACCCCACAGACAAAGATTTACAATGCTCTTGAACACGGTGATTTAATTTTCTTCTTGTTTCAGTAAGTTGAAAATAACTGTCTTGGTAACCAAGTCTACTTTATAGTAGAACAGCTCAAAACTGGAAGGACTGCATTAGTGCTTCCTCAGAGTTGATCACAGCCTGGTAGTTAGGCTAAGAGATTAAAAGTGCAGTTTTTAATCCTTTCAGGCAGAAAAGGGAATTGAATTGAAGTCTAACATTTAGACTGGACAAGCGTGTTAACAACTGAGATAACAGATAAAAAGAGAAGTATTTCAGCAGTTTAGTGAATCTCCAACAATTTTCCAACTCTTTCACGTTTCTCCTTTTCATTACTTTTCTTTGTGCTTTTGGAAAAATAAAGTCTTGTTTCCATTGTAATGACTTTTGCATTGAGGATTTTCTTCATTTCAAGATACATAAAAGATGCTTCATTTGTTCACGTTTAAGTCATTAGTGAACTCAGAATAAAAGCTAACTATGGTGAAACAATGCTAGAAATACATATCCCCAAGACCAGACAAAAGATGCTTGTTAGAATAAAGAAAAAAAACCCCAAATCCAGAAACCAGCCACTTACTCTGGCTTTATTGAAGTGCTTCCCTAGCCTGCTGTTTGCCTTGCTGCTAGATCTTTAAAGCATGAGATCATATGTATTCAAAATAAGGAGGAGGTAAAGAGAAGACAGAAAGGTAGAGCTATTTCACTTCACAAAGAATGACTGTAGAGATACAACAGAAGAAAGACAGAAGTTACATCCCTTGTTCTTCTCCCTCCTCTAAGTGAAAAGCTCTACCAAATTAGAACAGACTTCATGTTGTGTTTCCTACTACACATTGAGCAACAGAAAAGCCAGCTACCTGTTGCCTGAACTAACCAAACTAAAAAGGAACTTCCAATTACTTGTATGAAAACACTGAGGCATAACTCTTGTTTCTCACTTTGACTATGCATACTCATCAATAATGCACCAGGTTTACTTTGACAAATTATGCAATTGATGTCCTCATGTGTGTGACCACCACCACAGCACTATGCCTGTGAATGATTGATGAGTTTCTTCACAATGTTCCTTGGCTTTAATACAAAGTATTACTTTCTCATTCTTTTCATAAGTTAACCTTCTATATTACATATCCAGTTATATGGTTTTGACATTCCAGCCTAACAGTAGCTCCTTCCTTCATTTTCTTCATCATAAAACAACATAAAACAGTGCTTATGTTGACGCATGAAATACTGCTATGTCAGGCTGCTAATATCAGCTGTTTTTATTAACTTTATATAACCCAGATGTTTGTTTTTCCTCATTCTACAAACGTCTGCTGAAAGCCTAAGGAACAAAATGCAAAAATGTTGGTTTGTTGTAAAATAAAGCACTTCAAACTGAGGACTAGAGAATATCTGGCTGTAAGGAAATATTTGCCATGTGCTGCAATGCAAGTTCTGTTTTGAAGAGGAGTGAGTCACCATTGTTATGCTAATACCAAATCAGTGCCATATGTAATTCTACATGCGAAGGTATTGGCCTCCCGAGGTATCCTTATTAATAATTTGAAGACCATTTCAATAAAAAGATATACAGATACAAGATGAAAATTAATGTACTACCAAAACACAGCACACACAAATCCACATACATAATGATCTTCTAACAGGAAAACTGCCTTGGCAATTTCAAACCACGAATGGGAAATATTACCTCTTCTGCCAGATGGCTTTCTCTTTTATCCTTGTAATATCATGTCTACATGCACTGCACTTTGAGTTAACTTTCATACAATTTCTATTCAGACCTACATATCTTCATGTTCTGCACATGATGTGAAGATGTTACACTGGCTCTCCAGTAACAAGTGTTTTGAATAGTTATTACTCACATTTAAGAGCGGATGATACCTCCTCATCCCTCAGCCAGTTCCTGCTGCCAGTTTGTTCTCCACTCATAACAGAATTCACATTACAACCAAATGCTTTCTTCTCTGAAATTTTACCACTGGATTGCAAATATAATGGTGTTTTGGTAGTCAATATGCCCACTGAAGGTGACCAATTTTATAAAACTGTGAACATTAAGACAAAAAGGCATAAAAAAGCTGTCTATCACCAAAACCAAGTAATAAAATAAAAATAAGAGACTGCACAAAACAATGCTATGAGATAAAAATATTTTCATTTAGAGAGCATTTGGTACTTGTATTATTTTCCATCTTGTGAACTTTTACTCCATGATACGTACCTACAACTCCTAACATGTATTTCCTTCTCAAAAAGAATCCTAAATCAAACATGTAATAAAAATGAACAGATCTTACAGAACTGAAAAAAAAATTAGTTATCATGAGAATCCAAAATGAATGTCCTGCTCCTGAGTATCACTTATGATCTAATAAATAAGATAATTCAGGTATTGCCAAACTTGCCAGTAAGTCTTTTCATATCCTAGCTTCTTAGTAATGTAGACATCAAGTACGTTGCACTGATTTATGCCAATAAGTGTGTTTTTCCTATACATAATGTTTAGGAGCTCATAGGTAAGAGCCAAACTGTGATTCAGAAAAGCAGATTCAACAAATGCAATAGTGTGCTGTGAATTGTCTATTCAATAATACATTCTTATTTGTATATGTAGAGAGGTTAACTAGCAAGATTTCTGGACATGAGGTCAAAATAAGTCTGTGATCTACAGCTCCTCCACTTGCAAACTGAACTCCTATATAGAGGGCAATACAGGATTTAAAGGCTACAGAACAGACACAGACATAATCAGTTAAATTTTCAATAATGATGTTACAACCGAACTATGCACAAGTTTTGATTCTTGTAAAGAATTGTTGTTTCCAAAAAACAAGAGCCAGTGGATTTATCTGGGAAGCATCCTGGCTCCACAATTTTGCCCTTGTCATGGTGTTCCTCTCTTGTCAAGTGGCAATATGCAGCCAAATGACAAAAAAATAAAATCTTTTAGAAGAACTTAATTGGAATTGTAATCCTACAGGTTTTCCCTCAAGCCTGAAACTTCTGTCCCTGTAACAGGAACACTGATTCATCTGAAAAGATAAGGAGGTCCACATTTATCTTGCCATCTTATTTTAACCTACTGTGCTCTGCCCCCCAAGCTCAACGTGTACAATAGCTACCACATCTTTCTCTTCTCTCAGTTTATTAAACGGTCATTCAAGGCATAGAGTCATGGCATGCTCCAATTGTTCCTTGTGCTTCTCTTAAGTGGTCATTTGGGTACTGGTGATAATAATCTGAATCCATGCTGTGCAAGCCAAACATTGCTTAGGTCATAAAGAAAGTTATTTATGTCCTATTTTGTGTTAGTTTTTGAGCTGTTTCCAAGCTTTATATGTTGTTTCCATAAGTATCAAAGTTGTGTCCTGTTTTACATATACTCAATCTGGGTAAGTGTAGCCTACCATAGCAACTATATTGGTTTAATTCTTAATATTAAAGCAGAGCAAGCATTTTCAGTAAGTATAAAAAATGTATTTTACAACCCTTACTTAAAAATTCATCAACAGTGGCTTTTCTTATTTTTGTTTTGGCTTGTTTTTTTGGTTTGTTGGTTGTTTGGGTTGGTTTTTTTTTTAAATGATAAATTAATGGCTCTACAGGAACCTTCATAGCTCTTTATAGGCTCACATTATGCTGGGGATGATAAATATTTGCATGCCCAAATTGCATCTGCAAATCCTACATCTACCTTGTTCTCTCAAGCACTTACATTACAAGGATTAACTCCCCATTTGGATACTCCAGTTTCCTGATCATTCCAATGTGGAAGACCAATACCACTGTGTAAGTACCTCTGGCCACTGAGCTTTGAGTTGAAATTACTGTTCTGTGTGCACACAGGGTATGCACCTCTGGTGTAGTTCACTTGGTTGGTTTCTAGTTTCCACATTTGTACTTGAGCTGAAGATGCATAAATGTGTCATGAAATGGGTATTTTAACTATACTGGTAGTGGACCATTCTTATTTAAACTGTTGAGTGCTACTCCTGCATTCACAGTTGGTGATTGATTTATGCTTTGATTTCATTTAATTTTAACTAAAAGTAATAATTGAAGTTTAATAACTATCACCCATAGTTCATATATTTCACTTGCTCACATCTCCAAAATTGAGAAATGTAACAGGATCACTTTTTGTTCCACATTACTGCAACCATTTAAATATAATTATTAAGATATTGCATTAACCAGTGATGGCTTTGAACACACAACAACTGTTAACAAATTATGTTTGAGATATCTTATAATTCTGGGAGTATGTGTGTGAGCATGCATCTGCACTTGTGTAGAAAGTGCATTATCTCTTTTCCAAGCACAACAAACTGATTAAAAATAATTGAGGTTCAATGCTAAATTAAAAATGTATGGCGTCCATCTTTACCTGATGGTGAAAATTTAGTCAAGCCTAACAACACGATACTGCATAAAAAGGAACTCCCTGCTGAAGTTTGCAGGACACAAAAAAGAAAGGGAAGGCCAGTCAATAGCTCATTTAAATATGCTCAGATATGTAGGTTCATTTAGTTCTATCTGTAGCTAGCATTAATGTCTGAAGATCAGTTTTCCTCCCACACTTGACATGGCAAGACTCATCCACTGTTTAGGCAGTGGGAGACAATCATTTTCAAACCACAACAAAATATATTAAAAAATCTGTAATAATTTCTCTGAAAAGTGAACCTGACACACATTCATTGCTTTGATTGCAGTAGTATAACTCACACAAGTAAATCCAGAAGCTACATATGGTCATGCTAAAGAACAAACGCTATAATCTTGCCCTATAAATTAAAGCAAAAGCCCTTAGTGAGTCAAGCTGGTTATTAAGACAAATGAAATATGTTTTGGGTTTTTTTTTTTCACAGAATGAACCAACAGAGGAGTTATTTCACAAAGCCCAAATGTGGCATCCATGGCTTCAGATACTTACAGACAGATATTTATATAGCATGCTTTGCTTACAGGATAAGCATCCACTGAAATACATTACCTAGTTAAATACAGGCTAGCTTTTCAACCAATTTTGCTGTAGTTTAGGTGTAATTTCTGACACTTCTAACATCTCCATAGTTGTTATTGTCATGACCCGTGAGGTTTTGGGATTAAGTTAGTAACTGTTTGTTGTCATTTGAATTAGTTTACACGGCGCCCTGACCCATTTGTATCCTTCCTTCTCCACATAGTCCTGAAAACAAAGCAAAAGCTTGGAGGGTATTTGTACCCAGGTGAAACTTTGTTTCACAAAGTCCACAAAAGATCTAGCATATTATTAACATTTAGGTAAGTGATCTGACAAAAAATAATTTAAAAAATAAATCCCTTCCTGGTTTCAGGTTTAATTATATGCACACACATATCTCTTCTATATAATGTAAATATCACATAATAAGAATCCAGATTTTAGAAAAAAAGTCATCCAAGTGTTTTGTCTCACAGTTAGCCACTACAAATTCACATTATTTCAATACACAATGACAGTCCAATCAAAGAAGTCAAAACCCTTAGAAAAAGCACTATCCAGTACTATCCAGCTTTACAAACTTAAACAACCCATAAAAAACAAAGAAACCTGAACTTTTTTCAGTAAAACACAACAATTCTCACACCATTTTCTCTTCACAACTCTACATGCAAAACAGAAGACCTCATTAGCAGAGAGGTTATTCGATGGCAGATGGTGTTCTGGGAGTGGTGAAAGTCATTAGGGTTTGAGGGGCAAGCAAAAGTTTATGGTTGGAAAAGATGAACAGACCCATATTGTGGGGTGGGTATTGTGTGTTACTCTTTCAAAAGTGCTTCTAGTCTCTGTGGATCAAAGACTAGGAGACTGTCATGGTTATGGACACAGGAGGCAATACTCAAACAGTATGAAATTATCATCTCCAGTTCTTCAGCTTTTGGTCTACAATATCTGAATTTTATTGAAGACCACTGAGAGGATGTTGAATTTGTCATCTACTTGACTTGAGTTATATTCAAGCTTTTGAAAGCTAGAGCAACTATCCTCAAACAGACATTTCAGTGTCTGATTCTGTAGCTTCTCTGCTAAGGCATTTTTACTCTGGTTTTGGCAATATTGTTGATATTCTTGGGAATATAATTTCAATTTAATAATTTGTTCACAGAACACAAATATTACCCTTGCTGTATACTATGTCTGTGTTCCTCTTTATTCCAAATTTTAGAACTTAGTAAAGGGTGGGTTTTATTGCTTTTGGGGAAGCAGTCTCTTCAACCTTTCTCTTCCTCCCCAAGTGAAAAACCTGTTGGAGTACACTGAGATATTTTAAGCCACTTACTCACTATGGGAAGGTTCTTTGGCAGGGGACCTGCTCCAGAATCCAGATCTCAAAGATTTGCTGAGATTAACAGCACAGCAGGCATTGTGCACAGCAGGTGGCAGAAAAGGTGATATAACAGAAATTATTTCCTATTTTGCAGGCTTGCAGGAAAAAGCCCTAACTTTTACATTTCCTAGGAATTAGTTCTCAGACAGACGTGGTTTTTAATGGGATCCAAAGTTGTACACAATTTAAGTTTTAGTTTTCCTTAATGCACTAATGATACTTCAAAAAGTCATTAAAAAGTACATTTTACAAAGTAACAGGAATCAGAGTCAATGCAAAAGATGCAGATACATAATTTATGCTAGCTTCTTGGAAATAGATTTTTTTTGTTGTTCAAGCTGATTCAAAAGGGACTATCATTCTTGTGTTTTAATTAAAAGAGCTATCACTGCATCCCAACTTTCCCATAGTGTTTGCTTTTCTCTTTTCTTTTATTTTCCTTTCTTTTCTTTTCCTTTCTTTTCTTTTCCTTTCTTTTCTATGTGACATTAGGTAGGATACAGTTCATGCATCACAGTCCTAGGTTGTGCAGTACAAGGCTAAAACTTGAAAAAACTTCTGTATAAAGAGTTTACAGTCACTGCAGTTCTGTGTTCATTATTTCAGTGGGGATTGTTTATGTATGATTACTCTTTAACATGTAAAACTAAGCCTACACCTAACAGAACATTAATTTAAAAGACATGCCAAACCGTCACGCATGTGTGTAGGGAGACTTTCCAATCCTCTGTCATGCAAATGTATTACTGATGAACAGATATTTAGTCACTCTCTGCCACTAAATTACCTCCATGCAGGTAATGCAGACCATCCTTACCAAGCAGACTTAAGTATTTCATTTGATTAGGAAATCAAATTCAATTATAGTTGCTGAAGCATATATCTCGATGACTTCTCTTGATTCAAAATCAGTAGAATTTGCATGTGCCCATTACTCCATCTACTTTCTATAAACGCTACTAATGTACCATATCATTTAACCTGTAATATATCCATCATGTCCATTATCACATATGAACAATATTCAGCCTTCTCTATTTCTCTCACTTCTCAATATGCATTTGTCTCACAAAGTAACAACAGCATTCACCACCTCAGTTTTAGAGAAAAGACACATGGCTACCAGCTTTGTCCCCTGTGCAAGTCTGCGGTAGAGTTCTTGACAAAACTACACTTTGTTTGATGGCCTCCAACATAAAGCAAATCTCTGTCTTGGAGAATTAACAAGGAAGTACTGAAATTGTATGGAGAAAATAACAGATATTACTAATAGCATTATGGCAAAAGGAACAAAGACCTAATGGCTGCAGGATTAATGAAGTCATTTTTTCTCTAAAAAAAGTCCATGTAGAAACAACCCTGACAATATTACAGTCACGGCATGGAATAAAGCATTTTTCTTTCTCTGGGCTAGTAGATCTTTCAAAGCTTGTTTTGTATCACATACCACATGCTGTGTTAAGTATTTTGTAGCCAGTTTTCCACCTATGCACATGCTTAATACATCTTGAGAAACAAGTATTAATTACCTAATTGCTTGTTGATTTTATCAGAGTACAATAATACCAGTTTGCATGGCAACTGTTATACACAGATATTGTTTTTCAGAAACTGCCTCATATTCTGAGAAGCATTTGTTTTATTTTGCTTGCCAGGATGGCTGACAATATGGTTACCACTTTCAATAGGTACTTCACATGGTAATAGGAAAGGTGTACAATAGTTGTATCATGGAAGTCTCATATTTCTTTCCCAACAATGAATGGACATGAAAGGTTGGAAGACAACATATATAAATCTTCAAAGCACCAAAATTTACTTTTGTTTTAAGTAACTAAAAAACATGTGCTTTTAGTTTGAGATATGAGTATACTTCTTCACATCATACCACTCCCATGCCCATCATCTCCTAGCAGCTTTAATGGGGGGAATTAGTTGTTTAACAGATCCCCTAGTTAATGTAAAAAACACTTTATAAAGAGTGGGATGTTTCTACAGTTATTAAAAAAAATAGTAAAGTGTGTGGGAACTTTTCAGGTGAACCAAATTCCAATGTTAAAGCATTTTCTCAAATCTGTATTTACCTTGGGTAGCATCTCATACCACAGTAGTCCTTTTGCAGAAAACTTGCAACAAAATCCAAATGATGCACACAAATATAAAAGAAAACAAGATTTATGTATGCACTGGTATACTTTTAGTCAACATAATTTGCCTTCTGTCAAGACACAAAAGTAAAACTCTGCTAAACGTTTCTAGTAAAGGCTAATAAGAATATATTTCCATGCTTAACAACACGTAGCATATAACAGCCCAAGAAAATGAGAACTTCTTGCTTGGATAGTGAACAAAGGGAGAACTTAAGTTGCACAGGCAAAAATGCAACCTGCACAGGTTTTTTTGCTGTACATTTACATGCTCTAAATAAATACCTGAGGACGCAGTTCAGACCTGTCTTTAAAAGCCACTTGAAAAGGAACTCTAGCATGAGATCTCTCATTTAAATCCAAACAGCGCTAGGGTGCCTGTTGTGAGTCTGGGCAGAACATGGACTCTTCACAAGACATCTCTGTATTGCTGTAGCCAGAGGTGAGGCTTGAACCCCAGGCCCTCCTTCACACTTATTTCCCACTCATAGGGTTTATGTTGAAAAGGGTGGCCAGTATCAACACCTAGGCAAGAAGATCACCTATTATCTGGATCTTTGCTGGAAGTAAGGCAAACTGTTTTGAGTGGGGTGATATACTTGATATCCTATAACCTTAGAAGTAAAAAAGGTAAGCATTTATAGAGTCAGAGTTTAAGTGGTGTGAGAATAGAAGAGTATTGATTTGCAGTTCCAAACTTCATTGCTTACATTTTTCTGTGTCCTTTTTACTGAACTTTGCTACTAGCACTCTTATATTCCCCCATTCCATGAAGTGTGTGATACGGAAAAATGATTAATGTCAGAAGTGCCAGTTAACTTCACGTTTCATTTGAAAAATGTACAGCTGATCTCTTAGCATATAAGTGATGTACAGCGCTTCATAACCACTCCTCAGTTAGTATGCTGCCTTGCAAACCTAGTAGAAACTGTCTCTTGCGCCTTTATGGAATATAATATCAAAGTAAATAACTTCTTATTAATTTACATCTAAACTCAAGAGGTATTTGTTCATTAATAACAATTTTTTAGGGGTTTTTTTTTTTTTTAAAGTAGTACAGCAACCACCATAAAAATTCAGAACATAGCTGGTGACTGGTACCAAATTCTTGTTAGAAAGGTACAAGAAGCTTTTTCTAAATGACTGTAGAATAATCAGTCTTTATGTTTTGGGGTTTTTTTCTGATTATCATTAATTAGTGGTCAGTCTTGTTACAGACTACCAAACTACACATATTTCTTACCTGTGCAAGAAGTCTAATTCTGATAATTAATCATATTCTATTGCTATTTGTACAAGGAGATCATGGATTTACTTTTGATCTTCAACTAATAAATAAGATACCCCGGACCAAGTCCTCTACTGTTTTAAATCAACTTCTAGTAGTCTGCAACTGTTTCGAAGGCTAGTGACACATCTCATGTACCTTCATAGTCTGAAAATTAGAGTTCAGGTTTTGTATTGGGTTTGACTGGGATGGAGTTAACTTTCTTCACAGCAGCTGGTATGGTGCTGTGTTTTGGATTTTTGGATAAAGCAGTGTTGATTGTGTTTTGGCTATTCCTGAGCATAGCAAAAAGATTTTCCCTTTTTCCCACCCTGACCCCCCTGAAGCGAGTGGGCTGAGAGTGAGCAAGGAGCTGGGAGTGGACGCAGCTAGGACAGCTGTCTCAAACTGGCCAAAGGGATAGTCCGTGATATATCTTGTCATGTTTAGCAATAAAATATGGGGTAGAAGAAGAAGGGGGTACAGGGGCTTCACTTCCAAGGTAGCCGTTGCTCAGAGACTGGCTAGGCATCTGTCTGCTTGTGGGAGGTGATAAGTGATTGCCTTTGCATCACTTGTATTTTTTTTTTCTCTTTCCTTCAATTATTAAACTGCCTTTATTTCCACCCATGAGTTTTCTTGGTTTTGCCCTTCCTATTCTCTCCCCATCTTTTGCTGGAGTAGAGGGTGTGAATGAGTGGTGTATGGGTACTTAGCTGCTGGCTGGGGTTAACCCACAACAGTTTTCAATGCATTTGCAGCAGGAAATGGGCATTTTTATATCAAAAACCATGGGCCAATTTCCAAACCCGCTGAGAAAGAAAGTAAGAAAAAACTAAATTCCTATGCTTGTTCTGTATATTTCCTATGAATGAGGGTTATAATGGTGTGGAGGAAAAAACCTTATCTCCCTCCAACCAATTTATATTTAAATAAAACTATCTTAAGAAAAACGAGTTACAGCTGCTCCCTGAAATGACTAATAGCTAAGATAAATTAATTCTTTCATGAATAAAGTGATAAAGTGATAAGTTTTCACTGTTTATTGACATCCATTTCCAGCATCAGTTTGAACACTGGCTTCAAAGCAAATAGATTATTTTCATTAGAATATCTTCCCTTTAATGTAATATAAATTCTATTAATAATTTGGAAGATATTCTATGTTTCATCACAGAATATCTTTTTTCTTTCATGCAAAACTGGTGAATAGAAAACACTTGTTTTTAAAAAAATATAAGAACAGGTCAAAACCTGATTTCATCCCAGACTGAATGTTTTTTTTATTTTGAACAGTTACTATTAGCAATCCTATTGTTGACATTAACTTCTTTCTCTACTTTCTAACTAAATTGTTATTAACTTACAATATTATTATTAATTTATACCACCTACATTTTGTCAAAAAGAGCATTGAGGTACTGCAATTTAACAACATAAGCATCAATATTAAAAATAAACACTAGATGTTTAACAAATCCTTCATTCCAAAATTATTAAGAGTATTTTCAGGCTATAGAGTATCTGAGCTGGTGAATCTGTTTCCTGAATCTTGAACCCTTTTAGTTCACCTTCTGGTTACACTACCCATTGTTTGTCAACCCAATTTCTTAACTTACATAAAATGGTCCTTTTGGAAACTGTCCAGACACCGAGTTGCTCTTTTCTTTTCTTATTTTTCTTTTTTTTAATGCAGACTGCTTTCTAGACAAGGTGGGCTGATGAAACAGTCCTTAGACTAAGCACCACTAACTTTCCTAATGCTTTGCATTTCATATCAAAATCTGTGAATAACTAAAGCCATGAACTTTGAAGAAAAGAGGTTTGGGTGATGGGAAATGACAGCAGTCCCACTGTACAGGGTGGGCCACAGTGGTTTAGACAGCCCAACCATCCCTCCATCACAACAGACCCAGAGAAAATCACCCCGGGGAACTCCAGAAAACAGAGATGTATTTACCCTGAGAGGCACCTTATGTGCTGCAGACATGGTTGACTTTGCAAAATGCTGTTTAAATGCACCTGAATAAACCAGAATTATCACAAGTTGTGGATATGAAAGGCTAGGCAGCAAATCTAAAAGAAGAAATCAACTTGGATTACAAATGATCATGCCATGTGTTGATTAAAAGGGTCAGGGGTGTATAATAGTCAGTAAATGCTCAGCATGAAATTGCTATTTTGAAAAAACTTAGGTTAATCACTCATTAAACACAGATATTTTGTAATATTCTACTCTGTCTGCTTTTCTGTATTTTTCAAATGGAACATGTACTCTCCATTGAATAAGCTCAGAAATTATTGATCCTGAAAATTAACACCGACACATTAAAGCTGCCTTTTCAAAAGGAACTGGCATGTAATTGCATGTGAACATTCTTCCCAATAATATTTTCACTTTTGTTTGTTCAAAGATTTTTTTTTTGTCACATTATTACTTGTGAACATAAACAACAAAATCTACCAGAGCAAACTGCTTGTTGCTTTCAGTGTATTTGAACAAGTGAGAGCACAGGGGTCAAACTTAATATACTGTATTGGTAAATCAAAATATATATAACTCAAGGCCATATTATAAAAAAATATTATCATCTCTTTTGAAGCTTTAAAAAGAGAACTGACAAGAAGCATAGAAATTTATAAAGACTATACTGACTTAATTACAGAAGAAGCAACTGCCTTTTCACTCATCTGTGTAATTACTATACTATGGTTGTTTTCTGGGAAGTGATTTAAAATGTCATATGTTAAATTAGAGAAGAACTTCCACCACCCAAAGATCTGAATTAAGCCTTACCAATGCAGAAAGTGTCATCTGCGGTCAAAGGAGCATGGTGTTTTTCCTATGAAGAAAATATTACTTCCCCATTATAGTCCACTCTTCTGTGTCTTCATATTGCAGCATACAGTAGTGGCAAGAGCTAATTAATTCCATTCGCACCACAGGATTTTGCAAGGCCTCTATTCTGAGCAAGTCTTGCTTAGTGTGGTTTCAGTCCATTATTTGTAATGCAAATGACTTGCAACCTGAGAGTAGTGGGAAACCATACAAAAATCTCACAACATGTGAGAAATTAACAAGTGTTACTTGGCTGTTCTATATGCAGCACATAGTCAAATATACATTTATAATTTTTTTACTTTGATTTAAAAAGCATAGTCACACCCTTTGAAAATAAGAAAAGAAAACATTTAAAGATAAAACTAGAGGCACCTTGCATTCACTTTGAACTATGTATTATATTGACTAATTTTCTGAAAACAGAAGGTGAGAAAAACCTGCGTGATTTATTCAGCATAGATGCTGACACTATAAGTGAACAACTATGTATCCTAACCTCAAAAGATGTTGAATGTGAATGCCTTTAATTGCTACAAATTTGGCTGCTTTTTTTTTATAAGGCTATATAACAGTTTGATATAAGACTATAAATGTCATTTTCCAAAGGGGACTGTGTACATACTGGAAAAAAAAAAATCTACAAACATCAGGAAGACACTGCTGACAGAATGAGGGTACAACCAGGAACTCAAAAAGTAGGTTGAAGCCTTGAAAAGGATAATTAGCACTGTCTTGGCATGGGAAGCATCTGGAATGTTAGTAACCCCTCGCGTGGTATATTGGTTATTCTTTCTGAGATACTACTACTTTCTGACATTAATGATGAACACAGGAGAAGTGGGAGCTGAGGCAAAAAGGAGGGTTAAAATCTGTCATAGAAAGGAGAGAATGGCTGAGAGAAAGAAAAGGGAAACCTCAGCCCAGTCTGAAGCCATTGCACACAGAGAATTTGAAGAGGCCTGTGCTGATGAGAAGCTTGGAGTTGGCATGACCATCATGAGCACAACTGCAAGTGCCTAGTTTTTACAAGGCTCCAGAGCATCAGTCTCACTGTAGAAAGCTTAGTAATGGGGGAAACATCTCAAGGTTTGAGGATTTAAGTGATATAACTCAACTAGTTCTGATACCAATTCCAATTCGGTATATATTTACTTTGCATTACGTTGATGGTGATATTTAAACAGTATGTAGCTGGAATTACTCCCATAATATAAAATGGAAAATGCATTATTTTTCAGAACAAGTTTCACAGTTGTGATAGTCTCTTAAGCACTCTCTCAAATGATTATTTATTGTTTGACAACCAGAAGTAAGTAAGCAACTGTATACAACAGCAGACCATGCATAGGACTGACAAATACAACCATCTCATTGAGAAAATAAATACTTAGTGGAATTGCGGGTATCTAAACTGCCAGTGTTGAAGTGTCAGTTGCTCAATAAAAAGCAGCAAAATAAATAAGACTCCCTGTCAAAGTAAAATGAAGTGTTGTTTTCTCCCTTGAAGCAAAACCAAGGAGTATGCTTGTTTGTTTGTTTAAAGACAAATTAAATGATATCTTTGGATTTATTCTTACAGGTGCATTCGATAAAATTATGTTTTCTTGACAGTGATCTGATGAAACCTTCAATAAACTAAAATGTACATCTGTGGAGTCTAGAAAGATTAATTTAGTCCAGGATTACCAGGACAATGAAAGCTTGGTTTGTCTAGCCTAAAAATACAGATACTAACAACTACATGTGCTGTCCTGAAGTGCACTGTGAAAAAAGGAACTGAGCTGTCTCTAAGCTTCATCTACCTCTGTTTGAAATGTCACTATGACTATCCAGCAAAACACGTGGATAGAGAATTGAAGCTCAACTAGGCCATACAACAGAAAAGAAAAGCTATTTAAATTGAAGGATAATTCCGGAGAAGGAACATATATTAATTGGTCATGGGTAATTTCAAACTGTAAATAAAGAGAAGGAATCAAGTTTCTAGGATTGCCCTGTAAGAGTAGCAGTAGCACAAACAAGTGAAACTCACGTGACTTACTTACAAAGGACAAACAAAATCAAACTAGTTTAAAATAAACTTAAGGTGGTTTATGAAAAAAAATAATGTACCATATCTGTGTGCAATAGTTGAGGATCCAGGTTATGGAGACTTCCAGGAGTTCCCTTGCTGTCCAACATGCATACAGGCTTTTCAGACCCATGAGCTCAGGGATTCCCAGCATCTGACACAGGTCTGAGAGTTCATACACACACAACCTGCAAATGTCTGTGCTACAGATACAACACAGAAACTCTACAGTCTAACCTGAATGCATTTTGTCCTCAGGCAAATGCTTAGCTTCATCACCAAATATTTCCTCCTGTGCACACTCAGGCAGGGCTGGAGCTACTCCCAGTGCCACCTAGGACATGAGGTTACAGCTGTAGAGACCAGGGGTGATGCTGGTGCCATGTAATCCATGGATTCTGGTCAAGTGGAGATAATTTCCTTCATGAGTCTAAGGTGTGAAGCCACATGGTATTCTTTGCAGATTTTTTTTTTCCAGTGCTCTCCAAAGATTCACTCATCACATATGCAATATTTCACTCAAATAGTAAACATGCAGTGTTGCATATCACAATGCAGTGCCTAGACATGGATCTGCCTTCATGATCTCCTCCATCTGTTCCTGTCCTGAAAATTCTACAGCTGCCTCTTTCCTTTAGTTTGGAGTTGTCAGTGACATGTCTTTACAGCTGTCACTGTAATCCTCTCTCTGCCCCCATCCAGATTGTTCCTAGAATTTGCTACAGATGGACTTAATGTTGGGTGTCCTGAAAACCAGATGGGTTCAGGCTGACTTTGCACCATGGTACCCAAAATTTCCTCTCTCAGGAGATGGTGAAGAGACTGGTCTTGCCTAAAATCATCTCTGGTTGAACAGGGTTATTGGTTTGGCTCTACTCCAAGGAAAAGTAATTTCCCAGTTTATTTTCAGATAGCTCATACCTGACCAGAAGTTTTTCAAAGTCACATGCTGTATACAAATTCACATGCTTCTACTAATTTTTCCAGAAGACAAAAATGCAATTCCTCTTCAAGAAAAGTCATTTACACACCTAAAGATGCACAGAAATTTACCCCTTAAGTTGCATGTGTTACTCATCTGCTATTTTTATAGACAGAGTCATTGTCTGACCTATATAATGTTAAATCTTAAAATACTTAATCTTCTGTGTCTTCCCATGCTTCTCAATGTAGTAAGCTTTCTGGCATTGGTAGTGGAAATACATTCAGACCCAATTCCAAATCCTTTTCTCCTTTCATATTTTACTCCAGTAATAAGTGTAGCATAATTTTAAAATACAGATTCATGATAATTTCAGAGCTGGGAACTAGGACCATCTCATATTGTGGCTTCTGAGGTTTGGAAATCCCTGTGTAAAGAGCCTGAGACAATTAAAGTGCATTCAGTAGGTATGTCGTTGCCATCAGTAGGAGTGCAAGGAGGTTCAAATGAGCAATAATGTATTATCAAGAAAAAAATACTCCCTAACAGGATAGCCAAAATGCCCATGAATTAAGAAGGTTTATAACACTGTACACTAGCAATGACAGACAAAGCTCATATCAAAAGAAGCAGAAGCTTATTATACTGTTGTGCTAGTTATTCCTGTTAAAAGTTAGGGGTTTGTGTGGGTTTTTAAAATTTTTCAAGTCACACTCAAAGAGGTGAACTGCAGTAAAAGAAAGAAGATGAAATTTTTCACATATTTGTGAGGAAAAATATCAGAACAGCTATTCTGATCTGCCACCAGCATTATCTTCACTGTGCGAATGCAAAGATTAATTTACAGTATTTTGTGATGCACGACTTGTTGGTATCCATGAAGGTTCTTAGGTGTTCACATAACTGACTTAATGAAGATAACTTCTTTCTGAGATCATTACGTCACTGTTTCAGGGCCAAATACATTAAACAAAATGGAAATAATGGTTGCCAGTTATACTCAAGTCATGGCAAAATATTTCTGACATGATTAGCTTTGAGAAATGTGTACCACACAGACAGAAAAAAAACCCCTGCCTAATCATTGGAATTATCTTGTGCTTATTTGACAGATGAGACAGCAAGGCAATTATCAAAACACTGATTCTACTCACTTAGATATTTCAGCACTGTGTCATTTTTAATTTGAGCAACCATCAGAAAAAATATAAAGATTAGGTTTTTAATAGAGATAAAACCACTTAAAACAATTATGTTTGCAAAAGTAAGAAGAGTGAATGCGAGGGACAACAAAATGCTGGGCATGTATTTGGTGTAATTGCTGTTCTTCAGGCTTTTTACTCTCACATCTGTGTTTCAATGGGGAGCTCAGTAGCTAAAAGCCTTCACATTTGCTACCTGTTTTCTTCAAAATTTTCCCTAAAATTAAGGGAATTGTTAGTCCAGGTTTTCTCATACCAAAGCATATGAAAAAGATCTGGGAAAAGGGGACCTCAGAATGGTTATTTCTTGTTCAAACTGATTTTTAATAAATAGTAGTAGATTTGTAAAATACTTAGGAGTCTGGGGCGGGGGGGGGGGGGGGAAAAAGTGTATATTCAAACTCCGAGAGCTTCAGACGCAGAATTCATCCTAAAACCTCTCCAGCTACTTACAGGTGACTGCTCTGTATCCAAAACCAACTTGACACAGGAAGTAACACAACCATCTTCTTGGGAACACAGCCTGAGCTAATTAGTGCCGTGGGCCAGAGATATCCACAGAGACAGTGAGCAGGACAGCCTGGGACTAAGTGAATTTCCAGGAGTTAATCCCAGTTTGGCAGAACTAGCTTTGAGCCAGAACTAATAAATTCTATTGAATTTTAGCTGATTCTGTATGGAGCTACTTATTTCTCTCTCCAGTGCAGTTTCTTACATACTTTTGCAATCCAGATTATTATTTTTTTTCCATTACCTAGAAATTGGAATCAACTGTATTAAGATTAACCATGTCTTTTTTTTTTACCTTTATTGTGGCAAAAGAAGTTGCCAGAAGTATTGTATCCCCTGTCATGAAAAGTTTGCCACTTCCCTTACTATCCTTCAGTTCCTCTCTGCATTTCTCCAGTTTAAATTAATATTCTCAAAGCATGATTGACAGTTTTATACAAAGCCACTAGAAGTTTTCCCAAGACCTTTTATTTGAACCCATGTTACATTTTATTATATAGTTAACCAATACAAACAAAATTTTATTTTCATCTATTTCCAGAAAATCAACTCTCTTTTCCACTTCATGGAAAATGGCTTTTCCAGTTTCTGAAAGTAATTGTTGCTATGAAATTATGTTTATGTGATTATATTTCATTCCAACATTTTTCTTTAATGAAGAACTTTAAACTCTGACACTGTATATAAATGTCCATTGAACAAAATCACTGTAAAAGATAGTAGTGAGTAATGACCATGCAAACAAGTCCAGAAGAAAAGCCAACATGTGAATGGACACAAAATGAACTGTAACGTATCGGAATTGTAAGCCCTATGAGCTGTATGAAAAAAATAATGGCTATTTCATTTTGTCATAGACAACTGATTGCACACTAATTTTAGTTACTAACAGATATAGGATGTGACATTGAAGGTGGTGGCTTGCTGAAGAAGAGTCTTTCACTATCTTTCTAATGTGTTAATTCTGCTCACAGACCCTAATTTTCTCAAACGTGAATGTTTTCTCAGTTAGTTGTCGTATCATTATCTATAAAGAATAGTGGCTTTTATAATGCCACTTGTTTCTGGTTATAAATTTGTCTTTGATAGTTTCATTACAACTTCTTAGTTACATGAATGCCCATTATATTTAAGGCTACAACCTGGATCTGCAGAATTCCAAGCAGCCACAATTTTCTGTACTTCCCATCTGAGAAGAGAATATTCTATTGGAAAGAAATACAAGCTTGTAAAGATTAGAGGGTTTTTCTTTCACTACAGAGAATAAGGATTTTTTTTTATAAGTAAGCTAGAGGCTGAAAGGTGGCCTTAAAACAAATGAAGCACGGATATAACTCCTGGAAGAATTCCCAACGCTTCCTCATTGACTACTACAGCATATAAAAATCTAATGAACCACAAAATGATGATGGAGAAATCCAGTCTACTTAGACTTGCTTCTGGACTCTGTTATATTGTAAGAGCTGTTCATAGCCATTACAGAGAACACAATAGGTGAAAAATAGCATGATTATGAGATTAATACATTCCAGTTTTCTTTACTGTTTCCAGATTAATTTTCAGATGTTTTCCTGTATTACAGTACGTAGTTAATGTATTCTTATATTTTTACAAAATGTAATTATGAGTATAAATATATTACTGTGTTAGTATGTATTAATATCAACATATTAATATATTAATATATTGCTGTATCTAATTAAGATAACTAATTCACTTATAATCAATGATGTCTTTCTGGGATTTCTCACACAACTTCTGTATTGCTGATGGTATGGGCACTTGATTTATTTTTTTGCTTAACATTTATGACACTGACATCGTCATGCCATCTTGTCCTTAAGAATTCATTTTGATGGATTTTTTTTTTTTTTTTTTAGTGTTATAGACATCTTGTACACTACCAAATATTTGTACTGATACAAGTAATTATTTATTTCACTACAGGTCAGAATGTTGGACCACAAGGTATTTTTTTTCTAAATGTAAAGGTTTGTACTTAGCTAGTGTAGATTACTTTTTCCAACACTTTGGTTCTCTACCTAACATTTTGAAGGAGTGTGAAAAGGGGGATATGAATGTTAAAACAGTCCTTCAAGCTGTCATAAATTGAGACCACAACGGATCATAATCCAATTGATATTTTATTAATTGTAACAAGTAGACTATGAGCAAAACAGCGCTGGACGGCAGAGAGTCTATGCTCCACCAAAACTGCCGTGCAAGTAGTTTAAACAGTCTCCTTTTTATACATCTTTTCTTCCGTGTTCATGAAGTAGGGGAGGTGCATGCTTCAGTTGTCACTGACGCCCTCCGGAGTTTCTGTTATCGTGGCAGTTTTCTGTTAGTATCTTTCACAATCTCTGGGATCTCTTCCTTAGTTGAGATACAAAGTTTCTTTTGTTTGCTACTTAGCCTATCATGATGTGCTTGCAAATCCCTTTACTACATGCCTTATAAGTACATTTTGGGCTTAATTCTTGGTCAATTAACAGGATGTTTGAGCACGATGACAACATTGCATAAGCTTTAAACCTTTAGCTAAATAACAGGGTATACCAATGCTATGGTAACCTACCATCGTTGTTTAATATTTCAAAAATTGTCTTGCTTGATTAGCAAATTCCCTTTATATGCCTATTACACAAGTTTTCTCCTTGGCTGTTTCTACCCAGCCAGCCAATATCATCCTATTGTGTGTCATTGTGGTACCTCAGTCTCCAAACACAAGTGAAAGTCTAGATTGATGCTCTCTGGTTTATCAGTGAGCTCCACGTATAATACACAGTTTATGTAATCCCATGAGAGCTCCTGCAGATCAAAACTATGTGCCAGTGAGCAAGGCTAGTGATGTCAAAGCCTGTGGCTGCCAATTTGAGTACAACCTGTAGTCACAAGACTTGTGTTGACTACACCTGTATTTAGTGGAAATTAACTAGACAGAGCAAACAGCAACTGGGAGTGTGAAATAGAAATATAATCTAGTAACAAGGGTTAAAATACTTCAGAAGAAACAAGTGTTTCATTGCTCTAAATCAGTATTTTCAGCCACATTGCCTCGCACTGTATAGCATTGTCAGATACAGCTTACCCACAAACACTGATTTTTTTATTGTGAGCCTCTGAAATACTACTTATTTCAGCAATTAATGCATAGGTCCTCCAAGAAAATATCAAACTTATACTTGAGTGGTACAAACAAGTGAAGCATCAAGCCTGCTGAAAAACCAATTAATCAGTGATTAACACCCAAATTCTGGAGTGTAACAATTTTTACTAAAACAGAAAGAGAGAGAGAGAACTAATTTTCAGGATCCAGTTCTTCTACTGGCAAGAATACCTTGCCTGTGACATGTTCTTGTTCAGTTGATTCAGCAAATGGGTGGTTTATGCGCTGACTGTAGCATACACACTACTGGAAAAGTGCTGTGCTTGTTATAGCTGCACAATACATATTTACTACTACATATATGTACTATCAAAGATGAAAATACGTTTTCTAAAGAGTTACAGCATCTTTGTCTCTGTCTTCTGTGCTGTGCCTCAGTTCCACAATGGAATGACTGTCACCATAACAGTGCAGTGCATTTAGTACTTAAATCACATGTGTACATGCAAACACTAATTTGTTGGAGCTGATCTGTATCACAGCATAACATACAAAGGGGCAAGAGAACAGGATTACAGACCAACAGAAATGTGATCAAGATCTCCAGCTATGACTTTCCCTGAGTACCCTGAAGGTGTTCAGCTGAAGCTACAACTGGTCTTCTCTTCCATAAAAAAAAAATCACTTTGCATTTTTACAAAACATACATTTTGTAATTAACATGTCTTTAGTTAAGCTCCTTAATATTGTAACTTAGCCATTGTTTAAAGTTTTCTAGACACAGAATGAGGTTGTAGTGTTTCTTGTACTCAAAAAGTGTAAATCTTTTGCAGAGACTGAATGAATCAGATCCTCCTCTTAACAGGCAAGTATTTTTTTTCAATTGTCCAAAGATCTGCAATATTTAACTGTTACATTTTTGGCAGCTGAACCACACGTGAACGAAGTTATTCTCTTTTATTAGAATGGTTAACTAAACCACTAGTGTATTGTTTCATCAAGCGGGGAAACAAGAGACTATTTACTATGTTTATAAAGAAATTTGGAATACATCAGACTTCTGCTTAGTCTTTAGTACCTTTCTGGATATACTATGGGCTCTGACATTGAGATTTAGCCTCTATCTACCTATTTTCTAGTTATCTCTTCATGCAAACACTCCGAGTATCATAGAGCGCACTTAAATTGTTAAGATATTACTTTAGGTAAAAGAAACAGTATTATACATGCTTCACTTCCCTTTATATACTGCAGACTATTATACATAGAATTCAAATTTATGGAGGGTTATAGAGGGCCCTATAGTGAACTGGTATCTTTTCACTGGTCCTTCTTTTTAGTTAATGGGTTTTTTAAGTCAGTATTTCTTAGCAAAAAAATTCATAGGGATTTTTTTCCCTTCCTGGACTACAGTGTAGGCCTAATAGGTACTGGTGCTTGGACAGAAAGTTTCTCTGCTTTTCAATACATCTTTAACAGGACCTATTAGAAATTCTGAAGACTACCATTACCTACGTAAAGCTATAAAAGCACCTTTTAACACTCAACAGTGGGAAAACCACTGTTCATTTCAAGTTATCATCAGTGGTCTGTTACCATTGCCATTATAAAAATCACTTCTGTTCATTAATGCACAACTTGGCTCATGCCCATACTGTCGTGGGCATCCATGTTTTGTTTAAAATACAAACTCCTTGTTATGTTCAAATTTGTGCAACATATGGCCGCAAATTAAATGTGTATTCTATCATCTGACTAGTGATGATTTTAAACATTTTCAGTAGTACAGGAGGACACCTGTACAAGGTTCTTAGCCTACATGCTGGTCCTTTGATAGTACTATGAAATAATTTACAAGCAGAAGGTAATCACCAAGACTGAAACCGGGAGAGTTAAAACTTTAGAAAAAAAAGACTTATTTTTCTAGATTTTTTGGCAGAAAAAAAAATGTTTTTCAAGGAAGAATTCCACAGTGTGTCCCAAGGCTTCACCAATTTTGAAGTATATGTCACTTTTTTTTGTGTGTATGTATATATATATACATACAAACATACATATATATATATATATATATGTAAAATAGGCTTTCAGACTTGCACTTTATGAAAGCTTTGGCAGTGTGATATGGAAGGAAAGAGAGAGGGTTCCTCAAGGCCACAACCAACCCTGCCACCCTCAGGCAGTACGGCAATACCCAAACAGAAACCACAGTCATGCCAGCCAACTTAAACATCCATTGCTAATATTAAAAAAAAAAAAAGTTAGATTATGTTAAATGTATTAAAATTTGTAACATTAAGGAGCAGGCCAGACCTCAACACGATGGTCTTCCTTTGTAACATACAAGGAGATCTAGCCCTCAGTGGAAGTAAGACAAGATACCTTAGGACTTTTTTTTTTTTTTTTTCCAAACAGGAAAATACATGCATACAGATACCTACTGCTGATAGCCTACACAACAGATTACGCTACATTAAATTAATATTATCCTGCACCTGGGCAAAACACTTATTATCCTCCTGTTTAGTTTTACTAGCCTGAATTGAATGAGTCAAATACATGGGCTGTAAGTCAAAATTCCTACAAAAACATTCACCACTCCAGTGAATTTACTACTTCTACTTCAATCAACTGAATTTCTAGCAGTGTATTTGCTCCCTTTCTCTGGCATCTTAAAAGCCAAATTTTTGTGTTTCTTTTTATCATTTTTGTCTGCAAAAGTGAGAAATTTTGTGACAGTTTAAAGGACTCAAAACAAGTACTAGATGAGATAGTTAATTCAGATTTCTGCAACTCAAAACAGCCGGAATCTGAGATGTTGCAGATGGTATGGAGGAGGAGAAGTACCATTTTGGCTGCAGAATCACATTTAAAACTTTTATTTTCCCCTCTAATACAGTCAAGTGATGGGACAAGACTCTTAGGTCTACTGCTCTGTCCCCATTCTTTCCTACTTCTTTTGCTCCAGATTGCGTGAGTGTGTGTGTGTGTGTGTGTGCGCTAGGGTTTTCCCTTGGGAATAAATCTAGCAGAGGGGATGAACAATGGGCTGTCATTCAGATGGAAGACAGAAGGTCCCAGAATGACAGACAGACACTCCATTAGTCTCCACAGATGGACCATCAAAACTGGAGTTCTTGTTAAATACAACAAGCTTTATCCCCAAGTAACAAGCATACAAGGTTAGCATGGTATGCTTTTAACACAGCCAGAAGTATGATTTCAGACAGTAATCAAAAGAATAAACAGGTTATGAAGGTAACTAGAAAATCCTAAATGAACACATGAGATTTACTAACTATGTGCCGATTATTCAGCTAGTATTTCATATCAACGACAACCCCACCACTCCTCAATATGCATCTCTGTTCCCCCTGTCATAATGTTGCCAGTGCTTTGAAAACTCATTGTATGCCATGGCAAAACAAATTTGTACTACCCTCTTTTCCCTTGAGACTGCTGCTTATCTGTCTTTATTTAATGGTCTTAAATAAAAAAAAAAAGTGACAGATACTTGACACAGAATTATTAATTGCTTCACTGTTAGTCCATAGATCAGTTTGAACCCACCAAGTGGTATCAGCCACTACCATAGCAGCCAGTACAAATTAGTCAAAATGTTGTGTTTCCATCAAATCTATTTATCATACTAATTATTCACAAACTGCATTGCCATGGAGACAATCCTCCTAAAATCACCTGAATTAATGAGGTTGGTAACTGACTTTGTTTAGCTTATTTCAAACTGATTCCAAGGTTTTGACATTTACTGATTGGATTTTGCAACTTTTTTATTATTTATTTTGGAGTAATCTGTAACCAGCTTTGCACAACCTTCTGACAATTTTATTTAGTAAACACAGATGACAGAAAATCTTTTTCTCTCAAGACATTCTTGAGAGAAATTGGTTCATATACTCATATAGCTGACTTATTAAAGATACACATCATTGTTGGCATTTTTTCAGAGCTTGATCATCCCCAGAAGGATGATCAAGGCCAACAGCTGGGTTTCTGTGATCTGATGGTACAGACCATCTCGGGAAATAAAATCTTTAACTACCTCATCCCCAATACTAATACATGGCAAACACAACTGGAAAACCCAGTTGTCTGAAGGTGTTATCCAGGGCAAAAGAAGGCAAGCGCTGTATCTGTTGAATGCAGTGGTCTTGCTAACATAAAGTTGCTAGGTTTTTATAGCCACTGTCATTCATCTTTAAGAGAAGAAAAATTCTATTTCCCAATTCACATTGCAGCTGGTGGAATAGACGTTGTTTATGAATTTTTCCACAGGTTTTCTTAACACCTGTTGACAGAAAATTTGCAGATCAGAACAGTGACAGGAGTCATATAGGTGGCAAATTACTCTTATATACCCGAGGGTAAGAAAAGCACTACTATGACTTTATGACCCAAAGATACAGATTATTGCCTTTCTCCAGTCACTTCAGAACTTCACCAATTGACAAATCTGTTAAATTCTCTAAAGATCAACTTTTGGCCCTTGTACTTTATGTCATGTCTCATGAACCACTATGGGCTAGAAGTTAAATCAACTCTTGAGTTTAATCCTTAAATCAAGTGAGATGATACCTTCAAATTATTTTGACATTGTTTACAACTAGCTCAGTGATCACTTTAATTTTCATGCACTTTTATAACTTCTTTCTATTAGTGTAGAACATTAAAAGAAAATGTTACATGCAAAACCAAATTAAACTTTCCTGAGGCCATTATTCTATCCGATCTCATAGAATCATAGAATGTTGTGAGTTGGAAGGGACCCACAGGATCATCGACTCCAACTCTTGCCCTAGCACAGGACAATCCCAAGATTCAGACCATGTGTCTGAGGTCATTGTCCAAACGCTTCTTGAATATTGTCAGTCTTGGTGCTATGACCACCTCCCTGGGGAGCCTGTTCCAGTGATCCACCACCCTCTGGGTGAAGAACCTTTTCCTAATGTCCAACCTAAACCTGCCCTGGCACATATTCCTGCCATTTCCCCTGGTCCTATAGTTGGTCACCAGAGAAAAGACAGCAGCACCTGCTCCTCCTCTTCCCCTTCTGAGGACGTTATAGACTGCAATGAGATCTCCTCTCAGTCTCATCTTCTCCAGGTTGAACAAACCAAGAGACTTCAGCCTCTCCTCATGATTGACCTATTGATTGCCTAGGATTCCTCGATTTTCCCCACACTGTTTTTGAACAATGTTTGATCTTGGATGAAATTCCCACAATAAGTGTCTGTGCCAGAGTTGAAAATGCTTCAGCTTCCATCTGTCAAAGTTGAAAATATTTCTAGATAGATTTGGCCCAAATAATAGAGCAGATCTAAGCACTAGAATTTGATAGTAGGTAACACCACTCGTAATAATACCCTTCCCTCACCTCTGCCCAAGCTATGTAGGCTGATATTTAAGCACCCAGTACCAACTCTGTAGGATTTCTTGAGTTCTATCCAGGATCAAGGCCTTACAGAATTGCCTTAGCCATCACAGAAGGAGGAGCAAAAATGCTGTCTAACAAGATGGTTATGAATTGGCTCATTGCTGCCAAAATAGCTTTTCATAGTGATGCAGTTCACAGTACTACTAGATATTTGCCCACAAGGAAGGGGCCCTGGATTGTTCCCACTGGCTCACCAACTTTGAAAGTTGCTACATATGCAGGAGAGCATGTACTTAAATGTTAACTATTTGTAAGCCCTTTACCAGAAGGGACTGCAAGGTTAAATCGCACATTATATGAGAAAACTTTTAGCTCAAGAGTGCTGAATGATCTGGAAACTAACTTGATAACATCAGATTCTGGAAACAGTCTTTTTCACTTGGCATTCTCAGAGAGATGTTTATCTCCTCTTTGAGTTGAAAAGTTTTCCTCATCCTAAATTAAAAACAACAAAAAAAATTCTAGTAAATCCACCCTACTGCAAAGTTTCTGATGATTCCATTAAACTCAGGATGAAAACTGATACTAAAAATCCATTATTGTTGGAGTGAGAAGTAGGTTTACCTGAATGAAACCCACTTGTGTCATACATACACTGTTACTAAGGGCATTACCTATCTGCCAGTTTCTAGTCCGGGTGGCAAAAATTGACATATTTTTATCTCTACCCAGTAGAGAGCTCTAAACTGTCTGGCAAGCTCAGTTATGCCTTCTTGTACACATCTGCTAGTTCCCACACAGTAAGCATCATCTGCACTGGGCCAAGACAGTAAATCAAAATAATTCATTTGCAGGTTTCTGGAACATCCTTTAGGACAGATGCCATCCAGTAAATTCTAGAATACAGGAATCATTGGTATTAAAGCACTGGCAAGCCTTTGATTACTGCCAAAAGTGATGACGGTAGGTTGACAGCTGATCAGGTCTGTCTGCCAAAATCTAACTAAAATGAAAGTAGGAGCATTTGGCAAGTGAAAAAAAAAATACCTAAGCAATAGCTTAAAATTGGTCATCTGTGTTTCATGGGATCTTACGGCACAGGTGCCACAGATGCCAACAGTCTAACTTCAGTTGTTCTAAAAAATATTAACCTACAAGAGTGGTGAAATATCAGAGACATTAAAAATTATTGTTATTTTCTAAAAAGAATTAAAGAAAATTCTTCAAAAACACTAGCCATGCAACATATCATTTATGTATTTCCCTTACTCTAAATCTGCACACCAAGGGAATGCATCTTCTCATCAGTAATCTGTGTGAGCCTCAGGAATCTAAGTGAAAAGAGATTCTTGAGTCAGTGTCTTAGGACCATCAATGTTCCAATGAATAAAGAAAAAAAAATAAGTTTCTTCTGAAACACATTCAGGCAAAGTGTAAATCTATTTTTCAAGAGATTGAAGAGCCAAGTTCTTCACTGAGGTTTTACTGTGAATTTCTAGAAGGTTTTCGTGTTGTGCACTGCTGGCTTTAACTACTGAGTTTTGTTTTCTGATTTTGCTACCAAATTCTAGTTGCCATAATTTGTTCCTCTGAGTTTTCTCTATGATTTTCCTACCAAAGACAGATTGAGAAAGACTTGAGTAACAGATGAAAGCAAACTCACTTATCCATCATGACCACACCTAGGTGTGTTCAGATAACTGAATCAGCACAGGACTAGATCACCCTCTAAAAATGAGCCAGTAAAAACTGAAAAACAGGATTGAAATACGTTACATCTCTGTAAAAAAAAAAAAATTAGTTAACCGGGTGTTGTGTATATGCCCATCGTAAGCCACATATTGATGACAAACAGCAAATATAAACAAAATCAAAATAGTTGTACCAAGTTCTAAAAAGCCCTTGTTAACAAATCAGGTACAAAAAATGTCCATAGACTGTCTAAAATGTCTATAAAAACTTATTCCAGATAATCTTGTGAATTCAGTGCATGTGGATATCTGCTGTATTTATTTCTTGTACAGGCATTCAGATCACATCTCCCACATAGGAAATATACAGGACATAGAAACCCTTACAGAAGAGCTTCTTATTTAGGAGAACAGAAGGAGTGTTCTCTGAATTCCCAAGACACACTGATCACCAGAGCCTTTAACGCAAGAGCCCTCTGCCTGACTGCTGGCTCCCAGACACCCTGGCTCCTGCCAAGAAGGAATGCTTCCAGGCTTGCCAGCTCATCTTCCCCACTTTGTTTCCATCTCATTCATTACACCAGAGAAAAAAATGTCATTCCTTTTTAGGATCCTTCAGACTTATCTTGATCAGTTCTAAAAGATCCTGGGAATGCAGGTATACGTGTTCCCAGTACTTTTAGCATACTCTAAGTATGAACCTTTCACACAGGTTGCTTTGAAATTTGTCTCATTTTGTCTGTTCCCCACAAGTATTCTTCCTTACTGTGATTACTTGCTTTTCTAGTTTGAATAAACTTGAGTTTTTGTACTATATGGCACTCTGGCCACTGTTTTCAAGAGTACCTTTAGGATGCCAGATATCTGTCAAGCAAAAGAATAAAAATATTTACATGATAATGTAAATGTATGTTTGATTTTTGCCTCGCATTGTGCTATAAAGGGACAAAATACTCTCACTAGTATTGAGAAATGCATTCTCAAGCTTTGTTCATAACAAGTATTGTCCTGTTACTATACTCATTGAGTTATACCGCCGTATTATTACTGGCTAAAATATATTGTCTTGTTATTTTATATCCTAGATCCTTGTTAGGAACTATCATTTGTATTTCATACATTTGGACTAATTGTAGTTTGTTTATTAACATATTTTAAAGAATTTAAAGGCAAAGAGTATGGCAGAGCCAAGGGTGCTCTGAGGTTTTAGAAGAGTATTTCTCCCTCCCAACTGAAAGGGACTCTATGTTCAAGAAGTATAAGTCAGACAGAAATACGTATATAAAAGTTTGCTTCCAAAATTCCTAGACACTGCCAACAAGGGTAAAAAATACAACATAACAGTACAGATGTTATTGCCTTCATAAAAGTCAAATTACAAAACTTGAAAACTCAGTTTTCAAGTTTAAATCAAGGGGAGAAAACAAATGCTTTGAGTAAATCTGAATGTCATAGTCACATGGTGCAACAACAAAACACAAAGTATTGTTAGAACAAGTCCAGAGGAGGGTCACGAGGATGATCAGAGGGCTGTAGCACCTCTCCTGTGAGGACAGGCTGAGAGAGTTGGGGCTGTTCAGCCTGGAAAAGGGAACGCTTAGGGGAGATCCTATAGCTGCCTTCCAGTTCCTGAAGGGGCCTACAAGAAAGCTGGGGAGGGACTTTTTACAAGGGCAGGTAGTGATGGAACAAGGGGTCATGGCTTTAAACTGGACTAGGGTAGGTTTAGATTAGATATTAGGAAGAAATTCTTTACTGTGAGGGTGGTGAGACACTGGAACAAGTTGTCCAGAGAATTTGTGGATGCCCCCTCCCTGAAAGTGTTCAAGGCCAGGTTGGATGAGGCTTTGAGTAACCTGGTCTAGTGGAAGGTGTCCCTGCTGATGGCAGGGGGGTTGTAACTAGATGATCTTTAAGGTCCCTTCCAAGCCTAACCATTCTATGATTAGTAAAAAAGTCCCGTCAAAGACAAACCTATGGCAAGTGTATCAGAACGCGCGGAATCATCCTCATATGAAGTATCTTCAGATATGTCTCTATTTTCCATGTCTTTTTCAATGCAATAATTGCATAAAGGGCTTGCACATGTCAACACAAAATGTTGATAGATTAATAGATTAAATAGATTTAATAGCCTTTGTCTAGAAACCTTTAGGATATGAAACCAGAAAGGATACTATGACAAGCATCTTACTTTTATCAAGTATTCCTATCACAATCAAGACCTAGGAACTAAAGCCTGTAAAGTTTATATTCCTCTTAAAATAAGGAGAATTATTTCAAAACATTCAAATTCTAGAATCTGTTTCTTTTGTTGTGGTTTTGGAGCAAGCTACTGTACATCTACAAGCTACACTGATCTATAAACTGCAGTAGAAACTTACACTGCATATTTTGGAATAAAAGCTTTCACATAAGTGCTCAAAGCTACAGTCCTCCAGATTCTGTGCTTGCACCAGTCCTCTTCAGTCCTTGTCATACCCCATTCAGAGTTTTCCTTGCAAGTTTGTACGTGCAAACTGCATTGCTCTGGAAGTTGGTATTTGCTTCCTCAACAAGAGGTTGAATGAGACTTTGCGAACCACCTCAAGATCCTAGATATTGCTTCGGGATGTTGAGAAGGAAATCAGACTTCACTGACTAAAATATCTACTTACCCAACATGAACATCAGTTTTTCAGTGCTCCAAATAATGAACTTCTCTTTGATACTAAAGATGTAATAACAACAGTTGTCTTACTCCATCAATATTACACTATATTCATCACTTGTACAGAAAAAGGAAATAAAAATTTCAATAATTATATTACTAATCTTATTTTACTATCTATTCAGGATATATCCATGCAAGATGCAGAAAGGGAATTTATGAGACCTCCTGGACTCCACTAAATGGCATAATAAATTTGGCATGAATTATTACAGTTTCTTCAGAAGTCGTAAGCAAGCAATAGACAAAGATTAAAATCAAATTAAATTGCTTGATGCATGATCTTTTACCCACAGTTAATTAGAAGCTGGAAGCTTGCACGGTGTTTTAAGATGCCATTCAGTTGCAGGGAGTGATTTTCTCCTGCACCACAGCATGAAGATGTTGCCACACCAAGACAGTCAGCAACAAGTTGCAGTTACTAAAATAGACTGCAAAGTGAAAGAATTGCAAATCTATCTCTTGCTCTCCTAAGAGTCTGTTCCTTTTCTAAACAAACCTTCAGAACTCTTTACACAAGTTTAGTTTGTTTTGCAGGAATTTTTAACCCCTTGTGCCACAGTGAGTCGACCCATGGGAAAGTAATGTTTGAAGTTAGACTTTAAAAGAACCCGACCTCTGAACATCACATTAACAGTAGTTCAGTAAGTTTATTTTTCAGAGTAACTTTTATATGCCTCCCTCACTGCATTTTAGCATGCCCTTTAGATGACCCAGAACCTCATCTTTGCAACTGGAAAATACCCCAGTGAATAATATCTGAGAACACAGTTCTTGCTCAGCTAACAGTAATGGCTATAACAAATTAGGAAATTCAGAAAAATGCAATTACTTTTATCACCAGCTGCTGATTAATTGTACTACAGCCATAACTAGAATTCGGATTAATGAACAATAACATTCTGCCACCATAAGAAAGGAGCCTAAAGAGTGAAAATACAAACTCTAAACGACAAGTGAGAAAATCTGATTGTGATTTGAATCTTATACTGTCTTATGCTTTGAAAGAAAACTGAATGGTTTCCTTTTCCTCACAAAATAGACCTATATTTTAGTTTCTGACTGAATTTGATCTTTTGAAACAATTGTGGTCAACTAGCTAGAAACAAGAGATAAGGTTGTACTGCTGTTTCTCTTGGTGCACAGTTTTCAGAGATGATATTAGGGTTCTCTCTTCATGTGTTCAGAATTTAAAAAGTTGTCAGGCTGACTGGGTGGCAGGAGGGAATTTTTCTCGCTGGCTATATTAATAGGAATTGTACATGTGATGGAGCTAAGGGAGGGCTTGCTTGTTGCTGTAGTGTGAGACACAATCCACTTTCCGTGATGAGCCTATCTTAGCCACTAACCAGGAAAGGCTTTTGAGTCAAAGTCAGTAGCAATAAAAATATACAGTTAGAAACAGACTTTGAATACACTTAGTGTACTCTCCAGTGAGGAGTTTTGCATGACATTTGCTAAACCTAAAACAATTAGTTATACCTTTGTATTCACAAGAGAGAGCAAGATGTAGCATAGATAACTATGTTTAATAAACAACAGTGAGTTGTTACTAATTACAGCTGAAGAGAGTCTGTTCAGATCTAGCCTATCTCTGTTACTAAGTTGAGTCATGCACCCTGCAATCTTATCTTGTATGTATTGTCCCAAGTCTATGTTTTGACACAGTGAAGATGAATAGTCATGTTACACTTTGTAACTGCAGAATCCCTTGGATTCAAATGAAAGGGTGATGTAGATGAAAATTATCACTGTGCTCTTAACGATTAATTTTTTCCCCATTAAAAAAAAAAAAGACAAACAGCTTTTCAATATACATAATCTGAAAAATTATTTTACAATTAAAAACTGAAGTTACCCATGTAAATCTAGTTCACAAAAGCTAGAGAATTTGTCCTCACAGTACCCAGAAGGCGAGCCTGTATTCAACATCTTTGTTTTATCGATAAAAACTTCATCACAAAGCCTAGACAACTTAACATGTATATTTGTATTTATCTTGGTAGCATTAAAACAAACCCTGGATTCAAAAGCAGTGCTCAGGCACATGCAAAATATATGAAATAGGAAAAAACCAAAAAAATCCACCAAAAAAACCCCTCCTTACCTACATCTCCTGAATCCCAAGGTACAAATGTAAGCACCAAGCTACCTTTTTCAGTTCCCATTGTACTCAGTACCACACTACCATGACATCTACTAACAATAAATCTTATTTGAATTATGTGTCAAAAGTTGAATATCCATTTTACACATTCTAAGCATGCAAAGTGCAGAAGTGCTACCTTCCTTGAAAGAATAAATTCAGAAACACAAAATGTTTTGTAAGCCCTAAAAGAATCCCAGAAACAACCCCAGGTTACTTTACTACCACGAGCAGCACAAGTCTGAACTGAATGTGTTGTATTAACCCTGATTCAAAGTACATTTAAACCACCATACAGGCAAACTGGAGCACACAGTAATTTTACACCGAAAAAAACAGTACTGTACCCAGTGGACAAAGCTAAGAAAAAGCTTTGCCTTAGACATTTGGGTTTTTTTATTAGGAAATCACTCGCTTTATTCCTAAGAAATATTTTTTCCCTGTGTTAATAATCTAGAAAACATGCATTATTAAAATGTAATACTAGAAAGTATATTTTTATTTATAATACATTACATATGGTGATTGATTTCAAAGTCATTACTCATCTCAAGCAAAAATAACTATGACCCATATTCCAAGTAACATCTCCAAGGAGTGGAACACAGGCAGGCTCTGTCAAGCGCAGTTACATTTTCCTGTCAACCTCTTGGATGTGCAGACAGATTTTGATCTAGTGGGTACAGAGGCAATAGGTGTTCCCAGTGCTACCACTAGAACCGAAAGGATGGGAGGAACCAGGTGCAGGAATACTTGAGCCTACATGCAAGGATATACTGCTCCTTGACCCAAGGGTGCATACAGTGCCTGGAGGCATGCATGAAGACTCACAAACCTCCATCTCTGATAGCACAGGGGTCTCAATAACTGGGTAGAAGAGACATACTGTGCAGCCTTTCAACTACAGTGAAATAGCATTAGGAACTGATAGTTTTGGGATATCCACATTATGCTTATTTACTTCTACTGCATGAAGTGCTGTGTGTTTCACAAATATTTATTCTATATATCACAAAAGGTGATTCAGATCACGTTGGATTGCATTAGCTATTGTAATTGAAGTAAATTAGTGTCATTTTTACCCTTTGTTGTCTAAGTATCATATCAGTTAAACTTACCCTACTTCTGCACTTCTATACTTTAGTAATAATAAACTGTGAATCAGTGCTTGCCCTTTCTTATTTTTGCCCTTCCGTATCTATTTCCAGCTTCCTGGGAAGCCTAGTCCATTCAATACTCAGGCCTGGCAAAGGTCAGGAATATGCTCAGCCACACAGCTAGCTAAGATAGCCACAGTTCGTAACTTTTTTTCGTATTTTACATATTTTCATGTTACCAGCAGTGTTAAGAGCACTCAGTTAGTTGAGGAAAGAGACAGATGCTCTGTGTCTCTCATATTTCATAAGCAAGCACAAAGTTGTGGATGGACAGTGTGCAAGTGACATAATGTGAAGTTAACTCATTGCAGTGTTTGCAATTCACAAGACATTAGGCTGTTTTTCACTTCTCCCTTGATAACTTCACTATGAAGACTTAAAGAGCTAGTAGCCACAGCTCACCACACCATTTTGACAGCTTGTGTTGTAGGTGCCTTACTTTTCCACAACTATGAAGACTGGAAGAATCACTGAAAGTGATTTGCCAGTAAATATTTTTTTTCTTCTCCCAGAAGAGAGAAAAGGGAATAATGGAAATCACAATTTTTTCTCAATGAAAATAATAATAGCTGGATATAGATTATTATTGACATCTAGCTGGTTAAAAATGTTTTAATTATTGGTGTCTTACACCTGTCACTTATTTGCCTGCCCAGGGACAGTCTTTTTCACTAGCTAGCAGACTAACCTTGCAAATTTACCTGCCTACGTCAGTAAGAGAGGACTGCAGACAACAGCTCTCTGCCAAGTCTCCACATGAGCTGGGAGGAAGTGTGAACAATAGAAAATATTTGAGAATTCAGGTACTTATCCTCTCCCTGTGGAGTGACCAGAGAAAGCCCAGCAGCACTGATAGTGATGCTGATGGGAGAAAGCACCTCAGCTTTGAAGTGATGTGGTCTGCACTGCTGTACCGGCAGTTGTCAGAGCAGATTTGCTTCTTTTGTGCAAATAATTTTTCTCTCTCTTGCTCCTTTATGGGAGACAGTCAAAGACTAGACAATTCTATCAGGGGATTTTCCTCCCACCTCTGAAAACTACATACTGTGTCAGCAAGAAAGCATGGTTAGCATTTGCTAATGACTAACCCTTCTAATAAATCAACAGTGATGTATAATATTTTGCAGAAGATTCAGTGTATGCAGTCTGGAAATGAAGGGGTTTATCAAATAGTGACTATGAGAAGAAGAAAAAAAGAAGGAAACCTAAAATTGTTTCATAATTTCATCCAATATTGATTTGAGTTTCTAAGTTGAATTAGGGGGGAAGGAAAAAAAAAAAAAAAGAAAGAAAAAAAAAGAAAAAGCTGCTTCTTTACCAGGAAAACGGGTATTATGAGCTGACATCAGCATGAAAAACTGAAAAAGTTTCATGAGCACACATACACAGAGAAATAAGGAACAAATCTGAACATGTCTGCACAAGTAGAATCAGGTTACAGACAATTCTATAGCTTTTTTATATCTTTCTGATGCTGCAAGGACATTTTATGTCATGGTACCAGCATCAAGATGTGGAGCCTAATTCAATACTACTTTAAAGGTAAAGTAAGCTTTTATAAGACTGTATCTAGTAACACTGATGCCTTCACTCTCTTTCCTGTCCATTCTCCTTCAACAGAAACATATTTAGACTTCTGGTTTAGACTGCAAAAGTTAAAGAAAATCACAAGTATTTGTTGTTATTGTAATACACTCCTCAATTGTTTTTGGATTTGAAAGGTACATACCCAAGGGAAAGGGTTGAGTTTAAAAATGGACTCTAAAAGCTGTACTAAACTTTCTTTTCAAGTATTTATCTTTGCATCAGTCTCTTCCTCTTAAGTTTCCATATGTTTTTATCTGGTAAATGGCAGAAGTGTTGTACCACTTCTGCAGCTGCCTTCTGCACTTCTTTCTTTTTGTTAATGTATTTTCACAACAAGGACTATACCATGTTAGATATGATTCATACACAGAATGCTCTTTGATGTTAGTAGATCTGGGTGTATATCAAAGTCATTATATACTCTTTAGAGTTACTCCAATATATGAAGAAAAAATGTTACCACCATATAACTGTTGGTCCTCCCCTAAAATGATTTCAGCTTTATTCATGTTTTGATCTAACTGTTCAAAATTCCAGGACAAGAGTGATATGTAATGTCTGTTGAAATCAATTCATAACTACAAAACCAATAACCATGCAATGTTATTTCAGATCTTTCATAAGACAGGCACACCACAGAAAAGATGTAATAATAAAAAACCCCAACTGTTTCCTTAAAGAACACTTCTTAACACCCACTTTAGTTTCTTACAAGTACCTCCCAATTAAGTTGTTTTGGAATTACAGCTTCAAGGTCAAGAACTTTTAAGGAGCCTACCTAAACCAAAAGTTTGGGCATCAGAAACAGCTAGCCAGTGTCAGATTATACATCCATAGAAGCTGATTTATTCTGCTTGTGCCCTGAAAAATGCAGTAAATTAACTCACACAAACCACAGTGCATTTGTGACTGAATATTTGCAGTAGCCAAGCTATCTTTTTTAAAGATGACATATTACCTGCACCACTGTGCCAGCTGCCAGATCTTAAAGCTATTTCAGAACAAGAGGCACCCTGATTCAGGAACACATCCTTGTTTCAGAAAGAAATGCTCCAATAAAACCTGTGAAGTCTCAGTGCATAAATCAATGCTTTCTCAAAGATCTTAAGAACCCTTAAAGACTTATTTTCTTGTGTTATGATCTCAGAATATCCAGCCAGCTGCCCATTAATCACATCACTGGCAGTACCACTATGCATGGGATTCCAGTCCAAGTGAGATTTTTTTTCAGTATAAAAATATTACTTTTAGCTTCTCTGGAAATTTTGTAATGAGGGAGTCAAGGAGTCCTTAGCAAGGAGACTAGTGACAAGCCCCACTTAGTAAGTAGCCTATCTGATGGATTTAAGGCAACATGCATATGAAGCACAATAACTATTCCCTTGCTTTGGTGGAAACAAGTGGAACATGACGTAGAGCACTGAGAATATTGCATCAGCACAGCCCAAAGGAAACTCAGAGAATTATAACTGAAAGGCAAAACAGGAGTGCAGAGCAAAGCTGGTGAAGATCTGAAAAATATGTGCCTCCTCCCTATGGTTTTAAATTACCTTGAAATTTTTCTTTCATGTGGCTTTTCCTTTCCTCTTTGAGCTTGATATTCAAACCTTGCAAGTAAATAAGGAAAGCAGCCGTTTTAAAGATTGACACAATTTCTTTGATAAAGAGCGAGTTGTCAAAATTATGCATAGAAGCCCTAAGGCAGAAAAGGAAAGAGCTTTCAATCACAGTGGTAAATAAACTCCTTGACACAGTCTGAGTAAAGTGTCCAGCTAGCAAATTCAAGATCTAAGATCTTCATTGTGATAGAAAAATCAAGGAAGACACATATAATAATTTTTTATCAAAACCAAATTGACAAAAGCTTTAAACCTCCTAGGGTTTAACTCCATGTAAAATATTTTATTCAGCATAGCCTCACCAATGTATTACCATTCTTTATATCAAATCAAAATGTTTCATTCACAATCGATAAAAATAAAAATGGGTTAAGTTAGAATATAAACCGTAAATGATTTTGATGCTAAGAAGATGGGACTTGCACTGCCACAATACAGGCTAAAGTATATTGCAACTTCCTACAATAAAGATTCAAAATAAATGCAGCGTAATTGTAACTTCCATGGTCACAGTAGCTATTACAGTCCTAGATTTGAAGCAAACGGCCAAAGGGTTATCTCCATGCCTGCATGCCATGGTGTTGGTCCTGTAGGACATCCCTTCTGTCATGTCCTGATATCCGAATGTGACACGTGGAGGACAGATTTGCTTCTTATCACATACAGAGTGTCATGGTTTAACCCCAGCCAGCAACTAAGCATCACACAACCGCTCACTCCCTCCACCCCAGAAGGATGGGGGAGAGAATCAGAAGTCTAAAAGTGAGAAAACTTGTGGGTTGAGATAAAGATAGTTCAATAGGTAAAGCAAAAGCCAGGCATGCAAGCAAAGCAAAACCAAGGAATTCATTCACTGCTTCCCATGGACTGGCAGGTGTTCAGCCATCTCCAGGACAACAGGGCTCCATCATGTGTAGTGGTAACTTGGGGAGACAAACACCATCACTCTGAATGTCCACCCCTTCCTTCTTCTTCCTTCAGCTTTATATGCTGAGCATGACATGATATGGTATGGAATATCCCTTTGGTCAGTTTAGGTCAGCTGTCCCAACTGGGTCCCCCCTCAGTTTCTTGTGCACTCCCAGCCTCCTTGCTGGTGGGGTGATGTGAGAAGCAGAAAAGGCCTTGATTCTGTGTAAGCCCTGCTCAGCTACAATTCAAACATCCCTGTATTATCAACATGTTTTCAGCATAAATCTGAAACATAACCCCATACCAGCTACTGTGAAGAAAATTAACTCTACCCCAGTAAAATCAGCACACACAGCCACAGATGCTGCATGGGCATGATTTTTTAATGGCTCAAAGCTCTCTATGCTGAAGTTCTAATTCAGGTGATATGAAGCTGATCCCATAATCTGGTACTTAGTCTGTAAAATACTGGGGACAAGAATTCCATTTTAACATCTGTCAGTAACCACTCCATGGGAGTCTTCTATGCTATTAGAATATAAAAATTAACTAAAGAAGTTACTTGTCAACTTCTACCGCATGCCAATATCCATCATCTTTCAGGTAAAAGTTTTAAGCTATTTCTGCAGATTCCATGGTAAATTCAAGGAGAATCCTGAAGAATCCCTACTTGGTATTCACATGAGCATACATGAACAGATTAGTTTGTTTATAACTTAGAATCCAATTTCGAGTTTGCTTTTTGTTTGTCTGGACTATTTTTAACAGATGCTGGTTAGTAAAGCAGCACAATCAGCAGAAGCTTTCTGCATACCTCCCTGCCCATTTTCCTCTCCTATATGTCCTGGCCAAATTTTGCAGTCAATGTCACTGCCATACAATACATGTAAGGAACAGTAAAAGCAAGTGATTTAACACTCCATAGGCTCTAACAAACAAGGAAACACAGCATTATATTGACTGGAGCCATCTTTACCCCTAGAAATCCTGTCTTCTAAAATGAAGAATGACCTTTTATTTCTGCTGACAACTGAGATATTACATTTCCAAACTAGCTGCTCCATGCAGCTACCACTTAAACACGTGAGCGGGCATCCACCCTTCTGACGGCAAAACTACTGAAGTAAAATGAAAACGTAACAGATATTTCATAACTACAGAAGAGATCTGAAGCTACACATCTTTGTTGGATATTTACCTCTGATGCAAGACAATGAAATTCTGAAAATTTCAGTCTTTTAGCTGTAACTAGAGGAGTTTCAACAATTACATTATTTTCTATTCCATTTCCTGATTGAAGTAGAAAGGCTTTAAAGAGTATTAGGAAAATAAAAATAAAACAGAAATTAGGGATTTCAAATAGTAGTTGTTCTTTGGCTCATAACAGGGAATAACTGCAAGTAAGATTTTTAGGAAGACTAAATATAAAACTGTATATTTCATTTGCTTTTTCAAGTAATGAAGTGATTAAATATTCTTCTTAAGTGTAAATTACTGTTGGATTATAATTATGTGCTGAATTTGTAATACTTCTTTGACCCTAAGAGAATAAAAAGGTATGAAAAATGTCTCATAAAAATACAGTCCTCCCTCAAGGATTTGACCTACTGTCTTTGCAGTGAAATGTGGATGCTGTTCAGTAGACTGCAATTTTTGTTTCTATCAATGGGAATTGTCAGTTTTAAATAAAACACAGAAGGGTTTTTCTTGATTACTTCCTGCACAAAACTGAAAACATTAGAGAGATATTGTAAAAGAAACAGATTATCAGAACTAATAAATTCAGACAATTTCTGTTGCTTGTTCACACTACATAAATTTACAATACCAGGAAAAATAAAACCACTATCTGTGCATTCACCTCAGAGCTGCTTTTTAAATGACAGCTCCTACATCCAGGAATAAAGCAGTTTTATTCAGGTTGGTTGCATATGTCAAGACTAATGTCATTTTCTTTTTGTATGGCAGGGCATCACAAGGACGAGCAAGGGCTTCACATTACAGAAGTTTCACATTACAGAAGTTCTGGGCAATACTGAATGGTGGCTGCCAGGAAGTGACATCCTGAAACAGTGTCACAACAAATCATATGCAGAAAAGTGGGTTGAGTAACTTGCAAGTTGGATTCCTTTTTTCCATTGCTTGACAGATCTGAATGCAGCTTCAACTAATAACAGATTCTGATTGAAAAAGTGTCAAAATATACATTGCTGGGAAAATTCTCAAATAATGTTAGAGCTACATTTACCAGATTAAAACTGTATAATGTCTTTATAGTTATATGACTGACTGTGTTTAAAATACTAGAAACTTAATTTTGAAGCATAAAATTAAATTTTTACCTTCATGTCTTTAACAAATGTATACAGAAGTCTTGCATAAATTCACTCACTCTCAGTGCTTTTAGAGCTATGGGTCCAGCGCAAAGGGGTTGCCATGACTACTGCTCCAGAGAAGGTCCATTGGATCACCCATCACAGGAAACTATTGTTTTTCAGATTCTACAAGCCTACACATTGGAAAATCCCCCCCTGCTATTTCCTCTTTCCTCCCACCGCCCCTCTTGTCACAGCAGGCTTCCCATGTTAGCTGAATGTCAGTGCATAGATATTCCTGGCAGGTTCTAGCACTATCTTTTCCAAAGACTTTTAAATCTTTGCAGTTATATTGAAGCTACAGGCTTGTTTCTTTCTATCATATAGAGTCATCAAGAGGCAATGTAACTTTTCCAGGAAGCAAATCTTACAAGTCTAATGGCTTAAAAGGGACCATAAGTAAACAAGAAAGAAAAACATTTAATTAACCTGAAGTCAATATGGTTCTTTAGTGAACTATGGGCATTAGGAGTGGAACAGTTGAAAACTGACGTTTTTAGTGTTACAGTGTTGCAGAAAATATTTCAAACAATGACCTCCAAATGTCCCACAGTATACTTGTCCTCCTGAATAACCATCCTCTTCACAGTTTTCAGCAATATTGTCCAGGGTTGTTCATGATTAGAATCTCACACTGTCTTTCATAATAGATGTAACAACATTTACTGAACAAATTCCAAACCAAGATACAAGAATATGCAAAAAATCTTCTCTCTTAACACTTTCCAAATACCAACTTTTAACAATGACCTTGAGACTTCTTTAAGTTGCTAATAATCATGCTGCTCTAAATGAAGCTTTGCATGCATTCAGAAAGTTTTATGAGCAAAAATGTAGGGATTTGGGTGACTTACATTTTACTTTCCATTGTCAAAATAACATCATCTCTGAAATGTTTTCATTCATTAGTCATCTCTGAAAGTATTTCTCCATTGCTGTTCCAATCTGGATTTATTAAAAAAATATAATATTTTTGGTGAAGTTTTTTTTTTTTTTTTTTGCCTCAGATGAGAACAGATGTTGTCCACAGTTTCTGAAACAACTGACTGAATTACCACCAGCCTTGTTGACACTTTAAACTCACTAATGTGAATATACTCTTCTGGAAAAATATTTCTTAATTATATAGTCTCAAAAAAATCTAGCATTCATGAAGCTGCAAGTATCAAACACTTTCCCAGTCAATATTAGTGCCAAGAAACCAACTCCAGTATTTGCCAGGATTAGCAATGTGACTTTGAAGTACTCTGTTCTGGTAAGTACTGAAAGAGAGGACAGGGATGGGAGAAAATTTGGTTGTACATCCTGTGGGAGTTTTATCACTTCGTATCCCTACAGCCTTGCACACTCTTCAGGTTTGTGTTTCTCTGCATCAAAATGGAGGACATAACTGTAGGATAACCACTTCTGCCTTGGGCTGCCTGAACAGGTTGGCCACTGGCTCACAGTTTATAAGGTTTTAAGCTTCTAGAGCATAATCACGATCCACTTACCAGCTGTTACAGGAACTGTCATTCCAATGCTGTTGCTCTAAATTGCTGGGGGACTTCAGCAGAATTCCCAGAAATCTGCCCTTTTCTTTTTGCCAGACTCACACATAAGTCCCAAACTGTGTTACATTCTGATTTTCCAATTGTTCAGGACCATAGGACTGTACACCAATTCACCACAGGTGGAGCTGCTCACTACATGAAAACACTGAATGCCCTAACAGCATCCTGTTTTCTTGGTTTCATCTTAATCAAAGCATAACCAGGCACTGGCAAGGGGGTAGCTGTTTTCTTTGAATTAAAAATTGAGATAATTTGGGTTTTTTTTTTTTTAAAAAGAGCTAGATTTAAAAAGGCGGCAACTAAATCTTTTGTTGTCCTATTTCTTTGAGTACTCTGCTGCCATCCCACAACATACAGTAAAATGTAATTAAAACCAAAGTACTAGACAGTAATCCAAGGAGCACTGGCGTCTACATACTGGATGCCAAGTCTTTTGCCAGTACAACTTCTGATTGTTAGGTGAAGTACTGTCAAAAGGAATCACATATACACCATAGCAATGTGTCTATGTGTATATCATCAGATACTCTGAAATATTCTAGTGCATGCACAGTTTGAGGAAAATATTTTTAACCCAGCATTTAAAGTCCTGTGGGCCGTAACAAAAAAAGTTTAAGCAATTCTGTAACTAACTCGTTCAATTGACTAAGATGTAAAACAAATATCAAAGGATACATTTTCTCTTAATAGCATCACATGAACCTGTCACTATACACATAGAAATATTAAAGTTAGCTAAATCTATAGGCATATATTGCTTCTTAACCCACCCTCTGAAAAAAAATGAACATATGTCCAAGTGAAGGTAAAACACAGAAGTGGAGTCTATAGGCATCTTGTATTTTATTAATGATCCAATCAGCTTAATCATTCAAGACACAATAATAGTTGGTCTTCTTAGCATATTACAGTCTTCTAGGAAGGAAGTAACCATTAGCATTTCTGGCGATTACACTAAGCAGCTACTGACTAATCATGTTTTGTATCAAGGTGGTTTTGTCAAAGGGTGAGTGGGTGCTCTGAGATTGTCAAAGAATTGCTTGAGACTGGTGGAACTGTAATAAACAAGAAAAACATACATATCCCACACACTCATCATTCCTACACAATGTATGACATGTTATCCTTTGCTTTGGGTAAAAGCCCAGTCAGAATTTCTGAGTAAGGTGCTCCCTACAAACTCAGAAATCATAGAAGGTTAAATTGCTACAAATTCCCCTTCTATATGTTTAAAATATGTATATGGGAATCAGTAAAGAATGAATAGGAGAATTTGGAACACAAGTAGCTTTGAATACTTCCAGGACTACTGTTTTATCTTCTGTCCACATGTACATGAAAATTAATGCACACACTGGTTGTTATAGCTAAGAACACTGTGGAAAATATTTCTTTCTTATGTGCATGGATTATACAGGGTCCAGTGATTCTTTGAATCATCAAAACTGTTTCTTGAAGCAACAGATAATTCTCACTACTGGATACATAATCCTATCTGAACAATTCCACTGTTACATCTAAGTAATAATACACATCATGCATATGTCCATATATCATCACACAGAGAAGCAAAACTTATCAGGGGAAGTTCCATGTTGTTGTAGCTCATGCGAACTTCAGCCAGTTGGTTCTACCATCTAGAAACACACAAGACCACATAGCAGTATTCTGACTAGCCCTTTAGCCTTTTAGTCATTCAAATATGCACAAAAATTCAATTTCCATTGCAGATGATGAACAAGCACATAAAATCTTTGCATCTTTTACACACCAAAGTCTCTCTCACCCATTTAATGTAAAGGAGTGTGGGCATGTTGTGGGTAGTCCAGTATGATTACCCAGCTGGTAGCCAACTACCAGCTGGCCAACTTATGCAGGAAGATATGCTCACTCAAGTCTGTCTGTAGGCAAGCTGTAGTCCGCCATAAATCAAGATTCCATACCTTAGCCCTATAACCTCTCCTCACAGATCAAAACAATGACTCACAGGCTTTACTAGGTTGCTCAGGATTTCAGTTCCCCAAAACAAAGCAAATTTAAAGGTTAATGTGGAACCTGAACTCTTGTCTTCTTGACATATCTGTTAAATGTCAAAACCAAACAAACAAAAAATCCAGTACTACACATTCATGGCCACTTTCAGCAAGTGTCCTGGGTCTGCTCTTTGAAACTCTGGCAACAGAACAATGCTGATTCAACAGTAATAACATTAAACACAAATTTTACTTCTCTGAAACCTATGAAATTGGTTGCATTTTTTTCCCTAACGGGAGCCAAATGTTAACCTATTTAACACTTTGCTCACAGAGTTAAGAGAAACCTTTTACTTTGTGGGAAGTGTCTTTTTTATTCTTTTTTTCCCTGACAGAGCAAAATGTTCAAACGAAAACATTCTTAATAGCTTAGCAGAAATTTTGATGACAGAAGGTCCATGGTAGCTAAACCAAAATTGAAAACCTGTTACATTGGAGGGGGGTTGCAACTTTAATTCTGCAACAAATTCAAAGGCTCGGGTGTTTTTCACTTTGTTACAGTAACTCTAGTTTAAAGGAATTTAGAATAGAAGCTGTTTTAAAGATGCTTCTCACTTTCCAGAAAAGCAGTCAGATTTCATACTTTCCATCAAATCTGTCACATTGTGAGGTGAATTGTAGGTACCACATTGGATTGCTTTAGTCATATCTTGTTCTGGCTCATTGTGTTATGACAACACATGACAAATCAAGCTGACAGCACTCAACATGCCAGATCACCTCTATCCCATTGCATTTCAGAGATTTTATTTTAGTTTTTACTCCTACACAGGATCATGATTCAATCCTGGGCTTGCAGGTTGGAAGGGACCTCAGAACCTCCCTTGTCCAACCTTCTGCTCAGAAGAGGGTGAACTATGCAGTCAGAAAAGGTTGCTCAGGGCTTTATTTGGTCAGATCTTGCAAACTTCCAGGACAGACACTGTACAACCTCTGTAGGCAACCCATTCTAATGTTTGACTACTCGCTGTGTGGGCGAAGGTTTTCTATATATCCACCCTGAACTTTGCATTTCAACTTATGCTTCTGTCTCCCATCCTTCACCATGCACCACCGTGAAAAGCCTGACTCCACCTTCTTGATGACTCCTTGTAGGTACTGGGCAACTATTATTAGGTGTTCCCCCTCTCCCAAAAGTCTTCTCTTCTCCAGGCTGAACAAAAGAGATTCCTTCAACCTCTCCTTGCTCCCCAGAGCTTTGCAGTCACTCTTGGTAAGCTCAAACTCTCTTCTTGTACCTCTTGGTAGTATCACTGGTGCCCACATGGACTCAGAGCAAAGTGAACAGTCTGAGGGCTCCACAAGCCTTTGTGGTCTCTCTGCAAAGTCGTGCATGTGAGCTCCTAGACAGCAAAAAACCTCTCAAGATGGTATGGTCAGGTCTGCAGAGGGCCTTACGTTCCCTACAGTTCCAAGTCTCCCTTCCACAACTACCTGCAACTTCCTTGTGGTGTCGATGCATGGTTCGCACCTGGGCAGCCCCGGTGCTTTCCCAGACCTGCCTTTCTCCCCTTTCAAGTAACCGTTCTCACAGGCCACCAAGCCTACCCTGCAGTCATAGTTCTGTGGGTGGACAACCAGCTGCCCTTTTGCCACCAGAAGTCACAGGCCTCCAGCCTGTCCCATAACAGGACCCTCCACATGCTCCCACACTGACCACAGACTCTCACTGATCCTCCACCTATGCGAGTCAACCTTTCCTCTCCACAGGACCTCCATGAAGATCCTCATCTCCTCTGACAGCTGCTCCTCACCTGGGCTGCTCCATGGGCAAGCTACCCATCTCCTGCCACCCACCTCTTACCCATATTGAAAGTAGGAAGTCTTGACTGAACTGGTGCTGTGTTTCAGCCTAGAGGTTTTAAAACTGCTTTTTGTTATCTAGAAGGTTGAAAAATTAAAGAGCAGAATGAAGCAGCAGATGCAGAAGTGCTAAATTGTGGTCAGCAAGGAAGACCATCTATCACCTGGAGGAGCAACAGAAATAATAAATAATACACTACATGCTACATTGAATAATTGAAAACATGGTAAACAATCACTGAAACTCTTTAAGGGATTTTTGTACCTTTTTTTTCAACAGTTACTGGTAAACCTTAACCCTAATATGTATAAAACACAAGACAGAAGGAAAAGCACAACTCATAATCAAAGGAAAGTATATTCTAAAGTATTAAAACCTTTGATCAGTATAAAATTGAGTTGTTTTAACCTACAGTACATTTCTCAGTAGTCCTATAGAGGGTCAGTCAATAATTCTGTAGAATTTTTCCAAAATATTACATTTTTAAAAGTCCAGAAAGCAATCTGCTCCCTGCAACAGATCACAACTCTGGTCTGTGGAGAAGTTTGCTGTCCTGTTTTTTCCTGTTTGCACGCATGCCACTGATACAGATATAAGCAAATAGGGTGGGTGAAATAGTGACATAACCATGATTTTAATGAGACCATGAATGAACTTGTGTACTTTTTTTAAGTTCACATGATATTCTGTAGCTGCTAGTCCTTCACTGGAGATAATAAACTTGATAATCTAAAAAAAAAAAAATAATCTAAATCTTTTTGCTCCTGAGCAGTTTATTTGTACTTATCTCACACTTCGGCTAACACAAAGTTCATCTGTATCCAGGCTTCAAATGCCTTTCAGAAAGAGTGGTTCTAGCCTGTATGCATTTAATATTAGGCTACCATGCATCAGCTTCCAGAAAATACAATTTAATTTAATTATTAAGAGTTTGATATATTCAATTTTTCAAGTTATATGCAGAGACTTCAAAATGAAGGAGTATTTGTACCTTCATGAAGCCACCATAGCCTTTAGTGAGGCCTCTGCCACTAGTTACTAGTTCACAAATCCACACACTTGGAATCAGTTCACACATCTGCACACCTCAAGCTGTGTGATCAAGTTTTCATACATTTTGGACCTTTTCTCTCTTTCAAAAAAATATAAAAATCCAGCTATGAAGTTTGGATCTGGCTGGTTTTACTTATTCAAAGGGTTTACTTGAAGGCAAAGGAAGTGAAATAGCGTGCACTCAGATTGCTTAGGAAGAAATCCAGATTTTTTTCTCTCGTTTATTTTTTGTTTTGTTTTGTTTTAAATATAGCAACAATTGTGGAGATTATAATAAAAATGAAGTTTAACTGAAAAATTCAGATTATTTTTCTGAAAATGAAAAGTAAATGTTCAAATCCCTGTAGGTTTCTGATATATTTGTAGCTTTGGGCACTTAAATTAGTCATATTAACCATATGACTCTCCGGAGATCTATTTTTTCCATTAATTAAAGGGACTTTAAAGAAACAGGGTTTTGTATTTTAAGAAATGGTTTCACTGGGATAATAGCCTGGTTTAAATGGGACCAGGAAGAAAACTTGATCTCACTGTGGATGAGTGTTAAATCCTGAAGAACATTTTGAGAAAGTTAAAAATTGAGAGTTTTAAATAATGCAAATATGAATTCTTCCTTTGCTGGGGTGAACGAGAGGCTAGTGGATAAAATTATGTCAGGAAGAAGAATCTCTAGAGCTAATGGTTTGGCTGGTCCATCACTTCTCACACATGATGCTAGGCCTCCTGTGAATTTTGGAAAGTCAGGAAAAATTATACATTTGGTACTGCCAGTAAGATCCTTTAGATGCAAGAGGAACATGAAGGAGTTTCAAACCATAGATCCTTGGCAGGATAATCTTTTAACAAAGTTTAGAGATGTGACTCATTTTGTCTGGAAGAAAAAAGCCCTCAAAATCACCATTTTTACTCTGTCCCTTTTCATGCATACAGCAAGTTGCAAAGTATCTCAGCAGCCTGCAAAGTCCACACCTTTGTATAAAACTAAAATACTAGTTATTGCAAGGCACTTAAATTTTTTCCCAGAGTTAGAATAATATTATAATGTTAATGATATAGGTTCACAACTTTCCTTTTTTGCTATTGCATCTCTAGCAGATTTTCCCCAAATATATATTATTTTAGAATGTGGCAATTGATTTAAAACTAACATATGACTTACAGTATTTGTTCTCCCTCCTGAGCTTCCCTTCTTCTCACACATGTGCTTTCCTGAACAGTTTGAAAAACCATTTTTACTTCACAAATATAAAATCAAATACTAATGCCCATTAAAGTCAACATTGAAAATACTGCAGATATTAACAAGATATTTAAGTCATCACTGCTTCTGTTCAATTTTAAAGGAAAAGTTCCAGCTTATTTCAATGAGGCCAGAATTAAAGTTGTGCTTACAAAAATCTCATAAAGCTGCTTAGAAAACATCCTTGGGTTCTGCAGACTTCTTTTTCACTGCTGGAAGAACAAATGTGTGGTCACATGATTAACACTGAATTTGTTAATCTCCTAGAAAATGTTTTTTTCCTGAATTTTTTAAAATAAATATTGTACTTATGATTTCCAAAGGAATCAGCAGCTGTGTCTACTTTAACAGGTAATGAAGACCAATAGGAAGAGATCAATAAAGCTAAATGCTGAGGTCTGTGCTCTGCACACTAGAGCTGTTTTATTTCGGACCTCATGCAACGAACTGCATGCCCAGTTGCAGCTGGAGTGCATTATATTGGCTCCCAGGTCGCATCTTCCAGTTTAATTTTATCTCGAAGAGGTTCATTGCATGTGGTCCAAGATTGCTGTGACACGTGAGCCAAGAGGTAGCAGAGAGAAATGAGCAAGAGGTGTGTTTCAAAAGCACTCTCCTAATGCAAGTCCAGACTTTAATACCAAACTTCCCTGTTGTGCCTTCATCTTTATTTCAGTGGCAAGTGATTAACTAATTTCATTACACTGTTTGTAAGTAATTTGGACCTAGGGGAGGTAAAAGACTCCTAGTGTCAACATACAGAATAATAATACTAAACAATGTTATTGCTCTTCAGGGTACTTGTAGAACAGAATGGATTTTGTAGATCTGAAGCCTTTGAATTTTCTCTCCCACAATGGTATCAAACCCAAAACTTCTAGTAGAATAAAGAAAAAAAAAAATGGATTTTTGTATTTGAATTCCTTTTTTTTAGTTGTTTATTTAAAATTTTAATTTTCTGTATTTTATTTTTTATATTAATAGTCTATTTTTGCACCTGGAAAATGCACATGCTTAGTTATTTAGTTCATACTACAGCTGAAAATATACAAATAACGTATAGTTTCATTACTCTCATACGGACATTGTGTTGCCATTTTTTAAGTTAACAGATGTACATTTAGGAGGAGACAGAAAAATACGTTATCAATAAAATAGGTATTCGAAGAGAGCTTCAAAAGATATATATTATTGTGAACACTAGTAAAGAGTAAAAGAAAAATAACTAAGCTTCTAGATTTACAAAGTGCATATTTGAAAAATAAAGAATTTGTTAAATGGAGACTGAAAATCTCAATATATAGTGAAAGATATCAAAATGGAAAAAAAGGACAGATTAACAGAAACAAAAAAAAAAGAAAGAAAAGAAAAAAAAAAGAGGTTTTTCCTGGAATTGGAAAGTGGAAGGAAAAAAATGAAAGTAACTATAAGACAAGCTCAACTGGACTGTATAAAAGAAGGTAAAAGAAAGTGACCAATTTAGTGAAAAAAAAATAAAAAATAAAAAAACAAACACATGGGTTATTTTTTCAGTAAAGATGACCTGGGACCTGAAGCTAATTGAGGTTTACAACTTGAATTTGATTGAACACTTTGAATCAGTTTTTCATAAGGGTTTTGACATCCAACACTGTGTCAAAGGTGTGAGGGTAAAAAGTTTAATATTGAAAATGAAATTATGTCAACAGTGAGATCAAAACACAGAGGAATTTATGTCTCCTGATGACATCCTATGATCTCCATCCCAGGACACTAAAAGAACCAAGTATAATTTTAAATCACATAATATGGCTATTAATAAATCTACCAAATCAAGAACTAGGCACAGAATTAATGAATAGCAAGCATAGTAATAATAGCTGAAAAAAGGAAATGTGATCCAGGCAGCTGTATGTCTTATAATGTGACCTTAGTAAAAGGCAAGTCTCAGGTACATTGTGTGCAGAAACATTTGTAGCTCTAGAAGTATATAGGAAAAAAGGATTAAATGTTATGTTGGTTTTTAATTGCTATATCATGACAGACTAATCACGCATCTTTCTTTGATAAACTAATCTGCTAAACTAGGAAAGTACACACCTATAACTGTTCTTCAGTTAATTATTAGTTGTGGTATGATATGGGAATTGTTAGCTGCTTATGAGAAGGTGGAATTGCTAGAAGAGGAGGATGGCATAGAGATGACAACCACTTCAGGCACCGTTAGGTTGGCAGGTTACTAACAAACAGAGCTTCATGTAGATCAGTCTTGGTGGCAGAGCCTGGAGAACATCCCACCTCCTGGAGGTCTGGCTGCCAGGGGTCAGGGACTGTTTAGAGACATCTGAAGGCTATCCCTTTTTCTTTGGTGACCTTGGGCAGCCCAGCAATCACTGGACTGTCTAGTTGCCCTCACCAGGCTTACTTGTCTCAGTTGGTCACTGTGGCACATGGCCCCTATGAAGAAACCACTTTCTCTGCTGACTGTGTTACATTTGGCTCCTGTTCCACCTTCCCTTGCAGAGCAGTGAGTCCCTGCTGCTCCCTGACCCTTGGCAACAATCTCCATGTTCCTAGAGTGTAAAGCCCTGATCCCCTCTTTATCTCCCCATTCTTCATCTGGATCAGTAACCCCATTATCTTGTAAGCACTACAGCCAAACCTGACATTAGGATTAAATTCACCATCAATTTCTGTCGTGCCTGTGAGTACCCAGAAAAATAATCCATTAGCCATGTTGGTCCCTCTAGCATTTGCAACAGAAAATCACCACAAACACAGCTGAAGGTAATCATTTATGCAGGCTAAGTTATTTGTCAAAGTAAACCCATTAGGTATTTGAAAAGTATTTTTGCTTTAGTGTGAATTAAAACACTAAAAAAAAAAAAAAGAGAAAGGTAAAACCACAAACAGATATGTTATGAAAAATGTTAAGCTGCAGTATCCAGTGACCTGAAGATTAAGCTTTGAATTTTAGAGATTTCCCTGGGAATTTAAATAAGGACTTGATATTAAAAATTGCACAAAATAAATATAGGGAGCAATAAATCAGAGGCATAGACAGAGTTATGCTTTAATCTCAGCATATTGGTAACCATATTTTTTCTTAATGCCCTTACATATTTGATCTGTATCTGGATAAAATATACAATTTTGCTTTCCAGACCTGTATTGCTTGATGAATTATCGATAAGTCTGTTGGCTTCTAAATAGTAGCAATGTTCTATCAAACAGCATACTGTGGCAGTAAGGATTAGATAAATTTCATGGGTGAATTTTAGTCACTACAGGTGCAGATAAAATTCAAATCTATTGCTATTTCAGGAGAAGATCCCAAAGATAACCAATTAATGCAACCTGAATCGTGCCAATGTTGCATGCTTTATCAGATACTGGTCTAGAACTGAGGTGTATTTATAAGGTTGAAATATTTTCCATGGTCACTAAACTAAAAGGAAACTGACCACTGATGATATAAAACCTAAGGTCTCTATAAAAGATAATAAATTTACATTGTTGTTGCTTGTTTTATTATTTTCTTCCATGCTGTAAGTGCACAGAATTGGAGCCAGGGTTAGAGAAACAGAAGAGTAACCTTTCTCTGAAATAGTAGGAGTTTTGAAGAGGTTGTAGCTGAAGTAGGCTGATCTGACCATTGACACTGAAATTGCAGAAAAGGAAACAAGGCAGTAGCATAGTAAAGGGAAAAGAATGAATATGGAAGAAGGAAAGCATAAGCGATCAAAAAGAATTAATTGCAAACAAAGACCCAGGACAATTTCTTCTGGTTTGTGGTATAAAATTAAAACAAACACCAGTAGTACTTCAGGTTAGTTTGGGCAAGACTCTATTCACTTCCAGTCACCCAGAGACTCTGGGGACCCAGTGTAAAATGTGCCGTTTAAAATGCAGTCTCAGTCCTACATAAAGTATGAAAAGGCCAGGTATGATTTTTTTATTATTTTTTTTTTTCTCCCAGGGAAAATTTCACATCAAATCATTTTTTGATTTGAAGCAACAACTTCCTTATAAAGGTCTCCCTTTGACTTTCTCTCACTATAACATATGCTGGAGAAGTGTATGTGGAACGTAGCTTACCAAATATTAAAAAAAAAAAAAAAATAAAAGCTTAATCATTTAAATTTGTATATGCTTTTCTTGGACTACATCTTCAATTCAAAGAGTAGCCTTTCTTATCAACCCTATTTACAAGAACAAATTCTGGAGCATTCTGTAGCCTACCTACTATCATTCTACTCTATTTTAGTTTTGGCTGGGATAGAGTTAATTTTCTTCATAGTAGCTGGTATGGGGCTATTTTTCAGATTTGTGCTGAAAACAGTGGTGATAATGCAGAGATGTTTGAGTTACTGCTGAGCAGGGCTTACACAGAGTCAAGGGCTTTTCTGCTTCTCACACCACCCCATCAGTGAGGAGGCTGGAGGTGCACAGGAAGCTGTAAGGGGACACATCTGGGACAGCTGACCCCAACTGTCCAAAGGGATGACATCATGCTCAGCATATAAAGCTGAAGAAGAAGGAAGCAGTGAACATTCAGAGTGATGGTGTTTGCCTTCCCAAGTAAACGTTACACATGATGGAGCCCTGTTGTCCTGGAGATGGCTGAACACCTGCCTGCTGATGGGAGGGAGCAAGTTAGCTCCTTCTTTTGCATTGCTTGCATGCTGTCTTTATCTCAACTCATGAGTTTTCTCACTTATACATTTCTGATTCTCTCCCCCATCCCACCAGGGAGAAGTGAATGAGTGGCTGTGTGGTGTTTAGTTGCTGGCTGGGGTTAAACCACAACATATTCCTAAAATCATTCAGGTAAAAACAAAGAGAGATTATTTCCTAGACTGCAGTATTTGGTGAGTAGCAACTACCTCAGAGAAATTGCATTTTTTTGATTTATTGTAGCAATATCTCACCAAGGCAAAAGTCTTCAAGCATCATTCTGGAAACAAATATTCCATATGGCCTTTTTCTTACTGCTGTTTAACATTCTTATTTTTTTCATAAGAGAGGTAGATGGAAAATAAAGAAAGTGCATTTGTCTAGTTGGAAAAGTGTCACCCCTTCATGAACTTTTGGCTTTTTTTTTTTTTTTTTTTAATAATTTCAGCAGAATTTGGCTTCATATGAAAAAATTTGTATTGTAACAACAAGAGCAAGTAGGCACTGAAAGAGGCATAAAAATGAAAATGGGTCCCAACAACTGAGGGCTATTTGATGGGTGTGTCTGTGCAGAATGCAAATATACAAAATTTTCTGTGGAATAAATAATGTAGAATTCTACATTAATAAGTAAAATGACTGTGGTAGAGCCAAGAAATTTTGTATTTTCTGGTCAATTACTTTTGTCTTATTTTCTTTAGTTTGTGCTAAACTGCCACATAAGAGGATCAGCTCCTAAGCAAGAGAAGTATATTAATATATATTGTTGCAAGCAGTTGTAAAATGTGGAAAAATATTTTTTTTCTTCTTGATAACCCTCTTGATAAGTCACTTTAATTAAAAAAAAAAAAAAAATCACAGTTTTTATTCAAGTTACTTAACTGCATTAACCACCTCTTCTTAACACTAGTACAAGCTATATGTTGTACATTTTTATCAACAGTTAGTCCTAGGTATCCTTCCCTTCCAAAATTCATTATTTCAGTAGCCCATATTGCCAGAGGAAAAGGGCAAGAATAGGTACAGCTACGAACAATAATTTTATTCACTACATATTATAAAGCACAAGAGGAATAATAAATTATTTCCTAGAAACTCACCTTGTTGGTGCACAATAGCATCATCAAAATTGTGATTACCTAAGGCACAGCCATGGTAATATCTTAAGGCATTTTGGTCCTGTCTGTTTTGAGACCCTGTAGCAAAATATACCAAACCTAAAAGTTTAGGAAAAAAGTAGGCAAGAAGTTTTATCTCTTCTTTTGCAGGAATCTAATTATGGATTAACTTGCCATTAGCAGTCAGTCTCTAAAAATGCTTTACACTTGTTAAGTATGAGTACCATTTATGGGATCCTGAAGCCACCAGCAGACCCTTGTGGGGAAAATACATTTTCCAGATCATTATTCCTGAAGACTTCATAAATTTATCACTCAAGTCAGGAAAAAATACATTGTATAAGCCTCTTGCACAAACATAAACTGCTATAGATAGGACATGTGTATATATATAGTAAGTGTACTCTGCTATTCTTCAGTAAAGTTACAGTGCTTTTCACCGTAATAAATCTTGTTGGGTAGCAACAAGATATAACAGATAACATAAAAATGATGTGAGGGCTGAAAATCTATGCATTCTGTAATTTATGATCTGCTGCCTAGCAGCAGCCTAGATGCTTCAAGAAGGTATTTCTGCCTAAAGGTACTCCGTAATTTCAGAAAGATTCCTTGAACTTCATAAAAAGTTTGAGTGCCTGCCCCTCAGAGGGTAGTATTTTCTTTAGGGTATTTGCATGTTCTCATCCTTAGGATTTTCATTCTCTTGTTTAACAGCTCTTTAGCTTAAGATTTACAGAAAACTGCTCATACATATTTTTTTTTTTGCTGGGATTTCATAACAAATGGAGGAGGAGAACAAACCCTGGGTATGTTATTTGAACTGGTTGGGTGTTTTGGTTTGGTTTGTTGGTTTGGGATTTTTTTGGTCTTCTTGGTGACTTTTTCAAAGCTTGTGTGGGATCTTGTGAGATATGGGGGAAAAAAAATGCAAAGCAACACAATGATTCATCATGGAAAGCATAAGAGAGTTCATCCTGCATAGATGAAGCGAAGAGTAGACTTGAGTTTTCAGCAAGTACTTCACACACACATTTTCTAATAAGAGTTTCTTAAACCAACAATCCTAATTCTTCGCCACTCTAAATATAAACTAACAAAAATGGTGCTCTCAGGATATCTAGGTTTTAGTACTTGGTGTGTTCAAGGAGAACATAGCAATGACATTTTTATATTTACTGAGGTGCCTGTAATAGCTACAATTTTTCTGAAATGATCAGCTGACAATAAGTCAGAAAAAAATGAAACCAGCTCTGTCTCCTATCTCAAACAGAACAGAAGGGTAGGAGGAAGTCATTACATTCAAAATAATCACCTTTAAAGCTCTGTGTTATCTAGTATACAGCAGAAGGGACTGAAAAATACCAGGACAGTATTTCAAAAGGAGGTAAAAAGGTAAAGTAATTACTTTTTACTGAGAAGTAACTGACCAAAGTCACAACCTTGTTCCATAGGAATCATAGGAACTCTTAGACATGCATCTGTGTAAAACAAGGAATTGTGCCCTTCTATACAGAGATATGTTAACCAAGATAATTCCATATTAAGTTTTTTTTTCTTCAGGTTCATTTCTCACAGGATGCACATATGTACATGCATACATGGATTCACACACATAAGAACCATTTCTGAGCTCACAAAAAACTGTCCTTATGGTTTTAAATCTTTACCCTGAGCCTCAGGGTGTTTTGCATCTTTGCAGCAGATGAAAGGAGAAAGAGATGTAGTTCTTCATTTCAGAGCACAAAATATCAGCAGAGAAAGGAGAGGAACATTTTGTGACAGTTTAATTTTGCTGCATGAGTGTGAAAATGGTGCGAGAAAGAACTGACTCATGCATTTTTTGCAAAACCACATCTTGTAAAAATTCAAACAATGACACAAACTTAGAGAACTGATCTACAGAAGTATTCTCACAGAGCTTTGTTGGACTGGGGCTGAAAAGACACAAGATTCTTAAAGAAAGAAAAGAAAGAACCTGTGCATTCTTCAAGGTCCTCAGTGTCTCGGGCCATGTATGATTACATACCTACACAAAAAGGATTTCATACCTACACAAAAAGGATTTCATACCTACACAAGAGAAGGCAGGCTATGATCAAGACTAGACTTTGGGAAACAAATTGCTAATCTCAGAAAATATTTATTTTCTGTACAATACTATCTAAATTTAGTGGTCCTTATCCTGTTACTTCATTACCTACTCTCATATTATAAAAAACAAAGGTGTTTTGGTACATCCTATAAAATCTTTTATCTCTGATCTCCCTAGTTCTTCCATAGGTAGCTGGACCCTGAGCTACTGGGAAGCTGGCATGCCTGCTACTTTGATTCCTCTGAAATGACATTCTTTTTTCCAATCAGAAGAAGATTACAAAGGCAAAACAGGTTTTCAAAATCTCGAAAATGTTTTGCTCATCTGCAAGTTCCATCTTGGGACACTTCTGAAGAGAGCTGTCATGAATTCCTGGGCCATTCCCGCTATAACAGAAAGTTTAAGTGTAAGATGAAAATTAATTCATAGTTGCGTAAATTTTGCACAGTAAATATTGCAACTTTTTGTAAATAAAACAAAAGAACAAGCAAGCAAGCAAGCCTAGAATTGTATTTCAGAATAAGAAGTGTTGACCAGAATTGTCTTACTGAAATCAACATTAGCTGTTGCCATTTAGGGGAGCTATAATTTCAGTACCTTGACTCTCTTTCCAGAGTCAAGTTAGATTTCCAGTTAGATTCTTTGGCTTTATTACACTTTTAGCATAGTAGGTAGGGTGACTTTTAAGAAATTTCAAAGGGATGCTTATACTACTGTATTATTATTTTCTATAAAGTTTTTGCCACTAGGATATATGACATGACTAAGATTCTCTATGTCTACTGTATGATATTCAGATACTCCTACAGCTGAAATGGGCACTGGGGAAAGAGACTGTCTCCATCAGAGGACAACCTGTAGGAATTCTGTCCTGCCATTCCACTCAACATTTACTTTACTATTAAATTTACCAAGAACCAACAGCCCTGACATTTTCTCTTTACCTCTGCACATGCTAATCTTTCTTTTTCTTACTGGTGCAGTGTGTTAGGATGAGAGTAACTGTAACAGGCTACCTGGTGGGGACGAGAGGAAAAGTGGATCAGGCTTTGCAGCTAATGCCAGCCAGTGGACATGGAACTCATCCAGGCACGTTCCTCCACAGCACAAACTGCTCTCCTGATCAGCTCATCTCATAGGAAGACATAACAAACCAAGATGTCCTGTACTCTTTACATGGGCAGATACAAAGGTCTCTTGCCACGTATGCATTTGGCAGTAGTCACAATTTGAAAGTGGATATTATCATTTGCCACAGCCTGTTTAACGGAGGTTTTCTATTGCTTCATATGGATAAAGGACATAGGAAAGAAGGAAACTAGAAGCAGATGATAAAACTGTTTGAGCATATGCTCCAAGCATGCAGCAACCTTTTAGTCTCTGCAAACATATAAAATGAGTCAGAATGCCTAGATTAGGGTGGGGGTTTTTTAAAATAGAAGGAAAGAAAATGTTGTTACAACAAATATTTAGCAAACTGCTGCAACGTACTTAAAATTCTATGAATGCTCAGTTTTAACGCACACAAAGAATGCCTGCAATCAGTTGGATACATGCCTAATCAATTCCAAAACATTAAAGATATTTTTTTCTTTTAATTTTCAACTACAGATTCCTCTGCATATGCTTATGGGCCCTGTGAAACAAAGCTGTATAGCCTCTCTTGTGCACATGTTTCAAACTTGGTGTTAATCAGAAGATTTGCATCAGTTGTGAGCCTTTGTTCTCAGCACTTTCAGCTTCATTAAAATGAAAGATGATGTGAGTATGTACAGTTCCTGACATTTATAATGTTTTACAGTTATCACACATCAAAATACATGCCAGGCACAATTGTGTATAAGAATTACTGAATTATTTTTTTGATAAGGTAGAGTGACAGCTAGTATAAATAACTCATTATATACATATCTGTCCAACATTGTGATTTTGATTTAACAAGTTAAAATTCCATTACAGATAGATTTTTTTTTTTTCCCCTAAAATGCATTACTCTAGTATTTTACTGGAACAATAGATTTCACACTACAAAGGAATTAGAAGTAAAAAGCTGTGTACACTGAAATGGAAATTACTATATAAACTAAGTGGATCAGGTCTGCAACATCACTGTGCTGATAAAAACTGCCCCATATTTCAATGACATTTTCCTCTGAAGAGTGGAGATACAGGGAAAGAGAGGAGAACAAGCGGTGTAGTTCATGGTAGAGAACTGCAGGGCACAGGGAATAAAAACATAAAGGGCTGGTAAAGAAATAAAGGAGGTAAAGGGAAGATAAGAGACAGAAGCTTGATGAAAAAGTTAGACAAGCAATAAGGACCCAATGCAAAACAACAGACAATGAAAAAGCAAAGTGAGGAAGAGAGCAAAATTAGAGGAAACGGAAAAAAGCAACTGGAAAATAATGGGAGGAAAAGGGAACAGAGAAGAAGGGGCAGAAAGACTGGGGTAAAATAGTAACAGGAAGAAATTAGGGGAGTGAGAAGGGGAAACAGGCTATGAGTATCAGGGAGAGAGGTGCAAGAATCAACATGGGTATAGAAGGCAGGATAAATGTACTGTGGAAGGATAATAGATACCTAAGTAAAAAGTCAAGGAAAAAGAAAGAGAGGAAGAGAATGATTGTGGAGGGGACTACCAAAAAAAGACGGTGATAACAGATAAGTCAGGATGGTCCTCAGCTTGATTTCAGATTTTGCTTTCAACTTCTGCATCTTCTCTGTTGCTTTCTTTGTTTCTTTTTGTTGTCTCCTTTTCCCGAGCTAGCAGTCATAGATACAGACTGAACCAGTATGTTTATATCTGAATGGATATAAGGTACTTCACATGGCAGCTAACAAGAGGGCTACTTGTAGCAAATGCAAACTGAGTGAGTCCTTTTTCTAACAGTGTGCTAGGATTTAGATATCTTGAGTTTTTTAAGAACAGACTGTTCTATACATTCAAAAGGAGAGAAGAGAGTCCAGTCAGATTCTACTCTGCTCACCAAGTCACACTTCTGTTAAATACTCTGTTAATATCTCCCAAGATTGTTCAGGTTGTGTGTTCAGCATTTAAACCAAGCTCACCTTCTGTGAATTTTACATGACCACAATTCACCACCACAAAGCTGCACATTCAAAGTCTGTATATGTCAAATTTGGAGGCTACTTGATAAAATTACAATCAAAATGAAGGAATAATAAACTTCCAAATGAATGGCCACATCTTAATCCATTAAATGTGATAAGAGCATAAAAATACTCTGTGTTCCCTATGGTGGAATTATGGGTTGTCAAAACAATTAGTTATGATTATACAGGTCAAATCATAAGTTTATTAATTTCTCAATATAGCAAATCTCTTTACTTTTAATTAAAATTTTGTCCCTGAAATCTACTTAATTATTGTTGTATTGTTGATAGGCTTTGTAATAACGCATCTCTTTTGATTTGTATTCTAAGATAAGCCTGGTGCAGTGATAATTCCTAATTGCTCTGACATTATAGTTTACATTTTAGGATGCAAAACTATGATGTTTCAAGCATGATACAATCCATTTAATACAATGTAATAGTTTGTAAGTTGTCTTTTATTATTCATTAACTAAGAAGTTTAATGTGAAAATTAGCTACACGCTGACATAAGAGCATCCCACTCAGGGTACCCTTTTGGATAATCCTGTCTTCCTCATATTGCTTTGCTTCACAACACACCCTCCTTCTTTGTACCTATTTGTAGGCACCATATTTGCCAGCCATATTGAAGACAAACATTTATTTATTGTCCTCAACTCTTGAGTAGGAGTGCTTGGATTCGTTTTACCTTTATTGGTCTGTCTTCTAGCTGTATGTTTTCAAGCAAATTGCTGAAGTGTGTGTTCAACTTAACACACTAAAGTACTAGGTGTTTTGGTTATGTAGACATGTAGAGAAAGAGCATTGCTGAACATTGAGCTATGCATACACTTATAATTAAGTTCCTAAGCTGCTTCTTTATTGTAAAAACTATTTTTACAGATTTTGATGGGAAATTATTATAAGATACATTTAATATAACAGGAAGGCTTGTGTTCCATGTGACAAGAATATTCTATCTGGTTTATACTTAACATGGTGAAAGCATATTGCTATTCTAATTTTAGGGCTGAAGACTTATTTCAGTACAGTAAAAGCACTGGACCTCTCCATCTGAATATTCTTTTTACTTATAGCCTTTCCTAAATTACATGTTAATATAATACCAGACAAACTTCATGGCAGAAATTACAATGTTTATCCAGTATACTTAACATTTATTGCAATGACAAAGGGCAACTGTGTTTTTTTTTTTTAAGAAAACCACAGATGGTTAAAAAAAATATATTTTTTCCACCATGTGAATTTTTGGTAATATTTCGTTTTATAGTCTTTCATTTTAAAAACTGGAATTTTGTCTCAAATGTTAAATATACTTGCATAAACACTCACTTAAGACTGAGGAGAAGTTAACTCAATTGATTCAGAATGCTAGTTAAAGAGAAGTATTACTCAGAATTCAACTGCTTGTCATGGTGCAGAGACCTGCAAAATTCCCAGTGGCATAAATCTGTGTATAAATCAACTTCAGAATAATTAAAAAGCTCTGCTATTTTAGCTAAAACCCTCTGGGACAATTTTGAGCCAAGATCAATATTTGTTTTTTAGGGAAGTTTCTGGCATCTTTTTCTAAGGAAAATTTTAACTGATGCTTTAATACTCTAGTGATAGTTGTGATTTTTTGCATGGTATCTCACAAGAGACATATAAAAAAAATCACATTATTATTTGTCTTATCTAGGTGATTTCAAGGCAATCTCTGGATCATGTCTCACATTTCAGTCATTCATAAGATTTTGATACTTAAAACCAATAAGATTCAATGCTTAATTTGTCCAGAATAATTCTTACTCTACAACCGATGCATCTCTCTTTTTCAGGCTCAGAAATGTGCTGCTACAGTGAAATGTTGTCCACAGCTTCCTAAGGAAAGGAAGCAGGATGCAAAGCTAACTAATGTTAGTTAGACAGTCTGGTGCTATGCAGGCAACTTGTTTCAGAAGGATCCACCAAAGCACTAACATGAGCATGTCTTCCCGAGCTGTGTCCAATGAGGGCCTTTCAACCCTAAAGCACTAAAGTTTTCTGAATGAAAAAAGTGAAAGCACCACTCTCTTAAGCAAGATCTCTTTTAAACTGGACTATGTGCTTGGAAAAGAGTTTACAGCTTCCAGCATACACATAGCTGCCTACATTCCCTCCTTCAGGTAGCCTGGTAGGGGATGATAGCCAGCATTGTTCATTTTGTTCAAGAATAACATAAAGGTGTTTTTCGATATTATGTTCTTCTGTGTCTGCCAAAACGAGGTAAGATTTGATCTCTCTTAGTGGCCATAGTCAGCCTGGAGCAGGATTGACAAAGTATGTACAAAAGATTTTGAGATTGGAGGATGAAGAAATGGAGTACAGGCCACTATTTAAATTGTTTGCTACCCAAGTTGTCAAAAAGAAGATTCACAGTAAGAAGACTTTTATATGTCCTCTGGATCAATTGTGTAAAACAGTATTACCAGATTTAAGATTCTTTATCAGAATCTTGAAAGAACTTCTGGCATAGACTTTGAGATGGATTTATGCACAAGCCCAAATCAGGGACTCAATCTTGAAGAGAATGTGCAGCAAAAGAGATAAATACCTCTCTCAGTCAATGAGTATATTTAAATTGCAGCAGAATAGCTGATCTTAATTAAGACAATGCATACATCAGCTTTTGTTACTTAACCCTCTTTCATGCTTATTACACTCTTTAAAATCAATAAATCTTTGTTTTGAAAACACCATCTAGAATACCTGTCATTTCAAAGTCATTACGACTCTCTAAATAAAGGAAGTTGTAAAGTTCCACCCCACCCCCAACTTTAATGGGGACCAAAAGAGGTTTTATCTGCTGAGTTAATCCCATACAAAATCATTGTGCTCCCTAGACTGATCTGTCCAATTGACCAGTGTGGATAATTGTCCATTTCTGTTTTGATACACAGGATTTGGAAAGGATGTTACCGAACAGACCAGAAAGAGGGCAGAGGAGAAGTTCTAATCTTGCTATAGAAATTTTATCCCCAAATGTGGTTTCTAGGTGATATAAACACTGAAAGTTGCTAAATGAATATTTTGTCCAATTACTTACTATTTAGTCTCTTTTTGATACACACAAAATATATCCAACTTTGACTTAATATATATTTTGTAAAACATTCTGATGATCTATCGATGGGACTGGCTGTAGTATTAGTAATCAAGTAATCATTAATTAGCCTCTATAAGCAAGTTACCCTTATAAAGGGACTGGTTTTACATGCTGTACTTCATCTCTGCATGCGAGGGATCTATAGAAAACAAAAAATGTCAAAATACTACAAGGTTTAAAAAATTTATGCTTCTCTTCTGCAAAAAGTTGTAATTATAATGAATAAAAAATTAAACTTTTGGGAGTTTATTCTCTAGGAGATTTTCCCACTACTTTTTCACCATTTTATTTTACCTGAAATACTAAACCTCTCTCTTGGTGAAAGGCACCACATTGATATTCTTTGCAGTTTTGCAGTGCACTAGGAATTTTTACCTTCTCTGAATATATTTCACCACAAAGTCACGAGCCTTCAAATGCGCTACAGTTCTAAGCTTATGGAAGTCACAGACCAGTGTAGATACTTAACACTGGCTCAGAGATGGTGCCACTGGCCACAGCGTGATTACTGAGGTACCTGTGGCTGCTTGTTAATTCAGTGCTGGTCTCTCCACATCTTGCAGAAGGACTGTATGACAACCTCCTGCTCTGCTCTTGTGCACTCAGAAGAGAAGACCATCATTTCTTTATTAGAGTAGTGGTAGCAGAATCTATGGCAAATTACAAGCTTTGAGCACTATTATACTAGCATGACCGTGTAGCATTTAACACTTTTCAGCTCTGCAGGTGATGGATCATGTTGTTCTGTTCACAATTTAAAAAAAAAAAAAAAAAAAAAAGTAACAGTGTTGTTCAGAAAAGTTCTGTGGGATTTAAAGAACCCCATATAAATGGAAGGTGGTTTTTAAAGCCACATGCAGGGCTTACTCTTGATCCCATTGAAGTCAGTGGGATTTTGCTATGCTTTGATAGGACTGGAATGGGGCTCATAGTGAGCGGGGAAAGGTGATTTTAAATGTTTAAGAGTTATTATAAATTTAAACTCTGATGTTTCATTGCAAAGAACCATTTTAACTATGAGGAAATCTGTGTACATCACATCCTGAAACACTGAAATCTGACAGATCTGCCTTTAGGAAACCAATCTTGCAGAGGGCAAGTGTGGTGGCTTGACCCTGGCTGGATGCCAGATGCCCACCAAAGCCCACTCTATCACTCCCCCTGCTCAACTAGACAGGGGAGAGAAAGATATAATGAAAGTCTTGTGGGTTGAGATAAGGACAGAGAGAGATCACTCACCAATTACTTGCATGGGCAAAACAGACTCAACGTGGGGGAAAAAACAAATTTTAATTTATTACCAATCAGACCAGAGGATAATGAGAAATAAAACCAAATCTTAAAACACCTCCCCCATCCCTCCCTGCTTCCCAGGCTTAACTTTTCTCTCAATTTCCACCTCCTCCCCCCAGCGGCACAGGAGGACAGGGAACGGGGGTTGGGGTCAGTTCATCACATGTTGTCTCTGCCTCTCCTTCCTCTTCAGGGGAAGGACTACTTCCCCTGCACCAGTGTGGGGTCCCTCTCACAGGAGACAGTCCTCCACGAACTTCTCCAATGCGAGTCCTTTCCATGACTGACAGTTCTTCACAAACTGCTTTAGCATGGGTCCTTTCCACGGTGTGTAGTCTTTCAAGAACAAATTGCTCCAGCTCAGGGCCCTTCCATGGGGTCACAAGTCCTGCCAGCAAACCCAATCCCGAGTGGGCTCCTCTCTCCACAGGACCACAGGTCCTTACAGGAATCTGCTCCAGCTTGGGCTTCCCACGGGGTCACAGCCTCCTTCAGGCAGACACCTGCTCCGGCGTGGGGTCTCCCACAGGCTACAGGTGGACATCTGCTCCACCATGGACCTCCATGGACTGCAGGGGGACAGCCTGCCTCACTATGGGCTTCATCACAAGTTGCAGGGGGGCCTCTGCTCTGGCATCTGGAGCACCTCCTCCCCCTCCTTCTTCACCGACCTTGGTATCTGTAGAGTTGTTGCTCTCACATCTTCTCATTTCTCTCTCTCCAGCTACAAAGTGTGCAGTTGTTTTATTCTCTTCCCCTTTTTCTTAAATATATTATCACAGAGGCATTGCCATCGTTACTGATGGGCTCAGCCTTGGCCAGCAGCAGGTTTGTCTTGGAGCTGGCTGGCATGGGCTGTGTCAGACATGGGGGAAGCTTCTGGCAGCTTCTCACAGAAACCTCCCCTACGCCCACCCCCCGCTACCAAAACCTTGCCACACAAACGCAATACATCAAGGTAAATAAGGAAGGTCATTCATTTGGATAAATGAGGGGTCACAATCAGGAAGCTGAGATTTCTGTGTCAGCCTTGGAGCATGTACTAGATCTTTGACTAATCACATTGGTTGAAATCACCCAGACACATACTCTTTAGATACCAAATTTGTGTTCGCCGATATGGCCATCTGAAGACATCATGGATCTAGGTCTTCAATCTGATTCAAGTACTAAAGAATGAACTATTTAGGACAGTGTTTGAACATATTACTAATACAAACAGTGCTCTAGTATCATTGACTGTCCTCAATAAGGAAGAACACAGCTTGCTGAATCAGAAACACCTTCTTCTCCCCGTATACTTTCTGTCCTCTCATTATTAGTAAAGTTCACAAATGTTAAGGGAGGGGCCTCTTGCCTACCTTTTCCACAACAAATGAAGTTGTGATCCAGTGTATATTTTCTTTTCACAGAGACAGCTATGAATTATAACCAGAGCCAGTCTTATAAAATAAATAAGGGAAGGAGCTCTGAGGAAGAGGTATGTAATTATAATTAAAGAGGGAAAGTAAACATTCATACCGAGTTCTACATTTCATATCTTTCCAATGTTTGATTTTGCAGTCTTGAAATGTTCTTTAAATTAAGTTTATCTATAATTGTCTGTGTTACAAAACACTGTATTGAAAGTTCAGATTCTTTTGTGTAGCATAGTGGCACCTATATAGCTCACTACTATATTTGCAACTTTAGAAACCGCTTCAGAGATCTTTTCTACCTGATCAGCTAACAACAGTAGTAAACTTAATGATTTTACATTAGTAGACTGTTTACTGCAAATCAGTCATAAAAAGAAGTTTTCATTTAGCAAAAATGAAAGACCAGAGAAATTAAGACTGGAAATTCAGGTTATATTCAGGTTTTGGATGACAAGAGTGAATGGAGTAATGAGCTTTGCTGCTGTTTCTAACCCAAACTCTGGCCTTTCTGAACATCTTTTACTGATTTCTTATTCCAGCCTCCCTATCTCTTTTACATTTTAATCTATGAATAACCTTATTTAACCCTTCCTATTCCTGTTTTTTAACCTAAGCAACTCACACAGTACAACAGCTCTTCCCTTCCTAGCCCTGGTTATTTACAGCTAACTCATTAAACTACTATGGTTTGTACTAACTCATTAAACTACTATGGTTTTTGTCAGTTTGAGCTTTCCTTTCTCACCAGCTTTTGTCTCTTAAGCACTTCTATCTTTTTTTCTTTTTGGCAGTACAATAAGAGGGCCTTTTCTCCAGCAAATTTTAAGGGGAGGAATAAAAGCAGAGAAGGCACCTCCATGTTCTCAATTCTGGTGCCAAATAACATGGTATACTACAGCAATCAGAGGAAACAACTTTGAAAAAAACCTTGTTCAGTGTCTGCATTCTTGAACAAGAGCTTGTTCACTATGGGCAAAAGTTAATGTAAATTTAAACATATCTTTAAAGAATATATTAATAAAGAGGGGGGGGGGGGGGGTTTAGACTAAAGTCTCTTAAATGTCAGGCTTATCAAGTACAGCAGAACAGTAGTATTATAAATTGATGCAAATAAATAACCTTTAACCAAAAACATAGACAGATCGAAGGAAGTTAGATGGATTAAAATGTAAATGAGTTTTCATATCCATTCACTATTTGAACCTTTAAAAAGGCCACAACCAAACAGAAATTAAGAAACTTCCTAAATGGTTTATGTTTAATCTCCAGTTTTTCAGATATGCATTTCACTATATACTAGTAAAAGTATTTCCTTTTATATACAGGGAGACTCCTTCTATCATTATTAAAAATTGACAGAAATATTCCAGAACATATCTAAAATCAGAACTTACATATTTAAGGAATGTTGTGCCCATTTTCAAGACAAGAAGTATCTGTTTTGTCATTATTTCCACAGAGTGCATATATTTGCCTATACTGTAGTTCAAGCTCTTAAAATAATTTCAACAACCCACATATAATGATCAGGGTAAAACCTGGATAATGCAAAAAACCCCAAAGCATATGACACTGTGTTTATTAAGTATCAAGAGTTTGTTTGTTTCTTACCTGAAGAATGCCTAAGAAAGCAAAATGGTCTTCTCACACTCAAGGTAGCATATGTTGTCTTTGACTACTTAAGACATAGGTAAATCCAAATGTGATTTTGTTTTTTTTTCTCACTTCCAGTTAATCCCACAACAGGTGCTTTTCATAAGGCCAAATTTCACAGTCTAACCAATTTTATTATCTCTAGATAGATAAGCACGATTGCAGATCCACCACCATGCCCCCTCTGAATGAACAGAAAGAATTTCAGGCTGAAAACATCTCTACCGGTCACATTTTCTGAAGAGCTGGGGTAACACCAATAATTGATACAGATTAATCCTAGTTATATTAAGCTTTGAATAAAAATGGCTGTGCTATCACAGCTTTCACATTGCAGTGACAGAGGACAGGGTCACCTATGGCTGTGACCATCCACACATCAGAGAAATGCATTGACAGCATTGATCAGAAAAGAGAAACACAACAAAAAAAAAGAGCAAAAATTAGTTAAAATGAGGTTTCCACTTGCTCTTGAAGGTGCCCTTATTGGTAACAGCTGTAAGGATATAGCTTGTCTTCACCTAGGAATATGTAAGGAATTCAGCTGTGCTGTGTGAGTGAAGGTGTTGAATGTATTCTATGAAGAAATTACCAATATCAGCCCTTTTCCCTCATGTCACAAGGTCCAGAGGAACTTGGGCTTGCAGAAACAAAATGCTTTAAAATGCTCAAAATGTATTTTGCAGGTCAGACTCTGAACCTGGAATAATTGTGAGAATCTGAAAAAAGAACTGGAGATGGAAATTCTAGAAGTTGAATTCTTACATAACAAGCAAATAAGTTGCACTGCTAATGAAGCCTTCAAAACTAAATTAGCTTTTTGATACATAGGTTGATTCAGCAGAGGGTAGGAAGAAGAGCACGGAAACCACAGTAACAGTCTGTGAAAAGTTGCAATGTTAGATGCTAAGCATTTGTAGTAAAATTTATGAATCAATTGGGAGAGTCGTCGTGACAGGTGTGTTTTAAAGATTTTCCCCTCACATGCAAAAAAGGTAGATCCTTGATTCAGTGAAACAGGCAGATTTAGACTTTCATAAATAATTTAACAAACTTCCCATTCCTTGAAAAACAAATCTGAAAGAAGAGATATCACCCTCTGCATCAAACGTGTTGGGGGCTTTTTTGAGGGTTTTTTTGTTCCTGTTTTCTATTTTTCTTTTCTGGATCTTCACATGACTTCATATTCAGACGGATTTATCAGACATTATTTCCTCACTCTTCCAAATAAACCTGAGTGAAACGAAGAGCCTGTCAAGCGCAGCTGTAACATGGAATTTTTCTTCTGACTGCATCTTCCTTCCCTATAAACAGGCAGAAATAGTAATTTATCACAGAAGAATAGGAGAATCCATCTTCATAGAATGAGAATAGAAGCATCTGACCATGGATTCTCTTGAGAAATCAGAAAGTTGCTTACCTTTCATGGGCTTATTTCCTTACTGCTGTTGACTCAGATAAAAATTGAACTATTGTAAAACTACCCTGTCTGTTTTTGTGGTCACATTCTTTCATCTTCTTCCCACACTGCAGCCATCTTTTGTATTAGCTTGAACTTAGCTAGCAAAATAGAGTTGGTTCCATAGATAGTCCACCTACATATTTTTGCAATATAAACATTAGAGTGAAAAAAGATGTGGTGTTTCATTCTTACCCAGTGACTTTCCTTTCAAGGCATTATTTTTCTTTATCTCTACTCTGATAGCTACAAAGTAACTAATTTATATTTCATTATCCAATTTAATCTGTTTACCATTTACTGATAAATCACTGTTTCCAGCACTGCCACATGCAAACATAGCAAGACAATTTTTTTAACAATACAACACCATTTATTCTAAGCATTTTATTAACCTATGAAATATTTTATGTCATATTTTAGAGTCAGCACGAATCTGGTAATGTAAAAATGTTCTCGTTTCCCCAACTTTCTGATAATTTTAAAATTATCATTTTTTTTCCCCAATTGGAACAGCAAAAAAATTGAATCACTGAAATTCCCCTTGAAACAGAACTTTCAGTGCATGTTGGGTTGAGGGCAACTGCTGTCATTGAGAGGGGAAACAGACACTAAGTACCAGGCATATCTCCTGATTTTCCCTGGTGGATTCCTAGGCAGCTTGTCCACAGTTTTTTTGTTGGTGGGCTGGAACAATGGTCTTGAAGAAAAATTTGTTAGTTAAAAGGTATTCTCTGTTTTCATACAACTGTCTAATTTTCATTAATGTAATGCTGATGTCAGAGGATTTCTCCATCTTTCCAGTGATATAAAAAAACTTATGGCATTGACTCAGAGAATAGTTTTTACTTTAGTAAAAAGAAGTAAAAGTTTTCATTAATCTGCTATATGTCTGAATTTGTTGTGAAAAAATATGTACTTATAAAAACTGAAAATAAATTATTGGAGCACAGTACACTGAATATATTATATTTACCTATTTGCAGAAAATAGACAAATTTAGGAGCAGAATAATCACTGCTTATCAGGCATATTCAGATTTTTTTTTTCATTTACTCTTATGAAATTAAAAATATTTTAAAGTATCTCATAATGAAACCAGATAAGTGAATCCTAGTGACAGTACTCAGATTGAATTATTGAGAAAGAAAAGCAGGTAACTCTGACTTGCTGCCTCCAGTATGGACATTACTGTACCTGAAACGTCTTTAAATCAGGACCAGAAACAGACATCATCAACCCTACAAAAAGCATGATAAACTCAAATTAAGGACTAAGAACAGAAACAATGTGGGAACCCCGTGGGGTATAGACTGCTGCTATTACCAGGGGCAAAACCATGTAGAAGTAGGCTGAAGAACTGTATATAAAATATTGTGCCTTGTTTTAAAATTCCAACCTAATGAAAATGAGATGTCATAATTGCATTTTGATCACATGCTGGATAATCAGCTATTTTTCAAAGGCAGTCAGAAGTGAGGATAGTATGTAAATGGATACTTGATGTCACGTTTTTGTAGACTTTTTTATTTTAGAAGATAATTTAGATGACTAATTCTGAATTGAGGGGACTAGTGTATAAAACACAATGAAAATAAGTAGTATAACATAGAGTTAATTAAAGTCCTGGAATTCATTTTGTGTAAAAAAAAAAAGGGGGGGGGCTGATAAAACTTTGATTTTTTGTCTCATAACAAGCTCTAACATTCTGCTTTAAAAATCAAAATAAAGTTTTCCAAAAACAAGTTTTTGAAGAAAGTTATTGGAAAGTCGTATAATAATATTCAAATTTATTTTAAAAAATCAAACAATTCAATTAAAATAGAAATATTTTACTGAAAAAAAAAATAAAAACTAGGGAATGGCAATAGTTTATTTTTGGTTTGCCCCCTTAAAAATTTTGTTAAAATATGTATTTTCTTGAAATGTGTTGACTTAGTTAAAGCAACATTTTCTATTGGAAATTTACTACAGTTAAATGTTTTTCATAATTTACCTTCTACGATTGGAATGAGCTTATATTGAGCAAGAACAGTATCTAGGAGAATACTCTGCCAATAAAACTTTAAAATGCATATCTTTGCGTTAAATATCTTACCTATGTAATGAAAAAGGCCTCCTGCTGTCTTCAATTTGTGCCTATTGAAAATGAATGTTTGTTTCATGTTTGACTTCCTATAGCTTTACAATTCATTTACTCTTTACAAGAAAAAATGAATTAAGAATAATCTTCTGTAAAGATCTTTCTGTAGTACAACGAAGAATGTTTGACAGAAATATAGTTGTAACTTGTGTTTACAGTAGTCTCCATTGTCTGGTAAAGGAAAGACAATTTTATGTATTAAAAATAATAGCGTATTTTGAAATAATGCACTACTACACTCTGCATTCCAGCAATTCTGTCACTTTAAGGAAACCCTCTGTCATCTTAAGAAAACAAACAAAAAAAATCTGCCGTAGATATTTCTGAATAACTCTTCAGCTCTCACACAGTTCACCATTCCTCTTACACACTCCTGTAAAACTTGTTTCCCTCTTGCTTGGCAGTTCTGGCAAATTCTGCTCAAGTATTTTTTTTTTTTTTTTAAATCCTGTTGAATCACACAAGACTGGTGTAGATAAGATAATTTATCCTTTATGTTGGTAACAGTTGAGATCAATCTTGTTCATCCTTTTTTATTTGTCAAATAATCCTGTAGTCCACCTACTACTTAAGCCAGGAAACACAATTATGTCCAAATGTGCCTGTGCTCCCCAGAAGTAGACCTGGAGCCAACTGTAAGAAAAGGGAGGCAAATTGCTGAGACTCACTCACCCCTCTAGGTGTACAAATCATAACATGCCTGTGACTAATGTGTGCTGCCACTGGATGTCACTGATGTTCCACTTGCACAGCATATGTAATTAAAAGTGATTTCGGAACAGAAGACCCTCTCGCACATATAGTGAGGCACCATTAATAAAATCTAACCTAATGAGAAAAAGCAGCTAAAGAGGTGTCCGTTGGCTGGTTTACCAGTAACAGATCTATATCTGCTGCAGAATAATTTACAGGTTTGTTCAACAGCTAGGGGAGGAATCTCATTTTCACTCTGCATCGTTAGCACACAGCATCATGTCATGATATGAGATACTGAGCTGCCCAAGGGCTGAATTCCTGTTTCCAAAGCTGCCCGTTGATAACAGGTAGATGCTTTTGTGAACCCTAGTATTCTATGCTATGGGAGCTACCACTCAAAAATAGGTATAATAATACATGTGGGGCAAAAATTGGGCTATTAGAGCCAAAATAAATATTTTAAATAAAAAATTTTCTTCATAAATGTGTCAGAAGGAGTTTGTAGTTATCACATTTTATGGTCTCTGACTAGTTTATTATTTTTTTGATATTTTTATAATTTCTATGGAAAGAAAAATAACATGATGTCTTTAGGGATAAGTTCTCACATCTTCTTGATCTTACAAACAAGAAATGGCAAGCTGAAAGAGACAAAGGAATACAAGGTTCTGTCTTAATTTCCAAATCAGACTTCTTCCTTTTTTTTCAATTTCCTCTTTCCATTATTGCCTTTCTTAGAGATATTTTTACAGTTTTTTTACTGGTATCTTTTGAATTAACCATTCAAGACAGAAGAGTATTACTAGAACCTAAGTTACGGCAGACAGTAATGATCTCCTATCACTATCCTCACTGAAGACTTAGGCAGAATATCAGATGTACTTGCCTTGGATTCCAGCTGTGCTTCAAGTCAATGTTAGTTTGCGTTCCAGTTGAAGCACCACTGAACCAAGTCAAAACAACACAAAGCCCTGAAAACCATCACTAACCCTAATCAAATATTTTCACCTCTCAAGACTAGGCACTATATTAACCATGGTAACTACATGGCTTGGGTCATGTCTGCCTGTACCAGCATACAATACAATCTAAAACTATTTTGTTACCATATACGTGTTTACCTATCCTCAAATATCTCAAACACAACATCTTAGACATCTGCTTTGTCTAGCATTTCAATCTTCACAAGATCCCAGCTTGTATTTTTTTTCCCTGTACCCAAGAAACATAATGGCGTTAGCTATACGGAGCAATAGCAACAGATTCACCGCTCATTTATTCTGACTGCAGATTACAAAAACCAGGCTATCACTGCAAATTTAGGAGTTACTGTGGAAAACAGAAGCATAGGTCCTCACAAGCAAAGGACTGCTACTTTTAACCAATGACTTTGCAAAAGATCATTTTCATTTTGGAACTGCCTGAGACCTGTTACAGCAGCCAAGACAAAGAGGGCAAGCCAGGTACCATTTATTGCAGAATCTTCTGGCTGTTCACGTTTATTATATTCTATTGTTGTTTGGCTGGTAGATGCACTGGTAACTGCTGATATTCTCAACCAGTGGTTTTATCTGCTTCCATGGTAACAACTAGCATCCATGTGCATTAGAGTTAGAAATAGCCACAAAGCTGACCTGTTATATGCTAGGATCATTATCTCAGTCCTTTACAGGTAGATGGGAAAAGCAAATAAAGGAAAATAAACAGTACAAGGTATGCTTTCAAGTAATTTTCCTTTTGAAGGATGTTTAATTCTTTTTCTTTTCTGGTGTGTTTTAACAGAAAATATGAAGCAACCTCTCTTAGGAGGATGATCATACATACCCCTTCTTCCTGATGTTAGGTAGAAAGAGAATATAATAGTGACTATTTCACTTTTACAGAGTCTCTTTTTTCCTTTTTTAAATGGTTGGAAGAAATCTGGGCTATTTTCTGTATTTCTCTTTGAGAAGCACTTTGTCAGCTTACTGAAAAACACTTCTTCCTCTATGATAAGACTGTTAAGGAAGAATTGTTCAACTCCCTTTTCATAGAATCATAAAATGGTTTGGTTGGAAGGGACCTTAAAGATCAAATTTAATTTGCCTAAAGAGCTATATTTGTCAGTCCTTGCTTGTGCACCTAAGACAGTGGTTAAGAGATTCTCTCGAAGAAGGGTTTTAATACTTCCATCATTTATTTGAACATGACCTACCCAATCTGCTTACTTTCCTTTCCAGGTAAGCACAGCATATGAAATAGTTGTAGTTACAGATTTCTAAATATCTTATCCTGCAGAATACCTCTTGGTACACAATACTTCAATTTATTTCTATGTTGAGCCCAATGTATTAACAGGGTTACTCAACAAGACAATCAAACAAAAATTACACTCTGCTTGGTATGCACAGCAGAGAAGAATGGACAACTGCAACCAGGGTTGAGGCTGGGATACTCCTGAAAGGAAAAAGGTTTAATTGCAACATGGAGAAGACTCACTAACGAAAATTAAAGAACTTTTTGTAGGGCCTAAAAAGAGTTGTGTAAGGGTTGTGCAGCTCATGAAGCCACTGAAAAGCTGCTGGACTGTAGAACAAGACTGAGGAGAAGTACAAACTTGCAAGGACTCAGTAGTCAGGGAGAAGTTTATCCTTATCCATTTTTATTTAATGTCTTACCCAATATATCTTTCTTGTTTTTTCTATTACTTATTTTTAAAACAATGTTTTAGAAACTGGAAACATTTCAGCATACTCACTAGAAGGAAAAGTGAGTGTTCTGTCATGATTTTGGGAGAATCAAATGAAATAAATTATATTCTGTTCTTTCATATGTATTTATTTTAATAACCAAGCCTTACTATACAATGTATCTCTGGTCCACTAGTAGCTGGTGAGTGCAGTCAGATGTTCGCACTGTTTTGTTTTTGGTTTTGGTGGGGTTTTATGAGAACAAAAGAATATAAATATATAATTTAGAGACTCATATTTTAATGCCAGAGGAGAGTATTAAAATCATCTGTTGAAATACTATCTACCCTGAGTTATAAAAATCACCTCAACGTGTGCATCCTGATACCTAAGCTCTGATCGTGTAGCATGCATTTATCATTGGAAATTAGTGTAGCAACTTAGATACCACTTCTTAAGTCTCTAATTTATATTAGCATCTCTAAACATAATATAACAAAACTAAAAAATATAGAGTGAAACCCATTTTTAGTTCCCATTTTTCAAGAGACAACTTCAAAGGACTTTTCTATGGGTTTACTACATACTGACCTGGAAGGCAGCCATTCTCTTTACCATGATGAAAATTGTCCTCTTCTCTACATTTGAAATCTTCAGTGAAAATACAACTCAACATGGTGGTATGAAGAATTTGAAATTTAGTTTTCCATTCACAAAGTTCAGAGACACAACTACAACTATTAAAATCCCCCTTTTGTCTATTTTAATTATTCAGATTAATGGAGTTACAGTTATACCGGACTTGAATGACGTTGCAGTGGTACAGACCACAAAACCAACTAGAACTGGACTTTGAAACAGTTTAAGAGATTGAAATCTTATATCCCCTGTGCCTTATGTAGTTATGCTTTCTCAGTTAAATTCATAGTCATCAGAACTCTTATGCTCTTGTGTAATGGAAAAAAAGTAGATAACTTGCAATCTCTATAATAGTAAAACAAAAAACAATTTTTAAAAAAGTAAAAAACTAATTCAACCACCAAGTTCCTATATACGAGCTGTCACAGCCAACCAAGTGATAGAATTTGGAGGCATAGTTTTCTGATTAACATAGGAATACTGAGATGCTGTTTAAGCTTTTTTTTCTTGGAATTGATGTGTTCACACATCATCTTTCCTATCAAATCAAAATATGCCTTGATTTTGAAATAGCTTACAAAAAGATAGTTCAATTGATTGCAGCCTGCAAAAAGCATCTCACACTTGATCTTCCAAGAAGTCATTCTTTTGGAAAATAATTTTGTGCACCATAGTGGTGTCATCTGAGAACACAAACAAGAAGCAAGTTTGCAAGAGACATATTGGCTGGATCTGAAGTTGACAAAAGGAACTTTTTATCCAGTGCTACAGTGGCTAGGGAATGAGGTGCCATCCCTGCCTTCAGAAAACAGAAACCTGAAAGAAAAATGGTTTATGTTTAACTATAATAACAATAGTTAAATAGACCTTTCCATTCTTCTGCTACCATTAATCTTTGTATTTTATTTCTATGCTGTTCCCTTCTTTTGCTCATGGTCCTTCAGCTGAACATCTATATTATATTTCTGTCATATCCTACACATTCAAAACCCCTCTACATAGGCACAGATATAAAATAGAAATATAAAAATATTTCTGTTAGGAACCTCACTACTTTTTCTGCTTTTTTATGTATATGTAATAGCATAGTATGGTTTCATCATTCCAGAAGTTGCAGCAAATGACATAATTGTATCCTTCATGAAAAATATTGATACTTTTTAAGAACACAATATAGGAACCTATGTTCCTTGAAATACTGTCATGTTATATGGCTGTAAAGAGTTAACTCACTTGATAAGCAGATATTTTAGGCATCTTAGAAGTTATCAATTCAGCCTATTCATTACATTGTTCAAGTGTGCATTTCTCCAGTAGAGCTGAGTCAATGAAATAGATTGTGTGAGCAGTTCTAATCAACTTCAGTGCTAAATCAATATAAAAAACTTTCATTCAATAAGGCCAGGTAGGACATAAAGAAATGCTAAGCAGAGGTAAGGAAACATATTTACAATTTTTAGTTTAAAGCTTTTATTTTTCCTTTTGACATAGATTGTATTAAGACCGGATATTTTAAGTATCTAATGGAAACACTGCAACAGCAAGAGAAGCATCAGGGCTGATAGGGAGCTTAAGCTCCCTACACTTCCAAAAAACACATCTCTGTGCCTGACTCTTTGAAAAAGAAAAATCTAAGGATCAATGACATTCTAACCTAAGGACTTGCAGAGATGCAGTTAGAAATGCAAAGGCTCAGCTTGAATTGAAATTGGTCAGAGATATCAAAAAGTACAAGAAAGGGTTCTTCAGGTATGTAAACAACAAGCAGAAACAGAGGGAAAATTTTGTTCCCCTGTTAAACAAGAGACGTGTATTTGTCACCAACCATGCTGAAAAAGCAGAGGTTCTCAACACTTTCTTCACCTCACTCCTTACCAGCACTGTTGGGCCCCAGGCCTCGGGAACAAAAATCCAAAATAAGTTCTGGCATTGTAGTTACTCTGGAGTGTGTACATCTTTTTAAAAATATAGTAAAATATTCAAGCATCTCACAACCTGATCCTATCTCCCGCTTCACTTGAAAACTGGATGATACATTGAAATGCGAGATATAAAGTAGTTATTACAGCAATATTTAAGGTTTTTCTTTCTGTAACTGATAAAATGCCCCGATTGACTGATTCCTTAGGCAGGGTTAATAAAAGAGTTAGTTCTCCACCACATTCTTTCATGCAGGCTTGTTTTTCTCCCTGTACTTAGAGTGGGGAAACTTAACTCTTGTCTTTTTGTTGAATATGTGTTATATAACCATTTTAATGCATTCACAGCAGATTAAAAAAATAATAAAAATAAAAAAAAGAGGGAAGGAAGTCTTTAAAAAAAATCACTTGGGCATGAAAAATATTACCTTGCTAGATAATGCCATTAACTCTTTCATTCTACTATTTTTTCTCTAAAAATGCAGATGAAAATATTTTCTTTGTGGCTGTCACCCTTTCTTGTTGTTTCAGAGAGCAACAATAATTTTCTTAGTTTGACATAACTGAAGAGAACATGTTCTGTGGCAGAACATTGTTGAAGCACCAAAACCTCCCACAATTCTAATTCTTCACCCTCACTACATTTCAGATCCCTGTCTCCTGTGTTTCCAGCAGTATTGCTAGTTGACTTCTTTCAGAGGGCTCATGCTCCCTGTTCTCCTCCTATCCCTTACACCTGGAGGGTTCTTTGCCTTTCAGGACAGTTATTGCTTCTCCTCAGGTTGAGGTATCATCTCAGACCTAACCTATTCCTTACTAGCAGTGATGCATTTCCAAGCAATAAAAAGTTTAGCAATGCCACACTATTCATCATGTTTCCCCCCATTTTATTCTTTGCCTTCTGTGTGCTTCTTCCATCCCACCTAAAGCATCCAGCCACCAGTGAAATCTCCCACATGCATCTGAAAAAGGAGGTCCCAAACATTTTCAAAGTCTCTAATCTCAGCAAAATTGACTGGCACAGGGATGCTACTCAAAGACTCAGAGGACTCGGGCTCAGTTTTTGGCTTGTCATAGATCTCTTGTGCAGTTTTTGGTTATCACTTAAAGACCTTTCTGCTCTGCTCCAAAACAGAGCTAAATCATTTGTAGCTGAGCTCAGGCTCTCCTACGATGGTAACAATAGTTCATAAACCTGGCTGAAGATCTGAGTTTATAACCAAATCTGAAAGCAGATGCTTTTCCTATGATTTCAAATGTTTCACATACATTTTGCAGTTAAAAGTAGGGATGCTTATAATTCCGTAGATTTGTATGGATTGTTAAACTCATCATAGTATTACTGACAATAAGAAAATTATCTTTGTCAGTAACAGCCTGCCTGCTCCTGAGATAATCCACAGGCAGATGAGACAGGTCCTATTCACAAAATAAAGAAATTAAATTGGGCAGTGCTAGTAGATTGCAGCACACCAGAAAATGGGAAGGAGTGGTTTGTTTGGAAGGTAATGGAGTTTGGAATTTTTTTCCCCTGTTTTCTGCTCTACTTGAAGAGGATGTTTTCTTATATTTCCTGAAAAACAAGATCACTCAATGGTGATGAAGCAACAGTTATGTGACTGACAAGAAGAGACACAGAATCATTTCTAAGGCAGCCTGGAAATGCTCTGCCTTTTGGTAAAACACCTGGAATCTGCCTAAAATCTATAGAATAAGACCTCATTTAATAAAGTAGTTAGACACAAATGTGTGTAAGAAATCTGTAAATTAATCTTATCCTTTTCTATTTTATTCAAGATTATTTTCCAGTAAATACTCATACAGACTTTCACTATGATAGCATCATAACATAAAACATTTAATATTCTCACACAAGGTGAAACAATTAATATTAAACTAGACTGAATAATTATATTTTCCCCTGTAAAGCAGTTCCTACAATTAAGAAGGACGGAATTAAAGAAAGACTTTTTTTTTTAGAAAAAATAATTCAGGATGTATTAATCCTTAAATTGACACAGATTAGATTCCTATTGGTAGTTCATAACAGATAAGAACATAATATTGAATTTTCACAAGAATAAAAATTTAAATATCTGAAAAATTATCCATTCTAAAATACTTTACTTTTCATTAATTTGATAAATTAATTCGATGGAAGTTATGTACACTTATTTCCAGAAAAGTAAAAGGAGCAGCTGAAAAGATAGTATTTTGGATCTCAAACACGTTAATTTTATTTGTAATAAATAAGGAAGTTAAGAGAGACTGTATTTCCCTCTTGAGAAATAACAGAGGGGAAAAAAATATTTTACTTTTATGATCTTGTGATACTACTTGAGATACAAATTCTAATCTTCAGTAGATGATTGCTTTTTAAAGTTTGTTTATATAATATAGTTGCTGATCAAAGAAAGATCAGGGTAACATGTTTTGAACCTCAGAAGTATTATCCCATAACGGACTAATTGTGCACCATTCACTGCCTTAGGCCTCATGATTTAGTAAACTATAAACAGCTCAAATGTCAGAATTTTATTGCATCCTTGTCTTTATTCTACAAAAACTGATTCCAAAGAATATTTATTGAACTTGAGTGAAACACATGCTCAGAACAGCTTTAATACATAAAACATCACCCTTTTTTTCTCTCTTTGATGTATCACTCCTACAAATTAGTAAATTCCAAATGTAACATGGACCCTTATGGATCAGCCATCTTTTGTAAGCCAGAAGCATCACCATGACAGATCCCAATCCCAGCTCTCAGATTGGTGCTCAAGCCTGAATGATGAATGCATAAATGAAATACTTTCCAGGGCTAAAAGAAATTACCAAATATTATTCGCAGATATAATTTTAGTAATTTGGGGGGATCATATTTCTCAAAACTTGTGACAAAATTCAAGGCATCTATAACTCTTTATGGAACAACATGGAGTTCCCATGGTTGTTCCACATCTGTATTTTTTCTCCATGTTAATTCCCAAATGGAATCCAGGAGTTACCCAAAATCTGGTTTTGTACATTGAAAGAATAAAAGGCACAAGTAGGATGAAGCAATCTACTTTATAAAAGCTGATGAGCCGATTACTTCTCTTTTTTTTCATTTTTAACTTATTCCTATACTGCACAGACCTCTGAGCTCATTTTAACTTAGAAACAACAAGACCAGTAACAAGTTACTAATACTGAGATAATCCCCATACGTTGAAGGCTGTTATGAATCTCTTATGAAGGCTCTCACTATTTCTCAGAGTGAAGGCTCTACCTGCATTCCTCAATAAAATCTCTATAAGAAGAATATCACAGTAACTATTACGAAAAGAAATAGTTTAAAAATCACAATTCAAACCTCAGTCATAATTGCTAGGCTTTTTTCCCCCATGAAAAGTCAGTGTGTATATAACCTGTCTCAGAGGGTAACCTTCTACTATGAAAGTACTTTCACTGCACTTGCGCAGAACCTACATTTCTCTTGGAAAGTGGGTAACGTAGCTCTGCAAAATTACACACTGAACTTCCGAATTTGAGGTTGACAAGGGCTCCCTCTTATGATAATGTAATGAATTCGGATTAATTTTGAGGTATTTGACTGGGCAGTTTGTTTATGAGTACAAATGCTTCACTGAGGTGTTAGGGAACATCAAGAGGGTTGTGCCCTAGTTGTTGGGAAGCTAAGAAATTGAGGATGTGTAACCTTGTCCTAACTATTAAAAAAAAATGTTGGACCTGGAAGGTATAAAGGAAAATACATGCAATGACATATGACTGTTCACATAAACATGGATTTTTACAAGAGTTATGAGGACAGCCCTAAACCTTCACAATAATTCAAAAGTCGGGAGGTCATAAAGTAAAATAGCCTGCTATCAATAACATGAATGTTCTTATATAAAACTGAACATATGGAGGTTTATAAATTACAACTTCTTTGTTTGGAAAAAATCCAAAATGCTTATATATGGATAAAGCTCTTCAATAACTGCTTCTGTTTCAATTCAGTTCTCCTTTAACACACTTATCAGAATAACATCTATCAAATTTTCAATAAATATGCCAGTTGCGTAAAAGCAAAGTTGTCTCTTTTCCTTTAAAAATAATTAAAATGCCATTGTCTGATTCCAAGGTCTGCGGGCATTAGGCATTGAGACTAAAATAAACATTTTTTCTAGTATTCCTTTATTTCTCCTCTAGAGTTCAAACCCAAGGAACAAAACTAGATCTCTAGTAGATGGCTACAAAACCAAATTTCATCCACCGCCTGAAATATAAACTAATTGAAAATGGAAATTATACACTGCAGGCAAAATGTTACTTGAACACACACTGTCCTTTCCTCTTAATATAGCATGTCAATACTGTGGGAATACAAAGTTTTATTATCCCTCCCAGTTTTGGTTTGGTTTACAATCATAGAGGTACTGCATATGATATAAACTATAAATAGTTAATGCAAACAACAAACTGAATGATGCACACAGGTAGCTCAGAGTAACTTGAAATAAGTGGCCATTGTCAATGAGCTTTGCATACCATAGCATATTTCTAAATTTTCATCTAAAACCAATAGCTGGCCACATGAAATCTAGATGTTCTCACATTGTGTCATTATCCATTTGCCTCCCCAAAATGAGTTAACAATGAGACAATGCTCTCTTCAAGAACAAAATAGTTTTCATCAGTTCCAGATAGTTATTTTTCACTAGAGAAATCTGAAGGTGTTTATCCCTCCAACCTACAGGCCTTTATGTATCCTACTACCATTTCTTCTTATTTGGTACCATTTTCTATAGTAAGAGCTCAAAAAATCTGACTGCACACATGATTGTCTATAAATTGGAACAAATGGATACATAGTTTTCTAAAAAATACCTTGGAAGTGTACTTGACTGTAGCAATTTTTATATCAAAGCATCATCAGCTATATATTTTTATATAAGGTACGTAAGATCTTCTCAGGTACATGGGATATGAAAGCAGGCAGCCTTATCCAAATAAATTTGCCATCTGAGATTCAGCAGCAGAGTAAAAGCTGGGGCCAATCTGGAACCCCAGCTATTTCAGTCAAATTTCTTATGGTGTCAAAGTTTCAGTGCAGGAAGGTCTCAGACAAGGATTTTAGTCGCAACAGACCACATGTAATACAAGGAGCCAAGAAAGGGAAACAGGAAAATACCAAAATAATTGGGTATGGTTTCTATTTTGACTTCACTGATTTCAATGTGCACATTCATCTCAGTAGCTTCAGTGGAGAGTAAGGAAGCCCAAATTGATAGGCTGTCCCAAACTGCTTAAAGGCAAATGCTGTATGTTTGTATTAAAACGCCATAGATTGATTTTTGAGTACGCAGGAGGGAAAATTTTAAAGGTTCAGTTGATGGAAATGGCAAAGTTTCTTCCTTTTGAGATACTGGAATATATATAATAACACGACTGAGTTACATCAGTAATTACAGATTTCTCTGGCATTCTGAGAAAATTATAAAGTGCATGTTCATGTCAGCTATTACTTTACCTACTGCTCCTAGGATAATGGTAGTAAATGAAGGAGAGTGTATAAACCTGTATGTGAAATCATATCTTTGTATATTTATTTTGTAATGTATTTTTAAGCACCCAGAGAAACAAATAAATCATAATGCCTTCTTCATATTCATTTACCAGCAAATTACCACCATTAAAATATTCAAAAAAAGTGACATCTACAGAGTCCAGATGATACTAGGTATCAGAGATTCAACTGAAGAAGTACATGTGGCATGCTAAAATCAAATCAGCCAGCATACCCCATTATTTGTTATCCAAGTCTAAATTATTCCCAGAAATTCTCATTAAATACATTAAAACAATTTAAGTCATACGAACAGAGCTTTTTTCACATTTGACTTATACTTAGCTGGATTGAAAACTCAATTTTAGTCCTTTTCATATATCATCAGTGGAAGTGTATGAGGATACTTGAAAGGCCAACTTAGCACTTTACCTCATACCCAGAGGAAATGAGAGTTAGGGGTTGGCAGACTCCATACTGCCCAGACCTATATACAGGCATTCTTGAACTGTGGATCTATCAGAGGAACGGTGCTGGGGTTGCAAACTGTGGCTGCAGGAAGCAGATATGTTATCCCCACCATCTTTTGCCAAAGTAGGAGGATTTGCTACTGGCCATTTTCAGCTACTTTATGTTTTCTCCACACCACTGAGATAAGCAGATAAGTCAAACTGAGCCCTAAGAAAAGTAGCTGATAAAAGTAACTTACCACTAGTTCAAAAGAAAATTCACCTTTTTGGCTTTTTTCTACCAGATCTTTTTCTACCTGATCATTTTAGTAATACAATAAGCACAAAAACCGACATAAATCTACTTACTAACTCAAGTACTGATTTTGCATACTAGGAAAACATAATTTGCATTGCACATGGATATGCCTGTGAGTATGAAAATATATCTGTAAATTTGCATTCCAAATGGTTAAATACTTGCAGAGTTTTCCTTGCTGTGAAATGTTCTCGGTTTCAAAGCTTTTGTGAGAAAAAGCAAGTTCTAGACAACTGTGCAAAAACAGAGAAGTGAAAAAAAGAACTCAAGTGAAACATGCTGTTACCAAGCCCTAATTTCATTCTAGCTGTGGCTTTAAGCAGGAAATCTCTGCCCAAGCAAGATGTGCCCAACAAATAAACAGTCTGGCAGTGGAAAAATAAACATAGCCTTCCTACTTATGCTGGAAGGTAAGCAGCCACTTGATTTGGCAAAGCAAAGATAAGAGTTGATATTACAGACCTACAACTGCATATCCAGATGAGTTAGGTTGAAAAAAAATGCATTTTAACTATTTGTTTTCTAATGAATTACCAGGTCAGCACTTATTTACTTATTTTGTACCTTTTTTTTTCCTTTTAAGTTTTTAGGACTATACAGCCATATTGCTGAAAAATACTGCAAAGTGAGTCGTGCTTCCTATGAAATGATGAACACCATCTCTTATTGATATGACCTAAGCTAGAAGTGTCACTACACTGTGAAATCAGTCATAGTTTTATATTCAGTCCTTTTCATATTAAAATCAAAGGATAATTATCACTGAATTGGAATGGAAGATGGTGTAGTTCCCCTTTATGTCTTCTAATATCTCACAGACAGAATCTGTATGTTTTCTGGTGTGGCCACAGTTATACATATATTTAAAAAACAAACAAAACAAAAACAAACAAACAAAACAACTTAGAGCCTTGAAAGAAATTCAGAAACATCACTTTTTGCAATTAGAAAGGCTTGGGTTTAATCTCTCTACTTAATATAGCCCAAGAGATCCTACATACTACCATAAAACCTATCCACTTTTGCTCAAGGAGCAACCTAGAACAAATTTTCTGAAGAGAATTGTGTAATGTGTCTACAGAGAAAAGAAACAACAACAAAAAAACCCTACCCAAACTCTGCTGTCCATGTAATTCACCTCTGAACAATGAAGAGACTGAGGATGAACAACAGCTACTAGTCATGGTGCTTAATGGAAAGCATATGGCTAATGTAGTGTGATGAGGGTGATATACATACACCCAAGCAAAAGTTGGACCAAAGACATACACAGTGGAGAGAGGATAATTCAACAATGCTAAATATGGTTGGAAAATTACAGCTGTTCGTTTGTTGGCATATCCTAGGTCCCACAATTTACACATGGCTTGTTACAAATACTTAAGCTCCTCTTGGAAAGACTGACTGAATCGATAGGAACTGTTGCTAAAATATAGCCATCCAGAAGCTGAGATGTACAGGGAGAAAGGTTTTATAATTGTTGCTAATAAGAAAAGAGAAACAAAGAGGAGTTTGAATAATTTTAACCACTTTTTTTTTTTCTTTTTTAAGTACTTAAAACCAAAATATCATAATCATTTTAATTAGCATTTCTGTAATCTTTCTTTCCTGAGAATTCACTTTTTGTAAAGTTTTTTCTTCTATTGAATAAAATATTTATATAACCCTATTGCTAATGTCACTGAAGAAAAAAATTTAAAAAAATAAAAATTGGGAAAATTCTGAACGATTAAGCCCAGTTAAGTTTGAAAAGTAGATTTTTCAGTTAAAGAGATTCCTTCTGCCTGCTAATTAATTCATACTGTTTTAAAGGAAAGAACATTTGGTGCACATTTTTTGCAAATATCACTCCATATAAACTCAATCTAACTCCAAAACCTGCTGGTGGAAGCAGTACACAAAGTAACAATCAAACTGGTCACTTAGATTAAAGGATACACTATTACAATATTGTAATTGTATTTGTAACAGAGGACAAAGAGACCCTTTTCTTCCCCCTGCATCAGTATTTCTTGCAGGGAGCTTGACAGGCTGATTCTTCCTGGCCTGAACCCCGGCGAAGGTCCTGGGCTGCCTCAGCAGTCTCGGTTTGGCAGCTGTGGCATTACCTGCCTGGGGATGGGCTGCGCTCTCCTGGGCTGGAGAGCTGAGGTGGGCTGAGCTGGTCCGTCCTCTGCCACTCACACACTCACATGTGCTGGGAATAAACGGTACTCTGGGGATTGCCAAGGACAGGGTTTCCTTCCCATAAAGGGCTGAGCTTGAAATGGGAGGAGAGTATATGCTTAGGAATAACTTTAGGGTTTGTTTGCTAATTCTACTCTTGCCTTGCACAGAGTGCAGAATCTTGCTACTATGATTTATTTGCAGGTCTTAGGTGTATTTTCTGAGCACAAGGGTTTTTTATGGTTTTTCTGCCCACAAGGCCATCCAAATTGTGATGTAATATGTGACTGCCAGAGGGATACAGAAAATTACATTTTGATGAGGCTTTTCCTTCAAATGGCTTAAAACCCAACAATTTCAGAATTGCACTAGTCTCTTTTTTTATTATTTAGCGAGACCTATTTTATGTGCCTTGCTGAATCACTGACATTGTTGACTCATTTCTTTACTGAGATAACGAAGGATGTATGCTCTAAGCTGAGCATTCCTCAAGCATTAACCATAGCAGCAGCAAAGCCTAGGGAGAAAGTCTGAGTTAATCTCTATAATAACCCACTTTGTATATAATTATTAATTAAGCTAAACTCTATGAAGGGAACAAATGTCTTAACTTATATTGAACTAGTTATTTTTCAGCATACCTGAAGTTATACCTGATTGCATTTTTCACAGCTAACATATCTGGCTTAAGCTATACTTTGATAAGCTCAAAATATAAGTTAAGGAAACAAAATTAGCAGATTCAGCAAACAGGAGTGTAGAACATACCCGCTATGAACTTAAGATATACTGAGATAACTAGGGATATGCAAGTCCAAAGGCTGTTCTTGTCCTCTGCGATGTACACACACTATACACGTTGTCTCTTATTTATTCTTCTGGGAGCACTTTTTCTACTCTGGTTGTTCCTTCCACAGGCCCTCTCTTACCTTTTCCTCCGTATCTGATATAGTGGTTTCTGTTTCAGCTCACTCCTGAGCTAATGACCAGGGATATATCTATGCTGCATAATTAGCCAAGCAGATTTAAATAAATTAAATTCTTTATTAGGATACCCAGCCCACCACAGCACATGACTCGGCAGGTTATAATTCACTGAATAAGCTGCTCATCAGATCTTCACTATTTTGAAGTTAGCAAATAATGATGCTAATTCACAACAGATGATGTCATAGCATAGGAGTCAACTTTTCAATATTTAGACAACTTAAAGACCTGCTGAGAAACAGAATTCAATGACAGTTAAAAGCAGCAAAGTGTAGAAAAATAGTAATAAATAATAAATAATTTAGTGCCTGTAATGTTGGTACTTCAAAAAACATTTTAGTAAAATCTTCCTTGGATCCATTCCCTCCACTGTGTGAACTCTTAAAATTTGTAGCCTGACTCTTATTACTGTTTTTCTAAATAATAAAAACTGAAGGACTTGTTTATAACAAACAAAATACAGTAGGTTTATGATAATATTAACACAGTATTTGTGATTTTAAAGCAAAGAAGGCCACATTCACATGATAAATCTTTCTCAAGAAAGGGCAGTGTGGCACAATTTTATTATGTGATGGTTGTAAAAAAATGAAAACAACTAGAAATCTAATTGAGACCAATGATATATATTTCACTGCATTAAGACAAATAACTAAAGTTAATCTCTTACAAAGCTCATATTTGCTTAGCTTGGCCTCTGCAAAGTGAGTACTTAATGTTATCAACAATAGGAACAATCACTGTTTTGAAGCTGTAGACATTACACTTTCATAAGTCACTTTTTGACCCTTGCACTCTATTTGTTTTAGTCAGCCATTTTATGAGATCAAATCACCAGTTACAAAGCTGGATTTTAATTAAAGCAGAATTTTTTTAAAGTCTGGATATTGTCTTTCTTTATTTTCTGGTACTTGATTGGGTTGAGTATACTATCTACAGGGTCAAGTCCACGGTTCAGTTTCAGAAGTGATCAACAACACCAGTGACAGCAGTGTTAGTGTATAAAGAGGTGCCAAAAACAATAAGAACTTACTCTAAATACAAGCACTATCATGAAGAATATGTCCACTTAATTGACAACATTCTTTACAGTGACAGGCATGTAGGTATGTAGAATATATGTTTGCTTTATATTTTCTACCTGTCCCGTATTCATTTTTTTCCTACAGTTTTACTTTATCATTCCTATAGAAAAGGAATGATATTTCAATTGACAACATGCAACCTAGCCTAGAAAAAATGTGCATGGATTTAAAAAAAAAAAAATGTAAGATTTGAAATTACTGATTTAATTCTATCCAGTTCCCACTGAATTCTTATTCTAATCTCCATTCTGTTTTTGTCTAACCTTCTAAATTAAAAGCCCTTCTTGGAGAAAAGCTGGATTTTTCTTTTCAGTCTCACATTTACCTTTTGTCTTTTATAAGGCCATGATATACACATTTAGTCCTGACAGTTACTGATTTCCTCAGTCGTCCCACAAAAGTCCACAAACGTATTTGTGGAGGTACTACAGAGTTAGTGAAAGCCAAACCACACTAGAGTAATGGATCAGCTTTCTAAAGATTCCAGTGGGGCCAGAATTTAATCTAGAAAATAAAATTCCAAGGAACCTGGTCATTGAGCTACTTTTCATACATATTCCTTTGAAAAAGTTGAACAAAGAAATGTTACACAGCCATCAAACACCAACTCTGGTGCTGACGCTGTTTCCCCCACCTGGGGGAATCATGAGACACATCATTTGGGTTTTTTGCTACAACTGGACATTCTGTAAGTCTCATTTGGTTTTAGAGTGTTATAACAAGATACACACTACAATACAAACCTTTTAACAACCTTTAAAAACCATCTTGATCTTCCCTATCTTATTCCAAGTTAATCGGATTCCCAGACTATCAGAATTCATTACAAAGATCTGGGGTTACATTGGCCTCCAGTAAAATGTCAGTGGCTGTATCTCAAGTGGGCCAATTTTGCAGTAGTTCAATAGTGTCCTTCTTGTAAACATGTAGCAATGATGAAGACTAGTCCAATTTATCTACAAGGCTATCAACTTTTGTCTTTATTTTGTCACCACCAGCATCTCTTTCCACATCTGCACATGCTTCTTTTCCTCTTTTCTACCTACCTCAATACTATCTGCTTTCATTGATGGAGAATGATATTAGAAACTTAGTGAATAACCCATGTTTTGAAAGTTTATTTATATTCAAAAGGTAGGTTTTGCCTTCCAGCTATTTTAACCTACTGTTTTGGGGGTTTTTTAAAGGTATTTTCCTAAAACAAGGGTTTCCCTTAGCTGAAAACATACGTTAGGCTTGTCAGCCTCTATGAAAGACTGAAGATTTTGTGTAACCTTTATACTAAATATTCCCTATAACAAATGCAGAAGATGCATTTTATGGGGGTGAGGAGAATTCTCATAGTTTTCCAGGTAGACAGTGACAGCATACTAGACCCCATGGGAAACATAGGTTACTTATGAACACCTTCCCAGTGCTTTTGGATTGAAAGACTTAACTCTCTTCTGCACACTAGCACCTATGGTTTTGCTCTGAAGATTCCCTATCATATGATGATGCTGAATAAGGTTTTTGCTTTTGATTTCATTCTTAATCTTTCTGTTTAATTGTTATTCCTACAAAGATGAAAAGGAACCCTACAAAGATGAAAAGGAACTTGATTTTTAAATATGGCTTAGGTACTTGGGGGTTTATATCAAATAACTTCACATTTTATTTGCCACATTGGAGGTCAAATTATCTTTATCCTCATTGTAGATATCTGAACAGAATTTGTGTGTGTTTGTACTTCTTGAAGTATTAAGACCACAATATGGAGCACAACTCTTCTGTTTTTAACACATATTGCATGCTTGCTCTGTTCATGACAACAGTATGACATAGAGGATTCTGGTCTTCCACTAAACTAGTCTCCAAGAAGAAAGATGTGGCAGTTTCTCAGTGTAGAATGGGCAATGTACAAATAGACGAACATTGTAATTTAATGATTTCTTATCATGTTCTGTGTCTTTTAATATTAAGTTCAATTACAATATTATTCCGACAGATGCATATTTTTGCTAAAAAGCACTGTCTTAATTCAGACTTAAGTCTTTATATATATGTAAATTCAGAATTTATAAAATTTTTTTACTGTTTATGACTTGCCTTTCTCTTTAGCGATAGTTATACCTCAGCACCAGTAGATGGCTCTGCTTGTACCCATTCTTAAGGTATGGCAGCCAGGTAACCTATACTGCCAACAGTGAAGAGAAAAAAGTGCGATATGCTAGACTGCTATGGAGCTTATATTCCTACTACTTTCAATGCGACTTAGCAGCTTTCTAAGCATTCTCAACCATCAGTTCTTTTACTGATGACTGTTCAGATTATTTTTTTCTTGTTGTGTCTAATGTCTAAGATTTTATGACTGATATTTAACTACTCAGTGATATGTAAGTAAAACTATCTTTTACGTAAATAAATACAGTATACACATATTCACAGCAACAAAAATATATCAGTTTTTCTTAATGACTTTCCTTAAATAAATTGCAGGCTATTATATAAAAGATTCTCATCAACTGTAGCATATTTTCAGAAATCAGACCCCTTCTTTAATTGCACACAACTTTATTTTTATCAGTTAAGAAGAGTGTGAAGAGTGTCCATATATTAATAGAGTGTCAGCTCTATTAATATATGGAATAATGGAAGAATTTTACTCTGTATACAGGAAAAGCTGTAAGTTTTGAACTCACATCTAAATTCAGGCAGATATATAAATCTTATCTACTGCAAAGAAAAAGTATGCATAAATACAGTCAATAATAGATTTTTCAATAGATACAGAAATGCAAGTTTACCTCTAACTGGAACAGGTGATTCTTTGCTTCATTGAATAAAATGGGATGAGTGTATATGTGTAACTATGTTTTCACTCTTAGAAATCATAAAGAGAGGTTTATACTAGCTACTAGTGAAATGTTTACTGCAAAAATGATCCATCAGAAGATATCTTGAATATGACAGAGATCAAATAATTTCCACATGCTCCTATTTTATTCAGGTGTTATGGATATTGGGTTTTATAAGCATCAGTCCTTTGCCTGCTGAGGAAATATTCCTGCTTAGATCACTTTGTAAAAGGTCAAATCTCAAAAAGAGCAAGGTCAAAAATATTTTATATTTTAAAGTAATAGAATAATCAGAATATTAAAAAAATATGGTTCAGTAAATCCTCTTTAATTAGCATCTAGCTAGTACAGTCAGAGGTGACTGATGCTTTAGTTTGTATAAATGGTATTTGTGTGTTTGAGATCAAGACCTTGCAGCAAAAAATTCCTTACAAAGTGATCAGAAAGATCCTTCAAAAAGACCATTTTTAATGTAAGTCACATCTATAGAGGCTTAGTTCTTGCTAACATAGCCACATCATTCCATTAATTACTGCCTATATCAGTATGGATCTGAATTTCAAAATTCTTGCTGATACATCTGCTGAGCTGGGTCTCTTTCCTATACTAGTTAGTCTTGTTTACAATTATGTTAATATTTTACTAGGGATTAAAATTCAACATGATTTACAATGTACAGACTTCAGTTTCGACTGCCCCAATGGCATTGACACAACTTTTGTTGCTTCAGTTTCCTTGCACATCACCAGCATCCTGAAGGCAGGTACAAGAAAAAAAAAAAAAAAAAAGACTTGTTGAGCTGTGCCTTCTCCTTCCACTTTCACCACTCTCTGGTTTGATGTGGACGGTACCTGCCAGGAGCAAGGCAGCAACTGAAAAGCATCAAGGAACCACTCGCAGATCCTTCCATCTGTGAGTGACAAACGCAGTCCATGATACTGAATCATTTTCTAGAACTGGCATGATTTTGAAGAAGCCCCAATGGAATATGAACACAAATCCCTGGCAATCAGTAAGTGCCGTGCCGGCTTCCCTTTATTTACTGCAAGTTGTTTTCACCTTTTTTTATATGCTTCTGATTTCTCACAGTTTCTCTCTACAAATGTATTGGACTCCTTCATTTTGAGATTTCAGGGAGACTGCTTTTTAGAGCTAAATCCTGTGAGCAACCAAACACTTTAAATTTCCATTGACTCCAGAATCCCTGGACTAACTATCAATTGGAAGTTGATTTGTAATTTGGTTGCAATGTCGAGGCTTTCTCTCATATGTCTTAAACTTTCCACTACACAGAAGGTAGATTTTTTATATACTAGGATTTTTACTGTTAAGTAAATCTATGCTTTCCTACAGATCTTTAAAGATACATTTTATTTGAATAAGGATTTATTTACTACTCTTTCAGAGTCAAAATATGTTCCTGTTATTAAATGCATGATACAAAAATGCATATAAAATAAGTATAGAATACAGATAGATATAGACATCCACTTAAGTGCAAATTTACTTTAATAACTGCTGTAAATATCCCCTAGAGCAAGAGACATACTACGCCCTAAGTAAAAAGGGCTTGAATTTGCATTCGTGTATGAGCCAGCAGTATTGTTTCCTCAAGTGCTAAAGTCACTTAACCAGTTTGACCAGGATCTAGTATCCTTCTGACTAAAGACTTAACTGCTCTATTGAGAGCAGTCCCTTTCCACAGCCAGCTGAGTGAACATTTACCCTTTTTCCTAGGAGAAGCAGTAACAGTTCATGGAGCTGCCCTTCACAAACCTTGAAGTAGCTTTCATCTTGCTGGCTTTTGTCATTTTCTCCTTGTTTACCCTGGCTTCTATCTACAGTGACCCCCATGACAACAAAGAAGGTAATAATCTAAAGTAAATATAGTACTTTGCTGGTTTTACTAATACTCTAATTATAGTTTTTGTGATCAATCTTGCCGGTAGGCTTGTAGTAGCTGACACTAGCTTTAGGAATACTATATGAAGGGCAAAGCACAACCAGTTAAGGCACCAATGAGAGTCACAAGCATAGAAATTGTGTTCAGGTATGAAAGCAAGAACTTTTACAGCCGGATCTGCCCACTCCGGTCGAGCGGTGACGCACAGTTGTGAGCAGCGCTGTACGTAACCTCCCAGGGAATAAGTGGCTGTTTGCTGTGGGGGAGGCTTTTCTCCTAGAAGCAGTTCTGCTTCGTGGTCTGAGGAGTTATAAGATGCCCAGGCTGGCAAAACTGAGCATACTGTAATCAAGTTAAATATTTGGTTCTTTTAGGCTGAGGCTAAGCCTTTGTTCTCTTTTAAAAGAGTGAAAATGACATTAAAAAGTGCAGGGGGTGTCTTTCTTCCATTCAAAAGGATTTGAAATCTGGAAGAAACTGCAACCCAGTCCCCTGCTAGCTCTACAAAGGAGATTCAATATAACTTTACACCATCGGCGGAGAATCCCCGTGTTACAGGCATAGTGCTGTCCGTCACCCTCGTGCCACCAAATGCCCTGATGGCAGGAGCCTCACTGGGGCCGCTGGAGTGGAGCGGGAGTAGGGAGCTCAGGCCAGCCCCACCAGCAAAGCAGTTCCTCTCTTCTTCCCAGCCTCCCATGGGATCCCCCTGGCCCTGATGAGCTTCCTCAAAACAAAGAATGGGGAAAGGAAAGGAGGGAGGGAGGGAGGAAATGACGGAAGTAATCTCCCTAGACACACAGCAATATAGCTGTTGGTTTCTGCCATACCTGACGGTAACTAATCCTACATAAACTTGATTTCTGTATTTAAAAAAATCTATTTCATGGACATGTTGCTAAGCAACTCCAATGGAGTGTTCTTAACTTATGTGTCATCTTGGAAGACTTGGAGCTGCTTAATAATTTGTGAAACAATAGTGATCAGCATGAAAGGTAAATAAGTGTCACAGTGTTTGCCGCTTGCATGCCAATTAGGTATACTTCTTGCTCCTGTGCTCCCTTGGATTTTACATCATCTCTACACAGAAGGGGAAAGTGTTAGAAAACAATGCACATTTCTGTGGATAAAATGTGGTTGCCATGAGAACTGACCTCATTCAGACAGCGTGGACACAAGCACAGTTTTCCTGGGAAAAGTCCATTGTACCGCTGTGGCAAGAACAGCAACCCCTCACGCTCTAATGAGGCTGGAGGAAGTATGTGCTACAAGGCGTGCAGTCCCCATGGCAGCAAAGGATTATCTGCAGAGCAATGTTGCACAGGCATGAACATGACAATGAGACACTGTTTCACCTGTCTTTAACTGCAGCATGTCTTACAGGATTAAAAAGGGAAGTTAATGGAATCATATTGATTTAAAACTTATGCCTGTAAGTATGCAAAGATAAAGTTAGGTCTCCTTCCTTGCCATCAGGTTCCATAGTAACTTACTGCAGCGATGTAGTGTGACTAGCTCTGACAATATCTCCTTAGTGTCAAAACTGCATGAGAACTTTCCACCTGTCCTGTTTTTATGGCCACAGACATGTTTTCAGTTTGCAAAGTTAAAGCTTCTGCTGAGATCAGGATCCTGATGTCAGATCCCATAGGTGCCAAAAGTCTCCTAGATCTTGGTGTACTCAGCAGGCCTAGTTCTCACATTCCAGGTTAAGATTATATTCAAGGCATCTTTTATTCAACGACCTTGCACAGAACTGCTGTGAGAACAAATCACACTTACTATGCTAGTGAAATAACCCCTAAATTCAGGCAATGTCCTCTTGCAATAATGCAGCCTTGTAACCATGTTTATGTCTTTCTCCCACAATGTTTTTTTAAATTCTGTATTTAGAGGAGCAACTAGCAAGGAGAGAATCTAAAATAAAGTCTGCTGCCTGAGATAGAGTGGCAACAGGAGAATGAATCCATATATCCTCTTTGTACTAATACTGAGGAGTGTCATGTTGGAAACATGTGCCTTGATTCAAAGCTAACTGAAAAATCCTACAGGTGCTTGGGTGAGGAGATGTTCTTCAAAGGACCTTTAGCATCCTAACCCTCTCATACAGTGGCAAGACACTCTTCTACTAACAGTTGAAAGGGATCTCCTTTGATTTCCGTATTACATAGTATCTGAACAGAAAAGGAGGGCTACAGTAAGATTCTTATTTATACTTTGGTTAATTCAGTTATTTTTGTGGGGAAAGTTGTACTTTTGTGAGAAGATGTGTGCTTTCTTTATTTTCTCCTGTGGTCGGGAAGCTTGAATGTTGTCTGCTTTTCCCACTGTATGATACAGTGTGAAATTTTCAGTTATTAATTTAGATTAAGGAAAATGAAAAATAGAAATACTGTATTTCTCAAGCTTCTAATATAATATTTAGGGGAAATTTTACTAAAAAAACCCAAGCTTACCTCACACTACAGTATTTTATTATGGTATTATTTAGCAGAGTATATATAGTATGAAGCAGCAGTTACTGTGCAAGCCCGAAAGCCAGTGCTCAGATCTACCACTTCAGTGAAGGCAAGGGACTGGGAGAGAGGAGTGTGCATGATAAAATGTAGCCAACTAGAAATATCAAGTAATGTAGTTGGAAAGTGAAGGGAGGTATGCTTAACTTCTAATCAAAGACAGACTTCTCCCTCAGAAAAATGAGGGCTTGTTCTATAAGATTATCCTACATTTGTGAAAATGCAGTAATCTGTGCAAATGTAAACATAACACCTTCCTTCAAAAGTCTGTATCTAACTGAAGAAGAAAAGCAGATCCTTTGGAGCAACCAAGGTACATGACAACTGAGGTACTTGAAGAAGGGCATTGAACAAGTACAGGATAGGAGTACATCTCTGCATTAAAGATGGACACTACTGAAAAATGCTTCAGTAGATGTGTCACAAGGAAATTTCTATAGTCAAAGCCTGTTCTGCACCTGTTTTGTTGTAAAAATATTTTTATTTCCAAATCATAATCCTAAGGAACATGAAACTTAATTCAGAACATTAAATTTAAAATAAGGTATGTATTGGTATCATTATACTATGCATAATAGTAGCTTCTTGAAGTACTACAAAATCCTACAGAAAACCTATATGTAAGATCAAGAAAACACTCATTGCATGTATTGCAAAACATTTTTTTCTGGCATTGCATGTTGTTCCTTACAATTAGAGGTCTACAGGCTAACATCTGGCCCAACCGGAGGTACCTGACACAGAGCAAAGGCCAACAAGAATGCAAACTGCCTGGGGGTCTGTAGTGGGTGTGTCATTATGAAGGAGGCTGCAGCTTGTGTTTCTGGCTGCCCTTTTAGTAGAGGCTAAACCCACTATCATAACCTCTATGGAACATAATTTTCATGCCTCAGTGCCACTATTGCTCTTCTTTATGAGTAATAACAGTGGAGAAGCAGCCTTCTGGTTTCTTTCAATTCTTCCTTGTGTGTAGCAGGTAAGCCTCGACTTCAATTCCTTTAACTATTTGACCTGTATCCCTCTCAGGAGCCAAACTACAGCTCCTTGAATCAAAGCACAATGTGCTTGACAGAATTTTGTTTTAAGAAATATAAAAGATTACAGATTTATTGTAGAAAGGTTAAAAAAAAAAAAGGCAAGATATTAATAGTTTATGTTGTATTTGCTGCCAGAGACACTCATTGGAAGAGCAGTTTCAAGTAGGGTTCATGTAATAAAGCTCCCGCTGGAGGGAGTTCTCTAGTCACCGTGAGCCACTAGCTGTGCTACTTGGAGAAGAATTACCTTGCAAAGACCGGAAGCAACACGTGAATTCCTGGAAGCCTTGCTCTCAGCAGTGTCTGTTAGAATTGAAATCTCAAGTCTGAAGATTAAAATGCCTGCCTTGGCATTCGTATCTCCATAGCATGACAAGCTATTCCAAACACAGGTGCATGCAAGGGAGTTCTGTTTACTTAGCAGATTTTTGCCTCAGCAAAACTTGATTTCATATGAACTAATTGAATTTTGGTGGAATAAATTTACTGTTTTGCTCCACTTACATGGCATAATCCAAATGGCAAAACAGTAAGGAAGATATTAGCAAGCAATATTTGCCCCATAAAATTTGTTTCTCCTTATTCTTTTTCTTTTTCTTTTTTTCAGAAAGAAAAGCAGTTATAAATGAAGAAAAGGAAGGATTTCCTGTACTAAATCACTATTTTTAAAAGTTATTTAAATTAAAATTACTTCAATTATTTAAGATGCCTTTTTCATACAGGCACCCCGATAACTTCTGCCTCCCTACTAGTACAAAGTTCATAACTCTACCACTATTACAGAAATCTGAGGAAGGATTCTGTCTGTATTCACTAACAGTGAGTTGTAGGATTCATGTGATAAAAATAGTATTTTAAAAAGCTCTAGTTACTACGAGGTAAATACCATCCTTCTGTGAAAGTAGAGGCGGCATACAGTGTTAAACACCATATTCAAGTTTTTCAATGACTTGTTTCCACCTGACAATTCAGAATACTCTGAACTCAGTGCCTATCTGTACAGGAGAGACAGTGGCTGGGAAGTTAGTCAGTAAGAAACATGAGTTACATATGCAGCTCTGAACTTCAGCATGTCTCTGGTCTTAGCACTTACTTGCTTGGGTACATGAGGGACTGAGCCTTTGTGAGCATGCAGGTGGAAAAGCAGCAGCTCTTTTTCTACCATAGCAAATGAACCAGGATTTAGGAGGTATGGGTCAGCTTAAAGCCATTCTCAAACATGAGAGGATTTGAATGAAAATAAACCCTTTCCAGGAGGGTCCATAAGGCCAGACCAAAGGACAGGCTCCAACAGCTGCTACCAGTTCACCATTGCGCAGAAGGGGTGCAAGCTCCCCTCCACAAAAGAGAGGACAAACAAGAGGTACCCTGGCTTTCTAATCACACAAGAAAAATACCTTGGGCTGGGGAATTTTGAATCTGACCTCTGTTTTGGAGGCCACTTACCTAGTCATCATATAAAATGTATAAACCTAGTCATAAAATACATAAAGTGTATAAACACTAACTTTTTATGTCCTTTCAGAAGAAAATTAACTGCCTTCTAACTTTCTCTTCTGTGATGGGAAATAATAGGGAATAAAGCCCTTGCCAGAGACCCATGCATCACTGACTGGTGTGTCTCACAAGTGTCAGTTAACAGCATCAGTTCTGGGGCCTTTCTCTTCCAGGGGGGTGACTCTTCTTTCAAATATTTGAAGCAGGGCTGCCCTTAAAAGAATACCTCAAACACTTCTTACAACTCTTCATTAAGAGTATTTTCTGGGAGGTGGCATGAGCCATTGGCCTACACTTCTCAGGAACAGTAAAGACAGGGGAAAGTTATATCCCCTCAACATATACTAAACAAAGTAGTGCGTCAGCCAGAGCATATCCTGCAGGGCAGATCTTAAAATTGAGCAGAGATCATCCAATCTACAACTTAAGAGCCTTCTATACAGCCAGAGCCTAAATAAAATATGTTGGAAGCCAGGATGGCCACATTAGGTGTAAATATAGCTGACTAACTCAACTGTACTTTATGCAGGAAGACCCAGAGATTCTGCCTAGCTTCCATGGGTAGTGACAAGAAGTGAGATGCATTTGTATTTGCTTTACCCTTTATGTCATAAGCAATACCAGAGAGTACTGAGGTATGCCAGCAGGACACAAGGTTTCATCACGTATGCCTGAATCTCAGTTTGCTCACATGGGGTGCAGAGACCTATAATGGGATTTGTATTGACAAAAAAACCCAAAGAGGAACATAAGAATGAAACTGCATATTTTTAAGACTTTTTTGATCCTTGATATTTAAGAATATTGACCATAAAAGTTAAAGTTGTCTGATCTGATATCTTTGAAGATTGCTCTATAAACCTCTGTAATGATTTGAGCACTGACATACTTGACATTGATAAGTGCAAATCGTAAGTGCTTAGTAAGACTTGTAATTCTTGTTATAAGATAGTAAGACTTAAAAACTTGTTATTCACTGAAATGTTTAAGATATTTTATGCATATTATATGTGCATATAATATTTTTTAGTACGTTGTATATTAGGGAATTTTAATATTTCAATTATTTCTCTAACAAGAATTTCTTTCCATTACAAACTGCCTTGTAAGGCCACGGAGTCACATGGAATACTGCAAGCACACAAATCTGCAGACAAAACTCCTTCTATTTCTCTTTCTTATGAAAATAAAGGCTCAAGCAAGTTCAATGATTACACATTTACAAATAAAAGGTTATTTCTAGAAAAATGACATCAGCCATTTCTGGAAGCCAAAACTTCCAAAATCTAACCAAAGGAAACAACAAATGTTTTACCTCAGCTGATACTTTACAGAATGGAAAGGGCAAGGGTCAAGTAAAAAAAAAGTTACATTGAGAGCATTGTTTTGTACTACTAAGTAAATCTGATTACATCAGAGAACAAAATATTGTGGAAAAATAATTAATTACATTAATAATGTAATACAAATTTTCTTAACCAATTATTAGGAATTCCTAAATAATTTTTAAATAAAAACTTCACATTAGATAGTGAAATTTTTCCCATGCTTCCATGAAAACATCCCAGCTACACCAATCCTCATTTGTATGTTCCCTACAAAACCTATGAAGTATGATTTCAGGAGCAAAGACACTTGGCTGTGCACTTGTTCTTATGAGGGTAAATCAAAGCACGTGACAACAGTGGTAGATCTGCAGAAGGAAATCTGGGGAATTAATTTTTAACGTGCCTTTCATCACAAAGGGATCTTTTTCAGCACCTTTGTAACGATGCTTGGTGACCTACATTCATTTGATAATTTAGTATCTATTTCTTTCCATGAGGAGAGGCTATAGCACAATTTATATGCTTCATGCATTCTGCTCTAGAATTCAGTATTTTCAAACTCTAAATCAGCAAAATAGTCTTTTTTGAAATTTTTTATTTGCTTTGCCCCAAGTGTTGGCATAATTAGTAGTTTCAAAGACTGTGAGATTACACAGTCACTTAAGATTTTTTTTTTTTTTTCTCGCTGCTGCTTAACTATTTTCAGGCTGCTTTCAGGTCTTACTAAAGATTGTCACTGCTTAGAATAACAATTAGTATGTTTTTAGGCTTTGTAATGATCATCACCTTTCTTTAAGAACTATGCTCCTTCTGTCATCAGCATTTGATTTTGCCCTGTGTGAGAGATCTTAAAATAATTTAAGTATCTCCCTAATAAGAGGTCAAAACTATACTTCTATTATAAAATATTCAGAAGTATCCTACCTACTTAATTAGTGAGATGCTAGTAAATTTTTGTTAATTTCATCCAAAATAATTTGGAATTTTGAAATTTACGTTCCTTGTTTTAAAAACAACCACAAAGGTGAGCTTCTTACCACTCCTCTTTGACACAGTTGCAATAAAATAAAGGTACTTTTCAATAACTTCTTTAAATACTGAAATAATACCCTTATGTAACTTATAGTAGACGTTACGCTATATTACAAACATAGAAAATAGAAGTATCACTTGGGTCCTGCAGCAGAGATTTTAATAATGTTTTATAAACTGAATAATATTACCTGAACATATAAGACTCCTCAGTATGTGGCATATGTTCCTTTTGCTGCTGGGGTAAGTTTGCTGAAATCAGTGGGAAAAACTCGCTTGGGCTTCAGAATCAAAATCCATTCAGAACCATTTTTGGGACTGACCACAGTTATAGTGTGTCTCATCTGAAAATGTAACTGGAGCACCAAATAAGGGGTCATGACATCTTTAGATATATGAGAGGATGAAGGTAAATTCCAGCTTTCCCTTATTTTTTTCTTTATGATTGAAAGTTTCCTTATTACTTCCTTTCTGATGCAGTTTAAAAAATGACAGATATTCATTTTACAGTATCCTGTGGAGACACAGCTCTTGTTGACCTGAACGTCCCTTTCACAAACCAGTATTAAAACTATATGTGATTCTTGCTCAAAAGAACAACTTTTAATCCTGAAGCCAAAATAGAAAACATGTATTTAAGACTGATATTGCACCTAATGGAAGATTAATACAAGAAGAGGACATTCTCAAAATTTAAATACCCTAAGCATTCAATTATTTGAAGATATTGAAAGTGGGAGAGTATAATATAATTATGTTCCTAATTTAATTATTTAAAATAAAGCATTAAAAAATGGTAGAGATCTAGACCTGCTAATGTGGGAGGATTTTTATATTTAATATTCTTCTCTATACTGTATGTATTTGCACACATATATATTTGTCTTAAAACTCATGGAGTTTTGAGGAGAGGCAGTATAGCCAGACTATCACTGCACAACAGAAACATAGGGCCTTTTTATACTTTGTTAGGAAAAAAAGCTCTGTGGGACCACCCCTGGTGCAGCTATTTAGTAATGGTAGATCCTACATCGAACTGAACTATAGGAAATGCTGAAACACAACCATCTATACAGCAACACAGACATGGCCTTAGGGGTGAAAATTTGCAGACAATTGCTGAATAATTAAATAAAACCAAGTATTTAATCTGAAATAATTGTAGTGATTCATTTGGCTGAATGTATTTTATATGCAGTTCTAGTTGCTAGGAGTGTGAAACTCTTTAAAGGAACAGAGGCCAGAAGTGGAACTGATGGATGAAAGTGATGAGAAAGAAGACCAGAAAAGTTTTAGGATCATACCTGAGGAAGGACTTGGTTTCCCTAACGTTCAGACATCTGAATCCAGAGCTGAACATGTCAGTTGCTGTGCACAGGCTAAGCATCCCCAACGAAGTTCTTAAACATCTGAGAATATACCAAATTCATGAGAACAGGATGCTTTGGGGAAGACTCACTCTATACATGTCCGTTTCTTTAACTTTCTCTAAGAATTAATGAGTATTTGTTAATGGTCACTGACAGAGAGGATACTAGGCAAAATGTACCTTTTTAATATGATCCAGTATGCCCTATACCAGGTATGCAGGAATCTATCTACATCAGGTCAAATGCAATGTGCTAAGAACGTAGCACTGAGTCCCAAATCCCAGCATATGCTGGTCTGTAGGACCCGTCAGGGCTGCACAGGAGGCACGATCTGCCAACCTAATGCTAGGCTCAGTGCTTTCCCAGTGGTACAAGAGTAACATAAACAAATTATTTTCCGAACCACAGCAGAAGCTCATTGGATTTTAATTATTTTCTGCACACTTGCAACAGAATAGATTGTCCTTTCAACTTAGGTTATAATTTGGTGGTTAGCACTTTGGTGTATTTAGGCTCCTTTGAGGAAGGCACTGAAATGAAGTTTTCTACTTCCCACATGAATGGTCTGAACCGCTAAGTGATCATAATGTAAGTGATGGCTGTGCTCCTGTTTCAGTGACTGGAGGACCTATGCCAAATGCTTGGGGGTGAGGCAGAAAGCACTGAAAGAGGCATGCTACCAGGAAGGAGAAGATTCCCAGGGTAGCAGTGGAGAGAATCAGAATGGGTGCTTGGCTAATTATATCATTTAGCTGGCAGGAAGAAAACCTTGTAGCAACAAGTGCTTTTCCTCCCTGTCTGCACTTCACTCGGTGTAGCAGGACGTTTCCACTCCTAAACATCATCTTCCACTGCTTTGTCAAGTGTAGATTGAATTCAGGATTTCAACTCAAAAAAGGCAAAATGAGCAGACCGTGGAATGCCTTGTGCTCATCAGAATAAAATGGAAGTATTCAAAGACAATTATATCGAAATCATATACAAAATTCAAGGACTCTGGGTCATTAGGCACATGGCAGTTTTCTTGTCTTGCTTTTTTTCTGAGAAAAGTTATGGAGAAACCTAATAGGCCTACAGCAAGTCTTCCCACACACAAAAACATTACCAGCATGCTTTCATGTCATTCCTCTGCCTCCCAACACATTGGCTTCAAAGTTTACTAACTCCCTTTTGTGGCAAAACTCAGGGAAAATAAACCACCTTTGAAAAGCACTACAGGGGAAGATAAAAAAGAAAGGAAAAACAGCCTTATGTTTTCAAACTGCTGATGTGGGAGTTAGAACTGAACATTAAGACTTTCCCAGGAATCCCTAAAGGATTGGTACATATTATTTTAGGACTAAATTCAATCCATATTGGAGTCAGGATTGCTTTTGAGTTGTTGGGTAACACTCATGGATTGGATGACTTTCTTCTTGAAACAGAAGTATACAACAGTTATCCTCTCCCTGGTAGGTAAATATTGGTAATAAATATATAGCAGAGTAAGTGCCAGAGAGGTTGAGGAGTCCTCCCCAGACACAAAAAGATAACAGTTTGGATTGGAAGAAGGCAATAAATAAGATTGCTCTACCAGCTCCTGTACTCTTCTGTTGGCTAATTCTACTTTTCCCTTAGTAATATGATATTCTTACACCCCATCTGTGTGAACAGTGTTTGGAAAGGGCTTTTTGAGGACTGTTTTGTGAGTGGGATAGAGGCTTCTGTGTGTAGGAGGATCCATATCTGAAAGAATACAGGAAGAAAATGGCTCACTAATCTCAGGGATCTCTCCTGGCTTTGTGCCCTATATTAAGATATTGCAAAACTACCTGTATGAGAATGTATTCAGACTCATTTTATAGCTACAAACGTTTGAAATGTGAGTGGCTGAATTAGTTCACACTTCTTGGCTCTCATGTTCCTTTCTATTCCCCTGAATTCTCATTCTACCTCTGCCTCTACCACAGAACCCAGGCAGCTTTCGTCAGGCCAGTATTTAACAGTACCTGTGCAGTACAGAAGCAGCTGTAGAAGCATAAATAAGTGACCTTAGGTAGGCTTTTGCATGACCTGTCTGGAATCTTGGAAGCAGACCCCAAAATAAAATCTGTTTTCTTTTAGTTTCCTGTATTCTTCACTATATAGCCCTGAATTCCATATACGTTTTGTCTGTAATTAATGGAGTGGGAAGAAAAGGAAGGGTGGGTGTAGATTTCTGTGAAGATATCATAAATTTCTGCTTAAACTGGTGTATAACAGAGAAGATAGGTTTTTGGGACATTGGTTGATACATTGTAGCTATTTTCATTACTAAGTAAGAGTGATGTCTAGGGTTAAATATAAGAATTATTCATAAAACATGTTTTTAAAATGTCAGGGCTTTTAAATCAATATATTTCCTCATCATTATTTTATTTCATGCAACTTCCATCTCAATGCAAAGAGGAGTCTACTCACCTCTGAGTTGAAGGCTTCTGTATTCCCTGTTCCATGACAAGGGATGCTCCTGACTTCCAGAAACCTTATTAAGAAGTATTTCCAACTTCAGGGAAGCCAACAGATTTAACACCGCCACCCCTCCCCGCCAAAAAAAAAACAAAAAAAACAAAACAACAACAAAAAAAACCCCAACAAACCCAACAAAAAACTAAACAAACAGACAACTCCAAATTTCAAAAAGATTCAGAGATTGTTAATAGGATTTCCATAGAAGATAATCTAATGGGTTGGGAGGCACATGAGAAAGAGACAATACTCGCACTCAGTGAGGTGGAATTAAAAGTACAAAGGCAAAATAGGGCAAAATTAAGGTATAAAACGTAGCTGCTTTTCAGTGATCTCTTCATATTAAAAAGAAAATATAAAAAGTGGAAACATGGTGAGGCAATTAATACCAAAGGCATTAGAAATTAATAGCAACTAGATAATTTCAAGCACCCCTCTCCTTTTCTACATTTCTATGACCCTATGTCACCTCCTCCCTCTAGAAAAAGTCTAAGTTGCCTGTTCCTCTATGTATGGATCTACACTTATGGATCTTAAACACAGGGGGTTTGAAAATTTATTTCACTGAGATGCAAACTAACAGCATTTTCCTTGCATGTGGGACAAATTAAGAACATCCATACAAATAGGTAGTACTGCTCATCTGTAATTTGTTACACAAACATAAATTGGCCATGTTTGATACAGGCCACAGTCTAAATGGGATAAATGAGACTCATAAACCCAAAGAGAAAGTACAATTCAAAAAAGGTATGTTACCAAGGCAAGAGCAAAGATCTGAGTCCAGTAACATTTTAAATATAGGAGAAGATAATTAAAGGACAGGTATAATAAATATATTAAGAATTGTATAACTGTAATTTGGAATGTTGTAAAAACGAAAAGGCATGTTTTAAAGGTAAAAACACAGATGTCTAAGGACTTCAGGACCAGACTATTATGGAGAAAGGATGGAGGAGTAGATGGAGATGAGGGAATAACAAAAAAAAAAAAAAGAAAAGGAAGAAAATCATACTGGACTTCACAGCATCTAAAGGCACCAGCATTCTTCTCAAGGAATGTAATATTTTTCCTAGCTGCAAATTTATGCAACAGGTCAAATATATGTTGGCCTCATTTTCTTTGATGGAAGATTTTATAGATCAGGTATCAGAGCCTAAGTATGTTCAGTTTATGCAAAGACTGCAATGTAAAAACAACCAGTGGTGGTCCAAAAGAAAAGAACTGGAAATGGAGAAACTCCCTAATGATGGATTTCAGGGTTTGGATGCTATCAAAGCAGAAACTATATTCTATTTTATATAGCTAATAAAGGTCAAACCTCTGAAAATATGGACTAGGATGCATATGAAACTATAATATGAAGGAAATCAGTAGAGCTTCCCAGAGGAAAAGTGAAAGCCAACAAAAGAAATTAACATTAGAGATTGACGAAGTGAGTGCTTTGCATAAAAATGGTTTATGAGTATATTTAAACACCTCTCACTTCCTTCTGTTATTAAAGAAACTTTAAAAGGTCCATAACAGGCTGAAGTTAAGATCTTGTAATGTGAAAATAAGGCCAGTGAGCTCCTCACCTATAGACAAAATGCAGGAAACAAGTCAGTTTTCAGACAATAAAAATACAAAAGTGTGGTGAAACTAAAGATGAGAGATGCTGTGGAATAATCCATCAGTTTTCATCTCTGTTTTATGCTCTCAGACACATGGATACTATGGAGAAAACTGCAGAATTCTAGATTAATGAACTTAGCATGCCATGGCTAAATCAGGATCAGTTAGATCCTGACTTAGAATAAATAATAGAAAAGTGGAAGCTCTAAAAGAATGGTGCTAATGCTCATATGCAAAGTCCAGAATGAAATAGTGAGTTTATACTATAGATTTACCAGATGTACCAGATTTTTTTGAGAGACTAGGAATATTCTTTTAATAAAAGTCACAAGACATTGGAACATGAGCAAGATAGTTTTAATTTTGTTATGCATATTGTATTATTTAGGATTATAACCAAAAGAATTTAAACTGTTTCTCAGATAATAAACCTGAACAAACAGAAAAATACTGTGCTAATATTCATGGTTCATATATATAGCAATATCCAAGTGCATTTATCAATCAGTAAAGTGACTTTTTTAATAAGTTACCTGAAGTGGGAAGTAGGACACAGTTTATCTGTGACATTTCATTGTATTTTAAAATATAGGAAATATATTAAAAGACTGAGAAATCGGCATCAGTCAATTCTGACAGGAATGTCTCGTGACAGTGGCATTCTGAAGGAAAACTTTCCTTCACAAAAATGGAATACACGTGAAAAAAAAAAATAAAACCAACAAAATCAAATACACTTATAGATATTTAATGTTGGTTACACTTCTAGGGAGTTATCTGTCTGCTAATAATGGTGAAATGGATTTATATCAATTTTTTTCAAAACTTTGGGGTCTATGGGTATAAACAATTCAACAGATTTAAAACCAGCAATGTGAGAAGTGTTATAACTGTTCCACATGTTTGCAGTTACTTGATTATTTTATTTTGCCATAGTCTATCAGGGATATAAAAATAAAGACTTTTGAATAATCATAATGACATTAACAAGCAAGAAAAGACAACCTGATGGAATCTTAAACTTTCATTTTATAAACTCAGAAATTGTATTCATACTTATGGCTCTTATTTGTCTTAATTTCAGAAAATTCCCTACTACCAATAATGCTAATTAATTTAATGTTTAATGACACAGCATTATTCTTTTACTTATTTTAAAGAACTGTACTTAACAGCACTTGTATCACACTGAAAGCAAATCAAATTGTAATCTTTCATAGCAATGAAAGATTATTCCTTCGGTTACCATGACATTTAGTTTTAGTTATCCTTTGGAATTAGAATTGTCAAATAAATTCCAAGTTTTGAAATCTTTTAAAAATATTTTCTTTCTAGTGGGGAAAACAGGTAGTTCTGTGCTCATAAAAATATATTCACTGTTAAAAAGAGAGGGGCTATTTGACACTGGTCTGAAAGCATTCATTCCTTTTCTTAGGACACCAAACAATCATGACACAACTTTCAGCCACAAAGAGCTTGACACAAAGGGAGGAACGTTCTTTGCTTATTCCATATCTTTTCTACTGCCTGTAGTGTTAATATTCTGCTTTTGGCACACAGCTAATTCTAATAAAGAAACACACAGAACTTGGGAAACATACAAATGGCCACATACAAGAAATTATGTGGTTGTCTTAGGTGGGTGGTATGTAAAACATAGTTTCTTCACTCCCTCAGATCAAGCCCGAAATCAGAAGGCACTTGGTGCTCGACAAGGCTTTTACATTTTCTATTTTTAGTGTATGTAAGAATTTTCTGACCTCCAAAAATAAATCTTGTCAAGTAGGAAAACTTTTATGTAACATAATATCTCAAAATCTAAAATGTTTTTTAGTAATGATGGTTCTATTCTCTCCAAAGGAAAGCTCTGCGCAGGAAGAATACAAGAAAAGGAGCAAATCCAACAAGAAAAAGACACGTTCAAGTATGACTGAAGTGGTTTAGAATATTACCCAGGCACTCTGTTGGAAATACTTTCGAAGGAGTCAGCTCTGGAAGCTGAAAACAGTGAGAAAAAGGATGTGAGAAAGGAAGGACCTGATCATCCATCAGATAGAATCCAGACGTGACAATTAGAGTTAATGAACCACGACCCATGAAGCTGCTTCAGCACCTTTTTACAACCTCACATCATGGCCTTAATAAAACTACCAGGGCTTTTTTTACAGGGCACATCTGCTCTAAATTCCAAAAGCAGAAACTTCAAATTCAGAAGCTACATTTGGTTTCTTCCCTGCTTTTCAGTCATGCATAAAGTATATTTAACAGCATTGTATTTACTTTTCTATCTGTACAGACAACAGAACCTTGGCACCAGAAGATAATATTTCTACAGTGAAACTGTATAGTATTATTATAGTAGTTACTGAATTCATATTAACATTAATAAGCTGCTGAAGCTGACTGAAAGTACCAGGCAAATATTTTTTAAAACTCTCCAGTATAATGGTATCTATATTCAAATATTGCTTCTGATTTCAGATATTCAGAAAGTTTATAGTATGCTTTAAAAAAATTAGGTTGAATTGCTGCTCTTGAAAGGTGCCTCACTCAACATTGATACTGAAGTCCTCCATTTCTTTACAGAGCAGGTACGTCTAATGAAGCAATACGTGCTTCTCTCCAAAGTCTGGAAGATCTGCAGAACTTCTAAGGCTAAGGTTGGAAATCATCCTTCTTGCCATTTCTGTATTTTTTCAGTTTCTGGGTGCTACCCATTTCCTTAGGGCTCAAGCATCAGTACTACACCAGCACTGCTTCTGTCCACACATAAAAAGAAGCAAGGGGAAGAACAAAGTAGTTCATAGACTAATTGTTAGAAGACTTCCTTTTGCTTATTAGGAGACGACTGGAAAAGCTCAAGGCTGAGCTACAAGGTATAACATAAAGGAAAGGAGAACTCATTTCGGTCCTTGCAGCAGTGACAAGAGTAAAAATACCAAGAATTTGACCTTTTTGTATCACAACGGTTCAGATGGTAGCTGTTGAGCAGCCTAATAATGATGCATTGTTTTCAGATTGTCAGTTTTCCAGGGAAGTAAAGAGAAAGTCTTATTCTGTCAGATAGCTAATGTTAATCCAAAATCTCTGGTTTATCCTGTATCTCACCATTTCTTTCTAGAAAAAGGGGACAAGACAAGTGCTTTTCAGAGCCTCTCGACAGTTTCCCCAGATCATTGGAATGTGTGATTTTGGTCTTTTGCTATTATACTGAATGGAGGATTGATACAGGATTGTTAATTCTTGCTTTTCCATATCAGGCATATCTCCCCCCAGCCTCCTCCTAAGATGTTCTGCATGTTTGCAAGTCCATGAGTACACCATGTTCTCCCTACCTAAAGCAGAGAGCTCCACACCACACTGGTTTCTCTTCACCCCTAGATGTATTTCCTAATGTTTCCTGACTCCCTCACTTGTCTTTCCCACAGCACGGATCATGAAATAGCGGGAGGAACAAAAAAGCAGATTCTCAGGAATATCAATCTCGTTGGTCTTTAAGAAATTAAATTCTCTCCCTTCTTCTAGACCATATGTTTAGATGAAAATATTACCCCTTCTAAATTTATATTTGTCATTATATAAAAATTAATCAGGCTGTATATTAATCTATGACCACATCAATGTCAGAGCCATTGGCTAGAAGGATAATTTCATATTTTGTCAAGATATTATTTGTCATGCTGTGGTCTAATATGTATACAGCTTCTGCTAGCACAAAAATAGTTTTCTCAAAACAAATAAATTTGCTAAGAAAACCGATATCTAGATTACAATTGCTTTTTGGTGATGGTAGGCAATTCCAGGAACACTCATCCATCTTAGGTCTTATCAAAGCCTCCCACAGTAAAATGCATTATTCCACTCTTTTCATAATAAGCAGAAAATATCCACACCTCTAGGTGACAGGCTGCTTTGCTTGCAGGAACCCAGTGGGAGCTGGTCCCTCATGAAGACCTTCCCACTGCATTCCTGCAGCCAGGTTCAGAAACCCGCAAAGGTGAGATGGTCAGTGCAGAGCAAGAAGCTTTCAAGAGGTCGGAGACAGTGTCTCACGGCCAGCTGCAGCCTGATTCCCTCTTCTCACTGAAGTAAAAAGTGATTGATCACATCCTGCTTCTGGCAAGACAAAGGCGCCTCAGCAGCCTATACCTCTTTAACTCTGAACTGGAAGAAAACCATCATTCAGAAGTAAGCATCCACTTTGGTCTTGCACACGGAAATGTCTGTGGAATGGACCTCACTGGGAGTCACTGCCTCTCAAGGGAAATGGCTCATAAAGCTTTGTATCATAAAATCTTTTCATATCTTAATTAACAGGTTAAATAATAAAACACTTAATTTTATTCTAGCAAGTTTTCTCAATCAAAAAAAAAGTCTCTCACACTATATTAAATGTCTTGGTAATAAAAAACCCTGTAAACTCTCCCAGTATACACACTACTGTTAAGACAAGTTCAGTTTTATCTTTTTTTTTTTTTTTTTAATTTAACCTTCAAAAAGATCATTAAATGTTACTGATATAAAAAACACAGTCAAACAAGTGAAATGAAATAAAGTGGAAAGGGAAGTTTTAAAATTAGCAATTTTTTTAAAAATGGCAAAGTTTTAAAAATTAGCAAAATTTTTAAAATAACAAAATATAGAGTGTTTGCTGCAAATACCTTCTGCATTGCTTAAACATAAAATTATTTTTTTAAATATGTGTTCACAGAACACATATATCATAATGAATAAACCACCCCCAGACTAGGTAAATGACATTTTAAAGTTTCATTATTTTAATAATTTCCTTCAACCAAATCGTAAGGAAAGAACATAAAACAGAAGAAATAATTGTTTTTATCTTCAGGTGTCACATAGACATATTTAGTGGAAGTTCTCTGTGTAAACAAAGTTTTCTAAGAGGAAACGCTCTACTAGGGATTTTCTATTTTATAAGCTCTTTACAGGTCATTCTAGGATGAATGAATCTAATGGGATCCAGATTCTAGCACTTTTTATTTAAAAGCAACAGTAAATTTAATTTCTTGGTAAATTGAGTTTCTTGGCTCTTTAATTTAATTATTTTTTTTAATTATTGTTTTGAAGATATTTAATTGACAAAGCAGTTATTTTGAGTAAAAATAAATCACTGTTCCTTATCCAACATTCTCATCCAAAACAACTCATGTTTGTAAGGCGATACATCCAGGAAAAAAAAAATCAGTGTTGACACAAAGAATTCCAACACAACTCGGAATTGTGGTTTGGAAGGTCCAAACCAAGTACACACATTCAATTCTTGTGAGTTACAGTGCAAGCTTTTGCATACATTCTAAACAGAACTAAAGTGAACTTTCCAATCTTTTAACTGATAGAAAATACACAAGACCAACCGCCTAGCACAATAATGTATTAAAAAATGTCATGTGTACTACCTAAATTACAGAATAATAATTAAAAAAAAAAAATCCCTGTGCACTTTCTTAATCTGTGTTTTCAGTGGCCTGTGTCCCACTTCGCACGCTAAGTGAGACATAGCTTTAAGAAAATTTATAATGACACTTTCAAACAGGAGAGCATACCAGGATTGGATACCAGGTGACTCTGGTCTAGACAGTAAAACCTTGCCCTACAATGAAAAGAGGTATAAGTATGAAAAAGTACTGCGTTCTTACTCATTAAGTTGCTGTTGCAAACAAAAGCTGCCACTAGGTAGAGATTAATTTCAACTTCGTTTTGAAGGCTCTCTTAACATAAAAATTAACGTTAAATACTGAAATTTCTCTCCATGTGAGGGAATCATCTGAACAGATCATCATACACTTTGGAGCTCTCTTTGTTAAGAATCTGATTGCAAATATGAGTTGTATTACTTTAAAAATGTTTCATAGTAAGTTAACTTAACCTTCTTGTACAGGCAAAGCTCGAGTCTTTCACAGACATGTTGGCAGATACCACTGTACAGAGGTAAAATCACTTCTTACATTATTGCCCAATCACAACAAAACTAATTTTAGTGATTTGTAGTTATAAAAGCCACTGGAACATTAAAGGTATCATACAATCCTCACCTCATTACTCAGCTAACCATTAAGAGATGGGAAGCAACTATGCACACACAGTAAGGGAGAAGACCTTTCACTGGTGACACACAGTTATACTTTACCAGATTAAAATTCTGTGCTCTCTTCTATTATTATCCACAATTCAGAGATATTGTTCTACTTATGCTTTATTATGTTCTATAAGAGGACAATATATCATCTTCCACCTTGAACAGCAGGTAATATCTGTACATCTTGAGTAGCCTTCTCCTGCCAGTAATAATACCATTACTTCAATCACATACAATAAAGTTTTCCATCTGTAGAGAACCTAAGTGAAGATCCTGGCATTAGATAAATCTTTCCTATAATGTAAATATGGTTCTATCGAAGTCAATAAGATTTTTACAGTTTAATTCAGTTAGGGGACAACTGAGACTTAATAGCCTGTTCCTGTTCAGGGCACAGGCTAGGGAAGAGGAACTATAACTCTGGGAGTGACTTGTTCAGCCAAATGGTCACATCCTCAGGGCTAAAGTTAATTAATTTTTTATTAAAAATTCCCATAAAAGTGACTCGAAAGAAGAAACAATCCTTTCCAGTACAGACACCATACAGATGAAGTAATTATTTTATAATTCTGAAATTTAGTGTCTAAGGCTCCTTAGTTTTACCTTTAAAGTGTACTATTGATTGATAGGTGTAGTTCCTGCTGACTGTTGTTCTCTTTCTTAAGCTTTGGTAGGTTACTAAGAGTAAGAAGCAGAAAAGAAAAAGCACCATTAGTTGAGAAAGTTAATTTTAAATAGCAAAGGAAAAAATGTGGATCTAAGCCATGAATTTTTTAACAAGGTAATAAAAAATAGTAAGAAGGACAACAAATGTGTATGAATAATTACTTTGCATAGAATTGCATAAAGAATTACTTGTACCAATTACCATTACAGCAGAATACTATTGTTATATAGTAGGCTAGCAACTGAAATCCATATCAGATTATTATTTATTTGTACACCTGAATACATGTTTTACTATAACAGAAGATATTTAATTAATCTTCCAAAAATTCTTGCAGCTATAGACTTCTGCTTCATTTTGAGTGGAAATATTTTTATATTATCATCCAATATATTCAGTTTTTGATCCTTAGTACTAAATCATTTAGTAATATATCTGACTCTCAATAGCAGTATGTAATAGCTGGTGATTCAGTCATCAACCTCCAGAAAAACACAATATGTTTAATTTATTCTTCCTCTTAATATTATAGTACACACACATATATCTTTCAAATTATTTTACTGCAGGAGAGCAGCTTTTATCCATCATAATCAGAGAAGCTACAACACGAATAATGATTGCTTCACAGCACAGATATTATTTCTGCATTCTGACACTCATGGAGATTTTTAGTTTCATGATTTATTTGCAACACAGTGAAATATTCAACCTAGTTCAAAGTTAATTATATGTAAAGTTTTAGTACTGACAGCTGAATAAGACCTTTATTTTGCAAAAAAATGAGGAATGAGTAGAGGAAGAACACTGACAGGCACATCCATGATTCCTAGAAGAACATAATTAAAGAGCAACATCCCAGTATTTCTATGCAACCAAGCTCTCACAATCTAAGCTACAGGATGAATAACAGCACAGTAGCTCTGCTACACTAACTTCCTCTGTGGGCATTCTTGTGCTAGAAGAGGAGTGATTTTTACATCTTAAGCTTAGCTCACTTCCAAAGACTACTCAAGTCAATGGTTTCTGTTCAGGATAAGATTTAAAGATTTAAACCTGTAGATAAGATTTAAAGATTTAAACCTTTCACATACTATTTTCTTGCACCAGACAGTTCTTAGTTGGTCATCTCTATCTATTTCCAAGAGACTACTAGTAACTATCTTCTCTTTCACTTCAAAGTGGTTCAGAAGCCTGGCCTGCAAATACTAATGTAGCTATGTCATATGAATTTATTTTTTACCACATCTTACATTTGTCTTAGTATTTTCTGAACAATTAGCAAACAAGAAAAACAAACAGGAAGATCCTGTTTGGAAACCTCTCACTTTGAAGGACTAACAAAGGCCACCTCACTACAGCCATTGCAACCAAATAACACTTTCTATGAGTAGCAGAACAGAGCAGCACACAGTATTCATAGGGGATTCCTTTGATCCCAAAAGTACCATTCACCTGTGTTACGGGTCATTTAGTTATTTGTCTTCTCAGTCAATATCCTTTGATGTAACAAATTCAGGATGCCAGTGCTCTGGTATACAGAGAAGTGATTATTTCCAGCAACACCGTCTTCAAAGATGACGTTGCAATACAGTATAGCAGAAAGAAAAAGACACAAAAAGAAAGAGGTTAGACATAAATAGTATATCCCTCTAATTCAGCTAGGAACCAAACTCTATATGTTAGTCTGAGTCAATTTCTTGAGGGCTTAGCTACACAGTGTAGCCTTTTTTGTTTGTTTTTTTGTTTGTTTGGGGTTTTTTTAATGAGATGTGTAAATCTTGTATTTGTTAAAATCTAATTGATAGATGTAAATTTGTTTTGCATGTTTACATGTTCTGAAGAAAAGCAATATTAAAGTGCTAAAAACAACATTCTTCTATTTTCTTAAATAAGAGAATTCACGATGTACTCTCATTCCTTTTCTAACAACCCTCATAAAGTACTGTGATATTAAAGCCATGCAACACATGGTCCACATAAACACATATATATTGGCCCTCTATGCTATTATCTCTAACTTTACAAATTGTATAATTTTTTTGTAGTTGATAGAGTCAGACCAATCATAAAATAAGTGTTCTGTATAAATTTAAAAATCCACATTTCTGTGCTTTTCCTACTCCTTTCTATAATGTATCTAGGCTCCTTGTTATTTTCTAAATTTCTCTGAGGCTCACTCTTGAAGTACCTTGGGCTGTAAGGGAATATGCCCACTCCTTAAATCCCGACAACTGACTGACCGCAAAGAAACAGAGGTCTAATTCAGAAGACTGAGGTTACACCTGCATGAGCAAGTAGTGCAGCCCCATGGGAGAATGCTGGTAGAGCAAAACAGTTGATGCTGAGGACGCAACATCCACACTACATACATCTCAGGAGTATTTACTCAAGACTAGTTGATATCAGTTTCTGTGTACTTAAAGCCTATTAGCAGTTGGACTTAATCTGTTGGACTCATCTTCAGTTGATAATTAGTTAAAAAAGAATCCAGTTTGCAATTTCTGATACTGCTTCATGACATGAAGTAAAGCACAGTAAATGGGAATGATTGGGGTATTCACCTTAAAAGTGCACTCCTGATACAAAACTCAAGCAAGCCACTGTAGAGCATGTGATTTCATGAATGTATATACAGTTTCTGTAGCTGCACAAAAACTTGACATTTAATAAGTTTACCTGCTTTGTGAGAATTCAGCCCTAAAATTTGATGTTTCACTCTGTTTTGCATACTCTGACTCTAAAGAGTTGAATTCAAATTAGGCCTGGAAGCAGTCATGCTGAAAAGATTAAAAGCCTGTTTGCATATTCCTTTCAGGCTACTTCTGTGGATTTAGACTTTAAAATTACTCTTTGATGTACATTCTTCTAATTTTTTTTTTAATCTATTCATTATCTTCTTCATGAGAGTTCTCCATGAAGAAATAATTTATCATATTCAAAGGTATGATTTCTTCAACTGGCTGAAACAGATGAACTTGAAAAGCATATGAAACCTGTTGGTTTTTTTTTTTTTTTTTCTGGGTGGTAGGGTTTGTTGGTAAGAAATTGTCTTTATTTCTACCCATGTTTGCTCATTTCTATAAAGGGATGATGACCGTAGTAAAGGTCATATTGTTTTAATATAGTACAAAAAAAAAAAGCACAGAAAGTTTTGAACGGTACATCAAAGAAATGTCCTTACCATTTAAATAATTTTATCTTTGTTTCATTACATGTATAATTTAACTATCCATTAATGTGGAAACTGCATAAAATGTTATAAATTTACACTTGGATGCAAGCCCAAAGTAATAACTGAAATTATAATTGATGAAAACATAACACTTCAACCATTGGCTCTATGCCTCAGTGTATTTTTTCTCAAGCAAAAGATTATTGGAAGTGAAACATTATGGCTTGAGAGCACTATAATGCTCCAGAACAGCTGCACATCTGTTAGTGAGAGGGGAGTGAAGAACTGCTTATAGAGCTGGAAGATTTTAATCTTTCTTCAGATATCCTGGGGTACCAGGAAAATAATGGATAGGTAGCGCCCAGTTCCCATGTGGCCTCTGCCAGCCCTCCGTATCAGCACCTGTCAAAGCTTGATTTACAAGTTGATTTAACATGTAGTCACTCAGAATGCTCAAAATGGTTGCTCTCAAATGAAGCCTCCTTATCTACCTGCTCTGGTCATGACAGATGGAGGTCACGGCCCTGGGAGGAGATATTTGCAGATATTCTCTCTCTTTTTTCTTTTTTTTTAAAAATTTATTTTAAAGGGAATCCGAGTGCTGTTTTTTACAGCTCTGTTAAGGAAGATTAGCAGAACTGAAGGCCAATAATCCAGATATAAATTTTATTGTTATTGCTCCAGAGAGATGAAAGTACAGTGCTAATGGCACAGCACGTTGGTGTCTGCTTTCAAGTTATGGTAAGGAAGAGAAAGGTAAGAAAAGCATATTTTAAAAGGTATTAAAGGGCTATGATATGGGTAGGTGCTTTTGGGTACCCAGTAATTCTCCTCTTCCTTCTTCCTCTTCCTTCTCCTCCTCTTCCTCCCACTCCTCCCCCTCCCCCCCTTCACCCTTCTCCTCCCTTTCTTTCTCCTCCTCCTTTTCCTCTTCTTCATCTTCCTCCTCCTTCTCTTTTTCTTCCTCCTCCTCCTTTTCCTCTTCTTCATCTTCCTCCTCCTTCTCTTTTTCTTCCTCCTCTTCTTCTCATATTAATCAAGAGAATGGAACTAGCAGCACACATGACACAATAGGCAAAATAGCAGAAAAAAAGAAAGCCTTGTAAAGCTGGGACTGCAACAGAAATTTGCATTCTGAAATATTAGATTTCTTCATTTAGAAATATTACAGGTGTACTCAGCATCAACTGACAGAGTAATTATGCTTTTAGGAAACAGCCTAAAATATAGAACAAAAACATAGTTACACAGGGGACAGGATGATGATTTTAGCTCTGTTTGTTTTGCAGTAGCTGGAAAAAGAGGAAAGGAGGAGACCAGCTATTATGAAGTAGGGCAAACCAATCATTTTTGTTGTGTTTTCTGCCTTACTAGTGAAAACTAGGAGCAAAGTAGAAAAGGCAACTTTCAGATCCAACATTCCTTGGTTGTCATTAACACTATTACCAAAGAAAGATCTCAAAAGAATGCACACTTTAATGTCAATAATCAACACAAAAATCTGCTGAAACACCTTCTCAACCAAGCCTGGTTGATGTTAAAAATCTGCACTAATAAGTATTCTGAATGGAATGCCCATTTCATTCAATATGCAATCACTTCCCCTTCCTGGGGAATGATCCTCCAAATTTATTGACCACATAAGGCTTCAGCAAATGTTTTGTATTATTAATCATTACTCCTAGTCATTAGTTTTACAATTGTATAAACCTAGATAATAAAAATACTGTTGTTTTGGAGAAAAAAAAAAATTGTGGCTTCTTTCTGCATAGAGGAAACAATCAACAAGGATTAATTTTATGTAACATTTAGGAAAATTTTCATTATTTCTGGAGCTGGTACGAAAGACTACAGTGGTTTTTGCTGTTATATATTTAATACAAAATATTTATTTTACTTTACCAAAACATTTATGAAATTGTAGATAATTTTCTCATCCTTTAATTACTACTCAATTCTTGCAAATTTATTTTTTTAGAACCCTTTAGTAAAAGTATAGATTTTCTTTTACTTTTGTTTAGTTATTGTACTCAAGTTTTATCATTTTGAGACTGTTAGTTTTTCTGCTTAAACAAAGCATTGCCTACAGCAAATACCCACATTTTTTCCATGCTACATGTTTTTACCATGCAGGAATATCAACCACCTCTTAGAATCACCCATTACCACTTGTTTCAGAATGCAACTATTAACATTGTAATGTGTTGAACCAGTTATGCATGCATTTGCAGAAATTCCTTTTCAGATCTGAAATCTTCAGTCAGATACATATATAGTCATAGTTTTCTTAGCTAGCCAGCTCAAACTCAGTCATAGCATCTATGAATCACTAACTTTCTGCAGGAATTACTTCCACAGGATGCCTACACACTCAGAAAAATGTTTCCCTGTTTTAACATTTTTCATCCTTGAGTTTACATCAATTGTATAGCTTGAATGATAGTATAGGTAACACTGTTTCTCCCTTTTAAAATCCAAACTGATAGTGAAATAATGTAAATTAATGTATTTTTTATATGAAAAAAATGAATTGTAGAATTGTTATAACTACAGTATTTATTAAGATATTTCAAACTGTTATAAATTACATCTGTTCCATTTATGGTTTTCAAAAAAATTTGTTTACATTTAAGCTTTCGGACATCGTTTATTTGATTTAAACTCATTTTTTTAGTTTGAACACATTTTGGTTGTAAATTTAAAAGCAAAAAGTCAAGGATCGACCTAACTTCAAAACAAAAACTCCAAAAGTTGGCTCTTCCTGAACATTCTTTAAACTTCCCTCCTTCTTGACATTTATAACACTGCTTATCTTTGAATGATAACACATGAGCTTAAAGAATGAACACCAAATGAAGCACCAGTATCTGCATAGCCACATACCAAAACTGGCACAAACTTGGAGATTTGTTTTTACTTCTCCTTTCAAGACCTTGAAGCTGAGCTACTGGAGATGGCATAGGCTACTGTCACCGTAGCTGCTGTGGCCATAGTACATTCAAACTGAGTTACAGAAAATTGTAAGAAAATGAGGGCATTACTAGAAGAATAGAGTCAGAAAAGAGGATGAGAGTTCGAGTCACAAAATGAGGGATAGAGAGGAAGGATAAAACAAAAAGAGAAATATAAAAATAATTATGGATAGAGAGAATAGAGAAGGAAGATAAAGCAGGATGAAGAGAAAGCAAGAAATCAAGCACAGAAGAAGTAGATTTTGGACACAATATTTTTTACTCAACTGTCTATCCCTTTTATCTGTAGTTACTCATGATCTTGTATTAAAGGAGGAGCCATTACATTGGAGTTCTTTTAATTGTTTAGTACAAGAAATACCTCTCTTCATTGCACCACTTAATAAAACTTGGATGTTTAAGACTTCTTTTTCTTTCCAATTTGGCTCTTAGTCTATCTCTCTAGGTTATCTTTTAAAAGAATTTTTCTAAAAGTCTTCAGCAAAAGCTTTTGTACTGCCATTGTAGCTAAACAGTTGCTCATAAACATATGCAAGAGCAAAATGTTATGCTTCTTTGGTTTGTTTTTCATAAGTTTCAGCCAAGCATAACAGTTCCCTAATAGTGGTGCCACTATTACTGCCACCATCAGCATTGAAGAAAGCACAACTGGCAAGAAAAATAACTTTCCTTTTTGTCATATGAACAAAACCAACATCAGCAAGTCCGAGAACACAAACTCAGCAGTGCTAAAAAACGTGGAAGAAGAAATTCTAGCAGAGAAAAAAAAATCACTATAAAAAGAAAGAGAAACTGATAAAGAAAAAGATATGCTTGATTAAAAGGCAATTGATACATACATTCTCTGTTCTTGGCAAAAACCTTTCTATGAATGTTTTAGTTATTTGTTTTCATCAAAGTGTCAACTTCTTTATCTTTTGCATTCATAACGTCTCTTATTGTACTGCACTTTTCTTCCTCCCAAATGCCTCCTACAGCTTTGATGAGTGGGGGAGGACATAAAACATGCAGTAGGAATAGAAATAGCATTTCTCAACTAGTTTTCTTACATTATGTGTCTTTATCAATTTTCCATTGTCAAAGAAATTGTCCATGGCTCCTGTTGTGAGCAATTTAAGTTCATGTACTGTTTGCTTTTTAGAAGTATTTCTTTTGTACAGGTGGATATCTAAAGGGCAGTATTATTTCAAGGAGGTAACTTTTGCTGTTTTGGTGACAGGTGGCCCCACAACGTAAGCTTTGGTATGTATTTGCTTAGCTAAATTGGCTGTAGATAACAGTTATACTCAATAGCCCCCTCTTTCCTTGGAAAGTGGTTAAGGCTCATGTAATCTGTGATAAAACTTTTCCAGTCTTTCTCTGTTGCTCTTCACAGAGCCCTATTCTCTTCCTTCATAGCATTACTAACTAGGAGTGAGACCACCAGAAAGGTGCACAGATTTTGTCGAGTCTTCCTCAAGAGCCTGTGTCACATATTTGACAAGTTCATACAACACTTCTTTACCTTTGCCATTGAAGAAAATTAGGACTGATCAAAACTTTACAACAGAAGCCAAATCCTTTAAGTGACTGTCTGTGATAAGTCATCCTTTACAACACCTTCTGTGGTCCACTATGGTTCTGCTTACCTTACCTTCACTGACATGGTCAGTGGTTACCAGTTGTCTCCAGCACAACTGGGTGTTATGACAAGACAGCCTTACAGCTAAGTTCTACTAAAGTCCTTCTCCTTCTGAAAGGATCCTAATACAGTTCATCTACTGTTTCTGTTCTTTGTTTCTCAGCATTGCCAGCATGTTCTCATTTGAAAAGATGCTGAAAAAATGAGCTATGTTAAAGACCACCACTGCTGGAATGTAACTCTTTTTATGTTGAACACATGAGCATGGCTTATTCTGGAATGTTAGTTCTACTTCTTTTCTGCCCTTCAGGATATTTCCAAAACTTATGCTTAACCTAAAATGTTAAAAGGCCTCTGAACCACCATCTCAAGACAATAACACACTCAGGAAGACATTGCAGCATCATTCAACCTGCAGTACACTGAATCTCCGTAGTGGCCTAAAGCTGTGTGTTTTAACATTTTTCATCTCCTTAAAATATTCCAACCATTATCTTCATGTATAATGTGTTTCAGACTGACATTAGAAATGCCTTTCTTTCATGTACTTATTTCATAAGTACTTCTTCAACTCCTTAAGCATATATGAAAAATTTCTAAACTACTTGATTCAAAAAATTCAGATTTTATATCCATTCTTATGACAACAAGCTTCTATCCTGCTTTTGTGTTAATCAACAGACTCATATGTCTCTGTATTAATCTGTGTTCTCCAATACGTATCAGTTGTGCAGAGTAGGAATAAAAGCATCCAGAACATTTCAGGCACCATTCCAGTCATAAAGTATAGAAGAGACAGAATGCAGAACTACATGTAATCTAGTCTGGGTAACTTAAAGTCCAGACAAATGTAAAGACTGCCCATTCTCACAATTTTTTTTTCGTATCTTCCAGCCACCATCGAACAAGATGCTTAGACTGAAAAAAAACCAAAATCTAAAATTTAAAATATCCAATCAATCACATATCAAACAGTTCATGACACAGACACAAATTCCTACCCTACCTGAAAAGTAGCTTTAGAGAAAGTATTTCACATATTGGCATCGATGATGATTACAGGACTGCTTTACATAATAGGTTTTTTTCCATAATTTTGAAAATCTCAAGTACTTAGGAACCTCCTTGTAAGAGCTGTTTAGAAAGCTATTCAGCAGATGCTGCGCAAATTTACTGATGCCTAGATTTTACTGTTTGGTTGTTTTTTTTTTTTTTACTGACTATGTAACTTTTTATCAAAACAGCTTCACCACAGAATAAAGAAACAGCCATGTCAATAGAAAATACTTATCTACTGATAAAACTGCAGCCACATTAGAAGGCTAGCAATGCTCTTTACCATGACATTCTGGAGTAGAGAGGTCTAAGGGACAGCAGCTGAGAAAATGTTAAAGGGTAGAATATGATATTTTCAGCTAAAAGGATGTTTGCCCTGTGCTGTGGAGCACCATGCAGAAGTTTCCAAACCAGGTCTGATCAAGGAATCTCTTGAACTACAAGTAGTGAAGTCACACGAGCAGGGTTGACTGGCAAGGTTTATTAGCTTGAAAGCAGAGCCTACATAACACAAACTATACTGCTTTCAGGATATAAGCTGCCCTATATTATGCAGAGGAAAAAGCAGAGCTGGCACTAGCTGTGACAGTACAGTTAGGGAGTTGTTTAGAAAGAGCAAGCAAAAAAAGAGAGCTCCTGAGGAAAATGAAGGAGGCAGCAGAGAGCCTTGTGCAAAAGAGTAAAATGAGAGACATGAATTAGAGATAGCAGGGCAGATTAGGAAGAGACCTTATCTATTCAAGAGAGGATTCAATGGTCTGGAAGCCAGGGAAGCTTGAATGCCCCTACCTCTTTCCTGAGGGCACTTCTATCAGGTAGCTCAAGGTGTAAGTAGACCCTCGTGAACTGCAGGAAGGACAGACCTGGGTGGGCAGCCAGTCATGTCTGCCTTGGCCACATCCAGCCACACTAGTCCTTGTGGCTGCCTGTGTGTGATCTCATTTACCTAGAGATGAGTAGTGAAAAGAAAAGTTAAAAGACACATTTCAATACTCAGCAATAAAACATTAAGCTGAAGATGTACCAGGCTGCTAATATCATCAGGAGTTTTGACCTTACCATGAGTTCTTGTCCTGAATGAGGTTTTATAGCAGTATAAAAATCTCCTCACCTGTTTGTAAGCCCCTCATTTGCTAGGGCTTACATAATTGTTACACCAGAGCAAATATGCCTCTGATGGTCATTGAATGTATTCAGGCACTGTATTTTTTAAATATTCACAAAACTAATGAAAAACCACTTTCCATCTTTTTGCTTCTGTTTTACAAAATGCCAAACAAACTGTTTGAGCTTTAGGAGTTATAATTCATGCCGTTCAAAACAAACTGTAATTTGCAAAACACAAAATCTAGTTTTGCTGCATTTTTTCATCCAAAACTGATTGAGGAGGTAGAAAATCAACAGAATAAATAGATTGCTGGTCATTGTCTTTTACACTTACTGATATTTCTTTGTCTCTTCCCTCTACTGTTTCTTACACTTATATTCTAAAAATATCAGGATTTCAGAAAGGATTATATCTTTTATTAGACTAATGGAGCTAAGTAGGGGAAACAGATGTGCTTTAGGACAGGTTTGAAATAGAAGCCACAATGTTGAGAACAATTTCCTTTAAGCTTATATTAACTAAGTTAATAAATTAGATGATCCAAGAGAATAAAGAAGTTGGAATAGGTATAACAAAAGGAGGTATTGCTACACAGAGAGAGTTTAAGATCCTTAGTTCTTGTGGGACGAAGACTAAAATGCAAAAATGTTAGGTGATGGTAAAATGTATGGGGAAACTACAATGTGCTATAAAACCAGTATCTCTGCTGTATTCCTAATATTCAATATTTTGGTTTCTGTCTCAGACCTGAAGCAGGGCTTGTGTGCCTGAGAAGTCATCTGTTTTTCTCAGGGAATGGGTTGACCTAATGAGAGATCCGTTTCCCTATAAATCTTGCCTTAGATCATCCACAGCCACAATAACACTACGATTATACAATGGGGTTTTGGTGGGCTTCAGCTTTGTCTTTGTATGGTGCCTACAGCAACAGGTAGTGACCCACATCCAGGCTGCCTGGGTGCTGTGGTGCCAATACAACTAATACTGACTGATCACTCCTCTCCTGCTTCTTTTCCAGATCTAGAAACTCTGATGAACATGGGACTAGATGGACTAATACTATGTTAAGAGGTTCAGTTGTTATAAAATGTGTTACAGCTTCTAAAAAATAAAATTTCTGAGTTTGTATAGCCAAGGACCAGCAACTGTGACAAAATCAAAGTCTAATCTGAAACAAAATACATGGAATTGTAGAAATTAGTATCCAATCAGGATTAAGTTGTCATGAGGAAACACTAAATCATCCATTATTTTGTATAAAAAGGAGCAGTGCCAATGTACAGAGGAATTTAAATACATTTATAAAGTCAGCACAACTCCTATGTATAAACAAGGATCACAGTAAATTTACACATTCTCCAGTTGTGTATGAGCAAGTAAAACAAACTGAAACAATGCTGTAGCAAACTTATTTTTAAAAATACATGTTTGACAAAAAGAAATCAAGGGTCCCTTTCTCAATAAATCTTCATGAAAATTCAAATTTAAGTACTTCGTTGGCATTCCTTTTTTTTAAATAAATAAATTTTAAAAGGACTTTCTACTTTAACATGTTTGTTAGAAGATGTGGTTTAAGGTTTTTCTTTCTTCCTAACTTTCCATTTATACACGTATATCAAGTATTCACTTATGTTTACTTTTTTGGAGGTAGCTCACATCTGGCAGTTTTTGGATGATTCAGTATAGAAAATTGGAAAGGTCTTTTACTATGTATGTTAATGGGTAGATGTTCAGAGGGCAATTTGACATACTAGTGTTAAATTTGTTTTAACAAATAAAAAAGTTTAAATGTTTTGAATTAAAACAGTCTGATTAACTGGGCTACTTTCATCAGCATGCAATGCTGGGATCCCCCACTTTTGTCAGACAAAGATAATTGTGGACAAAGTCATGACTGTCTAAGGCTAAAACAAGTAGACACTGGTTCTTTTAGTTCTTCCCTAAAACAGAGAAAAATGCATTTTGATTTAGAGACCCTTTTTCTTCATACAGGATGATCATTGAATCGATCTGTATGAAATAAAAATTCAAATACTATAGCTAGTTTTGGGATGAATAGTTCCAAAGTATTAGGGATTGATGTTACCCTTTATACAAATCTAAAAATATACAAAGAAATGTTTCTAAAAATCTCTTAAATGTTTTTAGAAGGGATATAATTGTCTGATATCTATTGTATTGATAATTTTCTACAACTATTATAACAAACACAGCCAAGGCATTTCAAAGCTTATTCTGTTAAACACAATAGGTCTGTCTTTCTAAGTTATCCTACCAAACTCTTCTCTATTTCTTTTCTCTGAAACACCATCTTATTTTTAATACAGGACAATGCAGGTATCAGCTTGCATTGACTTAAAAAATGAAGATGTTTGCTATACATGTGATTAATCCATTAACTCTAAACCACGCTATTTTACCAAAGGGTGGTCAAGGGGTTAGAGGGACAGAATATCACTCTCTCCTAGCATTAACAAATCCATTCTGAAAGGGACACTCTTCCTCTCATTTGTAAGACACACAGTCCCATAAAGCCAAGATTTATAAGGCTGTATAAATTATGCATACATGTCAACGAGACAAAAGCAATCTCTGTCAGCACTGGGGTGTGCTTTCCATCACTTAACAAAAAAGGAGCATGCAATTTTCAAAACATCTCCTTTCACCACCTGGAAATTAGATATCTGCAGGAGGAACTGAAAGCAGAAGCAAGTTATTATGCTATCTGGATATATCCATTTGGCTTATGGTTAGACATGGAGAACACCAGGGGAAAAAAAAAAAAATCAAGAAAAGAATTAGTAGCTTTGCTCTGAGAATTTGAAATCTGTAACAAGCTGGATCATAAATGCCAAGTTAACATGCGAACTATGCCTTTTTACAGAAGTAAAAGTCTTTTTAATTTAGAAGTGTAAAGTAAAATATGAATTTATTGTTAAAAATCACAATTCTCCAAATGTTCCCAAATGTTTTTTCAAGGGACAGTCTTACTGCAGGCAATGAAAAGATGATCTACCTCCCATTTGATTCATTTTCTGCTTCTGCTGGCCTTTCTGTATGGATGAGGGAGCTACAAACAACTAAAAATTATTAAAATATAACTATTAAAAACCTCAACCAAATTATTACAAGGATTTAGCTTTGTCTTGATCCTTTAAAGCTGCACTACATCATGGTTAGTACTCAGTATGGGATTATATCTACAAATTGAAACTGGGAGAAATTAGTTATAAAAACAGGTCATTTGGATATTTATTTTAAGTTTTTTTTTTAGTAAAAAGAATTTTTAAGTCAACAGAAGTTATCTTAAGGGTTGGGATTTGGGGGATTTTTGGGGTTTCATCAAGAGATAAAACCTGAATACTAACAAAATCTATTTTAAAAAAGGACCATACACTGAAGACGGTTCTTTTTTCTTCACAAAAAAACCCAAGCAAAAATACTCCATCCCAAAACACATTCCTAAAGTCATTCCAGTTCAAGATGTTTAACTTTAGGTAACTAGGTTTTGCATACCTAATAATATCATTGGTATTACGATAAAGCTGGTAGCATTGCTAAACAGTGTTCTGGCATCACTGAAGGCAAGCTCCCTTCTGAGTAGTGATCATATTTTCTGTAAGTGGAATCCTGAACAAATTGAAAATCAAGCCACTTTTTTATCAGCCTCAGTGAGTCAAGATTAATCTTTCCTGTCTTCACACAAATAAAATATCCAATAGTGTGTACAAGTGCTAAACACAGGCTGGCTCCACCTGCTTCTTCAGAGCTAATCACTCCATGAGATACTAGAAGTGGAAGAAACTTGGGGGAGACAAATGCAAAAAATGTTGGTTGATAAGACTACCTTTCAGGAGCAGTAAAGCAAAGCCAGGATTTCCTGTTTGATAACAGAAGAGATAATGAAACTCTGAATAAACTGACAGTATTTCAACAAAAATTTCAAGAAAATACTTTTCCTTCTTTGTGTTTTATACTAGTATTTCTTAGTGGTCTCTACCACTCATTAGGAGAGAGACCTCATCCAAATGTCCAAATAACTCACATTTTCATTTCTGTTAGGTTTGTTCAGTATTAAGAATTGGTAATCAGCTTTCCAGTGCAAAGACTGTGATATCTTCTCCTCTATTTACAATGAAATACTTCAGAAGTTATTTTTGCTATAAATTATCTCATTAAAGAATGTACTACTTTCCTTTTATGCATTTCTACTCACCAGGGCATTCCAGTTAGTGGCTGCTGCAATGCAGCCAATTCATCAATCCATATTATATCAAAACTACTAGAAAAAATGTGGAGTGAATATAAACTATTCCCTCTGGGCTGGGGCAGGTGATTAGCTGCATTTCAGTTAAGCCTGACATCATAAGAAACATGCTTATTAGCCTAAAATCATTACTTTCATGGTTCTGCATGCATCATGTCAGCTATAATGATAATTTCTAGGCAAGGATAAAACAAGAGTACATTAAATGTATTTATGCTCTCATGAGCTGCAATCAAAAAGAAAACAACACTTTTCATAGAGAAAATCAGTTCCTGCTCACGTACACTAATAAGTGGCAACTTAGCGTGCTGGATGAAGATGTTCTCAAGTCCTTCACCTTTTTGCACTGAAACTTTCCCAACAACACTTATTTATTCCATGACACTTTGGTGTAGCAAAGTATTAATTCTTGTACATAATTTTAAGCAGACAAGCAGCCTTAATGAAGCTGATGGATCTACTTATTGGCTTAAAGATACAGATACACTCAAGTGCACTGCTAGATCAGAGCCTGCGAGCTGCAAAGAATGCTTGCTAGCTACAACATTCACTGAGACACACGGGAATTGTAAGCTCTCAGGACCTCTCTGTGTGTTATGACCTCATTTGGAGCTTCTGATCAGCTGCCAAACATTTACTTAGCTGATAGCATACTGTTAGTTAATGTGTAACAACTGCAACAAACCCTGAAAAGAATTTATTTCAATTAGCTAGCTGTAATTCACTAAGTTTTATTTAAAATCCCTACAAAAATTCTGTATAAAAAGTGTAGTCACAGTTCTATAAATATGACACTATTTAAGCTTAATTTAGAGTGTAGTAAGCCTCAACCTTCTATTTAGGTTCTTCTCAGGTCTTATTGGAAAAAGGAATAGAAAAAATATTTTTAAAATATAAACATTACTTTAACAATTCAATTATTACTGACATACAATGAGAAAATTACACAGTATTCCCTCTATCAATAAAACTGTGAACTGAATTTGTTGCTGTTGAGATGCAAATAAAAGGTCAAATTAACTTTTGTCAATTTCTGTTTGAATTCTGAAAGAGTTCTCATATGCCTGGTATTTTAAGTATTTAAAGTCATGAAACCCTGCTGTTGATATAGAAAAACATATGAATTATCAGACAAGAATAGATCATGGTCTGTTTATACTGCTACATGCCAGAGACAGACAGTAGATGAAAAAAGTATAAGCTGTAGCTGGTGGCCTTTAAGTAGAATGCACTTACATTAGTACATTATTATATATACCCCCTATATACTTTATTTAAATCCCTAAGTATACAGCATTTAATGCTGGTTAATCAGGATGAAATTAGTACCAATTCAATGATAGCCTTAAATCAGTTAGCTCAGGAAGGCTGTTCCTGTCACCATGGCAGCATGACCCTAAGAACAGGTTGCAAACACATCAGAGGAGGTGAGCAAACACTCAGGAGCACGGCTATTTCACCATTACAGCGTTATGGCTACCTGAACTAGCACATCTATACCTTCCATGGGTAAACCACTGCAGTGATAACACAGTCTTCTGAAAAACCTCTGATGCTTGTTCTGTGAATTCATTCTTCATTGGGATTTCCAGTTGAAATGACATCCACAATTTGTCCAAGCTACAGGGTGCAGGGCATTTTCTGTCTGCCAGAACAAGTTGTGGAGCTTGTAACCTGGTCTTAAGTGCTCCCAATCTTCAGGCCACAGCCCTGTTTCCACATCTTAGGAAAACTATAGATTATCGCATCTATGATATGACAAATGGGAAGCCAAAGGCCTGCTCATAGAAAAAACAGCAGAAGCAAGATGCTACTGACATAAAAACTATTCATCCAGCTGGTGTTCTCCATCCTGACCATTCCTGACTGAAGACAACTAGGAAATGGCTGTAAAATATGCCTGGACAGTGGTGGCCCACATCTCTGGCCACCTTCCTCAAAGCAGCTTGGAAGCCAAGAGGCAGTTGCCTGTGTCACAGATCACACATATGTCATGCAGCACATGCAAAGAAAGCTCAGTGCTTCCAAGACGCCATCCACAAAGCTGCAGACTGGTAGATGTGAACCTCTGCAATATTCTCAAACACATCTTAGCAGAGTGACGAGATCTCACCAGGCTTTCAACAATGGACATCACCAAAATCTACTGTAGATAAAGAGTAAGATTGTGAGTGCAATCTGTATTGAGAACGTGTGATAGATGTGTAAGCACTCTGGGTTTCTTTCTTTCATGTAAAAGCCATAAAAGAGAAACAAAAATACTGCAAATAATTGCAGTTGCATTGAATCCAAGCCCAAAGTTCTTGAAAGACAACTTTGCAAAGATGATGTTGTGCAATTTCATATTCAGTGGACCTTTGCTATGGTGCCCTTGTAGCAGTGGGACAACACAAGGAGGGGAAGGGGTAGAGGGAGAGGGTTACTGAACCCCTGTGAGGTGGCTGGAGCCTCACACAGCTCAGAAAGGGCAGAACTACTGACAGCCACCTCTGCCACTTCGCTGCCCACTCAACCTCCTTGAAAGAAACAAGCCCAGAACTCCTGCATCCAATTAATCCCTGACTGTTGTCATGACAGCTCCCTGGAGGCTTCTAAAGACAGTTTAACCGAAACCTCAGTAATGTAGAGACTAAAGCATCCCCAGGCAGCTCTGGTAGCCAGGACGCTGCACAGCTACCTCACGTCTACTGCACTCAGAAGGGCTATGGCCCGCCCAGAGGAAGCTTCCTGATTTCCGTATTTAGTTTGCTCACTGTGGAAATGAAAAACTGTTTGACTAACTATCAGCATGACAATATATACTTGAGCTGTGACATTCATGCTGAGATTTTTCAATTCTGCGTGTATCATGCTGGAAAACTATTAAGCCAATTTATTATTTTAACTACAAAGGTACAAATCACTTTGTCTCCAAGTATGTCCTGTAAGCCCATTGCTAGTTATCCACTACTCACCTCAGTGGCTCAACATAAAGAAAAAAAGAAAAAAAAGTAACTTTAGTATGCATACATGTTCAAAATAGCATCCAAATGTGCAGGCCAGTTTTCCTTGCTCCTTTCAACTTTCTAAAGTTGAAAGGAGCAAGGACCACATCTCCTTTTGCAAAATGGACTTCATGAAAATAGGACACATTAAAAAAAAAAGTGTTCCTTGGGGTCTCTGGGAACAGAGATTTTTATTACTATTTTGTAGAAATTTGCAAGCTGAAAATATTTACTAGCCTCAAAGCAAATAAGAACACTGCCAAATTCAACTGAGTTTCTAAAGCTGTGATACAACACCTCATGAACTGCACTTCCTGACATTAGGTTAAGTTGTGCACGTAACAACGTAACCTCTTTTCCACAAAGTACGTATTTTGTCTGAGGGTTTGGTGTTTTTGGCTGCTGTTTGTTTCCTGGATTCATTTATTTTTGTGTGAGTACAGTATCCATTACAAAACTTTGATGAGCCTGGGATCTAAAGATCTTCTTTGAGGGCTTAACGCAAGGATCCTTGTGGTGAACACTGAGATCAACTCCATTTACTTTGAGCTTTGCTTTGTGTCTTTAAGTAATACATATCTTATAGATATGTATTACTTAATACATATCTATAATGCAGAAGCAAAACCAGTGCAAATCATCATCACCACCGTTCAAAACTAGCAAGATAAACCCCCAAAACATTGTTGAAATACTGCATAGCTGCTTCAGCTTCAACAGGATATTCTTTCACTGTACCCTACAGCTAACATCAGGCATTGCAAAACTTTTCACTACATCATCCCTGCTAATTTAGTCTTTGGTCTTTCCAAGATGAAGATAACCTTATTTATTTCTTTATTTATTTATTTATTAGATGGAAGACTGGACTGTATTTGGCATAGCTGTAGGTGTCATACAGCCAGTAATCACTTTACAGGAGTAGAAGGGGGTGACGGGTTACAGCGCTCTGTCTTCTAGTAGGCTTTTTTCCTCAATATTTCTCACCTTTCCTATCAGTGCAGCTTCAACAGTGGGAGAAATGATAGAATCATTAGAGATCCACAGCAAGCACTGATCAGAGCAGTCATCTAGCAAGCACAGCAGTTAAAGCATTGACAGCTTCTTCAGAGCACTCTTTTCACTGGGGTGGACTTTGTTATCACAGCACAGTAACTTAATTATCCAGAGTATGTAATTGAAAAAAATATGCTGGCACAGATAGGTCTCAAGTCTACAACACAAAACTTGTCCCTTGGAAAATCTGTTATTAGTTAGAAGTACACAACACCTAGAACAGCCAATAGAATACCTGAGGTTAGTTTATCATATAGGTGCTGTTGCACAAACTAAGAGTAGGCATGGCAAAACATTTCAATAAACAAAACTATATAATATGCAACTGGAAAATATTGGCCTTCCCCACACAGCAGTCAAGGGACAAACAATGTAGGAATTCAATGAGAAATCCAACATTTTCCTAACTAAAAGCTTTATTTTCTTGCCTTTGTTATTTTCCAGGTCTTGATATCTTTTATTTGAATGTAAGCTTGCAGTTCCTGCTTTTCAGCTTGCCTGAAGGTCAGAAAAGTGAAAAATCATCATATTTTCTCTGCTCTTACATCTCTCGCCAGTTGTGTGGGCAACAGAAAGGCTGACTTTCCTGACCACAGCAGATAAAGAAATAATTCAGACAGAAAAAATAGGAAAAGATGGTACCACCGCCTAGCCACTGATGAAAAGCAAGGTAGGGCTGCAATCTTTCTGCCAGGAGGCAAAGTTCAAAGGACTGTACTAGAAACGTCCAAACTCTCATGGGAAAATCCATTCTTAAAGCGCACATTTCAACCTTGTTCCAAGTTGGTGACCAGGCTTGCCGAGGGTTAATATTAATGGTGACAACTATTTGGAATACTAAAACATCACACTACACACCCTTATGCGGACTTGAGCTATTTCTTCCTACAGAACTCCCTTATGTGACACTATATCCTTAATGATATACTGCAAGCAACATGAGGGGGGACAAAAAAAATCCATGAACCAAATTTACTACCCAAAATCAGAAGTATAAATATGCAAAGAGCTGGAGGGTCATTTGAAATTCTCTCTCAAGTAATTACTCATTCTATTGCTACAGAAATTCGCCAAGCACACCCTAGTGCTTCCTGCATTAAAATTTTGTGGTGGCTAGTGGCTGCCCAGATCCAAAACAGAAGATCAATTATGTAGAAAATTATCTCCAGGAAATTAAATATTTCTATCTGAAAAACTTACTGAAATTTGTACAACTAAATAAATAGTTTTGGATAAAAACAATAATTTTACAACCGCATGTGAAACTTTAAATCTTAAGAGTTTAGGTCAAAAATATGTCTGTCTTTACTGAATTTTCCCTAGCAAAAATAAACAGTAACATGTATCTTGAACACTGCAGAAAGCACCTCTCTTCCGTAAATGAATATTAGGAGGTATAGCAGAAAGGTAACTTAGTTTGGCTTCTTTACATGATCATTTATGAGAGGTTTTGATATAACATTAAAAATACATTTTTAAAGACTTTTCCTGCTGAAACCCAGGGCATGAAGGGTCTAAATATGTATCTGAAAGTTAACCACAAATAAAAATTAATTATAGAACCTTGGGCTGTGTAAAGATTTCATTTTTTTTTTTTAACTTCATTAATTCAAGACAACATAAATGCCTCTTCAAATTAAAAAAGCTCTGAAATTATGACCAGTGCCAGAGAAGAATCTGACCCCAAATGAGCCGCCTGAAACAGAACATGTGGTCACTCTGGTGGGGATCACAGGCACTGCTGCTCCACAGTTCACCTCTTTGTTATCCTATTAAAAAAAAAAACAGAAACAAAACCCACTAAAAAAACCCAAAAACTAAATGAATTTAGAATCAAAATTACTTGTTAAGGCTGGAAAACAACTGAAAAATATGTGCCACTTCAAGCCCATGTAAATGCATTTTTCTTAAATATAAATGAAAATCCATCAATACAGGTCTGTAAGCAACTCATGAAATAATCATTTGTCTAGGAGGCACTTTATGACTATTCAGGTGCATGGCCGGTGTTACTTTCACTGTATTAAATGAAATCAACCCTACAGATTGTAGGGTTACAGAGGTAAAATAGGTTGAAGTTCATCAGATAATGTTTTTCCTTTTTATTATTATTCTAAAAAATATGACTTGTACTGCAGTAAGGCCCTGGAGATGCTGCCGTGGACACGGAAAACTTTATTCCCAGTTTAAAATTAAAGAAAATCTACTTTCTAGGTTGTGCAACTCTGCAACACAAGTGGAGAACCTCTCAAACAGGAAGAAAAAAAAAAAAAAAGTCAAAATTATACAAGGTTTAGCCTAGCCTGAGCCATCCCCCGTTTCCTTTCCTTGAGCACATCTGTCTCCAGTGTCAGGTTACTGGTAGCATTCCTTCTGCCAGATGACCACCATTTTCTTCTGGAGCACTGTCACCCCCCAGGCAGGAAAGGCAGCTGAGCACAAACAGGCAGGGAAGAAGGGTTTTTTTTTTTCCTCCTTCAGAAAAAGCATAAAACACCACAGAGGAAGAATGGGTTTTACTTTCCGAGCAGGTTTTCATTTCCAAGTACAGATTAAAATCCTGACGAAGTCCATCATTTTCTCAGGAAATCATAATTTTTGAGCTAATGAGCTTTGTCTTGAAAAAGCAGTCTTCACTATTATCGTCAATGAACAAGGCAAACATTGTATTTGGCTTCTGATGCTGTATCCTGGGTTGAGGACAGACTATCCTTTATATTTGTGGCCGGCACACAGACCCAATAAAACCATGAGATAACAATCTCAATGGAACTTGTGGTGAAAAAAAAATCACATCACAGATGCCTAAACAACATTTCAAAATATATCCCTATGAGCATTTCTTGGCCAACTTTTTCCCCTCAAGTAAGAACTCACATAATTTTTTTTGCATTTTTTTCTTTCATTTGTTGCACAGCTCATACACTACCTTGCAATTAGAAAAAGTCTAGAACTTCCCCTAATGACAGTTGCCATTGGACTTGATCATTTGCTTCACCAAATTCTTTTAAAGTAAAGGATGTTTTTATCCCTGATCTTGCCTGGTTAGTGAAATAATTCCTCAGGATCAGCAGGATAGGGAATTTGGGGAACACAAACTTAGAAAATCTGATTAGAAACTCTGTTATTATATCTTATCTGACACTAAATAAGTCAAAATAAGCAAGAATTTTCACTGTCACTATCACTCTGCAGAGCATTCAGCATGTGTTCTCATAGCACAGTAGAGATCCACAATGATCAATGTACTGTTACGGATTTCAAGGAAGGGAAGAAATATCCAAGGGGGTATCTGAGATACAGAGATTGAAACCAGTATTGCCATACATAGCAGTTAACTGGAGAAGCTTCATTTAACTTTTTATACCGATAGCATTTGAAAGCTGTTCTTAAAGATTAATGATGAATCCTAGAGTTTATAGTTATGTGCTGGCCTTCAAAGGAATAGTAGGATTCAATTTCTGACTATCAGCCCAATAGGGAATGCCAATTAATCCCTTACTCCTTACTAGGAAGTGCCCAATTATCTTTCTCTCCTGTTATCATCCAGCTTTGCTTATTCTGCTTCTTATTACTATGAATTTTACTGCTCCTACCCATTATTTTATCTTTTGTGCTTCTGATCACTTGCTCTCTCACTTACTTTATCAAGAGTTTATATTTTTTAATATGTGACAAAACAATTTGATGTTCATTCACTCACTTTTCCCTTATTTTTCCCAATCTTATTCTTAGAAATGGCACAATTATTTCAATTTATTTTTTCCCCAAATAAATAGACTGTAACAGTCATGCTGTACTGAAAATATCACACAGAACAATTTATATCCAGTGCAGTGATACAGTACTGAATATGACTTACTGAAACGTGTCAAGCAAAATACAATGCCATGTGTATTACTTACAGTTAATATTTGATATCCAGGAAAGGCAGTCCTGGATAAGCAAAGTTTTCACTGCTCCAACTTTTGAAATTATTTCTGCAATGTGCTGTTTTTCACTCTCTGGAAGTAAACTGATAATTTGACTATTTTGATCTTATCAAGTGGGAGGCAGGGAAAAAGAGTGCCTGCTGGAAAAACAGCAATGATATAGGTACTAAATGCTAAAATCATCATTCCTTTATTGTGTTCCTTTCAGATCATAAAGAGAGAAGGGAAGCTTTTGATTCAAAGAACTAATTATTCTAGCTCATAAAGCATTATCTACAAACTTCCACCTTTCCTATGTACTTTACATTCCCTTTCCTCTTAAGCCAATCAAAAAAAAAAAAAAAAGCAAACAAAATAACCACCAGCAAACACTGTGGAAAAGGCAGAACTATTACGTCATTACATTCTGTCTAGTTGTTCTTTGCCTAATTTCAAGTAGTGGTATGCCACATGAAAGTAAGTACCTGAAGGAAAGTGACTTGCAAAATAACTATAAATTCTAAAGAGGGACTGTAATACTTTTTACATTTTTTTCCATTGGGTAATGAAATTATTACTGTAGGTTACATGAGAATTAAAAAAAAATAATAATCTGTGATGCACATTTTACAGTGACTTGGTCTTTATTACTCAAATAAACCTTTGTAAACTTTTGCACAAAGTAACTGTGGAATAAAAAGCTCGTGGTAAACCAAGGTAAAAAAAAATTGTATCTAAAAATTGTATCTTACTCAATTCCCTTAAAATGTAATGTCTCCTGAGAATGCCTGTAACTGCACCACATACAGGTGCAGAAGAGGCAGAGATAGCGTGAAGGACTGGCAATGGTCTATGCATTCTTTCTGCCCTTTTAGCTATTTAAAGAGTCCCTATCACTTTGAAGTCCATACTACTTTTCACCTTAAGGTTATGAGTCTGAACTTTATATAGCTCATCACTGAAGGAAAGTCATCACCATTTGCAGGGCTGTATGAATAAGGTGGCCAGCGTGTTCTCATTCATGATGAACAAGTGAAAGTATCCCTAAATGCATTCCAGCAGAGATGGCGCTGGAGATAGATTTAGGATATTGAGGACGTAATTCTGATTCTGTCACAAACACAAAGTGTGACCTGGCCATACCATTTCTCCATCGTCTCTGTTCCTTATCCACCACCTTTATATTTGAAGTGATAGATACACTTGCTAGGACAATTCTGTCACCGGCACCATGGGACCCTGATTTCAGCTGAGCTAGCAGAATTAAATAGAGTCTAGTTTAAAGGCCAGAGATTTGACATACAGAGAAAATATAATGACCACCAAGCTGTACAGATGAACACGGGGAAGTGTGTGCTGCTTATGACAGATGAATGCAATCCACCAGCAGAGGATTTCCTTTGTTACTGTTTAGTCTGAGACATCTTCCTCAGAAGTCTTGATATAATTTTAAAATAACAACATCCAATAACTATTTCCACTAGGCATTCAAGCTGCAAGTTGTCTTTTAATTCATAGAGACATAGTTTACCTAGACAAATCAGATAACCCAGTAATGATGTATAACTCTATGAGGAGGGACTGATGAGTTAAATAGGCTCTTAAAGAAAATGGGAAAACCCACAACAGGGGAAAAAATGCAGAGGCAATTGAATTAAAACAAACCTATATTCCACTCTTTGGGGAGTTAGTCAAAGAACAACTTTAGATAATACTTATCTATTAATACCAGTAGTATTTAATCTAGACAGAAATGTACTCTTTCCTGCATATTTTAGAAAACAAAGTTGTTTTCCAAAAAGGGACAAGTTTTCATTTTCTATCTCAAGAAACCAGCAGGCTGAAAGTAAGAAAAGGACCAGTCGAATTTTAACGGATGCCAGTAATTCACTACATTTCAAAACCATCACTGCTGCTAACTCGTCTCACCGGGTTTGTCTTTCTTCTCTTCAGGCTTGCATATCTGCACTTGTATGACACCAGCTGTTTCCAGCGTAGTTTGTTAAAGCGAGCTCTCACCATAACCTAGCACAAACACAACGAATGCACTGTACAGGTGGGCTATGCAAACGCAACGTGCTGCCCAAGCTGCTTTCCCCCAAATGGCACCGTTCTAACAGTTACATCGTGTAATTCTCCTATTTTATCCGACCTGGTGGAAAATAAATAAATAAATAAATAAATCACTAATTAATTCCAGAATATTCTGATCCTTTAGAAATACTTGACGGTACAAAAGACACCCATTAACCTTAACTGCTACCAGTTTCACTTTGAATAGCCACAACTTGGCAGCTAGTTTAGAGAAGAGAGAAAGCGTTTGAGCTGCGGGGAGGGCAGTGCTCGGGGCGGGGGCCTTTCCCAGCCCCCGCTTTCAGGAGAGACAAAGGGGGGGACACACACTTCCTGCCACTGCCACCGCTTCTGCATGTGGGACCAATATAGGCAATGCAAAGTTTAAACAGTTGCAAGTGGGGGAGGGAACATCGGGCCTTGTTTTACTTTTTTTTTTTTCCTGCCTGGGCTGAATTTAAAGTGAAGTGGCTGCATTGTTCAGGAGGCTCCTGGCCCCGAATGCATTGACAGGAGCTACTGTTTACATGGACTTTTCATTCCTGCGTTGTTTGCTTATGGAAAATAAGGGGGAGTGACAGAAAAAAGAAAAAAAAAAAGAGAGAGAGGGAGAGGAAAGGGAGCAGGGAAGAGGGAGGCACTGACCGCAGTGCAAACCAGGAACCTTGCCCCTGCTGATCATTAACCTCGCTGGAGACGCGGCCGGCTCCCGAGCTCGCCACAGGCATGTGAGCGGGACAGGGTCTGCTTGTCGCCCTCGTGCAGCCGCGCGGCCCGCTATTCTATACATTTCTTCACCTATAGAGATACAGGCACCCTCAGAACTCGCCGCTACTCTAACAGCAGAGATGAGACTCCAGCTGCTCCTCTGTACCGTGCTCTTCCTCCTGGCGACCCTCCTCTCCGCCGCCGCGCAGAGGCCAGGTAAACCGTGCCCCAGCGCGACTGCATGTGCCCGGGGCGGGGGCTGGGGGGCCGTGCCTGCAGTCGGCACCTCCGCCGTGTCCCTCTAACCGCATCCCACACGCCGCTTCTACGCTCCGGGACGGGTTTGCAGCTATCTGCCTTCCGTCTGACGAAGGGTTTTGCAGCCTGGATCTGTGCGCTTCATCCCTGCTTACCGCGGCAGCTGAGATGGGGCACCAGGTACCTCGGGAGCCTGAAAATTTTGGGGGGAGGGAATAAATTGGGACTCCAAGTAGGCAGCTGTAGCAAACCTGATCCCGGGAAGTGCAGCCGGCGTGGGAGGAGCGGTGGAGGGCACCGGTAGCGCCCGGGGGGCGAGCGGGCGTGGGGCAAACCGGTAGCCCCCAAGAAGCGCAGGAGCCCTGGCCCCTGCGCCGCCACTACCGGGGCATTTTGCCGGCGGCCTCCCCTCACGCCCTGCCTCCCTCTCTCCGCAGCCAACCTGGCCCTGCGCAGGAAGCTCCACCGACACGGCTGCTCCCACCGGCGCTGCATGCCCCTGCACTCCCGGGTGCCCTTCCCCTGAGCCCCACAGGAGCGCGGGAGAGGTAACCCCTGCGCGGCGGCCGGTAACGCGGGGAGGGAGGGCAAGGGGAGCGGCTGGGCGCGCTCCCGCAATAAGCACGTTTCCTCATGCACACCTGCGTTTCGGAACGGTGTAAGAGGCACGTGACGAAGAAGCCAGACCACAGGTGCGATTTCGTCTGGTCTGGAGTGGTTTGCTGTGAAAACGGGGCTCTGGGCAGGCGCGGGGCGGCTGCTTCCACTGAGCCTCTGGGACGAGGGTCCTGCCTCCGCCCTCCCGCAAATGCCTTCGCTGAGGCAGAGCGGGAAATCACCGCGTCTGAGAAATAGGATGAGCCGCTGCCTTGAAAACTTTTCAGTCAGTTGGCCAAGCTGCGGGCAGGCAGCGCAAGGAGTGTGAAGAAGGCACGAAGCGGTGGCCGGAGAGGATGCTCCGGGGCTTCACGCGCTGACACCTCCCTCGTGTGGGATGCAGAGCGAAGCCACCTCGCTCTGCCCGTCGATAACGTGAAGGTAGCAGCATTTACCCACTTCAAAGGGGACTGTAATTCTTAATCATTGTCAGCAAGAGACTTTGAGCTCCTTGGATGAAAGGCTATACAAGTGCAAAACGTTAATGCTTTATAGCTGATGAGGGCATATACATTCAAATACTAAGTGACTGCAGAAGCACACAGGTAGCATATGCAAATAGGGGAGGCTTCAAAAGGAAACCGTGGCGCTCTTGCAATTTAAGGATGAATAAAACATGCAGTCAGTAGTTTTGCATCTTTTAAACTCATTATATATTGAAAAAATGTTGCAGCCCCAGGCAGGGCAGCATCATAAATAAATGAGGGCAGAACCTGCGCTCTAGATGCAGGATGTTTCAATTTACTAAGTGGTTAACGGTGAAAAGGAGACCAAAGCCAACCTTTTAACAACCCTATACCAACAATCTCATCAATGCATAAATGCCTTGGTGAAAAGAGCCTACACCACTCCCGAATAGCCATGCAAAAAGGTACCATTCCACTCTATAGTGCTGGCTTTTAAACACGTGGAATGTGCCTATAGGATGGTAGACTGGCAAGTTTGTGAGGCTGAAAAAAATTACCGTATCTCAAGTTTAATCTCAGGCTGCAGTGGCAGAATTGAGCTGCAAGTAGAAAGAGGGACATACCAGGATGCTTTACTGCTGAATGCTGTGTCTCCTCACTGCATTCATTTCACAAGAGACAGACTAAATGAGATTCCCTCTCCAGTTTAAGCATAAACCTAAAAAGATAAGCTATCAGATCAATTCACTTAGCATGCAGAGACTGAATGACAGGGACTGTGGAATTTAGGTCCAGCAACTTCTTGAATCACTTCTGAATAGCTTGCTTGAGTGAAAAAGAAAAAAGAAAAGTAAATTTAACCCTGCTTCCTCCATTCTCCAGCATCCATAGTCTGGAGATTGTCTGTGCAGAAAACAATTCAATTTTCTCTAACATGCACTGCAACAGTATATAATGCATTTTGCTTGAGACCACTGTAGCTGCACAATACCTGTCTGCTTACACTACCAAATATCAAAAGCTATTTTCAGTGTTATCTCCTGTGTGGGGAGCTGATTTCTTGCAACAAGAGTAAATGATGGAGCAAAACCATCTAATTATTATTCTTAATATATCTTGTAGACATTTAGCTAAAGATAATTCTGCTTTATAAAGCTGTTTGGAAATCCATAAAGCTTGACTGGGGAGTAAGGGGTGACAGGCACCTGAGCCAACTCTGTTAACTCCAGTCACCATTGTAGGTGCTCAGCTCCTTTATCTTAAGTAGGTAGGATTTACCATCTACGTTTACATTCCCTTCCAGTTTTAGTCCTAATTCAGCAAATATTTACATGCCTGGGTAACTCGACTCACTAGAGTAATCTTATTGATCTCAATGGAGTTGTACATATGGATAAAGCTATTTGCAGATGCAAACAGGATGGACCCTTAAGCCTGAATTTCAACAGGTGGTTGGAAACTGGGATGAATGTAGCAGTCTCTCTTTTTTACAACATTTTAAATGAAGAGGGGCCTGAACCTGATTTTTCATCAGTTACATAGGCAAAGCATGGGACAAAAAACAGCAGAAAAAACCCTTATGTTAGAGGCCTTTTTGCTTTTGGCATTTTTATTATTTTTTTTCTTAACCGTTTTAGCTAAAATTTCTAAATCAAGAAACATTACCCCAAATTTCACTAATGTATTTCATAATTAATACATTATCTTCTGTATGAGACAATTTACTGAATCTCTTGTCAATGCCTATTTCTCTCCTTTTCTCCCAGGAATTTCATTATAGGCTTTTCAGTGTTTTAAAGGAGCAACAATTAAACTGCTGGAGAAGTTAGTCAGCAGTCCAGATCAACAACAGTTGACCTGATAGAACCACCACAGTCCCACCTCAGCAGTCCTGCCTGTCACATTCTGCAAGACCCAGAACAAAGGTCCCTGGCTTACACCCTACGAAGCGAGGGAAGAAACGGAGGGTGATGGTGGGAGGAGGTACATGAAACGCATCTGGTTGAAACTGTATAAATTCTTTGGCTCTCATAATGACCAGTGAAAGTTAAAGACCAAATCAAAAATCAGGTTCCTGAGATGGATTTCCAGTGGCATTAAGAAGGATCTGTCCAAGCAGACATGGTCTTTATTCAGATGGAGAGAAATTGGACATGCTGTTGACTACTTGGCTGAGGCTGTGCACAGGGCAGTATTTAGGGTGAAATAATGTCTGACTCCAGCACAGAGCTGTGAAAGTCCATTTTTTGTTAATACTTTTATATATTAATAATATATACATACATGTTTTAACACCTAACACTACATCTTTATGGAATTACCTTAATAATAACATAGCCTGTATTACTGTAATACCAAAGTCAGTACCACACTAGTGGTCCTACTGGTTTGATGTATAGTATACATAGTAAGAATTTAAAATATAAGAAAGCAAAGGGACTATTAACCCTCATTCTACAGGGAATTGAAGCACACAGAGATAAGGGATTAGCCAAGGGTCATGCAAAACTGATAACTGGGATCTCTCAAGTCAGGCCTTAAGGTCAAGCCCATCTTCCTTTCTAATGGGCTGTTACTGCAAAGCCTGTCATTTGTTTTCTTAAACTGGGCTGCCAAACCAGACAGCTAAAACATATTTGAAAACTCAGTACTATAGAACTATTTGCTTAATAGTAGTTTTCCTAAAATACCCACTACAGTATTATAAATAGAACATAAAAATAGATCATTGAAAAGAAACCTTTGTTTGGTCAACCCCAGTGTTGCATAGTACTCTATTTCTGTAATTTAAATGAATGGGATATTTGGAACATGGCACTACAATGAATGAGAACTTCAGACAGAAAACAGGCTGTTCTTTTCAGCACTGGAGGTCAAGAACACATTGAGTTTTTGTTTTATGTTTAGTTTTTAAAAATATATGTTTCACATCTCCTTTTTATATCAGCAGAAATTACAAACCTACATATAAAGGAAAACACAGTAGCCCTTTCATTAGCAGAACTAAAACAAACCTGAAAATAAGGCATACCCAGATTTTTAAGTCACTGCAGTAGTCTTGAAATGTCAACACTTTTTGTATGTTGCATAAAGATGAGCAAAGATTATCAGTGTCACAATTTGAATCCAGTATTAGACTTTTGTCCTGTAATACATAGTTTCTAGTAAGCAAAAGGACAGCAATCAAGAAAACAAAATTTAACATTACACCCTGTTCTGGAGCTTTGGAAAATCATCAGTGCCATAAAAAAAAAAAAAAAAAAAAAGGTCCAATTTATCTATACCAACAAAAAGCCTGGCAGGTTAGCCTTTGGAGTTTTGAAAAAAGCAGTTTTCCAAAATTAGAGGCATACTCCCACTAATTTTAATTATTTATTTAACTTAGCTTTCATATGTATCCACAGCTATCTCTGTTAAAAAGTACAGGCAAAGAATATGGAGAAGTCACAAAGGCAAAGAGTAACTATTTAATGGTTATGTATTATAAATGCTTATATGGATTTAGTGTGGCACTGGTTATTTTATATAACCATAATTATTCAATTAACTTTGATAAAATTGTAAGAAAAACATAATGTATCTATCAGAGAGCTATATATGCATGTTCCCTTACGGGTGTAAAAAATAAATAGCAAGTACCAAAGCGCTTTACGAAGCCTGTTGTCAAGTCTACAAAATTATTGTAAATGTATGTTCTTTTTAGACATGCTGATACCATAAAAAATTATTTAAAAACACACTGATTGTGATCTTTGAATTATATGTTTATAAATTAGCTGATTGATTGTATATTTTGTAAAAGGACAGTATGCACTTCAAATAATATCTCATTTTAAATAAACTTTGTGACTTTTCAAATTCTGTATTTTTCAGCTGTCAAAAGCAATACATCTAAAGAAAAGGGAGAATTTATTTCATTTCCCTGTGGATTCATGCAGGATCAGTGTGTAAAACTTTTTCTTATTCGATTTCTGACTCAAATAAATAGTGCTTATTCAAGTAAACATTTTCCTCACATTTTCTATCTTTCTAAAAATAGGAAATTCTGATAAAAACCATACAGAAAGAACTTAGTGTAAAACTACTGGTTGGTGTAATCACAGCATGCTTTAACATCACATCATGATATCTTAACAGGATTACAGCAAAACCCAGACTATGTGTTTGTTTTCTTCATGCCTAGAATAAACAAGATTTTAAATTATCTCGGCATGGTCATGAAATCTGAATGTTCTCACAAATTAAAGAAAACTGTCTTTCCTTATTTCAGGACAAAAAACGAGTTCAGGAGTAGTCTGAAGTGTAGCAGAAGCTAAAATATGCAGTAACTTCTCCCATTAGAGGTTGGATACTATAAGTGTTAGATGTCTTGCACAATAGAATTAAAGAACCAAGTGATGCTACAATAGCACGACACTACAGTGATATTTAATTTCAGTGGGAGCAGAGCTTTAAGGGACCTTGTTTTCAGCTGAGCTGGATTTCCCTCTGACTTCGTTGAAATTATCCATTTTCATTTGATTTGCACAACAAGCTTCATCTGGTAAAAAACATTTTGCATGATAACTGTGATTACATTTCTAAACATGAAGCATTTGGACACTACTACAGTGCTGAACTGATGGAACTCCCCACATGCATGTAGGAGTGTATGTTTACAGAAAGTTTCTACAAATACAAGCTGCTGTGTATTGAAAGTCAGAATTGATGTTTGCGTGGATGCAATCTAAAAAGACTCAATATAAAGATTAGATTCAGACCTCAAACTCTGAAAGACAAAATACAAGCTTCTGAAACTCAGAATTACTTCATCTTGTACAGTTACATAGGAAAATTTTAAATTTTATTAGTTTCATTAAGTTTTTAACATTATATTGGCTATTTTAGAGTGAAATACAAAATGATGTAACAGCAGGTCAACAGGAAATAGAGGTAAATGCAAGGCAGCAGTGAGAAAAAAATAGAGGTAAATGTAAGGCAGCGGTGAGAAACAGCAGATTAGTGTGTTCCCAAAGGATAATAAACAATTCACCTCTTCCCTTTCCAGTATGGAAAAAAAGGAAATTATAGAAGAATAAAGACTGGAAATATTTCCCTTACGCCACATACATATGCTATAAATACCTCAGTATCTGTACACACAAAGCCAAATTTTGCTAAGGGTCACATACAATTTATATCAGGTTAAATCAGGAGAAGCATTAGTATGGTAAATAAGTTGACTATCATCAGACAAGTATAATTAGCATACTGATCTCTCACTCCTATGGATGGCCTTTATCTTTCTTGCTAGTGATCAAGCTGCAAGTATTTGTGCAAAGTGGGAAACACTCCAACAGCAAAGATAGCACAACCTGTCTCTCGTTAGCAATAATGCCTGACAGCCCTAGCTCATTCCAATGCCGAGGATGCTTTTTCTCATCTCCTGAGTTACCTCAAGGTTAGATTGTTGTCTCCCCAGGTGCCACGATACTACTTTCTGTTTTAGATCAAGAATGATCTGCAGTGGGACAGGTCATTCATGTAGAACCTCAAAGCACAAAAGCCCCGTTAAAGTATTTTGCAATCAGTGATTTCCTCTGTGAGGGGAAATACTGCAGTTTTCCTACAGAATAAATTTCACTATAAACTACTCAGAAAGCTAAAATGCAAATACTGACCAAGAGTTTTTCCCTAATATAAGATATGCATTCACAGGAGATCATCACAATGTCTTTTCTTTAATCCGTACAAAATATTTAACTCATTTCATCTAGAAATCATTAAAAAGCCCACAATACGCACATTTTTGGGCAACCCTCAGTCTTTTATGTTTGTGTGGCTGTCTGAAACACTTGTTTTCCCAACTCTGAAAAACACTGATTTCCTACAGAAACAAAGAGCTATTAGGGTACAAACTGAGCAATAACAAAGGAAAAAATAGTATATATATTTTAATGTAGAGTTGCAACATATTAAGACACATTATTTTTTCATTATCTTGCCTCAGTTGCAATCCACTAGACCTTGCCAAGTCAAGACCTTGGACCTGCAAATACTCGGGCATGTCAGCAGCTGTCACTATGGGAAGCGCACTGCTGGCGCCCTCAGCGCTCGAGCCCCCCACGCCCTGACCCAGGTTCTCTCGCTCGCAGGGCAGCCGCCGTTTGCCCTTTCGCGTTGCGTTTCAAGCACACGGCGCCTCCCGGGCCAGCTCCGCCGCCGCCGCCCGCCCTGCACCGAGCTCGGCCAGGGAAAGGGTCGCACCACTCCCCGCTCCGGGGAATCTCAACACGCCGCGCGCCACGCCACACGACAGCACGCCGCCCCGCGATTACGTCATAAGGAGCACGTAGCGTCACAGCGCGGTTTGCGACGCGGCAGGGAGCGGCGCCTGCCCGGCGGCTGCGGGGAAACGGGGCAGAGGGAGCGGCCAGGGGCGACGCTCCGCCCGACCATCTGCTGTAACCCCAGCGGAGCCAGAGGTGAGAAAGCGCTCAGGGTGCACAGGGAAGAGAGCGAGCTGCTCTTTGGAGCCCGTACAAGTGTGAAAAGCCAGTTTTATCGGAAGCTTAAGAACACTAAGAAAGCACGATAGAGTGGGGGTATGACAGAGAGACAAAAGGGAAGTTGTTCAATATCTAAATGGCGGGTGGCGAGAGGACAGGGCCAGACTCTTCTCGGTGGTGGCCAGTGATAGGACAAGGAGCAACAGGTACACACTGGAACCTAGGAAGTTCTGCTTAAACATGTCTTTACTGGGAGGGTGCCAGAGCACTGGAACAGGCTGTCCAGAGAGCTGTGGAGTTTCCTTCGCTGGAGATGTTCAAAACCCACCTGGATGCCTTCCTGTGCACCTTGCTCTAAACAAACCTGCTTTGCCAGGGGGGTTGGACTAGATGATCTCCCACTCCGATTTGTGTACTTCTGAAGAGCTGTGAATTACAAAGGGCAGGAAATTCACACATGGCAAGCAGCACTTGCCCTCTTCCACGGAAAGCAATAATGCTGGTTAATCCAAGTTCCACCTTAATCAGGCATGAAGGAGGGAAGGAGAGTATAAGCATGTGAAATTGTCCTATGCACTATGCAGCCCATTCCTCAGGAGCAGCAGGGAAAGTCTGAAGTGTGATGGAAAAACATTACCTAGGAAAGAGATTAAGACTAAATTTAAAGCTTCAAAATGAGTACACAGCTATCCTTGCCCTAGCAATGTCTGGCTATTTTTAACCACCAAAACTCTGCTGGAAGAACTTAAGCACAAGAGCAAAGTCTGCACAGGTTGCCTGATGGAACAGTCTTCACCAGCTGTACATGAGCTTAGAAATGACAGAACTGACACTTTTCCTTAGTTGCATTTATTGTGCATAAACTTCAAAGTCACATTTTACTGCTTTTCATAGAAGTTATATAAATGGATATACACAATCACATCAAAACCTGAGTTCTAAAACCAAAAACATTTGTATTCCTTACACATATACTATAAAATCCTGGCCACATTTTCAGGAAACAAAGAACAATTTAGTGATAGATAGCAGCAAAACCTCCAATATTTATTGTTTTCCTTTAAATGAGACAACCCTCATGTTTGTTGCACACTAAACAGTTTACGTATTTGTAAAGTTGTGTCCTAGGACCAAAGTAGGATGGATTAATTTTATTTTGTTTTTCTTATATTCAACTATAAGACTACTCCCCATGAGAGCCTTCTTCCCAGTTTTGGCTGTGATTACCCTGTCTCCCCACAGAGGTATTGGCTTCTAAAATAATTCTTGGTCTACACTGGTAGACAAAGTAGTACCCAGAACAGAATGGCTCTTTTACCAGGCTTCCCAATAAATCCATGAAATAGAACCAAAAATTCTTGTTTCTGCAACTTCTAGAATACCTTTCTGTCTTCTGCTGCTTTTCACCTCCCTTCATACACCATTTTAGCTTGTGAATCAAGATGCTGACATATTTTGAAGAGTCAAAGTAAAGAGCAAGGATGTGTGTAACTGATGCATCTTTAACAGGATCTTTAAACTCATTCAATACAAGATATTTACTGGGTCAGTGGAAAAACTTATATCAAGTATTCTTTTATTAAGTTAGTTCAAGTCAGCAGAGTAGGAATCTCGTTGATTATTAACTGACACAGACTTCTAGTAACAGGAAAGTCATCAACCCTGAAGATCCCTTTTACAGGTTTTTAAAGCCAGTTATGAACAACTGCTCAAATTGCTTATGACATTTTTTTTACACCACACACCTGCGAGATTTGCCTTTCTAGGGCACCAACTACTTTTTTTTTTTTAATACTAAATTGGATGCCAAATTTCCCCACTGGCACAGGCAAGAGTTTCATTCCTTTCCTTGAAAAAGGAGAAAAAAAGAGACTTATCTAGAAAGCAAGTACCTACTTTGTACAGGATTCTTGAAGTGCACCACCTCTAACACTGGAAGTAATGGAACTCACTCAGTGACAGAACACATCTACTCTCAGCTTCAGCACTAGAAACTGAAGAGACATCCTTTGCAAAGTCAGATTTTTATAGACAACAAATTTGTATTCCAGAAATATAAAATACTTTGGTAGTTTGAAGCTTAAAGTTTACGGCAGTACAAAATAGCAACAACTGAACAAAATTAAACCATTACCTCAGGTCCAACTTTAACCTATTAAGAATTAAAAATCCTTGAAGCTCCACAGCTTGTTTCAGAATTGATAATTCATAATTGATAATAAGAAGAGTGCCAGAGTGTCCAGTTGTAACAGGTTTATAGTGTATGCAGAGCTCATCCTTCCAGTTTAACTTCTATTTCAAAATGTGGAAGATGATTGCAGAAGAGTCATCTATAAAAATCAGTCTGGATATTATGTTGCCTCATGTTCCCTCCAGAGCTCCAGCAGCAGTTTTGCAAATGCTGTCAAGTTTTTGTTTGCTGAGATGTTAGTGCCAATAGTCTTTTGCTGAGCAGTGCATTGTGTCGCTGAAGATACTCTATTACATCTCCTTGCTTCTCAACTATCTCTTCTAGACTTGAATTTTCCCTTGAAAAAGACAAAAGTGCATATGGGTTTCAATAAGTGACAGCAGTTTTCTAACATTTTTCTAACAGAGCTAATTAACAAATATTTAAATGAGTTGGTTCCTTCAGTTTTACTTTTGTTGATCTCAACTGACTTTTGAGGGAGGAGGCAATCTACAAACACATTTGTTTAACCTCCATTTTGCATGAGAAGGCCAGAACAGAAGAAAGTTTGGCTAAACTTCATGCCATGTACACATAGTTGAGTCATGTATTTCCTGCTAGACAGTGACAGAAAAGTTGTCTAGTATGAGGGTTCTTACTGTTTAAGAAGCTTGAGGTTAGTGAGCCAGACAACATACTAAAATTGTACTAAGAAATCCATGGCACCTTTTACAAATACATTAAGAAGCTTATTTTAAGCAAGCATAGTATTTTTATTCAGCTGTGGGGATCGTAAGCTGTTTAAGACAGAAATTTCTTGATTAACCTGCAGTAGCATAGATGACATACTACTATATACAGTGATACCTGTCACAATACCATAACAGCATCAGCATCAAATAGTTGTGCTATTTCAGATCTACAACCTCATGGACAGCTAAATTCCCACTTAAAGTATTTCCAGCTTTCAGACATCCTTCATTTTAACTAGGATAGTAACACTGAGAAATCTACAAAAAAATCTGTAAGAGCACTAAGTTTTGTCAAATCTGTAATTAGGAACTTTTAAGAACAGAGCAAGAACAAGTATCAATGCCTGAGCATATTCCAGTCTTCCCTTACACATTATTTCTTCTAGCTGACTGAGGAATCTGTCCTCTTAGTAGTACACATATAGCATCCCAGAGCTTAGAAAGTTGCTCCTCAGCCTTGCAGCATTTTGTGGAGGAACATTGCCCTTTCCATAGCTCTCAGAAAGTTCTGAGGAGGACAACTAGAGTGGAAAAAAGCTTAGGTCCCATTCAAAACCTACTATAGTTAAACTGTAAAAAAATAAAGAAAACAAGCTTTGTAGACAGAAAGCTTGCAACTAGTCATCTACACTACCAACTTAAAGCACCAGAAGAGATCTTGATCAGTAGCTTAGGTTGCAGAGTTCATATTATTCAAAAAACATTCTTATAACCAGGGTCAACTGAAGGGCTGACAGGATTCACTTTTCAATAGACCTTAACTCTCAAGGGAAAGAGAGTCAGGGTTGTATAGAGCTGAATGAAAATAACTGTTTTGCAATCAGTTCTCGCAGGAAGTTTGCAATCTTTAATCAGAAATAATCGGAGTCTTTTCCTCAGCTGGTCATTGTTGCAAACTCATTCTCTGGGCATTTGAGAATTTCTCAGGGGAGAAGCTGAATGAGAAAGGAATGAGGTCTACCAGGCATTCACCATAATGTTTATATCAAGATGGAAGTTGGACATTGTATCAAAACTCAAGACAACTCTAAATCCTTCCTGTATCCTGGGTATTTACTTCCAAGTTCCATAAATGTATGTGCATGATGCATTTGTGACAGCAGGGGAAGTGCTGAAGTATTAGTCATCTCTGCACTTCAACCTTTTACTGAGGTGTACAGACAGAAGAAAGTCATACTGTATTAGAAAGTTTCTGAGTAAATTCCTATATGGAATTCCACATTAGTTTTGATAATAGGATTTTGTTAAGTCATACCAGACTAATTTCAGCAACTGGAAGATGTTCAAGCAGTCAGAAGATACATGAAGGACAAACAAGCAGTAAGGCTCAGCGCTTGTGTGGTTAACATTGCATAGCTTCTCTGTCTCACCAAGAACTTCCTTACCTCTTATGTGCCCCACCCACCTTTAAAATTCCTTCCCAAACTGGAAATATATTCTAAATTGCTTGCTAGAATCTCACATCCAACTGCTGGCATAGAACAAAGCTGCAGAGTTTTCTTCTTCATCTGTCAAGTGCCCACAATGTATTTCCCTGCCCGAATCAGGTGGAAGAAGCTAGGCTTCTGTAGGTGTACTTTAACTAACAGTGAAAGACACTCATTGTATTACTCCTCAAACTCCCATATAAAGTCAACTAATACAGATTAAGCACAGTTATTTATAGCACATTAAGGACTTGTGCAACCACCCATAAATGGTCAAATAATTTCTGTCCTCATGTTTAAGGATTTCTGCATCATAACAAATTGCCATTACTATACAGAAAGTACAAGATTGTGATACTTCTCATCTAGGTGTGTAAAATAGCAGCCTTAAGCATATGACAGATTTAAGACGATATAAAAGTCTACAGGAAGTAATGCAATTACATTAGTCAGTGTTACCTATACACCATGGCTGAACACAGCACAAGATTAATACCAAAAAATCTTACCTAAATCCAACTTCTGAGGTAATGTGACTAGGGTAGGCATACATCTTTTCTTCTTCAATTATGTCTGGTCTTGGCTTCGCACGATTGAAGTTGCTTATTTTTACTGCAACAGAATTTTGTAATTTAGTTGGAAGCAACCAAAAAAAGAAAAGCTTTATCACCAGGCTCCAAGTTAAAAACAAAAAATCTGTTACAGATTATTAGAAGATTGCCTTAGGATAGGAGATGGCAAGGTAATAAGGGAAACTGAGGAGCAGGGAGGAAGGAAAGAAAAAGCAGAATGTGTTGCTGCTCATTTCTAGAATGTCTTTGATTATAAATTAGCATGTTCCTCCCCCACTCCTTCAGCCCTGCTGCATAAGGAGCCACAATGAAGTAAAGACCTGAATTGGGAAGCTTGAACATACTGCTTAACACCTGAAAAGTTTAGCTTGCTACCTAAGAGAAGGTGAAAACTTAAGTTGCCTTTGAAAGAGTACTGAGATTTAGTTTCCAAACTGAGGCCATAAATTAAGCAACATGTCAAAAAGAATTGTAAAAAGTTTTGATACATGTATCTAGGTCAGAACTTCTAATTTAAGCTCTTTGATAAATACTGTTCTAACTAGACTACCTGCAATGAAGCAGCAGCTTGTGTGCCTGCTCTAAAACTAGGGCAGACTTGCTACAGAAAGCCGGTAAGTATTCAAACCAGATTGGCTGTGTGATTGGCTTCCCATTGCAAACCTTGCAGTGTTGGCTATCCAAACCCAAAGTAATTCCTAGCCACCTGTAAATAAAGTTTAAGATTTAAATTTAAACATACATACAATGGGGATGGGTGGGAGAAGCTGTAGGCATCCTCTGCATTATTTCTAGAAAGAAGCTGAAAATACTCAAAGCTGTTCAATATCAGATACTGATTAAGGAAATGTACTGAGAGATGCAGTTTGCATTCTGGATTCTGCAATTAGGGCTGCTTGTGAAGCAATACATTTGATGCCATTAAAAACATTACAGCCCATCTCTGAGAAACCCACACTACTGCATCAGAGAAAGACTGTCCTTAAAAGTCAATAATATGACAAGGTTTATTACAGGCCACCCTGCTAAAACAATGCTAGGACCCTCCAGAGGTTAACTACAAGTTGGGCTCAAAGGTTAGTTATTTCTGTGACTGTATTCCTCTACAAATAAAGCCATGAAGGAATGGATGTGGAATTCCCAACATGTGTTGTTTGTGGGAATGTTAGTCATTTAAGTGATACTAGAAGTATGTACGAAAGTCACTAAACATATATTTAGTAAACTTTTGAAAGCTCAACTCCCTTTTCTATCAATAGCAAACTTACAATAATAAGCTAACATTTAGAGCTGTCTATATGGTACTTCATTCCATGCACATTTACCTCACTCAATATATATAAATTTTTCAAGTCTGTTATCAGTCAATCATGGTAATTCTTTGTAGATTTCTGAATACCTGTCTCTGGATCCTACAGCATATACTGCTGAACAGCAATTTTTAAGAAAGGCAGTTGCACTTCACATGACATTGGGCATCATACAATTCACAAAATAGCTCCAACAAGCAAGAAAAAATATTTAGAATTACAATCAGGTATTCCATGGCAACACTTTCATTTGTGAGGCATATTTAAATGAAAATAAGTCAGGTACACAAGCCTTCTACAGATAAGCATTTATACCTCATTCTAATAGTTAAGAAATAATTATTCCACAGTGGATAAACAATATATGAACTGGTGCTACCTTCCCTCCAAAATTTAGGAGTAATGTACTCGCACAAGGAAGAGGTTGATCATGAGCTGCAAGTGTAAAGTGACCTTAATCTCCCCATTGTTGCTCAGCTGCATTAGCTGATACTATCTTAACAGTAAGTGGTATTTGCTATGTACTTGCCTTGGAGAGGGACACTCCAACCCTGAGCAGAGGACTGCCCTTAAAATTATCCTGCTAAAGAAGATTCATGCTTCTAGTCACATACCCTACTCATGTTTGGGAGAAAAAAAATTAGATGAGTGTCACTATTACTACAGATCCTCAGGCTATTTTTAAGTTTGTCCAAATACATTTGTTTTGCTTCAGTAGAGCTTTAGTTTGATGCTTACAATGTTAAAAAACCACCACTACACAAAAGAGACAGACATGCAGGCAGTCTCATAGCTTACCTCAACATGTTTGGGGTTGAAAAGAGGAAAACAAGTTACACTACCCACTGGAAAAGGCAACCTAGGGTGATTTGAGGTCTTCTCCATCTTGAGGCAAGTGTTATTAACCCTAGTTTTGCACACCAAGCTTTAGAGAATGAAGCTCAGACTGTTGTTTTGGGGCTGCTGAGGAAATAAGGTAGCTATTGCCAAGAGATTGCCTTACTCCTTCCTGGCAGTGCAGCTCTGCCCCTCCTTCACTTGGTCCCAGGACTCACTGGACCCTTCTTCAAGCCTCCTTCTGCTGGAAAGGAAAACACTGCACCCCACAACTTCCTAGTATAAGTTGGTTAATGGATTTGATGGGCACGGGAACCAGCACAGTACAAGCTAGGAAACAAGACCCCCTTCAGTGACAAATAGGCAAAAATATAGTTTGAGAGCTCTTATGGAAGTTCAGGCTTAGACCTTACTACTATGAAGGTCAACTTCCCTGCAGCTGCTTATCTTTTTCTGCCAGGGTAACAGATACACAATGTAGCTTTTTAAGTTCCAAGACACCTCAGGGTAAGAAATAAGTTTCACTGGAATTCCTGATCTTCTATTAAAGTTTTGCAATTTATCTCTCATTTCCTGAGTTTCCCAGGAAAGTAAGTATGTGTATGCAAAGAAGGGATGATCTCCAGCATTCTTTGAATAGTTCTCTAGGACTGCCATGCTTGTGTTCCCTCACCATTGCCTTTATTCCTCCAGAGGAGAGTTAGTTTACTTGAGCCATGCTGGTCCATTTAGAGGAAAGCCTGACAAGCCTCCAGCATTCAAGCCTCTGCACAGTTTTAAGAGGAGAATGTAGTTTAGAGCTGGGACATTATTTCTTGTTGCTTTATGATTTCAGTGTTGTTGTAGGAGAGTCACGAATAGATTTTATTTACTAGATGACCAAGCTACTTGACACTATTTCTCTGTGTGTCATTACATTACCAAGAACATACCAAGTTCTCTAAAGTACATCTTAGGTTAATTACCGATGATGAAACCACAAAAGATGTCTGATTAACACAAATACCGACCACCATAGAAGTGGTTTTTAAGTTTTAAGCTTCACGCAGTCCTGAAAGAGGTATTTCCACTCTCCTTCCTCCTCTTTGATTAGAGCTCAAACTAAGTTTTTCCCATTGGTTTTGTTCCCTTCCCCCAAGAAGCCAGTGGTACTGAAGCTACTTAGCTAAGGTGTCATCACCTTGTTTGTAGCTGTAAATTGTCAGAAAGTAGCATCTCAGAAACAGGAGTATAAACTAGCTCAAGAGCAGGAACTACAATATCATTTAACAGACATGGACTTCACACTAAACATCTCTAGTTTTCTTCAGACAAAAAGAATTGCATTTTTTAGTGTCTTGGACCTTTTCAGGTTTGTTTTTTGTGTTTTTTGTTTTTTGGGTTTTTTGTTTGTTTGTTTGTTTTGTTTTGTTTTTTTTTTAACCCAGCTATTTTCATTTGAGTTCATGCAAGCCATAAACCCAAATAGTTTTTAAGATATTGCAGAAAACCATTTGGTTCAAGCATTTATTAATCAACATTTTAGATACTTCTTTCAATTAAACTATTGCAGAGGTTTATCAAGTCTTGATAAGTTACACGAAATGGAAAAGCAGATAACCTTACAGGCCAACAGTGGCAGTACCAAGCAATGCCTCAGTCTTATGAGGCAGTATCTTACTTCAGTATTAGCACAGATTCTAAAAGCCATAATTTTATTTTTCAAACATTAATTAGAGGGAATCTTCCATTTTAATGATAAAGAGGAACTGAAGCTTTTCAGGTGGGACCAGGGAAAGAGGAAGAGTCTGGAGAGTAAGGCACATCAAACTATCAACTATGCTAGTCCAACATGTAAATCCCAGAAGCAGTTCTGATAAATCCAGCTAGCCATTACCGTTTCACAGCTTGTGGTGCACCCATCTGAGAATACACTGCTAAGCAGACAAGCCTCTTCACAGGACAATTTTGCAACAGTTACGCCTTTATTGCTACTTCACTGGATCAACAGTAACAGAGCTTTCATTTATCAGCACTTGGAGATAAACTCAAGCCTGACAACCTTCCTATTTGCTTTGGGTTTGCCTCACTTCTTCTACAAGCACAGAATCATTCTGTATTTGCAGTTGCAGTTAAATGTCTTGGGGTGCCCCAAGTGAGCTACGCTGAGGGCAGACAGCTGAGTAGCAGCTATAACAAGTCTCACTGAAGAAGGCAAAAAATTGTCCCTCTCACCTGTGTAAATCACTAAGCATGTCAGGGAGCTAATCAGCTCCAGGCCCAGGACTCCCAGGATGAGATACAGGTACACTTTACTGTGATCAGGAAAGGAATGTTGCATTGACAGAATCAAAAGCAGGGCTGCATTACCTAGAAAACAAATGTTACATTTTACAGGTATCACAATTTTGTTAGCTGTTGAAAATAACTTACTACTCTGTCATCCCCAGTATCTGTATTAGGCTGCAGAATTTAAATGTTGCTTTTCTATTTCATACCCCACTTGCCTCTTTGGCTAGTTTCCTTAACCCAGGTGACGCAAAGTCACAACTGCTGGCAGCAAAATGATCTTTCATGTCAGCATTTGACTGTAATGGTAGAAAGTGACAAGTTTTCTTATACTTTACAGATTTCTCAGACTAAAAACAAGAGTGAAAGAAATGGACTAGAAATACCCAATATACATGTGTGGGCTTAAACAGGTTCTGGCCTTGTTGCTGCTATGTATCCCCAAAACTGCTTGGAGACTTAATTTCTCTCAATTCCTAAAAGGTCACATCAGTCAATTCAAAATGAGAAGGTGTTTTCCTTCTAGTGGTGAATTTAAGTGTATTTCAGTTAGGCTAACAGCAAAAAAAAAAAAACAAAAAACACAAAGACCTTCCTTTCACAGGAACATACTTGCATAGGCTTCCAGTTGCCTGGCTATTATTTTAATGATTGCAAGTCACCAAAAGTCTAACTGAAATGAGCTCAAAGAGAGCAAGTGTTGAGTTATAGACCTACAAGCGTTCTTAATTCTTTACACATCCTCTTCTCCTCTGATACAGAGAGTGAGATGTTCTGTTCTTTCCTGTAGAAATGCTATAACTAATGCCTGGATAAAGCACTAAAATGTATTAAGATAATTAATGTAGACAAGGGACCGACCAGTTCTCTTATACTGCATTAGGCAACTGAACTGTCAGGACGGAAGTGGTATCAGCAGCAATTAGCAGAGCACAGAGTTTGTAGTAATGGAGCTAGCCACCTTCTGAATTATAGAAGATTGACATCAAAAGTCTGCAGCACACAACTGATTGCACCTGAACATTTACACATGCCCAGAGTTTGTCTGGTAGGGGAGAAGCAGGCTCCATTCAAGACTGAAGAGAGGGGTTAGTATTCCAGATTACACTGCAATAGGCAGAAATAGTCCTTTTAACCTTTTGAGACATCCTTAAACCTGCTGTAGCCCAATTTTGGCATTTCACTCTAAACACATCTTTATCTTCAGAGCTCTATCTAGTGGCCATAGCCTGAAGTTTTGCACATTCAAACTGACTAGCTCTTTTAGTGACCACATGGAAAGAAAAGAAGGGCTTTATATAAAATAGTGCCATCTAATTTATCAATTCTGGTGAAAACAATTCTACTCCATTTATTCAGAAGATTTACTGAAGGGAGGTGGGATTATGTAAGGGAAAAATACTGTAAAAGCCACCACTGTTCTTTTTCCCCCTGCTATTTCCGTGTCAAAAATCCCTTCAAGTTAAATTGATTTTAGACTTGTTAAAGTCTCTTAGAAAAGCCATACTAGCTAATTGTACCAACAGTTCTTTCAGCTTCACTGGCTAGAGATGTAACTTGGAATATATAGTTAAACAACTCCCATACACCACCCTTTGTCCACAGAAAGGAGAAAAAAAAAAGGAGTCATAAGCAGAGCTGAATGTTACACATAGCCCCACTGAAGATGAGAAAATTGCTTATTTTACTCATTTCAGATAGCTGTTGAGCAGAGCAAGAGGCAATTCATCTGTTTCTACCTGAATTACTGAGCTTGAAAAACAAACAAAAAACCCAGTAGCACGCTTCTTGGAAGGACTAGCAGTCTTGCCACATATCAAACTAGACAAGTGAATATGCAAATCAAGATCACTATCAGCCAAACACAGACCTTGCTGGCTGAACATTTTATGGCTGAAGACAAGATGAATGATTAGATGTTTTGCTCAACTTCACACTTGTTGGCATTTTTCCACTACAAAGAGTTCTTTACAACATGCATCTGGCAGGCCATAAAGGTTAGTCAGGAGGTCCATCTGACTAAAATAAATATAGCTTATAAATGCTTAGACAGGTTTTTAAAAGTTCATAATATATAATACACATTTTTATTTAAACTGTTCAATCTTTTATTGCATCACAGTTTAAATCTTTAGAAGAAAAAACCCAGGAAAACAAGTTAACTTCACCTGTGGAGTGTATCAGCAGTGGAAGCCTTTTCAGACATCTTGTTGATCGGTATATTGAGAAGTAACCTCTGCTTCTGACTTTACTGTGGTGGTGCTGGATGTAGCGTTCAAAACAAACATGCAGAATCCACAGAATTACTTTGGCAATTATTATGACAGTCTGCACTTTAAGTGGGTGAGTATAGTTTCCAGGGCACTTATCCTGATTTGGATTGGGGTAAGAACAAAACATAGCTGCTAAAAATGCTAGAACAACAAATGCAACCTGGAAGAAAAAGGAAGATAGAATAAAACTTTTAAAGTCAACATTGAATCATAAAAAGAAAAAAAAAACAGCTTATTTAGTCATTAGGCATTACTTTCTGAATTGATTTTATTAGAGTTGAGATAGTGTGTAAAAAACTAGACACTCCAACCACTGCATGTCATTCTGGGAACACACTCATGAGTGAAATTGCTAAATAAGATTAACTTCCAGGAGGGCAACCAGTCTCTAGCTGACCAGAGCTAAGAATCATCACTCTTCCCAGAATTTCCTCCTAATCAATTTCACTGTTCCCTAAGTCTCCCCTTCACAGTGAATTGCTCTTATTTCTAGATTGTCTTTACTATGTCTTTTTACTTTAAGAGGAACTTGACTTATACTCCCTCAAAAAAAAAAAATCATGTCTTTAGACTCATTCAATTACACTATTTACTGCATACAGTCTACGTTTCTTTAAATTGAAATTTCATAAGTGAAAATCAACCCTTTACTAAATCCATTAGAGAATCTCTACTTTAACATTAGAAAAAAAATGAAATATCATCATGGTAACTTACAAAGTGAGTTACTAACATTGGTTAGCCTTTGCCAGCAGGTAATCATTATTTAGTATATTTACTACCAGATTTTTATGTTGTGCTCAGAACTTAGAACAACCAGACTATAGCCAGTCAGATTACATATACACCTATCCTTTCAGATTAGAGTCATTATGCCATAACTTTTCCTGTCTTCTAGAACTTTCTCCAAATTTTCAGTACCAACAATCTTTTGGCCAACTAGAAGGCAGAGTCTTTGATGCACATTATCTGCAGTATAGCTATATATACACATACACAGGACTTTTATTTACACTTTATAGAATGTTTGTCATAGAAAATACTTCATACCATTTTCATTCAGTGAACAGTAGGGTACTTTCTCATCCTGGTTCATTCTACAGAATAGGGATATTTTAAAACAGAACTGAAAACAAGGACAACTCCCACCAATACAGAAGTAAATCGGGAGCCTCTATATCAGTTTGCCTCAAGTTTGTACAAGTCTAATATACTTCGCTTAAAAATATCTCATGTTCTGCATCTCACAACTGACACCACATCAAAACTGAAGATGGAGGAATTACAGAATGGTAAAGGCTGGAAGGGACCTCAGATCATCTAGTCCTGCCCTCTGCCAAAGCAGGCTCACCTAGAGCAAGTTGCACAGGACTGGATCCAGGCAAGCCTTGAATATCTCCAGAGGAGACGCTACAACCTCTCTGGGCAGCCTGTTCCAGTGCTCTGTCACCTAGCTTTGTTCGCATACTTAATTCTATGGATATCTAGGAGTCCACTGCCCCCTTCCACTCCTTTGAACTTATTTTTCATATTTTTGTCATTTTTCAAGCAACTTTCTTGTCAGAAATTAACCTTTCAGAACCACTTAATCACTTGTTATTAACTGCTCTTAGCTTGCTCTGGCTGTGAGCAGAGTTAGGTAACTGGGGAAGGAAGAAGGGGGAGTAATTTTCACATCATCATGCCTAAAATAGACATTATAGAGGATAGACAGGGTGGGTGGGAAGAAAAAAAGTGTGTCGTGTTATCCACAAGACAACTACTTCAAATGCAAATTAAATCTTAAATTATCATGAGATGGGTTAAATAGCTAGATTAAGAAGTGAAACAAGAGGGAAGGTTATCAATGAAACTTGTTTCATTTATTCACTACCTTTTCTTACAAAGCTAAAATATGAGTTAGCTGGATTATTCTTATTTGGTCCACTTACTGTTCAGTTTGCCATTTAAAAATAGTAACACATTTAGTTCTACTCCCTCCAGATGTTAGGAATGTATTTCAGTACAGAAAATGGCTATATTAAAGAAGCAGAAATAACCTAGGATTTCAGCTCTACTAATCTACTACAGCAGTGTATACAAGAAGAAACAGGTAGCTGGCATTAAGAGTGGCATTTATTAAAGATGTTTTGCTTATATTTTAGGGCAGTGCTTCACAACAGGTTCTTCACCCACAGTAGAGGGGATTTTTATGTACAAAAAAATATTCTTATAAAGACTAGTATGTAAGTTCAGTTTTGTGTATGTACATACACAGAGGAGATTAAGGCAGGGTTAGTATCAAGGAATTATTTCTCACCTGTACATGTTACACTGTTCTCCAGAGTCTCCTGATAAGAGCCAGAAGCCTACAGAAAATCAAAGCTTGGCAAAAGAAAAGCCACTCAAAAACCCTGCCCCGCTACACTCCACCAAATCCTACTCACACACTCCAGAATTTTATGTAACTAGGTAGTTGTACTGAAGCAGCTATTTGCTGCCTAACCCTATTTCTTGGCACAAGAGGGTATAGAAGAAATACTCCAAGTTACATACAAATTATGTTAAAGGTACATTACAACTTTACCACATGATGGCTTAACTTCTTCAGGGTATTTGCCCCTCTGGCAGGCAGTGCATCAGAAGCTAACCTGCAGTCTCCACATTCTACAAGGCTTGTGCACACTTGCAGAAGCAGAGGGGGGAAGAAATCTCATAAGCTTGTTTTACCCCATCCATCTTTTCAGCAAGAGAAACAGCACCATTTCATGTGGCAATTACAATACTGTATTTCACCAACAGAAAAGGTTACTTCTCCATTTTGCTCCAAGGACCAACTGGTCACTACAGCAGGTTCAGGAACAAAAGCAAGACTTCACCTGGAAAGTTGTGTGTTGACAGAGGCCTCAGCAGTTTTCTCTCTTCACCTTCCCACATGAGTGATAGGGACAGAAGAGGCAGCAGTTTCCTAGGATCTGGGTGACCAACACTTGGCTATGTAAGATATGGTAGCAGATAGTAAGGCCCCAAGGCTAGGTGGAAAATACTTTTACTGCTCTACCACCAATATGAATGTCTACCTTTGTAACACAGACTTCAGGTGTCATCCTAATGGGATGGCACCAGAGTTGTTCTGGTAGGGGGAGGGAATAGGGCTGGATATGCAGTTTCCATTGGGAATTTTGGTAGTTTATTCAACAGAAGTCTTTCTTAAGTCTACTTGACAGACAGAGGGACACTTCTTGATATTACCAAGAGGCCCACAAAACATTTACTTTTAAAATTAGAAAGCCAGGGTATATTGTTTGAACAGCTTTATGCAGCTGCCCAAAGAGAGACCTTAGAGGTTGGTATGTGCTTTTAAAGTTCTGTCAGAGTATGTTTTGCAGAGCACTGGGCACAGCATTTTTTTGTTTGAGATCAAATGAAGCTTTAAAATAGCTAGTGCCATATACATATATGTCTTGTGCACACTCTGGCTTTATACACATACTATCTTCAGGTCACTTTTAGTGGCATTATGCAACTACCTTTTCAGTTAGATCTTAAGATCAGAGCTTTTCACCTTTCCTCATGTTTGGTTTCCATGTGCTCAAAAGCAACAATAAGCCTCTTCAGCTCCTCAAGGATAAACTCACTACTAGAGACAGGAGTGTTTCTGCTTCTGCCTACCAGCCTCAAGAAGGCCTTCACACTGTTAGGTACAAGATCTGTCCTTTTATCTGTGCTTTTCACTATTAACCCCTAGAAGTCAGGGCAGAAGTAACATTTGGATTCCTTTCTCTCCATTCACTACCATGCAGAACCTCTGGAGCAAGTCCAACTTTACTTGTTTAGTTACTGGAAGAAATATCTTAAGTCTGCTTTGTGAAATTAAGTTCAGTGTCCAAAAGGCATGGCATGAAAATTATCTTAGTCCTCTGTAATTAGTCTAAGCACTCCTACAGCAGTAATATTATTTTAAAAGTACATTTCCAACAGCATAGAAGAACTACTAAAAAGGCTTTCCTTCCTAAGAAGATGCATCATAGCATGCTAGTGCTAACAAACAATCAGAATGAGAACACAATAATTATTATGTAGCATATACATTATAAAAATTCATTGGCAAGTAAGACTTCACTGGTTTAGAAGAACAGTGTATGCAAGTCTCAGGAGAATTCTGTCTATGTGAACATTAAGAATTCAGAACAGATACAGCAAGTTTTTGTAAAGAAGTAATGTTTCTTAAACTTACATGTATTAGCAACAGAAAATTGGCAAGGAGAACTGCTGGGATAGCATGAAATCTTGGCCTCAGCTGGGAATGCAATGTATGAGACGAAATAAGCGGTGCATCCAGTAGAGGATCATCTTCCAAACTTTGTGTTATTTCCAAGGAACCCTGGAACAGAAGGGGAGGGCAAAAAGTAGTAACAGGTAAGCTCAAAAAGTAAAGCTTTAGCAATTTCCTGTGAGCAAATCAAGCTTTGGGGAAAACTGTCTCATTATCTTGAGACAAGCTCTTAAATGCTAGGTGAACTCTCATCACATCTTTATGTACAAACTCAGTCCCTGAGGAATCTGACACTAATATACCTCCCAGCATCACACTCAGTCTTCAGGAACTTTAATCTTTAAAATGTATTACAAGTATTTGAGCATCACTCCTGAGATAGGCCACAAGTATTAGTATGTTTATGCAAAAAGATGGAAAAAGAGACAATTAAAGTCTCTCTCACATACTTTATAGAAGTGCTGCAAAAGTCTTTGTTATTATTCTTTCCAACTACAATTAGAGGCAATAACAAAGCTGCAGTGTACCAGTAACAGTTTCAAGTGATTCAGCCACTGACACTACTGAGGTATCAAAACACCTGCAGCAATAGTTCAAACTGAATCGAGGCAAGAAAGGACCAGCAGTTCACAGAGGGAAGAAGATGCTACCAAGTGCTGGGCAAGACATTCTCTACATTCACTAGAGAGCATGCAGTCTTTACTTGTTATGTTGGCACCAAGTATCATCAGGGCTTTGTCCTCACATTCAGCTCAGATGTTTTAGCCATGTAAGTTTCCAGAAGTACCTTTTAGGGCGGTTTTTTTGTTTGTTTGTTTGTGTTTTTGTTTGTTTTGTGTTTTGTTTTTTTTTTTTTAAGTAAAAGGTAAAGAAGAATGGATGGAGGGAAAAATCTTTCCTTGTGGACAAAGAACTCAGTGCTCTGAATCTCTGCTCCTTCCAGGCCTGGCAGGGCTGAACATACACAGCCAGTATTAATGCTCAAGCCACTCAAGTTTCCCCTCTTAGCATGCTGGTATGTCCCACGCTATGACTTGCTTGCTTCAAAAGATAAAGAAGCTCAAGATTCCAAATCAAGTTTTGACCACTCTTCTCCTGACTGATACCAGCCACAGCACAGACACCAGTCTTCTGACTTCGGGGAGACACACCAGGGTCCACTGGGATATTTACTGTTTTTAAACTGAGGACTTCTTGCCATGACAGAAAACAGCACGAGCCTCAAGACAAATGAGGCATGTCATTCTTCTAGATACTAGCACAAGAAAAGACAAAGACATTTTGGGATTAGACATAGGTTTACACTTCTTATTAATTGGAACAATGTAGATTGCCTCCCCAGTGTTATTTTACCTACATACTGCTGCCTACCATGAAGGAACTAGTCTCAAAGGGTTATTTTAGTCAGTAATCAGTTTTATTTTAGTACTGCGAATGCCACGCTTACCCAACCATAGAAGTGTGTGAACAGGCCTCCCTCACCTATTTGATACTTTTTCATTAGCCTAGTCTGACTGTAAACAACACTTGCTGAAATACCTGCCTGGTAAGATGTCCTTTTACTACAGACCTAAAGGTTTACAAATGCCACTCCTCTTACATCACAACTATAAAATTCAGGAGCAAGAGCACAAAGATGCTTTCAGTCCTTCATCTCCCATTTTCAGGGACCAGGTATCATTTTGAGCTCTGAAATCAAGTGTGCAAGACCAGCATTCCAGCAGCCAAGACATCTTGTCTCATTCGTCCCCAACATAGAATTAATAGCAGAGTTAACAGCTCACACCTCCCAAAAAGACAGTGATCCTCCTTAGGACAATATCCATTGTCTCATGGGAACAGGTGAACTCATTGCTTCTGCAGCACTGTGACAGATGGGCACACTCCTTCACAGACAGAGCTTTATCAGAACATATTTGACCACGTTACTTACTGCAAGAGCAGCTACAATCTATCTCTGCATCCCAGAATACAGCTAGCATTAGGAAGCACTGGGTGACATAATATCTACTCAGGGACACTATTACAGGCAACATGGGGAGGAGAGGAATTAAAGCAAGAGATGACAATGCCATGCAGTCAATCTGACATTAAGAAAATCTAGTAAGTGTCCTAATTAGATCAGACCCAGGTTTCATTTAATTAAGATGAGCTAAAACCAGAGCTGTTAAAAAACAAAACGCCTTAAAAAATGGGCCTTCTGTTAGGCACCGATGTTACCACAAGCACGGGTTAAGGCTTCAGCCTCTTGGACCCCTGATCCATTTCCAGCATGTGACCACCCCCGCAGCAGCCCAGCGCCAGGAGGAGGAGGAGGAGGAAGAGGAGGGCAGGCAGGAACAGGCAGGGGCACAGGCAGCAGGCCCTACCTGCCAGCTGGGGACGGAATAAGCAGAAAACCGCCGTGAGCCCACAGCACACCGACCAGAGTACAACGACAGGGTCTGTCTGTGGGAAATGTAACTCAGAAGAACTAAAGCTACACGAGCAGCTTCGGCTAAGTTAATAACCTCGATTAAAGACAACACAATTACTCAGGGGTACTTCAAGCGCGGCAGCAGAGGGACAGGGCAGCGCATGGCGCAGCGGCCCGGCCAGGGAGCGGCTCCAGCGGCCTCTTTACTTCCGAAACGGCCATTTAGGAGGCGCCTGGGCTGACCAGCTCCCCCGGAAGGAGAATAGAAGCTTTCAGCGCTTCGCACAGAAAACAGAGAGAAAGGGAAGGAACAGACGAAGCGGAAAGCGAGGCGCCCCGCCAGCAGCGCTCAGCCGGCAGCCTGGCCGCCCAGCCCCGCCGCACAGCCCGCACTCACGTTGTCCAGGTCTTGCCGCCGCCTTCCCGCTGCCAGCGCCATTGCCACTCCCCTGCTCTGCCGCCCCGGCTGTATTTAACCGGCGCCCCCGCCGCGGCCTGGCCGGCGGCTGGCCAGGCACAGGCCCCGCCCCGTCGGTAGCGCCCACGGTCGCTATTGGGCCCGAGCCGCGTCGCAGCGCCGGCCCCGGGGCGGGGCCGTAGCGGGCAGGCGGGCGGGTGGGAAGAGGCAGCCGCGGAGGGGCCTTACCGCGGGCGGTGGCCGGGACACACCCCCGCCCCGCCCCGCCCCGCCGAACGGGGCCCGGCCCAGCCCGGGCCGCGAGCGGGATGTGTAAGGCGGCAACCGCGGCCCAAAGTTGTCCCCGTCAGCCCGCCCCGGAGCGCCGCGCTCTCCCCTGGCGAGGCTCGGTCAAGTTAACTCGGCAGCCTGGGACTGAATTTAAAAGGGGGCTAGTTAATGCCGGCCCAGGGCTGGTGGCCCTGCGAGGCAGGTGGCTCTGGTGGCGTCGCGGGGAGGGGACGGTAAGTCAGAGTCAACAGCAGCAGGTGCCGAGCAAAACCGGGTGGGGAGGAAGGCAGCGGAGTGTGGCTTTCAGCTGGGTGTGCAGAATGCCCCTCCAGTGCCAACAGCTTGTCCTGCAGAGACTTCTCGAGGAGGAGACAGCGTCTGTGCACTGAGCTATTTCCAGTGGGTCTTCTCTATGAATGCATCTGGTTGCCCCTTCAGACCTTGGAGAGTTTCAGCATGCACAAGGCACATAATAAGCCATCAAAGATATTTCTAGCTCGGTTGTATATTTTGGGAAGAAACACATTTTCTTTAAAACCTGCCCTCTGCTACTTTAATTTTATAACCCTTTGTCTTTGAGGAGGACTATGGCCATTCATGGTGTCCGCACTACTCACTCTATGGATCTCTGCCTTATTACTCCTTGACACCCTTCTATATGCCAAACAGTCCTTGACCACTTTAGTTACTCTTTGGTAATCTTTGTTAGCTTATCTGACCCTTTTCAGCTATATCCTTTCTGAAATGGGAAGGATTGGAATGTCACAGTGTTCATGCATGTACCTAGCATGACTTTACAAAGCAGCATATTTATCATCTGTTGTGTGCTCCATTGTCTGCTGATGTTTCTTAACCTTCTGTTTGTTTTATGAGACCATCCCTGAGCCTTGAGCTGATGTTAGTGAGGACACTGGAGAGGATCAAAGCTGTAACAGAGGCTTGAAAGACAGCAAGATAGTATCATCTCCAGGTTGGAATTGTTGTTTGTATACTATTTAAGAGAAGCCAGGGCTGTCACCTTTAACAGCTGGTGGCTCTCCCTCTCTTGAAAGAGTGCAGAAGTGCCAAAGAGGAAAAGCTGCTTTTGAAGTATGGGATTCTTCAGGCTGTTGAGCCTCTGTTTCTGTGACTTCTCTTGGGTATCTTTTTGTAGAAAAATACCCGACTGAAACCTCCCACCCATAGCATTTACATTCATAACTTGCATTCATTTGTTCTTGTTTTACATAGATACACGTATTTAATAACCTGGGCAACTACCCTATATGAAAAACAAGTTTTAATTATTAGATTCACAGATAATTTTTATTGCAAGAGGTGTTAATGGTGTAAATAAGGTTTAAATGATGTTAGATTCTCTTCTGCTCAATTCCTGTTCCATCTTCTGGCAAATTTTGCAGAATTTTAGTGCACCTGACTTTAAAGGCCGCTCTTGAGGGCTCATTCAGTGCTGAGGAGTCTAAAACAGGTTAAGCTATGGCCTGTTCTTAAATTACTTCCTCTGCAACTCCATTGGTAATGATGAAAGTATCCGTAAAAAGATGTGGTATGGCCCAACAATGCCATGCTATGGTGTCCTTATTTGTGGGCTGCCCTTAAGGAAAGATAGTGTAGATTAGGTACCCAGGATTAAATCCTATACTTAGGCATAACCTTTTCCATATCAGTAATAATTACAATATTTAGGGACTAACTTTCACAGTTGTAGCCTCACAGAGGCCTAATATCTACTTTTCTTCCTCTCATTTTTATTTAAAATTTGGCATGAATGGAAACAGGATTGGGCTTACAACCTTTTTCTCATTCAACTATAAGGTGTAATTATTATTACTGTTTCTTATTCATATTGCAGGTACAATTAGTACTTAAACTGTATTAAGTACTGTATTATTATACTTAAAGTATTCTGCTCTATGTAAAGACTAGTCTCTGCTCTGAGAATATGGGGTTGTGACAGATGCCAGCATGACTAAAACTACAAACGTGAAGTGAAAAGGTAAAAATAACAGTAAAGACAATTTTATTTGCATGAATTGGTTGTAACAGTCCTGACAGTCATACTGCAGTAAGCACAGTCTATATTCTAGCCTCAAATTACAGACACTTCACAGGAACTTGTTTTATTTCAAGCTTCTGTAAATTTTTAAAATCCTATGGAGATTAAAAAACAATTCACTGATGAAAACAATTAAAATAAAGGAACCTTCCCCTCCATGTGTAGTTTCAGATTTTCACATCATGCAAGTGTAAATTTTTTGTGGTGAACAGCATGAGGTTGTTTATACATGGTAATCATGTAATCAAAACTGTCACTTGTTATGAATCTTTGGCTTCATAAAGAAAATGCCCATTAAAAATTCTGTGGCCTTTAAATGCAAGCTGTTGGAAAGAGAAGAGGATAATACTGCTATTAATAAAATTTCTTTCAGTCTTTCACAACTTAATATACAAATTTGAATGCTGAAAGCTTAGTGTGGCCTTTGGTTAATTTAGCTCATCTATTAGTACAAATAATTTAGCAAAATGTCTTATGTGTCTATAACAAAGTCCAGAGATAGGACTGATGAAAATAGGTAGATAAAAGTTAATACAGCTGTAGAGACAGAATCTGGACAGCTTAATGAAGATCAGACAGGGGACATAACAGTGAGTGGAAGAACTGTGAACCACAGAATAGGCACTCTTGCTTACTTTTTTAATTCTACTGAATTTACAGCTATATTAAAAAGCAAAGAAATAGAGGAAGAACGAGAGATATAACTCTTGAGTTCATATTTATTTTTACAAATATACATTAAAAGTATAAATCAAACTTCAGAACCAAGTATCACAATGTATATTATTTACTTTGACCTGAGCTAACTTGCATAAGCTAACTTTTTAAGCTGTATGGTTAAATATTAGCATTCTGACAAGGTAGTCTTTTGAGTATTTCAGATTCCGAAGATACCTATTTTTTCCCTGGTATATTAGTCAAGATTACAATGTTCTCCTTTTACATAGAAAATTGGCAAAGAGACTTTCCCTGATGCCAGTGAAAATTGTACTTCAGTAATCCCATAATAAACTGCTCATTGTATGAGTATCTGCTTGTACCAAAATTATTGGACTAAACCTTTTCATACTTTTTTTGGACTTAAATTTTCCCTTCTTTTTTAAAAATTAATAGTAGTCCAATTTTACTATATGTTCCACACAGTGAAGCATACTGACCCGGAGCTCTTTTCTTAATCTCTGCAATGAGTTTGCAATACCTTCCAGTCTTTCTTACACAAAAAGATTACTCCAGAGAAGGATTTACTAAACTTATAGCAGCATGATATACTTTTCACTTTCTATAAGCAACCTGTCTGTGCAAAATTATATGCAGTACCTATACCTATGTGATTTTTATGACTCCTTGAATATAATAATTTAATATTTTAATGTCTTTGATTTCATTGCCTTTTTGTACAATAAAAGAATTTGTACAATGTATGAACTATATCCTACTTGCTCTTTCCCACTCTACTGCATTTTTAATTTTCACTGAATGCCTCAAGTGCTGTAGACTCTACAAGTACTGTTCCTCCCATCTTATTAATATGCATCTGAATCCAATTGATTTTTTTAGCATACTGTGCCACTTTTCATCGTGCAAATTACTCCCAATTACTGTTCTTAGGTAAACTCACTTTCTGCATGACTACATGCAAATTGGTGAGTTGACTTATTCTTTTGCTATAGGCCAATCACAGACACCAAGAACTATGGAAATTAATAGAAATTCTCCGTCTAGTTGTGCATCCAGTAAGCACTAGATGGCAGTATATCGATTGCTTAAATGTAATTTTAATTAATTAGCTGTACCTGTCTTCTTCTCAAAAAAGCTGTGTAATAGTTGATTGAATTGGTTAGGACGATCTTATAATATTGCTGTTAGAGTGGAGAGTAATTGCAATGGAGGAGAAGTACACTGACTTTGATGGGCTTGCACTGATAGGTACAGTACTATACCTTACAGTTATTATCTATGAAGAAAACTATTTTTGCTTAATTTCTCAAGAAAATCATGTTTTGACAAGTTAAACAAGCATAACTGAACATAAGAATAATCCGTACTCTTTTAAAGTAAAATGATCAGGGAAAAAACTCCAATAACTGAGATGACTTCTGTGAATAAGAATGCTACCCTATCTGTCCTGCTTATCCACATGATATGTCATTTGCTAAAGACTGGATATTTAGGGGGTGAGGAGCGGGGTGATAGAGTGGGCTTTGGTGGGCATCTGGCATCCAGCCAGGGTCAACCCACCACACTTGTAAATCCTTTTTTAAATTTTTTTTTGGTGTAAGCTGTACACAAAAACTGTGCAGAACCTACTTCAGTAAGATATCACTTTATGTTGAAGGGTAGAGCTCCATCAGCAGCTTTGCCTGCAGCTGATTGGGATGGTCTGGCTTTACCTGAGAAATCCCTGCTGTGGGTTTCTGCTGCTACCTTTGCATCATGTCTAAGGCACCACATGGCTACAAGGTGAAATCTAATAATTTTTGATGGGTTTTCTGCTGGCTCAGTGAGCAGAATGCATTCAGTATAGATACCTGATTGCTTTATCCAGTGCGCAGCAAGCAACACAAGAGTAGGAGTTGGTCCACCTCTTTCACTGTCATTCCAAGGATACACCTACCACATGTAAAATCCAAACCTTCACAGCACTGGGCCTCATATCTGTTCGTTAAGATCTTTACTTTGCATCTTAGTAATTTGCAGTACTAATATGAGTCAAAGCTGTGACGTACACTTGCTTCCATTCGTAATGCTTGCTTGAATTAGGACTTCCACGGCACTAAATTGAACTTGTAACCTACAAGAACACTACACTGTTCAGCACTGGTCACAAGGATCTGACTTCTCCATTGAGTAGAACTCAGAAATGTCAGACTATTTGGTTTTTATTTGTCCTTTCTTTTGCAAGACTAGGATTGAAGTATTTAAAGCCTATTTACTTGACTGTGTGCCATATCAAGTATTTTTGGAAATTACACCATGTCTGGTTTTGAACACTGAAAAGCCAGTTCTTAGTTACTAATTTTCATCATCATATAAGGTCTATGAACTTTACAGAATAAATCTTACTGTTCACCTATTTTCATTAAGTATGTATCATTCTTAGTGCTCCAGCAATTGTTGACACAGAATAGTGCTAGAAAAGACTAAATATTTTTATCCATGCTTAATAGTATTTATCTGATTTTGGTCACAGTACAATTTATTTTTGATGGCAGCTGCTTCACTATTCCTTATTTCACATTCCAAAGTTTACATATCTTGTTTTTTTCTCTCTCTCTGCCTACCCTCCAGTACATATTCCTCTGCAATCTGGTCCCCTTCTCAAGTCTGCTGCGTGCACTTTCTTGCTTTTCCTTTTCACATTACTTTTCAATGTAATTCTTCCCAACTGTGTTCATGTCCTTAGCTCAATCGTCCTCTGAAACTTTTAAGTATTGTAGTCTTCTGGGGGAGAAAAAAAAAAATCTCTTACATTAGAGTAAGGCCTTTTAATATGAGTTAATGCTGGATTAATGCTGATATCAGTGCTTAGACAAAAGAATGCAGTAATAGCTAATGTCTAAGTTGACCTCAAGTCCTGTCATGAATTCCACATAGGTCCTTGTGGATCTATTTAGATGCAGGGGCCTTGGTTCTAGAAAAGTCTGTTGCTGGATGATAATGTTACTGGGGGTGAAACACACAGGAAAAAAAGGATGTGTGCCCTGAAAGATTTTGGATAAAAACATACTTATTTTTACATATTTTTTATACATAAATTACCTACAACTAAATTCAGTAAGATACAAATATAATGAATAACCTAACAGCTAACAAAGTGAGGAAGGACCTTGTTTTTCTGCTTGAAGGAATTGCAATAGAGAGGTACTTAGGTCTTTAATTCTAACCCCTTCCTTTCTTCTTCCTTTGTCATGAAAAATATCCCAGCCTTAGCAGCATCTTTGCATAAGCATTCTGCCCAAATCATTAAGAAGCTATGACTTCTAATATATTAAACAAGAGTAAATATTCATACAAATGTGTTTTTTGTCCTTTTTGGAGAGGTCTTCCTAACCTGCATTTGTCAGTTAGAAATAGTAGTAAGAACTTATTTCAGTGTTCTCTGTGGCTAAACCTAACACAGACTTCTATTGTAACCGTGGCAGCGTGATGTGTGATCCCTTAAACATGCTTGTAAGACACCACATATACATGCAGTTACATTGACTTTTACCAGAATTTCTTACTACATTTGTAGGACTGTGTAACTTGTGGAACTGTCTTGCTAGAAAGCAGAACTTTGCTGGCACAGCCTCGTTTTCAGGATTACTGAAGTACAAAGACATAATTTTAGAAAAAAGATAGAACCCTGCCATATTTGTGGTTTTTTTTCATGTTCTACATCATAGAAGTTACTTCAACTAACGTTAAACATTTGGCTTGAAAGCTGAAATGACACTGCAAGAAAACAAGAAAAGTCACAGGTTGGAAATGCTTAGTGCTCATTTAGGAATGAACATTATTAAACAGTTCTGCCGTGTTAACAAGGGGTGGAATCTGCAGCTGCCTACGTGCTTGTGGGATCTATATGTGAGTAGCATACAAAACCCCTCATCAGCTTCCAGACAAGTTTACAATAACTTCATAGTCTAATATGGACCCTTAAACACACCGCAGTCTATTACTGGCAGGATTCACTTAGATCTTAACGCATCAGTAAAAGCTTGGATCCTTGTCTTACAAGGTAGCATGTACAGGAATTTACTCCAGGGTACAGAAACCTGAAAATATGATGTGGCAGCCATCAGCAACTCTCTGATCTACTCAGGCCAGACCTGCTTATGAACTCAGAACTCACTGATGCTGTGACACACAGAGACAGCTGAATTTTAAACCTCCATTTCAGCGCACATTATTGCTAGCTGGCCCCTTTGGAGCAGACTGCCCTGCAAGCAGGTTTTGTTGTGTCTTTTAGATCTGTAACAAGTAGCTTGTCATCTCCAGTTCAACCCAGAGGCAAATCTAGTTGTCCCTTGAGAAGAGACAAATTCAGCAGTTATGAAGCACAGACTTCATACAGACAGGCACTGACAATTGTGATTATTTAATTTAGAAAAACCTGCAGTAGAAAGCCATTGAGAAAACTTTAAAGTCTTCCCAGATGAAACATCACAGTGTCGTGAGAGAGGATTAGTAAACTGAGAAAACTGAAATGGCATTTTCTAAGTGAGGAATATTGTTAGAGATTAGCAATCAAGAAATAACAAATTGAAATGTATTCTGTTTTAATAACCTGTGATTTTATTAGAGGCACTGATGAAGGCTTTATGTTTTAATCTATAATAATCTTCACTCAAAATGCACCTGCCATTCTCTGTTTTGCCTTCTACTTAAAATGTGCTGTCCTCAAACTTCTCTCGCTGTTACAAAAAAAGGTTTGGTCAGTTAGTAAGAGATTTATTAGTTTTAGATTAACTTTGTCAATGTCAAATTTCTTGTGAGGAAGCATTTTGCTTTTACAGATGCTATCACTCTTATGTGTTTGGTTTGCTAAGCACATCTTCCACTACACAATCTTCTGAGATTTAGAAGTAACTTACAGGGGTTAAAGTACAGTAAATTCTTCTTGAATGACCCAAGCCAGAAGTTGCTAAATGTAGTATTCTTCATTACTGTTTGAATTTGTTTTTCTTACAAAGACATGCGTTTGAAATAGATCCCTGTCCTGCCTATGTTTCTTTTTGCTCTTAAGCAAACAATAAAGCACAAGGCGAGTACTCGATGCTGGACGTTAGTGATGTTTTGCGATTGCAGGACTCAAGGCAGGAGGCAGCTGTTTGGAGCGGCACAGTCACTGTTCTGCTGGACCGGCTCAAAGAAAGCGAGCGAGACCCAGCAGGTCGTCGGGAACCCGAGCACGAGCGCTGCAGCCCGTTCCAAGGCAGTGTCCGCCCTCTCCGCCCCGACGCGCTTCTGGGCTCTTGCTTTGCGCCCTTCTTTGAGCTGCTGCCACCTGCCCAGGCTGGGGGAGGCCTGGGACGAAGCTGCGGACGCCCTGCCCCAGACAGTGGGTCCTCTCACAGAGGAGACCTGAAACCACTTTTTTTTCCCCCAAATTAAAAAGCAGCAGCCGGGTCTCCAGGGCCTCGCGCAGGTCTGTCCCCCCACGCGAGTGCCCCGTGCCATCTTCCCGCGTGCTGAGGACACCCTGACGCGCTGCGCTCCGGGACGTTCCCTGAGCAGGACAGCGCCGACCCCTGTCCCGAGCCACCGCCCTCCTGGGAGCTGGGGGAAGCGCACTTGGGTGTCCGCGGGCCGAGGCGGGCACTGACCCAGGCTCACCCCCGCGGTGGCCACGCTTCCTCCAGCAAAGCCCAGCGGCGCCTCATCCTCCTTTTCCTAAAGCGACTGAGATAGGGCTGCCCCACCGAGAGGAAGCGACCGCCCCGCAGTCCGGGGGGCACCCGGCGAAGCGCCTGGGCGAGAGGCTCCGGCGCGGGTGACCCTCCCCGCCTCGGGGATCGGGCCCACTCGCGCCGCCTGAGCTGAGGGGCGACCGCCTTCCGCCCCTCACAGAGCCTCCCCTTCACAGGGGCCGGGCGCCCCCCGCCGCGCCTGCGCGCAGCGGCCCATCCCTGTCCCCGCCACCGCCCTCCCGCGGGCGGGAACCCGGAAGTGGGCAGCGCCGGCGGCTCCCGGCGGGCTGGCGGGTAGCGGGGGCTCTGCCGGGCGGGCGCAGCCGGCACCCCGCGGCGGGGGCAGCGGCGGCTGGCATGGTGCTGGCGGCAGCGCGCCGCGCCCGCGTTGCACGGAGGAAGCCCGAGCGGAGCCGCGATGGAGATGCTGCTGCCGCCCGTGTGAGTGCGGCGGCGGGGCGGGCGGGGAGGCTGACGGGCTCCCGGAGCCCGCCGGGGCGGTGGTACGGAGCGGAGCGCCGTGCCGTGGGCGGGGGACGCCGGGCTGGGCCCGGCCCGGCCGCGTAGCAGCGACCTGAGCTGCCGCGGCGTTCCGCGGCCCGCCCGGCCCGTGGCGCAGCCGGCCCTCCCCGGGCCCTTCGGCACCGGCAGGGAGCGGTGCCCGCGGGCAGCTCCTCCCCCGGCGGGGGGACCCGGACCCGGCGGCGCGAGGCAGCGCTGGCGAGAGGGTCAGGTCGTGTCGTGTCGGCGGCGGAGCCGGTGTCTGGTGCCCGGCGGGCCGGGGCTCCCCGAGGCCAGTGCAGTCGCCTGGTGGTTCGAAGTGCCCCGTCGTGCTGCTCCCGCCCTCCGCGGTGCCCGAGCAGGGCCGTGGGGGGAGCGTGCGCTGGGCGGCCCGGGGGCTGCCGGCACCCCCGCCCGCCGCCTCCCCCCGCTCCTTCCCGCTGGCGGGGACAGGCGCTTTTTTTTCTTCCTCCCCCTCACTCCTTCTGCTTCCTCCATATGTGGTCCCAAATTACTCCCCGTTTGACTCAGCAGTCGTGCTCATCGCACTTCTGGTTTTCTGGTTATGTCGTTAAGTGTCTTTTTTAGCAGCAGTGCGCGAGGCAAGCCATGTATTTCCAGATGGGCTCATCCAGCCTCTTATGGGCTCCAGGTCAGCGTAGCTTCATCCCTTGCCTTCAGGAGGTGGTTGTGTTTTCAGGTAGGCTGTGGATGAGGCTCTCTAGAACAAACCAAAGGGAGCTGGTTGCAGACAGCTTTGACCCAGCTGGTGAAATGGTAAGAGAGACTCCAGTAACTTCAGGCAGACTAGCGGTTCCCAGAATAGAAGGCATATGACTGACAGTTTTATAGGCTTCATTACCTTAAAACAAAGCCATCCTTTGTGACAAACTAATGAAACTTCAGCAAATGAGTTTACGCTTCATAGCAACTTCTCCATCTATCCAGGTTGCTTGGCAGCTCTTTAAAGGCAACTCTGACTGCTGTTTTTTCTTGCCTTCTGTATGTGTTGTGTATATAGTCTGTACATGTGTGCAGATATATGCACGTCAGTACCTGATGCATTGCTTTGGGATGTAAAAAGGTGCTCTAGAACAAGCATTCTTATCTTCGACTTGATAAGTCAATGATATAATTAAAAGCTAGGTCCCTTCCTCACAGTTAGTTTTTGGTATTTTGAATGTTTCCTGAAGTCACTGATTTCTGTGTATTTTTTTAATGTTGATTGTTACATATGTCACATAATTGAGAAGAGTGATATTCAATCTAAAGGAGTTTGCTAGATAGGATGTCTTTTTTTAATCTCCATGCGGCAGCACGTGTATGTGCTCTAAAACATGTAACTTGATTTTTTTTTTTTCTGATTGCTGCAAAATTGCTGTTTGTTACTTGACCCCTTTCAGTAATGAGTTGTATCATTTTCAAAATTGAATGTGAAACTTTTAATTCATAGCAGTTTCATGGTACAATGTAGTAAGTTAGTGGTAGTCTGAGTTCTGTAAATGGACCTTACTTTGCCAGCTGGTGTTTTACAGAGACTTTTTTGATTCCTTTGTTGCTTGATGCAGTTTCATGCTGTTTTACTCCAAATTTTTTTAGCTAGTTTTGGAATCATGAAAAGTAGAGCTGACTGCTTTGCATGTTGTTGTAGTGCACAGAGTATGGAGTTCTAGGTTAAAATCTTAAATTATCATTAATTTTTTCTTTTAAGCTTCTTTAGACATGCCCAAGTAAAAAGTTTTAGGTATGGTAGAAAAGAGACTGGAATTATGAGAGTCAGTGCATACATTCAGTTTGACTATTCGTACTTAAAGCAAGGAAGATTGAGTTCTCATTTGAATTCAGATCTCTGATATACTGGCATCAGTGGCTCCACCAAGTGACTTCAGTGACTTTGCTTATTTCCAGCTTGGGGGTTCAAGAGTAAGGTTGTAGTAGTGTAGGTGAAAACATCTCTGATGCTAAGCGTTTTCTAAGTACTATAACCATGTAATTTGCCTTGTAAGAGTAACATTGTGGTTGTAAACACAAAACTCATTGCCTTGGCTTGGCATGAGAAACCCACTTGCTCTTTGGACAGTCCTAGTGACTGAGGGGTGTGCATGATCATTTTTCTACAACATTAGTGTCTGTAGTACTTGAGTATTTCTTATAGAAAGAGATAATTGTAGATAGAGCTAAATTTCTTTCACACTGCTCAGTTTTTCCTCTTGCTATTTTGGGCAGGTTTTTGAGAGGAAGAAAAATTGAAAGGTTGGCCACTTTTGTTTTTCAAAACATTTGAGTGGATCGGCAAAACTACACAGTTTTGCTCATGCTCACCCATGTCTCATGCTGCTGCTAGGGCAAAGCCTGGACAATTACAGCAGTCCTCATGTGGTCTTCCTGTCAGAGATGAACTGGGAGCTGTATGAACCAGTAAGGGAGGTCCTGGTGGAAGGGCAGAGAGCAACTCTTGTCTCGCAGGCAGTGAAGGCATTGAGAGACCAGGGTGATGGATGCTGCGTTTTGCCATCAATCGCATGGGCACCACACTAAAAGTTCCCACACCTCTGCTTCTCCTCTCACTTCAGGGCTTATTGGAAATATTCTAGGACATCATCTTCATGTTTTCCTTAGTGGAGATTACTGTTAGCCCTGAGTGCTTCTGTCAGCCTCACTCGTCGCTTCCTTGGGAATTCTACCCACTCCTCTACACTGTTGGCAATAGGAAAGCCAAAACTGCTTGAAGTAAAGAATAAGTTGAAGTGCAAATCTTCTTCTCCTTCCTAAGATGAAGATGGAAAAAACAAGAGTGTCAGAATTGGAGATTAGACAGAAGTGTTAACTCTCTTCTTTTTTCTTTCTTTCCAGATGTACCAAACTTTGCCATCAGAAGCCCTTGGATCTGAAAGATGATAACACTGAAATTCACTGTCCTGTTACAGTAAATCCGTGGCACATGAAGAAAGCTTTTAAAGTTATGAATGAATTAAGAAGGTATTATTTCACTGTATACATCTGCCTGTAGTCCATAATATATTTTTACTTTCATTTGCCTTTATTAAATTAATAATAATAGTTTGTTAAGAACATGCAATTCCAGAAGTGTAGCTGATGAGGAGGATTAAATATACAATTAAGTGCTAGCTGAATGATAGTCATGTGATGATAGCTGTAATGTGTGCAGTATGGTTTTGCCCCTCATAAGGTAATCAAAGCTAGGTTTGTGAGACTTGAAAAATACTTTGAGGCTGTATTTAAGGAGTTACAGCTACTGATCCTATCTTGTGTCTAGTTGATCCTGGATAGGTGAAAAGTGACTCTTTAGTTGAGCCTAAGGCTCTTTGTATGCCTGTTGTTAATTTTTGTGGTAAGACTGTAAACTGGAAAAATGTTTACATTTTCTAGTCTGGAAACATAGGTGACAGTCTAACAAATGTAAACCAACTGAGAGCAGGCTTTCTTTTCTAGTTGTCTTTTGTTTGCCCCCTGGGAGAAATTGATGAACTCCCAAATCAAATGTTGAAAGTAACTTTTCTCAGTGAAGTTTTGTGGAGGCCTTGAGTGACACTACTATCAGTTTCATCAAAACTGGGAGACTGGTGCTGATGCTGTTCTTAGCACCCATATTGATTTATTTTCTACATATGAGTAGGTGAGATGGTGTTGAAAACTGTGACAGCTGGTAATTAGAGCTCACAACTGAGCTCTGGTAATTAGGACTCACAACTATCACTGACAGTAATTCAGCTATATAACTAACAGCAACAATTGAGAAATTAAATAAATAAAACACTTCTCTAGCATAGACAATACCAGAGGGTGTGAAAATCATATGTTCCTTTGTTATTTCCCATATAAGATTAAAAACTGGAGAGGCTTCACCTGAAAAAAAATACACCAACTAATACCCTATTAAAGTATGCCTCTGCCTTTGATCTTTGCTGTTCCATATGGGTAAATCTTTAATACTATGGTAGGTGCTGTGATCAGATCAATGTATTTATCTGGCTGGGACACAGTTTATACTGTACTGGAAGACAGGAGAAAATAATACACTAACTGTAAATTACTTAAATCGAGCTCAAACACTTCCAGAGTCTGAGGATAACAGGATAAGAGCAGAAACTATTTTTCTAGTATATTAACAGCCTAGTTACCTTACGCTGGAAGAGCTGATGCTTGTTGCTTCACCTTACTTCAGCCCTTGGCTTTTTCAAGGATCCCAGTAACCAGATTCAGCATCTCAAGTAGTGCAATAGAGCCTGGCTAGAGCCAGTAGCCATGACATCCTAAGGATGAGCAAGAGTTCGGGTGAAGAAACAGTTTCCCAGAATGAGTCTCACAACAATTTCAGAAGTCGGAAACCTTACCTGTATGCTGTTGTGTTGTTATTAAAAGATATGTGGTCTTCCAGCAGAGTGCATTGTTGAAGGCTGTGGATTCTTTTCAGAATATACTTTAGTTTCCATGGTTACTTAAAATTGAATTGCTGTAGAAGCAATTTGACCAATTTTGTCTTACATGTATAAATAGTTAAAGTTGGAACAGGAGCAGTGCCATGCAAACCTTAACTGTAGTTCTTATTTAATAAGGTAGTTGATGCAGCAGTGTTTACTGTTTAAGTTAGTACAGCTTTTAAAATGGTAAGTGCTAATTAGATAAGATTCTAAACGTTAATATTTGCATTTGTTTGAAATAATAAACTGAAATATTTTAGAAATGTTTCAGACTTCATTACTCTAAATGAAAACCTAATGTTAATCAAGTAAATGATATTTTTTATTTTATTGACTATGTTTTTAAAGTGGTTTCTATCTCAGTTCTTTTCATTAGCATCGCACAAGCAGGTATTTGTCAGAGGTGTACTCTCCAGAAAGTGGATAACTAGTGAAGAGATCATCTGCTTAAGCATCTAAAATACATTGGTTTTGGAATGCTGAAGCCTGAGTTTGTATTGTATTTTTGGCTGCTGTCAAGTTGCCTGGTTCTATTAGCTCATAAGAGAGTTTTTCTGTGCCTTCAAGTTTTGACAAATTTGAGTAATTTTGTCCTTGGTAGTCTTTGTCATTTCATTACTCACCATCACCTCAACACTGAGTCAGAGAGATCATTAGGATAGCTAATTAGTTCTTGACATATGAAGAGATTACCCTCTGATGCCTATTTTTCCTCTTCATTATAATTTGGTTTTATTGCAGGGGAATTTGACCTTACCTATGTTTGTTGAAATCCTCATTCTTACAAACAAGACTTTACCAAAATCTTTCAAAGATGTGGGTAATGACCTTTCTCTATGAACCAATGAAGAATAACCTGCAAGCTGGTGAACAGTTACTGTTTACTTACCCTCCCATTTCTCATTTTCTGTACCAAGATGGTGTACCTCTCTGTTCGTTCAGTTGCTCTATAACAAGCAAATTAGTAGAATATTGCTCCAGAACGCAAGCTTTTCTAAAATAAATTGGCATGCTGTCATGAAATGAAGGTGCTGGGTTGCTGTGGAAGCCACAAGATGCTTGTAGTAGAGCTCATAATTAAGTTTATAAGCTTGTTTCTCTATTTAGTAGTTTATTTAGCTTGTCAGCTTCGTAGTAATGCAGAGTGTGTTCATTCACCTAAAGCTGTTCCAGGCTAGACATGTAGCCGGACTACCTCTAAGCTACTATATGTATATATGTGCAATGTAATTCATTATCTGAAGTTTCGCACTGATGTAATTCTGTTGCTTCTGGCTTCATTGTTATCTTTGGTATTTCTGTGCAGCTAAGTATAAAGCCTTTTGTTCCTGTTGTCAGGATCAGTGCAGGTGTCTGAGAAAGCTGAGTATTTGATGACCTCTTATGTGTAGCTTTCTGTTTCAGTTTTTGTATAATAAGTGTAGTGGTTGTTTTCAAGCTCGTCCGAATTGTGTGTTTCACCTGGGTATGGTCATTACCTTATATTGATAATAACCATATCGCAAACAAGACTTACGAGATTTAGATAGTTGCTGTAGGTTTAATTGCTGAAAGGGCTAAAATATTCTGAAGACAGGATTGCAATATGGCCTCCAAGATTTTTGGGGTGTGACCTCCACAAGGCCACCTCACTTGAGGCTGTGCTGAAAGAAATTGGATTGTTAGAGAGGCTGAGAGATCACCGAGTTTTCTTTGGACTGAGGTGAATATCTGAGTTTGGCTGAGAGCTGTAGCTCTGTCACAGCAAAATGCAACTACTCACCCCAGTCTCTGCTGCAACTCTGCATGGTAGTGACAAGCTAGTGGAAAGTCTACAGCCTAACTCCAGTGTGTATGCAGGAAAGGTTAAAATTTATCTTTTCAAAAGTACTGGCAATAGAGATCACTGGATTGATGTACAGGTCTAGCTCCATCCCTAAGGAATGTTTTGTTAAATTGTACTTTTCCCCTCTTCTTTTTGTTGCCTTGGCTCCAAGTTTTGTGGGTTGTATGTTACTTCCACAGGGACAGTGCTAACATGAGAAGGAAATAAAAGGCAACTGTGACTGTGGCAATTTAGATGCTGGGAAATTTAAGCCTTTTGGTGTTGTGGTGGTTTTGTTTGGTTTTGGTTTTTGGTTTGGTTTTTTTTGTGTATGTGTGGTTTTTTTGTTTGTTTGGGTTTTTTGTTTGTTTGCTTGATTGTTGTTTTTTTTTTCTTCCCCCCCATTCCATATAGAAAATTGGATTATAGAGAGTACACAGTGTGGTGGGTTTAACTGGAAGATTTATGTCCAGTAGCTGTAAACTGCATTTGAAACAGCTATATTAGGAATACTTATAAATGAGATGTTACTTTATTACAATAGAACACAGAGGAAATATGTGTTACAGTCACAAAGGACAAGAATGCAAATGGATGTAATGAAGATAAAAAGTCAGGCAAGATATGTAGTTAACCATAATAAATTCTAAACAGATCAGAGTGGAAAAAAGTAATTGCTATAATGAAAAAATGCTTGGAAAACAGTAAACATCATAGAGATGATCGAGTAGGGATTTGGAACAATTAAGTAGGCATGATACAGGTATCACTGCTGAAGTTTGGATTCTTTGTTATGTGTACATTCTGATTTCTTAGCTCAATATTTTAGTGTTTGTGTATATCAAATTCATTTTTCTGTCATAGTTATTCAAAGAGGCTCAGACTTCCAGTGAGAAGGTTTATAAATTGGGCTGATACAAATTTTGGTTATTCAATACAGAAAACTTCTGGACTAAAAATCACAATTCAGTTGTTTGATTTTTAGAAAGTTCTGTGTACCCAAGCACCATCTGTAATCTGACTGAGTAATAGCCATGCGGTTGGGTAACGCGTTTAAAAACAATGCTTCATCAACATTGTCTGCCTGCCTCGTTTGAGGGCATGGGAAAAGAAATTGTGTGTGATTGTTATATGCTGTTCTGTTGTAGTTCACTTATGTGAAATTGCCTTCTCTGATATTTCTAAATAGTCAAAACTTGCTGTGTGATGTGACGATAGTAGCTGAAGACATGGAAATTGCAGCGCACAGAGTTGTGCTAGCCGCCTGCAGCCCCTACTTCCATGCCATGTTTACAGGTACCAAATGTTTCAATACTTATTGTGTTGTAATCAAATCCAACTGTATAAAGCACAAAATTAAATTACTTTTGCTTTTTAGGATCTCATTTAATTTTTAGATAAGCCAATAGGAACATTTGGGTTTCTTAATGAATTTTTATTTTAGTCTAAGGACATACTGGCATCTTACTCTTTGTTAGCATGATGAATGCTTTGAAAAGTCTCCTTTGTTTAGGCAAACTTTTATGTTAAGCAAGGAACAGTAGAGTTGTTACACTGTTTAAGACTCTAGTAATCTCACTTGTCCGAAAGAAGATTAAAATAACTTTCATGTGAATTTTGGAGTAAATTATGTCCTTTAGCAGCTGTGTTCTTCAGATTCAGAGTACTCTAGGCTGTTAGTAGGTACAAAAGCTTTCTGTGGCTTTGGCAACCTATAGCTGGAGTGCATGTTTCAGTATTCTTAGGGTAATTCTCCATGACAGATGTACTCTGCATCACTGCCACAACTTTTCTGTGCGGGCTTGATTCTGCCTCTGCTTGCTCCATGCTGGCCAAGTTACTGCTTTGCTGTTCCAACTGGAATGCTGAGGGCTTGCAAGGCTAATACAGGTTTGTGTTCAAAGGAGCCTCCAGCTGAATTCTCGTGTCGTGGATTTAATTCCGTAATGGTGATAAATCACACTGAAATCATGTGGAATTCGGTGTCAGAGTGAGAATGCTACTAAATGCACGTTAAAAGTAATTTATGAAGTTTTGTCTTTTTCTTCTTAAATCTTGTGCCAGTTTGGTAGTTAATGTTGACTGTTTGAAATTAAAAGAATTCTCTGCAACACACTGCTTCTGACCACCAACTTGGGTGGAGGCAGAAATGTTTACTTTTGGCCTGCCAGTGTACAAGCAAACTGGAGTTTTAATAATTGTAATTGTATGCAACTCGAAGATTGATGAATTTTGAAATACTGTTGTGTCCTGGGGAAGCAGCTGATTATTCTTCATTTTATATGCAAATATTTTGACACAACCAAAGTTGGAAGTGAATTAATTACTAGCAGCAACAGTGCTTTAAGGTTGTGTGTAAAATTAAATATCTATTTCTCTAGTGATTCTTGAAGTTTGCATTTGTTGTTGAGACAAACATTCCAGGTGACTGATACACTATTTCTTAATTTTTACTGCTTTCTTTAAAGTTACAGTGGAAACAGCTGCTTCTACAGATCCTTTTCATCACCTTAGTAACAGAGAAACACAAGGCTCTTAGATTAGTTCTGTATTAAAGATTAGCTATTGTTGACTGTCACACTGAAAATATTCTTTACTCAGAGTATAAATTTTACATTATGCTTTCTGTGGCAGACAAGACATTTTTGTTTGCCCTGAGTGGCCCTTCTGTGGAGAAGTTTGACTTGTTAGGAGTGCCAGCGCAGCAATGTCTGTGGTAGATCTCCAGATGGAATTGCTGAAATCTTGGTTCTTTCCTTGCTTCAGTCCCTTTTAATTTTGTTGGCTTGGTTTATGTTTTTAAATGTTGGTCATCTTTGACCCTCACTGGTGTGGAAGGTGGGAATGCTCACCTGAGTAATGAGTGGGAAGCTTTTAACCCAACATCTGTGGCAATATTTGTGTAGTTAGTGAACCAAGTTGGTGGGAGTTTAAATAGAATTCAGCTGTGGCTTCAAGATTTATCAACAGATTTTATACTACTGTTATAGGCTGCTTTCAGCAGGGCCCAGCTGTGGTGTTGGTGCCTTTCAGTCATTCCCCACAGAAAAAGTCCTGAAGTTCATAATAATTATTTCCATGAACCCTGAAATTTACACTTCTGAGGCGGATTTGTATTCTCATCCAGTACTCTGCAAGTTGAAATAAGTGAGTATGAGCCCTTAACCAGCTACAATCAAATGGAAAAGTGTCTTCCTCCATCCAGAATAAAACAGTGACTGAAAAGACAGTTTAAAAAAAAAAAAAAAGAAAAGGAAAAAAAAAAGAGCACTTTTATGCTTCAGGGTTATTTCTTGACTAGAAATTAGAAACTTATATTTGGACACATGTTTGCAGGTTACTTCCATCTTTCTCTGAGTCATTAGGTACTGACTGCTATGCAGAATGGGGTACAGTATTAACTGAGATCAAACCCTCTGCCTCGGGTTTTTTCTGTTTCCACTTGTTACAATGGTAGAAGTAGCCCTATTAAATAGCGAGAAAGAAAAAGTTACTACCTTTTAAAGTTAGTAACAATTATAAATAGAAGGGAAAAGAAAGATTACACATCTAGAACTATGTTACCAGGAATAATTCTTCCTTCTATATACAGAGAAAGTCCTCAGAAGTATGTATTGTGATCTAAATTAAATGTGCTTAAATCCTTAATTCCTTAACAGGAAAGAATTATAAAACATCAGTGAAGGGACACTTCAGTGGCCCTGGGACCTGACTTGGGACAAGGTTTAATTTTCTCTTCTGCCGAGGCAGCTGTCCTTGGGGAGTTGTGTGCTCTTTTTGCTTCCATTCTCCATTTGCAAAAGTCTATTAAAAAAAAAAAAAAGCCTTTCTTACATTACTTTGTGAGGACCCATACAAGCTTTTTAGATAGCCTTTTAGTAACTTCAACTCGACTAGTCCTCTGCTGCTCCTGCTTGGGAGGTTGGATCAGCTCAGCGCTTTCCTTTCTGTTCACAGTATGCTTTCCTGTCACTAACAACTCTGTGGAGATATGGTAGTGCAACTTCCCAGCCATGAACAGAGTTCCTCATCAGGTTGAATTCTAGACTGAGATTGCCTAGTGAATGAATCTATGGCTTCCTACATATGATCTGTCAAACCAGTCTGGATCACAAGAGAATGGATCTAGAATTGTAGTAAGACGGCATGTCTATTTAGCATGAAAGGTAGAAGCAAGTCTGTGGTTTTTGTTTTGTTTTGTTTTGTATTCTGGGCTTTATTGTTAAACAGAGAAGGTGCCTATCCATGGCTCCAGAAGCCTTGACACAAAATCTGAAAACAAACCTAGTGTGCTTGTGGAATATCAAACTCTACTCTCCGATATACACAATTTTCCCAAAAGACCACCTTCACAGCTGCTTGCATAATAAATAACTTGCAGCATGCATACTCTGAAGATCAATAGATTTAATCTGTGTCAGACTAGAAGTAGAAACTTAGAATACAGGGCCCCGCAGAGAACAAGCTGCAATCATCCTCCTACGGTGTAGCAATATGGTTCAGAAGAGCAGGTAAAAAAATAAAGTTCTATGGAGGCTAGATTTTGCTGGTTTTGATGTGGTTCATCATCATTGCTTTGCAGAATACTAGCAACCTGTGCTGCCATGAAGTAGTAGTATGTTGCTGTCGATGGTCGTCTTCACTTCCTACCACTTAAGGGCTTGGTTTTAAAATGCGACTCCTTACCCTTCAGCCAAAAAAAAAAAAAAAAAAAAAAAGGAAAAAAGCATGAATAACAATAAGTTTCTCAGTGATGATCCCTTGGTATCATTGTTTGGCACCAATTGTGGAGACCACGGGGTAACAAACAATGAAAATGCCTGTGTACTTCATAAGGAAATATCAGCAATGATAAGCATCTTCCAATTCCCTTCTCCATCCTGTCTGCTCCTCTTTGTCTATACATTGAATTTTTTGCCTAATCAATACTCTTATCTCTAGATGTCTAGGGGAAACAAATAAGAATGCATCCAGTATAGAAGGAGGATGTACCCAGAGACTGGGATATACGCTTCCAAAGTCAAAGCTGATTTATCTACCAACATCACTGGTGTAGTTCATGTTTTCTTCTCAGTGCAAGTCAATGCGAAAAGGCTTAAAGGTCTGAAATGACCAGATGTGTGGTTGGTAGTCATGGAGAAGGTTATAATCATTACTTCAAAATGTATCTTTGGGCAATTATTTCAGATATAAACAAAATGTTGCATTTTGAGTAACATCTTTTAGAAGGCGGAAACTATTTTGCAGGCCCTTCTATGAAGATCAGTTGTGGCATATGGCCACTAAGTCAGCCTCCACAAAATGAGATCCAACAAGTTTTCCATTGCTTACAGTTTTATCTTAGCTTGAGTTTTAACTGTTAAAGCACAACTGTAACAGAGGTGAAATTACTAAGAGAGAAATAAGTAGGCAAGCAAAGAAATATGTATGTTAATTTTTCTGTGGGGATATAATTTTTCTTTTTGAAATAAAATTACTTGGAACTGCATTTGGTATGCTCATTCTATGAAGTTAATAAAAGTAGAGTATTTTAGTAGCTTGCTTTGGCAGTAAAATGTTTTGTATACACTTGATGAGTCTTACTTGGGTCTGATAGCAATATTCTCCTGTTACTGTACACTGGAGAAAATAGGTCGCCTGCATTAAAAGTGTTAACCCAGGTAGCATTCACAAGGTGGTAACAACAAAGTCTTGTTTCCTCAGTGGGGAGAGGAAGGAAAGAAATTGAATTATTATTATTATTAAAATTGTTTTATGATCACAGCTGATAATACAAAAAAAGTTCTGCTGCCGTCAGGATCAATTACTATTAAACTTTTACATGTGTGCTGTATTTCTGTCTAATTTACTTGACTCATAAACTGTATTTGTAGGTGAGATGAGTGAAAGCCGAGCAAAGAGAGTTCGAATAAAAGAAGTCGATGGCTGGACTCTAAGGATGCTTATTGATTATATTTACACTGCTGAAATTCAAGTTACTGAAGAAAATGTGCAGGTAAGAGTGAGAATATTTTCTGCAACAAAAGAGATGCAATGTGCAGAATCATTTATTTTGTCAGTGTGGTTCAGCTTTGACATGGGAAATTTCATCTGCAAATTGGAATTTTTTCAGACCTTGTGCTTACAAAGCAAGTAGTCATGCTGTTTAAATTCTGGGTCAAATTCAAAGACTACTGAAGTAAATTAAGAGTCTGAGTTTAATGAGGTTTGTAACCAAACCTTATGTAATACAATAAAATAGATGGTCTACTCTGCCTAAAATTAGTGCTGTCAGCCACCTCTATACTACCCCCCTCTCTGATACTTCAGTGCAATTTAGATAAACAAAGTAGGTTTGCTCCTAAATGTTAAACCATGTTCTCCAATTAGGCTGTTCTGTTTGGTTTAATATATGTTTTTCCCTGCTAGCTTGCAGAATAAATTATTTTCTCCTGCTCAGTCTCTGGACCTTGCAGTGGCCAGTTGTGCAGAAATGTTTAGGTACTGCTGGGTTTTTTTGTTGTTGTTATTGTTTTTTTTTTTAAATCAACCAATATCTAGCATGAAGATTTTGCCCACCCCACACAAACAGAGCTAATCAGTTTTTATAACCAACTGTACCTTAAGCTGAAACTTCAATTAGAATAAAACAAACATAAGCTTAGAAAGCATAGCTTCTTCTCCTTAATGTTTTTCTAACCACAAATCCTGAAGTTGGACAGGCAAGGTCCTTACGCTATCTTTTGGGATTCAGTGCAGATTTTTTAGAAGTTTAAAACTAGTTGTATAGCAGGTGATATATTTAATTATCTTATTTTTCTTCTTACTCCTATGCCCTTGTTTCTGCTTTTGCCCAATGCCAGATTACTAGCAGTTATTTTGCTACCTTTACAGGGGACAAAACCATGTTGCTGTATTTGGCACTGAAAGCTTCTGTTGCGATTGTGTTTTCTGAAATTAATCGTTTTTATCGGCCATTAGGCTGAAATTAATAGCTTTTTATTGGCTGCTGAATCTGATGGGTTCACTACTAGTTTTAGCTATGCTTGATTGAAGGGCTAGAAATGAGACATATTACCAACTTGAAACAAAATAGCCTGTTACTAAACCTTCCATGTCTTAGGTCATACCATAAGTCTTTTAATTTGCAAGATTAATTTATTGTCACCTACTTCTTAAGGAATTGTTTACTTCTAGTCTGATTATGGGTGTACCTAATGAAAAAACTGTCTGAAACTGTTGTATCTTGCCACTCTAGTGGTTGCATAAATCTCTGTATTGCTGTGGAAGACCTTGGTGTCAGAGATTCCCTAATAGACCTCTTCTTGCTTGATCATGCTCGCTCTTCATCCTTAAGGCTGCATATTCTGTCTTGCAGACACACCTTAATGACCTTAATCTTGTACTTTTGATGCATAACACAAGACTGGATTTAACAGGCGGTCTACTGTGTTTTGACTGTAGGTGCTGTCTAGGAGGGTGCATTTTAGCCCATCATTGGCAATACTGACTCTTTTATGTCCATGGGGAGGAGAAGTCAGTGTTATGTTTCTTCCTCATACGAGACTTGTTAAAGGCCAGAAACCTCCAGGTTTAAATCTCTTGAGTCTGATAGGGCTTTCATTTTCACAACTCCAGGTTATCTGTCTGAAGATATATCAGATGATGTTGGGGATGGTAATATAAATAATGTGGCCTGGTGAGTGCTATTACAAGTTTGTGTTTACTTGAGTACTGAGAAGATAGTCAAGTTTTAAGTGGATTTGGATTTATTGCAATATAGTTGCACTTCAATGTTGATACTGAATACACTTGTAATATGACTGGTAATGAATATAAAGCTATTCTTACTTTGTCATTTTCATCCTTTATACATTATTAGTAATAGACAGATACTGCTTATTTGCATCATGGCAGAAACAAACACTGGATAAAAACAAATACACTGATTCAAATCCTTTTTCTTAAGTTTGAATGCCAAGGTAGGAACATTATTACTGTGAATTTCTGGAAACTTAGAAATGTAGCACAGACTGCCAGGCCTTAGTTAAAACTCTATTCTCTGTATAAACATGTTGCATGCTCTTGAGATTAATTCTAGCTCTCAACTTCTTGTCTATGTTACACGAATAAGTGTTGCTAGAAGATATTGTGAGATTTCCCTAACAGTTAAGGACTTATCTTGTAGGAATACAGAACCATGAAAACCTAAGATGCTGTATAATATTCTCTCTAACTTTTTAATATTGGGGCTAATGTGCTCAACTGGAGCTTCAGCTTCTAGGTAACTGGTTATGGTTCTTATTCTGATACCCTTCATGGAATTTCAAGTGCATTATGCTGTCCCTTCAGGTTGTACAAAGCAGGAATTGCTATTGAATTAATTTCTAATACGTGATACAATATTGGTTTGAAAAGGACCTGGGCGCTTCATGTTTAAGTAATGCAGAATTGCTCAGTATTCTTTGGTATTAAAATAGCTACATTATATTTTAATGAAAACTAATTATAAATGAATACTTAATGGTACAGCCAAGCTCAGTGGTCTTTCTCAAGAGGCAAGTAACTACGAGCTTTTTTCATTAGTATCTTGATCTGGATGTGGACAGGAGATTGCTTCCTGACCATACCTTTGCAACTTCTGAGTAAGAGCTGTTCATTTCGGCTTCCAACTCTTGTGTTCTCACTTGTGTGTCTTTGGGCAAGGAGTGGGGAGGTGTAGGAAAGTCAGGTGTAATCAGTGATTGAGGAGAAAAGCATGTTCATTTAGTGCATAAACTATCAAAGCAGGAGGCCCTCAGCACTGGTTGTTATCACTACATTAGTTAAATACAAAAGAACGTTTGTTCTTTTCTTCAGTTCTTGGTTCAGTAGGTCCCCCCTAGCCCCCAGCAGTCAGACAGCTGGTATAGGAACATGATTAATGTTTTTGGTTTTCTTCTGTTTGTCCTTCATTTAAAAGGAGCTATTTTATCATTAATCTGTAATGGCACTCATTTTGTGTAATGCTGTACCAGTGTTTCTGTCATATTTACATATTATGTCACGTTTTCCTATGTTCTCAACTCTCTGCTCTTCCTTTCTTTTTTCCTTTTTTTTTTTTTTTCAGAAATGAAATGAAATGTCAAGACTTAAAGCACTAGCACATTTTTCGTGTTTTAAGGAGGAAACATCAAAGTTAATGATTTCAGAAGGCAAATAGCTTCCTTGCACATCATTTTTTTTCAATTTCCATATAAGTATTAACTACACTTAGTGCACAATGTGGGAGAGTTGGTTACTATAAGAAGCTCATGCGTGAGTAACTCTCCCACACTATGCCTGTGCATTTCAGCACGTATTTAGTCAGCCTTATACTTAGGGCCTCTACTGAGCACAAATACATCAGAGAAGAAGTTCCCACAGTTATTCACGGGCTGTGGATTTGTTGCAGGCTTTAGAGGTCAGCCTGATACAGGTTGAGTGGGATGTAATTGGGGTAAACATGGGTTAAAGTTGGTTGTGTTCCTTTCTAGTTCCACGCTACAGTTCTCTTTTCCTGTAGTTGTGCTGATACAACTGTTTGCTGGACTGTATTATAAACCAGATCACTGAACTTATATTTAAAAAAAACCAAACCAACAACACAACCTAAACACTTCTTTCACTCCCCTTTTCCTCCTTCCCCCTTTTCATCTCCCTGGCACTTTTTTTTTTTCTTTGAGTTATTCTTAACTTGGATCACTTCAAGGATCTGGTTTATAACATGGCCCTGTCAGCTGTTGTGTTCACACAATATTGTGAGTTCAGGTATTGTAGTGTGGGAACATACACCTGTGTTGGGAGTGGACATTTCCCTGCTACCTGGAGGAAATATTACATGTAACTTCACTTTGGACATACTAATAGGCATGCTATCTTGCTTTTGAATGAGAAGTGTGCACAAGAGATAGCAGAAGACAATCTCAAATAATGGTATTTTTACAAAGTTCTATTCTGGCATATTTTTCCCTTTAAAGAGTTTTGTTAGGTAAAGCCAACACAAAGTCCAAAGTCCTGAACAGGATCCTTTTTAATATGCATAATTTTTTGTGTTCATTTTCTGAAATTATTCAAGAACAATGTTTACATTGTAATAAGCATATTATAAACACATGAACAGACAATATGTATGCATCTTACCTTTGTAACTCTTACTGTTCACACAGATTTCCATCTCAAGTATGACAGGCACACTTCTATTTGTATGTTGCCATGGGACATGGGCATAAGAGTTGACAGCTCATTTGATTTGAGGTGCTGTCAAAACAAGGTCTGAAAAAGCAGCTGATTTCCCTAAGAAATGCTCAGAAGGGAAGATGTGTATTGTCTGAGCTTTTCACTAAGGCAGTCATTCTACAGTACCGTATTTGGTAACATGGGCTTTGACTATTCGTGCTGCACCTCATCACCTGTAAGGTCTACTGGTTGAACAGCTTTGCAGGGTTGTTGAATCCTGAAAAGTCCTCTAGCTTGAAAATAAACATATACCCCACACCAAAACCCAGAGAAGTCCTACAGCTTATGAAAATGGATGTGTGCTTTCCAAGATGGTCAGCTTCTGAATTTTGTTTGTGGCATGACCCACAAATAGTTGGATAGACAGGACTGAGAGTATGTTAAAGAAGCACAAAGGAAGAAGGAATGGGAGGTTCCAGGGAATGCCATGGAAGAGAATTGCTTTTGAACTCAGTAAAGTGAAACAGTGACTGAATGTATCCAGTCTTGGCAGAACATATTTAATCTCAGTAGAAACTTTATAACAATCCTTAGGTGGTTTGTTGCAGTTGCTTTAATATCTTTTTCTAGTTAAAACTATAGTATCTGACTTAAATCATCTTTGGCGTGTACTACATCAGTTTCTCATACTTCCTTCGGCTGTCTTGTAAAGCAGCTTGTTGCTAGTTTTGCTCTAACAGACTTATGTATTGAAAGACTGTTCTCCTTCATATATTTTTTTTTCTTTAGACTAAACATAAACTTTTCTTTGAAGGCAATGCTTTCTAACTCTTTTACCATTACTCTTTCTCTTCTAGACTCTTTCCATTTCACATATATCTACATTTTTAACATACAATGGCCAAAATTGGACCTAGTAGTCCATTGAGGCCTTGTTAATGTAGACTAGAGTGAAATTATCTTGTGTGTAAAATACAGGGTCTGTTTCTTTATGTCATGGGGTGGGATCTCTTTTCCAGTAAGATGACACTGATTCTAGCAGTCACTTTCTCTATATGCCAGTGGCGAGAGAGAGAATGAGAACATTAAAGTGGTCATCATGCAGTGGGAGATAGAACTTGTAGCTACCTCTTAATTTTGGTAAATTCCAATTTGAGTGATTTGTTGTTGTAATTATTTATGCTTATTAGTGTAATACTTCCAATAAACTAAAACCAGAACTAGCAGAAGTCGTTGTCTGGTTTATAGTAGTAGAGTGTCTTTCAATAAATTTAGTGGCCAAGACCCCAGTTCCCCACTGGTAACTGTCTGTTATGAAGAGACGCCAATTTGCAAGTCTGTTTTCAGAGTACAGCCATATATTAAAACTGGTTTCAATCATAAATATAAAAAAGTTATTTTCATTTTGGAGAAATATGTAATTGTATTTTTAAACTCAGCAAGAACAGATAAGAGTGGCCTACTGAAATCTAGTAAACTTACATCTGATTTGGGGGTAGGAGGACAGGGGAGGAGAAGATAGATGTGTACAAGTAATTTTTAAAAGTGCTTGAAAGAAACGTGTAAAATATCTTTTGAAGACACCATTAAACAGAATAGAATGTAGAAAAATGAATACTCCAGACTTGTTTCTGTTGAGGAGGACAAAAAACTACTGAGTAGTAAATGTTAGTTCCAATAACAGGTAGTAAAAATATGTGCCATCATTAATACAAGGCCCATGTAAACATAGGGTCTACTTTTACCATGCCTAATCTTTACTGGATACTAATTTAAAGGCAAAAATAAAATTCTGTGCAGCATGTAACATTTCTTATTTGTTCTTCTGCTGAGCACTAGGATAAGCTCAGATCAAAATATTCAGAGTAGATTGTTGCATTATATTTTGGAGTGGTCTGCATATGGTACATCTATGCAGCTTTATGTCGGTGGGACATGAAATAACATATTTAGGAGCTAACTTTTTTAATGAAACTGTTGTATTAGCAGAGCATCAGATTTGGTAATGAAGCTGTTTTCCTCATGCCCGTGTTGCATGGTTTCAGATTCCCTCCTTCAGTACCCTTTCCACTATGAATGGGGTGCACCAGTTTACAGGAGTTTAATTAAAAATTAAGTTTAATAACTGGTAATTCATCATGGAATTAACAGTTTAACAACTTCTACTGAACAACAGCAGCTTTTTCTGTGTGCTTTTATCTTGAAGAACGTATAAAATTACTTGGTATAAGCCAGTTTGTAAGACTTATCAATTTACTTGGTATTTGCCACAATACCAAGTGGTATTGGTATTTGAGCATTTACAGGATCAAATTATTATATCTTAAATTCCAGTAATCTTCAGAACCATATTGTCTTTGTATCTGAGCTGAGAGTCAAAATACCGCCAGGAATATTTTGATGCTTGTCAGACTTTATCCTCAAAATAAATGTTTTGTGTATATGAACTGGTGACTACACTAAGTCTTTATGAGTTAGCAACACCGTGATGTGAAGAGAGCATAAAGCATGTTTTCTGAAGCAGTTTCCAAGTTAAGTATCTATACCTAATGTTTTCCAAAAGTGTTCACAGCCTACCAATAAATTATACCTTAGAACACTGAAGAGCATCTCTCATCCCTTGTTGGATCAACAGATGTCCCTTACCCGTCAAAGGGGTATATTCTGTTTTCTTTATGAACATACAGAATTTTCTGGTTTAAATGGGGTAGACTCTTTCTTTTTAGAACCAAGAGCTGACTGTTCTTTACAAATGTATGATTGGGCATTGTAAGAGGAGAGAGTTTGTTTCAGTATTTGAACATGCATTCTATGTCCTGGAAGTATGCCTACTGTGTAAGTGGGTGGGAGAGATAAAAGAAATATTTATTCAACTGAACTGAATGCTGTGAAACTTTCCCTGAATCTTATCATACAGTAGGTTGTTTTAAATATAACATTATATATGTATATATACATTTTATATATATAACTCCTTTGAGACAAAGTAATGCTGAAATTGCTTCCACAGGAACTTGGCTGTTGGGGGGGGACATTTTTGGTAGTCGGGGAAGGGCTACCCTGTGACAAGCTTCGAAAAAGCTCCTCTGGCTCCAAGGCTTACCCTTGGAGCAAATTGGCTGAGCCAATTTCCAATAGAGAAATGCCTCTGTGAATCCATATTTGTGAGGGAAGGACTGTCTTAAAAGGAGGAAGATGGAGAGAACCTGGAGGAGAGGCCATTGACCTGAACAAAGACAGTCATTGGCCTAAACAAAGAGAGCTTCGTGTCCAGGAGGGAGGAGAAGGGGGGGAGGGACAGAGAACCTCAGACACCCAGTTCAACCACATGGAGTAGGAGAAGGCAAAGGAGGTCCCTGCAGCCCATGGAGGTTGAATGACGGAGCAGATACCCACATGTAGGCCATGGAGGACTCCACGCTGGAGCAGAAGAGCTGAGCCCAAGGGCAGGTGTGACTGAAATTGAGACCCCGGAGTTGCTGAACGCCAGAGTGGGGGTAGATCTCCAGAGCTGAGGGGTGAGGAGGTGTGATGGACTGGAGACCAATCTGCAGCCCATGGACGTCCCCATGCTGGAGCCAGGAGCTGTGCTCGAATTGATCTGTGACTCCATGGGAAGCCCATGTTGGAACACTTTGTTCCTGGACTTTCATGCTGGGAAGAGCGACAATGGTGAACTGACTGAAACTCCCATTCCCTGTCCCCTGTGCAGGGAGAAGGTAGAGAAATCGGGAGCAAAGAGATATGAGCCTGGGAAGAAGGGAGGGGTGGGGGAAAGGGGTCTTAAGATATGGTTGTTATGTCTCACTGTGCTACTCAAATGATTGGTAACAAATTACATTGATTTTTCTTCCCAAGTTGAGTCTGTTTTGCCTGTGACCATAACTGGTGGGTGAGCCATCCCTGCCCTCATTCTAATCCATGCCCCTTTTATTGTGATTCCCTTCCCATCTCACAGTGAGTGCAGGACTGCATGGTCCTACCTGTGGGTTAAACCACCACACTGTGAAAAAAAAAATGCTACACTTGATTTAGGAATCTAAAAAGGATAGGAAAGGAGTAAGTTTGATCTTGAAGCATTTGCAGATGTGCCTCACTAGCCACTGCTTCTTTAAGGACTTTTTGGTTATCGAAAAAAGTGAAAAAAATTAATTGAAAGTATGTTTTGAAAAGCAGGGGTGCTAGGTAGTCTGGATCCTGCATGTCACCAAGAGACCAACAGATAATTAATATAGATCCAGTACCTCCCCAGTTGTGCATTTTACTGAAATGCAGGGCTCCTCAAGAAGAATTAACAGCAATCACTGAATGGTTTTCAAATAGGCTATTTTATATGCTAAGGAGTGCAGTTTGGTGATGTCGATATGGGTAATGATAGCAATTTTCCTGGCCAGAAGCAGTCACAATCTTCTAGCAGATGCAGGTAACTTAATAAAGCTATTACTGCTGTACCACAGGTTAGATTTAGCATCCCTTAGGTTTGCAGGCTGGTTGTTGATAAAGACCTTTTGTTTACTTTTATTTGCCTCTGCTTACTGACCAAAATTGCCTGGTGACAAAATTTTAAAATTATTCTTCAGAGGATATCTGTACTTCCCACTGAAGTCTTTGCTATGTTATTTATTAATTGAATACAAGTTTTGAGTTCCTAGATTTATGTTTTAAGCCTGTAGGTTCCCCCCTCCCACCCAGTTCTTTGTACAGCTATTCTCTTGCATCTCTTCAGTGCCTGGACAGCCACTTCTTACAACTTTTTCATCTTGGTTTAGCTTCCAAAGTATTTCTAGCAAAACGTGGCTGCTTGCATGCTTGGTGCTGGAGACAGAATCTTGGGCCATATGAGTATCCTTCTAAGCTGTGTTTTTGCTAAACTCTGCATGCTTCTAAAGAGAAGTGAAGTTAGGTTAGATAATACTAAGATAATACTAACACTATTAAATATAATAGTGATCTTTTTTTTTTTTTTTTTTTTTTTCCTTCTAGAGAACACTTGTTTGGAGTAAAAGAGTTTTAATTTGTTTCTCTTACTGCCCCTAAAAAAGGAGCAGTATTGCACTGATTTCTCTGTCAGTAGCTGCAGTATTTTTTTTTTTTTAATTAAAATAGCTCTGGGTTTACATTAAAGTTTATAAATGCCATTGACATCATCTTTTGAGCTGAAATATGTGAATTTGTATTTCCTGTGACTTAAATTTAACTTGCGAAAAACTCTCAGCAGGATGCCCTGGTACAGCACGTAGTTTTTTAGACAAACTGTTAGGCATTTCATTTTTCATTAAAACTCCACAGCTATCTTTCAAGCTGTTCATAGAGTTTTATTTTTGTGAGATGATACTGAACTCTGATACCCAAATAATCTCCTGTAAGCTTCATATTTTGGACAGATTTGGCTGATGGCAGTTGATACAGTTGCTCAAAAATGGATTTTCTCTCCATATAATGTTAAGTAACGTGAAATGTTAAATTATCATACTGCTTAATTTTTCAGTGCCATTCAAACAAAAATGGTCTTTGCACTGTTTTCTGATGCCTCAGATGAGCACAAATGAAATCTTGTTTTGATCTGTTAAGACTTGGTAATCATCTTGCATGCCAAAATATCTTGTCATACCTGTCCCTGCAGCAGGTACATGTGTCTGAAAATTTGGTTTTTAGCTGAAGGGCCAAGTGTTAAACCATATATCTGGGCATTTTTATTACTCCTATGAGTTTCTGTAGGTAGAGGATAATTTGTCAAGATATGACTTTTACAAATGAGGTACAGGTACATCATTTCTCATCAGTTAAAAGCAAGTTATGCAGTGACAGATTAAATTGTCAGCTGCATTAATTTTTAGATGAAATACAGGTGTCAAAAATGAGTAATTAACACTGTTGTTTGTAACTCCCGCTTTAAGTATTGGACTATGCATTTAGAATCAGGACTAAAATTCAGGAATGCCAATACAAAATGTTTCTCCTCTGTCTTAAGAGCACCAAAGCATTTGAAGACTACGTGGTGCATCCCAGCAGGCAGAGCCGTGCAGCTCTACTAGTGATTCTCTTCCCTGGGGTTCACAGTTTGTGCCTTTGTGAGAATGCTTTAGGAAGAGGGGAAGGAGAGAGGTTGAAAGCCAGCTATATATGTAGAGGTCTTAGGGACAGAGGGTATCTTAACTGATGCTTTCAACTTTAATTGAGGAGATAGCTTTAGTGTTCCTATAATTATGTTCTATGTGATAATTCTTGTAAAAATGTTTGCAGGTAGACAGCTCCCCCCCCACACACCCCGTAAAGATATGAGTAAAGTGCTAATTATTGAACTCTGAGGTGACACATTTCAATCCTTCTCGGTTATGAGGGAATTAAAATGTTTGTCATGATCTTCAACTCCTTTGTTTTCCACATTTTCCACCAGTGGGTGTTTGCTGGACTTGGCTTGATTTTGAAACCTAGAAACCTTTCTTATGCTGTCCACCATCACACTTCAGCTTAGCATCACTTTTTCTGCTGCCTTCTTGGAGACCTAGAACCTTCTGTCCATCAGCTTTTCTTTTTTTTTTTTTTTTTCCATTTGCAAGTAGGTTTCAAGCAACTGAAATCATTCTTGAAAGCATATTTCTTTAAAAAAAGTGTTTTATGTAATAGAGCTATTGAGTGTCAAAAGCTACCAGTGGTTAGTGATCTTATTTCCCTGATACGGATGTTATTGAAGGTTTAGGAGGAGATTGAGTTCGTTATTGGATCATCTTATCGAGCAAGCTTATGAACAAGCTTTTGGTCTTTCTGCTCATCATAGCTACTAAATTCTGGAAGTTCTTGCAAATTCTGAAGTCAGTCCAGAGTCATTCAACTTAAAATGTGTTCTAAAACTGGCTCATTGTAATGACTTCATGATTAAAATGGAATTAAAAGAATCAGTTAGTCCTGATGTATGTTGAAACCACTCTTTATATGGTAATCCAAACTTTGACTTCTATTATTTTATGCCAACACAGTTTTAATAATATTAATATTATTATCTCTCTGCTGACACTGCAGAGAGGTACTAAAATCCAAACTGAGATGAGTTTCATTACAAACCCTACTCATAGAAACATGTTTAAGTCTTATTGGGCAAGAATTTAGTGTTGGACTAAATAGCCTTATAGTGTACTGTTTGTGTGCAGAAAGAGTACCGGTAGAGTAACACTGTGTTTTGCTATTGTACATATTTTATACATTAGGCCTCAAGCAACCATCTGGTTACCTTTTTTGACTTATTTTTTGTATTTGTGACAACAGCTTTGGGGATTTTAATAATGTGAGGACACAACTAAAATGTGGCTTAGCTGGAGGAGAGACAGTGGCACACTTCTTGAATTTATATGCATTGTAAGACACGTCAAGCAACAGTAAATGATCTAATTTTTCCAGTTAAATAATTGTACTATGCATTCTCTTCATTTGCTTATACATGCCTGCCTGTCAGGAGAGCCAGTGTAGGAGGGAAGGGAAAAGAGGAGTGTGATCTTTCTACAGGCATATTTTATTACCAATACAAGCTTCATTAATTTTCACTTTAAATGAGTAAGCTTCGCATAAAAAAAGCTGCTGACCAAAATATTAAGCAAATGACTTTGTAGAGAAACTTTGCTCTCTGACAGTTTTTAAATGCTATTGAGTAGTATGTATTTTTTTCTGCATTTTTTTTTCCCATAGCATATTTTCCATTACTTTAGCTATTTTGTATGTGCAAAGTAGAAACTGCCTGGTTTTTGGGGCACGATGTTATTATGTGCACTGCAGAATAGATGTGGTTACTGTATTGTCACTCCCCTTTCTATGTTTGTTTTTCTTAAGACTGGGAAACTGGGGGTTTTGATTTGATTGAAGGTATATTCCAGAGCCTCACACCTAGCTGATAGATATTTGGTGCCCTTCTAAAAAAATTCCTCTTCTAATTTGGCTTATTTGGTGATATGTGACAGAAGGAATCACCCTGTGTGCTTAACATGGAATGGAGTTGCTGAATCTGGCAGCATGGTAATGGCAAAGCAGCTGCAACGCTGTGTCCCCAAGCTCCAGCTGGTAGAGAGATTAGGTAGGTACATAATCAGGTATATACAGCACATGTACACACCGCCAACCACAGATCAATGCAGACAGAAACACTCAGCTGTAGTCTAAATTCTGTCTTGAGTTGGGCTGTCTTCCTAAAATGTCTCTTGGACAAGTCTGTTCTACACCTTCTTTTTCATTGTGGTGCTAGACCTAGAGCAGACCTTCCCAAATTATGTTTTAAGCCAAGCTGAGTAAATACAATTCATACTTCTCCATTTAGGGACAACGTTCCTCACTATTCTCTCACCTTGGTTATAGATGATGGGGTGAAGTTCCAGGAGATGGAACTGTAGCTTTGATTAACACAGAGAGAAAAGTGATGGCAGGACCATCAGAACCAGGAGAAGCAGGTGTTGCACAGATACAACTACTACTGTTTCCTGAGGTATTCACATTTTTACATTCCTGCTTTTTACTTTTCTGAAGATGCTTTGCTGCTATTTCTGTCTATCCTCCAAGTGATGCTTTATTCACATTTTGCTGGCATTTTCCAGCCAATGACTCTTTTTATAACATCTTTTTTTGCTATGGTCTTGCTGAATAGGAGCTCTCAGAACTTTGTTCATGGAGAAAATTGGGTAGGCAGAAGGGTAGGAACCTTGTGAGAATGAAAATACCTGAATGGAAATTTGAGCTGTTGTACTCCAGCTTGTAGTTGCTAAAAAGAAATATGTAAGGGAGAAACAGAACCAAGAATGAGCACAAGAGAGAAAGATGAATATAAAATGTGGATCAGAATGTATGAGGAATTAATTAAAATTGGCCTGTGGCTGTAAAAGACTGTCTTGGACTATCAGATGCCAGTTTGTGTGGGAGGCAGAGTGTCTTGAACTTCTTCTGGAGAGAAACTAAGGTCTTATCTTATAGACTGAATCACAGATTTTCCCTATCTTAAAGTCTTTGTCCCTTCAAAAGATGTTTTGAAGGGGGGTAATACCCACTGGTTTCTGCTTATTTGGAAGAGAGACTTCTAGGCAAAGGTGGTGAAGAGGCTTGTAGCTTGGCTGTGTCCGCATGGTCTAAGCAAGAGCCAAAGAATGAATCAAACTTATGGAGGAGGTGATGGGGTGAGACAGAAGTGAGGTTGAGGCAGGAGTATGTTATAGAAGAGATACTTATCTGTAATCTTGTACTTCAGAAGCATGTGATTCTGATTGCTGTGGGAGGTGACTGGGAAGTCACTGAGGGGTTTAAACAGGCATGTTTAATTGAAATCATAAAAAGAATAAAACACTTTTACTCAGCACTGCAGCTCTAAATATAACAGCTGTTCATTTCCTGCATGTTGTTTTTTTAATGAGTGATTTAGGAGGGCATGTAGGCTGCCAGAGCCACGCATGAGCAAGGTGCCAAAAACTAATTAAGGTAGAAAGTCCCACTTACGCCAACGGACTGTGAAGGTGCACACTCTTACAGATCGAGGACAGGATTAGAGAAGGGGTCAAAAGATGAGGCACTGAAGCAAATGAATATCAGATCACTAGGGCAAAAGAATTTAATAGACATATATGTAAAAAATAATCCTTGCATACCCACAGAGAAGAAACTTTCAAAGTGAGGTGGCTGAGACTGTATAAAAATGTTATATTCTCTAGCTGGCTGTTCCTTGCAGTTTCAGCTCAAAATTTAGTAAGTCAGTACAATGTCACTAGTGATCCTTAGCATTAGAGAGACTGTCAAGGATTATTTTTTGTTGTTGTTAGCGTCAGGTAACATGTGGGAAGTTCAAACTTCCCGTATATTTTAGAATTCTACTTATAAGTTGTGCGTAGCTTATAAAAACCTCCTGTAATTCTTTGAGTGGTTCAGAAATAACCATATCAAAGGCTTTTGAAAGTCAAGTTAGTTATAGTCCCTCCTAAACTGTCACATGATGAGCAATAAATAGATCAAAAATCCCTAGGGAGCACAGGAGCAAATAGGAATAAATAGCTGGTTTTCACTGTATCAAAATGGTTGTAATGTGTCACAAGCTTCCAAAGAAGGATAGATTTTCTTTAGTTTTGAAAGATAGGTAGCAAAAGATGTAGATGATAAAGTGGTTTAAGGTTTTTTTTCAAGACCAGACAAACCCAGAAAATTTCACTGTTTTCTAGCTAAGCTACATGTTGGGCTAGCATAATTGCAGACCAAATTTAATGTTGGAAAGTGTAAAGTTATGCATGAAAAGAAAAAACTGACTTACTCCTACATATTGCTATGTTTTATATTAACAACTTTTCCTAGGATAGAATAACATACTGTAGTCACCTTAGAAAACTTCTGCTCATTAGGAAATAGTGGCTTGAAAAAGAAGTGTAAAAAATGGCACAGCAGTATCTGTATGTCACTGTATAAATCTGTGTTCTTGCCTAGATGGTCTAAAATGTGACAGGAATAGCACACTTTGGGGAAAGGCTTAAAGCTGTTACAGGCATGGAAAAGCTATCATTTAAGAGGGGGAGAGAATTCAGGCCTTTTTTAGATTGACTGTGAGATGACTGAACAAGGACTCTATTTTTCCTCCAATATCTATTTGTTTCAAAGACTCCACATACCCTTTTTAAGGGTCAAAGAGCAAGTTGTGTGCTTACACTGAAAGATAATAAGCTTTTCTTTAGGATACCTAAGGAGAGGAATGCACAAAAACATACATGTGCATACATATCATTGTTGTTGTTATGTTTGAACAGTGGATGCCTAGTGAACAGAGCCTGTTGCTGCAAAATGCCTGAGAGGAGCTGCGTAGAATGCAGAAGGGGAGCAGTGTGCTTTTCTAGCTGTTGGTTTGGAAGTGATTACCTATGAACAAACCTTGGATTACCATTAGATAGACTGTACCTCAAAGCAAGTATTTTCTGCTTGCAAGGTTTACCCCCTGGTTAGGTAGAGCATATGGGGTCCAGGTCTGGGTTGGGTTCACCTGTTCTACTTTCCTCCATCCTAGATTTCCTCTTCCTCTTTTCCTTGGAAGTAAGGAAGACAGAGGAAGCGATGGTGCTGATGGAAGCAGAGCAGTGCTGTGAAGCTTCATTTCAGTAAATACTGGATTGAACCACATATTGGGGAGGGGAGGAGGATGTAACAGATTCTGTCTCGAGCCAGCTGCCAAACTTACTGTGGCTGAGTGTATGGAGGAGGTCCCTGGCTGATTGCAGTAGAGCTAGAAAAAAACAGGTGTAAAAAGGGCAAATTTTTTGCCATTTCTTCCTCTTTATCTTTCACCCCTCTCATACTCTTTAAAGAAGCCTGCATCCCTGACCCACCAGCCTGAACCATAGCCACCACCACAATTTTTTACTGTCCCCTTTCAAACCTGGAAGACCAAGTTCTTGTCCTGTTGCAGCCCTTACATTTATTTGTCTGCGAAGCACTGGACACTGACAGTTCTTCTCAAGTTAAATTTGGTTTTAACTATCTAGAAATGCTGTTCTAAAAGCGAAGATGTATCCTTGTGCTTCAACAGCAAGCTATTCCTTACATTTCAAGGAAATGTTCTCTCTTGTGGCTGATTTACTCCAGACTATGAGGTTTCATGCACCTTTCTCTGATAGTGCATGAAGATGGATGTTCCTAGACTACCTGAAATGAAAAGGCAATTGCTTTGGTGTAATATATAGTTATCCTTGTATTTTAATTATTAACATGATTTAGGGTTGGTCTCGGAACTGATTGGAAGTGCTTGGCTTCTACACCAGAAGGGTGCTGGCCTTCTAAAAATAGGGTGGGAAGAGCATGCAAATTGAAGAGCATGCAGAGGGAAACTGAGAATTTTTTTTTTTTTTTGTGCACTTGACTACAGAGGGAAGCATTGCATTTTCTTTTTAGAAGGCAGGGATTTTACCTGGTATTTGAACATATATTTAGCTAAAAAAAGTAAAGTTCTAGGCCAGCCTGGAAAGTATTTTTAACTATTTGTTTTATGGGCCAGCTAGGATTAGGATTCTGTTGTGAGAGGTATTAGAGCAACAGGCTAAGTGTGGTGTGGCCTAAAAGAGTTTTCAGACTTGAATAGCTTCCTAAAAAATAAAAAAAGTGTGTGTGAGGGGGGAACAGAAGGAAACAGAGAAACTGTGACCCATGAGTAGGTCAGAAGTAATCAGGACTGCGATCACAAGTTTTCTAATTCTAAAAACCTGGTGCATTCATCCTGCCTCACTAGGATGTGGTTGCCCTTTAACTAGACATTAATGAATAAGAACTTTTGTACGTAAACTGCCTTCTCAGACTGAACAGCTTGTGCAACTTTTCAGAGTCTGTGATCTTTAAGATCATTGTGCTGCTAGGTGATTTAGAGACTCTTCTCTGTCAAGTTGGATGAAAGCAACTGCTCTTGTCTCAGCTATGACCTTTACCGTAGGCATCCATGTATCTGTTTCTTTGTATGACCATAAAGGTACCTGTAGCAAAACCTGAAAGACAGCCCTTGCCAACTTAAAGCACAGAGGTCATTTGCTCATTTTTAAAGCATTCTATGCAAATGAAAGCATGTGTACCTGTCTATCTCCCTGTAAAATTCAAGGTGCTTATTATAAGTAAATTAAGCCACTTAAAGGAGAGACTGCATGCTTGACCTCTCTCACTTGGAAGCAGGCTCAGCAGTACGTTGCTACCCATAAGATTAAATTTCTGGAAGCTGAATAAAGGCTGTCTTGAAAATGTTTCTGTTTTCTGGATATTGGTCATGCTTTAAATCATGAAATGTATACATTAAAAGTTCATCTGAAAAAAAAGTCAAATGAGAGACTAGAGATGCTGTTTGCTTTGGGAATTCTGTCCATACATACCTGATTTTCATAAGCACATAGTCTAGATTAAAGTGATGATGAAATTTGTCATTAAGCCTAATGTTTTTATATTTTTTGTTTGTTTTTTGAGGAAGTATTCCCTGTGACTTTTCTAGGAGAATATAAATATGGTCTTTGTAGGATACTGAGTGATAAGTAAGTAAAAGATTATCTCAACAAAATAAAAAACCAGAACTGTAATGCTAAAAGCTCAGAATAATCAAATGTCTTTTGAGTCCACTGAAGGGCCATTTATTGCACATTCAGTGTTAACCATGACATGATTTTTGTATTGAGCACTATCTACACAAACCATTTCTACTTTATGCTATTTCTGTTGTCCTTAGTTTCTGGTTTTGTATAAAACCTGGTAGTACGGATGCATCTCCTGTACCAGAGAATGGGATAATAGAGAAAGCAGAGGTTCATAGTCTACTATACCAGTTATGCTACTATTTCCAGCACAGGCTTTAGGGTTTTGCAAATGGTGTTTGAATCCTTCTAAGATTGCCAGCAGATATGCAGTCATACTAGGAGAACAAGCCTTGTTTGTTACAAGTCAGTCTGTAATGTAGAAAAAAAACCCCAACAAAGTGACAAAGAATTCTTTCCCCAGTGCCCTCCCCCTCAGTCCCTCCAAAGGGAGGGAAGCATAGCACATGAATATTTTTATTCTTTTGTCAGCCTTTTATGTCCTTAGTTTTAGATAATATTTTAAAAATGCTTCTATCATTGTATTCTTTGCTGTAACTAAACTCAATGTATCTGTCAGTGGGGACTGTGACTGAAGATGGTCTGGTACTGAAGGTGAGAGATGTCATGGGTAAATCCTATAGCTGATACAGTGATTCTTTATGTGAGTCAGCCTTCACAGAAAGACTGAAGACCACATAGTGTGAGTTATGTTATTCTGCCTACTTAATTTTTTCAGCTTCTTTTAATCCTTCAGCAGGGGAGTTTTGTATATTATTTGACTGGCTAGCACTTCAGCTCCCATAGTTAAAGAATAAATCATCCAGTTTCTGAATGACAAAGTATCAGCAGCAAGTGACTTTGTTCAGACTCTAGAAAGTTGTCTTTAAATTATCTTGTCCCTAATAAAATATGAAGGTATATTTATGCAGCTGTATAGTCTTATAATCTGATTTACAGTATGATGAAGGATTCTGAGCTTTCATTTTAGATTACTTACTGTACATATACTTAAATTCAGTGGCCAAACTTCAAATCAAAAGCTATTTCTGTTAAATCAAAATGTCTACAGTTTTTTTGAATATGAATATTAGGGATTGGAAGGGACCTCGAAAGATCATCCAGTCCAATCCCCCTGCCGGAGCAGGAACACCTGGATGAGTTCACACGGGAAGGCATCCAGGCGAGTCTTGAATGTCTCTAGAGAAGGAGACTCCACAACCTCCCTGGGCAGTTCCAGTGCTCTGTTACCCTCACCGTAAAGAAGTTCCTTCTCAAATTTAAGCAGAACCTCCTGTGTTCCAGCTTACACCCATTGCCCCTTGTCCTATCATTGGACATCACTGTGAAGAGCCTGGCCCCATCCCCCTGACACTCACCCTTCAAATATTTATAAACATTAATAAGGTCCCCCCTCAGCCTCCTCTTCTCCAAGCTAAAGAGGCCCAGCTCCCTCAGCCTTTCCTCATAAGGGAGATGTTCCACTCCCTTAATCATTTTGGTGGCTCTGTGCTGAACTCTCTCAAGCAGCTCCCTGTCCTTCTTGAACTGTGGGGCCCAGAACTGGACACAATATTCCAGATGCGGCCTCACCAGGGCAGAGTAGAGGGGAAGAACCACCTCTCTCGACCTACTAACCACACTCCTTCTAATGCACCCCAGGATGCCATTGGCCTTCCTGGCCACAAGGGCACAGTGCTGGCTCATGGTCATCCTGCTGTCCACCAGGAGTCCCAGACACCTTTCCCCTACACTGCTCTCTAGGAGATCATTTCCCAACCTATACTGGAGCCTGGGGTTGTTCCTGCCCAGGTGCAACCCCCCACACTTGCCCTTATTATATTTCATCAAGTTTTTCCTTGCCCAGCTCTCCAGCCTGTCCAGGTCTCTCTGGATGGCAGCACAGCCTGCTGTCATGTCAGCCACTCCTCCCAGCTTTGTGTCATCAGCAAACTTGCTGACAGTGCCCTCTGTTCCCTCATCCAGGTTGTTGATGAATATATTGAATAGTACTGGTCCCAGTACCAACCCCTGAGGGACTCCACTAGACACAGGTCTCCAACTAGACTCTGCCCCATTGACCACCACTCTCTGGCTTCTTCCCACCGGCCAGTTCACAGTCCATCTCACTACCTGATCATCTAATCCACACTTCCTCAATGTGGCAGCGAGGATGCTGTGGGAGACCGTGTCAAATGCTTTGCTGAAATCAAGATAGACCACCAAGAAAAAGCTAAAATTCTAACTAAAATTATTTTAGGTTCAAGAGTGTTTCACTTCAAGTGAGACAATGTTTCAGTTCTATTTGCAGTATCTTTTAGCAGAAGAAGAGGATATAAAAGGCTAAGCTCATGACTGTTAACAAAAATAACTATCAGAACAGAAAATCAATCTCTTGTGTGGAGGCTTAAGCCAAATGTTCTGTTATGTGGCGGTTACGGCATTGTTCTGGTAGAGAAGATGTAGGATAAATTCTCAAGCAAAACAAGACTGCATGGTTCTCCCTTGTAGACCAGATAGACACCATTAATTATAGTGTATTACTTAATTAAAGTGACCCTTCTGTTACTTCGTTTGCTTTGTGCATCTTGTTTCTGCACTTTAGCAACCCCTAACTACATCCAAAAACTTCCACACCCACACCCTTCAAAAAAACCCAAGAAAACAACAAAATAACCATCTCCACACTAAATGTTTTAACTAATAGTTAGTTATTAATTCAGATTAATCTTCTAAAGTGGTATCTCTTCAGAAGCCATTTTTGTAGCAAATCAGTTGCTTCCTATAAATTGCATGTCACTGTAACTGAAGTGGACTCTTAAGTACAGATGATGCTGGTTAAAAAGAAGGTATGCAAGACAGTTACATTTTACTACTTATACTACTTACACTCCATTTTAATCTGCCACGCTGCTTTCCAAGTTGGGACCTGCTTAGTATTTTGTAGATTGCGCCAGTCATTCAAAATATTACATTATTGTGACCATCTGTGGAACTTGACGGTGCATGGGACCTGATGAGATTCATCCACGAGTCTTGAGAGAACTGGTGGATGAAGTTGCCAAGCCACTATCCATCATATTTGAGAAGTCATGACAGTCTAGTGAGGTTCCCGTGGACTGGAGAAGGGATAACATAGCCCCCATTTTTAAAAAGAGAAAGAAGGAAGATCCAGGGAACTACAGGCTGGTCAATCTCACCTCTGTGCCTGGCAAGATCATGGAGCAGATCGTCCTGGTAACTACGCTAAGGCACATGGGAAATGAGGAGGTGAAAGGGTAACAGCCAACAAGGCTTCATCAAGGGCAAATCGTGCCTGACCAATTTGGTGGCCTTCTATAATGGGGTTACAGTGTTGGTGAGTAAGTGAAGAGCAACTGATGTCATCTACCTGGACTTGTGCAAGGTATTTGGCACTGTCCCGCATGACATCCTTGTCTCTAAGTTGGAGAGACGTGGACCGGACGGATGGACCACTCGGTGGACAAGGAATTGAGTGGATGGTCTCACTCAAAGAGTTGTGGTCAACAGCCTGATGTTCAAGTGGAGACCAGTGGTGATGAGTGGTGTCCATCAGGGGTTGGTATTGGGATTGGCGCTAACATCTTTTGGATTGACAGTAGGATTGAGTGCACCTTCAGCAAGTTTGCTGATGACACCGCGCTGTGTGGTTCAGTCGGCACACTGGAGGGACGGGATGCCATCCAGAGGGACCTTGGCAGGCTTGAGAGCTGGGCCTGTGCAAACCTCATGAAGTTCAACAAGGTGATGTGCAAGGTCCTGCACCTGGGTCAAGGCCATCCCAAGCACAATTACAGGCTGGGAGGAGAATGGATTGAGAGCGGTGCTGAGGAGAAGGACTTGGGCATACTGGTGGACAAGAAGCTCAACATGAGCTGGCAATGTGCACTCACAGCCCAGAAGGCCAACCGTATCCTGGGCTGCATCAAGAGAAGCATGGCCAGCAGGTAGAGGGAGGTGATTCTTCCCCTCTTCTCCACTCTCATGAGACCCCACCTGGAGTACTGTGTTCAGTTCTGAGGCTCCCAACACAAGAAGGACATGGACCTAGTGGAGCGAGTCCAGAGGAGGCCACGAGGATGATCCGAGGGCTGGAGCACCTCTCCTATGAGGACAGGCTGAGAGAGTTGGGGCTGTTCAGCCTGGAGAAGAGAAGGCTCTGCAGAGATCTTATAGCGCCCTTCCAATACCTGAAGGAGGCCTACAAGAAAGCTGGAGAGGGACTTTTTACAAGGGCAGTTAGTGATAGAACAAGGGGAAATGGCTTTAAACTGGAAGAGGGGAGGTTTAGATTAGATATGAGGAAGAAATTCTTTACTGTGAGGGTGGTCAGACACTAGAACAGGTTGCCCAGAGAAGTTGTTGATGCCCCCTCCCTGGAAGTGTTTAAGGCCAGGTTGGATGAGGCTTTGAGCAACCTGGACTAGTGGAAGGTGTCCCTGCTGATGGCAGGGGGGTTGGAACTAGATGATCTTAAAGGTCTCTTCCAACCCAAACCATTCTATGATTCTATGATTGCTTGGTTTAAACTGAAACAGCACTCAACTAATTTGTCTAGTACTGAGGGAATGTGAAGGAATAGGACTGTACCATGATTAGCAGTCTGATTCCTTGCTCTAATATTATAAGACAGCCACCCATACTTAATTTTTAGTTGGATGGGATTCATGAAGCTAAAGGATAAATTTAGACATCCACATCTTCACATAGCCTATAAAGTCAAGGACGTTAAGATACTCAAAAGGAATATTTTGTAAGATACATGGTATCATGTTCTAAACTTGCAGCTCGCCCACATCTTTAAATGCAGTGCAGCATCTTATTTGTATATATTTTAACACTGGAATAGTGCACTTAACTTGCACATGTTGTTTGTATAGAAATGCTAGGAGGGTTGAATTTTCCAGAATTGGAGCTTCTGCATTTTTTTCCACAGATGCAAGAGTTATATTTGTATCTATTTTAGTGGTTTTGTATGCATACTCACAAATAACATAATTTCAGTGCAAGTGCTGAATGGTTTCACTAGAACTTAGACTATGCTTCAGTTACAAACCACAGTTTTAATTACAGCTCAGATACATGGAGATGAGAATAAAAAAAAATAATTTGGATGATCTTTGACCATTACTTTCATTTCCTTCTTCCTTATGCAATAGTAGTACAAAGAGCAAGTGAAGGAGTTTAGTTTGCTGAAATAATTATTTAAACCTTAGAAATAGAGGTTAAACTTTACTCTGTTTCCTCAAGATTTGTTTTATGACAGGTATTGACATAAATGCTGCTCTCTGAAATTGATTTCATTTTAATGTCATAAATGCAATGGAATATCTGCAATTAGGAAGGATGTACCGTGCTCTCCTGTGTTCTTCTGTGTTGCATTATATTGTGTTTGGATTCTCACACATCTGCTTTCTTAGGTTAGTCTCTTCCCTAATGTTACAGATTTGGGGTTTTTTTCCTTCATGTGATAAAAAATGTTTTTTTTCTCTTTTTAGACAGCACATTATTCAATTCTCCTGGCATACGTTGTTTTGATTTTTATTGGCTTATTTGCTTGCAAAGTACTTTAATGTTCTGAGAAATGTTGGTTTTGTTTATGCTGTGGGATCTTGTTCCCAAAACCTGCAATAGGTTCTTTCATTATTTTCATATGGGCCTTATACTGATCTTAATTCATTTTTGGTGGGTATCAATTTGAATTTGGGCAAGGATTCATGACAGAAATCTTAAAGAAATTCTAGGAAATTTAATAATAGTGGAGATGAAAATATTGCCTTAAGAATCTTCTTACTGCAGGTAGCACAATATGTTCTGGCTAGGAGAATATATCAGTGCAAAGAGGAATGCAAAGATGATAGCATGGATTGGTATAAAATTGCCAAATCAAATTGATTTAAATCAGCAGGCAGAAATCTTTAATAAATGTAAATTTTACTTTGAAATGAACTTTTTAAAAGCAGGTCCAATTAAAGCAGGTTGAGAGGCCTGTCCACTGAATTTTGAATATGTGCAAGTGTGCAGATTCTGCAGCTTTTGGGGCAACCTGTTCTAGGACTTAACCACCCTCATGGTTTAGAAAAAAACACCAACAAAACAAAATAACAAAAAACAACCTAACTCTTTTTTTAGTCAGATTTTCCTGTGTTCCCACTTGTGTTTTGTCCTACTGCTGTGTATCTTCAAGAACACTTTGGCTCAGTCTCCTCTCTCATTAGATAGTTGTGAACAGTGATAGGATCTGCCTTTTGTCTTCTCTTTTATGGCTGAACAAATTCGGTTGTCTTAGCCTCTCCTTGTAATACCATATGCTCCAGCCCTCTGATCATCTTGGTGGCCCCTTCCACTGGACTTGTTCTTCCATTCTCAATTAGCAGGACAGGTACTAAAAGCTTATGTGTTGCATAAAGTGGTACCAACTGTGGGAGCAAGGGGCTGTATTAAGGGGAGTGTAGCATTGAACTTTGTGAAGCGCATATACTGTGAAGTGATGCCTGCTGAGTCATCTAGCAGCCTTCAGGTAGGATGAACTCTCTCATCTGGTGTGGAGACACTCCAGGGCAGCTTCTCTGACCAGCTGCTTCTGTATAGTCCATGAAGAGGGTTTGATGTTTGATATAAAGTTTACTTATTTGAAAATGCTTGGTGCTACATGTATGCTATGTTTTGATTTAGCAGAGAGATACAGCAATACACTGAAATCACAACACAAGCAAAGTATAGCAATTGCAATATGCATTTGGTTCACCATGCAATAGTGATTCCCAGTACCGGTCCCTATATGCCCACTGTCAGGATACTGCGCATCCCCAGTTCACTAGGAAGAAGTATGTGGGATAAAGCCAGCTCAAGCCTGAAGGAACTCTTCAGAGTTCACTGTGTTGGTTGTTCAGTTTCTGTACTTTGTGTTGGGCTGAGCCACATACACACCTCTTCATCCACTGGTCTGGTTAGCTGGAGAAGGCGTTGCATTCTACTAATTATCTCAGAGAAGGCTGTTTACACAACCTGATGACTCACTGGTACAACCATATATCTAGACCAAAGGTTACCCTCCAGTCCCCTTGTGTTGAGATAAGTTCAGCTTTCTTTATACCACTTGGTGCTCATTCCTTACCTTTCTCCCCTGACTTCATCTTCTCTGAGCCTTCTTCCATTGTAGGGGCTGGTTGGTCAGTCATGCAGACTGCATCTCCCTGAGACTGTTGTAAACATGTTCCTTGTGAGCTGATGGGTCACGTGTAACTGGAATGGGTACCTGCCTGTACTGGTGGCTCCTTGCCCCAGAGCTCAATATGTGTTATGTTTTGGTCACAGGAGGTAAATATTTCCAGCTACACAAGGGTGAGCAGAGTCATGATGCTGTCTAGAAAAAAAGAGGGAGAAAAGCTGCAGGCAACATCAGTACTCTCAGCCTTCAACATACTCCTAGTACGTATCTGAAGGACCACAAGAGAGGGCAGCAGCCTCAAATATGGGTTGATGATCAAGCTGAGTTATTTTGAAGGGCTTGAATCTACTCCAGTGCAAAGAGCACCCAAGTTTGGGACCTTAAGTGGCCATGACTATGCAGGTGACCCCATAGGTGGATTTTAAAACAAATACTTGTACATGGTCACAGCCTTTTTTGTCTCAGTGGAGTTGGAAAGATGCATTTGGCATGGCAGGGGCACACAGCTTTGGGAATAGGAGTGTCACTTCAGGAAGGAGAACCAGGAGGAGATAACCACGGAATAATACACCTGTAAGGGTTAAATGATCTGCTCTAGGAAATGTAGCAGTCATTCCAAGATTCATCACCATGACTTTGACACAAAAAAGAGAACATGTGATTTCTTACTTGCCATCTGTAATAATAATCTCTTCAGTTTCTTTGATTATAAAAACAACCACTGCTGCAATGAGGATAGGTTTTCACAGAATAAGCAATGGGAGATGTATTTTTTCCTCTGCATTTCTTCCAGTACTAGTATGTGTATTGAGGTATTTTTGATCTTTAAAGGAAGGTTAGGATACCCTCTACTGGCTATTTTTGGAAATAAATCTGCGCTGTAACCTGCCAGTTTGGAGTCAGCAGTGGTTAAACTTAATCTGTACTGCATTTTAATACAGGCTTTTTTAATGGGTTTGAGAGGAGTTTGGGTTTTGTCGTTCCCCGCCCTGACTTCAGCAGAGTGCATCTGCTTGTGATGAAACTGTATTTTTAAACGTGGGTTGTTACAGCTTCCAGGCTAACAGTTCTATAGGTACAAATGGAAATAACTAGATGTTATGCCAGCTCTCGTTGCCTAGTAACCAAAGCCCAATGTAGAATTTCAGTGGGATAAATTTCATGCACTTTGCCTCTCTTTTCCTCCTTAGGAGCAGAATACACATAACTATATTTAGATTTAAATGTCTTATTGTCTGATTAATAAAGTGTATTGAAATCTGTAACTTTACAAACTCAGTTGCAGTGATTTAAAAGCTAATGTGACATTCCCATAATGAAGAGTGATCTTCTAGTTCTTGTAACATTGCTTTAAAGTCTAAAGAGTAAATAACAGTAGCTCCTTAGAAGCTAAGTAAATAGAAGCTTGCAGAGATGATGGCAATTATTTGATTCTACAGAAGTATATTCTGCAGCTTTCAGGTAGTGTTACACAGGTTTCTAAATTGTTTTACTCTGCTTTTCCAGCTCTCTTTTTATTCTTCCAGTTTTATTCTGTTTCACTCTAATTCTACCCAAGTAATTGCTTGAATAAAAAGCATTAACAAGAGTAGTGCAGCCACTGTCTTTGGTGTATTTTTTGCTTGCTTCTTATTGATTCAGCCCTATAGTATGTGGGTTTTTTTCTATATTTAAGTGAACAATTGCAAGACTTCTGTGTTAAAATCTTGACTGTTGTCATCCACTGAAGATGCAAGCTAACATTGATTTCACACTTGAATGTTCTAAAATAGAAGTCTCATTAGGATAACTGTCAAAGGCACAGAAATTGAAAATAGGGTGAAGAAATTGTAGATAGCAGTATAGAATTTCGCTCAAAGGCACAATTCTAGTTCACCTAAATCTCATGTTTAATTTTTACTGGGCAAATAAAACGTATGCTATACAGTTTTTAAAATTATTCTTTACTTTTTGCTTGCTTTGTGAAAGTTGAAGGAGAAATATGTCATTTACACTAATTCCTTACTGATATGGATTTTTCATGACTTATAGAATATTTTATATGCTCAGGTTTTTAAATGCCTGAATTGTCATTCTTCCAAGAAGGCCACAGACCTCTTTGGAAGCTGAATCATGAGTCTTTACTGGAATCAGTCGTATAAAGATGCTTATTATTGATGCAAAAAAATTGGTGCAATGTCCAGTACTTGCATGCAAACAAGATTTACCTATTCTGTCATGGTCTAGAAAACTTCAAAGAAATATCTAATGGTGAAGGTTTGGAAATGAGATGTAATTATGGAGTGTTGGGAGCAGTAAGAAGGGAACTTTTGAATATTGGGAAAAGTTTACATGAAGTGTGAGAATTGTATATGGAATGATTTCCCAGTGAACACAGTGGTAGAAATGATGCTTATTATTTTAAATTTTAAATGGTATTTGCAGGGAGGTAAAATCATGTTAATGTTGAGTTTTAGGTTCTCCAGTTGCATAATGCTGAAATATTTCTTTCTGTTCTAGTATTTTATTTTTTTAATGGATTTTTTTATTTATTTATTAAAATTGAAAATACTCTTATATAAGGTCAGAATTGAATTGGGGTTTTAACTGCCTGTTGCTTTTTACAGGTACTGCTCCCAGCAGCTGGTCTCTTGCAACTGCAGGATGTGAAAAGGACTTGCTGTGAATTTTTGGAATCCCAGCTTCATCCTATCAACTGCTTGGGGATTCGTGCTTTTGCCGACATGCATGCATGCACAGATCTCTTGAACAAGGCCAACACGTATGCAGGCAAGTTATCAGTAGGGTAGCATATAGCTTGATATCTGTGTGTGGGTACACACACATGGGTTCTGTGCCCTCCCAACCCCACCCAAAGGAAACTGAATTTTATCCAGTATGTTGCAGGCATGTATCTTCTGACAAAGAGTACGTTTGATATTAATGTCTTTAAGAGAAGTAAAGTCTTCTGGCTTGACCATCATTATAATAAGCACAAAGGGGCAACATCTTCACAGCTTCTCAGGGCCATACAGGCTCCCAGTTATTTGTAATCCAGAAAAATGCTAGCTTGCTGTTTAAAATTTTGCACCGTCACTTAGGAGAGGAAATCAGGAAAGATGAATTAAAATTCTGGCAACTGCCACAAACCAAAGTTTGTAGGAAGTATAAGGGGAAAGAAAGAAGATGAAGGCATGGGGGGTTCTATCTGTATCCCCTGTGCTGCACTGGCTAAAGAGCAATAAATGTACCATGAGTATTGTGTTATCAACTTGTCTTCTGAAAATCCTACTGATCTAGTCCAAGACTTTAGATTTCCTACTGTAAAGAGTGTCTGTAGTCTCATTTGTCTGTCTTGACACAAAGTAGAGAGAGGTGAATCTTCTAATCTTTCCATATAGCTCAATCAACAAAATTCTACTTTCCTTGTAAAGAACACTTGCCATTGGATTGTTTCTTTTTTTTTTTCCCCTGAAAAAAACATTAATGGAATTCTTAATTTTATTACTAAAAGTGCATTGTCACGGTCATCTTAAAGACTGTTATTCGTATCTGTAAGACGACGGCACATATCAGGTCTTGACATTTTTGAAAGTTAGGTTCTCATTTTGCTTGTTGTTGCAAATTAAGAAGCAATTCTGATTATGTGATGAAGGAAAAGTAGTGTTGTATGAAGGGACAAAGGAGAATAATTATTCCCTTTTTCTTGATGCTGGTGAGGCCTCAGGTGGAAAAATGCTAAACAGAACTTTACGACAGATGCAAACAGGCTGAAGTGAATCCAAGGAAGTCTAACATGAACATATTAAGAAAACGAACTGACCTATGACAAAGATTGTGAGAGAAGAGTCCTTGCATTCAAGAAACTAAAAGGCTAGGAGGATGAAAAGAAATGCAAATGTTCCTATGTTCCTGTGCATAAAAATGACTGAGTATGAATAAGCTTAATTTGTGAGGTCTTTTTTAATGTCGTTTCATACATTAAGGAAAAATCTAACTGTAAAAGTAACACAGATCAGGCAAGCTGTCTGTGGAAGTTATGGACTCTTCACTGTTAGGCAGCTATAAAAAAACTTGATTAGACTAACTTCTGATTTAGGTTGATTTAAATCATGTCTGTGCACAAAACTAGATGATTTGCAGTTCTTTCTAGCTTACACTTCTATGATTCTGCAAAGGCTAAAATACTTTTTTTTTTTCTCCCATTATATTCCAAATATATTTTCTGCTGTTCAAAATCGATAAGCATGTAGTTTCAGAGAAAGTATTACTAAATTGGTAATTTTAACATAATGGATTAATACCTTGTTTGACTGTTCTTGATGCCAAGAAAGGTTGCATAATGTAGATTGCTGAAAAGTAAACAAAACATTTTGTAAGCTTTTAAGTTTGTAGCATAACATTGTAATGAAAACTAAAGCTTTTAATGTGTTCAAGTAGCACTGATCCTGCTGTTCTTTTGTGTGTGCTTGCCTTGGGGTCTTGATGTTTGAGCTAAGACAGAAGCTGTTATGCTGAGGAATTACTTTTTAATGGAAGCTTTTTGTAGTGATCAAAACCCCCTCTTTCATAGGGTTTATCTTACTAGCCAGCACAGTGGTATATTTTGATTAGAGCTTTGTCAGTGAATATTCAGAGAGTAGGATAAATTTGTTTGGAAATTCAGAAGTCACAAGTTGTCACAAGTTGTGAGTGACTCTCAGGCATGCCTCTTTCTGTGCAGCGTGCACTGTCTGCCCAGTCACAGATCTTTTCCTGTCTTTTCAGTGTCTCTTGGATGATTAATTTCTATTTCAGGTTCAGCAAAACTGAATTGCTTTTCATCTAAACATATTTCCCTTCTACTCAGTTGCATGTTCCTCTGTTTTGTTTCTTCCCTCCCTACTAGATCTGCTTGATATCATCTTACCCTTTTGCTGCAATGTAGATCTATCTCTGCTGTAACTTCGTCTCTAACTGCTAAAGTCATTTTACTACTCTTGAAATATTCCTTTTTCCTCCTGGATCAAATTCCAACCTCTCATCCTTGGCTTTTCCGGTTCATCAGAATTACCCTGACTTGAATCTTATATTTCATATTTATGTCTACTACTTTTGTGCCTGGAACTAACTATCTCTTTCCTCTGCAATCAAACCAACTTCCATTTCTATCAGATTCCTCCAGAAAGTGCTCTCTTCGTCTGTGTTTCCCTTTTTGTCATCATATTCTTGGAGTCCTGCTGGTGTGTACCATGAGCTGCCAGCTCAACTCCTACTGTGTTTTTGCTGTATCTGTGTGGTGAATTTTAAAGCAATGCACACTCTGTTCTTACTCTTGAGATAAATATACTGTGCATAGTCTGGGTGTGAGCTACTTCACTGAATTGCAGACTCTGTGCTACCTTCCTTAATCCCTAGCACTCTGTCAGGCTTAGTATGACAGCAATACAGAAAGGAAAATTAATTATCCTGATAAAGCTGCAGAAAAAAATCATTATTCTGTTGCCTTTCATAACTTTTCTAAAATGTACAGTGACCACTTAGCATCATTAAAAATCAGTACAGAGTTAAAACTGAAGATTTTCCTCAAGTAGAGCACTAAGTGCACTTGTCTAGGCCCAAAAATAGTTTTTTTATAGCCTTGAGTAAATTTAGACCTCATAGAAAGAGGAATTTTGATGAATGCTTTCAGTTCCCCTTATTCCTAGAAAATCTATTTTTTGGTATAGTGAACGTGTTGATTTTTGGGGGGTTTTGTTTTTTGTTGTTTGTTTGTTTTGTTTTGTTTTTTACCCTCTTCTAGGAGATTATAGTATCTCTATGAAGAATGGATATTTCAGGAAAAAACAGAAATGCAGCAAACTCCCATGATTAGGTGTCCGTCAACAGAATCCTTGGCTGCTGACTTAAGTGTGAAACTGAAGTATACAAATCAACAATACTCAGAAGTTCTTATTCTAGTGAAATTGTATTCAAATTATTTATATATCAATTTTAAAAAATTCAAAAGCTATTTCAGGTTGGTTTTGAAAGTACTAGCTTTTGTAATGCATACCTTACTTGAGAAGTTCTAATGTGTGTGTGACTAAATGACTTTGTGATAACTGTATTTAGACTATCATGCAAAAAAAATTTAATTAAATCTTTTTGTCTTTGAGTAATATAATATCAAATGCAAAAAGCTATATTTTTGACCTTTTATGCAATAGGAAACAAGGCATACATTTATTAACTAGAGTTAATGTTCAGATACTTAATATTTTAGGGAGCATGTTTTAAAATATCAGTTGTTTAATTTTGAATTTGAAATTTGTTTTTTCCAACTCTTATTCTGACTGTGCCATAGTAACTTCTAAACTACTTAAGTTATTTCTAAACAATCTTTGTTCAGTTTAGTAGTTGAAGTTAATATTTATATGGATTACTTTCTAGAAATATAAAATCTAAGACCCTGGCAAGACCTTGAGTGCAGTAGTGGTTAAGAGAGAGCAGGATTTGTGAGCACAGGATTTGTGTCCAACTTGTAACCCTCCCTCTCTGGGTCATTTTGTTCAGGCATCCTTTGCTGTGCACAGAGAGACTCTGCAAGCAGGATGCAGACCCATGGAAAAGAGAAGGAAGCTATTTGTTGATCTTAGCTGGGACTTGAAAGCTACTAGGCTGAGCACCAGCATGCTCAGTACTCCTGGTAAAAGCTCCCAGGGAGGAAGGGTTGGCCTTCTTTTCTCCTTGGAACGGGCTGATCATCAGTCTTGCTGGATTTCTGTCTGCTGATTCCCTGTTTTTCTTCTGTACCATTGTATAGCTTTTCAAGTCAGTTTTTCCTCTTGTATTTTCAAGCTTCTTACTGCCTGTATCTCAGCCATCATAGCTTCTTTCCCCTTCTGTTCTTATCCCAAATGGTCCTTTGAACTTTATCAAGGCTCTTTCTTACAGCTGAAAAAGTTTTCTCAAAAGTCTGAGCCAAAGATATATGGCTGTGCCATTTCAGAATTAGGCCTTGTATCACAGACAGCTGAACTCCCAGGAGCAGACATTTTTGGATTAAGGCCCCAGAAACTAGAACAAGTACAGAAAAGGATTATTAGATTGAAAAAGCAGTGAAAATACTTCCCTGCTAGAGAGAATTAAAAGCATTTAGATGTTTAACTTCTCCCAATCTTTATTTTGATACACTTGCCATTTTATATTTAAGAAAAAGAGAAAAGAGGCAGGGAGATACTTCTGCTAATAGGCAATGACAGCATATAACCAAATGGATGCTGATGTAGATCAGAAGTTATTAGAAAAGTGAAACTCTGGAACTTCCTGTGGGAATAAAAACCCAACTTTCATTAACATTCATTGGAGCTTCATAATCCTATGGTGGGGTTAGTCCTCTTGTAGCAGAGTATGCTACATGTGTCTGTAATTCACGAGGGTCATTTATATGCATCTATGATGCCTACGGAGAGATTTGAAAATAATGGACAATTTATACAGATTACTTAGAATGAGCTTCTGTTGCAATTAAACTTTCTGAGATGCTACCTGTTCTTGTGATGTTCCAGAAGGCAGCCTGCTCTGGGTCTTGTTGCACTTGCACAGTCAGGGACTACATACAGCTGAGACCTGTAATCTTCCTGGTGTGGGGATTCCTATGAAGAGGTATGAGTGCTGCTAGTCTGTCCTCAGTTTTAGTCTGAGATATTTTTTACGTAGTCTGAGAATATGGTGCATTTTATAGTTGTAATGTTATGAACAACCTGAAGATAGATTGGTCTTTGGTGAAGAGGGGTATGCCATCTTGGACTAGAGAGACATTTACTCGGTGCTTAGGCCTTTACATATTTCTTAGTTATAACCAAAGAATAATAATGTGCCTCCAGTCACAGCGTAGGCTGGTATGGAGTTTGGAAACATTGGATTACCTGTGGAAGAAGTGGTCAAGGACAAGCTTTACATAGCAAACCTTCTCAGGTTTTTAGCAACATGCTGAGGAGATGTTGAAGAAACTTTTGCTAGGGAATCTTAGCATGTGTTGTGAACCAGGGATTGCTGCCGTGTACTTAACTGTGGGATAGAGCATTCTTGATTCTGATGCTCTGAGTCTAAAACTTTGAGCCTTGACTAGACTTGGAAGCATGCATGTCTTCTGTAGGCTTTTCTTTTGTACATTTGTATGTGTGAAATTAAAAGCACATAGTTAGCAGAATCGTTCTTATGATTCTATTCTGAGTAGCAACGTCTGTTGCTATGCTTCTGTTACCTTGGCTGCTATGAATTTCATGGTGTTCTCAAAAGCAGTTATTTAAGCATAAAATTGACAACTAATTTTTTTTTTTTTTTTAAAGAAAAGATTCTGCAATGTTTAGCTTCTGCTGGTTATCCAACTGGTAGAGTTTGTATCTATCTCTCTGCAATAAGGCTGGGGCTCCTGGTTAACCAATGCCTTATGTTAGGCCATTAGCAAAGACCTTTTGTCCCAAGCCAAAAAAATCACAACATGACATTGTGAATTGAAGCAATAATTTTAAAAACTAATTCTTGCTAAATATTTTTGTTTCATCTGCTTGAGAAATTGTCATTGTTCTTCTAAGTGAACGTGAGGCTTAAATCTTTCAAATCTCCCATGCTCTGCATTGTTTTGCAGAGGTTGTCAGGTCAGAAATAAACTACATTTCTGGAAAGTTACAGTTGTTTTTTTAGCATTTCCACATCAGAAGGATGGAGGCACTCCATTTAGTTGATAAAAAATATCATCATCTGATTTATGGAATAGAAATAGTTGGCCTAAACCAGACAAAAGACACTTATGAGACTCGATATGTTTGATTTTGATATTTTGTTTCACTTTTATACATTGGATTACTGTCATGAAAATATCTAGGGGAGGGGGTTTGTTTTTTTCCAGCTGCAGCTGCTGGCACTGATAAGCTCTGTCCCCTTTTTTCATGCATGTTAATGTGGCTTTGGGAGGATCTTTGAGAGAAGAATTCTAAAAGTGTACAAAATGTTAAAAAGATTTCTGGAAATTAATATTAAGCTGGAACACCTCAGAAAAAAAAATAAATAGAAAACAACTGAAGCCTAACAGTGATGGAACAGAATTTTAGGCAGTTTCAACAATGTCATACACAAACACTGACAACAGCCACTGTCATAAAACAAAAAGGAGCAGATAGGTTACAGGCTTTTATTTTTGGCCACCATGATTCTCTGAAAGGTTTTTAATCTGAAGGAACTTCAACAGACTTCTGCTTCTATATTTGTTTATTCCATTTAGTAAAGGCAATTAAGCCAGAGAAGGTCTGACTGTTGGTATATAAATGAGTGAAATAGTGTTTGTGAATCAATCCACAAATGTTTATAGCATAAAATGTCCTGTGCAAATTTCAGATGTAGCTTTTCTTCCTAAGTAATTGAAAAATATAAAGTTAGTGTCAATACCTTTACAGACAGCAAGACTATGTGCCTCTTGGTTAGCAGAGGTAGGCCATAATGAAAAGTTGAATGTTTACAGCTCCTATAATCTTCCAGTGCTTGTCACACTGGCATTGTTTATTGTACTTCCAAACATGTTGTTACTAACCCCTTTCATGTTGTTAAGAACTTCCTTTTTGTCCTTTTAGTTTGTCCCTGAAGCTGAAGCCACATCCTACTTGTACAGGGCAGACAAGGACAGATCTTTAGCTATTCAGATAGAAACTGTTTCTATTGGTTGTGAAAATGTGAAAATCTCTTTTTCATATGCAATTGGAACAGATATTTTAGAAAGTTTATAAAATGGAAGGAGGTTGGTGTTTTGTTGGGTTTTTTTAAATAAAAAAGTCAGTTTTTAGTTTTGGTAATAAAGAAGTAGCATTCTACTTGCTTAGGAAATGGTAATTTGGGAACCAAGCCCCTGCAGCTCCTAAGGCAGCTTGTTTTCTGGTTGCCTGACTCAGGAGCCAGCTGGCTTCAATATCTGGGTAAAGTGGCAAGAAGTGGGGCAGGAGTCCAATATGAATTTGTCAAAGTTACACACTGTGTGGAAAATTCTGATTGGGGGTGGTGGGGGAAGTATTTTGTTCTCTCAGGAAGATGTCCAGCCAGATAGTTCTATCTGTTTGCTTATGGTAATATCTCAAGATTATTGAAGCTTTCAGGATGTAAGTATGAGATAATACAAATCCTAACCTAGAAGGCAAAAAAATATACACTATAAAATATGTACTATTTTTCTCTCGTAATTATTAGAAAAAGAGGATCTAAGTGGGATTTTTGGAACTCTTGGTACTGAATCCTATGATTTCAAAGATGCTGATATCCTCGTTAAAAGGAAGCAAAAAGTTTGAATTTCATAAGCATTATTTTTATATATAATAAAATAATGCCTTCTGTCTTCAACACTTGAACAGCTTTAGATAAATTGCTGTTGGCAGATTTAATTGATATTTTAGCATTTCCTTGATCTTTTACAGTTTCTAATTATTTTGAATAATCCATTTAGCTGTCACTTCAATTGGCTTCTACTGAAAGGTTATCTATCAGTTAACATGGTCTCCTTGACAACAAGAGATCTGGTTCTTAAGAGGCAAGTGATTTCGCCTTACCTCTTTTTTGATTACTAAAATTTATATAGCAATCTGTTCTCCTATTTGTCTTTTTTCTGTAATTCATTCAGCTGAGAGTGTGTTTGCAGGTGTTGCTTGAGAACTTGAGCCTGCAGCTATTGAATGAGTAGTTTGTTTTAATTTCTCCTTTTTATCACTCTTCTTTCTTCTCTTGGCCACGTGCCTTGTTTTATGCTTTAAGCACAGAGGCTGACATCCAGGAAAATAGTCTTAGTTTTTGTTCAATTACTGTCTATTTTTTTTTTTTACAGTTCTCTTCTTAGCCTGAAAACAGGAGACAGCCTCACCTTCATTGTATTACTTTGAAAATTCTCAACTTTTACTCTTCTGGAGGCTGGATCTTTTCCTATTTAAAGCATATTATGAATCTAAGTCAACTTTTAAAAAGCAAGGCTTTTACAGGAGTCTATAAAATCAACTGGGTATTTCTAGTTTACGAAGTGTATCATGTTGGATGTGTTACACTGTTGGATCAGCTTTCTCAAGGGAAGATGAACAAGGCTTCTGAACCCCAGATTTGTTTGAGATTTGGATGAATGTTGCTTCCCCTTTCTGCTTGCTTCCTAACTCAGCTTCTGAGTAGTCAGGCTTGCTGTTTTGTGGCACTGTCACTTAAAATTTGGAGTTTATCGTAAAACTAATTTATGCAAATTGCTGTTCTCAATTTCTATTTGCTATATGCAAATATTATATTCTTCAGATACTTATTTCAGTAAGTGAACCTCAGAAAATTCTACTTTAGTTTAAGAAACTGCATATTTGTAGTCTGAAAAGCAAACAGACTTGAAGATTTGTAAGGAGTGGAAAAGTAATGGTGGCATTATAAAAAATCAATAGTATTTCTCCTCATCCTTTCTCTCTCATTGCCTGAAATACATCAGAAAATACTATGCATCCATCATAAGAGAATGCTGCAGAATTGGAGGGACTTGTAGTGGTGATGATTTAATGAATGAAAAGCCTGGTAGGATGGGGGACTGAAGAGACAAGGACTGTCCACTTTAAATAGAGCTGAAGGCTGAAAAAGGAATATAGAATAATGAATGATTTTGAGTAGACAGGTTGCAGCTTTCCATATCATCATATTCAGCATCAGAACATGGGGATGTTAATTGAAAATTGATGAATCGTAAACTGCGTGTTAAATTACATGTGGGGCTTTTTGTTCAATGAGGCTGTGGGATTATTACTATAGGAAGGTATTAAAGTCAGGAATTTAACAGGATTCAAAGGGACAGGACTATATCTCACTAAACTCAGTCTTCATTATCATACATATATTCTTTGACTTCCGTCTGAAGCAATTTGTGCTACCTGTTTCAAGGAACAGGATGCTGAACTAGATCAAGGACAAGAATTATACTGTGTTAGATTTAACTTTTTATGGCCTCTAGTCTTCATTACAGTGCAAAAAAAGCTCTTGTACTCTGCAAAGTTGACCTGAAAAATTTAGACTTCTTGATCTGGAAGCATTCAGCATTCTTTAACTTTTTTAACACCTTAAGACAGTTTGTATAGCATGGATTCTTAACTATAGTAGCACTAGTGGAGTGATTAAAAAGTTCTTTAGTTTGGATATGTTTGATGACCTTCTTATTATTCTAATTTTGAGTGAATTCTTAAATTCTCAGTAACAGTTGTCTCTTCTGACTTCGGTTAAGAATAGTTGAAGAGAGGAAAAATAAGTTAACTGAACTGAACTACTTTTTCAGCAACTGAACAGCTTAAAAAGCAATTTTAAGGAAGGGAGAGGACAACTGAATAACTGAACAACTTGATAAAGATACATGCTTTATATGAAAAGACAATATCTAGTTCTACAACTAAACCATTAAATTTTGTCAGATTTGCTTACTTTAAGTTGAGGCAAAAAAAAATAGGAAAAAATATCTACCACCTACATATTGTAGAGACTGTGATAGGTAATATTTTTATGACTTTGGAGAAGCTCTGAGAGAGGCAACAGGATCCAGACCTATTGTTGTGGTTTGACCTACATTAGACTGCAAAACTGCTGATTAGTTCTAATGATTCAGCCATTGTTCATGTTGAACTACAGCTTTAAAACATGTTTGTCAACAACGTACAGAGCATATTCTTTTCCTGGAATGTTTTTTGCTGTATTTTTGTGTACAGAGATAGAAAAATGGGGTTTAAGTAGTTGTCAAGGACAAGTACTGAGATGAAGCAATGCTGAAAATGTTAAATTACTACAATTACTACTTTTAGTATAATGTGTTTTAATATTTCAATTATTTTAAAGACTCTTTAAATATAAAAGCTATTTGTAAGACCAAGCCTTAACCAATATAAAATGTTTTAAGTTAAAGTATTGCTTCCAGATGTGATGAAATAGCATGCATATTGAGTAATTTTCCTCTGTTTTTTCTCTGCTGCTTTACTGCTTGTTGTGGGATACACTTCACACTGTGTGTTAGAATACTTCTTTTCCTCCAAACAGAACAGCACTTTTCTGATGTTGTACTTAGTGAAGAATACCTCAATCTTGGTGTAGAGCAGGTGTGCAGTCTTATATCCAGCGACAAACTCACAATTGCCTCAGAAGAGAAGGTAAGATCGTGTGGATCCCAGGATTCTTTTTATCATTTTGGATGAGAGTGAGTTTACTCTTACTGCTCTTGTAGACCTGTTTGGATGCATTTTGTTTCCGCAGTGAAATTAGGCATGTTGCGCTCACGTTTAAAGGATTTTTCCCAAAAGTGTTGTCGATCTGATGGTGAAAATTAATCTCAACTCTTAAAAAATCCTAAAACTGTATTAAATCACAAAACCCTTTGTTCTTTGAAAAGACTTGAAACTAAATTAAGTGGAAATTCCTTTTCACCTTAACGCAGAACAAACAGAGCACGTGCTGTGAGTCACATACACAGGAGTTTGGTTTACCAAGGGGTAAATAACTCAAAAATAGTAGTTTGAAGAGCAAGTATATGCCATCTACTAACTTTAAGATCAGCAGTTCCACAAAGGTATTAAAACTATGCATATGTGGGCTGTTTAGCCTAACTGAACAAATGTGGGTTGCAGATGAGATGTCTGGGTGGCTTGGTATAACCAAACCTGAGTTTAAATACATGTTGGCTCACTTTTAGTTAGATCTTACTCTTTTAAAGCCATTTTGAAACTCAGTGATCTTCAGTGAGCCCAGTGCATCTCTTTGAACCTCTAATGGTTTTCAGGTTATAGATGTTTTCAGTTTGAGCTTTTGAATCCAGTTGTGATCAGTTTAAATTATGTGGGTTTTCTTTTTTTCCAAGAAGTATATAGATGTACCAACACTTCTGTTCAAATAAGGCTAAATTGTGTTTCCAAAGTGTGTTTGAATACTGATTTTTATGGCTAGGTAGTTTTTCATGTTAAAACTCTTTGAAATTTTGAATCTAAGAACTATTTGCTCAAACTGCACCTAGCAAAGTCATGTTGCTGTTCCCATAGCATGCTGAAGGTCTGGATCTATCACTTTGACTTTGATACATGTGATGCTGCTTCTGTGGAGTATAATTAAGGTTTAATGTTCTAGTGTTATGATGAGCTGCTGTACAATAGAGGAGGAACTAGGCTTGGGATTGCTTCTCATAGTAAGACTTGGTAATAAGTCATTTGAATGATGATGTTCTACAAGAACGGAAGAAAAGTACAAGGATTGTAATGTTACTGCTGTGATACTTATTTACCTAGTTTTACTGGATTTTCAGAATCACAGTATGGTTGGAAGGGACCTCTGAAGGTCATCTAGTCCAACCACCCTGCTCAAGCAGGGACTCCTACAGCACATGAACCAGGATTTTGTCCAGATGGTTTTTTTAATATCTCCAGGGAGGGAGATTCCCCAACCTCCCTGGGCAGCCTGTTCCAGTGCTCAGTCACCCTCACAGTAAAGAAGTTTCTCCTTATGTTCAGGTGGAACTTCCTATGCTGCAGTTTATGCCTGTTGTCTCTCATCCTATTGTTGGGTGCCAATGAGAAGAGTCTGGCCCTGTCCTCTAGACACTCTTCCTTTAGATGTTTATAAATCTTAACCAGATCCCCTCTGAGTCGTCTTTTCTCCAGGCTGAACAGGCCCAGCTCCCTCAGCCTTTCCTCATATGAAAGATGCTCCAGTCCTTTAATCATCTTTGTTGCCTTTCGCTGGACACACTCCAGGAGTTCCATGTCCTTGCTGTACTGGGGAGCCCAGAACTGGACACAATACTCCAGGTGGGGCCTCACCAGGGCTGAGTAGAGGGGGAGGATCACCTCTCTCAATCTGCTGGCAACACTCTTCCTAATACAACCCAGGGTACCGTTAGCCTTCCCGGCCACAGGAGCACACTGCTGGCTCATATTTATCTTGTTGTCCACCAGGACTCCCAGGTCCTTCTCTGCAGGGCTGCCTTCCAGGAGGTCAGCCCCCAACCTGTACTGGTGCCTGGGGTTATTCCTTCCCATATGCAGGACCCTGCACTTTCCTTAATTGAACCTTATGAGGTTCCTCTCTGCCCATCTCTCCAGCCTGTCGAGGTCCCTCCAATTAAATTACCATGTGCATTTTGTCAATGTAGCGCAGCTATCCTTGAAACACCAGTAGAGGATTGATCTAAAAAGAGACTGGCCAATGCATCTTCAGAATTCTGTAGTGGATTACATACAGAAATAATGGGAGCTGTAACTGCTGTCGTCTTTTCTTACATTAGAAATTTTAGTATAAGCAAAAGCTATTTTTAGAGGCACACTGATATTTTCATACTTTTGAACTTGTAAGCAAGGAACTCACATTTGTTTGTTTTCTGGAAGGTATTTGAAGCAGTGATAGCGTGGGTAAACCATGACAAAGATGTAAGGCAGGAGCTAATGGCACGTCTGATGGAGCATGTTCGGCTGCCTTTGCTTTCCCGGGAATATTTAGTTCAGGTAAGCAAAAAGGAATATTATTTCTTCTGCACATTAACATTTCTTTTTTTTTTTTTTTTTAATGCCAGGTGGGCAACTTTAAATTTAAATAACAGTGTAATGTGGTGTGTTACTGATCATAAAAGTAAACAGACAGCCACTACCATATATGCCCATGCACACACACAAGCACGTGCAGAGTCAAATGAGGGATTGCCACATAGAGAATGACATATAAGTAATTTATCTGTTTGGCTGACTACTTGTCATACCACACTAGTAATTTGAGTGATTGAATTTGCTGAGATCAGGTTAGCTTTCATTTGTAATACAATCTTTGATACAAGATTTGTTTTTGTAAGTGAATTTTCAACTTCAGAATTGTATCTGTTGTTTAATTGTATCTGTTTGAATTGGTTAGGAATTAATGACAAAGGAAACATTCCTTTACCTGGTTCAGATATAATACATTTTTTTCAAATTTTATAAGCTCATTTTGAATATTTTGGGTTCAGGACAAATATTTGAGATTGAAAATATGAGTTCACTATTCACATTGGTTAGTAGATGTAGTAGTAGGTTGGTAGGTGTTTATTTTAGAAATTATGTTTTTATGATAGGAATTTCCTTCAATTTGTGTGAGTTGTTCTTATTTTAAAAATTTTTGGTTGTTTTTGTGGGGTTTTCTGCTGTTTTTTATCATTGTGGGGTGGCTTACTAATTTGCTAAATTAGTCTCCTTTGCTCCCTCCTTAGTGTTCTATACTCTCTGTATTTGAAAAGTTAATAAATGTGCCTAATTGTAAGAAAAGTGATGTACCTTACCTAACATTGTTTCTTACACTTACTAATTGAGAATCAACATCTGATTTTTTTTTTTTCTTTTTAACAACTGCATATTGCCATCACATAAATTTGTGTATAATTGTCATTAAGTGACAATCTAAGAAATCAGATTGATCTGCATTTGTGTGATATAACATAGGCTTTATTACACTTCAGATTGTGATTTGTGCTTTACTTCCTTAACATGCTCAGATCTTGTTAAACTTCTATTAATAAACAGAGAGTTGAAGAGGAAATACTGGTCAAGAACAGCAGTGCTTGTAAAGATTACCTCATTGAAGCTATGAAGTATCACCTGCTGCCAACTGAACAACGAGCATTGATGAAAAGCACTCGAACAAAATTGAGAACACCTGCGAGCCTTCCAAAAGTATGACCCTTATTTTTCCAATGTACTTATTTCTTCAAATTCAATTTTAAAAGATTTAATGAGAACACGACTGTCACTTGGGGTATTCCAGTAAAACTTTCTGAACCATAATTATTTATCACAAAAATATAACAAGCGATTAGCTTTGTTTCATACTACTTATGATACAGATGTTTTAGTCTCCCACCTACATCCACCACCACCACCTCCTCCTCCTCTTCCAATATTTTTTAATAAGTGCTTCAGCATTTGAGAAATAGCGAGTTATGGGTACGTAAGCCTGTTTTTTTTTAAAAAAAAAACAACAATCAAAACAAAGACTGAAGCTTCTGAGTTGAGACATTTTATTCAATTTTTAGCTAAATATCGCCTTTTGTTCATTTTAGGGGAAAGCAAAACAAACATTAGATATTATCTTCTTTCCAATGCAGTAAAGAAGTTTTCTCATAGTACTATTACTGCAACTGCAATAATGGAATAGGAGATTCCATTCAGCAGATTTAGCACATTTCTCTCAAAGGAACCAGATACAACTGTTCTGTGATGGATGGCCACAGTTCCATTAAATATCACAGACATTGAATTCTCATATCTGAGGCCAGAGTAGGATGTGAACATACAGCAGGATCTGCCTCGTTCATGGGAGCTGTACCTCGATTCTAACTCTTTCCTGCTTTTCTACCTCAGATATCTCCTCTAGACGCAGTAACTACAAATTGCATATGTTTTTAAAATAAATGAATCTTGCCTAGCTTGCAAGACTCAAATTTCTTATTTAGGAGAACCATCCTTTAATTATTTCTTGTACAGAAGCTTGCTTTATTTTTTAACACTTTGTTGATCTTTCAGGTGCTGTCATGTATGCGAAGAACTAACAAATATTATCTTCTTTTTAGTTGATGATGGTGGTTGGAGGACAGGCACCAAAGGCAATTCGCAGTGTTGAATGCTACGATTTTAAAGAAGAACGCTGGCATCAGGTGGCTGAGTTGCCTTCCAGAAGATGTAGAGCAGGTAAACAATGCCTAATTCTTTGTTGCAGTTGGTAATGCTTCAGAATTTAGGTGTCTGTGTAAAACATTGTATGTTTTTTGGAACAGTACTTAAGATATTTATCTGAAAAGGGCTAAGCCTTGAGTTCAGTGATAGTCCTTAAAATTTGAATCACTTGCTAATCTGGAACAATGCAAGCTTGATAACTTGATTTTAATTTGTGCTTCACTTTGTAATCTTTAAAATAAACTGCTTTACCTCCCATAGATCCAGAGGATAAATAAATTTAAATATTAATGCACTATAATAATAATTTTACTATTAAAATACCCTATTATTAAATGAGATGAAGAATGTGAAGTAGTGATCAACCAATGCTAAAAATGTGAAAATATGACCTTAAAGCAGATGAGATATCTAAGCAAGAAGAAATTCAGCATACATGATATTTGGAAATGTGAGCTATTAGTAACAAAAAATGTCAGAACTTCTAGTGCTTAATCTGAATGGGATGTGCCTCTAGGACAGTGTCAAAAGCCTGATAGTGTAGTGAGTACTGTAAATTGTGCCAAGTATCTGCATACTTGGGACACCACAGAATAAAGTTAATTGACAAAGACACTAAAACGCTTGTGTTTCCTCTCTGTTTCCCTGCTCTAGGAATGGTGTACATGGGAGGCATGGTTTATGCTGTTGGTGGTTTCAACGGTTCCTTGAGAGTTCGCACAGTAGATTCCTATGATCCAGTGAAGGACCAGTGGACAAGTGTTGCTAATATGCAAGACAGGAGAAGCACACTGGGAGCAGCTGTATTAAATGGCCTTCTTTATGCTGTGGGGGGATTTGATGGGAGTACAGGTATATTTGCCTTTATAGACAGTTGATTAGCTTTGACTGCTCTTGACATAATGGTACCAAATTTTAGTGTCGCTTTCGTAGTAGCTGTGATGAAGCCAAGCATGCAGGTAGCCTGGCATCTTATGGTGTGAAATGTGCTGTAGTGGTCACATCCTCCTACTTGAACAGTGAACTGTTTGCTCCATCTAAGAGTTTAGGCTTAATGACTAGTGAATCTTTGACAAGTTCCCTTTCAGTTTTCCTTCTATAGTCAGAATCCTTAACTCATGGAAGATGTGAGAGAAAAATACCTTCTCTTTTTGTCCTGTTTGCATATGAAGTGTATCTCTCTATTTTCATGTAGTGTAAATAGGATTGCAAACAGCTTTCTCTGACTTGTGGGAAGGCTTTGGACATACTGTTCATTCTCTTCACAGATGCATTAAACCATTTCTGCAGAGATGATCCTTTTCCTTAATAAATATTACTGAAGCATGTATAGGAGAGAGCATTGTGAATTAATTAAAAAGAAAGGAAAAAAAAATATGGGCAAGAACTTTTCAGAGTTCCACAGAAGTTTTTATTAATTTGCCCCTTTTCAGACACCAACAATGGGTTGACTGTACTTGGCTATCTAAAGGACACCAGTTGTGCCTTTTGCACCATTTAACAGTCCTTACAATGAAATAATTTTAATTTTCAGATATGAAGAATTTTCTGGAAGGTAGACAGTATGTGGCACCTAGATTTATAGAGAAAGTAATGTTATATTTTCTTCATAGGTTTATCATCAGTCGAAGTTTACAACTTAAAGACTAATGAGTGGTTTCATGTAGCTCCAATGAACACAAGAAGAAGTAGTGTTGGTGTAGGTGTTGTTGGAGGTAAGTTGACAAATTATATTAAAAAGAAGAGGGGGGAAATGCAATAATTTACCCTACTACCTTATGCTTCAGATTTGTTTTTGCTCAACCTTGTAATTCAAATTGTATGAACAATACATAATTGTTCTACTTGGTTTTGACCAGCTTTCTAGCATAGTTGTGTTAAATTTTTTTTCTGTGCTTCAACTGTGCCTGAGGCCAACTGAGAAAAAGCTCACTAAGCATGCATGCTCTAGGTTATGCAGGTCAGTAAAGCTAACAAGCCTGATTACTGAAGTGATGACCATATAAATTGGTCTTTAGTGATGTAGCACTGCAGTATCGTCAACTCTATTATCTGTGGCTGACTTTGCTGGTTGTACACTGGGGATGATCTCAAGCACAGTGCCAGGAAAACAGCTGACTTTTCAGTCAGCTTCGTGGAGAATAGCCTGCATGTCACTTGCACAATGCAGACCTGGCCTGGCTCTTGGGTCTTAAAACAGTTTTAGGCATGTATTTTAACTGTATCACAACTACTGCTGTTTCTGATCTGAAAATGCAGATTCTACAAGTAATTTTCATCTGATTTTTGACAGGTACTGATTAGTAGCTAGTTCAGAGACTGATGACTTCCCCGCAGCCAGTGTACCAGTATAGTCTGTGCGCATTAGAAATTTGCAAGTTTCTGTTGGTTGCCCTTCTAGGTAAACTGTATGCTGTGGGTGGCTATGATGGGGCGTCACGTCAGTGCCTTAGTTCAGTAGAATGCTATGATGCTAATACAAACGAGTGGACCTATGTTGCAGAAATGAGCACTAGACGGAGTGGAGCAGGTGAGTGGACAAGAATCATTTATCCTTGTAAAACTGAAATAAATTTGTAGTTTTAAAATGTATCTAAAATATAAAAGGTAAGCTAAAGTCTAAGTCTAATGAAATGTGTTAGTCTTAGATGGCTGATGTATTGCAGGTTATAAATGCAAAACTATCCTACAGAGTAAGATTCAATCTGTTAATAGTAAAATCTTTCCTTGCCTTTTCATATTTTTCGTATTGCTCTTCTTCCCATAACTTCTGATGTTTTTAGCATACAGACTAATATGCACAGATTGTGATCACCTGAATACTGAAGTATCAAAATCTAGATGGCCAGGATGAAAAAATGTCATTTCTTCAATGTCTCTTTGCCAGTGTAGGGCTGATTTTTCTAATACTGTTTTCAGGCTGACTTTACATGTGAACTGTGACTAGATTTCCATCTCTTTGGATGACTTGTTCTGCATTCTGATTCACTGTGGAAAATTTTGTCCTTGTTCATTCTCAATTTTGTATTACTGGTTTCATCCTATACTTCCACTTATGTACCTTTTGTTTAATCTTCAGTAATTCTTCTCATCATCACCTGGTGTTTACATCCTTTGGATATGTATAGGCTACAACATGTTATCCTTCCTTATCATTTAGCCAAGGTATATCCATTTATTTCTTTACAATCTTACAAATCCCTTCTTTATTTTTTTTCTGGGGAATTTTTTTTTTTCTTCTTGCAATTCTTGAGTATGTATATTTCTCTTTAAAGACATCAAAAGTGCCTGTGGTATTCTGCTTTTGTTTAATGAAACAATGCTTCCACAGCTCCAAACTGACTCTAGCATTTTCACTATCTATTTATATTATGGACTCAAGTATCATTTACTGTTCACTGTCCTCTATTTGTCTTTTGATATTTCAGGTTTTTTCAACTCACAGAAGTTGTTTTATTTCTCTAGATGCATTCCTATGGACTTTTTCAACTCAAATTACATGATATTATTTTTCTACATTTATTTTTTTTTAAGTTGTTTAAGTCACTTTTTTTGCCAGGTACTTAATGGTGCTTTTTAGCAACACCCTTCAAATACCTACTGATGATTGCATTAATGTGCTTCATAATTGGAAGAGATGTTGCTACAAATAAAGTTGGATGGACTTCTAATATGCTCAGTAGATGATTATTAATAGTTATCCCAACTCTTCATCTTGCCTTCCATTATCCTTTATTAACTTTGAACAGTTTTTAATCTGCATAATGAAGTTTAAATTATGTCCAAATTATTTCAAGAGAAATATATAAAAATATTAAAATAATTACTAAAGTTTGCAATATTTCCTTACAAAATCAGCAAGTTGCTAAGTCTCTTACTGATAAAAGTAATGTTTTGATTGTATTTCTAAACTAAAATAGTGACTTTAGTGAAGGAAACATGATACACTGTATCTCCAGAAAACATGAAACTTCTAGATACTGAATCTGTGCATCTTGGAAGTAAATTCTGGATTAAAAATTGGCCAGAGTTGCAGCAAGGGTACCATTAAATACTCCTGTCTAATATGGGCAAGGTTTGAGGAAAATATTTATATGAAATGGGCAAATGACAAGTATCATTATAAAAACAAATAGTGCTGGTGGGTTGTGACAAAGCTTCATTTTGCAATCTGCCTGCACACCCATTATATCTTAGCATTTTTTTTTTAAATACTGTTTTTGCAAGCTATCATTGTGCTTGTAGCCTATTTATACGCTAGATATTTTCAGATTATTTATTTTTTAATGTTGAATTACTTCTATGATGCTGAAACTTAGTGCCTTAGATATACTAACTACTGGGATCTTTCTGCCCTTCTCCACCCTCCCCTATCCCAGAGTTCAGGACCATGTTCATTTACTCAACTCTCTGCTGCCTTTTACCTTGTCCTCTGATTGGGGGAGAAAAAAAAAAAAAGGAAAAAAAAAAGGGAAAGGAAGAGTAAATTAAGGGAAAAGAAAGGTAAATGTAGTCAGTTATTTCAGATTCATATAATTGAGTAAAATAATCAACATTCTTCCGTGCCACTGCATTAAATACTTGGAAAATTATATTTGTGCATGAGAGAGGAGTAGGTGGCAATGTGAAAATCATGACTATTGATTGAGCTTGGCTGTAGTGGCCAAATATCCAAAACCTCCAGAACTGTTTCAACGGGTGATATGTCCTGGTGGTGTTATGGGTGCTAACTGAAGAGAATTTTGTAACTGTATTAAACCTTTGGATTTCTGGTCATCTCAAGGAACTTAAGCCCACCTCTTCTGTTCCTACTGCTTCAGCTTCACTCAAAAGCGACTTCAGAGGTTAACCCTCAGTTACTCTTCTTTAGTACTAACTGCTTCTCAGTTGATCAATATGGGGACAGATCTGTTTCCAGCAACATATTGAGATGAGGAACTTCAGATCCAGGTATAGGCCATCTGGGAGGGATGAGAGATACAAGACAGGGTCCTGAAAAGTAGGCAGGAAAGAAAAATAACAAAGAAAGGAGAACTCAGAAGACGGCAACAAGAGGATACAGACGAAGGAGCAAGAAATAAGGTAGGACTTGGAATCTGGGTGTGGGATGAAGGGAAAACGAAGCACCAAAGAGGAACGGAGGACATTATTAAAAATAAGGAGCTATCAAAGAAAAAGTGGCAATGTGGCAGAGGGAAAACTCTACACACCGAATAGGAAGGTCGGTAACTATGCAGAAAGCCTAGGTGGGGGGGATTTATATCACGTCACATATTTAAACTAAAATTCTTAGCCCTCCTAGCTCTGTAATGTTTAATGCTACAAAAGATGAATGTTGTATTATCCTGCCTAATAAAGTGTGATCAGAGTGGGAGAAAGAAAAGCTGCCACACTATACTGTGACATGATAGCTAGAAATAATAGCAATAAAAGAGGAATTAAATTAACTGAGAAGGATGCTGGGAAATGTTAGTAGTGAATATCACTGATAAAGCATTAGATAGCATGATTTATAAAGCAGTGTCCTATTAAGAAGCTATTTTTCAGATTTGCAGTACCAATTAACTCTTCCATGTTTCCTCCCCTTCTTCCTTTAATTATTAAAAACTGTCTTTTTAATAAGAAAATTTAGTTATTTTAGCAGGAGTTGTTTCTCTCCCTGTATAAAAGTGGCTCGTACATATGATATTAGCGATATGTTTTCAAAGATATTTCAGCTGGCTATTAAAGTTTCAGGGTTCTTTTTTTTAACCCAGCATTTTTTTTTCTTCTCTGCAGGAGTTAACTGATCTTTTGCATTCCTATTTGCTGTCTCCCTTTAATAAAGATTTTAAGCTGTGCCCTTTCCATGGAACCCTTTAAGAACTATATTTGCAAATCTGTATCTCAGCTTTGAGTTTCATAATCTTAAATATGACATATATTAGATTTACCAATGTACTTTCATAGTAGTGGTTTTTTAGTTGTCTTTATGGTCCATCACTCCCAAGTTTTAATGCAAAAAAGCACCCCTACATTTCTGAAATCTATTATGTTTGGGTTCTAGTAGTGCATTACAAAGTGAGGAATAAATAAACAGGCCTTCCTTTCTGCTTCCCCTATTACCATCTTTTCAATATGTGCAGCCCAATTAGCAAGTAGACATAGACTAGCTTGCTTTATTCCTTCATCCCAAGCTTACAGATTAATAAACTTCTGTTGTAAAGGAGACTCTAGAAGTAAAGGATACCCTTAATATCCTTTTGGATATTTTGATAACTGAAGCTTGGATCAAGGCATCTTGGCATTCTCCTCCAAATCCTGGAGGAGGAAGGTGCTGGCTCTAACTGTTGACTTTGTTTCATATCTATGTTCAAAAGGTATTCCAACGCTTCAGTGGAAACATCCCTGTTGTATAATATCTGTCCATTCAGCTCTTATCCTCCCTACTGCACAGCTTTTACTTTCTAAAAATTCACTTACGCTTTATCATCTTGTCAGATTTCTGTTATGCTGGCTGAGCACGCTGTCTCATTAACTGTCACTTCTAATTAGTCCTAAATTTCAACAATCCTCATTTTCCTGCACATCATTTTTTGTCCAAAATTTTCTAAATCTTCTGTTGCAGAACAGCTCTGGTCTTTGCTGCAATGTGGTAGATGGGCATGCAAGACATTTTATCGGTGTCTTGCTGTAGTTACTATCTCTTTGCTGTAATGCACCCCGACCCAAATGTTTTCTGAAATAGTTCCTAACATTGACTGGATGAAGGATTTATGTTAGTGGACATAATATTTGTTGTTTCTCCTTTGTACGGGTCAAACCATTCTCTGGTTAATTTTGAGTATTTTCATATGTTCACAGGTGTTGGTGTGTTAAACAATTTATTGTATGCAGTAGGTGGTCATGATGGTCCTTTGGTAAGAAAAAGTGTTGAAGTGTTTGATCCTGTCGCCAGTACATGGAAGCAGGTTGCAGACATGAACATGTGCAGAAGGAATGCAGGTATGTGCAACAATTACTTTAAAGTAATATTATCTGGTATAAATGGCATGTTCCCGGATTTCTGCTGCTTTCATGATGTCGCAGAATAGAAACCATGCTTTTATTGGGTGGACAAGCCAATAGCTAATTTTCATACTGGTTTCCTGTCTCTTTTTAGGTGTTTGTGCTGTAAATGGTCTCTTGTATGTAGTTGGAGGAGATGATGGTTCCTGTAATTTATCAACAGTGGAATATTATAATCCAACAACTGATAAATGGACAGTTGTGTCATCTTGTATGAGTACAGGAAGGAGCTATGCAGGTAATGTGTAGAGATTTTTTTTTTTTTTTTAACAGACTTTTTACAGTACAATAGCTAGAATATGAAATTTCACAAAGCATCCAAACAAAGTCCAGTCTAAGGTAAAACCTAAGATACTAGAACGGGTATGAAGAATCTGATGGTACGTTTTGAATGATGGCTTCAAACAATTATTCACTACAAGGAAAAAAGTGGTATTAAACTGTACTCAAGAGGGACTTAACATGTAAGTGGTGAGTCAGAAAGATGATTCTGGTATGAGCAGTCCTTTTTTTAATGAGATTTGTGTCTCAACCTGCAGGGTCCAATTATGAAGTTCTTTGGGACTTGATATTTAGAAAACAAAGAGCTGTTTCAGGAATCTTTTCATTCAATAATTGGAGTTTCTCAAAGGAGGTTTTTTTTAAGTGAATGTTAAGAATATGTATCACTGATAACAAAATTAAACTTGAGTAATAGCAAATTTTGTTCAAGTCACAGAAACTTTCAGACCTTTGCACTGATTCAGACAACTCTGACAGAAATTAGGGAAAATATGAACACTGATGCTGGTGCACAGTTTTTTTATGTTATACTAATTGCAAGGTATTACGTTAAAACTTAATTTTCATATTCTTTAAGTTTTTAAAAACACTACCTAAATATTATGCCTTTTTTTTTCCTCACTCTAGGTGTTACAGTTATTGACAAACCATTATGATCAGTAAAGGGATTTTCAACTTGATTATGCACTAGAAGCAGTCTTGAACAAGTGTATTTGAAGTGACTGAGTATCTAAGCACTTCTCTACTTGTAGCTGCACCTTGAGTCACAGTGGAAGATGTGACTGTCTACAATTACAGATGACAGATGATGAAGATTACTCTAGGTAGAAGCAATGTGTAGGATTATTCTGCAGTTGCGCAGAAGCTGATTGAATTTTTGAAGTCTAGTGGACCATTTCTTTTTTATTGCAAGGTCTTAAAAAGAAAAAAAAAGCCACTTTCACAAGGATTGACTTATGTCAGTCATGACTGAGAAACGGATTGTCAGTGAAGAATGGTGTGTATTCTGGTGAAAGTAAATTTTTGTCTTATTTTTTCCAGAGACTAATAAATATATTTAAAGAAATGAACCGTTAAGTCTTCATAGTAGGTATTGAATCCCACCTCAGTAATTCAAGCTGGCATGGGGTAAATTTGTCTCCTTTTATAAAACTTTTGTTACATAACTATATGTGCATATGATTGTGTGAGCGTAAGTTGCTTTCTATTGAAATACTTCAAAACCTGATTTTACTATTTATAATTTGGCACAGTACTTTGAATATGCCAGTACTATGTTGTAAAACAGAGTTGTATTTTTTGATATGTAACAATGCTTAACACTACTAATTCCCACTGAAGGAGAGATCAGAGATGGTGTTAACACTTACTGAACAGGTGTAATTTCAAGATCTTTTTAATAAAAATGCTGTCTGTACTTGTGATTTTTTTTTTTTTTTTCTGTTCAATTTTGGTCACATTTAGATGTTACTTCTTTCTTACATTTTATCCAAAAGGTGATTTGGCATGAAAATAACTGAAAATTTATAATGAATGTGTGAAATTGCATTGAACTTGCATGGTACTAAGGCCTATTTATGCGTGTAAGCTTAGCTTCTTTTAGCTAATATCTGAATATACTGTATGTGGCCATGCTTATAAAGCAGCTCATTTTTATTCGTTCTTGAATGGCCTCCTTTTAACATGACCAAAGTTATTGTCATATTTGAGACATTTTCTTCAAATAAAAATTTGTATATTGTTTCCTAATGCAAACAAGTCGCTTAAAACTTGAGTTTCTCAATACCAGTCTCAAACCAAATAATCTTTATATCCGTGAAGAATTTTTTTTTTTTTTTTTGAGGGTGGGGAAACCTGGCTGTAAAGATCTGAACGCAAGCAAATTTAAACTAATTATTAAGGTTTAGAAACTGGTCATGTAAGTATAACGGGTTTGCTGCAGGTTTGTTTCTGAAAGCTTTGGGTTTTGGTTAGTTAGAGGTGGCTGCTGCCTCAAGTTCCAGGGCAACTGTTTGAGCTGAGATCAGTACGATGGCTGAGAATAACGTCGGTTTTTTGGCAGATGCTGCAATTAAATAACGAGTGCATTTTGCTGTTGCTATTGTACGACGCATGGCGGTTCGGGTAGCGGGTTTCACTACAGCCATTTTATTTGAATTGTACATTTGTATTATTTGTAGGATTTTACCCGCACGACACCAAGCGCCAGGAGCTGCCGTCCTGCTCCCCGCCTGCAAGGCCGTACCCTTGCGTTTCCCGCTCTCTCACTGCGCGAGGCCGCCTCTGCGCGGGCGGACGGACGCCCCCGCGCCCGCCGCCGCAGGCAGCGCAGTACCGGCTGCGGGCACGAGCGCAGGAGCTGCCCCTCCCCGGGACAGTGACAGTCACGCCTCAGGCGGTAGCGCCGCCACACCGCGCTGCTCCGCTCCGGGGAAGGGGCCGGCGCCGCTTAAAGCGAAGCGTCAGGAGCAGCGCGGGCTCGTCTCGGCAACGATCGTTTCCGGTCGGAGCGGGGGCTCTGCCCGGGGGCCGAGGGGAGCAGCACCGCGCAGCCAAGGCCGGGCGAGGGATGGGCGGTGCCCGCCTCTGCCCACCTGTGCCCGCCGTCTCCTCCTCATCACGTCTTTGACGTCACCCGGCCTCCCTCCCGCCTCATTGGCCGTGCGCCGAGGTCTCACTATCCTCACTCCACCCCTTCAGCCAATGGGTGCGCGGGAGCCGCCGCTCCATCCCGCCCCTCCTCACGCCTGACTCTCCGCCGCTGCCGCCAGCCAGCCAATGGGCGCTGGCCAATGGGCGGGCGCGGTTGAAGAGCCGGCGGCGCCGGCGGTTGTTATTGCGGTGACGGACGCTACTGCTGCTGCTTCCGCCGCGGTGCGAGGGGCTGCCGCTGCCACCCAGGTGAGGGAGTCGGGGGGTCGGTGCCGGACTGATGCGGGGGTGCCGCTGCCGGGGTCCGGGCGGCTGTGCGGCTCCTCCCGCTGGCACTGCGCGGAGGGCCGGCAGAGCGCGGGTGCTGTAGACTGGGCGGCTGCCCTGGGCATCCCCCTCGGCAGTCACCGTGTGTCCGGGTCTGGCGGTGTGTGCCAGTGTCTCTCGCTTCCTCGCAGGGTCCTCGCAGGGGCTGGACGGGACGGAGGAGCCTGAACGGGGCGCAGCCCGGTCCCTCGGCCAGGCGGCTGCTTTTCCAGGAGGGTGAGTATCCATTGCTGCGTGCCCGTCGGTTCAGGAGCTGGGGCCGCGAGCTTCCTTGGCACCTGCTGTGGCGTATTTGCCGTCAGTAAAACAGGATGAGGCATTTGCTGGTAACCGGACACGGTAGCGTCTTGATGCTGTAGCTGAGAAAGAAGAATGGTAACTGGTGTTGTCAGGTCCGGAGCTTGGTGCGTTGTTCATGTTGGACCCAGTCAGAGCATATCCTTCAGGGCCTAACCAGTGTCCTCTGGCCTGTGAAACGTGCACCGTGTTAGAGTGGAAGAGGAACCTGCTAGAGGGTGTCCAGAAGAGGCCCAGAGGAACGGTCAGGGGGCCCATTGCCTGTGGGGAGAGTCTGAGAGAGTTGGAGCTGTGCAGCCTGGGGAAGAGAATGCTCCAAGACCTTATTGTGGCCTTTCAACATATAAAAGGGGCCTGTAAGAAAGACAAGGAAAGCTTTTTACGAAGGCTTTTAGCAACAAGACAAGGGACAATGGTTTTAAACTAAAAAGGGTAGGTTTAGATAGGACATAAAGACAATGTTTTTCATGATGAGGCCAGTGAGACACTAGAATAGGTTGCCCAGAGAAGTTGTGGTTGCCCCATCATTGGAAATGTTCAAGGTCAGGTTGGACAGGGTGTTGAGCAACCTGATCTAGTGAAAGATGTTCCTGCCCATGGCAGGGAAGTTGGACTAGATAATCTTTAAAAGGTCCCTTCCAGCCCTAACCAACAAGCAGCCTCCTCTGTGGAAATGGCAGAAGTTCTGGGCACCCATGGGATTGCTGCCTCTGTGCTTCTGGGAGCTGTGATATAAACTCTCATACTTATGGAAAGGTGGATTGCCTCAAGCCAGCTGCAGTCTAAAGGCAGTCTGCTGTGTTGCTGTTGTGTGCATGGATTCTGGCTCACAGCTATGAGGTGAAGAAGGCTGGATAATCATGAGATCATGGTTAATTTAATTTATAAGTATAGTTTATATATATAAAGGTTTAGAACCTTTCTGTGCTCTTTTAGTACAGAATGCAATTTTCCTTCAAAAGATTTGAAATAAAATTTGGTAATTTCTTTATCCTTTTGCTCTCTTGACCTTGTCTCAAAACTTGAGAGCTGATTGCCTCTCAAAATTGGTTTACCTCTCAAACTAATTTTAAGCTTTGTTCTTTTACACTATTCTGTAGAAAGAGAATCTATCTTTCCCTTCTCTTCTCTATTTTTACTTTAAAGCTAGGTAACAACTGAGATAGGTAATGACTTTTTTTCTGAAGATTAACTGCTGTTTATTCATTTTTTCTCAAAATTTGCAGGTTACTTATAGACAGCTGTAGAAGAACTGTAATTGTGATGCTTTATGTTTGAACAATGGCAGTGAACGACAGCATTAATATCTTGAACTCTGCTTATCTGGCGGTGGAATATATAGACTCTTTCTTGCCTGACAATCCCTTGCAGCAACCATTTAAAAATGCCTGGAACTACATGCTGGATAACTACACAAAGTTCCAGATTGCAACTTGGGGATCACTTATAGTTCATGAAGCTTCATACTTCTTGCTCTGTGTACCTGGATTTGTCTTTCAGTTTATACCATACATGCAAAAGTATAAAATTCAGCAGGTAAGACGAAGTTGTGAACTACACACTTCCTGATTTGTCTTTCGGCATGTGAAGTAGAACATACAACTGCAGTGACCTAGTTTTCAATTTATATGACCCTGTTTCCTCTATCACTGTGGACATCCTGGGAGTAGCAGAGCAAAATTACAATGTGTGTGAGGAGAGAGAGTGAATTTTAGGGAAGGAAAGGAGTTATTTCTGAGGGAGGATATCCTTTCCACCATGGTGGTATAGAGAAAAAAGGGTATGTCAGTTTGTGTTAGCAAAGGTAAATTTTCTCTCTGTAAGTTATCAGCAGGAAAAGGTAAAGTAGAATCACAGCATCTGGTGATAGGGGTGTGCCTTAGTATTATGAAAGGATTACATGTTGTACTTATTTCACAGTAAGCGTTTCTTGCAAGGTATCTCTATGCACACCCTCTTGAAAAGGTTTTAAAGTATTTTAACAATGGAGAAAGCCCAAGATGGACTGCACACACCTAACTGGTAGCAAAGGCACATGCAGTGTCAAAAGACGATTGTGTTGCCCCAGTTCCTTGTAATATGAATTAGAAATTAATAATACCAGCTTCTGAAGTTATTACAGTAATTGGTACAATTTTCCCTGCAAAAAGTGTATGTTTTCAAGATAACTTATTTCTTCACAGGCTTATATCTTCAGCTTCTCTTTGTATTATTTTAGCTGTGTAAATACATTCTGTTATTTTAGCTATGGAAATCCAAACTTATATTTCTGTTAAACTGTTAAATGTTTCTGCTAATTCCAAACACTGAAATAACAAGAATAGTTTGGGGCAACTGGCAGAGACAACCTCTGTTCAGAGAGAATTACTTTAAATTTTGCAGAAAGCTAGCTTAGAAAAACAAAAGGTTTTGATGAGACTAAATCCAATCCCATGTAATTTGTATTGCCTGAGTTAATTTGTATTACAAGAGGACCTGCTATCTGTCTTCCAAGGTAAAATGAAACTGTCTCCAAAGTAATTTTTGCAGCACTTTGCAGTTATGTGCCACAGAAGTATGCAACACAACTGTTTTTGCTTCTTCTTAGGATAAACCAGAGACATGGGAAAAACAGTGGAAGTGTTTCAAAACACTCCTCTTCAATCACTTTTTCATTCAGCTTCCTTTGATTTGTGGCACCTATTACTTCACAGAGTATTTTAACATTCCATATGAATGGGAAGAGATGCCTAGATGGTAGGTAGATCTTTCTTGTATGTTGATGCAGAATTACATACAGTTGGAGGCAGGATATTTAACGAATAGTGTAATCAACTCTAAGTAAAAATTTTTTGGTGATTTAAACTGTGTTTGTTAATCTTGTTTCTATTGATGCTTAACTGCTATAAAAGCTAATTTGAGCTTTCTAAATTTATTTTTTTTTTAAAATGGCCTCAAATTTTTCTGATGCTTGGAAGAAGCAGGGAGTAGGAGGGAGTTGATGGAAGCAAAGCAAGATTCATGATGGCATGGGTTAAATATTGGACTTTCTGAGTTTTTTAATCCAGTGTTTTTTGATGCCTTCAAAGTAGAGGAGGATTCTTCTCTCCACCTTGTTTTACATCTTAGCAGCAGTGAGTTCTTCAAGGGACAGAATGTACCACCTATTTTCCATTCTCCTTTTTTGCACTGAGCTGATGGACTTTTAAACAAAACTGAATTAGTTATAAATGCCTTTTCATTTTTTTTTTTTTCCTGATAGCATTTCTTTACAGCAGAAGCTCATCTTTCTTGGAAATTTAGTTTCTGTCTGGTTTAGATAGCTGATGCAGCAATATCTTTTTGCATCTACATCTTATACAGTCTACGGATGTTCTTTATAGACTATAACTGTGTGCTTATTCACTTCAGTATATCAGGAGATGAGCTGGTGGATACAATCAGCTTGGCAATTACAATGTGCTTGACAATGTTTTTAGTATGCTAAAGAGGTAGTATCAATGCATTCTTATTCAATCAGTAATATACATAAACATTTCCCACCCTTACTAGCATCTAACTATATTATTTTTCAAGATTGCGTGTCTGCTGGTATATTCTATAACTAATAGCTCTTCTCCTTTTTAAAGGTATGTTCTGGTTGCTCAGTGTTTTGGATGTGCAGTGATTGAGGATGCCTGGCACTATTTCCTGCACAGATTGCTGCATCACAAGAGAATATACAAGTATATCCATAAGGTTCACCATGAGTTTGTTGTATGTATTCCTTGATATTTTTCATTAGTTTTTAGTATATGTGGTTTTATACAACTTATTTAAAGGTGTTATTTGAAAGACTTAAGAATTTAGCATCCCTCTGACAGTGGGATAGATGTCTTTTCTTGAGCTGTTTGTCAAGAACAATCATCCGTTGTGTTTCTGAAGACTTCTCCTGTGATTTGATTTCATTTAATGGGAATGGAAGGTAGCACTCAACTCTTGATTGTATCTGTTGAGCTAGGTGAAGTCAAGCTTTTAAGTGTGTTAAATGCTTGATTGCTAGGAGAGGTGGAAATGGTGGGCTTCTAGTTTTGTTCTTCAGCTCTCCACCACCTAGGGTGTTGCTCAGAGGATACTAATCCCCAGAACATGATCCAGACAGGCAGCTCCTGCAAGGCAGGGGTGTGTGCATGATACATACAGGATGTACAATGCAGGGAAGGACCATGGCTTTGGATAATAGGCCTCTGGAAGCAGTATGGCTAGTTGTGTGATACTGCATCCAGAGCACAGTGCAGTACAGATATTTTGGGTGGTTCTACATTTATCAGTGTTGGAGCTGATGTTGAGCCCTGCTTGACTGGAGGTGGCACTGTTCTGAGCCAGGCAGGGTCCAGCAGTGCTTACACCTTATAGTTGGTTTAGCTGTGTTTGGATGGCACTGCCTCTGGATCACAGAAGTCAGTGCTACTGTTTGTCTCCTGCTGTGTATCAGTGTATGACCTGTGCTGTGCCTCAGGTAAACTGCACACTGCTGGGCCAGGGTGGTTTATACAGGCTGTGATAATAGAGAAGCTTGGCACTGATTGATGCGTGTCTATGTACGTACATCTGCAGCAGCAGCTGCTGTTTTCCTCTTGCTCTTGGCAGCCTCTCAGGTCTCTAGCAGGAGCAGCTTCTGGCCATTATTCCTGAGTGTTTAGCAGTTCATAGAGAAAGTGATCTCTTGGCTAATGGCTGTTTCATTAAAAACTTGCCCTAAAAGGTGATGATTTAAAAATCACCATTAAGCCAAAGTGGACTTCCCTCCTCCCTTGATAATCAAGCTTATAACCTTGATCGTTAGGTTAAATTTTTAAAAAATATTATCTTTCTGTGGTGGTCTACTTTTGGAAACTCTATATGGAATTTCTCTTTTTGTAAAACAAATGTAGGAATGACTGGGAGTTGTGTGTTTTTATATATATTGAAAAAATATACAGGGACTATAAAGAGAAGGAAATAATTAATTTCAGTCTTGTAATAATATTTAAACAATAAGAATTCATCTTAAAAATTGTCAAAGATGTGGGAGGCTTTTTAATTATTTTAAAAATAAAGTTCTAAATGAATCGTGACTCTGAGAATATTTTGGCTTCCTTCTTTCTTCTGCTTCCAAGACTGGATGTATAGCAAAGCTGATGGGAGCTTCACAAACACTTTTAGTATTCCTGAAATATTGCTTTGGCATTTTTAATGGTAAGCCTAAATAAAAGTTTTTAATTTTTCAACTAGTAGTGCAGTGTTTGGAGTCACTAATAGAATGGTAATCCTTTTGTCCTTGGAATACTGTTTTATGTTTTAACAATGAGGAGCTGAACACCTGTGTTAAGGCTCTTGCTCAGTCAGACCACCTCCTTTACCCACAACATCATTTTGTTTGTCCTATTGTAGTCTTGTGGGGTAACGGGAAAGGGAGAGTACCACAAAATGGTGATTCTGATTTGGGGGTATAGAAAATAAAAAATGATGACTGTTTTCCTGTTGGTTATCTCTTTCTAGGCTCCATTTGGAATGCAAGCAGAATATGCACATCCTCTGGAAACACTTATCCTTGGAGCTGGTTTTTTTATTGGAATTGTTGTTTTCTGTAACCATGTGATTCTTCTGTGGGCATGGGTGATATGTCGCTTGATGGAAACCATTGATGTACACAGGTGAAATCCTTGTTGCTTTTTAATAATTGCTTTTTCTCTTTTTCCCCAAGTCTGTCTTAAACTTACCTATCTCTTTCACTGAGCTTTACTGTTTAAGCCAGGTGCCTCATTAGAATGTCTGGCTCTTGATATTTGGTGTACAAGTGAGCTTATGCATATTAGAACACCAAAAATCAATTGCAAAATATGATATTCCAACCAAGAGTTCTTTCTGTTTAATACTTTGTCATCCAGTTTTGCTGGGCAAGAGAAATGTCAGGCTATACAACCACTGACTGTCTTTTAAATAAATAAGTAAATACTATGTATGTATATATTTATTTATGGTAGATAAAAAAGGCAAGACTTCTTGTCTCTGTAGGATAACTGACTTCTTTCAGACATGGCTCTGAAATGCTAATACAAATCCCAGTAGGCTTAGTTGAGTTCACCTGAAAATGAGTGAGCTTTTTTTTCCCTGTGTTTAAGAGAAAGGGGAAAGTTATAGCTCAGTTTTAAAATGCTAGTATTACACTTGACCTTGTATCTGTTAGTATATTATGAAGTATATCGTGTCTTCCTATAAGCTGACTGTCAAGTGTTTCAGTGGAACGTGAGTTACTAACCAACTCATCGCACACATCATTGCTAGTTTAATTATATATTGGTCGTAGGCTGAGAAGTATATGTTGTGACATATCATAAAGTAATTGATGCAAAAAATGAATCTCCTTTGATTATTATAATTTTAGTTTGTTGTCCACATGGGTTGTTTATAACTAATTACCTTGTGCTGTCCCCACTAGGTGGTGGTAAGATGCTTTCTGGTACCACTAAGCAAAAGAGTTGAAATCTAAAGCAAACAGTTCTGTTTTTAACATTACTTTATTTTGAATTTTAAACATTTGAAGAACTTTCAGTATACTGAAAATAAGAGTATAACTACTACAAATGCAGTTGATTGGAGATGCTGTTTGAGGATAGGCGGAATCTTGTTTCCCTATTAAGCTCATATTACAGTGATTACCTCAGGGCCTTATAATACCAAAAAATCTTTTTATTTTTTAAAAACAAGTTTGTGTCTATATTTTGTGGTTTATTTCTGTGAAAAATCCTTACTATAGTTGGGGTTTTTGTTTTGTTTTGTTTTTCCTTTGCTGTAGTGGCTATGATGTTCCGCTGAACCCTCTTCATTTGGTGCCTTTCTATGCTGGGGCCCGTTTCCATGATTTCCATCACATGAACTTTATCGGCAATTACGCTTCAACCTTCACGTGGTGGGACAGAATCTTTGGTACAGACTCTCAATTCATTGCCTATAAAGAAAAAGAGAAGAAGCAACAACTTTTAACAAAGAAGAAGGCTAACTAAATTTCCAGTGTAAGAAGTCTGATGCTAATGCTGATAGTCAAATTTTGCTTTTCTGTAAAGCAAAATAGTGATCGGGTGTTAAGCATAAATCTTGTTCCTTGGCTACTAAGTGGTAGGGAAAACTGGCTAATTACACTGCAGTATCTTCCTAATGGGAATGCTTTCTATTTTATATGTAAGTACTGCATATATTTTGGCTACAGATTTAAAGATGATGCAAAAAACCTGAGATGACTTGTGTCTGTCTTTTTTTTTTTTTTTTTTTTAAAAAAAAGAGAAAAATAATTCAGTTTTGTCTTTAACGTTGCCCACTTTGGATCCAGGTAGAATTGTATATGTACACTGAAATTGGAGTTAGTTTTTTTTAATATATATTCTTAAATTTGTAATATCAAATAGCAGAATACATTAACTAGTATCGGCACTGTATTATTTAAATATTGGGTAAAGGCTGCTTAAAACCAAAACATCTGTTAATATGAACCTTGGATAGGCCTTTTGCACACGGGATGATGTGAACTGTTAATAACAGAATACTTGGCTAAACATGAGTTATCAGAGACATTCCTGATCTAGATTTATTATGTTATTTTAGATTACAGGTAAAAAGAATAGAAGTTTTTATTCAAAGTAACTGGTTATTGCTGCTCCTTTGAAGTTGGTCTGTCAGTGTACTTAGCATTTACATTACATTCTTCTCTATGTGTTGTAATTTGCTGAACTGACTTGTTGCTATATTTGCACTTGTGACTGATGAAATAAATGTGGTTTGGTTTGATACATGTATTATACCTTTCATATGTTTTTTTAATACAAAGCTGTGATAAAAAACACATAGGACATAGCATCTTACTCTGTTCATCTCTTTAGTGGAGAAGCGTTATTTCTGTTAGTACGGTCTACAACAGTTCCATCTCTTAAACTACTTGCAGAGACAGCAGTAAGAAATGGAAATGGAGAACATCTTGTAAACTGCTGGTTTGTGTTTTGAAAGACATGGATACGTAGCTACCCAGTGTAGCAACAACTTTTAGGCCAAGTGCATTCTCAAGTTCAGCTATAGCTTTCACAAACTGGAATCTCAAAATCTACTACTTAAATTGTGATAGTAATAGAAGCAGATTGTTAATTCCTTTTTTAGAGTAGATTAAACAGTGGAAGTATTTAAGAAGGGATTAAACCCTTATAAAGATTTTGCACTTTGTATTTTAATATCAGCTTCTCTTCAGGCTTCAAATACCACTTCAACTACCCTCTAAGTTCTTTAGGGATTTTGCTTACGCAAGACCATCTGAATTTTCATGCTGCTTTACATGCAGTCTGGTGTAATACTCGAAACAGATACTGTGAAAGTGCAGATGCGATCAGGCTTTCAACAAAAAACCAAGACATTAATGACATTTAGAGTGATTGAAATATTACTTGAGATGTGGGAGTGGTTCAGATTCCCCTTCTGCATGTATTTTGTAGAAGCTTTTAGTTCTCTATCTGTATTCTCATTGAAATATGATGTTCTTCGTCTTCCCCTTCCCTCTAAAGGAAATAAAAATACTTGACCATGGCAGGTGAATGGAAGCTGAAATGCCTGTGTTGTTCAGGTTTTTAGTGGGGAATGCTGCTCAAGACTTCCTGAATCCATATGCACTGCCAGCCTGAACTCTCCATGGTGGAAGTGACCTCTTTAATCAAATTTCAAAGACGGGCATTATCCTTTTTGCTTTGTCAGCTCCCCCTCTCATCCTGCAGCTGCAGCCATACTTAGCTTTATTTTGCTAAACCCCTAGCCTAAAAGTACAAGGAGCTTTCAGTGCTTCACATTTTTTCTGTGTTCCCTTCACTAGTTCTCAGCCCACTGGCTTGTGTCTGTACAACCACTGTCACAAAATTGTGTGCAGCTGTGAGCCAATTGTGTAAATATTCCCGTAAAGGTATTTGTAAAAGCTTGGTGTCTCCTCAGCCACTGGAAAGCTCAGAGCACTAGAAGTTTGATAGGGTGACTGACAAAGTGACAATGCATGTTCCATTGTTCAAGAGGCCATGAAAGTAAGGAATGTGATTTTAACACATTACTTAGTCATCTTTTTAGGTAGTGTGCATGGGGTTTTTTTGTTCTTTGTTCATGACTTGAATCCATATTTTTCTAACACTCATTGCTCTTTCAGTTTTTTGGTTTATTTTATATACATCCTTAGTGTGCAGGGTAATCATATCATTGCTTTTGTTTCTCTCTTTAACAAATCCCTAGAGAATTATGCAAGCTGTGCTTTATAAATTATTTTTTTTCTGAAAAAATATGCCCACTGGACCTCTCTTAACACAGGAACTTGCATTTGAAAACCACAGGCTTGTTTTGCTGCAGGATTCAGACCTGCATTTTAGCACTACACCACCACCTGTTCAAATGCAGCAACAACTGAACATGTTGCTGGCTAGTAAATGACCAACCTCATTCATTACTATATATCTTCTGTGTGTCTTAAGAACTATGTTAGGCAATTACATTTTTGAGGTTTTAGGCCTTAATAAATAAAACTTCACTGATTTTTTTTTTTTTTTTCATATTTAGTGAGAGAGACTATAGAGTATGTGTAGTTCTGAAAACTAAGAGGTTTTTGTGCAATAGAAAATAATGAGAGCAACATACGGGTAACAGTTTTTGGCTCTTAACAAAGCACAACAAAACCTTACACAATCTGTTGTCCTTTATCCTCTTTAGCGAGGTGGCAGATTTAAAAGTGGTAGGATAGGGCAATAAGTGAGAGAGCAACATTTTTCACAACTTAATCTTTTTTTCCTGGAAGTCCAATTTAGTTTAAGTAAGACTAATCTGTGGAAAATAACAGCTTGTACTGTTCCTTAGGATATAAAGATAATTAAGTCCTATGAAAGCAATGAATTAATTTCTTGGGTTTTGTGTCAAAAAGCGTGGAAACTTGGAAAGTATAATAAATTTAGGATTGCAAAATAATGAACTGCTTTTGGCTGCTGATGTGAAATACTAAATAAGGAGGTTTATATTATGCTACAGCACAGCTTAACAGAAAATATTAGTAATCATTGATATTATGATTGTATTTGCAGATTACATGACTTTCTTTTTCTCACTGAGTTTATAATAAATGCTGAGTGTTTTACTATAATTTTAAAGAAAAGTGTTATATGTTTCTACATTTTTAACATTCATTTTTATTGAAATGTGATATTTTTGAAACCTATATTATGGCTACAGATAGTTATTGCTAATCTGCAGTGTCTGGTTCATTGCCTTCAAATTGCTGCCTCTTTCTGTCAGCTGCAGCCCTCTGGTAAATCTCAGCCATTCAAAACTGGCAGGTCCAGGGAGAACGCAACTTTTTGCCATTGGTTCTTGCTATAATTCTCTATCCAAAAAGGTTATGAACACAGCAGTCAAATTGCTTTTCAATTGTATTTGTCACTGGCTAACCAGGATTATATCATGTTCTCCGCAGTAGTTCCTCTATTTCTCAAATCACTTCCTGTGGCTCGTCTGAATTTTCAACGTCTCGTTTCAGTTGTAGATACCAGAACGGCACATCTAGATCATTCTCCCTAATAGCACATTGGTGGTATAATCACATCCTTCCTCTTAACCACTGTCCTGTCTAAACATTCAAAGATAAAATTAGCAGTTCTGCAGCATGGCACTGGAAAATTTAGTCGTTACCTATCTATTGTGATCTCTTAATGCTTCTAGCGATACTTCTTGCCAGACTGTTATGTGTTTTCTATTTTTGCTCTTAAGTGTTAATCTGCAATTTGCTCCTCTGAAATATTTATATGCGCTTGACTTACCAAGTAATCTAAATCAGATTCCAGAGCTGCTATATCCTTATTCACCCTTCTTTGTAATCCACAAATTGTAATCAGTTTTGATTTGTGTTTATGTAATCACTGAATAAATTAGCCCCTGGACTTGAAATACCAGTCCCTGTGGAAGAGCAGAAGAACACCCCTACTAGCTAATGACTCACCACTTAAAAAACCCTTTCAGCCAGTTTCAAGTACTCACAAAATGATCTTGCATGGTGATTTCTCCGTATGTGAGTATTTGGCACTGTAGCCATGACATCTCTCAGAAACAGCGCTGGAGTTCGGTGTCCAGTGCTGAGTATCATCCCAGGACGACTCCTGTGATCTGAAACAAGGGGCAGAAATGAGCCACTGCTGTTTGTGTTGGTATGCAGTGTATAAGTGCAAAAGTCAGGTACGTTTTGTAAGAAATGTAAGTTGCAGTCTATAAAGAGACTTTACACAGAATTGCTACATGTACAGGATGTTCACCACCCCACCCCAACAAAAGCACAGTAAGCTCTTAAATACCTGATAGGGTTGAGTTTCAGTAGCATGGGTAAGTCATCTAATAGATGGAGACAATAAAAGATTCAGTCTTGCAATATGTACCTTCCTTTCCTTTTCTACAACCCCCTGTGTAACTGCCTGGTCTGTATTTGGATTTTTAAAAATTAATTCTTTAGTTATTTATATTTCCTTTGACCTACCTTATGCTAAGCCTGTGCTCAAGGTACTGGGAAAGCTGTGACTTTCTGTATCTCAACCCTGTTTTGCAGGCACCTGAGAAACAGCCACTGAGTTGTGCAAGACATTTTGGAGGTTGGTACCAGAAGCTTCGGTCTTGAAGGCATAGCTTCAAGTGACCAGACTTACAAGATATATTATGTATACATAATCAGCATTCAGATAAGTTTTGTAAAAGCTTCTTACATCTCACAAATTATCTTTCACGTGGTAAGTTGTCAACACTGAGATCATCTGCTCTCTTTTTTAAATTGATTTAAGCTATTCTATTCCTATCATTAATTTCTTAACTGAAACTGAAACCAGCTTTTTTGTGGTTTTACCCGGTCTTTTATGACATATATGGTCTATAGCTGGTTTTTTTGGAGTAGCTGCAGTGTTAATACCCTGAATAGTCTTTCAGAATTTTTACAGGGCTTGAAAATGTGATATTACTGAATATTAGTGGCCAAAGACAGCCCTCCTCAGAGAGGAGTTTAGAGACCAACTAGTGATTCAATCTTACTGATTTCCCTACGCATGATGTTCAGCATCCTGCTTGCTTACTGTATGTTAGAAAAGTCTTCCTCGTGCAGTATAGTGCACTCTCTTACTTCTTTCCAAATATAAATCAGAGAATTTTTACTGAGTATTTACATAGCATCATTATAAACAGTACTTTGTTATTAAGAATGTAATAAATTAATAATGTAAGTATCTGATCTGTTGTTCCTAATGTACTTCTATTGTTTCTAATAGACATAGCTTTTAGGGTCCTGATTTTAGGTTATAAAAGTAAATAGTTGCCTCAGCCTGCTTGTCTTGCCACACAAAAGAAGTGCAGAGTTACTCAAATCTTTTAAGTAAAAATCTGTGAGTGTGAGGGTTTTGGTGTTTTGGGGTTTTTTTTTAAGATTATCTATACTTGGTGGTGAGTCATGATTTGCTGAAAAAGACAGATTCAGGCTAGTCAAACGTATTTACAAATTTGAATCACATTCACAAAATTGTTTTGGCCAAAAGAGTGAAATGACCTGTAAATATATATGAATCTTATATATATGTTTGTCTATAAAAAAGTATTTTTGTAAATATCAATGTTTTATTCACCATTACCAAATTACTTAGGCTGTCTCTGTTAGCAAAATATAAACTACTATTTGGTGTCATATACAGACAAAAGAGAGAGGTAAACCAGATTTGAAATCTGCTGATAAGAACATTTTCTGGGCAGGGAGCACCCAAGCTCTACTCCCTGCTCTAATTAGTATTGTTAGCTTGCAAGGCCATACCCAGGAGCCTGGTTATGCATGTAGCCTGGGAATGCCCTTGGGGTTACAGTATTCCTCTGAGACTAAGGCAAGTGCAAAACCTTTTTTCCATATTGCAAGGAAATTTGGCCTTTGCCTATGATTAAAATCATCATCTAAGGAAAATAGGAGGAGGGGCTGGATAGAAAGGAAGTAATTGATTTATTCCTCCTGCTCAGTTCTGCAAGTGCTCATAAACTCTCTGAAAATCTAATTATTGTTTCTTAATCTCTTATTAAAAATAAATTAGTACATGTGAACTCAAAATGAAATATTTGATAGTATATAAAATGCCATTTTATACAAGATGTGTATCTGCATGTGTTTTTACTTGTTATGTCTGTTTTTTAGGAGTGGGGGGTTAATAAGTATGGAAATCAAAGTAAATCCATTCAGATCTAATTGTGAGACTAATTTTGTGTAGTGGAATAATAATGCACTGCTGGAATAGATGAAAAGAAATAGATTATTTCTGAGCCTCCTTGTATTTTTCAGTGGCATTGTATTTTGGGGAAATAAATTTGAAGGGAAGCCAATGAGATTTGCTACACTGCACGAAGGTTTTTTGACTGGTCAGAAAGTTCTCACTGTAAATCTAAAATGACAGGATCAGCAGATTTGTTTACTTTGTGTATAAGGTGCAAGGGAAAGGAATGAAGAAAACTATGAATATGTAGCCTGTGATGAATGTAGCCAATAAAACTGATAAATCATAGAATCAATCATAGAATGGGTAGGGTTGGGTGGGACCTTAAAGATCGTCTAGTTCCAACCCCCCTGCCATGAGCAGGGACACCTTCCACTAGTCCAGGTTGCTCAAAGCCTCATCCAGCCTGGCCTTGAACACTTCGAGGGAGGGGGCATCAACAACTTCTCTGGGCAACCTGTTCTAGTGTCTGACCACCCTCACAGTAAAGAATTTCTTCCTAATATCTAATCTAAACCTACCCTCTTTCAGTTTGAAGCCATTTCCCCTTGTTCTATCACTACCTGCCTTTGTAAAAAGTCTCTCCCCAGCTTTCCTGTAGGCCTCCTTCAGGTATTGGAAGGGCGCTATAAGATCTCCACAAAGCCTTCTCTTCTCCAGGCTGAACAGCCCCAACTCTCAGCCTGTCCTTGTAGGAGAGGTGCTCCAGCCCTCGGATCATCCTCGTGGCCTCCTCTGGACTCGTTCTAACTGGTCCATGTCTTTCTTGTGTTGGGGGCTCCAGAACTGGATGCAGTACTCCAGGTGGGGCTTTATGAGAGCAGAGTAGAGGGGGAAAATCACCTCCCTCTACCTGCTGGCCACGGTTGGCCTTCTGGGCTGTGAGCACACATTGCTGGCTCATGTTGATAAAGAATGTGAATCTTTTGAATGCTAGGTCAGCTACCTTTATTTGCAGTTCATTTTGGAGCTCGGAGAGCATTGCACATAACTCTAAAGTAGTGTGAAATCATACACAATTTCATAATTCAATTCATACTGTTTGGGAGGAGAGAAGTCAAGGGGATGGTAGTTCTGTGGTCCTAAATCTGAAGAGTGATCTTGGTAAGAGAAAACAATACAGGTGAATACAGGAAGTCTCTGTACATCCAAGTCTTGCAAAATTCTTAGACCAAATTTGCGCTTGCGTTGTCATAACCCCAGAGATAATGTGATGTGATATGATGGGTGCCTCCCTAAGTTTTCTAGCAGTAAGAACAGAGAGTTGAAGGCTCCAAGAAGTGCTCAGATGCCTTTGCAGATAGTCACATTCTTGAAACTCCAGTATTAAACTGGGCAGAGAAGCTTCTGAACCCAGTTGGCTTTGTAAGATAATGAGGACTGGATGAGCAGACCTTTGGTTCTTGCTATGAAGAAACACACCAGATAATCCAGGACTGACAGTCAGGACACTGAAAGATAGCAAGTATAGGTGAATATTGACAAAGAGATATGTAAATATGTATATGTAGCAGTTGCATTTTCAGGTCTCAGTTTCAGATGCTGGATGAATTTCCAAGCTGGTGTATCACCAATTGTCAATGAAGGTGTTCTCGTAGAAGACCTTATTTCCATTATCTTCTTGGTTGGAACTAGACAACCTATAATTTAGGAAAATATCCATAGGATCACAAAGGATTATTAACTGTATAAATTGGTGATGGAAGGGGGTGACTAGCTCACCCTTTTAGGTTAGAAGATCAGGGTAAAACATGCACTAAATTGTTGGGGACAAGTTTCTATTTGTAGAAGGGGGAAATGGATGTGTGATTTTCAAACTTTTCCAAATTTCGAACATCTCAAAATTTTCCAGTGAGGCTTTGTGTTCTTTAAAAATAATTTTAAAAAACCTGCCAAAACAGATATGGAAGTTGCTCTTTACCATTTAGCCTTTTGCTTTTATCAGTTGTCCTTTCCAGGCTGTTTCTACAGCATCTGAACACCTGTGCCTGTAAAAACAGGTTGAAAAAACAGATGGCTTCAGAAGTCCTGTAGTATCTGCGGTCTAGAAGGGACTGTGACTTATTAATGTTTTCTGAATAGTTCCTCACAAGAGCATTCCCATTGAACTCAGTGGGATTTGCCCTCCAAGTTAGTATTGTCAGTATCAGAAAGGAAGTCTCGCTTTATCCTTTGCTTTCTGTGATGCAGCAAAACTACCTTACAGGTGATGAGCAAAGCTGTCTGATAGATGATGGTTGTTAGTTGAGGTCAATCAAATACCTCAGCGTTACTCTGCGGCAGTGCTATGTGAATGTTTCATAGAGCACTCTGTTCATTTCGGAGTTTTGCCGGCGGGTTAACTCGGTGGGGCTGCGTGCCTGCCGTCCAGAGAAACGTATTTCACCAAATAGGATAAAATGAGCCGTGTAGAAATCGTGACTCCGGATTCTGCCAATGCTTTTCTGCAGCAGGTTGATGACAGCAGCTGTGGTGTCTGCCGCCTACATCCTGCGCGGCCGGGCACACACCGCCGCGCTCCGCGGGGAGCTCTCGCCCCTCCCGCTGCGGCCCGCGGAGACGGGCGGAGCGGCCGGTCCCTCCCCTCCGCCCGCCCCCCGCTTTCTCTCTCCCGCTCCCTCCCGCCGGGGCCGGCGGCAGCTGCGGGCGGGATGGCGGTGCGGGTGCGAGTGCTGCTGGCGCTCTGCGGGCTGCTCGCTGCCTGCCGAGCGGCGGCGGTGGAGCCGGCGGAGGGTACGGGGGCCGCTAGCCGTCGGCGGCGGCTGATCGCTGAGGAGGGCATCTCCTTCGAGTACCACCGGTACGCTGAGCTGCGGGAGGCGCTGGTGGCCGTCTGGCTGCAGTGTCCCGCCATCACCAGGATCTACACGGTCGGTCGCAGCGCAGAGGGCCGAGAGCTGCTGGTCATCGAGGTCTCCGACCGCCCCGGCGAGCATGAGCCCGGTAAGGGGGGCGGCGGCGGGCGGCCCCCGGCGATGCCAGCACCTGGCGGCAGGTAGCGGCAGGGCGGGGCTGCTGCCCCTCGGGCCCGGGGTCCGGCGGCGCTGGGCAGACCCTCTCCTTAAAACACCGGCTGTAGCAGCGGCTGCCGGCGCTCCCCGCGCCGAGCGAAGCGCCGTTCTGCCGCTGGGCTCAGCGCCCTGGTGAGGAGAGGGACGCCCTACGGTCGCTGTGGAACATCGGCAGATGCCGCAGCCGCGGGGAAGCCGCGGTGCGGGTGTGCTGCCCGGGCAGGCGCTGGCCTCCCCGCTCCCTGGCACCAGCCGAGCTGTCGAGGGGAAAAGCATGAGGTGTGGCTGGGTCTGTGCGGGCTGTGTGACACGGGCCGGCTGCCTGCGGGAACCGTGTTCCCACCGCACGCTGCAGACGTTTGCACAGATGTATGTGTGTGTGCGCCTGGGGTTTGAGACGTTTTTTATATCGGGGGATGTGACTGACGCTGTGCGTTTGTTTTACGCCTACGAGCGGGCATCTTTCATAATTTCCAATTTCAGAAGTGGTAGTATCGCTTCTGTCTGCATGTGCAAAGGCTTAATCTTGAAAGCTGCTCAGTACCTGAGGCCCAACCGTCAGCCACCTGCAGTTGTGTCCTCACATTTCCAGTGGTAGGTCACAGAACGGGCCTGGAAGTCCATGGTTTTCAGCTGGAGATGTGGATTCTGTGAGTCTGTGGGGATGTGCTGTGTACAATTACTGCTTCTTGTCCTGCTTTATGGCCTGATTATAACCTTGCTTTGCATCCTCAAGGGACTTACATTTCTACTGCCTGCGTTAGAGCTACTGATGAAACTTAGAGATCATAATATATCGGACATAAGGAACACAGAAGAGGAAGGCAGGCTAGCAAAGCATTGTCTTGAAATTAAAAATCTAAGAACTGCAGTGAAATTTGAAAAAAAAAAAAAGTGTTTTGTTGCTCTTTTGATATAAAGGGTGATCCTGAAGCTAAGCATCTATCGCCACTGTGTAATTTGCACACTACAATGATATGCAATTACTGTTGTGACTTTGCGTTACTGTCAGGGACAGTTGCTTCAGCTCATTTATTTGGTACTTCCATCAAGCCAGCTGAAACAGGGAGAAAAAAAGCACCCTGTGCAGCTTGAGATGGGGCCGTAGTTCTTCCTAGAGACATGGTGCTTCTCCTGTTGGTGTCAGGGACGTGCAAAAGGGTTTGTTACTGAGCCCAAGCAAAGAGAATCCAACTTTATATCAATGAGCATTAACAAACCTCAGAAAAGAACGTTTCCTATGGATTGCATCCACATTTAAGCTACACTGAATATCAAGCATTTCCTAGAACATGCTCGGTCCCTCACAAAGGGAGCCCTATAGATGAAAATGCCACATGTTGTAATGTCCAAATCACATGTCAGGGAATGTGATGAGTCCTGGCAATCTTTAGTGGTGGATGCTGAAAATGCTGTTTTTTGCAGAGGATTAACCAAGGTTTGAAACAGAGCAAATTCATTGTTTTGTTTAATACCTCACTTTCATTCTACGAGGTACTGAGCATTTCTTAAAAAGCAGAGAGCTGCTGCAGCTTTCACTGTCTGCAGTGGCACATGAGTGAAGCTCAGGATCTTTTAAGGAAGGGCAATGATCTGGACTCCATCCCAGGCTATGGTTGTGCTCCTTGGAAATAATTGTAAAGGCATTGATAACATCCCTGCTTCTTTGTTACAGAGCCTAAGCACCTATATTTTGTGCTAATGGTTGTGTTAGAGTTATTTTCTTCTTAATAGAAAGTGCCCTTTCTTCTGCTGTGGCATAAAAGGTAGCACTATTTATTTTTCTCTGTGAGCTTAAGTTATGCAGTAAAAGAAGGGGAGCCTTGTACCAGCCTTGGCAGGAAATATGAGGCTGATTGCGCAGCTTGTAGCTGAGGGGATCCTCACTCACTGTGAGCATCCACATTTGATTCCCAGGGCAACAACAGGAGAAAGGATATTTTGTGTGATTAAGCTTGCAGGATCAGGACCTGATTTATCATAATCTATTATTAAAAAATGATAGAGAGATTCACAGATACACACATATGTATAGTTATTTTTTTGTTTTTTCATGACAGGCTAAGAAGTTGTTATTCTTGAACATTGCCTGTTCCTACAAGATATCCTGAGTGTCATATATCTATCTATCTATATATATAAAAGTAGTGGTGGTTATAAATGAAATGTATTCTGTGGCTTATAGGTTTACGGTCTATAGAAAGCTCATGCTTCTAGAAGCCTGGTGATTATGCAGGGATGATACCTGAATTATCTAGTGAGCCGCTGTGAAAAGAAACAAAAATATTTCTGTTCACTTAGTGAGCAAGTTGATGACAAAGTAAATCAGGAAAGTGTCAGCAAAGCATTAATAAAGACACTTTGTACTGAGCAATGAGGCTTTGTACTGAGTTGATCAAATACTAGACATAAGTGCATACATCGCATAGTCACGCATATTGCATGGCTGTGCAGCGTTGTGTGAATGCATTTAATCGTATGCAAGCATATAAATCCACTTTAATTTCAGAATATCAGCTATTTTTGAAAATGAATTTGTAATATATGTGTGATATTTGGAAAAAAAAATGTGAGAGAAATGGGAAAATTTTAGAAATTCGCTTTAGACTTCCAAAGCAACTGGAACAAATCCTTAGTGAATAAAGCGACTGGAACAAATTGTTAGGGCCTCATCTTTTGCTGGGGTAATTATACATGATGAGGATTTTTTTTTTTTTAAGTCTTGATACTGCATTGGAAGCCAGAATGACTCCATTCAGCCGGTCTGGTTTTTTTGTATAAGCGTAAAAGTGTCTTGGCAAGTCTTGGAAACCCGGATTAGTCACTTGGAAGATGAGCATGGCCTTCACTGAGCTCTTCCCAGGGACGTGCTAAATGCCAGAAGCGTGAGGCTGCCTAAAACCTCTGATCCTACATTAAATACTCAGAGAATGTGCTGCCTTCTCTGCAGACTTGGAACACCACACCACCTGCACTTCCCTTCTCGTTTGTGCCAGAGTTTGTTCTAATATTTCGCAATTTTTTATCATGGCAGCAGTTTCTTTAGGCTGATGCTGCACCCAGATGGGACATGAGAGCTTGCAATCACTGATGAAAATAAACCCTTGAGTAAGGAAAAGCAAAACTCAGAGCTGAAGATATTTGAACTTTAACAGTTTTATACTGAGGCAGCTGAGCTGTTGCATGCAGATGACCTTTGAATTGATGGGGACCAGACAGTTAAGGCAGAGGAAGACTTGAATGAGACTATATCAGTGAATAGGTGTAGAAGATGCTATACGAATCTAGACTGGAAGTGATCAAAAAGTTTTGGAAGGGCTTTGATTACATGTGAAAATACAATTTGTTCCTTGTGCTTGCCAAAAATTGACAAAGTTGACAGAAGATGACGGAAGGCAAGGTGAGATAAAGCAAGAAGAAAGAGGTTGTGGGAAATTGGTGATGCACCAAGGAAAAGTAGAGGACAGTTGACAGTAAAGCATGGATGTTTTCTTGGACAAAGTAAAGGATATTTTGTCTTAATTCTGCAGGGGAGTACTGACTACTCTGGAGAGAGGATATAGGCCCTTGCTTCGGATATTTGATATTCTGTTGAACAAAAACCCAATGGATGCTGATCTCTTGAGGCTTTTTTTATTACCATAACTAAGCTCATTTGGGGCATAAGTTTGTACTCTTTAATAGCAATGAAATATATTTAGAATTGATTAATGCCAAAAGCAGTTCCTCCACCATTAGTGTTCAGTCACTTGTGTAGGCATCCTGCCACTTCTGACTCATTTGTACCATTGATTTTGGCAGTACAAGACCAGTCCCCTCCATTACCACTTCAAATGTGAAATTGAAACATTTTGACACTTTAAAGATTCCTAGGTGGTTGTTTGTTTTTTCTCTTTACATGAAAAAATTACAGATAAAATTTAAACTACTACTTTTAAAAAATAAATTACTAGGATTTTATAGTGGTTATTTTTCAGTGTTTAGTTTTGTGAAGAAATCCTTAGAGTAAGGCTTATTAATTGACTGGTTACATGTGTTACTGATGCAGGCTCTGAAAATTAATTTTGCATCAAATAGAAGGAAGAGAGGATGAATGAAAATACAGATTTTGTGACAACAATATAATTTGCAGATTTGTGACTTTTAAGTCAAGTTGTTCATGCTAGAAAAAAAGCAAACAGAAATCCTGGAAATACCAGAATAATGGCATTTTAGAAACAAAATCTATAATGTTTTTTCAAAAACAGCATTTAATTTAGAAGAGTTTTTAAATTTTAATGATTTTATTGTTCTTCCTTCATCCCACAAGCATCTTTAAGAATGCTTCAAATAGAGTGAAAAGGTTTATTTGTAGTTGAGACATCTGATTCTCTAAAAAAAGGCAGACTTTACCGTTTTGAACAACAAAACGTTGTGAGTCGGTGAGGCAGAAGCCCACCGCACATGAGGTGAGCAGCACCGTTGTGACTCGGAGCATTTGCAGGGCCCCGCGGGTGTGACTTCAGTCGTTTTTACGAGGTACAACTCAGCTGCATTAATTCTTGGGCCTGTCACTTTGTCAAAGACCCCCTTGGGCATGGTGAGGAAGTGGTTGGGTGGGTCAGTGCTGGCACTGAGCCTAGATAAACTGCTTGATTTCCCAAATTGTAGCTCCTCTACTGTCCCCCCCAAAAGTTGCCCAACCTGAGGCTCTCGGCTTCTCACACTCTAGCCCTGCAGCGCTGGAGCCATTTCCTCCTGCAAAATAATTAAAAGATGACTAAAAGGGAAGTGTAAATCATGTCCCTGATGTATATTAATGGATGGGGAAATCCAAGATCTCTCCGTTAATACAGAAACCGTACCTAGAGGGGTTTTTTTCTGTCACTGAAGCGTTCCCTCATTCAGCAGCGACATCAGCCATGTGAGCTAATACTTTCTGTGATAAGAAATTGTGGTAAGTAAAGCTGGCAAATTCACAGGGAAAAAAATTGTCACTCACAATGTTTGTATTTCACTGTCACACAAAACCCACAAAAACGCACAAAAAATATTTTTTAAATTATTGTAATTTAAATGACTCTGCAGCCATTCCAGAGAACCATTATCTGCTGCTGCTTTTTGAAAAAGAAACAGCAGCAGCAAGAAGAAACAAATGCATAGGGAGCTGCTGTGATCGCAGCCCCACGTGGGCAGGAATCTGCTGTGCCACCTTGGCGCAGCAGCCCGGAAAAGGGAAGACCCCTCGGCATCACCTGTGGGTCTCATGGGCTGCCCTGCTGCAGATGGGCAAACGCAGCGCTCGGATCGGCGGCAGGGCTTCTTTGCAGTGGTGATGTCAGGAAGCACGCAGGTTGTCTCTTGGTTATGGTGATGTCATCAGATGCAGCTGTTCTAATTTTATCACTTACAGATAATTGCACTTGGTTTTCTAAAGCTTCTTTTCCTTAGGCTTGGAATTTGCAAGTGAAAATCTCGTGAGCTCTTTGAGCCCTATTAATATTTCCTGTTTTTGCAGAGGATTATTTACAGCAAGAGCTTGTTATTAGATCTAGATATTAGAGAGCAAGCCTAGTTTTTGCATGCTTGAGGTTTAAGCAAATGCCATTTTTTATCAATGGCCACTTGTTTAGCATTCCCTTTCTGAAGGGAGGTGTTGAAGGATATGGGGCTGGTTGCTGGTAGATGCACCGAGTCCATATTCATCCGGCTGCATCGCATAAAGGTAGGGGCTGTAAATGGGTGGGTGGAAGCAAACCACTTTGCATCAGGAGTACAGGAGATGCTGTGCTGACCACGTTATGCTGTCACATTTTTCTGTCAGCTGTGTTCAGCCTCTCCCATGGCTTACGTTTGCCATCTTCTGTGAAGGTGAGCTGCTTTGGGCAGGAGGGTACCAGGAGCACCTGCAGCATCAGACTGAGAGCCTGAGCAGGGCAGCTGTTGGTGTCTCTACAGAGATGTCTAAAATAGAATGCAGAATAAAACATGGTTGAACCTATTATTCAAGTAGCCTTCTGTAGTTGGATTTTTCTTTCCTTTGTGCATCAGGGAACAGGTTTTTCTCTCAGAGCTTGTGAGGACGTTCTGGCTTTCCCATCAAACACTGCAGGGGATATGCTGCCGACTCGCCTTCTGGGAGTGCAAATCTGGGGCGGGTTATACCTCACTTGTTCTGCAGAAAACTGAGAGGCTGTAATTAACTTTCCAGCAAAATCCCTTATGGGCTGTAGTGCCACTTAGGGTAGTCCCCCTAGAATGTCCCAGCCAGGATTTGGCCTGGAGTAGTCTCTTACAGCATGATTTTAATGCTGCCTGTGTTCAGAGTGGGATGCCCAGTGTCCTTTGCAGACTGTGTAGGCTGCACAGGTCTCAGGAGGGCTGTAGCATTTGCTGGCAACAAGATGGCTGTCTTTACATGCCGAGTGAGTTTTTTGAAAGCATCTGTGTTATTTTTAAGAACCTTGAATAACTTCATATTTTTTTTAAGAATGTACTTCATAACACATAGTTTTTTGAAAATTGATTTTTTTTTCCTTAATATATTCTTTCTTAAATAATATTTCCTTAATATTTCTGATTTCTTCCTATCACAGTTTTAATGTCCAGCTAAAAATAGGGGTGTAGGATACCAAAAGAAAAATGTGCTCACAAAACTCTCGTGAAAATCAAGAGAGGTAGGCACGTTTATAGATCACGTGTGCAGCTACTTGTTAATGCCATACACATTCCCATTGAAGTCAATGGAAATTCACAGTACGTGTGGTTAGGCAGCTGTGCTAGGCAGTCTCTGCAGTATTTCCTAGAAGTACAATATCCTTACTCCAAATTGCTTCACTGTTTGAGGTATTTAAAGACTTTCTCTTTTGTTAAATCATTTAAGAAAGGGTTAAGAGAGGCTGTGTGCTACTTGTGAAAACACTATACATCCCAGCTACTGCGTCTCTGAAGTTTCTCATTTATTTGCTGGAATAACAAAAAGGGCAACCAAGCTGTAGTAAAAAGGGCTGTAATCATAAAGAGTAAACATGACTTCACAGAAGGCAGTTTTATTTTTCAGGGTTGAAATTAGTCTGAGTATACAGAGCAGTCAGAGTTTGCTGAACTGACACAGACTGGTTTTGACAATCCCACTCCTTTTGAAAGAGTCTATTACTTTAATTTATTTTAAAGAGAAGAGTTGTCATCACCTCCCACATCTGCAGAACACCTTAACAGTTCTCAAAGAAAATGGGAGATGAGGCTGTTTTGTTGCTGGTTAGGATTAAAGGGATGTTTTATTATGGTGACATTAATGAGAGATCTATAAAGCACAGTGTTTTCCTAAGATTTTTGTAAGACAATTTGTTAAAGGCAGTAAATTGTAGGATTTATCAAAAAGTGACCCTGTAAATTAATTCTTAATTTACTTTATTCAGGAGAACCGGTTTATTTTTCTGTAATTTAGTGATCAGTATCTCAAGCCTTTAAATTACAGGTCTTCCTATTTCAGAAGAAATGCAACAATGGAGTTGCTACCAGGCACAGCCAATAATTTAGTATTAAAACTAATTTAGGATTACTTCTGTGCTCATTCTATCTATTTTTTTTTTCCAAAGGTGGTACATGATTTTGAAGGGTACATGACTTTGAAGCCTTTGCTGGTTAGCAGGTAGACCTCTTGGTTGGTTGGAGTGTCCTCTGAAAATGTCTATATTCTATACCATACTGACTGTAAGAGGAGCTGATGTTGGACAGGCTTCTAATTCAGGAACATGTGCAAGAGCTTATGATTAAGACCTGATGAATCCCTGCCTTCGTGTGTCACCATCTAAAGTACCTTGTTGTGCTTTATATGCCTACTTTGTGAAACATACTTCTTATGAATCCTATCTGATCTTTTCTCAGCAGATTAATTTATACAGTTAAGCCTTCATACTTATTTTAATTCATGTTCCTCATTAAAAAAAAAAATCATATGTCACATTTTTTTAGTCTTCATTTTCCTTTTAAACCAAAGTCTCATGCATGTATTACCACTGACTCTTGTTTATTTTTTTTTTTCCCATTTTGTTGGGAATTAGACTAGAAAGAAGGTTTGTAGCTAAATTCTCTTAAAATTTTGTGGAATCAAGAAAAAGTGAAAACTGCAGTGTATACTTTAAGGCTTCTGGGTCAGTTAATTAAAATGATGGGTAGAGTTCTGAGCAGTGCAGTATAGGGTGTATAGTTCATATATTTAATTTTGGAGTAGGTTTCACATCAAAAGCCAGGGTTCAGTGAATTCAGTGGGATTGGTATGTTATATGTGAAGCTTACTTTCTGGTATGCTGGGACTAAATGAGACACCAAGGGTCTTTGTAGTTAAAAGGTTGAAAAAAAAAAAAAAAATTCCTTATCGGTAAAATGGTAGCAGAGTGGGCAGGTGTGATTTGCTGTGAGACATGAGTCTGAGCTCTTGTGGCTGCCATAGATCTGGGTGTGTTATCTCTGGCGTAAGATTGAAAGCTCGTGCTATATTGGGAGTGGGTTAGGAGTTCTGCCAAACAACAGTGCTGGAAAAAGCAGTTTGGCTCGCTGGGATTTGGGATTTTGGAGTCAGAGTTCTGGCATATTATAAAGAAACAACCATGTGTACCACAACATGACAGCTGCCCTGTGGCACTGAAGTTGTCACCTCACTTACTCCTTTCAGGGGCACTGTTGGAGTTGTGGACGCTAGACTAAAAGTGTGGTGTTGGTCCATAGTGCCCTTCCCTTTGGAGTGGAGGTTTCTTTTAGCATGCTAATTGAATCAGCAAGGGCCACATCTTCCCATGACGGCAGGAGGGCATAGGGTGATTGTCAGGGGGCTGTGGGGCTTGGTTCAATATGAAGGCATATGTTGGAAATGTATCTGTAGCTACAATGACGAGGTAAGGGAGAATCTTGAATCATAAACCCATGGCTGGCAGTTTGAAATGGTAAAGATTTATTTTTAGTTCTTTTTCTGAAATGAAACATTTAGAACTGTATAAACTAGCAGCCTCTTCCTGGTAGTTATTCATATTGAATTATGAGAGAAATCTGACCTCCTTCTTTGCTCACACATTAAGTCCCATGGAGCAGGCTGAGACAGTCATTCTTTGTATGGAGCTGTTCATGAACATGAAGCGTGAGCTGCCTGATTTACAACCAAAGAAAGATACTGACTTGGCTGCAGAGCCTGCCTACAGTGAGAACATCCATCGTATGCCATTTTGAATAATACTTATCCTTAGGTGTGGATCTGACTGTCCAAGGTTTAATGAGCTGTTTTCTTGGCAAAGGCATCCTTGCTGATACGGCAGTCTAATGATCTGGTAGATTTTTCTGTATTTAGAAAGTACGAGCTTGACCTTTGCCATGTGAGTTCTCAAAACAAAAAAGAAATCATGCAGTACTTTGCTATGAGAAATACAACTAATAGTTAAAAGATACAAAGAAAGTGAAAGGACAGTAAGACATTTCAAAGATTAAAACTTTATGCAGAGTTGTGTTTCCTATAGCATCACATTAGAGATAACTAGGTAACCTGTGTGTGAATTACTGCATGTTTTCCCCTGAGATTTCTAGCTGCAAGACATGTCATTTGAATGTCCTTTTATTTTTATGTCCCTCAAAAGTAAAGGGAGCCCACAGTGTGGTTGTCTTTCCATTTTTTTTCCCTATGTTAAACTGAAGGGTTTGTGGTATTGGATGGCTCTGCATTTTGGCTTATTGCACAAAAGTACAGCTTTAGAATTAAAAGCAAAATTGGGGTGAGTCTACAACCTAAATATACACTTTTCACACACGTAAAAATTTGTTACTTCAAAGGGAGCTTTATGGTTATGGTAAGCTGGCTCTTCATGTCAGATCTTCACTTGATATAAACTAGACAGGGGCTTAATTTTTCCTCCCACCCAGCTGCTGAGCATCCACAAATCAAACTGAAGTCAGTGGGAGCTTTACATCTGGATCTTCTTTATAAGCACAAGGCTTATAAATCCTAATGTGCAAGCTAACTTGCTTATGTGCCCTTAAGAAGGAAGGCTAAATGTGACTTCGATTCTGTAATAGTTTGCAGTTAAGTTTACAACTTTCTGAATAAATGTCTTCTTTCTTTTTGGTGATATTAGTACCTAGTGGGATGGAGGGAAGAAAAAAAGCTGTGTAGCTGGGAGCTGGTCTATCTCGTGTTTAAACTTTAAACGTTGTTATAGGAAGTTGGTTCACAGAGAGACAAAGTGATCTTGTGATAAAGGATGTCTAGCTTCTTTCCTGGCTCTGCAATATATTTATTGTCTTTTTGGATAAGAACATCCTTTCCCTGTGCCTCAGGTTCTCATCTATGTGCCTAGGTTCTCATTTTCCATGCTACAGGTTAGCATGTGGCTATGCCACGTACCAAATATATATGTACTTCATAAATAACACGTGGTTCAGCATTTGATCTACCTTTAAGATGCAGCTCCTACCCGATTCCTGCCTGATTTTTCCTAGTAGCAAACAGCCCTAATATTTGTGCTGACTCAGCAATGCTAATAGACAAGGTGAAGAGTCAAGAGTTTCTCTCTTTGTTTACCTGCTGCAGATATACTTTTTTGTTTGTTTGTTTAAAAATCTGCTTTGACAGCAGAGGGGTATGAAGAAGGTACCCATTCTACCTTTTTTTCCAGTGCTAGTAGGTAGAGTCACCACAGAGACATCTATATTTGCAAGGTTTCCACGTGTTACAGTTGGGGGAACAATCTGCAGTGGAAATAAATAGGACAAATCTTTAGTGGAAATCTTATAGTACAAATCTTTAGTGGAAAAGTCTATAAATAAACAGAAACAGAGGAGCATCTGTTCCTTGATATTCCATGAAGCAGCTGATAAAAAAAATTTCTGTATTGTAACGACAGCCAGTACAAAGTGAGAAAGTACCTTACAACAGAAGACCCCCTGAATAGATAAGTTTAAGGGCCAACAAGCTCATCTGACTTGAAAATTGAAGAATTGTCTGAAATAGATGTTGCCATGGAGACAGAGAGGATTAGCAGCCTGAGACAGATTTCATTGGTCTGCTGCTAGCACAAGTTCCTTGTTTGAGTAGCATTAATATGTTGTCTCATGCTGCTTTATATGCTGAGACCATCTGGCATTAGTGGTATTTAAAGGTGCAGTTCTGTTATGGAAAGAGTTGGCCAACGTGTTTTGATTTATGCTTGCAAGGTGAGTTACAAGAGTTAAGAGGTCTTTGGAAAGCTGCCTCATGCACTAAAGATATTCTGGAAAGTCACAGCCCGTACAGAGATGAAGTAGGGCTTTGGAAAGTGGCACGGGGAATTTCAGAAGTTTCTTTTATACTCAGTCAGAACACATTTAAAATATTCACTGCACAAACATGCGCTTTTGTGTGTTTCTTCAGGTGCATGTGTGGAGGCAGCCATGGCTCTCTCTTCAAAAATAAGCATTTTCACTGTATGCTGTGAAGCTGCTGGAGGGCTACAGCTCCACCATCTTGAACAAGCACAAGATCATATTACTCATCCTATTGTGTATTAAGGAAAAGTATATTGTAGAGTTAAATTAATAAAATAAGGTGTAACCAAACAGAGCCCGTCTAGTTTACTTCAAAGTCTGTGCTTTCAAGAAGAAATATTTTCTTTTAGTTTGACTATTTACCATTGTAAACATATTTTGTAGCAAAGTATTTGGTAAGAATGACAGTTTGTAGAGACTAAGATAAACCTTATCTTTGATCTATTTATAGTGGTGAATCTTCATCTCCTTTCCTTAATACCACTCAGAAGTGGGGGTTGTCTTCCAAAGGAGCTTATATGACAGTGCTGACATTCCTCAGACACTTTTTTCTGTGGTAATTCTTATCATGACACTTAATTATTCTCAGGAGTTTTTCCCCAGGCAGAGATGGATGGTTAAAGAGTTACCAAATAATAGCCAGAAAAGATTCCCATCTGAGCTTATGAGTTCCAGTGTAGAGGTCTGCCTGTGGGCTGCCCATCACAGGAAGTATCTGGAAGGAAAACTAGCTGGGGGCTTTGTTCTCCTGGACAGACTTAAAACCAAACTGAATCTGAAATTAAATCTTGATAATGAACACTATGACTTGGGATCTATTTCACAAATCTTTTGGTTTTAAGCTTTTATTCTGGAGCTCCGACTTTGATGCCAAAACAAATTCTTCATGTAATTTCACTTCAAATGCAAGACCCAAGAAATACATAGCTGTGGATGTCCTAGCTCCTTTAAATAGCTTTAGAATTATTATATTAGATGCTTAATGTTTTTTCAGCTTAGTTCTGTTTTAACTCTATCAGAATGAATATAGGGCACATGTAGAAAGCCAAATAGGTTATCTCTCCAGCCCACTGCCAACCCCCAGTTCCTTGGTTGCAAGTCAGTTTACTCTCTGGGTTGTTGGTTTTTTTGTGGGTTTTTTTTTGTTATTGTTGTTGTTGTTTTGGGTTTTTTTGAAGCCAGTCATTCAGTTCTCTCTGAGGCAAAGCTTGAATGCAGTTTTGGGGAGCCATTCACCCAAAGACCCACTTCAGCATGGTACAGACAGGACTGCGGCAGGAGTGCTTGTTGCTGTTATCCCTGAGCAGTCTTCCAGTGTTACCTCGTCAGGTCTCACAACATCACATACATCTACCTACTCTTACAACACACCCAGGGCATGCCACACACTTCCACAGCGTTGTGCTATTAAAATCAGCCTGAGAGGCTGTGACACAGCCCTTGTATGATTGCAGGCACTTTGAACTAGGTAAACCTACAAAGTATTTACTTCTTAAAGACACCCCATGGGGCCCATTGTAGCCTTGTCCAACCATGAGGGTGATCAAAAGGGACTAGCCCTCAGCAAGCGAGGGTGTAAGCCACCTATACCACTTGCCATGAGGGGTCTCCTGGGTGCCCTTACCAATATAAGCGTAGCCATAATTATTGGTTTCCAGTTTTATAATCAGAAGTTATAGTTTCTTGAATATTATTTGTACTTAAAATCTTAATATCTTGAGCTGTCTATTTTGACCAGATGCTACTTCATTTCTTTGCAGTGTGTGTTTTGTTTCAGTTCTCCAGATACTGGAATTTGACATATCAAGTTATTGTCTGGGAATTAACTTTTTTTTTTTTCCTCTCCATTCCATTCATTTCCAAGAATCAATGTCACTGCTGTTCTTCCTGTATTTCCATAGCACTTAAACAAGCCTACTGCAGCTGATTAAACTATTCCCAGATTATTTCAGTGTGAACAAAGATGATCTAACTGAGATACAATAACCTCTGGAATAGCAGTTGGGCTACTTAACATTATACTAAATTGCAAAGTCTGGTGACTTGGGCTGTCTGAAATTGAAATAGTTGCAACTAGGCTTTCTTGTCTGGAGTGCACAATGCAGTTAAATTTATTGTTAATGTGGAGTGAACATAGATGAATTTATAATATATTTTGCTATCTGTTTTACTGGTAACCCTGAAAACTGATGATACAGGAAAGTGCTTTTGAAATAACCAGTCATAAATGGTTAATGACAAATTCTTCTCACAATACCATTACAATAGGTCTGTAGAACCAATAGAACTATTTTGACAATACATTTTCTGTATTCAGTAGGTTACTTTAATTAATATAATTCCATATTATGGGGGCAGTTTCAGAAACCTGTCAAAAAAGCTGAATTATCAAAAGGTGAAATGTATCCTGTACAAAAAAATCAATAAATGGCTCCAGCAATGCTCTTTTTAAATGTAATCAGAGCTGCTATTAGATTTATGCTTCCTAAGCTATGCTCCATGTAAATTGCACCTTTGGATAATATTTCGGTGCTGTTCCAGTAATCCAAGTGAGACAGAATCCTTTGCCCATACACCACAGAAACTGGAGATATTGGTGAGTGTGGTCCAATATTTTTAATTTTCACGTTCCTAGGAATTGAAAGGATTAGGTTAATCTAAATCAAAAATATGAATTTGATGTGGCCAGAGGAGATGGAGGCTCCTGTTTCAGGTCACAGAATCACAGGATCACAGAATGTTAGGGATGGGAAGGTACCTCAAAATATCATCTAGTCCAACCCCCTGCCAGAGCAGGATCACCTACAGTAGGTCACACAAGAACGAGTCCAGGTGGGTTTTGAATGTCTCCGGAGAAAGAGACTCCACAACCTCCCTCAGCAGCCAGTTCCAGTGGCCTGTCACTCTCACAGTGAAAAAGTTTTTCATTATTTTTACATGGAACCTCCTATGCTCCAGCTTGCACCCAATTGCCCCTTGTCCTACTATTGGACATCACTGAGAAGAGCCTGGCTCCACGCTCCTGACATTCAGCCTTTACATATTTATAAACATTAATGAAGTCACTCTTCAGTCTCCTCTTCTCCAAGCTAAAGAGACCCAGCTCCCTCAGCCTTTCCTCATTAGGGAGATGCTCCACTCCCTTAATCATCTTGGTGGCTCTGTGCTGGACTTTCTCAAGCAGTTCCCTGTCCTTCTTGAACTGTGGGGCCCAGAACTGGACACAATATTCCAGATGTGGCCTCACCAGGGCAGAGTAGAGGGGGAGGAGAACATCTCTTGACCTACTAACCACACCCCTTCTAATGCACCCCAGGATGCCGTTGGCCTTCCTGGCCACAAGGGCACAGTGCTGGCTCATGGTCATCCTGCTGTCCACCAGGACCCCCAGGTCCATTTCCCCTATGCTGCTCTCTAGTAGATCATTCCCCAACCTATACTGGAGCCTGGGGTTGTTCCTGCCCAGGTGCAACACCCTACACTTGCCCTTATTATATTTCATTAAATTTTCCCTGCCCAGCTCTCCAGCCTGTCCAGGTCTCTCTGGATGGCAGCACAGCCTTCTGGAGTGTCAGCCACTCCTCCCAGCTTTGTGTCATCAGCAAACTTGCTGACAGTGCACTCTATTCCCTCATCCAGGTCATTGATGAATATATTGAATAGTACTGGTCCCAGTATTGACCCCTGAGGGACTCCACTAGACACAGGGCTCCACCTAGACTCTGTCCCATTGACCATGACTCTCTGGATTCTTCCCATCAGCCAGTTCACAGTCCACCTCACTACCTGATCATCCAGAACACACTTCCTCAATTTAGTAGTGAGGATGCTGTGGGAGATGGTGTCAAATGCTTTGCTGAAATCAAGATAAACCACATCCAGTGTTCTACCATCATCTGTCCACCTGGTTATGTCCTCATAAAAGTCTATCATCAGGTTGGTTAAACATGACTTCCCCTTGGTAAAACCATGGTGAGTGCTCCTAATGACCCACTTATCCTTGATATGCCTAGAGATGGCGCTGAGGATAAGTTGTTCCATCACCTTTCCAGGGATGGAGGTGAGGCTGATTGGTCTGTAGTTACCTGGGTCCTCCTTCTTGCTCTTTTTGAAGACTGGAGGTCCTGCTTAAGGTTTCTTTAGTGTCCTCTCTAATGACTGATGGCATTGTATTCTGCTCTTATTTGTCCGCTATGTAAGTACAGGCTAGAGCAGAACATGGTGTCACTGTAACTTCCTTATTCACTTTTGTGGTGGCTTGACCCTGGCTAGAGACCGGATGCCCACCAAAGCCCACTCTATCACTCCCCCTCCTCAAATGGGCAGGGGGAGAAAATTATAACGAAAAGCTCGTGGGTGGAGATAAGGACAGAGAGAGATCACTCACCAATTACTGGCACGGGCAAAACAGACTCGACTTGGGGGAAAAAAAAACAAATTTACTTTATTACAAATCAAAATCAGAGGAGAATGAGAAGTAAAACCAAATCTTAAAACACCTCCCCCATCCCTCCCTTCTTCCCGGGCTTAATCTCTTTCCCGATTTTCCACCTCCTCCCCCCAGCAGCACAGGGGGACAGGGAATGGGGTTAGGGTCAGTTCATCACACGGTGTTTCTGCCGCTGCTTCCTCCTCAGGGGGAGGTCTCCTTCCCCCGCACCAGCGTGGGGTCCCTCTCACGGGAGACAGTCCTCCACCAACTGCTCCAACGTGAGTCCTTCCCATGACTGACAGCTCTTCACGAGCTGCTCCAGTCTGGGTCCATTCCATGAGGTGCAGTCCTTCAGGAAGGGACTGCTCCAGCGCGGGTCCCCCACGGGGTCACAAGTCCTGCCAGCAAACCTGCTCTGGCGTGGGCTCCTCTCTCCACGGGCTACAGGTCCTGACAGGAACCTGCTCCAACGCGGGCTTCCCGCGGGGTCACAGCCTCCTTCGGCATCCACCTGCTCCGGCGTGGGGTCCTCCACGGGCTACAGGTGGTCATCTGCACCACCATGGACCTCCATGGGCTGCAGGCGGACAGCCTGCTTCACCATGGTCTTCACCACATGTTGGGGGGGGAATCTCTGCTCCGGCGCCAGAGCCCATCCTCCCCCTCCTCCTTCACTGACCTTGGTGTCTGCGAAGTTGTTTTCTCTTACATCTTCTCACTCCTCTCTCCAGCTGCAAAGTGTGCAGCTTTTTTTTCTCCCTTCCTTTTTTTTTCTTAATTATGTTATCACAGAGGCATTACTGATTGGCTCGGCCTTGGCCAGTGGCGGGTCCGTTCCTGTAGCCGCTGGCATTGGCTGTGTCGGGTCGGACATGGGGGAAGCTTCTGGCAGCTTCTCTCACAGAAGCCACCCCATGTCCCCTCCCCCACTGCTACCAAAAACCTTGCCATGCAAACCCAATACAACTTTGTAGCAAAATGTATTTTAAATTGCTCTCAGTATATGTCACAGGTCTCACAGGGTTTTTTTCAGCATAAAGTAGATTGGTTTGAGGCAGGACCTTGAGCATCATTCTACTACCAGAGTTAGGAAGAGCTGTATTTTGCAAAGGACAGGTGAGCATCCAGAGCTGAGCAACTTACAATTTGTTTATTGCTGGTGCCTGTCATCTGGGAGCACTTCCCAGACTATTTTTATTAAAATTAATTGTGTGGACATTGAGTTAGATAGACTTTTCCCTATTGTTGGTATAAAAGATGTAGGTTGAAACCTTTATGAGCTCCCAATTGTAATTTAAACTCATTGCATCCTGGAAAGCTGTGAATGGCATATATTTTTTTTAATGCAAGGAATAATTTAAAACATTTTTCTTTTTCCTTTCTTCCTCCTTCTTTCTCTTTACTATTCCTATATTTTTTTTCCTCAATTTTTTTTTTTTTTTTTTTAATCAGTGCAATTGTCTTTTAAAGGCAGCCTCTCAAAATACAGTAAAGGTAAAATAGAGGAGAGGATACAGAAGAGACTGAAGAAAATGTGGTTTTGCTGCAGATTCTGTAGACTTCCAGTTTTCTCCAGCCAGTATTACAGGGTATATCAGGTTTATACTATCTAGAAGGAAGCCATAGCTGTAATTTACAACAAGAACATGGTACATTAGTAAGCAATCTTTTTATAACATTGTAGTTTAGAGCAGAACTTGCCCTTTCTGTAGGAGGATCTCCAGCAGAATCAAAGGAAAATTGAAGCAACTGCAGCTGTGGAAGGAAAGGTGCATTACAAATGCCAAGGAGAAACCACAGACAGGGATCCTCCTAAGCCATTTATAGCTCTGTCATTAAATGTCCCTTTCAAAGCTTTGAACAGAGATAGACATCATGTTTATATTTAGATACATAAAAGCAATAGATGAATAATGACATCAGTGGTCCAGCTGATGATGAGATGATTGCTGCAGTCTGTATGAGCTGGGATCTGTTATTGCAGTTAGTGTCTGAATAGAAACCTCTGAGAGGAAGAGCATGGGAGTACAGAAGGCAGTAAGTGTAAGGGTCTTGCCTCGTGTATAGGAGTGGAAGCAAGCAAACAAAATACTGTGATTATGTCACCATTAATATTGGTACAGAAAAATGCTGATTTGGTTATTGAGATTTTCATGTGTAGTGTCAACGGGAGTGTGGATCAAACTCTTCCCTCTGATGGCTTAAGGTGAGGGATAGGTTGATTTCAATGTAGTCGCCATCCTCTTCTGTTACTTTCCCTTTGGTTGCCATTATGTTACTCTTCGTGGCTTAAAAACCCATTGAGATTAATGCAGCATAGCTTCTCTTTGTGTTTACTTGGCAAATTGGGTAGCATGTTTAATTTTTGAAACAGTTTATCAGCAGTGCAATAAGTGCATTTCAACAAATGTATGTCAAGAGTTATTTCTTCTAGCTTTCACATTAACTGTTTTACAGTGATGAATTAATCTTCCAGTAAAGCAGTTGAGATCAAATAGCATGAAAATCTGTAGGGGTTTCAGTTCTGCATACCATAAAGTCCATTGAAACTTTGCCAGCGACATCAAGGGATCCAGAGCTTAATGTACTACCTACACTGTTAAGTACTATGGAAGCAAGATGAGAGGGTGGGCTATCATAAGCCCTCATAAGCCATTGTTAATAATATGAAATAACTTATAATAGGCTAAAATCATATGTGATTACATGTGCATATTTATCTGTATGTGAACATTTTATATAAAAAAAAAATCTTCTGAAAGGCCCTCGTAGAAAGGAAAAATTCAAATCTCTCAACCACTGGCAGTGTAGTGGATCTGTTTCTTGGGAGCTGCCGCAAAAGCTTATCAATGTGGTAGTAAAGGTGCACTCGTCAGTGGGGAAATTGCTGACCTGATCTTTAAAGTTCATTGAATACTTGAGAGGAGAAAGTAAATTTGAATTTCAAATAAACACTAGTCCTAGTCTTAGATAGAATTACACATTAAAAACTAGATATTTGGTAAACTTTCCAGCCCTTCATATTCATGCTGAAATTACCTTTTCATAAAGTGATGACATAAAAATGTGGAAACAAGCAGGGCAAATGTTCTGTCTTAACATTATTAAAATAGCACTGATGGCATTTACTTGCCACAGCAGTGAAGTCTCATGGAGACTCCTCAGTTATTATGAGCAGGGCAGGCCAAGCAGCAGCCAGTAGTTTTGAAATTTTGTTAATTCTTCTGTTCTATAAGCGAGTGAATCTGAGATAATATGAAGATTTTTTTTTTTAATTTAAAATATGCAGATACAAATTAACACGCAGTTATGCTTGATCTTGTGTTGTAGATTGTTTTATATTGTTAATAGTGTGCACAGTTGAAAGTTTAACAACAGAAGACGATACATGAAGCTTGTGCTCTTCCCTTGTTCCTAGTCAGTTACATAGCTAATTTGTGATGTTCTGCCTTTCCTGATGTCATTAGCAAAGCTTTCCTGGTCTTCAGTGTGTGCAAAATTGATATTCTGATTGATTTTTTTCCTGTTTGCTTGCCTATCCCTAGTAGCAGTTATAATTTCAGACTATTTCAAAAAACAGTCTTTTATATTAAGCTATTGAGGGAATTAGAAAAAAAACCCAAACCCACAAAAAACCCTAAACATCAAAACCAAACAAGAAACTCTTTCCAAAGTGGCTTTTTTTATTTTTAAAGCCTTACAAAACAAAAATGGTTTTGTTTTGTTTTTTGTTTGTTTGGTTTTTGGGGTTTTCTTTTTTATTATTCCTCTGGATTTTACTCTGTGAAAAATTACTGGAAGAAGATAGTAGGAATAATAGTATCCATATAAATATAACGACAGTCTTGTAGGTTTAAAAAAAAAAAAAATTTTTGACTGTAGAATGTCAAAAATCACAAGTCTTGTGTCTTTTCTTTGTATTCCTTGATTTACTGGATTGGTCAAGACTCTGTGGAGTGGTCTTTCTGGAGTGGGTCACAATTCTTCCGTGGCAAGGTTTCACCTTGAAGAAAGAGGTTTTTTTTTTTTCCTAGCATAGTTTGTTTAAATAAGTTTTAATAAAAATGAATAAACATGTAAAATTATCCAACTGTTCAGAGTTTGAATCATGAAAGTATAGTTGAAATTCAGGTCTCGGTTTGCCATTCTTGCATGGTGCATTAAAATTCTCCAGTTTTTTATTAAGTCTTTTTGCAGGTGATTTCCTGGCATATGTTGACCCATCTTTCAAAACTTGAAGCACCATCATAAGTTATAAAAAAGATCTTTTGAGCTTTGTGGCAACTCTGTAGAAGCTACTGTGTACTCGGGAGGTTTCTCAGGTCATCCTGCTTGCTCGACCTGCAAGAGTGAGGCCAGTATCTGTAGCAGTGCAGACACAGTGATCCTATCTCACCAGAGGACCAAGGCAAACCAGAATACCACTGGTAGGTGAGAGAATGAAAGATGCCCCCAGAATACAGAATCTCAAATGTTCACATTGGGCTCAAAAGCCTTTAAGGTCTACTAAGCCTAAATTGTGTTCAAATAAAGAGCTTGCTTTGTTTGCAATCCAGTAATTTCAAAGGGGAAAAACATAAATAACATTAAAAAGGAAGTGGGCTTAGAGAGTGGGAACAAAAATATCAAAGGTAACTTTCTAAAACTTTCTCATGTACTGAAGGGGTAAGAGCAGATAGGTTAGAGGCATATGGTACATCTTGAATAACTGTCTTATTTATTTCTCTACAAATGGAGAAGAGAAATAAAAGAATCTACCTAATGTTGAAGTCTGTGAAAGCTCTTCAGATAAAAAGAAACAAAATTCTCCCAAGAGTGTTAGTGTGTTGCTATGTGAACAATTACAATGCAGTAGCGGAAAATGTTTACTGAGTGCCCATTATTCTAGGAAGGATTTTCTGTAGGCTATATCAAAAGAGAAAGGAGTGTTTTGATGCCAGTTAAAAAGATCTGTCCATGTTGTGAGATTTGTTCAGGAGTGTTTACTCTGAAGGATCATAGCAAGACTATTTACCAAGAGTTTAACAGACTCTAAAATTGCTGAAAAGTTAAGATGATGTCATGGACAACTTCATTATTTTTAGTTATTGATATATGGGTAATATATATGTGCAAAAGACAAATTTATTAAGAAAAGATACGCGCAGACCCATCCCTTTATAGGGTGTCTGCCAAATAACTCAAAGTGCAGTTGTACCAGAAGGGACACTTACACTTTGTTTAGTCAAGTGACTGAATCCAACGGTCTTGATCAAAATACATTAACAGGGGTTTTCCTCTATGTTAATATCTTTTTCTGAGGGTGTTTTGAGCTGACTGGGATTGTTGAGTGCTTATTTGTATTGGTAGCCTGTGCTTAAACCTTCATTTTAGTCACTCTTGTCACCTGCTTAGGTAGGTTTAACTCATCCATGCTGCTGTCACACCTCCAATTACAAGATTTCCTCATGTGGTATGCTTGTTGAAATCGAAGCCTGGAGAGAGGACCAGGATAAACAACCCATTCATTAAGAAAGTGTCACAGAATTTTTAATGAGGACAGATATGAATTTTTATGTTTCCTAATAATCTGGACATTAGCATCCTCAGAAAGAGATGATCTTTAACAATGTGAGGCATTCATTCCCAATGGGACTGAAAGTATTGTAATATCCAGGTATTCTGTGAAAACAGACAAGCAAAGAAATCAAAATGTCTTGCTTTGTCAATGCTGATGATGTTATTGAAGTGCTGTTATTAGGTTTTCCTTGATATTTTTGTGTGAAATAATGCCCATAACTGATATCACAAAGATGATGTTGAGTATTTTTTAATCAGAACTCTGGAAGGAAATTACTGATATTTTGATTTTTCACATGTAAGTGCTGAACTTTATTTGACATGTCGTCTTATAATGTTGTCATAATGTCATGACTATGGTTTCAAACCTGTGTCTCTGTGGGATTTCCTCAGGAATTAGTGATCATAAGTAATGTTTGTAGATACGCTCTATGGAATTACATTTTACTGATAAGTGGCTTATAAACAATGAATTAAGAAATGTTTTTAGTTAATTATTAAGCATTATAATTTTTAGAATGATTGGAAGAAAATGAACTAGGCAAAACTTCATATTTTTTGTAAAAGTGCAATCATAGTATAAATGTTTTTTTATTAAGTTGGCTTTTGAGGGTGATCTGTAATTGAAACATAATTGTGATCCATATTGTGAACCAAAACATTGCTATTGAGGATACTTCTTTCTTAATTTGAATTGATTCTACTTACAACAAAGACAGATGCATTGTTCCTGGGAACTGAAGTCAACACCAGTGGAAAAATGAGCTGGCTTTTGTACAAACACTAATGCACTGCATAGCTACTAAAGCAGAAGTGGAAATGGGTTGCAAGATTTTTTCAGGGGTAAGAGTACTGTGATGATGGATATAATGTAAAAATGTAAGAAAGAAAGATTAAAAATGGTTCAGCAAGAGTGGTGTGTGATTTTAAAGCACTAAGCCTGTAGAGGTAACAGCTAGAAAAATGTCACCTTTTGACACTTCAGCTGGGACAGTGCATGTCCCATCATTGTCCCAACATATGTGATGTTCCATCATTTCCTAGTGCTTGAAAAAACCCCAACATTATGGTCGTCTGGGAGGTTGTTATTTTTACTTTACCACTTGTGAAGGCCATAAAGAGAATAAATGAAGGTATATTAGTTTGGCAGTAAGCTGGGAGACTTAGCTGCTGGTATCTTGGGTGTCCAACAGATCTCCAGAGAATTGATGCTAATTACTGTGCCAAACTGAATGTTTTTCAGGGTGGATGGACAGAAACCAAAGGGTAAAGATTAGGATGGAGCAGTGGTAAGGTCACACATGGAAACTACTTTTAGTGTGGAATACCTAATCAGAGAGAAGGTGATAAACTGCTTAAACTCAGTATTGAGGGAATAGTTTATGAGAAAAAAGTGAAAATATGAAATAAGAAATAATCATGTAAGAACCACAAAACAAAACAGGAAAAGCATCTAGTAGTATTCAAGTTAGGAAACTAAATTCTGAAAACAACTATGAGCTAATTCTTAGAATAAATGTTCCCTCCTGTATATTCTTAGGCCGCCGCCTATTGGTCTTGTTAGGTCTGTGGCATAAGCCAATGAAGACAGGGGTTTTTTTCCCCTTTATTTTTTTTTTTTCCTTCTGATTGTGAGCATAACAACTCTTTGCAATTTTAGATGATGTGAAAACAGCAGCATGCTCAGGGTGGTGCAATTTCACAGAGTGAATGATGATGGAAAGCTGATGCAGTGGTCACTAGGTTGTAATGAGGTCATGGAAACATTAACTTTGTGGCCCTGTGCTGCCTGTTGCAGAGTCTGAGTGTGGCACTCGGGCTGGACCAGTCAGTGTCCCAGTTCCAGGAGGGAGTGTGCCATGCTGAGGCACCACTGGTTTGAGACCATGAATCCAGGATGCTCAGTGCCTGGCACCTCTATTTCTCTGGCTCCAGGAGAGAGCAGTGTCTGAGCACAGTCTGCCAGGTTCGCCTCTTTTTGGGCCCCATGCAGTGTAATTTCCTTCTCCCTCCCCTTCATCTCAGAGGATCTCAATTTTTTTCAAAGTACTTCTTTGCTGTTCTCAAAAACATGAGCTTGAATCATGGAATAGCCTTCTGGGTAAGTGACTGTATTTCCAAGTGCTGTTTTCCAGCCGCTCCGATACTGTGAGGCTACTCCCTTTGTTCGCTTACAAGCCTGGCAGCAGAATTGAACTCGCACCTTTCAGGGGCTGACGTGGCATGTTATTTCTTATTTCATCTTATTGTCTGCCTGGGGTAGCTTATCCTGGCCCTCCATTCTTCTCTATAATTGTCTTTATTAATTGACCTCTTATGCCAGCTTAGCTTAACTCTCCCTGAAGTCCGCAGTATCTTCTGAAATATTTCAACTTGGTGGAAAAAGTCCAATGCTATTATCTTCTGCAGCATATTTTAACCTCAGGAAATCCTGGCCTCCCATTTTCCAAACTGAAGAACGTGCGACTGCTACAGGAGCACAGCAGCATTTGTATTTTCATAGTGATTTGCAGAGGAAAATCTTAACATGTATTAAATGTTTTCTTCATTTTGAGAGGTTTTTTTTTAAAAAAAATAAGTGATTAGCTTTTCCTTTAAGTTAGTAGCTTAAATATGTCTCTATCTCTTTTCAATTTCTGACATTTTGTAAAAGAATAAGATAAACTGAAAACCCACAAGTGTTTCTGAAGGTTAGAGGCTTCTGAAGGAAGGTGAGTGCTTGCAAGTTCTTGGAAGAAACATGCTTTGTCTTAATGCAACAGCACATACATATGAAATGGTTGATAAAGATAATTACAATACCATAACTTTAAAATTTTTGAAGGAGAAAAAGTGTGTTTTTCTATACTCACTTCAAGCCCATTATGATGTGAAATGAAGCTTGTGTGCACTGTGATGTAAAGTAGGATTTATGACTACTATGTAAACCTCAGTAGGATGCTTTTGGCGACCTGAACTGTCCCATACTTGCTTCATTGCTTTGTGGATAGTTTCTTCAGTTTATAGATCCAGTGGAGAGATTTGAGGGCAAATTAGGCATAGTACATTAGGCATGGTGATAACAACTCGTAGATTATCTTCCTAACATCTAATTCTTTGCTTTTCTGGTAGATAACCATATGATATATATGAATAAATCTTCTCACTTCTGTACCTAAGTGTTCATTACTCTAAAAAATGAAAGTGTAGTTCAATTCCTCTTGAAGGCAATTGAAGTGTACTACATAATAGATCCCAAATCCCACACCTAGCCTCCCCTGCGTAGCAGGGGGACAAAGTCGTCAGGATCCTTAAATGTCTGTTGCTAGTGTAGCAACTTGCATTGAACAGGCCCTCTTAAGAAGATGAGGAGTTTAGCTTGGTCTGCTACCAAGTATTCTGCTTCCAAAATAGTTAAGTGAAATTACCTACGTCAGGGTTTGTGTAAGAAAAAAATAGCATTAAGAATTTGTGTCAGCAAAATGTGGCAGGTTCAGTATCCAGTATTCCCTGGCATAGAATATTGATGCCAAAGTAAAATCTAAATTTCCTATATTTGACAGAAAAAAGACATCTTACATAGAAATGTGCTCTGAGGAGAATCTGCTTGCCTCTTTAGTGCTCTGACATGTACAGTGTCACTGAAAACAGTGTATCTTCAGAGTGAATTATTTATGGAAGGCACAGCAGTGTTACACGGATGCGCATAAGACTAGTACTGTGCTACTTCCGTGGTTTGCTGCCACCCAAACTCAGCTGTGTCCATCATCTTTATGTCTTGTTATTCCTTTATAACTGATAATTAGTTGCAGTCAATTTTTTGATTAATGGAGCAATCCCATACCACAAAACTGAAAGAGTGAAAACACTGAATTAAACCATAACGAAAAGTATTGCACGGCAAACTTCCAAAGAGTAAAATCCTCTTTCTATATAAAATAATACAGCTAGCACTTTGTGTAATGAGAAAAAAAAATAAATAAAAAAATTGGAAATGTTACTTACCCAGATCTTATCCACATAACTTCTTACATATGTGCTTATACATTTGAAATGTGGAGTTTCTGCACTTCCAAACATCTGGGCCTTCCTTTTATTAAAAACTGCGTACTCAATTTAAAATAAATAAACAAACAAATAAATCACTATTGTGAACCAGTATGGTAATTGCTATGCTAGCTCTTCTCTAAACTTAATTCAGGCTACTTTTCTGCTCACTGTCAGAAACAGATTTAAGCGCAATGTTGAACTGGAGTCTAATTAGTTATGGCAATGATCCTTCTTTGATTCACAGATGGGCAGAGGATTTGAAACAACCTGATTTGACACTGTTTTGTCAAATCTCAGATGTACTAAGACAGTTCAATTTTCTGTAGTGTTCTATTTTTTAATGAATTCATGTTTCCAGCCCTTCAGAAAGCAAGAACTACTTTTTGAGTGTGCAGACTCAAGCAATAACTGTAACAGACCCTAATTTCACTATTAAGAAAGATGTGACTCTAAACTCTCATAATAAACACTGAAGGATAGTTTACAGCAAAATCTTCTGTCGGACAGAGAATATACAATATCCATGCAAAACATGCCAGCTTCACTGGCTTCTTCCCTTACCTGATTTATAAAAAAAATCTAAAAAAACAGTTGTCTGTCACTCTCATATGTTGAGATTTAGAATATTCATGGTATTGAAATGAAACTACACAGGAAAGGCATAACAAAAACACAGTCCCTTCTCTAGTTTTGTCTAATTTACCTGAAAAAAAAATGTTATGTTCACTAGGTGTGACATTGGTTTCCACAAAACTCGTGTTTTCCTTTGTAGGTGGATTTGTGGGGGTGTAGTCACAATTCAGCAATCCTAAAATACAAAGCCTTTCCTTCCTTCCTTTGAATAGAAACATGTAGCTATAAAGCCCAAAGACAAGCAAATATCAGCTGAACATCACACACCATACTGCTTTCTATGGTGCACAACGATATGATACCAAAATGGCATGGGCTAAGGTATTTCTGTAGTGAAAATCTGTGAAGAAAGGGTTCTATAGTAAAGTTGGACAAACTTTCAAAAATTTTATAACAGCCTTAAATGTTTAGTGGAAACGTTAACACTATATTCAAGAACAATTGTGCTGTGTTGAGGAGTGAGTGCTATGCATTTCTTCCTCTGCCAAAATTCACCTGCTATTATATCAATTGTACAATGAACTGATTTTCATTTTGGACAGTCTTGTTTTCCTTATACAAACCTCTCTGGTTTTTTGCACTACATCTCAAAACGTCACTTATTCTGCCTATTTTGGAGGTTCTTTGAGTCTGAAGGCTTTGAGCATCGTTTAGGACTGGTACTTGATTTTGTTGCTGTTGAAACATTACCTACCAAAATGTTAGTAAACATTAAAGCATTAATTTGTACTTCTGAGCCATTACTGATCACTTCTGTTGTCCACTGAGCAAATTTTTAAACCACCTGTCTTGTATGTGCTCCCATGGTGACATCTGTGGTAGGACACAGCTTCCCCACAACAGTGTCAGAAACCACAATTTGATGCCTTCCTTCAGATCTCTCCATAATACTTTTTTTCACAGCGGTTCCTAAAGGTAAAGGAGGAAAAGAGGTTAAAGATATCTATGGTAAGATTGTTGCCTGCCCTGTGCTTGCCATATGCTTCTATTCTCTTTTGTTCTTTTGCTTAGATAGCAAATTCTCTTAGAGCAGGTACAATCTTTGTTCAGTGACAGCACAGTGGTTTCTGTCCTGCCATGGAGACTGTTAAGGATTGGTGATAATAGCATTAATACTTGTATGGAAAGCCCCGCGGTGCTGGAGCGGCAGCTTTGAGTAAGCCATGGTTAAGATCCCTGTGTGGCTTTGTGGACTGTGACGATCCTTTGTAATCGTGCCTGCATATGAGTCAGGAAAGATGGCTGTTGTCTCCCAGCAATGTGGTTTTTAAAAAATCTGTGTTGTTTATTGATCAATACAATAAACTGTATAGATTTTTTTTTTTTCATATTTGTATGCACGTCTCAAGCCAGTCATCATTGTCAAGCAATCTAAAATAGGCATTTTTCTGGGAAAAAAGTTGTAGTCAGACTATTTTTGCCTCGTTAGAAAGAGCTGTGAGTCAAAGCATGAACTGCTCATGACAGTCATGTATAACACATGGCTTATAAAGCCCAATAAACTCTGTTTTCCTATGTTACACAGTGTTATGTGTTAGGTTGGTATTTTATAAGTTATGCAGCCATGACAGGACAATGTCTCGATGGAAGTCTGGGAGCCATTCTAGTCAGGAAACTCTTATGGTTCCTGAAATTATGTTTTAGGATTTTACTTTTTTTTTTTTTTTCCTTCTTCCATAAAACTTAGATTTGCCCTCATCTCCTGCTTCCTTTAACACATTGAGTTGATTGTTTGGATCTAATGGGGCCTTCTGAATAGCATGAGATGTGATAACAGCATTGCTCCTGACATTAAGTATTTTATAAGGAAACCTCAGTTTTGAGTTTGTTGCTTTTATGGTGTTACAGTAGTAGCCTACCATGTCCAATGGGGGGGGAAAAAAGATTACCCTGAGAGCCTAGCATACATTTGTTCCCAGCACAGGCTTATCACTAAGGGTTGCTTTGTCTTCCCTCTGTAAAAAAAGTGTCATTCTCTAGTTGTTTTAGCATATTAGTAGTATAATATAAAGGTATTTTTACTTTGTCTCACCTTTAAAGCAAAATAAGAGAAAGAAAGGCTTAATATTGTACTAACCTCAGTGTGCCTTTCTACAGTTGGTTACCAGATACAAGTCTGCAGAGTAGACAGTTAAGCATCAACACCCCACTACAACCATGTCCCTAGCCCTGATACTTTGTATGCACCTTTTTAGTAGCTTTTCAAATAGTGTAATGATTCTAAATTTCATATTGCCTACTGCAAGATGGAGTTTTCAAGTTTTTATAAATCTATTCATTCATACCTGGTTTGGAGAGGAGACCTCAGTGAAGACAAGCTACCTGGGGAATTTTAACATGAAAAATTTATTTGCTTTCTGGGTTACACAAATGCAAAGAAAATATCTTTGCAAAAAATATTTTCTAAATAGGGCCTATATGTTTTTGCCCCCAGATAATTTATAAATAGTGAAAAGCTTTTGCTTAAAAAAAAGAAAAAGAAAAAAAAGAATAGTTAAATGTGGACAGAAACCAAATATAGAAAAATTGTATCTAGAAAGAGATTTTTCAGAAATAAAGACTTGATCCAGAATTTACAGAAGTCAGTGGAAAAATCTCTTCTCAATGTTGTTGCTTTTGCATGAGGCTGTAATGCTTTATTCTGGCACACTCCTGCGCATGTGCTTGACTTTATGTTCCAGACTAACCCCTCTAATGTGCTGAAGGTATGCATATGTTTAATGTGCTTCAATTCTTCAAGTCCTAAATAAAGAGAAAAGATGATAAAACTGAGCTCTCAATGTAATATCAGTGGTAGTTCTTGCTACTAATGAAGTTAAAAGAGAAAAGGTCTTTATAATAATATGTGTTTATGAATATAGAAGTTTCTGTGGTTAGAAGGAAAACTGTATCATATCAAATATCACGTGACTGGTTTTAGTAGAAAGTATTGTTCCTACCTGCTGGGTTAGTAGCATGTCTTGATGAGTTTTACATGCTGGTTGCTCTTTCCTAAAGTTGCTGCCTTTCTTTAAGTGCAGTCTTCAATGAACAATGTGGTAATCATCAGGCCTTCCCATTTCTGTGTTCCTATAATCTGAACACTTTTTAAAAAATACTACTTTACATTTTGTAACTCTTTTTTTTTTCTTTCTAGCTTAGCAGGCAGCTGGAAAAAATATACTGAAACATGCTTTTGGCAGTCATCATGCTGTGATCATAAAAGTTAAACCCAGGATGAAAGAGAAAGTTAAGTAAAATGCATAGAAAAAAAAAAAGTAGAAAATATGGCAGAGAACAGATAGCTAGCATTTTATGAGCCAATCCAAGAAGTTCTAATTTTATCTTTTAATGCAAAAACGTAATAATTTGAAAAAAAAAGGTTTTTCTTTCAGATTGTTTGATTAAATAAGAATGAACTACTGAATCATAAGGTGTAAGAGGGTTAATAAAGGCAGGGAATAGTGGATCGCTTCCTAAGGGGTTCAGTTTCTTTCTTTCTTGGAGTCATGTGGTTTTGATTTTCTTTGTGAACTGTGCCAAATCTGTCTTTTTCATATGATTTTGAGTATCTGCAAATGCAATTTCTTTAGTTAAAATTAGAAGTGCGCTTTAGATCTAAGATGTTTGCAAACAGAAACATGAAAAATATTTTCATGACCTGGGGATGACCTCCTTGGTGCCTGAGTCTCTCCATGTGGGACTTGCATGTGTGTCTGTAAGACGTACGTGCCCACATACACACGCAGTAGTTGAGAAGTGCTTGTACGCAGAGTCAGAAAAAGGTTTTGCATCCACACTGTTCCCCTGTTTGATGAATAACTGTCCTTGAATCAAGAGCTTGTCAAATGCTTGTTGGATCAGACACCACATCTTCTTCCTTTGTTTGGAACCAGTGTTTCCTAGACTTCCTTTTGTCTTCATTAGAGAATCTTTCTTCTCAAAAAGCTCCAAATATGTGAAACTTGAAAGTGAAAATATTGCTGTAGGGCTTCTCAGGAGATGCCTTTTGGCTGTATTATGCTCTTCTCTGTGGGCCAGCTAGTTAGCTACTTCATGGAGTCTCTAGCCATGAAGAATGACAGTATGCATGAGAAAAGTAATTGGAACAATCTCAGAATATTTATTAATAAATAAAGGTACAGCATGCATGCAATCAGCTTTTTAAAAAGTGCCAGACTGTATTATACTTTTTCATGATACCTCTCCAGCCTTCTGCACCTGTATAAAATTGAAATAAAATGCAATAAATGGGGAAGGTAGGACACAGTTTTCCTCTCACTTTCACTGCTTCAGTATTGGTCTGAATTGCAGAAGTATGACAAAATATTTCAGCTCTTAGTGTTTCGTTAAATTACTAAAAAATATAAGTTACTACACCAGAATCATGGTACATACACTCAAACTCATGCCAGATACCACTGATATCAGTAACAAAAGCCCTTTTGACTCCTATTAGTGAAGGAATTTGCCCTTAGATAACATGTACATTTCCACTAACATGATGTTTCCTCCTGCATTGGCAGGAAAGAGCTCTGATGTTCTGCTAGTAACATAAGCGAGAAAGAAAGTCTCAAGTGAGGTGAAGGGGAACACAAAAGATGGATTTGCTGTAGCTTTTTGTATTGCTCAGAGGAAAAAATAATAAGGCAGTACTAGAAAGAGCTACTTGGTTTTTGATCTTGCTGGTCATTGCACTTTAACGTGCTTGGCATATTGGAGACGTAGCGAGTATAATTGTAGGAAATTGCTATTACTAGCCCTTTTGTGAGGAACATGCCTTGTTACTTTGAACTAACCTTTCTGCTTGTACTGAGAACAGACCCTAGGTAAGTTCATTTTCTATTAAATGGCACAATGCTCTACTGCAGTACACAGAGCTCATTATAAAATACCCAGTTGCTCAGCTGCCAGTTCACTTTCTGCACTTAGAGGTGCTGTTCAAGGACAGGATTGCGATTTCTGTTGTCCTTGACTGTAGACTGTATGGACAACAGGTACCCTCTCTCCTTTCTCTTAATGAAGAACTGTATTTTTACTCTGTGGAGGGAAAACCTGGTGGCAGCTCTGAGGAGAGCAGAGAAAATACCAAGCTTTTGTATTTGTTCCCTATATGAGGAAAAAATCTCTGGTTTTAGGACATGAGGATGTGTGTCCCTGAACAGACCTAAAAGCTATTGCAGATTATTTGTGAAGCGTTTTTTGTTTTATCTTATGAAGGCTGTTCTTTGTCACACAGTTATACAGCTGTGCTGGGACAGTGTCAATATGGGATTTTTTTGTCTGTCGCTCCTTCATCTAAAGGCAAAATATCTCTCACAAGCCTTCTGGATTCGCTCCCATCTGCTATTGAGATAAAGGATTTGTCTGGTTCAGTCATCTCCATCATTATTCTTGAGTCAACAAGCTGTTATATGATTCACTTTTTCCTCTTACGCACCAAGCTTGATTTTATTAGCCACTGCACCAGTTTAGCTTCCTCTCCTTATGCTGTCTTGCTAGGAATCATCACCTTTTTTCTTCCTTTTTTTTTAATGTTTAAAATAATATGGGGGGCGTTTTCTAAAGCGTATCCACATTTCAGACATTTGAGTGTGAAGAGAGAGACCCCCTCTGAGCAGTCAGGTCTGCACTTCTACCTAAACTGGCTATAAAAAAAAAATTAAGGTGTACAATACCAATTTTAAATAAAATTTTACATACCATTGAAAAATTCTGAAGTCCAGTGTTGTGATGTTTGGAGATGTAGTGTTTGACTACCAATCTTAATCACTCTCTACTCAACTTTTTTTTTTTTTTTCTTCTGCTTCATAGTGACCTGATTTAACCGTTGCTCTCTTAAGAACAAATACAATCAAGATTTACTGCTGGTTATCACATAGCATTCCTATCTTAAATGCAAAAACTTGAGAGTGTATTAGCTGCTAAATCAGGCTGGAGGTGAATTGCACCAAAAGAACAGATCTCAATAAGCCACTTTTTAATCAAGGTTTCACACAGTTTACCAGGTTTGTAAGCCTACAGTGCAGCTGCAGTTACTCTGGGGAAAAAAAACCCAACCTCCTAACTTCTTAAATTGTGGTTGTGTTGTTTTGTTTTGTTTTTTAAATTCTTTATGCCAAAAGGGCGATGCTAAAATAGTATTAGGACTAAAAGAAGCTACCTGGGTATTGTTTTCTGAGGATATTGACATATATCAGGTTATTTATGTTCTAAAGTAAATGATCTCCTCTGTTAGTCATCACAAGTCAACCTTTTCACTCTTATTCTGTAACACGTTGTCTACACAAGGGACTTGTTACAGATGTACATTTGTGGGGAGATGTTATCCCTCTCCATCTGTTAGCAATGACCAATGTGCTTTAGCATCATCTGTCCAAATCACAGATCTGCAGTCCACAGTTTTTTCACACAGTCTCAGATTGTGAAAAAACAGCAGTGGAATAAAATAATGTTCCAGTTACCAATAAACAGGGAGAGTCCACTGCTGTGCTTCAGAAAGCCTCTTGGAAATCAAGGAAGTCTGGGGGCTTACTACTCATTATTCCTACATCCTTAAGCACAGAAATATATTTCCCAAGGACCATGAATGTCCTTGTGATGAGAATTGTAATGCTTTTCAGTCATAAATAGCTCTCCTCTATGGAGAGAAGAACACAGAGAGCTCTGGTGGGGGAAGGTGAGCATGCTTCCTTTGCACACACTGGTGGGGCTGGGGGCCCAAGGTAGCCCAGCCCCAAGAGCTGCCCTGGCTTGCCGTCCTCCTGAACTGCAGCCTCGCAGTGAGTACCGGGGCACGACACTGCAGAGGGGAAGCCTGGCCTGACTTAAATCCATCAGGCCTCTTCAGATCTGCTTTCTGCTCTGGGCACTGCTGGGGAAATCACAGTGCCTGTCATTTCTAGCCTGGAAATAGCCTCCAAGTGAGCTCCTGCCTGTGCTTCTCTGCTTTTGGCCACCCATTTGGCAGTGGGAAGACACATGGTAATGTTGACTTGGGCCTCTATAACCTGTGGGAAAAGAATTATTTACATATTTTCATTGACTTTTTATTTGTTTGTTTCTTGAAAAAAGGCAGAGCTTACTTTTGTTTCTTCACCTTATTTATCCAGCATTTCTGCCTACCTCTTTGACTTTAGAGTCTGGGATCTGGATATAATTGGATTATTTATGACTTTTATTTTTTCTCTTCATGAAATCAGAATGAGCAAAAGCAGAGCCCAAATGTTTCTCCAGCTGGTAGGAGGCATTTGAACTAGTTTAGCTTTGAAATTTCACATATATTTGTTACATGCAAAAGGAGTGAGATAGACGAGCTCAGTCCTTTTGAAGTGCTCTGATGGCTGGCAGGTACTTTCATGGTTGAAGTGAAAAAAGCTGATTCTAGAGTTTGCTGAAGAGAAAAAGATTTTTAAGAACTTGATGAGGAGCCTTCATAAATACACATCTAAATTATATATCAACTTGCTCTTCATCAGAAGGTCTGTTTTGATGATGGAAAAAAAGTATCTTTGCTCTGTGTGCCAACCAAAACTGTAGGGATACAGTGAGTGTCTTTGAAATGAAAATTCACTTGGTTATACGTAGTTATAAATGAAAAAGCCCCCTCTCTTACTGAGTGCAGTGGAAAAGATTAATTGAACCAGTAATATCCCACACCCAGCATTGCAGTGGACATATGGAGAGTTACTTGTGTCATCTCTACTGCCAGTGTTCTTCACAAAGAATCCCAAGGGTATGTTTTGGTTCAGGTTCTTTCCCAGCAGTGAGAGCAAAAACTGGGAGGTGAAAAAACTGTACCTGTCTCATAATCTGCCACAGATGGGTGAGGGTGGTTCAGGAAAGTTCATTTCATGTTTGGTTTCTGAGGAACCTCATCTTCAATGCTGAGCTAACGATACTTGCTGCTGTAAGGATGTAATGAATTCTGTACATGCAAAGTCCTGTTCAGTTTTCCTAGAGCATGAAAAATGCAATGCAATGTAAAACTAAACTAGTTAATCCAGTTGTGTACATAGATAGTTATTTGTTACTTCTAAAATTCTGAAGAATTTTAAATCTGCTTTGAATCTCAGAGAGCACTTTTTATAATACATTTACACAAGATTGAGGCTTTGTTCATATGACATTTCAGTGTTTCTTATTAAGTTAAAGGTTTTAATTAAATAAGTAAACTTGTTCTGCTTTATAAATGATTTGTTATGATCTAAAGAATCGTGATCAATTCTATTAGATAGCACCGTCAGTTCATGTGCAGTAATGCAAAGCTAGCAGGCAGAAACTGTTCTACTCTCTGGCAAAGGAAGCGGGCTTTACCTGAGATACTGAAATCAGTGCTATGCTGTGCAACACTTCAGTCTCAGCACAAGGTGTTGCAGAATATCAGTGTAGGGATGTGCCAGCAAAGAGTTGTAGGTGGGGATTGGAGGAGCTGAGCAGATGCTTTGCCCACTTCTCGTGGGAGCCTGTGCCAAGTTCTGTAGCTGCAGGCGTGAGAATGGGCTGTTGGAAACCTGAGGAAAGCATCGAGTCACGGAGAACCTTTCTGATGGAAATAACTGTCTTGAGCATGAGGTAATCTGTCTGGATAATTAAATTCCAGTGCAAAGGCATATAAGATCCTATTTTGAAGCCCAACTGACAGACTTTATACTCAGTAGAATGGAGATCACATCTTAAATTATGCGTGCCAAGGCCAGCAGAAACATAGCTGTTCTTTGTGTGCATTTGGTCCAGATTTAATGTGTTGTACAGACTTTGTTGTTAACTTTAATTTTAAGCAGTAGTGTTCAAATAATTAATAAAATTTCTTGAAAAAGCTTCAGACCAGTCTAGAATCATAGCTGTTAAAAAATGGACGCATTTTTTTAGAGCAGGAGCTTGCCAAAAGATCCTTGTCTGTCTTTTCCTCTTGTTTTTGTCTTAGTGTACTTTCTAGCAGTTAATGGTAAGAAAGTGAAAGATTGGAATTTTCGAAGGCCTTGATATTGACTCATTTTTGGTTTTGTATAAGCCACCTGTGAAGCTTCCAGTAGTTTCTCTTTCAGCACAGTTAGACCAACTTAGTAAATGTGGCCCTAAAATTATATAAGGCCTATACAATATATATATACATTTAGAAACTAATACTGCATTGCAGTTCTATCTTTCAATGCCATTTTCACACAAGTCGTGGAGACCAATGTTTCTATTGAAATGCTGTTAAGGCAGGTTGCAGACTTTTAGTTTAGAGTTAGAAATCTGTATTTTCTAATTCTTTCCAATCTCACCTCCTCATTTATTTTCTTCTTTCCCTCTCTTTTTTTATATTTAAAGGCAAAGCCTGTTTTATAATCCTTGGTTTTCCATTTAGTTTGTCTCCAGAGAATTTCTTTCTCTTTGAACTACTAACAAAAATGTGGAGCGTAAGAAAGTCTTCAATCACATTTAATGAATGAATTTCTTGCCAGCAGGGATTCTGAGATTTTTCCACACCATTTATCTACAAGAAAAGTTTACTGGTTGGCGTATTAAAAGTGACAAGCAACTGTAAGTAATCAAAAACACTAAGTCTGTTATTTCAGGAACATTGCTGGCTTTTTTGTAAGAAATATGGGAAAGCAGAAGAAGGACTCTAGTTTTTAAGGGTATCTGAGGCTGATTTGCAAACCAGTTCATTAAGCACTTAAACTTTCCAGTGGGTTTTTATTTTTATTTTTTTTCTTCTTCCATATGGCTTGCACTTCCATGAATGAAGTACTGTACATTTTAAGGTTAACTGCTTGACATTAGACCATGACTAGTCACATGACATTACCTTGACTCATAGTATATGTAATTAATAGGTGCTAAACTTTTTGCCCCTACATTTTAGAGAATTACTATCTTTACTGTACAAATACAGCCTGACCTGAAAATGGCAGTGGTTAGTCATCTTTAATTGGGCAACCTGTCTAATATTAATGATGTGTATGCTGTTCCTAGGTAACTGCAGAAGACCTTAGCTGGTAGTAACTGCAGAAGAGAATGGTGACATTTCACAATGTTTGTCAGGCACCAGAAAGACACGACATTTTAAAATACTTTTTCCTCAATCGTTTATCATGTTGCAAAGTACCATGCAGTCAATCTAAGAGGGGTGTAAAAGCCTTGTAAAAGCCATAATGATGTGGCTGAGGTTTCACCAGAGATACTGAGATATTTATAAACTTGATTGCTGCATGTAATTTCTTGCCCTGCAAGATGGTAGTATCCACCTGTTCATTTGTTGTCACAAACCTCTGTATCTGGGCTGAAATGACGTTTAAGCGTTTATAAATGTCAGGCTCACGTTGTTATGCAAGACATACTCTTGCTGTTGTGAATGAGAAATTACAGTTTGGAAAGGTATTGTCAGAAAATGAATAAAATTGAATAAGAATTTTAAATATTCAAGCAATGGAAATATTCCTTTATATTTGTCATATCTTGGACCGTGGGAATCCATTAATAAAATTTTCATTTTTTGTGGGGGTCAAATAAATGAGAAAAAATAGTTTTATTTCTTCATACTTCTTCTCCCTTAAAGCTACCACCAGTTTTCTATAGTGGAACAGGAGCGTGTCTACTGGTTTGGAGAAACTGTTTAAAAGTTTATCATCAAACTGAGATTTACTGAATCTGTTAATAAAACAAAAAAAATCTGTTTGGCAATTACAATTACAGAATCCTATGAAGGGTGATTAAGGTCTGCATTAAATGGCTTATAAAGGATTAATGGGAAGAGCAGCTCTTCTTCTAGATAAGTAGCATGCTAGCAAGACATGACCAGAAGCTGTTGTCGCTATAGAGTGGCCTGTTTTCCAGAGAAGCCTGAAGCTTTCAGAGATGGTGTGAGAGGAGATATTAAGTAAACAGACCAGGGAACTCATAAAGTGAGGAGTGCTGGCTTAAGGACTCCAACAGCTGGCATCCTCAGCATTTGAGGTATCCGTGATAGCCCATAGGGTGGAGGAGAAGGAGCTGGTTCCTTCAGGAGCCATAGCAGGTCTGGGATGCTGTCTGCATCACAGAGTTATTCACTAAAACTCGGGCAGCTGGGTTGGCTTAACTTGGCTGACAGAGCCATGGCCGCAGCTAGGAATCTGCCCTCCAGCTTGGACTTTGTTGTTCTAGGGAAAAAAGATGATTAGGAAAAGATTTAGGTAAAAGTGACTCCAAAAAAAGGTTTCTAGAAGGTACACACTGAGTTGCAGTTTTCACTCTACCATGAAATGTAGAAATGCAAACACAAATTAAGGGCTTCATTAACTCCAGAGTCGTATCAGCAGATAGTAGCCTGTGGAAGCTCCCTGGCTGTTGGGTGACTCTGATGGTAACTAATGACTTTAGTCTCTTTTTCTAGAATGGACTCCCTGACTTTGCCCATGATGCATGAACAACTAATGAGTGAACTGCTAATTCCCCCACAGTCAGCCTGTAGCATTAGTTTGTTTCCCTTGAAGTGAACAGTAAAAATTGAGTTTGTTTCCCTTGGAGCAGCTGCAAAGTTTAGATAGGAAAAGGACCCATTTTGTCCATTATTCTTTTAGATGTAAAGTACACTGTTGAGATGATGAAAAGTTTTCCTAAAATTGTCAGATGCAGTCTGAAATTCGCTATCTTCTGATATTGAGCAGAAACCCAGTATTTCCTTGGTTGCTGTGCCCAGGGGTAAGAAAACAGGCTGTGCTGAGGAGCTGGCAGAGAACAGTTCTCACACATGTGGACCACTCAGCCTTGTTCTCCGCAGCCAGAGGATTGATAGGAGATGGATTCCTCTGCTTCAGATAAAGTTGTAAGAAAATGCCCAGGGAAGCTAAAATATGAACACAAAGTTAAGTTTTGAAGCAGGACTGTTATTCAGCTGTTATCTTTCCTTTTTAATTTTTTCACATTCACTTTTAGATTAGTTTTTAAACTCTTGGTTTGTTAGCAAAACTTGGAGTTCTGCTGATACCTCACTGCCAATGCGATTCTTTTAATACAGTTTTCATACTTTGTATTATAAGTAATGCTATTTTTTTCTTTATCAGTCTAAAAATGGTCATTGTTTCCTTTCACTGCAAATCACTGTCTCTTGTTTTATGGTGTAGGGAAGGTGCAGCTTTCCAGATCGATTCCTTTGTGCCACAGTGGCTGATATATTTGACTGTCCCTTATTATTCTTCTTAAGGAAAATGGGACTGATTTCTTCAATCACTTTTCATAGGGAAGGTTTTCTGTATTTTCAATGACTCTCCCTCTTCCTGAACGCCTTGTAGCTTTTAATGCTCATTTGAGATGGATCATTACCCCTGAAGATATGCTGTAGATGAGGCCATACTCTTGGTTCACTCTCTGCCTGTTTTCACGAACCCTTGTAAACACTTAATGATTCTTTGGGGAGGGGGGCAAGTAGTACTGTATGGGAAACATATGTTTCTATTTCTTCCTTTGAGCCAGGCCTGTAAGTTCAAGTGGGAGAGAAAGGCAGGTTATTCATGCACAGGGCTGGGAATCAGGAGAAATGATTTCTCCTTCAGGCTTCCTTAGTGATGTCCTAGGGAAAACCAGAAATGCAAAATGCAACTGTGCTCATATTTACTGCAGTAACAAATTTGCCTGTTAGCTTGTGAAGCACTTTTCCCATAAGTATCATGCCAATATACATATGCATGAGTATTCTAATTATGAGGCTATGTGATGTGCAGTGCTGCATATTTTATTAAATAGTATCCATCTGTTTTAATGGGATCAGGTTGATGGCATGGTGTTAATGATTAGTAGTCTTGCATTCACTGGTATTAACACATGAGAAAAAAACAGTAAATAGGATCTCAATGCCAAAACAGGAAATGGAGGTTTTTATTCACAGTAATGGCACTGTGTGCATCTGATAAAATGAAGCTGTTTCACTGAGACTAGAAAACTTCTTAACCTATCTGACAAAAAAAATTCAGGGATGAATCCATATGTACAAAAACACCTTAGCTGGAAGGAAAGAAGTCACAGTATTAATAGCCCTCTGTCTGCTAGCATCTTATCACTGGATTAAGGTTAACAAGCACAGACTGAAGAGTTGTAAGTAGATATGGCTGTGTGCTTGATTAGCAATTATTTAGGTCTCGTTTGTGTAACACTCTTCCTGGTTTGAATTTGTGATAGTGCTAAAGGCTATTGCAAAGTATAATCAAAGACTATTCAGAACGTATAATCAGCAGAATGTTTGATTAAAGCTGTTAGAGCAGAAAAACTGCATTTAAAAGGGAAAAAGGTAAAGAAAAAGGGCTTAAACCTGGAAAACACCATATTCTTTGTTTTAGTTCCAGGACAATCTTTTAAATCTTATTTGCATTATACTCAAACCTCTCTGGAATTAGGGTTCATAATGTAGTCTTTTAAAAGGTATATCCTTTACAGCTCTGTAAGACCTATCTGGAGTGTTGAAAATATATATATATGTATATAAAAATTTATGTAGAATATATATTGCTATATTGTATACATATTATACATTGAATATTATATATGAATATGCAATATCTATTAAATCAGCATCAAATATACAGGTAATAATTCTGTATATACATTCATTAATATATGTGAAATATTTATGTACATATTTAATAATAGACAGTTTATTGGACTATTAAATGGGAGTGATTCATTTTATGATTTAGGCTATTGCACTTGCTTCATAAAATCTGAGCTGAATATCCAAAGCAACTGCTGAATAAGGTTTTTCAGGTCACTAGGATCAGCAGCTGTTCACTGGCAATGCTTTAGTAAAAGAATTGCAGTTTAATGCATGTATAGTGCGATAAGCTTAACCTAATCTTGGAGAGAACATTAAAGATAAGAAGCTGTGCTAATGTCTGTTTATATATTTAAAAACTACCTAATCAAGACACTCTTTTGTAGTATTGAGACATCAATTGCATTAGATCTTAACAGTAGTAGTGCTAATGGCTGTGCTTAGCATTTATTTTGGCGTATTATGTTGTCCTCTGGTGCTCTTTCTCTGCCTTTGGCAAACATCTGGATATAAATTACTATTTGTTTAAGCAGAGTTTAAAAAAAAAGCCAAACCAAACCTAAATCCACTTTTCTGAAGGAGGCTTGTAGCTTCCTGGGGAGACTGTGACCAGTTGTAGTAATAGTGATACCCACACCTCAGGAATGCTGTGTGGTCCAGTCCATGGGTGATTTTTATGTTGTTCTGAGACATGTTATTTTTCTTGCAGGAGAGCCGGAATTTAAATATGTTGGGAACATGCATGGGAATGAAGCTGTCGGAAGGGAGTTGCTCATCTTCTTGGCTCAGTACTTGTGTAATGAATACCAGAAAGGAAATGAAACTATTATCAACTTGATCCATAGCACACGTATCCATATCATGCCATCTTTGAACCCAGATGGCTTTGAGAAGGCAGCATCCCAGGTTTGTAAGGCTACCTATATAAGAATAGTTATCAATGTCTATATCAGCCTTAGAATCTTAATGACACTTCAACCAGCAGTTTTACAGATACCTGAACTCTTGCGAATGGAACAGCATAACTGAAGTGTTTCCTAATAGTACAATAGACTTGTTCTGTTTAACAAGGAAGATTTTATGCTTAGGTTTTCAACAAATAGCTAACTCTCTTGTGAGTTTACCATATTTTAGAATATAATGATGTTTATGTTTCATGTATAGTCTTTCATCTAAGTTCACTGACTTGAACTGTTTCCTAAACAAGTAACTTCTAGTATTTTATGATATTTCAAAAGTGGTAGAAGAAGGAAAGTTGATGTTTCCTTTAAGAATATCCTCATGCAAATGCACTTATATGAATTATTTACGTTCATCAGAGCTTGATCCCGAAACAAGCAAACTTCTGAGCCATCTTTTTAACTTTGAGTAACTTTGATTCTAAATTTCAGGCATGAGGTACTTTAATTAAGCTATTAGTCAATTAAGTGTACCCTGTGTTTTAGGATGACAACTCAGCCAAGAAGCAAATAAAGTATTAATATATAATTAACAATAGAGGCCAAATAGGACCCTGCTATATACAGCTTCTGGTGTGTATTATATTCTGAACAAACCCAAGTATTTTCTTGTTTTACAAGGTGTATTTATTTTTAAAATTAATATAGAAATGTTGAATCTTTTTATTTGACTATTTATTTACAATTAAAAATGTAAAACCTTATTAAGATCTTTATCAAACTGATTCTCATGAAGTCTTTACGAAAACCCCTGAAACCTCTTTTAAGCCATATTCGGTCGTATGTCTCCCTCTACTGGCAATGAAGCAGAAGTTGTCCTCAAATGGTTGCAGTGTTTCGCCACTTTGATATCTCTTTCTTTAGAGATTATGTAATATTGCTTGAAACTTTTACTCCTTAGTCAAAGCACACTTGCTTTTACATGGTGGCCTTACAAGTTACATATGGTTTATAATGCAATTTACTTTAGTTCCACTGTTACTTTAATTTAGAAGTATCTTGATCCTGTACACAATGTGTGATAGTAGATTAAACATACCCCAAGATTAAAATCAGTAATCAAACTAAATCTACGGAGACAAAATAGGGAAGACTATACACTCTGAAGGCATTTCCTTAATACTGACCAAAATCTATCTTAGAGAATAGGGTTAAAGAAAAGATTTTGCAAAAGTTCATATTGCATCTTCATTCAGTGCTACCATTTAAGTGAATGAAGCTGACAAACACCGTGAAAATAAAAGTCTTGGGTAAATAAAGATTGTGGTCCTTCTTTACCCTGAAGCCATTTAGAGGAACATTGAAACAAATGTAAGTGTTCCTTGGAGCTGGCTAATAAATCTACAGCTGTTCTGAAGCTCACTAAAATGAGGTCTGTAATTGAGAACCATGGGCATGAGGCAATAGGGAAAAGCCAGATCTCAGGGGAAGGCTCAGCAGGCACAAACTGGGCAGGCACTGGAAAATCTGATGCTGCTGGTAATTTTGTCCATCCTTAGTCCAGATCTGCCACTGTGAGAATGTTACTCTTCTCCAAGACCATCAGTGAAACAGAGGTTGATTTTGTTCCCACAGAGCTCTGGAAAGAAATAGGGGTGACTCAGCCCTTAGTGCTTCAGAAGTTTTCACTCTCACATGATCCCTTTGTATTTCTTGAAAACATGAGAAGTAAATCCATGATTTGAATTTTCATAGATCTTGATATGTAATCACCTGAATCTACTAATCTTCCTTCGTTTTCTGTTCCCTTTCCTCATTCAGCCCGGTGAACTTAAAGACTGGTTTGTTGGTCGAAGTAATGCCCAAGGGATAGATCTAAACCGGAATTTCCCTGATCTTGATAGAATAGTGTATGTTAATGAGAAAGAAGGTGGCCCAAACAACCATCTGCTGAAAAACATGAAAAAAGCTGTGGATCAGAATCCTAAGGTAAGTAGGGACCGAATATTGGGTCACTTACATGCCCATCTCTTCCATTTTACACAAGTAGACATGTAGCAACCTCTAAGAGCTGTGTGTGTGGCCTTTGTGATTCATGTTCTTCTAAATATTTTGCTAATTTTGTTAAATTTATACATCTCATGCTTCTTGAAGTTTTTCTCAAAATGGGTTGATGTAGTAACCTCTTTTGATCCGTATTGCTTAATCCTTAGACAATTCCTCATTCAAAGCATGTTTTATTTTTAAGGACAGAGATTATGAAGCCTTCTCCCTCGGTTTGAAGCTATTCTTACAGATATTCTGCATTTTTACCAGTGCCAGAAATTCACTTGTGTATTGTGCTTAATTACATTGCTGGCTATGCATTATAAGCTAGACTCATACATAACACATGCATTTTTGTTAAGATTAAGCCTTAAATATACAAGTGTCTATCTATCTGGAGGGATTTTAATCTTCTTATGTTTACACCCACAGGAGGTTCTAGAAATTATAGTGTTATGCCTGCAGTCCCATTGGGTTGTGGCCTTAATAGCCACATAGTCTGTCTTCAAAGTCAAATTATTAAATGAAGTAATTTTACTTTCAGTAAAGAGAATAGACTACATTCTATCAACAATTATTTTGAAATAGTTTGTTTAAAATTTGGAAGACTTCTTTTAGCCATAATGGGAAGAAGTAAAATATTGAGGTTGCTTTATCTGTGGTATCATTCTGAACTAATTTACACCAGCTTGAGACTTATATTAATCTAATTAGACAAATTCTGATGTAAAGAACTGATCCAGTTCTCTCTGAAACCAAAATAAAATTGCTCATGATTTAAATGACTTGCACAATATATTTGATAATAATTAAGCCAAATATATATAATTAAATAAGTTTCTACATTGAAATATCAATTTGTAACTGTTGGTAATGCTATTTTTTTTGTAGCTTGCTCCTGAAACAAAAGGTGTCATTCACTGGATTATGGATATTCCCTTTGTGCTCTCTGCCAATCTTCATGGAGGAGACCTCGTTGCAAACTATCCTTATGATGAAACTCGGAGTGGTATGTAGTATCAGTTACCATGAAATAATAGGAGATATAAGTTATATTCTACACTTATTTCACTGCTACCTAAGATGTGCTTTGTAAACATCCTGTCATGGCATTGTAATGACTTATTTTTGCATATTAATCACATTTAAAGCTGGTCACTGCATGACCATGTCTTCCAGTTTTGAGGATAGATAGTTTTTTTCGGGAGAGTTATATCACAAAAATGATGTAATACATGAGGCAATTGTGGTCCCTCAGGTATTTTAATCAAGGCAACTTAGCACTTAAATTAGCTGGTGCTGTTTGTACCCTGTTAACTGAAACAAGAAAGATGTATCTTGGCTGTCTGTATGATCTAAGGTTTCTCTACTCATACCTTTAAAAAATGGATTTCTGGAACCTGTAGTGTGCTAATAAAAACAACCATCATTGTTGCCACTTTCTCAGTATTGGTGTCATATAAAAAGGATCACATTGTGGCAGCGATGTTATCATTTAGCATACAGCAATATTAGTTTGTTTTTTCTGCTGGTAGGGGATATGCACGTGACTGAAATGATTGTGATATGGTGGCATTGTTTGTGATTGTCTTCCTTCAATCTACTTTCTCACAGTTTAATTGCAAATCCTTTTAATATCAGACTGTAAAACCCTTTAGGGAGAGACCTTTTTCTATGTACTGTGTGTTGTTCTAAGAAAATATCTAAAGCCTAGAATTTCTTAGAGGTTTTGATGCACTTTGAAATTAGTATTTTCATAAATATCAGGACTGATATGAGTTGCAATCTTAATAATGGGGCGACCTGTTGTAGGAAATTGATAAAGTATTGGGGAAATGTTAATATTATTAAGATAATGCTATATTAGTTTGTGATGCTGTAGGACATTTACCTTTGTGCAGAAAATTTCTAGGCATAGTCTTGCTGTGCAGTGCTGGTAATTTAGGTTGTGAGCCCAGTCAGTATGACTGCTCTTTTAATAATCTTTGCTCCTGGACTTTTTTTTCCTCCCTAGGCAGTGCTCATGAATACAGCTCCTGCCCCGATGATGCTATTTTTCAAAGCCTGGCTCGAAGTTACTCTTCTTTTAATCCCGCTATGTCTGATCCAAACAGACCACCGTGTCGCAAAAATGATGATGACAGCAGCTTTGTGGATGGAACAACTAATGGTGGTGCATGGTATAGCGTCCCAGGAGGTGAGCCCCACTGTGCGGGGGTTCGGTGTCACTGGTGGTTATTTTAAGCTTGAGTTCTTGCTGGTTTAATTACAGTCTGACATACTACCAGATTATCTTATCTACAACTTTAAACATTTAACTTGCTTAATGCTAAATCGAAGGCTGATCACTCACCACAGTACATCTATAAAAATCCCATAAAGCTCATTGTGATGCCTACTAAAATATTCCCCTTTTATTGCTTTTTTTAGAGTTAGCTTAGGTCACTGCAAATTTAATAGTTTTACAGTGGGTGAGTGATTGCTCTGCTATCATGAGAGCTTAAGAATTTATTTTTTAAATAAAAAAGACTAAAACTTCTCCTAACAAACCCTGATGAGAGAGAGCAGGCTACTGACTGTTCATTTAAATCTCAATAATGAAAGCAGCCAACCTTGAAATAAGTGGAGAGGCCTGATTTTGCAGTTATAGACAATGGGAGTTTGACCTTTGATTTCCATGGGGACAAAATCCAGCTGTGAAGATACTTGTGTCTCCATACCTTGTGACTTATTTAGTGCCTGATTCCTGCCCAGGCAGTGTTTCTCTACACTTTGGTAGAACTTTCTCTGCTGAGAAAAACAGCAGAGCTACTGTGGACACTTCAGCACTAAATTTTCCACAAGAAGTCTAGAAGAGTAGCCTGAAATGAGACATTTCATTCCTTTTTAGTAAGAAATTTGATATGTCATTTTCTTCGTAGACTGAGGCAAAAAAGTGTTGGGATTTCTAACTCTTTCAGTCTTCTGTGACTTCTTTCTGCTAAACTCAGACAGAACTTCATCGTGAATACTGAGCTGGGGATTTCTAAGCCAGAAACTTGGCTTGCCTGGAGTGATTTTCCTGTACATTGTCTTTATTGATGTGTATCAAGTACTTTTGAACCCACAGACGGGTTTTATTGATTTACTTCCTCCTTAATACTCAAAGTATCATTCTCTGAAAGAATTTTAAATTTTTACCTGGAATGAGTAGGAATCTCTCATAGCATTAGGCAACCTTAGTGGTAGCCTAACTCTGCTCCTGTTACAATAAAGGGGCTACTAGAAGAAGAAAATAATTAGGCTCATGTGAAGAAATTAGAAACAGAATGACTGGCAGTACTCACACAGACAGCAATCACCTGCTAAAACTTAGAGCTGTTATCCCCAGTCTTCATAGGGACAGCATGTTTCCTCTGCTGTGGTACCACAGGTCAGATACCAGCAACTGAGTGCGAGGTAAAATTTTTACATTTCTGAATATCAGTGAAAAGCACAAATTTCCCTTTGTGTGAAAGTTTTCACAGACTGAATTGGAACCATTAAAACACTCTTGACAGAACAGAGTCTTCATAATTTGAAAAAAACTTGAATATAAAAAAATTCGGAGAAGTTTAATAGTTAAAATTTGTTTTAATTCAGTCCAAAAATTATCTTCATGAAAAATTAAGTATTAACTATAAAACACATATTTAACATGAGCTCTTTTTCCTTAGGAAAATGTTATAAAAAAAACAATCTTTCCATTGTTTTGATGAAATGCTTTGATTCTGACTAAACTGCACATGCCAAAGACACATTTTTCCATTGGAAAAACTTGTTGGAAAGTTTGAATTATTTCCTCCTTTGGATCTTATTTTAAGTTAGGCTGCAAATTTCCCAAGTGAGCCCTTTCTTTTTCTCATTTGAACAGAAGTTAGTGGACAGGAATCCTAGTTCTAACCAGGATCTATGATCCTAATATGGTGCATGTAGTAAAACTAGAGAGGCAACAATATACTTTGGACCATAGAGCATGAATCTGGGTTGGGTTGGTTTTTTTCCCAAGTGTAGAAATCAACTGGCAAGCTGTGACTTTTGAACGAAACCTCCATGGTAATATTTGCCACAGGCTGACTTAAAAAAAACAAAAATAATTCAGCAAAAACAGTTCTGCTGTTTCCATGTCTAGTGCTAAGGAAAATAACCAAACATAGTTTAGTTCAAGTGAAAAATTTTGTGGAAGCTTTAGTCCGAAAAGCTCTGTCTAGAAACTAAAATGCAGCATGTAACTTATCTGTTGTATCAGTGACCTTTTGCTATCCATATGATAACATGCTCAGTTAGCAGTGGTATAAGCTGTTGAAAAACCATTTGTATTGCTTTAGGAAAAACATTTATTTGTATATCCCTACCAGAGTTCAGAATTTATCAAGAGGAACTCTCCAAAGACCTTGTCTCCATGGTATCTGCTCTGGTTTGGAGCTAAAGTGGTGGTTCTCTGCCTTTGCACCTCTGAGTTGCTCTGGGCTGTTCTGGGTCCTGCGAGGACCAGAGAGGCTACTGTGAGAGTAGCCCAGTGTCCTGTGGACATCTACAGGTTAGGCTTTCATCGCTGTGTGATCTCCCTGGGTTGAGCAGAGGCAAAATAAAAGAGGACTTGCTGCAAGTTTACAGAGAAGGAGGAGAACTGGAGCAATGTGACTGGGATTAGAGATAGAAAATAGGTGAGAGTGGGTACTGGAGCTGTGATGTAGGAAAGAGTGCATGAATTTAGCAGAGCAGTGCTAAGGGAAGGAAAAAGAAGAGTGTGGGGGACCGCTGAGCTGAATGAGAGAAGCTATGGTCTCCTAGGTGCTGCCTTTGACAGTACCTCATCAGACCAAGAGCTCTGACCTAGAATTTTCATTCTAATAAATTAATAAAATTGCTACTGCCCTGTAGAGCTTGTTGTGGTGCCCTTCGTTGTGTGGCATCAATTTCTTTGCCCGTATAATTCAACTACAGCAACTTCTGTAAAAGACAGCCCTGCATGGTGGTCCAGCAGCACTCTTCATTGGTTCCTCAGTATGCAGGGATAATATATGGATGGCTGTCTTGTGTGAGTATGGGTTGTTTTTGCGTATGTTTTTCTGAATACCTGGGTTCTTTCGGTAAGGAGGCTGAACATCTGGTGGCAGAAATATCTGGTAGCAGCCCTTGTCTCAAATTAGAAGTAAAGATGAACCCTCTGTTGCATTCATGTTCTGTCCTTGTCATCTTGTCAAACCTCAGGATTTTTTCATGAACCACAGGCAAGGTGGTAAATCTCCATTCAGGGCTCAAGCTTTTGGAGTGGAGGGAGCAGATGATGTACAGGAATATTTGACACTTGCTTCTGTCTCTTAATACACTTTGCTGTGAGGTTTTTCTCATTATTACCTGTTTAGTAGTTACTTCCTTCTGTGGAGCAGGGACACAGAGAAAATAACTCCCTTAACAGCATTTGTGCTAAATCTGAGATCGTGATGCCTGCTACATTTGTTTTGTATTAGTTGTCATTTGTAATTAGTTGATCCTTGTAGATTTTTCATTACAGCAAGCAGAGGCAAAAAGGTGGTTGTTCTGTGTTCAGGAAAGGCCCTTTTGGTCACCAGACCCTGGGGAAAAACAAGCCTGTGCATAAAATCTGCTGGTTTTAATACTTGTCTTCTCCCTATAAGCATGTAACTAATGATTTCACTTATGCAGAAGAAAGCCAAATTAAATTAGTACAGATCCTTAATTTTGGCATTTCCTTAGCTGTTGAATGCATAACTTTTCAACCTCAATAATGTTTTTTTAATGTACCTTTTGTATGGAGCATGTCTTTGGAAATACAAATGAGAAGAGCAGAGAAATGAATTACTAGCTAGCCACATGCCTGCTCTGCTTGTTCCACCATTAGAGAGTCACCTGAGTCTAATCAGATTCCTGTAATTACAAAACCAGCATTTTTAAAGTAGTTTATGTGGCTGTACTATTAGGCTATTGTTTAAGCATCTCGTTATTTTCAGATAATTCTCAAATCACTCGGCACTCAATTTGTTCATAACTTGGATTACCTTTCATGTTACCAGTTTCAGAAGCAATGCTAGGTAATTTTTTTTTTTAGAATTTTATATGACACATGTAGGAGATGCATGTTCTCCCCATTACGCACAAGGCTCGAGTTCATCCTGTCCTGCCAAAAGTTACTGTCTTTATACAGTGTAGAAGACATACAGTAGTGTCTTCTACACTGTAGTGTAGTTTCTTCTACACAGTAGTGTCTTCTACTGTGTAGAAGCTGAAACAGCTTAGTGCTGTAGCTTGTAATTCAGTCTAAGTAATTCTGATGCCAGGGGCACACCCTGCTCTCCACTTCCTTTGTAAAGGTTGGAGTTCCTTTTTTAAAAGCAGAAGAATTTTTTTTTATATATATTCTAAGCTTATTTATGTGAGTGCTAACATAGAGACACTGTGGTCCTTCAGAGCAGTGGAGCAGTGCAACAAAGGAGTTTTTGTGTTGCTTGGTTTAAAAGAAAAGTCCTACTCATGGTCAGCAATGAAGGGCATTCATTGCTGAATCTCAGTGGCATCTGAGGTCTGCTAAGCCTTTCTGATCTTCAGAGAGTGGTCCCTGCTAAAGTAAAAGAAAGTTTTGTGCTATGCTTTGTTAAAATGGGGCTTTGGGAGTGTGGTGATGTGCGTGCATGTGATGTATGGCATGTGCATAATGAGGAGGAATAAGGTGGTTAGAGAGCTTGACCAGCTGCAGCAAAGTCTCTGCAGTGCTGAATAAATATTTTGAAACGTATTGGTTTCTTGGATATTGCACCTAATCACCATATTGAACAGGCAGGTAGAGTGCAAATTGTATGTAGCCAGCCTGATGCTCTCCAGATAATGGATGTAGTAGGCCACAGTTTAGATCTAGGCTATCTTCGCCCCGTTCTTTGTCCCAGAGTCAGATCATAACCTACAGCTCAGCGATGCCAGATGAATTTTTTCAGCAGCAACACATATAAACTGTGGCCCAGGCCAGGATCTGGGAAACTAGCTATAGGATATGAACATTGGGCACAAAATTGGAAAATATATTGCTTCTTTCTTCTGTCGAGAAATGAGGGCATCCCTGAGTATCACTCTGTGTTTGGAGGTGGGGGAGAGAGGGAGAAACTTCCTGAGAATTGGAACAGTAAAGGTCAAGATAATTTTACTGTTGGCATCACAGTAAAATTACATCATGCCCTTCATCTCCCAGTTCTCTTCATGGATCCTTTCTTTCTTGTAGAAGAAAGGCAAAAATAAAGAAAAACAACATTATCTAGTGTCTGGAACAGAGGCCTGGCAGTCAGCACTTGCTGTCAGGATTTTACTCATGACTCTGCTGCTCTCTCACTGTGTGCTGCTGAATGGTCCATCTTACATTCTGCCTGATGGAACATCAGAGCCATCCCTCCCAGGAGCACCTTTGCCTTCTGTGGCCGCATTTTTCAGCCATCTGAAAAAGGCTTAGAAATAAAAAGGTTCTTTTAGAAATCTAAAAAGTCCCTGTTCCTATCAGTAGTTAGAAGTTTCATTGCCCAGTTGGCAGAAAAAAAATTCACCCTAATGTGTTGGCAAAATCCCACTTGACTAAATCTGTTTGCCATCCTTGGTGTTCTATTTTGGATATGACATCAGCTCTCTGGACATTTCTGGACCAGCACACAACACTAGTGCTTCAGTAAAGAGACTGCATTAGGTCTCTTATGTACCTTGCATGGGGGAACGTAGGGCTGAATGAATTAGCTGTGTTTGGAGCACTTTTAAATCCCTCTGTGATTTCCATGTGGATGCTCAAAATGCTTGGTAGCCTTTTTCTTTTCAGTCCTCCATTTGAGAATCCACTGACTCTGCTAGCTAGATAGACTGGAAAGGCAAGCACTAGTTCAACATCAGCTTCTGCAAAGAAAATATTTATAACCCTCCTGGGGACAGTCACAGTCCCTCTCCAACTGAAAACCACTTTGGATATTGGTGAACTGGTTTGAAAAAATAGCCATTATTTCCACATAGTAAGGGGAGGAGCTCAGAAGTACAAAAGAGTACATCTGTCAATCCAAGGTTTTAGTGATGATGTTACTGTAGATATTTTCGAATTCCTGTGATTAAAGTTGCATTAATAATGAAGTTTCTCTTAATGTACTGATTATTGATTTTGCAGAGGCATTGAGTGGGTGGGAAATACCCCTAACCATGGAAAGATTTCCATGTAAATGAAGTTTATGGGAAGTTTGCTTTTGTTTTGTGCAGGGTTGGGGTTTTTTTTGGTGAAAAATCATAAATATTTGAAATCTATTCCTTAGCAAACAGATGCTTTTTCTTGCAAAATGTTACAAAGTTGAAACCCTGTATGTTCAGGAAAAAATGCTATGTTTTTGACCAGTCTTTATAAACCTCTTTTTCAAAGGCACTTTGTCATGTTTCCTTTGCTTTGTAATTAATTGTCATTCTTCTTGGTTTACAAAGTGATCACCTTTTACTTTCATCTGGAAATATTTTAGCCATAACTGGAAAAAATTTTCTGTTCCTGAAGAGAAAAAAAAAGTAACTTATGTATCAGCTATCCAAAATATGTGTCAGGTAAGATTATACAGGCCAGGTGCAATGCCAGGTACAAGTATACAGGCCAGGTATTAAGTATTTTCTAAATTTTCTTTGGGAAGAAAATGTTTTTGGGGATTTAATCGTCTTGTCAGTTTCTCTGATTTAATGCCTCTGATTTCAGAACTAAGCTGATTAAATAGAACTGCACCAACTATATTTATGCCTATTCCCAGCATCTCATCTGTCCCCCATTATTTGCTTCAGAACGATCCAAAATGTGTCACTAACTCTCTTTCCTGGCATTGCAGGAATGCAGGATTTCAATTACCTCAGCAGCAACTGCTTCGAAATTACAGTGGAGCTTAGCTGTGAAAAATTCCCACCTGAAGAAACTCTGAAGGGCTACTGGGAGGACAACAAGAACTCCCTTATCAATTACATCGAGCAGGTAACAAAAAAAGAGGATGTCAAAACTCTAGTTATTGTACATGAAACTTTTAAACTTTGTGCTGTATGAACATCTAATTCAAAATTTCATATTAATCTGATTGATGCTGTATAATTCTTATATGTCTCTAAGGTGGTAAATCCTATGTGATCTTTCTAAACATGAGGAAAAGAAGAAAGATGCTATAGTATGGAATTTTTCTCACCTTACTTAAGCTATTACAGATATTTAATTTAAACTGTATCAACTTCATCAATGAATAGAAATGCGTATCTTCAGAGTACAAATCAATCCCCTTGCAATGATCTGTATACTAAGAGGAAATGGATTGCCCTCTATAGATAGCAAAGTGCGTGCATGGATGTGAGATGGATCACTCTGGATGTACAGGGAGCCTAAAAGGCTGGATTAGACTGCAACTGCCTGGCATTCAGAATAATGTTGGAACACATCTCTAATCCTGGTTTCGTAGATACTCTGCTGCTGTCTGATTGCATGAGCTGCTGATATTCAACATAGAGCTGTCGATGTGATGATTTCATTGAAAATTATACAAAATCTAGCTAAAAGTGTAAAGTATATTCATGGGTTTAGATAATATTATGCTAATGGGTTGTTAGAAGTTAGGACTCCTGAAATAGATCTCTGTGTGTGCTGAGGTTTTGGGTTTTTTGGTTGATTTTTGGGTTTTGTTTTTTTTTTTAATCATTTCATGCCAGTGTAACAGGCTACACTGAAATGATTCTTCCAACCAGGGTGGGAGTATTGTATTTCCAAAATTTCCATATTGTAGTTAAAGATCACTAATATGTCTGATATCAGAGGGTGGTGAGACACTGGAACAGGTTGCCCAGAGAAGTTTGGATGCCCCCTCCCTGGAAGTGTTCAATGCCAGGTTGGATGATTCTTTGATCAACTTGGTCTAGTGGAAAGGTGTCCCTGCTGATGGCGGGGGGTTGGAACTAGATGTTCTTTAAGGTCTCTTGGAACCTAAACCATTCTATGATTCTAATAATGCCTGCACATCTGGGATTGCTAAATCAGAAACATGCTTTGTTAGCAGAGCTGATCAAGTGATACATTAATTTCTTTAAGAATTTGTTTGTGCAGAAATTCTTTAGTTAGCCAGAAATCTGAAGTGTTTGAATATTTGAAATGTGTGGTTTATACTGTTCTGTTAGTAAGCTGTATGTGGGCTGAGGAAAAAGCTGTATCTGCTCTGCAGGTTTTTACCCATTTATTATGTGATCCATCTCAAATTATTCAGCTTCTTTGCACATGGCTTAATTTTCTGACTCATGCAAAACTATGGTGTCACTGCATTTTCAAAATTACTAATGTGCAAGAGATTATTTTGCCAACTTCCTTTGCTCCTGTGGAGCTGCTTGCTTTATCCTTAAAGTTCAGATGGTCTATCTGGCAATGTTTTATATCCTCTTACTGAGTAAGAGGTCCAACTCTATGATTGAGCTCCCCTGTGATTGCTGAAGACAGGGCAAATATGTACTTTCTGCTTCTCCCACCATGTAAATTAGAAGAATCTGGTGACTAAATTATAGCAGCTGAATACAACATGTAGGTTCTTAAAGGGGAACGTCAAAATCTCAAAATAAAATTGGTGATCCACAAGTCTTTTCAAATATTACAGAATCAGAGAGAAGCCTGAACTCCACAGCACTTCCTTGCTTAATTTCCGGGCTTCCAATGAGATGCATCTCTGCACAGGTTCAAAACAACCTGTTCTCCCCAGCGCTGAGAGCTCCCTATGTGAAAAAGCAGTTGATCCTCAGTCTCTTGCCTCTGAGGAGCTCAGTCTGCTTTCAGACCACGTGTAAGAAGTCCCAGCAGGACTGATCTCTCCACACGCTTCGGTCAGATTGATGCTTTGATTTCGTATATGCTGGGAACAGACAGATTAGGTACTGCTGGTGCTGTTGTCTGGGGTATGTTGTGTAAGAGGCAAGAAGGACCGAGGACATGACCTACCATCACCTTTCTCTTGCAAGCCATGTGAGGAGTGTTGTGACTCTGTGGTCCCAGCTCAGAGACCTGGGTGTTCTGAGTGTAGAGAGCTCAAGCTTCTCACACAGGGATTGCTCATAAAAGTCCAAGTGCTGACGTTTAACCTTGTTAATGGTTCACTTTTAAGCAGCTATGTCCTTTATTAGCCCTAAATTCTTAGAGCTCATGAAACTTTTTATAAAAAAAAGTTGAGGGTTTTTTTTTTTTTAGACCATCTTTCAAAGCTTTTCAGCACATGCATTAATCCCCAGTGAAAAAGACTTGCCAGTCAGTGTTCACATATATTATGATTTGCTACATATTTCTGAGAAAAGCTTTCATTACACAGAGAAATTAGTATAACTACCAGCTGAAAAGTTTTTCCTCTTCACTGTTTGTTCCATTATGATGTTCAGTAATTATCCTTGATAGTTGTTGGCATGTAGACTGTGGGATCCATTACATGCATCGTTAGATATATCAATGGATATTTCACTGATGAAAATGCCATCTTTTGTTAAGAATTTTCTAGTGATTTCCTATATGTTACTGACTGTATTTATTTATTTTAGATTCATCGAGGAGTGAAGGGGTTTGTTAAAGATCTTCAGGGCAATCCAATAGCAAATGCTACAATTTCTGTGGAGGGAATAAGCCATGACATTACATCAGGTGAGCATTGTACCTGAAAGAAACAAGAAATACTGGAATTTAACACCCTCTATTTGGCAATCTGGAGCCATTTCCGATCCCATTACGTGAAACTTTAAGGGAGCAAAATTTTTAAGCTGGGAAAACATGTTCTTCAAGAAGCTTCTTGCCTGCATGATTTAATGAATCTCTCATGTTTTGCTCTCAAAGTAGCTGGAGACTAGTTGTTGGGACTTCATGGATCTCTGGTGTGAATTGGTTCTGACAGCTTTTGCTTATTTGTGCTTCGTTTGTCTTCTGATTTGTAGTACAAGTAGTGTTTCACAATTCTGACAGCATTTAAAGTCCTGTCAGCAGTGCTGTTTTGAGTTTAAAGGCTAAATTCTAGTCCAAAACTGTTACATTATTTACAATGTGATCATACCTTTTGATATGTAAATTCTTGACAGATTTTCAGTTTATATAACTTCCTCCTGCAAAGATAAGTTCTCTGCTGTTTACAATTATGTGACTTTTTTTTAGAAGGATAGTTCTAAAAGAGGAAAGTATCGTGTTGGTGTTTCTAGAAAATTGTGTCACCTCTTCAATGATGCAGGTGTCCTTTATCCTAGGGATTAATTCAAAGGTGGCTCACACAGTGCCAGCTTGCAGTCTTCCTTGTAGACCTCTGCTTTCTTACTCTGAATGGCAATTTTTTTTTTTTTTTTAACAAGATACTAATTAGAAAAACAATAATAAAATGCCATTGCTTTATGCATGAGCTTACATTATGGTTATTTTCTCAGTGATATGTCTCAGTTATACTGTCACAGAAATGCAGAATACCATGAACAGGACTAGTCGACCCTTTAGTGGACTTTGATTTGTGTTTGTTCTCACATCACCTGCAAAGAAGGCAGCATTTCTGCCAAACAGAACAGACTGTGATAACATTACCCCCCTCCTCTCACTATATATAAGACAGCAGGAAGTATGTAGGCTGGCAATACATTGTCAAGGATAATAAAAATTAAATAAGCCGTGCAAAGAGTTATTTTGAGGTATAAGATAGTAACACATATAATACTACAGCTCATGCTTCTATGGTACAAAAAAGCATCTAATCATGAATCCTCTCACATCACTGTATGTGTATAAGCCTGGAAGTCGTGTATTGTCAAAACAGTGAGGAAAACAAGCACTTGTATTTTAGCACATTCAAAAAGAAGGATAAATATTCTTTGGCTTTTTTTCCCCAGTCCTTTGTTTGCAAGTTAAAATTCACCTTTGTTGCAGTGCCAGGAATTAGAATAGATCATTATCGTAGCTCTGCAGCAGTATTTTTTTTCCTTTCTGTTTTATGAAGAGAAAAGCCTGGGAACAACTGGACTAACTACTGACATTTTTTGACTGTGCGAATTGCAGACATTTAAGTAATGTTTCTCTCTGTGCACAGTGTAACTGCAGATGTATTGCGAAAGCATTTAAGGAACTGGCAGTAAGTGCTTTAAATGACACTGCTAACTGACCTTGAGAATAGCCTGGCAATGTTTTCTGAAATTCTGTGTGGAGATAGAGAAATTCAGAGTATTAGGCTGTGACAAGTTAGATGATTGCCCACTTCTGGTGCAAGAAGAATCTGATTCTTTGTGAAAATGAGAGGGGGTCATTTCTAGACAAGAGGATGCTGGATGGCCAGGCCCAAAGAGTGGTGGTAAATGGAGTTAAATCCAGCTGGAGGCCAGTCACAAGTGGTGTTCCCCAGGGCTCAGTGTTGGAGCCAGTTCTGTTTAATATCTTGATCAATGATCTGGACAAAGGGATTGAGTGCACCCTCAGTAAATTCGTGGATGACACCAAGCTGGGTGGTAGTGTTGAACTGCTTGAGAGTATGAAGGCTCTACAGAGGGATCTGGAGGGGTTCGATCAATGGGAAGCAACCAACTGTATGAGGTTTAATAAGGCCAAGTACTGGGTCCTGCACTTCGGTCACAACAACCCCATGCAACGTCACAGGCTTGGAGAGGAGTGATTGGAAAACTGCCTGGAGGAAAAGGACCTGGGGGTGTTGGTTAACAGCCGGCTGAACATGAGTCAGCAGTGTGCTCAGGTGGCCAAAAAGGCCAATGACATCCTCGCCTGTATCAAAAACAGTGTGGCCAGCTGGACCAGGGAAGTCATCCTTCTCCTGTACTCAGCCTTGATGAGGCTGCACCTTGAATACTGTGTCCAGTTTTGGGCCCCTCACTACAAGAAGGACATTGAAGTGTTGGAGCATGTCCAGAGAAGGACAATGAAGCTGGTGAAGGGCCTGGAGCACAAGCCTTATGAGGAGTGGCTGTGGGAGCTGGGACTGTTTAGCCTGGAGAAGAGGAGACTGAGGGGAGACCTAATTGCTGTCTACAACTACCTGAAAGGAGGTTGTGGTGAGGTGGATGTGTGTCTTTTCTCCCAGGTAACTACTGATAGAACAAGAGGCGATGGCCTTAAGTTGTACCGGGGGAGGTACAGATGGATGTCAGGAACAATTTCTTCACTGAAAGGGTTATCAGGCAATGGAATGGGCTGCCTAGAGAGGCGGTTGAGTCACTATCCCTGGAGGTATTTAAAAGATGGGCAGATGGAGTGCTTGAAGATATGGTTTAGTAGTGGACAGGTATGGTTGGACTCAATGATCTCAGAGGTCTTTTCCAACCAGGAGATTCTATGATACATTTTTATTCTGTGACTGAAAAGGACTGCAGGAACACTGAGTGCAGTAGGAGCCTTTCTTTGACCTGAGTGGATTAAACTTCCATTTCTTTGTTTAGCTAAAAGGAAGAAAAAAGCCTTTGATATTGCTGGGATGCTGAAACTTGTAGGTAATGATACTTCAGGGGTGATACATGTGGAACATTCCAGAAAATTATAGTTTATAATATAAATTATAGTTTATTATATAAACTATAATTTTGCAAGATGAATTGAGAAAGCTGGTCCTATTTATTTACATTTGATGAGAATAAAGTTTATTAAAAATTTTATTTTCAGAATACTGAGGTACATGAAAAATCCACATTGCATTACAAACTGAAACTCAGACACTCAACAGGTTTTGCACATTGGCTGGAGGGTGCTTCTAAAGTAGAATAATGTCCCAGATTGTCCTTTCCTTCAGTGTGCTAGAGAACCTTCAGCCTCAGCAGGCAAAATCTTTCACGGAGGCTACAGCACTACCTCAGAGTTGAAATCTGTTTTTGAGTTACCTAAAATGAAGAAAATCTGTAATGATATATTTATACAGCCCTTAACGGAAGAATCTGTTCAGATAAACAAAAGGAAAGTGCTGACAGGAATACACGAGAGTCTGACAAGATATATGGGCCCTTTTACTTGGCTGTGTAATTAGTTTTATATGCATTTATTTGGATTATTTTTTTTCTTCTTCTCTACAGCTACGGATGGAGATTACTGGAGATTGCTTGTGCCTGGAAATTACAAACTTACAGCCTCAGCACCAGGCTATTTAGCAATAACTAAAAAAGTGGCTGTGCCCTTTAGCCCTGCAGTTGTGGTAAGTGCTCAGATGTGTGTTGTTTTATCATTGTCCTTGTTTTCCAGGACATTTACCATATGTAAATGGTATGGAATAAGGGGTGGATACTGTCCTGGTTTTTAGCTGGAATGGAGCTGGGTTTCTTTTTAGTAGCTAGAATAGTGCTGTGTTTTGCTTTTCAGCCTGGGACTTGTTATGAGAGAAACACTGATAGCATACCAGTGTTTGCATTTTTGTCACTGGAAGTGAAGGAATTTATGTTCTGTTAGTCCACAAGTGCAAGATCTAAGGGGCTGAGGAATATTTAAATTAATAAGCTAAACTGGTGTTTGGGTATGCCAGTGGGATATTCCATATCATATCACATCATGCCCAGTGAGGGTCTCTTCCTCTTTTGGCTCTCTCTGACTTTCGCTCGGGCTCTCACTCTTCCCGGATTGCGATTTTGGTTCGGGATTGTCACTCCTCCAGGATCTTTTTCTGGGAATGCGTGGGGCTTGGTTGGTTGGTGGTGAGCAGTTGCACTGTGTATAACTCATTTGTATATTTTATTACTGTTATCATTACCACTATTATTTTAAGTTTTCTTTTATTTCTATTATTAAATTGTCCTTATCTCAACCTATGAGTCTCCTCATCCTTGCCCCCCAATCCTCTCCCCTATCCCCTGATGGTTAGGGGGAAGTGGGTGAATGGCTGTGTTCGCCACTAGCCAAGGGCTAGCCCAGTGAAACTATCACAATTGCCTATTATATATATAAAAGGTCTCCTACTTTTTTCCCTTCATGTTATACAAGTTAGAGGGAAATGATTTTTCAGAATATTTCAGAATTTGCTAATTTAGAAGACAGACTGGAAATCTATTCCTCTAGTACTTGCTGCACAGGCCACTGGGAGTAAACTCATTGTAAACTCATTTAATCTCCCATTGGTCTTATTTAAAATGAAAAGTTACAGAGCAGGGTAATATTGAGATACTTAAACATTCTTTACTGGCTGATGTGTGAATAGCCAATTACATAGGCCTGGAAGCCTTCCTGTGTAAACTCATCTAGATGTTCCTGCTCCGGCAGGGGGATTGGACTAGATGATCTTTCGAGGTCCCTTCCAACCCCTAACATTCTGTGATTCTGTGATTACAGGATATCTTGAAGTAGTGCAACACAAATACTAGAAGAAGTTGAGGTTTTCAGTGAGATGTGGTATTTTTAATCTAAATTCTGAAGTGACTGCCTGCATAGGTTATAAACTGTTCAGCTCTGTGCAGAAAGATAGTGATGGAGCTCTGCTTTGTGTAGATATCCAGCACGTATAGTGAATAAGACCTAGGCTTCATTTAAGAGTTCAGAAGCATTTTTAATTCATCCTCTGTACAGATGTGGATCCTACTCTTAACAGTTAAAATAAATTCTTATTTCTCGAGTGTTTCTCATATGCTAGGATATACTAAACTAGCACATCATATCTGCACTAAGTAGCCATGTGTCTGAAAGGTTCCCTGGGCAGTCTTTATGGCTTAAAATTGAATGCATGTTTTGATATGCTGGGGGTCTGCATTGCTAGCTGTTAGACAGCAATATGTTGATGATACTTTTTATTATATGCTAGATTATTTACATGGCTGGCTATTCAATTTCTGTTCCATTGGCCCATATTTTTAGAAGTTTTTAGACAAGTCAAAGACTGGACAGATGTCTGGTTTCTTTTGGAGATTTTGCTCACCTTTGTGCATTTTTTAGATAATTGTATTGTACTGATATACACGCATTTAATTAATTAATATTGCACGTATTTAAATCAGCCCTGAGAGACTTTGGAATAAACCTAGTCTAAAATGGAAGGTATCTCCCTAAGCCCCATGTCTATGTTAAACAACTTATTTCAATAAATGACAGCTTATTTCAATAGCCTACAGTTCTCTCTCACTCTCCAAATCTCACCAATGCTTTCGGTTGTTTTTCTTACTCAGGTTGATTTTGAACTGGAGTCATTGTCTGAAAGAAAAGAAGAGGAGAAGGAAGAGTTGATGGAATGGTGGAAGATGATGTCAGAAACACTAAATTTTTAAATGAAGAATTTGGTTTTACGGCTTTTAATCTATTATATGTTGACTTAGTATAATGTACGGTGGAAAGTCCCTATATTCTAGATTTTGTGCACTTCACAATAATTAATTTTCAATTTTTCAGTCATCTTTTGATTAATATGATTATAAATAACTGCTAGCCTCCTAGCTAGATAAATAAGTTATTAATTTTCTTTCATATCGTTATAGAAAATTTACTCTTATATACAAATCAGAAAAAAATGAGTGAATGTCTCTGCAGCCTATATGGAAGTACAATCTGTTGTGTATTATTTCCAAGTTCCGAATATGTAGGTTAACTTTTGACTTTAGAAAAGAAATATGCTGTAGTCAGTTCTCAATACTGCCAGAAATATTTGACAGTGCATAGTAGTAGACAGTGCTCTTTACTGAGTTCTATAATGGATGTTATTGAAAAGATTTATAATAACAGTGTGTGGTGTAATGATATTTTACAAAGATTAAAATTCAGTATAACATTTTGTGTGTCTCTGATGTTGAGGCTATTTAAATATGTAAGAAACATAAGTTGACTTCATTTAAGTAAGCAGAAGGAATCTGCATAATCTCTTTTATTAAAGATGGCATGGAATGAATTCAGAAAAGCAGAGCTTTCTTCCTTAAACTGTTAATGATATTTCAAGATCAGGTTTTAATTATTTCTCATTACTTACTAACCAAATTAAAAATTGTGAATGGGCGAAGAAGAAGAGCTTGTGCATCTTGTTAATATGCTGCTTGTGTTTGTTTTACAGCAAGAAAAAAAAATCATTTCAGGTGATGTCTGTTTTAATTTGGTAACTGGCTTTTCAACAACCTTTAAATGTGTCAGTGATGTTTACATAATCAGCCAAAAGTTCACCAAAAGCTACCAAAACATTACAGTTTAGACAATGAACTCTAGTTTATTGTTTAAAGTCTACTGAGGACATACATTTAGTTTCATAAGCCAAGAATGGGTTTATTTCCAACTTTGTTTCTTCTGCTGGTTAGTCTTACCTAAAGCTAGAAGCAAGACAGATAAGTGAAAATATTTTCAGTGGTGAAATTTTCAAAAAATACTTGAAGATTATAAAAAAGCAACTTTGATTTAAAAAGATCCTTCTTCCTTACATTTTTGTTTAGTGTACTTGAATTAACTTTCTACAGTATTTTGTTTAAGATGAATGAAAATTGCAGGATCAGAGAATACACATGAACCATAGTGGGTGCAAGTTTGGTATAATTCTTCTGAAACCACTGCCGGTATGCTACTTGATAGCAGCTAAGCATCTCATCTGTTTGAAAGCTTGCACATTATTGCTGGTCTATTTTAATTCAAGACCAGATGTTTGCTATAGATTTCTTTCCTCTGTTTTTTTATTATCACTGTCTGTGTTTTGTTTAGCATATTATTTTAGTTGATGCTTTAAGAGTTCAGGACCAACCAACAATGCACTATCATGCTCCCATCGTGAGTGAAAAATTACATATTCAGGAGCAGGATCCAAATTTACCTCCTTTGAGTATTTAAAACTACTGAAAATACATTTTTTGAGAATTTGAAATTCTTCAATAAAAATAGCACTTGATCCTTTAAAGTAACAGGCTTAAGGTTTGACACACATTGATAAATTGAACAGCAATAAAAAGACATAAACTCTCTCTGATCAATAATTTGCTGTGTAACCTATAGCTCATTTGGGTAGTAGATATGTAATTCCACACTTCAGGGGAACTTCTCTTGATGAAAGTTGTTATGCAGTGATGACCTTTGAATTTCCCTTGTGATGAGGAACCCCTGTGGCAAACGAAGAATCTTTCCCATATATGCCTTGATAACAATTTGTGACTAGCTGTGCACAAGAGCACGTGTAAAGGATGCCCAGTTACACCAACCTGAGTGTTTATGACAATTTGAAATGCTAAGACACATAGCACAAAACACACTCTGTGTCTGGAAGTAACGATTCTGTTTTCAAGTGAACCAGGTAAAGTTGAAGCAAAGAGTATAAAAATATATTAAAACAAGAGACTGCTGGCATGTGGGCAAATGGCTCCAGGAGTCTTTCTGACCTGTAAGCTAATGTAATGAGGCAAATGTACATTTGTGCAGAACACCCTGCTCTGCCCCTTCCAAACCTAACAATTTAAATCCAAACAATGTTTCTACATGGTGTGATGCCCGTCATATATCCAGTCCTCCTGTGTGGTGGATTGTGTGGCATAATTAGTGCAGATATTGCATCAAAGTAATTTCATAACTAATTTCTAATCCTTACTTGTATTGTGCGCGTGAGATCCTCTGGACTGATGTTTCATGCATTTGCAATTAAATGTAGTGTCCCTTAACTAATCTCTTTGTTTTGCTCTAGGTGACTGCTTGCTATTGCTGTGCTGAGAACAGATTAAAGTGACTAAATGTTACACCACCAGAACCACTGCCACTGTTCTTGCTGTAGGTAAACTGCCTTAAGAACAGCGTAGCCAGGACTCCTAATAAATTAATTAATTATGTAGCTTTCCTAGCTGAGCTGAGCTGTGTTGTAGGACTATGTATGCTTAAATGGAAGATTAAAGTGTTGTGTGATGCTGAGCTTTTGGTTAAAAAGGCACATGCTGTACTCTTGTACAATAAATCTAAAGGTTTATTTAAAATGTAAAATGTGTGAGTAATTTACAGGTTTAAAACATGACCTCTTTGGCTGTGCATGTCTGCAAAGAGTGCCATAAACATCCTTGGTGAGGTGCGTGTGCCAATTAATTTGCTGTTTGAACAGAGAAACAAGACTGGGATTAATGCTGTTATCCCATTGAGAGCCATCCATTGCCCCTTAACTTTGTGCCAGAACATCCTCCTTTTGGAGTATATGTCTTTTGGAGTGTTTTTCCCATGCAGGTTTTCAAGTAAAGTCATGGATAGGAAGGAGATGCTCTGCATCTATGCAGAGTTGGTGAGGATAGGGCATACACTGTTGTGAATCTCTCTCTTCCACAGTACTTGCAAATTATTATTCTTCTGTATTAATTCTTAGGATTAGAAAGCACAGTATGCAGTGTGCTTGCAAACCTCTGGTATTACACATTCCTTCTAACTACAGTGGTCAGGATTACAATAGCAAAGTAAGTTAAATAAAATCACTGTGTCTGAATTAAGTTTCTCTTTTCCTAGGTTGTGGTGTTCATGTCGACATATGTGAATTCACACATAGTCCTGGCTATTCCCGAGTTGATAATAAACATTAAAGTGTAAATTAAAACTGACATGGTATGTAAGAAAGAGTTGCTACCAAGTTTCTTTCTCTGAGGTGTTTTAACAGATCTAATGGATGTGTTAGCACGCTAGTTTTTAAGTGTTCCTAAAGGAGAGAGGATTCAGAGAAGGATGAGAGGTAGTTTTAGGGGAGATAGAATTTAAAGTTAAAAGGCGCAGTTCTCATGACCCTGATTCCCACATCTGAGCTTAGTTTGACTCAGGCCTGCAGAGGCTGTAGAATAGCAGCAGTTTAATGTCCATCCACCCCTCTAAGAGTCAGAACAGCCGTCTAGAGCTTTTCTGTAATCTCCTCCAGCAGAGGAGTGCCTTGTTTCCTGCTTGTAGTTAGCTCTGGAAATGCAGGACCCAGAAACATCATTCATGCACTTGCTTTCTTTCTTCCTGAATCTTGCAAAGAGTTCATACTGATTATTTCCTTGCAGATATTTTCTTTTACTCCCTTGTACACGTCTGTATATGTCGAGCTACATCTGTTGTGAATAATTTACTGCTTGTTAATTTGACTTATAAGTTCGGTCATTGACACAGCCTCTGTTCCAGTATTTCTTACTTCTATAATTAAACCCAGAAAACAAAAACACTCAAGAGATTTTTCTAAAAGTCACAGCATAAAAAAAAAATCCCCAGTGGGTTGGTTTGTCTCCTGGCTTATAAGGATTTTGAGTGAGCTTGCTTCAAGTTTCCATTTTTAAAGCCTGCTTTAGGGAGAGAAGAAAATGATAACTGAGCAGCTGATGTAATCCTATGCCTCCAGGGGCTAAGGTTTTGAGCAGTATGGCAAGTATTAGAATAGACAGTATAAAAATGAGAGATTTGGAAACAACTGTTGTTTACTTTTACTAACTGTGATAATGGGAGTATATTAATTCAGTTAAATGGCCCTGCAGTACTGATCTTTCTTCAGCCCTCTTTATTTTGCCTCTCCATTCTCCAGGCATTATATTTCAGCAGTGACTTAAAACATATCCATGATTAGGCACCATTTATCACAGTGCTAGATTTTCCCTGAATTAGTGGTTAATACTTCATGTTATTTTATCTTTGTCCTACTTTCATATTCCATTAAGCCACCACAGATTTTTGTAATCACATGTCCCTTTGTGCACAGTGGAACTTGTCAAAGAGAGAAGCCGACGAGCTTGGCTCCTGCACTGGGAATGAAGAGGGAATTGACACCCGGGAATGCACTGGAAGCAGTTTATTATTGTGAAATAAATAGATTTTGTAGTGCTTTTTGCTAATCATTCTTTAGTAAAGGGCTGAATAGGATTATGTGCCTATGGGATTCTGAGTGCAGTATGTCTGTACCTTGAGACTTTAGGTAAAGCTACTCTGGAAAGATTCCCGTTAGTTTCACTGAGGTTTTTATCAGACCCTCAAGTCTGGAATCTGAGTAGTCAGGACTATCTTGTGCCAAGACAGCTCATTTTGCATTAGCAGTAATTGTTCTTCATATTTTCCAGGAGAAAGATGCAAAATAATAACCAAGAACTTAAGTCCACTTTCACAAAGTGCAGAATAGGTTGTGGAACTTGTTAAGAATCATTGGAAGACCTAAAGTAGAAATAGCAGAGAGTAGCTTGACCAGTGGTGACCTACAGCTCCCTAAGCCTCTGAACCGCTGCTCAGTGGAAGACAGGAGGGTAAATCAGGGTGCCATTTTTGTTACATTCACCCACTGAGGAGGTAGTCAGGGCCATAATTTAGAGAAGTTCATAATTTAGATGAACTTCTCACCTGACTGCAGCATGGCAGCGCTAGAGGGGATCACAGTGTTGTAATGACATCCAGTAATGTGATTCAAGTTCATGAACTTGTGGGACCATCTGTTCTACAGTCCACCATGGCACATGTGCTGGTGTCCAAGGGTGCAGAACCAGCATCTTGCCTCCACATTCCAACACATCTTGCACAAAAGGTATATTAGACACATTTCAGAAACTATGGACAAGATTCAAGAGAGGACCTGTCTGCCAAGAGCAGTATGAAATTACAGTCTGACTTCCCTCCCTTCAGCTGACTAAATATCCGCTCACGTGGCTTTTCTTGGCTGCTTCCAGTTCTCTCTCTGGGTGTGTCAAAAACTAGTCCAGCCTGAGCAGCTCAAGGATCACTTGTGCCAAGACCCTTCAGGAGTGGATTACAGGGCTTTCTTGTGTCTAAAGACTCTAAGTTTGCACTTGCACTGTGAGGCAGGTCTCCTGTGGCATGGCTTAGCATCCTGAATCTTTGGGTTTCCTGAATGGGGACCCTACCAGTAGCTTGCTTTTGGCCTGCATATTTAGGTTTCTTCCAATGGAGGTAGAAGAGAGCTGCTGGACCTCCCTGGTGGTATATGAGGAAGTATCTGGCCTATGCCCTGAGTCTGTGTCAGAGTGTGGCAGACATACATCAAGACTTGGAGGCTGGGAAGTGCCCCTGGACACCATAGGTTAGACATGGTCTGGGACATGGCTTCTGAGATGTGATCCTAGGAGCTCAATCTGAAAAGGAATAGCAGGAAACCTAGTACAGCCTCCTCTTCCCTTCAGATTTAGGTATTTTATTTGAAGGTTTAATATGATAGTGATACTTATCCCTGTATATGCATATATCAGCATATCTGCTTTGTGTTTCCAATGGGGGCTGGAATGTTTTTTAGTTTAAAGAAGTTTTTACATAAAATACAGAAGCAGCTTTGGGAGCAGGGGCACACTGAAACACAGCTAACTGGTTTGTGTTACACACCATTTCTTATTACTGTGTGGAAAATGAAGAGCATTCACTCCAGTTCCGGTGTTACTAGGTTTGAATAGATGTAATAAAAACTGTTGGCTGACAGTTCTTGCAGATGTTTAGTGTGTGAAAACTTAGGACTCAGAAAAATCTTACTGCAAGCAAACTTTATCTTTTGGATTCGCTGTGTGCAGACACACGTAAATATGTGTGGAGGTGAAGGAGCAGGGTAAGAATCATCTCCTCTAGGCTATTTTTAGGCACTTTTAGTTGCTCAGAAATTGTTTAAGGTACCTATTTTTTTTGCCATAAAGGGAAAGCAGACTCCTGGTTTTACGAATCCTGTCTAAATTAGATGCCTATGTTATACAAGTGAACCCCAGGCAGACCCTTGTGTTAGAGGGCTAGGTGCTCCTAGAGGGCAAGGGGCAAAGCAGGTGCCCCTCAGCAGGGTGGTTAGGCAGCCACCTAACCAAAGAGGCCAGGAAAGCCTGGAGTCCAGTTACTGTTCACAGGAATATTTGAAAATAAGTAACACACAGCTCTAATGTAGCCAGTGGCTACCTCAAATCAACAGCAGTGGCTGCGGGCTCAGCATGCAGACTGCCCTACATCACTTCTGATGCACCAGATGCCCTTGAGGTACGGTGCTAAAGCCTGTAGACCTGAATCTCTTAGTGCATTTTGACCTAAAAATCCTATTTATGAGCTGTTTTAGCAGGGTTTTTGCAAAAGAAACTGCTAAAGAGAATGCTTTCTTGTGTCTTCTTCAGGAAACTGGAAGATTAATGAAAAGAAACTTATTCTGGACTTTGTTACACCAGGACAACATGATACGTGCCCTTCCAAATAAATACAGATTCTGTCTTCAGCTCTATTTCCACATACATCTGACAGGCCTCAACATCAGATGCCTGTTAATGTATGTGGTAATATGTAAGATGTTAAACATCTGCAAAATCGTCTGATCATTTTTGTAATGTCTCAAAAGTTAGACATAGCTTGCAGGGGATTTCCACTGAAAAGAAATAAAGTTTGGAGGACATTCTAAGTTAAGTCATTCAATATTTGTTTGCCAATGCACTGGATGGTATTACAAGATGCCAAGATAAATTCAAATTAACACAAAAAATATTCAATACTATTAGTTGTGGGTTTACATAAGTTGCTGGCGTATTATGTTAAGAATTTTCAGATAAATAGTTGCCAGGAAAACAAAGTCCAAACCAAAAAAAAAAAAAAAATTACATATAATATACTTGATTGAGTGTCACAGAAGAATGAAATTTTTACCCAGTGGAATTTTTGCTTCAGCAAAACAATTAAAGATGGAGATGTTTTCACAGACTATTTCAAGACTGATTGATCTCAAAAGCGTCATTTCAAATTTGAGAAAATTGAAGGCAAGATAAAAAAAGAAAACACTATGAATTAAAAAAATACAATAAATACAAGTTAAAAAGATTGTGAAAAACAAATTCACTTACGATAAAAATTCCTAGATGCTTTAGGTGCCTTGGAGAACTGTAAATTGAAAAATAATTTTTAAAAAGGGTTATTGAGAGGTAGGGAGTAAAATTTTGAAAAACCTACTATTCTGCTTCCACTTGAATCTTTCATTTGTAAAAATTACAATTCAGATTTTTTATATTTTATGGTATAATGCTTATACTTAAAAGCATTTTTGCTAGTTTTATAGTTTTCATTAATGTAGCCACATAATTGAACCCACAGTCTAGCAAAGAAACTCTGAACAAGATCAAATAGTTGGCAGCTGAAACTAGGCAAACTCAAAAGCAGAACTAATGTTCAGTATTTACTTAGTGAAGCTAAATCACCTTTGCAATAGTTCACGAGGCTGTACAGTAGATTTTTCATCACTTTAATTTTTTAAAATAAGACTCTTGTCCTTTTGAAAGACTGTTGAAATGCTGTTTGTGTTCCTTGGCTGAACCAATCCTTTATTCTTCACGGGTATGCCCTTTCAGTTAATTTTCCCATCTGGTTTAATTGTTTCCTGGGGCTTTAGACAATCACACATCCTTTGAGCTTCTGCTTTATCAATCTAAGCTTATTTTGATGCATTAATTATGGGATTCTGAGAATTCAGGCTTGGATTCCATGGGCAGTATCTTTATGCCATTAAAAATATCAGAATATTGATTTTCCATGTTTGCTTCTGGGTTGGTTCCCTTACTATCTGTGCTCTGAATGAAGTCAAGTGAGATTTTTTAGCTTTGATTCTGAACTGAATTTTCAAATATGACAGAACCTGCTGAAATGCTGTACGAATATGTTTGATTTTAAGATAAATCAAAATGTTTAAAAGAGCTTTCTCTCTTCCTTCAGTCTTACGTGTTTCTCAATTTTCTTAGAATGACACTATTCCTAGAATTTACTGATTTAAGCCTGGCTTGCTTACATGATGCTTGCAATGTCACCAGCTTCAGCTCTCATAATAGCCGAGAAAATTATTTGCATTTCAGGTCTCCATTCTTCTCAAATCCTTCCACTTCCATGGGGAGGGATGGGGTGTCAAAACCATACAATTTTTCATCCCCTCTTCAGCAGTTTGTGATTGTTCTTTCTCCACAACCTCCTTTTTTTCATTCCGATGTCCTTGAGATACATGCTAAAATCTTGGTACGGCCTGTGCACTGCAAAAAATGCTGCTTTCCAGGTCAGTAAATGTGAAAGAGATTGTGATATGACAAAATTTATTATCTAAAAGGTGAAACTAAGCTGCTGCTGGTAATAGAAGGTCATAGACCTGCAAAAAATGCACCACTTTATAATTTCTAGTGAACAGTCTTGTTATTCTGGGCCTTTGGATAGAAATTATTGAAGGCAAAAAGCAGTCTTTAAACTTCATCTCCTGCCAGATCTTCACTCAGGAATTCTCCTTGAAGCTGGGGCTAAAAAGTTATGATCATAAACTGTAGTTCAGTTCCTTTTCTGCTTCCTTTAACTCTCAGTTCCTCACAGCATTAAGTCTCTTATGTTAGAGCAAACTACTCCATGACAACTTGCACTTTCTTTTAGACAAATGGATACTTAAGTGGATATTGTGTAAACCATCAAAAACACTCACAAAAGGGAAACAAAGATTATGAGTGTTTTATTTATATATATATATATACACGTATATAGGTATCTATCTCTCCATATGTATCTCTATATAATCCATTTATATTTAAATATGCACATATGTTTAGTCTTCCCTGAATTTCAATGCTTCACTTAGTGTTTTCTTCACTTAGTCTTTCATAAAACAGCAACAATAAGGGTTATCTCAGATCTCTGTATTTGTTGGGCAATAATAAATAATAAATTAACAGCATTTTCTCTCACTAAACTAGTGGTAGTCACGAGGCCCAGCACTTTTCTTAGCATATTACAGAAAACTACAGGTGACTCAAACTTCAGGACTATCTCATGGTCTGGTTCTTATTCTGCTTCTCATATTGCCTTGCAAGGCATAATTTTCCTCCAAGGGAGGATGACCCATGAAATGGTTTTGTTTGACCTTCCTTAATCACTACCACATCTATTTCAACACTTGAAAAACTTGTTCATCCAAATAGTTTGAGCTGCTGCTTCTTTATTGTTTGATAGTCTTGGATTAGGACTTGGATAGTCTTAATCTTAGAATCAAAACCATGCTTAGAAATGAGAGGAAATGTCAGGATATCAGCTAAAAGCACAAACATCCAGGAGCACACCCAGTGAAACTCTTTCTTGACTACAGCCAAAGCTGAGAACTTGAAAGCTGCATGTTTGTGGAGACACTGCATGTACAATGAAGGGAAATTCCAAAATAGCCCCACACTATAATTTTCAACTAGTTTTTCTCCAGGGCATCACACAATTGTACTATGTATTTTCACATTAGAGTAGATTATTGGAGGGGAGATGAGGCTGCTTAAAAATGGGGATTTTGATTTACTCTTCTTCTCTACACTTCCCTGTCATCAGCTAAATAACTAATATTCCTTAGCAATAGTTCCTGTAACATCAGACTCACAATTACCATTATTGAGATTCTGTTAATCTCAGTGTATATTTTCCTTTGATGTTTCCCAGATACTTCTTCTAGATATTACATTGAAAACCTTGAAACTCGACTATGCCTTGAAACTTTAGGATGCTGAAGTTAGGCTGAAGGCCCACAGCGGCTGTCACTGGCATTGCTGTAGAGAAGCTAGCGCAGGTGTACCAATACGTACCAGTTTTGAATCTGTGCTGTCTGCAGCCAAAGAGAAACTTGCTGGAATATTTTGAGGCAATAGCTCACAATAATTTTGCTTATACCAACAATGTACCTACCTTTTGTAATGTATATGCCCACAATTATTTTCTTCCAATGCGGTTAGAAAGAGGAGTAACCTGTTCTAGTTGAAGATGTCCCTGCTCACTGAAGGGGGGTTGCACTAGATGGCCTTTAAAGGTCCCTTCCAATGCAAACCACTCTATGATTCTATGATGGGAAGTAGCTGTGCGGAGATGACAGGCCTTTCTTGTACAATCTTACAACTCTCATCTGTGTTGTAAGTTCACGGAACGTATCTCAATTATTTCCCACTTGCAGAACCAAAATAAAATATAAACAGAGAGGGCTCAGCTATGGCCATGTAGAGTAAAATCTGTAGTTTTCTTTAGCTATTGAAATATTTTGCCTTTCTACCTAGGGGATGGGGAGGGAACAAAACAGCAACATGGGACAAAAAAATAACAGGAAAGCTACAATATGGTTAGTTATCTGAGGAATCAATGGATACTTAAATATAAAATTCCTTCTTTTTTTTTTTTTTGGGGGGGGGGGTGATGTGTGTGTGTGTGTGTGTGTCTAGAATGCACTCAGGAGCTTAAAATGGGTAAAAAAATTCCCCATGTCATACTTTTCCAAATAATGTTTTCCCTTTAGAAAATTGCAGATCAAAATAACCAAAAGATAAAAATCAAATTGTGCAAACACTTCCTGTTACAGCTGTTTTGTCCCAAAGACAAAAATATCTGGAAAGCTTGCTTTGAAAAGCTAAAAAACCAATGCTATTAAAAACTTGGATTCTAAATATGTGGCAAGTCTAAGCATAAAACTAAGAACTGGGTAAATGCCCTATATACCCTTTCTTTATTACTTGGTGACCAAAACATAAAACAGGATCTGGACATCTATGCTACCTGTTACTGCCAAGACAACATTATTATCTTTCCAGCTTGAAATTCTATGAAGTCAGAAATGTGTTGTGACTCAAACCACCCCTGCTGTTGGGCAGCATCCTTTGTTAGAGAGAAAGGACAACCAAATTTTGGCTGGTGGGGTGATCATCCTCTGTATCGCCCCTTAACCCAACACTTTCTGTGACTCAGCAGATCCAGGTATTTAGATATGTGTTTGGCCCTTCTCCTAGCTGTTCCGAGAGAGGAGAGACTTAAAGATCTGCTGAACTGACTCTCTATCTCTCATTGTGTTTAAAAAGGAATAACAGCCACAGTCTATTTTCCACTCTATATTTAAAACCATTGACTTCAGTGGAATTACTCTGGATGACAAATGCCATCCTCGGGAGGAGAAAATGACCTTGTGTTCCTTTTCTTTCCACTACAAAAGTCCTCTTTCCCAACTTTCACATATTGAGCAAGGGCAGTTTGGCATGTGCTTCTGCTGCACATTTCCCTCCCAATTACCTGTTTCCTCTCCTGTGTACATTTTTGGCATAACATGTCATGTTCTGAAACCTCACATACCTGAAATATTTGGAAGCCCTGAGTTCTGGACACATATGGTTATTAGATTTGAGATGGCTGCACCTTTTGTGCATAGGAGCCTCACGCTACTGTAGAAAATTCCACTAAGATTTCCCCCTCTCTGTTATAATTTTGCCTCCAGTATTTTACTGCTTCCTTTATTAACAAAGAAATATAATGGTAAATATGCAAAACACTGCAGATGTTTAAATGGAAAATGTTGTTTTTTAGGACAAGAATGTAAAAATCTTCTTCTCCAGGTGATGACACACACCCCTCACAGCTAAATTCAGTGGTAACTTTTGCCATCCACTGTGGTGAATGCTCAGGAACAGGCTACAGCCTTTGGGAAGCATTTCTGTAGCTGAATGGTTAGAAATATTTTTTTTCTGTATATTTTTACTGTGAAAAATTGTATGCAAACATATGATCAATAAACACTTTCTTGTAAAGTTGTAGTTTGAAAAACTTGGAAAACTCTTGCTTGACATCAAACTGGTACACATAAGTGCTCTTGGTACAGGCTTCTTCTTCCGTTCTGGTTTAGGAATTAGTAGGACAGCATCTTCAGAAGTTTCTTGACCCTCCTCTGCTTCCTTAGAATGACATCTTTCCCATGCTAGTACAGTTCAATTGAAAGGCTGGCTGCTAACTTAAATGCTGAATAGCTTTGCTAGAGCTAGCAAACAAATTAAGGCTCATGAACAGGATGCTGTTGAAATCTTTATGTTATTAGGCATCTAACCAGAAGAGTTCTTTCTCCTCTGAATTTTAATGTAAACATCTTGCTATTTCCCCTTTGGATAAAAAAAACCCAAAACAACTCCAAGCAACTCAAAATGAAAAGGATGCAGTTATATATATTCTCTTCTGTTTGGAACAGTTCCTTCTTTAGTTAATAAAAATTAGTTTTTATTTCAGAAAAATAAGGCAGATATTACCACTTGTAGAAAGGATTACTTTCTTTTTATATCTTGCTCTCTGAAGAAAACATCCATTTATTCTATTAATCCATTTAATCTATTAATCATATAGTAAGCTGGTGATCAAGTAATAATTTGTAAGTGCTTTTGTTTTAGTAAATGGAGAAAGTACAAAGCTCTAGCTAGAGCAAGGGCAGTTTGGTCTGACTATATTCCAAAAAGCTACAGATATGCCTGGACTAACTTAGAGGTTGCTGTATCTGCCTATGAATAGTTGTAGCTTTAAGGCTGGGAGGAGTTTAAGGATAGTGTTAGAATGAGAGAAGCAGTGCACAGGAGGGCATGGAAGAGGGGTACTAAAATCTCACTCTAGTTCTGTATGTGTAGATTATTCCATTAAAGACTTAAGTACTTGCTTCACTTTTGTGCTTGAGTTGCTGTCCTACTAAATAGAATGGGAGTATTTATATAATTGATAAAGGTATCAGTTTCTTGCTGAATTTGTGTTCAACATATTTAGAAAGAAAGAAACTATAATCACCCTGCAACTCTATTTACATTTGCTACCTTTTCTCTAGGCATAATGCCAAGCAGCTGCACTAATGAGAGAAATTATCAGCCCTAATTGTCCTTCACCTCCCTGCTGGAAGAGACTGGCCTCTCTGATCTGCTGACAGAGCCAGTGTAGTGTTTCATTTAAAATTGTATTGGTTAGTTTAAACAGTTCTTTTTTGCTAACTTAGCTCTTTTAGACTGAAATTAATTAGGGCCCTAGATAGCCTCCTTCCTTAGCTTAGCTGTTTATGGGCTGCATGCAAGTTTGCATCTTGAAGCAAAGTGTAAGCAATATGTGTGAGTCAGTAACAAACCAAGACTGAATTTGAGAAAGGATATATTTTGAATATTAATTGTAATAATAAGAAATACAAGTGTATTCAGTACTGTAGTAGCTAAACAAAAGACTACAGGCTATTAAATACATTCAGTGTTACTACACTCAGTGCAATATATCATACAATAAGACCAGTAAAGCAAGTGGATGTGTTAACAAGGAGAACCAGTAATTCAAGCCCCAACAGCTAGCAAAAAGGAGGTAAAATCTGTTGGTTATGCAAAAAAACAGGCCCTTGGTATCTTGTTGAAATGATGAGGCACTGAAAAGAACAGCTGTAGCCAGTTCTTGTAAAACATGATATTTGTAACTGGTGTTGGGGTTAAAGGTGCTTCTTCAGTTCCTTAACTGGGAAGCTTGGTTTTGAAAGCAAAGGCATGGTTTTGAGATATTGCCTCTCTTTCTGATCATGTAAGGGTTCTTTCCTGTTCTCTCTTTCCAAGGGAGAGCTTTTTTCTGTCTCAGATGAACTGGCAGATGGGGTGAGTGTGAAACCATTTTTTTTCTTTTTCACTCAGCATTCAGTGCAGGGCCCCAGAGCCCAGGGAAAGACTAGGCAGGAAGATGGGAGTGCTCAGTGCTAGACTAGCCTCTCCATGAACCTGGTGGACAGAAGGTCTCAAATACAGTGCTGGTGCACTTACTTGTTGCTTTGTAGCCTTGACTATGTTATAAATTAACTTTTGCTTTCTGGATCTGGGCTTGTTTGTGTTTTGAAAGAACTCTTCCAGAAGAGATGAATCTTACCATAATGGTTGGAGAAACACGTACTTCAGAGGTCTTGGTTTAAAAGCCCAAATTCTTAAAACTGGGCCTGTGTATTCAAAAGTATGGTGGGGCATTGCTCAGTACTTGGTGTTGCAAGACTTCAAAATGACCAAGCTCCGCTCTTATATGTGCCCAAATGTCTCCTGTTAGCTTGCATGTGATGTGTCTGTAGGTGCTCTTACCAATTAGCTCCGGGAAGGAGAGTACTTAACGGTGGGATGTGTAACTGTCAACAGACTGCACAGGGTGATGTGTTGGTGGGAAATTGCAGTTCCTCCCAGAGCAGTACTGGAACACTCCCATGCAGCATCCTGGGCCAGCAGCTCAGGACTTGGGGAGCATGGTGGGAACACCCCATGGCTTCTGCATGGAACAATTGGTCTTTTGCCACTGCAGCATGTAGTGTGCCTTCCTTGCCATCCAGGGACTCATTGGTGCAGCTTAGCTGCCATCCTTTTCTTGATAACAGTTTACTTAGTTATAGAAAGCATCATGAGAAGGATTTGGATTGTTCCTTTTGCCTCAACCCAGTGTCACTCTGGTGTGGGGTGATTGTGTTGCTGTCAGGGGTGAGGGCTTGTGTCCCCTCCAAGAAAGGACCATTGAATCCCAAGAACCCTTTGCTGCATGAGAACAGTTGAAATTCCAAAAGCTTTTGGTGGATGTACCTACTAAATATTACAGAATGGGATTCAGTAGAGCCGCTGCTTCTAGTGTAGTGCTTTCTTTATGCAGGATTTCTTCACAACACAAGTCATGAGTTTTTTAGTGTAGTGCTTTCTTTATGCAGGATTTCTTCACAACACAAGTCATGAGTTTTTTAGGATTAGGTAGCCTGAAGGAAATCTGTTTGTGCAAGACAAATAGCACTGAGGAAAGCCAGCTAAGAGGAAAATTCAGCTGCTCTATTCGACACTAGATGGCAATGTAATACCTGCATAAAGGAGTTACCACTGACCAGCAAAAAAATGCTTTGAGGTAGACACTTCAAACTCTGTCAATGTAATAGCTTTACCTTAACTGTTTTATTGTGAGCAAATATTCTGTCACAAGGGAAAAACACAGGGCCAGTTTAGATCAGTAAAGTTCCATTGATTTTGATTCTTGCTTGGTCTCAATTCTTTAATCACTTTTTGGAACTGTATATATACTTATCACATGGCCTAATAATTATTTAATACAGCAAACTCTGTTAGTACATGGCTTTATGCCCTTCATTAGTTTTTGCACCTCCTATCCCTGTTTGACATTAGCTCAAATAGCTTTGAAACATCCTTCCTGTATATTCCCTTTAGAATACTTTAGACACTGCAGATGTTCCCTTTTCATTTCCTCTTTTTCCAATGAGCAAAAGCCTGTGTAATAGCTTAGTAATATTTCTGGGACACAAGGAAGCTCTGTTGCATGTATATTCGAAGTTCACCTTTTTCTCAGGCTTTGCTGTGGTTTTCTGGATTTAGCCCAGGCATAGATAAGCCTGTGATAATATCTGATTTAACATACACTGCACTGTACGTTACTTATTCCTGTATTTGGGTGATTGCCTCTATCAAACATGGCCAGTACAAGAAGGTTCAATTTGAATGTTCAGTGAGGTTGTGTAATATACTGAGAAACTTTTCCTCTACTATTTGTTTGTGTTTTTTAAAAATTATTTTTATTTATTTGTTTCACATACTATTTAAATAAAATTTAAGGGAGATATTCTGTCCTGAGCTCATAGCAAAAGTTCTAATTGATTATTTTGTAGTAGTGCTGTCATCAAGAATCAAACAGGGAAATTTCTGTATTGCAACTTTTGAATGATAAGCCAGAAAGTTAATACTGCAATTATACCATGTTGAATTTCTAATCTAAATTTTGATTCAATTCGTACCCTTTACAGCTTGCTTTATTGTGTAATCAGAACAAAATGCTCCTTAGTCAGTGAAATTCTGTTTTTTGTTTTTAGTCAATGAAGGGTTAGTGGGACACTCCAGATGGTGTTCTTTAGTATTTCTGGTGTCTAGGTATGAAAGCTGCTGTAACCCAAGGCAACAACCAATAATCCCATATGTCCCTCAAGAATCCACCCTGTCAAATATCTTTTTTACATCCCATATAGCTGTTCAACTTTGTTTCTCAGGTCTTAATTTTCTATTTCCCAATTAATTCTTCTAGTATTTCCCTCACTAGAGCAGTCTCTCTCTCTCTCTGTCTCTCTCTGTTTATTATTTCCGTCCTGACCACCCATCTGCTTTTTTTAGCTACCTTTTCCTTCCTTCCTCCTTGCTTCTGTACAGAACATACTCTCAGAGATCAGGAACTTATGCATTGCCTTGCAGGTAATTAACAGAAGTATTTAGACTTGTTTTCTCCTGTGAGGACTTGGTTTGGTATTTCTATTTCTTTATACCCATGCTTTGACCCTGTCATAAGATCAATTGTTTTCTCAACAGAGTATCTGAATACAAGCATACACATGAAAACTACATTTCAAGGTCTAATTGCTGCCATGTATTTATCTGGACTGTACATCCTCCTTCTTGTCTTCTAATATGATGAAAGCTTTGGTGCTATGCTTCCTTCCTTAGCCTCTTTTCTAACAAGGATCAGGTCAACAGTGGAGCTATCCTTGAAAGCAGACCCCTATTACAAACCAGCATGGGTTTGCATTGTGCTGCAGCATTGCTAGCCTCAGGGTTTTCCTTTAAAGTGAAACAGAAAGCAAAAGTGAAATCTGAATTAAGCAATTAATTTATGGAAAATGCCTTCCCTAATCAGGTAGTATGGCCTTAGATGAAAGTCAGTTGAAAATTCTCCATGAAATGCTTTTGGTGCTTTTGATTCCTGAAGGGCTCACAGGATAAATTCCTCCATTTCTAAAGCCACACATACCATGGGGCATCTTGCATTTGAGACATTTCATTACATGATATTGTCAGCAAGTTAAAAATATGAATTTTTAAAGCTTATTACATATATAATAAAAATATCTGTACTTTTACTGCAGCTGGTTAGAAAATGTATTTTAACATCTGTTGTTTGATTTGACGCTTTGACACGCAGACGTTGTGTCCTTTTGGTTTCTGAATGAGAGATTCCTTTGAGGTATAAAGTTAGCGACACCTCTGTATAGAGCAAGAGATTAATATGTTAAAGAGACTGATTTTATGCAATTACCTTTTTTTTTTTTTTTTTTTTCCTATTGTTCCACTCTATAGTTTTGGGGCTATGGTCTTATCTCACTAGAATATTATATATCAGTTAATTTCCATGGTACTGCCCAGTTCCAGGTGTTGGGGAAAAAGCAGGAGCCATCTCGTATGTTATTTTATTTTAACATGTAAAGAATGTATATTAGGTAAGGAGTGAAAGGTCAGTGCAATTGTTTTAGCCTCAAGCCATAAGTCTTCCATATAAATAATCCTCACAGTTCTTACTAGCAAATTCTGCAGAGTGGTTTCTCAAGCAAGAGGAAAATAAAAAAAATTAAAATCTGTTTCACAGGTAAACTGATTTGATTCCAGAATGACTGACTTATTGAGATAAAAAATGAAAATTTGCATGTGTCCTTCTTTGATCATGAAGTCCTCAACATAAATAAAAATTAAGAAGCATCTAATAAATTATGGATGGCTGAAATAACTGTTTTGCAGTGAGTGTCAGCTCAGTCTCTGTAGCAGTTAGAGAATCTCAGCCCATTACTGCCTTGCAATTTCCAGCTGAAATTTCATTTTTATTTTTGTTGTTATTTACAGTTTGTTTCACATAACAAACCTTATGTGAGTTTTCTTTCTTTGCTTTGTTTTAAGTTAGAATATAGTCAGACTGGTGATGGTAGCAGTAGCATGTATTTGTTTTCTGTTTAGGTTGGATTTAAACTGGCCCATCAAGTCTTTGGCTTGGCTGGTGGTGTAGTTTCCTTCCTTTAAGTTCAAAGCCTTCCCCATAAGGATTTTTCTTTAATTATAGGACTCTATTCCCAGAAAAGTGAACCAGTTGTACAAATAATTCCCACTGCAAATCTTTTGCATCTGACTTTCTGTTTGCTGGGATAAAATGAATTAACCATGGAGTTAAAAGCAAATCTTGACCAGTTTAGTAAGAAATGCCTGTAGTGTTTATTGTGCTCTGCAAAAGTCTGAAGTTTAGAAGACACAGCAGCTGACTGAAATTCCTAGAGAAAAAACAGACAGGGCTATTACCTCAAAAACAAAACAAATCCATAAATCTAAGTAGTCATAATTTTTGCCTCCACATTTACAGTAATTTGACCTATATGTTTCAGAGAAAATCCTGCAACCCTTTGCTGAGCAATTGTTTCTTCAAGTATTTGCATTTGCCTTGACTCTCAGTTTATTTCGGGAGCTTACCTTGTGAATGAGCTCATTAAGAGCTATGGTGTCTGGAAGTCAGACTGATGTTAATAGTGCCTGAAGAGATAATGTGGTCAGTGAAGAAGCATAAAATTTTTTGAGACTTTTTTTCCAAAATGATTTAAAAAAAAATATTAACTGAGCTGATGGTAATGGCTATGTTCTCAAAGTGAATCTGGCTGTCAAGTTTATCTTAAAAATCTCATTGAGAATCTTTAATCTTTATGCTGTAAACACTAGAGAGAAGAAGAAAAAAACCAGAACAAAAACCAAACCCCAAAACCGGCACCACCCCCAAAACCTACAAAGAAAACAAATATATCTTTCTTCAATATATGAATACGTGGCTCTTTCTTTAGTATCAAGTTTATTTAATATTTGGTATATTTAATACACTGATTCGTTTTTAAAAAAATATTAAAAAATGCATCATGCACATGCTGGATTCCCTTTCCCTCCACATAGACAAAAGATGTATTTATGCTGCATATAAAGCTAAGATGGCCTTTTTCTGAAGAGGCACATTCAGCATGCTTGTTAATTCTTTCAGTGGAAGGAAATTAAAATGCAAAGATAAAGGATTAGAGATGGTAAACATGAACAATAAAATACTAAATGTTGTTAAAATTGTGATGTAGTATATATGATTAGATGAAAACTGCATTTTATTTTTCTTGCTTTTTTTCTCTTTCCTCTCTAGCAAACCACATATTGTGATTGCTAGAAGCTGAAACATATTTAGGATTATGAAAAGTTTTAGAATCAAAGGAGATAATTTGATCATTTCAGTATTTGCTCAGCTCCAGATAATTAAACTCTCCTCCTTTCTTTCTGGTGGAGGAAGAGCAGTGAGTACTTCAAAATTATTTCTCATTGCATTTCAGCACTGCCTTTTGCATCTTCTACAGATTCATTGCAATAATTAGATGGATGAGAAAGGAGTTGCTGTAGCAGCTGACTACTGTTGGGGCATGAAACAAACATTTGGGGAAAATGAAATAATGGAGGCACCTGGGAAGCGAGGTCAGGTTTAGGAAGAAGTTTCTGGTGGGTTGTAAGGCAGTGATATGGCAAACTTGAAGAGATACAAGGAATAAAATACGGGGTTAAGTTGGCAATTGAGTATTGATATGAGAAGGATGAAGGTTAGGGTAGATTTGAAAAGGGAATAATGGAGGTGGTGTGTTTGGTGGTGGAGGAGGCAGTAGCTGAGGAGAGCAAATGGAGAATGAGCAGCTTTTCAAGGCAGAGGGAGAACTTGGAAACTGAAACCAAAAACAAACCCAAGATTAGTGACAGGCACTGTAAGCACAGTAAGTATAAGTTCATGAAGGGAGAGAGGCAGCATCCTGTGCTCATTCCATGTGCTGAGCTCTTCTGGCCAAATTGCCTTCGTGGTTTGTGGAACAAAGCATGGTACAGCACTGAAGTTTTGAGGATGGGAAGGTACCAGCTTGTGTTGCCCTGGTCCTCCAAAAGTGCAGTCACAATTTTAGCTAATTATTCTTCCTGTGAAAGGCAAGACCGTGAGCAGCAGAAAAGCACAGAGGGAAGCCAGGGTGACAAAGCTCTTGGGTAGTAGCATGCAGAGCTGCCCAACTGAAGCAGACACATCTTCAGAGAGGCCTTGTTTGCGCTTCACCTGGTTTTTAGTGCCTACTGCACTTGAACGGCAGAAAGAAATGCAAAATCTCCAATCCATAGTGCTGAGAGAGCATTTACGGGAAGTGGTTAATGGCAGAGCAAGGTCTGGTGATTAGAAAGCTTGCTGCAGCTTCATGTCTTTGATCTTACCGTGGTGCTTGTCCCATCGATCATTCCAATTTATTGCCCTATCTATGCACATTTGGTCTTTGTGGAACTGTTTACACAATCTGTCCTCATTAGATTATCAGGTGATTTACTCCCTGTCTACACAAAATCAATCCACAATGGGTGATTCCATTGATGTGCAAGTGGGTTTTCTACAGTTCAGTTGACACTGAAGTAAATTGCACTGCCATGAACTCCCAGGTTTATAGTGTATGTTTGTGCACAAGTGTGGATTAAGGGGTTGGCAGAAAATCAATTACACTGATGATGATCACTGTACAGAGAACAAAGCCTCAAAACAGAAAGAAACTTAGGTGAGAAGTATTTCAAGAAGTACTATTTTACAGCATAGTGACAGAGAATAAAACTTACTCTGAAGCAGATCATTCGCTCCACAGTTTAATAAGATTTAAAACTGAATCTTGCAATCAACTGGGAAAAAAAAAGAAAGCCAAGAAAGTTAACATTTGGAGTACTGACTTCTCTTTTTTCTAACTTATAAGTAGGGGATGGGGAAAAAATCCTTAAAAGTCTGATCTTTAACTATAAAGCATTTATTTAGATAAAATATTGCAGTAAAAACATGTTTCCCAATCTCTGTGCCTGTAAAATATCTTGAATATTACCCAACTTATTTTTAAATTTCCCAAGAGCTTAAACCACTATTTAATTCTAAGTATATTGATTACTGGAAAGAATCAGGTGCCAAACAGAGGGCTGAAAAGAAATGCTAATAGAAGTTAAGATAAGGGAAAAAAAGCAACACAGAATAACACATGTAGCCACATCAGGGCATCTGCAGTGAATGCTGCCCCAGTCTGGATGATGGGGAAGGAATAGCAGCTCCAGAAGCCAGTAAATGGTAATAGGGATTGCTGTGAAAGTGTTAGCATCCTTTTTGTATCTCCGGTATGCTTGTGCTGCTCAGGAGAAAATTTTCCCTTCTGCATTTGAGGGTGGTGTTTCAGTACTTTGCTTGTACATCTACCTGGTGGAAGCTGAAAAGAATCTACCTACCTGGTTTTCTGTTTGTGTGGATGTTGCTGTTTAAACTCTTACCTCTGGTTGAAGTGCTTCAGAACTACTTTACTTTTTTTTAGTCTTGAGTTTTATTTTCAGAAACAGTAATGATAAGGTACCATTTGACAGGTGATTAAGTATAAAGTATGGTACAGTGAAGGCAACAAGACTGCAGTGTGATTTCTCTGATGTGTCAGTTCAGATTACTTTACTGGAGACACCAGCAGTCTAGTGCTGATGCTGGATTGGATAAAGCTGCTTGATTTTTTTATATTTGGGAATTAGTGACAAAGAGATAAAAATCAGCTTCAGTGGTAGTGTTATGAAATATTTGATGTCATTGTCGTTCAGGCAGTGTCCTAACGTCTCACAAAAGCAACGAGTCAGCAATAAGCATTTAGCAGTTGTACTCTGAAATGTGTAAATTTAGCTAGATCTTGAATGAACATACAATATTTTGCTATTTATTTAATACTAGAGTTGCTTAGGCTTTAATTTTTCCAAGAAAAATATGGGAGGGGAAAAAAATTACATCCTATAAACTACCAGGAGTAGAAGCCTGGGTTTCACAGAACAATCTCCAGTAGGGCAAGATAAATTTTCTGATAATAGCAGTATACTTTGTTTCTATAGACAGCAAATTCAAAGAACACTTTAGAGTAAATACCAAGCCATACAATACATCTCTTGGGATAGACATTAATTTGAAACATGAATGATGTATCACTCTAATAAAGTCAAAGTCAGAAGGAGCTGAATAAAAGATGTCCTTCACCTGCTGCTTGGCCTGTCACACATTTTGGAGATGAAGTAGTGGATTACATTCACAACTAATGAAAGGTCCTAACAAATGAGAGGATATGCTAAAGAGACAGAGCAGTAGGTCTTGCTTCAATAAGGAACCAACTGTTCCCAAAATGCTTTTTGTTGTTTTTTCCCTTCCCCCCTGTGATTAATCTGTATTTGAGACTGTTGACCTGAGTGATCATTCCCAAATGATCATCTTTGCCTTTGCTCTGCTTAGTCACTACAAATCTAAAGTTGAAGCTCTGTGCTTTCCTAAGATAGTTTTACTTGTTCTGCTTGTCTCAATACGTGTTTTTAGAGGACATGTCTTTAATTAAACTTGGGAGGACTTAAACTAAAAATCCCAGGCAGTGTTTTAGTGCAAGGAATGAAAGACTGCTAAAGTTTAAATATTGAAACATTTTGGCAGAAATAATAAAGTACATTCATTACATTTGCTAGGAAGGAGGCTGGAATTCAACAAACTGAACAATGGCAAAGATTTAACACTTGGGTATAAGAACATTTTAGAAATAAATGTATCAAGTGGTGATTTTCCAAGTGGGACTGGAAGTAAAATTAAAATCAGATCAAGATGCATGAAAAGATATTGCATGCCATTTTGGACTCGTGTTCTGTGATGCACTGACATTATTTTGGCAATATGAAAAGTAGCACTTTTATAAGTGAGTTCACACTCTCTTACTAATTCCAGCCATAGAGTTACGACGACATAACTGGTGAAGAAAGATGAATATGATGGATTGGATAGAGTGCATGGATTAATAGGTGTCAGAGAGGAGAAAAAATGCACAATGAAGAGAAATGGGGCATGAGAGGAGAAGGAAAACAGGTGTTGTGGCTTATGGGAAGTTTTATGGAATTTGGCACAGAGCGTGATTCTGTATTCACTGAAGCTGATGGCAAAGCTCCCATTAACTTTAATCATGCGGAATCCAGACATTTCCCAGGGTATCCAGAAGAAAGTAAGAAAGATTGCAGGGGAGCAAAATAATAACAAAAAGATGGGAAATTGGAGAACAGCAACACTAAAAAATACAAGCTTGTCAGGAGCCAGCCAACAGAATATGGTGATTTATTATTAATAATCTTATTCTATCTTTATTGACCAAGTAAATACAACTTCAAACAAAGATAGAACTGGTTTAAAGAATTCCTGTTCTGTCATCTGCATCTATCTAAATAAATGTCCAGATGTCAACTCCTGTGAATTAACGTGGCTCAGAACAGTGTCTATTACTTGTTGATTGACTGTGATGATCCAGAAAGACTGTATTATTCTGTGTAGATGCTTCTAACAGTGATGAACATGAGACAGTAGTCACTCATTCTTCCTTAAAGAAGAATAGCTTGTCAGGCAGACATACACTCCCAATTTTGTATGTTCAACCTGCTTGTGCATCCTTAAATTTGGTCAGTTCTCTTCCATATCTAAGTGGTCTTTTAAAGGTGACTGAAGAACGTATGGACAGGACTGGTGCAGTTCACTACAAGACATCTATTTTGAATGCTGTCATTTCAGTAGGGGAATGATTTTAGTTTTTCCTGTTGAAACCACAGTTTTCTCAGCCTGGTCAAATCCACCAGGCAGCAGGTCTTAAACTGTTGGTTTTACCATGTATTGGTGAATGTGCCTTCGAGATACTTTTAGCCTCTGAGCCATGTGTGAGAGCACTTGAAGCTTATAGGCTGTAAATAATCTATACATATTATGTAACAGTAAGGAAATCTGAAAAATAGATTAAAAAGGAACCAACCTGATTTATACTTAAACTATCACTCTGTTTTCAGTAGAAAAATCTGAATCACAGAAAAAGATGGAAAGAAAAAATATTCTGATTAAGGGGTTATGAAACAAGGCGCTTGATGATATCTTCAGGGTTGTGACTGCTTAGAGGAAGGTTTATGAATAATGGAGAAAGTGGTATTGTCTTTACTGTTATTATTTATGTGGTATAGCCACATTCAGTTGTATATATCCTTTTCTTTATTAGATTGCATTAATCTTGAAGAAGTAATCTAAGATCAGAAAGTCTTGAATTAGATTACTTCTGGAATTCAATTGTCCATACTCATAGCACTATGAACTGTTTATAATTATCTTTGAGAGGTACTTGGGAATAGGATAGAAGAATTTTTTTACTGGCTTGATTTTTTAATTCTGAGCAGCGGTTCCCACAGTTATTTTCATGGACTGTGCCTAACAGTTTGCATTTAGACTAAGTGCCTTATAGCAAAAATAATCTGTGCCATGATACCTTTTTTGTTCAGTATCAGTTACAGGATGCACTTGGTATATGCAAGCTTACAACCAGGGAGAATTCAGCACCATGACTGAATGAATTGTTGAGAGGGACCAATGTAGATAATTTTTCTAACAGTTATTTCAGGCAACATAACTTCATAACTTTCTGTCTCTGGCACCTGGCTTTGCTCTTCATGAGAGCAGCCAGTGGATGCCAGACCTGCTCAATGAATCTTGTTTTCAACTTACATGTGGATAGCACTTTCCAGTCCCAACACAACTCTGTTGGTGTCAGCCAAGTGCAGCTGGCTGGGATGCTAGCGCAGCCCTGGCCTCCCTCTTCTGTGTCAGAGAGCTGACAACTGGGCTTTTTTTGACTGCCGATCCTTGGTTTGCAGGTCCTGCATCAGGCCAGGATATCTGTTACCTCTGTTACCAGCTGGTGCCTCCTCTCTGTCTAGTAAAGAGTGGGCTGTCACTACTCCTACTGATGGCTGTGGTGATGTCCCCCGGGACTGCGTCCAGTGCAGATCCTTGTTCCTGGCATCTCTGGGAGGGACTTGGTACCTGCTGCTGTTGTAGCAAACAGCTGGTTCTGCTGAGGACTGCCTCAACTAAAAAGGCCACATATAAACAACATAAAAAGAATTTGAAGGGTGCAGTTTCAACAGCCCTGGATTTTAAGTAGCATGAGATTACTTAATGCTAACTACAATTTAATTGTTAGTTATCTTAGAATTTGCAGTGTTGTATAATGACTTGAGTCAGCTTGAGGAGCAAGAACTCTGCACAATTAACCATAGCAAAAATTGACTTATTTTGCACTAATGTGTGGTCAGGATCAATGATTAAATACAGTTGTTTAATTATCATAATTAGAATCCAGTTATTCCTAGCCACCTGAAAAACTGGTATTATTTGGCTGAGGTATTACTTGAAGATCAGAGTGCCCAGTCTTAATCATCTTTACAATGTATTAATTGTATATACTTCTGTCTTGTTCTGTATCTGGATTTTATGTACCCATCCACATATATTCTTTATTTTGTGAAAAGTGCCTATTATTATATACAGTTTTTAAAGGCTGTTTTCTTAGAGAGAGACATCATGGTATTTATGTAACCTAGGAGCAAGAAAAAGAAAAGGACTGAGGCAGTGCACATGTCAGTGTGAACACGGAGCTTGCTATTTGCTAAGGAGATGAAGAGCCCTGGGGGCAGGAGGATCTGCTGGTAGCCAAGCACAGCACTGAGTTTGTGAGAAAGTGAGCACTGGACCAGGGTAACGTCTTGCAGGACAAACCTGTTAGATCAAACAATTATTTTTACACTAACAAACAAATCTTACTGGGTGTTTACTTATCCTTTTCCTTTCTCAGATTTTTTTCCTGTTTACAACTAAATATGAACTACTTCGTTCCATAATTTAGGTAGATAAATATGTTCATATTTAAATTTCCTTAAAACTTACTTTTCTGTCTTGCATGTGTTATGCACTTGACCTTGTTAATGCTGACAGAAACTTCAGGTAGCTAAATGCATGCCGGTACTGAAAAGACACTGATAATGACTTTTGCTGGGATTTAAGTAAGTCCTAAAAAGCAGATCATAAAGGCATGTATGTATTGTCAATATCTGGCATTGTGCATCTGGATGTTTGATGACAATACTGACTGTCCCCAGCATACTCTATGGTCTAGCACTGGAAAGCTCAGCATGATGAATAAGGCAATTGCAGAATTCTGCAATCAAATATGGATTATAGGTTTAATTCCTTGTTTCATTATGACTGTCTTCAATTTAATTCTGTAAGGCTGTAAGACTTACCTTGTAAAAGTTTCTGTGATGAAATATCAATAATCTGTAGCACCCAGAGTAGGTGTTTGAGTATAGGTTTTAATCTAGTGATAGGAGAAGTCTCTTGATTGTAGTAGAGCAATAACTTTCATGAGATTTTGAGTGACACTATATTTAAAGTATTTCATAATTTTCTGAATAACTTACTGACAAAACTGACAAGAAGCCTACAGAAAGTTTGTCTCATTTGAAACTTCTAAAATGTTTCCAGGATATAGATTTCTATGTGTATGAAACCAAAGTAATTTCCCCTCTCTCTGTAGTACATAAAAAGGTTAAACACCGACATGCCACTAATTTAAAAATTACTTTAGAAGCATTACATTTTAAAATGCTTCTGACATATTGTGTGTAAATAACTTGAGACTATGTACTATCTTCCCTTATTCAGCAACACATCTGAAAATGTGCTGATGGCAGGTGTAACAGACCACTACTTAGAAAGTGCTGCTCAAACACTTTGTGTTGTCTCTGCTTCTCCATTTCGAAGTAACTGCTTTGTTTCTCCTCCGCCTGCCCCAGGCCTTATTTCGCTGATCGTAGTTGAAAAACTATGAGTCCAATAACCTAAAATGACATTAAAGGGCAATACTTGTTGCTCTGAGGTGGCAGTAATTGTACTTTGTATTCAAAATTTATGGCAGGGCAAACTTGCTTGTCAACTGTAATTTCAGGGGACCATTTAAATCTTTAGTATGAATGTCTGTAATCCTGAAACATTTTTGCTTTATATTACCTGCAATTCCTCATGCCAGCTGAACAATTCCACCCTGCTGTGAGGATAAACATGTTACATCTGCATTCAATGCAGTATTTAAAAAAACCACAGGTAGTTCAGTATGGAAATAACAGCTTTAATGTAGAATTATGAAAAATTAGTCCCCGTATGTTGCTATTGTGCTCACCTCTGAGCTATTTTTCTTCTGATATCCAATTCATCTGCTGGAAAATGATAGGTTTACGGATATGCCTCTTGTTAGAGTTATGATTCCTAAAATCTCCAGCTTAGCTTTTTGAGCTATTATGCTAGAAGCTAGTATTGCTAAAAATACCAGCTTCAAGGGAGTGAAATATACAAGTCACACAAAAGTAGAAGGGAGGAAATATTGTTATTCTAATCTCAGTATTAAGTAGATAAAGAACCAATCCACTGAAACCAAATTACTTGCCCCAATGTCATCCAAATTTTTTGTAGTAAAACCAATGAGATGATTTTGATTTCCCTAGTGCTTAACCCCACCATTCCTTCACAATATCCTTTACTCTAAAACAATCCCTAAATCCTGTTCATATCAAGTGATAGCGAAAGAAATTTTTGCATCGTGACACAGTCGTACTATTAACTGGAAAAGAGCAACCAGAGCAGCTACAGTATAGATCCAGCAGCACCAAACAATTTATATTTTTCCTCCTTTCTTCTTTTAACTACATGTAGAATGATGTCTATATGTTAAAATGTTCAATCTGCTTGCTCATTATTAGCAAGAGAAAAACATTTTGAACCTTCTTCTGGCATACCTCCACCCCTAAATCTGCTGCACATAGCTGTTCTAACGTTTCCTTTTTTCTCTGGAGTAGGCACAATCACTCTTTGTCCTCTACGGAGCAGATCAGCGCACAGGGAAATCTCATCTCGGCCCTAGCTCAACTTCACCCCTGTGGCGTTGCGGTACTGAATTCTGGCCATCTACATCTTACTGCTTCATCAGGTTTCCTCTTAGCATAGTCATTAAGCATCTTCTGCATGCAGCCTTTGCACTTGGAACTGAGCAATGTTGTGTTAATCTAATTCTAGTGCCTCAACTGGGCTGTGTAAATTTATAGGGACATGTTATTAAGACCAGAATACATATTTCCTTTCCATTAAATGCATATTTTCCCCCCTTGTCACTAGTCTCCCAATTATTTTATATTCAGATACCTCTCTTATTGCACACTACTAGTCACTGTACTCAGAAAAGACACCCTGGCTTCCTCATGAATATAGTGCCTCTTTATTTTTTAAAAGTATTCATCAGACCCTTTCTATTATAAGACATAGTACACAGACTTCTATGCAAGAGGAAGGGATCACAAAACATTTTAATTTTTGGTGTTTTTCAGCTTGAATCCCTGTCACTTTTTGGATTTTATGTACATAATATCTAGTGGTGAGAATATAAATATGCTTTTGAAGGAGGTAAGCAAGCTTCATCTACAGTGACTTTTCTATTGCTGTTCTACAAAGGTGTGTTATTTGTCTCATTAGAGATCTTTTAAAAAACAAAACAAAACACAAAAACAACCCACACAAAACAAAATAAAAACCAACAGCACATTTTGTTTTTAAAAAATGAAAAGTAAGGTCTCTTCTTTGTACTTAACAGTGAAGTAACAACCAGTAGTATCAGTTAGTGATAGGATACTTGTTTCATTAGCTGTTCTTCACAGCAGACAGATAATTCCTGCCAGAAAACATTGAACAATTAAATATGTGATGAAAAATGAGCAGATATGGCAGCTGGGGAATGCAAAGAAACTATACAAGATGCAGTGAGCACATAACCTAGGTGGCTTGTGTACACAAACCAATGCACTTGGTTACTCCTTCAGCTGCAGTGAAAGTGGGGGAAGATGAACTAGACAGTTCAGTAAAGCAAATTGACAGCTTCTGTGTAGACCAAATCGCCTGTCTCAGCTTGACACATGCAACTGAGAATGGAGAGCTTTGGGGATTTTTAAAATTCCAGTGCTACAGGGTCCTGGAAATCACTGTGAGTGCAAATACTGCTTCTGGAAAACTAGTCGTCTGTCTTCTCTATATTATCCAACATGCTTTCCTCAATTTATCGAATTTGAGTTCAACAGAGGGGCCTTAACTATTCTGGAACCATAGACTTGCTTTTTGATCTTGTGGAGCCTAATCCAAGGAGAGACACACTAGTGAATGTGTTCATGCATTTATTTTATCTTGGGCCTGGAGCACATTTTATTTTGGAAAACAAATCTTCTGCAGAAAGAGCATGTAGGGGTCCACAGCAGACTCTAACTGCTGTAAGGAAAGTTAGTGTCATCTCAGTGATGATGAAAATAGTTGTTGTCATACAGCTCTGCTGTCACATGGGTCTTCCCAGCAGCTAGCTGGGCTGTCAGCTGTAGTTTTTATATCTTTTTGTCAATAGTACAGAACCAGAAGCTTATTTTGCCATCACTTAAAATCCAGGTTTTGTTCAATCTGATTGCCTTTGCTTGTCTTACGGACACTTGTCTACTGCTCAGTTCCATGGTTAGGTTCGTAGGCCGCACACCTTTTTTAGTAACTTGTGGACATGGATTAATTCAAGTTAAATATTCAATGAGATATTCCAGATGAATATGATACACAGTTACTGCTTATTTTATGTTATTCATACTTGGCAGTGACAGAGACCCCTGTGGTAGGGAGAAAACAATTTTTAACCTTACTGAAGTTATGTCATGTCTCTGCATCATGTAATAGGCTACACAACCCTACTAAGCAGAAATAACTTGCTTAAGAAAAATAAAGGGAAAGAAATCACATCACAAGAAGGCTGTTCATAATGACCTGCATGAGACTTCCACGAAAGTGATTTAATCTGATATAGACTGTCCCTACTGGGTGGGGTGGGGGCGGTGGAAATAATCATCTGAGTGGAGGAATTCTCCTGATCCTACTAGGTGTTGGATGAGGGCATTCATAGACAATTCCCAAAACTTGTTTAGTAAGTCATAACTGTGAATCTCTCAGAATAGAAATTGAATCTTATTCTTTTGATTATATTTCATGTCATATGAATTAGTGTATTTTTTTTTCCTCTGAGGATGAATGTGTCAGGAGAACTAAACTGGGCATAATGGCTTCTCCACAGCAGCTGACAGTCCTTGGGTGAAGGACTCCAACTGCTGGCTTGTGCTGTGGTCTGGCACCTGTGAGCCAAGTGTGGTGAGAGCCCTGGATGATAATGAGAGAGGTTGATGAATGCAGGATCTTTGAGAAAGATTTTTTTTTTTTTTAATTCCCCCCCACCCCATCCCCCATAACAACACAGCAATTCTGAAAATATATAAATGCATTTTAAATGTTCAGCTCAGTTGTCAGGTTTGTTATTCTTTTAGGTTATTGCAGATGGTGAATTCTTTTAAATCTGTCTTTTAATGTTCTATTCATTTGTTTAGAAATTCCTTAACTTTAGGAACATCTGCATTTTGTTTTCCCCAGTATTACTGAAGCTGTCACATGCATCAGATTCATTTTCAGAATATCATTATGTGCAGCAGTACCACCAGTTTAAAGAGACGATTATGATTATGAACTACCCATACATTTACTTCTCAATTTTATGTCGGTCTGTAAACAGGCTGAGTGGATCTGATTTGCAGCATGGCTTTTTTCTGCAATATGCAAATGATTAAGACCTATAATTAACTAATGATCTATACAGCAATTTGACAAATTCTTTTTCTCTGCCTACTCCCTGCAGAAGCATTTCTGCAGCTTCACAGAAATTTCCGTTCCTGGATCCTTCAAACCTCAGCTATGAAACATCTTTTAATTTATAAAGGAACTTAACATTCGTCTTTATGGAGGAATATATAAACCTCGCAGCTTAGCATGGAGAGTGAGGGGAAATGAAAAACCTAACAGTCATTAGGTAAAAGAAGAGCTTTTTACAGCTCTCCTTTAACTGCAGCCAGCAGCAGTGTCAGCCAGCAATCCTCCGCAAAAGGTGAAGTTATATACACCACTTCTGAGGGCAGAGCAACCTGGCATTTCTGAAGTAATCGTAAATGTAACACCGCCTCCAAGTGACAACCTGAAACAATAATAGCATTTAGGGAAACAATGGCCTGTTAAGAGCAAGTGATGTTGGAACATGGGGAGTGTTGGCTGCCCTTGACTTTCCGACAGCCCCGGAGCCGGTGAGGAAGCGCAGATGGAGCCAGTCTGCATAGGCCTCTTCACACTCACTTTTTTTCTTTTCAAACAGCAGGAAAAATATTGAACAGTGCCAAAGTCCAAATGAGTCACTTCGTGTACAATAGGAAAAATCACAGAGTACTGAAGACCACCTTAGATGTGAGTTCAAAAGAAAAATGTGTATACACGTCTTACATGTGTCACTGATGTTCTTCCTTTAAATCCCTACTATGAATTTTCCAGGAAAACATGTGACAAACAACAAAGAGCAAGTTCTCTGATTTATATTGCATTCTAGAATGGTAGAACAAAATGTTGGAAAATAATCAGGGCGATTTTTTTTAAAAAAAAGGCAGGGGGGAACAAGTTCAGAAAAGTTGATTTAGAGATCTATCAATCTCCTATTGAAATCAGTGGCAAACCTCCAAGTGGCATCAGATAGAGAAGGATTCAGCATGGAGAAAACAGACTGTGAACATGTTTTTTAGCTTAGTTTCCCTGTCTGCCTATTAAATGACTGAAAATGTAAAACACATTTAACGGAACTTGTTCTCACAGGTAATATGGAAAGCATGCAGCGGTGTTGCAATTATTTCTGCTTTGACAGTCGAAGAAGCTACAACAACCTCAAAAAGAAAAGTATATTTACTATGAAGGATGGGTTCCAGCCACTAGAAATAAACAAGAAAGCTCATATCCTCAACTAGAGGAAATGTTTGGAAGAAAAAGTGGCTATGGTAGAACAGTATGAAAGGCAAGTAAAAAAACTTAAGTTAAAGCCAAAGACCATCTGCAAGAATGGCAAAAAAAGACCCAAAGATCATATTTCTTAGAGCCAATGAAACCTTTGACACCAAAAGAAATGTGCTGATTAATTTCAGTGACTTTGAATTAGGGTTTTCAACTGGATTTAAATTATTATACCAGAACATATATAACAGCAAAGGTCTAAAACCAGATTTTTGCAAGCTGATGGCCTATATTTGTGAGGAAGTCATGGTGGAATCAATAAATCAGGAGGTGGCTGTATTTATCCTGCATGTTGAATCGTTTTATGTTTTGGTCTTCAGACTGTTTTGTTACATCTTTTTACTCCCTCAGCATCGACTGAAAAGATATTCGTGGTTCATAACAGTTGGGCAAAAATTTAATTCCATCTGTTTCTTCCATAATAAGCAACTGGAATTAAGGTCTTAATGGAAAACTCCTCCTTGCTAAACATCACATCAATGCTATTTGTGGTTTTATGTCTGAAACTCTTGCTTAACGTATTTGTGCAAAGAAAAACTGCTTTCTTATGCAGAAGTCCATATGACCAGACAGCAGTGCCAGATGATCATCCAATCTGACAAAAAAATGCACAGCCACTTCTGATGTGTAACAGCTCATGGATTCTTGACTGGTATCTCACGATAGTTTTAGTAGGATAAAAGAGTTTTCTATGGAAAATCAAATGAATGAGAATTCCAGGTCTCTCTAATAAGCACTTTAATTATGACCCATCCAGAAATATGTACAAGTTTATTAAAATGTTTCTCATTCATTTATAAGTTAGACTCTTTAAGGTTTTTGTATGCACTTTTTTCTTATTTTGTTTTAAATTGTGCTTACTGCTGATCTGAAAGCCAAGTAAAATTAATGTTTTCTGTAAAGACCTAAATGTTAGCATTTGGATGTTGAAGCCTATCTGTCATTAGAAATAGTCTAGTAATATAGTCAATTCTACTATTTGGACAGGATATAGATAGAAGAGTAATACAGAAAATAAACCCAGAGAAACTATGGTCACAGGCATTGAATACCCACAGCTCTAGTGACCCTTGGGGTCAGGGAAGAAGTAGATCTAGGACGTTTCAGAGCAAAGCCAAAGGAAACTAGTAGTGAATATTATATTAAAACAGTTTTGTACATTTGATATAACCGAGGAGAATGTGAGCTTTCTTAAATGTTACTGCATTTCAGCAGCCTCACCTCAGCTTACTCCCTAAGTTATGAAGAGTTTGGCACAAATTTTACTGGCTGTTTAGATTAATATTAGGAATGTATAAACAGTCCATAGGTATCTTAAAGTAAGCCTTGGCAGCCCCAGAGAAAGAACCAAGCAGTGCAGTTCTTATATCCCAGTCATTCCCTAATCATTGCCAGAGATATGTAGCTATCTCTAGAGCAAATATTAACTCTGCTGCTAGATGAGATATTTGTCATTACAATAGACAAAACAGAAATTTGAACTGAATATATTTGTTCCTGACTAAAGGAACTAAAAGGTGGAGTCCAAGAGCTATGCAATGTGGTGGTTTATTCTTTTCCTGAGAAAATAATGGATTGGAAACTGTCATGTATTAATCGTTTTTATTATATTTCCTTTCTATGTCCCTCTTATACATCCTTTCTGTCTAGTTTATGACTTCATCTACAATTCTAATCTAAAAGTGCAGGTCACCATGTTCAAAATATTACACCTGTTTCTGGCAACATCCTCTTAAATAGCCTGGAGCATATGCTTCCTGTATCATCCCCTTCTCGCAGGGAGAAAGGCTGTTATTGCTGCTAACTACTCAGCTCCTCTGTGATTCAGGGGAATAAGAAGTCAATACAATCTTAAATGTTTCTGTCTCACCCACAGTCTTACCACCTGATACTGTGTCCTTAGTCAGAACTTCCTAGAATGGTGTAGTCATCACCTCCTGATGCTCTTTGGCACCAGTGAAGTCTACAATGCCCTTGGGTAAAATGACTTTATTTTTTGGAACAGAATTTTATTTCCTATGTCAGTAGTTTTCACCTATTCCACAGAAACTATTTCAGGACATAATCTCTTTCCGACTTGAATTTATGGGTGATTTCAGCATTGGAATTATTTATGTGTCTCTGTGTGTATTTAAAAAAAAATATTTTTTTAACAAACTCTTAATTGTTAGAGAGGTGGCAAAAATTAGGCTATTTTAAAGAGCTAGCTCCTCTGCCATGGCCTGATCTGGAGATCAAAAATAGTGAAGGAAAATGCTGTATTTAAAGCATCTGAAGCTCATGGAAAACGAAGAGCTCATTGGTTGAACTAGTAAATGTTTCTTCAGAGAGATTTCATCTATGTTAGTTCTACACAGTGTGTTCTGTGGATCCTTCACTGCAGGAACTGAGTATTATGATGAAGATTTATTCTGATTTTCAGCAGAGTCTCACAGATTCGGGGCAACCCTTTAAATCCGATTTTGTCACAACTATAATTTAATGATGCAAAGCAAATTAAGTTTTAGCCTAAAGCATATTGTAGGTCTGTCTTTTACCTAGGAAACAGTATTGTTTAAACTTATGCCACCCCTGCAAAAAAAACCAAACCAAAATAAAAACAAAACAAAACAAAAAACCCAGTCAACTGTGAACCTGATCTTGAGAAGATACAAAAGGAAAATAAAAGTCGTAACAAAAGTAGCATCAGAAAATTATTTTAATACTGTACTTGAAAACATCCTATGAGATCCTTCCCCTTTAGATTCAACCTAAATATCCAATATGAGAACCTAAACTATCATTAATTGCTGCTTTCAAATAGAACTGCTATAATACCCTTGCATTTCTCAATCCATTTAATTGAAGGATCAGCCCTACCTTCTGAAATTAATCCACATTTCATAGCAAGCTGCCACAATGGTTTTCATTTACAACTCTCCCTCTCTCTGTCTTTCTCTGCAAAGCAGGCTGAGAAACATAACTTCAGTGAAGGCAATGTTTGAAAGGTCTGTGACTAGCTGCACTGGAATTGCTTAGAGCCCACATAATTTCATGTGTTTTGGTAGCTGATTTGTCTGGGTTCATCTCCCATTCTCACAAGCATATCTGTGTAGTTGTCTGCCTACAGTGGATTTATCAATACACATATTGCAAAGGCTGATTGAAACTAGTGGAATCTGAAGTTATGTAACTTCATGCAGAAGTCAAGCTTTCGTACCGAAAATGTCAGGTCGTCTGTAAATATGTTACACTATGAAAATAACGGTACCACAGAGGCAAGGTTGCTACAATTTGCTTCAGATTTTTCTCTCCATATCATCTGGACTTGATTTTATTTAAAAATGTCAACAGAATGAAAACAAAACAAAGGAAAAACAAAATCCTGCTTAAATTTGAGAAAGAACTTCTTTACAGTAAGGGTGACAGAGCACTGGAACAGGCTGCTCAGGGAGGTTGTGGAGTCTCCTTCTCTGGAGACATTCAAGACCCCCCTGGACACCTTCCTGTGTGAACTCATCTAGGTGTTCCTGCTCCGGCAGGGGGATTGGACTCGATGATCTTTCGAGGTCCCTTCCAATCCCTAATATTCTGTGATTCTGTGAACCCAGGAACCTCAACAATGAAGCCCAGCAGATTGTTAATAATTACAAATTTTTGACTTTTTTTGTAAAGAGAAGCATTTTTCCATACAGAATGAAAACTGGAAAATATAAGCCCCATTTAGATTAAATTTATCACATTCTCAATGTTTTACTGTTTAATTAAAACACCTCATCACATCCAATGACACAATAAATTTAGCACATCTAGGAATGGCTTTCTGAGCAGGATATCCTTATGTCAGGATTATTTTCTACCTTTCTCTGATAGTGATACTACTTGCTACATTATTTTTAGAAAGCTGTCTATTGATAAAAGCTCAGTAAGGGTGACCTTTGAAGAAGTCAAGATGACACTTTTCCCCTTGCACAACAGACTGTCTCCCCACCCATAATCCCACCGCAAAGCAGACACTCCTGCTCCTTGGTATTGAAGGGTGCTACTTCACAAATATAAGTCCATATCTGAGTTGATACTGTCATTTTTTGGTTTCTTAGGGATTATAGGAAACTTCACACATTTTTATATGTAGTATATTTTTCCATTGCCTGCTCTGTCCCACAGATTTTTACTTCTTTTCTAACAGGAAAGCTATTTCCACACACTGGTGCTTCTGGGGTAAGAAATAATAAAATCTGCAACTCTCTCCCTCTACTCAATTTAAAAGCAAGCTTTAAAAAACCCAAAGTAACCAGCAGGCTTCTTGCAGTGTATTAGTGAGTCTATTTTTTTTTTTTTTTTTTTTTTTTAGAGTCCATTTAAATGGCTTATCTCCTTAGCTCCACTGGGAGGGATTTGAAGCCCTACCTCAGCAGTTACTGAGGTACCCAGTGGAGCAATGCCACCTTTTCTTCCTACTGTATGGAGAGGAAGTAGAAGCCTCATTGTCAAGATGGATTCATAGTTCTCCAGGATGTCAGATCAGCAGGGTGAAGTGGGCAGGAGGCATTGGCCAAGCCCAAAGATACACTGTAAATCACAGCAGGAGGAATCCGATGCGCTGCTGCTGAAACAAATTAGGCTCTGTGGAGTAACACTGCAGCTTCACAGTAGCTTAGAAAGGTGGGTGGGAGGATTACTTGGCAATTACTGTTCAGTTTGATCCTGGAAGGATCTAATTGTGAATGTTTGTCCAAACTTTCCACAAGATTCCTAGGCATTCAACACCTCAAACTGTCAGGGCCAGAAATGGGATGAAAAGAGAAATAATTGCTTATGATTGCTGCCAAATCTCTGTATTTATACAAATCTGGCACTTTATAAATAGCAGGCTACGTCCTCGTACGAGTTTAATAAACTATAAACATTCATTATAAAGTTTTCTAATCTAAATGTGATGAAGTTGAGAACTACTTCCCCACTTATCTCCCCTGGGAAACTGGCTTATCAATTTTTAGCTCCTATAAAAGAGGATAGAAGACAGTTCCCAAGAACTAGGCTTGGACAGCAAATTGTGGAGGTCTCTCTCATCCTACTTAATGCAGTTCAGATGTAGAAGGCTCCACTGTCTCTAAAAAGATGGTTAGCTTCTAGTGATTTTCCATAATTAGCATAACGAGATCATTTTTAATGCTGCACAGTGTCTGTCCGGAATGAAATAGTTCTGGTGAAGGAACTGACACAGATTGTATATCACAGTATATATGTGCAAGAGAAATTGTTTTCTGTCTTCTTATCCTGACTTCTCTCCTCCAGAATTAATTTTTCAGACACACCTAAATTTGCATTGATCCTTAAAAAACCAAGCAATTATGTTTAAAAGAACACAGAAAAGTCATTCTATCTTCATCCAACTCTTTAACACAGACTGTGGGGGTAATAAGTTCTGAGGAACTGTATTGTGAGTAATTCCCGTAAAAAGATTTTTAATCAGAAGCTGGACATCCTGTTAGTTAATTTGGAGTACAGGAACAAAGTTTCATCAAAAGTCTGTAGCAGCAAAATGATTTGTCTCCCTTAGGCACCTAACTGAATGCTCAAGAGAATCTGAAATTGGAAAATTAGAGTAGAAAGTGTGTCTGGCAGCCCTCAAGCATTTATTTGCCTCAGTATGCTTACCACACAAAGTCGCAGCAGTTTTTATTACCTTAAATTGATTATGAAATGTTGCCATTGTAGAGTTTTGAGATTTCTTCACAATGTTTCCAATACACTACTAAAATACGCTTTCACATGATTTTAATGCAACTTGATCTCCATCTCAACTGGAGGTTGTGGTGTGTATATATTATCTTTTTTGTTTGGACTAAACATAATCTTTCAAAGTTAATCTTCTGGTGATCCTCCTTTCACTGCATTTTGTTTCATATTCAGGAGCACCTGAGTTAGACTGCATTTCTCATCCACTGTAAGCACTCCAAAACCCATAGAGCACCAACGGTGGGTCCTTTGTACTACTTGTCAATGTATAGTGATATACAAAGGCTTAAATTATAAGCCTTAAAGTTGACTTTTGAGTGAACTTCCCAACTTGTACTATAGTAGCATGAAATGTGACTGTGAAATTCTTTTTCTAGCCTGTAACACGTCAGCATGAAATAAGACCATGAGACTTTTACTCCTACAATTCAAACCCAGGTGCAGAATACCAAAATAGTAGTTTCTCAGACATATCTCGGATCCTGGCCAAATCCAGGATGTGCCTGTGTGAAGTGAAACTTACCACCAGATATTTCCACATAAAGGAAAATGCAAGTTATCCTGACTTGCAGAGTTTGATAAATAAGCCCTATAAAGCTGGACCCCTGTGCAGTGATTCTTTGGTGGCCTCATCTGCGGGTGGACGCACTATGCAGGACTTCCCAATTGCCAGGGAGAGCTTCTCCAAACCCTCGCTGCTCCGAGGCACCCCAGTGACTGCAGGTCTGGATGATGGTAAATAAGGCAATTGGTGATGTATCTTTCTTAATCGCTATTGCTGACTTTATATAGTTATGATTAGATGCATTGCCTAACTTTGTGTTGTTGCTTAGCAATATATTTAACTTATTCTAATTGCTCACTGCATTATTTCCTTTCTGTATTATTTTAAGATAATCAGTAAAATATGCTTGCTCTTTTGATTGGTGCTGATGTCCTTTCTGTCACACCCGTTAATTGGCAAAATATATAGCAAAACGTATAGATACCCTGTATATACATGGAGTCACATATTCACTTAACTGAGCACATACTCTGGACCAGTCTCCTATTCTCTGTAATTACTTGTGGTTTAGTCTGACAGACTGGTGCATATCTCCTAATTCACTTAAAGCATCTTCTTTTTTTTGCAAGTGGAAGAATGGGACATCAAACTTTGAGCAAGCCAGTATTGTGCTACACACAGCGTGCTCTTCCCAAACTTCGCTGGTGCTCTGTGTTCCAGTGGCATGGCAACTGCTGCTATGGAAACTGCTTCCATGATGACCAGTGTCATAACTCCCCTATTTTATCAGCAAGCTATCGTACTTTTAGAATATCAAATCTACATTTGTGTCAGTGAGCAGGAAGATGAAAGTAGCTAATTCAACTTCTGTTAGTAAATGTGACTGATTCTTTTTCAGAGTGTACCTTAAAAGAATTTCACTGTTTTTTTTCTTAGCTTATCTTCATTACATTCATTTTTGTAAGTAGTTTCCCAAGTACTGAGTATGTTAATATCCACCTGAAAAGCTTCTGGCAATAGCCCTGAACGTTTTTCCCCTCTGCCTTCAGTCTTCAGTGTTGAATCTGAACAGTGAGGTTGGTATAGATGGAAAAGAGAGTGGAAATGTGAATATATGAGAACCTCGAAAATGAGCATTGCAACAGTCCCCTGCACAATACCAAATGGAGAAGCTAAGTAGTAATTGGTGACCATCCTGTCTCATGGAACTAAGGACTGAGTGTCCTTTTAATTTTTTTCTCCTCTGTGATACTACAATGTGTACTACTCAGAGGTACTCTGGGGAAATCATCATGCAATTCAGGAGCAGGAGAACTGACTGAGCAACAAGTCACTTCACTGGCTTGCTGTGAGACCTTGTATTATTTCAAATCTCTGTGATATTCTTCCCTCTCTAAATTTTGTTTAAAAATATTTTTTTCATAAAGGATTTCTGAAGTGTAATGAACATTTACAAATTATTTTGTTTCACACAAAAAACAATGTAAGAGCATCATGACATGACACCCATTACTTGGTTTTAGACATTTACTATTTGTCTGCAAAGAGCCTTCTGGCTCAAGCAAAAGGAGTGCTGGATGCAAAAATTCAGTGTCAGCAACTTCATATCCTCCCTATTGCCTTGTTTACTTTGTTGAAAAATCTCACTTGTGTTCTTAATTTTACTGGGTGCTTGTTGATCAGTTTTTCTCATCACAGCAGATAAACTGTGCTCTGCAGACAGTACTTTCACATTCATTGTTGGCAGGGATGGAACCATGTTGTTTTATCAGATTGCCAAATGTGATCTAGAAGAACTTCAGTTTATTTTCATAATCTCTATTTTCCAATTACTGCTTTGTGTTAACTGATCTTTTAAAGAACTGCCTTTCCACACACTTTGGATTCTGTCTTCTCTTGTTTATTTATCAGATTAGGTCAAACTAACATAAAAAGAATCTGGTGTAAGACTCTACTCTGCTTGGTGCTACTGTATCGGGGAGAAAGGATGGTGCAGTGCCACCCCCAGAGAGGGTCCTGTATACCCTTTTCTCTGGAATGCACAGACACTCTCTGCAAAAGTCACTGGATGATCTTCAAAATTCCAACAGCAATGTCATTAAAGATCTGCCAAGTGCAATGACTGGGGGACTGTACAAAACACTATTTCAGGGCTACTGGATATTTCCATGAAGTATGGATAGATATGAAAAAAAAAAATCAAAACAAACCTGAAAATATTGCAGACTGTAAGCTAAATGTTTTAGTAATAATTTGTGGATGTATAGAGATCACAAGTTGAGGGACATTTTCCACAGCAAGTGTATAAGATTATGCTACAACATCTGATGCCTGGAATATATGAGAGTGTCAGGGTCCTCTATGCATAATTATTTATGCATACATATGTCAACTTTCTATTGCATACCATGTGGTAAGCGTAAGTTGGATAGCCTCAATTTCAGATAAGAATTCCCTATACTTTAAATATGGCTGCAGCAAAGAAAATATTAAAAGCAAACATAGGACTTGGTTTACAAAGCCTTTTTCTGCAGGAAAACAAATAGTAATCCCTTGCTTAATGAGAAGCTAAGCAGAATATTTCTGCCAGCTCTGCTGGTGTAAGGGATTCAGAAGCAGTGTGTGGCCACGGAACATAAGGAAGAGTGACCTTGGTATCCTTTCTTTTTCTTCTTTGTTTTGGTGAGGCTGTGCTGATTTGGGGAATTTGTCTTATTGTGATCCAAATGAGAAATAATATACTAGCTGAAGCTGCAAAACAAAAGTTAAGTACCTTTTTTTGGAGTTGTTAAAAATATTTTAAACACAGTTTGAACATCTTCCTTAATAGCTCTACCCTAAAGAATAAATCTTGAGCATGGTTACATTTTAAAGCCACTTTAAATCCCGATTTGATAATTTTTTGTTTGTTCTACTTACTCTAATCTGCCCTTGCTTTTTTTTTTGTTATGTTATGCTGATATTTTTTTCTGCTGTAATAATATGACTGAGGCTATTTCTCTTGTCTATTGCCTAAGTGACTTTTAATAGAATTTACTGCTTCACACCTTCTCTTTTATTTTTGATTCTTTCTCCTGTCAGTTTTATCTCTTTTGCCCCCTCATAGTCTTCTTTTTCTTCTTCTATTGTACATATTTATCCCTCTTTTCCAATACTCTTTTTTTTTCCTCATACCTGGGAAAGCCTGAAGTATAGGTATTATAGTTTAAAACAATTTATTAGTTATATGTAGCTATGTAGAATATATAGAATTATGTCCACATATCTAATTCTGATTTAAGTGAAAAATGGAATAATTCCCTTTTTTGACATGATCTAACAGAATCAAGCAGAGAGGTTGCGAGTACTTACAGTTTGCCTAACAGAAAAACTGAATAGATTTTTTTTTTTTTTTACATAAGGGATGTTAGATGTTACTTCAGAAGGGCATAAAATGATGAAGTTAGTGTCTATCTTTAAAGGGACTGAAAAGAAATTATCGATGAGTCAGCTTTTCCTCAATGCATGGAAAAATACTGGAACTAGAAATCAAGCCAAGTATTTGTAAGTACTCTAAAAAAGGAGAGTAACAAAAAGACATAAGTTGTAGTCAACACAGGCCTGTCAAAATATATTAAATATATTTAATTTCCACCCAGGTCCAGCTAATATCCCTTGTCAGTAGAGAAAAGATATTAAATACCAAACAGAAAAGGGCCGTTGACTCTCTTGAGGGACAGGAGGTCTTGCAGGGGGAGCTAGATAGATTGGAGCATTGGGCAATGACTAATGGGATGAAATTTAACAAGTTCAAATGCCAGATCCTGCACCTAGGAGGGAGTAACATCAGGCACAAAAACAAGTGAGGAGAAGAGTGGCTGTAGAGCAGCCCAGCAGAAAGGGGTCTGGGGTGCTGGCTGCCAGCAGGCTCAGTGTGATCCAGCAGTGTGCCCTGGCAGCCCAGAGAGCAAACCGCATCCTGGGGTGCACCAAGTGCAGCACAACCAGCTGGTCAACAGAGGTGATTATCCCGCTGTATTCAGCACTGGTGCAGCCTCACCTTGAGTGCTGTGTGCAGTTCTGGGCCCCATGGCTCAAGAAGGATGTGAAGGACCTTGAATCATAGAATGGTTTGGGTTGGAAGGGACCTATCAGCTAGTTCCAACCCCCCTGCTATGAGCAGGGACACCTTCCACTAGACCAGGTTTCTCAAAGCCTCATCCAACTTGGCCTTAAACATTTCCAGGGAAGGAGCATCCACAACTTCTCTGGGCAACCTGTTCCATTGTCTTACCATCCACACAGTAAAGAATTTCTTCCTAATTTAAATTTACCCTCCCTCAGTTTGAAGCCATTACCCCTTGTTCTATCACTACCTGCCCTTGTAAAGAGTCCCTCCCCAGCCTTCTTGTAGGCCCCTTTAGGTATTGGAAAGCAGCTATAAGGTCTCCTCTGAGTCTTCTACAGGCTGAACAGCCTCAATTCTCTCAGCCTGTCCTCATAGGAGTCCTTGGATCATCCTTGTGGCCCTCCTCTGGACTCACTCCAGTAGGTCCATGTCCTTCTTCTGTTGGGGGTCCAAGACCTAAATGCAGTACTCCAGGTGGGGTCTCACGAGAACTGAGTAGAGGGGGAGAATCACTTCTCTCAACCTGCTGGCCACACTTGTATTTATTTCTTGCAGAGTTTAAATTCACAATGAGAGACTCATATTGTTGTGCAGCATGCCTCTGTGCTGCTATCATGCTTGTTCTTCTGAAACAGCAACCCAAAGAATGTGATCATTTTTCTATGCAGAGTAACTAAAGCATGAGACCTTTGATGCACCCTTTTTGTTTAATAATGAGATTTAATCTACAATACAGAGCATTATCTGTTTGGTAACTCTTTATATGCATAAATTTTACAGGTGTCAGAAGCTAGGCTTGCAGCATGTGAAGAATATAATAGAAATCATTAGCTTGCTATTACACACAGACAAAGTGTGGAAAGATATTGTTATGTGTATTTTCTTCAGTAAAATTCAAGTAATACAAGTTTAAGTACTCTAAATGTAGAGGTAATATTTCAAGATTCTTTAAAATATGAAAACATGCCAGAGGGATTTGGAAAATAAGAACTGTTTGGATGCGGTGGGAAAATAGCATGAAACATCTACTTAGAGTGTCCAGAAGAAGGAAACAGAGCTGGTGACAATGATGGAAGGTATGTCCTGTGAGGAGTGTCTGAGGACCTTGGGCTTGTCTAGTTTGGAGAGAAGGAGGCTGAGGGGTGACCACATGCTCTCTACAGCTTCCTGAAGAGGGGACATGGAGAAGGAGGTGATGATCTCTTCTTGATATCCAGTGACAGAACATGTGGGAATGGTTCAAAGCTGTGCCAGGGGAGGTTTAGACTGGACATTAGTAAGCATTTCTTTACTTGAAAGGGTGGTCAAACACTGGAACAGGCTTCCTAGAGGGGTGGTCAATGCCCCGAGCCTGTTACTGTTTAAGAGGTCTTTGGACAATGACCTTAACAACATGCTTAAACTTGGTCAGTCCTGAATTGGGCAAGCAGTTGGACTAGATGATGGTTGTAGGTCCCTTCCAATTGATATAGTCCATTCCATTCTATTCTATACATTGTTACATAAGTAGAGCCATGGATATTTTTACAAGCAAGGGAAATACAGTCTAGACTCAAGATGAATCATTAGAAGATGAATTCAGACTCAACAATTTTCTGTCATCCACTGTCAACTCTTTTAACTAGCTCACTGGTTAGTAGCTTAAAAAGTATTCTTGTTATCTTTGCAGACAGCGCCCTCATGGAAAAGTGAGGCAGTGCTTTCAAGTAGGGATGGGACTTTGAGATAAGCATTAGTGTTGAGGGCTTCATGGTCCAGCGCACAGGATAAGATCACGGTCTTCCACCCGAGTTCAGTTTGGCTGAACTGTAGCCTGGGTTACAGCTAATGTCATACTGAAATCTATCAGTGGAGAGTGCCGTAGGTGTGACAGGGTGTGCAATAGCTTCTGCTCAGAGATGCGAGAACCTTGGAGCTGGTTTGCAGTGTCAGCCTTGGGGCACCACTCTTTCTGGAGGGATGGGCTCTTGGACATGGTCATTGGGTGAGCAGCCAAAATGATCAGAGCCCATGAAATTAGGAAATGACTGGGCTGATTGAACCTTTGTTAAATCAAGATGAGACAAGAAGGAAGCATGTTAAGTCTTCAAATACGTAAAATGTTTCTCCTAAAACTGTCTGCTGTGGATAAAATAATAGCAGCATGGAAGACCTGTTAGATTTTAGCAAAATGTAGCAACTAATCATAAGATTAAATGAGTACTGGGATAGATTCTTGCAAAAGAGTTTCATTACTAAAGGTTTTAACAGTGAAGTTAGAGAAATATCTGACAAGAATAGCTGACATGCAGTTTGATTTTGCTTGGTGGAGGTAGAGAGCTTGAAGAATGACCTTTTTATTTCCCTTCCAGCTTTATGTTTTAAGATTTTATGATGAGAAGAAAAGGTTCCAGAGTAAAAGATAGCTTTACACTTCAGTCCTGCTGCTCACTGAGATTTTGGACATGGAGAGTGTTCTGAAGAGCTGAAAATCACATTTTGAAAATAGGCACATTTGAAGTTTTTTTGTCAAGATACAAGAAAATGTAAAGATGGGCCCATGCAACCTTTAGAAGACCTCTCCCTCATTTTCTGTAATATGCTAGCAATTAGGGTGACTCTTCCTCTCTGTAATGCTACAACGTTGTTTGATTTATGGACTAGCTGATGTTTTTCTCTTTCAAAGACCTTTTTCCCCCCTCTTCCCTCTTCATCTATAAAAATGGCTCTCTTGGAGACTTTTCATTAACATGGAACAAAGAGATATTTCACTTGTGAGAATATTTTTGTGGTACTAGAAATATTCTCAAGGGTGTGAACTTTATGGAGAGTGTTTAGCAGCACAGATTCCACCTCTTTTCCCACATTCAATTTGTAATTTGAAGTCTGAGTTTAAAATTCAAGCACCACCACTCAAAATATTCCCTAGTAAAACCCTATTAAAACCATATTTCTGAAATAAAAATTACAGTATGACCAAAACAGCTGGAATGTTCTCACTAATGCGTATCTGCAATACTTGATAGCTATTGGCATTTTAGATTTATGAAGGGCCAGCTGTGAGACTTTCACAAAACAGAACTTTTGATTTATTTATTATTAATAATAAGCAGAATCATGGATTGAAAACAAATTGCATAAAGTGATAAGCTAAAAAAATTACTATTTCTACTCTAGTAGATTACTTGTGTCAAATGTGATTGAACATTTGCATAATGACTTCATTCATGCATAAACGGTCAGAAAAATGCCCCTTAAAGTACAAAATTATTTCTTGCTTTAATTTTTTTGGGGTTTTTTTAGTTTACAAAATGAATAAACATGATAAAGCTGCCTTTAAGCATGTAGCAGGAATTAGTTTTGTTGGTTGCTAGTAATTCACCATCAGAAAGCCATCAACTCATCCATGTGATCTGTAACTTTGCGAAATACATTATTTTCTGTTTTAGATATGGGTAGCTAATTATTGTTTAACTATTTACAGAACTATGGGGAGAACTACTGAAATTTTTTCAGTTGTTCAAGACAGCTTGCCAGCTGATGCACAGGTACTGACATACATCCACTTTCCCACTCATAGAGAGTTTTCTTTCTATTTCTCACTGGTGTTTAGTTCTACCAAATATCTACCTGAATCCTCACTGGGATTTCAAGAATATTTTAAGAAGTCATTGTTTCACTTATTTTTTTAGTACATCTTTGGTTAGGATGAAAAGTTTGACCAACATACTTGTAATAGCCTGTTTCTGTACATGAGAATTCATTATTATTGGCAGTGTGATCAAATAAATAATTTATTAAATATATATGTCCTCTTGCTTTAGGGAAGAACCATTTGGAAGTCTAAAGTACTCACAGAGTTCTGATTTTTGCAATGCCACCGGCTGATGTTGACATAGTTTCTATAAACAGGTTTATCTAATTTTTTTTTTTTTTAATTGAGGGATAAGATATATCTGATCCAGTGCAAATTTATCCAAGTACCAGGGGCCAAAATGACACATTATTGAATATATTAAATGGATTCCATTGATTGACTGTTTAAATTCTGAGGCAATATATAAAAAAATCCTCGTCATCTTTACATACTATAAGCTATGTGAATAATAGACCTGTGTTATATTTTCAACATATCTTGTTTATTAGAGCATGCTGTTTAAGATAGTATTATACCTTGTAATCACAATCAATGCATATTTTATAACATGGATCTGAACCATCAGTAAGATTGTAAATTTAGTAATTAATAAAAATTGCTGTAGGTTTGTAGTGGGATTTAAACCAGTACTATTTTGTGCAGCAAGTTTATCCCAAAGAATAGTCCTGTTTCCTTACCACTGGTGCCCAATGTCACACTCTCTTGTTCTTTTGTTTTGCTTCTGGTCTAACTGTAGATTAAAAGTAGGAACCCTGGTGAAATTGTTACATCAATAACACAGCTCCCTCTGATGTCAATAAATCCATACTCCATTATCCTTATATTTGTGTTTCAGGTCCCATATGCATGTATGACCTTGTACAGGTAGTAATCTCACATAGATCTGTGCTTGTTAACTACGGTTTGTAAGCATATAGTATAAAACAGGTGTTTAAGAAATACCTATTTGAAAAAAGTAAATTGGAATGTATCTTTTCAAAACTGGCAATATAATTTTGCTTTCTATGTTTGAACCTGCAACATCAGTGAAAGAGTGAATAAGTGCTCATTCTGAGACTTGTCCAAAACCATTTCAGTGAATGAAATGTACCTATTGAGCTCAGTGGGCTTTGGTTCACATCTTGTATCATGCCTGTAAGGGTTGAGACATGTAAAATAGATGAATAGATAGGTTTAATGGGCAATCAGGTTAGAAAAATTTCATCCTACATCGTTATTTTCCAGCTATGACTTTCTCACTTATGCATTCTTTAAGTCTCTAAAACCTTCATGGAAGTGGCATGAGAGATACAGAGCTTTCCTTTCTGAGTGTTTCAGCAAAATGCTTAAATCAGGTAAAGCTGCATGATATTGTCTGACAGTTTTGAAGTCCACCTAACAATATATGTATGGATTTATTTATTCATTTGTGTGGCAGCAGTCAAGGCTGTTTACTATAAAAAGGACAGAAAATTACATTTGACTTAAAAAAGAAAACTGACTCTTCAAGAAGGCAGATAAAGAAGTAAATTCAACTCTATGTGATATATTTAGTAAGCACTCCTGAAAGTTAAATAAACAGAGCAATCATAAATATCTCAAAATCTGATATGCCTGATGTTTGGGAAAAGTATACGAGGAATATTTTTGTGAAATTAAATGTTCCGATTTCAGGCTTACTTTTTAGTGTCTCTTGTGTGCTAGGTCCTTAATGCAAAGTGCTGTGCATGCTCTCTTTCATCTACCAAAACTCTGAACTTCTTGGATTCTGCACTAGTGATCAAATAAAAGCATGTCATGACACTGATGTAATTTTTCAAAGATAAAATTGTAATAGAACTACTGATGAATACTTATTACAATAATTTGTCTTTCCTGACACAATATCAATAGTCACCTGATTTTGAGTTATTTTTCTAAATAAGGATGCATGCTACTGCAAAATCCCTTGAGATTTTTGGAAATTAGACATGCCTCTCTCTTTTTGTATTTCTCCATTTCCTGTCTTGGAAAAACTTAGTCTGGCACAGGTCTGTACTGCTTCTGTCCTGACAGAAAATGCATATTTTGGGGTGCAGGAAACATCTCAAGGTATTTGGAAAACCTACCTTTATAGACTCACTTCAACCCGGGTGAGTAATATCTTAACACTAACCAGTTGCTTGGAAATTATGGTAACCCATTATAAGATAAAATTCAGATAAAAATACGTTATCACTTCATACATACTAAACAGTATCATTTACATATTTTCTTCAGTGGAAGGAAACTCTGTCATTGCAATCTGCTTAGTGTGAGATCAAACAAAAAAGATGTCTCATGTGGTCTAGCCCTCTGATGAGGGTATCTGCTCTTTCAAGAGAAAATGATGTGGAAAGCTTTGGTTTGTTACCAGAACCATTCAGAGAGGGCTTTATGTTACTGTCATCTCAGTTATGGTTACAGCTGTTTGTTGTGGATGTGTTATAAAATAGATCCACAAAATAATTCAGATTAAGAGTAAATTCCTCAAGGTATTACCATTCAACAGTATAATTTCTTTATAAAGGGAGTATGTTTCAGTGTAAAGGGTCTTCATCATCTGAAACTTGTAATTCATCACCTGTAGACTGTCAAAAATCCTTTACATATATGTGTAGGTAGGATTAACACATGCGCACCACAACAGGTTGTTGACTGAGCTTAGACATACTAGTAATTAAACACTCCAGAACGATAATGTATATGAAGCAGCCACAGCCAGAATCTATACTGGTGAAAGCCTTCAAGAATATACTTTGCAAGTCAGCTGTAACACTGATTACCTCTGTGATGTAAACCTAAGACCTCTAAATATACAGAAGACTACATATCAAATAAATACGAATAAAACATAAATTATATTAGGTTCTTACTCATTTGGGTGGTTTGATTTTTTTTTTTTTTTTTAGCATCAATGGACTTTTCATCCAGATATATAGTAATATAAAGAATGAAATCAAAGTGCTGATAAGAAAGCCCAGATCAAATTGCTTTCAAAGCCTGGAGAAGTTTTCTGTATAGTTGGGGGTTTGAGTTTAGTTTTGTTTTGTTTTAGTTTTTTTTTCAGTTACACCCTCATATCTAATTCTCTCCAGTTTCCAAATCTTGTACAGTCTCAGAATAACATGAAATCAATACATGCCCTATTCTCTCGCTTTTGCCTCAACAGAAAAGAGCTAAATGGTGCTGACGGCCTTTGAAAATCTTTCCAGTTGGACCAATATGGAATAAATTATCCTGAAAAAGAAGTAGAACTCTTTTCCAGCTATGCTATTATTGTACTACATTCCATCAGCAATACCTTTAAGTGTTTAAAAATACATTACAGAGAAAAGGCTAATGGAGGAATCTACCTTTATTACAGAAAAACTGGTGCACACTTTGTGTCTCTGCTTTTTCTAAGTACTCGTCAAAGCAAGAACTATGACTTTTATATTGTAGCTTCAGGCTTTGATTCTTTAAGAAGTGAACACGTTTAATGTAAAATGTCTGTGTAATTTACTTAGGAAGTAGTTTAGGAAGAAAAAGAAGTGTAGCATTATGTTGCATTTTCTAAGCATAGGTGGCTAACTATGACTACTTCAAGACGGTTCTTAAACATGTGTCTCCCTTTGATTCTGTAAATCTATTGATGCTATTATGACTTCTTATGTATCAGGATGACACACACATGTACTAAGGGATGTGCTCTTGCAACAAAAGGAGAAAGGATTTGATCTTGTGTCTCTATTTTTTTCCTCCCCTCTGTCTTTCCTTTTTCCTGGCCTTTATATCCTCCTCCTCACAGATTTGACTTCATCTTCTGCCCTGCCAGTACTTATCTATCCACTCATTTCTCCACAGAGGTCATCACACACACTTTGATCAGAAGTATTAGATGCAATACTAGCTTAGGCAATATCATCACTATCCCCAGCCTTCACTGTGTTGCTACTTCAGCAGTGACAACACAATTGTTTGTAGAGTTGTGCACTGAAACACCTCAGGGTGAAAAAAAAAACAACAAAAAACAACATAAAAAAGATTTAGTAGAAATTATTTAATAAATTCTGGTTTCAGGTTACTCATCTGGTTCATAGCACAGTCCCAGACCTGGCTCATTGGCAAAACTGAGGTGCAGTTAACCACTGTGCAGCAGTGGAAATAAATGAGCAGTCATGGAAAGGGACAGGACTTTCATGGGGTAGTGCTTAAGATGGTATTTCTGACAGTGTTTCATACCTCAGAATAAGGCCTGAGGGTGACACTGCTTTAAGATCTATCAGAATTGAAGGCAGCCTGATTTCCAGATGAGAAGCTGAGAAGTCTATGGGGTAGCTTGAGCCATTCCAGTTGAGGACAGTCTGACCTCTCCCATTTAGGAGGGAACTATATGTACAGCAATCAAAAATCAAGAGGTTGTGTCTACTGATGACCATAAATGGTTTTAAAAAAAATGATTAAATTTATAAGACTGCAGGTTATAAACAATTGGTGTTTGCTTGTTTATAACAACTTTAAACTTTTGCTCATAAAATGTTGAGATACATGCTGTACTTACAAAACACTTTTTGAGATCCCATGTGAAATCAAACCTTTATGTTGTGGTGCCAAGCTACAGAATTGTATTGAGAGTCTGGGGAGCTGGCAGAGGTGCTGTAGACCTCATATAAGTGCGAGGCTATCATCCTGTTCCCAAAATGAAAGTTACCCCAAACTCAGTATCAGTTAAAAAAAATAGCTGAAAAAACCCAGTATTGATAAGTGGGGTTTTGTGTGTGTATGTGGATCTTTAAACTTGCAGGGTGTTTTCCTACTCTTTTTGTACTTTTTCTGATTATATAGTGAGTCAGTATGAATATACCTAATGGTATTCACCTGCAGATTTTTCTGTACTGCCTACACCAGAGGATGATAGAAATTCCTTAGGTCTAACTTTTCAGAACAACTTTCAGAGGGAAACTCTCCACATAGTTATATACAAAATATAAAACTGGATTGTTCCGTGTTAAGAATCAGGAACTTTTCCCATCAAAATATGTGGTAATTTTTTAATAGGAGCTGGGTTTTATCATTTGTATGTTATCAACAAATGGATTATTTTCAAGTTTTTATTTGGTTTGCATTCTATGAACAGAAAACATAAACAGTCACAGAATTGAGTATTTATTCTGGCCAATTTTCAGCTAACATAATTCCATATATTTTTTTAAATAAGAAAAAGATTTCTGTAGATGTTCTGGTTTGTGTTTTTAAATGGTCTTGGCAGGAAAGATAGGCATAGAAAAGATATTCTACATGAAACTCTTTGCTCTCAGATTTTACCATTTGTTCTTAAGAGCTAATTATACAGATTGGGAGAGTAAAAGAATAGTGGGAAATAAGAAAAAGAAATCCCCAATTGACAAAAATCCCCTAACAAGATTGTTTGTGGGGATTGTAAATCAGATGATTGACTACCATAAGTAAAGAATTATTATTCTTTATCAGTTAGTGGGTGGCAAATGTTTCATTTCCACTTATCTACCATTGCTTTTGGTTTGCAACCAGACCATGGCTATGTTTTACAAGATTAGAATTCACCTGGGTAATTACACCCTATTAGCAAGGTTAAGAGGGCAATGAGAAAGAAATGGAGAAGGATAAATAAAAACCACTGGTGGTGTTTTAGTACCAAGAATGGATGGGAAACTGCATGAACTTTAGAGTGAAATTGGGATATAGCCAGAGAGATGAAGACATGTACTCATCCACTCCACATGGGCATGTTATTGATGGCTGTGATATGACATGCTTCCTGATGACATGGTGGTAATGTTCTCCACCAATTTCTGGATTTATTGCCACTCTAAACAAGTTTCTCATATGCTAATCATAAAAGAAGCCCCATCAGATTGTCCAGTTGTAGCAAATCCTAGATGCATTTGTCTTCATTTTAGGAAATTCTGGTTTGTTGCATGAACCTCCACAGAAATGCTAAATGCCTTATATCAGCTGATTTTATTTCAAAGTTATTATTCTATACAATATTATATACTAGTATATGTCATCCTCCTGCACTGCAAGTAACTGGAATACCTAAGACCTCAGACCACAAGAAAGTTTAATAACTTTCCTAATGTCAAATATGAAAACCTTGATTCTGGTATTTTGGTAAAAGGAGCTTTCTACAATCTTGAGAGTTATTGAATTATTTGTCATATATCTAGCTAAAAAAACCAAACCCAAACCAAACAAAGTCTGCCTTGCTTATGAAACCCAGCTCTGAAAGTAATACTGCACAAGGAACGAATGACTGATCTGGCTGATATTAAGGATAGAAGAAGAGAGACATGGAAAATGTAAAGGTATTTTTCTATGATTCCTATTGCTATAGTTACATATTATTATCAAATAAATAAAATCAACACATTGGTTCTGTGTCTGTGTTGCAGTTGGAGTTTATTGTTTGTAGAGAACTGAGACTAAAACCTGCAAACACAGAGCAGCTTTCCCATGGTGCCCAGTCCTGCAAGTGCATTCATTCATTATTTACTTGGGTTAGTAGTTAATAGCAAGGATGCATAAAAATGAGGGGATGGATATCTGAGGGAAGAGTAACTATAACTACTTGACTGTCGGCCTGTAAATGATTAGCCCTCTGTATAATTGGTTGAAATATGTGGGAAATTTTCTACTTAACCTTTTTTTTTTATTATTTTGTTAAAAAAAACCAACAAGAAACTGCTTTTCACTAGCAACCAAAAAAACCGTCAGTGAATGAAAAGTGAGGAAAAGGAAAGGAAATTTAACTGGAGAGTTGGAAGAGAAGAGCTGGAAAAGCTGGAACAGAAGCAGAATTTTCTTACTCATGTGAGATTCTCATGTCAGCTTTCCACCCAGGCAGTTTGTAGGACTTTAATCGTATTGTGTTTGCTAAGACATGTGCTTGCCATTTTCCTCTTCTGCTTAACTGTTGATAGGACATACAACCTATCTCCTTTGTACTTGGTGCTAAAGTGAAGTTGCAGATCTAGCTGATAATTTACTGTTTGGCTTGGTGCTGGTGACTACCACCTATTTAATCCAAGGGGAGTTCTTCTCACTGTTTTGATAAATGGTAGTTGTTGCCAATGGATCCTTTCCTTCCCTTTCTTCAGCATTGCAATCTAGCTGTCTATTGAGTACAGGGAAAATAGCTGACTGCCCAGGGTGAAAGCAAGGACATTTTGCTTTTGTTGGAAAGCTAACAGTGAGCAGAATAACTCTGCCTGAAGAAAAGGACTTATCCAAAATACTCTTATTAAAAGATCTTTTCATTCCACTTGACATTCATGTGTCTACTGGTAGTCGTTATGTTAGTGTATAACTCTAAATCCAAGGCAACTATGATAGTAAATTATTTTAAAGCAAATTAACTCTACTGGAAACTCAAAGTCTTTCTAACATTTTTTACATCGCTTTAAAGCATGTGCTTGCCTTTAACAGTAGATATTGGAGACTTTTTTTTTCAGGAGAGTGTTTGTTAAAGATGGGTACTTTCTTATATTAAAAAAAAAGTATCTTTTCCTCTATAGCAAACTAGTATGTCACTTTATGAAGAAAGACAAATCTAAGATTAATGCTGTTGAAATAAAACTGAAGTTTGATTCTTATTATCTAGGCTGTACTCAACCTGAGGATCTTGTCATTAGGGGTCAGATTTTAATGAACCACAGCTTCAGTTTAAGTACTGAATAGCAACACTATTAGTTACAGAACTCTAATTCAGACTGCACTATCTCAAGACACAGATATGTATGTTTTGAGTTGTAAGAAAGTCTGTAAAAATAATTATTTACATAGGAAAGAAAATTAAAAGGTCACCAAATACTGGCTCAACACTATTGCAGCTGGTGAATTTCTGGATGCTAAGCACTTGCTAAAGGTTTAATGTCTTGTTAGTCTTGAAGAGATTTGTCAAGTGACAAATAGCCTTTAACTGTCAGAGCAATCAAGAGTGAAAGGAAAGATTCCAGCTGACTCACCATAGAGCTGCAAATAAGAGTAGCCTCTCTGTGCCACTGGTTCAAACTATACCTTGCTGCTGGTCAACGTAATCTAAGTTTGATCTTCATTGATCTGTAGTCAGAACTTTCTGCTGAAGATGAAGAGAGCCAAGAAAGGTTAACTTTCTAACATTGTTATGAAGTTTTCCTGCATCAAACCTATGGAAGCAGGCTGTTTTAAAATCACTACTTCCTTTAACAACCTTGCTATAAGTTCTTTGGTCTGAGATCTGAAAACATCTGTCAGAGCCTAACCACAAAATTTCACAATAACATATGACGTTTTCCCTTTCTCTTAATGAAAACACACAAATAAATAAATAATTTCCTTAACTCTACTACTGTCATATGTAGAAAACAGGTGAGAAGTTAATGCAAAAAGGGAAAAACATTAATGTAAAGGAAGGCTTTTTAGCATGTGGTTCAAGAGCATGCCAGTTATTGAATCAAGCTATTAATATGGAAAGAAAGCCAAATTAATACTGATTTCTTGCAGTGAACTAATAAAACTTTTTCTTCTGTCCCAGTGGCTTTGCATGAGGTTGATTTAAGATTAGCATCCACATCAAATTGAAATTTGACCCTAAATTTAGGCTTGAACCAATGCCTATGGTATGTGCTTGCTAGCGCTACACCTGAATTCAATCCCAAGTGACAGATTAGTTGTAAAGGCACTCCTGGAAATGCAGTCTTTGGAAGTTAGTTCACAAATTTTGAAAGTATATGACAATGGCAGGCCAGTATCATTTTCTGTGTGGTTATATTCTTCTTAGAATACATTTTGCTAAAGTTTAAGGATGACAAAGGTGATGATGGAAGACTGGCTCTTAGCTTCACACATAACTATAGATGTTACTTTTCCAGATTGAATTCTCATCTTTTAAAACTTTAAATTCTTGCCAGAGGGTTAAACACTAACCTATATATTTCACACATAATTGGCATTTAAGCATATTTTACAATCAAAGTTGATCAAAAATCTCTGTGAGTAAGCAATCTTCTGTGAGTAGTGATTGTTTGTCATAAGCAATAATATTCTGCCAATAAAGTATTTTTTCTCATGCTTTTGGTGATATTATTTGTGACCTTCTGCATGGGACATCTTTTTCCCTAAAACTCAGTTAAATTTCCATTAAGAATTAAAGAATTAAGTGTCTTTTTCCTCCTATTTCAGTGAACAATGGGCAAGGCACTGAAATTATTGCTCTTGCATTGATACTCTTGGATACTCAGATTTCCTTGTTTTGAGTAGTGAATCCAAAAAGTGTAATGCTGTACAGGTCTTACAATTAAAAGGGGTTCCTTTTGTATCTCGTTATGATATTGGCTGAGTTTTTCTAAAAATAAACCAGATTTGGCAGGGAAGATTAAAGACTAAACCCTTATGCCACAAGAGATGTATGTGACCTTCTGCATCAGGATGCTCCACTTTGCCCCATAGCTATCTGTCTCCACTTAAATTACCTGCCAGCAAATCCATGTAGTTCTTATTTGTTACCATGAAAATGTGTATATATCTTAGGCATTGCTTAATTTTCATCCTTTGCCTGAGGCTTAGCAAGCATATCACATTGCCACATGCCACTTTTCCTTACCTTGTATCCTGGAGAACTTTGAATATCTCAATATTTAAGCATGAATGATGCTATATAAAAAGCAGAATTATTGAACATATTGCTACTTGGGTTTTAGTGAATAATATTTACTTGAAAAAAATTGCACTTAGACTTGATCATATACAATAGTTTACCTAAATACATAGCATTATTTTTAATTAGTCAAATAAGTTCATCTAATATTTTTCAAACATGTTTATATCGACAAAATCAAAAAACAATTTTATGATTAAGACTGTTCACAGAAAGCTGAAGTCATAAATACTAAGTAAGCTCATGCTTCTGCTTCAAATACCTTTTCACAAAGCTTTTTGTGCTGTTCATGCAGCTTTACTCTGGACCTTAAGACTGCTGCTCATGCGTTAGCTTTATTTAGCCTCTTGAAAAGAGGTGGGGGGAGAAAGATCAGACTTTTCCTGCTGAGTGTATAGGTTTGAATCATCTCTTTTCATCTTGCTATCTTTCACAGAACTGGCAGAAAGAACCCAAGCTGGTGAGGGAAAACAGGTTTTGATATTTCTGGGTAATATCTCCAGTGTTGTCTATGTTGTTTTTCATCCAAGGTACTTTTATTTTCAAAATGAATAACTGTCACAATAAATAATCTTCACAAGTTTCAGAGAGCATTATTTGCTCTGTTGAATCTCCTCAATGATCTTGATTCAAATACCGAAAAAAAAAAAAAAAAAAAAAAAAATCACAGAGGAGGGAAAGCCTTTCATTCCTAAACTGAAGAAACAATTTTGGTGGTATAACAATTGAGTCAGATTTGCTTACAGAAAAGAATGAGGTTCTCCAGTTGCTATGATGGAAAAAAATTACGAGTAATTTCTGCTGTCGTTCTTGTGGCTGTGGTTTCTTTTTCATGGTTCTTTTTCAATCTCTGTGACCTTGCAGCTGCTGCAGCCATGTTGCTTGGTCTCAGAAATGTGGCTTTAGCAATTTTTTTTCCTTTATGCTGTGAAGACCGTGACCCATTGACTTGTTTTGATTTTTAAAAGCTCTCCATAGAATTTAATCCAGTTGTTCACATCTGGAGAGTAGAAACAGAACTGCTTACTTTTTCGTTTTTGTTTTTTTTTTTTCCTCAGTATAGGGGGAATGAGGAGGGGAAGAGAGGTAAAGGAAAAGATCAAGATTTGGATTTTAGTCATTTCTACTGCTTGCTGAACTAGTATTAGTGGTTTGTAGAAATTTAACCTACATATAGAGGCCCAGTTTTAGTCTTCAGGCGATCAAAGTCTAACCCTGGGGAAATAGTTTTAAGATTGTTTTACCTGCTTAGATATGGAAGCATCAATGCAGAAAACAAAAGAAAATATATCGGAAGATTCAGGGATCAGCCAGACCCTTTATGAGCAATCCTATTGTCCTTCAATGCACCCCAGACCCACACAGCAGTGTCCCCTCAGTAGAGAGCACCCCTCTCTTTGATAGAGGTGTCACAGCCATTCAGAGACACCTCTCTGCCAGGCTTTTTGCCATTTCCTGGAGCACCAAGGTAATAGTTGCTCCAGAGTTTATTTGATTTGGCTCAGTGCCCCACTTATCTCTCCCATCAGTGTGCCTCAGTAGTGAAGTGCAGTTGATGAAGCAGGAGACCATGTCCTGGTATCAGTAGCTGCTATCTAATCCAGGAGGAAAGCTACATTTCAACCAAAAAATACAACAGGAAAGTTGACACTCAATTATCATACTGAAGCAGAGTGAAATTCAATGAAGATGAAAGATAGATATCCTTTAATAAATAAATTTTGAGGTTTCTTAAATGATTGAAATAACTTTATCGTACAAAAATCTCCATAGCAAGACACAATAATACGGCTTCCAGCTGAAAAGGAAATACGTCCACATTAAAAGATGCCTTCATCCACATTAAATACAACTTTTTGAGGTTACTAGGGGTTTCTGCTAAAATAAAATGGCTGTCTAAAGTGGAACAAACATCTCTCTAGAAATGTTTGTTGGTGGGAACAGGCTTTACAGGGGCTCAGGCCCTTGGTGGCTGCACTCCATCTAGTTAGGTCCTTCCAGATACTGAAAATGGATTCGGACAGGTAACAGAAAAAAACTTTGAGGTTTGTGTGTGTGAGGTTTTGGTTCTTTTTAACACATTTTTGGGTATGATTTGAAATAATTTGTTCATTTAGCCCTGACTTTTCCAATCACTTCTCCTGGCTACACACCCTTCCCCCTATTTCTGGCAAGGAAAATTAGTTGCAGTGGGAGCCAGTGACCTGGACAGCAAGACCACATATTTTACAATCTAGATGTTTTCATTGTGCTAATTTGAATGTAAGACTGGTAATTGCATTGCTGATTGTCAGTGTGTTAACAGTGCAGGACACCATCACATATTTCTCCAAGCATTACAAAAAGCAGAAATGAGAGAGAAATGATTTACAAACTAGAAACCTCATGTGGTTGATGTTTATTGGCGCTATCTACAAGATGACGCAACCTATAAATCTATGATGTTGATGAAAGTTTATTACTGTGCAGTCAGTGATATTAGCAATGTTCTGGGCAGTAGTTTTCTCACTGAGGCAGTAAGAAAATGAGATGCTTTTACTGGCAAACAACCTGGAGTACTAGGGAGATATACAATGAGACCTTGGAAATTTAACAATTTGTTGGTAGTACAGAAGTGGTGGAGGTAATCTAGGAAAATGCAAGTCCACAAAAATATTTATAGTGAAAGAAAAATTTATGATATAATATAGAGCTTAAAGTCCATATAAGACCTGAACTTTGACTACGATAAGAAAAGACAGCATTTATTTGGCTGCACCAATGAGGTGGCATTCATTCCTGTATAATTAGATTATATCTGTGTGAATACATTTGATCCTGATAACCAGAAAAGCAGAGGAATGCTTAAGAAATACCTTAAGAAGTAAAAGGAATGGTCAAACATAAGGGTATTTGTAGGTATGGCTAGGTGACAGATAAGGAAAATGATACAGCTGAATGAAGAATGATACAGCAGAAGAGATAATATATTATATGATATTACAGAACTTTTCATCATCCAGTTGTCCTAATCTTCTGGAAATGAGCAAGTTGTGTTATTTCTTAGAAATAATAAAGTAGTATAAGTTAAAGCAGTGAAAATAAACAGTGGGAAAAAAAGTATATTTTCAAAAACTACAGTAAATGAATAAATGAAATAATTGCAACTATGGAACTACTGTATGTGCATTAACAAAACTGATCTATTATATTTATATAATTGTGTATTTTGGCAATTCATTTGTTGCAATTTTTTCACAAGTCGGTCTTCTCTGCTTTAGATTTTTGTGGTAAGATTGCTCTATGTGGTTTTGACTTGATAGTCTATATAATAAGGTATAACCCAAAAATCTTCTACCAGTTTTACATTGTAGGTATAATAAAGTGAGGCAATATGAAATATAATAGAAGTTGTCAGTTATGTCAAAAGGTCTGTTTCTAACCCTTTTTATGAAACTCCTTCTACATGTATTTATTCCTAATATTTTATCGTCTCATTCTTTCCAAGACTTCTCTTATATTCATTCTGAAGATAAGAGAACTTATGGATAGCTTGGATTTATTATTATTAAAAAAAATACTATATAGAAATCATTTAACAGGGCCAGACACCTTGATCATATGCTGGTTGTACCTAAGGTATAAATAAGGAACAATGCAGTTTTATTGTTTATTCCAGAACAAGAAATATGAGATTCAAATCTTATTAGTATAAAGGGTGAATAGAAACAACTTTAGAAATAAGGAGGTAAATTGAAGGAAATTAAAAGCTAAAGGTATTAATATTTCTTCTATTGTATTTTTTTTTCTCTTGATGGTGAAAAAACTGTCACTAAATTTAATACCAAGCAGTATGTTCTACATGTTAACGTCGTTAGACATTAATATTCAATCTATTTGGACAACAAATATGCAGAAATGGTATTTCTACCCTCACATTTGGAAATCAGATAAGGTTTTTGTTGATGTTTTTTTCTGTCAGGGTCCACTTTTTCTAGTAAGTTGGACATCAAAAGTACTGTAGCTGCATAAACATGAGAAATATAAAGAAAATATTTTACTTTAAAATATATCAATAAAAAGTGGGTTACAGGATATGTTTAAATATATCTTTTATATATATATATCTTATATATAGCCCAGTGGGTATTCCTGGGAATATGACTTAATTTGTGAGTGCAAAATTTCTCAGGTGTACCATCTGTTATTTTTAGATTGAACCTTTATTAACAAGAAATTCGCTGAGTAAAGATTTTGAAGAGAGCTTATATACTACAGCCAAATGGGACCTCTGCTCATTTACTAGTGGTATAAATAGAAGTTTAGGGTTTGGAGGTAGGTTTTTTTCTTTTTCTTCACTGACTGGATCAGCTCTTGTTTGAAGAACACAGAGTAACTCTGTGAAAATACAGGTGTTGTCAGAGGTGTCTCTGAAACAGCAGATGATCTTCTTATTCAGATATGAATAAATTTCTAATATTAAAAGTAGAAATATTTCCTCTAATGCCAAGTTTGTGAATAACCATTGTATCCTTAGCAGTCTGAATACTTTAAACTTTGAGGGAAATTAAAGCCATTATCAGAATTTGAAGTTTTGGCTTATCGCTACTCCTTCATAAAGGCAAATTCAGATTTAGTATAATCATTGTGCTTAATAATAGCATGGGAAATGGCACTTCTGAGACAGTAGGGTAGGAGTGAGCTGTGCTGCTGCTTGCAAAAGCTGTGCGTTTGCTTTGTGTACCTTTGGAATACAAGCAACAAAACATTAACTTCCTGTCTGTGATGTGGTAAGAATAATAAGCAATTCTCCCTATTTCAGGTAGTTCTAGGTTATTTCTGCCTACCAAATAAAAAAGGTCATGCGGTTTCATTCGTATGAAGCAAGACAGTGAAATGCAGTTGTTTGAGAAAGCATTTTGCTCTGCATTTGGTTTTGTTCAAAGAAAATTGAGATCTGCCAATTCTAAAGTGAAAGGACCTGTGTTCTTTTATCTAGGTTTCTCTATAATTTTATTTTATTAAAGGAGTAAATTAATGAGTTAGTGAGTTTTGTGCAATCCACAGATGTGAAGTTAAAAATGAAACTGTAATCTAAAGTCTATAAAAGCAAACACACACTAGAGATTCAGTTCTCCAGAAGAAAACTGTTATCACTGAAATGAACAAAACTGAAATTATTGTTGCTAACATTATGACAGCTTTTTGCCCTTAGCAGGCTTTTACAATAAGGCAAACACTTGTAGAATATTTTTTGTATAAAATTCTACCATTTTAAAACATATGCATGACTCACACTAACCTTTTAATCTCACATGTGCCTTATAACCTTTACTCAGAGTTTGAGCATAGTGATGGAAGCAGAAAGACAGGGTTTTGACCCATCAGTGGTGCTTGTATCTTTCTGTCACTTTACAAGGAAGATGGATTTTGATTTTACAGATTTTCATGCAAAAGGATCAGTGAAAATTTTCAACTTAATATTGAATAAGACTGCATTGTTAACCCAAGCAGGTAAAGCCAATGTGTCACAGTCCTTCCAGAATGATTTGACTTTCTTAAAAAACAGAAGAGATTTGCCACAGAAATATTATAGTTTCTTTATTGTCTGCTGTTTTGTTAGGTTTCATGGATTCTGGATTTTTCTTTTTTATTATGAGCTGTAGGATTGGCGAGGGTTGGAAGTGTGGTTATTTTTGCTTTGTTTTGTTTTAAATAAAATCTCAAATTCTGCTGCAATTACGCACTTCCTGAAACTGTCTGTTTGCAGAATACTAACCACTATTGCGACATAGCAACTCTCACAGAAGGAGGAAACACTCTGCTGTAAGGACCCTGCAGCCAGAGGAGGTGCTGAGCACTACCTAGAGCAGCTCTTCTCTGGCTGGGAATGAACATGCTGCATCAGCACAGAAATAGGGGAATATCCTCCTAATAAATGGAAGGAGTAGCAGGAAACAAAATAATGGCTGAATCTTTTCGGTAGCATTGTTGCACACACAACAGTTGACAGGCCTCCAAAAAGTGAAGCATATGTTTCAGAAGTCACTGTATGTTATCTACTCCTGTATGGATGGAAGATGGAATAACTGAAATTAGCCCTTCTAGTTTGCAGTTCTCCCATGACGAGATAAATACCAATAATAACACTAAAAGCAGTGTTACCCTGGGGACAGTAAGCCTCTCAAGATTATTAGTTTGTGTTATTACTGCGTCAGCAAGGATGTAGATTTGTAAATATCCCAGACTACCCAAAAGGGCAATAAGTTATTCATCTTTTGTTGTCTTCTTACGTAATATACTTCCTTATTTTCAGTAGAGAAGGAAATATAATGCTGAGAACCAGTGCTAGAAGTTGCCTACTCAGAGTCTTTCTCATAAATATGAGTGAGTCAGAAGTTGCCAATTTGTTCAGGAAAAGCTATGTAACACCACCACACAGAGATGAAAGAAATCTATTTTCTTAAGGACACCCTGTACCACCAGAGTTTTAAAGGCTGATTAATTATAAAGGTCAGAAGTTAATGCTTGTTTTCAGGGTAAAAATTCTGCTTTGGGAAAAACTCTAGTCACTTAATGTAGGTAGTGAAGGCTTGGATTACTTTAATTTATAGTTTGGATTCTCCCATACATTGTTGTGAAAAATACTTCCGAAGTGCTATGATGTTGAAATGACAGTGTCATAGGAAAGCATGTGCAATGAAGTCTGTGCTAAAGGATGTAGGTATCATTCTGGCCTCATTAAAGGCAAAAGAGTTTTACTGTTTACCTCAGCGAAGTTACGATTTCCACCCACCTCATCTTGGCTAGACAGCTGCCAGACTTAAACTGACAGATTGGGCTAGGGTTTCCAGTAAAATCATTCTCAATTTCTAACTAAATTCCTTCTTTGTGTGTCTTATTTCTACCCTCGTGTTAGCTGTAGTATCCAGGAAGATTTTTAGTTGACTGGCTACTAAAATGCTTATTTTGTTCCTTGGGCTCAGTTTAGTTGCCTAACTTCCCTGTTTGATGCCATTTGAAATGCTCTGACATATTTGAAACATTTGTGCAAAAGGGGGAAGGTCTTGGAAGATGGAAGAATATACGTGAATTTAGCTCAATTAAAGAGTGTGGTTAATATATAAGGACATTGAAACACTGCCCAGCAAAGACATGCAATTTCAGTAAAATATTTGTATTTTATTCTGCCTTTTTTGGTTTATAGTCTTTCAAATATTTGTTTTGAAATTATTTTTTTATTTTAAAATGAACACAAATTATAGTCAAGAAAAATGGGGTTTAAAGTCCATTCATGGAAGACAAATCCTAGTTTTTAATTTTTAAAAAATGAACTTGAAAAAATAGACTTGGTTTCAGCCTGACCACATTTCCCACATGGTATTGTTTAGTCCAAGGCCAGAATTAATGTAAATTTACCCTTCGCTCAGCCTTAACTCATGGCAATTGCTAATTTCCCACACGAATGCTATCATAAGGAGATTTCTTTTAGAGTAATTCTCTTCCACTTTCCTCCTGTCTGGAGGACTGATGGGATTTAAAACACCTTGTTTTCCTTTGCATCCTGTCAAGATTGAAGACAGTAGTCTGAGCCAGAGCATTGCCCCATGCTGTTGTCAGACCTCTGACTCCTCCCCAGTTGCGTTAGTAACTTGGGCTTCTGGCAAAGGGCTGTGGATTCCAGGGGCTGCCAGGTAGCTGTAAACAAATCCTCAAGTGATATTGAAGCTCTCATTTCAAATGTCTTTAACTCCTACTCAGCTCTGAGCACTTGGGCTTTAACTAGGAGGAAGGAGTCCAGTTGTGAGAAAGTGAATAGCATTCCAGAATAGGTCTGTGCTGCATAGTGATATTTCCTCTCATTTTATGGCCTTAGTGAAGTTCTGATGCCATTTAGTGATAATTTTGCCTCCAACTGAACAGATTCAAGATTTGCTTTTATTTTTCCTCTTGAAACTGGAGCTATGTCAACTTATCTATATTATAGAAACATTTGCCGGCCTCTTGCCAAGATAAATAATTACCTTAGTAATATAAATTGAAATTATTTAATCTCATTATGAGTCTAAATGTTCTACTGGATCTGTTTATCTAGTCAGACCACTATCTTTCTAACCTATTACATTGACATACGAATTTAAGTCTGTTATATGATAGATTAAACTTAAATAAACCGTCCTCTAACACTTTGGTATTCTTCTTAAGATTCCCTCTCTCAGTTTCTTGCATACAAAAGATGTTTCAACAGTGGAGTTTTAAATTATTCCAGACTGGCTTATACTATTTTTTGGTACAAGCTATGGGTTTCCAAACTGTGGCCCATTTTAAACAGATTCTCTCTTTAGTAAATATCTCTGTGAAAAATCAAGTTACATTTTGATTAATGCTTTCAACTAGTGATGTTATTTTGTAGAAGTGACAACATTATTAAATAATATATCCAGATGTTTATATTTAAAATAATTCTTCTTATCTCATTGATTTTATTTGCAAAAACCAGAAATATAGCACTAAGTCAGTTGGGGAGAGGTAAATTTATAAAAGCACAACAAAATGGAAGGAAACACACTTTACAATAGAAAAATTCAGTTTTCTCAGTGTTGTTCAGTAGATAGATGCAACAATTTTCATTGTCTATTTCTTATTATGTGTTTTGCTTTGATGTGTTAAGTTAGATGTGTTGGGTTCCTCCTTTCTATCTACTTTGCTGTTCACTCTGTTAGAGGGATCATCCTCCTACAAGTTACTCAGATAATTGCAGTTTAGTCCTTCTAGACTGCTAGAATCCCACTGTATTAAAAAGTTTTCTGAATCTATATGTTTTATTCTGATTTTATTTTTCTGAAGAAATAAAATTTCTTCATGAAGGAAGGCTAACTCTCTGTAAATACCACTGTAATTAATCTATCCTCTGTAACACATTCTACATTCTTGCATTATCCTCAGTCAAACACTTTTTTTTTTTTTTTAAGAACTGAAATATATTTTTCTGCTTTGAAAAAGAAAGCTAAGGGCTTTACAGTTTTTTTCCAGTTTTCTGTGACACCTCTGTAGGAATCTGTATATCCTGGCTTCTAATCCCTTAAAAAAGGGGGAAACGATCCTCTGAGGTAGTGGTAGTGACTTCAAAGAATAAGTCCCTCGCACATTTTAACTGAGAAAACAATACTTTCTTTTTTCCTGCTTGAAAGAGTTCAATCACAACCTGGATACTTGTGGGTATATTTACTATTCTTAGTGTGTCTATATCTATTTTTTACATACAAAAGAGAATAATGGAACCGAAAAATGTTCTGAGTATATTTCTGAAGTTCTGATTTCTGTGTTTTTCCCTTTGGATATGAGTGAATTTCACAACTAGATTGTAAGTAGGTCAATGAGTAGATAATTTATTCACATGGCTATGAGTATTTTTTAGAGTTGTTGATTTCACTGTTTTTCTTGTTTACCAGTATACATATATAACGATATTGCGATATCTTTGACTAATTTCCATTACCTAATAGTTATGGTATAGTTAACTACCATGTGTATAGAAAACAGAGAAGCAGATCTTGCAAGGTGCTGCACAGTGCAAATTTTCCTTGACAGCAGTAAAGTTCAGCATTTTCAATGCCTCCCAGGGCTGTAACAGAAGACATGAAAATATTTTATCTCTCCATTTTAATATTTATAGTTTTGCCTTTCATGCAATGTGAATTGAAACCACACTACAGAGAGACAATGAAATGTGAAACTTTGAAGGTTTTGATTTTCATATTGAAGGCGTTGTAGTGTTCCTGTTGAGAAAAGTGGTAATGTGCTGCAATTAGTATCTGGGCTGCAGAGAAGGAGCAGAGTTATTCTTCTGAATACCAAATACTCATAAAAAATATACAGTCCGAGGAGTTTTTATTGGTTGGCAGCCACAGAACTTCATTTTGACTGGATCAGAACTTTGTTGGCTTTCTTATATTTTTTCTTAGTACTCTTTAACAGTTCAGTTTAATCTAATTTTGATGCTTACTATTCCTTTGTTTAAATAGTATCTAGTTTTAAGAAAAATATTTTAAAGTGTATAATTGCACCCTCAGGTTTATATTAACATCCTGTGAAATAAGATACATGTTAAATTAGTACTGATCAGAAACTAAGTACTGCCATGAGGCCTCTGTATTTTGTCTTGCATAGTTAACCTGCAGAAAAGAAACTCAGGAAAATATCTAACTTCCACCTCTTTTTACCAACATAGAATTTGTAATACTTGCAGCAAACCTGATGCCATTCCAATGTAAAGCTTAAAAGGAATATTATGTTTACTGTGATTAATAGCAGAATGAAATAATCTGTTGAAAAGCTACACATGAAAACAAAAATCCTGCATCGTCCAGAAAACTGAATCGAATGCCCTTCTGTCCTGCCTGCAGGATTTCTTCCTGGAACCTCACTGAGCCCTATGACAAAAGTCCAAAGACTGAGATGTCATATGAGGAATCAGGCTCTAGTTTTGTGCCTGGTCACTTTTTTCTGAGGACACATAAGTCATCAATTAGCTATTTGCTACTAGCTATGTATTTATATTCACAGCATACCCTATCTAGCAACTGACGAAACTTTACTTACCATACCTGCCCTTCCTCTCTTCCCTTCCTCCCATCCCCTAAATTAATAATGCTCTTCTAGGCTGTTAGAAAATATTTTTTAGTTACTAGAGGAGAGTTCTGGAGTACAATCAAAGCCAAATAGAAAACATTGAAACTTTGTTAAACATATGTTTCTATTTTTTGCCTGAAATCACAAAGAAACGTAGGTGCCATTCACAAGATGTAAAGATATGTTTATCTCGTACAACATGTTCAGCATTATATAGGCCAGAGTAGATATCTGAATACAAGCGTGTGAGGAAGATGTTCCAATTTCCAGATTTTAAAGTAATACAACACTGCTGTTTCTTCTATTAGTATTCCTCCACTATTCAGTGATTTAGAATTTTATTTTTGTTTTCTAAGGTTGTGTCTTACCTTCCAAATTACTATTCTAACTGCTTTAATTCAAACTTGATGAACACTATACTCTTTCGATAAGTGATATTGCTAGATAAAGAAGTTTTATCCTGCCCTCCATCCTCTCTCAATTTTTTTTTTATAATTAATCACATTAATATGTTTTTCTGCATATTCATGACAAAATAGAAAGAATAATCATCCAAGCTTGGATCTGTTTAGTAAATACACTCAATATTTTCCTTTCTATGCCTTCAGAAAAAAAAAAAAAATCTCTAAAAAAAGGAGTAGGTTGAGAGGCTGACTTTGCATTCTTACACATGTGCAATTTCCATTGGAAACCATAGTGATTTTTCATATAATAGAGTTAAAAACAGAATGAAAACAATTCAAAACTAATTTCTCTACAGCAAACTGTAAGTCCTCTACTTTTCCCACAATACATAAGAAAATTCTTTGTATTTTTCTAGGAAATAAGCCTTTCAAACAAAGTTGTATTATTTTTGAGCTCATATGAATTACATTAGAATATATTTTTAATTGGGGAAAGAAAGGTAATGGCAGACTTGCTGTGTTAAGCAAACCAGGCCTTTTAAACATGCAGTATAATTTATAGTAACTTGAACTTTTAAAAGTGTAAAAGGATCCCTTACTTTTTATTTGAGTTTATTGAAGAGGTCAATATTTATAAAGCTTAATATGGTGAACTAAATGTTTCCCTCAGGAGAATAATTTTTTCAGTCATTTTTGGCCTCTCTTCTTTCATTAACTGGTCTCAGTTCTTGAAACTGCATCTTTGACTCATAATAACACTTCTGCATAGGAATGCAATACACTTCACAAACAGTAATTGATTCAGCTCTGCAATATTTCAATTGACGAGTTGGAATCATGTTTAAGGAGACCTGGCATAATCACTGAAGAACTGTGTGTCATCCCCTAGTATAAGATGTAGGTCTCTCAAACCCCAGCCCTCTTCCTTAGCCACAGATTAAGATAAGAAGATGGTAGGTATTAAAAAGTGTTTACCGTGTTAGGATCCAGTAGGACACAGAGGTTGTATGTTAGAGTAATGTAATTTCTATAGTTTTCCAGGGGTGTCTTCAACCCTTTGTACTTATGATACTATCATAGTAGAAATATTCAGTGTAACTAGTATTTATATTTTGTTCTGCATTTTATTTTTCAACTTCATATCAGTTTCCTGACAAAAGCATGTTTCTGCCTGATTTCTTAAGCTGAGAAACATAAGCAGGTACTTAATTCCTGCACTAACACAGAGGTAGGAAAGAGTATCAATATTAAATGTTTTGAAGATAGAAATCACTGCATTCTTTCATCCTTACCTGATTTGATCAATATAATATTCAACAGAGACTGAAACACTAATTTTCTACATTACTTTTATAAAGTAATTTTTTGCTAGTTTAAAATGAAACTGCTGTTGATTTAAGTATTACTGACTCAAACAAACTGATGAAAATTAATATGTCGTGGATACTCTCTTGCTAAACAGGCTAAGCTCTTTGTGAGTTCAAAGGCTAAGCTATTGCCAGAATGAAATTTAAATTTGTCTCTGTTAAACATCTGTGCTCTCAGAGTTACCAGTGATGTGTCCCTTTGACCTGTTTCATTTGAACTTTGCTGGAGGTGAATTTTCAGACTACTAAATCTAACTTCAGGGTGTGAATCACTGCTGGGTGATGATAGGTAATTGGATGGTGAACTCACAAGGGGCATGAGAGTACCGGCACTCCTATGTTCTCAAAGGAAAGAACCAAAAAATTGTAAATGTAAGTTGGGAATGGGTAGGGGTGGAGTTTCTCTTTATTATAAAGAAAGCAGCAGCTTTTGCAGTGTGTTTGTTTTATGTCAGTTTTTATACCAACAGGTCAAATATTTTTGCATATCTTGTAGTAATATAAGTGGTGACAACACAGAAACATATTGGGGTGGATGCAATATTTTTATTTGTAGCATACGAATAAACCTATTTGAGCAGAACTTTTGAGCAGAACAAGCAGGAACTTACTATGTTGTTGCAAGACTTGTAACATGCAAGAAGCAGTAGGATTTCTGGATGGCTAGACCTAGGAGAGAGCAGTCCTTGCCCACAGGCTACTTGACAACTCATCAGTTCTTGTGTACCCAGTGGCTAAAATAAATCCTACCTTGACCAGCTGAGTGGGATAGATACTATGGTATACACAGCTTCATCTTGCAAAGATGGGCTCTACGAGTTCTATCACCTTTATTTCTATCTGAAAGAGACAAGATTTGCTTCTGTGATGAAATCTGCTTGTAAAATCTTTCTTACTAGAACTATCTAGTTCTACTAATGAAATCAGTTTCATCTATGTCCAATTCTACTCATTAAATCGGTTTCACCTATATTTTCTGAAACTTGGGAAACCACATCAGCCTTGGGTTTTCTAGCTTTAGTCATTGTGTCAAATTCTCCTCTTCATAACAGTCCTACAGTTACGTGATGGGTTTGCTGGTGTTTTGAAACATATATGCTATGTGCTATACATATTTGCAATCTTGTTTCCATCTGAATGACTTTTGTCAATTGTTTTGTCCCTGTTATGATACAACAGACTTCTGCTGGGAACATATTATCAGTGTGTTTCTATGTAGATGTAAGTTCTTAAGTAAAGTGTGTATTGCTCCACAGGGAGAAAGATGGGTGAGAAGTGGGTGAGTTTTATTGTTGCAGTGAACTATACTAGCGGGGATTAAAAACATAGCGGAAAAGGACACTTTGGGATTCATTCAACAACATTCATAACCTTGGCACTGATCCTAGTGTATCGGTGTTGAACTGAATAAAACAAATATTGGATTGCTGAACGGAGCTTTCTGAAGTGTCCTGCATGTGTTTCTGCTTTACATGGTAAATATTTGTGGATCTGTTTTTAGTTAATATTATTGACACAGATTAGGTGAGGAAAAGAGACCTAAACTCAAAAAACATTCAGAAGCTTGCTTAAACTATTAGTTTGTCCCTTCTAATACTCTGTGGTACTACTTCAGTATGTATTTATTTCTGTAGAAATACCGGAGTGTCTGATGTGTGTTTATTAACCCTAGCAGACTTAATAGCACTTGCGAGGGAAAAGCTTACTGTATGATTGATATAATGTTTTACTGAAGACACAAGGAAAAAACAAAGGAACAAAATGTAAGAACATCTTTAGTGCATGCTTGAATCTTATTTATTTAATGATGTATTGCATGATTATAAGAGGATGTGTAACTATTTGCTGTCTTCTAATTAAAAAACCAACTAAATAATGTTGCATTTAACTTCCTCCTTAGATTATTTTTTTTTCTTCTTTCTGAAGAAGTCCATTGTGCTCTGGTCCCTGAGTACTATGCCAGTGCAGGTTTTCCCATTATGGAAGCCCATCTGTACAGCTTTTCAGCCAGTAACTATGTGTTCTTTTCTAACTGAAACAAAATGGCTTCAACAGCGCCTCACTTTCTGTTACCTTCACCCACACACAGGCACGCTGGGCTGTGATAGCAGTTTGGCAGTTTTTTCAGATGTTTCTCAATAATTACTTGTGTCTGTTTTCTTTCTCATGTTTGCCTCTGTGGGAATGGCTTACAATTATGTTCATAGAAACAATGTTCTGCAGAAAAGACCCAAAAATAATGTAAATGTTATGTCACTAATTTATTAGCTGCTATTATGAATTTGGAGGTGAGGTTTTATTAGGAGCACTTGTGCAAATAGTCAAGGGTCATAATATGAAGCCTGAAACACAATGTCTTTAAAGCCCCTAAATCTAAATGGCAGTAGTCAGCCTGTCATTGCAGGCCATCCTTGGTAGGTTTGACAGCAAATGGCTTTTAAAATTTTCTTACTGTGGACAATAAGTAGGATAACACCCACATCAGCCCATGTTGACATTGTACACTACACTGCCAGTACAGAAATGCAAAGGAAGCAAAAAATCAGAGCAAACACTAAGCAGAGACCAACATTTATTGTGTCCTGCCCTACTTTCCTCAGCAGTCTCTGTGCAGCTGTGAAATCAGCACTGTAGGAGTGGTAGTTCCACCTGGACACCAATGCTGGTAAATACTTCACAGGCAGATTTGAAAAAGGTAGAAGTAGATATCCCTTCTCTGCCTCTGGGCTTTTTCTGCAGCAGCTGTTGATAAGACACTGTTGTGTTCATGGAGGTCAAGCAAGCATTACAGCTGATGGCTGGACATCTCTCTGGAGGGATGTACAAAAGAGTAGTGTTGAAACATGACCCCTCCATTACTATACCTCCTGTTTGAGAGTCTAAAAATAATCTCTTTTCAATCTTCTATGTTGTGAAACATGCAGTCAATACTTGAGGTGGTCAGCAAGCTGCCAGCCTATGTTTTGTTATTTCCTTGTAACTAAAAAAAAAGAAAATCACAAACCACCTAATTTTATGTCTTAAGTGGAAAGACTGTTCCTTTTGTATTGCTTTCTCAGTTGAAAATATGCAAGAGTTATAAGATATATAATAATACATAGTAATCAAAACAGCCCAAATGCACTTTACCAAGAATACTGGGGCAAATATATAGTAGAGGGAAGTCATATTAAAAGGTACTCATATAAGAGTAAATATTAAATAGAAACCACATTTCCCTTCCCTTCCTCGCTAAAGCTGTTAATGAAAACCTGGTAAGTTTCCCTGCTGTTACTTTCAGAATTCTTTGCTCTATATCTATATTTGATAAAATACGATGTTCTGAGTTTTACAAGCTAGAAACCAAGTGTCCTGGGAGGCATGATTTTTTCTGGAACAGAACACAAGCAATTAATCACAGGAAAAGATGTCTCTGGAGTAGAAAAAAGATAAAGCTTATGAGGATAAACAACCAAATGTGGTAGGCATATGTGGCTATCTATAGATATTGACAAAACTTAACCTTGTCCAACTTTGGTCTCCTTAGTGAAAACCTTGCTGAAATTAAAGCTAAAGTTCAGTTGGATGTGTGTGATATTACACCTTGAAAAGATGAATATTTACTGTTTCCTAAGTTGATTAGTCTTTTAATGATATTTGTGCATTCATTATCAGACAGGGCCTATTAATGGTTTCTAAACCCTACTCAAGCTGTCACCAGTACATAATCATTTTGTCAAGCAGCATGTGGCCAATAATCATTCTGGCCAATGAGTGTAGCTGCAAGAATACATAAAAAAAGTTCATTGGTTAGCTGAAGTCCTAGCAGAATTTCCACTACGTTAGTATTTTGCTGGTAAGGTTTTAAATATTGATCTTTAATAGTTCCTTTTGGGCTGAAACTTGCATGATTCTTGTGTTGTTTGCAATTAAAACCCAGTAGTTTGGTATCTGAAATAACTTGTTCATGATTCAAGTTGCATTTGTACCTATACAGTCTGAATTCTTTGTTTTGTAGATACAGGTTTTGGTTCTGACTTGAAATTTGATTGTTTAAAACTCACTCCAACTGGCAAAGGCAGTAATAATTATTTTCCTATACTGTTTTGGTTTTTTTTTCTTCTTCTTTAAAACCCATCCCAAAACCCCCAAAATAATGGTAAAATCAAATTTGAAAGCTCAGTAAATACAGCTTCCAAGTGATTAGTGTATGAGGAGGGCATTCATAGAAAGATATTAGTCAAATGGAAGAGCTATGTGAGGAAAAGTTTTCTTGTTGAAGTATCTTCCCTCATAAGGCACAACAGTAATCAGTGAAAGTCAGTATCCTTTTGTATGACAAGTAAGGAATATATCCTTTCCTTCTCTTAATCCCATAATCCCAAAGCAGCAGTGGAGATCCTTTCATGCACCTCACCTGGGCCTGAACTGAGTGGTCCTTGCCTTCAGTAGGCTGACCAGAACAGCAAGAGCTTATGAATGTGTTTGGGGTGTATATCCTCAGGGTCTGCTGAGCCTTGCACAGTTTGGCAAAGCTGTGAGGGAGGCCAGGGAGTCTCTGAAGGCCCCATATTAGTAGCACAGGATCCAGACTCATGGGCTATGATGCTTTTGGCCATCAGCTTTCTTGTGACTAGTTTCTTATGAGTGGAGTGGTAGAAAGGTGGCTTTCTCCCCATGGAAAAATGTATCTTCTGGTTCAGTGGTGAAATACCCAGAGAGCTCTGGGTTTCAGGCTCTGATGCTGGCATGTGGAACTCTAGCCCAAACACAAAAGATCATGGATGTTTAGAAGCTGCATCTCTACTACAGGACTTCTTGGAAATTTTGAGCTATACCCCACTGCTGGTTTATATTCCAGTCCTGCGTGGCCCTATATGTGGCTTTCAGTTTTAGACTTGCACTAGCATTGTTCAAGGAGCTTGCATGTGCTAGTTGTGCTGATACCTTCTCATTTTGTCACTTGGAAATTCTCCTAGAAGGAAGCCTACAGATGCAGGTATGACCCTAGTACTGGGAGCTGTTGGGCAGGATTCTGGTCTCAGGTATTAATGGCATGTAGTGTGTGCAAGGGGAGGGAGCCTGGTGGATGTGTCTTTTGGCTGTGTGCTACTGCATTGGCACACGAAGTCAGGTCATGAAAGGGCGTAGCACACTGTAAGACACACTGGCATATTAAGTTTGGTCAGGTTGAAAAAAAAGAAATTGCAACAGGTATATTGACAGTTTCTGTATATTTAGGACACCAGCACACATTGTCTTCTTGTTAGTATCTATATTTCCTTAACAAGATACCTCTGTATTTCCCCTTAGAGTGGAGTCCAGATGAAAAGTAATAGATACGTATTGGGTGGCTTTGAGAGAAGGGCGTGTGATACTCCACTATGGCAGTGTTGTAAATGCAGCTCAAAGCAGCTATAGGCATTTCAATAACTGTAGGCACAGGTGGCAGCTGAAGTGTGGTTTCAAGGCCAGCACTTGCAGAATCCTGCCTAGTTCTTTTTTTGCATCAAATGCTTAGGAAAATTGCATAGTTATTAAATTAATGAACTTAATTTCACCAGCCATTTGGTCTTAAACTAGAACAAATGCCACAGCAGTCAGTTTGATGCTAAGCATTTGGCCCCACAGCATAACACAACAATCTAGTCGTGTCAGTGGGGTAGTCAGTCAGAGATAAATAGCCTGTATGAAAAACGTATGTGTCAGGCAGGAACACCAGGATACACTTCTGGTACCAAAACGGCTCTCATAGTCTCCCACAACAGTGTGTTGTGCAGTGAAGCTATACTCAAAGTATCTAGGCCAGGGCAGGCATTGCCACTTCCAATATTCAGTAAATTAGTCCCTCCATGTTTTGACTAAGTGCAGGAATGTTTAAAATGCTATGAGTCTTTTGGGGTTTATTGAAATATTTAATCTTGTAAAGCATGCTCATTGAAGGCAGGTTGTTGCTGTCATCACTACAGAAGCAGTTCTCATCACTATGCCACTGAAAGCTCCTCCCAGGACTAGTGTCTGAATACGTTGTCCTTACCTCTCTAAGCAGTGCAGCAATGTGATTCAAAATCCCTCATTCTCATCTTAATATCTCCAAACTCTTTGCTGTCACATTTTTAACAACATCACATATTAAATGAATAGTCTTTGTGACAATTTTCTATATTTGCATGTTCCCAAGCTTAGGGCACACTTGAAGCTAACCTTGTACTTCAGCATCCAATCCATTTAAAATGTATTTTTCTTGATCAGAAGACCTAGCTTCTGCTTGAGGCATTTATACATTATTCATAAAACACATACAAAAATTATATTGGATCAATATTCACAAACCAGCAAGGTTTCAAATAACATGTAGGCATTTAGCTCTAAGCTATTAAAGTCTGTTCCAGTTTTCAAAGAACTATTATTTTTAAATCCTCATAAATCTGTGGGAAATTATCATATTGATCCTTTTATTTTTGTCTTGCTGCACATTTAATTTGTATCCCACAGAGTGCACTATGTAACTTTTTCTGAAGCAAAAGGGACAGGATCATCAATACAGAAAACAGCTGTGATATATTGCATATATAAAATAACTTTATATTTGAACAATGATTAAAAATAAAATATGCATTTAATTAATCTCATATTTCTATGTTCCTATACATTGTTAAGAATCCCTGAGTAATGTGTTTATCAAAAATTGACAGAGTATTATACAAACACTGAGTTTTTATTGAAGCTTCAATCTGGATTTATGCCAAAACCTCTCCATTATATTGTTATTTTGAGTAACAAGAGGCATTTATAATGCATTGAAGCATGAACAAATTTTGGAGGCAACTTTTATATCTCTCTGAGGTCTTTAGTATGCTGAGACCCTGCAGCTGAAGTCTTCCAGGCACAAGGATTTCTACAATAGTTAGATTTCAGAATTTTTTATGTATAAATTAGATTTTTCACTGTATGGAGACAGATTTTAGGCACTTCCAGCCATTTTGAGAATTGTCTAGAATTCTAGAGTGGTTCAGAACCAGATTTACAGTTTCCTGGAAAACTAAAAATTATACATACATGCAACAAAAAATCCTACTAAAACAGAAGTGTGGAATGAGGTGGTGAAATTTTAGGTGGAGTTAATGGTCCAAAATTTTATTTTGAAGAAATCACAGCATTTTTTTCAGCTGCTTTTACTATCTCCCTACAGTATTGGGGAAACAACAGCAGTACAGGAAGGCTTTGAGCCTTCTGAGCATCTGTGGTGTTAGAGAATTCATTTGTTGAGCAGTTCTGAAGCCCCAAAGCTGGAAGCTAGGTTTCAGGCTTTCAAGTCTCAAGCAGTTTGCCAGAGGAACTGTGGAGAAATTAATTTGGCAAGGTAGAAGGAAACCAGGTACATTTATGATCAGACTTGTCTGGTTTTCAAAGGAATTTTGTTGGAATGGCCATATTCCTGGGTAGAAGTTAATTTTCAAGAAATTGGAATTTTTGTTTAGAAAAAATTATGTCAGAAAATACAGAATTATCTCTATCACCAGGTTTAGCTGCCATCCTTAGAAATGGTCAGTGAAGGTCTCAATATTCCTGTGTAGAGAACGTTATTGTTTTCCTTTGTAGAGATAAGTTATGCACTACGATAGACAAGAGCTTCAGCCTCCTTTACAACAGTCTGCTTGAACAACCAGGTCTCCTCTGTAGCTCACACTCAATGCTTTTGGAAAATACAATTTTTCCCACATCTGTTACAGGGAAGACAAGAATGTTGTTAGGCATTTATCTCATAATTTCAAGCAACAGCAGCAGTGGGTTTTTTTTTTTTTTTTTGAACAGAAGAGATGGATAACAGCTTCTTCTTCTTCTCTCTATTCGTATAAATAGTTCCAGAGGTGCTGATGGCTCTATGCCCTATAACAATGACTGGTTTTGAATTCAAATTTGCTGTACAAATGAGGGCGAGTGCTATCCTTTTTTAATATAGTTCTTATTTTTAAAAACAGAATTCTGGATAGAAAGAAAATGGGTTTAGTATTGCTTCAATTTGGGCCTAGGCTGGAAAGATAGGATGGCCTCTTTCTTTTTTTCTTGTTAATTCTATTATCATCTTGGTTGATGACTACAGATATTACTTTTTTTTTTCCCTCAACACAACTTTAATAATAACTTGACAAACTTGAAATAATTTGCATCAAAAATTGTCTAAGTTACAAGGTCTTTAGCGTAGGAACTATATAATTTTTGTGTGTACGCACTTGGTGTACTTGCGATGTTCAAATAGAAAATAATGCATTCATGATGGTACACAGGTGATACATCTGTATGTGGTGTCATGGCAGATTGCCAAAATTCTGTGGTCTCTCTTTTAAACAAAAGCCAGTGTAAATACATCATTCCAGAACTGACTGGTCACAATCCAGTCCAATGGCTAGTGACCTGCTACACCACTTAGACACACACAAGTCTATGGGGCCAGATGGGATCCACCTGAGGGTACTGAGGGAGCAGGCAGAAGTGCTCACCAGTCTACTTTCCATCATTTATCAGCAGTGCTGTCTAACTGGGAAGGTCCCAATGGACTGGAGGTTAGCAAATGTGATGCCCATCTACAAGAAGGGCCAGAAGGAGGATCTGGGGAACTATAAGATTGTCAGTATGACTTTAATGGCGGGGAAAGTTACAGAGTAGATCATCTTGAGTGCCATCGTGTGGCATGTACAGGACAACCAGATGATCAGGTCCATTCAGGACAGGTTTATGAAAGGCAGGTTCTGCTTGACTAACGTGATCTCCTTCTATAACAAGGTGGTCCACTTCGTGGATGAGGGAAAGGCTGTGGATGTTGTTTACCTAGACTTTAGTAAAGCCTTTTGACACCATTTCCCACAGCATTCTCCTGCAGAAACTGGTTGCTCATGGCTTGGACAGGTGTTCTTTTCACTGGATAAAAAACTGGCTGGAGAGTCAGGTTCAAAGAGTTGTGGTGAATGGAGTTAAATCCAGTTGGTGGCCAGTCACAAGTGGCTGATCCCAGGGATCAGTAGTGGAGCCAGCTCTGTTTAATATCTATATCAACAATCTGAATGAGGGGGTTGAGTGCAACCTCAGTAAGTCTGCACACCACACCAAGTTGGGTGGGAGTGTTGATCTCTTTGAGGGTAGGAAGGCTCTACAGAGGGGGCAGGGCAGGCCGAATCAGTGGGCCAAGGACAATTGTACGAGGTTCAACAAGACCAGGTCTTGCACTTGAGTCACAAAAACCCCATCTGAAATTGCAGGCTTGGCAAGGAGTGGCTGGAAAGCTGCCAGGTGGAAAAGGATGCTGAAAGGAGACCTTGTCACTCCCTACAACTACCTGAAAGGAGGGTGTAGAGAGGTGGATACCAGTCTCTTCTCCCAAATAACAAGTGATAGAACAAGAGGAAATGGACTCAAGTTGAAGCAAGGGAGGTTTAGATTGGATATTAGGAAAAATTTATTCACCATAAGGGTTGTCAAGCATTGGAACGGATGTCCCAGGGAAGTGGTTGAGTCACCATCCTTGGAGGTATTTAGAAGACAAGTAGATGTGGTGCTTAGGGACATGGTTTAGAGGTGGACTTAGCAGTGCTAGGTTAACGGTTGGACTTGATGACCTTAAAGGTCTTTTCCAACCTAAACAATTCTATTATTCTAAACTGAAGTTCTGTATTGAATTCCTGTAAAAAAAGGCATAATTGAAAATTCAAATGCCTGGCAGATGGACAGTACTCAGTTTAAAAGTGAAAAGATGAGTATTTTCTTAATTGCCAGTAGTGCAACTGAGGCTGGTGCCTGAGACCCAGGAAGAGTGTATTTGGATACATGCTTGCAGCCATAGAGATGCTGCCCTTAGAATTAAAATAGGGAATATTTTATGCACAACTAGGTGTATAATTAGAAGGAAAACATTGCTTTCTGTTGCAATTAAGGAAACATTAATTGGTTTTCTTTGGTCTTATGATTGGTTTAAATAAGTGAGAACTAAAATTCAAATGGTGAGGAGATCAACTGCTCAGTTTGATCAACTACCTGACTGACCAGTGCCGTCTTCAAAGAGTAGCATTACATTTTGTCACTGATATAGTAATAATTTCCAGTTCTCCTGGTGTTTGAAGTTGGTTTTCATAGCATCTCAGGAGTCTTTTCCTGATAGGAATAAGTAAGGAATACTTCAGGCTAAATTAGATCTAGTTAAAAAAATAACTACATTTTTCTCATGAAATAATACAGGCTTTTTTTTTTTAAAATATCTTCTCCCTTGATAAATACTGCTTTCATTATTATTTTTTTTAAATAGAAAACTACTGTAAAATGTACAGAAATGTGGTTTGGTTTTTGTTGTTGTTTTTAAATCCCTATAACTCCAGTTTTGAACTTTGTTTTCCCTTTTTTCCCTCATTTGGCTAGGGAATATATTTAAAAAGTACCCCATCTGTGATGTTCGTGTATACATTGCCTTTTATTCTGACTTTTCAAAACTTTGTCAAGCTTAGAAAAACAATTATAAGAAAAACTAAAAAAAAAAAGTTTTGAAGTTTTGCCATTGTGTACTTCAAGTCTGGAGACATTTTGAAAAGACAAAGGGAAGAGGGGAAATATGAGCATTATTAATTTTATTGTAGCTACTATCAAGCAAAAGGAGGGGCAATACAAGTTTAAAATCTCATATTTAAACATTCGTGTTTTCAGTGTTTTATAATTTTTTAAAAAATCTTGTTTGGAAAAAAAATACATAACTGTAAAATTTACAAGTATTTGCTAAATGGTTTTGCAATATCTTAATGAGCTGTAGAAAAACAGGAACTGTTTTAAGATCATTAGGTACAAGCTAAACTTGGTCACCTTCTCAGTGTTATGAGGTCTAATTCTTCAAGGACCAGAAAGTACTCAGCAGTGACTGCTCAGCAATGTATCTCCATTTATATCAGTTAAATTATAGGAATCTACCCCAGCTGCTGGTCTGACCTACATTTAGAGCCTGTCTCTAACAGCTATGAACAGGTTTTATTCTTGTTATCGCTGAAGAACCTCGCAGCTGAATTCTATTAGTTGTAACATAGAACACCCAAGAAATTAAATTGCTTCCATAACTGAAAACTTAGCCAAATAATGGCTTATGAGACATTAAATAAATTATATTTAGTTTCATAGCAGGACAGAACAAAGAGATAAATAATTCAAATACATTTCTGCCAGACAGTCTCAAAAATTTTGAAGACACACTTCTTTTTTTTTAACAAGAGAAGACCACAAGGAACTGTGTAACTTGTTCATGTCTCTTTTTAAGCAGCCTATTAATGTGGTGTACTGACACTTGATACAGCTTTTGAAGTGGTGCTAGCTGCATACTTGGGAGGAGAAAAGCTTTTTCAGTATCTTATTTTGTTTTGCAAAATGCAAATTATTTTCACTGAGGAGTCAGGGAATTTTGTGTTTTATTTTTAATGGAAATTTGTTTACTCATTAACCAGACAATTTTTTTTTTTTTTTTTTTAGTTCAGTTTATAAAGCTACTTCACAACTCGTCTTAAAAAAAATCTGTCCACAATTAGGTATTGCAATGTAGAGTACTGGAAATGTTACTATGAACTTAAATAGAAAATGAATGTGCAGTGGTCAATATTGACCACTTATGTAGTGCTTACTTTGGAATAAAAAAGGTTTCCATTAAGACTATCAGAAATTAAAATGCTATTGAAATTGTTGACATGTTTCCATCATATTTTTATCTTCCTGCTCTGTTTGGGAAGATGGGCCCTTCTTCCCAAGCAGAGCTAGCTCCACTACGGTTCAAAAGCAGTATTCTGCTTTTGAACCCCACACTGCAGTCCCTTAGTACAGTATTCTTTGGCTGTTATTCACTAACCAGAAGCCAAATCATCTGTGTTTGTGTAACTTGGTAAAAAAGAACTTTTAAAGTTCTGTTCGGTTTAAAGAAGCTGCTGCTTCTAGGTCAGACAGACAATAACTCTTCTCTTTATTGTAAAGCCTTACATGCTGGATCAGTAATTCTAGGCCATCTGAACAATAATATCTGAACGTTATGATATCATTTATGTATTCCCAAGGAACTAAAATGATTGCCTAAAGTGTGTTTTTCAGTCAGTCTAAAGTGAGGTCAGTTTTTTCCCCCTGAATAGTTCTCCCTTGAAAATTTGAGAGAGTATAAATGAATTGCATATGTAAAGACTCAGATTCACATGTCAACTTAGCAAACACTTAAATCTCTTTTCACTATCCAGCTATGGATACAGAAATGTAAGAATTTATTTGCCAATGCAGATGACTTGGGAAAATTGTGCCTGCCATCTTGAAATTATAAGTAACCATTTTTGCATTAACTTTCTATAAGTAATAAGCACGTATATGATTATTTCAGCAATTATTTGCTAGCACTTCTAAATTAAATATTAATGTTTAATACAACTCAGGTGTTATTTACATCTTGCATGCAGTAGATGGCCAGCCTTCCCAAACAGAAATGTCTAGGTTATTCCTCCTCTATACAGTAAAAAAGCTTTAAACCTCTAATGAGTTCCATTCTTTTTAATCAATGATGTCTCACCATGTCAGTCTGGCATGAGATCAAGTTATGAAATAGAAAATTGAGACCCAGAAGGTAATCACAAGGTACCTATATCCATGTTATTGAAAAAGATTTTCATTTTACCTCACCTTAAAATCTGCCTCTGACTGAACAACAAACAACAGAGCTTCTGGACTTTCAGGCTGCAAGCCAATCTGCAAACTCAGAGTTTTGCTATGTAGGAAAACTGAGATTTATCAGCTATTGGGATTTACAGTACCTGTCCCTGGTTTCGTTACTTAAGAATGGGCATGCAAAGCATGTCACTAGAAAACAGGAAAAAATTATTCTGAAATATCTACCATCAATGTCTAGGGGGAAAAAACAACAAACAAGCGTCTCAGATCTTGCAGTCACATCTACAGATGTAAAGCAGGTTTTCTAGTTCATTAAAATTTTGGTCAGATATTTTCAGTCTGAAATGGATGGATGCCAGGAATTTTATAATTTCTGGTAGAAATTAGCCAGAAGTTCCAAGAAAACTTCATTTTGAAAACATCAGAGCATGCATAGTCTTCCCTAAAGGAAAGTTGTTGTACACTCTGGCTATTCAGCTATGTGCTGCAATTGCTCTATTAAACTGGCAGGCTTGTCTGGTTTATCTCTGTGAATGTCATTTTCAATGGGCAGTAGGAGGAGGTCCTAAAATCTTTCACCTCAAGTCCTAAGTGACTTCATTCAAGGAGAATTTGTAGCATGCAACTGTCAAGTAAGAATTTTCACTCACCAGAGCTCTAGAGGTTCAGGTTGGTCCTGGATTTTACAGACTCTGAATCTTAGCTTTGCAACAGGTAACCCCAAGTGCAATAACATGTAAAAAATAAAAGGAGAAAAGCAGTGGAGGAGTGGACTGTCCAAGAGCCAGAGCCCAGGCCTAGGCTAGGCAAATGTTTGCTTGAGCCTTGTCCTGAATCCAGAGTCCCTTAAGTTTTCAGAGTAAAACACTTTAGTCCTGAAAAGTCGACAGGTATTTGTTGGGGGGAGGAGGGGGTTGTTGTTGTTTGTTGCTTTTTTTTTTCTGGGGGACGGCGGGGGGGGGACGGCGGGGCGGTGTTGGTTCATTTTTTGTTTTTTAAAGTTTTTTTGGTTTGTTTTCTTTTTCCACTTGGAAAATTTCCAGCTAGCCCCAATGTGGAGTGAATTAAATTTAGATGACGCATGCTGGTCCTTCTATTGGCTAGAAGCCAATTTTCCTTAGATATTCTGTAAATCCTTGGAAATAATTTCTCTGAACAGAAAATCAACAGGGGTTGATTTTCAACACCATCAACATCAACACAAATCAACACCAGGGTGTTACCAAATGCTAGAACTCACTCAGGAAGATGGAAGTAAGTTAATCACTGGCTTAAAAGTAGCAGCTGACCAGGTACTAGTGACTTCATTTCATACAAATCAGCGTATATATTTTGAACTTTAAAAGGATTAATCTAAAAAATTTGATACTATATTGCTGGAAGTGTCAGGGACCATAAATTTGAAAGAGGAAATATTCATGGAAACTGGTAACTAATTAGACAACCCACTGGATGCTCAAAAATACATGATTTCGTAAATGTGAAGAAGTTATGCTGGGCAGAAAATAGCCTGCTTGTAAGAAAGTGTTAGAACAGTGCTGCAGAATAGAATAAAAAATAAAACAAGTTTTCTGATTAATTTAAACAATTAAGGGCAATGAATATAACTTAAAAGCTTAAAAATGTGTCTAGCTAACAACAAAATGAAAGGTGGATTAATACCAAGATGATCGGAAGATGTTTAAAACACAAGAAACAACACCGGGAATTCCATTTCTAGATGCAGATGGCAAAATGATGGACCATCTATGCAAAACAGGTAGAAATGGTCAACAGATATTCCCGTTCTGTATTTGGAACTAAGCTGAAGCCAACATAAATTTATAAACCAGAATTACATTATAAAATAATTTGAAAATTTACCTCCTGCAGTAGAGAGGGGAATGAAAGAGCATGTGTTTCCCCCTGCCCCCTAGATCAATCGACCTAGGTAACTAACTTTCAAAAGCTTTAATAAAACAGAGCCATATGACCAGCCACTAGTGTTTGCTTTTTTACAAACCTTATAAATTAGTATACTATTATATGGTTTATTCTTGAGTCTAGTGCCTGATTCTAGCTACTTATTTATTTTTTAGAAATTACTCTGAAGAACTTTTAATGAAAGCTATAAAACATACTTATTTTATGGATATATCTGACCCACCTATTGAGGGATTTTGCTCCATATGTTGAGGGGCTGATGGGTTGGGTAGGTCAGTTTCATGAGCTTTTCTTTATAATCTTTAATTAAATTATATAATCTTTCATTACATATATCTATCTGGCTATATCTATATCTATCTATAGCTGCATAATCTTTCATTAATACTCTGTTCTAGGAGTATTTTGGAGGGTATGAGATTATGTTTATTTGGTATGAAGACAGAGCATTTCTGGCATTATTTCAGAGCTGAGACATTGAGTTCCATTGGCCAGTGGACTGTAACTACTTAGCAGATGTCAAATCACAAAACTCTTTTATAAAAGTTGTAAAGTGTTAAATTGGCAGAGATTGAGACGAAGTCACTGTGTTTAACTGATACTTTGCCATAACATCTTTAAAGTCCATGATCAAACAGATCCCAATGCATTATGCAGCTGCTCAAATATATCACTACTTAGACAGCAGTATGTTTCTACTGGATTCAGCCCATGCAAATACACTTCCTAAAGGTAGCATTTTACACAAATTATATTAATTTCTTCCATGAGCTGTTAGGCTGGAAGTGAAGTCTCCAGTAGAAGAAATAAATATGACCTAAGGTCACAATTTTTATTTATTGCATTTCATTTAGAAAAAAAATTAAAATATGTTTAGTACATTACAGATTAAAATATATAACTTTAGGAATATCAGTGTCACAGGAGTCTCCTCTCCATTTTCTAGACATTTCAACTAGAAATATCCCTGCTATGTTGTACTTCAGACCTGACCTTCTTCTATTTTATGATAAAAGGATGTTCTTGCCATTGAACCTCTCTATTCAGCATGAAGAACTACTGTTAAACCTTATTTCCACTGTAAAAGGTTTTTTTTCATGCCTTCCTGCCATGTCCTTTTGAGCCACTGTGATATACTCTGTAACCTCTCATGGCTCACCAACAATTAAACTGAAATAGCTCTTTCCCTAACTTTGTCTGATAAATTTGGCTGTATTTCTCCAAGGTAAAGAGACAGCTGGTTTTAGGTGAAGACTTTATAATGAAAAACCTAAGCTGGCAAAGCCATTTATATTCAGTTATTAAAAGATTATGAAGACCTCTATTCATGATGAAGAATAAGAATTAAATTAGACGGTGGCAATGTTGTGAGCTAGTAGGCAGAAGACCTCAAAGTGACAGGCATGGAAGAGAAGCAACCCGAAGAGAATACACTCCCTCACTTGTAAACACTTGCTGGGGATAGTAACCTAGTGCAGGCTGCTGTGTGCTGTCTGCAGATTTGGCCCTCTCATGTGGAGCATGATCCACGGCCACCAGCCTTCTACCTGTAGTGATGCTTTGTGGACAGCTCAAAAACCGCTACTTGCCTAAACAGGATTTGTGATAGGTTACGATTTCTGAATTCTTCCAAGGTACCTTGCAGCTGCACTCACACATCATTGTCATTTTTGTGTCATTTCAGTCATATGTTTTATGGCATGGTGTTATGTGCTGTTGCTTTGCCACAGATGAGGAGTTGAAAGTTGTAAGACAGGAGAAGGAAATGAACATCTGAAGATGCAGAATGAAAGGGTGTGAACTTAAGAAATGCTTGTAAGAGCTTTGTTACTGGAAAAGTAATGTTGTGGAATCATACTCTGAACGTGCATTTATACATGGTTGTGGGACGCTTCCTAGAACACTGCCAGACTCCTGCGATGGGAGTCTGCCTCTAACCAGCAGCATGAATGTGATTATGCTCTGCATGTAGGCCTGGGCTATGGGAAAACTTAAGGCAGTAATGTCTTTTCCAACTGTAGAAGATACGTGCTCTTCTGCGAAAAGCTACTATAGAGAGCCACTTTGCTGCAGACAGGAATCTTGTCAAATACCTAGATATGGCACAATGTATAATTAGCTTCCATAAAGTAAATTGTGATCAAACAAGAAAACCCGAGTTTGTTAAAAAGAAGGCTGAAGGAACATCACACAAGAAAAAAAGTTACACGTTTCTTTAAAGAAGAAGTTAAATTATTATCTTAGCTACCACTGGAGAATGTGGAAAGCATTATGATTTAGCTGGTTTGATGTTTCACTTTAAGAACTTTCCAACAGAATCCCTTCCTGCCCAACAAATTCAGCTGAGGCTTCCCTGGGCTTTTTGATTCATAGATACATAGATACAACAGCTTCTCTGATGTGTATATAACAACCTTGTCTGTAGGAAGCTTTGGCATTAGCCGGTAGAGTTCCTTCTGAGGCCCATGAGATATCCACTGAAGCTGAGAGCTAGGTTTTACTCCTGGTCTGTAATAGGACCAAAAAGTTTCTCATGTAATGCAGCTGAGAAGACATTATATCTTGAATCTTTGTTTGCCTTATAACTAGAACTTGTTGTTTGCAGCTTGCTGTGAATATGGTAGCATGGTGCAGGGATATAATTGCAAAGGAAAACATGATGAATGACCTTTTGTGCTATCTTCACTACTACTTAACTTGGATGGTTTTACATGTGTTACTACTTTCTCTCTAACAATTTAATCTGTATATTCACCCTTGAATTTGACACTAGTATATACAACATTTGTTGGTACTTTTTTTTTGCAGATGAGAAAACCTTTGTAACAGAACAACAACAACAACAAAAAATGTCTTAAAAAATATAACTTGGCTTTGATCCATTAAAAAAAAAAAGAGTTGCTGTCATTATTGACAAACCTAAGGGGACCATAAAATTTTCACTGATGCCCAGATGAAAACATTTGCTTTCTGCTCAAGCTGTTATTTTAAAGCTATCTAAAATTTAAATTTAAATAAGATGTGTCTGAAAAAAAACTTGTTGAGCTGATGTTTTATTTAGATATTCTTTATCTCCTACTGAATAGAGATTCTCCTTATAAATTATACTTATGGGAAATAGTTTGCTTTTGTCTCCAAGCTCTTTTGCATTTAGGACATAGAATAAAAATCAGTAGCAGTTCTCTTGCAAAATACCTGTTGCAAAAGGGCTATGTTTTATTTTCTACCAGTCCTATTAATCAGTATATTTAGTATCTAAAAGTATATTTCTAACTCTAAAAATAATGTTTTGGTTGGAAAAGATCTTTAAGATCATTGAGTCCAACTGAAAAATTAAGTCGTTGCTAATAATTTGATGAAATCATTAGCTTTTCCATTTAGCATTAGAAATCCAACATTGTGCTTCTGAGAAAGTTACCTCAATATAAATTGGATGAGAAAGAACCACAAATAGATATTCTCTGGAAACAAAGGTCAGAAAGTAGGGAATTTCTGTCTTGCTAAGCCAATTGCCAAAAAACTTAAAACAGACTAATGAAGTTCACTAGATTTAGAAAAAACAGCAAAGAAATTAGCTTGAATATTCTCAATACTATTTACTTGCCTTTTACCTGCAGAATATATTTGTTGTCCTTTTCTCCATTCTCTGTGTACAGCATCTCAGATTTTGCCTCTATGTCTGTGAACTTCTCAAGCTGCAATTTTCAGAAAGTGTGTTTTCAGAGCACCTTTGCTTCTCAGGGCAGTTTCTCCCAGTTGTGCTCTCCTGCCATTCTTTTGCTAATCTGGAAGACTCTGTACACATGTTCCAATCCAGTATTTTTTTTTTTTTTCTCAGTCTTGGAAATTTGTTTCATGCTTTTAGCATGATAAGCTTAAATAGGAGGACAGACAGATAAGGTGGGATATTATTTTGTTGCTAAGACAGCATCAATCAAAGGTGCAGTCTAGACCATAGAAGATGCTACTATTTTTCTTCGTTCTCCATTTTTCTCTCAAAATTTGTAGGGCTCTGCACTAGAATCCCAACATCAATATGTGTTCAGTGAGTGTCATGGCAAGGCTGATGAGTAATGTTTGATTAGATGCCCATTGTGAAATTATTAGTAGGGAATTTAGCCTTTTCATGTTTCAGCACAGAAACTGAGTCTGTCTGCTGTCACCAGAGAGCAGCTAGGTAGAAGAAATAAAGATTTTAATACTGGCTACAGAGAGATTGTATCTATAGGTCCTGGATGTTCTAGACATTTAGCTCTGGTTTAATACATTATCTTACATACAAGTAATTCCTGTAAGAGGCAACAGGATTAAGTTAGAGCATATTCCTGAGAGTAAACCCATGCTTTTAAGTGATTTTCCAAATAAAACTCTTCTGTGAATGAGTGCCTTAGAACGTATGTCAGTAAATACTGTGTTTTTCCCTGCTGATGTCTCACTGTGGAGGGAATGATCAGAACAGAAGGGTTTTTCTCCAACCTGAAGGCACACTCAGTTATTCTTGCCTCCTTACCTTGGAGATGGATGCAGTTAGGAGTCACAGTGATGCCCTACTTTATGAACTGGGACCTTCTCCCAGTTTCAAGAGACAGTTTATTATTATGAAGGCTAGTAAATAATGTACATTATTTTTCAACATGCTTAAAACCTGAAATGAATAGTGATCATATAGCTCCACTGGAAAATAGCTCAGTTATTGTAGATGATTATTTTAGGTGTTGACCCATCTCCAGGGATATTTTTAAGTTGTAGAGATATTTTCCACAGGCCATCTTTGTAAGTACTAGGTCTATTAAGTTGTGAAGATGTTTTATAGAATACACGTTGTATGTGTGTTTCTCAGATAGAGAAATGAAGCCTTTCTTGTTCTTGAGTTGCCTGGTAATCTTATTACATTTTATTAAGAGGTTGTGAGGAAAAGTCTTGTTTGATATTACCACTTAATGGATTAATAAAGCTTGAGTCAACATTGCTAAATCCAGCCTTTTATTTAAAAAAACTTTTATATCTAATGCGATTTTCCAGAGGAAACTGAATACAAATATACAACATCTATGTTCTGCACGGTTTGTTTTCGTTATGGTCTTTGATGGCTATCAGGGTTTTCTTTTGGTGATTACTAAAGCCAAAGATTTAAATAAATCTTTTCAAATAAACAAGTATCTATTGTTATGTTCAAGTGCTTGTCTGGTCAAACCTTTCTCCTGAATAAACTTTACTTAAATTTCTGTCACTTAATTATGTGGAATTTTATTCTGTTTGAATATTTGAATCTGATATTTCCTCCTGGTCTGTCAAGTTTCAACAAGTACTGAAATTACAGTACCAAGCACTTATAACTGTAACTTATAAATCAATTTAATGTGTGCAGAGACCAGATAAATCTACATCAGGTTTCTCATCAGCATTTCTGATGCTAGATACTGAGGCAGAACAACAAAATTAACATTGGATCTCAGCAGGGGAGGCTTCGAAGAAAAATTGTAGACAGCTCTTGGGTCTTGTTTTTCAACATGCATCTTCTTTGTGTATAAGATGAATCTGTTTTGCCAAACAGATATTTGCTAAGAATACATGTTACAAAAACTTCTCTTGTGAGTATTTTGAGAAGTTATGCTTTGGTAGAGTTAAACTACACTCTGTAAGTGAAAGAAACAGCCCCAGTGACAGTGCAAAATTTAGTCAGCATAAATGAGCCTGAATAAAGGTTTTTAAAAGGCACCTGTTAAATTAAGGTCCACTATTTTCCCTATCCCTAAACAATGGAGGTCTGCTGGCAAAAATTGGCAGTATAAACATTGTGTAATATTAGTTCATGCTGCACCATTTCGCTTCTCAGAAGTTAGCTATTTTGTAATATCTAACATTTTCATTCAGTTAGTCTGACCACATTTACTAGCCAGGAGGTAGAGGTCTACCACCAATTTCCCAGATATATATGTACTAGTTGCTTTATAACAATGCTGATGGTGAGCACTGAGCTTAGCAATCTGTCTCTGTCAATTTATTTTGTTCTAATGTTATCCAAGGATTTGGTTAAAATGCAAAGAACTGACTAATATTTTTCTAATTATTCCTAATATTTCTTACACTTCTGTAACTTTTAAGCTTTTATATAGATGCTTTTTTTAAAGCCTATGGATATAAATTAATACTGATTTGACAAATGATACTATCATGCAAGGGTCCAGATACTGCAAGTCTTTTCAGAAATTATCCTACTTACAAGATAGGGTTTACAGGGCAGTAAACAGGGTTGTCTGATGTTGTGTCAGAACATCTGGGTTTAGCACCAACATAATACTGTCATATGGAAGCATTATCTTTCTTTAAGCTGGCATTTGGCTTTATTTTACAGAATTCTTATTACAGAATTTATAGAAGATAATAAATGCAAAATGTCTTTAATCTACAACTTAGTATAAAAACTTCTGTATGGTTTATTTTAATGTATAAATTTATTTTCTTGTTTGTTCTCATGTGCTTTTAAAACAACAAAGGTATGAACCTCTGCATTCAAACATTAATTAGATGATGAAAAAAAAAATAATGATGGTCATTCAAACCTGTAAATTGTCCACTGAATTCTTCCACTTGTGATTAAAGGGTCTTGGGAGTGGCTGTTTTCAGGAGTCATGCAAAATAGTCACAGCATAGGCAGAAGGAGTTTGCTCAGTTCCCTAGAGATGCTGTTGATAAGTGGGAACACATACTGCGACCTACAGTGCATTGCCTGGGTCCAAACACAAAGCCAGACTACAAGAAACGAGTGAACAAAAAAACCCCTACTTCACTGTTTTGGGTTTTTTTTTCCATTGAATTAACAAATCCTAATGCAACTTTACTGTCAGATTCCTTTTTCTGAATTGTCAGAACTGAATGACACTTTTCTACTTTCTCTCTGATGTCCAACATACAAAAATACAAAAAGAAGAGATGTACTAATGAAGGTTTATTACCCTTTATATAGTGTCATAGTGATTAGGGCACTCTCTGGAGGTTGGAAAAGATGCTCGAACCCTCTTCAGGTTTCTCTAGCTCAGAGCAAGGAATGGTATAAGAATTTTTGTTGTTTTCAGTGAGCAACATAATATTTGGACAATCCATATTTCAGAGGTCATCTATAGTGGTCTTGCAGTATTGCCTGTAGACAGAGGAAACTAGACATTTAGAAAGATCTGAGGCTGAAAATCAGAATGTAGTATAACTGGTCAGTGAAGGTGATAAAACCTCACTTTCATTTACAGTAGGGAGAGGTGGGCCACCTTCTTGATTTGGTTTATGGGCATCTGGTTTTAATCTTCAAACTTCTTGTCTTTTTATTTTTAAAAATAAGTTTAAAATGCTTCCTTTGCTGTGTGTAGCGGGAAGGTTCTGGATTGCTTTTGTTAGGATTTTACACCATTTTTTGCTTGTCTGGGGGAAAAAAGGGTTGCTCTGTTTATTTGTTTGTTTCAGGCTGACCTAAGATGTTATGGTTTTCAGTCCAAACACTGGAAAAAAAGTCCTCTCCAAACCTACCCACAGCCCCAGCCCTCTTTGTGTAACTTAACACCAGAACAGAACTAAGAGCCAGTCTGACTGGTTCATAAACCCAAGGACAATCTGGGGTTTTTTTTACTATCTTCACATCAAACAAAATCAGTAACAAAATAAAGGCATTTTTTTTCCATTTTAATTCCAAATGAAGACAAAAGAAAGGAAAATGAAACGTGCGTGTGCTGAAGAGCAAAAACTGATAGAAGAGTTTGCATAAAGTGGAAAAAAGACATTGTAACAAAATGATATGTTAAAAAATATAGTTCCTTTAAACTTCTTGCTGACTTGAATTTCAGCTTCAGTGAGGCTCAAGATCTTGCTAAAGAAAAGTCTTTTCCTTGTTGTGTTTGACAGGAGAAAACAAGGAATTATTAGGGAAATATCTTGGCATTTTTAATGTAAGAAAGGAAGCAAATCATGGTCATATGTATCTTTTGTCCAGCTCGGAATTATCTCTATCACGTTGGAAGTTTTTATTCGGAAGTCTTTGTTGACTCTCATGATTAGGGCAAGAAATCCTACAGCTGACAGGAAAGTGACCTATAAATAATGATCTGTGATGGACTTGTCATATAGTCACTAAATGAAATATTCTAGTACCTGTTTCCTTTGTCTTGTTTCTCAGTTTCCATCTTCTTTTGACATAATCTGCTAGCTAGCTGCTGGGAATGAGTTTTCTTTGTCTTGTAAATGTATTCTGTTTTCACCAGAAAAGTACCACTGAACATCTTACTGGAATTATTTTTGTGAGCAAGAGCTCCACTTGAATACAGTTGGATATAGTTAATATTGGATTTACAAGTCAAAGTTTTGGGTTTTTTTTTAATAAGGATTTATTAATACATGTATACAAATATATTAAAAGACAAGACTGGAAGGGGTTGCTTATAATGCAGTATGAACTCTGGAGTTTTGCAAAAAATAAAAGTCAGAAATTTGTAAGAATATAAATTTACAACATGTCAAGTACACTGAAGTAGTTACCTACACACATTCTTTAACTACCACACTGTATAAAGAAAATCAGCCAGCTCATGGTAACAGCCCACCTTCACTCTCTTAGCCAATAATAAAATGGTTCTTCAGTAAGGAGTAAATTATTTAATTTACTAATGGTAAAAAAGTGCATATGTGGTGATCACTTCATGCAGCAGATCCTCTCTGAGTTTGATTCTTAGGTTTTTGGGTGGCAACTTTTGTGGTCATGTCTTTAATGAGATGAATCCAATGCTTCTCTTGATACCTCTAATTGATAATTCCTAAAAGTATCTGTGCCAGGTCTGTTCACAAAAAGGAGACATTCCTGTTAATGAGGTGGAGAAATATGTTAGGAGAGAGAAATCCTTGCACCACTATAGTCAATGTGAATTTTAACACTGAATTCACTGAATCCAGGATTTTACCTTGCAAGTTCAAATCTCCCTTGTTTACTATTGAATAATGAGGCAAACAGAAACACCCATGCCAAATGTGCTTGGTTAATGTGCTTTCAGCAAGCCTACCAAAAGTGAATTCCCTTTGCAACACAGTTCAGAAAGCATTACACACATAGCATTAGCAACTGGCACTGCTTAAAAGGCTACAACAGAACACTGTGTGAAAGAAGAACCATAAAAACAGGGGTTTGTGCCATCTCTGTTTCTGTAAAACTTGCAGAAAATGTATGTTGGCAAATAAATGAGGGTAGGCTTAATGACAAGTAATAACTCAGTTATTTTGACCTTTGTTTTGGTTTATAAGTTTACATCACCTACAAGAAAAGATTGTATGACTGCAAGACACCCATTGTTGTATCTGCCAGTCTCACCTTCCCTCCTTTATGAAGCAAAGGTGATTTACTACAGGAAAAGGAATTATAAATTTGTTTAAGTGGCTTAATGGACCAGGTACTTCCTCTTGAGATTATGCTTGGTTGATGAAATAAATAACAATATTTTTTGTTCCTAGTTGAATCTCAGGGATAAATTTTATCTCATGTATAATTCAGCTAACTATATTTGAGTAACTTAATACATACACTTGTCACCTGAACCCCAGTTTTTTAGTCTACGTATTTTTTTGTTGACTTGCAGTAGAAAATATGTTGTGATCTGTGCTATGGCTGTCACTTGTAATGTTTACAAAACAATTGGAGTGACTAACACGGGTCTTTGAAGACTACTCATATATGCAAACTATGTTTATGATTCTGCTTGTATTAGCAAGATTGCACATCTGCTCATAAAAATGTCACTGCTTGGCTGAGCTGGAAATTAAGTTTTTCAACTGCAGTGCTGCAGTTCTTCGGCTCATCTGTCTGGTCACACACTAACCATGAAAAAGAAGAATCATAGTTCATAACTGGAGATGGAGCTATTCCACTCTTCTTTCCCTTTTGTTTAGCAAAGCTTCAACAAATGAGGAGATACAGCAATAGACTGTGAAAAGCATGGTTGTATCAACACTATTATTTAAATCCCTACAAATATCAGTGTTGAATCAACTTCATTTCTTTCTTTTCTAATCAGCTGTACAAAACACTCCTGTAAAGTTATAGTACAACAGCTGAAAGAAAACGGATAGAAACACAAGATAGCTGATATAAACAGAGTAGCCATAATGTGTACAACAAAGAGATCAGTGTTTTCATAGTGTACTCCAAGTGTTTGGTTTAGTAACTACAGCTGGGTTGGATGGAGCCAGCTACATTTCAATCAAACTCTTCATAGTGGAATATTTACCCTTTGTGTCCTGTTTACATATATACTTTCACTAGAAAGAGTGTAAATTCCTCACTATTACCTTGATAGTCTGAATGACGTGTATCATATTCAAAATACTATTAATATTGAAATAAGTTATGATCATTCCGTGACAGCAGAGGAATGAAAGTATCTGAATATTCCAAATGCACCAAATGTATCCTTTTAGACTCTTCAGGTATCATCTGCACAACTAAAGGATTCCACTACATTCAGTACATGATTTCTAACTCTTCATCCTTGTATAAAACAAACTTCACAATATGACGACCAGTTTGCTATAGTAAAAGTATCCTAAATGTATCACTTCTTTTCCAAACAGTTAGTGTTTGATTGTTGCAAAGGATACAGAAAATGTGATATTAAGAGTACACAACCTATAAGGAAATAAGTCAGTATATGCACCCTTGAATCAGTGAAACCCCTTTACCTTAATAATAATTGAAGGAAATAAAGCTTTTGAATTCATTACCATTTTCTTAGTTGAGAGGACCTAGGTTTGTTCAAGCTTAGGCTCTCTAGCTTCCAGGGTAGTAGCAATAAATTAGGTTTAATTTTAGGATACTTCTATAAGCACAGGACCCAAAACTTATATATGGGTCCTTGGCCTATTATCCATCTATTAGTAAAGAACATTATCTTTTCTTTTCCAAGTGATGACTGGCAATTTCCTCATTTGCCCACCTTCTTTTGTAACCTTTCATAAAGGGATTGGAAAAATTCCCCTCTGTATGCTTAGCTAAGAAATCTGAGATTCTGAACCACTTCTTAGTCTCCTTTACATGCATCATTTAAAACCACATCTAGTAAGGTGTTAGGGGTCAGTAACACACCAGAAATACGTATATTTTTAATGATGCAGGAAGTAGAGTGAATTTCTCGATCTTAGCATTTCAGAGATTGTTACTCAGCAAAAAATATTTGCAAAAAAATTTTCTTCTCCAGATGTGGGTTTCAAGGTGGTGTTGGTACAAAAGATTTGATATACTTTGCCTGTTTAGCAGAACATTTTTAACAGATAATTTTCTGATTAACTTACAGCATTTTCCAAAGCTTTTGCATAATTCTTAGTTCTAATATATTTGACTGAATAGTAGCTTATGGAGTAATGTCAAATAAATGCATATTTCAAACAAGAGCAGGGGGAAATGTAATTTTTCCACCCACTAACAGGCTGACCATATATTCAGAAGTGGTATTTGTCAGGAGCTTGATTCAGTAAGTTATGAACAGCTGCTGCCCACTGTTTTACTACACTTCCTACACAGGGCCACAGTGAGGACCTGTGAAGACTACAATTGCAAAGGAGACCCAAATTCCAGGGTTGTAGGAGTCCAATATTTGAGATCAGCAGGAGAACCGTGAATCTCGCAATGACCAAGGAAGAAACAGAACTCTAATCAAGACTGAATTAATGCTGATTTGATTATTTGAAATCCAACTTTAAAAATAAAAAACAATAACAGTGTCTATATGGTCTGATATTGCCACCCAGCCTGAATTACTGTTGACAGTTTGTAACTCTATTGCACCAGCATGCCTGATTGCTGTCAATGTGCCAGAGATTTGATACTTCTGAAATTCAAACTGGGAAGGAGAGTAGATCATATCTGAAAATAAACAATCAAATGAAAATTTCTGTGGCAGAAGCTTGTTTGCCACATCTTCAGATGGGCAGCTGAGAGAGTCTAGAGGTTGCTGAGTATGAATTCCATAAGAAAATAATTATATAGTGGTATTAATACTTGGCAATTTCTGTCTCTAAATCTGTACAATGAAACGGAACATTTTTCCTATACCTTAAGGGTTTAGAAACCAACATATACAGCATTAAAAGAGATTTTGCAAAAGGGCATGAAGAAACAGTTTGGATAGCTATTCCCTACTGTGGCAGAAACCCAAGCCCACATAGGACTTGATTTATAAAAAAACTAAAAGACAACAACTGGAAAATCTTCCAATGATTCTTGAATGGATTTGAAAGAGACCTACAAGTCAGTTGCAGATCTCAGGGAGAGAGCCTTTCCTATAACCTCTAGCTAATGGACAAAGCAAACCAGTGCAACACTAACTGCTTCAGATAAGTATAACTTAAATTAATGGAATGATGATCCATATAATTTTCTCCTTTGATATGCTACAAACTGTTTTAATGTAGAAAGAAATATGAGCTGATTTTATGATATTGAAAAAAAAATCCCACCTTATATACATGACCTTTTAACCTTAATTAAAAAGGACACTGTAAGGATGCTGCTGGAGGAAAGCTCCTGCCACAGATATGAGCACCATAAGTTACAGAGTGTGTGTTCCTCTCTTTGTAACGGGATATTGCTTACCTGCAAGACCAGTCCCTCTGCAACATTGCTCAGTTGCTTTTGAAATGGCTTAATCTTGAGAACTGTTGCCTGATGTGTGAGCAGTGTTGATCTGTGCGTTCAGCTTTCCATCATGGTGTTGCTCTCATACATGCTGTTGTACTTTCCTTTCAATGTTTTATGCCCTTTGTGGTGTTCAGTTTTTATCTTCTGAAGGTACTTGAAATACACAATTCTTATGGGTCTGGTGGATGACACCAAACTGCAATCCTTTGTTTAACAGGACTTCGTGAGTAAGGGTGAGATGCTGCTTCCTTTATTCTGTTCTACTGCTCCATATTTCACAACAGACTCATACTCAGGCCAGAAAAATCTACAGAAGGGCTATTCTTCCTCTCTACCTTCTGCAGAAGTGGAAAAATATCAATTAGAAAGTGTACTGATGCTTTCTGAATAGGACTTCTGAGTGCAAAGTGCAGTCCAAAAGACACTGGGAGAAAAGAAGACATAAAGAGCATCACAGAGAATAAGGCAACAGTACAGTAGTATGTGCCCATAGGCTGATTGCATTGAAACAAAGATCTCATTAAAATGACGCAGATCTGTATAACTAGTTATACTCTTTGTAGTTCTCAGTTTTAACACCTGAGCCAATGAAACTGTCATTTTGACTAGCATCAGTTCAGTTTCTAGTCTAGTGCAAGGCCATCTCCAATCTTCAGGCACTGTCAGAAATACTTTCCCGTGAAACAAACTTCCATGAAATTACTTCTGTGTAACAGATTTAGGAATATCAGTATTGCATTGTTGATCTTTTAGATTTTGGAATTACAATAAAACAATTGCAAATTAGGTGGGGTTTCCCTTTTGCTTTAGAGATCTTGAGCACACCTACTTCCATTCTAACAGCAGCTACTTGACATTCAAACCTCATCAGGGGCAGCTAAAAAGAACAACAGCATATCCACCCGAAAACATTTTGGAAAAGCAATGGGCAAACTCTAACATCTTGAGCTCTGTTGGTCAAAAATATCCCCTAAATCTACAAAATCTAGATCTAGCCATGCTTTTGCCACTTCTTTCAAGGTGCCAGGACCCAACCCACCAGTAGTGGGTACTTTATATATCTGTGGTAGTGCATGGTTCAATTCACATGCTAGTTTATTTATGGTGGAAATGTAATAGAATTCAAACTGATGGGGCATACAGTCACTTTAAAACTGACTGAACTACATTGAAATCAGGGAGACATCTGAGGTGGAACATACTATTGTGATAGGGTAGAAGAGAAAGCCCATATGGAAATTAAAAAAGAAAACAAACACTTAAAAAAAATGGGTTTTTTTCACTTATCTTCAAATTCTTGATAATGGTATGGTTTGCTTTATCTTCCTTCATGCCTCATAAGAATGACATCTGTTCTTACTGGTAGCCTGCAAAATGCACATCTGCTGTCAAAATTTCATTTCAGATACCTTCTGTCTTCATCCTGGCTTGCTTCTTTATATACTTAAGGTGACATATTTGTTTTTGAATATGTAAGCTCTTTGAAGCAGAAGCTTATATAAGATCACACACTCTTGGTGTGACCTGCCTCTGGACTCAGGCCCTCCTATGGCCTTTCTTTGTAGCTATACCTATTTTTGTATGTTTTTGTATATTTAATGTTTATAAACAAGTTGCAGAAGCTGATTTGTAAGAAAACATAAGTGAAATTAATTCAGGTTCATTTTACATACTTAAATGAGCTGACTTTGGACCTACATGGAGCTTAAAGCCCATGCCCTATTGAAATCTAACTATTATTCCTTTATAACAGGTGGTTCACTGAAAAATGTTCCTCTGTTACATTTTAGCTTTGGGCTGTCTATTTCCAAAGAGATGCATAAACTTTGTAAAACAGATGGCTACATTGACAGCTTGCCAGAAACCTAGGGACCACACTTAGTCTGCATAAAAACATGAACAAAATCACTATTTATTTCTATCCATAACACCTCTAATAACTAAACTGAACTCAACCGCTGCTGTTTTAACCCAGCATTGATGAGTTTTATTGTAAAAAACTTTGGAGGTAAATGGTGATGATGCTAGTTTATGATTGTTTAAGACCTTTCCAGGTACCACCTTAGATAACCCTTTCTTTGTTCAAAAAACCCCTTTATTTGTTAAAAAAATGAGGGACCTTAGTAGAAACTATTAATCGAGTATGCTGGCAATCTGTGCTTCAGTCCTCTGAAGTGAGGAAATGTGATTTCCTGACTTGTGGTGTGCCAATGCAAAATGCATTACCTGCTACTAACGGATCCCCTGGTCCATCCCATGCCAGGAGGCTCATTTAACAGTCTTGTTAACATGGTTTTCAGTGCAAGATACACTTCTTTTCTAGCTCATTAGTGACATCTGCGTACTGAATATACTTGACACAAGGGAAAAATAAGCTGCAGGCACTGGTGTACATACCAAGTATGACAAAGACCAATAGCCTTTTCTTTACTCAGTGAGTCAAGCAAGAAATGGATGTGATAACCATTGCTTACTATAGGTTTCTGCTGACATTCAGATGTGGAAAGTTTTTTTTTTTTAATTTTGTCTTCCATCTTTGAACTATCCAGCTAACCTTAAATATTAGCAGCAAGAAATGCCACCTAAATCTCAGAGGCGTACACATCAGAACATTGCATATTGTAGCTGCTGTTCTTAATGGTTTTTTGAGCAGCTGTTGAAACTGAAGGAATGAAATATATATTTAACAAATGTAGAAATACAGACCAAAAAGTTTTGTCCTAGAGGGAGGCTGAGTACACTTTGTATCACAGAGTGTTTACTCCTTCTGCTTTCTCCTCTTGTTCAAACAGCAAGACTTCAAGGCAGAGAGCCAGGAAGGATTCAGCCTTCCTCTGAGGCTGATTCCACAAGCCTGCCATCCTTTCACAGGCACTAGGCTATGCAATTTGCAGAAGAGAGCTTGATTGACACTTCAGTGTGATGAAACATTAACTCAATATTTGGATCCTATATTTTTTGGTAGCATGAAAAGACGAAAATTCCTTATTAGTGCCTTCCAAGCTGCATGAAGCCTTATATGCAGCCTGACCTAGAGCTGACCCAGCACAGGTACAGTAGAGGTTTCTGGTTAGCTTGTTAGGCAGCAAAGGAATCTCTCTTGCAGGCTGAAGCTTGGGGCTCCTGTGCAAAGTACTGTCAGAGGAGGGGTCTTTATTGAGCTCTTTCTTTAGCTTTGAAATCCATGTGTGGGAACTGTATTTTAATGACTGATGGGATTTGCAAGGCATCCCATTGCTACCATCCTGGACATGTACACAATCCTGGCCTGCTAAAGTACTCTTGGCTGCAAGGATGGAGTTGATAATAATCGCCTGGTTTTGCACTGTACCACACAGCTTAGAAAGTGTGTTTTTTCCTCAGTCTCAATATTAGGATCAGTTCTCTACAAGCTGAGACAGAATATCTCTGGGCAGTCTCCATAGGTGTCTGAGCCTGCACCGGAGAAACATTATTACTGTGTTGACGAGAAGTGATTGGGCTGGGAGTTATCTACCAGATTTTGCAATAACTATAGTTCCTGCCACAAGTGCTGTGACCCCTTAACTCCCATTACCCTTTAAGCTCTATAAGTTTTATTGTTAAGGGATTTCCAGCCCATCCCTATTCATTACCTTGGAAACATAAACAGAAGCATGACTGAAAATGCCTAATAATGAATTTAGCCTAAGCACCCTACTGGGAGGTAGAGGAGCATTATTATCCCTGTTTTACAATTGAAGAATAAGTTCCAGAGTTCAAGGCTATCCACCAGATCTCCTTCAGCCAAGTCTGTCCTGCCTATATGACTAGGCTATTAACTTGAATTCCTCTGCTGACCACTAATATAACAGAATCAACTGTCAAGATAGGTGGTCTCTCATGTAATCACATTCAAAACCTTTGAGGCTCACTCTGTATTAAAACTAGCAGTTGAAATCCTACCCACAAACTTGCCAGCAGTCGCTCCAGGTTTCTGCAGCATCAGTTTGTCTCTCTGTGTGATACACTATTTAATTAGAAAGTAGAATGCAGCTGCTGGAGCTTAAGATTCTGTATTATCTCTACATGCAGTCCCATTGAAAATCCCAAACCTGACTGTGACAACTGCACTGAGAGCCATGTCCTTCTCACTCTTTCACAATAGAGATGAAAAAGTCATGCATATCCATGTTTTCCATGTAGCTAAGGCTAACTGGAGAGCCAGTGAGATGCAGCAGGCTTATTCTAAGCATTGAGAAATGAGGACACTGATTTAAAAATAATGAACAGATACTACAGGTTTGGTTCTTTGAATTTGTCTTCATGTTTTTTTGTGAGGAGTGTTTATGTTTTAAATTATTTCTTCAAAAACAAAAGAACTTCAGGTTTGAGGAGTTTCTTCAGTGAGGGAGAAAGAATTTGTACAATCTTTTGAATCCTACTGCACGGACTCCAATAAAACATCACAATTTTGGTCAAGTTGCAAGGTATGGAAAAACCTCTCTTGCAAGCACAGATACTGCCAATAGCATAAGAAAATATCTCATGTGAGAGAATGGAGAAATTAAGAGTCCCATTGTAGATGAAACTCTTTGGCAAAGTATAGGACAAGTGAGGCAAGTACAAATTATGCTTGACTTCATAAGCAATGAATGCTAGGCAGAAGGAAAATGTATAAGGTAATGTTATTTTGTACATTTTTTTTTACTTAATGCTTTTCTGTTAACTCATACAGATAAAATGAGCTAAACAGAATATAAAAGAGATATTTTGAAAGGATTGAAAAGGAAAATTTTCTTTGGAGCCTGCACTTAATATGAAGAAAAGTACAACTAGCAAAGGGTTTCACAACATAAAGCCGAAATAAGCTTGCTCTGACTGCATGGGACTAGAATGTGTTCAGCAGGGCAACCAACAAAAGTTATGCAAGTCAGACACCTGGAAAAAGAAAAGCATTAAATGCATTTTGTAAACTGGATAATGTTTATCATGAACAAAAGGGATAATAGTAACACTAACTTAGATGAATGTTTTGTAGCTGCAAGTAGATGCAGTTTCAGTGAAAGATGAGTTGACTACAAAACAAAAGCATGTAGTACAGCCTTTCCTTTAAAATAGAGCCATTAGCATGACAGATAAATGCTGGTAGCAACTTGAAAAGACACAGGTAAATTAAAATTCAGGATACAAGGAGTAAAATTCCCACTAGAAGAGTATGTGAACAACTTTTGACTAGGTATTAGCTTAGAAGACACACATAAAGCTCCTAAAGATAAGAACCTCCAGGGTTGGGTTAGAATTCCATAAAGCCTTTGACCTTACAGAAGGGGTTTATGTGTTAGAGCAGCAGACAAACGCAGTGCATGAAAAGCCTTTGACAGTGTCTTCTTGGGAAGAGAGCAATAATGAAGAAAAGAAGAGAAGAGTTCAAGCTTCCTATACATTGTTATGGTGGAAAAAAAAAAATATTATAAAAACTTTATAAAAAAAGAAACACGTGAAGAAAAGAATCATGTATGTATAAGAGAAGGAAGGGAATTGAGGATAAGGCAAACGCCACATATTTGTGTACACTTGATAAATCATCAGAGTTCTGGTGGGTGCTACTTGAAAAAATGGGATCCATGCTTATTCATGCATCCCTTCTTAAATATTTTAGTTTCTCATCCCATAATGAGCAACAAGTTGTTTCAAAGGGTTTCACAAGAAAAAAATAAACCACTGGGAAACCAGTTTCTCAGAGACAGAGATAACCAAGTAAAGTGGTATAAAGAAGGACTATCTTGGAAAGCAGTTGAGCTGCTGCATAAACAGCAAATCCCGAGTGCACTGATAAGAAAAGTTAAAACTGCAAGTTGTATAGTTATAGCTGGCAAAAAAGACATGGATTCTGTGGCTAGGTGCTTTCCTTACCTGCTCAAATGAGTACACTGAGTATGCTATTTGGAACAGATATCCAGAGTACATGAGAAACAATTCTTACTAAAGAGTTTGAGAAATGAGAGTTAATTACACTGCAGCCAGGAAGGATGTGGAATATGGCATAATTAACCTTACCCTATTACACTTGTGCTGGCAGCTAGGTCAAGGAAAAATGTTTAAAGTGAGAGGCACTGGATAGCTTTAGGAAACCAGAAGCTTGTCTCAAACTACCACTTGCCTGAACTGGGGAGAGGAGTTGAGGTGGGGAGTTTTTATACAAGGGATAGTCTATTGCAGCTGTGGGCTTGCCTGTGAAGAAAAGCATTGGTTAGGCCAAATATTTATTTGAACTTTACTCCTTTAAAAATGTTTCTTGAAGACCTGGCTTGGGGGGCTTGAACTCCTTGTTAGCAGCCAGAGCATAGCTGGAGTGGTTGGGTGCTGAAGATTGAATCTAGAACAGTTAAACAATTATTTTGCTGTTCAATACTGTATTTTACCAAGTTCCTATACATTACAAGTAGGGCTGTATTTTTTTCCTCCAGCTTTCTGGTGATGTAGCAGAAATGTGGCATAATTCTAGAAGCAGCAGGGCCAGATTTATAATCCTGATCCATGAGCAAACTATCCTCTGGGGAAAAGGGCTCCTCCTAGAAAAGCATATCCTGCCTGAGGCATCTGCTTCTGCTATTTCAGCATTTGAGGGTCACAGTTGTTTCTAGTGTTCTAATCCTAAAAGAAACCCAACAGAAATAACATGCTGAGCTAGAGATAGGTTGCTAGTTAGAAAAGTGAAGGAACTGTTGTCCTTTCCTAGTCCTTTACAGAGCTGTTTACCCTATATATGAATACTATATTAATAGCATGAAGTGTAAGATGAGGAAGCTGATGGCACTGACTGGGAGATAGAAATGCTGTTCTTGCTCCTCCGTGGTGATATTTACACCAGTCCAGTGACTAAATGTTTATTAAAATAACAGAAACTCAGCCCTGACAGCTCTGTACCATCATCACTTTATGCTGAATTCCGAGTAATAGTTTGTATCATTGCTTTCACACAACTACCATGCTGCCAGGCACTCTGATGAAAGCTTTTCTCAGTCCCTCCTGCATGAGCTCTTTAAATCTGCTTTAAAGCTATAAATGCTTGGTTATACACACATCCACCTTCTTAAGTGCTTCACTAGATGGCTAGTTACTTGGACAAACGAGAGTGCTATTTTCTGAAAAGACTGAGAACACCTGCAACAACCGCAGTCACTAGCACAGGTCGAAGCAAGATTCCCACCCACCCCAGTGGTGAATACTGAATCCTGATTTTCACCCACATTCAGAGCATTTACTTTAGCTTCTCTTACCCCATAGCTAGAGGGTTAGCCTTTCTTCCTTTCTCTTCCAGAAATTTAGTTTCTATAAAAACAAAGCTCTTTTAGTTGAAAATTTTCAATAGATTATATCTGAACTGATTCATCATCTGGGATGAACAAAACTACATAATGGTAAATGAACCATTTTTCAGTCTTACCTGCCTAGATATATGCGTGAACATCTTACGTTTCCATCCATAAAGGTGATAAAACCTCCACAATAATGCTGCTCATGAGGTGAGGGCCCTTACTCATACTGGGTTTTAATCATAACATGGCTTTCAAAGCTCTGTTTCCTTGAAACTGATCTCTAGCAAATAAGTTCCTTCAAGCATTTTCAATCTAAAAGGACAAACAAAAAACAAATGTTGAAAATGCTAGTCTTTACTCCATTTGAACTTCACGGTTTTGTAGAAGTGTTCAGTTATAAGTCTCCTGATAACAGAGAGCATAGTGTACTGTGAAAGCTGAATAGCAGAAATGACGATGCATACTGGCAGATGATACAAAGTGAAAGGAATGGAAAGCTCATGGGAGGAAATGATGACAGATGGATTCAAGAGCAGAGCTGAGAATTTGGCACTTGAGGCAAAGCCTAAATGAATTGTGAAAGTCTCCTACAGTAGAGGATGCAGATGTCTCATGTTATCCACCTAATCTTCCATCTCCAGGAGCAAAAGATCTTTAATGAATGGTGCCAAACTTGTTCTCCTTGTCTTGCATGTGTTGAACAACACTCATAATATGGAATCTGTCCAGTATTTCTCTTTCTAAATATCATAAGTCAGTCTTCCTCAGACTTCCTGTGGTCTTCCTCTGGAGGGAAGCTGTCCATTCGCCAACCTCATCTTCGCTGGGGAAGCTACACACAAGTTAGGTCCACCAGTATCCCTTATTGTTCTCACACTGTAATTAAAAAAAAATGAAACCACTTATAATGCATATTCTGTTCTTCCTAATTGCTTCAAGATCTATTTCTACAACATCAATATCAGCTATGTTATGAACTTTGGATAAATCACTAACAGGATTACAGTTGGGCCACACAAAATATTCAGTTAATTTTTTTTGATAGAGTGTTTAAAGGGGTGTAATTCAAGATAAGGTTTTTAATGGAGCTGAGGGTACTCTTCACAATATTGGTTCAACTATCATATCCTTATAGCTCTGAGTATTCCTGCTGTTGTCAAGATAGAACATTTGCAATAATACATATAGTATTCTGATAGCTAGTTGGTTATTAATCAGAGATAAAGGACTGTCTTAAGCCGTACAAGATAAATACTTTGTGTATTTCTTGTTATTGTTAGTAAATATTAGTCTGTATTCTGTCTAAACTCTTGGTCAGTGCTTGGCTCAATGCTGATCTCAAAATGGAGGGAGAAGGATGTCAAATGCAAATACAGTTGGCTGCAGAAAGTACTTCTCCATGAGCTTTGAACACCTTTGAACAGGTCTTTCTTTTATAAAAATTTAAATAGAAAAGAAAAATGTTTATTGATTGGATTTCTGTTTATGTAATTCAGTGATGACATAGCATATATTATTAATATAGCTTTTAATTTTATGCTTCTAATTTATTGGTGCCCAGTGTCCTCTCTCTTGACTATCCACACACACAGTCTAGATATATTAACGGTACAAAAATAAAAATGCTATTTATCACAGCTAGTGATCTCCATTTGGCCAGCATACTAAAGCTTCTTACCTGGATAGGTAGGTAACAAATTTATTTGAGTAAATAGCATATTTATTTATCATCTTTGATACTTGGAAAACCCACATAACATGTATAGTATAATTTTTCATTAAGACCCGAGGGTCAGGAAAGGCAATGGCAAATCTGAACACTCATGACAGAACATTTAAATGACTAGCAGAAGGTAAAACTTTCAATACTTTTTACAAGTCTGCTTGTTTTTAGAGGAGGGTTGGACAGAAAACAAGAATTCTATTTGCAAAATTATTTGAGATATAAAATATGCAACAATTTTGCAATGGAACATTCACATGACATTTTAGAATTTCTTATAAGTATTAATTCATTCTGGCATAACTAATTACTTGTTGGGTAGAAAACTTTTCTTGGTGTATGAGAGATTCCATACTATAAATCTCTTTCATCTAGCATATAATGTTTTTCTTTTCTATCCTTCTTAATATTGGAAATTTTTATGCATATGAAATTGATAAAATGCTACAGCTCTTGCAGAACTACTCCTACAGAACAGAAAAATTCAAGCCAGGCAGTAGATGGAGTCTGAAGCCTGAGTCACCCACAACCTCTTCAAGCAGTCAGGCTATTTAACTATTTTGGATAAGGCTGTCTGATTTTGACCAGCAATTCCATTGTGGACTGAAAAAATATAGCCAATAGTGCTGACATTGAAACCTGCATGTTGCTTTGATAAATTGTCAACAGCTACCGAATTTTTGAAGCTATTGATTAACATTGCAGTGATTGTCTTCTGAAATCATAGTTAAGCTAGATTTGAGAAATTGATAGTTTTTAAGGATTTTTTTTAAAAGTCAGTCTGTTTTCTTTTTAGTTTAACATGCCTCAAAAAATATAGAGGACATAGTTCTTGTCCAAGCACAAGACTGGTAATTACTGCAAACTAGTAATTACTGCAAGACTGATTGAACTATGTTCATAAAGTCAGTATGAAGATACATCATCCAAGACTTCTAGTATCTTTCCTTTCCTTGATACACTCAAGAAAGATTTCTTTATGATTGTTGACTGTTATAAGTTTATTGCTGAGAGTGTGAGGAAAGAAAAGAACTACTTAGAAATTATAAAGCATTAGCTTTCTAGTTTATAAATCCTTTTAAACACACAATAAGCATTCAGTACCCAAAGTGCTGATGTCTTCTGAAAAAATGTCTTCTAAAAAAAAAAAAAAAGAAATATTGGTCCTTAATTGTGGGTGTGGAATATTTTGCAGTTCTGGCTCTGGCCTGAACTCCATTACACCTAGTGATACTCAAGCACTGACATATGAATACACCCTCACATCAGCATCCTATTTCTATTTGGCCTATTTAACTCTTAGAAAAACAAATATTTCTCAACCAGCATAATTTTCTTTGATTCTGGCATGAAATAACCGAGCCACAGCATCTGATGCTGTGAAAGCATTCTGCTTTCCCTGCCTTGCCCATGTCAAGCGTCAGTCTTCCACATGTTTTCGTGACACAGTCTTGTAGGAGTCAGCAGAGTGCTGTATAGACTTTGGCCCGAACAGCTGGATGACTGACTGAATCTGCCCACTGACTTCAAATCACATGTTATCAGTGAAACCTTTGCTGCTGTGTTTCCTTTCATTGTGTCCTTAAGCTGACCATTTCCTGCTCATGTCCTTTAAGCAGAGAATATACAGAAGATCAGGGTCAGCCCCGACACTGCAAATGCTTCACTTATGGTTTGGGAAGATAAAGCCGTTGTTTTAATAAGGTTTGAACAAACATAAAAGTTGCCTACACTTCTTTTTTTCTAATACAGTCACAAAGAACTGATCATAAAAATTTCCTTCATCATCAATTTTTAGCCAATATTGAACTGATTTTTTTTTAAAGTGTGTGGTTCCAGCTGTCATAAATGAAAACTATGGCAGTCTGGTGAAAGAACCAGAATGTTTTTTAATGACCCTACACTGTAATTTAAGCCAAGCAAATATAATGATTCACCCAGGGAAGAAAAATTATTGCCTGGAAAAATGCCAAAGCATTTTAATTTGTAACTCCAACATGTCTCTCTTGGAACCCATTGTAAAGTGTCTGGGATACAAAGTATTTCCCAAATTGTTATATAACTTCATGACAGTGGTTTTTTTTGGTTTTTTTTTCCCCCCTTCCTCATGCAGGACATATATACATATGCTTAATTTAGACAAAAAAAAAAACCTCTTTAAATAGCCAACTGAAAAGCCATTTGCTATAATCTCATGGGGGAAAAAGAATACTTTAGTTGTGATTGTCAGTAACATTCAAGATTTGAAGCTGGAGCTGCAGCAGGTGTCAGGGGGCCACTTGTCACCACAGCTTGGAAATGTGACAGATCGTCAGAACCCGTTGGACGTCCTAGGCTGTTATTAGCCATCTGTTTGCAGCTCTGGGCGGGTCAGCTGCCTGGACTCGACCAAAGACACCCCTTAATTAGAGAATTAAATATTCCATCCAATCTGGAGCTGATTTTATTTATTGTTTATAAAAGGAAGATGTGTCACAAAGTGCAGGGCAGGCTTGTTTGTGGGATTTTGTGGAAATTGTGGTGTACAATTTAGGATTTGACTGTCAGAGTCTCCTCCGGGCACAAAGTGGGTGTGAGTCTGTGCACCGCTCCAACCACCTTCTCTTTCTGTAACTTCTTTTCTAATATCTGGACTTTCAGCTGTGTAGGAAAAGCTACTGTTTGCCTGTTTATGTTCTGTGTACATCATCCTTACAGTAACCAGACACAGGGTTACTCTTGCAAAGCCCCTCCTTAGCTCCTGGTGCTTGCAAATGCTCAGTGACTAAGAAAGAGTAGGATACTACTGTGTCCCATTCTTCTAGCAGAATAGTAAAGTTTCATTGTGTTCCTAAAATTTCCAAGTCCAAACAAACACGTGAAAACAGGATAGAAAGAACTGTATTTTGATAGCTTTAGCAGGTTTTCCATCTTTTCTCTGAAACACATTTGAAAATCCTTTGCAGCTAATTGGAGTTACTCTGTGTGCCAAGGGAAGTTGTGATGCAGCAAGGATAAGGTTAAACGAAAATAAGTTATTTGTTTGCATTGTATACTTTGTTAGCTATTTAAAATATTTTCTGATATTCATTAGTATAGAAGTATATTAATAATTCCACTTATATTTTTAAATAATTCTTAATGTGCTAATGTATCTTTTAAGAAACTAATGGCACACTCAAAAATCCTGAAAAATCATGTAAATAATATTTTATTGCACTAGAACAAGAAAAAGTATAATTCAGTTCATTTCACTCTTGCTTTTAGTGCTATTAGTTTTCTTCTTGGGAAGAAGTGTGGACAATGAAGATGATCTAATAAATTTTACATTCTTCTGTTGCTTATGATATAGTTTCTGTATTAAATAATATAATGGACAGGAATATGTACCGTGTCCTGAAATGTGATTCAAGCTCACTCTCATACCACTTTCCCATAATTGGCCAATACTACAGTTGAAAATAGCTATTGTGAACTGACTCTTTACTATCACCTCCTTCTTCTGTGATTACAGCCTTCAGAGTTCTGTCATGGTATACTAATGCAATATGAATTGACATGTTCACCATAATTTTGTTTGGAAGGTCAGGTAAGAGAGAGCTCTTCTATTCAGGAATGTTGTATGGGCCATAATTCTAGAATGAGCCTGGATCACTCATTTTACTTCTACTCGTACTATAATGCACTTCTGGAGATCAGAGTCATAAAAGTTTTAAAAATAAATAAAAAAATAGTTTATATATTTTATATATGATGCATACCAAAATATAACATGGGCAGTTCTAACTTCAATGAGTATAGTTCCATTAAGGGACTGGAGCACCTTTCTTATGAGGATAGACTGAGAGAGCTGGGCCTATTTAGCCTGGAGAAGAGAAGACTGAGAGGAGACCTTATCAATGTTTGTAAATATCTAAAGGGTGGGTGTCAAGAGGGTGGGGCCAGACTCTTTTCAGTGGTGGCCAGCAATAGGACAAGGGGCAACAGGAATAAGCTGGAACACAGGAGGTTCCACTTAAACATGAGGGAAAACGTCTTTATTGTGAGGGTGCCTGAACACTGGAACAGGCTGCCCAGAGAGGTTGTGGAGTCTCCTTCTCTGGAGATATTCAAAACCCACCTGGACGCTTTCCTGTGCAACTTGCTCTAGGTGAACCTGCTTTGGCAGGGGGGTTGGACTAGGTCATAAAAACATAGAATCGTAGAATCTTCTGGTTGGAAAAGACCTCTGAGATCATCAAGTTCAACCATACCTGTCCACTACTAAACCATATCTTTGAGCACCCAATCTAGCTGTCTTAAACACCTCCAGGTATGGTGACTCAGCCACCACCCTAGGCAGCCCATTCCAGTGCCTGATAACCCTTTCAGTGAAGAAGTGCTTGATGAACTCCAGAGGCCCCTTCCAACCCCTACCATTCTGTGATTCTGTGATTAAGGGTTTCTGCCAAGATGATATAATTCTTGAGCAGGTTGCACAGTTTAAGAGATAGATAGACAGAATTCAAGGCCCTTAGCTGAAGGTACCCAGGTTTTACTTTTACAGTGAATGGATTAGACCTATATTGAATGTATATATATGGCCCTGCACAAGTCCTACTTACCTCTCAGTGCAATTCTTCATTTTGGGAAACTGTATGCAAGATTGGGTGATCCTTGGGGGTTGAAACACACACATTTCTTTGAAGTGACAGTTTTTTCCTCACTGAAGTAGCTTTTGTTTCCCACCTCTTTCTATGCAACTTTCCCTGTGGCTTTTCCTGTTTTACATTCCTATAAAGAAATTCATTTCGGTAAATTTATTTTCATGTTAACAAATCTTTTTTTGTGGAAAAGGAAAAGATGAAAGGTAGTTTAGAAAGTGCAAAATAAACTATATTTCACTACTGAAGTTTTTCATTATTTTAATATTCATCCTTATTGTTTTGTTACTTCTATTTATTGTGGGTTGCACCATTTGGTAGTAGAAAAGTGTAAGTTCAATTCTTTAGGAAAAATTAATTGCAAAAGAATGTTAATGATGGGATAAGGGGTAATGGTTTCTGGATTAGGTATTAGGAAGAAATACTTCATTATGAGGATGGTGAGACACTGGAGCAGGTTGCCCAGAGAAGTTCTGGATGCCCTCTCCCTGGAAGTGTTCAAGGACAGGTTGGATGGGGAAACCTGAGCCTGAGCAGAAGGGAGAGTGTAACTAGATGATCTTCAAGGTCCCTTCCAACCCAAAACATTCTGTGATTCTATGATTCTGTGATAAGGTTCTCAACAAAATTCTACAGTTTGGTACCAACATATTCTACAGCTTTTTTACTAATATATGAGGTGAATGACAACTTCCATCTATAATCTTTTGTCCTATCTAGGTACTCTCAGCTTGTTCTAAACAGTAATGGAGAAAATCAGAGATGTATATAAAGCATATAATATTCAGATGCCTGTGCAACAGTATTCAAATATCTTGGACCTTCCTGGGGAAACCAAGCAGTGAAGAAGTTTATAAAAAGTATGCATCAGATAAGAAATAGTAAATGAATTCTCACTTGTATGACACTTGTTGAGAAGCTGAGACTCAATCAGTCTACGTAACCTGTGTGACTCTCAAAAAGGTTTACAAAATTTACTTAAATTTTAGAAAACTTATTTAAATGGAAACCAGACAAAAAGGAGTGTGTCACATCTAACAAGTAACTGTCTTCTTGTCTCGGGAGATATAGTGGTATAGGTATGTGTGAATTCACAATAATCAGTGGGAGTGCACTCACTTTAAATCAGCATGACTGATCAGAACTGTAATTGGATGGTTTTTGTACTTGAATTCTTAATTAATAATACAAAATAATTTTTTCTGTTCTTGTCTTAGTGCCATTCCTATACTAATGAACCTATTACAGTGTCGTATCCCAAGGGGTTGGAAAACAATCCAGGGCAAAAGAGAATATTAATATGTACGGATTGAGGTGGGAGGGGTAAGTTTGTCTTGTGTGTGTATATGTATGCTAAACTCAGTGTCTTATTTAAAAATGAAAACTAAAAAAAAAAAATTGTTATGTAGTAAGTAGAAGTTTTTCTGGTTTTAAAGATCAGACAAGTAAAAGGTTTTGACTTAATAGAAGCAAGAAGTGTCCAAAGTCTTCTTTTGTCTGTTGAAGGATAACTGATTTGTAATACACTCTCTCCTCAAAGGGAGATTTATATTTCCTAGTAATAGTGGAATGTCTGGACCACAGAATGTGTCTTACAAGCCCTGTTTTGAAGAAACCTCTGCCAGTATTGGATTGTCACAGTACTGTTTCCTTTTTCTTCTGTTTTTCATGCATTATTTGGAAGGGAGGATCACACGGCATACGGAACAGTGGTGTACCATAACCACCACTGAAATAACTACAGTCTGAGAAACTGTGAGCACAAGCAAATGGAAGGTATTCAGATTGGAATTACTGAGGATTTACCCTCCAAAGGCCACATAAATGTTCATATTGGTTTTCATTTTAATCATAATGGGTTTCCAGTTTCTGCTGTGATCCAATATCTCAATTAGGTGGATACTCATTGGATGCTACTGGTCACTTGTTATGCTTGAATGTTATCCAAACATAGCCAGTTAAGTATCTGTTACTACTTGTTCTTTTTATGTGCCAAAAACATTGCTTGATCTGCTAGGAGACTGTAAATATAAATATAAGTTTTTAAGGTTTTTACTCTGAAGTTCAGAGTTTTTAGGGAATAAAAAACATTTTCTTTTGAATTTTGGTCATCCAGTTTCAAATCTGAGTGCAAGGCACTTTTCTGGGGAAGAACGAAGTTTATTATTAAAAGCAATAAAGATTTCTTCTGTCAATGAAATTCAGCATGCTCAAAATAAATGAAAAACAAAGAATGTAACAGCATCAAACTATGCTACCAGCATTAAGCATTAATTTGCCTAACCTCTAAGTTATGACTTTTCTTGTAACTTGGCTACATCTGTCAGACTGGGCTGAACAAATACTAAATGTGCCATGAACATGAAATCTCTACTGGGAACTTATTTTGGTTTTTTATTATTTTTAACTGATAAATTTACAGTAAAGAGTTAAAAAAAAGTAGAGAGTAGAATTTTACATTTAACAATTGCATTCTCTCTTTCAAATATGATCCATGTTGAAGGTTTCAAAGTTTATTAACATCTGCCCATAATTTGAACTCTAAATATGGTTTGAGCATAGCATAATAAAATAAATCCATGAACAAAGAAAGTAAAGTATTATAAATTCTCCATGTGGTGACTATGCTCACATGGATATTTACATGTGAATAGGTCTATCTGTATGCAAAAATATACCTTAAGCTGCAAAAATTATTCACAAGTACATTTTATGAATTGAACCTCATTACTCAAAATGAAACTGATCCAAAGACATCTTGTACTGTATTTTGCTCTTATACCCATGTACTTTGAATTCTTATATTTAACAACCATTGCGTATGGCAATTAAGTGCTTAAGCATTGGTGGCACCTCAGATCAGTATATATGGGGGAGGAGTTTTGGTCCTGAATGTCTCTCTTTTCATGCATTTGAGCTGAAGCATTCTCCATATTCAAACACAGGGTCTTTTATTCTCCTTTTGTTGTTTAATTACACATGTCAGTCTTTTCCCAAATATCTACTTTCATTGAAATTGTTAGTAATTCTGTCTTGACATACGCAGTTATATTGGGCAAAATACACTGGATGTCTGGACTTGTTAGTAAATTGGAAAACTGATGTCAAATTTATCTTTTGAAAAGTGTGAATTGTGAGTTTAGAGTGTAAAAAGGATGATTTAAATTGTCTGGTTAATTCAAGTCCCTTGAACCAGTTCCAGTCATCTTGTCATTTTTAAAATGTTTGCTAAGATTAAAAGGATTTTATTAAGGAATGCACTGGGTAAACTTTGCTCAAACTGTCAATAATGGCAGCTGCTTTTCCTTTATTAATTATTTGTAAAGTAAGACATACTTGGGAGCTTTAAGGAGAGAAGAAAATATATTAATTGCTATAGTGGCAAGTTTTCCACTTCACTATGTAGCACCACTTAAGGGTTATCCTGTTTCCTCCCAGAAACACATTTGCACAACAATTGTTTTAATGCAAAATAAACGGACGGGGGTTCTGTATTCCTATTTTGTCTGAGTGTGATGCAGCCGATGAAACAAGAGTGTATGGGGGACTAGTTGATTCTCTGTGAAGATAAAAAGTAATCTCTGGACCAGTTACAGATTACAGCCTGTGAATCACTGAATAAAGGATGTGTTTGAGCTGTTCATTTCAGCTAAGATTTAAGATTTCTGTTAAACTGTTTCAGCTAACTGTTCATTGCCTAATATTTGTGGTCAGTGACCAGATGACTGAAGAAGGGAAGTCAGAGGTTTGAAAAAGCCCTAATGAACATTCCTAGGCGTGAGCCTTTGTACAAGTACTCATGAGACTTCTTGTTTTCCGCCAGCATTTTGGCTAAAAAAAATACTCACGTGTTTTCTGAAAATAAATACAAAAGGTCATAAATACCACTGAGGTGAATTCATGGTTTTTAGTGTAATACATATCTCTGAGTACTTACTTTGCAGTATTCACCCATGTCTGAAGAGTAACAAGGGAGCTCTTGGAATGCAAATGTTCTTTACCAGCAGAAAAAATAGCAACAAAATATATCTGTTGTAGAAGGGTTCATGCCTCTAGATCTGAATCTGCCACATATGTAAAAACAGAAAACAGCAAAATTGTTGAAGTAAGATTTCACTGTGTCTGGGAAAGGCTGAAGTAAAATAACATTAAAAGTAAATCACATTTAAACTGTGCAAAAAGCACTGTATAAACTGCTAAATGCTACTGAGGGACTGGATGTGTTACAGCTGCAGCTGTTGATTTGTGATACTAGGCCATGCAAATGTTCTTCTAGGGACAAGTACCCTATAGCACTAAAATATAACTAATCTTTAAAAAGTATGATATAGTGCAGCTATCATTTGTGTAAGGTAGAAGCTTCAACCCTGCAAGGAAATTCATTAGAGAGGGATTCTTCAAATAACATTGCCGATGTATGTCTTAGGAAATTATCTTCAGAAATGTTAATTTTAATAAAAATCTTGCATTTGAGAAGTTCCTACATATATTTTAAATGATTCATCACAGTGCTGCAAGCAGAGAAGGCAAATAGGAACACTGGGGACTTCCTGAACCTCATTGAATGAACACTGAACACCCAGTTTTTCTTCAGTGTGCCAGATGCTTTGTACAGACTGCTGAGCTGCTTCTAGAAATTAAATGGGAATTTTAGAAATCTTTTAGCTTTCATAATCAACTTACATTTCATAAGAGGCAGTTAATACATTTATATCATCATTTAAGCTCTTCTGTCTAGAAACAAGTCCTCTTTTTTCTCTTTTCAAAAAGAAATGAAAATGTAGCAACTCAAAAGAACTGACTTGGTTTACAGAGATGCAGAATGCCTGTAGGTTTTGTATCCTTCATACGATTAAAAACCCTTTTTATGAGAGCAGAGCAAGATAAAATTTGCAGAAAGTATTTGATGTGATGTACAAAATGGGGAGTTCCATAACATTATGAGAGAGAAAGGATGTTATGCATGGAAACTATTATTCTTAGAAAAAGTCAGTTGAATTTTTCAGAAGGTGACATAATATGGCATTCTTTCAGCTGCAGTCATATACTGGCCATGGATGAATTTTCTGAATCTCTCCTTAAAATCTACAGTAAGGGGGAAAAATTGAAAATTAAAAACATCAGGGTGATAAGGAAAAAATTATTTACACCTTATATTCAGACAAGAGCAAAATAAGCATTTCCCTTTGACATTCTTACCATTTTTTGTTAATCTACTTAGGGCCTGGGACGTTCTTATTTGAACACTCTTTTAACACTTCTTAGTGTGTCCTTCAACACATGCACTATTGATATCAAAAGTTCATTGTTTTAGAAACATTTTATTAAGATTCATAGCCTTTGAACTTTGTATTGTTATCTGCCAAAACAAAATGACAATCGAATAATTTTCCCTCCCTTTTTTCCATCCTTCCACTTTTTTTCAACTTCCTTGCTTTTCATTATTACTGTTACTCTGAAATTACTTTATCACAGTGGAATATAAACAAGAGATTAGGTATCTCATCTGGATTAGTTTCACAGCCTCTCTCCTTTTCACCCCTCAAAGCTCAATGACCTGCTAAAATACAGTATCAGCTGCGTTTTCTTTGGCCAGCTTGGTTCACTTGACTTGACACTAGCAAGATCAAACTACAGCAGACTGTCAGCATAAGGGATATCCTTTGAAAAACAGAAGTTTTTCTTCTTTAGAGTCAGACTTTTCCTAACTCTTTTCTCTTTTGTATTCTGGACTCCTCTTCCCATCTTCACAGAAAGAAAAAAAAGCTTTTGTCTATCTACAGTTGCCCTCACAGCGTTGCTCTATAATACATAATATTGAACACTTCAGTAGAAATTATATATCTGTTTCAAAGATAAAAGCAAGTAACAGGTTTTTATATTTTAAAATTCAGATCTCAGAATTAGGAAAATTGTGCTTCTCGGTTTGCAGCATGTTTAAGTAACTGAAAGATAACTCCCCAAAATTATACTAGTTTCAAAATCTGAAGTTAACTTTGCTTAGCTTAATTATAGAAATGAGTAATTAATTAATTTTGAAATATTACCCTGCTAATAAAACTAGATAAAAATGTATGCATGGAAAAGCATTTCTCACCAGAAAACAAGACTGCTTTTTACTGGGGAAAAGCCTATAGTTACATGACATATGTCTGTCTTTACTCATACATTGAGACAAAAATATTTGCATGGTTAATGATTACATCTGCTGTGATAATGACAACCACAGTAAAGTTCTGTCCTTTCATCAAGGATGCTATCTTTCCTCCTTATAAACATGTGTCTAAATATTCTGTTTTGTCCGGAGATCATCATGAATTCAGCACAGGGTATGGCTTTACAGTTGATTAATTCATTCTGCTGGTGCAACTGCACTGATATCAAAGGATTTTAGGGAAGAGCTTAGCTTATGGAACTTGACTGTGAAGAAGGTTTGCAAACCTCTCCCACTCCAATTCTTTAAGACCTACTCTTTTTAAAAAAAAAAAAAAAAAAATTAATCTGGAAATGGAACTGTGTTGTTACAGGCCATACAGCTTGGGTCTGTATGGTGGTAAGATATGAGATTGCTGAAGTGGAGAAAGCACTACAGTTCACAAATTCAGTCTTAGAAGAATCAAAATTAGAAATTAAGTTTGAATGTTTTTTGGTATTTTAGGCAATTCATATAAATTTCATGCAGCTGCATAGATTGTGTGTGAATCCAAAGGAATTAGTAAAAATTGAGTATTTGGACTTGAGTTTTCCTGGATGAACACAAAAACCCCATTTCTATTTAGTGCTCTTTTCATTGTTATTCTGCGAGATATACTAGCTTTTCATGTATGCTTTGCAGCTCTACAGGAGAATGAGCTGGGTACAAAAGTAAGACCTATAAATAAACATGTAGCTTGACAAGCTCAGCAGGGTGTCAAAGAATATGTTGACCCACTAATAAGTGAGAGGTATGAATTTTATAGCTGTGATGTCTATGAAATCTCTTCAGTGCGCTGTGTGTGACACTATCATGTAAGAGTTATAAAATATTCAAGTTCTAGCCTTTGGAAATGTTACAGTTTACTGAAAATTAGCTTAAAAATAGCAGTTATTTTAGACCAGTAGATAGCAAGATAGCTGGAAACAATATTGCTATAAAAGAAATTTTAATCATATAAACATAATACAAAGAGCTGTAATATATAAATATAGGAAAGTAGATGAATTTATATGTCATGTACCTGTGCAATTTCAAAGGCAATGTTATATGATCCTATTTCTTGCTTATATGAGATTTTTTTTGTTTATAATGACAATTTCAGCAGATGCTATCAGCCCTTAAATATGAGGCTCGGTGATCGTGGGTATGAGCATTATATATTATGGCATATAAAATTTCAGTGAGCTTCAATTAGTGAACAAGTTTCTACTTCTGAATGCTTTCTGCAACACTGTTGTAATAGTGTCATTTCATGACAAGTCTATATGCAGGTAAGGAAGAAAAAAACTAGGCAAATGATAACAGTTAATCAGCCTGCCAACAACCCAATTAAAAAAGACTCCTGCCTCAAGTCACAGCATCAACAAGCAGGCATCAGTGGTTGCTTTGCAAATGCCTTGGGCTCAGCCTCTTGTTCTAGTTCCTGATCCTTCACCTGTAGCCCTGCTCTCAGGGTACATTATTTCTATCCAGGGCTCGCTGTAGAGCACCTAGTTTAGCTTTGCTTCAGGCCCGCGTGCGCTTTCTCAGTGACTTCCAGTAGTGTGCCCTTGCCTGCCTTTGGGTTGTGCTCTTGGCTTGCTTTCCTGGAGCACATGGACTCCCTCCCTTAACTTTTGACAGTTAAGTTTTGCCTTTTTTTGTTTTGCCTTTTCACTCCAGTTTTCCACCTTAGTTTTCTGTGAGTACAGTAGCTAACTCTTGAGTTACCTGGAATCCAGTCCATGCTTAACCACTAAGTCTATCTGCCTACAAGCTGCTGTAAAAAACCTTGTCCCCTTAGCAGATGCCAAAATGAGTCTTGAACTCACTCCTCAGCGGCTCACTCTCACAATAGAAGAAGCTTTTACACAGGAAATTAATGCATGATGGGAGTCACACAGACTAGTTTTGCATTTGTGTTTTCTTAAATAAAACAAAAAAATAAAATTGCTCTTTTATTCTTTTTTTCATCAAAGTTGGTGTACAGCCTGACCACAGAATGGAGCTGGAACCAGAAGTTCCACTTTACTCAGCATAAAGGGTCCCCACGTTACCCAGGCAGATGGAATATGTGTTTCTCTGCATAATATGTGTCTTTGTCAGCAGGAATTTCCATCATTTTAAAAGCAATTTAAAATGCATTTTCACATTAAATTTGTTGCCAAAACATGTATTAGAGATGTTTGTTTTCCTTCATGCAGACTCCAGATAACTAACATTGGGTGTGAACTGCTAATGTATAATGATGAGTTACATTTTTCTAGTCTTATCACTATAGCTAAACCAATAAGCATTGAAGTGGCTTGATTTGCTTATGGTATGCTACATACCCAGAAAACAACATTTTAAGGGAATAATATATCTTGAAGAGATTCTCTTTATTCAGTTTATCCTCTGAAAAGGCAGCCTACTAAACCGATGTTTTAATTTATTTTTTATTTTTAACCTCTCTAAACTTACTGCAAAGTGCAGAGAAACATACTTGCCTATGTGCGACTCCCATAGGTATACAGATTCAGTGACTGGTATTAGGGATAGAAAATCCCCCTCTCATAGGCAACTGCTTCTTAATCTGACGCTGGAAATGGCACTATTGCTTTCAGGCTGTTTAAATTACATCTCTTCTAGAGGAGAAGAAAAACTCTGCTATGAGTCAGCAGCTATGGCGTGAGTCACAGATACCTTTCAGCTGGACAAGAGCTGAAAAAGATAATTTTTTACTGGTTCAGCTTGGAAACTTGTCTGTAAGCCAGAAGAGTCACACATTCATTCCTGTTGCCCATATTACAGAATGAAACTGGCACAAGATGCCCAGCAGTGGCATCCTAGACCAACCCAATTAAAGTAATATTTTCAAGTCTATGAATACAATTATAGAGTAGTTCAGATTTGGGGAGAAATTTTTCAGTAAATTGCCCTTGGCTACTAAAAGCTAAAGTTTACACCATAAACGTTCACAAAAACATAGGTATATTTCACTTGCATTTTTAATAGACTCTTAAGGGAAAGTTTCCAATAAATTTTTGATTACAGATAATTCAGATCATAATATTTTCCAAAGTGACAAAGTAGCCCATGTGCTGCATAAAGTCTTGTGATGGCAGCATCTGCAGAAGATCGATCCTCCTTTACAGAAATAAAAAGAATAAAATCTTATTCACTTCTAGGGAGAAATGTAAACAGTGAGAAAAATTGACAAGAGGCACGCACTTGGTTAGGGGCACTGATCTATTAGGAGTTCTCTAATACCTGGAGCAAGGGCTATAAATGAGCATAACTGGGCAAAATACAACCTCTATTACAGATGCATGATATTCTGTTCTCTATTAAAACTGGATTTGAGCTGATATTTCACCCTCACTTGACAGGAAAAGATAGTAGGATGAGGAAAAAAAAATGAATACGCCTTAAAACCCCGAGGTATTCTCAGATACTCAGAGAACAAGCACAGTGTTACACATGAAAACAAAGTAAGGCAGAGAAATGAAATCAAGTATTTGCTTTATCATTGATTTCTGTGAAACTGAATAAGATTTCTCACTGCCATTCTTAGATAAGAAGGCGGAGGAGGAGGAGGTAAGGTAATAACCATGTCACATGTTTACTAATGTCCTTCTAATTAAAAAGTATAGCCAGGGCCCCATATGGTTTCTTGGCCAGGCTATCTACTGGTGGTGCCTACAGGTGATCAGCTTCTACCCTTCTCCTTTTTTTAGACAAGTCTGTTATGATTACAAGAAACAATGCTGAAGACACAATTTCTAAATATATAATTTCATCACAAAGGCAGATGGTTTCATTTGTTCTACTCATCCACTGCTGTCTTGATACATTTTATTTATTGCCTATTAAATGCATGGAACTAAACTAGACATACAAAGGGAGTAGCTTCCTGGATGACAGTTATCCTCGGCTCTGATGAAGCTTCTTACTTTCCAAAAATACCTCACAGATGTGCAGATTTTGAGGCTCTTAGATTAATAATATGTACCTAATAAAGGCTGACTCTATTGAATTCATGGCACTTTGGTAGTGTAAGTTGATAAAGGGAAGGAAGAGAATCCCATTTGCAGCAAATGCGCTTTTAATAAACACTGGAAAGTCTGGAAATATTGTCCTTGTTGAACTTGAAGCAGTCAAAACTACATAGGGATATTTGGTTTAGGGATAAGGATTACTGTTTTAGTGCAGTTTTCTTTTATTTTCAAGTTCTCAAATTGAATATGCAAGTGGTGATATACCTGTAAAGTCTGTGGACAAGAAAGTGAAATGTTTCTTATAGAGAATGCGTTTTAAAATTACTGTAAGCCTTTTACTCATACAGTCATAAGAACAGAATTAAAATTTGTACAGGAATTTAACAGTAGTTTTAATGATAGTCTAGATGCTTTTTCATACAGGGTACTAATATCTCCCAATTCAGTGTCCTTGTATAACAACTTCTTAAAACTATAAAATATAAATAAGCCTTATTTTAATTTGTTCCTGTTCTTTATTCTACCCATACATAAATGAGAAGATGTATTTCTTATAGCCATACTGATGCTCCAAAGCCTTTATTTCAGATAGAGCCTGGAGAGCCGTGTTGTCTAATCCCTTTTTCCCTTGAGCATAGCGCGGTGTCAGCCATGCAACTGTTTGAAACTGGTTGCTTGAGCTGAATGCACTTCCTTTTTCTTTCTTGTAATTCTTGAACATGTCTCTGAGAAAAAGCTTTAACTTATCAGTGAAATAATTTTCCTTACACCATACTACCAGATCTAATCCTGAAGTAGTTCATTTGCTTATTCTGCCACTAAAAAGCCGGTGAGGATAACAATGGGTTGTAAAAAGCCAATTTCCTGCCTTTCGTGCTGTTGACTGTCCGACTCTAGTTCTCTAATGTTAGGCTGTACCAACCCAGGCCCTAGTGCACCCCCTCCCTAGGCAAGGCAATGAATATCTATAAGTTACGGAGCTGTAAGAAAGTTTATAGTTGTATTAACTGAACAGATTCTCTGGTAAAATCTTTTCTGTGTTTAGAAAAGAAGGAAAGAGTAGGCAAGGTTCACTTACCTATAATGAGAAAGAATTATCTGCCGATGGTTTCCTATGTTGGTTACCTTTCTGATCGTAAGAAAAAAACTCAATGAGAATCAATATTGTAGTTGTGTGAGTTCTAAAGAGTCATTCTTGGTTTCAATTCTGTACCACATTCTAATGTGACCTTTTCCTCTGTATTACAGAATCTATTATAATTAGAGAAAATTTCCTAATGTTTAAAACGAATGGGAAAATAATATTCAGAGGAAAAAGCAAGTATGTCTTAAGGCTCTTCTCTGCTGCAAGTAGGAAAAGAGAATCAGGATTTGGAAATATCAAACAAGATCTGTGTATACAGGCTTAAAAATGAAGAAATATTATAAAATATTGGTTTGGGATTTGAAAGAACCTCCTGGCTGTTTTCAGACTGAACATGCATACATCCTTTGAAAGTAGAGATTTGCTGCTTCTGAAATATTTTATTTTTTTGCCAATATCACTTTACCTAATAGGTCTGTCTACATGATATGCCTCTGTGCATTGCAATTTTGAAATTACACAAGGGGAAATAATCTTGCCAATATGTTTTCAATCTGTAAGCATTAGTGCCCCAGCTGAAAGCATGGCTGGTCTCATTGTGGTCAGCCTTGTGGCCAGCCTTCTTACTCCTTCTTCCCCTGTTTCCTTTCTATTGTGGAAGAACACAATAGAAGCTCCGCAAAGAGGAAAGTACTTGTAGTATTCAGGGTGGATGAAACACTAATTCAAGACCAAAGAGGACATTCATACAAATAACAAGATATAGTAATTATGCTCTTAACTAAAAATATCTTTGCTTGCCCTAGATGTACTATGTAGCAATAGTTTATGTTAATTCTTTTTCCCTAGTTAAATTAATAATTATAAATAATCACAGATATTATAAAAAATATTTGAAAAAGTAATAATGTGGCAGGCTGCTGTTTGTGATACCATCTCATCTTCTACCTTTCTCTCTCTTTTTTTCACTCTAATCACAGGTTGCACCCAGACTCCAAACAGTGGAAAGCCTCATTTTTTCAGCAGCTTTGCTAACTGTTTTTCAAATGCCTTCACTCATTCTGATCAAGATATTTAGGTCATGTGGAAATACTACAGTTGTCTAGAGGTAGAGGACTACAACAGCTAGCTAAGATGTTTTGTTAAACTACTCACTATTTTCAAGGTATTTAATTTAAAGTGATTTGGGGCATCTCTGTGCTGCACTGCAGAAAAAACTGGGCACAAAACCATATTAATCAACTCTAGAATTATTTTTCTGATTCTAAGGCATACATGAGTATTGAACACTTTGATAAAAGGTTATTCCACAAACAACTTCTGAGACAAGCTTTGAATTTTGATACTAAGATGACTTGCTCAGACTTTTTTTCCTTATGTAAGTGTGTGTGTTACTCTCTAATGAAGTGTGAAATCTCACTGACTGTATAAGAAAGTCATGAGGAATCCATCATATGTAATAAAGACAGGGCTCCTGGCTGCAATAATATGTCAGTACAGCAGCAATACAGGAAGAAGATGCAGATGTGATTTGGTATGGAGTTGGGGTAGCTGCAGGGGACTCTGAAGATATTTAGGTCATGAGAAAAACAAGAATTTTGCTGTAGGTAAATAGGAACTTAATATCTTCCCAGCTGACAACAGAGTTACTTTGATGCACAGGCAATGCTTATATGGGGAAATTATACATTTTAATCCTTCTTACCTACTTGTGTACACTCCTACAAGTTTTGTTCATCCATTTGTAAACAGCTGAATGGTCCCATTGTAGTTGCCACTATGAGAAGGAACATGTGTGTGTTAATTAGAACAAGCTTTGTAAGCCTCAGTTCCTATTGCTATTGCTGCTACAATCCAAACAGCAAAAATACTGGTTTTAGAAGTATTAGTGAGTCAATATTTCAAGTTAATTTAATGAGATCCTCTTTATATATATATATATATATATATATATATGGGGGGGGGGTTAATCTTTCCCTTTCTTTTTCCTGTAAAGAAAGTGTGTGTCTTTGTGGTTCCCTGTGAGTTCTAACAACTATCCTAGAAAAAACTAAGATTGTGTTGAATAAATATCCATTTAGAAGAAACTGTAGGGAGCCCAGCAACACATATCACCCAGCACTCCAATAACTATCAGATCACTACTACCATCGACTAGTGATTCTCTCTCCCTAATACTTCAAAACATTTTTATCGATTTTTTCCTTTTGCTTACTATTAAAAATCACACTAAACTTCACTTTGTTACCTTTAAATGCCTCTAAAAATTAAAAAGTTATTTTAATAGGACTTTGAAACACTAATAATATTGAAAACTGTCAATTTTTAAGACTAATGTTTGAATAAAACCTGAACTATTCAGGAACTGAGTATTATCTAATTAAGATCACTTAGTTAAAGAAAGGATTCTACTTCAGGGTAACAGCTGCTTTTACTTGGATGTCTACATATTTTTCATAGTTTGGGGGAAATGTTTTATTGCTTTTGCTGTAAGAATTTTGTAGGTGGGCAGCTGACAATTTAATAGAGCAAAAGGAGTTGTTGGACTGGTGTAGTGTCAGAACTGAGCTGTACTCATCTGCTAATCCACAGTAAACTCATCTTACAACTTGAGCTAAAGCAATGCCAAGACTATGGTATAATTTAAGAACAACTGTGGAAAGAAGATGTGAAATACATAGAAAATGAACACTGAAACAATATAAAATAAATACTGAAAATTAGCTGGTTTTTAATTAAAGAGGGAACAAAATGTGTCTGACATTTGTCAAAATGTGCAGCTGGAGGGGCACTAAAATTAAAACAGTTTCTTTAGCATCTGAGGTTTAATACACAGCATAGGTTATTCCATAAATTAGTTTGTAAAAGTCAAAGTTAAACCTGTAGATTAAATTTAAAAAGCATTTGTTTGGCGGCTCTAAACACACTGAGAGGGGTTGAGAAACCTTTTTCTCAATGTGAGTGCATTACCAGGCAAACCTATATTGCCCCATGCTGTGACAAGAAAGCAGATAAGGTCTTTGCCATCTGTTCTGAAGGTCCTGAGTTTAATTCTCCATGGGAGTTAGTACATGGTGCTGGTAGGAGGGGAGGAACTCATTTGGGAAACTGTTTGTCTTTCCTTTGGAGAAAAAACATTTTTTATATAATATTATTATAATCAGAAGATATGTCAACTCATTTCTCTGCTTTCCTGAGGTTTCCCAGTGAATTGTTAACTAATGTTTCTTTTAAGAATCTTTATTGAAAGTGTGCTTTTATTTTGTTTGGGCTTAAAAGCAATATATAAATATCCTGTTTATATTATATCCACATTCACAAATTGTACTGCTTTCTAAAACTTAATAATGTCATGATGATTAAGCTCAATTCAGATGAAAAATATTCTGATGTCTGAAAGGGAAAGAGCAAATTGGTGATATACAGCAACTGGGATACTCTTTAAAGCCTTTTTTGTTTGTTTTACTTTTTCCTCAAGTAGCAAAAAAATTTTCAACCAGAAGAGCCCTTTACTCTTGGTAATTTTCTTCCAAAAAACAAACAAATGTAGGACACCATGCTCATCAAGTCTTTTCTTTCTTATCTTTCCCCACCAAAGACATTTTAAACAGATAATCATAGATGTCACTCATTTAGGGCTACCACCTCCTGAGTTCTTCAAGTGGGTCATGTGAGAGTTCAGTTAAATCTACGCCAAAGACCCTGTTTTCTTACTATATTTCTACCTTTATCATTGTATGCACAGACATATCTTTATGAAATACATGTATGTGATAAAGGTTTTGCACACAAGTGCAAGGACTTGGCCCTGGTTGGGTGTTTTAGAAATTTTTTATAACAGCATTCTCCTTTTTCAGCCAAAGTTAACAGAGCCAGAAAATCTCATTAATATAAACTGAAGCAGAATTTATAACTCTCTACTCTCTAGTCTCAGTTTCATGACTTTTGCCTATGGGATTGATTATGGGGGAAGTGATAATGGTATATGAGGTGGTAAGTGACTCTATCTCGTGTATTGATCTCCTCTGATAAGACACCTTTAGAAGAGAGGGAGGAAAGCAATGCGGATGAGTTCTTGGAGGAAGGGGAGAAACAGCTGCAAAGCCCTCCAAGTCCAGAGTTACACAGCTGTTTCATTCAAGCTGGGAATATGGAGATCAAAGGAGTACTGCACCATTAAATGGGCTCTCTGGAGAGAGGGAAGGAGACATTGAGGATAGAGGGATGCAAGTAGGAATTATGAGTCTGCTATTCTTGCTGACAGGGACAGATATGAGACATGGACATAGATCCTAGGGGTTGCAATATGAAGCAATTTGAGTGTTTCCCCAGCTTCTAGGAAATAGTAAACCACAGGAAATGATAATGAATAGGTGTTGGGCTGTTTTAAAGATCTCTTCTTGTATATACATTTAATCAGGTAATGTTTTGATCCAAGGAGGCTGCCAGGTGCCAGTGGCATAGCTCCTACAGGGACCAGGAACTAACCTTGAGACACCACTGCTGGGATAGTTGTCACTGGTACCAGTGATCTGCAGCTATAGCTTCATTTTCAAGTGGATTGGCTGCACAACTGAACACTGAGAGAAAAGACAGCTGCAGTTATGAGGTAGGTTGCAGGGAAAGTGAAGTTATTTGGCTTTATTTAGAAATGGCACTATAAAGTTTTTCTTTCAGACAACAGTGAGAAAACTTCCAGGAAGAAAGAGAGACTTAAAATGAGAGATCTAAAATCTCAGGTTGTATATACATAGCTATTAATCTGTTTTCCTTATACTACATTGTTCAGGGGTTTTCTAGGGTTCATATGTGCAGAGTGGCTGAAAATTATTTACTTTAACAAGACATAAAAAACTCTTGGAATTACTTTTTAAGGTGTGTTTTCAACTAAGTAACTTTTTAATATTGTTTCTGTTGATTTTGATCTTAAATAAAGAGTAAGAATTTGATGATTGAAATAGGATTCAGGTTTACAAATTTATACAAATTTTTTATTTACATTAAAATAAAAACTCCAGATCCTTATTGTTAAAAGACATAAATTGAAATAAAGGACCAGTGATCTTACAGTCCAATACCAAGATCTGTTCTTGTAATCAGGAATGACTTTGGATAGAAAGAGCTTCTAGAAGCCAAGAAAACGTAAATGTTTTGATTCTCATCTGGGTTTAAAGTCATGGGATTTATGATTCTAGCTGATTTAAGTGCTTATAAAAATTTTGCCCTTGTGTATTAAAACATGTCATCAAAGACCAAATACACTCAAAATTTAGATACATCCCTAAGTCTCTGATTTCATTGCAAATTGAGAGCCTTGAGGCTTTTGAAAATTCATTTAAACACCTAATTCAACTCAAAAGCTGAAGCTCAAGTTTGAAACTTGTGACAGAGCTGTATAAAAATATTTAATGCAATCATTATGGACCTGGACCTTTGGATGGTTTCACATCAGTAATATTAACTATTTGTCAAAGCTGAATATAATATCTTCTGAGATGACACAGATATTAGTGCTACTGGAATAAAATGTACCTTTTACTTTATCTCAGGATAACAAACTGATTCATTTAAGTTAGTGAGCCCATCATGCAATTTAATCTGCTTAAATATTATTTTTTAATAATTATGCTTTCAGCCTTTATAATTTCTGTTATGAGTTCTGCCAGTATGGAACTTTATTAATTAAATAAACAGTAATAATTTAATTTGCAATATATTTCAATATAATATTACTGTAACATGAGATTAAAAAGCTGTGATGTAATTTGTATAACTCAAGAAAAAACCCCAATGACTTAAATATAGATTTTCAAGCACCCCTACTTACATTGCTTTAATTTCTATAGTTACAGAAGATGAAGGATAAGGTAGAAGAGGGAAGCTCCAGTGGCGTGGGTAGCATACCTGTGTGTGCACCATGTTTGCAGCTACACTCATAGATGGATTTATTTAGACTTTCATGGTTAATGAGTGTGGAAGCAGGACGCGCTCCAACTGAACAATACTGCAGCTGGCTGAAGATGAGATGGGCAGACTGATTGCGTGGTTTGGATGTGGGTGGACTTGAAAATTTTCATATTAAAATTTTCTTATAAATTACTTTACATAAGAAAGCAGGTAGTGATGGCAAGCATCTATGGTGATCAATTTTGTGGCTGGGTTTTCTGAAATAGCCATTGTCAGTTATTATTCATAAATGCAAACAAACCCATAAACTGGTTCCAATATGGCATATATTTTCAGTTATAATGAACATTTCTGAAACATACAAATTCTTTTGTCTGTAAACATAAAAAAGCTAGCTGGAAAAGCTCAAGAAACAGGTGGTCTTCCATGCAAGTCTGAGTGCTAGCACACTTACTGGAATGTGTGAAGAGGGTCCACATCTCCCCGCTTCAGCAAATACCTTAAGCCTGGGACTCTCAGGTATTTCAAAATTGAGATCTCCTGGGAAGAGGCTCATCAGACTGAGGGAAGGAATGATTCTTTATCTATGTTACAATATGAATAATACCTCATAAAAATGAAGTATCTTATCTGTTTCAGTTCTGTGTCTCTGGACTGACGTCAGACCATTTGTCCTTCTGTTGTCCAACTCATCTTGCATGACCTTTTGGATAATGGCAAAAGAATATTGGTGCTGCTCCAGTTTTCTGACGTTGACTCAAGTTATTAAAAAGTTGCAGTCAGAAAATAAAAACAATCAGTTGAAATCCTCTTAAAAACTCTTCTGGGAGTCCTGTGTGGAATTTAAAAATATTTAACTCTTGTTAGCATAGGATTTTTTTACATACTCTGTAGTTAGTGGTCCACTCTGAAGAAGTTCCTTCTCCCTATAAGATGGAGTATCTCATCCTTCCCAGATAAAAAACAGCAGTGCACTGAAAAAACCTTTTCATCCACTTGTACTATTAAGCATTTTCTTTTTGCTTTAGTCCCTGACAAATACACATACTTTCTTGATCTTCCCAGTTTTATTTATCAACTTGGCCTAGGTTATTAATTTTAATTTATGTAGACTTTCTGTTTATTTCTCTTTCTCCTGTTGTAAATGCAGTACTTTTCTAAATCACAGTGGAGCAGCCTTGCACAGAGGCATGGGAACTGCCTGATAACCTGGTGGTTACAATATACTCCCAGGAGAGTGGAGCCCTTTCCCAAATCAGACTGACTGAGCATGTGAGCTGCAAGTAATCTTCAGCAATCAGATATAGCCACAGCAGTTTCTGGACGCACTGGTTAGCTGTCTCCCCGACTAACCTCTGCCCAAGTGCCAGCATGTAGAGCAGAAGGCCAAACAGAAGGGCTTTGGCTGGCAAATCACTGTGATATTTGGAGTGGAAACGTACCAAGAAGCTGAACTTTCCCTCCTGCTGACAGTCACTTGGAAGAGGTTGCCTGACACCAATACTCACCTGTTTTGTTTCACAGAGTTGGGCCTTTGTTCTCCCAAATTCTCTCCCTCAGCCTGCCCTCCCCTTCAGTCCGTGTGCCCTTTCATGCAATGGCACCAATATATTTATAGTTAACTTCCCTTGTGCTATTCTGTTTTATACAATGGGTCAATGAGGAATTTTGAACTTACACATTTCAACACTTGCAGGAAAGGATGCTCAGCAAATTTAGGTCTTCACCCATGCTCAAACCAAACAGAGGAAATGATCTGCAATCCACACTTTCCTTGTGAGCTCTGGCTGGTATCGATTACTGTGCAGATGAAATCTGTCTTGGCATCAGCCTCTTTATCCAAATTACTTTACTCTTCTCTGGTTTATGGCAACAGAATAAGAACAAGGCAGGAAGTACCCAAAATAATAGTGGTATGAGTGCATATCATACTAGACCAAAAAAAATTTCTTTGTTGCACATTCAGAACAGTGGTTTTGATGGTTTTCTAGAAAAAGTCATTGAAAGGGTATGACAAAGCTAGAGATAGTGTTTCATTTGGTGGGATCAGGAAGTGCTTTGAAAGTGGAAATATTTAGCATGGAAGAGAGAAGAAATTAAATGAATGTATTTTTATTGTACAGCTGGCTTTATGAAATGGCTTTGTAGTTTATTGGTTTGTGCCACGTGGCCCATTTCTGGCGCTTTCTTTAGATGCTTCAGGGAGCTGTGTTCTCAAGTATCCTCATGTATTAATGCTAGTTTGCGTTGTTTTAGGGGGGAGCAGATTGAGGCGAGGACCACAAGTGAGGCTCATGACAGCCTGTGTGATAGAGAAGAAAAGAGTCCAGAAGAAGATATTTGTTGGATATGAAATAAAAGTCATCAGAAGAAACCTGATACAGTAAGGTTTTACATATTCACACTTAGAGACCTAAATGGACAAGAGCACAAAACACACTGTCTTGCCCTTTCAGTTACAGAGATATATTATGGAAGTTGTCTAAACATATACTTCTGACAGGAAAAAAATTAGTTCAAATCTACTATATATAGTTGAGCTATTGTATTTTCATATTTTATGTTAGGATTTGGTTGTAAGTTTGGAATTTTATTATTTACTCTTTATTACTTGAGACAGTGAAGGGGACGAGCTCTTTGCACTGAAAACTTCTGATGTCTAGTTGCTAGGATACTGCTTCTTTTTTTTCCAAGTCTTTTATCAAAGAAAATGGAATATAATACAGTGTATTTTTTATTTTATAAAGGATTTTGCATCAAAACATCTAAATTGGTGAAGATTTCTCTAAATCTTGCTTTTTTATTGACTTCCTGAAGCTCTCTGAGAGGTTCAAACTCGGTACCTGAACATAAAACAATGACTATATTTTAGCCAAAAGCCAATTGTTTGTTGCTATTTATATTTAGCAGACTATCTTTTGATATATGATTTTTTTTTTTTTTTTCTGTTTGTACCTTCTAGGACCTTCTATAACTCAAATGTGCCCTGTATAAATCTTAGACATGTATTTCAGAAAACTTCATACAACCGTTTTCTAAGTATTGAATGGCTTCAGAGGCAAGGAAGGACCTTGCAATTTATGCACATTTAGTAATAAAAAATCTGTTATGTTTCAAGATAGGTCAAGAGAGTAGAATCACAGAATCATAGAATGGTAGGGGTTATAAGAAACTTTTAAAGGTCATCTACTCCAATCCCCTGCCATGGGCAGGGACATCTTTCACTTGATCAGGTTGCTCAAAGCCTCATCCAATCTGACCTTGAACACTTCCAGTGAGGAGGAGTCCACAGCTTCTCTGGGCAACCTGTTCCAATGTCTCACTAGCCACATCATTAAAAAAAAAAAAAAAGTCTGCCTTATGTCCAATCTACATCTATGCTCTTTCAGCTTAAATCTGTCACCCCTTTGTCTTGTCACTACAAGCCCTGGTAAAAAGTATTTCTCTATCTTTCTTATATATTAAAAGGCCACAAGAAGCTTTCCCTTTTCTCCAAGCTAAACAACTCCAGCACTCTCAGCCTTCTTTGCCGGCAAAGTGTTCCCGCCCTCTGATCATTTTCGTGTCCCTCCTCTGGACCTGCTACTAATAAGGAAATTCTACTTTCTTAAAAAAACCTCAAAAAACCTCCACATTATATTCTGATTCGTTCATCATTCAAATATCTTCTGTGTTTTATGCATAACTGAATTTTTGAACTGTTTCAGTATTGTATTTCATTTGAGCAGCCTCTGCACCAGAAAGAGGACCAGTGGTGATGAAGCTGATCATTCTTCTTGCTTTAGGCCAAATCTTCGCATGAAAAGAGATATTGCTCCCAATCTGCTACACTGCGTTAATGAACTCACCTCACACACTGAATGTTTTTTAAAAGTCCATATAAAGGATACCATTTGTCAGTGGCTGAATGAATTACTAAATGCATATTTATGAATTTTGGTTGTCTTCTCACTTAGAAATCCTAGAATGCTTTGCCATATAGCTTGTTTTTTAGTGAAAAGATATAAAAATATATTACTATTTTGAAAACAGACCACTGGAGTAATAGAGAGAGGTAAAATTGCTATGATAAGCATACTTATCCAAACAGAATAATTTATTTTATACAAGTAGTCAAATCTTGCATCTTTAACAGCTTGTTTCAACAACTTAATTAAGGTTGGATTTTCTAGTATTTGGATATCTGTCAAAGTACAGTTACATAAGTCATGACACCACTTTGTTCACTCTGTGGTCTGAAAAGCGTTTAGACCATGTTAGCAGGGGACCGTGTCTAAGCTTGTAAATCCTGCTTGGATGTGCTTCATAGAGAGGTTGAGAAGGTCAGCTTCTGAATCTCTGAGCAACTTTGGGACAATAAAATCTTGTGCAATCCTAGGTCAGAGTGTGAGCGGAGCTAGTTCATGACTGTCTGCATCTGACTGTGCACACCTGGGAGAGTACAGCAAATAACATTGGGGGTGCAGTCAGCAGAGTACCCCGATGCTGTGCTACTATTACCCCAAGATGATGTGTATCAGATGTGTTGCTGGATGCAAGTTCTTGTAGTAACAAGGAAACATAGATTTTTGGCATAACTGTATTTGTTTTATCCTCACAATATACCTGTACTGTTCTGAATGCTCAGTGCATCTGAAGTTCAGTGTTGCATGGCATCCATAAGCCCAGTGATACTCCTTCACACTGAGAGTTTTCTAACTGCTTTATAGACATTTTTAATTCTTAAGTAGGGAAAAGGAGCTAAAATATGACTGAGAATATGACTTACTACCTTTTGTATCGGACTTGATCCAAGATATGATCACACTTTCTGATGAGAAAGCTTGTATGGCAGCCTCTAAGAAAAAGTGTCCTGGCAAAACTCCTGGTACAGCACCCTAGTATGCCCCAAGGTTCAACTGATTATGGCACCTTTTTTCACCATTTGTGCCACATTGTTTTGTGGTGTTGCTCACCACCTATTCTTCACCCTAGATATAACCATGTAGAAGCTGATGAAACTCTTCCTACCTTGCTTCACAAGAATGTGGTGAGCTTTAGCTACATGTTTGGAAGATATTCTGTGGCTCTGGATAAAAAAAGATCCTTTAGAAATTCAAACCAGTAACATACATTTCTTCACTGAAAACTTCACTTGTGAGTGCCTCAAGTTACAGTAGCTGCTTGCATTTATACAATTTATATGTGTTCATACAGGCTACAGGCTTGGGGAAGAGTGGCTGGGAAGCTGCCTGGTGGAAAAGGACCTGGGGGTGTTGGTCGACAGCCATCTGAATATGAGCCAGCAGTGTGTACAGGTGGCCAAAAAAGCCAATAGCATCCTGGCCTATAACAGAAATAGTGTGGCCAGCGGGACTAGGGAAGTGACAGTCCCCCTGTATTCGGCACTGGTGAGGCTGCACCTCAAATACTGTGTTCAGCTTTGGGCCACTCACTACCAGAGCGGGATGTTGGTCTCTTCTCTCAAGTAACAAGTGATAGGACAAGAGGAAACGGCCTCAAGTTGCACCAGTGGAGATTCAGATCGGATATTAGGAAAAGTTTCTTCTTCACTGAAAGGATTATCAACCGTTGGAACAGGCTGCCCAGGGAAGTGGCTGAGTCACCATTACTGGAGGTTAAAAAATGTGTAGATGTGGTGCTTAAGGACATGGTTTAGTGGTGGACTTGGCAGTATTAGGTTTACAGTTGGACCTCATGATCCTAAAGGCCTTTTCCAACTAAAACAATTCTATGATTCTGTGATTTAAACAAGACATTATTTTCAGTATTGCTGGACATTATTCTTAATATAACAAAGCAAAACTGTGTATGATCTTCATGCTGACAGTCTTAGAGACATTTAGAATAAGACCAACTGTTGAATCCCTGTGACATGTCTGTAAGGTGCAACACAAAGCTCACTGCTTAAGGAAAAAAGGGGTCTTGAGTTCTCTCTGGGTCCTCCCAGTTCAGAGGCTCTCCCAGTACTGAGAGGTGTGACTTAGAAAGAGTTCTTGGAAGCAGAGTTCCAAGCACACATGATGGAAAAACCTCCAGGACTAAGGAACAAAAGTTTTTACATCCTTTATGCTCTGTTGACTCTTGTTCCCAACATTAATGAGTTCAACTAGAGTTGAGGAACTTGTTCAATATTGCGGTCCCCAGAAGTTTACATTTCAACAAACATAAAATATGAACAAAGGAGACAAACAAAAAGAACAGAGAAAGGAAGGATATGGCTTCAAACAAATGAACCCAATATAAGTCAAAATACATTTAAAGAAAGAGAGGAAGAGTAAATCCTTTAAATAAGCAATATTAGTTACAAAGCCCCAAATGAATATGGGAAAAAAAAGAACAAATGGGAATTATTCATAGAAGCTCACACCCTCCTCTAGAGGTTGCAAACTACTCAACATACTAAGGCTCTACAGCCCCTGCTTTTCTTAACTCTAACTCCAACACTATTAACTCTAACTCCAACACTAACCATAACACTTGCAATGCACTGGGTGCACTAATAGGCATTAACAGCCCTGAGTAGCCTCACCTGGGATGCTCGCCCACTCACCCTCTGCCCACAGTCCCTGGAGTACCATTTAAGCTCAAACCTGAGCTTTTAGTCCCTTCCTGAGCTATGCTGGGTCTATTGATCTGTCTGTCCCATCTATCTATCCCTGCCTCCCTTGCCGGACCTTGGACTTGTATTGCAGGTAGTCTGTTGCTAGCCTTGTTTCTTGGGTAGACCCTTCTGATTCATGCTGTAGCCTTACCTGCAGTCTTGTCTCCAGCTGCTCTCCACTAGAGTGCCTGGATGGCCCTGTTTCCAGTACCCTGTTCTGCCCATGGTGCTCACAGGCTGTGGGACTGTGCCCTAGCTAGTGTGGGCATGTCCTTTGCTGAGGTAGTCCTGTGCTCCTGGCTTGGCCTCCTTGCACAGCAACCCTGCCTATGCTGTTCCCTGACAGCATTAAGCGTAAGAGGCCTGGCATGCTGAGACAGAAAACAGGAGGTATGATGGTCCCAAATCTGTTTCTCTAGAGGTTCAAAACACAGTACTTTCAAGGTCTAGAATTTCAGGAAGGAGGGGTGTTTTTTCAAAACAATCTCTTTTGCTGTGGAGTGGCTGTCAGAACTTGTAGAAGATCCAGCTCTTGGGAAGAGTCAGAGAATGATGTACACCCATTTTGTGGTTTAAGCTTTCAGCTTGCAAGCAAGTTGTACGTGTATCAGAAACTTGTACTGGGGCAGGGGGAAATGGTGTTCATTTTATGAGAGATTTAGAAGTTTAACATATCTAAATTAGAACTCTTGCAGAAATCTAAATGTCCTTCAGAATTAAATTACCATTCTGTGTCTGACTTGACAAAGCACTCAGCAGAGAAATGGCAAGGCTGGGAGTGGGGCCTGTAGGATCTCTGTGTTTGTTAGGTAGGCTGTTGGCCTTGGGAACGTGGATAGACTCATCAGCATCCTTCTGCAGCGAGCAAGTACGTGAGGGAATCACAAGGCAGGATTTGAAAATAGTTTAATCTGGCAGAATTTCATTAAAATTGAAACCTTTAAACATTAATAGATAGGCAAATTGGGAATAGAAAAATGTTCAATAAAAATAGAAGTTGTTGTTTTCCCCTCTAGTTGGCTCTACTGGTAACTCTCCTTGCATACCATATAGTAGTTGGTATGGTTCCATGTGGCTGGTTTTTTTTTGGCTTGGGGTTTTTGGTTATTTTAAACTATCTTTGCTCAGAACTATTGATGGTTATATTCAGAAAACAATATTAAAATAACTTGCAGTCTTAATCACTCAAGAGTTAAGAAATAGAGTTAAGACTGTTGAGGCCATTATAGTTCAATCCCTGTGTATGCTATGCGATAGTTTTTAATTACATGATCTCATTTTTTTGTTTTCCCACAGGACCCTGCCTCATTCAGTGTGCAGGATGAACTTTGCTTGGAATGAATCAGCACAACACAGTGAAAGAGTCTGTTGTTTGCAAGACTCCTCTTAGTTGTTGAGAAAGTTGGGATATGTGTTTTGAATGAGTTAGGATGTCAAGAAAAGAAAGGATGGTCTTGTAGCTGAGGAAACTATATGTTGCCCTGGCGAATGAGTTTCTGTTACTGCCTTTGCCAAAAAGATCCTGTGAGGTACTGTTTTAGGGGACCAAAAAAAAAAAAAATTCTCAGGTATCCATTAAATGTGAACACCTAGTTTTCCCAGAAATCTGTGGGCATGCATCCATGTTCTGTACTGCTAATATCAAACAAAATGTTGAGTTCAGTGAGCACCATTCATTCTTGCACTTTGGGGAAAACGTAGTGTGCAATCTTTATTAAGAGCTGTTTTGCAAGGGAGTTGTATAAATGTGTGTCTTGTGCTTTCACTACTTCTTATTCTCCACTCTTATTATAGCTATTTGCCATATTAATAACAAAGTTATCTGTATACGCTGTATAGACATATTTAACATTTAGCTAACTGTTGAATAGAAAACTAGAAAAAATGACTAATAGTAAGGTAGCTTTTGGAATGTAAGGATATGACCTACTAGTGCAAACTACCTAACATCTTAATTACAGATTTCCTAATTTATTATGATTGTGTTTGTCTTTGACACTCAGCTGTATATCCTACTACAGTAGCTTCAAACTGTCTGTAAAGGACTTGTTTTCTTTTGCAATCTTTTGAAACAATATAGTTTATTTTCAGTTGTAAGGGATTCTTTTAAAATCAGGGCCCAAATAAAACTGATGTATCAGCTTTCACGTCTTCAACTTGCATCTAGTCTGTTCTCCATGTGACTTACTGTGGTTGTCCTTTCAATTTCCATTTCAACACTTATTTTTAGGCATCAATTTAGCCAATGCTACAGTTACACAGCCAGAATTATTTTTCCTTATACTAGCACAAAGTAGAAGTAATACAGTTGGCCTCTGTTCTTGCATAACTGGGTCTTACTTCAGAAGGGCCTAATCAATTAAGAGAAAGATCCACAAAGTACTTGTAAGTTGGACTGCAAGTGACAGTCTACTCAGATGAATTATTGCTAAAATGTGAATATTTTTCTCTAAATCGTAGTATCATAAGACTAAAAAAAGGTTGGGTTTTTTCTTATCTCTGACATCTTCAAACTCTATCACCTTCAGTAATACAAACAGTCTCTATGCCAAAGCTCAAAAGGAGATTCTCAACCTTCCAAAGTATTCTGTTTTCTAGTCCTCATTCCATGTAGTAACTGAACTGAAAATCACTGTGCTGATTTACAGTGGAGAAAACAACCTGAGATTCCCAAAATTTGACTCTTATTTTCTTATTTTCACATTTTCTGTTCACCTATTAGATGATGAAATATAATGGCAATACATTAGTAGTTTAAAAATATTTCTTTGTGTGTAAACACTTATCCAGTCTGTCTTATTCTGCATGTTAGTAGTTCATTCTAAGGATTTGAACACCAAAATCTTTTTTTACTGAGGGTTTGGATTTTGGTGTTTTGCACCAAACAGTAAAGGGAGAAGTAACGAAAAGAGAGATCACTCTGATAGTCTGTTGGATTCTAATTGTTGGTTTGCTTTCGTGATTTTTTTAGAGTCATAAAATGTTATCTTGCTTTTTAAGTAGTTATTCATCATAGAAGCTAGGTAAAATCATAAACTCATATTGGATGTTTTCAGTTGAGTTTTTATTCACAGCAATCAACTCAAGTCCAGGATAATAAAAACTAAGTTTTATGAGAAAACTCCAGGGTTGAGGAGGATCTGGATGTGGCTGTGATTGTGAGCATGGAAGTGTGTGTACTCAGCACAGATAGGACAAGTAATATTGCTGCTGCTGCAGCACAAGTACCCTGAGCCACGGAGGAGTCAATCCAGCTGAGTAAGTGAGGCTTCCAGCCAGGGTTGCTCTCACAGGGATGCTATGTGCCACGTTGTAAGACGTAGCTTCAATCAGACTCCTCCAAAGCAAGGATATTGAGTGTAGAGAGTAGAGAATGACTTTGAGAAGGCCAGTTAACTCATAGATCTTATTCTGTTGGGCTTACGCCTTATAGTACAAACAACTTTGAACCTGCCAATAATCTGAATCTTATGTTAGAATCAAATTACAGTGGGGCAGGGGGCAGGGATAAATATATAATTTGGGTCTTGTCTACCTCGTCTCCAGCTTCTCCTATTTAGTAAGATTAATAACTATGCGTCATCTCAAATGGCCAGAGCTGTCTGTTTCCTTAAATCTTTCTTTGAATAGACTCTGAGAAGTGCCACTTTGATTTTTCCTATTTCCTGTATCAACTATAGCAATCTGATGCAATTCAGGTGGAGGACAGTGTTTCTAAATCCGTCATGACAATAAAACTGTGTTCAAATAAATGAATGCAAAAATAATACTTAACCTTTTTGGCCCAGTGTTACGTACAAAAGCAGAGACTGTGACAGATCAGGTGACATCAGCTTTTCCTTAACACTAATATTAGTAGCAAGCCCGGGGATATAGAAAGTACTGTGCAATTCATTGCCGCCTTTTTGAATGATCAAATCTCTTTGTATGAGAAGGGCTATAAATACTCTCTTTGTTTATTCTGCAGCCCAAGGGCAAATCTATGATAGAGACAAGATTCTGCAGCCACAGTTACAGAAAACTCAGCGTTCTACTGTGCCATTAATAGGAGCCTCTAAGTACTTTTGAGATGACCTAAAAATAAGTTAGTGCAGCTCTTCTGTTTTACAGACAAATTTATTAGAGACCTGGTGGGAGGGGGCAGGAGAAGAGAAAAATGTATATGTAAACAAATCCTCAGAAACATTTTCTACAGAGTGAGTGGTATGCAGATATGCAGGTAAAACTTGCACTTACTTAAGTGCCCAATGTGAAATCCATATCTAAATTAAAATGCAGTAACTTGAAAATGTTGGTTGTGAATGAGACAACACTGAGAATTGTCTGTAGTCAAGGTGCTTGTCACTTGTATTGGAGAAGCATAATTCTACTCTAAATAGATTCTGAGGCTACTACTCCAAAAAAATCTCTCATCTGTTCAATTGCTCTTACAAATAGACCAACTAAAACTGCCCACAATCAATGGATTTAAGTAGAACTTGACTTCATCAATAGATAATGATAAAACAGCAACCTTGGTTCAAACCTGTAATGCAAATGAAAGATTGAGCTGGGTCATGGACTCCAGCACACTCTTAGACCAAGGAGACGGGTCCTATGTTCTTTTGAATTCCCTTTGAAAATTAGATGGGATTATTCCTCTTGGGTGTCTGTGTCAGAATCTCTCTCTCAATTTTAATGTCAATATTGAGCAGTTTGTAGCCATTTTTTTTCCCCTGTGCTGATGCTACTTTTGTTACATAGTTAATTTGTTTCCCGCTACTTTTATAGGAAGGTAACAAATTGCTTCACATGATTTTGAAGTGCTCTCTTAATAGCATCCTGGAAGAGAAGCTCTCCGCTCCTTTTGATCAGGAGAATGGTCAGGATTATATGCACCATTTCAAATAACATTCATGTACACTAGTAATGAAGTCATCAATATTGTTCTTTTTTTACTGGAAATATCTTGCCTCATAGATGCTTGGATTGTGTTTCATGGGTATAGGAGATTGATAATAATTTTGTTTGACTACTTAATCCATCTCTCTCTTTGATCACTCTGTTTGCCTGCAATCCCAGAAAGAATTATTGTTACCCTTTATTTATGACCTTGCACTCTGTACAATTGACTTTCTTCCAATTACTATTACTTTGGCTCTCAAGGTCATTCACTTTTAGAATGACAGTACAGTTCCCTTCTGTGTGTATAATGCATCTCAATAACATATCAACAGATCTCAGTGGCATACTTTTATTTTGTATGATAAGTTTACAAATGAAAGTATTAAATAATATTTGCCCTATGGTGGCTCTTCGAGGACTCCACCTAGAACCTTATAAGAACTTCTGGTCCAGTATTCCTCTACAGTCTGTGTAAAGAAGGTAGATTTACTGTTTACTAAGCATCACTGAATTGTTGCTCCTTGCAACATTTGAGAAATATTTGTGAACCTTACATGAACCTTGTGTTTACATCTATAAGGATGATATTTATATAGAAAATAACTGGGATGGAATAAAAAGATTTTAAAACTAAAAACAGATGTATAGGAAGACAATGAAGGCTTTTTCGGTACACATACTTTAGTTACACCTATGCAATATAGTATTCAATCTCTTAGTTTGAAATGGGTAGTACAAGGCAAACTGACAACAGAAAAATTACCTTTCATTTGGAAAATGACAAGTCTGTGTTTCTTCTTTCTCTGAGAAGAAAAAAATACAATTCTCTACAACAATATAAAGCAATGCTGACACCTACAGAGAATGTATGTAAATATCAACTTGGAATTTGCATTTTCTGTGAGAATTTCCAGAATTATTTTGTAAAGGAAAAAATGATTTAAAGCAAGCTCTTATAAATGTTAAGAAAAATAAGTCTTTATCTTCTGCTTGGGTCAATCCTTGGTAAATCAGATAAAATTTTGAACATAAACCATATGCTTCAAAAATTATGCAATTTACTTTCAGTAATGTACACTTCCAATTAGTTTGGATTTTTTTATAGATTGTTTCATAGAGCTGTGGAGGACTCAATAACTATGAATCAAGCCATCAACATGATGTACATTGTGGCACAGAGCTGGGTTTATTGCCTCTGATGGTCTGTTTCCCCTTGCTTCCCTCACTGTGACACAACAGGATTCTATTAGTGTTACTGGGGTTTGCAGCTCTGTGCTGAGCCAAACAGGGCTATAAAAACTTCTGTGTAATAAAGATTGCCCATATGTGGAGTAAGGCTAAAGAAAAATTAGCTTAACATATTGAAGAGAGATTACATGGAAGAGACATAGCTGTTTTATTGAGTATTTGTTTACCAATGTACTATCATGGGTTATGCAAGCTGTGATACTCACCACACTGGTGCAGAAAGGCAGGCCCCTTCTTTCCTCCCAAGCACCAGATAGATGTTTTAAATACATAGAAAAAGTATAACTAACAATGAATTCTCTGCAGTAGTAATTTTCTCAGAGGCAATTTAGAGGCTTGACAGTACCTTGCTTGAAATGGCGATTTACAAAGTGACCAAGGGAGAGGAGGCACTAAGTCACTTAAAAGAAGCTTTGGAAACTTTGGAGATGGCAATTGTGCGGTTATCCAACATTCATGCTATCCATGCTCCCCTTATGCAAACATCTGGGAGAATTTTAACCCCCAAAGGAAATTGTCTGAGAAAGTCAAAAGTAGGTTTCCAGATCTGAACTGCTGAAGATCTTTCAAATTTTTAGTTTTGGCTCCAAGTATGGCTTGGACCCAACTCAGCTTGTGAGGAAATGGAAACTCAGAAGACTGAATGACTAGAAAGCTTGCCTTTGAGTTAAAGGAGGTTTTTTTTTAACCATAGAGAACTAAAAATTGGAAAGCAATGCTATTCATCAAAGGCAAGTCATAATTATTTTATGCAAAAGGCTGAATACTACTGACAGAGGTCTACTACTTCTTTGGAAATGAATATATCACAAGATATTAATAAGTGTCTTTGAAAACCAGGTATATTTCATGTCCTGGAATATTTTCATCTGACAGATAACAGTGTTTTACCAGTCAGATTATCAAGATCTTTCCATGGAAAAGTGAACTATTTGGACTAGTTAATGTGTATTTTCAATTTTATTGGAAAATCACAATATTAAAATTCTGGTATGTATATTTTTACCCTTAGGTAGAATTGTTGGGGGTTTACTAATAAACTGTAGGAATGAAAACATCAGATTCAACCCTTTTACAGTATAACTGTGGCCCTAAAAGTGTGTGTACACCATGCCTAAGTACACAAATCAGTTTGATATATATTATTATGTGTATATAAACACACATATTCTCATGCATATATATGAATAACAAGTTGTTCTTAGTTGAGGGAACTGAACCAAGTTAAGAAATACTCTTTCCTCTTCAATATTTGCATGTTTACATTTTCAGCTTTTAATTCATGTATGTGTTTATAACAAAATCATTGTTTTAAACTCAGCTGTTCTGGTGTAACTGAGCATGATGACAACAGACAAAAGCTTAGCTTGTAATTTCAAATGCTATGAGATAAAACTCTCCAATGTTTTCCTGATACCAGCAGGTAAACAAAGATTGTTTCATACTGATCATTGATACTGGCAAAGGCTTAGGCCTTACGTGTACATAGTTAGGTAGAAAAGGTGTAGATTTAGACTAGATAAGGAAGAAATTTTTTACAATGAGGGTGGTGGAACACTGGCACAGGTTGCCCAGAGAGGTGGTAGAAGCCCCATCCCTGGAAACAATCAAGGTCAGGTTGGACGGGGCTCTGAGCAACCTGATCTAACTGAAGATGTCCCTGCTGACTGCAGGGAGGTGGGACTATATGGACTTTAAAGGTCCTTTCAAACCAAACCACGCTACGATTGTGCATGCAGACTACTTGTGATAAACCCCAGCAAAGTCTACTTAGGTATCCTTTTTTTTTAGTAGGATGTAGAGGATGGCTGCTGCCTGTCACCTCTCGCTCCCTTGCTGTGAAAGTTTGCACAACCAGCAGCTTTTTGTGAAGTTAAGATACAATCAGCTCATTGTTTCAAAGCAACCAAAGGCAACGCGTGATGATGTTTTTATAGCGGTCTTTCTAGCCAGTTCATGGGGGAAACGGCAGCCCCCGGGGGTACGTTTTGCCCGTGACCTGGAAACCGTCGGTGCCTTGAGAGGGCCCGCGGACGCCCGTACCCCGAGGCGGGGGAGAGGCGGCGGGTATTGCTCGCCCGCCTCCCTCACTAGGGGTCGCAGGATGCCAAAAAATGGCCAGCGGCTAGCGAGGGCAGGGTACCAGCCCGCCCTGCCAGTCACCGTGGGGCCAGCGCTGGCAGCTGGAGGTGGTCCGTGGGGCCACGAACTGCCTTCTCGCCGGGTGGCCCTGGTGGGTTTGCTAAAAGCGAGGTTTGTTTAGGACAGCAGGCTCATGTCTGGGAAGAGGACGGCATCTCATTGTCACTAAACATATGTGTCGGGTAATCCGTAAAAAAGGCCTAATTCCTGTACAGGTGAGATTATTTTTGTTGCAGAGCTTAATCTGGATATTAGCTGAAGGCTTGGCCAGGCAGTGTTTTCTACATTATGCTCATTCAATGCTCACTGTTGAGAATGAGTAACAAACTTCCTTTGTAAGTACCAGTCTCCTCTTCCACAGTTAATTCCTTGAGCTGCTCCTGCTGTTTCAACACTTCTCTAGCAAACCACCTGATTAACTTAATTATGTCTACACTGTCTGAAGGACTACATTAAAAAAGTAGTCTACACCAACAATATTCCTTGTGAAAGTTCTGATACTAAAATATAACCACAGACTGAGTTTCAGAAGAGAGCTTTCTCATCTAGTTTGCCACTGCTTTTTAAACCAAACCTCAGGCATATTCCTATGTCTTTATTTCCCAAACAAACAAATATTCTGTTACTGTGGTGACACTGAGGATGGAAGTTAGAGAAAGAAATGTAACAAGCGATAACAACGAAAGATCCAATATTACTGATGGAGACAACTGTCAAACAGATCTGTTCAATAAAGTAAATGGAATTTGGACAGGAGTAGGGAAATACATCGAGCAGCCTTATTCTGGGTCAACTGAAATATGGAAATACAAAAAAATTTATTCAATAAATAGTTTGACATTTGACACTAATTGAAATAATTTCTTATAAAAATGAACAGAAAGTATCAATTTCTAAGCAGACTTGAGAGAAAAAGTACTAGCTTTCAGCATATTTATGTACACATACAGAGAGAAAATAACAGGTTTAGGAAGGAGAAGCAGTAGCAGAAGAACTTTTCACAAAAATAAGACTATTTGAATCATTTAGAAGTCATGAGCTATCACTTCAGTACAGTTAATTCTTAAACCAGGAAGATTTCTGACTGTTTTCACTGTTAGCATTTTGTGCAAAATTTGAGGGTTTACATTACAGATTTTTGTAGTACAAGGATTCTGATAATATGCCTTGTTGCATTTATTTGCAATGTCTGTCCTGTAAACTGCTACCAGTCATTCATGGCACTTGCTGAAAAAGAGGATCCACTCAAATACGAGTTAGCTTACAGTAGACCGACCTAGGGTTTTTTTAGTTGTTGGGAATTAAGCGCAGTTTTTATATGGCAAGTGCAACTTTTTTAACAAATAGAATACCCATGCACACACATACTTAAAAAAAAAAAAAAATCTTACCTGTTGTGGCAGTTCTACACAACAACAAACATAAGTACAAATGTACACCTGGATTCTTATGCCCCATACTTGGAGATTCTGAATTGTTCATATGTGCAATGTTTTAAACCTGTATTCCTAAAGTAAAGGCTTCAGTGCCTAATCTGAAAAGCACACTCCTGCCAACACATGGGAAACCAAAAACTAGTTGCCTGGAGCGTCTTTACTAAACCTGACTCTTCAGAGTTGCAGCACATGTAGAAGGTAAATCTATACTGCTTTTGCACTGGGATTGGACTTTATTATATGCAACATTAAACCATGCATGTATAAGTGGTGCCTGGGACCTCTTTCACTCTTTTCTTGGAAGGATGAAAATTTTATGTTAATGGTGGTTCCATATTCTCATTTAATTTTGGAAGTGTTTTGATCTCAGACTTTAGTTATTGTGAGCGTGTGTGTACATATATGTGCACACAATTGCCAATAGCTATCTCTACTCAGTCATCTGTGACATTTCTAGTATTGCAAATTGTATAGCTTTGAGGGCAGTGGGCAAAAAATTAATTGCAAAGGCTTAGTGCTCTGACCGTGCTGAAGGAAAACTGATGAAACGGCTGCAAGTTGAACTCAAATTGTAATGCATATGTATATTCTGTACATATGTGTAATTACTGTAAAATATGTATTATTTACAGAAAATTTTGATTAGCATTTGCACAAAATCATCACCTTGGTGAGTGAAAGAGCATCCATTTTTAAAATACAGTATAAACCTTAAATCCTCCAGACAAAGGTTATTAATTATTGCTACACAGCACATCAGTGTCTTCTTTTAAAAGAAGCTTATGCTGCATAGTCTAAGAAAATACTCTATTATAACAAAGAAGAATTGACAAGAAGCAGAGTACAAATAATTTTGGAGGGCTATGTAATATGAACGCAATTAAATTAGTTTTGCCATAGACATTCATGATCTTATGTCACTGAAGATTAGAAAAAAGTACTAGCTAAGCCACCTTAAGTATATGAGGGGTTTTTTGGATAGTGGCACTGTAAAATTCAGTGGGTATGATACTACCTGTATTAATGAAATATATGTTAGACAATGTTGAAAGGGGTAAAAATTTTCTGCCATGTTACAGAACTTTTGTAAATATTACAGCAAATAAAACAAGGCTAATAACTACAGGACAACACTGCTGTATTGACAGGTCTTATATCATAGTTTGTTGCTGCTTTCTGTAAGACAATTGCCATTCTTCCTCCTGGGAGTTGGTGATGCGCCTTATGTATTTTCAGTGATCTGGAGTTAGAAGTATACACTGTGTCTACGTAGAAGACCCAATTACAGCAGGGTTCCTCTATTTGCTTTGATTCCTTACCTCCAGTCTCAGTGTTGCGTGTTTTCTGCAGTAAGTGTCAGAAAGGTTATCAAAAGTGATAAATTAAAATGTAAACTAAACCAGGGGTTTTCATCTGAGCAGTGTATGGCTCAAAACGGTGAATCCTGTTCTGCAAGATGCTGAGCTGCTTCATCTTCTAAGAATGAATGGAACATCAAAATGCTCAGCAGTCACTCAAGATCAGGCTCATTAGAGGCTTTCTTCTTTCAAAAATCAGCCTCTGACTCTCAGCTATGTGACAGTATGCTGAACACTGGAGGGTAAGATTAACCCTGTACACCTAGTCAGCCTAATAACAACTGTCACTGCTCAGTCTAACAGCCACATTTGCTTGTAGATGAAGGATGAACAGGTCTAGAAGAAGTAAAATCATTGCTATAGTTTATGACACTTATATTATCATATAATTGCCAAAGAAACTATTTTCACCAGCTACCAATGTATAGAAGGAAGACTGATAAGTGATCCTGTTCAGCTCCTATGCAAGTCCAATGCAGGTTTGCTGCCAACTTTGACAAGGAGCAGCCTCTTACAAAATTGAGAATTAATCCTGAAAGCTTTACTGACTTGTAAAAATAAACTACAAACTTCAAAACAGACAGCTTTTAGATGGTTTTTGCAAGCTAGACAATAAAATAAATCAAACAAAATCAAGTTGGCAAACATTTAGATGTCAGTTTTTCATCTGGCAGTCTCCATCTATCTTCTGAATTGCAAGCTAAGCTCTGCTAAGCCCAGAGCTCACAGACTTTGTTTTTTAATTAAGGAAAGGGCAGGATGCCTCTTCATACTTGGAATGCAGCTGGTTTGAGACAAGTGAATATTTAATATGACCTCCTGTACTAACCTCCTATACCTTCTAACTTTGAACATTGCTTTAACAATTAAGCTCTTCTGGCCCTGTGTTTAAATAGCTGTCCACAGCTACTGCAAATTGATTTATTGCTTGATGAGGATCAGGGATGCTGAGCAAACACAGAACAGTTTCTAATTTAAGTAGTGCACCATGGGTTTTGTTGTTGTTGCTTGATTACTTGTTTTAACATCAGTATGTGTTCTCAAGGTAGTTCTATGCTCTTCTGTATTTTTTAGAGCATTAAAAATGGAGACGGCTTAACACATGTGATGTTATAAACAGAGTATGGTTGGATATCTAATATTAAAATTCCTGCTGCAAGCTGATTTCTAGTTTTAACTTCTTGTTCTTTAACCTTTCTTTTAGAATATGAGCTTAAATTATCCAGGTATTTGAAAAATTAAAGTTGCAAATATATGGGTTTCCTCCTAACTGAAAATCATAGCAGTATTATTGGAAGGGCTTCAGTATGCTTAGCCTGTAGGAAATGTGGTTAAATCTTGAGTGGAACAGAAAGGAGGACTGTTAGCCAAGGGATGTATCCTTTTTTTTCTTTAACATTATTATTAAATACCTGCAGTTTTTAACAGCTCTTTTACCTGAGTGTCTCACCTGCAATGATGTTTTACATGATCATTTTGAGCTGTGCCTTGCTTGGATCTGGAACTTAATTGAGAAGAAGTGATGATTTCACATGCTCAGCGCACCTCAGTTGCACCTGTGGGATGAAGAGGGGAAGGCTGTCTTGACTTGAATAAAGACAGGGAAGAAAAACAGATCTTGCAGCACAGTAAAACTGGTACAAAGCTCCTGAGAAATCGAATGTGGGATGTGATTAGGAGAAATCAGCAATGGGAATGGTGGACATATTTTGGGATGATGAACTGGTTTGCGTAAGAAAACGGGGCATGAGAAGTACCAGAGTGAAAGTAGACGGAGGGCTGCAGACAAGCAAAACTGCCTGAACAGCAAGGTAAGGGCTGGAGCTAGGATAACTCTGTAACTGGGAAATAAGGTCAAGGAGCAAGACCAAGTTTGTGGTGCATACCTGGAGTAAAGAACAGACACAGAAGGTGATTATTGACATAGCTGGAAGTTAAATCAGGTTAGAAGGCATAAGAAAGGGATCAGCTAGATAATGGGAGTGCAAACAAAACAACAGGAAAAAAAAAAAAATCCCCTGCACAGCTGAAGGTGAATCTGAGAGTGAGGAGTCCCAGAATAAGATTAAAGAGAAGTACGAGCAGGACAGCTGGAACTGGCATGAGAATCAAACACTAGCATTAACTAGATAAGAAAAACAAAACTGGGATAAACAGCCAAGACTGAAGAGAGAATGAAGGCAGGTTAGAAATAACAAGCCAAGATAAGGCAAAACATGGACATGGGAAGCAAGCAGATGGGAGTGTGCTATTAAAAAACACCCTCTCCCAGAGCTTGGAAGGGATCCCAAGATTTGCTGTCCCTCTTCTGCCAGTAATAACTGTGATATCCAGTGGTGAAGAGAGATACATCTTTTCAAATGCTGGGCCAAATATGGAACTACCTACTCGTGCTAACAGGTACTGTGTGGAGGAGCAGAAGATTCAACACAGTGGATTAATTATGTGGGTGTCATTAATGATGGGGCTGTTTCTGGCAGGAGTCTGGTCATGTTTATTCTAGAAACTGAAAGAAGTATTTAAGAAAAGGAATTGTGGGAAGAGAAATGGTGTCTATAGTCTTCAGAGAGCTGAATGGCTTGAAATTTGAGTCCTAGCCCTTGCCTCTGCCACAGAGTTCCTTGATAAAGCTCATTTAAGGCTTTTAAATTACACTTCTTGCTAATATTTACTTCTCATTTTCAGATGCCTGGAAACTCCAGAGTTTGCTTAGAAGTAGTTCTGGACACTTGGTGAGTAAAATTACTGCAGCTGAAACTAGTGGGAGCCAGCCCTTGAAGAAATACGGTTTTCTATAGTGCCAAGTCCTGACAGGTCTACAAGATATCAAACCAGGCAATCTGTAACTGTTTCCCATGTGTAATATTCATATCCTGTCACAATATCCCCTCATCTGAGGGGTGTATTGTGAAACTAAACTAATTAATATTTTTGAAGCACATGAATACTGTAGGAACAAGCTCCATAAAAAGCCTATGAGGAAATTAATAACTCTGTGTGCAGAGTAGGATCAGAGTAAGTGTGTAATGAATAAAGCATGGGGCATGCTTTCAAAAATAAAATGGAAAACATAACATTGAAGGGCTTCTTGTTAATTAAGCACAGAGATCTGTAGAAAAAAACCCAAAACTGTATGTGAACATGCAATTAACAACTTTCATAATACATGAGTAGATGTGGGAGAGAATGGAGAAATAAGGTTTCACAGGTGAGCTCACTGCTGTTAAGGTCATGAGTGCTGGATTTTTAACTTCAAAAGTTTAATTTTAGTCTATATAGTTTACTCAGTATATATTTATGGTTGTGTACACACCTGTTTGGCTGTTACTGTAGACAGTCTATTTGCTGCAATGCACTTTCAGCTTCAGTAATAAAAATTTGGGGACCTGGGATCTATTTAAACATAGTTTCAGCTGTTTCAGAAGTGCTCAAGGTACTTCAGAGATAAGGAACGGAGTTATTGGGAGATAAAAGCAGGAAGGTAACCAACTCCTGCTGAACTTCGCTACGTTAGCCTCCTGAAAAATCCCATGAGTCCCAGTCCCAAGGATCTGACCAGCCATGGTCTTCAGCCTTCAAAGTTTTCAGCATGTGCTGAGCTTGATGTTTGTGAATAAGCCCATTGTGTCCACCCACCTAAAACTCCACATGAGATGGAGGCCTAAGCAGGAGACAGATAGCCAAAGAATGAGTAGGAGGTGTGAGCAATGATGTTTCAGATGTATTTTTTTAGTTCTGTGATTGTGTCTGTCTTTCTTACATACTTGTCCTTTTTTTAAAGTTCTTTTTTTGTGTGGGAAGAGCAGAAGAGCCTCCAGCTTCTTGGATTAAAAAAAATATGAAAATACTGCCACCACTTTTAACATAACTGCATTTACCATTATCTGCCCCCCTGTAATATACCCTCAAACCAGGAAATTTAAAGGAAAAGGGAAAATGCTTGGAGTTCTTGTTGTTGCTGTTGTTGTATTCCTTTGGTTGGTTTCCTTCCAGTTTAAGCATTCTGTCTTCCTGGCTATGTGTTCGTTTCTTTGGAAACGGCTGTAGGATGGATTTTTGATTGACTGTGTTGTCAGATGGATTATCAGAGTTGTGAGCTTTTTGGAATGGTAGACATGAATGTGTGATAAGAAAAAAATGTTTTGTACCTAAAACGTTTCAAAATTTTGGATCATGAAATAAGCTAGATTGAATATTTAATAGGCTACTTAGGGAAAAAGTTTGGGTTTTTTTGGTTTTTTTAAAGGTCAACTGGTTTGATTACTAGCAAAATATTCCTCTTAATACGAGGAAAGGTTTTTCCTAATGTGATTGATGGGGATATTAATACCCAAGCAATGTAGATTAGTTTCTGCAGAGCTGCAGACGCTTATTTTACAGTAATTCTAATGTGTAGCTCCTCTTGGATTACAAGCAGAAAATAGCTTTCATCCTGACCTATACACACATTTATTTGTTGCAGCACTTAGGCGGCCAGATTTCTGTGTGATTCTCATCTAGTGGTTCTGAGTTTGTTTCCTGTCCTGGTCAGGGCTCTGCAAGGCCAGCTGTCTTCAAGGCTGCGAGTGGTCGGTGCTGCTCTGCTCGGGCTGGTGATGCTGAGGTGTAGGGCAGATTGCAGGCTGGAGGCTGAGGGTGACGCCAGTGCCTACCTTCCTGGGAGAGTTAATCTCTAGCTGGAGAGAGACTCCAATAATCTCCTCACTGGGGACACTGGCATGTTAAGGATCGCACACTGTACATTCCTCTTCTGGGGCTGTAAGGCAATTGGCAAAGTCAGTGTTTCTAAAGCACTATTGACAAACGCGTGTCCTTGTCAGACAGAAGTTGTTTCTTTTTGGGGTTGAGGTGCATAGGCACAGGAAAGAAAATGAACTTTTTAAAGGTGTGCACATATGAAACAAAACCAAGCAGAAAAACAAAAGCAGGTTAGGGAGGTCCAATATGTGAAATGATCATGTAATTAATGACACCTTAAGATAACTCTCATTTGTGGACATACATAACAGAAACTAGATTTCTGATTGGATCAGACTGGTTTCTTCAGCAAAACACAGCCCACTAAACAATGACACTGTGCAAGTGAAGGTAGTCATCAGCCTTGACACTGCTCTGATGGGTTGGCAGGAAACAGTCTCTGGTAACTTCCTTGGAGTCAGGTCCAAATGTCTGGGGTGCCTGGTCACAGAAATTACCTCGAGGAAGAGGGAGAAGGAAAAGGCCACGAGTTTCTCAGGCTCTTCTGTGATCTGGTGTCTGGTGCTTTTTGTGGGCCTTCTGACAGACAGCAAACTGAACTGCAGGAATGGAGAACAGTTACTCCCTACTGAAGGCTGCAGCTTTTCAGTGGCAGCTACTCATTGGCTTTGGTCAACTTTGGAGCAACAAGACTTAGTTGGGAGTACTACGGCCACAACCTTGGTGCCAAAAACGTAAGGAAGCACAACATATGGATGCTCTAAAGATATTGACATGACTTGATGCTAGACTCCCTAATATGCTCTGTTATTAAGCTGTTATTAGCTCTGTCTTGACCGACCTTTCCAGTTTTTATGGTATGAAGTGCTGAGAGTACCTATCTATAGCAACACTAACCCTTCATTCGCAGGAGGGCATGAGCGGCGACTCCGCGCAGGCACTACCCTTTTTGTCTCGCCTTTCCCCCCTTTTTGGGAGCAGCTCAGCTTCTATGATAGCGGCGACAACCAGCCGTGCCTACCCGGAGTTTGCGTAACTGCCTTTCACCGCGCCCCGCCGCCGCTGCCCCAGCTCCCTCCCCGTCCCCCGCCTTCCCGCGGAGCAGGGTGGGGCTGGCGGCCGCAGCAGCGGCGGGAAGGGTCGCGCAGGGCGGCTGCCCGGGGGCGCTGCGCTCAGAGGCAGCGGTGAGGGGCGCGCCGCGCCGCCGGCTCTGCCTGCATGCGCTCCTGGCACCGCCGGGGGAAGGGACTGTCTCCGGATTTCCACCCCTGCGACAGGGGGAAGGCGGCCGGGAAGTGCTGCGGGGAGAGCGAGCCTGTGCGGGCTCGGACGTAGAAGAACGCAGCCGCTGGTTCGCTGCAGCCCTTTCAAAAGTCCGTGTTAAATGTGACACCCCGGCGAAACGGGAGCAGGAGAAACTCCCCGCCACCCACCCCTCGTCCCCCCTCCACAGCCCTTTTCCATGGAAACTCGTAAAAGGAGGAGGAGTAGAGTTTGCTACGGAAAAGTCTCACCTTGGTCTGAAACAGTTTCAGGCGTTTCTGAAGGATCGGAGCTGCCCGTCTCGGGGGAGGGGAGGAGGCAGGCAGGGAAGGGAGGGAGATCTTTAGCTACCTATATATCTACATATATATATATATTTTTTTTTTTTTTTTTCCGCTTGATCTTATTTTATTCCAGCAGCAGCACGTATCTCCACCCCTCTTCTCTCCTCCCCCTCCCTCTCCAGGTTGATCGGCTGAAATGCGGCTTTGCGCGCTGATCCTTTCTCAGGCTTTAAAACAAAACCCGGCCCCGTGCAGCCGGCAGCGGCGGGGGGCGGCTGGGCGCTGAGGCGCGGCGGGGCCGAGCAAGACACCCGGAGCGGGGCGGCGGCTCCCGCGGAAACTTCGCTTGGAAAATAAACCTCCACCGCTTTCCTGGAGATCCACGTGAGAACAGGAAAGCCCGACTGCAAGATCTCCGCGCTGCTGCTACAATTTTACTTTTTCTTTGCCTTGATTATTTTTTATTTTCTGTTTGTTTGTTCGTTCTTACTTTCATTTTGGAACCGGTTCCCAGCTGCTTAGCTGAACTTCTGGAGACCAATGGACCTTTTATATTGCCTTCCTCTGTTTTAAACAAACTATGAACGCTTAAACTTTTCTCTTTCCCCCTCCCCCTCGCTCCTTCACCCCCACCCGTCAGCTCATGGGGCTAACCCTGCAAAGCAGCCGCAGCAGAGGGAGAAATAACACAGCCACTGGTTTATTTTCCTGTCTCCTAAATCGCAGTTAATTCTTCTCATCGTCCTCCTCATCACCCATTCTCTCGAGCTTTTTTGGCTGCCGGGTGTCGATTTGTGCGTTGTTTTATCTGATCTCGATTCTTTTGTTGTTGTTGTTGTTTAAATGCCATGCAGTGCTTATCTAGAGAGAAAGCTATATGGAGATAGAGGCATATAGTGAGTGCGCGTGTTTCCATAAGACTATCAAGGGAGCAGATCAGAAGCAGCCCGGATCCTGACCCTGACTGTATGAATAAGTAAGCAGGATGCTGACGACTGTGTGTTAGTTGCCTGTAAGGTTTTCGTAAGTTAAAGGGGGACCGAGGAGGGGGGGGGGGGCAGACCAGACACAGAGCTTGGAGTAAGTGTTTGTGCGGAGTGGGGGAAGCTGTGACACTTTGCTCCCTCCAGCAGAGCTGCTGCCTCCCATCACTAGGGCTCCGCGGTTTGCTCTAGCCTAGCTCCCCGTCGCTCGCTTTTCTTTCTTTCCTTCTTTCTTTCCGTTTCCACCTCTCCCCGTGGTAGTTTGCTGATGTGCAGCCTGGGTCCATCTTCTGGCAGTAGCAGCGGGACCGGGCGCGGAGCGGGGCGCGGGCAGCGGACGCTGCTGCCTCCTTCTCCGCGGGAAGTTTAGCCGGGGTTTGACAGAGGCGAGGGCACGCTCTGACAGACAGGATCTCCCCGCCTGAGTCCACCCCTTGCGCCCACCCACACACCCAGAGACTTCTCCCCGGCGAGGTGGCGGGTTGGGGGCGGGAGGGGCCGTGGCGCTGATGCTTCTCACTCTGTGTTGCACCCGTCTGACTGAGGCTACCTAGGGAGCACCTCTCTCGGAAGAGTCTCCAGGTGGAGAAGGAAAAAAAAAACCCAAAAAACCCCTCAGTCCCCCAAAACTCCCTGTGGTTCCTCCATCCCTTACCCTGCTTTCCCAAGCCGGCGTGGACAGCTGAACCGGCCGCCTAATTCATCTGCACCCTGCCCACCCCCTCTGCCCGGGGGAGGATGAAAATGCTGTGCTGGAGGATGGCTCTGTGGCTGGCCGGGTGGACTATCTGTGTGAAACCTTCCTTCTGCTCTGGCCTCGATTATGACTACACTTACGATTTCACTGAAGAGGATAAAGCTGAAGCGATAGATTATAAGGATCCTTGCAAAGCCGGTAAGTGACTTCCACGTCTAATTCAGCTCCCCACCCCCTCCCCAGATGGTGACTTTGTCTCGGCTTCATTTGCTGCGCCGTGCGTGGAGGGGGGGGAGGTCCCGGCCTCACCTGCTCCCGCCCGGGGCACCAGCCACAGGCGGAGCCGGAGCCCCGCGCCCGGCTCCCTCACCTGGGGAAGGCGCCCGGGACCTGCTTTTCTGGGACTTCCCACTTCCCTGGCGACTCCGGCTTAGGTGGGAGAGGGGCGCGGCATCGTGACGGGCTGGACCCTCCGCCTCCGCTCCGCGTCCCCGGCGGTGTCGTGCCGCCCGCGGAGTCCCTCGAACGACGCCGCCGGGGCCGCGACAGTGGCCGAGGGCTCAAAGGGCTCAAAGGTTTCGGGGCGGGACCGTGCCCGCAGCAGAAGCCGATAGCGCGGAGCTGTCGGGCCCCGCGGGCGGCGCTGAAGGGTGGTGGCTCCTGCCGGGGCCCTGCCCGCCCCCGCAGCGGGAGCGAGTGCCGCCTCCCGCGGCCCACCCCCCGCGCCTCCTTCTCTCCTTCCCAACCTGCCGCCCGGCCGCCCTCCCCGGCCAGGCACCCCCTTCACGGGGCTGGGGCGGGACCTAAGCGTCGGCAGCTCCGTATGTATGTGGTAAGTGACCCACCCCTGTCCAAACTGCGTGGGAAGAGTTGAGCTCTGGCCTCCGCTCACCTTGCAGAGCAATGAGTGCTTGCCTAGAACTTTTATCTTACTGCTATAGGACTTCAGCCTCCTTAATGCCAGGTGCGATCCTTTGTCCATTAAAGTTATCAGCAACCAGAAGTGACCTCAGGAACGAGGTTCATTGGTATTTCAGTAGACAGTTGTATCTGGCTGATGCTTTCCTCCACCTCCCAAAATGTGTTATGAACAGCAGTGGTGGTCTGTTCCCAACAGCACTATTGTTAAACAAGTGCTCAAGTTTTCCAGCAGCCTCCTTTGCATTAATTAGTTATTTTATATTCTGAAAACTGGTTCAGCCAAAGGTTGTGTTCACTATGTCTGTGTGGTTTTGTTTAATTTATTGAGGAGAATGTGGTGAACATATATGCCAAATATGCAGACACTATGTTTTTCTAATCACAAAAATATTTTGTTCCTAAGTGTGAATTGTTAAGTCTTACTTGATTACAACTGAGGAATGCTCCAAGTTCAAATAGAGCAGAAGCAACTGCAAACAAAACATTATTTTTTCCCAATTAGCACTCACGAATAAACATACGTAAGTGACTGGTCATAGTTAACTTGAACTCTTTTATTCTGGTCTGTAATTCTTAGGAAGTTTCATACGTATCATTTCATATTATGAGAAATGTGTATTTACTCTCAGTTTGTTGTGGGATTTTTTTTGTACTACTTGTTTCATAGTGGGAATAAAAAATTATAATTCATGATGCTAAGTGTTTTAAAGTTATGCAGGAGAGAGAGGCAACAGTAAGAGACTGTACAATGTGATCAGTGTTGACAATTCTCTGCCATCATTTTGTCTGGAGAAAGACATGTTTCTTTGGAAAGTTTGGCACGTTGAAATATTTTATGGAAGTTCTTGCTGCTGCTGCTTTTTCACAAGGTGCTTAGAGACCACCGTGATGAGAGACAGGTAAATGTGTAAAGAGCTAGTTGTGTGTAGTTCCTCTTAGTCTGAAAAGCAATCACTTTGAGGTTTTCTGTTCAGTAAATTGCCCGTACATTTCTTTCTTTAGTGTACGGTAGTTCTTCAGAAATGAAAATGTCTATCACCACTGCACTTGGGGGTTTGTACCAATTAGCAGTCTTTTTAAACAAAAATTAGAAAGTTCTATATATCAATGGAACTGATCCTTCAACAGTATTTACCAATTACTTTTCCTGCTAAACCTTCCCTAAAGGCTCCATTAATCTTAGTGTCTGAAGTACTGATACCTGATCAAAGGTAATGGGGATAGCGGGTGCTCAACCTCTTTTAGCAGCATAACCCAAATGATGTGTGTTCTCCCTAGGGTCAGGTCCTACTGTCTGGGGTGGGTTTTGGACTCCCATGAGTAATTTTACTGGTATCTGCCGTTAGGATGGTTTCCACAGTGAGGCCCTAAAGAAGGACAAAGCCAGGCTTCACGCTCAGGGGGTGTGAGTTGTTCACGCTCAAATTTGTGTGGTCCCTCCATGCGTGAGATAACAGGATAAAAGAAGATAATCCTTGCTGAGATTGTGTTCAGTGTATGCAAACTTTGTATCTTAGATATAATTAACACCTGCTTTTACTACATCTGGAGGACCTGCAGCTGAGGCTGTAAAAGTGTTTTTTTTTTGTTTTGTTTTGGGTTTTTTTAACCATTCAGGCTGGTAACAGTTAGGTCCCAGAAAAAAGTGAATTTCTGCAACTCAACAAAGTAGAGGAACGCCCAAAGACAGTTAGGGTTTTACCTGGTGACATACTTCAAAAACTAGTGCGCTCCATGCAGATTTTACAGATGTGCTAGAATAATTTGACCTACCACAATTTGTAAGCAAATAAAATGGTTTGAAACCAACCACAGCTAAGATCCTGCTGATGCAAGATGGATTCACCTGTATTTTAAAAGTAATTTGCATTCTATTTTTCTCCAGTGAATACTGTTTGCGGCTTAGTTTTTATTCCATAAACCATGTGAGAAAACATTTGTGATCTTGTGACAGAAAGTACAGTACATGAGGCCTGGGATCTGTAGTTAGATATAGTTATAGTTCTATATTGATAACTCTTTATATATACTAACTGTTGAATCAGTTTCTTTTAGTAAGTCCTTTTCCCCCTATTTTTCCCTCTTGTGGAAGAGCTGCAGAAATTTACCAGAAACAGACTGAAACAGCCTCTGAGACATTATTTATAGGCATTTTGTGGGATTATTTATGGGTATTCTGTGTGTATTCTAACATTTTCATGAGGAAGGAATCACTTTAGTGACTGTGCCTAGAATCACAGTGTTCCTTTGACTTAAAATTCCCAGAATCAATGTAGTGCAGGATGCTACAGAGCCTGAAAAGTACATTTTCTTTCAATGTTTCCAGCTTTGTGAAAAATATACAAATAATAGGAGTCTGATAGATGCACAGTAGGATTATGAGTTGTTTCTGGATCTGATGTTTCCAATTGCATATAACACAGCAGCTATTTTATGCAACAACCCCAAAGTTCAGTCTTGGCAGTGAAGCCAGCAGCTTGGGAGCCCTGGAGTAGGGGCTCCAGGGAAGTGAAAAGCCTGGAGAAATGTTGTGGTGGTGTCGAGGAGGCGAGTGTTGGTAAGGAAGCTACTGACATTGTGCAGAAGAGCTTGATGAGCTGTGTGGTTTCCTGAGCGTTTGTCTGCAGACCTTTGACCTATGTATGAATTTTGGGTCAAGCTACTTCTCCTTATATCAAGTATCCTGGCATGCTGTAACAGTGGGATATGATGTAACACAGTTTCTGTGCTTCTGATGTCTCAGATACTTCCTTGTGTCTCTCTGCAGGATATTGCCCTCAGTGTTTACCACTGTGAAGTTCAAGTGTAAGGCATTCTTAGTTCATCTTCAAGATCTGATGTGCCAGAAGATGTGAAACTGGGAATGCCATACTTATCACAATGTCAGGCTTTAAAGAATTTAAGAACATAGATCAACATTTGTATAAATTGGGTATTACTCCAAAAAATAAAATGCCTAGTTAGATTTAAATGGGCGCTGCCAAGCTTTTCAGATTGCAGTATGCATCTGCGTTTATCTGGGGATTCCTGAAATTTTAATTTTTTTCCATTCTTACTGAAGCTTATGATGTATTAGGGATATCTGATGAGAAACATACAGAGTGAGATGGATAGGAAGAGAATTTCCTATCCTGTAATACTTGTTCATAGTCTGCACTTAGTTGATATTGAAGGTTTTTGGAAGGCTTTTTTTTTGTTTCCCTAAAACAAAACAAACAAACAAACAAAAACAAAGAGAGAGACTCTGGTGTGATCTTCCAATTAAAATAGTGTGAAATGTGGGAGATTAGGTAACAAGGCTTAGTTTTGTTGCATATCCACATCACAGAGGACGGTTCCAGTGTCTGACAGCTGGCTGTCCTCAGAGAAGTCTCTTCTAGCTTTTCTTTTGTGGGGTAAAAAAAAAAAAAAAAAAAGAGAGAGAGAGAATAGACTCAAAGTTGAATTTCTCGATCTGTTGTTTTTCCCTGCTGTGGTGCTTGGTTTTTGCACCAGAAACTTGGTATTGCACTGGGGAAACTTTTCCCAAGCAAAAGCTTCTCTCAAGGAAAACTTCATTGAAACCTTTACATTCTCACTGTAGTTAGTTTGGATGATTTTTTTTTTTTTTTTTAACACAAAACACTTAATTGGGCTTTTTTTTTTTTTTCTTTCAAATTATGTCTAAATTGTTTGCCTTGGAACAGAAGCTTTTATTTTTTTCCCAGTAAAGCTAGATACAAATGTCAAAAGAATATTAATAAAGACAATTAGATTTACAGCTTCATAACTTGGAAGCTGGTTAGCTTGCTGTTGTTTGACTAAGAACAAATTCTGTATATATGCGTGCCTCTTGTGAATAAGAGAAAAAACTAAGAGAGACTGTCTTCATTGTGTCCATTTCTCAGTCTTGAGAGAATCTAGGGATCTCACTTGGTTTCTTTGCTTCTTTATGAATAATAATTAAAAAAAAGTTTGGATGGTCTGTAACAGGGATATTAGTATTTCCCACCTTGCTGAGCTGTGAAACCTAGTTGTGTGCTTGTAAAGTATCTGAACATGAAAAGTTATGGTAAATGTTAAGTATAATTATTATACAGTGTAATCTGTAACTGCATTCTAACTTTTGTTTATTGAGGCTGTAGCAGCAGCCTTCTCTACTGCAAGGTTGGGTTTTTTTAGTTTGTGCCTTGTATTCCAGGACGTTTGTTTTCAGTTGTAAACATGCTTGTACAGTCTAGTAATATGAAAATTCTTCAAACCTCTGATTTTACATTTTGAACCTGTTGCATGATGTAGATAATTGAGATCTTTGATCTTTATATGTCAGTTATGCAGTAAATTCTGAAAGGTATATTGTGCAGTTTGTGTTAATAGAGGATGTACTGCTAATATCACTTGCCAGATTGACAGAACTGTGGCTATTCATGTAAACGCATAGGGTAGGCAGCTGAAACAGAAACAAGATTTTTCTGAATAGTCTGACCCAAATGGCCTCCCTCCTGCTGTGGTTAAACTTACAGGGTAAATCAGACTACTGAAAAATTTAATTTTTAGGGTTTTTTGTTGTTGTTTTTTTTTCTCATTACTTTATCTGTGATGCCCTTTAACGGTATCTCAAGAACTTTGAAAACGATTTGTGTGAACATAAAGTTCTTTTTCTCCTTGGCTTCATTGGAAAAATTAATTCAATACTGAAACTCTGGGAAAACTATATTAAACAAATATATTTGACATTCTAACGTTGTGAATATCCTTCCACACCAAAGGCTCGATTTCATGTCCAGACCACTTTCCATAGGGATCTGTTTCTGAATACGTTTCTGGTGTGTCAAACGAGTGACCTGCAAGGAGCAGAATTACATCATTGCAAAACAAGCCTAATTGACAAATCTAATTGAGCTTGGAATTGGGTCCCCCAGGCAAGCTCGGAAACATTCACCACACCTGGATATCTGCCTTATGTCATTCTTATTGCCCCTCTGGAAAACGGAGTTGATAGGCTTATGACATAATTCCATTCACTTCTTTTTGGAGAGAAATGTTCATGTCTGTGGTATCGACAGAAGGGCTGTAAAATGGAAGAGTCAACTTCTGGTTTTCACAGGCGCTGGGGACCTTGTGCAGGAAAACAGACTCTTTTCTTTTTTTCTTCCTGGATGCATTACAGTACTCTGAATTTTATAACAGTGGATAAACTAAACAAGGGGAGAAATTTCTATTCTTTGTTTAGACAATGTGTGTTTATCCTTAAACTGAAATACGTTTTTATGGTCTAGCTTTAGACTAACGAAAAATGTTATGGTTCTGCAACATTCTTTTATTTATTTATTTTTAGTATATCTGAAGGAAAGATTATTCTAAGAGTATTCCAGAGCAAAACTAAGCTTTGGGCTTTCAGCGTTTTCAGTAGGATGGGTGGCATTTTGTAGTGTTTTTCAGACTTTTCTTACCCTCCTTAGGGTCTTTCTAATCAACTTGATCCAGTCATTATTGAATGCGGTCCATTTTTCCCATTCTTGACCACAAACAACCTCTGTATACCTCCCTACTACATCCCCTCAGACCTATAGCAACTGAAAGTGTGACTAGAGAAATCTGGGTATTTTAATTCTCTCTTCTCAGGATCTTTTTCTTGGCTAAGGAAGACCTAATGGCTACTCTGTTAATAAGTTTTAATGCATATTTATTCTTCATGTCTGCTGCTTATCTTCTACTTCTTTCCCTATTGTCTCTTTCATTTTTCCTTGCTTCTGGATTCCCCTTCTCCACTGAATGCACTTTCTATTTGCTTTTCAGCTTTTCCCTGGGCTGCCTGACTGGTCACCTGGTCCTCTCTTTGTTTTTTCCCTTGACATATTCTTCTCTCGCTTACTATTCACAGTTATTTCCTCCAAATATACCTTCTAGCTTGTCGTTGGGCTTTCTGTAAGATTGTCCTCTAGTGCTTTCATAGTTCTGTAGCAAATAAACTGGGCATCTATGCCCACAGCTGGAAATGAGGAGGAGGAGGACGAGTGGGCTGTGCATGACCAGCATGTTCTCAGAGGCCTCGTGCTGGAGTGCTTAGTGGGCTGCCAGTGTTCTGTTAAATACTGCACGTCAAACCCAGAAATATCCAGCTATAAATATTTATACAGAACACATACATGAACCTTCTGTCTCTGTTGGACTCATGCACCTAAATATCAAGATCTGATGTGAAGACTGTCCTTGCTGAACAATAGAAATAAGAGTACTAGGAGTACTTGAAGTACTGGGGAGTGTGTAGGTGGAGGCTGTGCTGTGGGCATATGTAGAGTGTCTGTGTGTGACCCTGAACAGGTGTGCAACCCATGTGAGTGGTTGCTCTTGCAGACTGCTTCGGAGGCAGTTCCTACTGGCATGGGATACTCTCAGATGACTTTTCTTGGGATTTTTGCCTGAGTAATGATCTGCAAGTGCAAATTTTGAGCAATTATCAATCTGTGAGCATCGAATGTTTGAGAATATTTGAGCATACTCAGGTAGTTCTTACAGAGTAATAATGTGCCAAAATGTAGGTTTGTGGTTTTTCCCTTCAATATTTAAAAACAGAGATTGTCAAGACCAAAACACAAAAAAATCAATCTTGTTTAAAATAACTCCTAATTTTTTTTCTTGAGGTGTGTGAAATATGATGCCTAATAGGATATGCAGTGTGTATTTAACCAGCTTCTTTGCTATATATACTTTATTGCAATAAAGTCTATCAATAATTGAATAGGAATTGATTTTGAAATTTTTTTACTCATATTTATGGTTATAAATTATATTGCAGAACAATATGCCTGGTCTGAGTTATCCTTTTAGTAATTTAAAACACATGAGCATTGTTAGCAACAATTTCTGTTAGGTGAAACAGTTAAAATTACAATTTTGCTTAAATTTTGTGTAAATTACATGGAAGTTTTAATTTTAAAATAGTTATAATTCATGCTTTAAAAGTTAGTGTTTCCCAGCACAGTAAGTTCAACTGTACCAGAACTGTCAGTCTAATGGCACATCTTATCAGGATTTAAACCTTTAGAGTATTGGAACTCTGTCTCACCAGCAAATAGTCAACAAAATCAGGACACACAAATGCAAATGAAATGTTTACTTAAAAAGTTATTTTCAGTGCATTTAAATATGAATTTAGAAATTATCTGTCTTGCTGTCCTGTTGAATTTTATCCCTTTTCCTACAATAATTGAATGAGAGAGAGAGATACGTTGCTGCATTTGAAAGCTGCTAGTTCTTGTCTAGCCACATTATACTCTTTGGGTATTGTAAACTGTGTGGTAGAGTTTAAATACCAGCTCTTGGAAGAAATGAGGGGGTGTGGATATCAGCTGAGAGGGATATATCAAAAGAGCTGTGCAGATGGGCTACATTATTCTCACGCTGGTAGCAGCATAATCCTAGTAATAATGCTATAATTTTTATTAAACAAAAATAAATATATTTTATTGATGTCTGACACATTAATAGGTGCAGTTAGGTACATTCTTTCTGTCCTAGGTATTGTATCACTAAAGGCCTTCAATATTTTTCCACTTCCCCAATGAATTAGAAAAAAATTGAATAGGGCATAGCAATTCTAGAAAGAGTGGCCAAGAGGCAGAGCTTCTCTCTGTTTCCAGATGATGTACTCAGATAAGTAAAGGAAATAATTTCAGATGGTTCTTACATAATATCAAGATTTATTTAAACAGTTTATTTGCACAGCCAATTATATTTGCTTTCATGAAGAGTAGTTTTAGAACAACTCTGCGGGTGTGAGAACATGACGGTGAACTACCCAATTTCTCCATCTGGTAAAATGTTATAAAAATATTTATAACAAATTTGCATACATCTTCATTTTTAGTTTTACTTAATTTTTCACTCTTACTCAACATTACTCTTACAATTGTACTCTTACTTCAATTTTGTTTGCAGGTGAGTTAAACTCCACTAGTTGACAACTGTTTCCACACTTGTATTTGTCTATTTAATCCCTTGGAAAGGTGTATATGCATATAGGCAAATTGATAAATTAGGTATTCTGTGTTCAGGAAACACACTTAGCCCATTTCTGACTAAGAACATAGTGTGTTTCCATACAAAACTGCCAGTGTCACGATGAGGGCATGTTGCCAATCTTTTTGTGATCATCTTATTTTAGTATCAGGATCTTTGATCTGTCCATCAACTCATCCTTTTGTCTTCGTATAAACTGCTCAGTCTTTCTCTATGCAGCTGTTCAAGACTATTGATACGGGACTAAATTCTGGAATCCTTATTCTGTTGTTACTGATATGCTGTATGTTCTGAAAACTAATATAGATTAATCTTTCATGCCTGGAAAATGAAGTATTAAAAAACCCCCCCACATACCCACAACAAACCCTTAGACAAAAAAATAATAACCAAGCCTATAAATAGCTAAGGAACTAGATTTATGTGGATACTGTTTTATTTCACAAAAGTTGGAATATTGGAAAAACTGTTTAATTAATTGGAAAACTGCAAAAAGGTGTTCAAGTGAAAAAAAAATGAAAGAGAAAGGACATGATAAATGTGTACAATTTAAGAAATTATACAAGCAGATAAAGTTTTTTGTTTCTACTCTTGTTAATCTGTTCTGAAAATAGCAAATTCAAAACTGAGACAAGGAGCTATTCTGTTTTTTTTAATGTACAACTTTTTTTAGTTTGAAGTCTGTTGAAGGATTCCATTGAGGCAGTATTTAAGGGGTATTTAAGGAGCTCAGATAATTAATAATAATATTTTCAAGTGGATATTATACCTCAGGCTTCAGAGTTCAAGCCAGTCTTTGGTAGCTGGAAACCAGGATGAACCTTAACGTGTGGCAAGATTTTCCTCATCTACCTAATGCAGATTCTTGTTTCTTTCTGTGAAGCAGCTGGTGGTGACTGCTGTCAGAGACAGGACCTTGGATATGATCCAGTGTTGCAGTTCCTTTGTTCCTCAGCCCTCCCTAAATGCTATTTCAAAAACTCATGTCTTGTAGCATGCCTGAAAGATAGATGCAATTTGACTATTTTGGGAAGTGAATGAATTTCAAAGCTCAGTATGACTGTAAATGCAAATACATGACCAGCTGGATTTGATGAAAATGAATACATGCAAGCACACAAGAAGAAAATTACATTTACCTAATGCATGTGGATTCTCATTATGTGTCAATGTGGAGCACTTGTATGTGTGTTTATCTTTAAACACATGCATGCACATGCTCACCTGATTCCCTAAGGAAGTATCATTGAAGCATAGATGCCTGTAAAAGTATCTATATAGGATCTTTAAAGTAGTGTGTACAGATCATGTGGGTTCCTTTTTTCTTTCCCTTCCCCCCCCCCCCCCCCCCCCTTACACTGGGAAACACCACATTAATCTGTATTTTAAACCTGACCTAGAGGTTATTGAACTCAGTGGGGATGTTTCCAGTTAGTTTAGAGATAATATTTGTGGGTGAGTAAGTAATAAAGTACAGGGCTGAGTAATTTACTCCTGTGTACTTGGGCTATGGCTCGCTTGTATTCATGTGCTCACATGCTTTCCAGGCACATCAATGAAGGCAGTTGGATTTTTGCCCCAGTTTCTGTAGTTGTCATCACTAACACAAGAGTATCATGAAATCTTACATTCAATGACCTTGAGATTGCAGGTTCTTTCTTGCTGCACTGGGGTGTAAAAAAAATCCAGCAGCTTGCAAGAGCATCTGATATTTTTTTCCCCCCTCATAGGAAGCCTCAGGATAAGACTGTATTTAGATTACTGCAATAATTTCTCAGCCTTTAGAGATAGGTTTCTTCTTGTCATAGCTGAATACTTTATTAATTGTTCAATCTGATGAATGGCTAAAGATGCTGACGAACATGATGGTTTCAGGTCCTTATCTATGTAATTTCAAGAAATTTAAAGTAAAAGATAATAAGCCATTTGTTACAAAATACAGCAGGCATGTGAAACTGCTGTCAGTGTAGTTCATAATGGTATCAGCACAATCATGTACCATTAGTTAAAGTTTGACAAGCACTGAAAGTCTCTTCAGTGCTTTACAATATCCCAGAATTGAAACATTTCCTATCCCAGAGGCTGCTAGAGCTTAAAGACATCTTGGAAAACTGGGAGGAACAGGTGTACTAATAAGTTTATTTATTTAATAAATTGAAGAATTAATTAAATGGTAAAATGAAAACATATCAGAAAGTGTGTGTATATATATTTTTCAAAGCTATCTATAGTTTGGATGGATTGCAAAAACTCTAGATTACAGTGTAGATTTAAGTATCCTTAAGACATAACCTAAATCAGTGCAAATCTTGCATTTAAGCTTGCATCTTACATAATCTGTTACTTTTGTGTTTTGCAAACTTCTATTTTCTTTCTGATGTTGTTTCTTCAGTGTGTTGAACTTTAATCATGGCTTGAGTGAGAACTTCAGGTGATAAATAAGTCTAGGTTTGACCAAGGATTCTTGTTTGAAGGAAGTCCTTTACTTGGCTTTAGTTAGGGAGTTTTCTGGGGTTATTTTCCAGGGGAAGGAAGGAGAAAAATTTTTGCTCATCATGAAAAAATTCTCCTTTTACAGTTTGTAGATCCTTTCATCCTCAAATTGAAGGAGTAGTAGAGAGCAGAGAGTATAGGAGTGGACTTTCCTTTTTATTCAGTCCTTTATATGCATACTTAAGGATGAAACCCTTTCACACATGAAGTACAGGTGAAAATACAGGAACCCAGTTGAGGTCTTTTGGATGTTAATACCTTTACATTGGAAGAAGCTGAATTAAGTGTGAATTATAGCACTGATGGATCCCAGTCAGTGGAACTACAGAAGTGAAACTTGGGTAAAGAGAATGTATAACGTAAGCTCCCTTTTGCATTATGGAAGAGAGCCAAATATGGAGACATCTCCTTGGTCAGTAACTGTGTTTATGGAGGTATGCAGATCTTGAGAAGGCTAAAACTAAAATGTTAGAGAGAAAACTCAAACTATTCTGTGTTGATTTAAGTAAACAATGCTAAATCCATGACCATTTTTTCAGCTTGGACAGAATTAATTTCTCTTGGCTATTTTTTTAGATTTTAAAAAAGTGTCTATTAGGTTTATTTGGGGTATGGTACAAGCATTCCATCACATATAATGTATTTTTGCTGATTCATTAATTTAGTAGTTCTAGGCCCAAGGTTGTATAAGAAGTCACAAGTTTATTGAATTATTTAGAAAGACTTGATTACAAATGTAAACCTTTTGTTTGCCTTTTCTAATGATGAACAAGCTCAGAATAAAGAACGTCCCTAAGAAAAAAAAACCAAACAAATACAAAACAACAAGAAATAACGTAAATACTCAGTTCTAACTACATCATTTTATAGAAGAAGAAAAAATATTTGACCCTTAGTTTCTGCTCACATACACTCAGTTGGCTTCACTGACCTAGAAAGTCCTAGGTCTTATCAGTGGAGGAATTCTCCTCTCCCTCTCCCTCTCCCTCTCCCTCTCCCTCTCCCTCTCCCTCTCCCTCTCCCTCTCCCTCTCCCTCTCCCTCTCCCTCTCCCTCTCCCTCTCCCTCTCCCTCTCCCTCTCCCTCTCCCTCTCCCTCTCCCTCTCCCTCTCCCTCTCCCTCTCCCTCTCCCTCTCCCTCTCCCTCTCCCTCTCCCTCTCCCTCTCCCTCTCCCTCTCCCTCTCCCTCTCCCTCTCCCTCTCCCTCTCCCTCTCCCTCTCCCTCTCCCTCTCCCTCTCCCTCTCCCTCTCCCTCTCCCTCTCCCTCTCCCTCTCCCTCTCCCTCTCCCTCTCCCTCTCCCTCTCCCTCTCCCTCTCCCTCTCCCTCTCCCTCTCCCTCTCCCTCTCCCTCTCCCTCTCCCTCTCCTCTCTGATGTATGACGGAAATCTGCAAAGATCTAGATAAGATTTTGAATTCACTTACATGTGCTAAAAAAACAAGTTAACATCCCCATTTTTACATGCTAATCAATTCTGATTCCTTTTAGATCTTTATGGTTATTCTGGTATCAAGATAAACCCTTCTACAGCTGGCTGTCCACTGGAAAGGAACACGCATGAGACTTGCTCCTGCACTGTCGGAGCTGCAGGGACTCCTAGCTCCCCAGGGCACTGCCGAACACACGCTTCACCTTTCCTTCCTTCCCTCTTCATAATCAGTTTTGGATTTAGTTTTCCTTTCTATTTGTTGTCTGAAGAGTCACAGGTATCTGTGTTTATGGCTGGATAGGTGCTTAGAGAAGTCATAGGGAATAAACTGACATCACAAAGTGCTGTGTGGGTTATCTGCCAGGGGAAGCCAGGTAAAAACTGAGATGCATATGAAAGGTGAATTATCCTGTGCTGAGCCTGCTGTAGCTGTGGGGAGGTGATTTCCAGCAGAAACTTCTGTGAGTGCATTTTTACTGCAGGTCAAACCATACTCTATTCAGCTGCTGCTAAGGTAGTAACTTTTAATTAAAACAATGATATATATATATATATATATATATATATATATATAAAAGCCTAGTGGTATTTTGTTCCAGTGTGTTATTTAGTTAGATATGAATGAATTGTTCTTGCACAGATATTTTGGTTTTGCTTTTGCGTGCTGCTGTGGATTGTTCAGTATGACAATGTCATGGCATATAAAAATTGTGTGTCTGAAAGTTTGTTAGACTTTTTCTTTCTGTAAGATTGTCTAAGAAAAATAGTTACTTTTCTTGCAGACTTTTGAGTTTCATCTCTTGGGACCATCATAGCTACAGTAACACTGCCTCATATCCTGCCATGGGATGCAGCAGGTCCTGTAGATGGGATGTAGAAGAGCCTGCATTACTGATGCGTTTCAGGCTCTGGATTGTGTTAGGTGGGCCACAGTGTGGACTGTGCAGTAGAGAGTTATGCTCAAGGGCAGGGACCCACAGCAGCTAGTGACACTACTTTTTCTTTCCCTTTATGATAAAGTACTGTCTTCATTTTTTATCTGATTTGTGTGTCCTGGCACATTTATGCAGGAATACTAAACGCATTATGTTTATGTGCTGCAATTTTTAAGGCTGAATTCTTCCCCCAGACAGCAGTTCCTCTCAGGATCCCTTGTTACTTCTAGTGAGATGAATGATATGGTGACATTCATCTTACTGAGATCAGAATTTGAACCTGAGGAAAAATTATATTTAGGGCCACTTTACTGAGATGTATTTGAGGTATATTTTTTCAACAGTCCATTACAATGGAGGCAAGAGGTAAACAGGTAATTGGGATGTAATTTGCTTTTTAGGTGTTTTGTGTTTTTTTTTTTTTTTTAAAAAAAAACAAAAACCAAAAAACAAATACCGTATACATATGTAGACACTGCAATGAAAGAATCTTTCCAAAGTGGCATCACACTAGACTAATTTCCAAGTGTAAATAGCTGTTTTAAAAAAACAATTAGTTGGTTTTCATACACAGTACAGAAGCAGATAATCCATGCAGTTTGGCTGTGCCATTTGAATTGGATGCAAAGGAAAAAAACTCAGTTAAAATGCTTTTGTTGTTGTTCCCCCTCTAGAGTAGGAATTTATAGAGAGAGAAGATGATGTAGCAAGGGTGAGCATAGAGGAACTGTTCTGCGCTGTGAGCCAAAGGACATCATTAGGAACACTCCTATTATCTGGAAGCCTGACTTCCTGTCTCAGTTTCCTCGTGGGTCTCAATGAATGGCAGAAGAAATGGAACACTTTCCTGCTTGGCCAAAAACTCCCCTAAATGACTCCTTTGGCTGCATGCCACACCGTGCTTGGGAATAAATCCTGCAGCTCCCCCCGGAGTCTGGAGGGTACTTGCTGCAGTTCCTAGGGGCCAGTGGAGGGAATTTTTGACAGCCTGCAGTAGCAAGAAAAACCCAACCTTCCCATGAATTCTGTAATGCTTTAGGGGTCTTTTTGTACATTTTGAGATTTTTTTTTTGTGATAGAGGGTGGTAGACACATTGCCATTTGTTATATAAACTTCAAAGAGAATGAGGGAATATTAAAGAACTGAAGTATGTCAGGCTTTTCATATTCAGTAGATGATTTTACTACAATGAAAATAGTATAATGTGCCTTACAAAAAGTACCAAAGACTTGTTTAAAATAAGAATACTTTTAAATAGGCATTCAATTCTTTAACTAATTTTCTGGGATTTCCCTCTTCCCCCCCCAAAGTTTTACTGCATGAATTAGTATGCATACAGTTTTTTTGCAGAGTATAAAAATAGATAATAAACATTTTTTTATGCCTCTTAAGAAAGAATGAAATGTGAGATGTAGGCATCCTAAGTGCTGTTTCAGTAGATGATGCATCCGTCATCTTCTACATACAGATTTTTAAAAGAATTTTTGTCTTTTTTATTTGTTGTTTGTGGTACTTCTTCTCTAACATACATATTAGAACCCAAAACATTCAGAATCCTATCTTAGCTCTGATTTAAATTAAAGCCACAGCACCAAACTTTTGGTTCGATTACTACTGTCAGTTTCTGTACTTTCTATTTGAATTACATTTAGCAAGTAAGAAACTCACAGCTGACTCAAAGGAAACTTGGCAATATCTACGCCATTTCCCAACAGCCTTTCTCCATAATAGAAGAGATATTGGGACAATGTTTAATAATTTTTTGGCTTGTTTTGCTGTCTGCATGCAAGAGGAAAAATGTTCTTAATTCTCTGGAGATGGGAAATGCTCACCATAATTAGTGTTCTGTATGTGTCATCTTTCAAAGGACTCATTTTCAAGCAGCTGTCCAGCTGGAGATTTTGAGGATACATGTAAAAGAGTACAGAGAAAACATCATTGGTGTATTTCAACAAGAAAGTATTGATCAGCTTGTGTCGTGGTTTGTTTTTTTGGTTTGTTTTGTTTTTTTTACCTTTTCCCCTTGTAGTTTGTCTCATTGTTGTTACTGTGTATCCGTTGTTCAGACTTTCAGAAATTTTAATGTAAGCTTTACTGGTGTGACTTTCATGGAGTGCCATCAGAGAGGGTGATGTGAAATTACACTTCTCCCACTGAGAGAGTTGTCAGCTTTTTCACCTGTGTGAATGCAGTCGTGCCATGCAGGCTTGATGTCAAGGTTGCTGTTACTGGTAGTGAAGCAGAACTGCTGGGTTATAACCATCCTGTCAGCTGGTCCTTTGGTGTGTCTGCAGTCTCCTTCGTAAAAGCAACTAAGTGCTCTCTGAGAGGAGCTCCCCTTGGCTGACAAGCAGTGTTCCCTCTGTCAATACATGAACATTTTGAGACTTTGTGCTAGGGTAGACAGAGTGGATGGCATTTTTTCAGAGTTCATTACAAAAGGAGGGTAAAGACTGCTATTTTATGGCAGTTTTTTTGATATTAAGGTCCTGATTTTGAAAGCTGAAAGTTGAGAGATCTCATTAATTCTCATTACTTGCCCCAACCCAGCAATACCGCTTTGTCTTCTGTTGCCCCTAAGCATCATTCCTCTCAAGCTGTCCTTTCCCATATTTCCTCCCTCCTGTGCCTGGCTGTGCAGTTCTTGGAGGGACACTGGTGTGATGTCCCTGACTGGTGAGATACCACTGACCGTCCCTCATCCTTTGTGCACATGGCATAAAATGTAAGATTTTTAAGTAACATAGTGGAGAAATGTCAATGTGTGTTGTTGGTGTGGCTGTACTGTCAGTGTCCGCAGTTAAGAATTTATGGTTATTTTAAAAATGTGTCATAGAGTTCCACATAATAAATGAAAAAAATGCACCTCCTTTATAAGAGGTTTTTTTGAGCTCCAAGGAGAGGAAACACTAAATGGTGCAGAGGGCAGTGTAAATACATGTTTGCACATAACACAAGTGTATGTGCATGTTTTTAAAAGTGTGTGTGAGAATGAGGTATGCTGTAACCAAATTTTAAGGATACTTATATCACTGGACAGTAAATTTGATGAGTAATTAAACATAGCAAACTCAAATACTGAAATTCAGTTCAATTTTCATGTATTTTATAACCAGACACAACAAAATAATATTAAAAGCTAATAGTACATGCTAGTTAAACAGTAGTTAAAACTGTTCAGGGAAGAATAATAAAATTATACTTTTAGTAATAGATGTGGAATTATGCTTCTGCTAAATATTAAACAACTGATTGGCTAGCACACAAAACATTGCCTTGAAATATATTCAGTGCATGTATACAAAGTTAAGGTACCTATGTTATTCATGCTTTACTTATTGCAGGAGCAAGAACAGCCTTTACAGGAAGGGTCAAATTCCTCTCCATTATAAGGCCAGGCAATTTCTGTTGTCTTCAGTTGAAATCTGCCCCGGGTTTTACCCAAGGGCTGGGTTTCGTTAACAAGTGTAATATATTGTCAGTGGTTCTAATAGCAATCAACTTTTATTTTTAATGGTAACTGATAGAGAATTATAAGTTTGACAATGCTTTTTCTTGTGGCAAGGACTATGTTTCTTCCAAGTCCTTTGACTCTGGATTTTTTTTTTAATTCTCTATATTTTTTTTTATGTAAGAGAGGCTATTCTCACCTCTTGTGATCTAAATGTAGATGTTCTTTCTGGAAGAAAAATACAAACTAACAAATTCTGCTATTGTATGAACAAACAGGGCAAAATTTGTGTCAACTATTTACATTATTTTCATTCTGACTTTTGAAGCAGGGACTTGAGTTCATTATCAGATACCTAGCTTTCAGCCAGGTAAGCAATGTCTGGACTATTATGTTTTACCAATATTGCACATCATCATATTATTTAGCTGTTTAATATGTGTATTCACCATGTCATATTTATCTGATGATATTGTATCACATCTATAGTTTACCCCAGAGGGTTTTGCTTTACAGAGTTTGTGGGGTTTTTTTCAGAGAAGTTAATAATTCTCTGTGGAAAAAAAAAGCCTGCACAGAGTATCTTCACGTCAGTTTTCCTACATTCATGTAGGAGGAAGTAGGTCTTTGGTAGAAACACAGTACTGCAAGTTTGTGAGAGGGAATAGTGCATCTGTATGTATGTGGGCCTATGGGTTGATTGGTCTTGATTTTTTTTGGAATATAGGTAGTAATAAAATGTGATATTTATTGATGTCCCCAGAGACAGGTCTGTGAGGAAAGCTTGTCACTGTAGCACAGGCTGGTAGAAGTGTAGCACAGATAAAAATATTCCTAAGGAGGACTGCCTGAGGGAGATTGTTGAAGCTTGCCCTGACTGGAGCTGTCAAGTTTCTGTTCAACAGCGAAGTTAACAGAGTAGTAAGAAACTGGGTAATTTTAAAATTGTTATTCCAGTTATTGCTTATATAAATGACATTTCATTTTAATTCTTACCTATATGGGTAGCTGTGGCAATTTGAATTTTTTCAGATCATCAGCTTAAGATAGTTATTGTACTAAAGCATTTGCAAGTTTTGGTTATAAAATGTCTACTTCATTTATGCTATTGAAATTAACATAGGTGGTTACAAAGCCAGACTTCACTCTGTTTTAGTGAGCTCCATAAGATGAATTAAAACTGAGTGTTCTGGGACATACAGCTGTAGTATATGTTGACACAGAAACAGTTTGATAGATAAACTGTAACCTGAAGAAGTGCATGAACTTGAGTTTTAATTGTGAAGATTTTATGGAATTTGGTAATATAAATGAAAAATGGGAAATTGCTGTCATTATTTTTTTTCTAGATAAAATCTTGCAGAAGCATTTGCCAGCCACTTCACTGGTTTACAAAACAGGCTAATATTAAATTAAGAGTAGTCAAATCTGCCTGAGGGGCACTTCTATGTTTGAAGATGACTTGCTTTAAAAGCTTACTGTTCTATATGAGAGAATGGATTGAAAGCAGCCCTGAGGAAAAGGACTTGGGGGGTACTGATGGATGAGAAGCTGAACATGAGCCAGCAGTGTGCGCTTGCAGCCCAGAAGGCCAACCGTATCCTGGGCTGCATCAAGAGAAGCGTGGCCAGCAGTTCGAGGGAGGTGATTCTCCCCGTCTACTCCTCTCTCGTGAGACCCCATCTGGAGGACTGTGTCCAGTTCTGGGGCCTCCAACATAAGGAAGACATGGACCAGTTAGAACAAGTCCAGGGTAGGGCCACAGGGATGATCCAAGGGCTGGAGCACCTCTCGTATGAGGACAGGCTGAGGGAGTTGGGGCTGTTCAGCCTGGAGAAGAGAAGACTTAGGGGAGACCGTATAGCGGCCTTCCAATACCTGGAGGGGCCTACAGGAAGGTGGTGGAGAGACTTTTTACAAGGGCAGGTGGTGATAGAACAAGGGATAGTGGCTTTAAACTGGAAGAGGGCAGATTTAGATTAGATATTCGGAAGAAATACTTTATGGTGAGAGTGGTGAGACACTGGAACAGGTTACCCAAGGAAGTTGTGATGCCTCCTCCCTGGAAGTGTTTAAGGCCAGGCTGGATGAGGCTTTGAGCAACATGGTCTAGTAGGTGTCCCTTCTGATGGCAGGGGGGTTGGAACTAGATGATCTTCAAGGTCCATTTCAACCCTAACCTTTCTGTGATCCTATATTATATGCATTTTTTCCTGGAAACAAAATATCTCTTTATTTCAATCCAATTGCTATACTTGCAGAAATATGTTTGTGGTATAGGAGCTCATTTTATAACAAAATAAGCTATACTGAAATGAACTGCAAGTATATAGTGAAAATGTTGATAAGGGTAACAAGGACATTATATGAACTGCTTAGTCTCCTGAATATATTGTTTCATGCCTGTTTCTCAGAGAGGGAAAATAAACTCTCTGTACTCAGTAGCTGTACCAGTTAACATTTCTTCTGTTGCTTAAGGGCTGAGTTTTTTCCTCAATTAAGTTGGTGGGAATTGATTTAACATCCACTGGCAAATCTGTCTTGGAATGAGATTGAGTTGACTGCAAGGGAAAAATGAGCTGTCAGCCATGTCTCATCCAAACATAAAACATGTTAATCTAGTAATAAAAAAAATAGTTATTATTGAGCTAATGCATTGATGGACTATTTTGTGGGAGAATGAAAGCAGATTCTCCAGTGAAGTGCAGTATACAGCTGCCTTCAAAATCACATTTTTATTTATCAGTAGGAATGTGTCTGCCAAACTATCTGCCCAAAATTCTAATTTTTTTTTTCAAAGCATACTGCTTATGCACACACTGTAAGCAACAGCCTCCTCCTATATGTGCAGTATTGCCCTCACTATATAAGTTTTTTTTACTTCTGCTTTAAAGTAGCAGACAAACACATTATCAAAGTCACTTTCAGCAAACCCTTATGTACACTCAAGTGTTGGATATTCACTTTGAGCTGCCCAAAAATCATCCTCACCAGTTGGGTCTTCTCTTTATGGCTAAAAAAATATTTCCAGTTGCTTTATGGCACACAATGTAAACCAGTGAAACAACTGGTTGTTTCTGTGTCATATTTTTCATCTAGGGTTTTACTCTCAGATCTGGCTGCACGGTTCTTAGCTTTCAGCAGCAGCAAGCAAAATGCCTGCACTGCCTCTTGCCAGTGCCCGGTGCAAACACTCGCTCCCTAGGGACTCCCGATTCCCTGATAAGCAGTGGTTAAGATGGGCTAAGAACAAAGTGCCATAAAGCTGGGGCTTGTGGGCAACGCCGAAGGTTTGGCACTGGGGGAAGACAATTCCTGTTGTTCAGCTTCTTAATGCTTGGGCACGGAAAGAGCAGTGAGGACTGAGCAACATGTTGGGACCAGCTGCAGGAGGGTGAGGAGCTGGATGAAAGGGGGGAAAAAGAAACGATGCCTTCGCTAAGTGTTTGTTGGGTAGTTCCTAGAGAAGCTAAAATTCATTATAATGAATTGGTCCCCCACACAGCTGCTCATTCTTTTTATATGTCAGTGGCAGGTTTTGGTACAAATGCCTAAATCTAAAACGTACAAACGTACCATCTTTCCTGATGGTTTGATTGCTTTTCCAGATAGTTTTAGGTTCAGAAGGGAGTGTTACAGTTCCCCACTTTCAAAGATGTGTATCTTGTCTTCCACACTGGTTCTCCTTTTTCCCACACCCAGGACAACATGTAGGTTTGTTGTTGGCTTTTTTTTTTTTTTAAACTAAAAAAGTGCCTCTGTCTGTGTACAGTGCCTTTTTAGTTCTGCCTGTTAAAATACTCAGCTGAGGTCTTTAATGAATCCCAGGTTTTCTGTCCCCTCCTCTTTTAGGGGAAAATTGCCAGAATTAAATTTTTTATTTTTTGCATTTGGTGAATGAAGTTTGGAGAGACTTTTTTTATCAGGCATGTTCATTTCTGAACAGTCCCTGAAAGCTTTTATTATCCTCTCAGCCCATCACAGCCATCTTTCTGTGGAGTGTACCTCATGGAGCCAGCCTGTTATGCACCAGTAGCCTGGAACAGGACATCACCTTTCAGTTTGCCCAAGACACAGGCTTGTTAATAGAAACCACAGCAATAAAAACTTGAACTGTGCCTTCTGAATAATCAGCTGAATTTTCTTTAGTGTAGGTCTGACCTTTGCCTTCCATCAGCACAGCAAACACTCCATAAAACAATAACAGGTAAGTAACTTTCATCTTACAAGCCATGCTTATCTCTGTGAAACAAAATTGCTGTGTAGCATCTCCCCTTTACATCAATATTATTTTTTTTTCCAGTGGACTTTCCTTACAGAGCTTGTAAGTTATGAGGTTATCTCTGGTTTTGTCAGATATATTTAGAAAGTTCCTATTATGTTTTTCTTTTATTTTCTTGTTTATACTGGCTGGAAGAACAAAATTAAAATTTTCATCTCAGGTTGAAGCATAATTTGGTGTGATTGCTCAGCTTCTGATCTCACTACCAAGAATGTCTTGTTTTAGGAGTTGATAAAAATATTTGGCTCTGTTTCACCTCAGTCGCTCTTGGCAGTTCTTCATCTGCTCTTCTGGGGTTTCCATCTGCTCTTTTATTCTGCAGTTTCTTCTTTAGGCCCTTGTTCAGCACCAACAAGTGCAAGTAAGTGAAAAACCCACTGATTTTTTTGAGGGTATGGAGTTGGATGCAGGTGCTATTCTGCATCTCATTCAGAATCTTCCAGTAGTTTCTCTCACTGCTGAAATGGAGAATATGGCAATTCCCTGCGGCTTTGAGTGTTCCTTTGTTCTTCCTCCCTCACAGGTGTCCAATGATTTAACCTAGAGCTTCATACATTACTAAAAAAACCAAACCCTAAATCAACAGATCTGTAAAATTAAGTACGTCACAAGGGCTAAGGAAAATAATTTTTTTATCTGATAAACTTTTCAAATTAAAGTCCTTTTAGTTACAGAATAAAGCTTATGAGTGCTTATGAATGCATGTGAAATTAGATTTATTAAAAAATTCTTGTAAATTTTAAATTTTTCTTCAGTAATTTCATACTTGTCCTGTTATTTAAGCACTTTTAATAAAAAAAAATCACAACTCATAAATAGGGGTTATTGAGGCTGAATAATCATTTGGTCTCAGCTGATTAAGCTGCTAACCAGCACACTGCACTATAGATATAAAAAAAATCACACGTATGCATGACTGTCTGTTTACTTATGTATTTCACTTTCAAATGTGTTTTTCATTTCACATCTTTTTTTTTTCATCTTATCCATGGATTTTTTAATTTTTTTTTTTTTACAGAAAGCACAATCAAAATTTCCCTTATCATCCAGCTGATGAAAATGGAATTGTAGTTGTGCTGTGCTTGTGTATTGAAAGGCATTATGCCATAGTGAAAACCATATATTTGTTACTTGTAGGAGACAGCTTGTCTGACTAAATGTAAAGCTTAACCGGAAGATTTAGAAGGTAAAGTAACAGAAGAAGGAAGAACTTGGTAGTGAATAGATACACAATGAATTGATTAATTCACTGCTTTTCTCATAGTTTTTTTACCTGTTCTTGTAATGTACGTTTTGACACAATGAGAATTTACTTACTAGTAGAAAAAAAAAAAGTGATAGTTCAGTGTCTGCCTAGCACTAGCTTTTATGACAGCCTCCCATTGAGTTAGCAGTTTTTTTGCCATATAGAATGCTGTGAAAGCTGTTATAGTGTGAAAGCTTTGTAATAACTTTAATAGTGAAAAAGATTATTGAACGAAGTCATTTAATACGCTGAAAAATAAAAATCTTTAGGTTATCTGCTTAATGAAGCATGCAGTCCACACAAGCTCTTGTTTTCCTTTCAAATAACCATTTCTTATATTCTACTAGTACTTTTTGCATTCTCCTATCTTTTGTGTAAACTGGAGAGATTTACAGCAGAATTGTTATCCGAAGATTTTTCATTTTTAATTTTATCTCCCTTTGATTTTCAAAAATAAACTATGAACGCATAAGTGTTTTCCTTTGATCACTAAAATAATTGGAATGAAATATCCACTGCCTCAACAGGAGAGAAAGTCTAGAGAGCCTAAAAAAATCTTTTAAGTTTTTAAAAAAATTACTAACATGCATTAGCAAATGAGCTACTCAGTGTTTCCAGACATAGTGATGTGATAATGGCAGACAAAATCCAGGGAGAAGTAGTGTTGTACTGATTCATCTTTCATTACTTTCCCCTAAGATCTGCCGAAGTCAGCTTTTAACATTTCCCACCAACTGTGAGAGTTGAAGGCAGCTGGTTATTGCTCTTCCAGGTAACTGTGCCCAGTGCACCTGGGGCAGCTGCTGAAAGAAAATTCTCATCCTGTAACTCCTGGCAGACTGAGCAGGAGTGCAGGTGCGGGCACTGCACCAGCACCCAACAGAGTCTGCAGAGCTGCCGGCTACTGCCTTGAGCCTCTTAGCCAGTGCAATCTCTTCTCTCTCTGTACCTTGCTGCCTAAATATATTTTCTTTCTTCTATCCATTTTAGTGTAGAGAGTGTACTTGGTATGTGGGAGCTGTCTGGGATGCTACCTCTGTCATATTTTCCAAAAACAAAAGGGAAAAATTGATTCTTCCTTTATCAGAGGGAAAACTTGTTCCCCAATTTAAGCCCTGAGGGTTTAAGTTATACTTGGTGACACCTGGTGAACCCTTTGTCACAAGAATAAGTTGCATACCCTTACTATGTCGTCTTCTGTATTCAGAAGTGACCCAGTTTCCACTCATGTGGTCATGCCATAAACAGAATATTGCAGACAGATGCTCACCATCGCTGCCTCCAGTAAGTCCTGCAGGAGCACTGCCTGCCAGTGTCACAGTCAGTAAAGGCTGGAGGATGGTCTGTTACCTGTATGACCATGAGTAACTGCTAACAGGTAGGGAAGCTAACAGGAGAGGAGCTTTCCCATGCTGGTGTCAGGGAAGGAGGAGTGAAACAAAAGGATTTGTTTCTCTCTCTTTTTTGGAGAAAGTGTAGAAATGAGGTTTTTTGGAGTTCCTGAGGAGAAGAACTATTTCTGAGTGAAGATGTTTTTGAGGAGGGCACTAGTGAAAACTGGTTGGCTTGTGTTACAAATTAATGTGGTAAAACTATACAAATAGGCTGGTGAAGCAGAAATTCTGGTCAGAGGTCCATTTACTACTTCACTTTTACTCTTTATTTAAAAGCTTGGAGAACTTTTGCTATTGGCTTCTATACGGACAGAATTTGTCCTTTGACTCTTTTGTTTTACTTATAACTAATGAATCGTTGTCCTAAATACTTTTGTTCTGACTCAGTATAAAAATTTATGATGGTCAGCATCAATGTTTGTGATATATTGGATGCCACTAGATTGCAGTGTAAATCATTATAGACTTACATATATAATACCACCTAAAAGACATCATTAGGCAGGTGGCAGAGTGTATCAGTGAAGCTTGTTTTTGTTGTGATTTTAACTAACTTTGTGGTTGGACAGCAGCTATTTATAACTTCACAGTTATTTCTGCCTTGAGTCCAAGAAATCCAGTATAGCGGGTAAAAGAATAATATTAAGAAGGTGCTTGCTTGGATAAGATTTGAAGGCTCAAAGGCAGAAAACCAGCCTTTCCATGACTCTGTTTTTGCTGTGAAGTACTTTGTGTATAATCTTCTCCTAGTCATTTATTCTATCATATTCACCCCAATGCAGCTGTAAAAGTAGGATCTCTTTAAAATGGTTTTGTTTCTAAAGTACCGAGGGCTTCAAATGAAATGGATCTTGCACTCCACCTGAAAAAAAAAAAAAAAAATTAAAAAAGAAAGGATCTTTTGCAAATTTTGCCCAGACAAATTCTATGTTTGGATGACTGACCTGGTAGATCATCTGTGGTGACTCAGTGCATGTGCTGATACATTGCTATTGACAAAAATGGAAATTCTGGTGCACACAAAATATTTATTTCAGGGACTGTGTTAGGAGCTGCTTTTGGAGGTCTGGCTCTATAAGCACAAAGAATTTTTGCAGTTCTTGTGGCAATATTCCAGCACTGGTTCTAAGTGGGAAATCAAGCTTCTATGAAAGGTGTCACTGTTACTGTGATTTTTTTATTCCAAAAATCTTCACTTCCATTGCTGTCTGAAAGTATGGCTTATATCCTGATGCTCACTCAGATACTTGGGTCTCTGATACAGAGCAGAGCTATGTTAGAAGTTATGTTGGTGTTATGGGCAGGTGTATTGGCTAAAAAAACAAACAAAAAAGACCAACAAGTTTCCCAGTAAGAAAGTTTCTGTAAAATTGATGTTAATAATAGCTTTTCAGTTGATTTCATGAAGTAAATGGAGCTAGCATACAAATGCTGCAGTTTTCTGCTTTTGTATGTTTGTCTCTTTAGAAAGATGTGTAATGCAAGTTACGGAGCAGGGTCTGGTTTTCTTTGTTTTTTTTTTCTCTTTTTTCCTTTTAGTCCTTCCGTAAGTGTGATATTTCTCCAGTGTTCTTGAAACTCCTGAGTGGCTTAAAGCTCCCTTGTCCTCTTCCTAGTTTCTCAGAAAGCCCTCTTCCCAGTCTTCTTCAACTGAACTCTGCTTGAGAACCATCTTTGTGCATCAAAAAAACCCCTTCTAACTACACACAGACACAAAATATTGTCACAAAAGAAAACAACATGCCACATGCGTGAAATCAAGTGTGAAAGCAATAGAATCTGTTCCTGCCTATCCCCTTGGCCTGTTTAGGACTTGATGTGCTTATCTGTAGAGTGCCTTGCCCATGTATGGCAAGAGATCAGGTCAAATATACAAATAATAATCCCAACTCTTGAGTTCTTTACTCTGGCAGTAAATTAAAGTAAATGAGAGTTTGCTTATGTAAAAAGCTAAAAGAGTATGTCAGAGCAGTAATAAGATGATGGAAAATACTTTATCCAAATACACTAGTACTGAAGAGCTGTAGAAGGTCTATGCCAAACCCTGGATCAAGCTGAACGCCCACGACCATGGCTGACACCAGAGGTGGGTGTGGAGTTCAGAGAGAGCCAAAAGTGAACTGGGATTTTTCCCTCTAGCAAAAGGACTTTATTTTGCATATGTGCTTTGTAAATGAAATCACAGAGGAGGTAATGAAATTTCTATTAGCTTTTAATCTTTTTGCAGAAGTTTGTTGATGGCCTCAGCAGTGAGGGATAGTCTGGAGATAGCAAAAGAGAAAATGTCCCAGCGACAATAGGAAAATATTGGTAGCATGATGTCTCTGAGCAATCTCAGTGACAGAGCCTCCAGAGTTGGATTGATGTAGGGTTGGGACGGACCAATTTCATGCTAGAAAACTTTCCAGCAGTTTGCTAGCATACCTTCTCACACCGTGAGACCGTTCCATGCATTAATTTAAAGATCTGTATGTAATTTGAGCATTTTTATAGATGGATTGAGCCTATGTAATCTGTAATTTAGGTAGGTGTTGTCCATGTGTCCCAGGTAGCTTTGTTTTCTAGTTGACTACATCTTCCCTTCTGATAGGAGATCAGTTTTGGAAACAAAGAGAAATGAGGCAGCCATGATACACAGAAAACACTTCACATATTTAGTGGATTAATGCCTTAAAAGACAAATGTGAGGGTTTTGCCTACTTTTTTTTTTTAACATTCAGTTTTAATGTAGAGCTAAGTAAGGTACTACTGTATACTAGAGGAAATTGTCTTGTGTCTGAAAATCTCTGTTGGAAAGTGAAAGAGAAGACATGCAAGGCAGGAATATACTTTGTAAATCATTAGTGTGATCTGGTATAGCAAAAAGATTTCTGCCCATCTCTAACTCTTGCAGATGCTCAACTGTAATTTAAGCATCTTCCTACACTTAAATCACTGTCCTGTTTCTTGGATGAAGAAAGGAAGTTCCTCTCTGCTATTGGAGAATCTAGGTGGTTGTTACTGATTACCATGTAAGGAAGGTGAGGTGAAAGGAGAGAAAAATCTGAGAGGGAATAGACACAGGGATGGGAGGTATAAAATAAGAAAAAGGAGAGAAAAATCTCACTTTGACATTTATTGATCTGGATATGAAAATAAAAGTAAGGGAATAGATTAGTAAGGGAAAAACTTATAGATTAACAAAACCTTCTCTCATTTTACACACATATACAAATCTGGAGAAGCTTTAAAAGGAATTGGAAAGGAGGATATAGAGCAGCCTGGCAGCAAGCATCATGAGATTCAAAAGGCAAAGAAACTAGAGACCTCCCAAGAGACACACATTACATAGGAAGGATGTGTATGGAGTTCTTTACAAGCTGTGTGGGTTGTCCAGTGGCTGGAAAGGATAGCGTTAACTCTCGCAGGAGGAGAGGGGAAGCCACAGCTGCATGCCCTGGGCACAGGGTTTGTCAGGCACCTGTCAGAGAAGGAAGTGAGATGGGGCCCAACCTCACTGAGTTATGGTTTTCTCCTAAGGCATTATAACAGGAGAGTGTGTACTGTCATCCATGTAGGCTGGAAAAAGGCAAGTGCCTCTGGAGAAAAGCTCGTTATGCAGATTGCTTGTATGTGAGATTTCACGTATATATTCTTTTGTACATTTTGCTTAGGCATAGACTGTGGCAAATGAAATCCCTTTTGCTAAATGTAAATTTTTGACTAAGTGAAGTCTTTATTTTTTTTCCTCTGTGTGTGTGTTCATGTGGTGCATGCACAGATTTTAGAAAAAATATTAGTCTATTCAGCCATGTCTTGCCTAGATTATAATGTTTTAGTTCAATGTGGAGGCAAAATGAGTATCCATTTCTTCTCATACTACACACAGAATGGTTAAAAATCTATTATTCCCTGTCATACAAATATCACTGTCCTAACAGCTGTTAGCAGAGGGCAAGCTGGTTAGGGAGGGAGTAATCTAACAAAGCCTAAATTGCAGTTCACTTTGGGTGCATGGTCCATCAAGCATTCTTCTCTCTGTATCCTTGAAGCCTACACCTTTTCAAGAGGCTGTGATAACACAAAGGCCTTTGTGTACAAAAGCAAAGTGTGGTGATGAAATTAAGTAGGTTTAGAGATCAGTTTAGTTAAATGAGGCATTGCCTTCTTTAGACATTCTTGCTTCAGTTTAAGAGCATTTTATGCTAATGTTTCAGATTGAAATCAACATAATCCATTCTTAAAGCAAAAAACTCAAGTAAACTTCGTGTGTAAACACCATTAACTAGTCAAATCAGTTGATAAAACAACCGTCTCAGATAAAATTGAAGGTTCTTATATGAAGTTTATTCTCCTTAATGCTTTATTGTAGATACAGTAGAAAATTATAGATTAAGATAAGAGTTGTTTGTTTTACCTTGATAGTACTATTAAGAATATATTGTGAAGAAAAAGGTTACCAGCCCCTCACCTGTCAGTGCTGCCAAATGCTGAATCATTCTGGGCATTTGTACTCTGAGGGACTCTATGTAGGATGATGGGAAGACAAAGCATCTTAAAAGTTAATAAAAATGTTGATAGTAAACTGGTTACCACTTAGTAGCTTCAGCTGAGAGATGAAGAATATGTCATCAAATATTATTTTAGCTTGTTTGGTTTGGATGTTTATTACTTTGCACTTGCGTGAAACACTAAGTCAATGTAATGAAATCACAGTGACATCAGACACAGAATGTTCTTCTGCTAGGGAGGATTATTCTGAAGTAGCATTTGTGGAGAAAAACATTCATTTTTGCTCAGTTGAACCGAAAAGTAGCTCTTACTAAGTGTGTACGAGTAATTGCATTTCTCTATTTCTATATATTCTATATATTTCTATATATCTAATTTACTACTAGCATTTAGTTTTATGACCTTTTCAATTTTAGAACATATGAACAATAAAATGCATATTGAGCATCCATTGGTGTGCTTAGATGTGCTTTAAAATATTTGAGAATATTTCTACCTACCATTTAGCATAGAGGGTTTTTTGAGGGTAAGCCAAGAGAAAGACTAACTGAATACTATCTTTGAGGTGACCTGATTTGGCAGAGTAGGGAAAAAGCTAACACAGATAGTAGTTCTAATGAAATTTAAATTAGTTTGGTTTTAGATGGAATTGAAGTCTGCTTTATAAAGAATGCTTCTCAAAATGGGGATACTGAAAGCATGCTTACTAAACACTGATCTGAGCTTCTGTCTAGGTGTCTGATTTCTATCAGCAGTGTTTCCTTGTTTGGAATAAGAGGAAACCCAAATAAGGCAAAGTGTGTCAAATGTTAATGAGGCTGAATTGGTTATACACATTCAGAGAAAGATTAAAAAGGAGCTGAAATATTTAATTACAAAAGCATCTTGCATTATAAAAACTGTAAGCACATGCTTTAAGTTAAATCTGTTATTCTGTCGGTATTAGAAACAAATCTAATTCTTTAAATTACATAGGTGCTCTCAGTAAGCCACTTAATTTTTACAGTGAAGGCTTGTTTGACAAACACTATTTGATCCAATTTCCCTGACAAAACAAAAGTCTTTTTGCTGTGAATAAGGGCCTGGTGAGATAAGATGTCTCAAAAATTCCTGTTCCTCTATATTACTGAGCTCAAAACCACTTTAAGTGAAGTTCACTCTTGTACGTTTGCTAAAACAGAAAGATAATAGCTTGCACTTGTGACTTGAACTATTCTGACACTTGCTCTGCTGCTGTAGTCAAATAATTTCAGTAGCTCAGGTGGGCCTGGCAAGTGCTGTTGAATAGAAGTGGTAGGCATGGTCCAGTTCCTCTGAATTTTTAAGCATGTTCTCAGTAAAGATAAGCAGATTTTTGTCTTGTGGGCACTTAGCATAGGTCAGTAAATAGAGCTTCTGTTGGCATCTTTGACCAATTCATTTGGATGTTCTTGTAACTAAATATTTGCAGGATCAGAATTTATATCAGTACATTAGTTGGATATGCAGTTTGGTTCCAGTAGAGATTATGCATCCCTCTCTGCATTATGCTTCTGAGATCAAGCTTGGAGTTATCTTTGTTTCAGATCCTCTGATTAACAGCTTGTGGAATAAACTTCTGCAGTTAGTGGAACTGTAAAGTAAATATTTATGTGACCAAATTTTTAATTTGTGCTTTGTAGGTGTATAATTTGTGCTTTGTAGATGTATAATTTGTGCTTTGTAGGTGTATATAGAGATCAGTCTTTCTGCATATTTTTAGGATAAAAATACGGTGAATTTATTTTAATATGTGCAAATTACACACTTGTAATCCTGTTTGGGTTTTTTTTTGCTTTTTTTTTTTTTTTTTTAAACTTGAGACTAAGCAGTGATTTGCAATGTCAGGTGTTATGTGCTCTAAATAACTCCCCAGGCAGATGTATTTACACAGTGACTAATTTATAAAATACAGGTTGCAGTACTTAAAGTAGACAAAATTGCTATTCTTAAATGAATTGGAAGGCAACTACTAAATTAAAATATGAAGCTACAAATGGTCCTAAAATTGTATATAGTTATTTCAAATTTAACTGAGGGTCCATCTCAGAAGAATTTGGACCTTTCTGTGTGCCTTGCTGTATGCTACTCTGATTAGGTGTTCACGAGGGATGAACTTGAAAGGATTACTGGTGAACAGGCTAGTGGATGATTTTTTTTCTCTTGGATCCACATAATGTATTTTGGATACTGATAATGTGCACACGTGATTTCTAAGAATATTTTTGAGATTTAGAAATTGCCAATCAGCTGTGATAGTGGTGTTTTTGTATGTTTAAGAGGAGAAAATATTAATAATTTACAGTTAAGAAAATAAATGTATTTTACTTTTTGGAGACTTTGGATGAATGTACTCTGTAAATTATGTTTTGTTTCTCTTCACATAAAATAGTCTCTTAAATACCAGCTGGCAGAGAAGTTGCCAGTTGCCTTTTGCAGAACAGATGATTTTTCACAGCAGTTACTTGATTTATTCCATAGCTGTCATTTTCCAAATAAGAGATTACAGCAAACATTCTTAAAAGTATGGATTTGCCTCTTGACCCTTATCAACACTGAGTTTGAAATGATGGAAACTCACAGAGCTTGTTGCCCGCTATGGAAGAGTTTCTGGTTTCCAGCCCCTTTTGTTTATTGCTCATGATGCTGCTTGAGTTAGAGCCCATCTTTTCCCCTCTCTCCTTTCTGTTCTCCTTTAAAATGCATGATTAAATCCCAAAGACATGGCAAGCTTTCCTTGTGCTTGAAACTGCCATTTCTCTTTGATATCTGTATTATTTTTTCCCAGCTCTTTTCTCTCTGACAGCCACTGTCTCCGTCGTTGTGCAGTGCTTAATTGCTGGGCAGCCCGAGTGCTAGCAGCAGCTGTCCTTGGGGGAGCCTGCACCCCTCGCTATGCCATGCCATGCCATGCATGCCTTCGTCCCATTGACACTAATGGGACTTAATCACTCTTACCAAAGGGGAAATAAACCACGGAGAGCCTCGGCCATCACTTCCTGAGCATACCCGATTGGCATGAGATTTTGGAGCTTGCCCCAAATGCTTGCCTTTCCATGCAGAAAGGGAACTTGGTGTCAGTTTTGCTAATACTGGGGAGGGCTGATCCTTTTTAGGCTGAGCTTCATGACCATATCTTGTGTTGCCTCAATATCAACAATCTTTTTTTTTTTTTTTTTTTTTTTTTTGTAAATTCCTTGCAATGGTAGTGGTTTTTTGTTTGTTTGTGGCTTGTTTTTTTTCTTGTTTGTGTTGGTTTTTGGTGGTTTTTTACGTTGATTTTTATTTCTTTTAATCCTCTGACTGGACCAGTAAATATGCTTTGTTGCTTTAAGGTGCTAGAGATGATACCTAGCTTTTCTGATTTTGGTGTTACTGGTTCTTTAAACATTAGTCCTTTTGTCCATTATGCATTAGTCTATTTGCCTTTCATCTTTACTGTTTCTTTTCAGGGATTTACAATATTGTCGAGTTAAGGATTCTCACAGTAGATGGTAATGGAGAAATACTGTTAAGTAAGTTTGTTTAAGGGTGCTGATTATGTAAATGTTTCTAAGTATATTGCCTTAAGGCAATGTTAAAAGGGGCTTTATTTTCCTTTTTGTAGTAGAAAATGTAGTTTTAATGAACTTGTTTTTTATTTGACAAACATTAGTTTTTTTCCTACTTGACACGGTTAAGAAAAAAATGTAGCGATAACCTCATTGTTCTTAATAAAATGGATTATTAAATTGTAAGAGGATTAAGCATTTTAGCTTCTGGACTTTACACTTAATTTCAAAATACCCTTCTGGAGCCAAAAAACCTGATATGCCAGTGTTTCATGCTCTGCTTTGAAGTACTGCAATTCTGGAGATAGTTTCCAGGTAAACTAAATAGTTCTCACCTACAAGAGTGTGTCATTTGAAAATCTGTCTTTCCGTAATGGGAGAGTGAATGATTCTTCCTTGTATTTAGGCAAATCAGTAATTTAGTGGGTAGGTTAAGTTATTCTCTAAATTGAAGTCACTTAACTTTTGCCAGTTAAGACTTTGTGTGATATCATAATTACATTAAAACATTTTCTAAATGTTAATTAGGCTGTGCAGTGTTTCTCTGAAACATATAGCCCATTTTTCAGAAATATAAAATAGTACTTAGAGATGTGAAATGATACTTTTAAGACTAATAAGAAATACTCCTGAATCTTAAGCCCTGCTTAAACTTTGAGATAATGCTGCTGTTCGGACCTCATTTCATAAACTTTAATGGCTGAAGAATATGTGATTTTCACCATCTTCTAGCATCAAAGTGAGGCCCAACGTTGTGCTTTTAGGACAAATTAATGGTTTTGATTGTGTGTGTTCTTGTATCTAAATAGCACAAGGGCTGTGCTGTGGCCCACTGAAGTGGTAGTTCTTACAGCATGAGGTGATGGGTGTAGGTTGCCTGCCCTGCGGTGTGTCAGGAGAGGGCAGGTGAGCCTCCCGGGAGCTGAGCTGGTGGGATCTGACACTTGCACTTTTGTTGGGAAATGGTCCCTGGAGTGAACTACATTTAAGAATGTGCTTACATTTTGTCTTGGAAACAGCAAGCTGGAACAATTTGAAACAGAGTGAAGGAATGAACTAACAGTCAGACAGAATGAATAATCACATGCTCTGTGCTCAAATTTGCTTGCTCTGGTCCCCTTTTTATTTAGCAGTGTAAGACCAGGAAGTCTGGAAAAGAGCTATTTTCTAAATATCTCTGAACCTACTGGGGTTGACAAGGCCTTGGGGCAAACTTGTCTGATGTACAGAGCTTTATGTATGGCTTAATTCAATTACTTTTATTCTGGTTTTCATAATTGCTTTTAAACAAATTTTAGTATAGTTTTTATTTAAGCCCACAACTTGATTCTCAATTTGAGTTAGTCCTGAAATTAACTGTGCTTTTTTTTTTTTTTTTTAGACTGAATGTTTGTACAAGTTTATAATTGTTTGGTCTTTTACTTCTTAGATAATTAGTTTAAGATTCTACAGGGAAGGTTCTGTCCAATGTCTAATGTGGAAATTTGTTGCCAAAATTACTAATTACCCACAAAGTTATTTCAGGGGGCTGTGCAATTTTTGACAAAGATTAAGACATAATTTTGGCAAGCACCTTTAGGTATTCAGGTTGCTGAGTAGTAACAGTAATTATTAAGGCATGTACTTATTATGCCAAAAAAAAAAAAGGGAAAAAAGAAAAGCACATGAAGCTATTGATAGTTTTAGTTCACTGTTAGGTTAACATTTCAAATCCTAGAAACATTGTCTAAATAAAGGTAACTATTGTATCTTAAAATGTACAGTGTTCTTTAATAGGAGCTTCATGGAGTGCTAATTTTTTATTTCAAAAACATTATTTTGGGCTATTTTTTAGTTTCTTTTTAAAATCAGTTGCTCATGTATGCATATATAATCTTGTATTTTCTGAATTACACACATGCCATGCTTGCCTGGTGCTTGGAAGATCAGTTAAATTGTCACTATCTCTTGTGCTTTCACTGAAGAATGTAATTATGCTACAACAAAGAAGGCACAGAGTTGCATATCCATTTTCTGCATTGCCTCTGAAAAATACTGGGAAGGAAATGTGCTAAAGCATTAGAAACATTTAAGAAAGCATTTATATCCCTTAAGGTTAGCCTTCTAAAATACAGGTGTCTAGTTTAAGCTGGTCATCTCTCATCCAGCTATAATGAGCTTGAAGAGAGGGGGCATTATCAGTCAGTCACTAGATCTGCCTGTTTTAGATGCCTGTGTTGGACAGGGGTGCATGACCTTGGCCCGAGATGCCTGTTTTTATTTCTTCTTGTTGGAAGGGTAAGTGCATACAGATGCCTAGGATGAAATGAGATGAACTTGGGATACTGTTGAGTTGGGAGGAAATATCTAGACTTCCCAAATAAGTAATCAGATATTCTATTTCATGAAAATTGTCCATGCAAATACCTGCTTGCAGTATAAATTCACACAGCTGGTGTTTGTTTTAACACTACACAGACAGATACAATTTTTCTGAGTCTCCCTTGTAAAGGATAGCCTGTTAGAAGCACAGTTTCTCTGTGCCGGATGTTTCTTCACCGTTGCAAGCTTTTTGACCCTTTTTCCTGGTTTTCACTTTTCCCTGTTTTCACATGTTTGGTAGATCTTGGTATTTTCACTTTGTAGAATAGGTTGCAAGAAATAAAAATGTTATTGAGGCATCTTTTTCAAAGATTTCCTGCCCTGTAAAATGTTCATTTTGAGAGTCCTTCATCAGTGGCTGAGATAAGCTATTACATAACTGGACCGATACTTTGAAGTTTATCCAGTTACTGGGATCCACACAAATGGAGAGGAGATGTTCAAATAGAGCTACTGAGGCACACCTGAAGGTGTTTCCTCTTCTTTCTCTGCTCTCCTTTTAGTAACTCAGCAGAGCTCTAGCACTAGACCTAGAGACTTTTAAAAGATGTTCTTAACTTAATAGGAGGGTAGGCCTGGCTTATGTGCTCTGCAGTCACAATCGTTTGTATCACAAATAAATATATTCCTTTTTAGAAACAGGTAATGCTCTTAAAAAAGAAAGCATTACAGATTTATTCCTCAGTAATTCTCCTTTATATTATGTGTTTCTTCTGAGACCTGGCACTAAGTTTATCCTCTCAACAAAAGTAAACATGCTATGGCAAGAGCTAAACTCTTCTTTCTTCCAAAGAAAGGATGGCCAAAAACCAAGAACACCTTTTCATAAAAATAGTCAATGTCTTATGCCAAAGAAGAGAAAACACAAGACTTTTTTCGAAAAAAGTAATGCTACCTTCTCATCCTGAAAAGCACAAAGGAAGGAAAGAGCTCTGTGAAACTGTTGATAGCCTTCTGTAGTCTGTAAGGTGTTTGATGATGTGATTAGTGAGGTGGGACTGTGGAGTAGCCCTCAGCCCTCTTTTGATTCAGTGCAGTGGAAGTGATGAATTATATAAATCACTATGTTAGTTCCAGAACCTGTCTTTCTAAACCATAGAAAGCAAGTAACAGGAAAACTGTATGTTAATCTTTTTTGGTTGGTGAGTGCTCAAGCTTTGTTTGTATAGATAATAATGATAAGTTTTCAAAAAAGGCTTCTTCAATTTATGTATGAAAACCTTAAATAACTTTGACCTTATTTTTTTTCCTATGAACTTTGCTTTTCTATATTGTAATTGTGTACTTCCTGGAAGTTAGTTTTTTGATTCACACTTAAAGCTATTTTTCTATAACATCTAGTAACTACTGTTTTCCTTTATTCAAAATTTGTTTTGGTTTCAAGAAAGATGTCTATTTTGATAACTAGTAAAATATGGAAATATTTAGATATTTTTCAAATCGTTCAAGAAACTTAGTGTTCACTTCCAGAGGTGCAGAATAGAGTGGGTGGAAGCACAGAACTCTGAGACATAACATTAAAAAAGGTTAAAACTGTATAGAAAAACAAAACCAAGTTTACACAAAACAAATGTCAGGACATAATAGAAGTTGAGGAAAGGCTACATGCCAATTTGGCTTTCTGTGTTATTGCTTTCAGTCTTCTCTGGACATTCATAGCCACATGTCTATCTATCTGTCTGTTCATCTATCTTCCACTTACTTGGAACACAAGAATGAATTTGGGCAACAAAGACAAATCTGTAAACTCTGTGTGAATCTACAAACCCTGTGTAAATCACCAACTGCACTTTATATTTAGCATTTAGAAGAGAGCAAGCCAAGGACAGAAATTATGCTTACATTGTCATTTGTAGTTTAAGTAAATGGCAAATATTTGTGAGTTTGCTTAAAAAGTTTTTCCTTTTCTGAAGAGAATATAATCAAAGAAGCATGAATGAGCCCAACCCATTTCCTCAGCATTTTTGTACAGAAGTTCTCATTGGTAAAATATTAATTACACTGTATTTCCAGGGTATGTACAGAAAATATATGAACAAAAGTATTTCAGACTGTAGCTTTGCTTTTTGTTGTTATTATAGGTGTTAGGAAGTGATGCATAGCATGAAGTGCCTTCCATGGCAATTCTAGGCTGTTGCAGTCATGTTGTGATGAAGGCTCTGGTGAACTTGCCAATAAAGCTGTCGTTTATTTATAGCGTTAGCACATGCCTGCTGGATAGTGAACTAAGTTTCACAAACACACTTTGCATAGCCTTCCTGATAGTTATATAGTAATGTCTACTGGTCAGGACAAGTTCTAGACTGGATTTCAGCTACTGATTTCAAAACAATATTGGGCTTTGCTGCTGAAGAGGCGTCCCTTGCACTGTCAAGTGTCCTAGTCTGTGTTATGGCATTTGTCCATTTTGCCCTCTCTGCCTTATTGTAGACTTAAAGAATGAGGATCTCAATCAATGCAAATTCCTGCAAATGCACTGTCTATAATTTTATAATTGGAGCTGATTACTGCACCTGTGTGTAGACTGTATATTGTCTGATATTTTAAGAATTCTTTGACTTTTAGGGGAGAGTGGAATCGAGAAAAGCTATTACATTGCAAATCTATGAAATTTGGAGGAGAAAAGGCCCTAGAGCTAGAAAAACACCTTTTCTTAATCCAAATCAATTTTATTCAGATTCTCGTGAGTTTAAACAATTCAGACATGCCATTTCCCTTCACTTGCTTATTTTTCTCAGGAAAATTGTGTCAACCTGCCAAATCAATGCCTGAACATGGCTGATCCAGGGAGAGGGTTCTAGGCTGCCAGTGAAGCATTAGATCACTTTATGCTGGGGGCTGACAGAGCAAATAGAGCAATGTGAGCTGAAGGGAAGCAAGTTAGTGAAGTCCTACCTCCTATCCTTAACTAAAACCCTGCAGCCTCTCAGAATACCTCTTGGGAGAAAAAGTTCTCACAATTCCTGGGAAACTTGGAGAGGCAGAGAGCCTGGCCAGGCTTACTCCATAAAACCATAGCCTCAGCAACCCTTCTCTCTCCTTTGGGGGCACAAATATGTGGCATGGATCCCACCTCCAGGGTGGGAGAAAAGAGAGGGATAAATTGGGCCAGGGCTCCTGTGACCACTGCTGGAGTTAGCACTTAGCTCCGGGGGCTGTTTCCCTCTCTGAGATAAAAGCTTTCCTCTATTGCCAGTTAATGTCCTGTGTCTCATCTGACAGAAGTCTGTGCTTTAATTTCAAGCTACAAACCCTGATGATGGATGTATGGTCCTTGTTGCTGTCCATATTAGAACTTTTCACTTTTTAAAGCAAAAGTTAGGAAATTACTTTAAAATTTCTTTTACCTTGTTTTGTAACAGCGAGTAGTGGAAGTGTATTTTATGCCACAAAGCTCAACGATATAGCAAATTATTTTGTCTTTGAAAAAAGTCCTATAACAGAAATTATATAATGTGGCTGTATAGCTGTTATTTCTGAATTTAGATTCTTTTTATGCTTGTTCACATATAACTAATGTAGAAAAAACTTTTTTGTTCTAGTGATAGTACATCGTAATAAAAGGCCCGAAATAAGAAGCATGGTACAGTACTTTATTTTGTGGGAAAACTAACTTTCTTTTAAGATACCAACTTGTGTGAAATATGATGGAAGAGACTGAAGAGGAGAGCTTCAGACTTCAGCTCCTCCAAAGGCTTTGTTTCAAATGTATACTACAAACTTAAAATGAAGACTATCTAAAAGGAAAACTAAACATTATTATGAACATTGCTGTATTTGCAAAACCACCTGACTGTTATATCTGTTTCTTGAATTCATTAGTTAAGGTCTGTTGGCAGACCTTGTACATAAAAACATATGAGTTTTACTGGCAGGATAGTCTTGCATTTTATAGTGATGGGACGTCTAACGAAGGCTAGATACTTACCAGTTTTACAGAAAATTGTCTTAATGAGTTATACCTTTTTTTTCTTTTTTTCTTTCAGAGGGAGTAGTTTTTAAATTGTTTTATCTAAATGAAAGGTCATCTTAGCATACGGTTCAGATGAGTTTTTCTACCAAACAAAATACCATGAAATTTTAGTACTGCCAGGTATTCCTGTCCATGTTATTGTGAGGAAAGACGCGATGTGACTATTTGGCTTTTACCTTATCTGATATAAACTTTTCTATTAAAGAGCAGAATGCACATTGCCAACCTTTTGTTATCTAGTTTCCCGACTGCAATACAGTATCAGGTTCTGCCAAACCGGCTTACGTTTTGCAGGCGCTCACTATTGACTTAGTTATCTTTTCCTGGTAATCTGCATCCTGCCACTTCGCTGTAAATGTCACACGCTCTTCTTCATTCATGCTTCCTACTAAGAGTTATTTTTACTGTAATTGTATACAAAAAAATGCTGGTGTGCATGGCGAAAAAAGAATTATATTTACTGTAGATATAGGTACTGTTGAATAGACTTCTATAGCAAATAATACCATTCTTGATGATTGTGCAATATCTGGTGAGTGGAAAAATGGGAAAATATTCATAAAAGCTGCCAGGCTCTAGAGGATTTTAAAAAAAGTTATTCTAATACCTAAAGCATATTTCATCGTGGACTGGGTTCTTTCCAGTTGTGTTTATGTAACATATGTCTAAATTTAGCTTTCATATTTTACCTGCAGGTATTGATTTTTTCAGATGTAATCTGCCCCTTTCTGCTTTAATTAAAATGAGAGGACAGAAATAATAAGAATGAAACAGAAGTCAGTATATTAATATATAATTGTTACCAGAAGTCAGTATATTAATATATAATTGTTACCATTTGCCATTTAACTAGTGGCTGTATTTTTTTCCTTTAACTATCTGATAGGGCGATCTGCTGACAGATTACAACTATAGTGTGAAATACACCATTAAACCGCCTCCTTGCTATTTCTGATTAATATATTACTATATATCTCCAAGAGAGTCTTACTTTTTTAGGTATTTTAGTGCAAGCAAAATCTTGCAGAATATATTATGTAAGATTAGAAAAAAAATGCTGTTTGTTGCTTTTTTCAAAACCAACTGAAAGACAATTTTTAAACTGTTTACATAGTAGAGAAGAGATTCCATGTGCTAAGAAGAAAAAAAAAAAAATTTTCTCTGGAAAGAAAATTGCCTTTACGTTATTCTAAAGAATATAGAAGCCATAATATTCAACAACATAGTGTACATACATTTAGTAACAGTATACTATTGACTGTTATAGAAAAAAACAGTGTTAGATGCAAATATTGGAAAAGATGTGTATGTAGCTGTGCACTAGTGTAATCCAGCTAATATTCACTAGTAGGAAATCAATAATTTATCTTGGGTAGCTACTTATCACTAAATATTTGTTATGTTTAAAACTTGGTCAACATTTTTTTCTTGTCTTTTATGGTGACTCAATATCTGTTTAGGGTTCTTTCCCCCCTCTTTCTTTCTTTCTTTCCCCCCTCTTTCTTTCTTTCTTTCCCCCCTCTTTCTTTCTTTCTTTCCCCCCTCTTTCTTTCTTTCTTTCCCCCCTCTTTCTTTCTTTCTTTCTTTCCCCCCTCTTTCTTTCTTTCCTTCCCCCCTCTTTCTTTCTTTCTTTCTTTCTTTCTTTCCCCCCCTCTTTCTTTCTTTCTTTCTTTCCCCCCCTCTTTCTTTCTTTCTTTCTTTCCCCCCCTCTTTCTTTCTTTCTTTCTTTCCCCCCCTCTTTCTTTCTTTCTTTCTTTCCCCCCCTCTTTCTTTCTTTCTTTCTTTCCCCCCCTCTTTCTTTCTTTCTTTCTTTCCCCCCCTCTTTCTTTCTTTCTTTCTTTCCCCCCCTCTTTCTTTCTTTCTTTCTTTCCCCCCCTCTTTCTTTCTTTCTTTCTTTCCCCCCCTCTTTCTTTCTTTCTTTCTTTCCCCCCCTCTTTCTTTCTTTCTTTCTTTCCCCCCCTCTTTCTTTCTTTCTTTCTTTCCCCCCCTCTTTCTTTCTTTCTTTCTTCCCAACCCAAGCTATCTAGTCTTCCAAACAAATCAGACAGAGCACCCAGTCATGTGCTTTCTCTTTTTCTTGCTGAGTGCTGGCATGGGATTTTTGCTTTGTTGTGGTATTTCTGTGCTGAAAATGAGAGTGTTTCTGGGAGTTGCATTTTTGGTAAATACCTTCTTCAGTGGTGCATTATTAATACTATTTGTACAGTACTCTGTGTTAAATTTCACCTCATTGATTATCATAATACAGAATTACTCCAGAAGTTTAATTCTGCCCCAGTGGAAAATACCAAAGATGCCATTCCTGAAAGAATCACAGAATCACAAAATGTCAGGGATTGGAAGGGACCTCGAAAGATCATCTGGTCCGGTCCCCCTGCCGGAGCAGGAACACCTAGATGAGATCACACAGGAAGGCATCCAGGTGGGTCTTGAATGTCTCCAGAGAAGGAGACTCCACAACCTCCCTGGGCAGTTCCAGTGCTCTGTTACTCTCACAGTGAAAAAGTTCCTTCTCAAATTTAAACGGAACCTCCTGTGTTCCAGCTCTACACCCATTGCCCCTTGTCCTATCATTGGACATCACTGTGAAGAGCCTGGCTCCATCCTCCTCACACTCACCCTTCAAATATTTATAAACATTAATAAGGTCCCCCCTCAGCCTCCTCTTCTCCAAGCTAAAGAGGCCCAGCTCCCTCAGCCTTTCCTCATAAGGGAGATGTTCCACTCCCTTAATCATCTTGGTGGCTCTGTGCTGGACTCTCTCAAGCAGTTCCCTGTCCTTCTTGAACTGTGGGGCCCAGAACTGGACACAATATTCCAGATGCGGCCTCACTAGGGCAGAGCAGAGAGGGAGGAGAACCTCTCTCGACCTACTAACCACACTCCTTCTAATGCACCCCAGGATACCATTGGCCTTCTTGGCCATGAGGGCACAGTGCTGGCTCATGGTCATCCTGCTGTCCACCAGGACCCCCAGGTCCATTTTCCCTATGCTGCTCTCCAACAGGTCTGTCCCCAACTTATACTGGTACATGGGGTTGTTCCTGCCCAGATGCAAGACTCTACACTTGCCCTTGTTGTATTTAATTAAATTTCTCCCTGCCCAGCTCTCCAGCCTGTCCAGGTCTCTCTGGATGGCAGCAAAGCCTTCTGGTGTGTCAGCCACTCCTCCCAGCTTTGTGTCATCAGCAAACTTGCTGACAGTGCACTCTGTTCCCTCATCCAGGTTGTTGATGAATATATTGAATAGTACTGGTCCCAGTACTGACACAGGCCTCCAACTGGGCTCTGTCCCATTGACCACAACTCTCTGACTTCTTCCTTTCAACCAGTTCGCGATCCACCTCGCTACCTGATCATCCAGACCACGCTTGCTCAGTTAAGCTGTGAGGATGCTGTGGGAGACAATATCAACGATTTACAACAAGAGTTTTGCTTAAACGCTATGGGCAGTAAAGAGCAGGTTTTCTGAAAGCACTGCAAGGTGTACATTTGATCTTAATATTTAAAAAAATCCTAAACCCTCTTGATTTGGTAAAATTATCCTCTGAAAGAGATGGAAGAGGTTCCACATTATCTTCAGACTTGACTATGATGAAAGCAGTCTGTTATTCCAATTGCCCATGCTAGATGCATGTTTTATCTCCAGCTTTCTTGAAATTGAGATGATTTACAGAATATAAAAATGTTATTATTTTCTTTGATCAAGAAAATACATAACTCTTGCTGGCTGGTGCTCCTGATAAACTCACGTAAGAGTAGTTTTATTTTCTCATGGTGTCTTTTGCAGATACTGGCTCCTTTGTACTGCCTTTAAGGAGAGACTTTGCTCTTGTGTGGGGTCTGTAGAGCAATGAGAGTTGTTTGCTCTTCCCCCCATATCTAAGGACTGAGTTTATTTCAAATACAGTGTTTTGTACTGGAGTTAAGTAGGCCATAAAGGGAGTATGTTCAATTGGTAATTCCCTTTTGTGATTTTCACATTAAGCACTTATCCTTCCTTCTAAATACCTACTAAATTCTTGTCCATTTCCTTGTTTTCTGTTGTCTCAAAATGGCACAGGATCTACTTGCAACTCTTTTTTTCTAGAGTGTGGAATAGTCTCATTCTTGCTGAACTATAGGAATCGTGTAAATTAAAACCAGTAATAATCCAGGATAGCTCAGTAGCTGTACCTTTTTTCTGACTGAAGGAAAAATAGTGACTTGATGGAGAGCTTCGTTTAAAAAAAAATTAAAGACAAAGATAATAAGAAGTACTTTAACTTACAATTGTTTTGTAAATGCATTCCTAGCTCTATTGTTCCGTAATGGTGTGTTATGTTCACTTTGAATTTTCCTGTTACCGATTTCTCTGTTTGCTTTATCTTTTGTCAGCTGGACTAAGAAAAGTCACACAGTGACTGAACTTTTTCTCCTGATGAATTTTTTTATTGGTGATTGAATCATTTAACATTGTTTCTGTGAAGTTATATATATAAAGTTCCTCAGATCTCTCATTATACTAATGAAAAATCATTTGCATGAATACTTTCTGAATCTGTTCCAGTCTGTCACCGTTCCCTTGAGAGAGTGTATCTCAAAGCTGAACTAACTGTTCTGCCAATGGTTTGTTAAGTTGTTTTACCAAGTAAAATACTTATTGTGCTTATACACCATCCCTCTCTTAAAATAGCTTACACTTTTTGGGACATAATATTGCGCTGGAAATCATGTTTACCTGGTTATTCGGCATTCTACTAATTCCATGTCCAGTTTGGAAGTGGGTCATTAGCAGTTTCTATGCAGCTGTATCCCCAGTGTACCCTGGGCTTTTCCCCAGCTGCCTCCTACGTTGTTTTCCATGGCTTGTCAGCTTAATAAGAAACCAAGCAGGCTCTGTCTAATCCATGTGCCTAATGCTTCTCTGATGAATAGGCCAGAGATAGGCACAGTATGACAAGGTGGCCAAGAACTGCTTTGCACTTGCCAGTCTAGTCTAAAGTCATTCACTGCTTCTTGGCTGCTGTCAGACCAAACCACTGCTTTTGAGGTTCCATATCACGCAGGCCCAAAGTCCTTTTGAGGAGTCTGTTTCCTGGATTACTGTCCAGCTTACTGTTGTGGATTCAGTTTAGCAAGTCCAGGTGACACTGCATTTATGACCTGTCTTTCTCATTGTGTACATTTACAGTAGCCCCATGTCATTTGCTGATTTTTCATAAATGTTTCTATATATTCTTCTAGTTGAAAAATAGTTGTATAGCTTTAAACTAAGATGTGGTTCTTACAAACAAAAAGGTGCAGCTGAATGATATTCTTTGTACTTAATTATGCCTTCTTTTGTCAAAAGGCCATTTTAATCAATCTAATATGACTGATTTTGTTTAATGCTAGTAATATGGCAACAATTGCTTCAATTGTGTACAGAAGAAACATTTAGTGTGACATTGCTACCAAATTAAAGACAGAGTCAGTTTATCAATCTTATATTAAACTGAAGATTTAAGTCTCAAAGTAATTGTTTTTATCTCTCAGTGTAAAGTTTGTCTGATAAGTTAACTCCTGCTGTCATTATGCTTTTCTTTAAGAATCCACTTATCTTCATTACCTTGCTAGTAATTTTAAGATATAGCTATCTGTACCTTGTTGTGCAGTAGGGCTTCAATCATTTTAACATTATTATTATTCAGCAACATGAAGTATGTTATCAGTTAAATGCTCTTATAATTTTATTGCATGGTAGGGATTCCAGTAATACTGTCAGAAAATTGTACTCTCTGACTTGATATAATTTAAATTCACAGTTTAAATGGCCTCTACATTTGCATTTGTGGTATTGGTTTGTGAAAATTAAGTGGTAGTGTTAATAGTTTTTTTAAAAAATAAAAGTCTAAAGCCAAGTAATCAAGGCAAACTTCAAATTGGAAGTATCACAGAAAAAGTTTTCAGTAGGAATAGTGAAGGGAACACACTGTTTTTAGAACGGTTCTTAATAAATTACAGGGAAGTTGCATGTGGTACAGTTGATGGATCAAGCAGAATTCTGAATTTGGTAACTCAGCCATGTATATATTTCTGTGTTAGCAAATCTGTAGAGCAAAATCTTTTCATTGTATTACTAAGTACTATGTTGTTAAAGCAATGAACGTCTAGGTTTTCAATGAAAATTTTGATTAGATATACAATTGGACTTTTATTTGGATTCTCTTGGACAGAGAAACTGGAAACTAACATGGAAAAAAATAACAGGTATATTAGTTTATAAGTTGTGTTATCATGTTTTAGAATTTCTGCCTTCACCCACTCAGTATTTATGTTTTTGGGGTTAAATAAAAGGAAAACCCAAAAAGGTAAATTAACAAAAAACCAGTGACTTTAATTTTAGGTCTATTTTTGAAACATGGACAACAGGAAAAATCCATTTACCAAATGGAAAACTATGTAATAAGAGGTTATTTTCATACTCCCATGCTGGAATTAATAATATTAAATTCCATACTTGAAGAAAACATATCTGTTGGTCTAGCTACAATAGTCTAGCAGATTAGTGTGTTCATGCTGGCACATGAAGCTCAGCTGAGACTAGGGGCTAGGGGTGCTCTTTGCAGGGCAATGCCACCTGAGGAGCCCCCCAAAGAAGCTCTCTGACAGCTGGCGTGTTGGATGTTGTGCAGTGCAGTGCAGTTCTGTGCTGGGTCCTGGGAGACAGGGGTTATTGCCATTAGTTAACCAGTGGCTAGCACTACCCTTTGTTCAGTACAGCCTGTGGAATGAGGGCAATAGCAGCTGCATTTTGCTTTTCAGGATTTTTGCACTGAAAGTATCCCTGTAGAGTTAACCAGCTACATTATTTCCCTGAGATGTTTGTCTCATTTTATCAAGGTAATTTGTTTAAGTGCAAATCCAAAAAATAACCTTTGAGGCATCACAAATTGCCACAAATAAATTGGATCAGTCCAGTCACTCGAGAATAGGATTGGGAACAGATGTATGGGTTTTAGTGACTCAGAGCTTTTTGGTGTTTTCTTCCAAATAGAGTTGTTGCAGGTGGTATATTACTGCTGCTTATTTTGCAGGTTTTTGTTTTAATCTCTTAAAATCCACACTCCACAGGTCTTTAATCTACTATTTCATGTTTTGGAAGAACCTTGCAATCCTTTCCATCCTGATTTTGACTTCAAGGTTCTAGCCCATTTTCTGCAAGTCTCAGAAATGTCATTTACCCCTTTGCCAAAGCCAAACAGGCAATCCAGAAAACCCCCAAGTCCTAAATCCGTCCTGCTAACTTCATGTTTGATGCCTTAAAAAGCTCCAGAATCCTTTTCTTTCCTGCCAGATGTTCCTCCCATGTTTTATGAAAACAAATGAAGTCATTTTAACATATAAAGTTGTCTTCTGTTCTCAAACTTTGGGTTAGGTCGTTTACTGCTCTCTGAAGTGTCCCTTGTGCATTCATGAATTTCTAAGACATTCATCAAAATTAAAAGAGTTTTTAGGATGCCTCAAAGACAATTTTCTTGTATATTTACAATATAGACCTAGGTTTCTTCTTTTTGTCTGCCATGAGAAAATAAACAAAATCTTAAGTCCTGTAGTACAGGATTTTCTTTTTGTTTTCCTTTCATACTATGTCTTGAAGATTACTTGAGCATTTTCTTTCTATTTTACCTTCTATCTCTTTAGTTTTAAGATTAATGGGTCAGTTCTGGAGTTGAAAATGAGTATGAAATTTCTAAAAGATTATGCTGATCTATTTCTACTGATTGTATTAAAAAGCTGAATATCATGAAAATATTGGGCTTTTTTCCTCTTCAGGGATACAAAGAAATGGACTTTCAGAACTAGATAAGTGCAAGATTGATTTATAAACTACAAACGTCAGTGATTCTCACATCTGTGAAGGTGCTTCTAATTGACACTTTTACAGATTAATTTTTATATGACATTTGAATAAATTCTTCATTTAGATGTATTTATACCAGTGATGGTAACACAATAAAATTATTTTCCTTTTGAGATCACATTCTTGGGGAATAACTTATAAACAGAAAGGCACTCACTTTCACAACAGGGGTGTGATATTAGATCTATCAAATACCTGAAGCAGTATTCATGCTACTAATCCATAATCTGAAATATTGTAATATAATTCTTCCTAGAATAGCTTCAAACAGAAATGTTTCTATAAAATTACAATCTGGGGATATTATAGTTTTTAACAAAAATTTTAAAATTTAAGTGACTAGCGTTCCTTTCCAAACCTTGGGAGTGGCCAAGAGTAATTCACTTGAAATCTTCTCTGTCCCAGAATACATTGTATTATTTGAGCACTCTTATATCCAAAGACCAGTGAGCTGGCTGGCTTAAACAACACTGCTTCAGAGTACTGGATAAGCAAATTCTTCTATTTTGTTCTTTACCAAGAATTCTATTTTCAGCTACTCTTGTGTTAACTCAGGGAAACACTTAAAACAAGTACGTGTACTGCCACAATTTTTACATGAGAAATGTGGATGTTTAGGATTATGATTTACGGACTAGGTTTTATACAACAAGAAATAGTAGGTAGAAGAAAGTGTATGTTTTGCACGGGGGTTTTTTGTTTGTTTTTGTTTTTTTCCTAACCCATGTGTAGAGCAGAAGTGTCTCAAATATTTACAGGAGTGTGCCTTTTAATAATGTAGGATTTTTCCTTTAGCATTTGGATATCATGCTAGAGACAATGATTTATAAACACAGTAATAATACATATGATCTACTCAAGTGATACAGCAATTTTTTTTCCAAGTGCTCAAGTTCTAGTTGGCGAAGTGCTTTTTCTGTGATTTTCTCCATATTCATTCCTGTTTATAAATAATTTGCTTTGAAAGTATAAAAGAATAAAGAAAGAATAAGGATCACCTAGGAGCTAAGAAGCCTGTTAAAATTTTCCATTTCTCAAAATCTGAATAGTCAAGTAATTTTGAAATATTAGACCCTAAAAGCCATAGACTAAATAGCAGTTCTCTGAAATGGGTAATACTTAATTTGCCATATTTGCTGTGAATGTTAGCTATATTAAATATTTGTCTTTTCTCTAAGCTTGAAGAAAGCTTAGTATTTTCAGTATCTTGTGTAATTCCTATTTCCGGAGATATATTAAGAGGTTATTTGAGGCCACTACTGTGTTGCTGTCAAAAGACACACCCCTTATGGCCAGCAGACCATGCTAGCCCAGGGTGAGCTGGCTAAAAGCATCATGTTTGGCTCAAGTCCTTTGTTCCAGCTGCTGAATCATATTAAAAGACATCTAAAAATACTCTGAGACTTATTTAGGTAGTCACATCTTTATTAATTGAAAACCAAAGACATTAAAAACCATTAAATACTTCGTATCTATCTTGTCTGTATTCATGCAAACAACAGCTGTAATTAAGACTGTTGCAGTTACAATGAAAGAAGCGATATCTGTGAGTGGGATGGCAAATGGACTGTGGTATGTTATTCCTGCTAACATATGGGTTGCTGTTATAAAGCAGTCTAAGAAATCTGGTGGTGAGCAGTACATAAGGAGCTGCAGTGCCTTAATGAAGGCAAGAAAAGAATAATAGATGTGGAGAAAAAGTCAGGATCTGTTATTTGGATTGCCCCTTTAGCGTTTCTGTTTAACATAAAAACTAAAATGCCTTCTAAAATAAGGATCAGCATGAAGCTGATTTTCTGGAAATGAGAATCTTAACCAAGGTATAACTATTTGTTTTCTTTAAAGATTTGTGAAATTCTTGAACTTTTACATAGCTACCGTTCTACACCACAAGATTGTCTGTAATAAAATCCATGGTACTCATAGGTGTTTTCCATTATTTGGATTGCTTTTTCCTTTATTTTATTTTAATATGTTAATCTGATAATCAGTTGCCAACAAGTAGCAAACTGTAAGTCCTTATGTAAAATACCACTGTGAATATGTACAATTTAACCTAATCAATTTTGTGGCACTTTGCAGGTAGTAGCTGAAGCCTCACAGATCTGGGGATAAAGTCTTGCAAAGAAACTGTAGGGACAGGAGAATGCTGAAGCTGTGATTTTTAAAAACTTTTTTTATTTCCCTCTCCTCTACCTCCCCCACTGAAGTTTTGTTGATGATACTTGAATTACCAACAGTGCCAAAACCTAGGAAGTGAGTAAGTTTGGACTGCCTGCAATATGTAGAATTCTCTTCAGAATGGGGTGGGGATTCTGCTGGCTTGCAGCAGAGTACTTACAAAAGGCTAATACTCTTTACTGTTTAAAAACAAGGATTTAAAAAAGCTTTCAGCAGCTATGTGGCACTGGTTTTCTATAGCAGAAGGGTGTTTTTCAGGAGGAAATGCACGCAAAACTGAGATAAGGTTTCATTTTCTCTATCAAGAGGCAAGACATTAGAGTGATTTTTCTGTCTCAAATACTGTCATGGCTAAAACTGCTCAGAATATTAAGCTGTGTAAGATTCAGATGTATAAAACATTTACATTCTAAATAATAACTTGATATTAGGTATTGGAAAACATCAGTGATTTTCCACTGTTCATTTACTGTTGCCTTGCTAACTGAGGATATTTTTTTCAGTTTCTGTTTTACTTGCTGTGTCCAAAAAATAACCAGCAGCTGTGCAGAGTCTCCATAGGAAAAAAAAAAAACCAAAACAACAAATCAACTCTTTAAATTACAAATGCTGAAAAAAAAAATAAAAAAAAATCAGTACTCAGTAACAAGGAAGCAAAATAGTTGTGATGAATGAGACTCATCATTTCTATTTTAAACTGTGATGTGAATTGGATGATAGAGTAAAACAATCAAGCTTCAACTTTTTAGCTGTATGAACTGGAATTTGTACTCCAGTAACAAAAAAATGTGGCAGAAGACATCTGTTGAATATGTGGACAGAAATATAGAATTACATTGGTCCAGCAGCCAGAACTTACTGTATTAAGCACAGGATCACTGCCAAAAAAAGCAGCATTAAGAGCTGTTTAGTCCTTTTCCTTGTCTCTTCTGCAGAGTCAGGTCATAGAATGAAGTGCTAAAAACTGAGAAGGAGTGACTTAAGTGAGGTTCATGACAAAAATGACTGAAACAGGAAGCTGCAGCCGATAGTGGAAATCACTTCTGAAGCTCAATTAAAGGTTTATTTATATACAGTTTAATAATTATCCATATTTAAATTCAAGATCGTGCAAATGGAGCAACATTTCTTTCATGTGGTATGATGAGAATCTTTATCCTGAATGCCAGATAAACCCTCAGATATACACTTTATTTTCTGTGCCATTTGGCTTTCTGTATAAATCTTTGGTTACATTTAATGATTATTCAGGGTTTTTCTGTTTAAGAGGTACTGCTTTAGCCTACTTGGAATTTTATGTCTGTGAAAAAATGCAATACATTTTTTTATTTCCCAAAGATGAGGAAAAGGTACAGAAAGAGAAGATTTCCACATGGGTCAGTGCTGCTACACTGTAACATTGATGTGATGTGTTTATTATGTTCTAATGCCAAGTTTTACTAAGGGAGTTATTTATTACTGAGTTCCTTATTCACTTCTACTCCATAGTAACAACGTGTAGTACTAGAGGAAAGACATTATGGTTGTGAAATTTCTTGAAGACTGGTATTTCCAAAGCGAGATATCTTAGCTAAACAGTAATTCCCAATCCTTTTTTTGTAAATCGGCCTTCTTCTGGGTTGCCCTCCAAATCCTCATACAGCTGCTGCTGTACACTGCTTGTGCTTGGGCCATCTTGCTGAGCTCAGTTTCTCCAGTCCTTGCACCAGGACCCTTCCAGGAGCATTGTTCATATCTAACTTGTCTGAGTGTCTTTGGAAGCAGCAACCCCACCCCGAAAACATATTTGCAAAAGCTTAAGACTTGGGAACCACTCATCTAAAATACTCTATTTCCTGTAATATGAATATGAATATGTATATGAATCTGTTCCTTCAGCTTATCATAATAATTTCTGACCCTGTAACTTACTCTGTTACTGAAAAGCTAGGATGTTAAATTGAAGTTGTGACTGAAACTGGTTTGTCCCAAACCCTCAGTAGTCTATTTAAGTGAATTTGGAGTGTTTAATTATTTTTATTCTTCATCATGAAAAGGATTTTATTGTTTGAAATCCTTACTGTTCAGTAATGTCTCCATTACACTGAATGGGTTGGAACTTTTTATTTTTTTTAAGGTCTAGAAAGAAGAAAAGCATATAAAGGATTTTACCTCTGTTGTCTGAAATACAAACATTTAGGCAAAGTCTGAAATTATCTTCATCTTTCCAGCTCTTCTACATCACTAAGTTAAATACTTTAGAGCTGTTTTCTTTCTGCATGGTAATGGTCTTCCTAGTAGCCACATTGCTTCACCCCCTTTTCTCCACTTTGTAACTCTCTTCCATTGTGCTTCATTTGGTTTGATTTTCATTCTTCATTCAACTCCTGTTGCTTGAACCTGCATGCCTGCTTGAACAAGATGGGAGAGGAAGTGTGGACCGGATTTGTAGTCCTGCTGGTCTTTGCTCAAGAATGTGTATCTCACAACCTCCACTTGATGCTAGTTTGTTCCCCTGGTACCCTTTCTGTATGACAGTCATGTGGTGAAACTGTCCATGCTTGTTGACTGGTCAGGGTGCAAGTGCCTAACTCCAAACTCCTTGAAAGTTTTCAGCTAGCTAGACTGTAAAGTGTCTTCACTGGGTCACATGCGTTTTTGTTTAAGTGAGCTTTACTATCAATGTTGAAACTCCACTTGCTCTTCCCAAGTTACACTAAGATGTGTTAGGCTGAAGACCACAAGAGCTTCAAAACTCTAGGAAACAAAATGAACTTTATTTCCAGTGTCTGATGGTTTATTTGATAATTATGCTCCAGTTTCCTGTCTTCAGACAGTGCTGTTACCTTCCTTTTCATCTGAGGCTTCAAGATTGAAGCATCAAAGTCATCACACTAGAAACTGATTTGTGTTTTGAACAGAGTACTACACAATAACACTTCCCCTGTCCCCAGATGCATTCATGTGGGCGAATCTATACATGTAAGCTTCTAGCTCCTTTTTTACATTCTGCTTAGAAGGAAAATAACATTTCAAAACTGTCAAGCAGAACAAGAAAATTATTTTTCCTTTAGTAACCATGTTGAACTGATTAAATTAAGTTTCTGGGACAAAGAAACTAGAACTAAGCTCAAGCGGTGCACGGTTGTTTCAGGATGATGAAAATATTATTTTAGTTTAAAAATAGCTAGATCTGCTCTAAGCAAAAAAGTGCTGTTAATCATGTGGAAAGAGTTGTGAAAGGTACTTCGCTTATAAAATGTAATTTATTTTGTGAACCTAGAGAAGCAATTTTGACCTGAAGTTTAGACATTATAAGGAAAACAAAGCTTAAAACATCAGCTGTGCTATGCAAAATTCTGTACAAAGTAGATACAGTTGATTAATATGGGTGTAATGGCAAAGAATAAAATAGTTTGTATACTACTTTGGCTTGTGCCATGCATTACAATTTAGCTTGGTAATTTGCTTGATTTGATGGCGCTATTCTGTTTTCTTGGTGTTCAAACGAAAATATCTAAGGCTTGCATCTTTGGGGAAGCCTTGCAGCAGCTGTTGTGTCTGTCTCGGCCCTAACAGCTGTTTCATGTAGGTGATGTGCTCAGACTGACAACTTTCTTTCCCACAAGAGTTTTTCTCCATTCTTCTGTATGCAGCTTATTTTTAAAGTTATCCATTTTTCCATTCTTTAGCGGAACAGAATGAATTCAATTCTGTTCTTAATTTCTATTCTTAATTTTAAAATTAGTTTTGTTCTTTCTAGTTTTATACATTTATGTATTTTATATATTTTAAAAAAGATTTCACTTTAAGAGTGATAATTTTGCCTGTTCTTTCTACTACAAGAAAGCTTAGTCATATAATTTGCTTTGTAGATCTTGACCCTAAGGCTATTCACAGGATAATGGAGTTTCAAAGTAAAATGAAGATGGATCTTATAGCATCATAGTGGCCAAATAGGGCTAACTGGGGTAATTATAACTGTTGTGATATTATAGAATTTCAACCCCAGTGTATTTTTCTAGCCTCCTTAAGAAAGCTAGCTACAGTACAAGTAGTTGGCATTTGCAAGTGTGTGGGGAACAGCAAAAAAACCCATGACCTGTCAGTCCTCTTCTCCTGTGCCAGCAATCACAGTCTGTTATCACTAAAGGAATGATCAGCAAATTCTGCGGCAGTGGCTTCTGCTAGGCATGACATGTACCCCTCCCAGGAAGAGGAAGCAGTATTTCCTTCACCTCTTCTGTTATCCTGGGGACTGAAGGAGAGAGAGACCCTGGAAATGATGATGCTTTTGCATGCGGTTTCATATGAAGCAGGTCAGCATTTGTTGTGGTAAGAAAAATTATCAGTGATTGCCCTATGTTTTGGCAATCATTGATGTTTTTGAGAGCCACCAGTCTCTCAATGTGGATTTCCTTTCAAAGTGGTTGATAACTGCTCTTAAAAGCTCGTGTCTCAATTTTTTTTAATTTTTTTTTACTTTTGACTCTTTCTGCAGTCTAAAAAAATTAGAGATAGTAGAAAATAGTAAAAAAGTTAATAGCAGGATGGGTAAATGGATCTCTTCCAGAGTATTTCTTTGCAGGTTTGTTTTGTCAATATCTGTCCTGAAGCAATGATCTGTGATGAGGAAAGTTCTTAGAGTAGCCGCTTACTTTGCCAACCTAGTGTGCAGACACCTTTACTGTTTGCTCAGCAGTGTCATCTGCATTCAGTTCAGTGGTTAACCCATTAAACAAGGAATAGATTTTGCAAGTTGCAAAGTATGTGTGGTGTTGATGATCTTGCATAAAAAAAAAAGAAAATAGTTACTGAAAGTTAGAAAGCTTGCCAGGCTGAACAGTTTAGCCAAGAACCAAAACTTTCACAGAGCAGTTGTTGCCTTGTTAATGAGCCTGTCCTCAAAATACCATTCAGTAAGTTTAGGAGTGAAACTTATCCTTTTACCTAGGGTTACAACTTCTGTCAAAGTAATCTTTGCTTTCTTTAAGATCTTTTTTGTTTGTTTGTTTGTTTTGTACTAATTTTAAAGGAATATGAAAACTGCCCTCAAAAAGGAATTGAAAAAGTTGCTTTTTTCAGATTAAGAACAAAGCAAAAGCTGTAGTTAGTGCAGTGAAAATGGATAGCTGTAAATCAAGATTTATGCTGTGTCATGGAGAAACATCTCTAGCAAATTACTATTCCCTTTCACAAAGATCAAGCTCTACAAGTGCCTCTTGTGGTAAGTGAGGATTTACCCTGATAAAGGATATCACAAATACTGCATTTTCTTTGAGAGTATTGCTTTGTATTGGAGATGTTTTCTGTTTTGAAAAACTTGGAACATCTCCCAGTGCTGCATGCCACTTAACCCGGAGCCCATCTGTACTGCAGTCTGATTGCTGTGTGCCTGGGAGGGATATCTGGAACCAGCTGGCTCTATAGGATGGAGGATGCCTTTCCAGCAATTATTTCTTTTGTCCTGCATTTGGTTCTACTGCTGTTTTTTGCATCCACAGTCAAGTCATACCTGGTTTTTCTTCTGTCCTTGATGGATCAGTTTGATAATAACTTCCTGCAGAGTTTGGAAAACAGTGTGAAGGAGCTGCATCGAAATGTTGTGTACCACAGACTGGGCTCCACAAGCATAACTTGGCCCCAACAGGGACATTGCCTAACAAGCACCCTACCTATAAATGTGAACCCATGGTGAAAGGAAGGAAGGAAACTAAAAGCATTGTGCATGGGGAACATAGACGAAGTTTCAAAGAGTGGGTGACATGAGACAGTGGTGAGTTACAGGTAATGATGTCAACAGGGTAACTGAGTCATTCACTGAAGATTTGTTTGCACTAAAATTTGTGCTTCTACAGCTACATCACTGCTATACACAAGGTAGCTGATTTCAGGGTAACTTTAAGTATGCCTATGCAAGCTGTTGTCAAGGGTTGCTGCATTCAAAAGAATGGAGGATTGTATTTCTAACTGGTATACAGTCTGGAGATGTAGCTCCAGACTGTATACCAGTTAGCTCTTAAAGTATTAGGCCATCATTATTTTATTTTCTGATAGAAGTGGAAATGATACATTCCTTTGGGAAAATGGTGGCTTTCTGGTTAGGAGTTTGAAGCAGGAGTCTTGAAAAACAGAATTGATGTGAGACTTGATGTGCTTGCTATTTTACATAATTTACTTTTACAGTAAGTAGGAACATGGAAGGAGCCAATCAGAGGTTTTATATCCCTTTTCAGGTGTGTCTATGTGAGTTTTTTCAATAAATCAAGAAGTTTCACTAGGACTTGCTCATAGTCATGTGCACATTTGAAAATGCTGCATGGTGAAATTAATGAAGTAGCTAATCTCTTGTATTTCTTGTTTTGGTGTGTCTGTGAAAATAGGCTCCCTGGTCTTCTATTTAATGTTGTTAAAGTTTAGCTTTTTTTTTTTTTTTTCCTGGCATATATTTGTTCAATAAAAAGTCAAACTGATTTGGATAATTATCAAACACTTGATTAAATTAACTTCAATTTCAATTCATAAATTTATTTTGAAAGTTCTGCGAGCCCTGTATGGTAACATGGAAATTTATTACACGGTTATGGCTGAAAGTAACACTTATGAGGCAACAACGATAGAAAGAGTTCAGGGTATGTCATCGGTCTTGTGATTGATCTTCTGTTGGTTATTTGCCCTGTCTTGTTCTCATTTTAATCATTTCTGAGAAAAGTGTATTGCACCTGAAAATCTTGGAAAGACTGAACTGATTTGAAGACAGTTGCAATACGAAATCAGGTTAATTATAGTAGTGTATGTTATCTTCCTTGTAATGAGGTGAAATTGTTTTTACTTACTTGGCTCTAAATTTTCCTTTTTCTATTCAGAGTTAGAGGCAGTTATGTAAGCCATGAATGGATTGTATGGAACAAAATGACTCACCAAGATAGACTATAATGCACATAGCTGTGTTGTTACAGGGAAGTACTCAATGACTCAGCTATAGAAGAGGCTGCTAATTGGAACTGCCACACGTGGGTTTAGATGAGTATCTACCCTGAACCTGGGCCAACACACTTTTTGGCACCTCTTGCTGTAGGAATTACTGGTCAGATTTTGAATAGTACTGGGTGTCCCACCTCCCTTTGGAGGATGTTAAAGGAGCTCTTCAGATTTCAGTTTTGTCTTAGAGTTAAATTTAATATTTTTGTTGTCTGTTCTTGTCAGTTTCTGTGAAGGTGATGAAGCATAAACTTCCTGTGCTTTCCATCCCAGTAGCATACCAAAATTTGAGGCTTTGCTTTTAAAATGTCTTCTATTACTGCTTTAATCCTTTCATTGGTATCTTATCTGTACAGGAGTAATCTCCCTGTCCGAATTCTGCACCTCACAGAACAAGAGAATACCTGTGTGGCTGACCACAGTTTACATTTCGGTTTGAGAAAGTCTAAGAAAAATTTTCTCTAATCTTATTTTCACATGCTTTCCAAATGTGGGAAAGTTGTACCCAAGTTGAACATTTTTCTGGCCCATTCAGTCGTCAGAACAAACCGTGTTATGGCAATGGTTTCTGGCAGGCAGTGGTCTCTGAGGGTGTCAGTCCTGCAGAGCTGTCCTTGGTAGCCGGGTCCTCCTGACTTAGCCTAAGGTAGAGCTGGTTTTCTTCTGCTCCGCTGCTGCACTGTAGGGGCAAACACTGACTATCTTTACTTTGATGCATTTTATGCTTTGTTGCTAGTTGTCAGTATGAATACTATCAGGAATATATTTTGTTAAAAAAATGGTTTGAGTTTTAAAAATTATTAATTATAGGACAAATTGTGAAGGAATTCTGCTGTAGATAATTTTGTTATTGCAATTATAAGGAATATACTCCTATACATATTACATGCTAATTGATTTTTCAAATCCCAGCATGAGCCATCCTTCCACCTACCACAGCCCCATGGATTTAACCACATGATTTTTTTTCTTGTTCCATGGACTTCTGTCTTCTAGAAAGTCATGAAAGCCTTTTTTTGTCCTGTGTACGCTAATTGATTCACACCAGGCTGTACATCCATATACTTAAAGTAGTTTTAAACTTTTTTAAAATAATATTTTTATTTATCTGTTTAATTTCCTATTCTTAGTAGCATATTTCATTCCTTTAGAATACTAGATATTTGATGCAGTGATAGTGTTGTTAGAAGAGAGTAGATTAGCAAAGAGAGCTTTGCAGATGAATCTTATTTATGATAATAGCTCCTGTTGCAAGTAGTAAAATGTAGCTGTAGTTCCTGTGCTTGATCTGTAGTTTATAGATAATTTTATTTTTCCTTTCTGATCACATTACTTGTGTGGTAATATTAAGGTGTATTTCTCTAGATGGTAGATATAAGTCATACTTGTGAGCTGATTGTTTACATGGAGCAAACTTAGCTGCTTTACATGGCAGTATTTTTTCTTTTAATAAAATAAGACCCTTTTGAAGGTGATGTTTGGCAGAGGGCTTTGAGTTGTGTGAAAGCAGAGCTGCATCTGCTGGTGAAAAGTATTTTCTGTGTTAATAGCTCCACATAAGTCCTCCACTGTTAGGGAAAAACATACTTTTACTGAGTAATCAGTTTTTGTCCATCTTTCTGAAACTGATGCATGTATTGTCTGTTGAATTTGTGTAAATGCACAATGTAGTGCCCATATAAAAAAAATAAAAAAACCTCACAATAAAAACAAAGTTGCATAAAATTTGTTATAACAGGATATACATGTCTTTATCAAGTACTGGGCAAAAAGACCCATTTTATTTTTTTATCAAGAACCTATATGTAGTAAAATACATTTTAAATACTTTCCCCCTGTAATGAATGCTATCACATTTTCAACAGATTTTAAGTTTATTTTCAGTCTTGCTTTTTGAAATTAAACGAAAAATCTGCCTGTAAACATCAACTTTTCCTGATCACTGAGTAGATAAATAGGGTAAGAGATTATATGAAGCAACCTGAAATAAGTAGGGGTACATTAAAATTCTATTTGGATAATTTTGAAAATTCTTCCATCCTTTTGTTTCAGTTTTTATTTTATTTACATGCTAAGTGAATTGGTTAGCAGTTTCTTGTTAATTTTCTGGATGAAACCTATGAGTTAAATATCTGTGAAAAATGAGGGAGATGCAGAGCTGAACAGGTCAGTTCTGTCAGAAGTTCTTCAGAGGGAGCTAATAAAGCTCTTAATCCCAACATGCTCTTAGCAAAGTCTTTGACATCATGCCTTGCATACCCGAACATTCCTCTGCTTGCTTTCTGTAAGGTTAAGATAGGTGTGTGACATGGTGAAGTATACAGAGTGACTTCTTCAGATAGTTTCAGGCCATAAAAATTTTAAGGCAGGAGATAAAAATATGATCTTATCTAGTTACAGAGTAGTTTGACACTTACACAGGCATTAAAAAAAAGTTAAAGGATACATTTAACAGTTTTAGGAGATAACTGCTTTTTTTTAAAAACATACCTGTTTTCCAATTAAAGAGCTGCACTGAATATAAATTCTGCCCTTCAGAGCCTGAAGCACAACTCCATCTGAATTATCCATAAAAATAAAAGCAGTTATCAGCTCCCTTTTTGTCTCTGTTGCTGATTGGACTATGTAGAAATCGAGGTGATTCTCCCCCTCTACTTCGCTCTCGTAAGGCCCCACCTGGAGTACTGCACCCAGTTCTGAAGTCCCCAACACAAGGAAGACATGGACCAGTTAGAACGAGTCCAGAGGAGGCCACGAGGATGATCCGAGGGCTGGAGCACCTCTGCTACAAGGACAGGCTGAGAGAGTTGGGGCTGTTAAGCCTGGAAAAGAGAAGGCTCCGGGAAGATCTTATAGCGGCCTTCCAGTGCCTGAAGGGGGCCTACAAGAAAGCTGGGGAGGGACTTTTCCTTAGGGCAATTAGTGATGGAACAAGGGGAAATGGCTTTAAGCTGAAAGAGGGAAGGTTTAGATTACACATTAGGAAGAAATTCTTCACTGTGAGGGTGGTCAGACACTGGAACAGGTTGCCCAGAGAACATGTGGATGCCCCCTCCCTGGAAGTGTTTAAGGCCAGGTTGGATGAGGCTTTGAGCAACCTGGTCTAGTGGAAGGTGGCTGGAACTAGATGATCTTTAAGGTCCCTTCTGGTCCAAACCATTCTATGATTCTATGATTCTATGAAATTAAAGAGCACCCAGTTAACTGTTGTTTCTTTTGCTAGGTATGTATCTTTCCAGCTGCAGTGAAATTAATTTATTTCTGTAAAAGTAAAGTGGCAATTATTACATTGTTGCTAAGGTCAAATGAGTTAATTCTATCAAGGTTTCTGAATTTCATCATGTTTGTCTCAGGTGTTTGTCTTTTTCTGCAAAATGGAATTGTCTTGCATCAGAAAAACAGTGGAGCTTGAAGAAAGCTCCAAATTTTCCATTATATTTTTAAACAAACAATCTCTATTTCTTTCTTCAATGTTAACTCATGTTTAGTTAATACATTAGAGAACCTAGCTCCTTTTGGTTACACAGATTGCTTGTTTACAGTTATGTCAAACTTGCATCAGGGCTTATTGCTATATTACCATGGTTATATTATTGTTAAACTTAACCTTGTGCTTAGTTGCTAATCAAAAACTAGCTAGCAGACCAGACATTTAACAAGAATACCGTAGCTTTGTTTTCCTTTCTTTCCTGACAGACAAAGTTACTATATTTTGCCTGAACACTGAGGTATATTTTATATATGTGCACACAAATTCAATGCATTTGTAACAGACAGATTCACAAAGGTCAGTCTTTGCTACTTGTATTTTCATGGCAAAATGAATGTTAGCACAGTCAAGTGATAGAGATGCATCATCAGGACTAGGGAATTTATTTTCCATAATTTTTTTTTTTTCCTACTGTATTATTTTTTTGAAGTTTGATTTACCTTGGGTTTTCATATTTATACATCAGTATTGCACACTGAAACCAACATAACTTCTGGTAATGTATTACCATTAGTGAGGGTTTTTTTGCATCATCTATTGTTAATTTGGTACCTTCCTTTTGTTAACTCTTAGTATTACCAGGAAAGACACCCTACTGGTGTAGACAACCTCTGTGACCTCTGCTGTGGACACATAGAATCACAGAATGGTTTGGGTTGGAAGGGATGTTAAAGATAATCTAGTTCCAACCCCCCTGCCATGGTAGGGACACCTTCCACTAGACCAGGCAACTCAAAGCCTCATCCAACTTGGCTTTGAAAACTTCCAAGGAAGGGGCATCCACAAGTTCTCTGGGCAACCTGTTCCAGTGTCTGACCACCCTCACAGTGAAGAATTTATTCCTAATATCTAATCTAAACCTACCTTCTTTCAGCTTAAAGCCATTTCCCCTTGTTCTATCACTACCTGCCTTTGTAAAAAGTCCACCCCCAGCCTTCCTGTAGGCCCCCTTCAGGTATTGGAAAGCTGTGATAAGATCATCCTGAAGCCTTCTGTTTTCCAGGCTGAACAGCCCCAACTCTCTCAGGCTGTCCTTGTAGGAGAGGTGCTCCAGCCCTCGGATCATCCTTGGGGCCCTCCTCTGGACTTATTCTAACAGGTCCATGCCTTTCTCGTGTTGGGGACTCCATCATGTCTTTGTAGGCTGAAATGTTAGTAACTTCTTCCTCTTACCATTTTTTGTTCTGTTTATCAAAGTTTGCAGTCTTTCATTATGCTTATACAGTAGCCCATGTTATGAATTACATTCAAGAGAAATATCTAGAAGGTGTTTGTAATAGTAATGGTCAATAATATTTGTCTCAAGTCAGATGGAGACTGCAGACTTTCTCCTCTCACTGTTTAAAACTCTGACAATTTGAGATCTTTTTCCTAGAAACTTAAGGGGGAAAAAAACCAAACCCAAACATCTAGAGCTGCCACTAGATCTGTCTCTTCACCTGGTGGTAAAAACCATTACTGGTGAGAGCAGAGTAGCCAGAGGAAAGCTGTCCCCAGTGTGTGCCCAATGTGAACATAAGGAAATAGTGATCCTTGTAAGGAGAGTGTTCAGAAATGTGTTAGAAGTGACTGAAGAGTTTCAGAAATGGTCTCAAATACTTGTAGATTCTAAGAAACATTATATTTTTGTGTAAAAAATATATGTGGAAATATCTGTATTTAATTTCATTTTCATTTTGGAACTCTGTGTAGGTGAGATTTATTTTTTTTAATGTATTTTACAAGGCAGACCAAAGACATTTTCAATGTGATTTCTCCTAGTTGCTTTGAGTTCAAGAAAAATAATGAAGAATAGAATGCAATATCTGAGATTTCTTTAGGAATGCATATCTTTTTGCTTAGGTAAAGACTTTTTTGATATGGTTTTGATTGAATACTAATGAATTTGAGCATCAATAAATAAGAAAAAGGTAACCTTTGCAGCAAAATGAAAATACTGAGAATATTATGTGATGAATGGTCTCTACAACATGATAAAAAGAACAGACAGAGAAAAGGAATACTAGTTAACAGTAATGTTTAGGATCAGTTTGAATGGAAGTAGACCAGAAAGAATGATTTGGTAACAACTGGGCTTTGGACAAGGTTTTAATTGTATGAAAGCAAAGAAAGCAATTTCCTGTGGAACTGTATAACAAAAAACCAAGCAGAGTTAGTGATGTCTTCCTGGGTGTGGGAAAGAAGTGAAAGAGTTGAAGATGACACCAAGATTGAGTCCAGGAGTTTTGTGACTCTGAAGGAACAAATAATAGAGCTATTGACAAAGGCGGTAAAGAGAGGGAAAGGAGAATTTGGATAAAGATAATAAACAACCACTTCAGCTCATGTTAATTGGTATATGCTCTGTTGACTTCATTCACAGCAGTTGAGGATATGGCCTGTTGAGTTCAGCTTTAATGATAAGTTTGAGCTGGCAGGGAGATTTCAGGATAAAATCTCAACAAAAATAGGCAGAGATGAAAGACTGAGGTTATAGATCCCGAATTATTGCAAGCAGGCTTATATCTTGGTTCATTGAGTTGTGATGGCAGCTTAGGGAAAATGAGTTAGCTATGCAAAAGTCACACAGAAAAAAAATGAGAGGCTCTGAAAGAGAACAGGAAAAGAGAGAAGAAACCCACCAAAAAGGCCAAAGGAAGGTTAAAAAGAAGAAAGAGAGATGGAAACATTGAAAAGCAAAGTATTTGAAAGAATACTAACAGTGAGATTAAATATAAAAGGAAAGCACACAAGCAGGCTGAGAGGAAAATGAAAAATAAAGTTTTTTCATCAGTTTAACAGAAAACAGATAAACATTAATTCTCTGAGGCAAACAATGTAATGCAGAAAGTGATTGGAACATAATAAAAATTACTTCAAATAATTCTCATTTTCAGGCACTTGCTAGGAAATGTAAAGGTTATATTTTCTCAGTAATGTGTGTTTTTAAGTTCACAGTTCAAATATTAACAGGTTTCAGTGTCTTTTATGCTTTGTTGTATTTACTTGCAGAAAACAACACGTGCCGAAAATTTGTAAATAGATTGATGTTACATGTAAATGATTGCATTTAGGCAATGTGTAAAGAAATTTTTAAAAAACTGTAAGAGTTTAGGAGAATACTGAAACAAATTCTTTGTCTTGTGGTAGATAGTTTTCTTTCTTTGTGTAAAAATAGAGATCAGTAAGCAAGTATATATGATATAAATATATATTTGTCATATATTTTCCCAAAGGTTGCAACACAACATGTAACATATAGTCTTCAGATTTAATGTCTAAATAAATTCTTTAATTACATTGAGCTCTTTTTTATTTAAAGCTGTCTTTTGGGGAGATATTGCCTTAGATGATGAAGACTTAAAAATCTTTCAAATTGACAGGACAATTGACCTTACGCAGCACTCCAACGAAAGAATTGGCCATAACACAGGTATGATGTTTCAAGCTTATTTTAACTTATTTTTCCTGTTATTTGGTTCTGCATAGAAGGCAATCTCTGTTTGAAATGTAGAAAGTCTGTATAATGTTTTGGGTAATATTAATTACACTTTAAAAAGTTATTAAACAAGGAGTATAAACTTTTTTTTTAGGGGAAGAAAGAGAAAAGCTAAAATTTTAATTTTATTCTGGCATTTCTGATCAAAAATATCATGTTGAACTGAAGAGCAGAAGCTGGTAAGAACAGTAAGTCCACTCTGCAGGTGGCCATGTGGGAAAGGAAATTGTACAAAGCTTTTCTTTCATCATTAAAAGTTCCCAATAGCAGAGCCCAAATGCCCTATGGAGAGTATATGTGGAATCCTAGAGGCAAGACAGGGATTCCTTTTGCTCTTTTTTCAATTCCATCCAGACCTGTACCCAGATCTGGAAGCAACACAAGAACACACCATCCTTGCTAGAATTTGCCTTGTCTAAAAATCAGCTATTTATCTGACATTTTAATACAAGTTTATTTGGTATTTTTAATGCACATTGCATTAGAAGCTGCAATATGAATAACATAAGCAGTTGAATATTCAGATAGATAAAGAGATATTACTTATGTATAAATATATATAAGTGTGTGTTTTTGAGAGAGAGAAAACATAATCCATGTCTAAATGGATGTCTATCTAATGTCTAAAAATATATATGCTTTTAGGCTCTGATTTGTAAATTCATAACTGAGAATTTGTAAACTTTCAGGTTATGGTACCAAAAAAGCCAAGTTACTTAGGAACAGTGTGGGAAAAATGCTGTTACAAAATATGTAAATACATAATTGAAATTTATTTTCTATTAAGCAAGTTCTGTATGTTCCTGAACTGAGCTGCTATTAACTTGGTAATTCTTGATAAGTAGAAATAAGGATCACTTTGAGGAATGATCAGAAAAGAATTTTTAAGACCAAATAAGCAATTTTCAATTTAACCTTTCAATATTGATATATTTAAAATATTTTTACTCTTCCTAGTTAGATGTTGTGATCAGACTATTTTTATAAGAACTTGAAAATTTATTTTATCTCCATTTAATGCCACTTTTTTTTTTCCAAGGCAGGAACACCTTTGATCATTTCTAGATCAAAACTGGATTTTAAAATGTTAATAGAGTCAGCAGTTTCCCTGCCTCCCTTTCCCCCAAACAAATAGTTTTAATTGGCTTTGAAGGTATTTCAGGTGCTGATTTTGCTGACAAAACGTAGAGAGCAAGGTCAGTCATTTCTCCTTAAAGTGGGTGAAGTCAAGTGATTTCTTTGGCCTGCTAACTTTCCTTTTTCTTCTTCCTTTTCCATTTTTTCTGTGGTTTTTTTTTGGTTTTTGTTTGTTTGTTTTCATTTGACACAGAAAAAATATACATTTCTAATCTGTTTTTTAATAATAGGTAATATTCTATTATTCCATTTTCTTTCCTTACCTTTCTGAGATGTTGCATTATCTTTTCCTGTGGACAGTATCTTATCCAGGATATTAAGTTGCTCTATTGAGATTTACTGAAGTATTTGGATCAAATTTTTCTACCTTTGTTGCACGAGAGGAATCAATGCAACTGCGATGGTCAGTGAGACTGGACTTTGGAGAGCAAACCCTGCTGAATTTAATGATTTTGTAATTGTTCTCAGTGAATACTGAACATTCTTGATTTTTCTAAAAACAGAGTTGGAGAACTCAATTTTACACTTTACATATGTAATTATTTTTCTTAATTTACAACATTTTGATGCATACACTAGGAATTTAACCTGTTTTTGCAAACTGTGCAAAAAAGCCTAGTGTGCTTTTTTTCCTCTAATTTCCAAAAGAGTAATTTGCCAACAACCAACTAGTTGATATTAGATAGCAACTGAAAAAGAAATGTAAAATGCGTCTGAAATAGAAAAAAAATTCCTATTTTATCTTAGTTACAGACACAATAACAATTGATTCCAAGTTTAATTTTGAGCACTGTTGTTGTTGGCCTTAAGAAACTAAAGGTGAAAACAGGTAGAAGGGTTAGATTGGGTGTACTTGGGTGTACACTATCAAGACGGAATTGCAGAGTTGCATTTTTCATTGCAACTAAAAATCCTGAGGCTCACAGGCTCCGATTCACATTATGTGACTACTCCTTTTGGTGAGGATTATCTGCATGGATTTGCAGGGTCAGATACTTAATCTGTGACCTTCTCAAAGTGTGGGTCTGTTATTTTATTTGTCATTTTGTCCAAGCAATACACATAAACATAAACAGTAAAGCTGATAAAATTGTTATGTATATATTATTATGAGTCCAGACTGCCAAAAGTATCCTCCTTCTCTTGCTTGAAGTATCAGAAGATGCAGCAAATTTTTTTTTTTTTTTTTTTTTAGACTTTTTTAGACTATGGCTTGGAAAGGCTGTAGATTAGTTATGTGACATACTTTTTCTTCAGTTTTTCACTATATGGAATACATAGGCTGTGTTAAAACATAAATGATAGTTACTTTTCTCTAGAATTACTTTTTTCTAGAAATAAATGCAGTATTATAGTTTCTTTAAGTAAATAATGGGTTCTTTCTTTTTTCTGTTATGCCTGTGATAGTTGATGCTTTTAAGGATTTTTTTAGTATGTTTGGAATTTTTAACTATATGCCTTTTTATAAGATAAATGTTAAATGAGAGAAAATTACATTAATGATTATCAATACAAAGAATGGAATTGTTATATTCTCTATAGTGTATATTATAGTTACTATGTAACTTTTTGGAAAGGAATGTGTTGAACTATTACCTCATCTATCTAAAATGTTTTAAAAATTTGGAAAATTTTTCTCAAGGGAGCCAGCAACTGTGTCACAGTGTAATCCAAATAATTAGGCACATTGTTATTCACTGAGCAGCCACACAATCTCACTTGCCTTATATGGAATTTTCTCATCTGTAATATGATTTTAAGTTGCTGTTTAATAAATGTATTTTCCACATATATATTGAAAGTTTCTATGAGAGTTTGGGAAAGGTGTTTTCAGTGATGGTTGGAGGTTTCAAGGGTCCTTTCATTTCTATCTTTTTACTTTTGCTGTTGTAAAAGTAGTTTGGAAACTCTCTTGTACTATAACAGATATTGAATTTTAAAATACAACTTACTACAAACTCCTGAAATTCACAAAGCTTTCTGAAGAATTCTGAGTGATTTATTGACTAGTGCAGTATTATCAGTGTTCTTTCTTCTGGTTTACTGGTGTTTGCAAAAGCACTTGCAGCAACGGGATTCAGGTGAAGGGAGTATGTGGCAGAGGCATCAAGTGTACACATTTCTGTAATGTGCTGCATTTCTGTAAGTGGTACAGTAAATGTTAAAGTCAGTTACTTATTAGCTTAATTTTTCTTGCTCATTGATTACTGAAATGGCACAGACATATATGCCAGCGAGGTCTTACTGCAATATACACTGGCATGTGATGTTTGCTTGCTGACAAATAAAACCAAATCTCTCATCGTAAAATCAACCTTATTAAGTTTGTATCAGTTTTGTTGTTTATTTTCGGATGAAACTTTGGGTGTTTGCCTTCCCTCTTTCCCGTCTCTTGAAATGTGAAGATTATGGCATGCATTCAGGAAATTTCTTTGAGAGTAAGGCTTTTAGCTGTCAATCAATATGGCTCTGAGGATGTCAAGGTCACCAGGAAGAAAAAAAAAAAGGTCCAAATAATAATTAGATGATGTAATTGTCATGACTTGTCTGAATAACAAAGACATGTAGACTTACATTCTGGAATGCATATTAGAAATTTTTTCAGCTAAAAATGTGTTTTTATTTCATTGTCGAGAATACTTGAAGAATTGGTTATGCAAGTCATTGAAGAATGTTAAACTTCCTTTAAGATGCATTACAGTTTTTACGGGGTATTTTCTAATCTCTCCAGGCTCTGTAGTTGCTGTAGGTATAAGATTCCATGTTTTGTAAAATTCTTCTTCTTTTCTTTTTAAAGGTGGCTTTGGAGAGCATGAGATGTCAAAAAAACGAGGCGTCCTCTATCAGCTTATAGACAGGATAAGAAGATTTGGCTCTGGTATTTTCACTGTTTAAATTAGCAGGTTGCCTGATGTGATAATGTATCATGAACCCTAATGATGGTAGTACTTTAACACTTTAAAGCCTTTCTCTATTACTATTGGCTTAAGCAAACTATAAAATGAATAGTACAAGAACAGTAACAAAGAGGTTAACTCTTTGTTGCATTTTCTTAGATTCTATTTCCAGCATCAAATCTAGAAACTAAAATATGTACTTTTAAATCTCATATTAAAAATTCCATATCTTTTTTGTGTGCTGTGTTCATAGTTGTCAGTTCAACTGATATCCATACAATATCTTTTCAATACAGGTAGGCTATGCTGCATAGCTAATGATTTTATGCTGGAGTTTTTTTTGTTGTTGTTGTTGGTTGTTTTTTTAATCTAGTTGAGGCATCCTGATGATTCATACTGTGTTTGAATCATTTATGGTGTGTTACACTGAGAAAACACGTTTTTATACCAATCATACTCTTGTTAGTATGAACATAGTTAAATTCAGCAGGCTATATAAGTGGAGTCCCCATTAATACTGGCTGAGTTTACTCACCGTATTTGATGCAAGAGGACATCACTTAAATGTCATGAAACCTCAACCTCAAAAAGGAAAATATGTGAAACTCCATTGTAATCACACCACATTACGTCTAAATGCATCACTTCATATCTTATAAGATTAACCAGTGTACAGTAATTGCCTTTGCAGATGTGCTCTGGTATATAATCTTCATTCTTTATAAGAGAATTACAATTTTAGTATTGCATAAATGCTTGTCATCTTTTGCATGACATTTGGCATAAATTTCTTATGTCTAGTTCAAAAGAAAGTTGATGAAAAGAATTTTGAATGGCAAAACATCTCTATTAACATGTGATGTGGTTCAGACTGTATATTAAGTGTAACAACAATTTTTCTCTGAAGTTTCTACCTGTGTTATAGACTGTTGTGTAATTCTCACTTAGATACTTATTTAATTACAAGGATCAATTATTTGCTTTACCTGAGTTTTTTTTTTTTAACCTTGAAATTTTCTATATCATTCCATTTACAATTTAAGTTACGTGTTAGTTGCTACAAAGGCAGGCTTTTCTTCCTGTGTATCAAGAGCTTTTTCCCCACCTTGTGCTGTAGCTTCTTGTCTTCCTTCCTTCTGCTGCTCTGCCAGCCCTGGGGCTATGCCAAGATACTCTACTATGATCCTGCCCTGGAAACCTCCTTGCTTCTGACATAGCCTTGAACACTTAAGTGTAACTGGTATCACAGGGTATACTCAACAGGAGGAAGGTGTACTCTTCAATGAGGAATAAGTCTTCAGCCCCACTGAGTAGGATTTGTTGACCTCCTTTCAAGTGACCTATTTTAATCAGCTGCCCTGATGTGCATGCTAACTTATAGGTTGCTTCAGAAGAAGCACCTATTATGGTGTGCGAGTCCTTGTCTAACTATCCTCATCCTGTTCTGTTGTCACACTAAGTTTCAGCTGATTTGTGAAAGATTTGCCCGTAATGGGATGAATGGTGGTAATATCTCTGAAAACAGTAGACATTTTTTGGTCTTGTAAAAAAAACTCCAGCCATGAGTAATACTTATCCACAGGGTTCCAAAAGCTCATTTATGAAAAATGTATATTTACATCCTGAAGTGTTGTAGGGTTACTATGAAAGTGAAAGTCACATTTTTGGCTGAAAATGTATCTACTGGTAATAGCTACAGATGATAGAGATGAGAGGGATGAATTACCCTCTCTTTTTCCATGTATATACAACTTGGCAAATAATTTATCTATTTTTTCCTTGTAATTCCTGATTATAAAAGGCAATTTAATAATTTAAGGGCTTGTTTCTGTCCAGTGCTTTAAGGATGGTCATGCACTTGCTTTTTCCAGATCTTGCAATAAAAATGAAAGGGATAGCAAATGCCTTGATTACTTTGGGTCTGTTCCAAGTCTTTCCTTCTTTGCTGGAAAAACCCAAATTTATTTAAAATAAATAAATAAATAAATGCACAAGGAGTGTGATATTATTATTAAATGAGAAAATTTAGATGATATTGTGCAATGTGCCTTCAGGTTGATAAATATATGTGCAAATTGTTACTGTAGATATGTTTAAAAAATGAAAATTTATACTCTTAATTTCAAGCATTTCTCAGAAAATGAAGTAATGTTAGACTTGCATAACAGCAGCGTCCTACTTTTAAAGGGCATAAAGAAATAATCTGACTCTGACCTGCTGGAAAATAATTGTTCTTTTTTTGTGTGTGTGAGATCTTATTCAGTGTTTTAATTATAATTACAGGCTTTGAGCAAAATAATACATCTAAAGGAAGAACTGCTGTAAAATTCTCAGGGAAAAATGAGAAAAACCGATTTCCCAGAGCTGCTACATCACGAACAGAAAGAATATGGCCAGGGGGTGTCATTCCATATGTAATAGGTGGAAATTTCACTGGTAAGCTTTGTGCTTTGGATGGGAAGAAGGAAGATGATATTTTAAAGTTTTTTTAATTGCCCTTTTTTAAAAAAAAAAAAAAAAGTTTTACTATGGTAGTCAATAGAAGGGTTTCTGTTGGATCAGACCTGGAGTACGTCTGTTTAGAAAATAATAGTCGTATTTCAAAAAAAAATGCTCATAAAGGCAAGCTACATAATAAAAAATTATAACTATGGTTTAGAAAGGGAAGATTTTTTTCTTTCCCTAATATGTCTTGTTGCATATTTGTTTTCAAGAGCCTAAGTAACAGAATATCTTGAAATGTTTTTTAAAAAACACAAGATATTTAGCACAATAACTAAATTAACTCGTGTGTTGTATTTCCACTAAACTGATTTCACTCAGCAAACCGAGTCAAACGTGTCTTGTAGTTCTGCCATTTGGTTTTCAGATGGATACACATAGACATTATCTGTATATGGAGAAACCAGAATAATTCCTTTCAAGGTTCCAGTCAAACTTTTAGTTTGGATATTATACTGAATGTGACCTTTGCTTTAGGATTACTATCTTTTTAAATAATGGTAGTAAACTAAATGAAAGCATATAATATTAAACATTTTACCTCTTTCATAATGAAAGATAAATCCTACAGCTTGGCAAACATTGGCTAAAGGTAAAAGAAAAGGGCAAGATGAGATAAAATAACCTTTAATTTTTAGGATCCTGACATGATTTAAACTTGTGATTTTTATGAATTTTGAGGTTTTGCTGTCCTAAAGTTTAAAAAAGTTGGGGTTTTGTTTTGTTTGTTTTGTTTTCTTTTTTTAAATTATTCTGTGCTGTAACATGCATCTTTGCAAAAGTCTGTAAGGTGAATGCATTTTTTCTAGCAAATTCAAGCTAAATAGTACTATTCTTTGTGAATTATCAGCTCAGAAGCAATACAGATGTGTTCTCAGAGGCTGCCTCTAAGTTAATAAGCCTTGTATTTTGTCAGGCAATTAAATTATATTGCTATACTATCTGAGGTACTGTAGACTAGCTGGTTTTGTGTTCTGTGGTGAGAGCTGGCCTGGCTGTTTTTGAAGGTGGTAGCATTTTTTTTTTTTTTTACCCTTCTGGCTAGATAGCTAGGGTCCAGGGTTCCTCAATTTTCTTCTTTTTTTTAAAAAAAAAAAAAAATTATTATTTTTTCCTTTTTCTCCTTATTTTTCTTTCTTTTCCCCAGTGTGATCCACTTGATAATTTCATCTGGGAAATTACTTAGCAAATATTGTGCTAATGCGGGCACATAAGCAACACTATATTTCTTCTGCTGTCTTCCTCTGGTGTAACATAGCTGTGCTTTTTATTACAGGTTTTATGTTTGCTAGAGTGTGTCTGGCAGTATTGGTCCCGTTGCAGGCATGTATGTTATGATGAGCTGATTGTCTGAGTATCCCTTTAATTAGAGTCTTGCAGTACATGGGACTGCCAGGACACAGGACTCTTTCCAGGCCTATATTCCTAGTATTGAAATCTGATTTTCAGGGACAAAATGGAATTAGAAAAATCTCTTATTTCATCTCATACAATTATTCTTCCAGGCACCCAGCGCGCCATGTTCAAACAGGCTATGCGACACTGGGAAAAGTACACGTGTGTTACGTTTATCGAAAGAAGTGATGAAGAAAGTTATATTGTATTTACATACAGACCATGTGGGTAAGTGTGTATGTGTGGTAACAGACACTTGTGCTTTCATTGTTTGGCCATGTTTGTCAGCTTTGCAGTTATAAGTGGATATATACTTCCCAGGAAAATGAATAGATAGTTACTGCATTTAAATGATACTTGTGTTCTGCTTGGGTTCTGGTTAATTGAAAAGCAGTACGTATAGTAACTGAAGTTATGTCTCTTTTGTCTATTTCTAGATAAAATGATCTTGCTATATATACATAGATATGAGACTTTTATATTTTTCTATCATGCTTTTAGTGTGTATATGTATTGTTCTAAAGGTATTTGAGGTTTATCATTTGTTTATTCTTAGCTTTCCCAATATCACATGTTTACTGCTGAATTATGTATGGACATATATCTCATATTCCTTTTCTATCTTAATTGCTGTTGTAATTTTATCTCTTATATTGGTAGACTGTCCTTGCATAGAATTATTTAACCACAAAATTCATGACCATTTTGTAAATTCCTTCTATCAGATTACTGATGTGTAAAAGTGAACAAAACGGGTTTTATTACTCATTAGTGAAACTTTCCCCTAATCATTGTGTTCCATCTTCAGATATTTCTGCTCACAAATGCCTCAGTCAGCTATGTTTGTTATTCATTTCACTCAGAATTCTTAATTTTATATAGTGGCCAGTGAACTTCCTGAGCGCACCGTCTTTGTTTTCCAAAAAGAGTGCTCACTACCTGTGGACATACTGTACTTCTGATAGTCACCTTCTGTTTGGGTTGTAGGCTCCAAAGTGAATGGCTCCATGACTTGCTGACTTTCTGATCAATGAACACTTTGCATTCCTGCTTTCGAATTTTTATGGGATAGGGTTGTGAAAAGAAGTTTTGGGACCACCTTGTGTTGTAGGAATGATCCTGAATGTACTTTATTATAGCCCGTAAAATTACATGTAGGTGAATCTGTTTACATTACTCCTAACATTCTTCTTCAGGCATAGGGCAATGTAATAAAACCCACTCCTATGCTATTTTGAGAAAAGCATCACCTTTGCATTGGAAAGTCTCTGAGCCACAGATCCTTGCAATCAGGGAGCTTATTCTATGGGAGCAGCTGTCAACGTGCCTGTCATGTTCTTGTGCTCCTGGGGTTCTGCTGTAGTCCCCTGTTAGAAACAGTGCCAAATGAAATGAACCTTTGTTCTGACCCACCATGGCTATTGTTTTAGTTAATGATGCAACCTGTAAGATACGATTCAAGGATATTGGCGTACAGCTGAAAGAGAAATGAGCAGACAATAATTGTGATGGTTCCCTGCACTTACAGAGGTAGAAAGCAGTGTGAATTTAAACAGAAGAGTATGAAAAGTATAAGTGGTCTCATGTACTTTAGAAAGAGAAGTATGGAGATACCTACAGAGATCTCTGTTTCATGAAAAGTAAATTCTACAACTTCAAAGTGCCCAAAGCCAAAAGACAGAAAATCTCTCTAGCCAAAGTACTGTCCCTTAGGCTGGTTGATGCTTTGTGAGATCAAATGACTTTAAGATGATGGCTGGATTATAACCAACTCGAATCAGAAGGTTGTAGTATATTCAGTATCTACCTTCACAGTCACCATTATTCTTTACAATTAATGTTGTTTTAGTGGTGGGTACTTTACAAATTACAAATTATTTACAAAGGCTGTAACAAGTTTAAAATAAAACCAAGGAAGAGTGTGGCTATAAGTGGTCCACCAGTGGTGAAAAGACCAGGCTAAACACAAGGGGTAGTTCAATGAATTTTTGGGGTCCTGAATCCATAAGCTGTTTCAGGAAGAGCCAGATAAAGAAGAACGTTTCTTCTCTGGGCACACAGGAACCACTGTGCACTAACTACCAGCACACAGTGCTGATGCAGGATTTTCCATGGGAAGAGCCCAGACAAAAGTGACAGCAAGCCATCTGCAAACACAGTCGCATTGAAATTAATCTCGGTTCTTTCCCATAGCACCCTGCTGTGCTGGTTTGTTAGCACATTGTGTCATTATTGTTTGCAGTACCATGGCAGCTAACATTCACAGATGAGGAAGACTTTATTGTACTTAACACTGTTCAAATTAAAAACTAAATGATAAACCCTGCCCCAAAGAGCACACAGTCAAAACATAACACATTTAATGAAACAGAAAGTGGATACATTCATATATGTGGAAATTCAGGCGGCGATATCTGCAGATGTCTCTGATGACAGCATTAGCATGCTAGCAAGTGAAGTGTTATTGAGCCTTTGTAAACATTAAGGATATTGTGAAGGAACGTAATGCATTACTTCTTGTAGCAGTTCATGGGAAGCTCGTCCCAGAAGGGCTGTGATAAAAAAAGCATATTTGATATATAGCAGCTGGTTATGAGAAATACATGATCTTCCTAAAGTTGAGAGTTTATATATCAGCAATGAACGAGAGATAAGTTTTGATTATCATAGACCCATAGGACTGCAAGAGATCTCAGAAATATATCTAATGTATTCTTAGGACATTAACTGCTATACCTAAGTCCTTGCTGATATATGCTTGTCTAACTTGTTTCTAAAAACCTGCAAAAATTAATGCTTCACAGCCTGCTAGGAATTGTATTACTTCAGTATCCTTAATATAAGAAAAGTATGTAGTCAAGGGCAGTATTTTGGTCATAGCTAAAACAGATATTTCTTGCTGCAATTAAAATACATTAACTTTTCTTCCTGCTCACCATGGCCATAGAAAATAAATTATTCCTTTTTCTTTTTAAAAAGATTCTATTAAATAATTTGAGACTGTTTCTATGTCCACCCTCTGTTCTATTTTCTTTTAGGCTAGAAAATGCCTAGTTAATTTAATCTTTCCTGGTAAGTCATGTTTTCTAGGCCTTTGATCACATTTTTATTCTCTTTGAGGTTTTTTTTTTTTTCAACTAGTCCACACTTTTCTTGCAATTGATGACCCAAAACTAGGTTGTGTTTGTCCAGATGAATCATTACTTCTGCTAAGCCAGTGCTAGAGCTAACTCATATATCTTTAGGTACCTATGCATCATGCCTCCCCTGTTTCAACAGCTGCCATATTGAACTCGTGGTCAGTTACGATGTGACTCTGAATAAAAGCCAGTGTTATTTACACAGCACTGATACCCCATCACTAGTTCCAGTGCGTGTGCCATGTTTTGGACATCTCAGGACACCAAATAATACCATATTTTCCTTTTCAGATCTCTAATCTGTTAAAGTTGCTATCAGTTCCAGGCTTATCTTCATGGTATTTAGCAGTCTTTTCTCAGACTGCAAGTTTAAAAAATATCTTCTCTATCTTCACTTCATATAAAATCCCAACCAGCTCTATATCTTCCTTTATACCAGGGTTCTCTAGTTTGCTCTGGGCAGCTTGTGTGGAAAAATGTCAAAAGCTTTACAGCTGGATCCCTTCTTCCCATCAAAATAAATTAATCTGTTGCAGTCTTAAGCTATAAGTATTTGTCATCGACTTGTTAATTTAACATCATTTTGAGAACAGTTAATTATTGAAATATTGTTTCTTAGTACAGCTGAAGCACTTAGTAGTTTGGAAATTTGTAATTACTGATAATAATTTGTACCCGTTAGCTGCAGATGTGAGAATAATAATAGAGTATTAAGATACTAGTGTTTATGATTCTTCTACCAAAGCAGTGTACATTTGCATTAATATTTATTACAGCAAATATTTATGCAGCTAGTTGATTAAGGCAAGCAAAACTCTATTCAAAACACTTTTTGTTCATTACTGCTTCTGTATCCTTATGTTTCTTCCTATCAGATAGGAAGTGCCAGAAGACACAGTGTACTTTTCTGTATGCAAAGCCATAAAAAGAGTCAGCAAACTGGAATGGCCTTTAGTCACATGCTCTTAATAAATATTACTGAGTACAAAATCAAGCTTCTTTTTATACAGTGAGACAAAAAAAGGACAATTAGTCGTATTGTTCTGGCATCTCAGCATGCCTTTGATCTGCTTTGTGGCAATTTTTGTTCTCCATCAGAATACTGAAGTACTTTTTATTACAAACTTTGGATGTATTATTATAGTCACTGCTGTACCCTCTTGTAGGGGTATTTGACAAAGCTATTGGAGATACAGGAAAATCAGTTCTCTTTCATGTGCTTCTCCAAATATTGTAGTCTGAAGAGCTTCTGAATGCTGTAATGTTTTTTGAACTTGTTAGTCCATTGAATAGACATTTCAGACAAGTTCTTAAAGTTGGTGAAATAGGTAAATTCATTGCCCAGGGTACATTTTTTCAGCATTCTTTAAGAAGATTACATGTTACAAAAGGTGCTCAATCAGTTTTATGGAATGATAAGAAAATCCTAGTTGTACTAAATAATCTGTGGCATTAGTGCTGACTCATGGTCTCAGGCGGTCACTAACTGTGGCAGCTGGCCACAGCAGTTGACTGACACAGCTTCTCTCCTGGTTGTGGCGTGGCCTACAGGATGGACATGACCAAGGTGCAGGTGACCAGTTGCCATAGTCTAAATCACAGTGTATTAACATAAACTGAATGAGGTGTGATTTGTGTTAGTACACTGGGACAGACAGCTGTTAACTGAGGAATGGACTCAGCTGTTTATTCTTTGTAATATTGGTATGGTTGTCTCCATTAAGCAGGTGAAGAAGCAGTAACCACTTCTGCCATTGCAATGAATCCTCTTAGGACAGTGAATCAGAACAATGGTAACTACAACTATATTGACCTCTGACAATAAGCAAATTCATCAACTCAGGTTGTAGCCAATATTTCCTTTGTACAGTTATACAAGTTATATTTGTATAGTTATATTCGAGTTATATTTGTGATTGAAAGAGGTGTTTTTTTCACCAGGAAAAGAGCCTTCTGCTTCTTGAGTGAGATATTGCTCATTCTTTTTGTGAACTTTCTTGTGCCTTGTGATGATATGCAGTCCTAGTGTGCTTATGAAGTTCTGCAGTTTTTCAGCCACAACTTCATACAGTCAGTGCCATGGCAAGCTGATGTTCTGGTGTATGAGAATTTTTATATTATCAAGTTCTGAAGAGTGCAGCTTTTCAAAAAAATGCAACATTGACCCCACTTGAGTCTTTCTTCCTTCATATTAATTTAAAAGTGTTTTTGACAGTAGCTATATTACGTAGAAGAATGAGCACATTGTTCCAGTCATTTAATTTTTTCCCTGTCATTCGTTTATTTTTGCTCACCATCATTGATCAGCTAGACTGATTAAATGGAATTAGAGATTCATAAATAGTTACTGTCTCCAACTGCTGTCTGGTGCAATAAAGATTAAAGAGATGAGGAGCTTTAAATGCTGACAGCTGACTCAATTTAAGGGTCATGACAAGTGCTCATACAGCAGAGAGGTCTCAGCCTTTTGCCAAACACACCTGGGGTCAAACCTATTATATTGGAAATTAGTTGCCTTCTTAGATTTATTTGTTTATTTTAGTTTTCCTTACTCTCTGACTCAGTGCAATTGTTGAAGTGGTCAGACTCTTGTAACTGAATGAATGAAACTTTACTAAGTTAATGAGGTATTTATTTACCATATTTTCTTATAAAAACAAATTGTGTTGGTAACTTTATGTGTTATACTAGCCATTTCATTGTTCTGCTATTATTATACTGCTATTGCCTGACCTTTTCCAAGTTACAGTGAACAATCTTAGAAGGTTGAGCCCTTTTCTGGTCCAAAAGAAGTAAAAAGGACAGGAAGAGACAAAACGTAGTTAAATTCTTGCTTTATTCTTTTGCCCTTGTTGTGAATAGTGTCAGTGAGAGCAGAATTGGTGACATCATAGAGGGCATTATATGGAATAATTATCAATTATTTTTTCACTTTTTCCTTTTTCTCTATTTGTCTCCAAAGTATCACTGTACAAAAATTATATTGAACATTATGAAAATTTTTAAGCCAATGTCTTTACTAGTTGAAGCATCTGATGTACATGAAGTCAATAACATAAGCATGTTAAAACTATTGAAATTGTATTAAATATTCTACAACCTACAGTCTTAATAATGTATTGATTTGCTTTAAGCTATAAATACTGATTAATGCTTTTTAGTTCTGCATTGCAACTTTTCTATATAGTTTCCACATAGTGCTAAACATGAAGACTCAGCAGAAGTGTTTAAGCTGTTTTAAACTAAAGGATTTGTTCTGTTTTCGTAATTATGCATGGTTATCCTAACTTTATTCTCATCAATCTCTTGCACTGCCATCATGCGTTGTATTTGGATCATAAAGGTTTTAATGTACAAATAAATTGAGGGATTAAACAAATATGTTTAAATGTGTTGAGTCTCCAAGGTATATTTTGCAGGATTATAGATGAATGGAAAACTAGATATGTTAAAAATTGGTTGCATGGTTGGGTTTGGAGGGTTGTGGTTAATGGCTTGGACTCAGACCGTATCTGAAAGTGCAGTATTGCAGGGATCTATCCTGGGACTTGTCCTTTTTAACAACTTTATCAATGACCCACAAAGAGGTGACAGTGCATACTCTCATCAGGTTTGCAAATGACACCAAGCTGAGGATGACCAGATGATAGGCTTAATGGTAGAGCTGCCACCCAGAAGGTCCCAGGCAGGCTGGAGGCACTGATCAACAGGAATCTCATGAAGATCAGCAAGAGCAAATGCAAAGCTCTGCACCTGCAAAGGAAGAGCAAGATAGCCTGGGAACTGCCAGGTTGGGGAGCAGCTCTGTGGAGAAGGCCATGGGGCAGTGATCTGGGCAGAGGCTGACCATAGGCCCTGGCAAAAAAGGCAGCCAACAGCATCCAGGGCTGTGTCAACAGATGCACAGCTAATGGCTCAAGGGAAGGGGTCATCCCTCTCTGCTTGCCACTTGCTAGATTACAGTTAGACCCTACATCTAGCTGTGGGCTCCCAGTACATGAAAGACATTAATAAGCTGGAAGGACTAAAGCACAGGCCTGCCAAGATGCATGGGAGCTGGAGAGCTGGAGCACTTGCCCTTTGCCCTTTGAGGAGATGCTGAGGGTCCAGGGTTTGCTTAATTGGAGAAGAGATGGCTTCAGGGGGACCTAGCAGCAGCCCTCAGTTCCCACAGGGAGAGCAACCAGAAGAGGGAGACAGGGTCTTCACGGTGGTGCTTGATGGGAGAACACAAGGTAACAGGCATAAACTCAAGATATCAGGAATAAATTTTTCACAGTTTGGACAGCCAAGCATTGGAGCAAGTTATTCAGAGGGGGTGTGCTGTCTCCATCCTTGGAGGTTTTTAAGACCTGACTGGATAAAGACCTGAGCAACCCTGGTCTGACTTTGTATCTGACCCTGGTTTGAGCAGAAAGTTGAACTAGAGACCTCCAGAGGTCCCTTCCAACTCAAACTATGCAAGAATCAGTGGAATTTTATCCATATTTAGTAGTCTATAATGTGAATTTTCACAGATTGCATGCATTTTATACTTTTCTATTTTAAAACAGCCATCAGGCATTGTCAGTGCATTTTATCTCTTTGCACAAGTTAAGGTCAGTATGGCATAATAACCATAATGATGTGTATGACCCTGACATAGGTAGGAAGCCCCAATTCATTAAGTTCCCCTAATATGGAAATGGTGAGAGGCTTTCACAGAATGTGGATTACTTCATCTGATTGATGTGTTTTCTACCATGGCTTCCTGTAGACTGCCAAGGTAAATGCCACATCTTGGTCCTTACTTTAAAGTGTTCAAAGATAAGGAATAATGTTTTCTAAAAGATTTGAAGTCTGGGACCTAGGGACTGTGTTTGACAAATTTGTTCAATGTACATAATGCAACTGCCTATGACAGTGAACTGTTAATTCTATACTGAGGATAGAAGGTCTTTAATGGCTTTTTAAATGAGTGGACGTTTCTGAGAATTAAGAGTTACTGCAAATTCTGCTACCTTTGACTCAGAGTACAAAGTGTATGCTCCAGCATTCCCTCTCTAATTGGGTGGGACAGAAAATAACACTGCGTAGGATGTTTAAAAAAACCCAACAAACAACAGAATGCCTAAAACCTTCTTAAGGATCCAAACACCTTTCTCCCCACAGTGAGCATGAGTGAATAAGAGAGTGTATGAACTATGGTAATTTCCTTACTGCACAATAGAAACATTTTAAAATAGTTGAGGGACTAGTGCAAGATAAAAACCCAGGTAAAAATTTTATTGAAAATATCTGTAGTGGTTTAATTATATTTACATATTCATCTGTAGCCATAATATTCTGCAAACATGCAATCTGAAAAATATGTTAAGCAAAACTATGTCAGCGTGTCAGGTGCAAAGGTGAAATCCACTGTGGAATCATGAGATAAAATGGTATAACTACACTAAATTTCATTTTAATCTTATTTCTGCTATCTGTTGCTCTTTTTTATTACCTATGTTATATTTTTAGGGCATATCTTAAGGTAGTTTTTCCATTGCTGCTACTTATATCAGTGTTTATAATAATATTTCTAAATCATAAATATTGTAAATGGTAATTTTATGTTCATATGGTTTCTATAGAGTTAGGGAAACACACTGGGTTCCTTTTTTTTTTTACTGTCGTGTGGAACAGTAGCAACATTGGCAATGGCGTAGAATTGTAGCAGGGGGTCTTAATTGCCATTGTTTCTATTTACTTGCCTTGGAGAAAGCTATCAGGGGAAGACACCTTAAAAAAATAATTAAACATGATATTGCATAACTCTGGCTGAAGCACTGAGCCTAATTCAGTGCTTTGACCTAAAAAGGTGATTCATACCTGTCCTTAGAACTATCTAAATCAGAAAGAAGAGAGTTAACTTATTTTGAGGGTAGAAATGCTTGAGAAGCAGTTGAGTTAGCAACAACATGATTATAACGTGAACCATAATTTTTCCCAACAGTATTTTCTGGATAGTTTCAAAATTCTTGATACAACCCTTCTAGGCTGGTGTGGTTTTTTCCTCTATAAAGTAACTTGTGTGGCCTTTATAATTTTAAGATATTGCTACAATTTTCTGGTATATCTATCCTTGATTTTAACCATTAGTGCAAAACCAATATATGCTTACCAGGAATAGGTATTGTGAAGTAAAATGCCATGGCTGTACTTCTCTATTATTAATATTTCAAAATTCTAGTTGAATCAGACACTAACAAAAATCAATGAAAATGACCAACCAAGACTGACTGACCAGCCAACTAACCAAAGTGAAAAGTTTCTTTGCCACCTCAAAATCTGAAAAGGACAAACAAGCAAATATTGTCTGTAGAATTTAGTCTGCTATGGATATTGCTCCCATAGCTGCTCTTCATTTATTGTCCACAGAGGCATGTAAAGGATAGGATCATTCTCCACACTAGCACTGACCTCCTCAAGGACCAAATATATTCTGCTATATAAATGTTGCATCAGAAAACATGGTTTTTTTTTAAAAAAAAGGGGGAGGAGAGAGAAGGTGGAGGTGATCTGCTCAGTAGAATTCCATTCCCCCTGACAGACAGCAGAATTTACAGAGCAGAGATGGGAAATCAGGCTTTTATTAGAGAACATGATGCTGGCTTGAAATATTTAAGATCTTTAGAGGTGACAGTGAATCAGCTTATGAAACCTGAAAGTTTTTGGTAGATTTGCTTCACTCTCCTTTCTCTGCTTTTGCTAGCATAGTCAGCAGACTTTTTTTTTTTTTTTTTTTTCTTTCTAACCAAAGAGCAGACACCTCAGGTAAATGCTGACAGTATGAATGCTGAAAAGGACATCTCTGTTCCCTAAGTTTACATTGGAATCATGGAAGTGCAGTGGAACAGGAGAGAAACATGAGAGCAGTTGTGAAGTAGGGGTTTTTTGGGTTGTTTGTGTTGGGTTTTTTCTTGTGAAAATATTTTCTGGGACTAGGGTTCCTATTACAAGAAAACAGGAGTTGAAAAAAAAAAAAAAGTTTGCACATATCCAGAGTGTTCAACCTCCTAATATACTGTTTTTGCAAATGACATTGTGTACCACCCATAGCAGTCATTCTGAGATACAAGGCCACAAGTGGCAATTCTGTTGACCACAGCTAGCATCTTTTAAGACCTTGAATTAAAAAAAAAACCCACCATATGTGTCCTTTATTAGATATTCTGAATAATAAGTTGTTTTTGCACTGTTTGTAAAACTGCAGAAACTGCATAGTGTGTTGTTCTACTGATTTTTTTTTTAATATGTTGTCTTGCATGTTAACTGAATTTCCTGTATGTTTTGTAGAGATACGCATAAAAACTTTTGTGCTTTAATTATAGGTGCTGTTCTTATGTGGGTCGAAGAGGAAATGGTCCTCAGGCTATATCTATTGGCAAGAACTGTGATAAATTTGGTATAGTTGTCCATGAGTTGGGTCATGTGATAGGTTTTTGGCACGAACATACACGACCTGACCGTGATGACCATGTCACCATCATTAGAGAAAACATCCAGCCTGGTGAGATATTATGATAAGTATTTTGGAGGGGTGGGGGTAGGGGTTTGGGGAGGAAGTCTATTCCTTCATCTACTCAGCTCTCTTAAAACTGAATGCTGAATAGCAGAAATGGACTAAATAGCAGAAGTGAGCATTTATGCCTGCTATTCCTCTTAGGTAGACTGATCTCAAGCTGCTTCACAAATTAAATACTGCAACTAAATATTTTCTAACAATCTGGTGAAGTAGCAAGTCATTAAATAGTATTGCCTAGAAGGATAGAAATAGTAATTATGCTCAAAAACTTTGAAGGAAGGCATTGCTCTTAAAGCCCTTTAAAAGTTGTGTTTTAGTGCTGCAGAAAGGGCTTTTTCTTTTGCAGTCTTTACTGAATGATAAGTAGAAACACGTCAATAGCTTTTTAACTGTCCAAGACGTTTAGACTTGTAAGGTACTGGGGACTTTCAGTCTGTGACAAAGACGGGCACTGTTCCCACAGTTTCCAAATAACTCATTTCCTGCAGAGCTTGCAGCTTTAGCTTGGCATTGTTGAGACAAAGCATCTGAAGAACCTGAGAACTTTAAACTGTGACTGTAATCTCATTGTCCGCCTAGCTGTTGTGCCCACACTTGTGTTGTCTGGGCAAGATGGGAGAGAACGGGGCATGTTTCATTTGCAATGTTCATAAAAGTGCATGGTCTTTGTGAAACCATGATTTTGACTTACAGGAATTCTCTGCTCAAGAAGGGGTGAAATCAGAAATTGTCCAATTATAGGTTGGAGTATTTGTCTGTTCCTATAGAAAATGATTTAAAACAAAAGAGACTTGAGATGCAATAAGTCTTTCCCACCTCAGCTAGGACTTGGAAAATGACTGTCAGCTGATACACACTCCCAGAAGTCTCTGGAGTCCTGAAAGGCCATGTGCATCTGAGCCCTCCTTCTATTCTATCTGTGTCATTGACTTGTGTAGATGCCATATGTGCTCTTCCTCTATGCTTTTTCTGCTATGACCACCAAGACACTTGGATTTTGTTATATTATGCAAATTATGTTGGTTAATAATGTTAATGCCACTGCCATTTTTTTGCAAGACAGCAATGAGAATGTGAATTGGAGTCAGCAGTGCTTTATTTCTCTTAATACACTGATTAGGACAAAGGACTTCTGGTCTGGAATTATAAACAAAGTATAATTCTTTTGTTCCTCTTCTGCTTTTGTTAAGTTGCAACAGCTGGCTCTTGAAAATGTGACTTCCTAGTGTTTGTATTACATGAGGGCTCAGAGAGTAGCCTTTGCTGAAGCAAAATCTCTTTAGTATCCAGTCTAACAAGTCTACAATGAGGAGGGTTCTTCCAGGGTCTTTGCTATCAAAATTTATTTCTGAAATTCTGGGGTTTTTTTTGAAATAAGAACCAAACCAGCAAATTTTATGGATTCTACATGAAGTGCAACATAATGTGTGGGGCCTTTATATGGGTTAGGTGAATGAGAATAGTCTTTCTAAATGCCAAGTATAGGAATTTGATGTGTGTTTCAGAAGATATGTCTGCCCTCTTGGTTAATAAAATCATGCAGTTACTCCCAAATGGCTAAGATTTATGAATGTCAGTGAGTGATTAGGTTAGTATTTTTGTTGGTTTTCTTTTCCTGTTTGGCTTTTATCTTCACAAAATAAAATAAAAATAAAGAAACTCTAATTATCAATCATTTGTAGGTCAGGAATACAACTTCTTGAAGATGGAGCCTGGAGAGGTGAACTCCCTTGGGGAACCATATGACTTTGACAGTATTATGCACTATGCTAGGAACACCTTCTCAAGGTTGGAGTCTCAGGTTATACCTTTTGACTTTTAATTCTGTTTGTCTCTGTGAATGCTAAGAACTATGCTTTTTTTAAGTATTCTGAAATCACTTAGACTATCCCTTGCAATATAGTATTCTTACAGCAATAAAAGCACAGCTTGTTTAGTTTAAGCAAGAATAATTTAATCATATTTTTAACACATTTGGTTTCTGTTCAGTTTCAAGGCAGCCTTTTGATCTTGCTTCCAGTTTTTAGATTTTAAGACAAGATAATCTGGAAACAACATTTAAGATAATCCTTCTTTTTGTCTCCACAAAAATTAGAATTTAGAAAAACCAAATGAGTGAAACGGTTAGGAATTTCATGTGTAACATGATCTGTTCTCTTAAAGAGAAACCTCCTTTGATGCATGAGTAACTACGGATTATGTGAGTAGAATGCATTATGGTATTAGGACATCTACCATGCAAGCCACAGCTTTTGCTAAGGACTGCAGTCAACCATTTATAATAGAGGCTGCAATCTCTTCTTTATAGTTTGTACAGAATGTTGCTGTTATCAAAACCATGTAATAAATAGCTGTGCTAGTTTTGCTCTGGCCTATCGCAGGCTGATCCATTCCCAACTCCATAGTAACTCATGTGGGACTCACTCTGAAGCTCTGCATGGATGTGAGGAACTGTACAATGAGCTATTTCAATAGAGTAGCCCTACTCTGGAGAATAAGTGAAGAAGGAGTCTTTTACCCAGTCTCCCATTATGTTTCATACCAAGTCACAGTTCAGCTAATTACCCTCTAAAAATACCAGAGTAATGTAAATTAAAAGAAATCTCAAAAACCCTCAACAAAAATGCTAGTTTGAACAATTATGTTCTTAGATCTTTTTTGTCCAATTTGGGCACTTAAAGGTAAAAATTCTAGACAATCTGGGACTCTGAAATAAGGTGAAGACCACCAGAAACCTCATCAGCCATTGTAAATTTCTTAAGTTTATTCTCCTCAATATAAATGATATCCCTAAAAAAAAAAAAAAAAAAAATCCTACCAAAGGTTGTGTTCAGCATACATATAATTCACACCTGGAAGAGAATGAGAATGAGCCACATGAGGGAGGCGTTAGTCACATCACTTAATCCAGTTACAGATACGTTACCTTAAGGAAGAGATTATAAGAACCTATAAAAAATAGAGTAATTTAACAAGCTGGAACCCCACAGAGTCCTAGGGCAATGACAACATCAAGATAATTTGATCTGTGGGCCCTGATCTCACCACTTTCCAAGCTGGCAAAAACTGATAGTGCCATGAGTAGGCATGCCCTGCCCTAAGGTACAAGTGGTAGTTACTTCATACTGTTTTAAAAACAACCAGCAAACTCTTGAAGTCATATATTGATTTGCACTGATTTATCTTGAAAGAATGTGTCATGCTCAATGTGGTATGTTGCCAGCTGTTTGTTGTTAGACTTTACTCACCTGGATAAGTAGTAAAAATCACAAAACATCATAAAGTTCTAGTCACACATAATGATGTTGTTCATACTATATTAAAAGTTACATTTAAGGCATTTAAGAGAGGATTGCTTTCATATTTTTCAAAATATGAATAGCATCAGTTTCAGGTTGTACTAAAAGTCAATGGAAAATAAAGTTATAATTTATAGATACAAACAGTTTTTTGAAATAATAATGTGCCTTGTTTCTAGAAACTGAATAGTCCTATAAGTAGTTTATTTCACTGTTTAAATTAGGGCAACATCCTAAGATTATTCTTTTTCTGCAAAAATTGCAGAAAACCATACTGCTATCTAACTGGATAGAAAACAGTATGTACCTGCAATACTCAAAATGGTTCATTTATTATAATTTTAAAATCAATCTATATTTATAAATAGTTTCCCTAACTACAGATATCTTTACAGTTGATTCATTTTTGGACATACATTTTGCCTGAAAGTACCAGTTTTACTTTAGAACTTAGTTTTGTACTTTGCTCTTTTAAAATTTATTTGAGACTACCAAAATATTTTGGATCATATTTTAAATTTGGGAAATTTTGAATAAAACTGCACATTTGGAACAAGTATGCTTCTCTATTATGCCCAGTCATTTAAGGTAAATATTATTAAAATCACATATGATAATTTGATCTATTTTATTATAAAGCAATCAGAGGCTGGCAAATAAGCATCTATGCTTGAAAGCAACAGTAGTTAGAGTAGAGTTAGGTATGTTCTAACACCTGACAGAAGAATGATTGGCAAGAGTACCTGACTTTACCTGCTCCTACACATGTAAGTCAGACTTTAAGACTTCCCTTAAAAACTTTGTTAGAAATAGGAACTTTGTGATTAAGAATTTTGGATGGGGCCTAATTTATGAATTTTTATATAATTTTATATATAGGTTTTTTTTTTTTAATGTAACAAGAGCTTAACAGCAGAGCCTTTTTCCCATGTAGTCTCAATAGTAGTAGAGACTTCCCTCCTGTTGAAATATAAAAGCTGATATGTTAATGTACTGAAAGAAGATTCTTTTTTGATAACTGTGCGTAAAGTTTGCCAACCTAGGGAATTTTTGTGACATGTTTTCTGTATTTAAAGCTCTGCATTTTACCCTCTTAGTTATGCCAAATGTAAATTCTAGATTTACAAAATATTATTATACGTTCATAAAACTCAGACAGTTTTATGACAGAAACCTGATAGGGTTTTTTGGGGTCTATTTTTATTTTTATTTTTTTTAGGGGCATGTTTCTGGATACCATTCTCCCTTCCCGTGATGATAATGGTATACGACCTGCCATTGGCCAGCGTACTCGTCTAAGCAAAGGAGATATTGCACAGGCAAGAAAGCTGTATAGATGTCCAGGTATTGCACCACAAACAAACAAAAGCATATACTAGCAACTGTTTGACTTGTTCAAGAGGAATGATAAAGTTTTTGCATCAGCTGCTTAGTAGTCTGTTTCCATGTTGGCAGCTGACGTAGGCAGTTCAAGAACTGAATCATAAAAAAATCTTATAGGTAAGGTCTCTGGAATGCAAAGCACTTAAGGACAGATAAACTATATGAAACAACAGTCAGTTCCGTGACATTTCAGTCTTTGTTTTCCTTAGCTGTTCAATGACTAGAAAAATAAGATGATGTTTGGTATCACTTCTGGTTTGCATGCTGACTGGTTTCCATCTTTATTTGAATTCAAGTAGAGTGCAGAAGGAATAAATTAAATTATTCCAATCAGCTCTGAACACATTACGTTTTTTGAAAATATGAGAAATAACAAGCCAGGGCAACTAAGTTGTAAACTCATTTATGGATGAACTGGTTAGATCTTATTGCAAACTTTATATAGAGTTGTAACAGTTACATGTAATATTTGAATATCTTCTGCCTAATTCTAGCATCCTATAATTTCAATGCATACATTTATATGCATTATAAATATATCATATTATGTTAATATTTATTTCAAAATAGTGGTGGGGTAGAATTGTTGTGTCTCAGGAACATGAGTTGCAACTCTGGAGTAACCCAGAGTCAATTCTGTCATTGCTCTCTTGTGCTAGTTCTTCTCTAAGTGTTGGAAAAGTGGTGGAAATCTCAAAGCAAAAGATTGTACTTTCTTTGCTCCAGTTATAGCTCAGATCATTTTTAACCTTTGGTGTAAACTGAAGTGGTTCAGAAGTGACGTCTCTCAGCCAGAATCTACCAGCAAGGTTCTTGTGGGAGACTAGACATATCAGCTCTTTGCCACATAGGTTTTATGTCCCTCCTGCTCCTCATGGAAATTAATAAAGTCTCAGTAACTGTTTTAAATCAGATATATGGCTACTTTTTACCACCTGATCAATACAGAAGGACTACAAATAGGGATCAGGACTTGAAGTGGTGGAGCTGCTTCAGATTTATATCAGCAGCAGTGAGATCTACTGAAGATCTGTGGCATCTGATGTGCATTTTTTGTATACTATACAGCTGAAATATGCTTTTTCCTTTGTGCTGTAAGTACACTGAATCATATTCTTCTATAGTCTAGAAGAATCATAGTCTTCTATATATTATGAACAGTGTTGCCAGGTCTACCAGAGGAGAAACCACTTTAACATGTATTCTCTAACAACTGTTCCTTTTAGAATAATTTTTGTTCTTTCCTTTTGGTACAGCAAGTACTTGATTCAGCATTCTTCTTAGCAGCATTATTTCTAATAAGAGTCTACAGATAGCAACAATTTCATAAACACAGAGAATATGTATATGTTTTGATAAAAGACAAATTTTGGAGACAATATAGAATCAAAACCACTGTGAAAGAAGCTAGTATCTTATGATCACATTGACTTAAAAAGATAAATAAATTACAACATAGGCTGTTTAGGGTATATATAATACTGTAATGTGCTTTCAGTCAACTGAAAAAGATGCAATGTGTGTTTTGGGCTAGCGTTCAGATAGTTGTTCGGTTGTTCATATATTCATGAAAATGTGTAATGATGAGTTATCATTTCTTTCTATATCTTGAAAGTCTTCTTGAAAGTTTGTTTCACAGTATTGTAAAACCATGATTGTTCAGCAGGAGCGTCCACTGTAGCAGTACGGTATTTTTTTGCGGTACTGATGAACGCACTTCAGAGGGATAACAAAAAAGAACAATGATTGAAGGATCATACTCCGTTTCTGGTGCTTTTCTTTGACAAACTTTGGGATAAAAGACATTGGTTTTCTAGCCTTACTAGATGAGCTAGTCCATGAAAGATAGTGAGCTTTAAGAAAGAGGAAAAAACAGAAGGTATGGCTGCAAATTTGAAATAGCATACTATTTAACATGCTATTTTTTTCACTTAATATTTTTAATAGAAGCTGCATAACTGAATAACACAAGAGAAACTTAAACATCCAATAAAGAAAGCAACTCTCTGAAAGTTGCATAGTACTTGTGATCTAACAAGTTTTCCATCAAATAGTGAGACTGAAATTCAGACATTAAACTTTTGGTTTTATGAAAAGAATCATGTGCTTATCCTAGTATATAGCAATAAAATCCCTAACACTGCTGATTTTGGAGATGTGCTGTATTTCCTATTTCAGACAAAAGATGTTAATCATGATGTCTGTTTGTGATAAAACAGCAGTGAATATTTCAAGCATTAATAGCATCTGCATTGTTTCATGTGTTCATTTGTGTTGTCTTAAATGTAATAAAATGAAAATACAGAAAACAGTAACTTAAATAAATCAGTATTTTCCAGAGATACACACTTCTTTGATAAAGGATTTTTGCTGTATTGTCCATGTTTCATTTGGCATTGTAGTTATTCCTGCAAGCAGTTTCTGGTTCAAGAAGCTTGCTGTATTTTCTGTGGCCTGTGAACATGAAGTTGAGCTCAGGACTGCCGGAGAATACAACTGAGCCTCCCACGTTGTTTTAGCTAGTCTGAATATGCAGGGTCATCATTCAGGAAAGGGCTTAGTGATCGAGAAACAGTTTTGAGCTTGGTGAAGCCAAGGCATAAGATTTGAGAACCTGTCTTTCATCAGCTAAGGAAGTGCCAGGAGTCAACAACCTAGCAAATTTTGCTTTGTTTTTAACTTTTTCTTAGGATTTTTGTCAAAGGAAAACATAATTCCTGATAGTGATCTGTTCCATTTTTCTGCTGAGTTACATTGTTATACGATAGAATAATAGGGAGAAAGCAAGCGCCCTTCTTTTGCCAATCATATCTTGAACTTTTTTTTGAGTGTCTTTGTGTTTGAGAACAGATCTTGAACTTCAGAACTGGATGTATTATAACAGTTTTCAGACTGTCTAACAGAGTAACAGAATGTTTTCCTCTAGTGAGGGTGCTAAAATTTCAACAAAGGTCTACCTTTATAGTTCTATATAGAAATTGTAGTTGATTTTAAATGTAAACATAATTTTAGAGGACCAAGAGGATAAGAGAGGGAAATGATGGAGAAGGATACTGTTAGACAGAAAAAGATAACAACAAATAAGTGGGTAGAGTGGGACTGAATAACAGATGGGAAAGGAGGATCAGACTGACAGGAGAAGACTGTTCAGAGGAAGAGAAGGTGAATAAAAGAACTTCAGCAAATTTACAAATTGCCAAGATTTGTGACAGTATGTGTGGAAGAGAGCAGTTGAAGGGTACCTAGCCTGACTCTTTTGTACCATTCTTGCTGCTCTTCAGACTTAACTTGCTCTCATCTCTATTAGATTAGAAAAAAAGTTCACCTTCAAAAGTCAGCCTTTATTTGCTACATAAGGAGGATTAAGATTTTTAGATTAAGACTCTTTCCCTATAACTATAAAGGAGAATCAAGTAAACAGTAAGACACTGAGTTGTACTTAACTGATTTAAGTTTTTTGGTTTAACAAGTACATTATCAGCACCATATATTTTTAGGACTCTGACAGCTATATGAGCCATATATGTACAGATGTACAGACTTGGGTCTAAGTAAAAAGTATGAAAGGTCTCAATTCTCTTTGGAAAAAGGTAAGCTTAAATTAGCCATATATGATGGTATGTATTTGCTAATGCTATGAACAAAAGAATGAGAGTTGATTCCCTAAGTCTCTTGAAGGATCTGGGCTTTGTCATTTGCAGACTTCACTATAATCCTTGATGGAACTTGACCATGTATGTAGGCCAGCCCAGAGAGGTGTTATACACAGACTATGTAAATAAACACTACCATAGAGTTCACTGTAGCAATGCTTTATATAAGCATATAATCTACCTGCTGCCTCTACCTGCTGCTGTCTAACCTTCTCAAGCTGTAAAACAGACAGGAGATTGTTTTTTTGATTGGAGTGTGTGTGAGGAGAGCTGAAGTGGCATTTCTGCAAGTGGTCTAGACTAGTACAATTTATATAAGGCATGACATTTGGGAGAGGAATAAAAAGCACCAGAGAAAACTTTGGCAATGTTGATGATTAAAAATGGAATAAAAATGTACAAATGCTTTATAAAGCAGAGCTGTATAAGATTGAAGTTATAAATAATTTCTTCTGCCATGAAATATACTAAGATTAGTTCTAACGAAATTTAAATAATTAGCCCTTACCACTTATTTTCCTTCTACATTTCTTTCCCAAAGTGGACTCCATTACTAATGGACTGTCACACTGTAAGTGTTTATAATACACCATTTTATAAGCCTAATCATAAATAGTGTAGTTGCCACAGTCGAATTACAGAGAAAACCTTTCCATCCTCTAGTGGTAGAATAACTGCTTCAATTACCATTGACCAATTGCAGGGGAATGTGCTTTTAAATAAGAAATGCCAAATGTTACCGTGTCTACAGCATCTCCAGAAGCCAACCTGGAACTCAGATCCCATAGATAATTAATTCAACTATTGATTGGTATAAGCTATTATTGTTATAGTTCTCTTGAGTAACCAGGAATTTTAAATTAAATGGTAAATATGGTGAAAAACATAAAGCTGCCCAAATGTATTTTATAAATTCTAATTGTGTTAATTCTTAATAGAAGTTATCCAATTACAATTTTTCTTATGCTTCCCTTAAATTCAGAGATATTTATGAAAATTTTGATTTGATAGATAGCTCCTAGGCATTTAATATGGATAGAAGGTAAATTGTTGTATTAACTAGCTTTATTCTATAATTCCTACAAAAAGAAAATGTCCCATGGCACCTCTTGCAACTTAAAATCCATAGTTTTAAGGCTATATACAACTTTTGTATATGGAGCACGAAATGTTTTTAATATTCTGGAGAAAATAATCCTGCACTCTGTGTAAGACAGAAAAAATATGAAGTGTTTTTAAAAATGAAAAGCTGCTATGCTTAATTTATTCATGTGTTTACTTTCATAACAGGGTAATTTAGGGACTTTATTAGAGTAAAGGGTAGTTAACACCAGGGCCTTCCTCTGCTTCTACTTGTATAGTATTTTGTTTGCTTAGGTCCTTCACATTGTGTGGGTCTGTGCATTGCGTGACTTCGTGATCAATATTTGTGAGTTAAAGTTACAGTTAATTGAAAAAAATGCAATGTCAGCAGAAAAGATTGGACAAACAGCATCCCCATCTCTCATCATGTCATCAGCTCAAGGCGCGTTTAATAACTGCAGTGTTGGTGAAATAGTTATAGATAGAGCAAAAAAAAGATGTTCTAAAGCTTGAAATATGGTTGTATGCCTTGTGAGAGTACGCCGATGCAGTGTAGTCTCAATGAAGCTGTGCATGGTGGGGGAAGAACAAGAGGGGGCTCTAAAAGCAGTGAGCAGAATATTGGAATCCTCATGGATCTCCTGAGTCCTACATCCATCTGCGATGCAGAGTATCTCCTCTTTGGGCTCTGCTTTCCTTTACTCCTCTACAAGAGGATGATTTTACTCTTGGCCTTCTCCTAAGTGCCTGACATATGCATTGTAAACTACAATATGGTTCACTAGCGCTGGGGGAACCCAGTACAGTACTCTGCAATTTATTGAAGTTTTCATTCATTGCTGTGTTAAAAATAAATTGTGGCTAATTGTGGGTATAACCTTTTCACTGAAAAGGTTTTGTACAGAAATAATTATTTGGCACTGAATACCTTTCTTGTATGTGTCATTTGCTGTGGCTGTCTGCAATTTTTTAAAGATAAAACCACATTTTTTAAATGAGGGGAGGAAAATACTCTTTTTTGTTTGTTTGTTTATTTCATTCCTAAAGGACATGGTGATGGTGGCTTTAGCTATTAATTTTTTTTGTGGGCTGCACGAATCTTTCTTTTCTCTCCTCATCACAATAACCATTTAAGTGTCAGAGAGCATATTCAATGCCTTGAGTGTAGTTTATGCCTGATATTACAATGTACTTGTCGGATTACATCTTAGATACATTTTAACAAAATGACCTTTACAGCTGTTGTCTGTCTTTGACATAAACAATCTCTTCCTTTGCCCCCTTTAATTTAGAGATTTTCCAGATCATTTGGAATTCATTGAGATTTTTATGATACAGTAGTTCAGCTGCTGGCAGTGGTTGTGCTATAATTTGAAAGCACTGCAGATCTGATTACACTGTCAGTCATGGGATAGTATTCTCAAATTCACATCTCTTCTATCACACCTGCAAAATCAGTGCAACTTGATTAAGGTCAAAAAAGATGACTGAGGTGTGACACCCTACCAGAACCAGTTTTAGTGGTGGAGAATGGCAGGAGCTTCCAATGCAATATTTTAGTGTGAAGAAGAATTATTAACCAGCAGCTAGTAGCATGACTGATAGGTGAGATATGGATGATAAAAGCTTTAATAACAAAGAATATAAAAGCCTTTGGTATTTTAGGACTTTACATTTGCTTTGCTTTATTACGCATATCTCTACAAATCACTGTTGAAAGAGATTTTGTTTAATACAGGATTTAGTTTTCTATACCAATATAAATGACTAAATTTAGGTCAGATCAGTCTCTCATGTGGGCAAAGTATTAAATTAAATGAAACCAGTAACGAAATTCCAGTGTGGTGCCAATCATGCCTTGCAAACTTTTGTTTTACTTTTATTTTAGATTTTAAAGGAAGTATCTAAGGGTATGGCTATTTTTTTTTTTTTTTTTTCAAAAAAGTTATATGCATAATTTTGCAGTTGATTGACAGCATTGACATTTTTAAGACTTCTGTAATTTTGGTTATGCCAGCAGACAGCACACAAGCGACATAGTTCATGGAATAGAAACATCCTGTGTAAAATGGAATGAATGTCAGACTGGCTTAAAATCATTGTTTTTAACAAATCATAAACTAACTAGTCTGTTTTCCATTCTGCATCTGCAGTGAGTTATATATATTCTGAGTAGATATTGGAAAGATGCGTTCTTCCCTGTTAGGCACATTCAATTTTAGATTTTTACTGTATTTTGTTTCTTTCAGCCTGTGGAGAGACACTGCAGGAATCTACAGGCAACTTTTCTTCTCCAGGATTTCCAAATGGGTATCCTTCCTACACACACTGCATATGGAGAATCTCTGTGACCCCAGGGGAGAAGGTATTTTAACATTCCTTCAGCTAAACAGATACTACTTTCAAAACAAAATGTTGCATTTATTTAGCTCTTAATTTAACTTTAAAGGTTGCATAATAATTGAAAACAATGGTACACCATAAAAAAATGGGACTGAACTATGTACTATTGACTTGACTTCAGTCTGTGGCATTAGAACCACATCATATATTTGGTGGCTGTCCATGTGAAATCAAGGTATGATTTCAATCTGCTACATGTTTGAATCATTAAATCCCTTCCAAATGGACTTCCAGTTTAGTTGGTGGTTTGGTGTAAAGGTGGAAGAGGTAGTTCAGGCTCCTGAATTATCTCTGCTCCAGCGCAGGGTCAGGTGAGCTGGTTGATAGCTGGACTCTGCCTAAGGAAGCCTTTTCTTTTCTTTTTTCCCTTTTTTTCCCTTTTACCTTTTTTTTCCCTTTTCCCTTCCTTCACTTTCAAAATGTGCTAGCTGGATCTTGTTTTAAATTATTGGCTCAAATATTGGTATGCCTCAAAGTAAATAAGGATAGAGGGAGCTATGGGAAATTTCACTTGAGACAAAATAGACAGGAAATTAAACGTATGTAAATTTCTTTACAGGAAGCAGTGGCAAATATTGAGTAAACATTTAAATACAACCTAAAGACTGAAGTATAGAACTTAACACCAGCCTCAGTACTGGATTGTCCAAAGAGAAAAAGCCAGCACTTGTCCCTAGGTATTTCAGTCAGCTTTGTCAGTGGTCTCCCACTGCATATTGGACATAGTTTTCTCCTGATTGGTTTACTTTATTCTGTGTTTCTTTCAGGTCAGGGTACTGGTAGACACCAAGTATATATGTTCTTAATGTGCTAATAGATCCTGAGGTGCTGGTAGAGCATTTCCCACTGTGGAGGATGAAAGTAATGTTGTTTGGAAAGCGTCTGTCCTTCTCTGGGCGAGAGCCAGAGACAGGAGGAAAAATAAACACGCTCTGTACTGGGAGGGCGTGGGTGGCTCTGCAGGTTGGCAGGGAAAAACAAATGAATAAGAGAAGGTTTGCACAAAAGGTGCAAATTAATCTAGATAAGTAATTTTGTGTCCCCACTATTTATGTTTCTTCTTAGACACTGCTCTGATAACAACAAACATAGCTTAGGTTTCTTTTGTATTCCTTAGTTGAAAAATTAAAAAATTGTAGTGTTCATCTACAATTATTATTGGCTTTTAAAACAGAATTAAAATATGAGTTAGAAAATGGTCATTTGATATTAGTATTATGATAGTATTGATAGCATACTCCCAACTTTGTGTAAGCCTATCTGTGGACGTTACTGTAATTGTAATATGTTTGTAATACCATTATGTCTTGAGATTGTAACCACCACTGAAGCTGTATTATACCATACAAAAGCTTAACAGGGGAAACTCCCTGTCTTGGAGTGAGAGATGTAAAAAGACCAATCCCCTTCTCATCTTTTACCCCCACCAAAAATGGGAAAAAAAGACTAAGCAGAATTTTCTAATTGAAATTTGATGTGTCAAGTCATGTCTGCAGGGCACTTTTCTGACGTCCAGCTCTCATTGTCTCCATATAGTTCAGCAAGAACAAAGTAGACGATATTTGTGCTAATGTCAAAAAGTCTTTTTTGTCAGTGCTATTCCTATAGGATATTGTCTGTCTTGAGATAAAGGATTGTATTTGTAGCAAGGAATTGATGTGAATATTAGGTAGTAGAAATGAGGTCTGAATCTTAACTAATACGTATATCGTGGTACCTTGAACAAACATTATGCTTGATCCCAAATTTTCTCAGTAAATTATTATAACATATTCACATTATAAAGGGAAAAAAAAAATAAATTTTTGTTCCTTTGTTTGCTGCTTTGACCCTGATAGATCTCCAGAATGTTGTGTGAAGGTTAGAGTATGTATAAATACATCACATCATGTTCTGAAATGTCAGTGAGCACTTTAGTCACCTAAAAATAAACTGAAAAAGCATCAGTCCAGATTGTCTAGCTTTTGTCTCTTATTTATTGAGATTTAACATTGTGCTATTTGAGCATAGTTTAGAGGACTTCTATCTGTGCTGCTTTCTGCAAGTACAGACACTTCCGATCTTTCATGGCAGAAAATTCAATGAAGGATGGGACTGCAGTGGTACATAAAAGCTGCAGCATTCCTTTCATTAATAGGCATCATAAATTGCCAGCCCAACCTAAAATGTGTGTGTCCTTATTACTAAAACAAGGCAGTTCATTCACCTTTTACTTTCTCTCAAGATTTAAGACTATATGGTAAACAGCTGTACACAATATATCTATACACAGAAAAATCTCTGGGGGAGTATGCTGTTTGTAATACTCTGTGCTCTCTGCCAGGGCAAATCCCGCCTTCTGGTGTGTAGAAATTTTGTTGGCATAAGGAGTTGCAACTGTGCCAGTGTAGGGTTTTGGGGTTTTTTTTAATCTGCCTTTTTGAATCAGTTACATTCCTTTCCAATTTTCCTTAATGTTTTACATGAATGATGAAACAGGAGAGATAAATCCTTGGTTGGTATGGGAAAAAATGCCAGCTGCAGGAAACTTCGTTAGTACTACATGATATTTGCTATATATTTTATGCTTTCTTATCCTGGGAAGTAGGAGGTATGATATATTCTGCCTGAAGCAGCAGTAGCACAATTGAATCTGCTGTGTTGTCAATAATTCCTTAATTGTGCTGACGAATACCCATTGATTATTTTTCCTTTGAAAACTTTCAGCCATCTTGTCCCCTTGAAAAAACTCTGCCTTGTCTGTAGCTCTGTTTAGTGCTTTGCAAAATTGCAAGTTGGAATCTTAAATATATTTATACTTGTTTGGTTCCTGACCAGAAATCATGCTGTGACAGGTTGGGGGTTCTGCCTATGTACAGCTAATGAATTCTGGTCAATGTTAAGGAATTGCTGTATCATCAAATACCTTGGCATGTCAGCGTGAGAAAAGGCTGTGAAGGTTATTTCATATAGTTTCAGAGGTGGGGGCCATTGAGGAGGCTCATTAAATTTTAATAGTTTCGATTTAGATCGCAGCACTTTGAGACAATGACATGATCACACCTAAGTAAAACCATCCTTTTCTCAACACTATCCTGGCAACTACGGTTTGGAAAAAGACAAATTTCCAAACAGAAAACAGAGTAATCTGATATTTCAGCTGTGTCATGGAAAATGGAAAATTTGCGGCTAAACTGGTAAGAGACCTCCAGGTTCTACACAGCTGAGCCTGTGGAGGAGGTATGGGATGTGGCTTCCATAACTGGCTTCCAACAGAGCCAGCTGGGTTAGCTTAAGCAGCTGTAGAAGGTAGCCTGACCTTAACCTACCTGTCTGCATCTCATCTGGGCAGAGAAAAATATTGCCCCTTGTGAACCTCTCTGCCTGCACAGCTGGGGGGTGAGGTGGGCACGGGTGGAAAAGGACAAGGAGACTGTTGAGGGCAGTAGGGTTTTCAAGTAGTACATCTAGATACAGAGATATTGATGGTCTGAGCAACAGGGGAAAAAAAACAAAGAGGTAAAAGTTTAGAAGGAATCTGAACTGTGAAGTGGATGAGCTGAGGAGAAGAACAAAAATTTTGTAGTTGGTGAGGCCTCTGTATTTAAAAGACAAGTTGAAGAAGAAAAGTCTGCAAAGGACAGACAGAATTGCTATTTGAATGAAAGAATATACAAGACCTGTCTGCCATCCTCAGATTCAAATAACACCTGGATATGTAATAAAAAACTGAAGCAGAGGAAAGCATATGAATGATTGTACTTTTAGCCAGATCTGCATATTTCTCATAGAGAATAACATAGTAAGCAGGTGGAATTCTGATAATATTTGTGCATTTATTCCTTTAGTACATGTCCCTGAAGGAGTGCCTGAATAGTAAAGGCAAATGCCCTGTGGGTTAAACATCTGGGAAAAGTTGCATGTAAGCTAGAAGTTTGAGAGATGTAGCAGCAGGCAAAAGCAAAGAGGTGAATTGTGAGGTTCCCTTCCCAGGAAGGAATGGCACGGGAAGTCTGCATCCAGGAAATAAGACAGAGAAGTCAAAACAGGAGGTGCTGCAGTTAGACTGAAAAAGCATGAGAGCTTGTGGATGGACACAACCACAGCAACCTAGTGAATGCCAGCTGAGAGGATCAACCAATGCTTTGATGCATGCTGTTAGTCTGGAAACTGAATAGTATGGTGTTGAAGGTTTTCTGTCAGTTTTCTCAGTAACACTGAAAGGAAAGATTCTTCTTATTTTGCAAAAATAATAATAAAAAAATAATTATCTACCAAGACCCTGGTGAAAAACTGGCAAGAGAAAAATGTGAGCCATCCAAAGACAGAAGCAGCTCAATAGTTGGATTTGAGATAAAAGTTGTTGGGTAGAAACTCAGATTTTAGTGCTTGTTTTGCTGAGAGTGCATCTGAGGTGTGTGCTGTGCTTATCTGAATCATTCCAGTTGTCCCTCTGCAGTTAAAATTTGTTCTGCTTAACCTGACTAGCCACATCTGGAATAGGAAATGAGTCTTAAAGTCTACCTCACTAAACTTGCAGAGATACAGAAGATATAGAATCAAACCTTGAGTGTCTCAAAGTTGGAAGTTTCAATCTTTGAAGTTCAACAGCGGACTGCCTGGATAATTTGCTTACTGGCTTTCACAAAAAAAAAATCCCTCAAAAGACATAAGCAACACTCCCTCTTTTCTCCCCTGCACAATTCCCTACCTGATGTAGCTTTAAAAACACTAATTTGATGTATTTTCTGTATAAAAATTCTTCTAATTCACAGAATGATTAAATGGGTGAGCATTTAATTACCTTTTTAAATTCCATGCTTATGAACACGTTTACATAATACAAGATACTTATTGAAACTGTTTTTTTCCCTAGGAGTTAATCTGCTTTGTTTCTCAAAGTTCAGGGAAAGAGTATCTATATTGAAAAATAGTTCAAGGTATTAGAGTATCTATTACTGCAAACCTTCCAGTATATGGGACATGTTTTCTTTAAATATATTAATTTCTGCTGCAATTTATATTGCAACAAAGAGAATGGATTGCACAGCAATTGTGTCTGATTTCAGATTAGTCCATTTTCATCTCTGAGCCCAGGAAGGAAGCCTACAATATAATTTGATTGACTATTCATTGTTATAGGTCTTTATGATTCAGAGTGCCAGTAGTACCCTGGACATGAGTTAATATTATCTAAATATATATGCAAAGTATCAAATTAACATTGAAGCAGATATTCTTTGCATATACATCTGAGACTAAATTATTCCCTCCATTTGTGGCCCTAAAATGACAGAAGAAAGGGGCCAGAAGAGAGAGGGGAAGCTATGTTTGTTGCATCTAATGCACTAAAAAATGTACCAAAGCTGCTTACATGATGTTCCCATGGAGAATACAATGCTAGAGGCAGACTTCTGTTTAAGCAACCCTTTTGCAGATTTTGTGGATGTGGTAGCAGCTTGTGGATACAAATGTTTGGCCATACTCAACCATCAGAACAGGTATTCATTTATTCAGTGCTGTCTTGATGGTTCTTGGCACACTTTGTGTCCCATACCTTCATCCTACATGGCTGTGGCTGCCAGCATAATGTGCCTCATTGTAGAGGACTTCTGGCTGTTGGATTTTATGTGTAGCCTTACAGATGTTTTCTGTTTTCCATGCCATCATAGTAGTAATGGCAAAAGCTGAATAGCATCACCTGTGAGCTTGTTCTTCCACCCAGTCAGTAATGTCAGCGCTAAGGGAAGGGAAAGATACAACTTTTAAGATAAGGTCAGAAAATTTCCAATTCTCCATTGAAAGCAAAAGAGTTTTTTTAAGAATGTAATTGCTTGTATGGATGCACTTAGTTATTTTCTTTGTAAAGTAAGTGAAATCAAAACCCCTGCTAGCCTAAAGTTAAGACACATAGTGTTTTGATATGAAAGAGTGTCAGAAATAGGTACAGAAAGCTTTACAAAAAAATCTCTGTGTACAATAAAAAAAAAAATTCATTGTTTGAAGAGTCTTACTGTGACATTCTACCACCTACATGCCCAAACCACTGAGCTTTGTTATCTTTAAATTAGCTTCCTCCAATAGCTAATATTTTTTATCGACTTACAGTTGAACAGTCTGGAAAAGTTCTGCCTTTCTCGTTTAATGTTTTACTATGTTGTGGTTGGAGACACATGGTGCCTTCAAAGGAGATTGAAGTAAACCATCCTGTCTGACTCTCTGGGCCCATTGTTCCAGTTATGGTGTTTTATTTCCTCCTTGCAGCTGGACTAAGGGTCAGTTCCTCTCCTTTCAACTGACATTCACAGCTGCTTCGTAGGCTGCTATAGAGATATATTTTTGCAGCATGAAGTATTTGCTACTGTGCAGCAATTCATGTTTGCTTTATAATAGTAGGTTTCAACTGTGAGTTCCTAGGATCAAAGCTAAAAATAAAACCACTTCTATGCTCATATGTGAATGAAGAAGATTTTTAGTTAGGTTAAAATATTTATTAATCTACACTGAGGAACTGATTTGGAAGATGAATTATTTTTCCAAATACACCTAAATCCAATGAAAAGGTATGAATTGGAAATGCTTTTATAATAAAAGATATGGTTTTTTTGTTTTTTTTTTTTTTTTTAATCTTCTTGTTTGGACTTATCCCTGAAATTGTAGGACATGATGCTAAGACTCTCAGTCAGTCAGGGTCCCAGCCATAGCTACTGTGTCATTCTATGATGCAAGATGTATCCTATTCCTGTGTTAAAAGTGTAAGTTTTATGGCAGTTTAAGATTAGTGTTTCTAAACCAAAGTTGGGTAATGTAATGATCTAGGGTAGTCCTGATATTAAGTATTGAAAATATGCCTATATACAGATGTGCTCTGTAAAATAGGCAGTCCAAGTTCAAAAGTTCCAGAAATGCACAGTACTCAGATTTCTGTATAAAAAACTTTATTATAGTTTCATTAAGAGTCATTAAGGGACTGTGTGCTATTTGGTTTAGTGTTATTGCTTTCAGCATTACTGTCCACCATTGTCAATATTTAACTTGTCTGAAAGTAAATTATCTTGTCAAAGCAACAGTAGAAGGAAACACAAACCAAAATAAAACAAGTTTTTTTGTTTTTGTGTTTTTTCAGCTTTTGGTGCTGATTATAGTTAGAATAGAATGGAAGAGGAATTTACGAGAGAATTATCAAATAAAAAAATATATTAGCATGTTGTTTTACCTTAGCATTCTCAAGTTTTTATGTCTCAGTGAAAAGCTACCTGTAAGCAATTAAATGTGATCAGTCTGTCTTGAATCTGCTCAAATATCTAGGATTAAATAAAAAACTTTAAACGTTCCCAAACAACTTTTGCTTAATATAAGAAATAATTGAGGAGATGTTAATTGTCTAAGTAGTTGGATTCCTGTTACACATGACCGCTCTGGCTTCAGTTCTGCAGAATATTGTGATCATTCTCCAGTATTAACCACATGTGATTTAATTAGGTATTCCCCTCTGATTGCAGATTGTTTTAAACTTTTCCACCATGGACCTTTACAAGAGCAGTCTCTGTTGGTACGACTACATTGAAGTAAGAGATGGCTACTGGAGAAAATCACCTCTGCTTGGTATGCAACTGTTGAATGCTGCATTGTCCATAGTTACCACACCCAGTTCAGTGGACTTGATTCCCACTGAACCCATAACAAACCTCATGGTTTTAGGGGATGGGAAAAAACTCTAAATGGCCTCAATAAGTTGTTTATTTGACTGCAAGCCTCAAGCCTTCCTTTTATTGCAGCTAGCTGTCATTCAGCTTCATGTATGGAAAGATGAAAATGACAAAATGTGCAAGTTTTTTCTTTGCTTATGAGTATTAAAATATGAAGTTGCCATAGCTTTGGTCACAGAAATGAGGAGATAGTATAAAGACAAATCTGTAGAGCATATGGTGGGACATCCACAGAGCATGATGAGCACATGTACTGTGGTTGAGAGCACCCACTGTGGACTTGTACTTATCAGCTTTGTTCCTGTACTTTTAAAATTATGAATAGAAGATTACTTATATTTCTTCTTTGCATGTCCTTCCCTGCTTTTGCAGAGAAAAGATATGGAAAGCAATAATGAATTAAGTCTTAGAGTTACAACTAATATGCAGTCAGGCTTTTCTTAGTTCAGAGGGTTAATGGGGAGATTTCACACTCCATAATGCCACTTCTCAGTCCACAGGCTCAGTTTCATATCCTATGATCTTCTATGGTTGAAACTAGGGATTTCAGACTGTAGGAAACATGAGTGTCTCCAACTTCTCGGGTTAGTTTTGTTGTTGTTTTTAGAATGGAGACTAAAACTCTTTGTTAGGGTCCTAACAACCACAAACTAAAAACAGCAAAAAAGAAAGAAAATAAAACAGATACAGGGGGCAGCTTTTTAACAGTAGTGCCTATTTTCTGGGCCTTAAGAAGAAAAGAAAGAAGAAATAATTAAGATCAGACAATAATTACCCTTTTCTCCTCTTCCTTTCTCTATCATCTAGACAAACAGAAATTTCACCTACCTAGGCTGAATTTAAGAGGATAATGGAGTCTAGGGTCATTTGGATGTTAGTTTTTAAATCTCTTTGGTCCTTAGACACAGTGAGTGACCTAGATTACATTCCTCTCTTAAGATTAGTGCTCACTTTGACCTTCCAAAATGTGCAGGTTTGTATGCATAGAAACAATCTAGAACAATAATTTCTCTACTTAATTCTCCTAAGGTTTTATACTTAGACCAGTGAGCCTGACTGCAATTAAAAGAATTACTGAAAGCTTTATAAAAAATCTCTGTATTAGGTCCTGATCTGCAAAAACACGTGTGCTTAACTGTAAGTGTGTGAATAGCTCCGCTGAGTTGTTATGCTACTCCTGTTTATAATTTTAAACACTTGTATAAATGTTTGCAGCGTTTGGCTTCAGAGGCGGCAGAAAATGCAGTTACTGGTTGCATGTTTTTAGGCAGGTTTTGTGGTGACAAACTGCCAGAAGTCCTTGCATCCTCTGACAGTAGGATGTGGATTGAGTTCCGCAGCAGCAGCAACTGGGTTGGGAAAGGTTTTGCAGCTGTTTATGAAGGTAAGCCTCTTACAGCATTAAATATGACTTGGTTATAGAGGAAAAATGTTAACTGGATAACTTTGGATATTAAAAAAAAGACAGAAATTACATAATATGAAATTGATATTTTATTACTAAAATAAACAGTAGGTGTTAACTTACTAGATAGGGCATTTTGTAACACTTCCTGTGATCAGATTTCAGATGCCCTCTTTTCCAGGAACACCACTGATAATATTCATAAGCGTTTTTTACTAGTTGTTTAACTAAATGTGCACGTTCTTATGCTTAGTGTGTGGAAAGATTTCTTTGAGTACTTTCTGATTTTTCTTCAGGAAAATCAGACTTAAGTTTTGCATGTGCTCTGGGACCACTTAATAGAGACACTCCCACACACTGAGTACATTGCAAATCAACATCCACCTGTTTAAAATAGAGCTTGTTTTCTTAAATACTGAATCTATGGTACTAAACTGTATGATTTAGTTGATGTTCACAGGTCTTTACAGGATTATCAGTATAAACCCTGAACAGTGCATTTACTTTTGATGAAAATATTTTTTATTTATATTAGCTGTTTCTTCAAATTCATTGTAAGCTTGAGGTGATAAACTGTAGGTTAAAATGCATAGATAATTATAAAATATGAGATTTCTGTATCATTTATCTCTTTCTAAAGGTTAGTAAATATTAATGAAGGATGCTTGTTAAATATATTTCAAAGGTGAACAAAAAGTAAAATCTAATTATTTTGACCTTTTAAATATATTATGTAAAATCTATAAATTCATATTATCCAAAGTCTTCCTGACCACTGTAGACATGTTTAGAGCTATTGGAAATGCTGAATTGTACTTGCTAACTGAAATACCTATAGTGGTTTAAATGGATTTTGTTTTCAATAATTTTTCCTTGGTAGACTTTAAGTCTTCTCTAGAATAATCTTCTTAGTTTTAAAATGACAGTTTGGGCATATGAAACAGAAAATGTTGTTATTGACAGTAAGAATTTTATGCTTTTATCAGCTATTTGTGGAGGTGAAATCCACAAAAATGAAGGCCAGATCCAGTCTCCCAATTATCCTGATGACTACAGACCAATGAAGGAATGTGTGTGGAAAATAACAGTGTCAGAAAACTACAATGTAGGATTAACCTTTCAAGCATTTGAGGTAAAGCCTTTTAACTAATCTCAGAAAAGCATCCAGTGGATAAGTGACAGTGACATTCAAGGGAATCCTCATTAAACCTGTAAATGAATTTAAGAATTCTCTGTGAAATATAAGCTCCAGAATCCAATTCTAATCTCCGTGAAACCTTCCTTTCCGCAGAAATTTTTCAAGATTAAAGGTTTTTCATTTTTTCTATGCTATTTGAATTGGAATGTTAAAAGTACTGACAATAGTAGCAGTTTAGCAAATACATAATCCAGTTCAGCAAGACTGCTCTAATATTCTGTTAAATAATAAATCATAGGGATTTTTTATCTCTGCTAAATCTTAATATTGAAAAGGAATGACTATATGGAAAGAAACCACTGTGGTTTTTGGCTTCTCTTTTGAGAGAAAAGGAAAAAAAAAAAAAAGCCTACTTAAATTCAGTTTACAAACCTGTATTTAGAGAGGAAAGAAAAAAGCCATGGTGAGTCATACTTGCATGTCTTAAGTGTACATCTCTCTGTGTATAACATTGCTAAACAGTGGTAAACTATTGTATAACAAAGAGAAATATTATTTCATACATCTTTTTTGTTCATATACAGTACACTGACTTGAAGTTCATAGATAAATTTAGTAACGTACTTGGAGTTCGCTTGTTTTATGCTTCAGCAATAATGTAATGAAGAACACTTTTTTAAAAATCTAAACTTTTTGGCTTTACGGTGCACAGAGATATAAACACAGGTATTTCAAATATAGATATAATTTCCAACCTGTAATTTTAGCCTTACAGACAGGCTTCGGGGGTATGGCACCATTTTGCTTTGATGAAAGGTCTGAGCATGAGATAATAAGGGTTTGGGACTTTATCAGAAATTATGTATATAAACAATGGAAAATTTTATTAATTTCACAGGTTCTACTTAATTTTCCAATTTTCATATCCTGAATTAATGTTGCATCTAGTGCAGACGAGATCAGCTCTCCCTGCCCAAAGACTTTTCCAAATGTCATTCAGACCCTGCATGACCTGGCTCAAGATTACTTAGCATAGTATGTCAGTCTGTCTTTTTAAGCACTGTTGAAAATGAACAATTTCAGTAATTTTATATAATTTACTGACTAGATATGGAGCTTTTCTAGTCTGCCGTTGGTGCTCAGGTTTTTTTAGTCTTATCCGAAGAGAAATGGCACTATGCCTCTTTAAGAGACTTGCCATGATATTTGATATCCATGCAGGTGCTCAGTGTTGGTCTACCTGCACAGTTTATTATCACTTGAGCTAACCCCAGTTCAATATCACCTCTGGGAGCATCAAACTTCCATCTCTTCTTATCTTTCAGGACCATTTTCTATTCACTGAATTATGGACTATTTGCAAGTGTGAAGATGGCATGTTCATGACTCACCATATAGAAAATAATACAGCAAAGGACCGGCTAATGAGAGCACTATTTAGTAGCCTGGTGGTTAAGGCTGTAAGAAGAAATGTCTAGGTTTTCCCCCAGGCTATTTAGTATTATGGCACTCTCTAGAGGTGAAACATGTGGCTGACACCTCATAAGAAGAAAATAAATTAAGCAGAAGTATAAAGTGGTAGTCTCAAGTTAGTGCATGTGCTAGATGTATTTTGAAAGAAAAAAAAAATAATTCTGAGAGTAGGCACTTGAAAAGCACATACTTTTCCAGGGAGAGTTTGAGCTGTGATTCCAGAGTGGCAAGATACCCCTGAGCACCAAATGAGGTGCCCCAGAGAGGCACAAGATTTCTGTTATATCTGTATTTGCTGTGTTTCTTACTGGCTCGTCCACAGGGCTCCCTGCTGAGAGTGAGAGTTGCTTTGGAACTGCTCTGAAGTGCCTTGCCTAGATGTTCACCAGTGGGTTTGATTTCCATTTCAGGTCCAAGTGCCTAGATGTAGGTGTTCTATTTTTTTGGTACTAAGTCCCTCTCTGGACTGAATCCTTGGTCCACTGCCCAGTAAAACAAAAAGTTGTTTAAAAATCAAGTTCTTTGTGCCAGCTGAGATCAAAAAAAGTAAATGTCAGGCCAAAGAGTTATTGCAGTGTGTTTGTGAGAAAATTACTTCTCTGTCCTTTGAAAGGTACAGTTAAGTTAGAGGAATTCTCATTATCCATATGTAATGCTAGAAAAAATAACTGTATAAATAACTTTCACTCTGAAATGAAAGCACTAGGGAAGCTGAGAATTTCAAACTGTATCAATGAGTCATCTTGTTTTGCCTGCTGTGGGCAACACATTTTCCACTGAGTGTGGGATTACCCTTTCTTATTTGGCTGCATGATGGGCAGCTACATTTTCCAGTATCTGGATGACAGGAGAGATGTTGGGACTGGTAACTCCATCTTTTTGTTTCATTACTATAGTCAGCTTTATTATATTGTTATTTGAAAATTCGCAGTCCTTGTATTTTTTTTTTTAAAGAACTTTTGTTGGCATGCCATCTCACCAGCTAAGGCAATTCAAAGGGTTTGTAGAGATGAGCCATATTAATCTTCCTCACTGGAGTGGCACTGTTAATCTTTGTGCAGATAGTGTTCATTTAAATGATTTTTACGTAAGTCAGGGAGTAAAATTTATCTGATCTTCTGATTCCACTAGGAATATATCCCACCTTTCATGACTAAAAGCCTATCACCTGAGTCAGATATGTTTACCTGTACTGGAAGTTGACTTGATCAACAAATAAATTAACAATGATCAAAAAACCCTGTAAGATTTCTCCTGAAATATGATTGCTCTTGCATTTGCTCTTGAAATCTTTTTTTTTTTTTTTTTTTTTTCCCTGTTTGGGGAGTGCTACAAAACAAAAGTAGCCTGAAATTTTTATCCAAATACATTTTAGTCTAAAATCATTGGTTTTTTTTCAAAACTGAAACTATGTACAAGAAATTTTATTTTCTTTTGAAAATGACTGTTGAGAACATATCTGGTTTTCCATTTCACCAGGTTTCTTAGTGTTTTCTTGTGCTTGTTCTCCTGTCTTAGGAATTTTTCTGGCATTTTCTCAACTTAGTTCTCTGATGCCATTCAAATTCTGGATTTCCTCTAAGGCCTTCAGGAACTGATGGTATCTTTCATTCTCCTATAAGCAATGCATTTTTCTATAAAACCTGTTTATTTATGCTTACTTGCTAACGTTTTGCATATTTCTTGTCATCCACATGTAGTATCAGCCTTGTGAAATTATAATGCTCCAGTAAATAAGGTTTACAGGATCAGTGCAGTTATCACTAAACTCACTGGGAGTCCTTTCATTAATTAAGGAGATTTTCTACCCTTGTAGCAGGAAGAATAGGAGACTATTGCAAGTGTAATAGATTTTTGTATGGCAGTGTTCTCAGATGACAGTACCATGACATCTTAAAACCTGAGGTACAGATAAGCGAAGAACATTTTATACTAGTTCTTTTTCATTGGTTACCAAGCATCTTAACATCAATTATTATTTCTCAAAACCACAATACTGATCTGCTAGTTTATTGGTAGGTGTAATGATTTAATCCCTTAATATAATAATATTGATGATAATAATAATGGCATCACTTGCAGTAGTAGTATATTGAAAATAAATTAATATGGTAGAATGGCCACCTCTCAAATTATTTTATTGAAAATCAATAGCCCTTCTAAGTTGTTTGATTTTTATAGTATTAGGAAGGTTAGCAACTTACTGCTATACAAAATATATTTTTAGCTGTCCTCTGCCAAAAATAGAGTGATTCTCAGAAAAGAAACTAGCAATTCACCTCGGTGGGAATTTGGTATGTGTAAGCCAGAGTTGCACTTGGCCTGTAAAAAATCAGATTTTCCATATTGCCCAATAGAACATGGAAACATGGAAAAAGACAGAAGTTAATTAAAAGTCTTGAGTAGTGAAATGATCGCAGACGTGTGGGGAAATTACACAGTTCCTTCATTGATATTAGTGGGCTTTGGACCAGGTAACTTCTTTCTACATTGGAGTGCAATATGATTTTTACTAAGATAACAAGGCAGACTTTGTTTCAAATTGGAATATGATATCATGTGTTTAAAAATTATTTTTTAGATTCATGAAAATTTGGAATTGGTATTACAGTGTTAACAACTTATCAGTGCTCAGGTAGACACATGCCTGATTGCATTAGTTGCAAATGTACAATTGCCATTGAAGTCAGCAAAGGGTGATTGTATCCCAGATCTTCTTGACTTTTCTCACACGTTTCCCAAACTCTGGCCCAAAGCAGTTCCTGAGCAAACAGCTAAGAAATCAGAGTAAATGACAATGTAGATTGTGCCAGAGAAGTGAGTGGGAGAAAATTACGTATGTATGCTTGAAGAATTGGAAAGTTGGAAAGAAGACAGACAAATTTTGTATGTAAGTGCCATATTTTGATAATTTGCCATTAAAATGAAATAAAATCAAACAGCTTCTTCCCCCAGTTTTCCCTCTTACATAAAAGAAGCAGAAATCCTAATGTGCTAAATGAAAGCTCCTTAGTCTGTGGCAGTTACTGAGCTTAGTGTTGGTCATAATGCACAATTAGAGCAGAGTATCAGCAGCCTCTTGTACTAACTGTGCATCTTATGTGCAAGAAAAACTCTGGAGATAAGATGTGAATTTTTGGGGGTTTGGTTTGGTTTCAGCTTTGTAATTTTAACAGAATTTGGATGTGCTGAATTAAATTTGAGACTTCTCCAGCCTCTTCTCCCTAACTGTGGTCCTGCCCTTCCCGCCCCTAAATGCTTCAGCCACTTAGTTGAGCAATAGTTTTTGGAGGATTTATTTTTGAATGCTTGGATTTAGTTAAGTCTTTTATAGCTAAGACGCTATATTACTTGAGTAACATGAAGTAATCCTGCAGTAAAATGACCCAGATCAAGAGGATTTTTAATTCTGTTGGGAAAGATTAATTTGCTACCATTCAGTGGGACCTGCTGTCATTCAGAGGGACCTCGACAGGCTGGAGAGATGGACAGAGAGGAACCTCATGAGATTCAAGAAGGGAACGTGCAGGGTCCTGTATATTGGAAGGAATAACCCCAGGCACCAGTACAGTTTGGGGGATGACTTCCTGGAAAGCAGCCCTGTGGAGAAGGACCTGGGAGTCCCGGTGGACAACAAGATAAATATGAGCCAGCAGTGTGCTTCTGTGTCCAGGAAGGCTAAGGGTATCCTGGGTTAAGTTAGGAAAACTGTTGCCAGCAGATTGAGAGAGGTGATCCTCCCCCTCTACTCAGCCCTGGTGAGGCCCCACCTGGAGCATTGTGTCCAGTTCTGGGCTCCCCAGCACAGGAAGGACATGGAACTCCTGGAGCGTGTCCAGCGAAGGGCAACTAAGATGACTAAAGGACTGGAGCATCTTTCTTATGAGGAGAGGCTGAGGGAGCTGGGCCTGTTCAGCCTGGAGAAAAGATGACTCAGAGGGGATCTGATTAATGTCTATAAATATCTAAAGGGAGAGTGTCTAGAGGATGGGGCCAGACTCTTCTCATTGGTACCCAACAATAGGACAAGAGGCAACGGGCATAAACTGCAGCATAGGAAGTTCCACCTGAACATAAGGAAGAGCTTCTTAACTGTGAGGGTGACTGACCACTGGAACAGGCTGCCCAGAGAGGCTGTGAAATCTCCCTTCCTGGAGATATTCAAAAACTGTCTGGACAAAATCCTGGTTCATGTGCTGTAGGAGTCCCTGCTTGAGCAGGGTGGTTTGACTAGATGACCTTCAGAGGTCCCTTCCAATCTCAACTACTCTCTGATACTCTCTCAATAAAGACAGGCATTATTAATTATTTAGGCTCCAGATGGGATCATATTCGGGCTGCTGCTGCTTTCTTCTTTGGTGCAATTCCCACTCTGACTGACTCTGCAAATACTTTTATGTAAAACGCACAAGACTTGCTATGCAAGTAGAAATGCACACATGTCCACTCACATATTAGTCTATGTTTAGTTGGCAACTGGCAGGATGCTTAAATGAGGCACATTTTCAGTTGTTCTGGTTTCAGGAGGTTCCACTATCAGTATGGCAAAGACTAACTCATTGACCTAGTAAGTCAAAAGAAGATATATGAAATCAGGAATTTTGCAACAGAAGCGAGACATATCAGCTGCAGAAGAATAAGGATTTATTTTTTTCATCTCTTCTATTGAATACTTATTAGATGATAATTTTTGATGTGTGTTGGGCTCTAATTATGCAGCTGCCCTTAATGCACTGTAATTTTTTACAATTACTCTGCAACATCAGTGAGTAGAGATAAAAGCAAAATTTTTCACTGTATTGAAGATAAAGAAAATAAAATATGAATCATCACCTGAAATAGCACAGATTGATACTGTCTAAAAATCTTATGCATATTAATAAAAATTAGTTTTTTAATAGTTTAAAACCAACTAATATTTCTGACGTGGTTATTTGTTGAACCAATAATCTTGTATATTCGAGCGTACGTGAGAAAAGAGGACTTGAACTCAGAGTAAGAATTTGACAGAATATTGGGATGCTTAGATGTGAGCATGTCTTTTTTTAGTTACTTTTTCCAGTTAGATTGTTGTGTCCTGTGTAACAATCTCAAAATTCTTTCTTCTTGTAGAAAACAAGTATAGTTAAAAACAGTCCAGTAATACTTTTTCTTTTCCTCATATTCCTGGTGTTTGAACCCTAAAGAGAGAACCCGAACCTTAACTTTGAAAAATGTCTATTCTGTTTATTAGCTGATTGATATTTCCTGGTTTTGGTCAAGTTCAAATATATAACTTAATTTTTTATTTTTTTTAAATTTTTTTTACAGATTGAAAGGCACGATAACTGTGCTTATGACTACTTGGAAATTCGAGATGGAATGAATGAGAACAGTCCTTTAATTGGTCACTTTTGTGGCTATGACAAGCCAGAAGACATTAGATCTACCTCTAATACCTTGTGGATGAAGTTTGTTTCTGATGGAACTGTTAACAAAGCAGGGTTTGCAGCTAACTTTTTTAAAGGTAAATGTTAAAGCATATTTTGGGAGCTGTGAACTGCTTATCCCTTGGTTTTGTACTAGAAAAATTATGGTAGGATATGACAAATATTTTTCAGCTTACTATCTATCTCCAGCATATTTTTTACCTGGGCATGAAATTTTCTCAAACCAAAACAGCTGAGGTATTTCTATGTCCTTGTAAAATATGTCTGAAGAATGAAGGAACATATTCAGTGCAACTTCCTACTCTCTTCAGGTTCAAATGATCAGCTTAGTTTTGAAACACATTTTAAACATATCTAACCTTGTAAAAATGGGATTTTTCTGGACATTTTATGTTATCAAATATAAAGTTAAATAGTATAATCATAATAGAGACAACTGAGTCTTTTCTGTTAAGGTTTTTTCTTTTGTCTAATTGTGGTTTTTTTCTAATTATTTTCCTGCATTGGGCTACTTTCTCAATTTATTACTTTCTGTGGGCAAGAAGAAAAAAATACGACTGAGAAATCATCTAGTGACCAATGACCTCACAGTCTTCCTGCAGTTTTGGGGGCAGGAGGTGTGTCTCAGAATTGCAGCTATACCTGCAGCAATTGGTGCCCAAGGAGTGTGTAATTCCTACCCTGTGCTGCCCATGGCACAGTGAAAGCCACTAGCAGTGATGTGACAATGGTGACACCCAAAATACAGATCATGCCACGAGGAGACCCTTTTGCTCTTTTGAAAAACCATAAACTGGGGCTTTTCTGACCCCAGCTGTTGGTTTTCCCTGTAGACACTTGGAACCTTGAAGGCTGTAGACAAGAGAGTGGGAGCTCCATTTTGTTCTGGAGAAATTACTTGTCCTGGTGTAAGAAAACAATATTTCAACATCTAAGGAATATTTTAACAATTAATCTCGTGGACATACTTCAGAGCTAGGAGAGATAACACATTATTCCTTTCCCTCCCCCATCCCTGATACATCTTGTTCCCTTTAATATCAGTAGAATAAAAACCTGGGATTTGAGGATTCTGTTAATCTGGTTTTGAGTATGAATTCGAGATAATGCACAAATTGATTCTGTGGGAGATAAAGTGCCCTTCAAGTGACCCTGCTGTGGATTTTCAATCTTTCTTTCAATACTTTGTACAACCTTTAGATTATGGCTGCCTGAATTATTCTATGGTGCTCACAAAGTGCTTATAAATTAGGTCTGCAGCTGTCAGTAGGTATTGCTGTAAAAAACTCCATCCAAACCCCACAAAGGACAAATTTTTATTTTTTTTTTCAATCACAGGTGTCCTTAGCATTTGAAAATGCTCTAGTTAGCAACCACAGGGGGTTATGTAGTACACCTTATAATGGCATGAGTACAGCTTTCTGGGTTAATTTTGATGCAGCAATTACAGCTGAGGAAAGTAATTATTTAACACATTTTTGCATTCTTCCCTGTCTTGGCAGAGGAAGATGAATGTGCCAAACCTGACAATGGTGGCTGTGAGCAGCGCTGTGTAAATACTCTGGGCAGTTACCAGTGCGCCTGTGATCCTGGCTATGAACTTGGTCCTGACAAAAAGAGTTGTGAAGGTACAGTGTGTTGCTGTGTTATGAGCTCTTAAAGCTCACATTGCTTGAATGAAATGCTACACCTTTTGTATGCTCTGCCCTAGCAATGTGACATCTGTGGAACCCAGCCCGGAAAACCAGTGCTCCCTTTTAAGCAGGGGTGCCAAATTGATGTCTGTCCACAGCAGTCATCTTCATCCAATGTCTGTCACTAATTTAGTTCTGCGGGTTTTGCTGTTAGTCGATTGGGAATGATGTAAAGCAGGACTTTGTACCTTCCCAAACCACTTACTACATTATTCATCCTCGTTAAAAGCAGAGTCTCCCACTATGCATAAGGAGATAATTATCAACAGAGCAATGTGCCACTATCTCAGAATCAGAGTATTAATGATCCCTCTGACCACCTCTGACAGGGGTGTGACTAGGAAGCTGGCAAGTTTGAAGAGCAAGATCCTCTATCCTAGCTCAAAGCTCAGAGAAGTCCTCCCCTCTCCCAGTTACGTTGTGGAGTTTTTTTTTGCTGGAAACAAATTCTACTTTTCAGAGTGAGAAAAGTGTGTTCAAATAATCATTTAGAGAAATCAAAACCTGGTAAGTGGGAGTCTGTGTATAAGTAGGATAGGACTGAGATAAGATTTTACATTCCATGCATATTTCATATGAAAGGAAAGAAGCAAAAGGTCTTGATTCTTATACACCAATAATTGTTTTATTTTTATTCATAAACACCAATAAATTTAGGAATAGCACAAATTATTCCTATCTCAATTCATCTGTTAGCTTCAGTAGCAAATGGAGTGCTCAGGGTTACAATTTTCTTCTGATGTGCTTCACTGGTCTCTTTTGTTTCCAATTTCCTGGCTTTAATTCATTATTTGTCACAATTTGGGGCAGTGTTGCTTAGTTTCTTTGCGCTTATTGTTTTTTTGGCTTTTGGTTTTGTGGAGTTACTTTTATTTCTTTGTTTGAGGTGTGTGTGTTTATGTGAGCTGGTGATAGTCCTAGACTACAGGCATGTTAGATTGTGGTTCTTATCAAGCTGGTTGGTTTTTCAGTTGTTCCCTCCCCAACTTTAATAGTGAGCACACTAGAAAAACAATTTATTTAGATGTCTGCATATTAGGCAATAAGCAGAAAGTAAGGTTAATCTAAAGGGGGCCATGAAGACGGAGGTTTGATCTCTGGGCCTTTGATAATCAGCCCAAATTTATGTAAGGAATTTGGTTTAGTCTGTCTGCTGCTCTGAGTCAGAATATTAGGGAAGATTACCAGTCCTTCAGAAAATTCTTCCCTCTGCCTCTGAGAAACAGAAGAAATATCTCCACAGCCCTCAAAGAGAAAAGCAGCTCTGGCAAAAAGAGGAGTAAGTGCAGTGCAGCATGGAGCAGAAACCCTGAACTATCCCTAAAAGTGTATATGTATTTGTTCCGAGCAAGGTAGCACTCACTGTATATAGAAACCACTCAGGACTGCTAAGTTAAAGTCACTGTGTAGTCACAGTGAACATTATGTCTTTGTTACACAGTTTGGGAATTAAATGAAGGAGTGACCTTCCTCCTAATGAAGCTAGGAGGACCTAGCTTCATTAATTCATGCATAATATCAGGGTAGAAGTCTCTAACTCAGAAACTCAGCCTAATGCTTCACTGCAGTGTTGACATGAGCAGAAAATTGCTTCCTGCTGGTCTAATCCAAATCTCTTCTACTGGCAGCATATCAGAAAGCTTTAAGATTCTTTTTTCCACCATATCCATGTTTGCCACTGTTGCCTCAAGGAACAATGGAGTGATGTTGAAACGTAGAAATTGAAAACTAGCAGTGGTTGTCCTGACCTAGACTCGATCATTTCAGGGTATAGCTTGTGTTATCTGAGTGCAATCTCTAAACCTGTGCCTGGTCTTTTTTGACAAACTGAGGAGTGACTCAGGGTCTTGATTCCCCCACTTCAGTCATGTTACCTTTACATGTATGCCAAGAGGTCTTCTGCATGGAAATCTAGTACCAGGAGGAAGATGTCTGGTATGTGTCTGGGTTGGCCAACTTTGCCCTGACACAGAAGCTGGAGAGTTCTCACAAGTGTGTTAGATGAAGTAGTGTGTGAGACCATCAGCTAGACAGGAATAGACAGTTTTTAAGGCATTCAGTGTTAGCAGTGAGCAGTTGGAAGAAGGTGGAGCTTCCTGCACCAGCTTTTTAGAAGGAGGTTTGTGAATGATTCCCAGTGCTGTCACAGAGCTGTAATGGTATCAGTGGAGCAGAGTGTGATTGAGAACACCTGAAAATCCTATTACTTTCCTTTCCTTTATTTATTTATTTATTTATTTATTTATTTATTTATTTATTTATTTATTTATTTTTTCACAAATGGTGAAGATTAGTGTGTTTATCCTTTACTATTTGAACTGTTTTCACAAACATAGTACAGCATTGTTCTGTTGTATGGAAGTGACTGTTATTTCCAAATACATGCCAAATAGGTATTTTCTCTATTACTTGAACATCCATAGTTCAACAAAAATAATTGTGACTGAAGAGTACATGACTGCTATCCTAAAGAAGTGACCCTATCTAGTAGGTTATGAAGGCATATACAGCTGTATAAGCTGAGACAGGTAGGGCTGATTCTGGATCAAAAATCAAGAGAAGCTGGGGAAATGCAACACGCATCTTGAATAGTCCATCTGTCAGAAGACGGGTGGTCAAGGTCCTGGGGAGGGCGGTGAGGTCAGAGGACTTGCATGGGAAAGGCTGTGAGAGAATAACCAGAGTCTCGGGAGGGAAGGGAAAAGAACGAATATGATAACGCTTTGTGTAGTCCTGAAACTTATCTCTGTCCGCAAACCTGCAAGCTGTTCAAGATAGAGGCTGTCTTTTTCTCTTTGTTTGTACCAAGTATGATAAAACAAGATTCTGATTAGTCTCTCTGGGCATTACAGCAGTGTAAGTAATGAGAGGACTGAATCTTCTCAGTGTGCTTCTGTTTATAGTAAAACACAGTTTCAGTCAAGAAACGATGCTCTCCCTTTTAATTTTACAGCTGCTTGTGGAGGACTCCTGACAAAGCTAAATGGGACTATAACCACACCAGGGTGGCCCAAAGAGTATCCTCCAAACAAAAACTGTGTGTGGCAGGTGGTTGCCCCAACGCAATACCGAATTTCAATGAAGTTTGAGTTTTTTGAGTTAGAAGGGAATGAAGTAAGTAACTGCGAACAAAGAGCTGTACAATCTGTTACGTGCTAAATGGTTTCCCAAGTGTTCAAAAATAGATATTGTCTAATAAACCCCTTGCTGACTGTTCATATGCTGACAATAACCATAGATATTCTTGTTTTCATTTTGGGACTGTTTCTGGATTCTTTCAAAACAAACATGGAGAGAATAGCTGTCTTTTACATATCATCTAAATGCATATGTATTACAAGAAATTTAAATGAAATGTTCTCTGCTGAGTCTCAGCTGACTTTTTTTATCAACAAAGTAAAACAGAGCAAATGGCTGAGGCATATTGGAAAGAATTCAAGAGAAGAAAATCTGGAGAAACCAAATCATCTTTACAGACTATGAGTACAAAGAATATACATAAGATCGGGTTAGTGACAGAGCAAGGGAGCATTTAAATCACTTACAAATATCTCAGGGGGGAATATTTTAAAAGGAGCAGTACCAGAAATAAGGCACAACAGAATAGCAGCAGTGTTTGAGCTGGGCAGCCCCCAGAGGCATGGAGGATCTCTTCCCCATGTTGGGGAGAGGGGTATGGCAGAACCCTCCATGTGGTAAGGGCTGCTGCCTACAGTTTTAAACAAAGCAGGTTGGTTGTGGGTTTTGGGCAAAATACAGGTTTCAGCATCAACTTTTCAGCCTTTATTCTGCTTCCTAGGCACCACTCTGTCATACCATCAACTTCACTTGCTGTACTCTTGCCATAACGTGCTGTAGCCATTGAGTTTATCTGTATATTCTTCATGTGGCATTAAGAGTCCATCTCCTATGACTTTATTTCTGACTAAACAAATTGATAGCAATGTTTTTGATGTGGAGATGTACTGTGTTTTGGGCATGGGATGTGAAGTGTTAAAAATTGTAGTTTAATTTATAACTAGGAAACAGTGCAGCCATGCCTTCCCTGAATATCTCAAAATTTAGAGAGGCAGCAATGTGAGATTTTTTTTTTTTTTTCAATAATTCAGGGTGTGTTCTAAAGCCTATGAAATTCCAAATTACTTTTAATGATTTTTTTAACACGTTATATTAATGTCCTGTTATCAACATCATTACAAGACAGCCAAATGGTGTAATAAAATCATACAAATCCCAAAGAGCTAAAATTGAATTACCATTTGAACAAATAATAAAACAGTTTTCCTGCACTTCCTTGGTACTTAAGCCAGATTTGCAAGGAAGACACCTAGTGTATAATGAAGTTAAATCCATTTTCTAAGGTCATACAAGATACATAACTTCACCAGATGTCGAAAATTTTTTCAACATTTAAAACTTTGGTTTGATCTTCTCCTGTGCTACTTAATCAGCTTCAGCTTTATATTATTAAGTAGTAGCACTAAGAATAGTACCTGTGAAAATCAGAAAAAAATACATAATATCTGGAACATTCTAATATGTTGTCTGAGTGCAGACTTAAAATGTGTACATTTTAGAGCAAATGCTCTAATTTTAATATGTTTGCTTAATATGTCTTTTCAAATATTTCAATTTTAATATTTTACATTTACCATTTACAATCTTAATTTTACATTTAACTTGTAATTATTGTTTTTAATATAGTGTTTTATGAGGTTAGACCTATCTGAAATTACATTTCATTTCTAATCTAAAACCATGAAACCATCAAAACTCACCGCTGATGTATTGCTGAAACTGCTGTGATTTATTAACATTGTGAATTATATTTGAAAATCACATGCATTAATATTAATTTATCTTAGAATTAATATAAATCAGCATGTGGCAGTAACTCAAGTTTTATAAATCTTTGTGTTTTTTGTATTGTGCAAAAGTAATTTCAACTGAATTAGTCACTTTCAACTCTGCAACATAAGAAAATTGTTCCAGTAACAATGAAAATTTAATCTATGTCTAAAATGTATTATATTACAAAAATTGGAAATGTTGACAGTCATTTAATATTTCATAAGGAGAGAGAAAAACAAAGGCCAAAACAGCCTTTTCTATAGTACCTCTTCAGCTCCCCTGACATTTCTTTTTTGACTAGAAATTGCGGTTTATCAAATATAACTTGGATTTAGTGGACAATCTAAGCTCTATATGAATCCTCCTGGCCACTCTTTTCTCTTAAGCTATTAATTGCAGACAACTGGGACATTTTTGATTAAATGATTGATAGTTGAGACTAAGAAGCTTAGAAGTTTTTGGGTGGAAGGCTTTAGGTTGACCAAGGGATTATGCACTGAAAGTATTATCACGAGTAGTAGGCCTTGCATAAGGATTTTTCTATTACATTATTTTACTTTTTTTTTATTTTCAACCTTTTAATGAACATGACATGTATCCGACCTCCAAATTATAGCTATGCTACTGTTAAAGAACGGCGTATAGTTTTAATAGTACAGATTTATTTATTTCTTAAAAAAAAAAAATCTTAAATACATTATGGTAAAAATGTAAGCTTCTAAATTAAAATATATATATATAAAATCTATGAGATCTGAGCAGTAGAAAATTTGTAGGCTCTGGATTTATGGTTTGCAGTGCAAAAATAGGTATAATTTTTAGGGTGAATATTTCTAGATTTTGGTCTAATGTCACTGGTATTTCTACCTTTTAGATTAAATGGAAACATTACTAAGCATGCTGAAATTTAGATGCTAAATACAGATTAGTATCCATCGAAATATAATTTTGAATGTAATGCATAGTGCAGCTATGCCTTAGTGACCTTAGGATATTCTTACACAAAATCAGTAAACCTTTGTAAGCATTTACAAATGGTTTCAGAGTCAGGGAAAAGTCAAAAAAGATATTATTATCCTTTATTATTAAGCAGTGTATAACAATCAGAGTTCTTGCATTTGTAAATAACTTTATGCCTTTCTTTTTGGATAACAAAAAAAAGTCATTTCTTTCCTCAGGTTTGCAAATACGATTATGTGGAGATTCGTAGCGGCCTTTCTTCTGATTCTAAACTGCATGGTAAATTCTGCGGTACAGAAGTGCCTGAAGTTATCACCTCTCAGTACAACAACATGCGAATTGAGTTCAGATCTGACAACACTGTGTCAAAAAAAGGCTTCAAGGCACACTTCTTCTCAGGTATAGAAAATCACTCTTGTGTACCTGTGAGTGCCTCTGAGCATACACCGACTAATGTATTTTGGTATAAGAGTGAATGACCTTTTCCCTTATAGTTTTCCTGGTAGCTTTGACTTCGGCTTTTTTGTATAAGCATAAACCACTCTCCTGTCTAAAAATACTGTTCTGAATAGTAATGTCTGTATATAGTAGAAAATTTATGGAACACAATATATTTAGACAACAGTAGAGGTAAATAAGCTTTGTGAGATACAGAGGAAAAAAGCAAATTTATTAAGTTTTTTAAAATTTTGGTTAGATTTATTTTATCCCAAGCTTTGTTGCTATTTTTTTCAAATTCCAGTTGTAATGTAATAGGAATTACATATTTTGTACACTTGTGGTTTTTGCACTCAGGTCTCTTAATGCACTAGTTATTGAAATTACCACTTTGTGCTACAACATTTGTTTAACATTATTGTTACTTTCTTGACAAACTTTGCACTTCTTAATGTTTTGCAGAAGAACAGGGTCTAAGACCTTGCTCTTGCAAAGATGTGTGTCTTTTTAGTTATAAGTATTATTTAACTGAGGCAGATAATAACCATGTAAGTTTATATCATCTGAGGTCATACATCCTTGAATAAAGTTAGACGTGAGTGAAGCTGAAGATGCGAGGAAATATTTGCACAACAGTGATCTTTGCAAATACCCATTGAGACTAGATGGCAATATTATAATCTGGCTGTGGCAGGATACCACCTGGTGTTACTAGTAGAATTTTGCTTAGTGTTTTTCTTGTGCGTTTACCCATGCACATATGTGTCGGTATGTTGTCTTGTGTAACACAACATAACAGCCCTGTCCAAACTAGTAGTCCAGAAGCATTTGGGATTTGAATTCTGCCCCAGGTTTTTTGATAGCAGTTAAAAATCTGAATCTGCAGAATCCTGATTATGTTTAGCATGTAGCAAAATGTATTACCAGGCACTGTTATTAGCATTTGTTTGCTAAAATATTTTATCAAAGCTGAATTGAAAACCAATTTCATTGGTTAGCTTTAAGAATGAACTTAACATTGACCAAGTAATTAGAATCAGGATATTGCATAAGTGATATGGTTTGGAATGTGAGGAAAATAACTGTTAACACAAACCATTTAGACTTTCAGTGTTTTTTCTCATTATGACTACTTTGATGTTTTCCTTAAGCAATTATGAATAATGAAAAAAGTGTTTCATCTCCTACAAAGAAATTAGCAAACATTTTACCTCCTACTGCCATATTATTTTTTCAAGTAATCACATTTCTATGGTCATAGTCTTTCAATTCCTTCTTTAGTAGCACTCTTTACTTTCAAATCTATATTTTGCATTAGCAAGAAGCTTTCAAGTTTTACTCACTATTTGTAGTAAATAAATGTTATATGCGCAACAGAGTTTCCCCCTAGAAATGGTTACACAACTAGTCATTTCATGTTGGCCTAGTAGTACCAGTAGGAATTGTCATATATTTTGACTTTTTTACAGGAATAAGTATTGACAAGTTCCAGTTCTAAAAATAACCCACAAATTAAGTTTTTTATGTATTTGCAGGATCTGTACAGCTATTCCAGATAAGATTGGCAGTGATAGCTTTGTAATTTGTGTAAGCTCTCTAGTTCAGAAGTTCTGTTTTGTGGACATGCTGAACATGCTTAAAGTGATAGTTTATTTTCACAGATTTATTTATTTATTTTAGTGATTGTTTAAATTATCTATTAATATTACGAGTGGGTTCTAGGAAGAAATCAAGCCAGTGCTGTGCATTAGGGAAAGACTAGACTATAATTAATCGAGTTCAAAGTATCAGGTTGTAATCCTTCAGAACCATTGTTTCCCTTGTCTTTTTCAGTTCTGAGTAAAATATTCTTCCTTTTCTCCCCTCAAGTGAAAACAGGTTTTTTGTGATAATTTTAAAAATAAAAGTTTAAAATGACACCTTTGATCACTAGAATAAATTCATTAGCCAGTGATAAGTCTGAACTAATGTTTTTTAACGAATAGAAATGTGTGATGTATCCTGGATATAGTATATCTAAATCCCTTCAAAGAAAGATAGTTTGATAGAAATAGTCTTTGAGTCTGTAAGTATATAAATTTACTGAATGCTTCATAATACATTTCTGCCATAATCTCTTCTCTCATTTCATATGAGTTCAGATACTTTGTATATTATTTTTATTCTTTGTCAATTCTTTTCCCATTGTTATAATTTCTAGCAGATTCTAGTCTTCTCTGTTGTCTGGCTTTCCCCTTTTGAGAATATTTCCTGATCAAAACAAAAACTTTGTAATGTTTGAGCCAAATCAAACTTCAGAACTTAAAGTATCTAAAAAGAGGTTGTCATCTCTGAATAATGCATCAGACAAAACTCTGATGGCGATCATAAAACACTAACTTTCTCACCCCTGAATTCCTTCATATGGACACAATATGCTATTGGTCTGTTAATGAAGAACGAACTTGAGACTTCAAGTATTTTAAATTTTGGGAGTTGATAGCTGATTACTATTATTATTCAGCTGATGAAGTGGTGGGTTTTTTGCATATTTATATACTTGTCTTCAGAATACAATACTTTCAGAATTATGTCTGCAGAGAAATACTTAGTGCTAGTGTCTAAGATACTGGAAGGCATTTAACAACTATGTTAATTAAATCACAATAGAAATATGTGTAAGTATTTAATTATAAAGACATAGATAATGAAAAAAATCAGTAATGAGTAAAATACTGCATCTTGTAGTCTGTTCACTGGTAAAGGGCATGTGCAATGCTCAGCAAGAGAGATAGGTGGATAAATTAGATTAGTTTGAAGATTAGGAACTATATTATGTTCCTCAAGCACAGCCAAAGAACTTGTTTATTTGTTTGTTTGTTTCGAAACTCTTTTGGTGGTGAATTCTACAGCCATGGCTAAACTTGAGAAAGCATGGCACAGCGCCAGCTCAGATGACAGAAAGCAGTTTTTGAGTGGTTAAAACTGACTGTGATAAACTGTGAAAGAAAACAGTGACACAGGGCAACAGATGACCTGCATTAGGAAGGTAATTTATGTTGATATAAGACAACATGTAATTACATTTTTGGCTGTAAAATGGTGTTAACAGCTAGACAGGTGCTACTGGAAAGTGAGAAAAACTTTTTTTTCAACATTCTGTAAAATTTACACTTGATGGGACAGTTCGGAATAAAGCAGAGTTTGGAGCTGTTGCAGAGATCCAGCTAATCTCCAGAGACACTCTTGTATATTTATAACTGAGTTTCTTGGACAAAAAGAAACTAGGAGTCACAATATATAATATTTTTAAAACTTTTATTAAAGATTTTTGGAATTGGATATTAGGCTTCTAAACTAAAAGCTTCCAGTAATTAGGTTTTTATTCTTTCTTCCTCTCTCTTTCTTCTGACCTCTCGTTAGAAGACAGTGACCTATTGTGGTCTGCTGGGCCCATAAGACTAGAGGAGTGTAAAATAACTCCTCTCTAGGAAGTAAAAAAGATAACAATAATATATACGCACATATTTTCTTCCTATGATGTTTCTGAGAAGATAGCCTAATAATTTCTTTAAATCATTTTTTTTTGTGTAGCTGTATGATTAATATCCTGTGATAATATGTCACTAAACTGCTTCCATTTATCATAAGTTTTAGTTACTTCAGTGTTTTAAATAAACATGATTTTTTGCATGATCATTCAAAACATACATGGTGCTTGATGTAATATAGAAATGAGGTTTGTTGGAACATTTTTTCTTGGGTTATGATTCATTGAGCAGTTAAAAAGAGAAAGCTAGAATGTTTCTAGCCTTGAGCAAATTTGTTTTGGAGCACAAACTCATCTCTGGTGCCATCCTGGTACATTTTTTTCCACAGACAAGAAAGCTGGCTGCAAAGAGAAAATTTTTGTTTTTGAATCTTGCAAGGACTTGATACAGGTCCCTTCAGGCCGAGTACGTATTATTCACAGACTGGTGGCCTCTGAGGGTCTCAGAGGTACGACCATTTGTCCTCTGAATGATTCAATCTAACATTTTCTTGAGAATGGATCTTTCCCTGTTCTGAGTACGGAAATAAGAAAAGAAAGAAAGTATCCATTCAAAATGGAGACTCATTTCCATCTGTCAGTATAACAAATGGCTTTGTTTTTACGTGGCAAAACATTTGTTCCTATAACTAATACAGACTAATTACTTTTTCATGAATTTTGAAACTGGGCAATCAATTTGACAGAAAGTCTGTTGCAAATTATGAAGTGTGAGAAAGGCTTGTTCAACAGTTGCATCCTTGATTAACCATGTACAATTAATTATTGTGATTCAAATATGTTGTGAAGCTTTTCTTTTCTACCTTCTGTCCATTGTTTTATCTCTGAGAAGGTTCATCATGGGACTGTATGCTTATGCACTTCTCTTAAAAGATTATTTTCCAGAATATAAGCTTATTTGATGTTAAAATACTTTTCAGTATTTTCACACAATTTGGTGGAAGATGAAAATAGACAGGGCTTTTATTTAGAATTTGTATACGTACTCTGTACTTGAAAGCCTAACTTGAATGCATTTTGAGCTTGCCTTCCACTTATTTTGTTATTTTGTTAGAAAACTACAAATTAATGCTTAGGAGGGGAATACTGAAGAGTTTTGTTCATATTATATCTAATTTCCCATTTGCTTGTTACTTCACTTGCAACATGGAATTAATTTTTAGTAGTGCTTGCTTTTGCAAAGATGAAAGACTAAAACCTTTGTTTGAAATTAAACAGATTCACTACCTCAGTTTGGGACTTGCATTGCAAGGTGCATAGACAGTGTATCATGGAACTTTTATGCTTCCTTCTTAATCAAAATAGCAACTAGTATAAGCTTTTGGATGTATGATTCTGGCAGCTACCTATATTTTCAACTGTTTCTTAACCTTCAAATCTGTTCACATCTGCAGAAAGCTTCCAGAAACTTTCAGTGCAAACAGATTTGAGATTTACAGGACAAAATGTAGTGCATACTTAAGTCTGACTTGCAGAATTTTTCTATTAATGTATGTTATCATTATATATTATAAGTAGCAGATGATTTTTATGGAAACACCTGCAATGGTCAAGCGTTGCATACATTTTGGCAGATCAAGCTGATGTGTATGCAATTATAATACAAACTTCCTCTGTTATGTTACTGAATATGAGTGTCAGTAAAAGCATGGAAAAAATACATATGTAAGACACAAAAAAAAGACTCAAATTATCGTTCATGGCTTGTAATCTATAGAAATTCTTCCTCTGCCTACTAAAGTCTGAAACATCACATGTTACCTTGTTTGGAGATAACGCTTACTGCTGCTTTCCATGAGGCCGGAGGGGGTGAATGCTCTGCATTCCAGCCCCACAACGACTGGACTTTTGAGATGACCACAATTACTATGCTTTTTATCTCCTTTCTTTTGCATGTTGAAATGCTACAGTTTGTAAGAAAGAGTTTAAGTTGTGTATGTGTGGTTATGTATATATATTTATATAGGTATGTATTTTTATATCTCAGGGTGTATATACATCTGTCTATATATGTATATAGGTATATACATGCACATACATATATACATGTATGCGTATATATATGTTTATGTCAGGAGCAGCCTGTTTCTTTTAAATGGACCAGCCTCGCTTAAAATGACAACAGCTGAATGACATAGAAGGGTGGCAGCTGAGGCCACTTGCTAGAATGACAGCCTGTTAATCTAGTTTGGCTTTTTTCCATGCAATGAATTTGTAGCTGTTTAATACAGGTCATATTTCCTCCCCTACTCTCTGCTTTACTTCTAACACACTAAAAGCTTTTTTAAAGGATTATATGTTAATAAACAACACTGCATGCTATGTTGTAGATTTCCTTGAAATAATTAATGCCAGTTTCTTTTGTATGTTTTTCAACGAAATGTTTTTGTGATGTCCTGTAATGTTCAGAATCATTAAAAGTAAAGCACGCCGTCACTCTGCTGGGAGTGGGGGGGTGGAAATCAACTTATTAAAAAAGTTTATGTTGCATCCATCTTTTTTTACATGTTTAATGTGCAAAGCCTGAAATCTTGCTTGGCCTACATATTCCTTTCAACGCTCCACCATTAAATTGTGGAATTTGCATAAAGTTGGAATACTTTATGTATCGTCCATAAATTAAACTCCTCTTGTTTACTGAAATAAAGCTTTGGATGAGATATTTATGAAATTTTACCAGTTAGAACTCTTGAAAGAGTAAATGCTGGTAATTGTTTTATCTCCTTTGGTTTAGCTTCCTTGTTTTACTTGTGTTCCTTTCCCCTAGGAACTACAACTCACTTCCTAGAAAGATGAGACAAACTATTTGTGTCGTGGTGCAAGGTTGCAGGCTGAGCAATGAGTGGCTAGAACAAAGGTACCATGAAACTGCCATACTGGGAAGAGTGACTGTGCTTTAGTTTGTCCTTTTCTGTACACTGTGCTAAACCTTTTTCTTTTTGGAAACGAGGGCTACTGCTAGCTGTGATACTCACCTGACCTCGTTGTGTGTTTCTCAGACAAGGATGAGTGTTCAAAGGACAATGGTGGCTGCCAGCACGAGTGCATTAACACAGTAGGAAGCTATGTTTGCCAGTGCCGAAATGGATTTGTGCTGCATGAAAACAAACATGACTGCAAGGAGGGTAAGTGCTAAGGTATTGGAACAGTTGATTATACAGATTATACAGAACAGTTGTCTTACAGAAAGATCTCTGCAGCTCTCCTTCCAAGGAAAAGAAAAAGAAAGGTCTTGGTAATGGGTGCTTAAACACTCCCCTATTCCCCTTTTGCCATCCCCTCCATCCCCAGCATTTGTGTGTGGCTGAATTTGAGGTCCACAGGAATGTGGTTTAGAAAACTTGGGATAACTGGCACGGAGCGCTACTTCTAATAGTGTTGTGAAGTATAGAACATTTAAAGCTGTGACAGATTATTTATCTAATGCTGTATTAAACACAAGGATAGAGTTTCTGGAGAGAAGCCTAGTAAAGTTGTCATTTTCTCCTATCAGTAGCAGTTAGTTTCATCACAGTCAGGTTGGAACTGTATCTGCCTTTCTGGGTTTATTTTAGGGGACATATTCAGACAAACTAAATTCCAGTCAAGTCCCTGTGCATCTTTCTTCTTATTTGCTGTCTCAAGGTGCGGCTACTTCCAAGGAAACAGTAGGCTTTGGGGCTTAAGTAGAATTTAGATTATCTGCAAATGAACCTCAAGTGTGCAATATCATGTGAGCTGCTGTAATTTCTCAAGGCTGTATTCTAGCATAGATTTAATTTGCAAGGGAAGATGTGCCCTTTGTGAATCACTTGCATTATCACTGTTTTTGGAATGATACTTGCCTGCTCTAAAAGATTCCTGTTGAATAATTCTTTGATGTTTATAAACCAATTTAAGATTGTTAAAAAAACAAATACAAAAATGAAAATGGTTTCTTTCTTGTTTTCTTTTAGTTCTTTGTATTTATTCATAGAGATGCACTTCTGGTGATTCTTACGATGTGAATGACTAAGCTGTTGGTGCATCCTGACAATTTAGTCTTAGATATTCTCTAGTTGTATATATGTCCCTAGAAACTGTGATTTAGCAATCAAAATGATTGCTCTGTAGCTGCAGTATAAAAGTTAGTGAGAAGAGAGAAAAATAAATTGTTGAAGAAATATAATTTGAAGTTGGAGTAGCAAGATTTCTCATATGGATTTTCGTATTTATTTTTATGTAGAATGGGGGGAATAGTGAAATTTTTTGTTTAATTTTTATATTACTTTATAATTATTTTTTTTTTTAAAAAAGCTATCCATTGTACACAACAGTGTATGTTTCACAACAATCAATAAACAAGCATGCTGATTTAATTGGCATAAAGCATTTGCCAAAGGGGAAGAACATGATCTTGTGCACTGAAGAGCACACTTAGCTGTCTTTCCAAAGATCCTTTCCATTCAGTGGGTTGCCTGACAAAAAAGAGTACTTTTCTGGCTGCCTCTGACCCCCAGACTAACTGATGCTATCACTGTTGGCACAGCTGAGTGTGAACAGAAGATCCACAGTCCCAATGGCATCATCATGAGTCCCAACTGGCCTGACAAGTATCCCAGCAGAAAGGAGTGCACGTGGGAAATCAGTGCCACCCCGGGGCAGAGGGTCAAATTGGTGAGTTTCTACCTACTCTTCCTTTTTCTCTTTTCTTCCACCAAACTTGCTTCTCAAATGACTACTCAACAATACAAAACTGTTACTAAACTTTACTATCTGTTTGCAGCCGAGACGTAAACCATTTTAAAAATCTACTGACTCCTGTCCATTCCTGGCCAACTGGGGCTACTCAATATCATAAAGCTGTGAACTTGAATTTGTGGTGATTGTAAATATTCTGGACAGCAAAGGGCAGGAGGAATACTTTTCTCCTGTAAGACTTTACTATATCATTGTTGCAATTCATAAAATTTGCACAAAGTTTTGACAAATATGGCAGAGGCCATTTACGCAAATTCTAATATATAGAATAAACAAAATTAGAAGTTATGAACAGTCCTTTCCACACACCTTTTGCATTTCTGTTCTGTACTTTTCAAAGAGGAAAAGAAGATGCAAAAACAAGAATCTGGACTTCTCATTTAAAAGTAGCTCCAAATTTTAACATAAATAGAAGAGCAACCTAAGTAGAGTTAAGTGACCTTTGCATCTAGCTGTCTGATGACAGTTCTGGTGACTAAAGACAGGCTAGCAGAGCTTAAGGAACTCTGCAGACCTACTGAGGTTATGTAGCCTCTGTATGACGCCAAAGGTGCAGCCCTGCCCAGGGGGCTTTTCTACTTTGTGATCAGCCATAGTGTTCACTTTCAGCCACAGTACTCAGGTGACAACCACAACATAAACTGGCCTTAACATATTTTAAAATCTGATGAATTGATGTAACAAGAGTTTTGGAGCAAATAAACTTAAGAAAAAAAAGATGTATCTACTTCAGAGAGGTAGAAGCAATAGCCTAGGTTGATGCAGGGATGAAAGGGATATTGTTATCTCGTAACTCCTGATCTTAGACAGCACCATAACCCTGTTCTGTTACTGGTACTGATGTGAGGATCATGTGTTGATTCCTGTTCACCAGAAGTAAAATGGTTAAACTGTTCTGGGGGATGTAGGGGTTGCAGAAAATGACTGGTGTTCATGATCTGTCCATTCAAGGGGTGGAAAAAGTTTTTGATTCAGGCAGCCTTCCTGCTGTCACTTCTGAGCAAGCCTTCTTCATACTAGATGAATAAACCAAAGCCAGCCAGGCATGAGCATGTTACTGTAAAAGTTTTTTCAGTACTTTTAACCTCAGCAGGCAAAATTCAAGCATTTATATTTCTTCAGTAAAATGTCACATGGTCTGTTTTAAAATAAAAGGGTTTTAAATTGGCTTTTGCCAGGGAAATTAGAAAAATAAGACAAAATTTTACTAGACAGAATTTTCAAAAATACCTCCATGATTTAGTCTGAAATGCACTTTTCTATACAAGCCAGTATGGTCAATCTACTAAGTTCTGTGTATATAATATCTTCAAAGTCTCTCTGGTACAGGAAGATGCTGTATGAATAATGTTAATAATATTAATACCATACTCCCACTATGGATAAATATTTTTTTCTTGGACTTTCACACCATATTTAAGTTTATTTCTCACAGTTTACTTAGTCAAATTGAACAATGGGAGAATTGATTTCTTCATGGTAACAAACCAAATGAATTGTGAGGCTGTGCTTCATTTTTTGTGAGGGATGTGTGTACAGAAATATCTTCTGTTGTGATTGCTCTTACTCTGATAATAATTGAAAAGTATCTTCCTGAAAATGCTAAAGTTAAGCATTTGGTGTAATTAAGAAGCCTATGAAAAAATGGATGTACATTTAAGAATTTGTAAATGAAATGTGTAGATAAAGATGACTTTGAAAATATATATAGCAGAGGAAGAGATTTTCAAAAGCTAATAAGCCGGATGTTTATAAGAGACAGACTTAAGTGTTCCGTTCAGGCAACTATCTGTAAGTGCCACCAACGTATCTACTCAGTTGAGTGCTGTAGATAGAAAGGGCTGGCTGTTCAGAAGCTATATGTAACATTTCTGAATACCATTCCCACTAATGAGACAATCAAAATGGAAACTGTAGTCATGATGGGGTAGTTATTCAAAAGTATTTGTCCCAGGAAGATAGTGTGTGATTTAATTATATTACCATCTTTATTAAATAATCTGTGAACTCTGATGGCACTGAATAATAGAGAGAAAGTTAGCCGCCACTACTCCGTCATGTTCAACTTTAAGGAAAGCTTATGTCGATTCTCTTCTTTCAGGCCTGATCCACTGCTAGGAACTGGCCACTTTTTAAAAAACACTGAAATTGTCTCTGGGTTTTTTGAAATATTAGGCATTTTGAACTTTAAAAATCTTAATATTAAGATTTGCTTTTCCTTTTGAAAAACAAATTACTTTGATTCTCTCTGTGATTACTAGAATTGACGGTTAGACTCACAACAGATTTAGGCCTTTTTTCGGTTCTTTGTGGGACCCATGTACTGCCCCCCTGCTGGCTTAGGAATCCCAGTGTAAAGTCAAATATTAAAAATAATAGGTGTTTGTTACAGTTCATGGTGAGAAGTGCTTCCTAGAAAGTGATCTTTCTGTAGCGATGAGAAGTGAACAAAACTGATATAATTTTTCTCTAAAAGAAAACACAGTTCTGCTTTTGGATCATGTCTGTTGCTCCCGTTGATTCCAAGTTGGCTTGACTCAATTGTGTATTTAACTCCCTTACAGTTAGTCTCTCTGTTTGTGTGGTTTTTGGTTTTTTGGGGGTTTTTTAAATCCATCAGATTTTATTTGGGTATAAATGACAACACGTACTTGGCATCATAAAAGTAGGATGGCTGACTACAATTTAAGAGCAGCAGGAGGGACTGCTGTACAGCTGTTTTCACTGTCTCTGCAGTTTCATTCCCTTAATAAAACCTCCAGACTTTCCTGTGAAATGAACCTACATCCACTGCATCATGCAACTCTCCACTTTTCACAAAACAAAGTGATATTCTGAATATTCCGTTTCTTTGGGCAAAAGACTTCGTGTTAGCTCTTTATATTTCCTTTAGGTCAACTGTTAATATGAATTACCATCACATTTCACACTGGCTGGATTCCACAAGGGATTTGGTAGGTCAGATTTGCTTCGGTGTACCAGATAGAATGCATAATTATGATATTTGCTCAGTGTTTGATAGCTCAGTTTCATTCCTTTTAATTATTGCTTCTTAATCCTTTAAAGTTTTTTCATAAACAGTCAGTTATGTGACTACTCATGGGAGCATTTATACTTAAAGCTTTTATACTGTTTTGCTGAGCAAAACAGACTTTGAATTTCACTTCAAATTGTAGGTTAATTCTGAAAATTCACAAAGATGTGTATGTATGCTGACTTCTCAGTGTTTAACATGACAGAAAATTACTGGATTTTAATCTTTAGGTTTCCAGCTGAAATTTAGCCCTGGTCATGAAGTCTTATCTGAAATCTCTTTGATGGTCCCTTGAAATAAATTTGTTGATACCAGTCCAGTCTTGGTCTTGGAAGACTCTCTTCCATATTTGAAAAGCAGGTATTAGTTGTATGTGTTTTAGCAGTTTCTGTAGGGTATGGCATACATCTTTGGGAAACACCTTTGATTGAACACTCTCAGTTTGAGAAATCTACATTCTGAAAGTTTATAAAAGTAAATTGGTGAGGCTCTGCTCTGAAGGACTTGCAATCTACAATTTTTAATAGAACCAAATTTGTCCTTACAAGCTTCCATGAACACTAAGAAAGACTGAGAATCCCTAGGAACTCAAAAACTAAGATAAATGTTTTGAAGTGTAGAAGAAACATCACAGATTTGAAATGAAATAAAGTTGGCTATCAATGTGTTCAAGCTATGGCAGCAATTTGAATCTTCTTGGGAGATCTGAGGACAAGAAGAGTCTGCTGAAGTTTTTTTTAACAAACAATCAACAAAATTTTGCTATTTTTTCACCATGATTTCACTAGCCCAGAAAGGTTTCACTAGCCCAGAGAGCTTGTGGAGTCTCCATCTCTGGAGATGTTCAAAACCCACCTGGATGCTTTTCTGTGCAACATGCTGTAGGGAACCTGCTTTGGCAGGGGGGTTGGACTAGATGATCTCCTGAGGTCCCTTCCAACCCCTATGATTCTGTGAAATATGTGAGCATGAAGAGTGCAACCTGAAATATTGTTAGTATTATAATAATAAAAATAGATTTCTAGATAGTAGATCAGAAAATATAGCTTTCATGAGTAACCATTCATGTGGAAAGGTCATTCCTGAAGGCTTTAGTTGCAATGTGAGGTAAACTAAAAAATAAGGGAAGAGGGGACATTATGTTTTGCAGATGCTTCAATCAGTTCTCAACTGCCTGAGGAACCAATAGATTTCCTGCTTTTTGCTGTTTTGAATGTTCTGCAAAATCTGTAATTATTATACAAATGGTACAAATTCAACAAAAATGTCACAGCGGTCCAGATTTAGTATTCTTTTATGGACAGTCATTGGCTATAAGGATTCTAATCCCTTTTTATATGAAAGATGAAGCCCTCTTAAAATTGTGTCTTAATTTTCATTCCACTTTCTCAAAATCAGTATGTTATTATTCAAAGTTACAGGTTTGTAGGAGCAGTAATGCTAAAATCTGTCATCTTAACTACATCTACTTTGTATTCTGAATCATACTAACAATACATATGTAGCATAAAGGTACAGTAAATACAGTACTACATTGAGTCATTTTGCTTTTTTCCCCCCAGACCTTCAATGAATTTGAGATAGAACAGCATCAAGAATGTGCTTATGACCACTTGGAAGTGTTTGATGGTGAAAGTGAAAAGTCACCAATTCTGGGACGCTTATGTGGCAGTAAGATACCAGATCCTCTTATTGCTACTGGCAACAAAATGTTTCTCCGCTTTATTTCTGATGCATCAGTTCAAAGAAAAGGCTTCCAAGCAACGCACTCTACAGGTCAGAAAATCAGGATGTACTTTACTAATAACTTCCCCTTTGTTCTTTAGTGGAAGATATTCAGGCATTTCTTTTATAGGCATGTGATGAGTTAACAGATAAGACAATGTTACAACTAAATCTAGTGAAACCTTAAGAACAGTAGAAAAGGTCTAAGACTGCAGAAAGTATTATCTACTATTTAAGATATTTCTTTCTCTTTCTCTCTCTCTTTCTTTTAGTGTCTCTTTCTCGCAATTTTATAGGTAAATGATTAAAAGATTTTTTGAAACAAGATCTATTAAAAAGAACATATTGGCATAATCAGTCTAAGAAATAATTCTTGAGATTCATACCATTCGTTTATGAAAGGTTCAATAGCTTTTCATTGTATTTATAATGGCAATACTTCACTGGGCCATGTGATGCATCTCCATTACTTTCTTGTTCTAACTCAAAAAAACAGAAGTCTGGGCTTTGTGTAAACAGCTATTACTTTCCCGTAGGGCTAAAAAGGAAAAGTAAGACAAAGAAAAGTAAGAAAAAATAATGCTGAAGACTTTCTTAGGACTGTAAAAATATGCTCTCCTTCACACTTACCATTTAATTTTGTTCTTTGGCAGACGTAACTGAAATTAAAAATAGCATTTTACTGTTGTATTAATGAGTTCTGGTGAAATTTTCAGTGTGTGTGATTTTCCTGAGGTTGCTTGGCTTACAGTGGCACCTAGTGCTGAATCTGTGAACCTCCAGAGCCTGCTGTAAAACCAGGGGGTTTGGGTTTTTTTTGTTGTTGCTGTTTTCTCCTTCAGCCATTATACGTGACTTTATTTTACAAAGGTCATTCTTATTCATCCAGTATTTTTCAATAATTATTAATTCAGAAAATAAATATCTGTTCTAGTACATAAGGTTTACCGACAGGTAGAAGTTATTAATAGAAGACAGTAATCAGGGTGACTAGTTACTGTTAATACCAATAGACATCAGCCAGAGAATTCAGCAAGTTGATGTGTAGTGCTCAGCTAAAAAATCTTCATATATCAATATTAGCGTTTGCTCTGTTTTTCCTTCTGCTTTGTAAAGAAAATTTCTAAAAACCATTCATTTAATTTGCCTTTCAGAGAAAGACAGTAAGCAACAGCGTATTAAATGCTCACTCTTCATGATCTGGGCCTGGGAAGAGAAACGTTTAGCTGCCTGTAATTCAATTTGCTTTTGTTGTGGAAAATCCTCTTTACAAGCATGCCATTGTTTTCTTTCCCTTAGATTGAAAATTAGATAGAAATGGTAATAATTACCCATTTTTAAATTACCTCAGGGTAAATTGCTAGAAATGGGTGTGGTAAAACTACCGTCTCATTTATTCTTCTCACTTTCAATTTTAAGAATTGCAGCAGTCATTATGTTGAAAGAAGTTCAATTTTATATTTTATATTCCCTAAAGATTGATAGTTATGTTATGACTTACTGGAATTTCCCTCATATGTTTTTATCTGATGAATTTTATCTGTCTTGACTGTAAAAACTTTCTTAGCATGCATAAGAGTGCTTTTCTAGGAAAGTCTGAAGAATAAAATCTGCCCAGTTTTTAAGAATGTTTTAAAAGTCATAAAGTTTGCCTCCTTAAGAGAGAGAGAACATATATTTGCATGGACTGCTGTTGAACAAACTGCTCACTAAGTTGAACAGCACATCACCAGCATGTGCTTTGAATTGGTGTTTGAAAGACAGACAACTTAAATCTTGCAGCATTTTCCTGCAGTCTTGAGCCAAACACAGATGCTCCATGTTGAACCATCCACAAATGCTTTGAACACACATGTCAAAGAATAGATAACTAGCAGGTGTATAGACAGTGCATTGTGTTTCCTTATTTTATTTTTTCTAGCAAATCATGATTGATGGTATGCAATGGAAGTAGTCAAGCTTGTACTCCATTCTGCATTCTTTACTTCTGACCTCTGGGCAGAACTTATTCAATAGTAGGACCTGTGTAACGTAAGAGCAGTGAAAAAGTAATTGGATCCTATGCCCAAAGGTGTCTGTGCTGCTGTAGTCCTGACATCTTCATGATTTAATGGCTTCTTATTCTAGTAGATCCTGATGATGTTGTTGATTTCCCTTCTGTGACACCTTTTTGGCTTGAAGTACTATCCAAATTCCAAATTTCCATTTAATATTTCAGAAAAAAAATATAAAACTGTAGCAACAGAGGCAGTAAAGTTTAAAAAAATAGATTGGATAGTGAGGTTTCCCAGGTAGAGCAAAACTTATAAAATGCTGGTTTTGAAGTGCATCACAGTTTTAGAAAAAGATTCTGTTATATTTTTTCCTCCCAGAAGAGGCATAGCTCGTTCAGAAGGAATTTACAAACATGCTTCTGACAGACCATTAAGCATTATTCCTCAGGCAGTGATTTTGTTGCCCTAACACAGGCATCTAGTTGCCTTCTGAATGGCCTTATACATGGTGCCTGGCCTCCAGCCACTGCTGCAGGAGCTTGCAGGTCTGCTATTGGTCCTATTCCTTACTGTCAGCCCTGGGAGGATATCTCTGACAAATTTGGGCATCTCAGATGTCACTCAGTTTAGGCTCCTGTGTTGCTTCCAAAATGATTATAACAATTCAGTATGTCAATGCTGAATCTTGTTTCTTGTTCATGTAGTGTGGGTTTAAAATTTTCCCATTTGTCTCACCTGTTAAACAGTCAAGATTAGCTTGATTTGCTCTTATGTTTGTAAAAAGCCTAAAAGACCCTAGAAAGGTCAGGAAACAAGAAATGTTTGGTTTTTTTTTTCACTTAGCTGACCTAGCTGAAGAAAAAAGTCTTTCACCTAAAGCTGTCAGATCAACAGCATTTTGTAGGTCAGACATATTTCTTTACAGTCAGATGTGTGTGTCCTGTCATAGCAGACATACCTGCAGGATGATGGTCAGTGCAGCTAGGTTAGCCCTGCCACCAGGGCTGCTGCTCTGTTCTGTGCAGACCTGTCACAGCCTGTCCCACACACCCTAAGGCAGCACAGTGTTGTGCAGCTGGATGTAGACTTCTGAAACTACAACTTAGTCCTCAAGAAACTCAAAATTTGACTTGTCATTTCTAAAATCAATACTTTATTCTAAAATATGAGGCTATAATCCATGGGAGAAGGGCAGAGGAAAGGGAATTGTCATTTTCTGTAGTTGCCAGTATGGCTACAACTTTCCTTTAAGCTCCTGTCCGCTGTAGCAGGCAAAGAGGAAAAATGCAGACAGTTCATTAAACATTTTCTCCTTAGCAGCTGTTCTGTGTCTGAAACAGGGATGTGTTCTTATTATTGGCAACAGTCCAGCAAAAAAAAAAAAAAAAGGAAGTAAATGAAATCAAGAATGGGGAAAAAATCATTAAATTAGAATGCCAACAAGAAATAACTGGTTCTTGTTATTTATCTGTCTCATTTGACAAATTTTCTTGACCATGTTGTCTTCTCAGTTCTTTAAAAGTAAAAAAATTGAATTTTCAGATTGAACAGCAGATCGTGCATAATGGGTTACTGTACTTACATGATTTATACTTCCTGATTTGATTCCTTCATTTTCCCATTAAGGAAAAACACCACATTTTAACAAAATAAGGATTTACTCATTACTCTCATTAATTCCCACCTGAAATGTGACTTCTCACAGTGTAACATTGCAATGGGTCATGTTTAGTATGGGTGGAGTCCATGAAACAGAAGTAAAATTCAAATTATCTCTTCAAGAAAGCTTAGGAATGTTTGAATCTTGCAGTTTATTTCAAGTTACTATAAAATGATCAATTTATAATATCTACATTTGATCAAAATGCAGATAGAATTATCTCTTTATTTATAAAAACTGAATCTAATGTCAGGTTTTCATTGAACTTCATTTGCACTTTGTGTTTTTATGACTGCTCTAAAGGATGTATTCCTCTTGATGAGAAAACAACTAAATTATGCTTTTTTCTTTGAAATCTTTGTAGCCATAAAGAAAAAAAGGCTCCACCCATCTCTTGGAACATAATAATGCATTTTTTTCTTTTAAGTACAATTTTTCCATCTGTTGTTGGTTGGATTATAATAGAACTTTTAATTGACAAATATATAACACCTATACGTTTAGGTTACTGTAGAACCTGAATTTACTGGCTATTTAGAATAAAATGCTAGTTTTAATTATAGCTGCTAAAAATATTTAGAAAGAGTAAAGAAAAATACAAGCTGCTGTATTTTTTGTTGTTCAGTGCATTTTCAGCAAATCCTATGTCCCTTGTGCAAACTGGCTAAAGAACATCTTATAGGACTATACAGTAAATTTCATTCATATTTAAATAAAGAACTTTTTAAGCAGTTATAATCAAGTTGTAAAGCAACACATACATTTTAGTACTGTGTACAAATAGAGACTTATACTGAAAATATTGCTTTGGCATAGAGCAAGGAACTCCAGCTCAGGACTTGCTTCAAGAGCAAACTTTCAGCTACAAGACTTTCTCTAGTAGTAGCAGTTTTCTTCTGGCCACAACCTTTGCAAAGGAGGTTCACACCCACGAACAAGCAAACAAGCTAGTGAGCTTGGCAGTGGTATTTAGTATTGAGCTGGCTCTCCAGGCACTGCAGGATGGTTAAAGTTAACACTTATGAAACACAAGACTTTTGCTCTAGCTCCTGTTGATCACTGACTATGTGTGCTAGACCTGATCCTCCCCTGCCGCTTGTAAATGATGTCATTAACCCATGTGGAAAGGCTGTCTCTACTGAAATGTGGACACTCCACTTACAGCACTTGCCTTGCTGGCCTCAGGCACCTCTCAAGTGCCTACTTGAATAATGTCCTACATCTTGAGCCACATTCCTTATAACCTTGTTATTCCCTGACTTTTTGTCATTCCCTTGAAAATTATGAAATATGCTCAAGTCTCTGTAGATATAAAACAATTTGTATAGGTAAAACTCAGAATGGTGGATTTGTATTCGTACTGGGTAGTACTTTACACCTTATTTGTTTGACCTGCTTATGACATAAAAATATGCTATATAAGGCTAGGCATCTATGAAAAAAAATGCTAATTTGCTCTGAGTAATCTTCTTCATCCTTATTTTTTTTTCTCTGGTTAGAGTGCGGTGGTCGACTGAAAGCTGAAACCAAGCCCAAAGATCTGTACTCGCATGCCCAGTTTGGCGACAACAACTATCCAGTTCAGGCAGACTGCGACTGGCTCCTGGTGGCAGAGCACGGCTATCGAGTCGAGTTAATGTTTCAGACTTTTGAGGTTGAAGAAGAGGCAGACTGTGGTTACGATTATGTGGAGCTCTTTGATGGTTATGATAAGACAGCTGTGAGACTTGGTCGATTTTGTGGATCTGGGGTAAGTAAGCAGGTGCTACGCTTTTTATTTCCACAATAAAAAGATAAAGACAGAGCAGGGGAAGGAAAAGGTCAAGAAGAGATGAGGTTCAGTTGCTACGCCTTTTGTTGAAGAAACTAGATTATCTGCTTCAGATTTATCTATCTATCGATCTATCTATCTATATATATAAAAATTTGCAAGCTTGTAGTACAAGCATTCCATTGAAATATTTTCAACCATATTCTTAATCTAGTTTTTGACCAAAGTTTTGTAATGTTACGTTAAGCTTTAGGTAGTTGACAGTAGAGTGCTTATCAGCACCCAAAAAAAAAAAAAAGCAGCATTTTTTTTACCTTATAGAGAGAGAAATGCACTGCTTTTGGAAATTATCACATTGGAATTCTTTCAATTTAAATGGAGAAGCCACATTTCGCAGGGGAAGGGGAGCTTGGGAAGCATCTAAAATATGCTCATCTACTACTTAAATCTGATTTTAGGAAAAAAAAGTGCTCCTACACTGTGTGATTAATATGGGTCTTTAGAAAGCCCTGTCACCCAAATGCACCTCTGACAAGTTTTAACTGTGAGACATGGAGGGAATTGGAAAAGCTGTATCCTATTTCTCCTTTTAGACTTGTATTGTTCTGTTGACTGCCTTCCTTGTGAAAGCTGGTGCAGTGATTCCCCAAGTCTTCATCAATTCTTTATATGTGTGCAAATCCAAGCACGCTTTCATACATACTTTCTTTGCCTAGAGAAAGTGTTTGAAAGACTCTACGTGAGATGATAGGAGCTCTTAATTAACCATGTCACTTTTTTGATTCAGCTACACTGTTGGGTTAAATATCTCAGTCATTTGGATGAGTTACTTGTGAAATCTTAAATCCTTTTAAGGCATTTCTGAACACTTAAAGAGGCAGAAGGGATGCTACCACTGAACTGTAGGCAATATATTGTAAGGGAAATGCTACAGCTGAGCCCGGCTTCTACTAATTTACAGAAAACAATACTTTGCAAGTTGCCCTGTTTTACAAGTAGGAGGGCAGCAAATTGGAGAATGGCCCAACCTCAGACTGAATTTATTTTTTTTGGGGGGTGGGGGCAGATTGGGTTCTTGTTTTAGTTTGGTTCTGGTAAGATATGGATGGATGGCTTAAGAGGCCACATAGGAAAGACGGAATTAAATAGAAAAGCTATTGAAAGCAAAATAATCCAAACTGAAGTGGGAAAAGGCATTATTAGTATATATTACCACATTCTCAACTTTAGAAAAGACTTGTTAGTTCAGCTGGTATTTCTGATCAATATGCTTCAGTAATAAAAGAGGCCATCATGAGAGCTATGAAGAATTAAGATGGAAACAGGTACTGGAGTCTGTTGTTGAAGACATTTGGGAAGGACAAAATAATGAGGAGCTTTGCTTTCTAAGAAAAGATTGCAGAGATACTGCATACAAATTGGAGAAGTTAAACCAGATTCAGAAAGTGTGACGCCACATTTATTTAGATGGCACAAAAAGATGCTTTTCAGGCCCAGAGCTCAAGATTGAAAAAGTGTACATTAATACAAAAGCAAAATGTTATAATAGATAATTTTAAAACTTATTCCAGCAGATAAAAATTTCAACGTCATGATTTAAGTTGACATCCAGCTTTTAGGAGTTTAGGTTTTCATTTCTTTGATCTGCCCCAAAAGTTCCTAGCTTATAATTGAAAGCTGAATAAGGTAGAAGTGTTCTGTCTGATGGCACTGTATGAGACCCAGCAGAATTGCATGACAAGGCATAACAGAAAAAGAGAAATATCCATAAGAAAAAAAAAATTGAATGAAGGGGGTAAATACACAGAGTGGACAGATAACTTACTTGTTTATTAATTTACTTTAGCCACCAACTTACTTGTTTATTCATTTATTTTAGCCACCAGAAGAAATTTATTCATCAGGGGAAACTCTTTTACTTCACTTTCACACTGATGATACAATCAACAAGAAAGGATTTCATATACGATACAGAAGTATAAAATATCCAGATAGTGTGCACACCAAAAAATAACACAAGAACCTCTATGCCAGAAAAAAAGAGTGAGAAAGAAAGAACGCACAATGGAAAGGAAGGAAGGCATGGTATTTTGGGGTTTTTTGGTTTTTGTTTGGTGTTTGTTTTTTTTAACTGAAGTTATTAGCACAAATGTTTTATATAAGTTCAGGTGAAACGACGACTTACAAGACCAGAGACTGAAATAAAATATTTTTTTTTTAAAAATCAACTATCCCAGTGGATTAGTCAAGATGATGATGTGCAGGCTCCATATTTGGCTGTTTCTGCAAAGCTTCTGAAAGGACTTTTCATGCAGGGAGAATATAAAATCTTTTGGTCATGGTTTGATATTTGTCATAGATGCGTGCAGATTCAATCAGTTGCATTCAGGGGAAGTGACCCTGCAGATCATTCTTCCTTCTGACAATTGTACGGTGTCCAGGAGGAAAAAAAGCTCTTTCAGGTCACACGCTCAAAATACTGTCCTTATATCTGTTATATCTGGTTGCTTTGACTTTGTATCCTGCCTACAGTGTGTACAAGGACTTGAAAGAAGATAAGAAATGGGAAGGTCTTCCTGCATTGTTCTGTATTTTTTACAAATTCATCTGTCATATCAGGTTATCAGTTTTTTGAAACTGGAAAATCCTACTTCTGAAACATAACTGATCTTTAAAGTATTTTGTTTTACTAATGACTGAGAAGTCTAAACTGTTACATTGGTCATCACTAGTTGACCAATCACTAGGTGACTGAATTTGAACAATGTAAGCATCTGAAAATGTTTGGTTTACTGGTTAAGTAAACTATCTCTGATGATGTGCTCTTATTTTGCACTGAATAGAAAGAGACTGAGATGAAAACCTGTCCTGAATCAAAATCTGTATCCATGAGAAACAGAAATAGTCAAGGATCGTCTGAAACTCCTCCTCCAGTACATTTGGAACCACTACTAAGCTTTATGTCTTCGGACCCCTTTGTGAATGAGCTAATTGTCTGATTTAGCTAATTGGAAATGAAGTTGCAGTAGTATCCAAGAGGGAAGTTTCCCAAAGAGCTTTTTTTCTGGGAGTAAGAGTATCTGTGATGGTGAAAAAAGCAAAGCAAAATAAAACAACCAACCCAGGATTTGTTTGTTATCAGGAGTGAATTCCTATGGTGCTATTCCATGAACATTAAAAACAAAAACAAACCAAGAAGTTTTAGACTTTTGAGCCAATAGCTTGCAGATCATGAATGTCTCACTACGCCTGGCTGCATCTGGAGAAGGAAGGCTTTACTGCTCCAAATGAGAGCAGGTTGCAACAGCAGCGCTAGTCCTGTGGAACAACTACTACTATTGCCTTAGAATCCTCGCACATGGTCAGACAGATCTTCCTGTAGATACATCGCTAATTTGATAAATAGTTTGATGACTTGGACATCTTAGTGTATGCTAACAAAAGGATCTTCAAGCAAAAGCCCCATCTGCAGAGCGAGATCATCTGCTGTAAATACAGTGACCTGCTTTTGATGTAGAAATAAGTTACGTTTAGAACTGAGATATTCTATGTGCTTTAGGCCATACATGGCTTTAGTCATAATGTATATGCATTGTGTAAGTATTGTATGAATGATTGCTCCAGGGGAGTGAGAGTTATTGTATGGGTGAAAATTGAATTGTTTCTTTATGTGCCAAGTTCTATCAGGACCCTGTTTGACTGTAGCAACTTTTCTTTAAAGGCTTCATAGACGCATAACAAGGACTTCTAGTTGGCAAGAATCAAGTTTAAATGAAGTATGTTTCACTTACAAGAAATATTATTTTGATATCCTTTGATGTAAGTTGCTACTCAGATTAGCTTAGTTTCTGTTACCTTACTATGAACATACATTGGCACTAATAAATCTGATCTTTTTTTATAAAAATAAAACCCAAACATCTGTATAGGTGTCTTTGGTTGTTTTAACACCACTATTGCTGCTCATATATTACTGTTTTCCTTTCCAGACAGCTTATGTGTGTGAAGTTCAAAAACTGAATAATTTCCATATTTTTATAATGCTTCTTCATTCTCCTTTTCTTTGGTTCATTTTTCAGGGTGTTTGCACAAGAAGTTAACTGCATACATTTTCCCTAAGGTCCTTTACTACAAAATTCAGGCAGAAATATTACTATAGTTAGAAAGAAAAAAAATATTCTTAACATTTATACATAATTTATCAGCTGGATGGAATTCCAGTTCTTGAATTTCTGAGAGGAAAAGTAAGCAGCAGCATTAAGCAGTGTCTCCCTGGCGGGGATAGTCAAAAAGAATTGGGAAGGTCTGAGGCTTGGGAGTAAGAGCAAGTTTCCACCTTATCTTTTTTCCGCTTTCTTTTCCAGTCTCCTTTTAATGTTATCTCCCTTCCATTTGCTAAACAAAATATTTTAAGTCTTCTGTTTCTCTAAATTTGGCTTTTTTTATTCCCCTCAGGATTACTTTAACAACCACAGGGTTCAGACAAGATTATTATTTTTTTGGAAGGGTTTTCTTTGCTGTTGATTCATACAGGCCCCTTTGTGTATAAATTATGCTGTCCGATGTTAAATAGTGCAACTGGTGTAGTTGGGGAAGAAGGTTAGACTGGGCAAGCTGAGGCCACAAACACCATATAATGTATTTCCAAGACCCTGTGCAAGGTGATTTTTTGCAGTCATATCAAAGTATTGCTTTTGAGCACAGTATGTCTGGGATTATTTCACATGGCATATGTAGAAGTCAGAAGAAAGTTGCCATAACTTTGAATACAAAGTTTAATTTTATTTCTCTACTTGCTTATTCTTTTGTAGATCCCATAGGCTTAAGAGTGGTGAAGATGAGGGAGGTGTTCTTAACGGTTACCTTGATGATAAATGGACCATAGAGATAATATCTTTGCATAGTCCATCATCCTAGTCAATGCCTCAGTGCTATCAGATGCTATTAAGAACACAGCTATTTCCAAATGCCATAAGGTTTTTTGTGATGTAATGAAAATCCAGTGAACTCCTGATTTATTTGAAGTATGCCTTATAAATAGTCTAACAGTAAGAAAACAATGAAAAAAATAATTTATACTGATCAAATTGTGAAAAGCAATGTGGGTTATAAAAAAATCTTTGAAATGGAGGAATTTGTTTGCAACATATTGATTAAAGAGCTTGCCTCTTGAGTAGTCAAGAAAACAAGACACACAATCCAATTGGCTGGAGATCCACCTTTGAGACCTAGTTATGATGCATTTACTGGCAATGCTCACAGCAAGGTGAAGATGATACTTCCTATTTGACACAAACTTTCTCGACTGTGAATAAGCTGCTGGATTCAAATTCATTTTCCTATAACATGACATACATTTTTCTTTGCAGCTACATGAATATCTTATGATGTGTACTGAGTATTATTCTTTAATGTTGTTAAACTCATTGTAAAGTCCATTAAAATGACTGTCTTACATAAGAGCTGTGAAGGTCTAGCTGAAGTGAATAAAGCAAGGTGGGTGTATACACAGCAGATATTCTGTTCTTTGCTGGCCCCTTTTTATAATCTGCAACATATTTGAGTAATCTTGTTTTGTTCTGACACCCATGTAACGGTGATTTGACCTAAGTATGTGCGAAAACCAAATGAGATCCTTAACATGGTACTGCAGCATTAGTTTTTCATTTAAAGCAAATTGCTTTTGAACCACTGCAAAAAAATAGATTAATTAGCTGGAGGCTTTATTCACCTGGAGAATCAGTTTTGCAATTGTGCTACATTACCAGGGGTGTAAGTGGCACACCTGATTTTTTATAACGAAGGAAATTGTTGTTGACCTCTGAGTTTGTGCTCTGCTAACTCTAGCTACACCATCACAGAGCGTGGTCACTGCTGAGACACACTGGAACTTTCTTATATAATTAAATGGTTCTGTTCTGCCAAAATTTGTAGATCTCAGAGTTTAGGGACCAGCTACAGGTATGTAATTTCAGGAAAGTATTCAGTCTTAAAATAGACCTGACCTGTAACCAGAGGGGAAATTTCTTTGACTTCAGGTCTTAAATTGGGTTCAGATAAGTAATAGAAGGGGATGGGTCTTATCACAGTAACATATGTGATCATACGTATTGGCACAACCTTGTCTAAGGATTTGTTCTTATTTTTATTTTGTCATTGATTGTTATGATTAAGTTATTAATTGATCAGTCAAAAAAAGAGTAAGACCAAACAAAATGCCTAGAAAGGCAATTGTAAAGGTACCACAGATACAACTACATTACATTAAAAAAATTAGTCTCAAAACTCAACACTGTTGCTGATATATTATTTTTTCAATGCATCCTTTATATTAATTAAAAATGCTTTATGCTGTGTTGCTTTCACTTACCTGAAGGAAGATTTAGATGATTAATTACATTAGTCAGTGAATTTTTCGAGCAGATTGCTGAAGACAACCTAAGAAATTACTTACTTTTGTTTCCTAATGATGCATATCCTGAAAAACTACTTGTTTGTGAGAGGGAGTAACACTGGACTGTAGCTCTTATAGGATGTTGGGTTTGGTTTCTTTTCCCTCTAGCACTCTCAAATTTTGCTCCTCTAAGTTAAATACTTGAGACAACATTTTATGTTATTCTTCATGATCTAATTTAACTAATCAAAGTAATAGGCAGCTGCTTAATACTGTTGTTACGTGGAATCAGGGTGAATGAAATCTGATTAAAACAAAAGGGACGAAGGAAAATGCATTTTGCAAGTTATTCCTTGTTAGCAAATGTTCTCATTTCTCCTGATTTCTCATTTTGAGTTACAAAGGAAGCAAGCTGTGGCAGTGGCAAAAATATTTAGGGTATAGTGGTATTGAGTGAACAGTGAAAGGAAACATTAGCAAAGCTTGGGTGTCTCTGTTTTGATCCCACTTCTGCAATTGTTTTCTGTCGTATTTTTCACTTGTAACCTATCAATTCCCATCTTAATACAAGACTAAGTGATCTGATATTACATATCAAAGTAAGATTTTTTTCAATAACCTTCAGATGTAGTAATTCTTACTGTGTTGTTGGGACTCCTGGAAGGGATCAATGACTCTGCATATATGTTAGATAGTGTTTACCATGTGACAGCAACTTCTGAAATACAAATAATACTAATAACCATTAGGTGTATTCTTTTAGGGCATGCTCAATGACCTTTCTCCCCACCTGTGGTAATGGTGCTTTCTAGGCACGTCAGTAAGTGGCCACACAGTGAAATGAAGTTACAATGGGAAAGGAAAAAGGAAAAGGACATTTTGGCCCTCACACAGTGTGTGATTCCCACAGAAGGAGAGTGAAATTGTTTAGAGCATGTTACAAGAGTATATGTAGGAGTAAAAGAATGAATTTGAACAGTACCATATATAAGCTGAGCATCAGGAGCGCTTTTCGGTGTTAGAGATGGAATAGTTTCCCAGGGATGATATTGGGAGCTGTATTGTACAGAATGTTGTCTAAGAGCAGGACCAATACCCAAAGGTGCCTTTCAGTTATGGAACTCTGCACTCAAATCTGTGCAGAAAATTTGCTATCTGATTAATGAATTTAATAGTAATAATTATACACTTCTGTTATTCAAAGAACTGAAGCTAGTGAAGATAAAACCACTTCTATTACAAGAGATAGAAAACAATAATGACCAACACCTACAACCTGGATATTTCTAGTAAAAATTCTAAAGTAGAATCTTAATATATATAGCTGATGCTGACAGTTGTTAAGGTGCTTTTACTAAGCTGATGTTCTGAAGAGCTACATGGACAAAAGTTGTTTTCTTTGAGACATCTTAGGTTATTCATATGCTTGCCTTATTTATATTGTTGCTATCCCTTTGGATGATCATGATATAAACAATTTTCATCAGTAAAATCCTTAACCTGTAGTAAAATCTAGTCTATATAGCTATGCTATATAAGAAGACCATATAGAGGTGAGAATATTACCTATTGACATAGTTACTTAAAATTTTTAATTGTTGTGATGTCAGCAAAGGTAGTGATATAGTGAAGACACTGAATAAAACATCTTTGGAATATTTGTAGCTAATTATTAGTAGTAAGTAAACTTTTGACCTTTCAATGTGAGTCTTCCTTGAGATTGCTGCATCATTGACACAATATTTTTTAAAATGTACTTTTTTGAAAAGACGAATAAATCCAGAATTTTCTTGGTCAGTTTGACTTCTAGGAGTATAAAAATATTTCAGTGTTAATTTGAGTTTACAACTGTTTAAAGAACGGGCTGTTCAGTTATATTATTGAAAGGAATTTTTTTTTTTTTATGCTATAAGGGAGGTTCTTAACATGCAAGAAATTTAGTGAGTGCCACATGAACTTAGTGTGTGGTAACCTACTATAATGTCCACTAATAATGAGAGAGGGAGACAGGCAGGGAGGGGTAGCTATTAATGTTGTTTACAGAAAATCTGGCTCATAAATTATTGCATGTTTGTACTATGTTTACATATAGGCACAATGAAAGTATTGCTGACAACTTCTCACAACCCTCCTCCGAATTTGCCTGTGAAAACTGTAGTTCAACTCGATGAAATCTTTGCATTGAGTGATACAAATTAAATGCCATAAAGTGTCAAATACTTTTACCTAGTCATAATTCTTAGTGTCCATTAAGAAAATGCTGTTCTCCAGTTGAACACAAAATTTTCCACAGCACTTTTATCTCTAAAAGATATTTAAAAATTATTGATGCCTTTCTCTTTTAACAATTTTATTTTTATTTTTACTGCACTATTAAATTTACATTTTTCTGATTTTGCTGTCTGTAGAATCTTGCACTTAGATGATGCAAACTTTTCTAAATAACCAATATTTCACATTTGAGGATGGTTTGGGTGCTAACATTAATTTAGTAAAAGAAATGGCAAAGACTTCAAGGCACACGTGATAGCAGCCATTAAACAAAATGGTTTCAAGCTGCAAGCTTTTATTGAGATCTAATGTTATTTAGAAGTGAAGCAAACTTTCCATACTTGTTTTTAGGGTTATCTTTAATTAAAATGAAGAATGTATATGAGAACTGCAAATAGAATGGAAGGAAAGCTGGATTCTGGGGGTCAGGGAGTAATGTTAAATATCAGATCTCTAAGGCAGTTTTCAGATAAGATAGTTTTTGGTATGCAATAATACCTAGAGGAACATTTCAGGAAACCTAGTGAAAATATGTATTCTAATGAGAAGAGTATTATGAATAAAAAGCAGATTGACTGAATTTGATTCTGTTTTATTTTAGGCAAAGCATTATTTGTGTTTTAAATAATTTTGGAAAAGCAAACTCAATAGCCTCTTGTTCCTAGTTCTGACAAACTAATACCAGGAAAGACTCAGGATCACATCATTACTGACAGAAGTAAACACATTATTAGCAAAATAAATAGCATAGTAAGTGCAGAATGCTAAATATCTATTTGCAAATCTAGTTGGAATATAAAACGGGGAAGATACAAGAACTTCCTACTTCTTGTTTGTAGATTTTGCACAAAATCCTGAGATTGAATAGTCAATCGATAACTTGTCCATAGGCTGATTTTAATCTGGAATTAATCCATATTACAGCTATTGAGAATTCACAAAAAAACAATGTATTGATTAGTGTTACAGTTGTTCATTTCCTCAAGTTAACAGGAAAAGATAAGAGAATACTCTTTGAAATATTATAGAGTATTTATTAGAGCTCTCTAACTAAAAAAATCAGAAGCTATACTTGTCCAGAGTATGAGTGTGTGCCCTGGGTAAAAATAATATAGTACGAATAGCAGAGTAAGAGCACAGGCCTGTGCTCTGCCTGGTGCATGCTGTGGTCCATATTTTGCCTGTTGTGGCACAGGCTGTAGTGATGGCAACAAAGGAGAATGGGCCAGAAGTACTGTGGCAGGTAGCTGCAGCACCTTCTGGGAGCCTGAGCCTTCTGGGGCCAGATCAGCATGAAGGGGGCCTTGGATGTACACTGCGTATTAAGACATCCAAGCACTTTCTTCTTCCTGCCTTTTACTGGAAGGTCCTTGGCCTTAGAGTCTCCTTTTCTGAACAGATGGTTGGGTAGGCAATGTGATTAGTTCCCTCCTTGTGCTTGTTTTTACCCAAGGAACTTGCTTTGGTCTGTGTATTTAATGGGTATTGCTGAAAGCAATAAAGAAAACATTTAGAAATATAAGATGGATTAAGTTTATGTTTACTTTACACTGAGGATTCCTGAGGCAATGTCAATGTCAACTGGTAACAAAGAGATTTGTCAGAAGTAAATGAAATTGCCTGTATTCGTTTTCTTGAGCACAGTGTATATTCCATCTCTTATGGGAAGCCACAAAATCATTGCTTTTATCTAAAATCGGAAAAAAAATGACCTTGCAAGAGCAAGTTGGAGAAAAACATTTTTTGAATCTCTAACCTTCCACTCCTGAAAATGATTTGGAATTGTCATGATGTGTCTTCATAATGAACTCCTGAGACTGAAAATGTGTAAATAGAATTTTATCCTATGAAGTAGAACTGATGATGGAGAACGGAAAAATTGAAAGTTTGCAATTAAATATGGTAGTGTTATTGCTTCTGCAGACAGGAGGAAGCCTTCCTTATTTATTTTTACTTTTGGTCATGATCTTCACAGCTATAAGTTCACAGAAAATATCCCAAATGTGCCCTTTAAAATACCTTCTTCTGGGTGAAGCTGTTGAATGAAGAACAGCTGTTTGCATCCTAAGTGAGATGGATTGTTTCAAGTGAAAAAATAGTCTCTGGAAATAGTGCTCAAATGTACACTATTGCCAACATCCTCAGTGCTTGATGTCTCTCCAAAAAAGAGGGCTACAGTTGCCTGTTAACAGCAGTTCATTAAATACTTTGTTCTGATACATGTCACTTGAGGAATGCTTCAGAATTTGTTGTTCAGTTTTCTACTTCTTTTATTCAAATATGTAAGACATACAATGGAAATCAGACATGAGTTCATAGCAAAAAGTTATGGTAAAATAACATCAGAACTGTGTAATGAAATGGATCCTTGGCATAAATAATACATTTCTGAAAGAGAGATACAGTTACACCAGTCTGCATTCACATCTTGCTTGCTTTTTATTTTTTCATATTTCTTCGCTGAATTAAATCCCCACCCAGAAAATTGTTTATCAAGACAATTTTAAACTTGGTTCCATTTTTCCCACTGGAAATTCTTTTGGAGTGAAATGTTCTTTTCTAGACAGTTGTAATTAACTGCTCTTAAGTAGGCATGAAGATCAGAGAGACTTTGTTTATACTCTTTTCTGCTAAATTTTAGTGGCTACCATGGTATGGTTTTTGACATTGTTTCTTTCGATTATTCCCTTATGGTCTCTGAAATAAGTTGTGAGTGCTTTGAAGAGGATATGTTGGATTGACTGAATATGAGTGAGTTTTATGCTGGTTAGCTGACTTCCATTGTTTCGTTAATGTATAGAAATTTTCGTTCCATTCATTCAATCTCCCAGATATACATCAGTGCAAGGGTAGCTCACCAACTGCTATTTCATTCTCTAGCATGCCCCTGCCCTTGTGCACACAGGTTGTAGAAGTTGTAAATGGGCGGTCCCATGAGCTTGTGTGTAGAATAAAGTCTCAAATACTGAATTTGAAGATGCTAGAGTGCCATTGTATGATCTGCATCAATGTTCTTTCAATGCTTTCTTCCTCATTTTCATCATACCCTAAGATTAACCGAGATTGTTGTTTTTCTTGAAGATGGAGGAGGACAATATTTACTAGAACTTCTAGTTCAAAAGCTCAAACTTGTTTAGCTTTGTATTGTAACATAAAAACTGTCTGCTTAGCCTGACTTTTTCTAGTACTTGGTATTAGCAAGGAGGAGGTAGTTTCTTATGGGGATACATGTTTTATTTTAAATGGTAAAATGGATTAAGAGATATTAACTGCTATTTTAAATCCACTTAAAGTTAATAGATATACAAAAAGAAATAACATTCTTTTAGACTCATTCAACAAGTACAACATGTTATAAATATGTCCATTTGTCCTCTGCAGAATTTAATGGGTAATTTAACCTGGCTAAAGTTATGTTGGAACTAGATGATCTTTAAGGTCCCCTCCAGCCCAAACCATTCTATGATTCTATGTTAATGTAATTAGATGCATACTTACAATATTCACTTGTGCCTAACTCACAAGTATTTATTTTAAAGAAAGAAAATTTTCTGGGCAACTTTGTTCTTTGGCAGTTGTTTAATTTAATTCTCAGAACTCATGTGTGCCAACATAGACCGTGTTTTGAACATGGAGATTTGTCCACTTTCTGTACTGAGTTCTGTCTTCTTGCTCTTTGGTCAGGAGTCCCTACCTCCAGACTAGTGACAGAGAATGGGCATATATTGAACATTACCCATTTAAATAGAGCATGCTTGGGCCAAAGGGAATCTCTGCTGAGACAAACATTCTTCTGGGCAAACTGATGAATTGAACAATATGTCTTGATGTGCAGAGTCTTTGATCACCAGAGAGTAACTAGAAAGAAGCAAAAGTTAAATAAAGAATATGATTAAAAAGAGGATCTTCCACAGGATTTCTTCAAGAAAAGGAGAATCTGACTAAACCTAGAAACAGAAAATTAATTATAGAAGTTAGAGAAATCTCCCAATTCGAGAATGAAACAGAAGCTAAAGGACTTGTAGTTTCTTTATCTGGCACTTTTCAGTTGTAAAGAACATGTGAATGTCAGGATAACTGAGGCTGAGAAAAACACAAAGTTGTTTTATTGTTTTGTCTAGATCTACATGCAACAAAAGAACCAGACTAGTTAAATCTTTACGAGAAAGACAGCAGAATACATCATGTTTAAATGCTGTGTACCTCTGTGGCTCTGTAGAAGAGCCTGACTGTTGCCACAATCTGAAAGGAATAGCTCTAGTGCTAGAGGATTGATGAAGTCAGGTTATGAAGTATAATCATTAAATTCTGCACCAAGGGAGCATTCCAGGGAAACTGGAGATGGAAATGGTGGTTGTGGTTAGGCACTCCACAAAAGCTGCAGTGTCATTTGTAGAGGGAAAAGTATTTCGAGGTTTCTTTAAATGGCAGGAATGCTGTTCTTTTCCCCATTTTTCTGACAAGACTATCATTGTATATCACTTTTCCCTAACTGCTTTTGCTTAGGTTGGATGAATGGCAAAGCCTGCCAGATTTAAAACAAAATTTATCATCACTTTTTTGTTCTATACAGAATGGATTTAGTTCTTTCTACCTCATTTTATGAAATCTACAAACTACTGCATTCTTCTAATAGTCTGTGCCAGGACCATGTGTCATTCATTTGGGAGCATGTGATCAACATAAGTAAGCTCTAGTCTGATTTATAGAGCTGATGATTGCTATTAATGAGCATGGGATTCCTACGGTAACTTTATTGCTGTATACCTTAGCAGGTCCTAAGGGCCATGTTCACAGTCAATCTCTGTTTTTTTCAAGGTCTGTTTTTCATCCTACAATCTTATCCAAAATGCCTGTAATGTGACAAAAACTCAAAAAAGATATAATATTAAGCCTTTAATTAAATCTGGAAAATAATTGTGCTCACACTCTTACTTTAAATAACTTGTTATGGTGTACTGCAAATATGTAAATAACAAAGATAAAACATTTTTGCTGAAATATTATTAACTTTTATTTATTTATGTAATGGAATTAACTCAAAGATTGTATGCAAGTTTGAAATATTTTTTTGCCTTTCCTTCACAGGACAAATCTTGTCTAAAAATAGACACACATACAAAGGGGACAACACAGTCATTGGGACATCTATGGCAGTAAGAAATGCAATAATACCTTCCATTGGATTTCCGTATTTGTCATATCTAGTATAAAAGAAATAAACAATAGCTTGCCTTTGGAATTTACTTTGAGAAATACCTAACAAGAAACTGCTTTATGTGATTTTTTACCACTCCACATTGTCTTTAAAGCTGCCATCAGGAGGAAAAAGAATAATGTTGGTATGTAGGAAGAGAAATATAAATGACTAAACAAGTAGCCATGTGGTTTTTCAGGGGGTTTGGGTTTTTTTATTTTATTTCCTAGCAGGCAGAACTTCTGGAATGTTTATTTTGATTTTCTATATTTACACCTATCAGTTCACTTTTTCTTTTCCCCAAAATGTTTTTTATCCATTAATATAATCAGAAATAAAAATGAAATATTTTTCTTACTGGCAGTCAATTTATCTTTTCACAATTTTACTTGAATTCAGTTTTCAGGGAAGACATATTTTTATCTGAAGAGCAGTCTTTTCTAATCTGAACTTGGAGCACATTATGATATTTACTTTTTTCCTGTCTTTAATATTTATTTAATCTGAAGATTTATTACTATTATTTCTTTTAATCTTAAGCTTGCACTTCACTTGGACTGCAAAAGGCCCTTCTGTTTTTCTCGTTTCCTCTAAATTCGATTTCTAGAACTCTAGTTCCTTATTTATCTGCCTGTCCATCATTGTGTCTCTTGGGACCACTGGGAAATCAGGTCTGTTTGGTTCTCTGTACAGCTGAAGTAATGAAGTTCTGCTCTGTGGTTGTGCAGGTCAGAGTTTGACCCTTGCAGTTTATCACCCAACATCCTTCTGGAATTAAAAGACTTTAGCACCATTTATCTACTTATTTTTAACACCCAGATCAAAGCCAGTATAAGACATGTCTGAAATTTAGTGATGGTAAGTCATTTGCAGGAAGCGCTTATAAATACATTAGTAGACTAAAAGTAAAATATGTTCTTAACTGACTGAATAATCATCTTTTGTTTAAAGGAACTCTGCACCTCCTTTATCCCATTCCCTTACAATTTTTTAAATAAGTGTTTAAACTAGTGCTGTTGGCTACATGTAGACAGTGTGTGGAAGTGGTCTTGGGGCATCAGCAATATGGAAGAATAAGACTGAGGTGGGAAGGGTGGTTTGAAGTCCATCACCGTTAATGGGAAAGTGAGAAATTTGTATTACACAGTTGCAATGATTTGGACTTCTTTCTTGTTTAAATGTCACCTTTGTTTACTGACTATCCTGCTTTATTTTTTTTTTTTTCTTTTTTGAGAGAAGCAGAGCAGTGCCTGGATGCAAGCAGTTGATGCAGCCTTGAGCTCCCCTTCCCTTTCTACTGCACTGGGGTGGAGCCATACAAAGCCAAAAATTAAGGAGACTTCATGCAGTTTGGCTACTGAGCATTGCCTCAGTTTCTTACTTTCTGCATCTGACACATATACAAATAATATACTCCTATACTATAGCCACCCTTGAATCTCAGCAACATGTCAGGGAAGGGAGCAGAAGGTACAGACCCCCTCTCCTTTCTCTAAATCAACAGCTACAGTGACACATTTGGAAGTAAGGAGGAGAAAGTCATGTCCCAGTAACAGAAGGAGTTTGAATGGCCATGCAGAAAGGACCCAAAGTGTTGTTTCTCACAAGTGAAAATGCTTTGAGGGAGATTGTATCCGTCTTCCACCTGGCAAGTAGCTATACAGCTGAATCCCTGTAGGGAATTAGCAACTTCAGTCAAAGCTTTCATCAAAGAAAGTAAAAACCAACAACACTGCTTTTATGGTCCAGGCCACTGACCTGGGAACTATGCTCCAAAGGAAGGAATTTTAATGTCTAGAGGGATTTATCATTGTATCTTGCCTATAACTGCTTTAATGTGCTGGGATAATGAATTTGTACTGATGAATTGTGATGTATTATCATGTAAAGTAGTAGGTGGAGTGAGTTGTCTACTGCTTTCTGAGTATTGTTAGCCCAATGTGAAAATACAGTCTTTTCTCTTTGGTATTACATTGCGCAGTTGGTGCCCAATATTGGCATTCCTGCTTGAGAGAAATTACCCCCTTTCTTCTGATGAGGAAGATGGTGAGACCTTGAATGGACCAACTTTCATTTTAACTTCATTTCCACCTTGTTCTTTGGGCTCTAATGGCTGAAGGAAGGGGGTCCTCAACCCCCATAGTGGCCTGTGGGGCTGCTTCTGCTCTGATGTATTTGGACCAATATGAAAGGAAGAGAGAGAGGCTATCATGAATCACATCCCCACAGGAAGAGGCAAATCAGTTACAACACTGAAGGACACCAGATACCAGGTTAAACATCTGTTACACCTACACACAAAGCAGCAATTTTGGCTCATGTTCATAAAGCGTCAGGGTGGAAAGACAGTTGATGTTTTTCTCCTGGAGCATGAGATGAACAAACACACACAACTGGTGTTCTGGCTAGATGTTCTATTTGGAGGCAGGGAGAGAGAGAGGGGAAAAGTCTTGCCAGGAAAAAATAGCAATATAAAACAAGGATTAAGCTATTCAAGAATGTTCCTCATTCTGAAAGAATCAAGAATTCAGTGAAGGTAAACTCTCCCGCACTGTTGCTGCCTCCTGAGGCAAATTGCTCTTACCTTCTTAGTGAAGTACTTTCCAACTCTTTCTAGTATCTTTCCTCCTTTGATGCCTCAAAGCATCCTACACTACCACTCATTAGAGGGAAATCTCTTTTTGCTTTTGTTTTTTGGCCTTACTACTAGGCAAGGTGAAAATCCAGAAGAGAGATATTTTACTGATCAGATTGATAAAGAGGATGATTAAGACCCAATTAAGATGACTACAATTGCAGACCTGCCATCAAGAGCAAATGTTAGTCCACCAATAACTGTTGCTCTTGTTTCAGCTGCAGATTTCTCTCACAGTACAAAAATTAAGTCACTGTTTGCCTTTACAAAGCAGCCAAGTAACTTTTGTAATGACAGACTATACAAATCTTCTCCTTAACAGTGCACTCTGATAACAAGAATTACTCCTTTGACATGCTGTCCCTGAAAGAGAATACAAATGTTCATACCACCTTCACATTCTGCAACACGGCGACAGGCAATATCATTGCATTCTTCTTGACCAGGTAATCCAAAAGACAGACAGCAACACAGATGGCATCTGGACTCTGTCATCGAATGAGCCCTAATTCCAGGTTAATGCTTCAAAAGAGGTGGCCAGCCTACTCTATTTGTGTTTGTAAGTTCCTGCATTCTTCCTCAGATGAACTCAGGGATCTGCAAATAAAGTAGGTAATCCTGAAATCTCAAAATTTCTACTTTAGCTTTTTCATTCTCATCTTCTCTCCTGCTTCATAAAACCATCATTAAAGAGACAGCGTTTCTGGGAGTGATTATGTTTGCTTCTGTAATATGACAGCAGTGCTGTTTATCAGTCCTTCTAAGAGAGTCCCTCTTCCCAGGGCCGCATTGTATGTGCCATGTCTTGGTAAACAGACAAAGTTTGTTGTGTTCCCCACACTGATTCAAGTCAGTGAGCAGATATTTAGTAAAGAGGAGGCTCAAATTGTGTAGCTTTTTAAAGCAAGGCACATCTTTTGTATGTAAATGCTATATGTACCTTGAAAATCCTGCTCTTAAAACAGTAAATTACAGTTTGTTACATGTGGACTATACCAAAAGAATTAGTGAAGGTGTCCTGGACAGGACAAAACCAGAACAGAAGACAACTAAGTACAGTGAGTTCATATGGGCTGATCAGCACATTCCATATATGAAATTGCCAGAGAATTCTCCATGGAAATTGTTTTTAGGAAGCATATCTGAGAAAAATGTTGAGGTTACCTACATATTGCAAAGAAACTGAGAATCACTGTGCAAAAGATGTTCAGCTAGGTCATCTTCACAGAATATGGCCATAAACACAGCATAGCTACAATCCAGATCAGTCAACAGCTGCTAAAAGAGCAAAGCCACTGTGAAGCCACAATCTAATATGCTCCTTATTCATGTTCAGAAGGCCACAAATCTTGGTGCTTTTTTAAAGCTAGAGGTGGCCATCAGTCAGGACCCAGACTCCATCATAACCATTAATGGTTGCATTTCTCATGCCTATGAGGTAGAAAGCAAACTGACTGGGAGAGAGAAAGCTTGAGGACAACAGTGAGACTTTTTGATTTGTAGCTCTGATAATAGCATTTTATTTTCTTCTTGAAAACAGATTATTTTTCTGTTAGGTCTACAGTATTGCAGTTAGATACCTGAGCAGTAACTGAACCTCATGACTAACACTCTTCCTGTGACTCCAGGCTTATTTTCTTGTCCATCATTAATATTATTGTAAAGTCAATCAGCAAAAAAAGACATTCCTGCAAACTGAGGGCTGGGCTGCAATGACTGTGAGTTGTTATTGCTAATCTATACTTTCCATGTATGGATTAATAGCTGATCTAACAAAGAGCACATCACTGACCCCTCTGCTCTTATTTGCCTCCTGCTCTTATAATTTCACCCGAGCCAATATATATATATTATATACATATAGCCTCAAGAAAGAACCTATTGAGGCAGAAATACAGCAATACTTACTCAGCTACACACTTTTTAAAAGTGTGTATGTCAGAAGTAATTTGTTCACTTTGTCCTTAGCATGGTTATTTTTGAGAGGTTAGTCTGTTATATTTTAATCCATACTAGTTGCATGAAGAAGATAAAGAAATATAAGTAAGTAAATATAAGTATTCTACAAACAAGTAACCAAACCTTTTTATTTCTGGAAGGGTTTCTATTTTTTGTTGTCTATCAATTTTGTTCAATTATCTCTTCTCTCCAAAAAAGAGGAAGAGTGGTCAAAAACTTTCTAAGTAACTGAATATTAAACTGATTTTTTTCTTGCAGACCCCTGGATCTAGTGCAATGAAGTTTTAGCCCAGATCATCACAGAAACCCTACAGAAGAGTTACACCATCTAGCACATGCAATTTTTTTAACCAGTGTGGATTTATCTTATTATTCTAAGCTTTAACTTATTGGAACATTTTTTTCTGTTTAAAGAAAGTTGTACTGGGATGTGAAACTTGTGGAATTCAGCAAGAGATTAATAATTACTGGATTATACACTAGCATCTCAATACCATAGGCTGTATAAACCAAAGAAAGACCCACTATTGACTTACAGTCAGATTCCAAGAAATAATATTTACATCTTCTAAATACCCACTTTTAGACATTTATTGTTTTGTGAAATGGAGTTGGGTAAAGAGGTCATCAATCTTGCATAAATTGTCTTGTAGTGTTGTGGATTTTATGTGTTAAGTCTAAACTAGACAATGAAACAACTTCACTATTAGTTCTGTAGACACAAATTAGATTTGTGGGTCACTCTCAGAGGTCATTGATGAAGTCAGAGGAAAATCCTTCCATAAATGATTCATCCTAGAATAGATAAATACATTGTATTAATATGGAAAGCTTAGGTGGGATTTAGGCCCTGCCATGATGGTAATACTGATCTTCCTCTTGTTCTCAATAGAAACAGTATGAATTTTGTCATTGAATCAGTGCAAAAGATTTAACTCAAGGTGCTGAATAAACATAACTGAGAACACCCTTGCAGGCAGTCCTCAAATAACTGCAGTCTCCTAATATTTCTCTCATGTATGTTATAAATAGGGCAGTAGATCAAAGTGCAGGTTTATAAACCTTCATCTGAGGTACGTAATTTTCTTTTTACAAATGCCTCTTTGGCTAGTGAAGAAGAAATAACCTAGGTATTTTTAACCACAGGGCTTAGAAATTTCTGTCCTTCTATATATTAACCATTTAACTCATAATCCAGTATGTAATGCTATTGCAAATACATAAAAAATCACTTCAGCCTTAAGCTGCACTGCTTAAATAATCTAGGAATACATTACTTCCCTAGCAATGACTATGGCTTACAGAACACATACAGGGCTGCAGCTTCCTATTTCTTTTCATTATGTATGCTGACAGCTTGCAGGTAATAAGTATTTTGTTGTTATCTGTGAAGTAGCCAACAGTAAAATGAATATAGTGAATTCCCATTTCTACACGTGAGGCTGTTTAAAATGAGCACCAAATGGCATGGATGCCCTGCTGTTTATGTCTAACTGTTTTCTGTGGGGAAGGTGGTTACTGAGGGCTTTTCAGGAAAGCAGACCCAGTAGCCAGGCCAGTGGCCCAATGAGTTTTATACTACATGGTGTGTAGAGGAGTTAACTGTGTTGGCTGGATCAAGAACTACTAAACACTGTGATCAGCTGCTGCAGACATGGAAGAGATAGGAAGGATGTTGAGAAAAATATAAAAATAGTATTTTTTTTTTAAAGGATTCTTATACATTTCACTAAGGGTTGTTTTGACTTTTAAAATCTGACATTAATAGATTAGAAACAAAGCAGTGAACATCTCTGCTGAAATGAATTTTTATACATCAACTATTTCACTTGTTACTTCAGTCTTGCTTTGTCTTTGTGTCTTTTAGTTTTTAGAAAGTAGATAATGTTATTTATTTAAGTCTTATTTTTGGTATTTCACTTGAGACTGTATTTGGACAGAATTTAAAAGTGAGATGAAAGTACTCACAATTTAGATGTCATTTAAATCTACCTTAAACATGTCTCATACTTGAGAAAAATTTAAAATGTATATAAAATGAAGTGCTATCTGCAATTAATGAACTGGGATGGTTATTTATGATTAGTACAGAGACAACCTTTCAAAAGTAGGAGACCTTACCAATTACCACATCTTTTTAATTCTACAGATTGTATGAAAAGGACAACCCTTGCTCTTTTTTTACCTCCCAGTTGGTTTTTCAGCTTGGAGAAAGTGAGTTACTGAACTGAAATAACTAGATAGCAGAAAGAACTACTAGGGACGAAAGCTAGTTTAACCCTTCAACAAATTCTGCTTTAAGATGATTAGTCAGTGACTTCCTCCAGCTGACTGGCAGTGCTTCCCTCAAAGCAGCAGCAATGCATTCTCAAACACATTTTTTAATACATGATAGCAAAATTGACATTCTATAAGATTTGCTCTAAGTTCATATTCTTTTTAATGTTGTCTTTTATATAGTAAATACATGCACTAAAAGGTCTCTCTTTTGTTTCCTTTTTTTTATACCTTGTTTACTTTTAAGCATTGTAATAGTGTTGCTGTCCATTGTTGGTAGTATTTTTTTGTCAGTTCTCTATGGTCTCTATGGGACCTCAGTGCTACTGTCTTTAGCCAGACGGCTTCAGTCTTCCTTTTCTCTTGTAAGGAATGACCTCAAGTTTGACTAAGGCTTGGCAAGGTTTATTATCCATAAGGCTGGTCCTTGAATGGTTGCTCAGCCAAGGTGCTAGCCTTTGTATGCCTGGCAGAAAGTAGCGCTCTCTTGGTTGGTACAGTGTTATGTGATTTCTTTCTTCTGTGATCAGAAGGGTGTATGCTGACCTTAACTGGCACAGGAGACTCCACCTCTACTGCAACCCTCCCCAAGCACTGCTCCTGACCTGTCCCCTGATCTGCATGTTCACATTCCTCCCTTATCATTGGCCATGCACCATCCCGTGCTTCATAAATTTATCTCAGTTACTTACTCTTGACAGGACTGTGTATCTTGTAACACTCTCCTGACCTTGTTAGCACTTTCATCTTGTGTAAACAGTTTATCTATTGGTCACAGCTCTGTGAAGTTCCATTTGGTCAACACTTAAGACAAAGCTTTTATTTTAGTAATGTATAGTCTGAGCTATGCTCCAGTGAAACTGATACCAGTAATACAGAAGTGTACCCCAAAATGACTATTGTAGTAATTTAGGATGGCATATTTTTAATTTAAACTGTATTCAAGAAATAATGGTATCCACAAAGTAATTGGAATAATTTATTTTTTCTTTAAAATTGAATGAAGCTGATTTTCTTGTGTTTCTTTATTTGGTATAAAGGAAGCATCTTTGTTATGCATATTTCCATGACAAATAAAAGGCTTAGAAAGGGGTGCCAGGCTTAAAAAGCGGTACCATCAGTTAATTTTTTAAAAAACATTTAATAGCCATTTCACAGCTTCATGTAGAGCAACAGCTCATGCCACTGTAAACTGCGGGGTTTTTTTATGTACATTTTACACCATAAGTGTTCATCCAAGCATATACATGTCTTTAATATACAAATCATATACAAACCTATTAAAAGATTCCTCCATATACTTCCAAATCTCAGCTGAAAAGACAGAGGTGATGATATATGTTCATCAGATAATTCTGTAATTGGGAAAATAATAAAGAAACTCCTGCTCTGATAACTTATTAATTTCATTGGTGGTTAGCTAATATACCTGAGATGATCTGAACCTGATTTTTGGGATAGAAAGGTAAATAAAAAATTTAACACAGTTTTTTAAAGTGTCCAGATAATTCTAAATGTTCATAGATAATCTGTGTATGGGTATAATGTACATATGTTCAAGTGCATACATCAGAAGAATGCTATTAAGATTGTGGTGGGAAAGTGTAATGGGAAGTTAGAAACCATCAGACTTGACATTTGATTCAATAATATTGAATTGCCACTTTCCCCACTCCACCTGCACATGCTTTTTGTTAAGGCCAGTAATTACTATGATTACCGACCCCTTCTTATTAAGTGCAAAGAACAGAAAGTGCTCACACCATGTGTGTGATTATTTTGTTTCCCTGTGCAGCCCCACACTTATTTACTTCTCAGTTGCTCTCTGAAAAGATTTAAGAGATATCTTCATGATCTATTTTTTTCCATTTCACCATTTTTGAAGGGCTTTTCTGAGGTTGACTTTCTTTTGAGTACATCTGCCTTAGTGCCGGCTCCTTTGACAGGAAACACAATTTAGCTGTAGAAGGGAAGTGAGAAACTGTGGTGCGTGTGTCACACACTTATATTGAAGAATCACACTTCTGTTAGGGATTAAAGGTAACCAGCAGCCCTTTGGCAGGTCTAAACAGGCCGGGTCAGCAATTACACTCTCTTTCTGTTCTTCCTGTCCAGATGAGCAGGGGTAGGTGGTTGTGATGAGAAGCAGGAAAAACTAAAAGAGATGTTTTACTTTTCAAAGGGGTGAAGAGGCCATCAGGTCCTTTCATGGTTTTAGCAGCTTGCACTGGGTGCAGTTGTGACCCTCTGTTTCAGCTCTTTGCAACACCCATGACTTGTGGTGCTACGTAGGACCCAGAGCTGAATTCCTGCTGTGTTTAAGACAACTGCTCCCTTTTCTTTGGCTTTAGAGGAGTAAAACATTGATCCCATGTTTCCAGCTCAGAACAAATTCATAGTTTTGAGATATGTGCATTTTTGTCATGACCAGAGTTTCTTTAGCTCATTTTACTATAAAATCCAGTAAACACAGAGTATTTAATGAAACAAAAAGTCACCTTTTACAAGTGTTACTTGTATGAATACTGGACTAAACAATATACTAGAAAGCTGATGCAAATTTTGATTATTTCTGAGTTTTGTTCTCCTTATTTGTTTGTTTGGGAAGTAAGTGTTTGCTCCCATTTTTCATATTGGTATTGACCTTCTTGATCTGCGTTAAAAGCAAATGGAGCAGAGCAAATTACTGAGGCATCCAAGCATGTTCTCAGCTCTGCCACACTGAAACATTTGTTTATTCTGCAGGGCTTCGGGAAAGCAGCCCAAAGGCTTTGTGAGACTGGGAACCGTAAAAGATGGAACAGGTGGGAATGCCTGATCTTTCCCTGTATTTTTGTGCAACACAGGCATGCCAAATAAAATAAGTGATGCAGACTGTATGTCAGTGAGATGGCAATACAATTAGTTGTTGTTGATGATGATTAACAGTACTGTATCCATCTGCTCCAATCAAGTGAAATGAGATGTACTCCAGTTTCTTATGGTTAGATGATGACAGAACACATAACCATGTGTGTCAGAATTATTGGTTACCAGAGGCATTATTCAGATTATTCCATCTTTTTTATTCTTCCCCTCATTCATTCTTCTCAGGCTTGTTGTATATACATCATAACTCCTGAATGCTGCAACCATGAATACATAATTTAAAATACCCGAGGTAAATGTCCATGGGCTTTTATCAGTCATTGAGAAAAATCAATTAAAAAAAAATCTTTAAAAACCCTTATTCTTTGATATCACTTCAAATGCAATGTGAGCCAAAAAGAGGAAAAATAATTTAAGAAAGCTTCCAACTTGGTTTGCCAAGGGAAATCAGTATAAATCTGAAATAATAAAATGGTTAATGTGGTTTTGGTACCTCTGTCCTCTGTTGAATAAGATTGCTCAACTATGGGTCATATAGTATTTATTAATTGTAACTACTATCAGGTTTCTGATTACAGAAACTTTGGTTGCTGAAGCACAAATTTTAGATTTATAGCCCTACGATCAGTGTAAAGTCACATACTAATATAGTTTTAAAACAGGAGTGTGTGTGGTTTGTTACTGATGTAAAAAACAAGGTACACCTTCCACTGAAGTTTTAAACCAACCTTTAATCTATGTTCTTAAATTTTTCATGATTGCACGTTGACATATTTCACAGCATTGGCTGGTGCTTTGTACACACAATGCAATGTCAAGGAGTGGTCTGGTGTGAAAAGCTATACAAAATTGTTTATGAAAAATCATGTTATTCTTAATTTCTTTCCCCATCTCGCCATGTATTTTCAGTGTTGTGCTGTCTGTGAAAAAGCAGCAGATTTTTTTTTTTTATGTGACAGCGTGGGTTTGCCTTAAATGAGTAAAAGGCTTCCATTGGCCTGTGAAGTGCCATAGAGATGGGAGTGAATGCACAAAGTCTGAACAGTCACCTCGCCTCGCTTCATGGTGAAGAGCTAATGGGGATGCTTCTTTGCTGGACAAGGTAAGTGTGAACACTTCTGTAGAAGGTGAATTTATATTATTTTACAGTTTTTGTGTTGGAGGAGAGATCACAATTTTCAAGCCTCCAAGAGCACTCGAGTGTGTGCTATCTGGAATATATTTCCAAATTTACAGTCTCTGATAAGGCTTTCTGGTTAAAAACCCTTTAATAATGAAAATCTAAAATGACAAAATTTTATGAGATTGTGCCTCTAAAATCGTGCTGGTGGAGATGTGCTGAAGTACTTTCTTAAAACTAGAAGCATTAGACAATCAGTGACAAGAAAACTAAATAGTCTGGGTTTATCATTGATGGTGCGGCAATGCTATGAACACAGACCTTCCTACCTACCTCTTCTAGGTCCAAGCTGTTCACAGAGAGTTCAGTTTTATCATTTACACATACCAGCTGTGTTTATTACAAACTCCTGTACCTGTATTTTCTGTTCCATTGGGCAATATGAAGTTTAAATCTACTGTGCCTGTGACTTCTATGCGCTGAGAAGCTGGAAAAGAAGATGAATACAGTATGCTGCATATGCTACATACTCGTGTGCTACAAATCAAAGGGCTCAGCTGAACTCCTTGTACCAAAAAAACCTTTAAAAGACTTCATTAGAGATCATAGTGGTGAGACTATACAGCCAACTATTTTTAAAAGACAACTTGGTTGAATTTAGAGACAATTCCTTATTTTAAGTTAATTGGCTATGAAACGGTCATGAAAAAAAATTGAATTCTGTTTCAGAAACAAACTGTAGATTGAAGAACAAGGTGTCTGAACAATCTGAAGACATGTAACCCTTGTGTAAAGATAGGGAAACCAAAAGAATATCTCTGAGACCTGGTACAGTATTTTAAGTCTCAGCTGGTACCTGGGACCTGGGCCAAGGTCGAACATGGAACATGAACCACAAAACACAGTTGCCCTTCCACATCCAAGCAATGTTTTTTTCTATGAAAACAGCCCAGCTGCAGGCCAGCCAGAGACAGTACACTGCTGCCTCATATGCAAACTTCCTTTCATATTGCCCTTGAGTAACGCACATAAAGGCTGGTGCAGATTGCCCAGCATTATGCAAGAGAACCATGGGCTTCTCTGAAAAAAAATTATAGGTCTTAGACAAGGAAAAGTCACACCGGCATCTCACCTAGGGCTGGTACTAGAATCCACTTCTCAGCTTCTTAACTGAGAGCAGAGTTCACATAGGAGTTCTTTACAGGTGGAACTGCTGTTGAAGCAAATCCCATACAAAGAGCTACAGTCTTTTAAGAACCATTTCACACAAAAGCCTTTTTTGATTCATTGGCTCAAAAATGTGGCAGAAACTTTTTGATCAAGTGGACTTAAATCCCCTCAATCATTCAAGCCATTTTTCTGCTGCAAGGGCAGAGACTCTCAGCAAGGCCTTGTGTGGCTTCTGGGCACAGGAAGGTTTGGGGAGCACATTTTCCACAAATTGTTGAATATATAATGAAACAAGTGTGTTTTATAAGAAAATACTGGATGGGAGGAGGGAGATCAGTGGGTGTGTAAGAAGATGAAGACTATTTTAAAGAGTATATGAGGATGAGAGGTGTACAAGAAGTAAAGAACACAGAAAGGTCTGCAGGCATAGTTAAAAGAAAAAGCAGTTCTTCAGATCTTCAGGGTTAGTTTCATTTGAATTAAATGGTGAGCAGCCCATGGAGATACTGGCAGCACCAGGATGATGAAGGAGGAGTCTGAATATAGTTATTTACCGCCAAGCCCAATATGAGTTGATGAAAGGACTTGGAGGAGGCGATAGCTGCAGCAGGAGATGAGGAAGGTGGAAAGAATAGATTTGTGCCAGGCAGAAAAATATTGCACAGTTGGCTGAAAAAACAAACTGTGCGTAATAAGACCATAGAAGTGAAATAAAGATATCGTGGCTGCATTTTAGGACCACATTAGAGACTGGAATAGGATGATGAGAAGAGCAGCTTTTTGTGTTTTTAAGGCAGTCAAGTATGTATCCTTAACCATTAACAAACATCATACTTCATTGGAGTGTCAATCTTTTAAAAATCGTAAAAATTTCAGGCACAGCAGGACTCAAAAGTAAATGTTTAAACAATCAATTGTAAAAGCAAAAAAGTGAAAGCTTCAGACACAGTAAAAATTGAGAGGCCCATGCAAAGATTCTTGGTTCCTGCTGAGCGCAGCTTTAATGAGTCACAAGCACGGAAAGGCAGCCACGGTGGTGTATTCCGGAAGAGGACACTTGGGGTTTAATTTAAAATTTCTTCTGAGGGAGGAGGTTCTGGCTGGGGTGAGAGGTTCCTGCCCAGCTGGCAACCATGTGTGAGCAGGACCTGCAGTCCCGCCTGTGGGAGTGAACACGTCACAGGCTTCTTGTAACTGCCCTGTGATTTACTACTTCTTGCTCCATTGAAAACATGAGATCTGGCTTTGGTTTGGCCTGAGACACAGGATTTTAATAACTGGAGTGGCAAACTTGTCAGCATGTAATATGATCCTTTCAGTCAAAGTATCTGCTTGATTGTATTAGCTAGGATTTTTTAAGGCTGCTTTTGTTAATATGCGCTCGTATTTGTAATAGCCCTTTTTTACTCTGAGATGATGAAGTATCTGGTTCCTCTTTGCTTGTGTTATTGGTACACTTGTCTGATCTCTCCTTATTACTTTCCTCTCTAAATTAAGCATTTCTAATCTTTTTCAGCTGGAAAGCTTCTCATATTGCTGAGTAATTTTTTCGTTGTGCCTTTGGCTCTTCTGTTTTTGCTACATTTCCCTGGCATTGGTCAAGCTCTAGAAGTGGAATGGTGCATCCTCAGTTATGATTAGCTCAGGAGGAGGAAGTCTGTCACCTTTGCTCCTTAGAAAGTCACCACAGTTTACATACAGGTCTTACAAGCTGCTTTGCTTTAAGTTGTAAAGTGGTCAGAAAGGCAGCAGCAAATGGGAGGTAAATCAACCCCCCCCTCCCCCACCCGTCTTGCTTACCAGGTTTGAAGGATTTTACCCCAGAACTCAATAAAATAACAGAATTCAAAACCATGTACCCTTCACTGAGATTCCTGGCTGTCATTCAGCCCTGTCAGACTTGTACAGGAGCTCTGACAGAGCAATCCCGAGTCTGTAAAGCCTAGAAATTTCCATAGCACGTATGCACTGAGAGTGAGTACCATACTTCTGGAAAATGTTGGGTTTACTGTGCACACAATGCACAATGTATTCATTCATGCAACATAACCTGAAAGCTTTGGATTTACTGCATATATGCAATGCAGCAGTTATTCATATTTACCATCTGGGAATTCCTTGAAAGAAAAAGGGCAGCTTTAACTTTCTTTTTCTAAACAGATATGCTGTCTCCTCCTTCCTTGAACTGCAAGGATCCAAGAGGATACTCAGCAATCAGAACAAACAGTTGAAGACAGCCTGGGAGATGGCAAGCAAATGCAAATTTCTCCAGCATATGCAGGGCCCTTTGGGTAAGACTGTCTTCCCTGAGAAAGTGGCCACAGTATGAAGTGGCTAAGAACTGTAAAATTAAAAGTGAGAAAAGACAGTTATAGTATTTATTTCTGGGTAACAGGACAAGATCTATTTTACATCCTCACCCATGATTAGTTTCCAGTAAAATTGAAGTGCTTTGTTTCTGATACCAAAATAGAATCATATGGTTTGTTGTTTTTTTTGTCAGAAAATTCAGTGGAAATTTTACTTTGTGCAGATAATATTTCAGTACTGTTGGAACTGGCCAGATGTTATTAAGTTATTACTTAAGGGTTCAGCTTTTTTTTTTTTTAAAAATATATTTAGTCTATAGGAATTGAACAAACATTATCAGAACTTTTAATCCTCTGCTCCAGTAGGATTACGATGTCTTAACTATGTCAGCTCCACTCTTCCCCCTTCCATCCCATCTTCAGAATAATTAATAAGAAAGTGATGTTGTTTCTCTGCTTCCCTCATTCTAGCAGAATGGCTAAATACATTTGAGCAAATGTTTCCTATTTAGGTTCAGAACCCAGTAGCACAGTTTCAGTTCTTACAGTGCTTAGTGGGACATCCTTTGCCTCAGTCTTTAGTGGGCAGTTCTGTTATCCTCAGGGTATTCATCTCCCTGAGCTGGAATACAGGGACAGAGTGCAGAATAAACACGCCATAATCAAGGAAGAAGTCGTTAATGACCTGCTACACCACGTGGACACTCACAAGTCTATGGGGCCTGGTAGGATCCACCTGAGAGTACTGAGAGGACTGACAGAGGAGCTTGCCAAGCCACTCTCCATCATTTATCAGCAGTCCTGGTTAACAGAGGAGCTCCTAGACAACTAGAGGCTTGCCAATGCGATGCCCATCTACAAGAAGTGCTGGACAAAGGATCCAGGGAACCACAGGCCTGTCAGCCTGACCTTGGTAATAGGTAAGATCATGGAGCAGTTCATCTTGAATGCACTGATATGACATGCACAGGACAGCCAGGGGGTCGGGTCCAGCCAGCATGGGTTCATGAAAGGCAGGAGGCTCATGGCTTGGACAGGTATACTCGTCACTGGATAAAAAAATGTCTGCATGGCTGAGCCCAGAGAGTTGTGAATGGAGTTAAATCCAGTTTGTGACTGGTCATTAGTGGTGTTCCTCAGGGCTCAGCATTGGGGCCAGTCTTGTTTAATATCTTTATCAATAACCTGGATGAAGGGATTAAGTGCACCCTTGGTAAGTTTTCAGATGACATCAAGTTAGGCAGGAGTGTTGATCTGCTTGAGGGCAGGAAGAAGGCTCTTCAGAGGGTCCTGGACAGGCTAGATCAATGGGCTGATGTCATCTGTATGAGGTTCAATAAGGCCAAGTGCCAGGTCTTGCACTTGGATCATAAAAACCCCATCCAAAAGTACAGGCTTGGGCAAGAGTGGCTGGAAAGCTGCCTAGTAGAAAAGGAGCTGGGGGTGCTGATTGATAGCTGACTGAGTATGAGCCAGCAGGCTCAGTATGTGCCCAGGTGGCCAAGAAGGCCAACAGCATCCTGCCCTGTATCAGAAATAATGTGGCCAGCAGGACTAAGTAAGGAATCATGGCCCTGCACTTGGCACTGGTGAGGCCACATCTTGAATAGTGCATTCAGTTCTGGGCCCCCCAATACAAGAGGGACATCGAGGCTCTGGAGCACATCCAAAGAAGGGCAGTGAAGCTGGTAAAGGGTCTGGAGAACAAGTCTTATGAGAAGCAGGTGAGGGAACTGGGATTGTTTAGTCTGGAGAAAAGGAGGCTGAGGGGAGACTTTATCACTCTCTACAACTACCTGAAAGGAGGTTCTAGTCAGGTAGGTGTTGGTCTCTTCTCTCAAGTAACTAGTGATAGGATGAGAGGAAATGGCCTCAAAATACACCAGGAGAGGTTTAGATTGGATACTGGGGAAACTTTCTTTACTGAAAGAGTAGTGAAGCATTGGAACAGGCTGCCCAGGGAGGTGGTGTAGTCATCATCCCTGGAGATGTTCAGCAAACCTGTAGACATGGCACTTCAGGACGTGTTTTGGTGGTCCTGGTGGTGTTGGGTTGATGATCTTAGAGGCCTTTTCCAACCTTAATGATTCTATGATCCTTCTGAAATCTCTGCAGGGCCTGGAATTTAGATATATGTCACTTTCCCCCAGCCTTTTTAAGCTCCATTAAGTGGTAATGACCAATAAAAAGTGTGAATTTTGAACATTTAAAAGTCATATTTTTGGTATGAAACAGCCAGAAATAGTAAAATTTATTTATCTTTTCTCCAGTATTTCTTTCTTATTAATTTTTCCTTCATGTTATTAGATCTGCTATTTATTTTGGTACACTTTTTTTTTCTTCTGTCAGATTACATTATCTGCCTCCTTTTCTTTCTCAGTTTTCTTATTTTATTTTTTCCCTTTTCTGAGCTGTTTTTCAGATAACATCTTATCCTTTTCATTTCTAGGCACAATATTTTAATTGCTTCCTTCATCTACACAGATTTCCATTTAACTTCCTCCATTTTATTTGCATAAGAGGTCTCAGGAGCATATGAAATCAGTGACCCAACTGGTAATATGAAAATACCTGCCAGGACAGCACAGTGAATCTCTCTTTCTTTAAGAGTAGGTCAGAACCAAATAAAATTTGCATTTCTTTCTTTGTTGTTTATTCTTCTCCCATATTGTAAACGTTTATCTTGTTTTGTTCCACCAAGACTTAAGAAATTAATGTCAATCTGATAAAATATAAAATAAAAGCTTATTTAGTAAGTTTAGTTTGCAGGAATTTTCTGGCAATGACATTTGCCTCAACATTTGAAAAAATGGAAATAGGCTAATGAAGACATTGCTGAGCCCTGCCATGCAGTAGTGCTGCACTAGATGTCACTGTTATACTTAAAATGTGGCAATACCACCTCATGCTCTCAGACACTCAAAAGCCTGTTGTGTATGAGAAGGCACAACCAGGAGTGCATTTTAATAGCACAGTGCTGCCTGAAAGTATTTTTTTGGTATTGGTTTGTGTCTAAGCCATCACTCCTGTATAGAGAATGGAAAATAGTTCTCTTCAGAGCCAAGGGCATCCTAATCACTGTGGATGTGAATGTTCTTCAATTTCAGTGCTAATGTTTTTTAGTCTTCAAAAGACATGTAGCAGAGAATAATAACACTGAAAAATAGTACAGCAATTGCCAAGTTGGCTAATGAAAAGCAGAAGCTTGACTTCATCTCTCTGCTTTTTAAATGCACAGAGATAAGCAAAAAGAAATGCAAAGCCATTATATTGATGGAAACTACTAATATACAAGCAGATGAACATCCATACTGGGCTTCCTCTTTGACTAACCTTCTACCTAAAGGTGTAAAACCTGGTAGAGTCAATCCTGAATGAACGTTGATTCCATTATCTGAGAAATAACACTACATTAATATTATATGCAGTAATTTATAAGACCGATTTGTCTTAAAGTTGAGGATTCTTTCCGAGAAAGAGAAAATTTCAAGGATATAAAAAGATTTGCCTTTGGCCCATGTTTGTACTCTCTGGGTTCTGAGCTGGAGGTGAATGCCAGAGTTATGACAGATACAAAAACATTTGTTGAGGCTTACCTGCTTCTCTGGTCTAGCTTTCCCCTTTTTTCATGCACACCTGGCACCATGGTAAGCTGTTCACTCCTCAGAGGTTCAAGTAGATTTATTTTCCTCTGAAATAATCTTCTGTTTTCATCTACCTTCTCGTTGTTTCTCCTCCAGTCTGTGGTGTATCCCTGATTTTTACCTCTAGCTCTTTTCAAGCATTCTTTATTTATCTGCTCATATGGCCTCCATCACCTGCCACTTAGGAGTATTTAAAACCAGTAAAAACAGCCCCCTCTCTTTCTTTCCAGTCTGCTAGATAAGTAGTTCAAATAGTCTATCGGTTTTGGAGATGTGTGCTGAACCTTCTCTGTACTTCTCAACAGATAGACATTAATGAATTTTGCCATGCCAAGGCAAGCTAGATGCTGCTATGGAAAGGGGTTGCAGGCTGAATTTTGGAGCTACATCTGACAGTCTTCAGTGTGTCAAAATTTCTGGCACTGGCAGTATATATAGCAAAGCCACAACCATTCTGTTGCCTCTCAGGGTACACTTCCAGAAATGAGACTGCCTTGCCTATGCTGAGAGGCAGCTGAGTATCTCTGTGTATACTATGTAGGTGCGAGAGAGAAAGGATTTGATGAAAGATAGATGTCATTTTTTTCAACAGGGTCTGAAATAAGTAGTATTTCAAGTCATCCTGCCTTTCCTGGTCTATATTCTACACTGACAAATAATCAGGGAAAACAAGTAGTTCACATCCCACTTGGAGGAAACTTAGCCCCAAACTGCTTTTTAGACTTCCAAAATGCTTGAAATCCTGCATACAAAAATTGCTATTGTCTTTGTATATGCACTTTATATGAGGATCACTGACAATCTTTTCTGTCTCGTTCAAATTTACCTGAAGCCATTGCATCTGCTACTTCATTAGTACTCATTTGTGAAGTTTATGATTAACCATCACTAGGATTTTCTTTTGAAATATCTTTTTCCTTCACAATTCAGCAGTTTGCACATGGAGAAAACTTATCTTCAGTATCAACACCAAGTAATATCCAGCTTGTGTTGGGTGAATCTGGTACCTCAGCTACCGTACAATTCCAGTACATTCCAGATTGTACAATTCTGGTACCTATCGAGACTGGGCTACAATCCAGGCAGCAGCAGTTTCAGGTATGTTCAGGGAGTGCCTGATCATTCCAACTCACTGCACTTGTAACCAGAACAAAAATACAATGTTGGCTCATCCTGAGATCATAAAGTGGCCTGGCGGGGGCTGCACCACCACACTGTTAGATAATGGAATTTGTAATATCCTTGAACATTATCACCAAGCAAAGTAGGCTCTTCTTCAGCTAAAAAAATCCCCACTCATTATCTTTATAAAAAGTATATTGATCAAAATTATAGAAGCGATTATGCTTAATTATGCTTGACTTTCTTTAAATTGGAATGACTTTTACTGTTAAGGTTTCACGATATGATCTTTTAAGATAATTTTCCATATTTATGTGCAACATACAGCAGAGTAACTACATTCCTAGTGAGAAAAAGACACTTTTCCCACAGGTATTATGCCATCATAGCAATTACCCTGAACAATAACAGGCCTCAGAGAATTAAACTCCACTTCCTTCATATGTGAATTCTGAGCTGCACATCTGAACCATTTAAAAAAGGCAAATCCTTTCAAGCAGACAGTCTATTATTCAGCCAGCTGAGTGCACAGGTCAGAGCCAGAGGGCAAACTTTCACTTGTCTAGGTCACTTATTTCCTTTTTATCATATGCAATGTTTACAGAAGGAGAAGGATTTTTAAAATGACTCACAAATTTCTTAGCTCAGTTGGCATGTAAGAGATTTTCATCCATCAGTGTTAAAATCCATAATTAACTGCAGTAAGTTTGTAGCTCCAACATTCTTCTGTAAGAGAGGAAACCTTTTTAGTTGGTGGCTTTGCCTCTCTGTTCAGACGTGATATTCTCATTTAACAATTTGTTTGTATAGGCTGCTAAATCTATACCAATCTTGCAGAAGGTGTAAGGTTATGTAGATTTGAAATTGTGTTTTCATGCCAAGTACCATATAAATTATATGTACTTCTTAATTAAGTCCTGTCTTGCCCCACCTCTGCTGAGGGAAACAGGTTGTCTGTTACTGGAAGTCGTGCATGCTGCTGTAGGCTGCGTTATGTCCCTGTGTATGTTTATTCTTCCTTATGCGCAGACACCAGATGGCTCATACAACAAGCAATCGAAGGAGTTCAGTAATCTTGGTCATATTTAAAACAGACCAAAGATGATGGCAAAAATAAACAGAATATACTGCTGAATGTTGCTGATGAGGGGAACTAAATGTATTGCAAGTTACACAAAAATTATTTCCAGATTGTAGTACAAAGCTCTCTGCCTCACAAAATTTAAAATATAAAATATAATTTGTCAAAACGCTAACTTAAATTCATCTATAGGAGGAGATAGTAGTATCTTCCTGTCAGCATACAGTGTACTTTTAAAATAGTACAGGGCTGCTTTTACATAATGTTTAAAATAACTCCTAGGAAATGTTGGGAAAAATTATGTCTGCTATGAACAGATGCTGGCTAAACTAAATACATACAAACACAAATATATCTATAATATATATATTTTTGCATTCAAGTACATTTGAGCTTCTATGACAAGTATAAGAACTTAGTTCTCAGATGCCTTCTTACTGGGATCTTAGATTGGATGTTTTCAGATATGTGAGTACAACAGTCATTAAAATTTCTTAAAAGCTATGTCTGCATTGTATTAGAGGTCCTTGCTGATCCATGCTGGTTTCCTGCCTTCTCTGTTTGATTTCTTACTCTGGGGGATGGAGAGCTCTTGTGCTCTCAGGCAGATGTCCTTAAAGAGCCCTCTCACATATACCATTTGAATTTTCTTTTTTAAATAGAAAGTAACCACTGAGAAATACAGCGAAATTTAGGCATACAGTTAAACTTATTCACGTAGGTAAGTACCTCGCCAAGTAGTCATTTTTAAGGTGTGCAGGCCCCGGCATGGGGTTTGGCTAGCTGAGCAGACCACAAGAAACTGCTGAACACAAATAATGGACGAAGAGGCTCACAAAGTTACATATAGCACCCTGAGGAAGGAGGGGATTTTGCAACTAGTTAGGCGGAAATGATGCGAGACACAGCCACACTTCACGCACAATTTTAGAGGAGCATTAGGGATATTTTGTGCAGTTTTGCAAGGCCACTAGCATCTAGGTATAACCTTGTCAGTAATATTGCATAAGGCTGAGGTGACCTAGAGAGGGATTAAGGTTCGTGGGACAAGAAAGAGCATGGAGAAATTGAGAGAAGGGAGGCTAAAAGAGGCCAGTCACTTGCAAGCAAACTGACAGTTGGTATGCTCAGCAGGCTGAGCCTAGTGCTTCTTCATTGTGGTCTTTTCTTCTTACTATGAAATCTTATTATTAAATATTTCCTCTCTTATTTTTTTCTCTATACTCTGTGTGTGCACACGCATGTAAGAGATCCGAGTGCCAGCAGCCGGAAAAGAGGCCACAGGTGCCCTTTAGGTCTGAGTACCAGCAACCAGAAAGACTGGGGATGTGTGTGTATTTCCCCAGCAAACTTCAGTCTGCTATATATGCATGTATATTTGTGTAACAGGCTAGTGAACCTCAGCCTGCTCTGGCTGGTGAGTATGAGACAATCTGCACCTGGAAAGACACAAGGTCTGAGCTGGTGACCAGGTAAGGGTTTAGGTAGGGATATTAGAAAGAATTAAAGCTTATGCTATCCATTAAAAAAACCCAACATGCCTGTGAAACTAGAGCGTGAGGAGTGTATCTGTTTTCATGAATAAACTCCAAACCTGATCAGCTGGAGAGGAGGAACAAGTCTTGGTTATCTGTAGTTATGTTTGTGTAAGTAAGATTGGGGTTTTATGTGGATGCTGGAAAAGGCACTATTGTGTCTGTGTTAGTCTATGTGAGAGTTGATGTTAGTATTGTGTGTGTGTGTGCATATCTGCAACTTGCTGCTGGCCAGACCTTCAAGTGGGAAGAGCAGAAGCTGCACCATTGGGCTGGGATGGAAGAAACCTCCTGGGTCTAAGGGTGCATAGCTCTGGCACATAGGGAAGGAGGATGCCCCAGGTCCTGAAGTGCACTCGATTCAGCCACTCCTTAGCAGTTACGAAGTTTAACTTCAGTTTCATGTTAAGTTCATCCTTACCAGGACTAGCTATAAGAGAAGAATCAAGAACCGCTTGTCAAAATACTGAGGACTGAATAAATGTGCCTGGAAAGATACAGGTCTCTTCTTGAATGCATAATATTTTTGAGGTAGCTTTATGAGACTTTACCAACTCTGAGAAAGACTGATTTTTTTGCCTGGACAATTCTGGAGGGAAGAGCTATTTGCCTGAACTCTCAGTGTACCAGAAAGCATTTAGAAATTGGAGAAGGACAGCAACAGAAGTTGCTATTTCTTGTTATTTGAGCAGCTTCTTTGGCACTTATGGTTTATGGTTTTTTGGGTTGTTCTTTGTTATCTGAATAACAAGTATTTATTGCCTCTAGGAGGATCGATCTGCATAGAAAAGTAAACAGGAAATATAAAGGGCAGGAAAGAAGTCTACAGCTAATAGACTTGGTTGGTGATGCAAAATTGCCTTCAAAGAAAGAGAAAATGGGACCCAGAAAAAAGTCAGTGCCCATTTTTTTTTTTTTTTTTACTTATTCTTTTACCTTTTTTTCATTATGTAGTACATTTTTCATACAGGAATTTGTTAAAAACTGATGCTGGGGACAGAAGATTGAGGAGAAGAAATGGGTGTAGAGTTACAGAGTACATACATGATGTATGAAAAATTGAAATGACGAGGTTATGCAGTAGCACATTTCTGTCTTGTAGCTGAGCTAGTGAGCTGTCGTGATAGCAGAGCAAATAGGGAATTACTTTTTGTTGTTTTTTTGTTTTTGTTGTGTTGTTTGTTTTTTTAACTGAGTTATCCCTTGTTTCCATTTCATATATGCCACCTGCTGCTTCAGGGTTTACATTACAGGACAAAGATGAAGTTACTTCGTATAACTAATTGGGGTTACCTGAATGAAATATTTTTGTGAAAGAGGTGAGACCATGTAAGAAGACAGGTGTGAATTTACTATTAATCAGCTGTATTGCAGTGATGCCAAGATGCACAACTGTTAATGGGACAATGCATCACAGAAAAATAACTAAAGACAGCCTCTTTTCCCAATGTCACACAGATTATACGAAGAAATCAAGATGAGGATGGAAGAAACATGCACAATTCATAACGGATGTAATAGCTGCAGATGACCAACTCCAGATTTTTATAAGGAAGTTAAGATAGGCTGTATTGCTTCAGTCTTACCTCAGAGCATAAACTAAACTTAATATTATCTATTTTGGAAAAAATGTCACTACAAAAATCTATGTGAGACAGATAAATTTAGGAAATACAAAAAAAAAGTGTGTCCCTACTTTTGGCCTGCTTGGTGAGACACTGGAACAGGTTGTCCAAGGAAGTTGTGGATGCCCACTCCCTGGAAGTGTTCAAGGCCAGGTTGGATGAGGCTTTGAGCAACCTGGTCTAGTGGAAGGTGTCCCTGCTCATGGCAGGGGGGTTGGAACTCGATGTAAATATTTTGAAGTAAAAATATCTAACAGTTGTTGATTTGTTTTGTTTTGTTTTGTTTTTTTTTTTCCTCCAGACCATTACATTATTTATTTTTACTCTCTTTCCCTGCTCCTTAACCTGTCAGTCTCTTCAAGTTCTTTTAGGAAGGTGTGCCCTTCACAACACACAGCTGTCCCTTCTCAAATATGCTTCTTGCCTTCAAAACCTTGCCTTTAAATGACACTTTAACAAGCACCTTATGACATAAATTCTGAAGATTTTTTCCTGAGCTTGCTGCTTCTCCATCCAGCAGTTCTGCTGTTAGGTGCAGATACAGTGCAAAGGCTGCCAGCAGTGCCAGAAAAGACCCCACAACAAAAGGAGTGAACTGAGATGTGTACTGGTAAGACTGGCCATTTCTACGTAGTTTTTCTCATGGGACTTCCCTAGTTTCTTATCTGTAAAAAGAGAAGCTGTTACATTGATTTCCCTGTAAAGTGCACAAACTGGGTAACATCCAAAAGCTACAATTCAGTAGTGCCCCTTTCTCAAATGATTGTTTGTGTCCTACAGATAAAACTGAAAAACCTTTAAGGCTCAGGGGCCAAAGCTGGCTCTACCACGGTAGCACAGACTGAAGTTGTGGCTAAGAGGGCTCAGAGAACCAGCTGTATGCTAAATCAGAAAAATCAGTGCCTATTTTGAGTACATACCAATTCCTAATCATGCAGGAATTCATGAGCTATGTGAAAGCTCTGAAAGTGTAGCTATGAGACTTCGTGAGGCAAATGTGTAAATAAGATCCAGTGTATTCTAGTCTGATGAAGGCTACCCATACCTTAATGTTGTCTCACAGGATATATGGCTATATATAAGGCTCTTTTACTGTTTACCTAAAGTTTTCCCTTCTGCTTTTATTACTACAGCTAATCCATATCTTAATTTCTATCAGCTTGCCACCAGAGTTTCCTAAGTGTACTATTAATTCAGTGCTGAGCTGTGGGAAATAGAAAGATGTAATTGAAAGTTCTACATCACCTGCTGCAGGAGGCCCAGGTCCTGTGCTTGACTAATTGTCAGAGTGTTAATTGATATCGACAATATTGTTAAACACAATCCAGTCCATGTGGGGAGGCTCAAAAGTGGCACTGTGTACATTTTGCCTAATAAACTACCTTCCTGGAGAAATATGTTTTTGTTAAGCCTGTGCATGAGGCAGGGGAAGGAGGAGTATCATAGAAGAGAGATAACGTTTTCCTTAATAGGTAGCAGAAATGGGGAACTAAACATTTGAAAAGAGTAAAATCCTGGGCTGTATGTTTTAAAGTGAAAAAAAGATGCTGCTCTTTAAAAATGACTCGCATTGAAGATGGACGTATTTTTTGATGAATCAGTTACATGCAGTACATGCTGTTATGAACATATAATCTTGTTGCAGGAACTTTTAGCTGGGTTAAGAAATATTTTTGTTTATTTGAGTAAGTAGGAATGACATGCAGCAGCAAGATAGATTGTCTCAAGTGGAAATTTTCTTTTTTGTGACATAGAGTCCCAAAGAAAATAATATTTTCTTTGTAACAAAAGCATTCAGTTCAAACAAGAGGCTTTTCTTTCATCAGTGTCAACCATATTGTAGCAACAGCTTTCACTGCCCACTTAAGTTTTCAAAAGGTATCCGTAGGCCTTGACCTACAATGCCCATTTTACATTGCAGAATTGTGTCATAAACATCCAGAAAACTGCTTCATTATCTTCCTTAAAATTCCCCTCTACTATGTTACTCACAGAAAACCTTGAACAAAAATATTACTGTTATAGCCGAACCACTGTTGTTAATCCTGATCAGTAGAATTCCATTTCTATTTCATCTAGGAATCATTTCTATGTCTAACTAGGAAACTGAAAGTTCAGTTTTTTAAAATGTCCATTCTTTTTCACTGTCAGCATCCATCTCTTGTCCCTTGTCTTATATGTAGGTTGAGGAGTCTTTGTGCCAGAGGCTGTTTTTCTAGTTTGTGTTTGCACAGCATCTAGCACATTAATGAGTTTGTTCTTGAAAAAGGATTGTATTCAAAAAGACAACATAAGTGGCAAATAAGAAAATAATAATGTTTCTTTATTCTGGCAGCTCTTGTTTCTCTTTATTAACTGAGACACTTAGATAGTTATTAATACTTTCCACAGTGCCTTTCATAAAGCTCCCAAAGGCTTTGTAAACCTTGAAAATATTTTGCCCCTATTTTATCCCTAGAGAGAAGCAAGGGAGAAAAAGTCATTTGTATATTAAGGAAAGTAACATCAAAGGTGGGACTTAAACTCTGCTTTTTAAACTTTTTACATTAACCTTTCTACCACAATGCTATGCTAATACACAGTACAAACTCATACAGACTCTTGTTTCACAGCTCACACAGCTAAATCTTAGTGATTTTAATGCCTACAGAATTATCAAAAATTCTTTCAGTAAATGTGACTCAGGTAAAGGGGATGCCTGTTCTTGAAAAGAAAACACAAGCTCTAAAGATGTCATCTAAACACAGAATAAAGAGCTAGGACAGGAAAAGAGCTATTCTAGCCTAGAAGATGAAAAATGGCAAATTGTGGTGGTGCAGCCCCCCCCCCCCCAGGCCACTTTGCTACCTCAGGGTAAGTGAACATTGTGTTCCTGCTCTGATTACAAGTGCAGTAAATTGAGACAATCAGGAACTTCCTAACTGTACCCAAAACTCCTGCTGCCTGGATCATAGCCTGATCTGGTAGGTACCAGAACTGTACAACCTGTAAAATATTGGAATTGTGAGGTTGCTGGGATATCAGAATTACCTAACGCAAGCTGTATCCAAAACAAAAGAAAGGATAATGACTAAAGCAAATCATCTCATGATCCTATAAACAGCTGTTCCAAGTGGGACCCTTTGAGCTCTTCTGGACCACAGTGGGCTGCAACCAGTATCTCTGTCTAAGTGGGATGCCTCCCAGAGCTTGTGAACTCAACTTTGCAAAACTCAGAGGACTCTTGCCGAAGACTGACAACGGGACCAGGCTGAAACCCTTCACTCCTTGAGGCTCAACCCTCACCCATTGAAAAATGCTCAGACATTTGAAGTGAGTATTTCACTGAAATTGAAAATTCAAAAGGAATTTTTAACAGATATGCCTTTATATATTTATATATATCTCCATATCCATATCTATGTGTGTGTGGTTTGATTTAAGAAACTTTGTTAAGTTAGTCATTGATTATCAACAAATTAAGTATGTTAGAAAATCATATAATCTAATTTTGTGATTTATTATAATAGTATTAACAACCTTTAAATTACTGCTATTTTATCACATTTTATCACATGATTTTAATAGTGTTCATGAGCCTCAAATTAATGCTATCTTAAAGTTACATTAAGCACAAAATCACATGTTAAATAATTGCACTGAGATCACTGCACCTCATCCCTTTAGTCATAAACCATTGACCAAGTCTGGGACTAAGAGTGGATCCTGAGAAGGAGTTTAGAAAGCAGGGGTGTCCACCCTCAACCTCAATGGGAAGGACTCCCTTATCTTTTCTCAAATCCCTACATAAAGCACAGTAATCTTATTTTGACTCAATTTTCCCTAATCCCCATGTAAATAATTTCTACCAATCCATGTATAAATTATTCTACCTTAATTCAAATTTTAATTTGATTTCTTTTTTGTATGCTTTTTCCATATAGTAATCAATAGAATGAACCTTGCCATAAAACTCAGCATGCTAAGTTGCACTTTTTGCAAATTTATATTAAAAACTTTTTCTTAATATTTTTGACAGTGATTCTTTAAGTGACCTTAAGTCCTTCCACTTCCATTCATGACACGAACAAAAAGGTCCTGGTATGAAAATGGCTATGGAAGAAACCTGTAAACACATAAAGCCTTCAACTTCTTTATTCAAGTTACCTTCTCTGCCGAGATGAAATTGAACTAAATATAGAGTTGAGTATGTGATCCTGCTTTAAACTTGATATTTTAGAGGAAAATCTAAACAGAAGAGATCCATTGTGCAACCTTTTGAACTTCTTTTTTACAGAAACCACCATGAGGATTTTAATAAAGCACCTGGACTTACCAGAAAACTAGAGAATGTAAATATTGGGGAGACTATACTGTCTGGCTGATTCTCCCAATATACTTGTGCTGTGTCAGTGCTGAGAAAGATACCAGTTGAAGGACCCCTTATCTTACTGAGTGTTTATGGCTTGCACCGTAAACTACAACCTGTTCACAAAATGCATTCAAGTCCTGAATCAACTAAATTTTATGTATATATATGAAATATTCCTGCATTGCTAGGTATTGTAGCTGAGCATTCAGACTATGTGATGCCAGTCACCTGTCTACAGTGAGAAGTTACTGAGCAAAACATTAAACCAGCAAGAGAGAATGTGTTATGCTGATGTGGCCCTACAATTTCCATTGCATCGCTCCGAAAACAGTGGTGAGCCCTGAACAGAGTTAAGGGAGGAACACTAAAAATAGTGGCAAAATGGGAGAAGAGATACTGGGGTTGGGCTAGCAAAAGAGAGGAAAATTGCTATTACAGAGTTGCAGTGTTAAAGCTGATTCAAGTGAGCTCTGAGTGCAATGTCTTTATTCAGCTGTGTCGGGAGGAGCACATGCAGTGACATAAAAGCTCTGAACTGTCAGCCTTTAATGTTCAGGAGACAGACTCACCTTTCAAGTTAAAGTACAAACATAGACTTGGTGGTAGAACATGGAAAACGAGCAGTCTGAGGGCGGTGATGTCAGGTATTAAGCAGCATGAACCTTGTTGAACAGTGAAAGATCACCTAAATGCTTGGGCTTAAAGGAAGTCTTAGAACTTAGAGTTGATAGTTTTATTTATATTTATCAGTAGTTTTATTTATATTTATCAGGAGGATGTTTGTCCTGAAAATCAAGAACAAATAAAACAGGAACAATACAATGCCTCTTTATTATAAAACTGGCTGTAACTTTTAAAAGTTATTTGCTATTTTATATAATCTGAGCATTGTAAAGACATTTGTCATAAGAAATTACCTTTTTATTTCTAAAGATTTTTTTCAGATATGCGTAAATGTGAAGAAATTCTATGATAATTCCAGGCCATTGAAAGTTTAGTTTTACAATACAGACTTCAGATAGACTATTTGTGCTTACATCAGGGTCACCCTGGAATGTTGAATTGTTATATTAGCTTAGCTTTAAATGTTATTTCCCACTAACTGCTAGGATCGGTTTGAAACATGCAGTCTTGTTTCTGTGTCTTATTATTTTATGAGCAGTTGAATGTCAAGCATCTCCTGGTGTCACTAACAGGACCTGCTCCCTTAACTTAGTGAGAAAAGTAATGACCCTGTAAATCAATTTATAGCTGAATATGTACTGCTGTGTATTCATGCTGCTACCTGATTGATTCTGGTTGTGAAAGTCACTATAGAAAGTACTTAGCTGTCATTACGCATTGACAGGAACAATTGCCATAAACACAAATACCCCCAAAGCCCCAAGACAGTTTTCAGAAAGCTGTCTTCATCCTTTAAAGGTAAGGATTCACATTTTTAATACTGGAACAAACAAAAGCATATCTTTTAAAGCACTTCAAAACAATGTTGTCTCCAAGCTAACATGAAAGCAAGCACAGAGGTAAATTAATATGTGTGAAGATAGTTAAAAGTTAAAAGGTATCTATTAGAAGAGCATATCGTATTTTTTGGGGAACACTCAGCAACAGAATTCATGAGTCAAGGGATGATTTTTTTTTTCTTCTTCTTTTTTTCTTTCATGAATTCAGCATTCCTGATATTAAGAACAGCAGTCAAGACATTCGGCAGAGGGCAAAGGGACAGAAAGTCTGCATAGTGTGTTCCTGAAGCAATAAAAGCATACATCACAGAGAGGGGTGCTAGGAGTCTGAATAGCACAATAAAAGTCCTGCTGATGACTGGAATCCCTGGCACAAATTACCTTGATTGAGAGATCAAGGGGTTCAAAAGCTAGAAAAAGAGAAGGAAAATGCTTGTGATATTCTTAAGGCTCTCGCGTGTTTCTGGTCCCAGAAGCCTGTGGGAAATATATAACTTAATCTGGGAAGGAGAAAGGAAGCTTTTGTGGGAAGTTATAGTTGTGCTATTTCATGATGGGGGAGTGGGGACAAAGAAAACTGTGTGCTGGATGGACCTTTCTTCTGGGTTATGCACTAGGTCAGAGATTCCCAGAGACTTGCTCAGCAAAGGGTAACCCCCAGTAAGGGATGAAATGCCTGGAAGGAGAGGAGGGGCCAGCACAAGCTGCTCTCCTTTGATAATATGGAGGTCCTGGAACAGACAAAGAAGTATTTCTTGTTTCTGTGTGCATCTGTAGGAAGGGCTAAGGGAGCCAGCAGAACCTGGAATTCAGAGCTGTGGATCTATATGGATGCTCTGTACTCTGAAGAGCTGATAGCTCTGGTCTCTTCAGTTCCTGGAAACTTAGCCTCCACTCCTCTGATGCTGGAGGAGACATTTCACCAAGACAGCCTCCACAAAGCAGTAGATTCTGTTGAGAGCTGTCACAGTGGAAAAGTATGGCTTCGGGTTGTACAGAAAGATTCTGGGCTGTTGTTGGGTTTTCCTGGAGTGTGAGCAATATGAGTTTTAAAAGTGTCCATGGATTATCCTGTAGGTAACTCATAACTAGCTTGAATAGCGAGAATTAAAACACTAAGGGAGATGTTAAGAACATCTGCTGCTGTTTAGTTGCCAGTTGTAGAGATGAAGAAATAAGAGGAATGAGAAACACTTATTTTGGAAACTAAATTTGTTTCTGAATTTTTTTTTTTTTTTTTTTTTTTTTGCTAAAACTTTGTGGGATAATTCTCATGCCTGCTATTTTGAAACAAGCATTTTTAAATAAGTAGGTGCATTTCTTCTATGAGGACAGACAGAGAGCATAAGAAGAGACTAGAACTAGTAATCTGTCTATTACCACTTGAGTTACTACTGACTGGCAAACAGAACCATCAAGAATTGTGCATGGCACTGGTCTTAGCTGCTGCAGGGCTGCATCTGCTTTCTGGAACTCCTCCCATGTTGGCCAACACAACAAGCATGCAAATACCAATTTACTGATGACTTCAGGAGCAGGAACCATTAAGTGTATTCTGGACTTTCCTGGCTTTTGCTACATGAGGATTGGAGATCAGACCATTTCCACTACTGTACTTGACTCAAACCTGCTGACACAAAAAGGTGAGCCTTCCTACTTCTCACAATAGGATCTTCCTCTACTACTATAGGTAAAACCAAGAATTGTTTAGATTCCTTATATCAAGTTACAGGTGTCAATTGTTGACATTGACGACAAAATATAGACGACTCCTGAAGAAGAAATCAATATAGAAAAGACCCAGAAACACAATGTAAATTAAGGCCTCTGTTTGCCTTGTGCCACAATGATCTGTATATAGAAGAATTATACCTTTTAATGGTATCTCTTCTAATCCCGGGAGATGTGATAGAACCATAGGGAATTAAAGGAACTCACATTGAATTGATGCAAAGCTGATTAAACGATACATTTGAGAAAATACTTATTGTATAAGGTATTGATATGCTAAGAGTAAAACATAAAGAATAAGAAACATAAGATTATTAGATTTTGTATCCTAAAGAGTTCTGTCATGAATACAGATTTACTTACTGCAGTGGAATAATACTTTGAAAATCCCAGTAAGATTTCAGGAGACACCTAAATGTTGAAAAGTGCTGGAGAAAGTCCATGCATTTGTATTTCTTCATACAAGGACCTTATTTGGTGACCATTAAAGAGGCCAAATGCAAATTAATGTATCTAGGAATTAAGACTATAACATGCCCTTGCAACATGAATTACACCATCTTGCAGGCTTTAATGATTATTTGAAATTAATTTGTAGTGCACTGATATTACTAAAATACTTACATAACAGCCCTAGAAAGAAATACAAGAAACAAAGTAAGGAGATTACATTTTCTCTGATTTTAGCAATATAAATTCTAGCTGTCTTCAGAACAAAGGCTGAAAAATTTCTTTGTTTCATTAAAATGCTTTTCACACTTTCACACAAGAACACTTGCCTTTAGAAGATAAAAATTCAACAGAGTTGATCATGGCATGCATTACCTGCCCAAAGAAGAGATCTCTGGTGATATTTGTCTTTTGGTAGCAAATCACCGAGTTGAAAGCTGTAGTTACAGAAACTCAGACCCAAAATAAGGTTCAGGTTATCAATGGTAACATTATTTTATTTATCAATCTACTTAGGAAAATACTGCTCTATCAATACCATCTTGGATCAATAGAAGTAGAAGAGCGTGACGTAAGAGTACTATGGCTCAAAATAATATTGAAGAGTGTAGAGTTTATTTGATTATTGTATTCAATGGCATGTGAAATGCAGGTGGTTTGATGAGATGGTTTTCATGCCCTTCTCTAGCTTCAAAATTTCTGACTTTATTAAAGGTGGCCAGACTGGCAGCCCTGGAGCATGAATGTTTGCCTTTATCTGCACAGCAGGTGCTACATGATAAGCTCCAGTGCACACATCTTCCCTAATAAGCCTGAATACTTCCTGTAGGGCCCAATTCTATGGAAAAGAAGATGATTTGTTGAGAGGTGCCCATCTTGCAGGGGGACAGAAAGGTGGAGGGATACCTAAAAACTCTGGAATACTGTCTATCTGTGAAAGGGAGTAATTTTACTAGGATTTAGACAGCGGACCAATTTGTATAGTCACTAATAGTCAACAGATGGTAATTACTACTGGCTACTAAAAGCTAGGTCAGATTTGAACCCAATGACCCAGAACTAAAATGCTCCGTATGTCATCACTGTGCTGTCTGGTATGCTCACTAGTCACGACCCTCCCATTGAAATAAAACCTTTCCCTCCAAGCAGGAAGCTTTAATATTCTCAGTTAGATGAAACCACTGCCTTGACATTTCTGTCCTGATGTTGTTTTTAGCTCTTGCTACATGCTGTTTATCACACTTTAGTTTTAACCTCGAGGTGACAAGGGAAAACAAGACACTTTGTGAGAGAGAGGAAGTCATGGAAATAGTAAAAGTTATCTTAAATAGAAACTCTCCCTAGGTCTCAGTCAGCCCATGAACTAGAAGTTAGGTTAGGCTTTTTTTTATTTCCCACAGTGTCCTTCAAGGTCTTTTCCAAGCCCTGTTAACCAATTACTATATGACATCAATCTACTTGGGTGGTACATTTAATTACAAATCTTTGGGTTAGTTTAGGCTGAAACTGGATTTCATCAATTAGATAGAACCTGATAAAAATCTAGCTGGAAGGTGTTTGTTAACCACATAGTGACCAGCAAATACAGCTTGCTGTAAAATATGAAGATTGCTTACTATTAGGACATGCAGAATGTACTGTAAGTTTATATACCTAGTAATTATATGCTCTTCATCACTGAGACATCTTGGGTTTTATACGCAAACATACAAATACACAACATTCTCAGACATTAATTTTCTGCAGATTAAGTGTTTGGAGAACTTACTGTGAAATAAGGAATAAAATGCTACTTATTCATTTCATAATTAATAGGGAGCAAAGTTTTCTGTTTGTAGGAGGTGAACCATGCCTCTTCTGCTCTTTAGTTTCTCAACTAACAGAAAACAGTCTCTGCTGCCTAATGTCACACCACAAGGTTGTTAGAAGTCCTGGCCTAGGCTGAACAGTCATTCTTGATTACACTACAGTACCGAAGCCACACATTTATTAATGCCTGATCTTTTTTTCAGTCTTCTCTGGAAACTGCTCTGAATTGTTATCGTATTTATGCTATGCCATCTGTATGATTAAGAATTTCCCTGGTAGGAAACCATGTATCTTTTACTATGACCTCAGATACAGGATTTATTTGGAATTAGATTTGCTGAATGCTGACTTTCTGAAAAATATATATTGAATCTTCTATATAATTGTGTTTCCTCTACCTATTATTGATAAAGAAGTACCTGAAAATACATTAGGTGTCTTCAGGACTTTGTTTCTTTCTATGACTACTGCAGGGTAAGCACTTTCATTTTCATTACTATGGCTTATTTCTTTATAGCATAAAACTCAAAAACTTGAAAAAAACTTGTTAGCAAGTATTTTATGACAGTGCTGTTGTATTTTTTGGTTTTACTATATGTGGAGTGCTGCAGCCCTATGTTAATGCTTCCTTCTATCTGTGTGGCAGCTGAATAGATAATACAAAACTTTTTTTTTTTTTTTTTTCTTATGGAGCTCATAAAATATCAACTAAAAGGCAGATGTATGCATTTGGTAGTGAAACAAGATAATGCTGCATCAGCAGGTCTTATTAAAAAAATTAGAATGAAGGAACAATCCAAACAAAACTCTTTTAATACCCAGTCAGTTTTAGATAATGCTACACATGAGAAAAAGCAAGCAAACTGCAAAATCTGCAGTATTATATATTAGGAAGTCAGCAATAGGATAATAAGCATCAAAAAAAAAACCAAACAGGAAAAAAGAAAAAAATATTTTCACAAGTAGTTAACTCTAGACTGCAAGAACATGTGTAAAGACTTAAAGCTTCCAGGAAAGTACCATAAAGATATATTGGCTAACACATAAAGCAGAAAACTTAAAGATATTTGTGACTGTCTTCCTTGGTTGTCAGACTAAAAAGATGAAATTCAGTCTTCTCTTGAGGATTACCTCAAAGCCTACGCTACTTGAACTTCTCTTTAGTTGCTTTTCCCAGACAAGAAAGTATTATTTACCCATACTGAGTACCAACCAAATTAGAATAGCTGGTTAAAGGATGTATAATTAAATACTTATTGGCTGAACAGTTTATGTGTTTTCAAGCAGTCTGTATGGCTTTCAGTTAATGCCTATTACTATGGATAAGGTCTGTGCTGTCACACTGCTATGACGTTTTGTCCATCTGTTCAGTGGTAAAATATCTAAGGTAAAACCCTGACATTAATTAAATATACTTTTTTGGAGAACAGGGCTAAGGTTTGCTTCTCTCAGGATTCTACAGCAGATTGTACTCAGAAGGAAAAAGTCTTGCTGGGGTTTCTTTTGTTGCAGAAAAGAAACTCCTGAATAAGGCTTTTTTTGTACGTGTCTGATTATAATTCTTTGCTGGGCGTATCACAAGTAGTCTGAATGCACCATCATAGAATCATACAATGGTTTGGCTTGAAAGGGACCTTACCTCTAAAGCTCATCTAGTCCCACCCCTCTGCACTGAGCAGGGACATCTTCAGTTACATCAGATTGCTCAGAGCCCTGTCCAATCTGACCTTGATTGTTTCTAGGGATGGGGCTTCTACCACCTCTTTGGGCAACCTGTTCCAGTGTTTCACCATCATCATTATAAAAAATTTCTTCCTTATATTTAGTCAAAATCTACCCTCTTTTAGTTTAAAGCCATTACCCCCACCCTAATAACAGCTCAAATAATATAATATGTTTTTTGTTTAAGATTGGAGGGTGTTGAAATGAAGCAGGGTTTTTTAGTAGAGCTATTTGCACCCACTTTCTGTTAGAATAGGCAAGCACGATTTCCCTCAATCATTAATCAGCTTCAGATTTTGCAGCAGTAAGTGCTCCTCCTCCTATCTGTGGCACTTAGTATATTATTATGTCTTCGGGCTAATGTCTCAAGCAAGGCAATTGTCAACAGCCACCATGAGCCAGAAAGACTTAAGAGCAATACAATAAAGGATTTAATTCTTTGAAGGAAATTTAAACATGGAGTGACTCAGGAAAAAAAAAAAAAGTAAAAAAAAAAATCCCAACACAAAAGATTTTACAGTTTACAGGAGACTTTTCCACCTCTTCTGCCTTTTTTCTTCCTTTCATTCTTTTATCTTTTACAAACTAACATTTTAACTAACATTAAACCAATTAGTAAGAATGTCAAAATAATTGTTCTCTATCTGTGCATACCAAACACCAACTCAAGCACAAAAGACCTTGCTGTCAATCAGCACAACTAAAACACTAATGGATATCATGTTTAATCTTTATGCACTACAGCTGGGTCAAGTGCTTGGGCACAAATTGATGGTTAGTGTAGTGCTGGATTTCCAGTCCTCAACTGATGTCTTAATTCCTCATGCAGACTGTGTCTGAAAGATAATTACTCTTTTGCCTGTCAGCTCATTCCAGAGCTGCCTGAATTCTGGGACTGGAGAAAACAGACAGAGAAAAGGGAGGGGGATTTGGGGGGGTGCCATAGCTGCTCCAAAAATGCAAAGGTGCTGAGTTGAAGCTGGGCATCCACAATGAAAAAAATATGAATAGAGAATAATTAAAGATGGCATTTTGGGGTTACAACTGTGGAGTGTCTATTCTAACGAAAATAAAATTAAATTAAAGCTGATAGAAACAGCTGCACATTAAGCCCTGTTTAATATTGAGGCTAACTGAAGTATGGATTTGAGTGAGCTTCTTCCTCAAGGTCTTTGCCTTGTATCACTGCCTTATTGTACAATATAAATAATTTCTACTTGGAAAAGTGTAGCAACTACTCATGTATACTTCACTGTATTTTTAGAAAGAAAAAAAAAATATTCTGCTTATAAGCCTCTTTCAATGATGCCAACACATAGTCAGAGAGACCCTGCAAAAAATGAAATATAGTACCTAAGAGGGAAAAATCGCCAGTGCTTAAGTGGAAGAATAAATCTCTATGGTTAAACCTGATACTTTAAAAGTAAAGAATTATGTTAAAAGTTATTTCAACCAAAGCTGTTTTCTCAGACATATTGATTTACTCTACATATATTAACTTGTTTATAGAGAGACTGTTCTCTCATTGAGTCAGTTAGTAGACTTCGATGGTGAAGAATCCTGTCCTGACAGATTTTCTTATTGGAAATCTCATATCCAGGTTGTTAACAAGAAGTATCTTCTCCAGTAGTTACTTGGGTACTGAGTGCTGTGTATTTAAACCAGGTATAATTACTTTTCAGGGTAATTATAATTAGAGGTATAATGTAGAGGTACACAGTAATCTGTACCTCTACCCTAAAAGCAATTAAGCAGAAAACACCTTGTTCTGAACACAATAGAGAAGCTTCCTCATTACTGCAGCAATAGGAGAGGAAATACTGTTCCCACTTCATTTACTTCCAGGCTCCCTGGAACTTTGCCTTGCCTGGTGATACAGTCGGATCACTGCCTAATCATCCTGAACATTGTTTTTTTTCTTTGTCTTTCAAGTTTCACAAAGAAGTCCTGAGAGCTGCCTGCATGCAAAACTGGTAACATTTGATCATTTAAGGCAAAAATACCAGGTTCTTAATTTTTATTTAGTTTCACTTAAGGCTAAACTCCTACTGGACTGCCAGAGTGAATAAGCAGTTTAAGGTTTGATGGAGTTTTATTTCAGTGATATAGGTACTTTTAAAATTACCTAGAACATTAAGCAATAGAAAGGGTAAAATAATCTATATTTTAATAACTTAGTAATTGCAATACAAAGGGAGGCTATATAAGTTTAGACAGCTGTGTACTAGAAAATCCAGGAACGAGGTTAAGAAATACAGGCTCTGGAGTCCCTTTGACATCTGGAAAGCTGGTTTTGGTTGGGTTTTTTTATTATTTTTTAAATTCCTATGTCTAGTGAAAATATTTTATAGCAATTTTCATAACTGAAATATAGACTTCTTTTTGTGTTGAAATTGTTAGTCTGCATAACAGTTTGACTTCTCATTGAAAAGACATATATTTATGTAAGGCTACAATAAAAATTTGGTATTTTCTATGGAAGGTTTTGCTTAGATTTATTGATATTGTTGTTTTAGTTGATACTTTCTATTGTTTTCCCATTCTCCCTTTGTTAGTTATCTGGTAGGACAGTACTGGCTTCAGCACAATTTTAGGTCTGACTTAGATTACTCTTTTGTAATTGCCTTTGTAATGATGGTGAAGAAACAATTTTATTTGCTGTAGACTGGATGCTGTGATTAGATTAGGGTTGCACTTTTAAAGCTAGTCTCCTGATCAGCTCCATAATCCATGCTTTGCTCTTACACCAGGGAGAGGTGCAGGACTGCACAAATTTGATGCCTTTCAGAGGAAAACACACTGGAAGTGCTTGTAGGGCAAACCCAGCACACTCTGAAAGCTAATGAGCACTCAATCCATAACACCAGCCAGAGCCCAAATATGCAGCGCTGAAATGATCATTAGCACCATCTCTCCTGCTCTTCAGATCCAATCTTGGTGAGCTACAGATCCTATTAATGTGATGTGGTTATTGCTGGCATGCCAGCAGCTTATGCAATCTAGATAGAGTTGCCAAGTGAGAGATAGAAAGATGCCCTAGGTCAGTGAAGTGCTGGTGATCCATCAGACATCAGAAGGTGGATGAAAAAACCATCACAACATACACATCTGTGCACACACTAGAAAAAGGAAGAACAACAATTATTTTAAATTCAGCCTAAACATTATTTGGTTAAAATAGTGGAAATCATCATGACAGTGCTTTAGGTTTGCATTAATGACAGGGTGTGGACTGTGGATTTTTTTCAGGAGAATCAAGCAGACTTTACACTAAAAAAGGTTAAGAAATACTGTCCTTGAGAGTGCTTCTGGACAACTGTCCCATCGTTGCCTGTTTAACATGACTGTGAAGTCACTATGATAATTATTAAGGATGACACTGGTTAAATTTACTGGAAGAGTGAGACAGTATATGGGTGGGACCAAACTCTGAGTGAGGGTTAACTGCCTGAGGGTCTGCCCAAAGCATATTTCAATAAAGTTGATACATAGAAAAAAATGTAAAAGTCAGAAGAGATCATAGCAGTTTTGTTAGCTCCTGAGATTAAGAAAATAAACATGTTACTGTGGTAGAGGTCCAGAGTGTATGTGTCACCACATGCCTGGCTACAGCTAAACTACCATGTGAATATAGTTTGCCATTCACAGCTGGTGAAAACAGAACATTTCCTACACAAATTAGATTTGCAACAAACATTTCTGTTCTAGTAACTTTGGCAGAAGATTATACCTACTGACAGAGAGAATAGCCTTTGTATAAGGGCCACAGATAAAATTTTCTATTGAGTGTTTCTGCCTCCTTTCTCCCTCTGCAATGCTACCTTGATAACAATGCTAACAATGATTCTTTGTTTAATTAAGTTAATGTAATTAATGGATGTTAAAGCATTCAGTGTTACTGTGTTATCAAACACACTGTTTTAACAATTTGTTTAACAATGTCCTGGCATTGAGAGAAACTGTCTTCTAATTTGTGTTTTGTTTTCCAAGATATCTAGCTTTAGATATACTTAAAGATCTACTGAAGCTAAGAAAGAGATGATGAATGTAAGGCATTATTTTTTCTGGTTTTGCCTTTTACTTTCTTTGAATTCCATTATTCCATTTTTTAGTACTGGTTCCAGATTTTTAAACATTCTTATCAAAATTTTATAAACTGAATAAATAATGCAATGAAGCAATGAGAATTCTCACTTACATATAGGTCTAAGATAAGGTAGTGTCAGCAGAGGTTGGTAAGATAGCACCTATATGACAACACTATTTTCACTGCGGGAAATCCATTTATTTTAGGTAATGGATGAGATCCTGATCTTTTCTGCCCATCTGTTATGTTGACTGTCCCCACATACTGATACGTAGAGGATTGTTTGTTAGCATTTCCTTAACCATTTGAGGGAAAATAATCTGAGTTAATATAAAACACTTATTTAAATTGTGAAGACTAACCCAGCTGATTTTGGCTGAGGAAATCCAGAAGTACTCAAGTGTAGGGATGTAATCTTCAACAGCAGGATGGCAGACAACAGCTAGAGATGAATGATGAAAAATTATACACTGGATATTATAGGGTTTTTTATAGAAAGGAAAATTTTAAATCTTAGAATGAAATATTTAGCATAGACTTTGTCTGGTTTGTGCCATCCCACTATTTCTTTTTTTTATTTGCAACATAAGTGTTTTCTAATTAAACTCTGAGGATGGTTAGATTTAGAAGATATTTGCTTTACTTTTTTTCAGCCGAAGTCAATAACAATTTCCCAGCCTTCATATTTTCTTTTCTGTCAGCTTCCACTTAAAAACACTTTCTTAATGTCTCCGGTTTGATGTTTTTAAAGACAGTCAGAATCCTTCAGAGATCTGATGTTTTACAAAGTTCTCCATCCATATCTTAGAAGTGTTTGGGTTTAGGTACAACTTTCACTCATAGGATATACAGAAAACATGTTATTAAATGCAACAGGAATATTTTACTGTACTTTAATCAGTCAAACAAGGCTTTGCTATATAAGACATTTAGGACCCTTGGAAATCGATATAAGCCATTTCTAACTCCTCTGCCTTAAATTACTATTTTACAGGTAAATGAACTTGAGAGGGACAATGAGGTCAAATAAGTGCTCGAAGCTAAAAATCCTTCATTTGTGATTCTGCCACTGCTTGCAATTTGTTATGTGAAATTCAGCGAGTTATTCATCCGTGCTTGAAATTAGTCATCCTTAGCACAGAGATAAGAAAACATACAACATCCAGCTAATGGAAATATTCTGATATTTAATTAATTGTGCAGTTTTTTCATGAGAAAAATTGCTTTTATATAAAACTCCAAGACCCTATCCCTACCTAGAATTATTCAGAGACACTTACAGACATACTTTCAAGGCAAATCAAACTAAAATATAAGATACTCCTATTCCAAATACCTAATATTTTGGTTATTTTTTATGTACAGTCAAGCTACACAAACATTAATGTCTCTTGTTATCTTATTTTAAAATGACTTGCAATCAGCTATTTATATTCAGAAATATCTATACCTCTAAAAAAAGTGCCTTCAAGAGTAATATTGTCAAATAATACCAAGAGTGTTCAATGGACTTTCTGGAATTATACATGTGTAAGCTGAGCATCATTCAGTTCTTTTTCAAAAACATTACTAAACAACTGAGCAGTCCTCTGAATATTTCTCTGTGTGATATAGTTGTAAACAATATGAAATGACTACTAAAAATTTAAAGTAAAAAACCACTAATCTGACTTTATATATCTCTTTCAAAGTCCTGTCCTGAGAAAGAGGTGTCAGCAAGTTTACTAGAATATTATCCTCATTAAATAGTCCAAAACAAAATCAGTAGCTACATAGGATTCAAATTTGCTTTCTCTCCCTGCATTTTAGAATAGTTATAAATTTGGATGAGGAAATGCTGATATACCTTCTGTAGGTACCCCTGTGCCATTATGCAGAAATGACTAGACCACTATGATTTGGGATGTTCGGAAAGTAGAAAATAAGAGCTAAACATTGATGAAGAAGTAGTTAAGAGCCTGAGTGTTCATGAATACTACATCGGGAGATATTAGGAAGTTCAGGTTTAATTTCTATGCAACCAGAGAGAAGAAAAGAATTACTCTGTTTTCTACAGGTCCACGTCTTGTGTAAGGTTTTCTCTTCTGTTTTATTCTTCTTTAGTTCATCTATGTTTTGGTAATCCCTAAAGCAGATTTTGCACAGGAATTGGTGATTAAAATGTTAAACCTTGATTGCTGTGTTTAGAGTACTACATATGTATGGCTTAATTTTAAGTGGTGCAGTGCCCATTAAATAATATTTTAAATATGATTTTGAAAGAGAAAATATGTAATTTAAGATAGTGGCTTTAGGCCAAAATTCTCTGGGCATCTACTGGCTTATTCCAAAACTTTGTGTTTGGTATAGGTGCTTTTATACTAAGGCTCTGACAGAGACTGTAAATGTCAGTAGACTACAGTGAGTGGGATAAGAAAGAACGTGCAACACACAGATGTCTCTGTTGTGTATTGTAAAGAGGACTATCCTTTAGGGTATATAAGCAGAAACCAGTAGCTCTGGCAGTTAGTCAAAAGTGACTAACATGCCAGAATGGATATTTTATGCACCTTTTTTAAAAAAATTATTATTATTATTAACACTTCATACATTTTGGAATATTTCTTCAAATGTCCTGAAAATGGAATTTTCTGTTGCACCAAAGCAAACTCAATTGCACAGATGCTGAGGGTGAAAATATTCATACTTTATGCTTGCTCTAAAGCCGATGATAACATAATATTTCCAAAGGATTTTCTGTCAGTCCTGAATAAGTGGAAGGTATACCCCAATCTCCTTACCTTCTGGCTAAAATTTCTGCAGTTAAGAACTTCCCCACATAGAAATTGCTTTCTGGGAAAATTGGATCTAGAAGGTGTCTCATTTCACATCAGAAAAAGGACATAAAACAAAAGATCCTCCATTATGTCTTCTCCTCCTCTCTAAATCCCCAAAAACATGAACAAAGCTCAAAGCAAAGAGAGAAAGAGCAAGAGAATCACCACTCATTTCCTGTGTTTTCCTTGTATTACTTCTTCCCCTGCCCACCAGTTAAGATATATAATTACAAAACATAGGGGTGTAGTGAAAATTAGGTTAGGAGTCCCTATCCTGAAGTTGATCATTATAGGGCTCAGACTAATTTCTCATTTCCATGTCATAGTGATGCTGCCTGCTCAGTTGGTGTGGTGGTACAATTATTCACTTCTATTTGGTTGTAGAGACTTTGCTGCAGAAAGAAGGCTACCCAAAGTACACTTTAAGATGATGTAATCCTGTCTCTTTGTGCCAGTTCTGTATACGAAAAGATAACTATGGTGCCTGTTTCAGAAATACCTTTCCCCTCCTAAGAAAATCCAGCTGTAATTATAATTTTGATGGAACAAGCAAAATATTTATCAAATGGCAACTCACTATTGGTGCTAATTAAAGGATACTGAAAATATCATTACAAATATTCTTATGAATGAACTGTCTTCTAACAGCAAATTTTTACATTAAGCAACCAAGAAAAATTCTTTCCAAGGAAATAGAACTTTTTGAAATGTAGGCATAATAATGCTAGAGTACTTAATGTCATCCAGGAAGGCAACTATGTACTCTAAAGCAGCATAACATGTCAGTAGAAGACAAGCTTTTCTCTGATAATCTCACTGGACCACTGCATCCATAACTGATCTTCAGTCCAGGTCTTCTGTGAGATTGATTTGAAGGGGACAATTCTCAGTTTTACATTGAAGAAGCATTTGATTTATTTGGCACTCTTCTGTCAGGAAAGAAATAATGGTCTTCTGTCTCAGGAGCATGAAATAAAGCTTGGAGCATTTTGCTGTTCCCTTACAATATGTGAGCCATCATAATTTAGTCCAGCTATATTTTCTTTTTAAGCAATTTGTTTTCTTAGCTTTTTCTATTATTTTCAGACTGTTTTGGAAACTGCTTTCACACCTAGGATACGAAGAATCATAGGAACACTTTACAAAGGTATTTCTCTTTGTTGTCCTTTTTTATCTTTACGACAGGTAGGCATTTACCTACACTTAAACTTTATTCACGTGCTTATCCCTACTTTTAAAGCTAAGGTATCAGAGTATGTTAAAAGGATATATATTTCCCTGTGTAAAAATTTAAAGGTTATTGCTAGATTGTGCTACCCATTGCTATTTTTTTAATTGACTTAACAGAACATTACAAATGAAAAGCTGTGATTTATTTATTTTTTTTTTTCCTAGAGATAGAAACAAAATTCTTGCTGCTTTCTTATGTATGGAATTGTATTAAAGGGTAAGAAATGTAGATGGAACTATCTGTTTGAAAAACTGGACAAAGACTCATGAGTTTTAAACATGAGTGATATTAATACTAGAAAGAGATTTTTTTGTAATTCATAGAAAACAGAAAGAGTACATGTTTGACTAGCCAGTTGTGTTATGTTGGTTGCAAACAGCAAGTGTGCAGTTGCCTTCTCTTCTACATTCTCATTGATTTGTAGGACAATTCTTATGTGAGTTTCAATGGATGGAAGATTTTTTTTTCACATCTGCCATGACTTCTTGGGAGGCATGTAGAGTCACAGAATGTAACATTAAGCTTATCAACAGACAGTAATTTGAGTTCCCAATTAATATTTTTATAAAGCTTATAATTTACTAACTTTGACCATCTGGCCAGCTCTAATTTTCTCTGTTCAATGTCAGTTCCTCCTGTTTATCCTTGGCCAGTGAGCCCCATTAGGCTGGTACTTTTTAAGCTCTATTATGGACTTGTAACCATGGCTTACAACTGAATATACATCCTAACCATATTTACTGTTTAGTAAACAGAGAGATCATTTTTAAATTGATTAGCTGGCATTAAAGTATCCATTGATCACACAACTGTGTTCACAAAATGAAACTTGGCATAGTGGTTAATTCATAACCAACTCAGATTCTATTAGGAAGGTTATTGAAAATATTGTTATTATCGTGAGTCCAAATTAATGAGTATAAATTATTTGTTTGCTGAAATAAGGGAAGTAGGATTTTCAGAAGGTTTAATCTCTCCTTTTCAGTGGAAAACTTGGTAAATCACATCACCACAGAAAAGCAGAACCCATGACTGTTCTGTAAATTATCAGTAACTATGCTGGACTATTTCAGTCTAGACATAGGGAAATTCTTAGTGAGAAATCATTATCACAATTATTCTGGATATTAGACAGACATTTTCTATTATTAAGACAAACTATACATCTGTCTTAACATTTCATTTCTGTCTCAGTTTTCAGATATAAACACATACAAGAGTCTTATGAAAGTAATATGTTTGTGATACAGAATTTTTCTGAAAACTGTTTGTGGTGGGTTGACCCTGGCTAGAGGCCGGATGCCCACCAAAGCCCACTCCATCACTCCCCCTCCTCAAATGGGCAGGGGGAGAAAAATATAACGAAAAGCTCGTGGGTGGAGATAAGGACGGAGACAGATCACTCACCAATTACTGGCACGGGCAAAACAGACTCAACTTGGGGGAAAAAAAAAACAAATTTACTTTATTACCAATCAAAATCAGAGAATAATGAGAAGTAAAACCAAATCTTAAAACACCTCCCCCATCCCTCCCTTCTTCCCGGGCTTAATCCCTTTCCCGATTTTCCACCTCCTCCCCCCAGCAGCACAGGGGGACAGGGAATGGGGTTGGGGTCAGTTCATCACACGGTGTTTCTGCCTCTCCTTCCTCCTCAGGGGGATGTCTCCTTCCCCTGCACCAGTGTGGGGTCCCTCTCACAGGAGACAGTCTTCCACGAACTTCTCCAACGTGAGTCCTTCCCATGACTGACAGCTCTTCATGAACTGCTCTAGCATGGGTCCATTCCATGGTGTGCAGTCCTTCAGGAAGGGACTGTTCCAGTGCGGGTCCCCCACAGGGTCACAAGTCCTGCCAGCAAACCTGCTCCAGCGTGGGCTCCTCTCTCCACGGGCTACAGGTCCTGACAGGAACCTGCTCCAGCGCGGGCTTCCCATGGGGGTCACAGCCTCCTTCAGGCATCCACCTGCTCCAGCGTGGGGTCCTCCACGGCCTCACCATGGTCTTCACCACAGGCTGCAGGGGAATCTCTGCTCCGGTGCCTGGAGCACCTCCTCCCCCTCCTTCTTCACTGACCTTGGTGTCTGCAGAGTTGTTTCTCTTACATCTTCTCACTCCTTTCTCCAGCTGCAAAGTGTGCAGCCTTTTTTCTTCCCTCTCTTCCTTTTTTTTTTTTCCTTAATTATGTTATCACAGAGGCGTCACTGATTGGCTCGGCCTTGGCCAGCGGCGGGTCCGTTCTTGTAGCCGGCTGGCATTGGCTGTGTCGGGTCGGACATGGGGGAAGCTTCCGGCAGCTTCTCTCACAGAAGCCACCCCCATGTCCCCCCCCTGCTGCTACCAAAACCTTGCCACGCAAACCCAATATACTGTTTCAAAGTTCTGGCATTCTTGTTGAGCATTTAATTACATCTCATCTCTCTTGAACAAAGACCTTTGTTTTCAATCCGTAACAGTAAACCAACCAGTAAATAATGAAATCAGAAAAGGAAGAAATGTTTTTATGAAGAAAGAGTTATTGAAGGATTATTTTTTTTTCAAATAAAATTTTCTGTTCTGTCAAAAGGGAAGAGTTTTCTGCACTTCTTTTACCAGATTCCTCCTACTGATCCAACTGTGCTCCTTTTTCCCTGGTTTTCTCTAGGAGGCAAATCTGAGTGAGGTGATCAAAGATGCATAATTAGTTACATTCATCTTAGCTGTTAGGGTCCACACACTCAGTATTGATACTATTTAAAAATCTTCTGTTCTCATATTTCTCTACCTTTCTGATGGACTTTTGGGTCCTAAGGCTGTCTCCACTGCTGTTCATGAATATGTAGGACCAAGCCTCAGATGTTTATCAAGTTGCATTCTAACTAGTCCAGGCACAGTTAAGAGTAATGACAATTCAGTGTTACAGTCATGAAATAAGCTGGCTGTGTTAGTTTGGGTGGATTCACCCCTTTTGCTTGCAGCTTGCAGCCAAACACAGCCTGCTCTATCACCCCCTCCACACCTCCCTCACCCAGGGAGTAGGGGAGAGAATTGGAAAGAAGGGCAAGGAGACTCATGGGTTGAGATAAAAACTATTTACTAATTAAAATGAAATTATAATGATAACAACAGTGATAACAGAATTATACAAATGAGCGATACACAGTGCTCACCACCTGCTGACTGATGCCCGGCCTGTGCCAGCTAACGATCCCGGAGGAGAGAGTCCCAAAACCGAAACCCTGGAAGAGTGAGCCCGAACGATCCCCCAGAGAGGTACCCCTGGAAGAGAAGTGCCCTGTCTTCCGGTCAGCCCTGGTTAATATACTGGCATGACGGGATATGATATGGAATATTTCATTGGCACATCCAAATGCCAGTTCTGGGCTTTGCTATTCACTACACTTCTCCCTCCCAGTCCTAATGCAGCTGTGAAGCAGCCAAACACGGTGGCCTTGAGCTCCAGCAGCAACTCACAACACCAGCACTGTTATCAATGTTCTTCTCACAATAAGTCTGAACCAAAACACTAAAAAGAAAATTAACTCTATCTTAGCAAAACCAGGACACTGGCATAATAAAATAAATGAGTGAAGGTTTATCACATCCTACTATAATATTGAACACATATTAATCATTATGATTTGTGGTGCAGCTTAAGTAATATTTGCCATAAAATGCCATCTAAAGGCATTAACAAATAGCATGGTAACCACCATTAAGTAGTAGTATGCATCAACCTTTCCTCAATGATCAGAAGTAAATCTGCAATTTTACATCCACAGCAATATTTGTTTCTATCTGTATCCCTGTTATTTGAAACATTGCCTTGCATATTTTTCTGTTACTCATCTTCTATCTGGGTGGGTTAAAGAAACACCACTCATTCAGTTTCTTCATCATTATTCTGACTGGAATATCATTAAGGCATTGAATTCTGACATTTGTGTAGTTAACTACATGAACAATGAAAATGTAGTTCCTAATGTAGAAAATAAATTATAACCCTTTATTTCAGTATTTGTGCCAGATCATTGCATCTTACTATAAAACATAAAAATCGTAAAAGCTAGTGGATCACATAATAATAGTTGAAATACAGTAAGGGAAAAAAAGAACATATTTAAATGCCCCTTTTCAGATGAATAGGTCAGTAATGTACACTATGTAGGCAGTAGTTATGTTGAATGCAGCAAGTTTGTAGTTCTGTGTAGCGCTAAAACAAATCATTCAAGTAACAATGGAGGTGAAAACTCTTTCAGAAGTAGATTACACAATCAACTAAATCCAGATATAATAGTCTTAAATACCAGTACATCTTGATTTTAAACTGGACTTAAATTCTATATTATGTTATGCAAGGAATAAGGCTAGAGTTGCACTCAGTGTTTCATTCCAAAATATCTGGCTTTGTTGTGAAACTGGACATTCATTTTTCAATGAATTTTTTCTTTCTTTCTTTCCTTCCTTCCTTCCTTCCTTCCTTCCTTCCTTCCTTCCTTCCTTCCTTCTCTCTTTCTTCCTTCCTTCTCCCTTCCTTCCTTCCTTCCTTCCTTCCTTCCTTCCTTCCTTCCTTCCTTCCTTCCTTCCTTCCTTCCTTCCTTCCTTCCTTCCTTCCTTCCTTCCTTCCTTCCTTCCTTCCTTCCTTCCTTCTTTCTCTCTTTCTCTCTTTCTCTCTTTCTCTCTTTCTCTCTTTCTCTCTTTCTCTCTTTCTCTCTTTCTCTCTTTCTCTCTTTCTCTCTTTCTCTCCTTCTCTCCTTCTCTCCTTCTCTCCTTCTCTCTTTCTCCCTTCCTTCCTTCCTTCCTTCCTTCCTTCCTTCCTTCCTTCCTTCCTTCCTTCCTTCCTTCCTTCCTTCCTTCCTTCCTTCCTTCCTTCCTTCCTTCCTTCCTTCCTTCCTTCCTTCCTTCCTTCCCTCTTTCTCTCTTCCTTTTTCTCTTTTATAAAGCTCAGAAAAAAGACAAGACTCTGGTGACCCAAGTCCACTGAGCATGAAAGCTATGGTGTTAGAAAGCAGTTACACAATTATTTTCATTTGAGACAGAATTTAATATAACTTGGAAAATCTTCTAGAAGCAAAGTGACTTCTTTCAGCTTCTGTTATAGGTCATAAATTAGAATAAAAAGATTCCCACTGATTCCTTGCAAACTGGATCATGTCTCACTGTGTTCCTGTAAATAACACTAGACTTTCAGATTAATCCTGTCAAGACTTTGAGGGGCACTCCAATAATGTATCTGATATATTATTTTCTTCTGACCATTATCCAGATTGCCACGATACGGCAAGGCCGGGGAAGAAGTAATTTGCTAAATGCACATTTATGCTGCTAAAGGAAAGGACAAGTTGGGAGGGCATGCTGATATGTAATGCAAAGGAGAAACAAGATGATAATGAAGATAAGGAAATCTAAGTTATTAGGAACTGTGAGTAAATTATACAGTGTATACACATTTAGAAGTCAAACCTAACAAATATCAGAAAAGATGGGAGCTGTCTTTAAGAAACCTGCTTCTAATAGCTTCACTTTGCAGTCACATGGCCCTTATAAAATAATTATAATATTTATAGCACTTTTTAGCTGCTGAAACTAAGTTGCAGTCAACATTCTGAATGTGTTTTTTACCATAACTTGGTACTTTATATTTTAGATCTTTTAGTTTATACTGGAGAACACATAATAGTGTAAAACAAAGGAAAAGTTTGTATGTCAGCTTGTGTATATACTTGATGTGGAACAGACTTTCTGGTTTGCATGCTTATTTTGATATCTATTTAATGAAATATTTATTTTGATGAAGCTTAAGGTTTTCCTTGATTCTTGAAAAATCTTTTAAAGCACAAGTTGCCAAAATATATTTCTCTCTATTTTTTTACTAGTCGTCATAACCTATGTGATCAAATGGAAGTACTTGAAAGTCAAGATGTACAATGAAGTAAAGGTGAGGCTAATGCTTAATGTAATCTGACTGCTTTTTTGTAGAGTATGTGTGAGTTATCAAGCTGTTGAAGCATAGAGCGTAGCAGTAACATTTTCATCATGAACAGCCAGTCTTTCATTTCCAATTTTACACTATGAAGCAGGTTTCTATTATTGACATTAAAGATATTAAATCATTGTACCAAGGACTAGTTTAATTATACACTCAGAAAGAACTTGAGAAACTGTAATTCACATGTTCTCTCTCTGTGTATGGCAAGTTAATTTCTATAGTTATTTATTTTTCAGACAGTCAACTTTTTTGGAAGGATGATTCTCTAAATAGTGAAAATTAGCAAATAAAACCACTAATGAAACAGTTGAACCTTAATAGAAAGCCTATTTAAGATTTAGTACTGTGCCTCTTAACAGCAGTAGTCTGGAATACTGACACTTAGATGCAATAGTGAAAACAGTTTTCAAAAATATCTATGAGAGAGGCCAAATCCTGATTTTAGTGACATTTACATAAACCATGATAATCTTCTGGCCAGAAAAACATGCACGTGTCAGAATTCTCCAGAACATTTTTGTAAAACTCACTGGACATGGAAATGAGCTGGATCTATTGACCATCTTATATTTAACTTCATACCCATTTCCCAAAATATTCTTTCTTCTTCTTTAGGAAATTATCTTCAAAGCACAGTATTTTATTAGCTCATCTGGTTCTAGACAGATAAAATAAAAATAACTTAGTGGATCTGTGCTCATTATTGCTTGATAGTAGACTGGCATTTGATGAACAACACCATTACTCGTTCTTATCTTATTTTTTACAAGATCTGATAGTTGCTTTTAACACCACTTTATTTCAGTGAAGCCTCGTAGCAATCAACAGGCAAGGTAGTTTTCTTATGTTCACCTTTCTGGACTTCAAGTAGCTACATCAGTGTGCTGTTAAAACTGCAGAGAGGATATTTGTTAAGCTATTTCTGATCAATCTTGAAAGAGTTACCATAAAAAGAAATATAAATGAGGAGGTCACTGTCATATATACCGTGGATGACATTAACAGTCTCTGATCAGCATAGGAAACATGTAGATATCCATGCATATGTATTTCATCACGTAACAGAAGCAGATACTTCTGAAATTAGTCACCTTTTGTAATCACTCTTGACTGAACATACTTAATGAAAATGGCTTACTAGATAAGGAATTTCAATGTCATATGGCCAGAATACTGCCTAAGTACATTGAAATGCATGGGTGTGTTCACCATACAGGACAAGATGAATAAGAATGTATGCCCTTAAACATTAATATTTATTATTTGTATGCAAGTCCTGTTGTTCTTTTTGAGTGATTTATAGAATTATAATTTTCAGCTAATTCAATCTTTTAGATAAGAAAAACCATAAACTGATGGTAAACAGAATGTTACTGCGTTGTCAAAGATATCATATCTCCACTGGAAGCTTAGCAGGAAGATTCAGGAGAATAAATAATATTGTGCATCAGTTCTAACCATTTCTAACTTTTTTCTTTTCCATTAAATCTGCAATGTAATTTACATCCACTTTCAACTCAGTAAACACAGTTTCCTTTTCCTTTTGAATGGATATCACTAAAATGCAATAAAGAATACATAAATCTGCTGCATTCTGTTGTCCAAGGTTCTTGGAGTGTAGAACAAAACCAATTGTTATTACTCTGATAGTTGTACTGGAAACATATACAGTGTTTACTTTAGCTAAAGAAAGTCAACATGACTTATGGAAACTAGTTAAGAGGGAGATTATTCTGCACAGCTCCTCTGTAACAACTGTATTTGTTAGCTCCCCTTCTAGCCCTCATTTACCATGTATGAAATCTAATCTAAATTCTCAGGATTAAAAATTAGGCATGGATGAATCTGTTCCAAATATAAGATTCTAAAAGTTTTTCTTAATTGTGAGTTAAGCCAATTTCTTTTTTCCTTTTCCCAGCTCTTCCTCTAGGATTTTTTTTCCTCATTATATTATCTTAATTACCTTTAAATTACCTTACCCTCCTCACAAGCCTCTAAAATCACTGGGTAAAATGTCAAAATCCACAAATGTTAGTCTAACTTGAGTTTTTGTGACACCGCTACTGCATGGTTTAGAAGCTGTTGTGGTAAAGCCTGTAAACAGGCATGTAGTTCTGATGTTAAAAAGAAGTTCATCTCAGTGAGCTCTAATTAAGACCAACTTTGAAGGTAAATCTAGAAAGAGGATTTATCTTTTAACTTAATCTCTGCAGGCTTGCTCCCCCCTTTCAATAATTTCTGATGGTTGTATGAAACTATCCATGAGGCTGCTAAATTTAATATTCAGATCCTGTTTCAGTGCTTAACCTTCTGTCCATGGACTCCTACCTGCCTTCTACTAGCTGCGCATTATATGTGCCTGGAACCATTTAGCTTTAGATGCTGTGGTGGATCTTGGTGTTTGGAACCCAGATAGGAATCCAGAAGCCTTATGTTATGTATGCCCAGATGCTTGGACTGCCATTTCTCCTTCTGCCCTGAATTGCCCCAGATTGGTATCTGCTCAGGACTGGCAAGCTATTGGCAATGTAGTGTGTCTCTAAACTAACGTGCACCATCAGCAGCCTACTCTGTGTGATCCTTTTTGCAGTTTCTCTTAGCAATCCTCAGCACTAATAATAAATGTGTGTGTCACAAAGCTCATTTCTCTTCCCCTTCCTTTTCCTTCCCTTTCTCCTTCTCACTCCTGGATGGCTACAGTACCCAGACAAACTAGTTTAACTGCTTACCATGAAACTGTTTGCAAAAGACTAGTGGATTCCTTCTTATCTAAAAATATAGATATGGAAATGGAGTCATGAAGATACTACCAGCAAACTTTGGTCATGACATTGTTCCAGAAAACAGACAAGACCATATTGTTGTAGCTTTCCACTCTAGAATAAGTTTTCACACAAAGCAAACAAAGAGGTAAGGGAAATAGATTTATGCTGAACCAGGGACACAATGAACATTTTGCAGAAGTATACCGTAACAGTAGAAAGTTGATTTAAGCTGACTGTTTTTCAGTTTCTTCTTTTCCAGTTTTCCTTTTCTGTTTTCTATCTGAAGTACATTAGTTACTATGGAAACAGCGATGTCATTGGCGTGAGTCTAAGCATACTGATGTCCACTAGTACAGCAATAAGCCAATTTCTTTAATGATTTAGAATATACTATATGATTTGGGAAACACAGAATTTCAGATGTTAGAAGACAATGAGAAGATGGCAAGGGTCATAATTTTCATCTAGCAAAGAAAAAAAGTAATGATCATTCCATATTATAGATGTTTTGCCTGAAATTAAACATCAGTTGGAAATAAATGCATGTTCTCCTATTTCCTCAGTAATAGTGGCAATAACTTAGCCTGAATTCTGATTTTCCTTGTTCCCATAATTATAGCTTAGAGCAACAACTTCCAATGTGGATGTTTGTTCTGCAAAGAAGGCGTTTTATTTTCATGATCCTGTGTCAAGATGCTTTGCTCTCAACAATCTCTCACTTGCATGTTTTTCTCAAGAGCTTGCTTCAGGTTTTCAAAAATACATTAACAGCCAGATCTATGTTGGTCTGTTGCTTTGAGTTGGAGGTAGCCTTGGTATATTCTTAAAGCTGTGTAGCAATATAAGTGCTAAAAAGAAGTTAATTCCCAAATCACCTGCACAAGGATTCTACAAAGAATTCTTTTGGGTTTGTAATGAGGCGGCATCATTTATCAATATAAGAATTTTCGTTTCATTCATAAATGATAAAATTATGTCTGTTGATAAACATGTACAAATGGAACTGAAAATAAAGAATCACTAGCCAGAATGTCATGGCAGGTCTCAAAATAACACTACCAGATACACTGTGACATAGAATTTTTGAGAAATTTCAACTACATTGTATGTGTATGTAAGCAGGGTGTCTCATTTATATTTTAGGCATTCTTTTATATGCAAACCCTTCATTTAAAAACTTTGAGTGTTGTTTAGGTTTTTTACTGCATGTGGGTATTGTCCTCATTGGTTTTTTCTACCATCTTTTAATAATAAAATAGATAAATTCTAATGAATCCTGAGTTGTGTGACTCAACATCTCAAATCTACAAGCTTGACTAGGCCGAGCAGATATGTAACTATCTTTCAATGTCACATTTTTTAAGCAGAAGGGTATGTTATCTCAAAATGGTATAAAACGATCAACTACAAAAATAACTTCAAACTTTTTTTTTCTTTCAAGTCAGGGTAAATTGTTTTGTTGTTTTTTTTTTTCTCTTGTCCAGACAACAGTGTTTTGTGAGAGAACCTTGGGTTCAAACTGAATAGAAGGAAGGAAAAACCTAGGTTCTGGAACACATTGAACCAGTCAGTAGGCATTCTAGATAATTCTTTTTATATGCATACTTATTTGGAATATTAATGTTTTTTCTTTTCTATGCAGTTTTACAAGTTCCAGAGATTCATGTCATTTTATTAATGGACGCTGTTGAAAACTACTAATCTCTTTTTTCAAAGTATCTAGCTTTACTGTTGAAAAATTCTGTTTATTACATTTCAGCTTTTTAAAATAAACTCTTATGGCAGACATTAAAATCTTGTTATATTTTATGGGGGTTTTCATTTTATTTTATTTTTATGTCCATTTCAAAATGCCAGAAGTAATCTAGTAAAGTCTTTTTGTAGAAGGATAATTCCTACAAGTGAAAATTTTGAGCTTTAATTTGGAATTCTTATGTAGAGAAATAAACGGTTAAAACTAACTCTAAAAAAAAATTACCTTAGGTAAGCAGGATTCCTAATTGTAAGATCAGCAGTAAGCAGTTTATATTCTTGGACACAGAAAACACAATGTTTTCTGGAGTGCTGGAAGAATATCATAAATATATTTTCAGGGAAATTTGTTCTTTCATAGAATGCACATACATCTTGTTCACATAATGAGAGATAGTAACCCACTATGATCTTTTGCTCTGCTTATATATTGCCCTGTGTGACAGACATGCATCTCTCCTTCATTCTGTTGTTTAATCTATTAGTTCTTTTTCCCCAGTGTAGCAACTTTTAATGTAAGAAACCTCCACATCTAGGATTATTTCTTTCAGACCTCTTGGGTCTCAAAGCTCTGCCAGTAAATTTGCTCTGATTTTATGCAGTGATATAAAAAAAGCAGCAAAATTACTTGATTCTTGATAACAATGGGAGAGTACTCTGATGTGCACTAGGTTGGCATCATCACTTGGTGTGGCAAGGAGTTCTCTCAGTGATACCATTCTGTATATTTTCTGACAAGCTCTTTAGCATTACATTTTAACAAATTATGACAGAACCTTTATTAGTTTAAGAATGAGGAGAGTCAGGGTGTTGTTGAAAGGCCTTGACATCCTTACCACTGCATAGTAATTTGTATAGCAAAATTTGTTCTTGTTCTGCTATTTTCAATATTTTGGATTTATATTTTCTTGTGCTAGAGAGTCTGCTACTATATTTATCAAGTGCTCAGACGTCAGCTCCTGAGAGATATCTGCTGAGAGTTAAAAAGCAATTAAAAACCTGAAAGTGGATCAGAACAGCTCATAAACTATTTTGATGTTAACTATGCTATATTAATACAAATCAGAATTTGATATTGTTAGAATATGAAATGGTTTGGTAAGAAATTCTTCAACTAATTTGTCAATACTGAAGTCTTCACATATGCTATAGATTATTGCACCATCTGTAGAATGCATTCTTGGAACCATTAGCAGTAATAAACACTACCATGTTCCTTATGTGGCAGCTCTGTCACAGATAACAAGACTTGTACTCCACATTTATTGTGCAGCTCAGCAGTGGTTTATTACAATTGGATATACTCTTCCATGGAGTTTGAATTACATTTTAAATTTCAAGCATGGGAAAAATAAATGTATGGGTTAGGAAAACCCACGTCTTTGCCTCTTGATTCCTAATTTGTAAACATTTCAAATGCAAGTGGTTATTAGCTATGGCATATTCATTCATAGCTGTCAATGTTTTTCTGTGTAAATTCCTTAGCCTTACCACAACAAAAGAAGGCAAATTCTTCTTAGCTGTAAAAATCGTACTCTACCCGTGACTCCATGTAGGATGATTTTATATTAAATGCATTGACAGAGTACAATCTGCTGCAAAACACAACTATGTTCGTTAGTGACAATGTTTATAAACAAATGTTCCAAATAACACCATTGCTCAACACATCTAGGAGAAAGTTGCTCTCTGCTACCAACTTCTCAGCATTTAGCTTTATGTCCTGTCCTAGATCATGCCTTTTGGTGGAGATTATGGGATCCATTCTCAAGGTAAACTCTTGACTCTATGTTTAATCGTCAGTCCATAGTCCGATATTTCAAGGCAATAGGCAACAGCAAATTTTATAGAAATAGTGTTGATGTAAATATTGAACCTGAGGGGCAGCTTCTTAGGTTCTTAGGTTATTCCTATTTAGTTTCCAATTTCATCTGAAGTGAGAATCTTTCTGTTTTAAAGAGATTAGTACACTACTCTTTAGGCCTTGATGTCTATTCATACTTGACGAGATAAAGTTATATCACAATGGCCAACATCTATAAGCCCTAAATAGGAACTGGAGGTGGTTATAGAGGAATGGATGAGCACTGGCTCTTTCCCCAAAGCTTTTTCCCCAGCTGTCCTGCAGATGTTCTTTTATTTCCAGATATTCATACCTGTAGTATGTTGACTGAGCTGTAGCACTAGCATGAGGTCAGTTCCTCACAACAGTTATGGTCATGTTCTGTTTTGACTGGCTACTAACATATTCCTGATAAAATCATATATGAAAGAGAAAAGGCAGCAAAAGTGTGAACAAAATGTAAATAAAGGTAGAGCATTTGCTTAGTCTGAAAGTTTACCTTTTCCCTGGATTGAAAGCCCTGCTCTAAAGAATGGTAGTATTATTCAGTTTCCCTCTAGAAACTTAAAAAGGAGAACATTATATATAATAAAAATTTTAAGCATGGTCAAACAGTGTACCACAGTGCTGGAATGACCAAGATTGGAAAGATCAATAATAGATTGCTAAAATAAGTCTTCATTCAAAAGATAAAAATTAATTTTAGCAGTGTATTCATGATCTTTTGAATAAAGTTGGTTTATTTTGGGTTTTTTTTTTCTGAGTTAACATATAAGCTAGCTTTAAATTGAAAAGAAATAGGGATTGTTGCAAAAAAAAAAAACAATTTAGAGGCTCAGACTTTTATATTCCATTTAATAGTAAATTCTAAACTTTCAAAGACATTTGTACTTCAGAGGTAGCTATCTCTTCCTATTTCAACCTTTGCTCCTATCAAAAGTAATAAAAGTGTAAGTAAGTGTACAGTGCTATCAACTTTTCAGTTAGGTGCTTTGTAAGTCAAAATAATCAACTCTAGACTGAATAACTAGTTGAAATCTTTGAATCTTTCTATATCTCCATCATAAGAAAAAAAAAACAAAAAACAAAAAACAAACCAACAAGTTAATTCCAGTTTGTTTTTATAGTGCTCATGACTTTTTCCTCTGTAATATTGAGAATGTAAAACAAAATGCATTCCTCCACTCAACATTTATTTGCTATATAAAGCTTCAGCAATAATGTGTTTTCCTCTTTCATTCTATTTGAGTTGATTGAAAAGTTTTACATATTTACCAAGCTCACACTTTGCCTGAATTCATGAATTGTGCAATTAACCATGAATCCAATTTCCTGTATTTTACAGTAATAGCTTTGACTGTGTAACGCAGTGCTATATAGAAAGCTCATTCATAAACTATAGAACATGTTAGAACAATTTCTTACATGGGTGAGTATTCTTGGGCAAACAGCTCAGATGAATATGGTAATCTGTCTAATAAGCTATTTCTTGACAGTTTTTATGCAAGGGGAATATTCTTTATCTATAATATTTTCAGGAGCACTTTCACCAGGTTAAGTATGACCAGGAGTCCAATAATATATGTATACTGGAAAGATTCTAGTAACTTAATTTTTTCTTCCCTACAGTAGGTTTATAAATACAGATGGACACAAAGAATGTGGTAGAATATGGTATCAGTAGGTGTTTGGCCCTTGTAATGCTACTGTGGATCATTGAATATAGTTATCCTCAGTGATGTCCAGATTATTATAATAGCACCACTTTATGCTGTGTGTTTTAAGATATTTACTTAATGAGAAGGAAGTCAAAGAATTTTTTTTTTATTTTATTACTGAACAATCTTAATGCAGTAATACAATTAGAAATCATTAATATTTTTCTTCACAGTAAACTTAGTTTAAAACAAATCTGTGATCCCAAAAACTTAATAGCTCTTAGTACACTGTTTACACCAAGTAAACAGTAAGACTTGCACAATTCAAGACACCAGAGAGCTAGGCCATTATGCATCACCGTGGAAAATTTTATCTTTTCATCTTTCTTTTTTCATTTGCAGCCTTTAAAAGAAAATGTTCCCATGTTACCTTTGTCCAGTCAACTTAATTTACTTTTATCTGGCTTCCTTTTACTCAGAGTCAGTGCATAATTTGTATCTTAAACTCCAAGAGCTTACTTAATTTGTAAAGTTGCACTTGAAACTATCTACCACAGGCTTCTCTCTTTATCAAAGTGCTCATACACTCACCTCTTAGATTGTATTTTGACTGATCTAGCAGGTCCTTGCATGCTTTCTATGATTAAAAGTGATTAAAAGAAATTTAGAAATACACATGCACTTGTGCTATGCTTGGAATGGTCAAACAGCTGTTTCAGGAGCATTCCTAAGATCACCTGTAATATTGAGAACAGACATCTGAGCACATTTTGTTTTTCATCACCTGATGTCAGCACAGTTCAGTCTGGTATTCGGCTGCCTGGCTGTCTAATTTGCTTTTGGGGCCTCTTGCCTCACGGAGGAACTGAGGACTGGACACCCTGGGCAGGGTTCAGAGGCCTAAATAGAGACATTTGGTGCCATTTAGCATGCTCAGGACAGCCAGGAAACTTGCAAGAGGAGGCAGAGGAGTAGTGGGCACCTGCATTTTTGCAGGTGCCTAGCAGAGCACGCTGCAGCACCTTGGATGACCCTACTTATTTGTCTGGGGGTAGCTGAATCTGACACATCACCTCTTTGTGAAATGACAAGTAAAAAAGCAACTGAAGGGACGAATGGGAAAGAGATTCTGTAAGGTGGTACTCAGCTAAACCCTAGCAACCACGGACCTCCACTTGCAGGCTGCCCACTGCATGCTTCATCCACACAGTAGTCCCTGATTTGTTTAGAAAGCTGGTTCCAACTGATATTTTTTTTTCCTCAGGCTGCATATCTCACTTTAGTATCACCCACTATGGTTTATGTTATTTCACCTTTGTAGCACACAAATTGAGTTGCAAGCAGAAAATTTGCATTGGAAAGAAATCAGCTTTTGTTTATTTTTTATGTGAAGACATTTCTGAAAATTCAGCTTTTTTTTTTTTTTTTTTTTTTTTTTTTTTTTTTTTTTCCCCTTAACCATATCCTTCTTTAATAATGAAGCAAGAGCTCCCAAGGAATTTTCTGGTAATTCTTGGTTTATTATTTAATGGTCTGAGGCAAGACTGAATATAGAGAACATTATTCCAAAGTCAGGAGGAACTGCAATAATGGTAAATCTCTCTGGTATTATTGTTGTTATGAACCATATTCAAAAGTTTATGATGCAGACGTGCAGGCTTGAAAGCACTCAGATTCACATGAAAGTATTTAGATATTTTAGAATTATCAGCCTTTTGTAAAGCCCTAATCCTTTCCAGCCTACATTTCAAAACAGTTGCTGAACTATTTAATATTCTTTATAACCTGAGGTGGCTAATGTTCTATATGCCTGTTCTCTTTCCACCTATTATGAGAAAGTGGGAGCACCATAACAACTAGATGTAAAGTCCTTTTTGCTCATTTTCCTAATGTCTGTCTTTCTCAGCTTGGAAAAACATGTCAGTTCCAAGCAGATGACTATCAAGCAAAAATATCAGTACTGGCAATTTTATGCTGGTGCATCTCTTGGTGGATGATATGGCTTCTGATCATCTGTAATGAATTCATACTAGTGTACCTTCTGGGGTGAACTAAATAGGTCATTAGGCAAGGGAAATCTGGGCATGGACTAAATGCTAAAGCATATGCTCTCACCACTGCTTACAACATCAATAAGGCTTGCAGTCTATCTGGCTTTTCTGTCACATATAGTTCTTGCAGATGGTATTTCACAAAGTCTCATGGATTTGCACATTCTTCTCTGCCCCAAAGTGGTCATTCCACTGTGAGTGGCAATGCACTATGATATGCTGATATATGATAGGTTGATATATGATATGTTTCATTTGCATGTGTCCTTATGGAGTTAAAATACCTGCTCAGAATAGTAGACCCTGCTTTGGTCAGAACTTGCAAGGACTATATCTTCATGTGAATATACATATTGGGAGGGACAGAAGGGTAGACAAAGCAGGGTGGCCAGGAATCAGGTGGGACACAGTGCCCTGAGAGAGGGGAAACCTTCTTGAGCATCACGCTCTTCCCTGTCCCTTTCCTATCCTCAGACAATTTTATCAAACCTCTAAAGCCTTATAAAGCCTAATAAAGGCATGCTGGTATGATCACAAATTATGTGTTACGTAAATGTGGTAGAGGGATTCATGTATGTTGTTGTCAAGACGCAAAAGTGCTCTAACCATGGAGAAGTTTACCACAGGCAGTGTGTATGTCTACTCCAAGGCTTTGAGACTTAAACAGGACAGTCACGAGTCAGCTGGCACTTTGTCCAGGAAAATAATGTCCACTTGCCATCTTCTTCACGTCTCCTTCTCTGGAGACGTTCAAGACCCGCCTGGATGCCTTCCTGTGTGAACTCATCTAGGTGTTCCTGCTCCAGCAGGGAGATTGGACTAGGTGATCTTTCGAGGTCCCTTCCAATCCCTAATATTCTGTGATTCTGTGATCTTTCTGCTAACAGATCTGAAAATGATTGGTAACCATTTTTGGAGGGCTTTGGAGGGTTATTTCAGCAACTTGCTTCTTTTCCTTGAGCATTAGGCATTTCTCAGGCAACCAGAAGACCTTAGCAGAAGCCATTTTATTACTTTACCCTTTTGCCTGAGGGTGATGAGTGCATAATAAATGCCTGTCTTTTTTTTCTGTAACCACTACCATAATAGACAGTGCTTTGTCGTTCCTCTGAAGTCTGCAGGAAATTGCTTAAGAATTTTCTATATTACAGAAGCTGCATGAAATTTAGATTTGTCAAAAAATTTTTTTGGATACTGGAAAAAAGTCTGTTAAACAAAAGAAAAACTATGTGCAGAATATCTGGTCTTTGAACTCTGAATAAACTAACTTTTATAGATTTAGTATGAATAATTTATAGGGAGAAAAGTTCTGTTTAGTTTTGGGGAGTTTCCTTCTCTCTTTCAGAGAAGTGCATATCCACTCTCATTTTGTGAAGTATTTCACCTTGTCCACTGGTGAAAAAGTAACTCCTGTTCCCAGTGCTAGTCCTTTATTTTCAAAGTTGTTAGCTTTGCCACACAAAAATACTTTAGAGAATATCACATTTACCCTTTACTTTTTTAATGTTTTCTTTCAGTATCAGAACAATTCTTTGATGAAAACAGCATGTCAGTTGATAGACTAAAACTCTAATCAGAATTTAAGCTTCTTTTCTTACAAAAGTAAGACAATGTTCAGCACATGTAAAAAACTGTGAATCTTAAGTTGAGACATAACATGAAGATTTTACTGTAATCAGATTGTGTTTTCTTAAAAGTGGTAAGACTGGTTTGAATTGATTTGATGTTTAGGCACTCAGCCTCAGACATTTAATAAAGAGATTTTAAAGTACATATTCATTCTTGTGTTCTCAAATGCAACCTACTTTTCATCCTGGGCACATTTTTGGTTTTAGTTCCTACCTCCTTTTTGTTAATTACAATTATATTAACTGTGCCTGTGTAGCAGTTATGTCTCAATCCATGCTCACATCTTCTCATTTTAAGTTGCATTTTATTTTTGCTCAACCTTAACGGTACTGCTAGGTCATTCTGAACTCAGCTTACTTTAGAATTCTCCTTCATTTTTTACTCCTAGCAAATATGAAACTATTTTGGATTAAAGTATCTTCTTGTCCCTAAGATCTCTGGGAAATCTTTTAGCCACAGAATGTAATCACTATAGTCAGTAAGTAAGAATTTGTTCTAGCTGAGGAATTCAGTAAGAAGTCTGTATGTGACTGTGGAGTTGTGTCTTCATTCAATTGTTTGTATCTCTGTGTCTAATTCCTGTGTCCAGCTGGTTCATTTTAGTTTGTGACTTTAAAGCATGCCTGACTGACTAGACATTGATTTCTAAAATGTTCAGACTACCAGAATACAAAGTCTAAAAATATCACCCTGCAGTGCGAAGACACTTCTTAGGCATGCTCTTTTTTCTTGCTTGTCTTTGCAAATCCTCTCTTCTATGCTTATCTAGTATGGCTTTTAGAAATGTATCAGAACTTATTATAGAAGAAAACAGCACATTTGAAACTGAAATTTATTACTGAATACTGTAATGCTTTTAACATAGCTCATACTAAGGTAAATCATTCCTCATTTAATTGTGATTTGAGACAACCTCCTAATACTAGCAGGTCTGAGTCTCATGAGTATTCAGTCAGTCTGGAGCTATGACTAATTTTGATTTAGATGACAGATTACCAAGGAAAATAGGCTGCTGGTGGAAGTGATTTCAACATGGGGAGGAAGTTAAGCTAGAGTGTTTGTCTGGTTACCTGTCCCTCAGTGTTATAATCAGACTTCTATTAGTCTAAAGTTTCACAGTAATTATTAGACTCCCAACAAATCCCAACAAAGTACTGCAGGAAACAAGCCTATGTTTGATGATATACCTTAATGCAACTGACTTTTATGATCATGTATGACAGCTGAGAAACTGTTCTCAGCACAGAGACAGTTTTAGAAGTCATTAAAGTAATTTTTTTAACAGCTGATTAGCAGGATGTTGGTGTTTAATTTTCTCTGGGTAGGAAAGAATGTATTGAATTAGTTTTATGTAGGTTACAGTTCTTGTAGCAGTCATATTTACTACAAGTTCTAATATACTAAAGGTTATTTTTTCAGGAACATTGTAAAGCGTGTATTTTAACAAGCCCCCACATCTGCTGCAATGCAATGTTCATACTGGCTGTCAACAGTGCTGAAATAAAACACTTGCTGAGGAGCACATACAATCAAAAGAGGGAGTCAAAGAAACAATCAAACTTTTAACATAGGGAGAAAAATCAGTCAGTTCAGAACAAAGAGATAAGTAGAGGAAATGGTGATGTTCTTAAACAGATTCTACTGTCAACTATGTTATAATTTGTGACACATCTCTATAAACAGGTTTCTCTGAGGCAGGGTGACAGGACAGGGCAAATGATATGCAAAGATCATTGTGAAGAATTAATGTGCCTCAGAACTGGATGTTTGACAGTGATGGCAGTTTGAAAACCTTGATAGCTGAGAAACTTTCTCCATTAGAAGGATCTTTGGCAGTTAGACTTGCATGCTGTGGGCAAAATATTCAGTATGCTCAAATGAACCAACCAGATGTTAAAACAGCTAAAAAAAGCAGTGTTAGAAAGATCTTAAGAAAAACCTTATCCCTCTCAGAGTCAAGAGGCTGAAGTGATCTGAAATGGATGAAGTAAGAAATCAAGGGTTGTTAAAAAGCAGGTCATTGAAAAGCAGAGCTACCCCAGTACTATAGTCTGACCCAGACTTCAATTTAGTGCATGGGATAGGTCACAGCTCCAGAATGCTAGAGGCTCAACAAAATGTTATTGAAAGGCTTTGCAACAGGTAATGATGATATGAACATCAGCTGTGAGATAGCGTGGTAGCTTAAAAGCATGTAACTCATTCACAATGAATAAGGCTGTGCAGAAGATAGGGAAATGCATATGAATGCCATAAAACTGCGAATCTGGGCAGCCAAGGGGACCAGCAAAAGTATGAGAAATGTTTTCCTGTTAGAAAAATACCCCAAACAAACAGATTAGAACGTTTCTATCTGAATTTTCACAGTGATATCACAGGGTAATGGAGTTTTTGGCAGGAAGTAGAAGGATATGCAGAGACTTAACATCATGACAACTGGCTTGGGATTTGAATGATAGATGGAAATTCAAGTCCTTGCTCTTTTTTATGTATCATGGAAAGCAATCCCAGGAATGGGATAAAGAAGAGATTTGACCTTTAGATTACAGTGTCCTAAAGAAGGCTACTCAACCCTGCATTCCAGCTTTAATGGAAAAAATGAATTTAGGTTTTGATTTTATTAAAGTTATTTTATGAGCTTTATTCCAAAACAAAATGAAACCAAATTTCAAATTTTCACAAGTTGTCAGGAAATAGAATAATAATTTTGATTATTTTTATTACTGCAGTCATATACCTGAGGAGTTGAAGCACCAGAACTTGCAGTCTGGGGCTGAAAGGAGTCTGTTGTTGTTGGCCTCTGTATATCTCACTTGTCTCTGCAGTGCCTTGGATGCAAACTGTGGCTGCTCAAGCTGTTTGGTTTCCTTCTAAAGCTGTAATCACTGTACCCTGGGGATAACCTGCTTTCAGAAAGAGGAATATTAATTGTGATGTACAGGAAAGGGGTGTCTAAACAGCTGCAGAGATAAAATGAAGAGTGGACTGTAGGAGGAAGACTGAATTATACAGATAGTTTCACATCCAGGAAGACACAAAACCTAAAATACTAGGAACTGGTATAGAAACAAGTATTATAGATTCTGTGTAAGTAGTCCGCAAAGCAGACTGGTGTTAGGTGCTTTAGTACTGTGAGAGTTAACAGTGAGGAAAACACTTCTGAATGAAAATCCAACCTAATGAACTACTAAGAACTGTATAGTAGTAGGATAAAGGCAACAGTGCACAGTAGCACCATAATCACTGCCTGGGCCTTTCATTAAAAGGGTCAGTAAAGTGTTAGTAGAATAGCAGTACTGCCATACTAAAATGGTAACACTTTAGCCATAATTTCTCCATTAGACTAATTCTTAGAAATGGGTAGTGCATTAAATAGTACCATTTCCTTAAGCTTATAATTTCAATATTTATGAGTCAATTTGAATCCCAAATCAAAGAAGTTCAGATGTGCAGCTGTATAAAACAACTTATCTGATACATAGCTAACTGCTTGGAAAGGTTCAGCTGATTTCCTTGCCTTTCCTTCCCCCTCTCCTTCATTCTGTATGCATACAAGTGAGTAGCAAAGTTTCTAAAAAATAAGCAAACCTCATAAAAACTGCTAAGCACCTACAAAACAGGTTTTTTTCTAAAAACCTTGATACAGAAAAAAAAAATAAATTGTGGAATAAGTGCTTTAAAGTTCTTTTCTCATTCCAAGAACCATGACTTTTGTATAAGTTCTGCAGCAGATTGTCCTGGGCCTTGTTCTTTGATGTGTGTTTTTTTCCTTCTTAGTTTAGGAGCTCAGGAGGGGCAGTGTTTGTGGTTGGCACTGTTCCATTTGTTTGCTTTTTTATTTTTGTTTGTTTGGTTTTTATTTTTGCCTTTACCTGTTGTGTAGCTTTAGTGGTCCTTTTACCTTTAAACTATTCCACTGCATCTTGTGGGTTTTTTTCTCCCTAGTTACATCTCCTAACTTTTCAAAAACTTGTTTACATCCCCTATGCAAAAACATAGGTTCTGTTGTTGCTTGATAAATTGAAACAGTTCTCTCAAAAATTTTTGATTTCAAAGAGTTTTGGATCAGGATCTATAGGAGAATAATGTAAAATCAGTAACACAGTAGTAAAAGAATACAGACACAGGAATAATGATTTTGATTTTGCATAGCTCTGCAGAAGTATGGTTTAATATGAATGGACCTTAATCAGACTTTATTTTTTGATATAGGGTTTTAATTTTAACTTACAGTATATTACATTAACTGTCTGTCTAGCCTACTTATTCTTAACTAACAGTATTACTGTTCAAATAGAATTTTTAATTCAGGTCATTTGAATATGAAGTTACAAACAGCATGATTTCCCTCTCACAGCTATTCTTATTAGTGACGCTTGAGAGAAAAAAGTAACTGTGGTGATCTTCCCTTGACCAGAAAAGTTTTGTTTCATCATGGAATGGAAGACAAGGAAAGGTTTATGGGGATATTGGCAATGATTCAGTGGCAATTTTCTTCCCCACTGAGAAAAATAATTTATTTAAGAGAAATGAACCAATAGGTGACTATAGTTAATATTTCTCTATATGAAATTTGTATAGATAAAACTTCTGAGACGTACATTTTTTTATTTCAAGGATTCCAAAGCACAAATTAGTTCAAAGCATATCTGGGAAAGTAAGAGTAAAGAAATAACAGGGGAAAATATATATTTTTTTTAGGTACATCTCACTTTCTTCTTCCTAGAGACTGAATTTTGGACGAAAATTATGTTTCTGACCTTGAGGGGGAAAGAAGACAGAAAGGTTATGGTCCTGCCAGTAGGTACCCAAAGCTAACCCATCGAAATAGCAAATGGGTGCCACCAGAGTAGACACACTTGATAGGAGTGCTAAAGAGTTATTATGAGATACTCAAAATTTTGTGTAGGATAGATCTGGCTGTGGAGAAAAATATGACGATTGCCTGAGAAGTGAATATCTCTGGACTTTAGAGCCTGGGACTCTTCTGTGTGGCTTCTCTGAGGCAGGTAGTTCCCACTTTTTGATGAAGCAATTTCAGTTTGTGCTTACAGGCTCATGCCTCCTAGAATATTGTTGCTAGTCTCATTTAGTACCTTAGCACTTTGTGTGCAGGCCTGTTTTCTTTTACGAAAAATACTTTTCAGCCATGGAATTTTTTTGCATATTAAATGAGCTCCCTTACTACCTTCCTAAATGGCATATTGCACTAACTAGCAAGCTCTGTTGTTTGTTTGCTATGCAAGCTATTTTTTTAGAGCTGATAAAACTTATTCCTAAACTTCTGCTGACTGTGAGAAAGATTCAGCTCTTTAATTTTTGCCTTAACTTTTCAGTCAAAGTACACCTCCTTAAACACTAAAATTGGTCTTTTTGATTCACTCATCTAAGGTTAAATTTTTCCATTAATTCCTTTGGTCCTTGACAACTTTTAAATTAATAGAATTATTTAAACTTTTAATGGCTCTTTAACTCTGGAGAGAAATCTCCAGTGTACTTGAATTTCTGACAGTATAAGTATTTCTGTGACACCAGACTCCAGTACTGTAATACTTGAAGTTTTACCTAGTACGAGTGAGCTGGGTAGCCTGGGGGTAAATTTGTGTTCGAGCATTAGTAAGAAACTTCTCATGATAGAAGAACCTCATGTCCACACATGTTGTGAAGATGAAAAAAATCTGGTTTTGAACTGTCATTTAACACTACAAACTTATCTCTAGCTAACATCTCCACCCAAACAAGTCACCTGAGAGGTTTTAGATTTGATAGTTTTCTTTGAGATTTGTTCACAGGAATTTTATTGGAAGAAAGTAGATCTGTACTGCCATGGATGCCTGGATTTCTGATGAATGTTAGTCAACGTTATATGTTAATAATGTGGGCCAAAATAGCCAAACAGTAAATTCCTTCTCTAATATATGATCAAGCACTTAATTTTAATTGTTTCTTGATATTATCTTCAGAAAGACTATATTTAAAAGAATCTGTATTTCAAAATCACATTTATTCCAGTTTTGTGAAAAAGAATGGGGCTTTGGCTTTTTTTTTTTAAATAAAAGGATTATTTTCACATATATTTATTTAAGAAAGGAGATATCCTTTCCTAAATGTTCACCATTTCAATAATCACTCATGACTTTATGTAATTGCTCATTAATGCTAAGAAATGGAAATTCCTAGACTCTACGGGTAGGGAGACCTGTTTTCTTGGGAAAAAAACATAAAGATATGAAAGTCCAGGGTTCTATTTTTAAAGCTTGATTTGCTGGCTGGATTCTTTTTGTTTTCTTACTTTTACCTATCATTCTGTGCTGACAGGAATGTACTGGCACATAAATAGTCTAGGTTTTGCTATTGTTATAAGTTTTCTGTTACATGATGTATTGGAATTCCTTGGATGCTGTATTTCAAACAGCCAGATTAATAGAGATCACACTCTTTGTTATGCAGAATTGATATGTTTTAGATCAGTGGATTGTAAACTGAAGCTACACTTTTAACTCTGACAGGTCAGAAAAGAATTGGACTTTTTTTTTGCCATTGATACTTACACGGAAATATTAAATTTCAAAGTTGCATTTCTGTTTTCTTACCAGTGAGCAGGCAAAGGACTCTGGGACAGACACGGTGTACCACAGAGTCTACAAAGTGTTCCCAGCTGTTTTTTTCTGATAACATCTTCCTAACCTTTGCTTTGCCCTTACTCTCTTCCCAGATCTCCTGCATCGGCATGTAAAAATCCTCTTGTTTTAAGATCTTTGCCTCTCTGTAACTCGAGGGGCTCATTATTTCTGTCTGCACTCTTCTGAAATTGAGTTCTGTATTTAGGAGGCATTGGAAACTATATTTCACTGGACTTCCTCTTCTAGAAACAGGTGAATGTAAATGTTTTGAATATAGTTCTAAGAACAAACTTTGGGGTTTTTTTTGTAAATTACTTCATTCTTCTCTGAATATAAAACAGCCCTTTAATGTTAGCTCTTTTGCATTTCTCTTGAGTAAACCTGATTTAATTTATGCTAAGCATAATGGAACACCTGTGTGTGCTGGATAAAAAATGAAGTATATAATAGTAGATGGAAATGTCACATCCTAAGTATGGAAAACAAGCAGCAATGATCTGGAATGTCTTTTAACCTTTTTGTTGTCATTTTGGAATTTACCAATCTCTGAAAACAAAGATCTGTGTGATATCTTTAGCAGGTAATGAATGACCAGTTAAAAAAAAAAAAAAAAAAAAAGGACGTATAAAGAAAGATTTCTCTATGCTGTTTTGCTGAAGCCTGAGTTAAATTTTTAACCAGTTTCTCATGTGTATTGAAGTCCAATCCATGCAATGAGACTTAATGGATAGAGTGAGAAAGATTAAGAATTAAGTAATCAGTTTCTGATTACTTTGTCAATCTCAGAAGTAGTAAATTGGAAATGTGAACTGTTGCACTGCCCATGTATCACAGAAAGATTATACTAGAACCATCTGATAGTTTTTGATTTTTCAGCCAAGAAAACTATATAAAGCTTTTTTAAGAGTACAATATTTGTTATATTTCATTTGGAAAATTCTTAGTTCAACTGGAAGAGGAAGGGATGGCTGTAAGACCTATAGCTAAAGAACCAGCTAGAAGTTATGCTAATAGTGTAATTGCTTGAAGAAAGGCCTCATTTTTAACTTCCCTTTGCTGTTTTTTTAAGCCACTTTTTATTCCCCCTCCTTTTTTTTGATATGATATACTGTACGTAATTATATTCTGGGGTACCAGAATATACTGTAGGAGAATTATGTGAAAAATAATGTTTATGGGATAAAATTTCACAGCTTAAATATAAGATAATTTATTTAAGAGAGGACACCTCATTAACAAGGAAAGAAGCCTGACTTTCCTGATATACCTGTGAGCCAGTAATTTGATCTAGCCTGAGAAAAATCAAATATTACTCTACTCTAGTCTATTAAATACAGAACTAATAATTTCCCTGCACTATTCATTTCTTAAAGGAAACATTAAAAAAATCAGACTGGATTATAGAATGAAATTCAAAGCAATAGAGAGCCATAGAGGTATCATTGCTTCTGTAACTACTGCAAATGGATATATATTGTGGAGAAAAGAGAACTATATAAGATAAGGAACAAATACTACATTAAAGCAAGTAAGTGTGAAGTGTGTGAACACGTACAGGTTAAAAACTGCAGAAAGTTTCTAACCGTCAGAGGGAGAGAGAGGTTATAGGTCAAAGTAAAAGACATGAAGGCCAAAAAGGCTATTTGTTGCTAAGGGGGAGTTAAACAAATTTACAAAACACAACGTATGATGCGGTTGCCTGTGACAGAAGTTATCTGAGCCCAGTGCAAAGCAGGTGTCTTCTGGTCCTGTTGCAAAAGGTCTATGTAATCTTCCAGGCTGCCATGTACTCCTCAAAAAGAGGCCGTTATAATAACATTTCTGCAACAGATACTGCAGCTACTGTGATTTAACAGTGTCAGGAGAACAAATGCAAGATGTTTTAAAGTGAAAACGCTTCTTGTGATATTTCTCAGTAGTGGGGAAAGACATTAGTCTGAGGAAACGATTAAGCTTTTCCACATATGTAGCTTGCAATTTAAACTATTTAATGTCTCCAGTTTTTTGTATTACCACTGCTTTTTGGAGTCCTATTGTCGATGGAGCTGGCTAATTATGCAATTCATATCTGCTGTTATGGTTAGTATACAGACAATTGGGGGTGGGGGGAGTGAAGAAATAAAATTGAGTTTCACATAGGGAAAACTGTAATAGCATCTTTCCTCACCCTCTCATCCAGAGCAAGGTTTTTGTTGTAAACCTCAATGAGAAGCAGGTGGATACCAAACTCATTAGAAGTGGGGCTGCATACAACTGCTTTGGAAAGGAAACAGAGAAAAGAAAACAGAATAATGTTATAAACAACAAGCTGAAATAATGTTTCAGTGGGATCAGTACACGAGGCTGTTGGATCCAGCAGTGCTAAGAAGAAACACTAATATTTCACTTCATAAATTTTAGTAGTTCATCACTCAAGTAGTAGCAATGAGCTGATCAATTGCACTTGGAAAGAAAGACAGAAATGAGCTGGCTTGACCCAACTACAGCTGTAGGTGGTTTCAGTGAGGAGAATGGGAATCTACTCCAAAGGTCTGGTCTCTCTCACCATCTGGCCCTTTGGCTCCCTAATGTGCTGACACTGCAACATCTTTGTGAACCAGCTGGCAAACATTGCTTTGGCTTCTATCTTCCTCCCAGGAACAGAGTTTGTCAGTTTGCAACAATAACAGGAAAATACAGAGCTATGCTCTAAAGCCTTTAAGATGTGTTAGGACAATGGTTCCTAACGTGCCTCCTGGAGATCTTGAAATGAGTTATACTTACTTGTACGGTTCAGCGTGTAATTTCAGAGGGTATATTAAAACAATCCTGCAATGCAAAGCTGAGGTATAAAAAAAAAAGGTAAGTTTTCAAGTTAAAACACGAAGCTGAGGATGAATCTGAGCTGTCTGGGTTTTTGTTGATTGGTGGGTTGAGGGGTTTGTTGGGTTTGTTTTGGGGGGGTTTTTGGTTGGTTGGTTGGTTGTGGGATTTTTTTTTTTATTTATTTCTGCTAGTAATTCAGTGTATGACTCAGAGATAGATACTAAGGCCAAAATCCTCATAGCCACTTCAGGCATCAAAAGAAATGATCTTATTTTCAAGGTTCAGATAATCTACAGCTCCAGTTAACATTAAGATGAGCACCACACTTCCAATTCCCTGGTAATAAATAAGAAATGTCTCATAGGGATATTATAAAGCTTAATTAGTTAAGAGTATTTTTTTTTCTATGCTTCCCTTTGGTTCTTCAAAGTAATTTTACAATCTGCAGAGAGATTTGTAGATGAAAAAATATATATTACTGATAAAATTATACTATCTGAACAAAGAATCCAGATGACCTAGCTCAGAGTGAACACTTGCTCCATTCTGCCTACAAACAGGATCATTAGACAACGGTCATGTTGTGTCTTGCATGGTACCAGCCTTTGAAATGCAGGCAGGTCTGCCTATAGCACACGCAGCACCATGCTTAGGCCCTTCAAGCTCAGTGAGAATATTGCTTTGCTCTGTGCAATACTCAAATATTGTCCTCATTTTACCTTTGAGAAATAAGTTAACTGAATGATCCAAATAATAGAAGTATTTTATGTCAGACTAAAGGACAATTCTCTTCAGCCTTATCTATGGCCCATATAGAACTCTTCCTAATCAAGAATAGTTCTGGTTTTAGAGGGTTTTTCAGGCCAAGACCAGTGTTCAAATTTCACAGTCTCTTCTGATGAGTCTTTACTGTGGTCAGTTTAACTGACCATTTCGGACAATATGTCATTCATTCTTTATACTTCAAAGACATAGTCCATCATTACAAAAGTTATTGTTCTGTTTGATATTAAGTACACAATTTAAACAAAAAATTATTTTAGTTGCTACGCTAGATCATAAATCAAATTATTCTGAAGTCTTGGAACATGTTAAAGTTGTTGCTCAAAGCCAATGATTGCTTGAGGAGGCTGGCATAATTCAGTGGCTTTCAATTCATTAACATGCAGAAAAAAGCATGATATTAGAACTGAATAAGATTTGATTATGTCAAATTATCTGTCTGTAATTCCCACATATAAGCAACTTAAGATTTCTGTTAACCTTAGCAAATAAATTCTCTATCCAGTCTTCATGTTTGTGATAATAAGGTATCATATATGCCCCACAATTTACATGCTCTAGAGGCTGATACACAGTTAATACTTGGTGCTGTGTTACACTGGGGAAATACCTTTCTGAAAAAAAAAAAAAAAGAACAAAAAAAAAACCCCAAAACCCCCCCACCCCCCAACTAAAAACAAACAAAAAAAAACCCCACAGCCTGAAATTCTGTACAATGAGTGAAAGGACAAGTGCAATGTACTAGTATGCTTTGTTGGTCTTGGAAAAAGGTGCTGTCTTAATTGATGTGTGTTATGTAAGGAGGATTTTTGGAAAAGAGTACAAAAAATGTCGTCATTCTCTGTAATTCAGGTAATCTGGCAGGCATAGCAGAAATATGGATGCATTTCATGGGACTGATGTGACTTACTGCACACCTTTTTAAATAGGCTGTGGTATATTTACCAGAAGCCCATTGAAACAATTAAATAGGCTTGATATGAAATGTACTTAAAGGAGAAGAGCTTTCAGGATGTCTTTAGAATAGTTAATCTATTTTTTATGTTGCAATGAACAAATACAGTGACATAAAAAACTATGGATTATGTTAAATTTCATATGCATCTGGATAAGGCTCTGGAAGTACTGAATAAAGCAATACAGAAACACATGGGAAAAATAGTTGTCATTCACAATATCTGCTCTCACTAATGACTAAGTATATATGTTGTTACAGGAGGGGAGGTAGTATTGTAGAGTATAAAAGATGGAAGCAATAATCTACAGCTGCAGCAGGACATACAGTTATTTATTATTGACCAAAGTCAGTCCCAAATGGAACACTTTTTTTTTTTTTTTTTAATTCATGAAGGTTGTTCTGCTCAAATCTACTGTCTTCCTTTTTTCTTTTTTTTTTTTTTTTTTTTTTTCTCCGGAGTGGCAGCTCTGACTTCTTTTCATAAAGCCTTTTAAAAAAATCTCATCCACATTTTATAAAAATCAGTGATTGTGATATCTTCAGTTCAATTTTTCTTCTAGTTTTTTCAGTTATTACAGAGATAAATGCTTCATGACAGCTTCTATTTCTTGAATTCTGTTTTCTGTCTTTACATGATAATTGAGGCAGTTGTGAAACAGTTTCTGTAAGAGACACCTTTGAGGTTATTGCTTTCTCTCTCTGCAGTTTATGTTTTTCATTGTTGCTGTTGAGTGTTGTAAATGGGGCTAATCTGTGTCTAGTGGAAGTGTGTACATTCCATGAGGAAATTGAGGCATTTTCAGGAGTATATATCTTTTAATCTGTTTCAGTCCACTTCCTTTGTAACTTTCTGTAGCTTGTTTACACATTATACTCCCTAAACCCAAGAGAGTCTCTAGATTTGTTTAAATATGAGAGTTTTGAAGTTTTAGAAAACAAGGAGGTTTTCTACAGTTCTGTACTTAGAATTTTATGCAGTATGCCTAGTGAGGAAGTTACCTGGAGCTCATTTATTTCTACTAAAACCAAAAAAGAAGAAAAGGGGGAGAAAATAATCCACAGTGCTTTCTCAAGTTATTCATAAAAGAAAAATGCATAGCAACACATCTCACCAGAATCGTCTATATCTCAGATTCTCCTATTGCTGGAGACTCCATGAGGAATGTACACGGTTTGAGGGGCTCATGCTGATAAATTATAGATGGACTGAGAAAAGAGTAAGAGCAGAAGATGTTACACTGAGAAACTGTTTTCATCCACAGTGTAGAAAGCCTGGCAGCAGGGTGTTGTCTTGTGCTTGCTTGGCAGAGACTGTTTAGAATAGCCCATGCAGTTCTGATGGATTTCCTGTAATTCACAACACTTCTCATCTTTTCATCAGATGTAATTACCAGATAGAATTATGAAAAGGTAAGCAGCATTCTGTATTACAGGAAATTTGCAAAAAGTGTATGTCTACATGGAGAGTAGAAGGTAGTTTTAGGGGAATTAGAACAAGCACATGCAATCAAACCATTTTAGAAGTGAAAGGATAGGAAGGAGGTATAATTGGCCTTCGGCCTCCAGCATGCTCTGCATCCTGCATGGGAAGTGCTGTGAAATTTAGCTGGAGGGAGCCAGTTCATACAGACTAAGCCCTTCCATTAAAACATGAGCCTCTGTGGGGTTCCTAGATGGGGAGAGAGAGAAGTAGGGATAGAGAGCAGCAAAATCAAGAAATCCTCCCTGAAGTGCAACTTGCAGCATAAATTAATTGCAGAATAAGTAATATGCTTATTTTAAAGTGGTCTTTTTGAAATGAAAGTTGATCTAAGAGTTTTTAAGTGAGTCAATATTAATGATTTTCCTCTTGGAAAATGTTTCCTTCCCTTCACCTATATATTTAATTACATGTCTGTAACATGATACATACAGTCTGATTACCTATATATTTACCATGTTTAGTCAATTTTAATACAAATAGATACATTTACATCTGGTAAACATTTATCTACTGACAAAATAATTTTATAAGAGTAAATGTAGTTATTAGTGTATACCTTCATTAAAGAGAAGATAAAAAATAAGTACAATAAAAGCAGTCACAAAGTGTATAAAAAAGAGACAATATGTCATAAATGAACACACATCTCTGGGGAATGAGTTCCAATGTTTCATTCCTTAATAGAGGATTTCCATAAAACTCTAAGAACTTGCAGTTAAATGGCAGCAGATCACCCTGCATGTTTTCACTATGGTTTGATATTTGCACCTCTTAGCGAAGCATCTGACCCTGCTTACTGCTTGGACATTATGAACAGATTTTTACAGATTGCAGTAGTAATAAACTTTACTATGTTCAAGTAAGAGAGCAAGTCCACCTTTCAGAGCTCCTAATGGATAAATTGTTTAATGAAAGATGGGTAACCCTCTTATCTTCAAGTAAGATAAGTTCCAAAAGTCAGTCCAGTTTTTCCAACAGCTTGATGTTTTCATACAGCCAGAAGATTTCAAATAATGCCTTACCTGAGATCACAAACTTGCTAAGCCAACACAATGTAGAAGAAATATAATAAAGATGCCAATTGCAAAGTTCTTTTCTAGCTTTCTAGAGAAAAAGAGTTAAAGGTTGTTATGCTATATATTAACGCAGGAGAATTAATAAACATGTTAATACTAGGAAGATTAGGAGTGACTAATGTAGAATACCATTCCTTAATTCTCTTTTATTTTTTATTTTTCCACCCCACCCTCCCCGCCATGTTATATCTGCAATTTGTGTCAGCAAAGACTACTGGTTTGTAAATTGTCACTCTCTCTCACTCTGCTTTCTTGGTACACATCTTTCCCATAGATGTAAATTTACCCAAAGCTTTTTAAAACTGTCTGATGTTATAGGCTTAGAAAGAAAATATGCCACAAGCTACTGTCATGTAATTAAATGTTCTAGAAATTCTTCAGCTGTACTGAGTTCTCTCTCTAGGAAGCAAAATTTAGACTCATACCAGATTTCTTCTGAAGTATCATTTTACAATAGTAAAATTGTGTGTCTGTTCTCCAGGCAGATGTCTCCTGACTGGTAGGAAACTTGGTGACCAAACCTTGACAAAGGCCACTGAAAGTCTGTTGTAAATCGTGCAGCCTGCCAATCCTTCACCATAGAGGTACATGCAAACATCTCTCAGATCCTAAATAGGAGGCTATAGTGCACCTCTTTCTTTTAGAGAGGTACTACAGTAATTTTTTTTTTTTTTTGTAAAGGGAAAAGGCTCATCTTGAAAGCATTTATATGGTTTAATAATATTCCTAATTTCACATAAAAGTTCACCTTGAAACAATTTACAACTTTTTAAGCCTAAACCTAATCCATAAGTCTATCACCTTTGTGCAGCTGCCCAGCAGTGCTGCTCAATGGCAGTATACTAATTTCATGTGGCTTCTGCAATGCAGTAGCTGTGTGAGCTGGTAAGAAAACCCTTAGCATGGTGTGTGACTTCTTTCTAGGTCATCCTGTAGTGAACTTCAGAAGGGCCCAGCTCACCTCTCAGGTCAAGTTTGGAGACTCAAAGGAAGTTCAGAGGGTCTGAATATGGATTTTAATGCTGTTTCACATGCAGTAAGTTACCATTTGTATTGGTTGACAAATCACAGATATTTTATAATGTCTACAATGGGTTTATGGGATTATTAAAAATGAGTCAAACATGATTTTCAATTTGATTTCAGTATATTTTCCACTCTAAACTTAAAAGAAAATGGACTTGTCTTCTCTTAAGCATCTGGGAGATATAAACGCATATGCTTCATGTACCTGAAAAAGTGATGCTGCCACAGCTATTAAAAGAAAAGTAGGAAAATGTCATGTGCATATTTCCCTTGTACAGTTACTGGCAAAACTTATTTCTTCTGTTTTTATTAGAGTCTCATTTAGCTGTGTACTGTAGTTTTCTGTTCAAAATTAATGCTACATTATACAAAATGATTTTCAGACTACAATCTGAAGTACTGACTGGAAACCTCAATAAAAATAATGTAAATATTTTGGCAATTACATACCATATTTTAATCTTTTTTTTAAAATTGCCATTTAGCAAGTAACATAATGACAAGCTGTTAACAGAGTGAATTAAAGACGTCATATTTAACACACTCATCTGTCATCACATTCTGCTATAATTTTATCCACTATATCATGTATGTAAAGTCAGTAAAAAACTTCTATAAATATATTTTTTTTTTTCTCTCTAGTAACTATATTTTTTTTAACCAGTCAGAAAACATTGCCCTTATATTAAGTTTTTGTTTCCTATGCATTGCATGTTCTGTTACCAATAAATAAGTCAGCTTTTAGTTATTGGAAGTTCATGGTGTATTTAATTTATATTCCACCAGAACAACCAAAACTTTGGAGGCCGAAATATTTGTGTGTTGTGACAAAAAACCACTGAGTTTATTAACTGATTGTTAAAGTTAGCTATTTTAGCCTCATAAAATAAGCCTAAGAGGCAGCTGTGTTTCTTAATACAGAGTAGTTTTTCACCAGTGGAAGAACAAGTCTAAAATATTATTTGCATAAAAATTAAGATAAATATATTTCATATTTATGGACAGAGTTACTAAAAATTAAGCAAATAAAATATTTCATTATACTCAGACCTTCCTAAAAGATATTTCAATAATAAATAAGACTAAAGATTTTAAACTCTTATTTTCAAAAAATAATTTTCCATTTACTTCCCTTTTCTTCAGTTTTTGTTTCAGTTCAGCCATTAAAACATTTTAATTCAAAAGAACTGAATAAATGTCATGGCAACAAAAAAATTTATGTTAGTAAAATTTAAAGATGTAAAGGTCCAATGTTGTGTTCTCATCTGATATGTTTTATTGTGTATTCATGGCATTTGTTTTTATGTAATAAATAATGATATTTAAGGTTTGGCACTTCAGAAATTCACTCATTTGGAGAACTGACAGTAATCTAGTAAGATATGCAGCAGAAAAGTTACGTAATCACAGAGACAATTCAAACTATAAACTTATTAGGGGATGTTCAAATGATTCCTTCAATAGCATGGAATACATTATTGGCAAATTTTAATTGTGCTACTATTCTAAAGCATTATTAATTGTCAATGCACCAGAATTTCACAAAAGTTGGAGAATTAATCATGATGTTGAGGATTTGTGGATCTTTCTCTGATATATTGGTAGTTGTGTATGTTACCTTTATATCATGAAAAAGAGAGATTTGACAAGGCTATTATTACCTACTGATATAAACTGTAATTTTTGGTATTTAGCTAGAGATGGGTTCATTTAAGGAGAAACACATTTTCATTGCAATACAAAACTTCCTATCTCCATTTTTCAAGTAAGTGGAATTAGAAGAGTGTTTCAACACAGTAAGTCCTTTTTGACTTCTGATTCCAGATGAAGGGTTTCTTGATAAAATAATAATGAAAATAATTAATAAGGATATGTTTAAAAATCAGTGCCTGTGATCTTCATTATTTTTATTTTGGTAAAAAACCAAAACAAACAAAAACAAAAAACCCAAACAAACCCCCCTTTGCTTTTTGAGCTTCTGATGTTGGGCCAAGTTTCCAATACTGTTACTAGATTCCTTATTTTTTTAGTTCTTATACTTTACCTAGTAGAATTCCATATGACTCTGTTTGTCAGAGTTAAAAAGTACATTCTAATGATTAGATCTTGTGATTATAGCTAACAGTGAAAACTGAATATCTCTATTTATACTAAATTTCTCTATTTTTCTCTTTATATTGTAGACAATATACAGGCAATTCAATTTTATTTCCAGGTCACAGTGGATAATTCAATTTCAATGTTGATTCAACCTGGGTTTTCAAGTGAAGACTGCCAAACGTGATACCTGTTGGCAGTGAAAGCAGTTGTTTTCTAATCATGAAAATCTCATGAATGCAGTTGAGATCTAACTCACTTTACTTATCACTTCAAAGCATTAGTCAGGTGAAATGTATAAGAAATATGACCTTTGCAAGAAGATTACAAGACCCCAGAGATTCATAATACGTCTCACTAAGGTCCCTGTGCAAGTTTATATTATATATGATTTAAATATTCTTCCTTTTCTCTGTTGTATTCAGTACCAACAGTCTCAAATAAGTACAGAAAAAAGGAAAGGAAGTTACAGTCACAAAAGATGATGCAAAATTCTTGAACTGCTAGGAGAATTAGTTCTATGTTTCACTAGTTCTACATGACACTGAAGCACATTGTTAAAAAATCATGAATAAAATTTGTCAAATAACACTTTTTTTTCCCAGATAAAACTTCACTTTCCAGCATTACCTTTTATGCCAAAAAAGCACAAAACTTGTTTTTAACTTATGAAGGATAATATATCATTATACAAATTTGAAAGGTTAAAAAAGACTCAAAAAGATTCCCCCAAAAAGATGCGTTTATACAAGCATAACACTGAAGAACATTTTTTGGTTTTAATATGTATTTGTTGCTTAAAAGATCCCTTATAACTGACCCACAGTTTTTAGAAAAAGTTTTGGGCTTGTCTATAATTGCTGTAAGACAGTTATGTTGTCAGACAGGAAGTGAAGATCTTGTGGTCATACAGACAGAATCATAAAGACTTTATGACTGTCAGTCATAGAGACTGACAAACTAATTCCTTAAGTTTCCACTTACTATTTCTCTTCAATTTGGACTCGCCTATCTAGATTATGTTGTCTATGAGAAAACAAAACAGATATGCTGTCACTCTACCACTTTGCTTTTTCCCTTTGAATGGTACAGATAAGAACTATAGTTTAATTTTTTCAACACTAAAAGGCAGAAACAGAAGTAAAATAACTTCTGTGTTTCTTAATGCAAAACAGGTGTAAGTCATTTTAGTCTCATCATGGTACAAAATCATTGTAAAAAAATCCTATTAAATCTTCAGCTTAAAAAGATTTAAAACTTCAGAGCAAATGTTGAGGGTTATTGCTCTGTAGTTGTATTGTATCAGATAGTATGTATGACTTGCATGTCAGTGCTTGCCAGCTTGTACATTTCTGCTAGCACAGTAAAGATAAAAATTAGTCCTCTCTGTATCTCATCAAACAAAGACAACCATGCTTTCCTAGTTCATAGGAGTCAGGCTGTTGCTTTCAGGCTGTTACATGTTTATCCAATGCCAAACTCGGTTTGAAACACCACTGATGAATTGAATTACCCACTCTCCGCAAGTAAACAAAATCATAACAACTACACTAAGTTTCTTGCTCTATACTCACTGTGCAAGCTCCTTTAATATTCAAAGTTGTGTTTTTCTTGTACATAGTTTGAAATAACCTGAGTAATGCAACTTACCCCACTAAGTGTATTTCTATTGTCCAAACTACCTCCATTAACTTAACAGTGGAATTCTCCTCTAAAACCCTGTCATTCACCACATCTTATTCTAAGCAACTACCCAGCTAGTTAGATATATTTAATATATGCATATATGTATGCACACCTATATGTATGTGTATATATAATGTATATAGCCATATATATAATTCATTTTAGAAACAAATATATCACTAATTTCTGGTATCCTCCCATTATTATTTCTTCATTATCCATTTTTCCAATAGCAAGCTATTCTGTTTCATTACTGCTCTTCGAGACAAGTCTACAGTCATTTGATACGAAAAAGGAGAGTTACAGATCTCTTCCTTCAGTTCTGTCCCTTGGGCTGTTTTTGCTAGGGAGTTGGACAGCAGCACAGAAGCATTAAGTAGGGAAGAAAGAGTTCCTGTGCAGTCATAGAGAGTCACACAAGGGAGTCTGACCTGTATCATTTTATCTGTTTCAGCATAAATCATATATTCTTTGTTGAAAAGTATTTAAATAATGTAGAATACATTCTCTCTTCCTTTAGTTGCCAGAAAAGCTTCCACTTAACATCAGTAATAATCTGCACATAAACCAGGATACTGTATGAACATCTTTTTATGGGTTTTCTCCAAATTTAATGGAAAACAGAGGGGGAAAGGGAAGAACAGCCATTATCATTTTTAGCCCTTCTTTTCACCTTCAAGAGAGAGAATAAAAAGCATCTGTCATCTCTTTTGCTAACTGACCTATCTTCAACATTATATCTTAAAAAAATTTATGCATGTATTTTTCTTTTTCCAGTAAAGTGAATTGATGTTCAATATAAGCATAATAATACGTGTGCATGTAAATTATCTGAATCCTGCAAACACTGTGATCTGCACAGCCTCAGGCTTCCACTGTGGTGACTAAAGTTTCTCAGAATCATAGATAATGTGTGTAGAAAAGTAATTTTAACAAGTTTCCTTAGTAACTGGGTTTTCCACAGTTCCAACAGTAACTGGGATCTCTGGGCTGGTAATGCATTTATAGATAGAAAATAAGTAGAGCATAACTGTAAAAGACTGTGAAAATTAATACAGTGCAGTAAAATGAAAACTCGTGCATTCATCTCCTCCCCTCTACTCTGCTCACTTTGAAGTTGTCAAAAGAATTTATTGCTCCTTCCTTCGATCTTGTCATTCCTTCCCTTTGAATTCCCATTACTGCGTCAAATGCCATCTTTCTCCTTGCCTTTCAATCTCAGCCCTCCCAATATACACTAAGTTGCTAGCTAACAATATAATTCTTATTTTACTTGCCCACTAGATACTTTTAATCTTTCTCCCATGCTCTCCATTATAGCTGGGAGACCATCTTGATAATAAATTATAGTGCCACTTGTTTTCTTTCTGCAAAACTACTTTTAAATTCTTCTTAATTGTAATGCATCCAATAAGCAACTAATGAGTGGTGAACAAAACAGGTGACTGTGGTGAACAAAAATATTTACCTTTATGTGTTTAATAAGGAAATGTGTCTAAGGGGTAAGAGAAATACTTCATGTAGTTAAAATGCTCCATGCACTTCCATGTGAATTTTTTTCATATTTGCTGCTTCCTTTATTTCCTCCATGTTGTTAGAAGGTACATATACATTTTCTTGTAATCAAAGTCATGATTACTTTGCTCATTGATTCTTTCAAAGAGAAGAAAACCACTTGAATCCTCAGCTTTCAATAACCTTATTTGTCATGAATATTTTGCAGAAGGTACCCCATGCCTTGCATGTTCCTAAACCTGAGTGACCCTTCCCACAACAGGTTATGTGATGACACATCTTCTTTCTTCGGCTTCAATAACGCAACAGCAGTCTGTGGAGCTGCTGCTGAGAATCACCAGCTGCTTGATGACTACCTACATTATACAATAGACTTTCTCCTGACCTGCTTGTGAAACCAAACAGGCTGCTTTCTGACCAAAGAGCAAAGAGCATCCTTCTTTACCTGATTTGCCCATTTGCTTTTTTCTTTCATTCCACCACAGGCAGACTACTTGCTCATGTTGAAACAGCCTACTAGTGAGGACACAGAAAAAATATTCAAAGTGAATATCACTGGAAAAACATCAGTTCTTATCTTTTTAACCACACGAGTCTATGCTTGATCCACTGTGGTGAGGCCTCTCTGCTCTCAAGAGGATTATTCTCTTTCTTGTTAAAAATTATAGCTACATACTAAAGTACAATAAAGACAAACACTTCAGAAAAAGCCATAGGTAAAATCTATTCTTTGTAAGTCCTTATTTAAATATTTGTAAGTTTTCACTTGTTATTGCAGACTTTTTAACACAAAAGAAATATCTGAGAATACCGTCCATACTAAGAACAAAGGAATGATATTTTCTTGATATTTAAGACAGAAAAAAAATTACTTAAAGGTGAATCCAATCATGCCAATAAATGATTGTTAATGACAAATATACTCTGCTAATAATAGATATACAGAACAAGAAATAATTTTTGTTATTGCTAAAAATATTTTTCACTGTAAAATTGTAACATTTTCATTTTAAAGTTGTAACACCTGTCTTGTAAAAAGAAGACTGAATAGTAGAGAAAGCACGGACGGTATAGAACTACAAAGGAAAAATAGAAAGGGTTATTAATGGACTGTAAAAATACTGTTATAGTGGCTCTTATTTTGATTTTGTTGCCCATGAATCCCAGGGTAGTATTTTAAGATATAATTCATTTTTCACAAATATTAATATAGGTTTTGTTATTGACTTTAAATGGAAACCAACCTGCCAGGTCCTTTTGTAAAAATAATGTTTCAATGGCTTTTTTTCTGCTTTTCTGTTGGATCAGGCACATGACAGGTTAAGCGAGGGTACCCCAAAAAGAAGTGCTGGAGCTGGCGTGAATGAAGATCTGTGCTGCCTATCCTGAAAAAGGGCACCAGATCTTCGTTACTGGTGTGTCATCCTGGTGGGTTCTTGGGCAGGTCTGGATATTTGGTAGTTGTTCCTTATTAGAAATGTCAAACCAGCATTTTACTGCTCTGAAAGTCAGGGAACTGATCTGCTGCAGTTCAGCCTGCCAGCCAAGAGGTGAGTTAGCTTTTACCTTTTCCTTATTTACCTTATTTCATCCTTTTACTTGTATGGAATAAGCAAAGATTGACTCCAGTTGCACACTCCCATATTGTGGTTCTGTACTTGGAATATTAAATAGGATTTGTTCTAGCCAGTATCTCTGTCTTCTGAAACTATTTCTATGTTAAAGCAGACATCTGAGTAATAAGAAAGGTTTTCAGAAGTTCATGAAGTCATGCACTACTTGCAAAGATAGTGAATTACACTTTGTGTTAGCTGGCTGAGGAAACCGGTGCAAAGTTGGCAGGACTGAGATGTAGACTGCAGCCCATGGGTAGGGCAAAGTAATCCCAAGGACTTGTTCCCTTGTCATTCCATATTAACGTCTCCTATGATGCCACGTGGTGTGCTCAAAAGCTGCGGCAGCATGTGGACAGGGAATCTGGGTCCACTGGTGCTGAAGGCAGTGCTGTTGACTGAATGCTGGATCTGACACTTGTGTGCCCTGGCTCCTTTCTGTGTAAGGCGGTTTCCACAGAGACTTCAGGCATGCTTCTCCTGGAGTTCATTGGCACTTGGATAAGGATCACAGATTTTGCATGAAACAATAAGCACAGGTAAACTGTTTGCATTTGTTTAAGCAAAACTGCTGCTCATTTCAACACGCCATGACAAAATAAAGATTTTATTTTTTCCTCTTTACTTAGCATATTTGTGCATATATTGTTCACAGCTTCTATATAGAGTTCATAGAGTTAATTCCAGAAAGTGAAAGCAAGCTTTTATAGTGTTCCTCACCTGTATACAGGAGATAGTAGAAATCACATCTCTGGAACAATTTTCAGGTAGTAAAATCATCTTTTCTAAGAAATGTTTTTATTCCCCCTGTAGGATAATTTCAGTTTAAAAACACCTAATTTTCTGCTGCAGTAGTCAAATTTCAGTCATATTCTGGATTCTTCCTTGAGAGAGTATTTTCTTGTGTAGGAACAGAACTCAACTGATCAATGCTTTCTAGAACGACAGTGGGAACCTTGGCTGAGCTCAGGGGTGAAGGAACCTGCCCCTAAGGCTGGCATGAACAGACTCTGCAGGTCAGTTGCCTCTAGGCTTACCGAAGAAAGCCTCAGTCCTGTTGAGGAATGCATGTAGGGTGAAGCTGGCTGATTCTGGGGTAGCTGATGAATGAAACTCTGTTTCTGAAGACATTTCCAAGCCTGGCAGCAGGGCTCACAGGGAAGCGAGAAGCCTGACCATTCAGCTCACAGCAGCCTCACCAAAAGTGAAGACTGTTTGTAGTACATCCTTTTGCCAAAAAGGAATGAATAATATGCTTCCCAAAAATATTATGTGAGTCAATATGCTTCAGCCCAGTATCCCTGAGACAAAATTTTCTGGACATATGTATTTGTTTTGCTATTGTACATCACTGTCAGGAAAAAAAATGTATTTCACAAAAAAACAATTATTTTCTGACTATCCCTGCCTGATACACAACAATTATTTTTATTCTGTTCTCTACTTTTAGAATTCTATAAGAGTTACTTATAAATACCTTTAAGTCCATATATTATCATTTGAAAAGGCAATCTTTTTTTGTGGCACTCATTCCACGAAAAAAACCCATAAAATATTAACAGTCTGAGCAGTTTCCAGTTGCTTTCATGACTTTAAAATAATGTTTTTAATTTCTGAGTAAGGGGAAGGAAACAAGTGCAAGGGAAGTTAAAGTTTGTTGTTTTACTGGTTTGGTTTTTTTAAATAGAGTCAAGCAAAGCATAGGAGGATCCTAATATGATAATTCTGACATTTCCTGCCTCAATCTATTATCACCTTCTACTGGATGTTCATTCACCTCTTGCAACTTGAAAGTGTCCTTGAGATCTGTAACTTTACCTAGGTGCCAGTCTGCCAATTCTGTGCTCTTTAAAGTAGAAAAGTCTTAAACACTGTTTTTTCATTTATGCCAAGAGCTGAGCTGCATGGCGAGTAAAAGTCAGGAAAAAAACAGAACTTTAAAAGATATGAAAGAAAAGAATTGTCTTTGATTTGACAGTAAAAATTAGGACTTGAGGACAGGGATCTGTGGTAGGGGCATGTGCCATAGGGTTGTGGCCAGGAGAATAAAAATAAGCTTTTTCTTCTTAAGAAAATTATGTAGCAGAAAAATAAAATACATATTGGCATTACTTTCAGCTTTCTGAGGAGCTCCATCCTGAATGAGCAGCAATGTGAACTACAGAGCTGGGAGAGGCATGGCAGTGGGCTCCTGCAGCTCTCCTGCAGCCTGGGTGTGAGGAGGGGTTCCTCAAAACTGGGAAGGGACTGCAAAGGCTTGTTCAGTCTCTGTCAGTCTGGCCTTTGAAACAACTGCTTTCCTCATGGAGCCTGACTTAGCTGAAATATTGAATGGCCCCGTATAGAACTCAGACTGCTTACAGAAAAATTCTGAACTCATTTTTATCAACCCAAACACAGACTGATTGATAAAATTATATTACTGTTACAGATCCTTTTTCTAGAGCCTGATCTGCATTAAAATTCAGAAGGCATGACTTGGGACTGCTATGGATGAAGTAAACTGGAATACATCTACAGGGGCTGTTTGTAGACTGAAATTTACGATATCATTCTGATTTTCTAACCATCGGGAAGGTCAGTAATGACTTTGAAGTTACTGATATACACACTGAAATTCAACTGTTCCCCTTCCACTCCCTTAAAAGCTTATCTTAGTCTTGAGAAAGGTTTAAGTTGTTTTCATCCTTACAGGCTTATTGCAAAAGCCTGCTTATTGTCATCTAACATATACAGAAAGGTCAGTCAGTGTTTGTAATGAGGAAAGATAAGCACTTACAAAGCAAATTACTTGGACTTTGTTTACAGTAGGAAAGTAAAAGCAGTTTGCAGAACGACAAACTCCTCTCCCTCCCCCCCAAAAAAAAACCCAAAAGGCTAGATTGTAAAATATTTCTCTCTCCTATGGTTGTCATCTACCACTTATAAAGAAAGTTGGCATGGGCATGTAATTAAGCTCAAGTAGTACCTGGAACAGAAAGCAGCTTTCTCAAGCATTGTTGATCTTAAAGGAGCCTTGTACAGAGTCAAATAAACAAAGAGTCAAATATTTCAGTAGGCTCTATTTATCTAAATAACCTTCCAAAATTACTTTCTTTACCATATCTAAACTGCTGACCCAATTTTCCTATTTAGCAGTAATAAATGAAAACTCTAATGCAAAATTTTACACATTCAAAGATCTACACTCACACAGTGACTGTGTGACTAAGAAATCAGCTATTCCCACCACTTAGTATAGAGGAGTATTTCACTGAAACACAGCATTATGTTACACATATAAGTGGAAGAAATCATTACAAATATCAGTAAAAAATTTTAAAATAGTTGATATTGGAGATGGGTTACGTACACACCCCTAGAGGTATTTAAGAGACGTGTCGATCTGACACTTAGGGACATGGTTTATTGGTGGACTTGGCAGTGTTAGGTTTACAGTTGGACTCAATGATCTTAACGTTTTTTTCCAACCAAAACTATTAATGATTCTATGTGTACAATCATGTGAAAATACATGAACACGTCACTGTCTTGCACACAGTGGTGTGGTGTGCAACATGAAAACCTATTTTGTGAAGCTCTAAATGTGCGACTGCCTGCATTCACCCAGTTTTGACTTCCTCCCTTTTGCTGTACCCTCTGATCCATTTCTACTTTACTTCTAACATCACACTTCTTGGATAAACCTCGCTAAAAACATGCTTGAAGAGCTAACTAGTACATGTATATAGAAAATCAGAGAGGTTCTCTTTGTTCCTTTTCCACATGCAGTTTATTTAAATCTGGGGTGTATGGAAAGAAATATTTGTATGGTACATAACCTCAGTGTCTAAAAAGTTAAATAAATAAAGCTTGATTGGAGACCAGGGCATAATCTTTCACTTGCATTCTGTTGGCAAAAAATGCCACAAAATCATTTAGATGATTCAGGTTCACTGAAGCATTTTGCTAACTTACAGTATCTAGCTTAACTATGGTGACAAAATTCATCTCCTTAATTTGAGATTTTACTTCATTTAATATTTACTTCAGTTTTCAGTTTTAAAAATGTAACAAATGAAAACAAACCTCAGAACTGATATGAAATTTTTTATTTTGGATTGGTTTAAACATTTGGTGTACAGACTAATTTCTCTTTTTCCCTCTGTTGTGTTTGCCAGATTTTTTTTATCTTAATTTGTTTAACTTCCAACTACATAGATGATAAAGAGCATTTGCTTGAGAGAAATATCTGAGTTAAACGAGCATAATGTTATGTATGAAAATCTGTAGGCTTTCTATGATGAAGCACAAAAGGAGATGACAGCACTGGAATAAATGCAATAAGTTTTGTCATGCTGGGTCACACCACTCTGCTTAATCAACAGTCTAGAAGGGAAAAAAAAAAAGGAAAAAGGGAAAGAAAAGATAAGAAAACCAAAGACAGCAGTGTGGTAACACATATTGACTGAATGAAGAGAGTAAACTGACTTCTTTTGACATGTTCAGGGGGGACAGCTGGCTTGTGCACTTGGGCCAGCGCACTGAAAATACACACGGGTCACAAGGTGTATTGGAGGATGGCCAGGCTTCTTATTCCCGTGTTTCTGTTTTCTGAAATCAGGAAACATGCAAATAACCTTGAATGATGCTGTCACGTCCCAGTGACTTAGGTCTTTTCTGTTGTCTTTGATTCTTGTATCCTGCTGAGTTGTTTTACCCTTCCCAGAGCACTGCAAATCGATAAGTATTGGTTAAGCAGTTGATCCTTTTGCAAATACTATTTGTTACAAGACAGAATCAGACCTTCAAATATGCCAGGGTAACAGGAAGCAATTCACTCAGAGTACTCAAAGGACTCATGCTGTGGTAATTTCTTCACTTTCCTACTCTGGTTGCCAAAGTCCTTATTTTCTGATTGATCTCACTGAACCACTACAGTTATTTCCTGCTTTAACTAGGGCACTTTTAAATGTCCCTCTGTGGCCCTCTGTATACCAGATCTTCTCTAGCTGAAAGTTGATATAACAGACCTGTCTGGATCCAGATGGAGCTTTATCATTTACATCAACTGAGGATCTGACGGCTTTGAGTTGAACACTGTCACACTGCTCCTGTAAGTGCTACTAATACAAGAGAACTATTTAGGTAAGTAAAGGGTGCAGCATGTGCATCTTTGGTTATAAACCCTGTGGTAGAGGTAAGCTCTGTAGTTTTGTTGATGCTATTGTGTCTGAAAAGTATTATATCACAGAATCACAAAATCACAGAACAGTAGGGGTTGGAAGGGACCTCTGGAGATCATCTAGTCCATTCACCCTGCCAAAGCAAGTTACACGGGACAGCACACAGGCAGGTTTTGAACATCTCCAGAGATGGAGACTCCACAACTTCTCTGGGCAGCCTGTTCCAGTGATCTGTCACCCTCACAATAAAGAAGTTTTTCATCATGTTTAAGTGGAACCTCTTGTGTTCCAGCTTGTGTCTGTTACCCATTGTCCTGTCGCTGGCCACCACTGAAAAGAGTCTGGAATACACTTGCTGCTGGGCAAATTAACCACGTATATGTGAGCACATAAAAGAGTCTTATCTGTTGCTAATAATGCTTCCTTTCTCCCTCAAGTAAAACTGCAAACCTGTATAGTTAGAATGGCAAATGCTAAAAAAAAAAAAAAAAAAAAAAATCATTTGCTGGAACTTTTTATTAGCCAGAAGGGATAGTTTACATTCCTGTCTCTAAATCAGATAGGACTTAAGATAATTTATAGGAGCACAGAATAACTACAGGTTATTTTTAAGATATGTCAGATGCTAGCATAAATATTTATACACCCACAGTTTCTTATCTCCTTTAGGAGTTTCCGGGGGTCACTATTAAAAGCTAACAGGGAGGATGACTGCAGGAAGCCCTTTGACTTCTAGTAGGTCTAGTGTGACCATCAGGGTGCAAAAAAGGTGAAACCCAAGCTGAGCCAATTAGGAAGCTTCTGAGCTCAGTGAACAAGTGCCTGGGCCAGTGCACTGCAGGGTCCTGCTCCATAAATTGATGAAGGCAGAGGCTTCACGGATGGTAGAAAGTCTGCTGGGAGTTGAAAAGAATGGTACAACAGAATAGGAGCAACTTGCTGAACAGGGGAACCGTATGCTCACTGGAGAGGGTCAGTCTCTACTCCTTGAGGTCTGGCTGTTTGAGAAGTGCTAGAGCTCCATTACAAAGGAGCCAGGGAGAGGAGAAGATCCATACTGGTACATTTTGGCAAGAGCCCGCTGAGACTCCAAGGCTGTTTCAGGCCAGGGAAACAAAAGAAAAAGACCAGAGAGGGTGTTGGTTTAAGGTAGCAAACATCACAGACACCTCAGGCAATGTTATTTCATTTGCATTATCCATCACTCTATCCTGAAGTCAAGAGAAAAAGGGTAGAAAAGCAGTTTGACAATCAGCTTTTACTAGTAGCCTTAAACTTATCCTTATGCACATACTATTTCTTTTTTAAAAAATTTAAATTTCATTCCTTTTCTTGAATTATTTTTATTCACTTATTTTTATCTTTTATGTCAGTGATATGTTAAGGGCTGACTTCAACGCAAGAAACTAGTGAGTTCTCACAGAGCAGTTCACTAGATATGCCAAGAACCATAATAAAAATTTTGAACAATGCTATAAGGTACTACCTAAAACAGGACATCCGTCCTTAAAAAGATCGCAGGTTGGAAGAGGCTTGAGAAATTTCACAGTAGGAGTGAGAGTGAGAAGGTGCTTCAAATTTGCATTACTTGACTGGATGACTGTCCATTGACACAGCCCTACATTTATTTCTTAGATAATCTTTCAAAAGAAACTCCTCAGAAGCACAAATGTTCTATGGTAATGTAACATCATTAATAATACAAGAATACAAATTATTGATAGTATTTTGTTATTTAGTTTGAAAGAGAAAAAATGAATACTCATTCAGTCTGGATCACAATTAGAGATGAGCTGAATAATTACATTTCTTAACAGCAGCCAACCCATGGCTGTCAGAAGAAATTATTGTTAGCTCTTTTACTCTCTGTTTTGCCCAATGTCTGTGTCTTTGGTTTTTTTACCAGTTCAGTCCTCTAAACACTATGAAACAAAAGGTATAATTTTCTCATAACTCCACATCACCCTTCAGTTTGAAATCTAACTTCAAATCTTTACTTTCTATGCTTAATTGATATTAATACAGTACATAAAATAACCCAGGGCTAAACAGTCCTTGTCACAAAGCTGATTTTCAGTGCATGAGAAAGACCAGGAAGACAATGCCTTGTTGGGAAACTGAGTGTTCTAGTCTCGAACAGGGCAAGAGAATTGGCCTTCAAGATTAAAGGTTTAAACTTAAAGAAACCTCACAAAAGCCAATCTTTCATCTCACAAAGTTATACAAAATGAAGTAAAAAGTGTCATAAACATGGATCTTTTTGGCACAAAAGCAATTAATCTTTTTTTTTTTTTTTTTTTTTTAATGGAAAACAGTCTTAGTTGAAGTGCACAACTTTGGAAAGTAGTAGATTATTAACTATGGTTGTGGTTATGAATCAGAAGCAGAGCAAAATGAATGTTTTTTCAGATACTTCTTACAAATGAGTTGTAGGAAATGCCAACATCCTCAGCATTTCTTAAACATCCCATTTAGACTATTCTACACTTCTGTAGTGCTTATATTTCCCTGTGCAGAGCAGTGGGTGCTCCACTTATGCATAATCTCTCTATGCCTGGAAGTGGCTTCTTGTCCACTAAATTGGTTTGAGAAATAAATATTTGGTAATAAAAGGAGAAATCAAAGAAGGAAAAAAAATGCTTCTCTAGGACCTAGTACTGGATTAAGAAATCAATTTGCCCCAGCTCAGGTATAATAGTCTACAGGATTTATCTATCAAACTAGACTTTTATATCAATTTTTTGTAGAATTTTTTCCTTTTTTTTTAAAAAAAAAAAAAGTGGAATTCAGTCTTGTGCTAGCTTTCAAAACAGCAGAAAAATATTAGATCTGATAAACTGAACTAGAAGAGTAAGAGTTAATCTCCTTCCTACAAAGTAACTTTGAGCCCCACAGAATATTTTCACAAGGGAGTCAGAAAAGAGACTCCTCTTAAGAGAGAGAAGATGTTATTTTACAAACAATCAAAGGCATTTCAGGATTTCTTTTGGAAAACCCTGTTTTTCTAAAGAAAGTAAAATAAGGTACTATATGTGGGCAGAGGTGTCTTCTAATCATCCAGGAAAGGAAAGTCAGGTTGTATTTTTCTGAAATGACTATGAAAATTATGACTAAATAGAATGCTTAAAAATAGTAAAAAAGACTTATTTTTGGTAGAAAAACATTAAAAATACTAGACCAGCACTGCTGTGAATGTCTTAAGCCATCGGGAGTTGGAGGTTCTTAAACTCACCTTCATTTTGGTGCTTTCCTATGGCCATGGCTTTGCTGCTGGGGATACTAATGGGGTGAAAAAGACTTTAACTATCTTTAAAAGATTCATCTGGACAAATCTTATGCTTTACAAAATCAGTTACTACATTCCCTATTGTCTACTGAATAATAGAAAAGTGCACCAAATATAATTCCATTGATATCTGGTGATTTCTTCGTTCCTGTGAAGGAGATTTTATTTTTAGTGTAACAGTTCATGATTTATATTAGTGACTAGATTGTTTCCTAGTCCCCAAAGAGTCTTTATAAACAATTCTGGCCTTTCTGACCACACACTTCTATCCTTATCTATTGCTACAGCAGCACATTAACATGCTCAAACAACAGTTCATAGACAACAGTGTCGCAGCAGAAGTGCTTTTATGTGGTTTGGTTGAAAGCTTTTCTCTGAGGGATGATCATATTCCTAGCGATGAAGAAGAAAGAAAAAGAAATGAAATTCATTGCAGCTGCACTGAGATACGAACAAACCAACAAACAAAAAAACCAACTGAAGAGGGTGGCTGTTCAATTTTAGTAGATGTTTGTCTCCAATAATATGTAAATTTTGCTTCACTACAGCCCAAATTTTATGTAAATTATTGCTCTGTCCTATGGCAGAAGTAGATTCTTAAGGCTTTTCCTGATTCCCAGTTAACCCATTCTGTCTCATGGGAATTTCTAAGGATATCAAGTCTTTTTTTTTTTATTGATGAAGAGAAGCTGTGAGCAACCACAATCTATGCACCCAACACTGAATATAAGGTTAATGCTTAGCTAATTTTCAGACCAACCTGTAAATGGAAACCAGCTGTCACAATGGTGTTATGGTGTTTGAACCAGGTCCCAGAAGATTTTGTAACATTCAAGTTAGACACCTCACTAAGTATGACATAATATCAAAGGATATCAAAATGATGCTAAAAACATCACACTAGTCAGGGAGGTAAGCTAGCTAAAGAAAAACAGTGAAGACAGGGGAGTGCCTCAAATCCCAGCTTGTCCCAAAATTTCAACACCTACCTCTAGCCTGTGGGAGAAGTATCTTCGCTTTCCTCCTCTGTCTAAGATGATCTGAAGACACATCCTCTTCCCTAGAGATTGCCTTTGATTCACTTCTATTAGTGGGGTAGAGATGTGTGCCATCTGCACATCTCCCTTTCTTTAGCACACACTACCTCACCCTCACTCCAGGTATTCCATTATTTCTTTTCAAGTGAGCGGTTGTAAAGATATGGGTACTGTAGGGGTTTATCTATTCTAATCCACACCTTTTCTTTGAAAATTCAATTTAAAAATGTGTAGCTCTCTCTGATATAAAAGAATAAAAAACATTATAAAACTGTAATTGCAACAATAAAAGTAATAATACATCTATAGACAATCTTAAGAATGTGTATGTATGGGAATTTCAGCAAGAGTCAGTTACAACATTATTAGAAACTATGGTAGAGTACTTCTGACGGTGTGTTTCCAATTATTCAAAAAATAATTTAACCACTCAATATGGACCAACTATCTCCTATAGTTGGTCCATATTGAGTGGTTAAATTATTTTTTACAAATAATTTATAAAAGGCCTTCTTCTATGTTATGTGCAAAGTGTCCATGGGCTGATACAAAGCTTCTGTTGTGAATCTTTTTACACCAATGTAGAATGAGAGTTTTTTAAAAGTTCTGTTTCTGTAGTTTTATATCTACTCAGTAAAGGTGAAATAAAGTAAGGAGTCGGGGAATATAATTTTAGTTATACATGATATAATAATATTTTGAGTTTTTGAAGTCAGTGTTTTACAATTGGAGTGAAAACTACAGTGGAAATATTTTTTATGTGTTTTAATTTTTTTAAAAAATATCATTTAGTTCTATAAATATATACAGAAAAATGCTTGGAAAAAAAAAAATCTGAGTCCAGTTTAACATAGTTATATCCTGTAGATGCACTTGTCAAATCCAGGTAAGATTTACATTTTGAATTATAACTCACTTAAAACTTTTGACTTTTAATTCACTTAGATTATATCTTAAGGGTTTTTGTGAATATCAAACCTGAATAATTTGACAGATGTCTGGTTATCATATAAAAAATGACAGAGACATGAATCTGGGCAATTAATACTTTTCCTATTTTCTCCCTTTTGTTATGTAAAATATTAATACATAACTGGTTGTCTAAATAGAGGTTTTCAGAGTCTGACAAGCATAGCTAAGGCTCTTATTTTTAGATCATATTTCAGTACACTTTCTACAGCATTGAGGAAAAAATGAACAAGTTGTAAGAAATGAATCTCCTATTTTAAGAAAACACTATTTGGTCTCTTTTTTTCCCTACTAATAAGCTTCCAGCCAAAACTACTAAACACTATTTGGTTATTGTTTCAGTGATGTGATAATATTTGTTCAACAAAATTTATTTGGTAGTAAGATTTGAATTGAAACAGATCTGGAACATAAAATAAATGTTAATGAAGACTGAAGGAGAATAATTAATTCAATAGAAGCAGTAAGAATTTTTTTAAAATGAGATTTTAAAAGTTTTACTAGAATTTACTGTTCTTTTAATTCATGTCCATTAGTACTTTTTATTGTAATAGGTTATATTTTAGTGTAAATTTTATAGATGCAATAAATTTAGATCAGGATTTTTCAAAACGTGTGAAAAGTCAAGCTTCTAAAAAATTCAGCAAGAATTGTTCATTATTTTAGAAAAGCGAGCAATTTGAAAGCAACCATTGCTTCTTTTTGAAAGCACTGTATCATTAACAGCATCTTATCTTATTTTTTAAAACATCATCCAACTCTGTCAAATAGCCAAAGAAATGTTAATTCAAAAGTCTTCGTCATCCAAAACTTTGGCTTACAGATGAATCTCAGTTCTGTTTGATAAGTGCTACTTTGTCCCTGGTTTCTCTTTTCGACTGAAACAACTGGTTTCCTCAAAGGCAAAATCCAGGTGACAGTTCACTAAAAATTTTTTCCAATGTGGGAGATGGATATGACAAACAGACTGTGGAAGGGGCTCTTTTCCTCTGATCTTCACAGGTCTCCAAAGATAGCTCAACAGGCCTTTGACTTATACATGTGACCATAGAAGTACCTTGTGTCACACCTGTGGTATGAAATGGAGTAAGCCCTTGATTCCATGCTATATATAATTACAACAGACAATTCTCTTCTGAATTAAACAGAAAAGAAAGTGCAAAGAAGGAGAAAGAATTACAACTTCTGAGGGCCACAGCCACCTAGAAGAGACCCAGACCAGATCTGGATTCACCCGTTGTCTTCAAAGCTTTTGGAAAGCAGAGAGAAGCCAGTCTGGGAGGAAGGTAGGGACTGATCCCTAGGGAAGGTGCACTTCTCTGTGCAGACATAGCCATTGAGATATACAGGTGTCAGGCTGGCATGGCTGAAGCCCATCAGCATGTCTTACTAGCACAGGAAAAAATTTACTGTTATTAATTTTATTACATTATTACTGAATGCCTTCTTTGTCTCTGTCTTCTCTGCCGGAAGCTGTCCTGAGGAGCCCCGGACCCCTGAGGCCACAGAGGGAGTCAGGACAATAGAGGAGTTTGCCTTGGTTGATGGGGACTGGGTTAGGGACCAATTAAGCAATCTGGACATCCATAAATCTATGGGTCCAGATTGCATGCACCCACGGGTGTTGAAGGAGCTGGCTGAAGTCATTGCTAGACCACTCTCTGTCATCTTTGCTAAGTCGTGGGGAACGGGTGAGGTGCCTGAGGACTGGAGGAAAGCAAATGTCACTTCAATCTTCAAAAAGAGCAAGAAGGAGGACCCGGGTAACTACAGACCTGTCAGCCTCACCTCCATCCCTGGGAAGGTGATGGGACGACTTATCCTTGGTGTCATCTCTAGGCATATCAAGGATAAGAGGGTCGTTAGGGGCAGTCAGCATGGCTTCACCAAGGGGAAGTCGTGCTTGACCAACCTTCTAGACTTTTATGAAAACACAACCAGGTGGCTAGATGATGGTAGAGCAGTGGATGTGGTCTATCTTGATTTCAGCAAGGCATTTGACACGGTCTCCCACAGCATCCTCGCTGCCAAATTGAGGGAGTGTGGATTAGATGATCAGGTAGTGAGATGGACTGTGAACTGGCTGGTGGGAAGAAGCCAGAGAGTGGTGGTCAATGGGGCAGAGTCCAGTTGGAGACCTGTGTCTAGTGGAGTCCCTCAAGGGTCTGTACTAGGACTGGTACTATTCAATATACTCATAAATGACCTGGATGAGGGAACAGAGGGCACTGTCAGCAAGTTTGCTGATGACACAAAGCTGGGAGGAGTGGCTGACACAGCAGAGGGCTGTGCTGCCATCCAGAGAGACCTGGACAGGCTGGAGAGCTGGGCGGGGAAAAACGATGAAATATAACAAGGGCAAATGTAGGGTGTTGCACCTGGGCAGGAACAACCCCAGGTTCCCGTATAGGCTGGGAAATGATCTCCTAGAGAGCAGTGTAGGGGAAAGGGATCTGGGAATCCTGGTGGACAGCAGGATGACCATGAGCCAGCACTGTGCCCTCATGGCCAGGAAGGCCAATGGCATCCTGGGGTGCATTAGGAGGGGCTTGGTTAGTAGGTCGAGGGAGGTTCTTCTTCCCCTTTACTCTGCCCTGGTGAGGCCACATCTGGAATATTGTGTCCAGTTCTGGGCCCCACAGTTCAAGAAGGACAGGGAACTGCTTCAGAGAGTCCAGCGCAGAGCCACCAAAATGATTAAGGGAGTGGAGCATCTCCCTTATGAGGAAAGGCTGAGGGAGCTGGGCCTCTTTAGCTTGGAGAAGTGGAGACTGAGGGGGGACCTGATTAATGTTTATAAATATATGAAGGGTGAGTGTCAGATGGATGGAGCCAGGCTCTTCACAGTGGTGTCCGATGACAGGACAAGGGGCAATTGGGTGTAAGCTGGAACATAGGAGGTTCCGTTTAAATTTGAGAAGGAACTTTACTGTGAGGGTGACAGAGCACTGGAACAGGCTGCCCAGGGAGGTTGTGGAGTCTCCTTCTCTGGAGACATTCAAGACCTGCCTGGAAGCTTTCCTGTGTGAACTCATCTAGGTGTTCCTGCTCCGGCAGGGGGATTGGACTGGATGATCTTTCGAGGTCCCTTCCAATCCCTAGCATTCTGTGATTCTGTGATTTTGTGATTCTGTAATGAGGGGAAGAGAGGAGCTAAAGTAGTTGAAACTGCCTTCATATAGCTCTAATCCCAGTTTGGTCGATGCTTGGGATATATAAATGTGTCCCAAGCACTTGTTTAAATGAAAGCCCCACTGGCATGCCCCTCCTTTCTGTTGATTTAAATGTTTTATATAATTCAAATGGGCAGGAGAATTAGGTGAAACTCTCATCCCATGCATTCACATAATACTTATGACCTGTGGTACTGGCAGTACTTGTTTAAACAATGAGAAGCCCAGTGAGGAAATGGACAGACTGCCATCTAAAGGTGCCCAGGATGCAAACCAGCCCTGGGAACTGCAACAACTACAGCTCTAAATCTGACATCATCTGTTTTCACATTCATTGCCAATGTAATCCTCTCATGGCTGCAGCAAGGCCCATGGGGCCTTTGCATAATTTTTCTGTATTAAGACTTACAATACATATCAAATATACTGAAATGATAACTATTAAGAGCTATTAACAGCTCATTAGAGTGATGTTCTTCTTTAAGAATTTAGCAGAATTATCATTTATTACAGTGATGAAAAATGCTTGATAATGCAATTTATAAAGTAGTCAAAGCATTGTCTCTGAATGGTGGGTAAAAAAGAGTGTCAATAATAAAATCTGAAAGATGGCTATTGGAAAACTTAACAAGTTGAATACTTTGTAGCTCATTGTTAAGTGAAACTCTTGATTAACACTTCTCAGTCAGCTGCCCAGAACATTTATAAGGTTCATTAAGAGAGGCCATTCAGAATAAGAATACATTGATGAGCAAATTGGAGAGAGCAGTATAGAATATTTTTCATTAATTTACCTCAAAAATAGATGTTAGCAACAATGCAGTACATTTCTGAATAGTTACAGGAGATATGGAATAACTCCTCCCATCAACACATACGTGAGAATATACATATGAGAGATTATCTAGCTACCATGTCTTTGCTAAGCATCAGCAAGGTGTTGCTATAAAACATGCAAGTTTCAATAATGTTTCACTGGAAAAAGATTATACCAAGTTATGGCCCCAGTAACATAAGAAAATAAGAAGTCTAACTTCTTGTGATTAGATTTAGAAAGCTTATGTCCAACCTGATATGCAATATATGTGTTATGTCTATAATTTATCTGTTAATGAATAAGAGAACTGGTCTGTTTTTAAAATAAACATTCATAGAACAGCTAAGGGTAAATTTCCATTACTTCAACTCTCCCATTACTGCTGTAAATAATTTCACATCTAATCAGATTTGTATTGATTTCAGGATGAAAATCACCATTATATCCTTCCTCTGTATTTAATTAAAAGAAAAGGATACAAGTCCTTTTTCTTTGTATTCAAACTGCTGAAAGCAACTTTGAAATACTTACATGTAGATAGACTAAAGAACATTTCTAAATGACCTCTGTCAGGTGCACTTTGTCTCATTCACCTGCGCTGGAGATTTAATTTTCATGAAACTGTCTTCATTGATTACAACAAGCATGCTAGTATTTATCTTTGAAAACTAAAGTCACAACCTTTTTGCACCGTAAACAAATGCCCAGTTATATAGTGAATTGCTAGACAAGGAAATGGTTTTAGTCCAGAGCCTGTCAGAAATGAGATCTAAGCAAACAAGATTTTATTCCAAAGCAAAATTAATGAAAACTTATAAAGGAAATACATAGTTGGCTTTTTTTCTTTTTTTCCTTTTTTAAAATTTTTTTTAAATGAAATGGAAGTCATTACTATAGTACATATTAATACCATAAAATAGCCTTTTCAGAGACTCTTTTACTATTCACCACTGTGCCTATTGAAGGACTTAAACACAATTTTTTTCACCACACACAGCTGTTTTAGCTGTGGATTTACTGAATATGTGCATGGTCTTGCTTTCATGAAACATCTACTGAGGTTGGGATTAACTGATTAGAAGAACACTGATGCTGTATGTTACAAATTTTATATAACTAGCCTAGGTATGAGAGAAAGCTAAGTATCAAGCCTTCACATTTTTGTGTGATATTTTAAAGTCAACTTTAATGAACTGAAAGGAAACTTACAATTGAATGTAAGGAAAAATTAAGAAAGCTAGTAAGTGATTTTATAGTATAAAGAGAGAACTATGTTTTTTCTGTAAGCATGTGATAGTTTACAGCCTACAACAACATTTCAACACACCACATATGTGCAAGAAAACATGCTTGCAGATTTAGGCTGAAGTTAAATCTCAAAGAACAGCGAGTGGCTGATGAGGATCAGGGATTTGTGCTGTAACTGACCATGTGCTTCCTTAACTGGAAAGGTGATGGAACAGCTCAATCTGTATGACATCTCTAAGCATCTGGAGGAAAAGCAGGTTATCAGGAGTAGTCAACATGGATTAATCAAGGGCAAATCATGCTTGACCAATCTTATAGCCTACTATGATGGCATGACTGGCTAGGTAGATGAGGGGAGAGCAGTGGATGTTGTTTATCTTTACTTCAGCAAGGCTTTTGACAGCGTCTCCCATAATATCCTCATAGGTAAGCTTAGGAAGTGTGTGGTGTTAGATGAGGGGACAGTGAATAGGGTGAAGAACTGGCTCGATGGCAGAGCTCAGAGGGTTGTGATCAAAGACACATTCTAGTTGGAAGCCTGTAGCTAGCAGTGTCCCGCAGGGATCAGCACTGGGTCCATTCTTCAACATATTTGTAAATGACCTGGATGAATGGACAGAGTGTATCCTCAGCAAGTTTGCTGACGACAATAAACTGGGAGGAATGGCTGATACACCAGAAGGCTGTGCTGCCATTCAGCGAGATCTGGATAGGCTGGAGAATCGGATGGAGAGGAACCTAATGAAGTTCAACAAAGGCAAGTGTAGAGTCTCTCCTGTGCAGAGAGGGTGTGCATTCTCCTTTTCTGGAGATATTCAAAGCCAGCCTGGATGCCATCCTGTACAACCTGTTCTAGATGAGCCTGCTTTAGCATTGGGGTTGGACTGGGTGGTCTCCAGAGGTCCCTTCCAACCCCTACCTTTCAGTGATTCCGTGAACTAAAATGTGTGTCTGACTGTGCAAATTTTTTGCTATATTTCAGGACCAACATTCAGCTGGACATATGACCTGACTGCTGAAAGCGGTATGTCCTGCCGGCTTCAAATGGACTAGCAGTAATCACTGATTGAGAGGTGGTTTAAGAAGCTGCTGCTCCTACATTATAAACTTTCATCTGGTTGACCAGAGCAGCTGGGTTTAGCACATGCTGATAGTCAAATGTGGAATTATGCTATGGAAAAGTCTGGGAGCTACAGCAAACTCCCTCAGCCACTGAGCCAGGCTTTCAAGTTCTGCTAAGAAAGCCATTGCAAGACAAACACTTCCCACCCCTAGTAATAACTGTAATGAAAATATGTGGTTTTCACAACCATTATATGCAAAGAGGACAGCTGTGGAAGTGGAAAAAATACCGAGTTATAAAAACCATATGTAAAAATCTGCATTTGAGAGTATAGGAGCAACTCATCACATGAAAAATTTGGTTTTGAGCAGGACAAGGGAACTGAAGACAATATGGTTTTTGTGTAACACATGCTCACTATCTCTGAGGACATAATTAAGAAGTTGTATAACAAAACTGGAAGTCTTCTAAAACACAGCCAGAGATCCAATTTGTGGATAATTGCCATCACTGTGGAGGACGTATGAGGCGGTATGATTTACTTCGTAACAGAGTTTTTACAAGGCTTGCTTGGAGGAGAAATTTCTCACAACCCTATTGAAACGAGGAACAAACACATGTCTTTCCTACACTCAAAGCCATAAAGAACTGGTAAACAGCTCTGCAATATTTATACTAAAGCTGAATCTTGACTGAAGACCCTATGCACCTTGAAGGAGAGAAAGAAAATATTCCCAGGTTCAAGGCTATAAATCTTTCACACTTCTAAATGTGGTGTTTTGTGAGGCAGTCTGAAAGAGGCACTATCTTGAAGATGATGAAGTGCAGTGATAAAGGATTCACTTCCTTTATATGTAGGAGCTATATCTGAACAATAATTATTTCAAAGGCTTGGAAGTTTCTGGTGTATCATTCTGCCAAGAAAAACATGATAAAATTTAAAAAGTTAAAAAATTATTTTTTCATTTCACTGTAAGGGAAGAATTACTGACATATCAAATAAAGCAAAACTCAGTGAATACTATAGAAACTGATGGAAATCCAGGAAGAGTATTATAAGAAAATAAGAAATGTGCAAGGATTCAAATCATCTAATTGAATATTGTTAAAAAAATAACCTGTCAATTTAGTCATTACATATGACTTTCGCATACGTTCATTTATGGGGCTGAAATTATATAGATATATATATACATATGTACACATAAAGATATAAAACATGTTTTAAAAAAATTTTTATCAAGCCGTTATTTTATTTAGTTAATATTTTTTAATTTAAAACTAAGTTCCACTAAAAAAAAAACATTTCCTGAAGAATTAGTATTTTATTTAAAGCACTTCATTTAAAAAGAGACCTTCAATAAAAAATTGATGTATTAATTGAACAATGCATTATAGTTAGCTAAGTATGCTGAATCATATCATCAGTTTGTCTTCAATTTAGGTAGTTTGAGTCTGCTACTGAGATTCTATGTGCTTTCTAAGTTTACTTTTGGTGTGAAAACAAACAGGCAATTTCCTACTTAGCTTTCCAGTTTTGTATTCATTGGAATGGAGTTTGTAAAAATTGCTTATAGAATAGTGTGTGTTTTCCTGGGCCTCAAAAAAAAAAAAGAGGAAATCTGTGCTAATCTGGGTTGTTATATTTTCTTATCTATCTCTCTGTAATTCCTCTCAGTACAGTTTTGGGTTTTTTTTAAAGCTTTCAGGAATCTTGCTTTCCATCAGCTTTGATGGACTATTGCATTTCTCATAACTTTTTTGTAATTCTTGGCGATACAGAATGAGACTTGTATTATTTTACAAATTTGTAAAAGTGTTTCAAACTTAAAAACACTAAGGCTGTTAAGATTATTAAAAACAATATACTTTTTGCCTTCAGTTAATAGCGGTTACTTTTTTAAATGGTTGATACAGCTTTCAGGGTATGGGGTAAATAGATAATTCTCTGTTTATGAATCCTTATGTAGAGATTATGTAGAGTCAGTTTTACCTTTAGATGTGAACACGAGGATAAGAATAACATTTGGTGAGAATACTTGCAGGATGAAAAACTGCTTAGTGCTAGCAACGATAGCAAAATTAAGCCATAGAGCTGAACCAGTTTTATTCATCAAATAATCAAACTGTGCCCAACATAAACTTATTGACTAGTGAGAAGAACTAGTAAGCACTCCTCATTAAATAGTTGTTTATTTGTGGCAGTTACACTGCGGATGTTCTAAGGAGCTTTTTATTATCTGACTCCAACTTGAAACATGGAACAAAGGTATAAGCATCTATTTAAAAGAGTCATGTATTATTTATCATGAACTGATATTAACTATGAAATCAAGACTTCACAGGAATAAATGAAATTCTTTATATTAATGCATCACTACTGTAGGAAATGAAGAGTTTGATCTTCAGTATGTATTACAAGAGACCTAAACATACTGAGATACTATAGCAGGAGTTAAGTGGAATTTAGTCTGAGTGGTGTCTGTGCTTCAATATCCTGTTAGAGAGAAGTATTTAAATCTCTTTTCCAAGAAATGAGTAATCCAGGTTTGAACTTCATCATCCAGAAAACAGAACTAAACACCAGTCTTCCACATACTGTATGAAAACTCTAGCAAATGGAGAAAAGACAGGCAAGCAAAGTTCCTCTGAGGCTTCTGACTTTTGTGGATAAACTATGTACCTTGCTGCTCAGCACTTGAGACCAGCGCCCAGACCTAAGTGTCTCAGTATGTGACAATATGAAGTGGCAAAAACTGTTTTACTATAGAGAGTTCAATGCCTGCATGTTTTGAGGATCAGTTTTGAATTTGGATGACCACAGTCCAGGTTAAATGGGACTTGAAAATAATTTAAGAGGACAGAAAGGGAGAAATAACCCCAAACTATCTGGAATTACAGATTCTGGAAGTACTAATGTACATGAGTAATTGTACTCACTGTCTTTAGAGAATAAAAGAGTTATTCTTGTGCACAGGTGCTTTATGGGTATGACTTGTTGTATTCTCATGATTTCAAGTAGTCTCTAGATGAAGGCCTGACTTGGAAAAAGAAAAAAAAATAATGCATGTTTTCACCTAAGAACTAAAACATTCCTGGCTCTGAAGTGCTGTATCAGGTCAGAGTCCATACTTCAGATAGTCCATGTGACAGGTACTTTTATCACAAAGTCTGATTTGTTCCTTAAAATGTTATCTTCTAATACTTTCCAGAGTAGAAAATCATTGAAAATAACTGTGTGGCATCCTTCTGTTTTCTTTATTCAGTTATGTCATGACTGCATTTTGGCACTTGAGAAGAAAGAGATTGGCATCTATTATTGGCTCTTTTATTCTGAGAAGTGCCATAAAATCACATCACTAATAGCTCTGGGTTTAGGAGTTCATTCTTCCGTGGTGATGTAACACACTGTAACAATGTTATAATACCACCCTTGATAAAAGTTTATAGTAAAGAAACCAATATTTAATTATTTTTTATATAGATAAGAATATTCATGTACTTCTGTGCTGACAAGTTACTGTAGTTGATGAGCATTTCAAATTTCCATCTTTCTGGCCAATTTCACTTTTATTCCAATTCCACTAGCACTTTTGTGTTTTAACAAAACCTGAAAAAAACATTCTTTACTACATGTCTTTTTCATAAATCTGTTTGTTAGCTAGGCATCTTTATATGTACATCCAGTTTTCAGTGAGATATTTTCATCCCAAACTAACTCACCTACTTCAACAGTAACTTTGTATCTCTTCTTTTTTAAAAAGGTTTCATGTGCTAGATGACATTTAGTCCTCTAAATGGACTGTGCACATTGGAATACTTTTAATTACACATAGGAGAAACAGAATTTCTTTGTCTTTTCTGGCAGGGAAGTTTTCACACATTTTTTTTCCCCACTCTTCTGGAATAACTCTCTCTGGTCAGATGTTCTGTGGGCAGCTAGTTTTGGCTGCTATGCTAGATGTGATGTCATTAAATTATGAAATAGCAACGATTTTATATGTGAAGAGGAAAAATACCATCATGTCTTCTTTCTGACAAAAGTTCTCCTGCAGAACAAAAAGGCATATATGTAATCTTAAAGCTGTGTCTTGCTGATGTAGTAAATCTTTGTGGAAAATGGAGAATGCAATATTTCTTTTAAATAGGAAAAATGTAGCTTCTCAATTCTTTGTGGTTTTTTTTTTAAAAAATATTTTATTACTTGTAACACAAATTATTCTATCCTTCAAGTAAGTATGGAGGTTTTTTCTGTCAGAAAAAAAATGAAGAAAGTAATTGTGAATGAAAAGATCCTTCAGCACACATACATATAATTTGTTTTTATCCATATCCATTGTTAGTTTTTCCATCAACAGCCTCTAAATATTACATCCTCCTTTTCTTGAGTTTATCACTTTCCCAGTGGCTGACATTTTACAAAGGCATCCCCTGGAGCTGAACACATCTCTGAAAATCACAAAACTTTTGACAGATTTTTTTTTTTTCACAGACAGTTCTGAAGGCAAAACTGCAAAATGAAGACTCTCTGCATAATTTAGCTAATTTTAATTAGGAACGTGATTTTTTTATTAAACTTATATGAACTTAAATGGCCATGTGCATTATGGATGCTAATTGTTAAATGGAAACACATGTTCTAATGTCAAACAAACTTTCTGTAATAAGCCACATTCAGACTTCCTGAAACTCAATTATGTTTTCATTTGACTTTCATTAGAACCAATTTTTGCTATCTGTCTCTTTACGTGTACAGTATTTATTTTTGTTATTATTTTAATGTGTTAAACTACTTTCCATTATGTTAATTTCCATTCTTATTGCTATGCTTAGGAAATAATTGTAATTTTAATCAAATAATTGTAGTCTTAATTCTAAATGAAAGATCATGAATTAATGTCTCTTTCTTTACAGGAGATCCATTAAAAGGGAAGGCTTGGCTTGAATCACATATAGCTCTGACTTTAACTAACTTAGAGCATCAACACTATCCCACTGTCACCTCCATCATGTTGTTGAGTGGTTCTTGGGTCATGCCTTTGAGAGTCTCTGGGAGAGAAGGAGAGCCTGCCAGTGCTACTGAACACAGGAGCAGTATGCCTGATGCATCCTTTGTAATTGACTCCAGAAGACCTGTGAAAACAGGTTGAACACCACAGGCAGGTGGTCATTTGCACAGAATTTGCAATATCGAGGTTTTCTGACCGCGAATAACTGTACCACTTTGGTTAGCCCAGAGCAGGCCAAAGGTTGAGAGCTCATTAAGCTGAGGACACCTTTATATTTCCAGGAAGGGTGTGGCCATCTGACTCTACATTAACAGAATTATATTTGACTGCAAGATTATAATAGAGATAAAACAGAGAGCCAATATTGTTTCTAGTTAAAGAAAGGCAAAATGTTTGCTACAAAATCATGCTATTGTCTCTAGGTTTTAAGTTACAAAATATGTTTTCTATGGAAAGCCTGTGCTTCAGTAACATTTAGAATACTGACTTTTTAAAGCCAGCCAGTTGAATGAGTATCAAAGAAAATGTATGTATGTATTTAAAGGTTTAGGCAGCTATGTTCTGTCACTGTGTTTGTGGTATAATTTGGTGGTACCTTCTGCCAGCCAGGACTAGAAGTGACTGACAGTTACAATTACATGGTCTTTGCTCACTGCAAATGAAGAAGAGAACAAAGAGACTTTCTGCTCCCTTTCACATCAGCACAAATGCCCTTCCAAACCTGCTAAAGGAACAGCCCCTTTTATTTATGGCCCCCCATAATGATTGTCAGTTCATGGAGTTTTAAGCTGGTAGGCAAGCAATTTTCATCAGTCTTATTTCTTGTCTGGAAGCCCATCTAAATCAGCCAGCTATGAATCAAACCTCTGATCTCAACCTCTAAACCTACTTGTTTCACCTGAACAGATCCAGTTGCTTCTTCCTTCCCTGTAAGAATCCATCCAGTCTGTTACATAGATACCTTGAAAGATGTAAGACTTTAGTAAGGTAGATATAACTTAGTTTTACCTCTTAAAGTATGACTGAAAAAAAGGCATGAGGCCTTGTAAGATTCGCTTGATCAACAACAGCACCATGAATTGGTGATAGGACCCTTTCAAGAAGAGAAATGACATTACTTGTCTTCATACTCAGTACCTAGGGCCTTTTCAAAACTGTATTACTTAGACCATATCTGAACTGAAATGAAAGTGTTCTTTGTAGAGGCAGCTTTTGTAAGATAGTTTCACATATGCTAGTTTACAAAATAAACTAAATATTTCACAAAGATCATTCCTAAGATCATGCAACACCACTCATAATAGAAGAAATATTATTATTTTATATCTCCTTGTGTTGTCTTTTTTCAGTCTTAAATATCCAGAGTAGTGTTTGTGGCACTGGAGTATACTTGTTAGATCATATTCTTAAATGCTTCAGCTGCACGCTAGCATTTGGTCACCTGCAAAAGCCATTTATTGTTCCTCATAGTCCTGAATAAAGCCGTAAAGATTATTATTAACTATTTGTTCTACTATTTTAATGTACTAACATTGATTGTTGTCTCTATAACTGAGAGTTAAATCATGCAAAAGTCTATGTCTGGTAAAAGCTCGGGGCGGGGTTTGTGAGGTGGTTTTTTTCTTTCCATTTACTTTATACAACTCATTTCAGTGGTTTCAGGAGACAATTAAATGTTATCTGGACAGACAGGCCTTGTGCTGAAACTCTGTATAATTATTCTCACTTGGGAAATCTAACATTAATGAAGTTAGTATTTTGGTGTTGTTTTTAATTAAGCCAGGAATCTGTGAGCCTGTGCAAATTTGTAGTAGGAGCTGCTGTTGCTGTCTGCTTTCCATGCCTCTGCCACTCATGTGGTTTTAGAGACATTACTTTATATTTTTCTATATGTAGTTAAAATGAAATCTCCAATAACTTAGGCGTTTTAATCATAATATTCCATCACAATGCAGTACTAGCTTTCTGTAAATAAATTGAGACTTCTTCTCTAATAAGATACCTCTGGTTTTAATCTGAAGTCTGCCCGTGAAGGAAGAGAAAAGGGTTACTTGTAATACCTCCATTCTCACCAGTATGATATTTGAATGGATGGAGGCCTTTAGGATTTGCCTTCTCTAAAGATGTCTTTACTCTTTCCCACTAACTTTAATTTTAATTATCTGGTTTTATGGTTATCCCTCAGCAAAACTAGTCTTTTTACCCTTCTACTTTATTGGCAAGCATATCCCCTTCTCTTTATCTTTGTCAGCCTAGTTCCCTGTATTTTTTCCATCCTACTCTCCCATGAGCTTCACCTAAGTCCCTTTGATAACACCAAGCACTTTTTTCCCTTTATAATTTTGCTTCTTCCTTGTGTGCCTGTTGATGACATTGACTGTTTCTCTGTCTGACAGCATTTGGAAAGCTGTCATCATAACACTGTCTTGAGAAATGCATTATGATGGCTATCGTGCAGATGTTTCTTCCTCTAGTCTTCTCCGTGATCCTGAGAGGACTTTTGCCCTCAGAAATATATTCACAATTTTATACATTTCCCCTGGAGAAAGTAACATCAATTCAGTACACCTGGGATAGTGTGCTTAAAGAGCACTCTGTCACTCCACATAGAAATATATAACTCTGAGGAACAGTACATCTATGTTATCATGGGCTAGTAGGTCCACCGTGGGAAAACAGCCTTGGAACTTTTTCTGGCATAAGTGGCACTGAATTATGCCATATAAAACATTAGAGAAAGAGCTGTTCAGATTTGTGACTATTTTTCTACCTTGTCTCATGACCAAAGAGACAGGACTTTTTCCCCTCCAGTACAATGCTACTCCAGCTTAAATTAATAATAAAACTCATAAAGTACAATGAGAGAAAAATTAATGCTTTTTTTTTTTCCCCTTTTTATTCTTTTTACAGTTGTCATGTCTTTTTCAACAGTTTTGTTTGTTACTTCAGCTGATTTTAAAGACTAAGGGCCACGTAAGTTCTTCAGAAAAATATTATTTTTAACAGACTGCACTTGAGTGGAGGTTTGTAGACCAAATAATGACTTGTACAAAAATGTGTTAAGAGCAATAGAAGTATCTCCTTAATTTTGCTGCTTCTGCCTTTTTATTAACGTTTATAATGGCGTTAGCTATCAAGAAAGATGTGTATGAGCAATTTCAGGAAGCATTTTTTTTCTAAGCATCTGACATAGAGCTAAAAGTTGAAATTTCAGTCTTATAATTTGAAATATATAGGTTTTGTGATTTCATTTTATTTCTGTTCTTTTCAAAGAGATACAAAGGAATCTCAACCACAGAGCACTTATTCCCTGGACTCTCAGACCGAAAACTTCCACATGCACTCACAAGCACTGAATTCATAGACACGTGGGGAAAAAAAAATAGCTGCGCATTCAGTCCCATGCTAGACATCTTAAATGACCCTCTAGCCTGCCAGTGAGTAGATTCCTATAGTGAGTGAGCCATCAGCTGAAGCACGCTTACAGATTGAAGTCACATATACTTCATGTGACAGTAAACAGAATTCCTGGCTTTGATCAGAGACTGGTGGGATCTGATAGTCAACAGCCTAAATAAATGGAAAAGCCTGTCTTGAAGGGAAAAGACAAAACAAAACAAAGCATAACAAAAAATTTTACAAAATAGCATTTTGGTATTTTGTTCTGGATGTGGATGGAGCTTTGCTTTTCCTATGGTGAAGTAAATTGATTGTCTGTAGATGGCAGAGCTTGGCTGGGGTTTATAGAGTCTGCATTTTATGACAGGACAGAGGACTTGCTGCTGAGGGAAATCTCTGATCATAGTTAATGGACAGTTAATTGTTCTTGTTGTTCAAAAAGGAAAAAAAAACCTGACCTAAGCAGAAAGTTTCACAGCCATGTCATCCAGCACAAGGAGGCTGTTAATAAAGAGAGTTGTCAGGATTTTCTTTTTTTTATTTTGGGCTAGGTACATACAGTGGAAGACGGTGTCAACTACTATCTAACACAACAACAACAGGAATGAAAGGGAAGAAAGATCAGAAGATGCCAGCACGTACAACATGCTAAAGGTGCGTTATCCTTGGGTGACATGTAAGAGAAGTTAATAATGCTTTATATGTCACCTGGTAGATGTCATAGATGAATGGATCTGAAGATTACAGATACTGGTTGAGTGGATGTGATCAAGTATAAGAGTAAAAATATTGCTCAAGCAATTCAAGATTGGCAGATATTCTTGCTACAAGTGGGGCAGATCTTACTATGGCAGAAAGAAATCTGTGTTCCCAGAGCCAAGGCAAAAAGTCTGCTAGTGATAAATACAGTAGAGACATGAACTTACTATTCTAAAGGATGTGGAAGGTGAGTACAAAGGTAGAACATGGACTCACAAGGAAGCAGAGAAGGGCAGGCAATCCCATGGGAAAGAGAAAAGGGGCAAAAAGATAAAACTCTGGGGAGAAATAAAGCTGATAAATGCAGAGAAAAATCTGGTTAGTCCATCAGTCTATGTGGGCTTAGACTCCACACATGTCTATCAGATGCTGTTTCTAGTATCTTTTTGCAGCTTTCTTCTTGAATGGTAGCAGCTGCTAACGGGGCTTGGATATAATGTCTCCCATTTTCTCATCTTTTATAGAAGTCTAGACTTCATTATAGATCATGAGAAAGAAGAGTGTTAGAGAATGTCATCTAGACTTAGGCCTATGCAACAGGCAATGGGATTGCCAGTAAATCAGATGCAGGATATTAATTGCCAAGAACAGGTAGAACTGGGTGACTGGGGACAGAATATTTTATTGATGGGAGATGGAATATAACATATTCGTATGATATTCCAGGTGCTGTAAGAATAGACAGCAAAATCAAGCTAAGGAAAATGCTGGTAATCAAAGAAAGTGGAAGTATGTTTCAAAATAAAGAAGAGAAGGAGTTAAAATATGTAAGACAACTCAAAGTGCTTTGTGGAATATCTGACTGCTGGGATAAATATGTGGAATATGACATTAGGACTGTATATGAACTGCATGAGTTCAATTATGGAAATACCTCTCCTAAGTCAAGATAGGCACAAATTATGTGAAAAACTTTAAGAAATTAGGAAAGTATTTCAGAAAAAGAAATAATATCCAGAAATGATATAATTAACTGTAATATAAAATAATGAACCTTTTCCCCATTTGCAAAAGACAAATAGTGAGATCTAATTTTACTGATTCAGTTATTTTCTTAATATACATCAATATTAGTGTAATTTTACTATATATTACTATAAATAATAGAAATTCATGTAAATGTATGGCAGCGAAGAAAGTAGACTGAATGTTTTAAACTGTATTTTCACAAATTGCTTAGAATTATATAAAAAAACCCCATCCTCAATAGCTGCAGAGATGAATGTTGAAAGTGTTCATCCTTCCAGGGTAGTTCAGGACTTAGAACAGATCCAAAGAGGTACTTTGTCACGCTCACGGTGGAACACAAAGGCGATTAATTTGAAAACCCTGTTGTCAATGACACTGATGCATGGAGAAGGTTAGGTGCTTTAAACTGTGTGAGAGGCTACCTAAAATTAGCATGTTTTGGGTTTTTTAAGAGCATTTTGGCTAATCAATAAGAACTGCTAATGACAAGAACCTGACTTTGAGCTGCTACTTTCTAGGGTGGAGACATGATTTAAAGACTGCACTGAGGTTTTCCTAAAACTCCACTAATTCAGAGGGGCAGGAGTGACCTTTCCTTTCAAAACCGAAATGGAAGAGAAATAGGCAAACTCCTTTGACTACATAGTGAAGCATTTATTGCTGTGAACTGCCCTGTTTCTGTTGCCCTTTTATAAAAATTTGAACCGCATTGCTCTTCTCCATGGAGTTCTATTTGTTATTCTGAAGCTGGTCCTGAGGGAGGAGTTGGTAGGGTCCCTATTCCTCTTTTGAAGTTGTGTTATTCCAAAAAAAATAAATGGAAAGATTTACTAGGGTAGAAATAGAATAAGAATCAAGATGATTCTATCTATAGCCAAGCAGCTAAATGTAGGAAGCATATTCCAATTTATGACAACTTTTGGAGATTGTTCAATATACCTGAATTTGTTTCCCACACCAAAAAAGAAATATTTTAGCATGTTTATATTTAAGAAAGTTGCAATTTTAAACTAGTGAATAACTTTATATTTCTGTTTCTTCACAGTTGTAGCCCATGGTGTAAATCTGTGCTACAAACTTGGTCAATCTGTTGTACATAAGACAGATGGACTTTGCTGGCTTTGGACCCAACTGTGGCTTTGCCCCAAGCAAAGAACTGCTGCTTTGCTGCCCAAGATAAAGACTGTAGCATGAAAGATTAAGAATCCACAATCTGCCTTCCTTATCCATGGGCCAGAGCTAAGGACTCACTCCTGTCACTCTTTTTCTCATTGTGCTGCATTTTTGGTAGTTATGTGGGGGACAGAAAAGACGAGTGAAAATATAATTGCTCTCCATATTATGATGCATGGCCAAACCAAACTAGATTTTAAACCTTTTCTTGATTATATTTGAATAAATTCCATATGAAATGCATCTCACTTACTACAAATATACTAACATTTATAAGATTTCAGAAGATATCAGTTTGAAGACTCTTAAACAATACTTTGGTCACGTTGAATAAGGCATGGAGGACTGTCTGCTGTTAAAGTCCAGCATCTTACCATAAAAAGCTTGACTACTTTTCTAGTGTTGCCACAGATTTCTTATTTGTCCTTGGGCAAGCTGTCTGTTCTTGGTGTCTAGGAAGAATCTTAGCACTTTTTTTTCTTCTCTAAAACACAAAACTTTATTTTTCCAGTGTTAATCACCTGATTAGATATCTGAATTTCACTGATACAGCCTGGAGTTCTTTGGCTTTATGCCCTTATATTTCAGAGAGAATATTTTTTTTTCCCGTCCTGAAGATTTCCGTAGAGATAGAAATTTCTCTTTAAATCAAACAGAAAAGTGCATCTTGGCATTTTACAGCCAAGCTGCAGTCACTCTGTTCACAGTCCAAGCCAGCAGGGAGACAGGTAAATGCAGATATCTGAGCATTGATCCTGTGCCAGTATACCCTCCTTCTCAGCAGGCTTTTGGTCTTAGTGTAGCACAGAAAGCTTGCACCTGTTCAGGTGACAGGTAGATCACATTCCTGTCTACTCACAAAATACAGATACCCCAGACCCTTGGTGGACTAAATGCGGGGGCATCTTTTTTTGAGAGCAAGAAATGCCACCTCTACAAGCACAACAGTAGGTTTGTACTTTGGATTCTAATCTACAGAGGAAATCTTTAACACACTTTTCAACACAGTTCACCAGTGATAGTGACACCACTATGAACCAGCAAGGTCTCATAGGGAAGACTCATGAATGCATACTGGTTTTTTTCTTGTTTTTCTGAACATCTGTTATGGCCACTGCTGAAGACAGCGTCTTTCATTAAACAGATCTTTGGTCTGACCTACTGTGTTAACTATCTTACATTCATAAATAACTAAAATAAATTATATACCTTTTGGTATACTTTTATCACCCTAGGTTCCTTGCTGATGCTGGTATTTTCAGTTTGAATTAATTTACATAAAATTCTCCAGAAACATTTCCAGTATAGAAGCTGTTTTACAGAATGTTTAGGAAAGGACCACCACCTTGCAATTTTCAAATATCAATCTGAAAAGGAAAAAGAGGAGTTGTGTTATCTCTCCTTTAGCACAGACAATTAACTCTGGAAGTTTGGGGGATGGAAGGAAAAATATAGTGGGAAATTTTCCAGTTTGTCGACAGAAGACAGAGCATGTTTAGATTTACACTTCAGAATAAAAATGAGGGAAATGTATGTAGTATATAATTATTATTTATCTTTCCAATCAAGTAAATAATTTTCACCATGGAGTGTGAAAGTGACTGCAAGATGTCTCTAGCTGAAATGTAGTGTAAGATCCCACAGTAAACAACAGTTAATACTGTCTGTGCTACTGAACAACCCTTTCAAATCCAGAAGCATTAATGTACCACTATATCACTCAAAGTAATCCTATAGCTACATGGGAAGTATTACTCACTCAAGGAATATAAATAAATCTCTTTTACACTAGTTAGTATTATCTCAAGCAAATAAGTTTTATATTTTTAATCAACAAAAAAACCCAAACCAAAATTAATGTAATCAGTTTACGCTTGATACTTTCAGCCAAAGGCAAACTTTTTATACCTGAGAACAGGCATAATAAGCCTGTTGCCTAAAACAGAAATAGAACTATCACGGAAAGAAGAGATGAGATTAAAAATGTATTTGAAGTTGCAAGTGGCACATTTATGAATAAACTATTTGCTTTGTTAAATAATTAGTTTCTGAAGTCCTACAACTCTTCAAGGATTTCTCTGTAATTTTATATTTCTCTTTGGTATCATTTCAGAAAGTAAATAAATACATCTCTAATCAGGCAAGCTATATAAGCTCACGTTTGACATAAGGAGGCATGTTTTGCAATAGAAGATCAAGACTGAGTGACATGTTCCTATATTTTATACAGGGCAGCTATATTTTCAGTGTTTGAATTTGCAGGCATAGGCCTATAATTTAGTAATCCCTGGCTGGCTGGTCCTTATGGGTATGTGTCAATTCACAACTGGTAACTTAGTTTCTTAGTGCTGTATTCTGCTTTTCTTACAGCCCTTTTAAAGACTGTCGTATATACAGCCCTAATATACAGATTGAAACAATTCATGCAATATTACATCCAGTGGCAAGTTCTCATAATCACTAGTCTAAAATGTAGCTTATTTCTTCATTCAGTTCATTGTGATTCTCTCAATCATAAAGATGGGGGGAGGAAATGAGTGCCAAGCTAATACAGTTTGCTTCAGATTTTTTGATTTAAAATGAATTGCAAAAACTAATCAGTGTGCAAGTATTTTTCTTAAGAGTTCATTATTTCCAGCAGCAGTTTTTGCCTTTCCGAATATGAATACAGTAAGGCAATTCTGAAATATACATGTGTATCTATATATACACCTGCTAGTGCACAGTTGGAAATATGGTGTGAGAAGGTTTTTCTTTCATGGGATTTCTATATTTTTCCTTTGAAAACTCCTTCATAATTCTAATATGCATGGTACATTGCAGAGAAATAATTTTTCTTCTGCTTTTAGAACTGTTATATTTATGTAAATAATAGTTCTATTCTCTATAAAGAGATCACAGGTATCAGAAACTATATTTTATATATCCATAGGCAGTAGTGAGATGTAATAGTATGTTAATGGTAGTAGCTAAATATATAATAGGGGTTGTTTGGGGTTTTTTGGTTCATCTCCAGTTCAATTTAAAATACTGAAGATTTGTCAGAATATACTAAAAATAACCTGCACAAATGAAAGGGGAAAAATATTGCTTAGGACTTCTGAGAAGTTAATTATTTTCATATATTTGCAAATTTCAGTGTTATAAGGTTAAAAATTAAAGGCAATTTTGAAACAGTAAATTCCTTGAGAAAATGGATTGAAAAATTTCACTTAGCACCATTGTTACTGAATCTCTGATGTCACATTCCTAAAACAAATGAGACTAGAATCGGACTGTTTTTTTCCTTTTGGAGCCTGGGTCTGCTTCTTCTAGCAGTACTGCTCAGAACAAAAACAGTTATTGCATGTATTAGTACCCTACAATGACCTCAGAGAGAGTCTGCAGCTCCTGGGTTTCTGGGAAGTGCAATAGATCACGATGCTGAAGATACTGCTGGGATGTTGGCCTGTTGTTCAGGAGCACAAAATCCCATCCTGTAGCCAGGCACAGCAATAAATTTCTGTGCACTCACTCTCAGGGTGCAGACCCACGGTACTCAAAAAAAAAAAACAAAAAACAAAACAAAAACCCAGCAGAAAAAGGGTTCAGTAGCCAGGTTTGGCTATCAGCCCAATGATGACCAGCCAAGTCAGTAGTGATGAGGTGAACCTGAAGTCAGGCTACAAAAACAAGGACAAATGCAACACCAGGCTCAGCTTACCCATTTCATAGCTCACGCTAGAGCAAGGGTCTGAGTGCAATTGCAGCTCCAGAGCTAACACCTGGGAGGGTGCATGGGTGGAGATCCCAGATGAAGCTTCCCACAGCTGTTTTTCACAACTTCACTGTTTTCATGGCACTCAGATCTAAGCTTGCACAGCTGTGCTGTGTTAAAGCAGACTACCAGCACAGGCAGCTAAACACCTAGGAGTGGAGAAGAGGGTTAAAGGGGAGGATTACAGACAAAGGGTGTTATTAACTGGTCAGGGCAAATCAATCCTGTTGTTATATTCAAGGCACTGGTAGTTTAGCAATTGCCACTGTCTGAAAGGTTGAATAATAATGAGGGGCTTGTAGGAGACCATAGCTTTCTTCCTTCATTCAAGGGAGGGAGATCATACTGTGAACAGGACAGATAATGCTATTTGAGAGAACTGTAGGTTTGCTTGACTCCTTACTTCTTGTTGTGGATGGTGGCATGGGGGCACTTTTCTTACCTTACCTGACCCAGTAGGAGATGCATCTATCAGGAGTGTTGGAGTTGTCACCAAGGGGCTGCAGTGCAAACCTTTAAATGGAGTGCACAAGGTAAGTCACAGGGGCAAGTTTCATGGAAATCTTCAGGAACATTAGGAGTTTATGCACAAAGTAAGAAGGCCTATGTGAGGTGCAAATATGTTTACAATACCCATGGCAAGAGTATCCCTTTGTTCATGTGTGCTAAGGATGCAGTAAGTGAACTCCCAATAGGCCTGGAGACTTCTCCATTTTGATTACAAGCATGTGTACTGGATGGTTTTTGGGTCTCAAGGCAGTGTCCAGGCTCAGCTACTGAAGGCAACACAAACATCACCTCTCTTACTAAGTATTGTACCTTGGATCCTTCATGTTGAGGTAGAGATGACCTACTGACTGAACTAAGCACCCAGACAGAAGTATATCACTTGCTTCTTAGCCAGAAGCAGGGACTCTATCATTCCTGCATGCTGGCATACGGCTTTAAGGAGAACAAGAAGCCCTTTTGGGAAAAATCCTTAGGGTTTAGCTCAGGAAGTTGTTTTAGGATAACATGACATTGAACTGATGTAAGTACAGACATGCCTCAAGGTTTTATTGTCTTAGAGTTAAATCACAGAGTCAGATGAATACAAGCTGGTCCCAAAGAGGAGGGTAACAGGTTCACTGTGGGAGGCAGAGCTGTTGGAGAAGACTGTATCTTGTTTTACACTGCTTATTGTTATAGGAGGACAGAACTGGTGTTTTCTGGGCTATGGAGAAAGATGAGGGTTTTTTTAGAAGTAAATAATGTGCACAGTCACTGCTACTTCCCAAAACCAGCTACAATAGGGATAGTATGAAAAAAAAAAAAAAAGAATGTAAAGAAAGAAAACATTGATTGAGAAAAGGAGCAAATAAAAATAATGGATTGTGGGGAAGATAAGAGAGGAAAAGAAGATAGGCAGATGTAAATTGTCTGAGTGGACATAAAAATGAGCAATGATACAAAAAAGGTAACCTGAAAATCAAAAATGTTTAAAGGCTATCTTTTTAGTCAGCATTTTAAAGGTTTTTGGACTAATTAATGTTTGAAATTATTTTCTACAGAGAGTTATCTTAGAGGAATATGGCTGGTGGAACATTTACTAGTGTTTATCATTTTGACAGTCATATGCATTCTTTCATAATGGATTAATTACATTACTGCACACATTAGTGGCACAGTACACTGTGAAATTTGGAGCATGTCCTGGACCTGGCCTGGCATCTTGACACAGTTAGTATTGTGGAAAGTAGTATTAAAGGCCAATTCAAATGTCTTCTGTGGTCATGAGAAGAAATTATAGGAGACAAACTTTTTGATATCTTCAATATTTTTAATACCTCTCCCAGAAGCACATATTAAAAGGTTGGTTTGTGTCTCCATATTCTTTACAGATCTAAGAGATTTGGACCTCATAAATTTTTTTTGAGACTTAATTGCTACATTTTTAATCTGTTTGAAAAAATAATTATTATTTAACCGGTAAAATGAACTGAGGTTAGCTCACTTTTTGGCACTGGAGTTACCTAGTTTGTCACTAGAAAATTATTCATAATGAAATATTACATTATATGCTAAAATTATGAATCAAAACAGCTATCTAATATTGTATATCTACAGCCAGTTCTTTGCTACAATCATACATATAACTTTATGTATGCAAATATACCAGTGAACTGGTCCATTAGTACTATTAGGTATGTGCATAACTCTTTGCAGATTTGGAGTTTACTCATTTCCCAGTATTTGTCTTAGAATTTAAGCTCGTTGTCTAGACAACGCAAGTTCAGACAGATCTAAACTGCTGTAATCTTCTTACATTTATTTAACAAATGTCTGAAGCAAAGGTTTTGAGAAAAATTTTAAAAAGCTCTTTCCTGAGATTTGGTACTTCAAAGCAAATCAGTAATGTTTTAACATAAAACCAAGAAAAAAATTATGTATCTCATATCTTCCATTTTAAAACTCTGCAAAATAAAGGGTAAGAAATAATTTGCAAATGCTAGGTTTAGGTCTTTCCAATGCTTCACACTTATGTTTACCTAATGCATATGAGTATTTGTATAAACATGTGGAGATGCAAGGTCATTGGTAGGAATTTAAAACTATTTGGCACTCTACTGTCTATGTAGCTGTCTCCTCAAAACAACTCCATGTTGTGCAACCTTTTGCATAATGCCAGTAATTAAAGAGTTGTTTGCTTTGTTTCAAAAACTAAAACGCTGTAGAAGTTTTCAAAATACCTTGTTCACTTACAAGGAAAAATTATATTCTATAACCTAGGTAGAGCTGCCTGGGTAAGGCTGGTAGACACTTAAGTCTGTGTTTATTTCTTAAAAACAAAACAAAAAAACCCCACAAAACCAATCACTTATCAAAAAATCAGTTAAATGCATGGGTGAAATACTGTAAATTTTTAAAGTAGTATTACAGAATACCCTTTTTGATAATCTGAGAACTGTTTTTCACCATACATGGCACTATTGCATTAGGACTCTAGATGCTAAAGGTACTATTTTTTTAAATGTCAGGTGAATTAGAAGCACAGTTTTGAAATTATTATGTGAAACTCTCACTTTGCTTCATACATGAAACAATTTTCCTGCCCTTGAAAACAGCAGCGTCACCTGGGACAAACAAATATGTGAGTTTCAGATTATTTTCAAAATAAAGAGGTATCCACAAGTTATTGGATAGATCATTTTACATATTTTCAATTAAGTAGGCTGGATAGCCAAAACCTTCTTAGTCCATTTATGAGTGAAACAAAAGCAGATACACAGAAGCAATTAATTTTGACAACAAACCCTAAGCTTTTTGTCTCAGTATTCTATAACGCATTCCAAGTACTAAACAGCTCAAATACAAAAATGTCAAGTAATGAGTCTAGCTTGAAATACAAATATGAAATATGGCTAGCCTTAAGCAGTTTGGCACTGCATAACACGATGTGCAAATAGTTTCAGTAAGAAATGCATTCAAATGCATTTTTTCATCATATGCACGATACATTTTCATAGCAGTAAATTTTGATGGTATACTCTGATTGTTCATGCCAGCCAAGTGGCTGATACACGACCATCTTTTTCCTGTTCTTTGGTTGAATGTTTGTAGATCTCTAAACTTTTGCTTCCACAATGTCAGATGTCTTTACTGACATTCTTAAAGAAAAAGTAGCTCAGTTTTATGGTTGAAATGGCCACTGCTTTCCTGCCCCTCCACTCACCCACCTTTTATGCAAGGAATGCATTAACCCTGAATTGCTGTCTGCAGTTCTCTATTTCCATTTTCAAATGAGGAAACCTATGGGGTTTTTTTTTTTTCATTGTTTGTTATCCTTTTGACATTTTCCTTTTGGAGGCAATCAAAGAATTTTTTGATGGGCTTGATTGTTGTACATTCAAAGCTAATGGCATTTTTTCCCCTTGTGTGAAGTCTGTATGCATTCTTGCTAAATACTTTCTCTGAAACTCAGTGCAATCTTTAAAGTGTAACCTGTCATTATGGTTAACAATGACTCAAGAGTACTCCATGATGTAAATTCAGACTTAAGGAGAGAAAATATTTATCTACAGCAAACTATTGCTTTAATAGTCTAGTTCTTTACAAATAGCAAGCTTTTTTTTTATGTAGATGATGGCACCATCTCTACAAAGTAACCTGTAAAGCAGCAGAGATCCATAACAAAGGCTAATTAGATACAAACACTGAGCTCACTTGAAAATCTAATCCTTTCTGTTTGTTTTTTTTTTTTCTTTTTTGCCTGCAATTGATATAAGAATCACATAACACCATTATAAATGAGTTTGTGCATCTGTTGGCCTTTCACAGCTTTTCAGTGAATGAGTTCTTTATTTTAATCAGTTAGGTTTCTTCCTTATAGTCACTTTTAAAATCTTGACCCTGGTGTGACTTTTCTTCTTCACTCATAAATTCATTCATGCCTTGTGAGAAGAATGGGTTGCCACTGAAGATTTTTCCAAAACAGAGTGAAAGAGCACTCCTCTGGGTAAAGAAAATGTAGCAAAGAGGTGTAAATTCAACCTCATGATGACTCCTGTAGTCATTCAGGAGTTTTCTTAGTCCTTACTTTTCTGTTATGTTCCGGCACAGATGCAAAATTTACAAAATTCACATTTTTGGCAAAATGAACTTTTTCTCTAAAAGCCCTGATGTTGAAAAGTCCCCAAGTTGCCACTGTGTCCCCAAAGATCTATCTTGGAAGTTGCCTGGGTACTGCATGTTTAAGGACACAAAAACTTGATCGTGTTATTTTTCTCATTTGTAAAATACCTGTCAATATCCATGAGTCTCCATCAGAAAGCACTGTCAGGTAAGAAACTGCCTTTCAGCATGGAAAGTGTGGTATGCATCTCTAGGAATAGTTCATCAGTGAAGTTACTGAACTCCAGACCTGTTCAGCAAACCACCAAGTTTACGTCTTCATACGGGGTGTGTGCTTTCTTTATTGTCCCATTTCTTGATTGCTTTGCATTGAAGATCTGTCATGACCTTGCTAGTCATTTACATCCTTGATATTTTCTCATGATTTACTGACTTCAAATTAGAGCTGAAGGCTTTCAATGTACATGACAAATCTGTAGCCTTCAGCAAAAAGTTTCAACTCTGAATTTGTCAAGTAAGAGAAAGCAACTTTGGCATGTTTAGACCCCCTGACCTTTTATGGATGAAAATGAGCAAACACTCAACAGCCTGATGTACAAGACTACAGAGGGGAACACTTGAAAGGTCTTAGTTGTCAGTTTAGCCAATACACTTCTGAAAAGAACAAGGGGAATGACAAAGCCATTTGCAATTCCAGTTTCCAATTTAAGGACATACAACAATTCTACAGATCATCTGGTGGAAGGAAATAAGAATTTTTGCAGGAACCTATTAAACAGGAAAATATCAAGCAGGCTGGCTAGGCACATAGGGCTGTAACCATCCATTCAGGATCATGTTTACTATTAAAATAAAAATTAATTTTCCACATAAATTGAATAAATACTTACCTTATCAAGCCTTCACCTGCTTGATACCAAAAAGTAATTTTCACAATTTCATTAGACAAAATATGTAGATTCACAATTTTTTAATAGCTTTTTTCTTTTTTAGGTACAAACCTGGTATTTATATTTATAGGCTTAAATTTGTTACATGGCATTCTAAATATGCAATTTATCTCAGAATTTACATCTGGCAAAAAGTGAATTTTAAGGAAACCACAACTCAGAAAGCCTCTAGTCTTGCAAATGGAGATTGCAGGGGCATTTTATCTTCAGGTCTCAAGTCTAGGAACCAGTAACCCGAGCTATGCTCTAGCACATATCCACCCCACTTCAGACATAGCTAAACCACATCAAATAAAGGCATAATAATATCCAACTGTGCTAACTCTATTAATTTAAAAATAGCTTAAATAATAGGACTGGAGAAAATGTTTGCCATGGTTACCATGTTCGAATAGAGAACACTACACAAAATAGTCCCTACTTTTGACAGTTGTTTCACATCAGAGAAAGGCGTTAGTGTTTACAGCAAAGCTGCCACCCAGATAAAGGCTGTGACATTAGAATTCAAGAAAGAAACAAGAAAGGGTACTGACTGATTCATTTAGGCAGAGACTAAGACGTTGAGATGGGCATAGGTCAAAAGAGAAAAGTGGTACAGATGTGGTATATTGAAAGTGAGGAATTACTGTACATTTGCAGCTCCTGTTGTGCCAAGTACTCCTATTATTGCTACTGAATGTAGTGTGGTGGTGAGGAGGAAATCTATGCAAATGCCCGAGAAGGACATCTGTTCGCATTTTTGGCTCCTAAAATGAAAGTCTCGGAGACCTCACAAGAGCATTTGGGTCATGCAAAGCTGATGTTTCGTATTTACATCACAGGCTGTTTTGCCTTGAGAGTTTTCTGTGTTGTTTTTAATGAAGAGAACAGACAAAGGCAGCACTGTAACTCAAATTCCCCTGAAGACAATGTAACTAGGCCAGCTGACACACTGAGGCCTCGCTGAATAGAGATGGGCGCTGTTGATTCCCTCAGCTGCAGTAAAAGCTGTGTCAAATGCCTGAAAGCTTTGTAATGCCCACACAGCCTTAATTTAGCTCACTTCTGTGCATGCACTGTGTATGTATCTTTGTGTTTGATGAGACAGAAACTTCAGAAGTTCCAGATGCTGGAAGACAACATCTACTTCATTTGCAAACTGTATCTAGTTTTCCCTGAAAACTCAAAACTATGAAATTTGGTGTAATTTCAGAGAAATAACTAGAACCACTTTTTTCATACAAACTTCTCCTGATCCTGCCTGCAAAATACCCAGTACATGGTCCTAACCCTGAAACTGCTAGGTCCCTTCCAAGGAAAGCAGGAGCAAACAGGGAGAAATATTTGAGAACCTGAACAGCAGACAGGCTGCTAAGGCTCTCCTGTGCATATGCATGCATGTGTGTGTGCGCGTGTGCATTTCTATCTCAGCTGTTCAGAACTGATTAATGAGTTTTCTCAACTACCAAACAGAACTACTATTCCAGGACTAAAGTTGCTGGGTCAGTTCTGGAGAGAACAGAATGTGTTGCTGAGACCTACCAGAGCAAATGAAGCAGAGTACAGCAAGGAGTGCACCCCACTGCGTTGAATCTAGTTATTTGCTAAAAAGCAGGCATTGTAGAATTAGAAATGTACTTTCAGGTCTCCTGGGTTCTGGTTAAATTCCTAAAGGAGAGAAGTGAGTTCCCATCGTGTTTTCAATCAACCTCTTTCAATAACATATAGTTGATTCAGACCAGGAATTCTGAAGCTAACTCCTTAATTCAAAGTGTGCAGCTCTTAGAAGGCTCATGGCAACACCTTTCTTACCCTTAGTTGTTGAAAAGGTATGAACACGAGCAAGATGCTGATTTACAATTGTGTTATGTTTGGTATGAAATATACTGTAATCCTGAATGCTGACCTCTGATTGTCATGGTCTGGCTTGTGCCAACCCACATGGTCAGAAATCCCTAGCTGACCCTAGTTCTACAGATAGAAGTTTTGCTGACAGCTGCAGAATCTGGTGTAAATGCCCTGATTAGAGCATAAGCACTGAAAGACAGTGAGTATAACTAGTGTAACTGGAAAAGTGATTTGGTTCTGTGGCATTGAAGTGAGAGTGTGATATAGAAATGAATCAATACTAGAACACCATGTATCTGTTTATGTACATACTATTGCATAGAAGATATGCTTTATTAGCATTCCTGGAAGCAATGAGAAAGGGATTTAAACTGCAAAAGGGAACTATATATTCAAAATGTATATTAAAGAAATGGGAAGTTTCTCCTAAAGACCTTGTGACAGAGCTATAAATACAAATAACAGCAGCAGGTTAGATGTATTTTAGAATCTAGAGTCTTTCTCTGCTGTGCATTAACCAAGCAACTTTAAACACTTGGTGGGGACAGGTGGTGTTGGTGTTTGTTTTTGGTCTTTTTTCTTTGTACATATCATAAAATATTTTGGGTTGGAAGGGACCTTTAAAGTTCTGGAGTTGTTACAGTTATTAAGAATTGCATTTTTTTTAGATAATGTACATATCTTTTTCTAATATATTTTTTGTTGTTGAGGTGCATAAGTGATATATCAAATTTACTGAGTTTTGCAACGCACCTTAATATTCCACTCTTTTATGTAAACTACGATTTATTTCCATTTTCATAGAAGTCCATTTTAAAATATTTGCTAATATTCTTACAATTTTTTTCACTGCCAGACTGATATCACAGGGCTTGTGTTCGAGTAAAGCAATTTAGCAGAGAAAAACAGCATGATTAACCTCTGATCATTGTATAACATCAGAATAACAAAGATATTTGTAGTTGTATTGGTCTAATTTATTTTTACAGTAATGAAATTCTTAAATTTTCTCACTAGCAGAGGGTAAGACCTATGTCAACGTTGAATCTGAGATTTTAAAAAAAAAAAACAGAGGATAAATTTAAACTCTGAGGTATCTTAGGACATTCCAACTCATACCAAATATTCACAGAAGTCAAAAATAATTCCCTTGGAGTACAACAGGAGGAGCTCCACTGCAGCAGTCAATATTGCATAACCTACATGGGCTTCGACAAGGTGACTGTTCACCTCTGCTCTGTGAATATTAAGACTCCTGCCATTGAGACACATTTGATTTCAGCAGGTGAGAGCACACCTCTGTACGTCAACAGAAAAACATAAGTATTATGTAGAGACCTCTTTGGGATTAGCATGGATTATATTTTGCACTAATAGGTATCTATTATTTTTAGAAAGGTAAATAGCTGGAAATTATTTTTAGCAAAACAACTCAGAGTGGAAAAAAAAATTAGAAAGGACAAGTTTGATCAGAACAAGAAAATTACTGAGAATTGGACATTTCCCTTTGACAGAATAATCTTTGGGGATGTGAGGATTAGTACAATGAGGCACAGCAGCATGAACTACCCTCACTTCCAACACGGTTGTGATACTTTCCTTCGTGACAGTAGAAAAGCATAGGCATAAAATCACTACACTGCTGAGCAGCAATACTGAAGATCAGTTATCAAGAGCATTCTGACAAAGCTGGATGATACCTCAAGGACAAGGCCCCAGGGGTACTTAGAGGCTCAGATTCTATTCAGAATACTGATAAGCAGCTCTACTTAAAATAGAGTATATAGCTATTTTAGCAATTAGGAAGCTTGTTGTTAAAAACTTGGCCTGGACCTCAGAACAAGATGAAATTCAGGAAAATTCGCAAAATTAAATGCTGATATTAGGTAACTCTCACTCAGGAAGACGAGCTAGTGAAGCAGTAGTACCATAGGAGAAAAAATATGGTGACACTTGCAGATAAATAATTAACATCATCCAACAGCGTAATACTATTGCACAAAAAGCAGAATTTATTCTAAGGTGCGCTAATTGAGCTGTCATATGAAAGGTATGTCTGAAAATGTCAGAGATTAGGAAAAATTCACCTTTCTATAACAACTCTGGCCTTGTTCAGCATTGCAGTTGAAGTCTTCCATTCTGTGAAAACAATTTTTCCCCTGTTGTGTAGGAGAACAAACACTACAAAATATACTGAAAAATATATGGGAAAATGTACAGTCAAAATAAACTGAAGTTTTCGTAATGGAGAAATTTCTGCTTTGGTAGGATACAACCACAGGAGCTCCACTGTATTTACAGGGACTGGGAGATATTTTTAATTCAAGCAACAGCACTACTTTTGAGGGAGAAACGGCTCTGTGTAACAAGGACTGTGCTATAGTTCACAATAGTCACTTTCCCAAAGGGGTACATAGCAGCGATGTTTTTAATACCATATAGATCATCATCACAATGCATTAAATAGCTAGTGACAGACTGTGTTGTCAGTAGAGAGATTGTTTATAAATAGGACAGATGGAAGCTGACTGTTATTGAGTCAGAAGTCACAGAAAACTTCATAGTGAAAGAAAGAATTAGAGTCTTTGGCCCTTAATTTAGTCCTTATTGATGAATTCCATCTTAAATTGCCCTAAAAATGGAAGTTAAAAATCAAATGTAGTTGCTAACAGGCATCTAATTTCCAGATGAAAATAAACTATATCAGACTAAAACAACAAGGTTGCAGTTTGGATGCAATGTGAAAAATAGTCCATGATACAGAAAGCCTGAAGTTATCTTTGAACGCTTTCAGATGACACAGAATGTTAATTGAATGAGCATTTTGCTGCACATAATTGACAGGGCTCTTTCAGAATAATAAAAATAAAGCATTGGAGAGCCCCATGGAATGACCCCCTCAGGAGAACTGGCCCAGCTTTGAAGAAAACTCTTTGGGAGTTCTTGATAATCAGTGAAAAGGGGCCTTTAGGGAATCATTTATCTCCTTTTAGCTACTGACAACACAAATGTCACAGACGCTTCAGCAAAGTATACAGAGGGTTATGCTAGCATCTACCAGGCTTTCCTAATAGCAGCTAAGCACCTGGATGAGGATTGGTTTGTTTTCTCAGTTCTAGGGAGAGTTATATTGCTCACTTGCTGGTCAGAACATAATCTTAAATCTTCCCTCCTGCAAGTAATGACAACATAGCTACTATAGCTAGCATCTCCATAAATATCAGTCAGACAAGCCTACTTTTGCATCACATCAGTTGTCTTTCAACAGACAGTTCAGCACTCTTAGGATATCTGACGTAGTTATGTACACAAATTTGCATAAACACTATTAAGTATACAGCTAAACTGAAGATACTGGATAAAATAAGGGCAGTGATAAATGAATTGAGCCTGAGGGCTGGCTCCCCTTACCAGCTGCGCAACAGGCAATGAAATCCAAAAAACTCTTCTTATTCTTCATCAGGTGTAGGGAGCAAAGTTTTCATTGTTTTGCTAATTTTGCAAGTTGTTGGAAAAGAGAAGGTGACTTCCTAAACAAGAGATTAGATGGAGATTAAGTTTCTGACATGCTGTTTACCCTCTGCATTTAGCAGGATTTGAAATCGCCGTGCCTCAGTGGAATTCCTCCATTTTGTGTGTGGTTGCTGTAAATGGTAATGTAAGAAAAAGCTCAAAAATCCTTGTGGGGCTTAAGGTATATGTGAAAAAACAGTTTGGGATTCCTGTCCGATATCCTTATAGCCATGTCCACAAAACATGGGTACCATTTTAGAAGTTCTGCTTATTTCCTCTACTCACATATAATTCCGCTTCTCCTGTAGTGTGGATACTTTGCCTCATCTGAAAGGATGGCCCATGAGTTTTAAGGGCAGTTAGTCCCTTAGAAGTATTAACTTCATAATCTCTACAGAGATTGTACCAGAGCCATGTGTAATTCCTCTTGGTAAACTAGTAGTTTCTTCAGTGATTGTAAGCACCTAGTACAGATGAAACAAGTACCTAATTGAAAATACACTTTCTGATTACAGGTGCTCATTAGTACATAGGAATCTTGAGTGTAGTGTATGCTGAAGCCAAGTAAAGTTGTTGTGTTTGGTTTTTGTGAAATATGTCTTTTACATACCTCAGCTGTCAGAGGGTCTGGTTTCTCCAAGGATTATGAACTACATTCCTTCAGGTCATTTGTCACAACACTACCCAAGCTCCAGCTAAGCATATCCTAAGTAATCTATGCTGTAGGTAACAGACTGCATAGCTGAGGCTATTCCCACAGCAGTAGTCAGTCTACTGCAGACAGGTATCACAAATTATTTTGCGCTTCCTTCACAGTGTTCTGTCAAAACACTTGTGGTACTGGATATACTTTTTAAAGCCCCACTTCATTAAGTGATTAATATTCTTGTAAAAACAAAACTGGTATTTTCATAGGTGTAAAGACTGCAATGCAGTATTATTCAGGAACTGCTGCAGGAACTAGGAGAAAGAACCCTAAAGTGTAATTCAATATATTTATTATTCAATTTCATGGCTTTATATATATATAACTATTGATTATATCTTTAAATGAACCACACTTTCTAAAACCAAGTATATTATTTGTATTTATTACTGATTCCCAATAGATGTCTGCAAGCTTGATGGAATGAAAGAATAAAATGTATATTTAATTAGAAGTAAATGTAAAATGCTTGTACATCCATCTATACTTCAAAGAAAATGGTGAGGCTCTTTTGACATTTGAAAATAACTAGTTATTAAGTTTGTAGATTTTCCAAAGCCTTATTCAGTTGTCTCATGAAAGAGGCCGTCTGCTTTTGCAAATTATTTTTAGCTCTGTGCCTGAGTATGTGAAAAGGGGAGTGAAAGAGCAAGGGAGAGAAAAGTCTTTCTTTCTCCCTCCCTATCTTCCTCTCTCCCCTTCTCTCGCCCTCTCTCTTTCTTTTGTACTTCTTTACAACACATCAGGATTAGCAGTGGTATGATGGCAGTGCATACTGGTTACCAAAGGAGAGTAAGTAATAGAATGGTTGTGTTAGCACAGGAGCAGAGGGATATAAAACTTACTAAGTTTACAATATGCTGACAACTTCAAGAAAGCTGAAATGACAATTGGAGAACGAAGTAGCACTAAATGTGATGGCTTGTCAACAACTTATCCATAAACTCCCAGATGATATGACCTGTCTAATAAGATACTTAACATACACTCTCTTCCTCATACACTCGTAATAAGCATATACAATCAGTCATTTAAAATTTACACTTTGACCTTAGTAAAAGGCATTGCATGGCTCTACTGCTCAGGAAGGGTGTCTGGGGAGCTGCTTTCTCTCCTCTAGATCTTCACTGATACAATCTGAAGTAATGTGTCATAGGGAAAAAGGAGACTGTTGTCTCCCCATTGGATCTGCCTACAGTGGTGGACATTCTTGTCAAGCTCCTGCAAATCCCTTTCCCTAGCCAGACTGTGGCTTCGTTCAGCCTTGCAACTTTTTCATGCTCCCAGGAATGGAGCATCAAGCCATGGCATCATTTTAAAACATGAGTGTATTCAAAGAGAAAAAAAAAATTCTTGATTTATCATCCAAGAATGATGGGTAGTTTACCATGTATGTTGTTCTATTCCTTATCTGCCTTTGCTGTTGACCATTTAACTGTTTGTATATTATGTCTAACCTAAATTTGCCAGCTTCAGCTTACTTCAGTTTGATCCTTTTATACCTTTTTTACTATTCTGTCTTCCTTAAGTACACTAAACTTCCATCAGCTGTCTTCCTTTGTATGCACTAGTTCACTGTGACCAAGTTAACACCTAAATGTCTTATGGGAAATTAAATAAATGAAACTCCATTAGTATTTACTGGGCATATCACCCAGCAGACCTCAACTTATTCTTCTGAATCCTTTTAAGTTTGCCAACATCCTTTTGAACTTGGAGACCCCACAACTGAATGCACCAATTCTTCAATGGCTCCTGAAACCTTTCAAAATAGTGACATCATGGCTTCCCAATTAGGCATCTAATGATCAAGGTTATCCCCATAGCTTGTATGCATGTAGTTTCTTAGTATATAGTCGAAATCATGACATTTTAGAGAAACAGATAGCATAGGTACTTTGACGTGAAGATGTACCCACACTACATGCAGGGATAACCAAGCTAGTTTTAGTCTAGGCTGGGTAACAGTAAAACTGTAAAGATAATTGCTTCTGCCTAACCATATTTATTTGGCTTCTGAAAGCCTGATACAGCAACTTCACAGCTTTTGCTAACTGAGCTGGATAGATCATATTTGGCACTTGCAATCTTACTTTATTTTTTACTTTACATTAAAGAACTGCATCAGCTGCTAGAAATAATATTTCCATTGTCTACTCTTTATGCACAACCAGTGAGGTGCAGTAATACAGAGTCTCTAATCACTGTGGCTCCGTAATTTAAGGGCAGGCAGATGACAGAGTGTAGAGATATTTTACCTACACCTTAAAATGAGGCAAAAGTGACCATAAAACCCTAAAACTAACTGTAAAATTCTCATTTCACAATCACTAACTTTTAGTATGCACAAAGGAGCTTGCCAGAAAGAACTGAATCTTCCATCAAAGCTTTGACAGAATCAGACACTAAAATCAATCATATAATTCAATCACCATGAGAATTGTTTAATTACAATAGAAGGATGTCACATGAACTTGAGGAACTACAAATAAAGTTTTTTAGTTCTTATTCTTTTTTTTTTATATATATTCACTCCTTTTACTTTGTCTCCAACAGATTTTTTTGCCTTAGTATCTCTTTGCAATACACGGTTCTGTTGTGTCTAGTATGAGAGATTTGTAGCTGCTATATATGAAAGCAAAACAAAATCTGCACCATAAACTGTATTCTTAGAAGAAATTTGGATTTGGATTTTAAAACTAAATCACCAGTGCAGGGATAGCCATTAACATCAAATACCTGATTCTATGTTGATTTTTCATTAAATAGTCAGCTCTGGCCAAATCCCTTCTCAGACTCCATCACAAATTTAAATTAGTGAGAAATTTAATGGCCTAATGAGAGAAAGAATGAGATTTGAGGATGAAGCTATTAAAGGACATATGCAAGACTTACCCATTTAACACGATTCATTATTTCCATATTGAAATACTCTCTCCTTCCTACAATTCTGCTCCTTGGAAAGCTGAGGAAGATCTCTGTTCTTGACAGAGCTTAATAGCTTAATTACTATTTCCTGATCAAGTGTTTTCAGGCTCGGCAAAGTTTTGCTTATATTTATATTATAATTCATGGTAAATATTTTGTTTTAAAACACCAAAACTGAACCTTTGAGTTAATGTGTAGGACACACGTGTGAGATATGGACTCAAGCTGGAGCAAGAATTGTGTACAAGTTTATATATATCAATGGAATTTAAATCCTGGGCTCAGCTGTTAGTAAGATGAGATGTTCTTGCTGCATTTTGAAAGACAGAAAATGCTTTGGTTATTGTGTTTTTTCAAATAACTTAAGTCTGCAGCACTTGGATGTGGGATGTTAGACATGAGGAGATATGCCTCTTCCACCTCCTATGCGTAAGGCTTTATTGTAAACCACTATGTTTTTAATTTCCTAAATGTTTCTGTCCAGTTATCAATCCCTTCCATGGTGATGTCATTTTGAGCCATACAGGAATCTAGGGAATGTAACTGAGTTTGAGAAACTAGACTGACTGATAGGCACCAAAAAAGCCAAAGTATGTAATAATGTGAAATTTGAGCACTGACCACCTTGCTTGAAACCCCCAAGTTTTAATTTCTCCTTCTTTGAATGACTATTTAATTATTGATATAAAACTCAGCAGAGTACTATAGGATAGCTTTTGTCCTCCATGGACCTGCAAAAATTTAGTCCTTTCCTATTCTATGAAATATTGCTTTCTGGAGCAGAATTTTGTTCCTATTGTCTCTGTAAGTCTTTTTGTAAACTGATGATTCTGAAACAGTGGTGTTACTGGAAAATACACTGGGGAATATTTTTACTGTGTAATATATTGTATTCAAAGGTGACAGAAAATGAAACTAATATCTGGTGTTTACTGTTGTGGTAAAGGTAGATACATAAACTATTATTAATTTTATAACAATAAATACTCATTTTTTTTTTTTAAAAAAAAAAGAGCTAATTAACTTCATGGACACTTGAATTAATAAATAGTTATAATTCTGATTAATTTTACATGTTTTCTCTCTACTTTCTATGTTTCTAAGAATAAGCTGAAACTGAATTTCACAGAAGTAAGAAAGATTCTTGAAATAGCCTTTTTCTACTACACAGTGACCCTCAAGGACTTCATGAATGCAACATCAACTTAATAATACTGCTAAGCATATTTTTTAATGTTATACCTTAAAAAATGGGACTGCATAGAACAGTATTAGTGCCACATACTTCAGCTGAAATAACTTCAAATTATACTGACATTTAATTAATTATAAGTTATTATTAGAATATGAAATAATTATGTAGTTCAAAATACTTAATTTATATAGTACTTGAATAAAACAGCTCCCTCCCTATCCTTTTCAGAGTGCTGCAAATAACAAGCATCTGTAAGAAAGATTCAGAAAAATGCTGTGTTCTGAGATCAAAAGTTTGGAAAAAATAACTCAAAAAGAATCGGTTTGTTATCAGGGAACTGTGGACCATTTGTACATTTTTCTTATTGTACCTATTGACAGGAATAAGTAAAAATTTGAGTGTTACATATCAAGAAATGTTAGTGTGTCAGTTCTTAGAGATGAAAAAGGTCTTATGATCCATCTAACTGACTGCACAAATGTTTGGAATTAAATGACCAAAAGTTGGTGTTTTTTACAAAGGAAAACTTTCAAACCTCATATAAGTAGGCCTCTGCAAATAAAAGTATTCATTTCTGACCTTCTGCTTTCCCTTCATGTTTTTGTATGCGGCATCTCTAAGATGAAAAACACTTGGCAAGACAGTAATTTGTTGTGGGATTGCAGCAGGTAAATAAGATCAAAGTTTAAAAGATTCCTCCAGCAATACTGTCCATAGTTTTCCAGGTAACCCTAGGACAGGCACAAACTTCTGGTGGTTAGGTTGTGCTATGTTCAAAAGATAAGAGTAGTGATTTTACATACTGCTATATGCTTATTTGTGATAGCTTACCTGCTTAAAAAAAGGTTTAAAGGAAACGAGCTGATTTGAGTAAGAATCATCTCAACAAATAGCCAAACAGCAGCCACACTTTTAATCATGTTTTTCTGATTGCACAGAGAGTTTGTATATGAAGGCACTGCTGTGCTTCCGTTCCACAGGACAGAAGGAAACCAGGAGAGAGATACTCAGTGACATGGAATTGGCTGCCCGGGAGCCCAGGGTTGGTGACTAGCAGAAGAAAATACATTAAATGAGGTCTGATTAGCACCTTAAGAGACCCGTCAAACACAGGTAAGAGTGTTTACGTGCCAATATTTGTTCCTTTGAATCAACATAACAAATAATTAAGTATGCTTTAGCCAAATAAATCAGACTTTACATTTGGCTCATTGCAGACTGGCTTTGCCAGCCAACATTTAAAAGAGAGTACTATCAGTTGGCTAGCTCATGAGGCCTACTGGTGTCATGTGTGTTACTCAGGGGGAAGACAGTTGAAGACATAACTGGGGATCAGTCTGATCCCTCAACTGCGTAGAATCATAGAACAGTTAGGGTGGGAAGGGACCTTAAAGATCATCTAGTTCCAACCCCCCTGCCATGAACAGGAACACCTTCCACTAGACCAGGTTGCTCAAAGCCTCATCCACAACTTCTCTGGGTAACCTGTTCCAATGTCTGACCACCTTCACAGTAAAGAATTGAATCTCTGAAGCAAACAGTTTTTCAATATGCATGTTCCAAATGAAGCTTGAAAAAGGCTTAGTACACAAGCAGGATGTTACCGCAGCAAATCCTGTAAACCTGCTGTGCACACAAAACTGGCTGTCACCAACTCTTCACATGTTGCGTGGGGATAGGATTTGGGCACTCGTTTCTACCTGTAGCTCAGGAACCTGCATGTGATTACACTGGAATCATTTATCAATATTTGAAACATCCATTTGCAGTTCCCAAAGCAGCCTTGAAAGTAGTTAAAAATAACTGTGAATATGACACGTAAATGCACTCTGAGAATGATCCTTTTTTCTGAACGCCAATATATGCTACAGATTGAAGGTAGACTTGGGAGAAAAGACAGCACAAAAGAAAACAGATAACCATGTGCTCTGAAATTGAGTAGAATTTTTTTTTGATTTATAGTAACTAATAGTAATTAGATAGCCCAGTAAACCCAAACGTTGCAAAACACTTGGAAAATTAATAGATTTGGGATTGAGTACAAGATAAGCAGCAAAATACTTTTTTTTTTTCTGTAGGAACAAAGGCTTTTTGAAAAAAATAATTTTCTACTTTTCAAAATTTTGATGAGCCATTTTGCAAGCATAGAGTAATAGAAGAACAGATAATGTAAGGAATTCTTATGTGTCACTTTTCATTTTCTTTAGGGAAAGTCTATTTAAGTTAGTTCATATATTAAGTTATTAAGTATATTACTAACTTAAGTCTGTTAAGTTAGTTCTTATTTTAGCAAATATCAAATATCAAAAGAATGATTACTTTTAAGTGCAGTGAAATATGAAGCCTTCTCTACTTCACATTAAAATAATTCTATTTTTCGGTTTTTAATTTTTGCCTGGTAATAGAAACAAAAAACATATTACATTTTCACAAAAACATATTACATTTTAACAAAACTGTTTTCAATTTATTAACAATGTTTCTGCATGCAATTAGTATTGCTGCAACTAGTTGCTTACTATAGTATATGGGAATTGATTTATATTATTTTCTATTATAGTCAAGTTGTATTTCTCTTCCAGAGGATACAATTTAGTCAGGTCAATTTTATGATGCAGTCATCTTATGTTTATGTCAGTTAGTATTTATTTGACATTTTTCTACCTTCTTACTGTCAAAGCTTAAAGTTGTCCATCTAACTTTTCTGTGAGTATTTCAAACTGCAGAATTCAGAAATGCTTCATCCAAATAAAAGAGCCCATAGTCCCATATAAGCTCAACAGAGGAAATAGAAATCCCATGAAAGCAATTCCCTCAAAAAGCTTGAACTTAGCTTACAAAAAAGGCATGCTTCTACCCAATTTATGTGTTGTGCTTGGAATAAGCCTTATCGTTTGGAGCAGCATACAGTCTGAACCTAAAAGCCAGATCATTCCGAGTTGGCTTGTTTTTACCACATATCAATTAACACCTTAGCTATGCAAACAAATAGTGGATAACTTGTTAATTCTAATAATTGATGACTGGAATACAAACATCTATTTCATTCTTTTTGAGAGTTAGTTCAGTTGATCTAAAGTTAAACACTAAAAAACCCCACATTAACCTTGTTGTATGAATTTGCCAGGGAAAATCTGTAGAAGTAGGCTTAATGAAGTTATTTGGCTTGTCCTTCAGCCTGAAAGAAACAATGCAGCATTAGTCTTCATAAAGATTGTTTTCTTCTGAATTCACCTGTGTTTAAATGTGCCTCTGGGGATTCTGAGATTGGGCCAATACCCTATTTGATGAAGTAACTGGCATCTGCTCCTAGGATGAAATTTGCCTCCAGGTAGAGTCAGCCAAAGGTCTCTCTACTGTTTAAATGAAATTAAGAGTTTATTCTGACCCTCTGCACTGTATTAATCTGCCCTTGGAGAAAAACCTCTACACTGTTTTCACATTTCAGAAGTGGACTATATATTTTAATAAAAAAGCCACAGTTGAACTCTTTTTAAGAGCATATTTCAGTATTTTGATTCTCTTTTCAGATTAAAATAATTGAGCAAGCTAAATTAAAACAATCAGAAAGCTCTTTTCTGTCTTGCAAAATATGCAAGTTAAGTTAAACCAGATCAAAATAGTAATATAAATCATGTTTATCAGTAACTAGTAAAAGCTGCCCCATTGTACGAGTGTCCAGTGCTAACCATACATAAGAATGAATAAATTAACATTGGATAGCAACTTATTTTCTCTGTTGAATGCCACTGTATTCATGTTATACTCAGAAAAAACTTCCTTCACAGATATATTTATGTCTATCAGATTTTCTTTAAACTGCACAATAAGGAAAAAACAAACAAAAAAGTCATTTTTCCAGTCTGTTATAGGGGATTTCAAGTGGTGGGTCCCTTCTACATTGCTGTGACCCACCAAAGTGACAAATGATAAAGAATGGCAATGGATATTAATTGCATTTGCATTTGTTTGGTTTGTCTCAATTTTCTAATATGTGAGGGCCTTTGCTTACTGTGTTCAGCAATCTACCGAAAGCAGTGCCATCTATCAAAGTGCTGCTCTGTGCAGCAGAGGTTTTCTTCTGCAGCCAGATGAGCAGGTCAACTTGGCTGTGGCCAAAACCACGTTTGGCTGCTTGCTCATGCCTGGGCTGAGGTGTACATTTTCCATTAAATTCCACTGGCAGAACAGAAGGCATAAACCCCTGTCTTTTTCCCTTAATCCACAGCAGCCTAGCTGAGGGCATGATGCTGCTCACTGAGCCATGTACACTCCAGCCTACCATGGAATTGTCTCAGCTTGATGCCATTTTGCACTGGTAAGTAAAAAGCCATATTGGATCCGTAGCTTGAAAAACATAGTTGCATATCTAGAAATACCTTCAAATCCAATATAAGCTCTATATTTTATTAAAGCAGGCTTATAGAATGTTCCTGTAGCTGACAGAAGAGATAATCAGTACAGACAAAATATTGTATACTTGCCTAAATAAAATTTTAATTACTTTCAACAGTATTTACAGTGCCACAGATTAAAACTAGGAGTTAGTTTAGTGGTTTGGTCTAAAACCAACCTCTGAATAATGGACTGCAAAAGCTATGAGCCATGATATTATGTCTCATGTAGCCATTAGGAAACAGGGAGAAAAAATTGGAGGTTAGGAGGTGGAAAGAATGGAGAATCTGGAAGAAAATTCTTTCACCAGGAACTACAGTAAGAGAGTCCTTTGCAATATAAATAGTGTTGCTGTCAAGTTAAATGGCACACTTGCCTTCTGTACTTAATATTTAAGCAAATTCCTTGTGATAGGCATCCTAAGAGGTAAAGAAATACACAAAAAGTGAATAAAGGGAATAATTTGTTTTGTGTCATGATTGTACAACATTAAGGACATTGCTAATTTTTAGCCATTGGAGTAAATTTATTTAGCAAAACAGAGAGAGAGCAAAAGTGAGCATGTTAAAAAAAAAACATGGCTTAAAAATTTGTTACTCATAGAGATGTGGTAACTTTGAAATTTACATATATAAGCATGAGAAAAAAGATGGTAATAGGAACTTAAAGATGAACTGCAGTGAGTATAAGCAAACACAGCTATAATGAAAAATTCTTTGGTGATTTCAAAGATAAGTATGAGAAAATCATGCACCATGTCTTTTATGTACTAAAACATTTTGCCATGTAACATATAACGGGCCTCTGTTGTAACATAGCTGTGATAGCAGCAGCAAACAAGCTGAAACTTTAAATAAAAGGTGCAATAATCAACATATCTTGCTGCTTGAGCTTGTACAAGCCTTTTTATTATGTTATGGACTGAAAATTCTTCTTTGCTTGTTTATTTCTTCAATAAGAAATATAAAGTGAAAAAGTAGGATAGAAGCAGTGCCAAGTACACAGGCTGTTCAGTCCCTGTAGTCACATCTCACGTGTTTTCCAGGGTTAGCAGTACTTGCAAAGTATGACAGGCTATTTAGTGCCACTAGACCATAGCACAACTCAGGCTATCAGTGACCATAATACTGTGTGATAAAATAGTAATACCTGCTTGTCATACTGTTTTTGAAATTATTTATTTGGAATCAGTAGAAAAACTGTGCCTTTAATGGGAGCAGGATCAAATCTCACTGCAGTAGTTTTCATAACTAGCCCCATGCATTTTGTATTTGAGAAGATGAGTGACACTGAAAAGCTTGTGGAATGCTGAGATGGTTTGGGCAGACAAGTACCATGTCTCAAACCTGTCTAGTAAGTCATTTCCAGTAAGCACTCCCCAACTGAAATTCTCCAAGAATGAAACACAAAGTAACCATTTTAGCCCATTTTTCTGTTTAGCTTGGTGACAGAGTCAGTATCATTAAGATAGAATATAAACTGAGTTTCTCCACTTCCAGCTACAGAGACAAAACATGTCTGATTTTCCTTTTCACATGAACAAAAATTGAAAAACTACACGGAAATAAAGGGAATCATGGAAATCTAGAATATGTGTAAGGCAGAGGAGAATTAAAGCATTTAACCTTGGTAAGGCACAATTGTTTCTGCATCTCCCTAGTCTACAGATTGAATGCACCTGCTGTATGACCAACTAAAAAGGAACATTATGCTCTCTCTCTCTCTTTTTTTTTTTTTTTTTTTTTTTTTTTTTTTTTTTTTTTTGCTAGATGCCTCCTGGATATGTGTCCTCCTGAAGTTTTGCCATGCCACCTGTCACCCAAATGTTCAAGTGCATCACCTTTCCTATCCATGACAGTAGCTTGCATTCTACTAAGAAGGAGTAGGCAGTCTCAATTTTCAAGATGGTGCAAGTATTTCACTTGGTTCAATCTGTAGAAAAGGTATGACAAAAGCATCTTTGTGCATATCTTCTTTCTCCATTCAAGAAATGGAAATCACCAAAGTACTAGGAATTTTCTCTGTGCTCTGTAAATATTCCAAATGTTTTCTTCTGGTACATCCTTCTATCTAATAAAAATAAATCTGGGTTTTTTTAATATAGATAGTAGATACACATTCTGGATATGGTTTTTCTTGGGTTTGGGAAGAACTTGTTTATTTATTCTTTATTTCTATTTTAATATCAAGAAAATTCTTTAGTTGTCTAATTCCATAATGTATTTTCATTTGCTATATACTGTGTTCATGATCTATTGGAGATTTATTGCACAACCTGTCCTGTAGAAAGCTGTAATGTTATTTTATTTTTCTTCTTCTGTGTTATTTTCATGTTCATAATATAAGTGTTAGACTTTATTTAAAAAAAAAAAAAAATCCTGGATATGTTTTATTCTTCCTGAACAGCAGTGGGTAGTATCTCACAACTCATTGTTAAGAATAATAAAAATCCACAGGGAATTTTGTCCCTCTGAGTTTAGCCAAAATCTATACAGATTTTATTCATAATGAATGACATTTTCATCTTTGTTAGACTGGTAGAACCCCATAGATTTTTGAAAGAGCTGTGTCAGTGTAACAAACCAGAGGACTGATGGGTTGTTTTTCTATGTTATTCCAACAAATATTTCCCTCATCTTTTTATTTTCTAGTTAGCTCTGCTGTTGTATAAATGAACTGTATTTGTATAAGAGCCTGGCTGAGTCCCTGAATCAATTTTTTTACAATCATTCCTCTGCTACTGCAGAGAAAAACACTCAGGTTGCCCATATTGAAAAATACTTATTTGTATCTTATACTGAACAACACACACATACAGAGGTATGTGTTCAAAATTGTTCCATGCAAAACATTAGCAAAACTGGTTTATGGAAATTACTTCCTTTTATTGAAAAACAGGAAGATATTCTATTTTAACATTGAAAATTTTAAAAAAGTGTTACTGTGAAAAATGGCTGTTTATGTAGTTTAAGGTACTTGGGCTACATACAATCTCTTTATAAAAACAGTTTGTTAAATTAAACAGGTATCCTTTATAACTGTGGTGAGGAATGCACACATGAAAAGAGACTAAAATTTCCTACTAGTTACATTATTATTAACTAGTTACATTATTATTTATTCACACTCCTTTCTCACAGCGCTTTCTGGCATTTAGTCATCTAAAGATGTGGTATATCCATTGCTTACTCTTCAGCGTGAGAATAATACATCAATGACATTTGTGTTCTGAACAAACTGTTCTAGTTATCCAAATCTTCTATCAAAATGTATAGAGAACTGATATATTTCAGTTTCCTGCAGAAACAGTTCTCTGTTTCTGAAGGCTGTTTATTTCGTACTGAGAAATTCGATGTTCATTTTTGTACTACATCTCTTCATCTCAAAAACAAAAGAACTCAGACAGTGCTTCACTCAGTTGCATTCTCTAAACTGATGCCAGTCATTTTCAATGTGTTTTCTTTTCCAAAAGAAAACACTCTAGTCCAGATGTCACAGTTTTTGTGAGGTGATGGTGGGGCTTTTCTGAATGTGCATCTGTCTCCCAGGAGCAGTGTCTGAGGGAATGTCTATTCAGTGGTTCATCAAGCTGTGTTGCATCCATTCATAGTGAACCAGTATATTTGCTGGATGCTTTCTGTTTGGTCTTTTAGCAGCTATGGATTTAACTGTGCTGACACTTAAACTGGGAATCATCAAATGAACCTCAACTTTTTTAAGAAAAAAATGCATTTGTTAGACAGCACTTCAGTCAATTAAGCACCAAACTGCAAATCAACAGTGTTCCCATTTCAGTCACATAATTTCTTCCTAGCATGAGTGCATAACATCCATGCAAAATGCTTGCCCCACCACATAGCTTTAGAAAAACATTTGATGTCTTTCCTTCTACTTTTTAATCTGACTTAATATCTGTAACAATAGAGGAATGGTAGCAATCGGACCCCTACAATCCTTGAATGGCAAAGGGGCCAGAAATTTTTAAATGCTGCCCTGGGTTACTATAATTAATTTTCAAGGTGAATTACAGTATGCTGTGATTACCCTCTGATAATGTCCTTTAGAGAGAATGGTAATCCTTGGGCCAGCTGGCCTGTGCTCACCCTTGTTGAGAGCAGCCTGGAGCTATATAGATTTCATAATTTTTGGACTATTACTTCTGTGGGGCTTTTCTAGCTCTTGAACACTACATTTTGTCTGAGTGGAGGTTGTGGGTTTTTTCAGTTCAAAGTTCACCAGATGATGAGAAGTCAGTGTCACAGCCCTAACCATGGTGTTTCTATAACCTGGGCATACAAGTACGTGCTTCACTTTTGCATGTGAGTGTGTAGTAGTACAGGAAGCTGTAAGGATGTGTTAATGCTGAGGTTTGTTGAACCTACTGCTGGAAGGGTGTCCCAGCCAGAAGAAACCTGAACAATTATATGCTATGTTTATCCATACTGTTTCTCTGGAGCAGATCCTAGTGAGAAATCTTGGAGAAGGCAGAAGGAAGCCATTCACACAGTTTGAGTGAAGAGGAGACAGGCCCTATTACTAAATAGGAAGGAAGCCAAACTGTTACTCTAAAAGTATAAGAGTAGGTAATAAAACAACAGAAGTTTTAATGTTTTGGTTGGTTAAAAATCCATGGTATACATTTCTTTCTGGACAGTTCTCTTTAAGCTAAAAAGGTATTATATTTTATTTAATTTAATTTAAGGTTCTTGGGAGTACATTTCAATCTGTAAAGTGATGTAGAATATGTGCCCCATCATTTAACTAACTCTTACTAGTACAGGAGATCTATCACTTCTGAAAGGTCTTTATGCATGCCTCTAAGATCTAAGCTTCATTTCCTTTCAGGCGAGAGTCACATCAGTTCTCTACGAAAAGTTGAAATTAAAAGTTAACAAAATGTAGGCAGTTGTGATACTACTTGAAGTGAAATTCTTCTCAAATTCACCCAAGCTTCCAAGGGTGAATTCAAAACTGTCATCATTCACTGGGATTTTCCCCACCTCTCACAAAAAATAACCAAGCACACAAAAATACGTATAGAAAGAATAACAGCCAAAAATCATAGAATATTCTATGAAATTTACCCATGGAGATGAGAAAGGGTTTTTCCAGAGTATCTGCTACATGCCTAAATAATAATTAAGAATAGAAAACTTCAGTTTTTTAAGTAGAACTCATGTAAAAATTGTTGAGAATGACTGCAGCACTGTTCACTTTGACAATTAACTGTATAATAAGGACATCTACTTGAAATACATTCAGCAAATCCAGACAAAACTTTATTTTTCAAGGCAGCAAAACTTAGGTTTTAAAAACACAGCCTCCCAGATCCCTTTGGTTAGCACCAGTAAAAAATATGCATATGCATTACTACTACATGCAAATATTTACTGTATATTCCTCTCTCAGATACCCCTACTTTTCTTCTCCCCTGGATGACTTAAACTCCTCAAAATCTTCTCAAAGGTTATCTTGATTTCTTAATGCAATTCTTACACTGCTTGTATAAACCTATTTGCAATTATGATTGTATTTTAAAAAATAATAAATGCATGACAGAATAATGCAAGCAAAAATAAATGTGACCTATAGAAATGTAGCATTTAGCATTAATTTTCACTGACTAATTGATTTTACCTTTCACAGTTACAAAAAATACATGGAAAAGAATCACCTCAAATAGCCAACCTAGATGACTGTGGGCCTTAGCAGTGGAGCACAGCAATTACAATTTCCAATAAGAGCTTCTAAAGTTTCTGAGAAGTCAATGTAAAAATCTTCTGTCAGTAATTTTATATGAGGCAAGACATACAAACACCAATCCATGTCACATTTCATTTTAGGATATATACCAAAGCTGGTAAAATCCGTAAAATAAGGAAATCTGAAATTAGACTAGATCAAAAGCAAGTTATGAAATTCTGGTTCCAGATATGTTAAAAATGATACCAAGAGAGCTTTCTTCATTGTACCTCTGCTCTTTTACAGGCATGAACAGATAGAAAAACTTCTTAAGATTGCTTTTAGAAATCTATAAATACCAAAATGCAAAACTGGACACGGACAAAAAGTAACTATTTTTATCTTATATCAGTCACTTTACCCATTTCAGACATGATATTTTTTATTTTTTATTAAATTTCCAGGAGGCTTTTAAATGGTAGCTTCAGTGACATTATTAAATGTATAGATGGACTTTGTCTCTGAAGAATAAGAAATAATCAAGAAACAACTTTAACTATGAGAAATAACATTTTCCTGAGCAAAACATAATTCTTTATAGTAGAAGATTTTTTTTTAAATATGACATCACTAGTTGATACCAACAGCAAAAAAATGACAGAATGAGTGTTCATAACATTGATTTTTTTTTTTTTCCTCTAGCAAAAAAATTTGATAAAACACATTAGCCACATACTATTTCCATGGTTCAGATACAAAATGTTAAGGAATTTATGGGGCAGAAAATTATGCAGTAAAATATTTTTAGAATTGTTGCTTTCTGCCTCCTGTGCTCAAATCTGGTGCCAAGTTTTAGCTTTTAAAAATCAATTAGGTTTGGAAACAGGCATTATTCATATTGCTGCCATTGATGTATAGTTGATTTCTACAAGTTTATTTTCAAATTAGTAGTGTTGTTCTTACATCTATCTTGTTTAATGTTTTTCTTGTTCTGTAGTGTCATGGTTTTAGGAGTAGCTGGCACCCTGGTCATATTCCCAGGCTCTCTTCTAAGTTTTCTTTCCAGACTGTAACCCCAAATTGACCTCCACCAGCAAAATTAATTTTTCATTCTGCATTTACTCTAGGTTGACAGAGACACAATTTCTATCAATTATTTTCCTTCTGGTGTTTCCATTTGGGTTTGGCCCCTTGTCTGCCATTGACCTGAGAAAAAGGAGGAAGAGATCCCAGAAATGAGCCTTAATTATATAAGCATCACCTTTTTCAGGATGACAATTCTGGGGCAACTGGAGGTAATAGTTTCATATATGGATAGTAAGGACGTAGCACTTGCCACATGCCTGCCACCAGCAGAACTGAAACAAGCAAGCCTAGAGAGCAAGCTGTAGACCCAACCCTTCCTCATGCCTATTCTAGAGCCAAGAATTTGATAGGAAAAAATGGTAATATCAAAAATGTGTTCATATTTATTTGCCAAGGTTTAAGTTAAAGATTCTCTCTACAGTGTACAAAAATAGCTCTCATCAAATGTATAACGTTCAAAATAAAAGTTGAGTTAACTTCCTTATGGTCTGTTTCTGCTGCTCACAAAGACCTGGAATCAGTAGGAGCTGGGTTAGATGGCAGCGCAGAAGAGCTAGAAAAATTACATTATGGCAGCATTAAAAACATCTCCTGCCTATGGCACTCACTGGTTGCTGGTATCACCATGAAATGTACTGAGGTAAAGGCTGTAATTCACTGATGTTGTAATTCAAGACAGTATTTCAAGGAAAATTCCTGTCTCCCAAGAGCTGTTATGATGACACCTTGGAATAGGAAGCAAGAGTTCAGTGCTGTTTTGGGGGGCAAAAAAACAGGAGTTCTGTGTGGAAGTTAAATCTTTGGCTTTTAAACACATAAGTAACTGTGCAACTGAGGAAGCAACTGAAGTCCCCAAACAATGGAGAAACGGCAATTTTTGGGTTGATCTGTTCCCCCACAAGGTCTGGGAGAATGCTGAAGGCCCAAAAGGACCAGGAGATTTTTTTGTAAATTTTAAGCTATTCAGTCCCCAACTTTATTATGGTTCAAATAAGAAAGTTATAATTGTGGCAATGTCATATTAGAAATGCCTTATTGGTCACCCATGAATGTGAGATTCCAATTTGTCCAATTGCAGATTGCACTCTCCACTTATTGCAAGTAAATGATTGCTTCTTCTTCTGCACTCCGATTCTCTAACATCCACCGAGATTCAGCCCTTTCTTGTAATCCTTCATTTCCTTCACTAAATGACATTCAAATATAATGCATTACAGCATGCATATATATGGAAGAAGTTGTTGTCAAATTGCTATATTCACCAAGGGAAAATGCCCACCATAAAATTGCTCTGCAGGTTACTTTATTTGCAATATTTCTCCCTGGAAATGTAGTGCCCCAAGGCACTGGGGCAGCAGGGAGTAATGAAATGTATTTTTCATACTCTCACTTTTCATTTCAATGTATCAAGCAGCTCCTTAAACTGCTAGTCTAAACTATTATGTCTTATTTTAGAAAGCCTTTATAATTGTGAATAATTAGAACCCAAAGTGCTTGCTATTTGTAAATGAAAATAAATGCTTAGCCCTTCTTGCAGAAGCCATTTAAAAGATTCTTTTTAAAAAGCCATCAATTTTGTTTTAGACTACTAGTTTCTTTTATTTTATTATGAATAAACATATTCCCATCATTCCAAATGGTTAAATGCTTCAAACTACTACTGTAGTAGAGTGTTATGCAAAAAGTTGTATGTCTGAAAGAATGGGAATACAAGTTTTCAATTTCACATTCTATTCTTTCTTGTTGATATCTGAGCAGAAAAATGAGGGCCCTGGTATGATAATTCCATTCAACTCTTACCCCCTACTATTCATATGCTTATGGGCATTTGTAATGTCTTGGATGTGAGAAGTGCCAAAATTGATATTCAAAAGTATTGTTTTAAAAAAATAAATCCCACAGATTAAGAAAGGCAATAAAATGCTAAAGTGAAAATAGTCTTTAACAAGAAGGTCGTCAGGAGAAAAATTATCCATTGCTAATTAAATCATATAACCATAGAATTTTGTGAGTTGGAAGGGACCCACAAGGATCATTGAGTCCAACTCTTGCCCTATCATAGGACAGTCACAAGATTCAGACCATGTGTGTGAGGGCCTTGTCCAAATGCTTTTTGAATATTGACAGCCTTAGTGCCATGACTGCCTCCCTGCAGAGCCTGTTCCAGTGCTCCACCACCCTCTGGATGAAGAACCTTTTCCTAATGTCCAATCTAAACCTCCCCTGGCATATCTTCCTGCCATTTCCCCTGGTCATATCATCGGTCACCAGAGAAAAGAGATCAGCATCTGCTCCTCCTCTTCCTCTTGTGAGGAAGTTATAGACCATGATGAGGTGTCCTCTCAGTCTCCTCTTCTCCAGGCTGAACAAACCAAGAGACTTCAGCCTCTTTTCATATGGCTTCCCCTCTGAGACCTCCACCAAATTTGTGGTCCTCCTCTGAACACTCTCCAGTAGCTTTATATCTTTTTTATACTGTGGTGCCCAAAACTGCACATGGTACTGGACGTGAGGCTGCACCAGTGCAGAGAAGAGCGCGACGATCATCTCCCTCGACTGGCTCACAGTGCAGAGCTTTATGCACCCCAGGACATAGTTGGCCCTCTTGGCAGCCAGGGCACACTGCTGGCTCATGTTCAACTTGCCATTGACCAGAACCCTCAGGTCCCTCTCTGCAGGGCTGCTCTCCAGCCTCTCGTTCCCCAGTCTGTGTGTGTGACCAGGGTTGCCGTGTCCCAGGTGCAAAATCCAGCACTTGCCCTTGTTAAAATTCATACAGTTGGTGGTTACCCAGCTCTCTAAATAAATCTATAGAGTTGTTAAATAACAGGTTTAAATGTGCTGTAGGCATAGCTCACCCAAATAAGTACAGACACTGTTATTTCTAGTGGGAAGACCTGACTCTGGTCTACCACTCAGGGATACGCCAGCAGGCAACATTGCAAAGTGTCCAGCAAAATCTGTGGGCCACTGTTAAAGTCCAAGCACATGCTCTCTGTCCTTAGGTTCAGTGCTGAGAGCTTTAGAAGCAGGCTTTCCCTCCTGCACAAAGAACCTGGATGGCTTTTCTAACTTTCAAGTTCTCATTTATTATGGGGCAGTTAAACAACGGACATCATGACCAAGTATATTGCTTTTATCAAGCAAAATGTTGAATACTTATATTTGTCTGGAAAATTCTTATGATCTATACTAGCAAAGCACTAACAACTCAGAGCAATTTCTAGCAAAAAGAAAAGCATCGCTTCACAGTAGTGAGAAACCGACACACAGCAAACTGTCCCTTGCATCCGCATGTGTTGCTTAAGAAGGAAATGCTGAATGACTCTTTAATTTCTGAGATCCAATCTCAGTTAGAGTTTCCGTGTTGCTGCGTGAAGTATCTGCTCCTAGAAATTACTGCCACTGTACAAGGTTACCTTAACCAACATTTTTAAAGAAAAATGGTACTACCTACACTCCAGTGTACAATTTAGTTCTCACCATCTGTACCAGGTGAATCGATGCACAAAAAGGATACACTTCTTTCTTCTGCTTTTTTCAATGTCTGACTGTAAACAACTTGGGGATATTTTGTCTTCATCTTTTTTAAGGTGTGCTTTTTAGCATCATTTGTGTAATCATCATCTCTGCAAGAAAAACCAGAGCATATGTATAGTAATAGGAAATAATGTCTAAGTGCTTGGTGTTCCCAGGGCACATCAGGTGTGAAAAATGAAGAGAACACTGTGCTCCACCTTATGCGTCTGAACAGTGAAAATGTATCCTAGGACATATAGATAAAATCCTTATTCACTTAGTAGAGTATATTAGAAAGTGTTTAATTGATTTTTAATAGGCTTTTTCCTTCACTTTCTATTATTCCCAGTTCAAATGTTCCATTTGTTCATGATACTTTAAACTGACAAGTGAGGATTTTACTTAATACATTTTTTTTTCAATTAAGGAGCTTAAAAACACAGATGTTCTAGCAGCTACAAATTTATCTGCTATGGACATAACAATTAAAAAATTGCAGTACCTTATGTCATTTAATATTATGTTTATGCTTTTAAAATACCACAATTTTCATTAAATCGATAAGTCTCTATGATAACAAAAAATCACATAAATTATTTTTACTTTAATATAAATATATTTATTTTAAGAGGAATATTCTTCTGAGGCATAAAGGAAGTACAATATAATGTTATAGAAATATTTGTAAGCTTTAATTCTAAATTCCTTTTGCTATGATAAGACTAATGTTACTCACTATAACCCCAAATTCAAGACATATTGTAGGAAGCTTCTGTTTTTCAAATATCCAACTGTTAGTTACATCTCAGTTTAGCCAATTTTACACAGGCAGGGTAATTGATGCTGACAACCAGATACTAGTGAGATGGAGTGAATATTTGCCAGATTGTCAGGGACCTTCAGGCCTTTTAGTCTTTAATTCATTAACCAAATAACAACTGCTCATTCTTTTATCATAATGATTATGGCTTAAATATCTACAAAACTTTAAATGAACAATTATCAATGTCTTTTCAGTAAAACAGTTCTGCAGTATACCCTGCAATGTGTTGAAATAGTAATTTTTTTAGTTACTCATCAATAATGCTGAGTGATGTAACTGTGACCTCTATTGTGCAGTTTTTAAAGACAAATATTCTACATAGATATGCAAAACTCAGGTATCAGCACGGTCCTCAAAGCTGTATGGGAACTAAATTAAATCATAGGTTATTCACTGGTAAGGAAACCCTCAAAAAATCCCCAAAATAAAATGTCATTTTACTAATCATAAAATGAGAAAAACATAGAGTGACAATCAAAGATACCTAGCTAGGTAATGATTAGAGAAATGCACAAAAAATATTTTTTTTAACTAGAAAATGGTTGATTTTCTGAAATCTAGACTCAAAAATATATGAAAGCTAAGAATCTGCAGTTGACTTAGCTCATGTATTCCTCTTGTACAGAACTGGTATCTTGGTGCCATGCAACAAGTTAAAAAGATTCTGAAAATAAAGATAATATTTGGATTCACAAAGAAAGCAATTTTATGATATCCAGTGGAAAACTGTAGTGTGCAATAACAGCATATACAGTTTTTATGATACCTACAGGGAAAATTTAATGCTACTGCTTTGCATTTTCCAAGTTTCTTTTATTTAGGGAGTTTGTAGTTCACATACAATTAGACCATTTAGGAAGCACAAATTTTATTCCAACAAATAGTGTAAGAAAAGTTATACTGCAGGAAAGAGTTATGAAGTAATGTGGAAATGGAACAGTGGTAGAAAGAAGTTGTCACTGTAAGAGCTATGTTTCTAATTTTGGGAGAAGTTAAGGCTTGTAAAACCCAAATTAAAATAAGCATCTATGTCCAGTGCAGCATTAGACATCTCAGTCCTATAGACCTAAAAAGGTAAACCAGAATGTCTCTTCATTAGTGGTTCCTTCAGGGTATCTTTCTCTTCAACACATTTGCTCCCATGAATCCTTTCACTCTTCCGTATTATTAAGAGGTCAAATGCCAAAAACCTGCTTGTGCATTACTGTCAGCATTTCTACACCCATGATTTGATGTGACAGTGCCCAGTACTGCCACATATAAGTTCCTCTGGTCACTCTAATGACTGATTCTCACTTTTGTTGGCTTATTTGTTTATTCACACAGCTTCATGAAAATAATCCTAAATAAAAGATATGGACATATATATAACTTGGTCTTCAAAAACCTTAAAGCAGTTTATTATAAAGGTTATCTTAGTTATACTATTTTCTTTCTTAAAAGGAGTTCTCTGGGCAGGTAGATATGTTTCACAGGAGGAAAAAATAAACTGAAAAAACATGGTAATTTGTAGTTCAATTCTATACTCTTATGCTGACAATGTTTTGCTAAAGTAGGATGAGTGGGGTTTTTTTCCTCCAGATATACCTATCTAGGTGGAGCTCTGAGGTAAAGAGAATTATTTTTATGGGGTGATGAAGATGCACTCTAGCTTCACTAAAGGTCTGACAGTACTTTAACTAGACGTTAAGACCACAGCTGTAGTAAGAAACTGCTTTATTTTTTATCTTCCTAGTTACTTTATTTTTAAGGCACACAATAGCTTAATTCTGCTAGTCTCCATGAAGAAAAGGAAAGAATATAAAAAATTATATATATATGTATATATATATATATATGTGTGTATATATATATATATATATACACACACATCTCCACATCTCTGTGAAAACACACAACAAAGACAAAAATCAGCAGTGCTGAAAATGAAAGTATACCTGGAGAAATTTCCAACAGTTGGTTCTAAAAAAGAGGGTGCACAGTCATTTCTTGAGTACTCTAATAGCTTCATATTAAAAAAGATCTTTGTACCATACTACATTTATGCATTATGCTATTTCACTGAGCTGTTATAATGTGCAAGTGCTATTTTGAAAGCATATTTTGATAATGGACATTTTAAAGGATTTGCAAGTTGTTAAAGATTATGGATTATAATCACAATTGGAATTACTTGTGCATTTGGAAGTAATTTGTCTACGTCCTAAAGAAGTCGCAAAGTAAGAAATTTTTTTTTTGTTTAACCAATTTTGCACATTCATAGTATGAAATGTGAAGTGAAAATTCAAAAAATTGAATAGCTTACTCCCCCGTTCCCATAAATTATTTCCTTCTCTATTTTTTATTAATGAAATTTATTATATGCAAAACATTATGTACTGTTAAGTTGGTAATTCTAATCTTTGGAAGTTAGAACACAGTATAGAATTACAAGTGCAAGTACTATATAAATTGCATATAAGTTTGCCTCCAGTTAGATACAAACTGATAGAGTTTAAATATTTTAGCATTGATTTAGATAAGCTGTTTTTGAATCCTGTATATACATATTTAAATGTATTTAAACATGATTTATACTTATTTAACATACTAGTACTTATTTGCACAAATTTTAAGCAACCATTTAGATACCTCACTTTTTTTGTTACAGCAGTGTAAGACTATCAGATGAGAATGCCTTGCTGAAATAAGCAGGATGAGAAAGAGTACACACTTTTGTCTCTGCTATTACTTTTCTGCAGGCAGCTTTCTGTAAAGCAGCAAACTTGAGCTTACCTGGTAGTGAATATAGGCATGTGCATAAAAAACAAGACAAAAATATCCCATGACTGCTTACAAAACATTAGAACTGGTAACGTTTCAGAAAACTCTGTAAAAGGCTAAAATTAATTCTTTCTGAAATTTCCTTAAAATAAAGCCAATTTCTGTCCTTCTTATGGAATGATTTTTTGTATTATTCTATGCAAGTTTTAATTGGGAATTTATTCACAGTTAATAGTTAAGAGGCAATAGCAGCTAAGTTATTTCACTGCTTCAGAAACTTTCAGCCAATGACAGAGTTACACTTTAAAACTGCACATAGAGAACATACGTATACTCACATTATTAGTGCTGATACTACTAGCAGCATCCTGAATAACTCCCAAGATAGATCACATTACCATGTATTCCTCCATCTCAGAAATACAGACTACATCTAAGATTGACAATTCAATTGGACTGTAATTTAATAAGGACTTCAGGACTTGAGCCCATTAAGATTGTTAAAAATGGAAATGTCTCATAACCTTACTGTGACATTGTAATGACTGAAGCAGCTACACATCATTGTAATAAAACTTTTTAGGTCTCTTTTTCTTCTGTCATTGAATTTTCAGCTATCTCATTTCAGTGGATGGGACCTGCTGTAGCTATGTCAGGGGACTTTGAATAATGTCCAAATGGTATAATTTAAATGTCAAGAAGTAGGAAATTCAGAACTAATGCTACTATTACCCCAGACTTTTGCCAGCAAATGTCTCATGATAAACACATGACATTCTTCAAAATCATTGAGATAAAGAATAAGATCATCTGCTTTCCAAGCTTCTGAAATTTGGTCATATATGTTAGGTAGGAAACTCCATTCTTTTGAAAACTTTTTTAATGTATGTGTTGAAAAAATATTTCAATACTTTTTCTTCTTTTTAATTTAAGAGAAAATATGTTTTCTTTAATCTACAGGTTTGCAGAACACATTATTTATTGTTTCAGGGAATGAAATAGTACTTTAAAAAGAAAATAAACTAATATAAAAATCGTATCTATAAGAAATATAGGAAGAGTAACTGATCACCTGCTTCACCTTTGCAAGAAAAAAGACTTTCTGCTCCTGGAAACCTCTCCAATTATGTAAGTGCATTTTTTTTATAAAAGACATTGCTTTTTCAAAGGTGCTAACAGTGGCAGGATAATCACCTTAACATTCTATTTTAGTATTGAGGGTACACAAGAAAACCCAATGTTGATTTTTTTTTTTTTTTGCATCATTCATGACTACAGCTAGGAGATCTATTTTGAGAGAACAGATTTGACCCTTATTGCTATTTACAGTTCTGTGCATTCACTTTGATTTATGGTTACTAGTTATAATTTCTGAAAGAACATTGCACATGAACATATTACTGAGAACACACTGTTTTCACACTGCTTTTATCAAATGAAATAAATAATTTGTTAGTATTATTCTGTGCAGAACAACTGCAAGAACTAAACCTGGAAGTTATACATTTCATTCATGGGAACTGAAGTGAGAATTGCAGGATTTTGGCAGAGGTTTAAGATGGCATAAATTGCACAAAATAATCAAGACCAAATTCTCCCAAGTCTCCCCCTTTCATTACTCCTAATTAACCCCTAGTAAATACTGAAGTAAATTTTCTACCACTAGTGACTTTTCATCCATTTCAGGCAAGAAGACTCAACAAAAAACAACAAATAGAGCAGCAGGTAAAGCACAGATCTGATGAAAAAATACAGTCAGAGTGGGAGAACAAATTAACCAGGCTGTCTTCAGTACTGAGTAGCCAACAGGGTCATCCCACTTCTACTGCTATATTTGGTCATGCCTCTATTTTGGGTTAGCATTGAAGATATACTCTTACTCTACAGCCTTGGCACTATCGGGCATCTAGAGAGAATGGTCAAATCATTCAGTACTAAATAGAGGACCAAAATGGAACATATTTACAGGTATAAGTATTTAGCTATGATACCATTTAAAAGTACATTTTAAAAAATCCTATTTCTCATTCTGAGGTAGGGCTGGGGCTATCATGTATGGTACTATCTTACCAAGGATAGGTATTTCATATTTAAGTGACTGATGTAACTGGACGCAGGCACTACAATCTGGCCAGGCAATCACTTTCCATTTTGAGGGCTCTCAGGCATTTTAGTGAAGTTAAAAGATAAGGATGTCTCAGTGTATGGGAAAAAAAAAAAAAAGCTGTCAAAACTTACAAAGTAGTGACAAAGAGCGAAAGAGACCTCCATCAGCGCAAATTTGCCTGTCAGTATCTTCACAGAGGAAACTGAGCATATACATTTTGTCCAGGAACAAAATGTGCCAAGAAATACTGCCCTTTCCCCTCTATCATCCTCCTCATTCCCAATCATACTCAGCCCTTTGTCCTCCTCCCTATGTCATTCTCAAAAACTATATTATTTTTGGACATGCAAAGCAGAGCACTCAGCTGATCTAAATTAATATATTTGGATTAATTCTTCTTTTTAAACAGGAATAATTTGAACTACATTTTATAGCATAATCACCTGAACAGTTTTATTTGTTCAACATACATAGCAACATAAATGAACAACAGTAGCTGAGAAAAACAACGATGCTGAAAAGCAGAATAGGGAGAGCAGAAAGTTTCTAAGCTGTCTTCATTGTTGAAGGTTAAAATGTTACATTTTTGTACTTGATATGCTATATGGCAGCTGGTGATGAAGAGGGAATTTTTAAACAACTTCCAACACCAAACACATGCAGTTGACTCTCAAGTACTCTTGAACAGCTGTGTATCAAACCTTTGAAATAATTGACCTAAATGAAGAAAAACACAACACAGCAAAGTCCGTGCTGTAAAGAATTATTTTAAATTTTATACTGAGTGCAATTTAAGAGACTCTTTTTTCTTAATACATTATAATGTACTTAATATCCCATATTTTGGAGCAGGTTTCAAAAGTTCATCTCTTTATTAGGAGAAATTATAAACAAAAATACAACATGGTCCACAGAATCAATTTTAATCTGCCTACAATTAATTTTTCTCTGGAAAAACCTATCATCGTGCGAAGTAATTATAGTATGTTGGCATATAACTATGTTTTTAATTGAGAATTTTATAAACACAAATCATATTATCCACTATCAAATTGGACACATTTTCTTTCCATGAACTATAATATTTACATTAATCTAACAAATTGTAGTTGAATAGCTTTGTCTTTACAGAAATTAACTGTACAACTGAGCTTAGGAAATAAAAAATATATATTTAAAATATTTGCCATCACTGTTTGCATGGTTTTGCAATACAAAATTGAACAAATAGTTTTGTCCTTAGTATATATATTTAATGCTTGGCAACAAATTTGGGTTTGTTCTTGCTAAACTTATGTGTTCATAGACTGATTTAATAATATTATTTCCTAATCACCAAGTAATCTGTCTAGGCAAATAATGCTGAAATGCCTGCATAATTCAACATTTTTCATCAGCTTGATTAACACTTTTTAAAATAAAAGCAAATATTCTTTAAAATCACACTAGAATTACACAGTTGATGGAAAAATAATTCCAAGAAATAATCCTTATATGTAATGCAAGATAGTAGAGCAGAAGTCTAGTACAAGTAGTTATCACTATATTTTTCTTGTCAAAATCCTGGTCTTTCTAGCATTAGTGCTTTGATAATTTCTGCTATGCAGCATGAGCAATAAAAGTGTATATGAGCAATGCTGTGGGTGTTGACAAATAATGCCATGAACACCTGTCTACTCACAACTTCTCTCTAATGCCTCAGTACAGAGAGTAAATGATGTGGAGGAGGATGAGCTAACATCCCACTTCTAGCTACGTTTCATGCTTCACAGATGTAATCTCAAAAGGAGCCCTTCTTTGTGTATGTGCCCTTTGTCCCTGACAAACGCAAAAGAAATTGATGTTCAGTGTATATTTGCCCAGGTTATTTGTTTCAGGAATTACTGCCTTTTAAAAAATAACATTGATAAAACTTAACGATCTTTAGAAAAAAACGAGTGTTTGCCATGGCCCAAATAATTGTGCTTTCTATCATTACTACTAACTCTAGTAGGAAGCCAGACACCCAGGGGGATTTTCCTGTAACGTTTGCTTTGATTAAATATCATTTCAACAAAGAAAAAAATTTAAAAGGTGATGGATGGATCCACATCTATTCTACACAAATAGTAGAAGAGTTTCTAATATCTGCTGAAGTGATGCAATGTTCGTATTCTGAGTGGCTGGTCCTTTTTACTCTGAAACAAACTGTAGTGTACATACTTGGGTTTTTCACATAAGTGTTTAAGATGAAAAGCACAGAAGGCAGAAATAGATGGGGTAGCAGTCTTGTGCTTTCTGATTGATGACTTCAGTGCCCTGCATGCTGCCTACTTTATGATTCTTCTAAGCACAGGAGGTCCTTCAAAAGATTTTTTAGTTGCTCTTCAATTCCAAAGTGTACTTCTAAGGGAAATGTGTGCATACCCCTCCATGAGTGAGCCTCAGTTTGCAGACTCCACATAAGACTGGTAGGAAGAGGTATTAACACTATTCTTTGTATTTACATTGTTCAGAACTGCATAGATGATTTAGCAATATGTCTGTAGTTTTACCAAAGCACAGAAACCACTTAGATGGCAATATCTTCAATTATTCATCACAGTCACAGTGTTAGGTTCATCATTTGCACCCAGTGTATTCTTGCAGTTTCAAGTCACAAAACGTGATCAGAGAGATGGAACACCTCTCTGATGTAAGGAAAGGCTGAGAGAGTTGGGGTTGTTCAGCCTGGAGAAGAGAAGGATCCAGGAAGACCTTATTGCAGCCTTTCAGTACTTGAAGGGGGCCTATAAGAAAGATGGGGACAACCTTCATAGCAAGGCCTATAGCAAGAGGACAGAAGGTAATAGTTTTAAACTGAAAGAGGATAGATTTACACTAAATATAAGGAAAAAAAAAATTACCATGAGGATGGTAAAACACTGGAACAGGTTGCCCAGAGAGATAGTAGATGCTACAACTCTGGAAACATTCAAGATCAGTCTGGATGGGGCTTTGAGCAAGCTGATCTAGTTGAAGATGTCCTTGCTCACCTTGAGGGCTTGGACTAGATGATCTCTAAAGTCCCTTCCTACCCAAACTATTCTATGGTTCTATGAATTTCAGTTCAAATCAGTAGCACATGTAAAAAGATTTTATTTTTTTTAATTTTATTTCAAGTTACATGTTGTGCTGTGAATATTTTATACAAGAAGCGTTTGAGTAATTTTCTTTCTTGAGGGTACCAGTGGACAACAAGCTCAATATGAGCTGGCAATGTATGCTCACAGCCCAGAAGACCAACATGTCCTGGGCTGTATTAAGACAAGTGTGGCCAAAAGGCCAAGGGAAGTGATTCTGCCCCTCTACTCTGCTCTCGTGAGACCCTATCTGGAGTACTGCATCCAGTTATGGGGTCCCCAACACAAGAAGGGTCAAGACCTACTGAATCAAGTCCAAAGGAGGGCCACCAGGATGATCAAAGGGCTGGAGCACCTCTCCTATGAAGACAGGCTGAGAGAGTTGGGATTGTTCAGCCTGGAGAAGAGAAAGCTCCGGGGAGACTTTATAGCAGCCTTCCAGTACCTGAAGGGGCCTACAGGAAGGGGATGACCTTTTTACAAGGGCAAGTAATGATAGAACAAGGGATATTGGTTATGAACTGGACCAGAATAGAATTTAGATTGGATTCTTCACTGTGAGAGTGGTGAGACACTGGAACAGGTTGCCCAGAGAAGCTGTAAATGCCCCCTCCTGGAAGTGTTCAAGGCCAGGTTAGATGAGGCTTTAAGCAACCTGGTCTAGTGGAAGGTGTCCCTGCTCATGGGAGGGGTTTGGAGCTAGATGATCTTTAAAGGCCCTTCCAACCCATACTATTCTGTTATTCTATGACTCTGTGAAAACTAGCCTTCACCATAATTATGCTACTGGTTTAAAAGACTTTATTAATGGACAGACATGTGTACGTTGATGAATGGCTGTAAGTACCTATTTTCCTAGAAATCACTGACAATATTCAACATGAAGTAGGTTTTTGGAAGAATATTTCAAAAAAAGGTGTAAATATAGACGGTGTAAAATCTACCAAAGCGATTCTCAGACTTCTCAAAAGTACCACCTACTTTTGTCTTGTGTATCTTTTCTATCCTTTAAGTTGGAAGGTTGTCCAGAAATGAGGGCATGTTCACACTAACTTTTATATTTATGTTCTACTTATAGGAAGTGAAATATTGCCAACAGTTTAACGTAGATATCAGCTCTATTGCTAAAGCAAATTTCATGACTACTGATTACAGGCAACAGTCACTCTTTAGGAAACACTGCCTTAGTGAATATTCTTACATGGGTGCTCCCATAAGGTAGACCCAAATGCCTCATTTCAGGTATTCACATTGCAAAAAGACGTGGTATTTGACACACACTCATTTCTAGAATGTGTATTATCTGTCTGCAAGCCAAAGGGGTGAAACCACCACATGTGATCATTCTCATGTAATCATACAGAATCTCATTCTCAGATGTTTAACTCTGCCTCCTTGTTCTGTAGGGTCTGTGAGTCACCCCTGCCTTGGAGTCATATGCCTAGTTCCTAGATGCAAAGTACTGCAGAGAATATGCATGGAACAGCTCATATCTTGAAGGTAAAAAATAGGGATTTTTTTTTTTTTTTAAGTTATATATTTTTAAAAATTTAATACTATCAGAAATTGTAGCAGAGACTTCAACTTCTGCCGATGTTATGGGTGATTGGTAAGAAAACTGTTTCCTGCCTTCATTTTGTTATCTTCTGAATTAAAGAATCCTTTCTATTTCTCAGCTGTGTACAGACAGAGACTTCTATCTCCAGAAACAGTCTTGCCTCTCCATATTTAAACAACATATTGTAATAACAACAAATAATTCAATGTAAGTGGCACTTTTGATTCATGTAGCTCTTGAAGGCCTGTGATACTGTAAAAACACAGGTTGCACAAACCCCACTGAAATTTTAGGTCAGAACCTGGCACGATGGTTTAATAGTTGTCTAATATTTAGTAGCATAATAGTTACAGACAAGTAGGAACTGAGTTACAGGTGATTCATTGATTCAATGAGAAAAGACAATTGCTAGGATTCTCCTAACAACGTTTTTATCTGTAAGGCTGCAGTTATCTTGGCTGTGATCATGTCCCCAGCTGCCAAGACACCAGCACAGAACCAGTGTGTGAGAAACCTGTATGTACCCTCCAGTACCATGCAGCCATATCTGAACTAACTTTAAAGTAGTTGCTTGGGTGCTGGTTACAGTCTAGGTATGGCAACATGAAGCTTCATACAGCTGTGATGGCATTGCAGTCAAGGCAGATATATTATTCATGCAGGGATGTTATAATGCAATGAGATGTGTTTCTCACATTCATAGAACTCATTCTTTAATCTCCATATAATGATTTTCATTTTCTGATATAAGTAAGTTTTAAAGAGTAAAAACATGGGAGCAATGAGTTTCTGTGAAAAAGAGAATTACAGAATCACAGAATGCTTGAGGTTAGAAGGAACCTCTGAAGGTCATCTAGTTCAACCACCCTGCTCAAGCAGGATGCAGTTTATGCCTGTTCTCTCTCATCCTATTGTTGGGTGCCAATGAGAATAGTCTGGCCCTGTCCTCTGGTCACTCTCCCTTTAGATGTTTATAAATCTTAACCAGATCCCCTCTGAGTCGTCTTTTCTCCAGGCTGAACAGGCCCAGCTCCCTCAGCCTTTCCTCATATGAAAGATGCTCCAGTCCTTTAATCATCTTAGTTGCCCTTTGCTGGACACGCTCAGGAGTTCCATGTCCTTGCTGTACTGGGGAGCCCAGAACTGGACACAATACTCCAGGTGGGGCCTCACCAGGGCTGAGTAGAGGGGGAGGATCACCTCTCTTGCTAATACAACCCAGGGTACCGTTAGCCTTCCTGGTCACAGGAGCACACTGCTGGCTCATATTTATCTTGTCCACCAGGACTCCCAGGTCCTTCTCTGCAGGGCTGCTTTCCAGGAGGTCAGCCCCCAACCTGTGCTGGTGCCTGGGGTTATTCCTTCCCATATGCAGGACCCTGCACGTTCCCTTGTTGAACCTTATAAGGTTCCTCTCTGCCCATCTCTCCAGCCTGTCAAGGTCCTTCTGAATGGCAGCGCAGCCGTCTGGCACATCCAACACTCCTCCTAGTTTAGTATAATCAGCAAATTTTTTTTCTCCTACACTTCTTGAGTTTGCCAATGAGAATGTCATGGGAGACAGTATCAAAAGCCTTGCTCAAGTCCAAGTATACAACATCCACTGCCCTCCCCTTGTGTATCCAGCCACTTGTCATGTCATAGAAGGCAATCAGGTTAGTTAAGCATGATTTCACTTTGGTGAATCCATGCTGACTACCCCTGATGACCTTCTTGTCTTTCATGTGCTTACAGCTGGCTTCCAGGATGACTTTTTCCATTACCTTTCCAGGGATTGAGGTAAGGCTGACTGGTCTGTAGTTCCCTGGGTCCTCCTTCTTACCCTTCTTGAAGACAGGGGTGACATTTGCCTTCTCCCAGTCTTCAGGAACCTCTCCTGATTGCCATGACTTCTCAATGATTGACAGTGGCCTAGCAATGACATCAGCCAGCTCCTCAGCATAGATGGGTGCATCCCATCAGGACCCATGGACTTGTGGGTGTTAAGGCTGCATAGTCGATCTCTAACCCAATGCTCATTGACCAAGGGAAAGTCTTCCTTTTTCCAGACTCTCACTGGTCTCTTGGGTTGGAGATTCCATAGGGGTGGCCTTGGCAGTGAAGACTGAAGCAAAGAAGGCATTCAGTAACTCTGCCTTCTCCCTGTCCTCTGTTACCAGGTACCCTGCCCCATTAATTAGTGGCCCCATATTTTCCCTGACCTTCCTTTTGTTATTGATGTATTTGAAGAAACCCTTCCTGTTGTCTCTGACCTCCCTTGCCAGATTTAGTTCCAGTTGGGCCTTCCTCAGCACATTTCTGCATGCTCTGATGATGCCCTTATATATACCTCCTGCTTATGTTTGAGTTTTGCTAGGAGCTCTTTGTTCATCCACACCGGTCTTCTCCCCATTTTGCTAAACTTCCTGCACACAGGATGCATTGCCTGGAGGAAGTGATGTTTGAATATTAACCAGCTCTCTTGCACCCCTCTGCCCTCAAGGGTCTGATCCCACAGGATTCTTCCAAGAAGGTCCCTGAAGAGGCCAAAGTTAGCTCGTCTGAAGTTCAGGGTTGCAGTCTTACTGACTGCCCTGTTTCCTACTAGCAGGATCCTGATGAACTCCACAATCTCATGGTCACTACAGCTAAGGCTGCCCCCAACCTTCACATCCCCAACTACTCCTTCATTATTTGATAGGACAAGGTCCAGCAGCACTGCTTTCCTTGTTGGCTCTTCAGTCATTTGCGAGAGAAAGTTATCATCAGTGCTTTCAGGGAACCTCTGATTGTGTTTGACTTGCAGTGTTATTCCTCCAGCAAACATCGGGGTAGTTGAAGTCACCCACAAGCACCAGGGCCTGCGACTGTGGGCTCCTTTCAGCTGACTGTAAAAGGCCTCATCCACTTCCTCCTCCTGATCAGGTGGCCTGTAGCAAACACCCACTACTGTGTCACCCATGTTAGTCTGACCTTTAATCCTTACCCATAAGCATTCAACCTTCTCATCATTCACCCCGAGGAGCAGCTCCATACATACCAGGTGCTCTCTTATGTAAAGGGCAACTCCACCACCTCACCTTCCTGGTCTGTCTCTCCTAAAAAGCTTATCACCATTTACTGCAACGTTCCAGTTGTGAGAACTGTCCCACCATGTTTCAGTAATTGCAGTAGGATCGAAGCCCTGTGTCTGCAGACAGATCTCTAACTCTTCCTGTTTATTTCCCATGCTGTGTGCATTGGTTACTTAATTAAAATGAGCAGCATCCTCTGAAAAGCAACTTCGTAGAAAGGTTCAAAAGTTAGATAATTTCTAAGTTGAGGAAGATATATTTTTGTGCTAGTTTGAACGGGATATAAGAAATAACATGTAACTTCTGTCATGAGACTCTCCCATGCACATAAAATATAATTATTTAATATATAAAAATGATACATTATTTTGGTTGTTCATATAACACAGCTCAGACTGATTGGTTAACATAGTTCTAAGAAATAGCCATGGCTGTCAGAAAGATGATGCAGAGCTGAGTTTTCCCATTTATGGAGCCGCATCCAGCCCTGGTACAGCTATCCTCATGTTAGTTTCTCACTCTGTATATTAAGTATTGCCTATGACAGTATTGGTCTTCTCTACAGCACAGCATGGCTTCAAATCTTTTGCCGCATGGGACATCTGACAATTCAAAATGGAAGAAAAAAAAAAAAAGGAGTCATGTCATTCTGCTTTCCCACAGCCCAACTGTCCCTGCACCTGGTAGGAGTAGTCAGGAGTTGTCTTTGGCGTGAACACCATGTGTTCTTTGCTGAACTGAAACTAAGTATTTCTGTAACAAAGCAGAAGTGCAGCTTTCATTAATAAAAAGCTTGCTTCGTCTCCAAAATTTTGCAACCGTCCTCTTTTGATTCAACTTCTATCTTCCAAGTACTAACAGCATTGATGAAAATATTTGGAGTTGGAACAAAACGATCATTTTTACTTTTCTTGCAAGAAACATAATCAGACAACATGAAATCTAAGAAGTTACTTTCCAGTGAGGCTAAAATTTTATATAGTTCAATGTTAGAGTTCTGTCAGCACACTTGAAAGAGCAAGCCCCAGACAAAAAGTGGTTGGGAAATGAGGTACCTATGTTCTTTCTCTAAGTATCTCAAATACTTACCTATTTCATATCCTACAAAAAAGCTTAGTCGTTGAGTTAGACAACATTCAGAAATCATCTCTTCATCTCTTCTGATGATGTTGTTACACTTCCAAGGCATAACTAAATAGCCACCAAGAGTAAAAAGCTCTAATTCACCTGAGGGGAAAAAAAAAAGAAAAAAAAAATATTCAAGTTCCACCTTCACACTATCATTAAAATTTACACATATTTACAATATTAACTTGGGAACTGAAATGAGGATCTCTGACCTTCAAGTGCATTCCCTGATTAGTAGATTTAAAAGTCAACCTCTCACTAGTCCTGTGGATCTTTAATTATTCATAAGTAAATCAGAGCAGTTTTGGGGAATTGAGATTTGCCCTATGTCTCTGTATCACACCAAAGTATTGTGATTTAAGTAAACTATCAGGAAATGATGGCTACAGATCTGACTCATCAGGCATATAGTCTAACCTATTCTCGATGAGTAATCTAACCATTGGTATCTGGGGGAAAACATGTGAACAGGTTCATATTCTTTCTGCACCACTTCATGAGAAATAAACAGCCTTAAATCAGCCGGGTTGTCTCACTGAAGTTTAAAAGACATTCCTAGTACAAGGGGTTATCTAAAGAGCTTGCCTACAGAAAAAAAAAAAAAAAAAAGAGGTATTTTCAGAGTTTTCTACTTGGATTTAAGGATATTAGTAATGATACCGTGTTTCTTCCCCATAGAATAATCTCTGAGGAACAAAAAATAAAAAATAAAACAACAGGTTTGCTTGGTAGTATTTTAATTTCTTCCCCTGAGATTCTTCACTACTGAAATTAGAATGATAATTCAAAATTTTTGAATTTTTAATGTTGTTTACAATATTGAAAAAAGATTCCAGATTTTCCATGTTTTTCATAATGATTCAACAGTTCAACTCAGCTTCCAGTATATTAATTTTACCACAGGAAGGAAGTTAATACACAGGTTCATTTCTGGTCACTCTGGATTTTTTGAGAGTATCATCTTTTATTCAGACTTTAATAGCTTATGACCAACAACTGAATACTGAAAATAATTTTAAGTAGATGGGAAGGTGGTAAATGGATAGTTCAAAAAAATGTTACAGAATTTTTAATGTGTAAAATAAGTACATAAATACACAAAATGTTTTATTCTATTTCCTCTTGTAGCAGATTTCATAGAATTTTTTTGCTTAAAGAAAACTCTGGGTGGTAATATTTTTAAATATGTAGGCAATCATCATTAATGCATTAAATAAGAAAAAAGAATTATTTAATACCTATGTGGGCATAATTTGCAAATACATTGATATTTCATAATCAAGCCAATGTGAAATTTTTACCATAGTTTCTTAAAATAAATATATATGTGTCTTGGTTTTGCCGGGATAGAGTTAATTGTCTTCTTAGTAGTTAGAATAGCTGTGTTTTAGTTTCAGGATGAGACTTGTTATGTTGACAAAAGTACTAATGTTATTAGTTGCTGCTGGAGCTCAAGGCCACCGTGTTTGGCTGCTTCACAGCTGCATTAGGACTGGGAGGGAGAAGCGCAGTGAATAGCAAAACCCAAAACTGGCATTTGGATATGCCAATGAAATATTCCATATCATACTATGTCATGTCGGTATATTAACCAGGGTTGACCAGAAGACGGGGGTGTTCTCTTCAGGATTGCTCGGGCTCACTTCCAGGGTTTCAGTTTTGGGACTGTCTCTGCTCCGGGATCACTGGCTGGCACAGGCCGGGCATCAGTTGGCGGGTGATGAGCAATTGCACTGTGCATCACTCAATTGTATAGTCTGTTATCACTGTTATTATCATTATCATTTATTGTAATTAGTAAATAGTTTTTATCTCAACCCATGAGTCACGTTGCCCTTTTCCTTCCAATTCTCTTTCCTCCTACTTGGAGGGGAGGGGGTGAGAGCAGGCTGTGTTTGACTGCAAGCCAAACCACCACAATATGTAACTAAAACAGAAATAGTTCCGGCTTACAAAACTATATAATGCATATTTTATATTGATTTTATTCATATATAGATTTTGCTATCTATTAAGTTAGAAGTTATCTGTAGTCCAAGGTAAACAGATTTAAATTATTTCCCTAAAATCAGTAAAAATATAAGAAAAGATTTCCAGCACCCCCATGCAAAAATATAAACACAAAGAGTGTTCAAACCCAAAAATTCAAATGTGTTAGGCACTATAGACCAAGTTTTATATTCCACAGAGTGAAATAATAGCATCTAGTTGTTTTGATTACACTTATTAATTGCTCCTATGTCTGTTAGTAATGGAATCTCAAATTCACATCTATGTAGATATAATTTGATAAGTACTTCTTCTGTATATATGCATACACAATCAAACTTTTCTCCATATTTTCTCTATTAAAGAAAATATTTTTGCTTAGCTTTGAATTGCTTAGGTATTAAGTTTAACATGTTTTAAAGGAATATCTTCAGCTTCACCTTTGCCTGAAAAAATATTGTACCTACTGTTCTATTTTTGCCAACTAGTTAGTTTAATACATTTTAAAATGTCTACACAATGAGTATTGCCTCATAAATTGCTTTTGAACATGACTTTTGTAAAGTGATCTTATGAAAGTATCAAAAAATGTACACTATATACTGTATACTCTATTGTCTTGTAGATTTTTTTTTTTTTATATGATCTTGTGCTTGTTCACATTCCCAAGCTAGAAAGGCAAAATCGGGACAAAGGAAAAGGTTCTTCACTCAGAGGGTGGTGGAGCACTGGAACAGGTTCCCCAGGGAGGTGGTCATGGCACCAAGCCTGACAATATTAAAGAAGCATTTGGACAACACCCTCAGACACATGGTCTGAACCTTGGGATTGTCCCATGCTAGGACATGGGTCCCTTCCAAGTCACAACATTCTATAATTCTATGATAACAGACTTTTATAGATCCAAATCACAGTGCAGTGCCATAGACTGTTGCATTGGCACAGCTGATGGACTGGCTTGTTGAGGTAAGGCAGTGGAATGAGAGGAGGGACATGTGGGTGGGATAAGAAAGTACAAGAACTCCTAAAAGCAATAGTGCTGCTCAGTTCCCACTGTGGACTCCAGAGTTACAGAAGAGTGAACTGCTGGGTCCACACATTAAAAAAAAAACAAAAAAAAAAAAAAAAAAACAGCAATTTAGTAAATTGATACATCTTTAAATGTCACGGGTTCTGGGATCTGTATCCCAGAAAGTTTCCTTGGTATGCTACTTATAGAGGAATGGGGAAGGTGGAAGGGAAAATGCTGGGCCTCTGGGTGCCACAGACACTGTGACTGCACAACACCATCCTTGGTAATTCTCAAAGCCGGAGGAGTCTTGAACCATCTGACTGTGATTTCAAGCTGTGATCTTTGCTCTGAGCAATAAACTAACCTCTTTTTTAATGCTGTTACAAGCTCCAGCTTCTTCTTTGTAGGTGATGAATCCTGTCCATAAGCTTGTTCTCTAGCTGGCAAAACTCAGCTTCGTGCTGCCTGTAGACTGAGGCTGGTTTTGACTACTTCTGTTTCTAAACAAATTCTGAAAAATACTAGCAATTGCTAGCATTTCTTTTATCCTACACAGTCCTTGCTAACACTTACATGGGCATAGACAATTTGCAGGAAAGGCCCAATACAAAGCCGTTTGGTCCTTGATTGGCTATTTGGTTGTTTGAATAGTAGGTAGAGCCTTTCTCTGAAGGCAGTAATTGCAGTACCTTCACACTGTTCTTTTATAGATCAGTTTCAAGTGAAAGCACTCATCCTCTCCTATTCCAAACCAGCTGTATCTAGTTAGCTATGCAGCTACAATAGTAGGTATGTGACTATATTATGTATCAAGTAAATACTGCCTGCTCACACAGCACGGCATTGTTTGGTTTTTTTTTTCCTAATCTGCTAAGGTATTGGAACTCAGCAGAATATACATTTTGTGGTTAAGGTATTCATGGTTAGGATGGTAGGCAGAGGTCTTAGGTCAAAGGAATCTTCTGTATCAGAACCTATAGACCTTTATCTCAAATACACAGGCATTTCTGAAAAACAGAAGTCTTTGAGACTACGTCCATCACATTGCACATTATGCAGAATATTTTGGTTTAAATTGAGCATATTGAGAAAAAAATCTATATAAATCCGTAAAAGGCGTATTTTCAGACTACTGCTCAATAGGTCTTGTTTGGAGATAGAATAAAAGGAAAACTAAAGTATCCTTTCAGCTCTCTGGCTCAAAGTTTCTTCTTACTCTTGGAAGTCCAAGCAAATGTTAATGAAGTATTTAAAACACTTTGCTAAGGAAAGTCCAGGCTGCAACCAGATATCAGGGAAGATCTTGAATATTTACATCATCTGGCTACTTATGTTCATGTCTGAGCTGTCCTAAAATGCATCTCTAAAATTCCAAAACCTTCAGAATAAACCTAAACCCCGACTTCTATCAGCAGTTGCCTCCTGTTAAACCTCAAAGCTACAAGTAATTCAGAAGCTGAAGAAGATTCTTATAATAAAACTCCCATTTCTCTCAGTATAAAAGCAAAAGTAAATGAAATGCCTCCTTGTTGTATCTTCTGTCTGCTACCAGTATTTTCATAAGATGCCCATAAATCTGCCTACAATGCATTTTGCCATCAGTCACAAGTATACACTTGACATCCTGTGAGCCCCTGAAGCTATCAGACTGGAAAGAAAATTTTAAAATTGCAACTATTTTGAATCTTTACCATCAAGAAGTCAGTTGATTTTGTTTAGGGGAGAGTAGGAAATAAAAGCTTTCTCAATATTCCTCTTATCCAGAGTCACACATATTTGTGATACATTGGGTGGCATTTCTGCTGTGAAACTCCCTCAGACAAGCTATATTGCAGCTGTAAATTCTAGATCTAGCCCACAACATTGGGAAACATTCCCAAGCAGATGGTTTCATTCAATAAAACATCAAAGTACCATAGTAAAAATGCTGTTGAATTTTTTACCAGCCATTTGGCAGTCACACATTAAACATTTCCAGAGGCAGCTGAAAGTGAAAGGAACAGGAATATTGGACAGTGAACAGAGTACCATAGGGCTGTTTTGGCTGATGATGTTGAGATCAGGGAAGGAAATGAGTGCCTGAGTGGCACTTTCAGGGATGGTCTTTGACTTGTAAAGAGCAGAGAGGACTGGGCAGTTAGAGGTCATCCCTTCTTTCTCTGCCTTGTCCTCATTGCAAAAAGTTTGGTTCCCGCACCCCCGCTTTGGTTTCTGTCTTTGTGTTTGGGGAAGTGAGATTTTAGGTGGGGTTTTCTCACCTCACTCGGGTATTTCCTTACTTCTGAGACAGCAGGTTCTAATAGCATGTGGGTAGAAATTTGCAGGAGAAAGTTTTCTCCAAAATTAGTCAAATTTTGCAGATCAGAACAAAATGTCAGCAAAGTGCTGAGAGGCTGAGGAATTAGATGGCCTTGCCCATATATCATAGGCCTCATATATTAAAAATAGGATAGATACCAGCACTTTGAGAATATATTCTGTGTAAGGACAAGGGCAGTGATAGAACAGAATTATCTAGCCAGCCAGGCTGATCTGCAGGCTTCAGTTTTCTGCTGCTGAAGTCAAAGGTCCTGAAAGAGTTCATTGCAATAAGCCTCAGGGAAATTCTAAAGAGACAAAAAAATAGAAATACTTGTTTGATTTGTAGTATCCTGCTATTGAAAGGAAAGTACAGTTATTTTTTCCTCCAAAAGTGCATTCTTAGAATGATCACAGGTTTCAAACCGTTCTGGGAACTAAAGATTTGTAGATATCTGTACATAAGTATATCGCTTCCTCTTTATGTTTTTTGTAATGTTTTTGTAGCACAGTACTACATGGATTAAACATGCAAGCAATTTAACACTTGTAAGAGTTCAAGTATAAAACCCAAGCCAGCTAATGCAAAAATGCTTTAGCTTGGAATGCCCTGAAAGAGATTTGAAACATAAAACGCCTTCCCACTAGTATATAAACTGAAGGCAGTATTCTTTTTTTTTAACTCTCTCCTTTGTCTCAAGGCACAGAAAAAAAAAGTATTCAGTTGCCAACACAATCCAGCCCCCCTGCAGCAGTATTCACTGCTATATCTAATGTTGCACTCATGACTGTAATTTTTTTCACTATCAACTCCAAAAAGCATAATTCAGATGCAGCCTGGGACACAGCGCCTCCACCTCTGCCTGAGCTGGTTCCAAGCAGTTCCTGCGGTGGGTATGATTTCTTATTATGCAAGGGGATCAAATATAGGTCAAACAACTGCTTTTTACAGAACAGCCTGTGTGTGAGCCAAAGTGAAAGGCAAACTTAGATCAGACGTGTGTCACTGCTACATGCCAAGGGATTCTCTAAAGCTCTGGATACTGGGTGCCCTGTGAACTGTAGCTCTACAACAATGTGATTTTCCTTCTCATCAGACCTTCAATGGGCTAAAGATGCAGAACTGGGATAAACTCAAGAGCAACAAGAAGAGAGCAGGCAAATGAAAGAGAAGCATAAAAGTGAATTTAAAAAATGAAAACATTTTTTTAAGCATATGCATTCTTGCTGGATCTCTCCAAGAATAAAAATAAATAAATAAATAAATAAATATAAGGATAACTAGGTATAAACAGGACTTTTTTCTTCCCCAGTCTTCACATGTTTTAGCAACATTTGAAATGAGCACAGGAGGACAGAGCCAGATAACAAGGTTATCCCCACCTCTAAATCTTCACACTATGATGCTAGATTTTCAGGCTATACTGCTCACTTACATTTCCATAAAGTAGCATAATAAAAGAAAAATAACAACCAGATAGTAGCAATTTTTTCTGTGAACTGTCCTTTCTGAAAAAAATTATTCAGTCCTGTGGGTTCTGGTACTCTTTTTACCTCTGCCGAATAATCTCCCTTTTGTGTTTTATCCCTTCTTTGTGTGAAGATAAAGTGAATGAATGTACATCCAGACTCTTGTTCCCCTAAGTGATATGACTCATTCACACAAGCTGCTGTACCCCTTAAGGGACCATCACTCCCTTTTCCTCTTAATTCATTAATTTTACTTTTTTGTTATACTAGAGAACTGCTAATGAAGTAACTTTTCTGAATTGATATTCAATCTCTTCTGTGCCACTGCAGGAACCTCTTTATCTCCAGGACTAAAAACACAATGTGTTGGATTCTCCTCACAGATGCCACGAGAGGCATATATCTTCTGACATATACTCCATCTTCTTGAAATATCTTTTGTTTTACAGACTGCAAATAGGGACTAATGGCAGGCAGCAGTGTCTGCAACAGGAAGACATTTGAAAGATTTCCCACTACCATCCAACACACACCTACCTGCTCCTGCTATAACACAGCTGCAAACTGGCTAGCCATTTTGGAAGGAATTTTTTCCTTAAAGCTCTCAGCTGTTGTTACAATGTAAAATCTCGTGGCTTCCTTTGACTTTGGATACCTTTCCTCTGTGTGTTCCTGAATTAATTTTAGGAGTGACCTTTAAGCCATGGCAAACTAGGAAAGAAATATTTCACCAATTCAATAATAGCATTAGATATTAAAAAAAAAAAAAAATAGAAGGCATACGAAGGAGAGCATGCCCTTTTCAAGACATTTTCTTTCTTTTCCACTCTCACAGTCATTAACAATTAGATCTTCTGATCTTTTCATGTGGGATTGAACAAGTTAACAGCAGAACTTGGAGTCTACCTCATTTGAAGAAGGCTGCTATATTGTCCCAGTTTACACTGGTATATGTTGATATCCCTAAATCTTTTCTTTGTTTATCATAGAATCATAGAATGGTTTGGGCTGGAAGGGACCTTAAAGATCATCTAGCTCCAACCCCCCTGCCATGAGCAGGGACACCTTCCACTAGACCAGGTTGCTCAAAGCCTCAACCAACCGGGGCTGGTTTTATGAAAAATGTCAGCATTTATACAGCAAAGGAACAAGATAACTAACATAAATATTAGTTGATTTAACAGTAATTGGAGTTTGTAAACAGTAATGGGTGAAATATGTATTGCAGGAGCTCCCTTAGCAGTTCAGCAGAGTTGTAATGTTAGACAGCTGTATTACTCAAAAAAGGGCACATAAAATTGTAAGATTAATTGGAAGCTTCAGTTCTTTTATCTGTGCTGAATGGAAAACAACCCATTTACTTCATCAGTCTTTGATTCCCGTTCTTAGATCATTTAGTATGCCTGTGTTTGCAGAGACTAATAGGATAACATAAAAGCAAGTAAACGTTCTTATTTTAATCATCCTTTGATGATTCTGACACTTATGAAACAAAGACAGTAGTAACTATTGATAATCATGTCATTTCAAAGAGAAATAGACAGTTTTTATCATATATTGCTCATCTCAGTCTGGAGAGTAGTGCAGTGTGCAGTGATTCTTTTCTATTTAAAGTAATTTAAAGGTTTAAATAACTGAAGGTTCAAAAACTACATATATAAATCCATGAATCATTGCATCACAATTCTAAAATACCACTTTCTTTGAAATCAGAGTTTTCATTAAAAGTAAGGATGCAACCTACTTACTGAATGCTAAAAGTATGAAAAAAATATAAACTGTGCTAATGGAATGTATCTGATTACTGAAAACCATGTGAATGTAGAGTAATAGCTCTGAGACAGTTAGGTGGCTGTGCGTGTCAGTGAAATATAAGGTCTGACACCCTTTTAAATCTCAAGGGGTAAAAAAAGAGAGTAAAGATTAGGGACATTTGTGCAACACAGTGTATTTCAGTGAACTCATTTTGAATCCTTTTTCCTCCATCGTAGCAAGTGTGTACATGAATGTGCTAAACTCAAAGAGAACCAAGAAAATTGCCTAAGGTGTTCTGAATGTCAGTACCAGTATTCCCTCTGGACCTATACGTGTAGTACTGCCCCAAAAGGACATCCCAGATGGAACCTCTAAAACTGAAGTGAAATGCCAGTTCTCTTAGCCAAGAGTGTACCAGTCTTGTCCAAATTTTGAGGTCTGTACTCCTTTAAAGTGACCTTAAACTGAGAATGTATTTGTTATATGGTCAGACTGAGGGTCTGCAGATGAATTCTCCAGAGTGAATGCTTTCATCCATCTATTTGCATCTTCTTTGAAGGAGCAGATACTGTTACCCCTTTCTTAGCATCAAAACCAAAATTATTGTGTCCGCATGGTACAACAGAATACAGGCCCATTAGCATATGATGTCTATGTCCATCAGTGACATATTTGGAAACTGTTTTCCTTCCTTAGGCTAGTCAGGGCTATGTCATTTAGCAGGTAACTCAGTAGACAGTGTTTATTGTTTGCAAGTAACTTGGAGAAGGACAAAAGCTTCTCCAATATCAGGTACACAGCACATAAAGTTAATGATAGTCTTTCAAGGTAAAAAGAATCGTATAGGTTGATTTCCTGGAATTTGGAGTCTCAATGTCCTTGATGACCTTATCACTAAGCAATTTGGTATAATCTAATGGCTATTTCAGATGGTGAATGAGGGGCATTTGTGCAGGTGACAGACGGTTCCCTCTTAGTACCCAGGGGAAACAGATATGACAAAGATGGTAGCATGATTCCTAGAAAAAAACACAAACTATATTTATAAAGTAAAACTGTTATTCATTAGTATAATCACAATTGTATGAGAAGAGACTAAAAGGCAGGGTAGCTTGTAAGAGCAAACTAATGAAAAAGTAACATAATTAAAAACCAAAATTCAGGAAGCTTATTTGGCACAAGGTAATTTGGTCCCAGATGTTGTTTCTTTTTGGAACCAAAACCTGAAAATATCCATGAAATTCATGAGCAGCAATCATCAGCTATTACACACTAAGACTCCTGCTGAAGACTTAGAGAAAGGGCTAAATCCAGTGCTTTGTTTACATTTTTAGTTTTCTATCCAGGCTAGATCATCAAATATTGCACATCAATATGTAAAGAAGGGCAACACAGACAAGCTGTTTGACAGAGCTTGTAGCCTTATTCCCCCCTACAATTTTTTTTTTATCCTTTCTTTATAGAGTGCTTGAAAACACTGTCAGCTTGTATTGTCTTTTGTGTCAAACAGATTATTTAGACTATTTTGTTCTACTTAAAAGCATTAATTTTCTCCTGATTTCTTTAATGTGTTTCATTAAGGGTTAATTTAGTGTAGTGTTTTGTTTTAATCAATAACACAGCACTTAATGCATTATACGAATACTGCATTTTAGTACCCCACTGTTCACAATACAGCTTCAACTGTTTGCCTTTCAAAGTGAACACGGTAATGTTTTGTAGCTCATATGCATCTTCCTGTAAATTCTTCTGGGGAAGAAAACATTAGCTGAGGATATACTTTTATCCCAGAGACCAGGAAATATCCTTAGGTGTTTTGGGCCTTACTCATTTAAGTTAGATATGTATTGCCTGTGTTATTGTGATATATCCCAAGTGAAGAATGAGCAGGGTGTCAGTAGTATTCGAGTGATGGTAGTGAAATACATGCCATATGCCATTTAGAACTCCATTCTGTTTGGGGCTGTAGAAAACTTATGTGATAGTCTCCCTCTAAGTGTGTTCAGACTGCTAGCTGAGAAAAGAGAGAGGTACTGTTATACTTCTGGAGAAAAGAAGTAGATGAAGAAGTAGAAAAGAAGATGAAGGCTAAAATTCACAATTGGCCTCAGATCATATTCACACAGAGCAAAGGATGAGGCAGAGATCCTTCTATTATCACCAGCAGAGCTGCCCTCAGACTACAAGTACTGGGGTCAGAAGGGGTGAAGCTAATTAGCATTCATTGATGTGGCTCTTTTGCTTTTGGGATCTAAAGAGGAGACACTCGTTCCTCTCCTGCTAAGCCTAGAGCTGGGTGATTTGGGCTGGCTGTGGTCTCTCAGATCCTCAAATTTCAGAATGCTGAGGAATATGTGTAGACTCAAGGGAAGTCAGATCTGGCCAAATCTTGTCTTACACAGACTACTGGTTAATGTCACCTCCTTTATTGGGTTTTTCATTGAGGCACAACATACAATTCCCAGTAAGTTATTAAATGTAACTTTTAATCTCCCCTTCTAACTTTCACAAAGATATACATCTATTGTATTTGTAACACTTGGTCTCTATATCTCATACCCAAGAGTCTTAACAAAACCACCATCCCATAGGTCACAAGAAAGAGGAGTTAAGCTGAGGTGACAGATACACAGCACATTTAACCTTAAATGTAAATGTAGACCACAAATTATATCAGCCCAGCTATGCTGGAACCACTAATGCAAACTAAAGTTGCAGACAGATTTTCCTTTTTTTCTTTCAGGAAGAGTGACTTATTTTGAACAAAAGCACTGAGAGGAAAGGAAAATGAAGAATTTATATGTGTGTGTGTGCGTGTGTGAAAGAGACTCACAAACTCTCACACTCCCTATTGCCTTTACAGAGCACTACAGCTATTGGTAATTTACCCTTGGAAAAGGAGCTGTCAAGTAAACGCCTTCCTATTCACATCATGTGGTACTTACAGATCCTGAGCTGATCCATGCCTCATGATTGAGCAGACAGGTCTATTCCCTGTGATCAGTGTTGGTTAGAAACTGGTTTTGTGGTACTGACAATCTGATGAGACTAAAATAAAATCTTTTCTAAGAATGAAAAATTATTTACACAAAAGGAAGAAAGTACAAAAAGGATTTCAGACTCCTATTTACTACCTTTAAAATTGTAAAAAGGTTTTTCTCCACTAAGTAAATAATCCTTCTTTTTATTTTTGCTTTCATTAAGCACACTTTTATTGATTATGACCTATCTACCACAGTGGACCAGATTGCATCAAATCAGCTACCGAAGAAGAAAAGAAGCCTTGTCACTGGAGTGGGGAAAAGAAAAGAGTCAAAGTGACATCAGGTTAAAGTGTCAATCACCTGATTGAATCAAGTGCTAACAGAGATTGATGGTGTCAAATATGCTCTTTGATAACCTCTGACTTTTTTTAAGGTTAGCATCTTGGGAAAAGAGACCTGGAAAAGTCTGTATCTTCTGGCTGGTGAATATTCTGAGACATTCATGCTATTAAGTGGTGGTATGTGCACAGAAAGGTAAGAGATATTTCTTCTCTCTTGCTCATGCTTTGGTCAGGACACAGCTGTTAGGGTTTATGATACTCCATTGTCCTTGGCCTAGTGGGAATAAGGTACAAGCCTGACTAGTAAAATTTACACAGTCAGATAGTCATTCCATAATGTAGCCGTTTCTTAATAACTTCACTGCATCAAGTTGTAAATAAAACATCAGCCAGTTTCTTATAATCATCACCTTCCTTACATTTGTCACTGTCTGCTCAAGTTTTCCATTTCAGTGTATTAATCATTTGTTCTGAGGTCCACTTCAACACAGAAGGGTTAATCAAATTTACATAGTCATATCTCATCACCTTTCAATTTCAAATTACTGATAGTGAGTAATAGAGGTAGACTTTCTCCTCCTAAAAAAAAAAAAAAACAACAAAAAAAAAGTGAAAGAATCATGGTTCATGAAAAGTTTGATGAACTTCACAGGGAGACAAAAAAAAAAAAATCCTTCTAGCCCCTCTCTGGAGTTCTTTAAAGATAAACACAGTTTCCCTCCAAATTTTAGTATCAGTGCTGGACAGAATAAGTGTCCCTCTCCTTTCAGTGACCAGAGATTTGTAGACAGAGGTAGCTCATTTGAAATAGTTGTATAATGAAAATATGGAAGCAAGTTCCTTGCAATTTGTATAGAAACAAAAAAGGAGCAAATTTTTAAGAAGACAGGAAACCTTCAGAGGTTTTTCACCTTCTGTGAAGATCAGGCACAAACCTGTGTGCTCTAGGGCAGAGGTAGGGAAGGCAGAAATCACACTGTGGTCCCCATGGACTACACACCTAAGGATTACAAACAAAAGATTTGAGCTGAGGGTAAAAAGGCAGTTTGAATTTTAGCAACTACTCTGGCTCAGGAACCTAAACCAGAGATAGGTGAAAGCACAATCAATTTGTTTTTCAGGAAATGTCCGGTCTCCACACACTGATTCATGGGATGAAGCTGGCAGCAGCCAGTGCATGAACTCATGCAGGAAGTCAGAAACATGCTGAGAGTGTGTGAAACAAGGAAGTTTCAGCAACTGCAAGGAAATTTCTCCTGAGCTAGAAAAGCCTTACAAATTTGTTTCAGAAAAAAAAAAAATGCTGAGAGAGACACTGAAAAAGAATTTAAATTTACTGAAAAAAAGGTGCCCAGAAGCATCTGTGTGGCAACAACTGGTCCAATTCTGGAGGAAGCAAAGGCCATGATCTCATAGCTGAGATGAGTAAGCTATTTCTCTTTGTGGTCCATGTAGCTGACATTAGGCAGAATGAGCTGCGATTCAGAATAAAAACCCTTATTTTCAGATGAAGGATTCTGGGCAATGTAGTGGTCACGTACATCCATACTCTCACTGTCTTCACAAATCTGATGACTTTGAAGCTTGAAAATCTTGGTCCTTGGAGATTAAAAGAAAATACAGATGACAAAGAGAAATCTCATTAAACTAGTATGGGCAATGCAATATATGAACCTTAACATGTAAAAAAAAAAAAAAAGAAAATTTACCTAGTAAAAAAACCAGCAATGGAATAGTAAAAATAGAGGAAATAAAGTACCTTTGACTAATTCTGTAATTCCATGTGCTATATCACCCTCCAAAATAGTATGTAAATGCACACAGTATCTTTGACATTAGTGTAAGTCACTGTTACACCACTTAAATATTTTTTTTAGAAAATGTTAGCTCATTATCTCCACATTGTATTCCACATTAAGCCCCATAATAAGTAACTCTAATTTAGAACTCTGTAGTATTTTAAAGAGTGTTTTGTACATTTGTTAGTGAGGAAAAATGAATATATTTATTGCTTTAAAGCAAATGTCCTTAAGGTATATATCAGTAGAATTATATGAATATGTCAAAATTTGAGAAATGTCACATATTCAAAGTCTTATATAACCAAATATTTTATTAATACCAGTCTTTTAAAAAACCTCTTTTTATGGAAAATTTGCAGGCAAAACTGTTTTTAAAATAAAGTTAGAGATGGGAAAGATATAATTTTTATACAATATAAAGTAGGAGGACTTTTTTGTTATTATCATAAAATCTTTCTTTTGAAGCACTAACTTCTCAAGAAAGTAGGAGATATAAAGAAATGAGAATAGGTAGTTTTCCTGTCTTATGAAAACTAGGCTTTTAGTAAAATAGTTGAGGCACAAGAAGTCCTTGAAATTCAAACACTATTCTGTTCTCCCCTTATTAGCAACAAATATGTATAAAAGAATTACTGCTGGCTGTGGGTTTTTTTCCCCTAAAGGTTGAAAATTTTACTTTCCAAATTTATCAGATTGCTATAATAGAACTTGTTAGTTGTTTATAGTAGATAGTTCCCAGTTAAGTGCAGTTAGTATAATACCATTCAAAAATAGAAAATTCTGGAGGGTCTCCTGACAATTTTAGAAGCTTGCTTCAGCACTGCAAGTGCTGATGCTCAAACAGTAGTGTTGGCACAGTGTGAACCATGGGCTGGCTGAGATGCACCACACAAAGCAACCATTTTTTTTCCAGACATTTAGAAGCCATGTACTTTTTCATGCTCCTCTTCTCTTCTGAACCATCATCTGCCTTGTTTATAAATAGGCACCCACCAGCTTATACATTCACATACACAGCTGCAGATGGTTCAGAGACCAATCTGTAATCTACTGTAAGAAAGCTGATTTAATAATCTCTGCTATGAAATATCAGTACAGTCCACACTGAGTGGATTAAGGAATGGCCAACTGACAGTTCTCAAAAGCATCTGTCAGTGAGGAGACTGTCACAGAACAAGGAGTTTTTTTCTAGTAGTTATACACTGACTTTTCAATACAACTCTTACCAACACACAAAAAAACCCCAAACCACTCCTCATAATATCTGTGAATGTCTCAAAATTGAAACCTGCATGTGGAGAAGGTCTAAGGTAGAACTGAAGTGTCAAAACCCAAATTATTATATAAAGCCTAATCTCTTTAGGGCTGAAGCAAATCTGACTCTGAAGATCTCCAAGTGACATTTTTACTTTAGAGTTGCCAAGATGTGAAAGGTCTGCTTTTTCCCAATTGGCTCCTTTCTAACTACCCTAATATTCATTTTCTGCTCCAAACTACTCAAGGTCTAGAAAACAGCATGGCTATGACACAGTGGTTACAAAAGGCCACTTACAAAATGTAGTTACTGCTACCCACCCAACATCAAACTGATTAAAAACTGTTTAATGCTATATGCCAGAGATGCTCAACATCAAATTAAAAAAAAATAATAAAACCCCACAACTTTAATCATTTGATATGATAAATACCTGAGAGATTTTTCTGATATAAATCTATCTCAATATTACTTGTACTGTGACTACAAGAGGTTTATTTTGAGTAAGGTGACATTTTAGCATGATTTGCTGTTTTTTATTGTTGATAGTTATGCAATTCTGTTTCACTTGTTGTCCTAATAGGTATCAAGCAAATTTGACTTATGCTATTTGCATTATTTGTTTACTTCCACAATTCTCTGATGCCTACACTGGTAAAAGTTTGTAAACTAATACTATCTAATTCCATGCTAGTAAGGCCTCAGATTTACCTAATTTGTTCTCAAAGAAAATTTGCTTTACTCTTTTCCCTCATACAGGACAGATGGCATCACACACAAAACTAACTCTGGATACATTTTGCTGTCTACCATACCACTGACTTTCAGAAAAGATTGCTTGGTTTCATATAATTACTATACAGGTTTCTTCTTATGATTATACTGAAGTTTTATTTGAAGCATCTGAATGTAAACCATTAACAAAACACATTCTTTATAATGTTTGAGGTTTGTTTTTTTTTTCAACAAGCCTTTATCTTCCCAATTTTTATTTTTATATCTGTTATCGCTCTTAAACAAGGACGCATTGACCAGCTATTTATGTCTTTTTGCCTTTCATAGAGAATGGATGTATAATAATTAAATTTTATTTTCATTCCATAAACTGTGAGATTCTTCATCCAAGATAAAGAAAAAAAGTCTTTAAAAAGTTTTATTTACTGTCTATCATTAACCTAAGGATAATAGGGACTTGTGAATTTCCTCAGAAATTCTGAAAATGCAGTTAATAAGTCTTGCATCTTTCCAAGCTTTTAAGTACAATTTTGTCATGATGAGTAAAATTAAACAAAACCACCCCAAATCAGGCTTAGAAGCAGTCTTTACCTTCTTAACTGCAGAAATTAAGACAGCATTATTACTTATGGTTAGGAGGTAAAAAAAAATACAGTGAGACAAAAAATATGTATAACTTGCCAGTAGCCACTAACAGTGATGTCATTGGCTTGATACCACACATAACTGTCTTTAACAGAAACAACTTTCTGGTGTCCATTTTCAAGTAAAGTGCAATGTTTATTAAGCATTTCACAAATACTTCCCTTATAGCTGCTCCACTCCATCAATATCTATATATCCTATCAAAATAATTGAATGTACTTTATATTGCATATATATTCAGTTTTTACTGGATGGGTAGATGACTGTAATGTCTGTCTTCAGATTTTATACAACTCCCTTTGCACAGCTCTCATTAAGTCAAGAGATAAACAGAGGGCATCATAAAGTCAGCAATAACTGATCAGTGCTCAGTTATCAAAGTCTCCACAGAAACCAGGGACTTCCTGCCCTTCTCCAGGGAAATGGCTACCTGAGGCAGCAGAACTTTGCAGCAAGAAGCAGTGGAGGGTATGTAAAGGGTGATTCAAATTTTTAGTATTTTCCTGTCTGAGCAGAGTCCTGTTATTATTTTGAGCCCTCTCCTTATCATCTAAGAGTGCGCTTCCACAAACATTGGAGCAAATATAACAGCTCACTGCTGCCAAAAGGAAGAGGTTTCAATCCCTCCTTCCTCCTCCCTATTTCTCCTTTTCTCTCCTTCCCCCTTTCCCACCTTCCCCCTCCTCATGGTCCTACTGCTGAAAACCAGTGTGTCCTGCCTTCTCCCTTGTGCTGCCTGTAGAGCACTTTGAAATCCTTCACTGTCTCAATTTACTTCATTAACCTGTCAGAAAACTGCCTGATCTTTGCAGTGTTGTATGTATGTCCTCTGTTCTATGACAGACAAGCTAAGGATAGAGATGTGAGGCTCCCAGCTTCAGAGCAGGGAGTTCTAAAGCTCTGAAATATTATCTGCTAATCAGAATCAAGCTGCTATCAACAGTAATAAAACTGTAGACCCTGTCACTGCCCAGTCAACACAGCTCTGCCATAGTCCTAACCTGGAGGGACTGACTCTGAGCTGACGGAGCAGTTTCATTTCCCCTCCTATACTCTGTTAAGACTGACAAACCCAACCCATCTGTGAAGGTGTCTTTATGATTCAGACAATTTCTAACAAAAAGGACTAGGATTTATTATACTAATTTGGTCATTGTTATCTTAAAAGACTGAAGAAACAATGAGCCACATTCAGTCCTGGCATGAGTAAGTACTGCCCACACAAAAATAACTATGAACTTTCAGCAGGATTTGTCTTGTAGCCAGTCGGCAGCTCATGGGCTAGTCCAAACCAATTTTGATTAGTTGGGGTTTTTTTCAAATCAGTTGCTGTGAGACAATGTGAAGTAATTGACTGAAGTCCCAGTGTTATACATATACTCTGGATATACCCCAGGCACTAATCTTACAACCTGATTAAAAAGCATAAAGAAAAACAAAAACCACAGATGGCCTAGAAAGCTTTTTTTTTTTTTTCACTTCCAGTCAAAAACTCCTGATAATTTAGTGGTCAGAATTTATTTTAACATTTTTCCATTATTTGAACCTAACTAGAATGAAGACCTAAAAAAAGTAATAACCAGGAACATTCTTTCTTCTCTCTGTAAAGAGAAATACATTTCTTGCTTTTGTGTGTGTGAATTAATTTATAGTTTTCTGTGAATTTCCAAAAGAAGCTCCATTACTTTGGTAATATCTCCTACTTCTATAAAACCTCGATACTAGCATTCTCTGGCAATATTAGACTAATTAGAATTAGATCAAAATATTGTAAAAAAGGAAATGTTTATTCTCTGACTCTACAGTGTTCATATAATCTGTTTTCTTTTCAGAAACTACAGCTTTTTAGTCATTCATTTCTCTGCTTGAATCTGAACCTTAAGCTATCACTTCCCCTCACAAAAAAAAAAAAGGTTTGACAGTAATCACTGCTGTTAGTCTCAGAGTTGGCTTCTGCAATTTTGTCCTTGATTTCCCAGTAAGAATACAAGCACCCTTTCATGTCTGTGTGTGTATATATATACATATATATTTGGTAAAATGTATCACTTCTTAAATTGCAAGCAAGTGGTAGAAACAAGACTAGAATTTTCCTGTATCTCCTTTCATTGTTGAATTGTCCCTTTTCTTATTTGCCTTTTTCTATGTTTACAAAACTTTTGTGTATACACTGCTAAAGGAACACCTCTGCCTCCCTTAAACCTACCAGTTCACTGTTGGTGCTAAGGTGTACTCTCTAGTAAGACTTGTAACTTCATACATTAGATGAACATGCACACTCTACCCTGCAGACCAGCAAAATTACCACAGATCTAAGCCTTGATTAACCTTCAGTCAAGGTTGGAGACTGCACTCATCAATCACATTGTTGCCTTACAGGATAAATCCTTGGGTAGATATGGTATTAGTGGCCATTACACTTGTTCTATTAAACCAATGATTCTGGCAGACAGGTTGTTTGCAGGTACACTGTGAAGGTGAAAGGGTAGCAGCAAAAGTCTTAACAATGGTAATAAAAACTTTCCAGGAAGACAGGATTTTCCATCATTCTATAGATTAAATGAAAGCTGAGTTTCTCTGGGAGAGTGTAAAGAATCTCAAATCCGTATTTGTAGATTAGTATGTTAGAATCATTTACTAGATTAAGTGTTACTTTATTGTGGTTTTTGAGTGCAGTCTATTGTTAGTTTCCCGTCTTTTTAAAATACAACATTAAATTCATGTTTTGGACAAATAACATTCTATCAATTAAATTAAAAAAAAAAAAAAAAAGCAAAGACTTAGTTAAATTCTCTCCAGTTTTAATTTGCATGTGTCTGACAAGATGTGGTTCAAGACTGAGTTCAGGAATTATATTAGTGTTTCAGAAATTATAATAGTGTATGGGCTGAACTTCAGCTTTCTGGTTCTTCAAAGAGAACCCACAGTGGTGTTTGATTCAGAGGGTGGATTAATAGTCTGGAGTTAGCTAGCAGTAAATCCTGGGGGTAGGGGAGGACACATGAAATCTCATGCCTTTTATTTTTCTTCAGCTACATGATTGAAGGATCCATTAACTCTGCCTAGAAGCATTTTGTCAAGTATCTGGAGGAAGAAACACTTACTTTTACATACCTAGTTTGATTGTATGAGCTTCATACCCTGCATGTATACTCACAATGGTAATATAGTATCATTTATTACACATACATAAATGTATAAATACAAGTACACAGCCATATGTTAAATACAAGTTCTTAAATAAAGCTGAGGTCTCCCATAATGTAAGAAAATTATTAGCACAGTGCACCATAATATTTGGGAATGCTTGGGCTTTCAACCATGTTTTTCTTCAGATTATGCACTGAGGGATTCTACTTTTTTAAAAAAAATGTTTTTGAAAATGTAAGCAGGAAAAATCAGACTTTTACTATTGTGGAAGCCCGCAGTTGTATATAGTGGCTTGTAACAGTGCCCCTCTTTGTCATCACAGATGTTAATTGTCCCTTTGTGGAACATAGATTGTGTCCCAGTATCTTAGTTATTCCACACATACACCTACCACACCAAGGCTCAATGTATTTAACAACTGAGCAATGATTAAATGCAGTCCCCAAAATATGAAGGTCAGAAATGTACATTTCATTAATTTTTTTTAATAAGCTGATATTTTGGTAATGGTTGTGCCACAAGGCATTGCAGACATACATAATGAATGTCAAATGTTAAATGATATGATATATAAAAGAATCCATATAATTTGAACTCTATTGATAACTGAGTTATGTTAAGAACAAATCCATGAACAGTAATGATCTTGAATTTATCTATTAGTCTTTCCATGTATCTGTGTCTCTCAGACTGCCTTTGATTTCACTGCACAGAACATTTTCCATTCACGAAGGAGTACAGTCTTATTAAAAATTAATTTAGATGCATATTTAAAATTTAAACATGTTTATGAATTAGGGCTGCAATGATAACAAAACTTATAGAAAACTTTAGCTAAGATGTAAAAACTAGTTGAATATTAAGACCTCTGCTTCTACCTGTTCAGCTATAAATATTTCTGGTGACACCATCAGCAGAGCATCAGATCTCTTGAACTGAACAAATTAACACTTTGCTGTTGCTCCTGCTGTGTGTGTCATGAGCCATCTGTGCAGCAAAGAATGACTTTTTGTCACTTTCTCCTTAGGACCCCAGGATTAGCTGGTATTCTGAAAGTGATTTCTTTGGTACTAGAAACTAAATAAAGAAAAAAAACAACCCACCTCATTCCCTCTCCTAGTGGGCTTTTCTCTCTTCTCCACCAGAAACAAGAATGCTGAACGAAAGCCAGAACAATGTCAATTTAACCTGAAAAACTTCTAGTTCTTTGTAATCCTATGAACAGATGACTTTCAAGTTTGGTTTGATTTGGTAAGAATGTCCCACAACAACAGAAGGGGTTGGTTGTGCCAAGTTATTTCATCTACAATTAGCTTGAAAACAGATGCTGAGACAAAACCAAGTTTTGGTTTTGTATTTATATTACCTGACGTATAGGACTTTACATAATGTGACTTACATAGAGTGCCAAGCAGAATGAAGAAGATACAGATTTTTACTAGCTGAAACCAATGTCAAAATTTTAAATTACAACTGAAATATATAAATTTAAGTGGGTTGTATATTTAACACGGTAAATTCAGGAATCTCAGTGTCATACGTGAATTTTACATTTGCTTACACCAACAGCGTAACTCAAAGGGATGGAGAGCAAGAACTGACATACTGATGACGATTATAGAAATGAAATGGTTTCTTCTAAGGAAAAAACATGGAGTTAATGCCACTTCAAACTGAAGATTTGGAGGTAGTTTTTGTCATTCTGTGTATATTCAGAATTACATTAACTCATGAGATGTCTTCTGTGGGTCTACATGTATACTATATATGTTAAAAATTAGTCAAGCAAAATGACTACATGAAATTTGCATTATAATCATGTAAATGCACTTGCTGTGAGATTTCTGTTGCTTTCCATGGCAGGCTAGTATACAGAGAGAATGATCTCCTGGAGTTTTTTTTATGTAATTCTGGTTCCTACCCCTTCCAAAAACTGACAAGTTAGAGAAGATTTGGGGAGAGTGGGAAAGTGTGAGCAAAACCATTAGAACCGTCTTATACTGGAACAACCAACTTAGAACTACCTGTAGAGCAAATAATATCTTAAAACCATGGGAAACAAGAATAAAATTGCAATTTTATCTTCTTATAATAATATTGGGAAAGAGACACATGAGCAACATATTGCCACTGGGCAACATATTCTAGTGATTAGAGTAGAATCTTCTCTGGTTTAATCAAGATTTTTTTTCCCTAAAAATGTGTAACTGTTTCTAATGAAGAAGGGAACCTACACCACTGTGTCACGTATTGTCTTAATTGAACCGTAACATATTTTAAAATGCTCTTCTAAATATTTCAAAATGAGTAACATCACAAGTTGAGTTTTTTCTCCCCAGTGTCTTGCTACAACTGTCTTATTCTTTTTCTAAGCTAGAGAGTCTGTCCTAACCATAGTGATCTCAGGTGACAACATGCCAAATCCTTTCCCATGGTATCTGAGGTGACATGACAGTATATTACACAGTGAAGTAAAATTTACCACCGTAGTGACCTGATGAAACCTAAAAAGAATATTTGGGCTTTTATATTATTGGGGGTTGGGGCGGGGGGGCTGGTTGGTTGGGTGGGTGTTTTTTTTACTGTTAGCCTTCTTCTAGATAAAAGTAGAATACTTTGATCCAACATTTTAATTTGTTGCTATCCAGAGAACAAGTATGACAAAGTACTCTCTAGAATTTTTCCATAACCTCAACAGACAAAGCTATAAAAACATACTTTGTGAGTGTTTTAATGTACAAGACTTCTATAACAGGATTTAAATGCATTGTAAAGTAGAAGCATTTATACTTCAACTTCTGTGTAAATTGATTGTAACTAGGAAAAGAAGCGACTTTGTTTTAAACGGTAAATCTGTAACTGTATTTCAGTCTAATGTGGACCTTTTTCAAAACCAACTCATATCAGTTGAAGGCTGAGCCCTTCAAACGTTACCCAACTCCGTGAGCCTACATACAGCCTTTAATGGATTCATTTGAATAAAGTGACCTTTTCAAGGTGAACAGTGGTTAAAGGACCAGGCCTCGGGTGTATGCAATAAAACTGAGGCACAGAAACAACAGAAAAGCTATAGAATAATTTTGTCTTCTTAGTACACACAATTATAAAAACTTTTTATAGTACCTGAAAAATTCAACTTTGTTTATCAATACAGTTGAACCAGAAAATATTTAGAACCTTTTTTTCTGACCTCATTCACACTGATTTCATGCCAATGTAATTTCATATACTATAATTGTATTACTTTTGTTTTTCCCCATTGTAGACAGTCAGACCTAATCCCTTATTATCCCTCAAAATAAATTGCTCATTATTTTAACAGCTTCCTGCAGTCAGAGCTTCTCAGCATGTATCACATTTCTGTTTCTTAACTTAGAAATGTAAAACAGTTGGAGGTCTAGCTGATTTAACGTCCAGATTTGCTTAGAGGAAGTAAAGATGATTTTATGTTTCTCTGTTCAATAATATGTGGCCTTTTAGCTTGTTCAACTATATTTAGAAGGACTTATCAGGCACTGCTACTGAGAAGAGGAACAAAAACTAAGGCCAAGACTCGAACAAGGTAATTAAAGTTTAAAAACAAAAAAAAGCCAACAAGCTCATTTGCTGAACCAGAGACATTGTGCTGCTGATTACTGTTCTGGGACAGCCAGACACTAGTTGTCCTCAACACAGGCGTGGAACTTACAACTCAGGTTTGGATTTTAGAGGCATGGGTGGGCAATCTAACCCTTGAAAATAGCTATGTGCATACTTAATTTCAGTACAAGTAATCCTGCTGAATTACTGAATGTTTGGAAAGATGCTAAAGAATTGTCATGTTTTAGAAGGTTGAAGGATGAATGATGAACCATTCAAGAAATTTAGTATTTTATTCCCTAATTAAATAATTTCAGCAGTATCTTATTTCAAGTGTGAAAACTTAGTTATTAATTTAAATGCTACAGATGAAAAGACAGGCCAGAATATAAATTGGGAAAGTTGTAAAAATTGAAAAGCTTTGTTCCTAACTACTTTTCTTGGAAACCTGAAAGTAAACATATATCCATATCACTTGAAAACATAAATAAAGCTTTTGCATAGTTTTGGCAAAACACAACAACATAACTGATTAAATTTGTCATTTATATTACACTAAAACCCTAAGAAAGATAAGGCTATATTTTTTTGAAATTTGACCTGTAAATTATCTACTTACTTATGATATAGACTTTCTGAAAAAAAATCTGAATTATTTTTCATTTCTTAATAAGTTTCCATGTGAACAATTCTTCTAGAAGAATACCTTCACCTAAGGCAAATCATGTCTAGATTAAATGACAGTGAAAGACACCCTTTCTACAACTAGAGGTCCATCTTCCTCCCCCTTTATTTAGGCTCAACTAGCTTTCTAGTCTCCTATCTTCAAGGACTAAATTAGGAGCCTTGTCATCCTAAATTCCATCTAAGCCATTAGGGTAAGAGAAGCAACTCCACAGGATAACCCAGGCATTAAGTGATTACAGAAGGAACCCAAAACAACAAAGTACCTGCAGCCAGGTAGGATTAATTCAGGCCAGACATTCTACAAGAAAATGTATTATTAAATAATGATGCTAGAACAGATACATAAATTCCAGCTCCCACCAAAAAAATCTTTCAGAAATAAATGAACTTTTAACAGAATAAATAATTATAACAGCTTCAGGACTCGGTTCTATGTAGCAGTAACTATTTGAAGCAAGAAAAAAACATATAACAGAAATCTCTGTACTTTCTCTGCCACAGCAATTCAACATTCTGAGGTCTGAGCAGCTGCAGAGTCAATCTAAACATTGTAGAGAATGAAAATACGTGTTGAAGTGTAATAGCCTACTATACCCACAGCTCTTGAAATATGTATATAACCTTTTCTTTTTAGTTCCACATGCAGGATCTCCACCACAAGAATTGATACATAGTATAAAAGAGAATCTAATAAGCCTAACAAACAAGATTATTATGTCTTAACTGTTTTAAAGGGATATTAAGTATATCCTTCTGCTGAGCATTTAATACCTTAGACTCAGCCTCCCACTGAGGTATTTTTGTCAGCCAAAGGTAGAGACAGGAACTATATCAGTGTTTAATTCCATTTTGGCCTCCTTGTTCCATCTGAGAGCAGGTTAAGGGCGGTAATGTTCATACAAGCTATACCCATACTTTGGCAATACAGTGTATTGATACACTGATGCTATAGTAGATATGACTGTATGTGTCTATAACAGATACACCCATAATAAAGGAAGATTAGTGAATGATCTCACATATTAGACTCACAATCAGCCACACTGCTCAGCTGTTAGTTTACTTTCTGGATTCTGCTTGGACTCTGCACTTGCCTCCCTCCAGAGCTGTTCACTTAAATTCTTGAAAGGTGTTGTAGGGATGCTACCGTATGAATTTTGGATCTGTCCATAGTGCACCACAATTATCACAATTTCTACTTCATTCAGCTTAAACTCTAAAAACTGCACTCAGAGAACACCGCAGACAAAGGCTTGATTCACAGTTACTTGAATCAGTGTAAAATCTTAGATTCCAGTAAGTTTTGAAACCAGAAGCCAAGCCTGTATCATACCTAAGCCTTCTCTAGTTTCTGAAACGGATCTACATGAGTGGCATAAACTACTGCTCCTCTATCAGTTCAATGTGAAATATTTGATTCCAGCATAGAGCAGAAAGCCATTCTGAAGCCAAAATGAACCATGCATATATTCCCAAGGGCATGATTTAAAACAGACAGGTTTTGCCAGCCAAACCAAGTAAAGCAAACAAATGAACTCAAACTGACAAACCTCATGACAATAACTTCTAAGTTTTGGGGGTTAATCATGCTGCATTTTGACAGATTACTGATAATTTTTTTCAGACTTGGCTTGTCAGTCATTTATTACGGGACATCTAATGAATAGCATATAAAATAGACTTGTTAAGTATAGTGCCAGCTGACAGTTCAATTTAAAAGTGAAGGGTGTAGAATATTCACTCCAGAGCAAGTGTTAGTTTTTCCACAGGAAAAGTCTACTTTGTGTTAACAGTCTGCTCGGGTCTGGGTGTGCTCCATCTGTGTGACATACCAGAACAGTTAGCAAGGAAGAGGTCAAGCACTCAGAGAAGACAGACAAATATTACCAGACTGTTAATATTATCATATTAATTTCTTTACTTAGAAAAGATACACCCTGAGACTTCAACTTCAACTTATATTTGAAGTTGCCTTTATTTTTATTTTTTTATTTTACTTTCTTTACAGATAAGATTGAGAAGAACTAGGAATCCCATTAATTTAAGATATCTTTTTGCTCAACATAATATAGCATGTAAATAATAAAATTAAGCATAAAATTTACAACGTAAAATGCTTTTTTACAATTTTTTTCCTATTGACTTTGGAAACCATGTCTAACAAAAAGCCTTTCTGAATGTTCAAAACATTAAGTGAAAAGATTCAAGGAAGACCCATTGTTATTTATATATGGGGATGTATATCTCCACACACATAAAAATACAGTATGATTAAAACAGCACAATAAGACAAAATAACTAAAGTGCAAATAGAAGAACTTAGAATGAAAAGTGGCTAAAACACAGCAGGATTTTTTTAATATATATTCTGATGGAATATAGTTTTTGTGAAGAAACTCTACAAATTTTCATTCATAGTCTCCTAGGTTTTTTACCTATGTTGGATTAAAAAAGAAACAACTAGATTTTACAGCTATATCACTTAAATAGGATTTAACTGGATGGAAATGTCACATTCAGGGACAGCTGTGACTAAGATCAAATTGACTGTTCACTGATAAGCAGGTAAATGCTAAGAAACTTTCTCTTCACATAGTCTTTTCTAGAACTTTTGGTCACTTACCTATTGCCTGATAGATGAGTTGATAGACAAGTTATGGTTATAGATTCAGATTTATTGTTGTCCTTCATCATGCTCTAAGACATGGCATGAGACCAGATTGGTGACAGGAGACTGGAAGTAGAATAAGAGCAAGGAAGAACTGCGTGCTTTTCAGGTAGTGATAGAAAGATTTGAAGAATGCTAGTCTCCTGGAAAGCACGAATCTTCAAAAGGTTATGTGTCATATGATGAAGGAATAAAAAAGGGAGAAACTTCCAAAGCTTGTGTGGATTTGAAGCTACTGCTTCAAATGTCGTGCTGGAAGGTTCATTACAAGCAGAGTCCTTAATTCTAACAGTGATTCTAGTGGTGATTAGAAACTGAATAAAATCTAAATTTTAGTCACGATAAGAAAAAAAAAAAAGTCTCTTTGAAGTTTCAATATTACTTAAAAGAAGCTTCAGAGGCCAATGCTGTATGTATAGATGTATTCAGGAAACTTAAAATCCAAGTTTAAAAGAGGCTTTCTGGCATAAAATAGATTAAAAAAAATATACTTGGTTCTAGATTATTAATCACATTACTTAGACATACTAACATTAGAGGAAAAGAGTTATACATATGGCTCTATATATGCAATTATTATTTTTTAGAGTAGTTCTGCCTGGTATCTGAAAATAATTAGCAGTTTCTTACCCTTTCTCATTTTGCAAGTAAAACTACTGAAGTGACTTAGGAGTCTGTAGGCCTTCCTAGTGATCTAGGATTGATTTCTGAAGTTCAGTAGGCTCAGCAGTATGAGTTACATTGTATTACAAGAAATATTTTCAATATTGCTAAAATGTATGATTTAACAAGTGTTAGAACTAAGAGTGGGGAACGATATTTTACGTAACTTTTGCCAGAAAGTTGTATCTGAATTTTTAACATAGATTTTTTTCACTGCAGACACAGGAATATGTGTGAAAAACAGCATGAAAAACAGATGCTGAAAAGCAGGGTAATAGATACTGTCATACAGAGACTCCAAAGCAGTTTCAGCTGTTTTCATACCCATAGCAGACTAAAAAGTGGTTCCTTAAAAAATTACAGATACTAGTACTCCACGATTTTGCAGCCTCTACAACCATTACCACCATATAGACTGCTGCCAAATAACACTTCCATGTTAAAATTAAGGGTGGTGTTTTACATCCATTAGGAAAGACATGACTGTACACTGGCAATTCAACATCGTGGATGTTACAAGTTCTTTAGATCTAAATAGCTTTGTTATATCTCAAGCAGAAAAAAATCTTTGGAGAAGTCAGACTTCTGTTATTCATTTGTAAAGGACTTACTGTCCTTTTGAGAATTAACATTTAGTAACTAAGGTCCTGAAGATTTTTTTTTTTTTCCCACCTAATCTTTACTCATATAGGAGAAAAATATTCTTCCTTCTTAACTCTACAAGAACTAAATATGAATGAAGTCATAATTGTCTCAAGAGTCCAATATGTGTTCCAATGAAATATGAATTACATTTAGAAGGTCACTGAGCACAGAAAATCATTCATTTGATAAAAGAATTTGATGGGGAAAAAAAAAATCAAAGTCTCTGCAAGAGGAAGGAAGATGTTGACTCTGACTCTTCTTTCAATTCAAAGGAACCCAGCAGCACAACAACTGCTTTGCAAAAAGTCACAATGAATGCTGGCCACAGGAAGGCTTCCTGTGAAAAACGGTCAGATTGTTCAGTGACATCTATCTGATGGTTGCATGCATCTATCTTCTGTAGAACTGCCACCTTTGCCTACTGTCAAAAAGGAAACAGGTGAAGCCCTGTAAAAATCAGTTATTTCTTAGAGTTAGATCTGTTTGTGAAAAATATTGTTCCAAAATCTAAGACAAATTAACTAAATTCTCCATCATTACAACAGTAATATTTATATATGCCTCCTATGCATATTAGAAGTTCATAGAGGTAAATGCTTGTAGTCTTTGCAAACCTATAGGTAAATAGAACATTCTTGAAAATGATCAGTTAAGAGGGACACGTTCCCGAAGGGGAAAAAAAAAAATATTAGTTTAAAAAGAATGCATATTTAAAAATAAAGAAAGATTCATATCAACTTAATTATGCATAGAACTATTTAAAACATTTTGCAAATTGCAATATTAAGCATTCACTGATAATATGCTAAAATGATCTCTACCTGGTGTATTTTTTTCTTATTAAAATTTACCACGGTTCTCTATAATATTTGGTAATTTGTTTTTACAATCTCTATACAATAAATTATGCAAAGCTGCAGATTTACAATGCCTAATTTTAGTAGTGGTGGTGTAACATTGTTTTTAGGAGCTTTCACTGATATGTGACAGAATGAATGTGCTGAACTCAGTGTCAACAATATTGGTTTGGTTGAATGCTGAACTTGGTGACATATGTGCCCTCTTCCAGCCCTGTATTTACAGGATAGATTTCAAATATTTCCAGAAAGGCATCTGCAGAGCTGCTGATATTGGAAAGGGATGAAAGTATACAGAAACCAAAAAAGTAGCTGTATAATTTCCTCAAAAATGAGCAAAAGTCCAATAAAAATTACTGCACTGATGGAAAGATAAAAAGCAAATTGGATGAACATCAGTAGCCAGTCTCATAAGAATCCAAGCAGCAATTTAAAAATTCTCCAACTTCACTTCCTGAGGAGGCTGCCAAAGTACAAATTCATTTGTTAAAATGAATACTCTAGACAGTTTGATAGCTAGGTCTGTGACAGCTGTGACAGTATGATGACTAAAACAAAAAGGAATGAGAGAGAGATTATATGGCACTTAATCAAACTTACTAAGAGTAAAACAGACTTCTCTACTTTGTTACTTTAAAAGGACTACAGAAACTCCCCCAAATTTTTTTACAGCTAATGTGTTTCACATCCTGAATTTTACCATTCTGATGGACAGACTGTCTGTCAAGTCTTTCCTTCTGCAAACAGTTGTTGTAACAGAAAGAAAGATCAGACTAAGACTGCTGTTTGCTGATGCATTTCTGAAAAGTTAACCTAATCAAGTGGTCAGGGAAGGGGTGGCTCAACTCCATCTCTTCTCAATCAACAGCATGCCTGAAACATCTAGACAGCCCATACAGGTGGAACAGTTAAACTCTTCAGTGGTACCAAGACACTTATATGTTCTCAGTCACTTCACTACTCTGACTTGAAGACAAAATTTGGAATAAAGACAAATGCCAGATTTGGGATCAAATTTTGCTTTTTCCCCACTTCAGACAGGTAGGAATCAAGGGACCCACAGTAGGACAGGAGAGATCTCCCTCCCGACCTGTCTTTCCAGGGCTCTGGTACTGATGGTGCTGCAGTTTCCTGTGCTGAGCCTGCAACACCCCACAGCTTAGTCTTCTGCAGACTGAAGTGGGTTAGGTCAGCTTAAGATAGTTCTCTGTAGGAGTGATGCACTGCATGACACCACATGTGAGACTGAATGGTGTGATACATAAGAAAATGGTCTGTAGTGCGTATCACTCTGGCCTTTAGGATATCCTAGTCCTAGCATTATTAGTGTAGACAGGCAAAGCAAAGGAGCGTGGGACACATATAATCTACTACAAACTTAAGAAATACTGCTCAGAGGGTTGAAATTCTTACTCCTGGATACTTTAGGGACATTTTTATTTTGAGTTATTAATGACAAGTAATTATTGACACCTAGGAGAAACTTGTGCAGAGCAGAACTCTTGAAAAACACCCATTCCATTCTTTAGCTTCATTGTGGAAAAGATTTTAGTCATTGCTATCACCACCGTTTGGGCTATAAACAGTAAATCTAGTTAACAGGAGTGTAGAACAGGTCAGAATATTGAAAAAATATTTTCTTTTCATACTTACCTCCAAACTCAGACCTAGCAGTAACTTCAAGTTTATCACCTTATACGGGGTACCAGAGAAAAAAAGGCCAAACTAATATTCATCATACCTTAAATTGTTCAGACAAATATTGAGATACAGATGCAGTGAATTGACAGAGTAAATTATTTTTGTTACCCTTTTAGCTTCTGATCTTCTAGTCCTCAATAATGATGGTTACTGGATATTTTCCAAGCCTGTCCCAACAGTTTAAGACGCAAGTATCTGGCCCTCAAAGACTCCATTTCCCCTTCAGTCTTCATAGTCTGCAAATCCTCTTCTTTACTCTTCCATTCTAGTCTGTCTCTAGTCACATTATGGTCACATCAATGCTGTCACATGCCTGGATTATTTAAGGAAAGTCATACCAGAGCATGTACTTTTTCTTTTGCTCATATTTGTAATCCAGAATTTTTTGTTGTTTTTTGGGGGTTTTTTAGATTAAATATACAAGTACCTAATTCCCCATTCAGCAGCTTCAGTCATTTGCAGCCAACTGATTTGTTTGTGGATTATACCAAGCCATTCAAACAAACATGGCTTTAGAGTTTAAATGACTTTATATGAATACTGCCAAGCAGATAAATATCACACAGTGTTTCTGTTTTTAGACCTGTACCTGTCCCCTTTCTGGTTTATATATTTTCTTTTCAACAATGAAGTCCAGCTACTTATTTACAGTGTTAGGTTTTATTAATATTTCGTTACCCAGAAGGATAAACACTGCTCTGCTTTCCCTCCATAAAGCTGTCTATGTGGGTTTCATAATAAAACCAGAAAAAGGTCCAGAGACAAATGATTTAGTCTTTACAGCTCTTGGAAGTTGGTCAGCCTTTGTCTGCAGAAAGATTAAAGGAAATGCATCTTGATCTGTGTAACGCATGAGAAGGGAAGGAATCTATCTCTTAGAAGTAAAATGTTATCTAAACTATGGATCAGCCTCAGACAAGAGCTTGAATAGGGGTTTCAAGCTTAGTAGGAATTTGATAGATTTCACATCATTGGCTGAACAATTTATTTTCTGCCAGCCAAAACAATGTTTGTAAACTGTACTGCCTGGTGACTGATGATGCCAAGGGCAAACAATGAACAGAGAATAAGAGAAGAGATTAAAAGAAGCTCTGCCGATATAATGAGGAGAAACGGTCCTTCATCATCCTACCATGGCTACTGCTCCGCGAGTTATAAATCACTGTCATCTGCTTCACAGCCTGGGATAAGCACAGTGCAATAAATTAATTAAAATAAAGCATTCAGAGTGTTGCATGTATTTTTGTGTGGTAACAGGTTTGTTTTTCTGACAGCTTTACAGAAATGCCTGTTTTTGCAGATATAAACTGAGTTCTGTTCATGATATACATTAATATCTAAGCAACAGTAAATGAGAAGCACACTTTATTTGATAGTGTAAATCAGTTTCAATACCATTTTGAATTAAACAGTGCTTTTTCATTGCCTTTATGCGAGACTGAGAAGACAGGGGCACTCTACTGGGTCTCATTTCCTTTTGAATAATTTAAAAGAAATGAAGATTGGTTTATGATTTGCTGCAGTTTGAATCCATCAAACTAAGTTTAAAAGTTAGTGTGTGTTTTGCAATCAGGATATTATTAAAAGCAAAACTGTGAAAAGGACTATGTACCTTAATTTTTTATATTAGAGACAAATTGTTCTTTGATGGGATTCATATCACACCATTACTTTTATATGTATATATAGATATTTACACCTACTAATGAAAGAGATTCCTTAATCACTGATGGAAATGAACAGCTCTTCATCCAAGAAAACTATGTGCCATTTGTCTTTCTCTAAGGCTACAGGTATTATGGGCTAGATCCTGCAATCTCATAGCCTAACACAGGAAAAGATAGATTTCAGAATGATGTGTGATTTACATATTTGGACTTATGTTATTATCAAGAAAAATAGTTCCGTAGATGTAAAAGTTCAGAGTACTAAAGAAAACTGAGTTGAAGATTTGATTTTAGCAACAACCATTTAACCAAACCTACCTTCATGGTAACCTGAACTTTTCAAAGATACCCAGCTGCACCATTGTCACACATTGGTCACAAAAACTTCCTTTAATCAAAACAGAATGCACTTCATGAAGGATTACTTGATTCTTCACCCACTCCTTTTAAAAATCACCGTTTCTTATATATTACTTATTTTTTCTAAATCTTTCTAAAAAGTAAATAAAACAGAAGATTAAAGACTGTAAGATGTGAATTAATTTTAAACATTTATTTCATCCTCTTTCTAGAATATGGTCTTTTAGATGGTCCTTGTCATCTTTCCTTCCTAAGAGTTCTCACAACCCAAATAGTCAAATTTTTCCATTATTCTCTGTTATTCTTATATTTGTAGCATCTGCATATTTCAAATCTAATATCTCAAAGCTGCTTTAGATTTTTCCCTTGCTAGAGAGCTACACGAGGATATCAATACCAAATTTTATTTTCTCGTTTATGTCTTGCAACTCTTCCTTTAGAGAATACACAAACCTGCACGTTTATTCATTCAGCACTGAAGCACCAACAAATGGACTCACCATTTGTTAACCATTGCAAAAGCCTCAACAGTGTCTAACATACGTTATACCAACATTACCACTACATAAAGGAAAATCAAATGATTGATCTCTTTATACCTGTACTGAATTGAATTACTGATGGTTTTCTTAAACAGAAAAAAAATCTGGTCCGTTAAGGCAATATCAAAACACCTACCCACTCTCATAAACAGACCAATTTTTGTACAATAAATGAAATTTTAGAGGCCAAACACATAATTTATTTAATGCATTCAGGATCCTAGTCTGTAGGTGAAAAGTAGTTGCAAGGGAAATTGTCTTGACATTAGATTTTCTTTACATTACAGTATGATTTGTATATATACATCAAGTAAACCTAAAATTGACTTCTTTTTGGCAAATTTTCTCAAGCAATTCCTCCTACCATGGTTTAATGTGTGTATTATATATACCATTTCTCATTTCATAAGTCAAGAAAGAATTAAACACTGCTGTTAGGACATTTCATTTTCTCATGCAATAGCTTTCTTGTGTATATTTAATTTATTTTGAAACAGAAACACAAGAAACTCCGTGTGCAGTGTCATAAATCATTAACACTGATTAATAAAACTCAGCATTTTCCTCTGCTATTAAGCACTCATAGTAATATTTCAATTCAAATATAGAAGTTTGACAATTTAATTAGTGCTTTCATAAGAAAATGCTTAACAAAATTGCTTATAATAGAGAAATTGAGAGAAAGTTGAAACTAGGTTGTAAAAAAACTCCTATTGTAGACCCAAAGCAATTGGCAAACATATTATTATTACATGATGTTCTGGAATATATTGTACCAATATTACCATCTTATACCATGGACATCCTTATAAAATCCTAAATATCTCTGCTGATCCACACTGAAACATGCAGTAATGTAGGCTTCAAGAGCACACAAGACATACTAATCTTTCAGATAAACTGTGACAAATCACCCAAAGTTTTAGGAGGATTAGATGGAAATGATTCAATCTCTCATAACCAATGAATTTTTACTGCATACTTGTCCTTTGGGCAGCTACTTTTTTATTTAGTTACTTCAGTTTTGTTTTGCTTTAATTGTTTTAATTGAAATTGAAATAATATTGCTGATAAACTGGTAGTTCTGGGCTTCAGATTACCTGTGTTCTCACAGGACTTTTAAAGTTCAAATATGTGTTCTGAAAATCTCTAAATACCATGTACCAGGGGCTGCAAAGTCTGGCACAGAGCCATTCACATAGAGAAGGCTGCAGGACCACAGCTGCATTATATGGTGCAAGTGCTTGAGTTAAATGCTATTTCTGAAGGGAAGGTAGAAGGTACCAAAATGTACTTACCTACTAAACACTCTTTCCCCTTCTAGTGAACCCATCTCTGAATAAATATCAGTGATAAACTGAAGCTTTAGTCCACAAGTACAATTATGTCATAGCTGACTAAAATCCTAATGCCTCTAGCAGATGTTTGTTGCACATAGAGCACAGAAGGGTGTTCTATGGCCTAGCACAACAGAGAAGCATCAAGTCATCCCCTTTCAAAAAACAAAAAACAAACCTGAAGTAATTTCAGAAAACAAGCTGCTCACATGACTTTATGATGAGTCACTACTTAGAGCAGAACTCAGAATTGCCCTTAGTATGACACTCCATAAATGTCCATAGGCCAAGTTGTGTGATGGCTAAAATCACCATTTGGATGGAGAGTGGGCAAAAGTGGTGAACACATATGTGGTGCAAAGGGAAGGGAGAAGAGAGAATGACATCCATTATTTGCAGGTTCTGAGAAATTTGAACTGCGTAATTGCAATCTCTAACACACTTGGTCAGTGCGCTAACTAATAATAAGCAGGAGGAGAATGGGCATGGTTGTATCTCTTTGAGTTAACCAGATTAAAACTGAAGAGAAAGAGTTAATCTTAAAGCTAGTAAAAATATGTGGAAAGTTTCAAACGTTGGGTGACTTACAAGACATTGGTGGACATCTCACGTAGGCTGAAGTAAAACATCCTTAAAGCTCCTATGAGTGCAGCATAGGATATTTTTATATCACTTCCCTTCTATGAAGCAAAGATAGCCATTGGTTAACTCAAGGATAAGTGTTTGCCAAGAGACCAGCAATTGTGAATTGATTGCGATCATTGCAGAGAAATACACAGCACTTTCATATAGTTATGTAAAAAACATTTGCTTCCTCGGTGCTATAGGAGGCTGGGAGTAAAATCAACTGGAAGAGGAAAAGTAAATAGAAAAATGTATGTGAAGCTGAATACAAGCTATTTAGCTTGGGATATTTAGGTGGCTGGTTTAATCAGTCATAGTTCCAAAACCAAGAAAGGATAAGTGTAGCAGAAGCTCTTCTGTTTCAGTAACAAAGTAATGAACAGCGGTGGTTAGAAATATAGTAGGCATACACTGTGAATTGAAAAGAAGAAAAAGATTAAAATTAAGACCAATTACATATTTTGAAACAGAAAAAAACAGAAATTATGGGGAAAAAAAGGGTGAAAGGAAGCTTTATAAAAGTACTGAGAACCAAAGAAACTTCACTGGTGGCTTAGGATTTTTATCAGGAGATGGTAAAATGCTAATAATGACAGAGGGCATGAAAAATAGTACCAAATGCCTAAAGTCCGAGTAATGGAATGATATCTGAAAACCATATCAACCTTCCCAACCATGTAGGTTTTGTACTATGAAATAAACCTGCTCAGAGCCAGGAATGCCCGAGGGCTGTAGCAAGATTGGGGTGAGCTTTGCAGGTGAGAAGCAGCTGAGGTTGCCACGACAGTTGTGCTCCCACTCCCAAGGGAAGCCAGAGCCATCAGCCTCAGCAACCCTGCACCCTGTTTCTGCCTGCATGGGCTACACAACTCAGTTGAGCTGCAAGACAGTCCTTGCCTGCAGCACAAGAGGTGCAAGCCAGTGTCTACACAGAGGGATTCCACTGTCAGGCACAATCAATAGGGCGTGGAGGGGTTTTGAGTGTGGTCAGCTGTAGTTTACTCACTCTGTGATACTCCTTCCACAGCTGGAATATAAGGAAGTGGTAGTGTGATGAAGAGAAAATAAGGTGGTTTGGGTTAATTGTGTTTCTGGTATACTTTTATAACAGAGAAAAAACCTTGGGCACTCTCATCATTTTATTAAGATGTTTACATAAATATTGAAATAGCTCACTAAGACCAATGGGTCTGTGTCAGACTATAACTGCTGTGAGCAGAAAATTGTATTAATGGCATGGAGATGTCTGCTTCTAGAAATGACGTTAGAAAAATCATATATTTGTATAACAAATACATGAAACTGGAGAGCGTATTTGAAAGACCTTGAAACTGGATAAACTGTTTTCTGCCTACATGAGTGGACTCTAAACTAGCTAGCAATCTAGTTGGCCTTTAAGTTATTGTAAACATCGAGACAGAGCAATTCTCTTGCTCTTCTTTAAAAAAAAATAAAAAAAAACCAAAAAACAACAACAAAAACCAACAAAAGACAAAAGCTCAGGCTAGGACTCCCTAGATGTCTGGATTGATTAAGAAGTTACTTTTGTATAGTATTTACTCTTCTCAGATGGAAATTACATAAAGGGAATGAAAGATGACATCTCATATTCTGCCAGGTCTGAAAGTCTAAATCATCTAAGTGCATTTTCTTAAAAGAATTATCCACATACTCTTATTTTCTGAACACAATTCTGTATGAAGAAAGACATCTTCTGATTCTTCTCATGATGAATGAGTTCATCCAGAAAAATTAGATTTAACTTCTTGTCAAATATCTTTCTTCCCTATTATATTTGTGACCGTATCCGGAAAGGGATTTTTGTTTTTCCTAATATCAAGCACAAAATAAATAAATAAATAAATAAATAAATAAATAAATAAGCAAACAACTTGTAACTGCAGTGACCTCCTTACCATACAGAGGACACAAAATTAATGTAAATACCTTTGTCCTATCCACACAACAACCACCTCTCCCACACCATTATCCATCCTAGACCTTAATTCCACCTACTTACAAGCTTTACATCTCTTCAATGATCCATATCTCTCTCATTTTATTATGAAATCAGAGGGGAAAAATGAAATGTATAGACATAGTAGGAATCAGAAATAATATCTTCACGAGTGCAAGGAGCACTCGTTTAACACATTTGGAAGAAATACATAAAGAAACCTGACTTTAGAAGACCTGTAGCGCATTCTTTCCTATATTTTATTCCAGCTTCCATCAACTTTAAGTGCATTTGGTGAACATTTCTAACCTCACAAGGAGGGTAATCACCAAATAACACTGCAAAAAACCACCTTTGTTGCAAACATTTTCACTAGTTTTCCTCAAGTAACAACAGGAATACTAAAACAATATAAATGTCCTTTCCCCCAGTGTTTTACTTATTTTAAAGGATTTGTTGTTGAGTTCTGTCTGTGTAAAAAGTTATATAAAAACAATATTTGGAGGATAGATTTCTAATTCCATGAGACAGAAAACAGTAAGTCTCAGGTCAGAATCTGATATTTTGGGGTTTTCCTGATGATTCACGGATATTTATGCATAGAACTGAAGTTAGCGGCACTTAACAGCATTATGAATCAAGATTAATTAAAGTGAAAATTAAATACCTATCAACTAACGTTAGACCAATGGTATGATATAAATTGGAAGGTAAGTTTTCATGCAACAGGGAAAGAAATAAAATTACTTTTTAAAAGGACTTTAAATATATTTTAAAATAAATTAATACAATTTTAAATCCCATCAAACTGTAGAGATTATTTTAAATTAATCTTTAAAATCCACTTTTTAAAATCCTTCCAAATGTAATCCTTGGTTGAGATAAAAACCCAATTCCATTTTAATTTTTTTAGTTGTTTATTTTTCTGGTAAAATAGGCTATTCTATTTTAGATCACAGTAGCTGCTATTAGAGTCAATGAATAATGAAATTCCCTATGCAGTAGGGGCTTAGTCAGTCCCCATCATCTGGGTTTTATCCAAGGGGATTAACCATTTATAATCAAAACCAGGTGGATTAATCATGCCCTGAATAGGAAGACTCAGAGCTGGCTCAGTGCAGAGACAGTTCAGATCAGCTCTGCTTCTTAGGGCAGGTGTGGTGCAACAAATATGCTCCACCGTTTCCAGGCCACCTCACACACAGGAAAAGGTTAATCACTCCTGCAGTGTGCAAAACCTTAACAAATCAGACCCAAAGACTCAAGTTAGTCATTCACTGCAAATTTGTTAACTTGAGCTCCATGAAATGAAAGTATCGAAAAATATGATGCTGATACCAAAGTATGGTACACAGCTAGCTTGGGTGCTGTAGGATATATTAGTCCCCATTCAGATGCCTCTGCACTGCACTTCACTGTGCTCTTAGTTCAAGGCAGCTGTGCACAAAGGACAGAAGCTAACTCAGTTCTCACACTTGCTAGCAAACCTGAGAAGCTCCCCAGAATTTGAAGCACTGGGCAACAAAAAAGACCTTTTGCGTGGATACATGTGAGCAGACCCTGCCTTTGTCAAGGGACCTGGCAAACAGCTGAAGCAAAAGGAACCCAGGCCGCCGTTAAGCAGTGCCGCACCTTTACATTTCAAGTGCCTACGCTATGTGGCTTTCCTGGCCTTTGTATATCTCAGCACTCTGATTATGGAAATACTAGGAATATTCCATGTGGATCATACAGCTTAGAAATCAGTGTCAGCTTTTGTACTGGCCTCTCTTATTAAGTGACACAGTCAAATACATGAAGTACTGCATTCAGGTAAAACCTCAGTGCCCCAGGAGTGGAGCCCTAGAGGCTCTACAATGTCCTGTAGGGCAGAGGTAGGCTTGCATCCGCTGCAACAGCACCATGTGATAGCTACAGACATAGCAAGCCCTTGTTCTGTGTGTCGGAGAGAAAGCCAGAAGTCTTCCTGTGCAAGGGCTATCCGGAAAATCTGCCACTGTCTTTAGCTCTGCTCTCATTTTCTGCACCAGCTTTCATACAGTGATTTGGAAGGGAAGAAGGAAAGGGAAAAAATAGACAAGAAATAATTTAGGAGGAAAAGCTCATTTACCTCATTGTTTTGTGAGAAAAAATCCATTTTCTTCTTGGATTACAGCAAATACTTTGTCATCATCTTCCTTATGTGAAAAATATCTCTTCTGGCTACAATATCTAGGTAACAGCTGAAGGTAAAGCATGAGTTCAAAGACTAATGGGAAACACAAAGCCACTTGAATTCCATACAACAAAGATACACAGTTTGCTCATAGACATAGGAAATAACTTGCTTGTCAAAAGCAAGTCAACTACATGGCTGCACATAATATAAGGAAAATATTCTTATAATTTCAATGTTATCCCTAGCATAACTGTAATTCAGTGGGCCACATACTGAAAGAAAATGTCTGAATAATTTATTTATGAAAGACTGAAAAAACGTTATTTTGTTTTTCATCGTTTCTTTGGAATTATTAATGATTTTTAAAAGCCTAACACTAAAAAGAAAGCAAAATTATGAGCTAATATAAAGTATTTTGTAACCTGTATTGTCCAGATCTTTGTAATAAGCAAACTGATATAAAGTACTTATCTTTAAAGGCATTCTGGATTATGAAAAACCAAACACATAAATGTAGATTTTGGAAACCAGCTTACTCCCTTATGAAGTTTCACCAACAATCCAGAATTCATTTATGTATTCAGACTTAAATGTGCACTTAGTAGCTGTAGTTGTATATTTTACAACAGTCTAATTAAAAAGCATATCCATTATATGTATTGTCTTATTTGCAGTGAACAGACATAAATAAGCATAAGTAAAAGCAGGCAGTTTATTTCCTCTCCCCACCAATTGACTCTTCAAGGAAAGGGAAGTCTCACAGACAGAAGAATGATAAATTATTTTACTTCCTATTTCTGTACCTTTGGACTAGACTGACACTGTCTCACAGGTCTCTGTACTTCTTCAAATAATACTGGTATCCATACTAATAAGGGTGACACTGACACATGGATAGATGTGCCTGACCACTGTGATCATCTAGACTGTGTCTGGCATAATCTATCGGTAATAAATGATTCATTCTAGAGGAAAGATCAAGAAAGACTCAGTTACTGAGAGCTTAACCTCTCTTACCTCTGGGAACAAAGACACCCTTAACTCTTTTGGGAGAGCAGCCTGTTGCCTGTGCTTTAGCCTGCCACATACCTGTGCACTGAGGGAAAGTGATTCTACCTACCAGTAGAGTTGGTTAGCTGCAAGTCATCTCTGGCCTTGAAGCCGTGAGAACACATTTGGGTGACGTGTGCCCATGTTAATGAGCATTGCCAAAAAAGTGAGGTATATGAAGTGGGATGCTGACTTCCAGAGTAGAGCAAGGCTTGGTTCAGACAGAATCAGAATCATTAAGGATGGAAAAAGACCTCCAAGATCATCAAATCCAACCATCAACCCAACACCACCATACCCTCTAAATCATGTTTTGAAGTGCCATGTATACACATTTTTTTTAACAGCTCTAGGACACAACCACTTCCCTGGGCAGCCTGTTCCAATGCTCTACCACTCTTCCAGTAAATAAATCTTTCCTAATATCCAATCTAAACCTCCCCTGGTGCAACTCAAGGCTGCTTCATCCTACCACTAGTTACTCAAGAGAAGAGATGAACACCCACCCCACTACAACCTCCTTTCAGATAGCTGTAGAGAATGATAAAGTCTCCCCTCAGTCTCCTTTTAGGGTCATTAGGGGCAGTCAGCATGGCTTCACCAAGGGGAAGTCGTGCTTGACCAACCTTCTAGACTTTTATGAAAACACAACCAGGTGGCTGGATGATGGTAGAGCCGTGGATGTGGTCTATCTTGATTTCAGCAAGGCATTTGACACGGTCTCCCACAGCATCCTCGCTGACAAATTGAGGAAGTGTGGATTAGATGAGCAGGTAGTGAGATGGACTGTGAACTGGCTGGTGGGAAGAAGCCAGAGAGTGGTGGTCAATGGAGCAGAGTCTAGTTGGAAACCTGTGTCTAGTGGAGTCCCTTAAGGGTCGGTACTAGGACGAGTATTATTCAATATATTCATCAATGACCTCGATGAGGGAACAGAGGGCACTGTCAGCAAGTTTGCTGATGACACAAAGCTGAGAGGAGTGGCTGACACAGCAGAGGGCTGTGCTGCCATCCAGAGAGACCTGGACAGGCTGGAGAGCTGGGCGGGGAAAAACTTGATTAAATATAATAAGGGCAAGTGTAGGGTGTTGCACCTGGGCAGGAACAACCCCAGGTTCCAGTATAGGTTGGGAAATGATCTCCTAGAGAGCAGTGAAGGGGAAAGGGATCTGGGAGTCCTGGTGGACAGCAGGATGACCATGAGCCAGCACTGTGCCCTTGTGGCCAAGAAGGCAAATGGCATCCTGGGGTGCATTAGGAGGGGCGTGGTTAGTAGGTCGAGGGAGGTTCTCATCCTTCTCTACTCTGCCCTGTTGAGGCCTCATCTGAAATAGTGTGTCCAGTTCTGGGCCCCACAGTTCAAGAAGGACAGGGAACTGCTTGAGAGAGTCTAGCACAGAGCCACCAAGATGATTAAGGGAGTGGAGCATCTCCCTTATGAGGAAAGGCTGAGGGAGCTGGGCCTCTTTAGCTTGGAGAAGAGGAGGCTGAGGGGGGACCTGATTAATGTTTATAAATATATGAAGAGTGAGTGTCAGGTGGATGGAGCCAGGCTCTTCTCAGTGGTGTCCAATGATAGGACAAGGGGCAATGGGTTTAAGCTGGAACACAAGAGGTTCCTCTTATATTTGAGAGTAACAGTGCTCTGTTACTCTCACAGTAACATTTGTTACTGTGAGAGTAACAGAGCACTGGAACAGGCTGCCCAGGGAGGTTGTGGAGTCTCCTTCTCTGAAGACATTCAAGACCTGCCTGGATGCCTTCCTGTGTGAACTCATCTAGGTGTTCCTGCTCTGGCAGGGGGATCGGATTAGATGATCTTTCTAGGTGCCTTCCAATCCCTAGCATTCTGTGATTCAGACTACACAATCCCAGTTCCCTCAGACGCTCCTCACAAGATATGTTCTCCAGACAATATATCAGCTTCATTGCCCTTCTTTGGATGTGCTCCAGCACCTCAGTGTCCTTCTTGTAGTGATGGAGTGACATCTAGGAGTCCAGGCAAAGACAGTTATTCTGCCTGTTTACACCACCTGCAAATATGCATTCACCTCTACCTACTTTCACTCAATTACTTTCAGAGCGAAAGTAACTGTAGTAGTCCTACATATTAAAAAAAAGCAAGCTGGAACTCTGCCTCTGAATCTTCAAGCAATCTCAATGCTAGAAAATAAAAAGCATGATGCTGCCCTCAGTATCACAACGAGGCACATCACACATAATGAAATAATTATTTCTGATTGTACAAATTGACACCAGTTCTCATCCTTTCCAAGTAATGGTGGAACAAACTTACCAGTACCACAAATGGAAAATTAATAATGTGTCTTAGGTTTGTTTGTTTGATTTTTTTTTTTTGATCCCCTGAGGCAACTCTGCCAGTGAAAATAAACAGATAAAATGGGGGGGGGGGGGGGGGGGGGGGGGGGCACATGTACTGTAGTAAATATAAATACCTTCTGAGAAATAAGAACCTGACATGCCAAACATGGACCACTAGATACTCTCAAGGAAATTTGTGGGGCTACTGGCTGTCAGCTGGGGTTGGACTCAGAATGGCATTTGTTGCCTCACCTTAGGTGCTCTGACTTAATCAGTAGTGCAAGAAGGAATCTGCAGAAAACAACTGACTGAAAAGCAAATTCAGCTAATTAGGAATTAAATGCAGAAAGAGGCTAATTAAGGGATGTCTCCAACAACCTTTCTGTTCCAGCTGTTCAACTGATAATAACTTTGATAACATAGGGGTCAAGAAAAAAGAAAAATTACTTTAAGCACACTGTGGAATTGGCATTCAATGGGATATGGGATCCCATGATTCAGATCTTTCCTTTAACTTGGATAGAGCATGAATTTTAACTTGGATTTCCCATAGTCTGTGTAAGGGCTCTGAATGTTACAGTGAGAGTCATTGAATAGTTTTGGCTGGTAGGCACCCCTTAAGGTCACCTAGCCCAAGCTTCTGCTTAGTAGTGTTGTTCATGACTTCAGACAGTCAAGTTTTGAAAACCTCTAGTGATGGAGATTCTGCAGCCTCTCTGAGCAAGTTGTCCCACTGCTTAACAACTGTCAACGTGAAGTATTTTTTCTTATGTCTACTGTCAATTTCCTTTGTTAAAACACATAAATATTGTGTGTTTTAACATCTTATTCCTTCACTGTTCACATGGAAAAAAAACTCATCCTTTCTGTTCAGGCAGGTATGAATCTGGGCTCCTCATGTTCATGACCAGTCTAACCATTAAGCTAAAGCCAATCTTACGGTGTCTCTCTCTAGCTAAAATTTTGTTTAAATTTAATTTTAGACAGTAACTTATTAATTTCAATACAAATTAACTAGTGGGTGTAGATAATGGACTTTTCTATTTTTTTAATACATGACTTCTAATATTGTATGAGTTGATGATTTAGACTACAGTGTCAGATCTTTCCCTTATTCATCAGAAATTGTGCTTGTCACTGCATGAAAAACAAGCAGAAAAAATTGAATCTTTCCCACTTCAGTACATGCATTCTGATATAGAATAGCACAGCTGTCATTTTATGTGGAAAAAAGAAATTATAAGGAATACCATACACCACTGCTAAAAGCAGGTCAAGGGCAGGAAACCTTAGTGGTGATTTTAAACTATAAGTGCTCAGTACACAAATACTTTGTCAACGTATTTTATAAAAAGTAAAACTAAATAAATAAATTTCGAAGTTACAACCAATGAAATGTCATTCTTTTTTCTTTCATTTAAAAGCAAGATTGTTCTTGACCCTTGGAGACACTTGAAGTTTATTGAGAAGGAACACTTAGTAGCTACAGCTTGTACAAAGCTAAACAAGAATAAAGACACTGGTACAGTAAGTCCAATTTAATATATATTCCTCAAGGATTTTTGGTGCCATTTGCCACATATTTATAGATGTCTTACATTTTAAAAGTTATAAACAAAGTAATCTTTTCTTAATATAAAAATCTCTTTTACAATGCCAACAAAAGAACACAGTTGCAGCTGAAATTCACAATTCAAAAATAAGTTAAAAATTTGCTTTTGGCGATTAAGACCAGCTTCTGATACAGAAAATTGAAATGGTCAGTTCATCTGAAAATGAACTGGTAGCAATAATATTCAGCTGAATCCACACATAGAAACCACTGGATAATATTGATCAACTTGTTAACTTACAGGCAAAAAGGTAATTTATGCTTCATGTTAAGAAAATATTTTACTATATTCTCAGTTAAAATTTAATACCAAAATTTTAATTTTTCATGCAAAAGACTCTATAAGCTGAAAAATAAAATAACATGAAATGAATTAAAATAAAATAAAATAAAATAAAATAAAATAAAATAAAATAAAATAAAATAAAATAAAATAAAATAAAATAATAAAACTAAATAAAACAAAACAAAAGAAAATATGTGTTTTGTGGTGGTCCAAAAACATTACCTGTGCTCTTGCCATGCTTCAGCACTGAGGTTCTGAAATGCTGAGGTCCATCAGATTTGATCAAGAATATTAACCAGTAGATAAGGGAAGTTAAGCTAAATATACTGACACAACTGTTCTTTATTTTTTCTGCAGGTCTAACACACAGTTTTTTACTTTCATGCAGTATGATTTTTAGCCCAGAAGAAACTGTAAAAATCAGAGAAAATTGAGATGTTAATATTAAGGGCATAGATTAAGAAATTGAAGTTAATTTGCACATGATAAATTTGAGATTAGCAGAAAAAGACTTCAGTGCATATGGCTCTGAAAAGAACTGAAAAGGAAGTCCTAAGAAAGATTGGTGCCAATGGGTTATTCAGTGAGATAATGCTGAATCTAAAGCAAGAAGGCATGAACTGAGGTGAGAAAGGACTAGGCATGACAGGCATTTAGGAAACAACATCTTGGCACGGATGGTTATTAATATGTGAAATGGACCACCAAAGACAGCAGTAAAAGCTGTAAACATAAATTCACTCAAAAACAATTATACAAGCACTTAAAAGTAAAAGGATATTACAGGGAACGAAGTCTAGACAGGTATTCCTTTGTTGCCTGAATATGTGATGTGCCACTAAACATGTATTTAATGTTCTGTGGGAAGAAGAGTTCTCCCCACTGCACACTGTTCATAGCCGTTATTCTGCTGTCTGTTTCACAGACCTTTTGCACACGCAGAGTCAGCAAATAGGTGTGAAAGTTAATTACTCCCTGGAGAATGAGATATACCAAACACTTTATGGAGAAGGGCATCTTGCAGAGAAATTCACAGCACATTAGAGACAATCAGAAAAAAAAAAAAATCTCCTAGTCTGTCTAGAACAAGTGAGTCTCAATCCTTTGTTCAAAAAAGTGCAATAATAAATGTATCAACAGAATTGAGACATTTCTTCCTTAACCTTATACTAGTACGGGATATTGGTTATACAGGCTGAACAGGGTTTTTTTTAATAAACCCTATATTCATTGTTTTTAGTTAATACAAAGTGTCTGTGTGTGTATATGCAGATGTTTATAGTGGAATTTTTGGTGAGTGCACATATAAGAGTGCATGAACATATATTTGCCTTTTTAAAATAAAATTATGTAAATTAATTCAGCTATATGTCATCTAATCCCGAGGTTCAACTTTGCAATCATCTATTGTCCTCTAAAGTTGGTTGTTAGACAAAAAACTAAGCTGTTGCTACTTGTGTCACCCTAGGAGAAGTCAAGCTGCCACCTCCAAAAGAATGTACACTATCTAGCCCCAGTGCACAGACTGAAGGGCAGAAGACCAAAATCTGCTGCAACAAGAAGAGTCTTGGAAAGAGATGGATAATTGTCAGGGATGAAGAAGCCTGAAGAGGAAAGGGAACTCTGTGACCTGGCTAATTCAATGTCCTTAGTAACATCTCAAAGTCTGATCTGTATGATCACCATTTCTCAGTTGGTTCTTTGGAAAAGTTATCTGGCCCCATTTATTATCCTTATTGGTTGCTTTGTAATAGCCACAATAGAAGAATCAAGGGTGTTTAGTAGGATATTCTGCATGAATAAAGAGAAGAAAGTTTCTTCTGTTGTGAAACAAAACTCACAATAGCCTATGCAAGGAGAGATCATCAGGGAGAAACAAATGCATGTCATTAAAGTAACCAACTTTAAGTGATTACATATTAGGACAGGAGAGCACCTATAAACAGTGTCAAATCATTAAATCCTAGTTTTAAAAGATTTTAATGTAAGAAATATTATGCAATTATTATTTATCCATAGATACTGTTAATTATTCTTTTAAATCCTCCTGTTAAAACAGTTTCTACAGTATAAATAGAAACAGTAGTTCTTTTTATAGCACATATGTAATCAGTGTGTTAGGGGCCAGGGAAGCTGGCAAGCTAGTAAGGAAAGAATAGGATAACAAGGAGAAATAAAGGTATTATGGCAATAGCAAAATGTCTTTTGCGAAGAACATACCATTGCAGCCACTATAGGGATATTGACATTTGAAACAAAGGAAATGCAACGCACTTTTTTTTTATGCCAGTCCCATCTATACCGACTTGAACATCTATATTTTATAGAAACATATCTTCTCACAATATAGTAATCTCTTTTTACCATGATCTATTGTAATCTCTGCCTATTGGACCTTAGATTCTGAATGCCTTATAGCAGTCCAGATCTTTTACTGAATTTTTGGAAATATCTAGGACATCATAGATGATGACAAAGGAATAACTATTACTGCTGAAATTAAATGTTTTCCTGTTTTTAACCCTACCTTTTGGAGAACTGTAAGATGAAGATATTCCTCTTTTAATGGCAAGAGTTCTCATGAAGTTAAGAGCAAAAATAAAGAAGTAGACAGAGCATAAATTTTTCATGCTTAAAGCAAACATTTTCATGGAACTACTTATACTGATGAGCGTGTCCTTTCCTGGTTAGTTACAGATAAAAGTTTTTACTTACTATGTGTATCTAATCTGCATGAATTTTTTACTTTCCTCTATCAAGTTGATGGCATTTGTTAGGTACTTTCAAAGTCCCTAAAAATCTTCTCAGGTTTAAACTAATTTAAATAATTGGGTGACATCTGAAAATTCAAGTTTTGTAGAAAATACAATAAACCATGGCCTAATGGTGTGAGTTTTGGAGGCCTCTATTACACAGCTGTGAAGACGATGGTTTGGGTTTCTGCAAAACAAGAAAAACTTAATTTTTATAATAACTATCTTAATTTATGATCATTGTGAAACAGCACTTACTGAAATTAATTAAACATCCTTATTACACACACTTGATTGCACACAATCAATAGAAATAAAATCTTAAGTAACAAGTTATTGTTTTATTGATAATGTAACAGTTTTGATCAGTTTATGTTTTCTAGCCTATATTTCTGAAAATCTAACATATTAATAATTAATAGAATATGTTAATAAAGGTTTGCTTGGTTTAATGTAACTGAGTTGCATGTTTTCTGTTTTCTGCTTATGCAGAAGCTCTGTTTTATATTGAAAAAAGAACAAAACCTTGATACAGAAGTGTAATTATTACAATGCATTCTGTGCAGTCATTGTAGTCCTTGAAGAGTTAAGAAACAGAGTTTTCAGGACTACATAACAGATGTAAAAATAGAAGATTACAGATGAAACTGCCCAAAGTTACATACCTATTGGACAAATGTGGACAGAAGTATTCTTCACGGACCACTTTCAGACATTAAGGTTTCTTACAATTTCTCTGTTTTCCTGCACTGATGAACAAACCCTTTTTGCTTAATATAAAATTGCACAAAAGAATGAGGTGAAACACTTAAGGGATATTTGATCCACATCTGCTTAGACTGTGACAGAGAGCAATGTGGAAAGGCAGAGAGGGGCTTTTATTGCAGAGCACACTGCATAGTATAGAAGATCCATTTGGTGGGACAACGACAAAAAAAATAAAACCTCGACACCATGCAGACACCATCCAGCAACAGTTAAAACATGGATGTATGATCAACACTGTTTTAGTCACAAATTCGAAGCACAGCATCATGAGGCCTGTTATGAGGAAAGTGAACTCCATCCCAAGCTAGACCCACTAAATTCATAGATGAGGTACAGGCCAGATATCAGTATTCTTGTGCCTGACAAACAACCAGCACCTTCTTCCACGAAGTCACTGAGTCAGAAATGTAAGAAATAATTTATGTATTTGCTTTTGCATTGATTCAGATATAGCAGATGTTGTAACTGCTCATCAAGTTAGTGGGTTGCTTAAGTACCAGAGTTTACAAAACAGTAGCATTATGCTGGTTCAGAATAGTTAGCATCTGTTTAAGGGACATGATTGTCTAATAATATAAGACCCTTGTAAAGGCTCAGAAGAAAATATGTTCAGTGGATATCATCTGAATCTGTAAGTATGAGCTGTAAGTGTAATATACCACTTCAGTACAGCTTATGAAAATATGATAAAAAATTAAGAAAGCGGACTTTAAAAAAAACCAACAAACCCAAACAAAACAAAACCACAGAATAGTGTCCTATTAGGACATGAGACAGTGTCACTGTGAACTATTGCTATCTGTAGTTTCATTAAATTTACTGATGTGGTGTTAGAGCTAAAACTATAAAAGAGGAAACAGTTCTCTGAGTAATGCTACGTATTAGTGTAGTCTCATTTTGTAAGGAAGATATGTGGAAAATATGAATATTTGAACAGTGACTCATAATCAAAGTTATCATGGCTGGAATTACAGGTAACTATCATTTCTAAGAAACTCATCTCTGAGTTTGGACAAAGTGTCAAGGATTCTCAATTAGCAATTTGTTGCCTTTATAATGCTGTAGAAGGCACAGGAAGTAAAGAGGGCAGTCAAATCAGCCTTCATTAATCTTGTATGCTTAAACTTGCAGCTTACAGCTCTTATATAAATAGAATATTAAGATAAATTACTAAGAGTCGCTGTTCTGCCAGAAAAACAGTCTCGACCTCTTTTGTTGGTATACAGCTTTGACAGTGTTTTAATCCATATTAACTGTCTGTGCTATATTGTACATTTATGTCCCTCAAGCAGATGGCACTCCAATTATTCATATTTGTAGTAGACTTTTCCCTGCTTAAGAGAAAGCTCATGTGAGATAAATTTTAAGCACTATTTTAAAATTGCCTTCAGTTGGTGAGCTAACTGTGGAGGACTACTTAGCCCTTTCACCTACATCCTAGTGGAAGCTTCAAGAAACTCTTCAGATCAGATTTTATGGCATACTATTTCCTCATTATATCATCAGCTATGTTTTTATTAAGCTTGAGAGAGATCCAGCTGCATAAATCACAGTCTTCCTCAGATACAATTAGATTTAGATCAAAAAAGAAGAAAGATACTGTAATTCAAAATGTCTTTCTTAATTGGGATAAGTGTCTCAGAAAATATCCAGAAATCAGGCTCAATAGTTGTTTTAAACTTATTTCTAAAGCACCTTAAAAGGTCACAGGTCTTAAAGAGCAGTAGTAGGAAGTATTTTGGATCCAGCAGCACTGAATGCAAATCTGAATTTAAAGATACTTTGCATCTGCAAATACTCTTAAGAAAGGGAAGTGTAATTCACTTCAGAGGGTAAGGTTTTTGTATACATCCTGTAATACCCTACAAGTTGCTTTCTTATGGACACCAAAACTCAGGTTTTGAGTACCCTCATGGCTATATTTTTGCCTTGTAAAATTCATTTCTGAGATGTGATGTTATGTGTAAATGATTCACTGCCAAAGTAAATGATGCAGAAAACTGAAATATGGGATCTGGGTTGAAACAGGACAGCTGAACCAAGGCAAATACTGTCTGGTCCCAGTGACATTTTCTGTTAGAGCTTAAAAATGATGATGGATAAAGACATTTGCATTAGAAATATTAAAACCCTATGGTCTTCACTGATGAAGGGTGCTATATTATATAAGGGACTGAGAAGCCTGTGACATAATGGAACAACATTTAGGTACAGATCATTGTCATACAATACCTCCTTGTTCCAGGTGGAACTCATTTATAAGGAGTAGGAGATACTAATTTCCTCAGGCACAGGGAATATTCATAAAAGTTTTCTCTTCAAATTTTTTAACCAATGCATTAAAAATGAAGTCTAAAAAATACATGCAAAAGTATCTGCAATTGAGAAGAAAATTACCTCATCTAATGTATCAGTTTGTGGAAGTTCATCACAGAGACAGCTAAAGAGGAGGTAAGGAGGTCTTTGGGTTGGTCTAAACCTCTGTAATAATCTGTTCACAGAGCAAAACTGTGGCTGTGCAAAAAGGCTTGTCAGTGTGCAAGTTTTGGTAAAAAAAAAATATGTGAAACTGATTATGTAATTCTTAGAATTAGCCCATAGCTACTGGTTACAGTAAATGCCATTAATTTCCACCATTTAATAAAACAGAAAAGAAGGATATGTATGCCACATTGATCTTCCTTATGCTAACTTATGCCACTTACGTGCTAAACCACAAGGAACGTCCATAACCCTTTCGAGTTTATGACATAGAAATCTTTTACACAAAACTACTCTCTAGAAAACAAAGACCAGGCTAATTAACCTCCTCATGGCCTCTGAAGCATTGAGCTATTTTTTTAGCAAAAAACTTATTTATCTAATATCATGTGTTTACACAATATAACTCACAGTCTCTTATCAGACTACTGAAGTGCATACAATCAATAACATCGTCTCAGGTAACCCTGAGTTGCTTTGTCTGAAAAAGTAACTAACCCCAAATTTTAAAAGTATTTGATGAAATTTAAAATTAAATCTTATGTTTAAAGGCTACATTCTCAGTAAGCACAAATGAAGGTGTGAAAACCTATACAAGATGACAACAGACTCTTTCTTACTGCTAAGCTTTGGCACATAACATCAGAAATAATTTATATTTTTTCCATTACTACAATGCAGTTATTTTAAGCAATGTAGATCAATGAAGCTATTGCCATAGTATTATACTTATTAAAAATACCAAGAATAATCATTCATCTTATTAATATTCTTTCTTGATAACATAATAAGGAGCTATAGTACTATATGTTTAAGTGCAGGAAAAGTAGTTTAATCAACTGTATAAATTGCCTTCACTGAATGGTACTGGATCCATCAGTCTTATCATGTGTGTTTGTCACTGTCTTTTCCCTGGTGGTTTTAGTATACATGTTCTTCTAATCTGTGTACTAGACAGATATCAAATTTACTCGGTATTTCTAATACTAGTAGTCATGCCACATGCTGTTTGGAAGGTCTTTTTTTACTGAGTGTTGCAGAAATCTTCAGATTTCACAGAATCACAGAGAATCACAGAATATTAGGGATTGGAAGGGACCTCGAAAGATCATCTAGTCCAATCCCCCTGCCGGAGCAGGAACACCTAGATGAGTTCGCACAGGAAGGCGTCCAGGCGGGTCTTGAATGTCTCCAGAGAAGGAGACTCCACAACCTCCCTGGGCAGCCTGTTCCAGTGCTCTGTCACCCTTACTGTAAAGAAGTTCTTTCTCAAGTTTAAGCGGAACCTCCTGTGTTCCAGCTTAAACCCATTGCCCCTTGTCCTATCATTGGTCATCACTGCAAAGAGCCTGGCCCCATCCTCCTGACACTCACCATTCAAATATTTATAAACATTAATCAGGTTAATATAAACATTTCCTTAAGCAGCACCAAGTTCAGCCTATTTTAATAATTTTCATCTTCAGTAACGTCTACTAGCTCTTAGTAGTCGTTATTTCTGATCATCGTGGTATAACAGACCTACAAGATGTCAGGGGCAGCTCATGTTCAGCATTACCACAGGTTTTTCTTCTGGCATGAGCAATTTCCAAAAGCCAATATTATATCAAGTACAATACAAGTACTGTACAATAACCAGGAATTCTTGCGTACTGTTTTTCCCCCAAGTCATTTACAGGACTTGACAGTCTTACATACTCTCAGCAGGTTAACATTTTAACTTTTTTATTTTGAAGGCTACTTCATGGAAGCTTTCAGTTTGCTCTCAAATTGACTTTGGTTGACCAAGCATACCCTGGGGAAGACAGAGAAAAAAATATTTTTTTTTTTAGCTGTCCTGTTTTTTACTGCAACTTTCAAACTTTGTACCTTTTAGAATTCAAACACTCTGTGCAATGATCACTCAGGACAGACACTTTGAACATTGTTAAAAGTAAGGACAGTATATTTTCATCAGCTGGATAGAATTTTCTAAACAGCAGGAATGCTCTGCTCTATCTTTCAGACACAAAGTCTGTTCTCTTCTCACACTTACACAAAGAAAATAACAGTTGTTTATGTCCTCTATGATTCCAGTAGGTTCAAATTTAGTATATGTTTCAGAACTGTTTCTCATTTTGTTTGTCATCACAGTTTCCAAAATAAAATTCTCCAGCTTGATGGATATGTTTTCATTGTACTTTGGGGTTTTGAGGTTTTTTTACACACTATGTACATCTAAGCTGGTCAGATTTATCTTAGTTGTATAGATTAAAAATCAAAACATTTTGAAAGTGTTTGCTCCAATGAGGATATATTATAATTTATTGCAGGATATCATATAAAATAAGTTATGGAACTATGTAATGTTGCATTTGGTCTAATGGTAGAGAATAATTAAGCTATAAATACATGTTTAAATTATATTAAGTGGCATATTTTCCAGTTGATGCACAGGAAATTAGCTGTAAAAGTCCTATTAGTGTTAAGTGGAAACTGTATTACTAAATCTGTTTGCATCACTCTAAAGGTTTACCACTTAAGTTAGAAGATGTCAGGAAATTCAGTGAGAGGGAAATTGTACCTATCTCTCCACATAGATGTCAGAGTTAAAAACCTCCATACCTGACAATATTCATCACATTCAAGCATAATTTTAGCATTTGTTACATATGTATTCTTCTGTCAGATGTAACATAACTCAAGCTATCAATTCAAGGTAACAGGTAGACTGCAGACTGAAGCAATGTACATACCATCAGCCATATCACAAAAATCCTAGAGCTAGCAGTCTCAGGATCCAAATCTGCTTGTTATCCCCATTTCTTTTGCAAGACAGAAATATGCAACCAGACAGGGTGGATATATAAGTTTCTGTTGCTCTGTCAGACGTTAACACAAATTTTGCAAAAATAGCATTTGTGTAGAAGAGAGATCATGTAACTGCCCAAAGCAGAACCAAATCACAAGACTGTGCCAGAGGGGTTGCACAAGTCTGCAAGAGCAATTGTGTCTTTCATCTCAACCACAGTAAACTCTTCACCTCCAAGCCTGCAGACAAGTCTCAACATTCAGTCCAGAAATCAAATTTTAGGAACTCTTGCAATTGTTACTTGAAATAGTATAAAATGTGAAATAGTCTATTTGTTTCACATTTTATACCAAACCTGAGTACCGTGTACATACATGGTGTAAAGTGCAACATGCATAGGCAAAATAGCCAGCTGACAGACGGGTGGCACTGTAGTCACAGCTGCATTGAACTTAGTAGGTGCAAATTTGCATTGCCTCAGTGACTACAGTATTGGTTGTTTTTCTAGGGGAATATTTTATAGGAATGATTGTCCTATTTCCATTAAAATAAGGAAGTACAGAATAAAGAGTTTAGATGTAAAGCCTGTCATCATGGTGATTTACTTAAAACAGCAGATACAGATTTTTTGATTAAATATTTTTAATAAGGCTTTAAAAGTTCAACAAGAATTTTCTCTTAGAAATGCTGACTTATCAGTACTGAAAATCTTTACAAAAAAGGCCAGCTTAAGAGCAGTTGTTTTTATCAAATATATTGAAATATTCATTTTAACATTTTCCAACTGAAAAAAATCCCGTTTTCTTTTATAACACCTATGTATAAAAAAAAGAAAAAAGGTGCCAAAATATAAATTAAATACTTTAAAACTCCTGATATATTTGTATAATCATTGTGTACACTGTGTCTACACTGTGAAATTAAAAATTAAAATTAAACTGCAGTTCTTACAGTTTCTTACATATGAGAAATCATAGTTCAGCTGCAAATCACAGGTGCAAAACTTGTTTATTGGCTGTAATGAACTCACAATTGTATCTTTCCTCCAATCCCAGTGTCAACAGAAATGAGAGACAGCACTCTGTCTTGACACCTACAAGTCTTCCAGGTTTTATTTCCAGGTCTTTTTTTAATACTCATTTATTTTTTTTAATCTAAGCATTACAGTAAGTTTCATGAGTGTATGTCCATTAATTTTCTATTACTTTTACTTTTCTGTCTAGCTATGTCTATGGGTTTGCATCAGCTGACTCAGTTCAGTGAAAAGACATCTTTCTCTAGTATTCCAATATGCTCTAAGTAGTCTAGTATTTAATTTGTTAGCTTTATCTGATATAAAATAGCACATCTGTTGGTTCCACTGTAAAAAAGAAGGAATCCTTATTCACAAGTTTTGTCAGAGCTATGTTAAAGTCTTAAAAAATGTCAGCATATGGAGCAGACTCTCCACATAAATAAGAATCAATCTTTTCAATCACATCAAGACTGACATCAGTAATAATCTGTACCGTAAAAAAAACACATCCACTTAAGTTTCTGTTGTTGGTTTTGTTTTTTTTTTTTTCTGAGATATTGGCTAGGAAAATTTTAACACCCTTCCAAACCAGCTGTGAATATTTGCATTGCCAAACAGCATGTCCAGAAAATCATGAAGACAGAAAAAATTCCATTATATGCTTGTGTTGTATAAAATATGTAAATACTTCATTTGTTAAGGAGGTTAAGGACTATGGCCCAAAGGAAAATATCAGTGCTACTTGTGGAGTACACTTGAGTAATAGAACATAAATTAAGAGTAAGATAAGAAGATGCCGGGGGGGGGGGGGGGGGGGGGGGAGGGGAGGAGGAGGAAAGGCCTGCCATCTCTTTGATCTTGGTCCTGAACACCATGGAAATGTCCTTAAAATCTATCATATAAGAAAAGAAGTATGAAGTAAAAGGACATCTGTGCTAAAGACAAACCAGACTATTGCTACTGTTTTGCCCCAAAAGACTGTTAGTGCAGGTCTCATATTCTTCCTCCCTGGGTGTATCCATTCAACTCTAAATGCTACCTACAAGCACTTCCTGCACCACCCGTGACACAGCTATCCTAAGCTTCATACCAGAACCATAACAACGTCCTTTCTGATATGCATTGATTAGTGCTGCTTGTCAGCATCTTTGATGGATATACCCTTAGAGAGAAATGCAAACATATGGCAAAAGGCAAGACGGGGATTGGAATCGCATGCAACTCAGCACTGCTTGGTTACGAACTGCTGAACACTAGACCATTGAAAAACCTGCCCTGACACACTGACTCACAGCACAGTGCGCCCAGGGATGCCGCTCTGCATTCCTTTCAAAACAAACATTCTTCACGTATATTTAATTATCAATTAAAATGTGCACAAAAATATGTATTACATTCCGTGGACTAAATTTTTCAGATGGGACTGCCTTCTGGGAAAAGACCAGTAATGTTAATTTTAGCCCTTTATAGACAACTATGTATTTTATTGCACTTAAAGACGGAAGGCTTACACCTGCTGATTAATATTAATGTTTACTTATGAAAATTCATGGCTTACATGGAGCATACACTAAATAGGCACGTGTTTCTCACCTTGTTATCTTAACAGAAAATTCATCCTTCCTAGGTTCTGCAACAGAGGGGAATTTAAAGCTTCAGGAACCTCTTAGAAATTTCATCTCCTTAAACATCTCCTATTTGAAAAGTGTATCCCCTGATAAACTGCACTCAGTAATATTTCTAATTTCTTATGAAAGCCTCTAGTAATGTAGAGTTTGTCTTCCCTTCAAGTAAAATGTTTATTAGCCTATGAAAAAGCATTTTGCCACTTCCATTGTAGCAGTTCAAGTGTTTTCTGCAATCCAAGGGTTTTTAAAAATAAGATTTAGTTTCACATTTCCATTGTAAAATTGTAAATTCCATTGTAAAATCCATTTAATGGATTGAAGAAAATATTTATTCTTGAATAATTATTCTGCTTACAAAATTGCCATATATTCTTCTTTGTGAAGAATTATTCAGACAAGCCAGCTATAAAAACTGCTAGAATAAATGTCATGATTTTTTTTAAGAACAGCAAGTTGAACAGTAAACATACTTCACTCTTTTTGAAGTTAAGGGGAAGTTTACATTTAACAAGTAAATATGAAACATTAGATTTGAAAACTGTTGGAGGATATACGCTTCTGTACCCTACTCTGGGAGTTATCATTGTTAAAGATAATACTGCATATAGTAACATGAACAATAGTATTTTTTTTTTCCATAGTACACATAGTGTGTAAACAGTCTCAGAAATAATGCCATACTGCTGGTGATTTCTTATTTAAGAAAGCACCCCCCCTCTTGTGTGGCTTACTGACAAAGTTAGACTTTAAAATTGATGGCACACTGTAAAAACGTTTGTATATCACGTGTAGTGTCAGTCATGAATCCATTTTATTTTTGGCAGTTGAGAAATGTTCTGGCTCAACAACACTAAAGACACAACAAGCCTACATTTATCTACATCATGAAGAGGCAGAGCACAAACCTTTTCATTCTGCCCTTTTTCATGTATGTCTCATGCCACCTTCAATGAAATGAATCTCAGCTAGAGAACAACCCTCTGTGATGTGGCAGAAGATAACCCTATCTCCAAGCTCTAATACTAAAAATTATAGAAAAGGGATAAACACTATTTTCATGTTGAAAACAACCATTCACAAAGGTCTGTGGATTTAAGGAAATTTTTCCACTGACAGCAAAGGGCCATTCTGCTGAAGGAGATATTGGTCAGACTTCAGGTGGAAGCAACTTTATAACATGACCTATAGCGTACGCAGTTTGAGGATTCTGAATTTCAGAGACTTTACCCACTACATCTAAACTCTCAATGTGTTTTAAAAACTCCACTCACATTAAAAAAATCAGTTCCATAACTGCTTCCAAAAAAAGAAAATTTTAAAAATTTAATCATCTTTAAAGCAAATTATATTTATTTTGTAAAGTAAGACAGATATGAACAAATGATTTTTCATTGAAGTAACTATCTTTTAAACATTTATCTATCTTACCTTTACTGAAGATTTACATCTGCCACTTTCTCCATGAGGTTGTTGGGATCTATGACAGCACTGGTTTTTAAGAATCTCCCTCTTTACATTTTCTGAGTTGCCCTTATTGAAGTTCTTTTAAACTTAATATGCATGAAATTTTTCTGTTTGTTTTCAACTTCTATGCCTTCAAGGTTGTCCAAATAGCTCTCTATTCCATATGTATCAGTTTTATGACAAATTAAGAGAGAAGCATAGAAAGCTATATGTAGCTAATGTCTGGTCCCTGTTGCCAATAATACATCTCATTTCCACATCCATTATGCATATCCCAGCTGTTTCTATGTTCAATATTAGAATGAGAACAAGCCATTCATCTTTCCTCCCTACATATTTCTTCTCATGCAGAAAAAGCCCAGTCATGCATCCTTGATGAAAAATGTTATGTACTCTAACCAGTACTTCATATGTAGCCTTCATATGTAGGATCCATATGTAGAATTTATATGTTAGTTAAGCTGCAGCAAGCAACAGAGCATCAAAATATAAAGTAACCAACGGATGTCCTTAATAGAATCCTCTAATCACATGAAATTGTACTATGTAGTCTTGTCATAATAATTTTGTCTTAGTTCTAAATACTATAAAATAATAGAGTATTTAAATACATACTCATAGATGCCTAGCTGTTGAGAGACTTCGTGGGCAGGCAAAATTTAAAAAAACCCTAGAATGATTTTACTTTAAAATACAGGAAGACATTTGGTTTATTAATGAAGTATACCATACTAATTTCAAATAGTTCAAGAGTCCTGAGGATGTTTAGATATTATTTGAGAATTATAATTGAAGTGATTTGTCACACTGCGCAATTTTGTAAAATACTTGTAAGATAACCAGGATCATAACAACATTGCAAGTATAAGTGTAACAGATATTTAATCGGGGCATAAAACATAATGTATTGGGAAATATTCCTTAATTAGATGCTTTGAGTTATAAAGAGGAACATTTAAGAAGGAGTTTTAAGCAGCTTTTTTTCCCAAGATGTCACCTTCTACATCTGTTATCTTGTTTTCCATAACAAGAAGGCTGTGAGTATTCAAGGAAAAGCAGATAGCTATCAAACATTTGCTTCTTTGATCTTAATGGGCAATGATGACATCACCCTCCTGTTTTTTAAGTCAGCCTTAGGCTTTCAGTAATACCTCATGGCTGAATTGAGCAAAGATATTACAGCTTATCCAATCTCACTCTAATTTGATGGTCATAGAATCATAGAATATTGTGAGTTGGAAGGGACACGCAAGGGTCCTCCAGTCCAACTTTTTTCCTAGCATAGGACAATCCCAAGATTCAGACCATGTGTCTGAGGGTGTTGTCCAAATGCTTCTTGAATATTTTTAAGCATGGTGCCATGACCACCTCCCTGGTGAGCCTGTTGCAGTGCTCCACCACCCTCTGGGTGAAGAACCTTTTCCCAATGTCCAACTGAAACTTACCCTGGCACATCTTCCTGCCATTTCCTCTGGTCCTATTGTTGGTCATCAGAGAGAAGAGATCAGCACCTGCCCCTCCTCTTCCCCTTGTGAGGAAGTTATAGACTGCGATGAGATCTCCGCTCAGTCTCCTCTTATCCAGGCTGAACAAACCAATCGGCTTCTGCCTCTCCTCATACAGCTTTCCCTCTAATCCCTTCACCAATTTAGTGGCCCTCCTCTGGACACTCTTTCAGTATCTTTATATCCTTTTTATACTTTGGCGCCCAAAACTTCAACACCGTTATACATGAAATCATTACTTGACTATGCACTAGTTCAAAGGAAAGGATGACAGCTTTAATTTTTGAGGCATACTAATGGGCAGTAGAATGTAAGGACTAGAAATAAAAGGAAGATAAATACAATGGGACTAGTTTTACAATACATTCAGCTCTGATGCAGAATAAACATGGCTATTTTCATTAAATATTCACTAATTTTGATATATTCCAGGATGGAAAAACTGTTATATTATTGTACTGCTTACTAAAAGAAAAAAAAAACCAACAACAAAACAGACACGTGGCAAATTAGAAGCTTCCTTTGATATATCTATAGTTGAACTGCAGTAATACTCTCAGACAAAGAAAGCTTTCCCACTCCCCTCTGTACATGGACTTAGAATAGTATTCCTATAATGTGTTTAGCAGTAGGTCTTTACCAATGACTAATTCTCGACTGAAAATGTCAAACAGTAAAAATCAAACCAAACTATTTTCTAGATTAGCTAACCAATTTAGTTTCCAGATTTTTAAGCAAAATCACTTTCAATTAAAAATATGCATGTATTTTTAAGAAGCTTTGTAAATGAAAAAGTGACAGATCTTTTTTGTTACTTCCTCTCTTTCCTCCTTTTTCATCCCTCCAATAATGAAAGACACTCAACCTGATATCAAAGACCTAGATTAACTAAGAGCAACAGATCAAAACCACACTAATACAATTGCCAGAGTGTAGGTCTGTGATTCCCAAGCTATGGTTCACAGGCAGTACCTTGCCTACAAGACCCTCTCAGGTTGCTTTTACCTTCTGCTTTCCATAACTAAGTCATGGAATCATAGAGTTGTTTTGGTTGGAAAAGACCTTTAAGATCATTAAGTTCAAACATTAACCTAACACTACTGAGTCCACCACTAAACCACATCCCTAAGCACCACATCTACGCACCTTTTAAATACCTCCAGGGATGCTGACTCCACCACTTCCCTGGGCAGCCTGTTCCAATGCTTGACAACCCTTTAGGTAAAGATTTTTTTCCTAATATCCAACCCAAACCTCCCTTGATGCAACTTGAGGCCATCTCCTCTTGTCCTATCTGTTTTCACTTGGGAGAAGAGACTTACACCTAGCTTGCTACAACCTCCTTTCAAGTAGTTGTAGAGGGTGATAAAGTCTTATCTCAGCCTCCTTTTCTCCACAACCCCAGTTCCCACAGCCACTCCTCATAAGACCTGTGCTCCAGAACCTTCACCAGCTTTGTTGCCCTTCTGTGGACGTGCTCCAGCTCCTCAGTGTCTTTCTTGTAGTGAAAGGCCCAAAACTGAACGCAGTACTCGAGGTGCAGCCTCACCAGTGCCAAGTACAGGGGCACAATCACTTCCCTACTCCTGCTGGCCACACTGTTTCTGATATAGGCCAGGATGCTGTTGGCCTTTGGTCACTTGAGCACACTGCTCACTCATATTCAGATGGCTGTTGACCAGCACCACCAGGTTCTTTTCTGCCAAGCAGCTTTCTCTTAGGCTGACTGCAAAAACAAGATGTTATGTTGCTCACAGCATCCTATTAGCATGGAAAAGCTCGCGATCATTGCTTGGAGCATCAGGTGTCATCCAAGTTATGGAAGCAGCAAAACCAGGATAATGTTAATTCATGATTTTTCCATCACTCAGTAAATCTTGAAGCAGCTAGTTAAGGGGTGTTAGTGAAATATTTGGTTTAATATGTTTTGGAGAATATATTGATGTCTGGCTTTTTTACTACCACAGCTGAAAATTTTTTTGGCACCAAAAATAGAAATAAAATAATCAAATCTCAACTGATTATTATACATGTGTATTTCCAGTAATTAGCATTGCATTAGTAATGTATTAAAAATTCTCCACAAGAATTATCAATTTCTGAAGTTAGTTAAATACTAAGCTTTTCCTCATTATAATGCCATTAAGGATGGAAGTGTCCCTTGATGTGATTAATGGACTGAACGCAGAAATTTGTGCTAAGCAATGAGCCATTTCTGGTACTTGCACTTTTTGGTGGCATTTACCTTCTTGTGTCTTTCTGGGGTCCTTGCTGAATGAGTCAAAGTAGCTTCACCTGGCCTCAGTAACTTGTAACCTCTGCAGCAGTGAGAATCAGGTACTGACTAGCGCTTTATTGAAAGCATTTGTTAGCTTGTATTAAGCAAAGTTACCCTACTGATATGACTACAAATCTACTGACTTAAATTGTGCCCATGGGAGGAAACTGCTCAATTAGTGGGAAGAAAGTGCTTCTTTGCCTTGATTAACTTAGATCAAAGTGATTGTGCTGCTGCCAAAACCTAACCAATGGCCATGGTGACATGCCTGAAAGAACTACACAGTGAAGGTCATTATAACATTGTTACTCTTTTAGTATTCAACTTTTATTTTAAATCACTTCTATATTTCTTCTTTCATCATTATGCAGTTGGTTTTTATGCAAGTAGTTTTTTAGACTCCTATTATTTCAAGACTGAATTTTGTAGGCTTTCTTTTCTCTGGGTACTATTTTCTTCCTGCACTCTCAAGAGGTCTATTATGCATGAAAAATAGAGTCCAAAATGTGTGTATCACATTGACAGCAAGATACATGTGGGGTTTCCAAAAATACCTCTCAGGTAAAGTCTCCTTGGCTCTAGTAGGAGCAGGATTGATACTTTGCCCTTTAGAAAATTCTGCATCAATTGCAACTGCCATTGTAAATACAATTCCTTAATGTCACAATCGTAGAGATGGCTCCAACTTGTCTGGTATGCTACTCATAGTCTGTGAGTACACAGGTGCAGTTGCTGAACAGGGCCATCATCAGAAACAATCCTCTACTTACTGAAATACTCTCCCTTTATGCAGTACAGTGTATGCACTCACAGCCTGCCACTTCCCATTCAGATGCAGCTGTTTGCAATTGTTTCGCTTATATTTACTCAGTACATGAAGAATTCTGAGAGTTTGTATTTTTAGTAGGATATTGAAAATGGATTTATGAAAGAAAGAGCAAAGAAAATATTGTGGCAAGGGACTCAAAAGTCAATATACACATGCTAGTTCTGGTTTTCAGGAAGGGTTTTCTTTTGTCCTACACTGAAGATCCAAAATTGATTCTCATTCTCCTTCAAAGCAGCCTTAAAAGTTTAGCAGTATTAGCAATAAGAAATGCTCAATATCAGTTAGCAAAGTTAAGAACCTGAAGATAACAATGGTTATCATAGCAGTTTAATCAATACTGAAGTTATTAATATTCTGCCTCTGTGTCAAAGCTGCAAAACAATGTGAAACAATACAGGCCTTAGGGATACTTTTTCTTCATCTTGCAGTGTATAAAGCTTGCTGAAGTGTGGACTCATTTTAGCAGGCAGACCTGACATTTCCTAAAGGCAAAATTAAATGGGTCAGAGAAAAATAATCTTGAAACAATTCAATGCCATGAGGATTTTAAACTATTGCTAAAGCGCAAGTTCTATCTATGACCAGAACAAGAAGCTGAAAGTTGGTCATTTGGGCAATATTCAGGGCCTCCACTTGTCAGGATACTGTCTGAACATCCAAGAAAAGCTGTAAGAAAAGAATTGAAAATCTGAAAATAACAAACCATCCATCTTTTTTCTCCCATGTACCTCAATGACTTTTTTCCTTCTTCTACCCCAAGAAATCAAGTTATGAAAACTGCTGTTTTTCCTCTGTCCCAATTACATTTCAGGAACAGTTTTACTGTGCAACCCCTTTTAAGAGCTTTTATAGTACTGTACTATCAACTAATTTGTTTGCTAGAGCTTTGAATTTGCCAAGACAGTGATTTTCTAAGAGAAAAAAAAATCTATTGAATTATTAAGAAAAGGTGGATTTTTTTCCACAGTTTTCAAAATTACCCTTTTTTTTTTAACCATTCTGAGAAATGATTCTGCAAAAAACTTTCACCTGCCTGGCCTTTGAGTTGTCCTGCTTAACACTGTATGTATTTTGGGAGCAATCTAGCTCCAAGCCTCTTCTGGGTGGGGTTTACACGTGCCAGTAACAAAGCAAATGACACCTATGCTGGGACCTCAAAAGTGTGTGAAATTGTCTGGTAAATAAAGCTCAAGTTTAACAGTTTTAATCATTCAGTAAGTAAATGTTTGAACAAAGATTAATGATTCTGTATAGCATTGAACCAATAAGTGCAAATGCTAACACTTTGCTTCATTTTTTGTTACACTGGGGATTTAATAAAACTATACAGAGCTTCAAATTAATTTATTTTTTGAATTAATGTTTAAAACTCTTTATATTCCCCCCCCTTATCCAAGGAGTTTTACACAGTGACAAGCAAGCCTGGGCTGGCAGTGTGCCCTGCCTGAGAAGGGTCACAGATCCCTGGCTGGCAGTTCTGCCCTTTCAGGTGGCCACAGTGCAGTCCAGCCCAGGGGACCAAATCTCTCTGCCGTTTGGACCATGCAGTGAAACGAATCCCCTGGCTTACACTGAGGTTTCGTGAAATCCCAAAATAACCAGTGTAAAATTACACTCCTTACCTTAATCCCTGCCACAAACTCACTAGTGATCTCTTTACATGTCCCACTCTTCCAGCTCTCCTCCTTAGATCAAGCAGGATGAGTGATGATAGTATCAGGCAGGGAATGATCACTGTGGATCCAGTGGTATTTCCATAAGCAGAAAGAAGAATTTGTACTCAAAATTAGAAATTTTAACTTCTGGAAATTAACTATTTCCATATTGAGCTACACACTGGGCAGCTGCCACAATATAACCTGAAAAAAGGAAGGAACAAATGCTCCCTGCTTACTGCTGACCACTAAGAGGGAAAGAGAGAGAGAAAAAAGGAGGGCAAGACAGGGGATGACCACAGAAAATGTATGGAAATTTTGTTAAGCAGCCAAGCATACAATTACAGTTGGATTAAAGTTGATTTTTCACCCTATTTTCCAAGAAAACAGAAAGCCCTAGAAATATGGAATACTTTCAGAATGAAGAAACTTGTCCACCCACTGGTTAGCATCAGTGGCACTGATGCCAATAACACCAATAGCTTTGTGATATGACTTCATGAGTAATTTTCAGAGACATGGCTTGTACACACATTGTGGTCCTGAAGGAGACACTTGAAGATATACTATAGCAGCATCCCTTGCTTCAGTATAGCTGAGTGAAAAATACTATGAGAACCTTTTCTTTCTCATGAAAAATGCCCTCTAGGAAACAGTGAAGAGTTTTCTGAATCTGCATTATTTTGGCTAACCTGATTGATTTAGTAAAAAAATCCTTGGGATTTAAATATAACAGAACTTAGAGTCCTCATTTCAAGCTGTGCTTGGGTTTACCATTTATTTCACTTTCAAACAGTTTGATTTTTTTTTTTTTTTTTTTTAACGTAGGATTATATGTAAACTGGGAAACAAACCAGAATTTTGTATCTGCCACTGGGCTCTTACTGCTACCGTTTAGAAAGGATAATGTATGTCTCAGCAGAAAAGCTGACAATCAAAATACTTTTAATTTATTAATTATTTTAAAAACTAGTTCAGCCAACTTATTTGTGTCTAACCATATTATAAGCAAGGTGGCTGTGAACATACACAATGGAATATGTTATAATTGTGAAAAAAAATTCCCTGCTGTTTCCCTGCTTATATTATTAACAGTGAATGTTAACCTCTGCTTTCCAACAACGGAGCCTCCATCAGGAGGCAATCTCTCCCTCATGTAACAGAGGCAATAAAAGATGATCAGGTAAAGAATCTAGTAAGAAATCAGGAAAAAACAGCTTATACTAATATTATTATATATAAAAGTGTCAGTGGGCTTTGTAGCCACAATAATGGGACCGAGGAAGAAATCAGCAAATTATTTTTAATAAATGAGAATTAACCTTAATATATTCAAAAAGATAAAGCACTCTTGCTTTCCTGCATCACTTATTGTCTCTTAGAGTCAATGCACACATCATGTAGAAATCTATTAACATTTCCGAGCCAGAGGAAAGAAATACAGTATGTGCTTGTCAAACCATATGGAGAGAAGCAAGGAGCACAGAGAAACAAGGGCTAGTTACCAGTGTAATAGGTATTAAGTATTATTACTACTAAGGAGATAATTTGAAGCTATCAGCTTTTAATTGGCTTGATCCTAAATTCACTGAAGTCAGTGAAAATCCTTCCACCTATTTCAGTGGGATTTGGAGTAGTTTTCAGTATCTTACAGCCAAGAAGTGGTTGCCAAAACAATTATTTCTTAATTCATCCTAGAAACCTTTAGGGGTACTTGATGCTTCTTAGGCTGGAAAGTAACTGCTGAAGAAACAAATACTTGCTGAACGTATCTCCTCAGAATATAGTCGCTAAACATCAAACAAGAACTGAAGGATTTATAAAAACAAAGCAGGAAAGCATCAAGGACATTTTCCCATTCTGATTACTGAAAGAAATGTTATTATAATATTTAAATTTGTTTATATATAAATTGTGGGCAAGGATGTCCTATTTAAAAAGACATTTTACACAAGGGTATCACTAGTTATAACAAAAAAATTTGCTTATTAGTATTAAATCCCTGCTCATTAATAAAGACCTTTTTATTATATGCTTTGTGTAGATATTGCACAGAGAAGCTGTAAAGAGACGTAGCAAGCACCTTTCGAGCTCCAAAACAATTTCCACATTTCAAAGTATTTGTATCTGAGAATGAGTTCTCCTTTGAGAGAGATTTTCTCCATCACTATTTTGAAGACATGTGTTACTTAAATGTTGCAAAAGGGAGACATATGGAAAAGAGAGCTGATGTAGTACTTAGAAAAATCTCTGTAGTAAAGCAGAGAAAATAATAGTGCAATCTTAGCAGCAATATTGTCATTCTTGTTTTAATGAGGTATTTGTTCAACAATATGCATATACATGCAATATTTCTCAGAGTCTTTACCATCTGTCATTTTGCACATGTAAAATCATGCTCAGTTCCTGAAACAATAGCTGCATGTAAACCTGCTGGTTTAGGTTTTTGGATTTTGGGGTTTTTGGGGGTTTTGGTTTTTGTTTTGGGAGTGGGGGAAGCATCAGTATATTTTCAAAATAACATTTGAGTGGAAAAAGGTGAATCCTGAGCAATAAATGAAGCCAATTAATTTCTCAGAGTTCTGCAGAACACCTGGCAGCAATGTCCCAAATTCAAGGTCTTCTCACCAGCACTTGCTCATTTTTGTCTTTATATTGGAACATAAGGAATCTTTTGCCCTCACCCAGCTACAACCTTCTTTTAAATCTCTCCTCTCAGCAAAAAGGTTTTCCTGACATTTATTTGTAAAGTTCTTTATCATGCAAGAGAAAGCACTGAAACTTCAGCAGAGGCCAATGTCATTCCAGCTAATTAATCCATTATTTCAGGGCTCCAGAGCTTCCAAGTGGTGCCAAAGCCATGCTGCAGAGAATAATTTAAAATTAAAAAGTGTTCACATACAAAAATGAATGAGTTCTGCACCTGAAATCTAATAGATCAGTTGGGCAAAAAGTCTAAATACTTAAAGGCATAAGGTAGAAGTTCTCAGGACATAAAGCAGAGATAGAGTGTGTACAGATACACAGGCTGCCACGTCTGGCATAAAATCTAACTAAAGGTCACTTTTCTTATATAGAATTGCCTTTTCTTATATCTGCTTTAAGACACTCAAAGGAAAACCTGCAGGGAAGGTCTGAATGGAGCATCTATATAATTTGTAGGAGGTAAGAAAAAGGATGGTCCAAACAACATGACATCTCATACACTGCTTCTAAAGAATCACTCTGCTATTTCCTAACTCATAAATCAGTGTGGCAAAGACCTTTTCCCTAACTTTGAAAAGAAGACATACACCAATGGGAAAGCTTCATTTTTATATTTACATATGATTCAATTGAAATTTCTGCTTTATCTTTACCCTTGGTTATGCCTCTGGTTCCGGCAATATCTCACTGTCTCACTTTATAATAATTAGAGATTAAATTCCATAAGCCTGCTCTCTCTTTTTTCCTCACCTCTTAAGCTCACACACACACATATCTATAAGGGTTAATAAAAAGGGCACCATCAACTGCTATTTCATGCTCCAAGTACAGGAAAACAAGCTGAAGGTGATGCTTTGTTTTCTGATCTGAGAATTGTCACCTTACTCAACTGCTAGATAGCTAATGAATTTTATGGGATGAGTTGTGTGCCAGGAATTGTGTATATACAGTGCCTATTTACGTCCAACATGAGCTTTCTACTGTAAGATGGGAACTTAGCAGCTCAATGCTTCAGCACAGGAGAGGAGAGGGAATGAAGACAGGCTACCTTCTTGCTTTGCCAAGATAAAAAGGCAAGAGATGAAAAGCAGAGCAACCAAGAGAGTTGAGAGCTAGCAGCAAGAAAAACATCTAAAAATGAATGCCTATACAGAAACGTATGTCAGTGACTGACTGCAGACACATATATAAAAGTTGGGTCTGAAAGATTTAGAAATTATTTAATTCAGTTGTCTGTCAAACAGCTATTGTGGGGGGGAAAAAAAAAAAAAGTTTAGAATATGAACCACAGAGAAGACATAATTCTGGCAAAGTCGTCTTGTACCAAGCCCAAGGTGTAGTTTTGCTAATAGTCTAAACTAATAGCTACTTTTCCTATGTAAGAAAACTTTCCTCTTTCAGCTTTCTCTCCTAAACATTTAACAGCAAATATAAAACAAAACAAAACACTTTTTGCTCTTATAGCCATACCAAGAATTGAATTTTGTCATTAAAATTAAGCACTCACAAGCACAGATGAAGCTCTTGCTGATCAGAAATGTTCTGTCTGGTATTGGTTTCCGTGGCTTACATGGGAAATTGTCCTACATATCAAAAGATTGTTTTTAAATGGGCCACTTGCAACTTCCTGAAGAGTTTAACTGTTTCTCTGGTAGTCAGAAGCAAGAACTAAATGCAGGCTCCCTTTGGTCTGAAAAAGGCTATTGCCCAGGTCTTCTACACTGCCATACATATTTCAGTCATGAAGGGAACAGTGCAGTTCATTCAGCTGCCGAATGTGTCAGCAAAGCAGTTCAAATATGTTACGATAGTGAATTATTGAAGATGTCAGCAGGGACAGACTACTGGCTCATCAGGAAACTTCCCACTTCTGCTGTTGATGTAGCTCTTTCCATTACCACAAGCTCTTTCAATTACCATAAACTCTTTTGATTACTACAGTGCCATCAAGAACAACTCAAGAACTCATGTAGTCACAAAATAATTTTGAACACTCAGGTCATTCATCAGCTTTAAATTAAACACACACTATTATGGGCTCTAGAAGGAACCTGATACTGAGTTTTTAGATATTTTCTTGGCATAAAAAGGTTGTAGATGTGTAAGGTAGGGAATCCATAAGGTATTACATAATGTTTTTCAATGGACCACACTATGATTCTTTTCTGTCACTAACTTGTCACTGTCTGGGGACATTACTGAATGCTCTACTCACTGTTCACTGGATATCTTTTGTTGTCTTCTCAAACATGTGAAATGGGCATTAGCCTGCTGAGAGCCCTGGAACAGCTTTACAGAAAAGTAATTTTTCTTCAATAAAGACACAAGCTGTCCAGCATTGGTAATATCAGTTGGTGTATCAGATACTGTCATTCAGTATTTTCAGCTCCTGAGATATGAGCCTACTTGATCTGAAATTCTGACAATGATGGGGCAGACAATAGCATCCATTGAGAAAGGTTTTCTTTTCCTACCTGCAACAGCTTGGAATGCTTTTAACTTAGCAAACATTTCCGTGGGCATGACAATTTTTTTTTTTTTAATTTTTTGTTTTGAACTCTGTTATGTGATACTTAAAGATTTCAAGGGCATTTTTGTTGGCTTTGTCACACTGAGTAATCAGGTCCTGTTGATTTTTGGATGTTCTCTTTTGCCTTGGGAAAAAAAAAATCCTGAGGTTTATCTTACAGTGACAGATGGCTTGGTTAATAAATGTGGAAAGAACTCTAATGCTATCATAGTCCTGGCAGCCGGTACTCCAGGGCACACTATATGCGGCAGTGTTGAGTGAGTCAATGAAGTGTTATACACCTATGTATCTGTAATCACCTTTTCTTCATTCCTTCTGAGCTGTTATGAGAACAACAGGCCACAGCCCATTTCAAAAGGTCCATGGTTTCCCAACTCTTCCTAGTCAGAGGGAAGTTTCCTTCCCTTTAGTGCCACCACAGAACAGAAAGAGCAGTGAGTTACTGAAAAGGCTTATTTTAGAAACTTGGAGAAAGAGTAGAGTGCACAACCACCTAGCTCTCTCCCTCCCTCCCTTCATACAATTATGATGACTCTTCAGGGTCTCTTCTCCTACTCCTCACAAGTGCCTTTGTCAGTCTCAATACCGTGCCAACTCCTCAGAGCAGCTGCCTCTTGCTTGGACATATCTGCAGAATGAGGAAAGCACAGGAAGTGCATAAAGAGAAGAAAATAGCATGAAGTGATTCCCAAGCAGCCTAGGTGTAGAAGAAAAATCCAGGAGAAAACTTTACAAAGTAAATGGCAAAAGACTAAAGAAGACTGAATGTGCCAAAAGATGAGATCGGGGTTAAACAGATGGGCAATTACAATTAATTAATTACCAAACACGGAGATGGAAGATATCACATAACAGATTAGAGTTGTCCTTAGCCATTTTCAAAAGGTTCATTTTAAAAAGCCCTTCTTAATAAAAGGGAAAAGGTGCTTGTAATGCAGAAAAGAAGGCTGTCTCGTCTAGATTCTTAAAGTCAGATTTGAAAGGATTGGTTTTAGAAAAGCTTTGTTTCTTCCTCTGGCTTTTTAAAGCAGTAATAAAGGGCTCTATATCTTGCACAGTAGTGTTTAGCAGAGATTTCACCTTTTGAGAATCATTATAACTTTTTCTTTTTTACATATAAAATGGGACACACTGTGCACGTGGTTTGATAGCATGCGCCAGCTGCCAAGACACCACACCCATGAAGCAACATAGGCAATAATTCCAAAGAGAGTCTTGTAAATACTTTTCCAAATATACTATGGACATGGTCTCCTGTTCCTGTCAGGTTGGAAAAAAGAGAAAGTCAGCAGGAAAGGAATTTGGTAGAATAGGAGCTGAGCTGAACAGCAGTAAAGAAAAGTACCAGAAATTCTCGGAGGCTTTAAATGTTTAAATACCAGTCTGTCTGAACCAACAGACCAGTTTTAAAAACTAATGTTTCCATTTTATTTTTCCCTTCCCCTTCCCCTTTTCCTTTTCCTTTCCCTTTCCTATCGCATTTTTAATTTCTCTTTTTAAGTCATAGTCTCAGTGACCAAAAGGCAAAAGACTAGAAAAGCCCTTATAAAAACTGAAAGAACCTGTTTCTCTTCTACTCACTACTATCCTTTATGCACATTCAATTCCATTTCATAATCCTGTGCATTGACAAAGTGATTCAGGCCACTTTTTTTATGCCAGCCTTCCTAATCTTTGCTTCTGGAACAGGAAAAAAACTACTCTGAGCAATTCAAAATGCTTCTTTAGGTATCTTCTGCCTCTTTTTCTCATGACAGGTTTTTGCAAAATGTTCATTTTGACAAAATGGACTGGGTTATTTAATAGATATTTTCTATCACTTCTAAAAAACAAAGTTCATTCCATTTAGAAAACATCACTAGTTTCATTTAATCACACATTTCCTAACCTTGGACAAACGTTACCTAAGTTATATAACAGCACTAATGGAGTAATGAAAAGAATAATTGCACTCATTCACATTTCACGTTCTCTTTATATTCGTCAATGCCACACTGAGAAACTATTGCCATGGAAGATAAAAGAAAAGATAATCAAATAAGGAACTGGATGCTATTTTCCAAATCGTTGCTGTCCTCACACTGTGTCTGAAGGAGGAATGGTTACCTGATAATCATTCCTGCAGCTGAAAGTGGTTAAAGTTCAAAATACACATATTGCACTACCACAGGGAGAAGTAGTTATCTCTGTTTACTGCCTTTTTTCTTTCCACCAAAAAGCGAAAATCTACAGATGCTATAAAGAAAAGTTTGATACACTAAGATTCACTTGCGTCATTTGCTAAGGTGAAACTGGAATCTAAATCTACTGTTGTTCATAGGGAAATACCTCAGAAACTGAGTACATACTTCATTTGTTCAAGTGATTAAGAATTTCTTACCTTTTTTTTTTTTTCCCAATATATCTACATTACCATAGGTTTTTCTCATTTTAGCTCAGAAGTGATCAGCCTCTAAATCCACTCTGTCTCAAAGCTACATCTTATTACAGGCCAAACACTTCACATTTCTCATTTAGTAGGTTCACAGGGACTGAACACGTAATGCATATGTGGTTTGTCCACCACAAAGAGGTGCTCTCACCTCCCTTCCGCTTTTCCAAGCCCTGCTGCAGGACCCTCCGCTTCTTTTTCCCCCTTGAAACAGGTTTGTCTCCTTCCTTTGCCCTTCAGGATACATAAATCACTAAGCTGAACCCTGAAATACCATTTTAAATTACAGGAAAGCATTTACAACAGATGAAATGCAGACAGATAAGGGTTCTATCTGAAATGAGACATTGGTTAATCTAATCTATTGCTCAACTCACAGGAACTGCATATCTTGGTTAAAGAAATGCCAGATTCTGCTGCTTTCATTCAAACATACTCAAGAAACAGGAAATATCTTAGCATATTTACAACTCATGTCTACATGCAGGAGATCATAGGGTAAAATATACAAGGAGATGGCCTACATTACTTGTTAGTAAGCTGCAACTCAAAAAGTATTTGCTAGTTTTATTTCTAAAGGTATTCTGCCAAGCACTAACTGCCTGATAGGATGCCAATTGTCATCTTCACTTTCAGTTGTTAAATGACATTAAAAAATGCTAAATGTCACATTAAGGGCTTTTATAACATTATTCTTCAAATTGCTGCTATTATTATAGGAACTCATTGGTATTAAAACAACAGAGGGGCTGGCTCAGGAGATTGCCATTGTAGTCTGTCTGGATGAAAAGGTCTGTTGTTCCTCATCCCTCCTACTCTCTCAACAGCATTGAGTTGTAAGTACTGAGTTGAAGCACTGAGTTGTAAGTACCAAATTTTAGTTGCACCTTCCAAAACATTTATATTTTCATGGATTAGATTTTCCTGCAAGAAATTTAAAGAAAGGACTATAAACACCAGCATCCCAGTCTCTTTCAATGTTATTTAATCTAGGAATACCTTTTTGCCCTCAAACATCTATTGATTTAATAAATTTTTCATGTTGGAGAAAATGTCATTTTGTTCCCTTAAAAATAAAATAAACAAGGAAAAGAAGGTAGGGGAGGACATTTTTGCCATTCATTTGTCATTTCATGAACTAGGGGTCATGAAAGGGCTCTGAAAATTCTGGACTCTCTCTTTCCTCAAAAATAAGTGTTTCATCCTCACAGAGCCATGAAATATTTTTTCTTGCACTCAGAAAAGTGAGGAAAATTCTGCTGCAGAGAAAACCCACAGTTTAAATCTAAATGTTGGCAGGTGAGAAGGTGGGGGATTTTTCTTTCCTGTTTGTTAGTCTTGGCAAAGAAATGAAATTACTATCTGAGAAGGATCACAGCAGTGTATTGCACCTTTCACACTTAGCAGAGCCATGAAAATAGTGACTGAAGAGAGTCACTTTTTTCTTCATAAAACATCTGACTTATTCTGACAAAGATCATGATGAGATCTGGAATGAGATCTGAAAAAAAACCCCTGTGATACATGTTGGTTTATATTTTTGTTTTGTAATATTCAGCTCTAAGGAATGTTTTCCTTTTGCTATACACAGTGCTATTTTCTGGCTAAATATCTGAAATAAATAGTAAATAATGTCATACCATTATGCAAAGTCATGCAAGGCATTCAGGTACTTGAAAGTACAACAACATAGCATTTTAAAAGCCTTTTAGAGAGCTCAGTTTTGTCTGTACAACACAAAACCAAAATCAATTCTGCTTAAAAATAACATAAGTGATCTAGTAATTGAAGCAATCTTTACAATACAGCTTGTGCACTGACAGGAGAAAATGCAAGATATTTTTTATTTTCTAGAAAATGGCTCAAAGGCAAAGTGAGCATAGCCCTTTGAGACCTGCAATAACCTACAACGAGGGCAACAGCCATCATACAGAAAATATAACAGATGGCAGCATGGTTGCCTTAATCTCAGATACAGGTTACTGAACAGATGCCTTTAGGGCTTAATATTAGATTTTTTTTCCCCCTTCTACTAGACCATGGCATAGCTTTGCACATATGCCGTTTATAAAAGAAATGTAAAACACCATAGGGAAATGAATAAAGTTTCAAATGGCAAAATGTCAACAGAAATACAAATTTATGGAGGATAATGTGATTATCAATGTTGCTGGTATAGACTGAAACATAACCTTACCCTTTGCAGTATACTGTATCTATCACACATTATTTTGAGCTATATTACCATAGTTCAAAAAGCAGACATATAATCTGTTATAAACCCTCTGTTTGCTTTGCCAGAAAGGTCAGCTACTCAAAAGGCTAAAAGTCATCTCTCTTGCTTACCAGCTTTAAACACTCAAAAGCAGCAAGAGTAGAATAGGGAGAAAAAATGTCATACACAGCTATCATGAGGACTTCTACAAGCATCTGAAAAGCTAAATCATACAGAGAAATAGATCATCCCTTGGTAAAAGAGATAACAGCAAGAAAGATTATCTCCAACTCCTCAGGCACCACAGAACTCACAACCACATCAAAAATACTTCATCCAAATATGTTAACATGCTTATGAAGATCAGCCTCTTAACATGGATTCAGTCTTGACGGATTGCTGTGATAAATTATAAGACTCTTAAGGGCGTAATAGGTTTTTCAGTCCCGAGTCTTTTCTCTAGGTGACAAGACAAAACTCTTTTTGTCTTCTATAAAACTAGAATTTCATCTTACACATGCATTCAAAAATACACTTGAGTGCAGACACACATTTTTTTCTAAAATTCTTTTATGGCAAATTACAACTGTGCCCAGGAAAAAAAAAAAAAAAAAAAAAATCTAGAGATTACACCAGTCTCCCTTTCACAACAGGATGTTTCAATATTAAAAATGGTGCATTCTTCAGGGCATTTTAGTAAGTGTTTCTTGGCTAGAACTATATTTGGTCTACTAAAACTGCATTCCTTAACCAAAGAAGAACAGTGTTTAATGAAGAAATTGGCTTCCTTGTTTTAAACCAAAGGCACATCATTTGCAGCACAGAAGCATTCAGGTGGAAAGCACAGTGAGAAGTGGGCATCACTGTCACTTCCACCCTTCTTCCCTGTAGGAAACCATATTTTTATTGGTCTAACTACTAAAATTGGAGGAAAGGTGGGGGACAGTGAAATAAATACCTGAAAGTAGATATTGTGTGTCAGAGTACTTGCTTAGCTTACAGTGCTTTGCCAGAAATGTGGTGTCAGAAACACCACAGGGAACCTTTCCTAAGTTTCACAGACATTTTGACGTGATGCATTTTCCTAGGATAGGATAACCTTCAGCTGAAGATGAATAGAGATGGTTTGCTTTCATTTTACTATGAACATTTTATGACCTTATATATTCTATTTTCTCCTTCAGCATTGTGGCTACTTTCCAACACTTTATGAAGTGATTGGATAGTGTAGCATTGAAGGTCAGTGGAAATCCATAAGAAAGGCAATGTTCAAAGGCTATCTTTAAGTGCTCCTAAGGAAATAAAGTAATCTAGGGTTATAGTGTTAGCAACTAGGAAAAACTAGGAAATAAAGTAATCTAGGGTTATAGTGTTAGCAACTAGTGTTAGTTTCTAGGGAAATAGTGTTAGCAACAGACCACTATAATTTAGTATAAGAACCAGTGAAAACAGAAGAACTTTCTACTTCTGTAGCCCTCTAGTCAGTTTTTCAGCATGCTTGAGTCACTAAAACATTAGCTGCTAATAGAAGCCAATTTCTTTCCCTGGAAGCCAATTATGGACACATCATTCTACTGGACTTATTAAAACAAAATACTATGGAAATTAACTATAAGAGAAAACCCATCCAACGTACCGTACAGGAAGTGTGTTAAGTAGCTACAGAGTACATTTCCTTCTTTTTCCCTTTCACCATCTCAAGGTATTCCATTTCCATAGGAAACAGACTGACCAGACTGACTTGGTAATAAAAGGCTTTCAGGTAAACAAAAGTCTTTCACTTAATAAATTTGCAAGCAGAAAGGCTATATCACAAGCTGGTTAATCTACACAAGAAAGGAAAGTATTTTACAAGAATCAATATAAGGTATTGTGATGGTTTCCATCTTCATTAATCACTACAATAAGGTAATAAACAGCACAGAATGATACATAAAGATTAAGCTAAAATGGAAGGGGATATAAAACATTTAAAAATAGAAACAAAACAAAAGAACTAAAGTATGGAAAATCACTCAGTAAATTAAATTTTAGAAAAATACTGGCTACTTAATCTTTAGATAAATCAATAAAACTTATTGCATGGAATAATACAAATGCATATGTTGAAAAATAACTGACAGACAGTTGAAAGATGCAAAAGTCCTACTCACATTAGCCAAAAGAAACAAGTGTGCCTCAGCTGTAAGGGTAGCAGGAATACCAGACTTCATTTCCAGGCACTGAAATACAAGAAATACATTAAGTAGAAGAAAAGAGTAACCTGCATGATTATAAATAAAGAAGGAGAAGGACAAATGTGGAGAGAAGCTGGTACTCTAATTGCCAAGGTAGGACTTAGCAATGCTCTCAAGAGCGTGTAATATGATATTGTAAATATTTGAAAGATATAAATCCCAAGGAGGTACAGCAGTCGTGGTATGAACAAACCCTTGCAAAAGGAGTTGAGATTGTAATGCATTTAGATTTAATTTGAGAACCTTAACCAGATTGCTCACAATCAAGACACAGAAAGTTTCTTCTTGCCTCCTTTTGAGTCAGTCTCCTTTTTTTTTTTTTTTATGCCTGTACACAAAATGTTAAAAATGTGAAAACTACCATAGGAAGCTCCTTGATTTGACATTCAGACACAATCCTGCCCTGTTCAAGCAATATAAAAAAAATTTGGGGTCTATTCTCAAATGAGTAAGTTCCATGACTGGTGATAGACCCATCACCAATTATGTGCCTCATCTAGTTGAAGAAAGGTGGGCTGACTTTGCGAGAGAAGTGCAGCAGCTGATTTCAGCCTGCAGGGACAATTGATTCTACATTTAAAGTATGTCATGAGGCATATTATAAAACTGCAACACAAATTTAAGATGTTTACAAATTATTTTCTTCCTTCTCTCCCCACCGTTTCTTACCCAAAGCATGTACTACATTGACGATTGCAAATTATATTTTTGGGAGGGGAGAAACATCTGGCTAAAAATGATTGCTCTTTCTCTGTTTATGTTTACATTCACTCACTTACATGTTACCAGACTGTTTTAGTGCTTTGCTTCTAAAGAAAATAGTCTAGTTGTCTTCTGAATCCATTTCAGCTTTTTGGTGTTAATTGCCTTTAATTACTTTTCCCCATATGTTCATTATTCTGTGCTTCACAGGTTTTAGTTTACTTTGTTTCTTTGGATTTAGGTTGTGTTAACTTAGTTTCTTCCTTCATTATCAGTACACGGTAACATCCTCAGTAGACAGCCCTTTCCATAACAAGTGTATTTGGTGTATTATTTTAAAAGTCATAAGGTGAATAACAAATATTTCTGAAAAGTCACATATTGGACAATTTTTTTAAAAATAGTAATAAACCAGGATTCTAAGCCCACAGATTTTCCTTTCCTTCCTTCCTTCTTGCCTCCCTTCTTTCATATGAATGCTTTCACACTTAAGAGTGGGCAAGCAAATACCTGCCCATTTTTCTGTACCAACCATGCCTTCTCTTATTCAGATACAGTAAAAAAATGGCTGCTGATATTTTATTAAACAGTAAACCATACTATCAGGCCATAAATTAGATTAATTTGTGCACCCACAAGTCATTTGAGACTATGTTCCTTTTGTAAATCAAATGGCAAGAGATAAAGTGTTTCCAACAGCATTGGTTTAAGTGACAACACAATCTCCATGAGAACACAGGAATGATTTGTATCTAGCAAAGGCACAATCCCATCATAGCCTCTTGGAGCTGTCAGGGCAGAGCACTTTGCCTAAACAGCTTAACATCTCTGAGGTATGTGCAAATGTATCCAACAGTTTCTGTGGTACCTGGCATTCCCTGGACATGATGCTGTGATGAGCACCGAGTGGAGATCTGAGCAACTGTATACAGGGCAATAAAAAATATTCTTTTGTGGGCTCCTTCTCCTTCCTTCTCTTTCTACTTTTCTTCCTTTTAATTGAGAACAACAAAATCTCCAAGAAAGCCAACCCAGGAACCACCAGTCCACCTATAACTTCAAAGGCAGCAATCCTGGGGCAGAGCAGCTGACCACGTAGGCACAGCCATGAACAGACCATTTCACTGCCTGAAGCTGAATCATGATCAAGGTCAGTTTTTAATATCATGATATATCAGGGCACAATAGTAATTTGGAAAGATTGCTACATCTAACTTTGGATTTATGGCATCCTTATAGTACAAGGATCATGAAAACTGTGCTTATTATTTCAGCTTTGGTCTTTGCTAGCTTCTGTCCGGTGCTCCATGTCTACTGGTTATAAGTGATGTCACAGAAAGCTCTCATAGGCATTTTACAGGTGTATTCCAGTGCTACCATAGGAATTTTGCCTAATTCTTCAAGGTTATGCTTAGCAGGTCTCATCACTACACGTGTTTTGTAGGCTATCACCAAACTGGAATGTGATGACTGCATAAATGTATTTGTTCTTACATTTTGTAGGAAAAATATTAAATATTATAATCTATGCACGTTCATATTTTCTGACTCTCAATTTATCATTGCGTAAATCTATTGTTCCATCTGTTGGGTTTTTTTGTTGTTTCCTAAACGGAGGCAACTGTGTTATGCTAAAAAAAACCAGAGGAGAACTCAGGTTAATAGGTTTTTAAGTCCTAAGGGATCTTTAAAATTCTTTAGTCTGACCTGTATAAAACAAAAGTTGGAGCTTCTTTGAATTTCTGCCTCGAGTTCAAATCCTCTAGTTGAACTGAGCTGCTCAAAGCAGGCAGCAGCCTGCTTTGACTGCAGCAGCTGTGTGGAGGGACTCCTTCATGGCCTGTGGCAAACCATTTCAGCAGCTACCCTTCCTCACTATTAACATTCTACAATATTAAGGAAGACAGAGTTCATATCGCTTGAGCTTCTGGTCATCAGTCCTTACAGTTTTAACTATACTTAACAGTGGTGATCCCCAGGGGCAAACTTGTGAAGTGTGATCCTTCTGAATGCGAGTCGCTGTAAGCGTTTATGGCCCATGTTATGAGAGGGGTCTAGATTAATCCATCCTACAGATCACTGAGGCTGGCAGTACAGCAAGGGCCCACAATGTCCTGAAGCTCATGGTTGGATACCCTAGACACATTGCCATAGTCATCTTGCTCAATATTCCACTATTTGTACAACTACATTTACATCCAAGGGTTATTTGGCCAAAATATCACTCTCTGATTTTGTAAGCCACTAATTATTCTTCACAAGACCTTTTCAGAAAGATTTCTGCCTAAGAGAGAAGAGTTCATCCTTTACATGATGGGCTTCCTTGTTTCTTCCCCAGATACACAGCTCAACTGTTGCATGTGTTGAAATTCTTATAGGATGTTTAGGTTGAGCTAACCAGGGGATAATGTCATCTTCACTATTTATCACTCCATCAGTCTTCCTGTAATTTGCATAATTTCAGTGGTATTGGCAAAAAAACCCCAACAAAGTACATCAAAAAGAGAAACAGTTGATAAGGGTCCCCGATAACATAGAATTAATGGAAAGTAAAAGATGCCTCTCAGTTTGAGTCTCTACCAAATATACTTCTATAATCCCTATGAAGTAATTTGCAATCTCATCAGAAATTACGAATGCTTTATTAAGAGAGTCATGCCATTATCAGTCTCACGAATCCCCACATTCCACTCCACAGAAATCAATATTTGATCACAGGAGTACAATCAGGTTATGACATTATCCCTCTGAAATATAGGTTCAAAACTTTTCCATTTAGTAAGAACATTATTAGCTGCATAAAGTTTACAAGTCTCTTAAACTTCTGCAAACAATTTATTATTAACACATATAGATACAATTCCTTTTGAGCATTTAAACTTTTAAAAATGTACTCTTTGTCTCTCAGAGTACAAGGAAAATAAAATGTTAAGTATCTTTTATGCAGATGGATAAATGAGCCATAGTGAGATGAACAACCAGATCCACACAGAAGACACTGTGGGACTGGAGCAGAATTTATGTCAACAACTACAGTCCTGAAAAAAATAATTTACTCACCTCCATATCATTTGTTATTCCCAGGTGCATCAAGTTTTTTCAAATGCTCCTCAAAGGTCAAACTGAGGAAATCAGTATCTAGCTCATGGTTTAGAACCCAGAAACCAGGAACTTCTTTAGCCCTGTCTCTTAAGACTTTAAATTTTAAACACTTAAACATCCCCAGAAACTCACATTTCCCCTCAAAATTCTGTTCCATGGATTAGACATATAGAAATATGAGCATTGCCATTTTAAAAATTACTCTAATGGATAGGTCCTATGACAGAGCAGGGAACTGAAAAGGAATTTCTGGTTCCTAGGCAAGCCTTTATCACTGGACTACCCTAACTTTCGCCAATATAATCCATGTAGTCTGTGGATTGTTTGTCCAGTCTTCCAATTATGAGCTATGGGCTTTCATTCTATACTATTGTTTTTCTTCAAAGATTCCTCCGACTAGTGACAGTTTTCTACATACTTTTTTTTTGCTAATTTCAATTGTGTAAATGCAGGTCCTCCAAAACACTGTATTTACCTGTCTTTATCTGCTTCTGTGCTACTGCTTTGGATTTTTTTTTTTCTTATGCCTGCTATATTAAAAATAAAGGTACAATGAGAAAGTGAGTTCTCTGAAGGTTAGTTCAAATGTGTTATGGCAACTTCAGAGAAAAAAATCCTCTGCTGTCTTTGCACCCTGTGTAACCCTCAGAGACCACCTTCACCGATTTTCCTGAAGTTGCATCCATGCTGCTGAGAGAAAAAAAACCAAAACAACACAAATCAGTAACATATTCTGTGGTTTTATGTTTCATCATTGAAACACACTTCAGGCCAGCAGATGTAATGTGAGTTTTGCTCATTAACTTCACTGGTTGAAGTTACGATAAGATTTGGCCCTAGAGCACTATCTTCTAATAGTTAGATGAAAGCAGGAAAAGCTACTTATGATATAACAGTACACAGAAACAGATGTCAGCTGTTGACCACAAAACAAGTCTTTGATATGCCAAAAAAAAGGGAGTGCTTTCCAGAAACCCCTAAATCCCTCTCACTTTCAAGCACATCTCTGACTTTCAAAGTGTACAGGCTCTACTCAGCCCTGGTGAGGCCCCACCTGGAGTATTGTGTCCAGTTCTGGGCTCCCCAGTACAGCAAGGACATGGAACTCCCGAGTGTGTCCAGCAAAGTGCAACTAAGATGATTAAAGGACTGGAGCATCTTTCATATGAGGAAAGGCTGAGGGAGCTGGGCCTGTTCAGCCTGGAGAAAAGATGACTGAGAGGGGATCTGATTAATGTTTATAAACATCTAAAGGGAGAGTGTCTAGAAGACAGGGCCAGACTCTTCTCATTGGCACCCAACAATAGGATGAGAGACAACAGGCATAAACTGCAGCATAGGAAGTTCCGCCTGAACATAAGGAAGAACTTCTTTACTGTGAGGGTGACTGAGCACTGGAACAGGCTGCCCTGGTCATCAGAGGTTGTGGAATCTCCCTCCTTGGAGATATTAAAAAACCATCTGGACAAAATCCTGGTTCATGTTATCTAGGAGTCCTTGCTTGAGCAGGGTGGTTGAACCAGATGGCCTTCAGAGGTCCCTTCCAACCTCAACCATACTGTGATTCTATGAAAAGAAAAGTAGGCTCCTTCCTCAGACACTCTCACATACACAAACCCTTCTTTTGTGTTTTACCTTCAGCTGAGAACTCATTTTAGGTAGATAGATGGGGAACGAATAGCACAACACAGTAACCATTATAAGTATTTAATCTACATTTAGGAAAAAAATACCAACTTCCCATGCACACAGACACTTCAGAAGTTACTTCGAGGCACTTTGTCAGACAATATACTAATAGAAACAAGGAAGAGATTAAGTAGACCTACATGAGCAGTTTAGTCCAGACCTGGAGTGCTCCTTGAGGATGTGTTGATTGTCCTCTGTTACAGACCTGTCCCCAAAGGCAAGGACTGTCCTTGGGCACACAAGCAGAATTTCTTTCAGGTAAATGCATATAGCTGTATGCATTTTAATGTTAGGAAGTCTGCATCTGCCATACATTGTGGTATTTCCCCACCAAATTCAGAAAAGCAGTAATTCATCCCAATACAGGTTTTATTTCCTGACTACACTCAAAATTACATGTGCAAAATCAGTGATGCACTATACTCACTAGTCTCAAAAACAACAAGTTTGAAAGATGGGCCAGGGCTTCAGTAAGAATTTTTTTTTTCTTCTCATATAAACCCAGAAGCTTTTAACATACTAAAAGACTACCAAGCTAGAAGCAGCAGGTGAAAGCCCCCACTGTGTGGAGATTGAGCTGTGTGGAGATTGTGTAGGACTGTTCTGACTTGGCACAAGAGGGAAAGCCACTGTTTTCTTTTTTCCCATTAGTGTTGCAGAAGGAGTGAGTTTGCCCTTGTGCTTGCTGGCTTGGCAGGTTTACAAGGAGGCTCATCAAGACCTTTTAGCAAGAGTTGATTGAGAAGAGCACCAAGTAACTTGATCACTGGCCACATACGGAGTTACAGGCCAGGCTTGAAGTGTTTATGCATCTTTTACAATATGGATAGAGATTTTAATCACATATATGTTTTTTTCTACTTTCCTTCAATATGTCTAGACAAGAAAACAACTAGAAAGGCAATATGACAGCAACAAAACAGACAAACTCTCTAAGTGCTTTTCTTAAGCAAGGGCATTAAAGTTGGCAAAAAAATGTTTGCTAGAGGTTTTGTTTTCCTCATTCACCCCTTCCATAGCATCTGCAATAGCTTACAATGTTAATGGCAGCCTGAGAATTACTCTGATACATTTCATTTCTCTACAACACAGTTTTAAAGAATTTGCATCAGCAATACACTACCTGTAATGGCAGGGATCACAATAACACTAAGGTTCAGTTTGACATACTCATGTATTCCTCTGTTTTCTTCCATGCCTCCCAGGTAACTACTGCTCAAATATACACCAGCAAAAAGTATAATTTGAGCCAGGGCAAAGCCCTTGAGGATTAGGGCCATCAATAGTAAGCAATTTTACCAGTAACAAATCAATGACTTAAAATATGGATCCAAGGGAAACAGCTTCTGAATACTAGGACAGAACTTGCTTGGTAAAATTCATTTTTACACCCGTCAGCCCTATTCAGATTGATGCCATCTTTCCCATTACTAAAAGGATCCATATATTCTTCCAACCACCAGCTCTGACAATTCTGCTGAGAACTATTTTCCCCAGTACATCATTATAAGTTTGCCTTTAAAATGAGTTATAAGTATCTAAGCCTGAAATACGCCAGAACGGCAGTTAAGGAAGTTCAGAGGAAGAGAAAAAGGTGCTAAGCCTGTCAAGCTGAGACAGTGGAGTGTTATGAATGCAGCTACCTAGCAAATCAGTCATGAGAGAAAGTTAAGCGAAAAGCAGGACTCCTCTTGAACTCCACAGTAAATCTGAGTGTGGAGTATTGACTGTCCACTAGAAAAAAAGTTTAGAAACTTTTTATTGAGACCATCAAATAAATTATTATATGGTAAGCCTAAAAATGTCAAGGTCAGGTAATTCTTTTGAAAAAAATTCCAGTAAAATTGTCCCTACACGTTTATAAATTTGCTGAAATAGCAGAAAATTTAAAGCTGCACAATGACTCAGCTTTGATAACTAACTGAGAAGCAAGGGATTCAGACTCATGCAAATACTCAGTATGAAATTTTGAGCCTAAATAACTGAATACACACACAAAAAAGCATAACATGTCCAGGATTTTTCTTTCTTCCAAACATGTGTATCTGAATATAAAAACTCTTTCAGATAACACATTGCCTCTGATTGGAAATGGAGGTGATCAGAGTAACTAATGATCATTTTTTATTGTGGGTTTATTACCTGTATAAAGTGAGTTGAAGGCTTAATGTTAAACTAATGTAAATAGATGACCTCAGAAAACTCGTTTCAAGCAATCTCTTTGCTGATGGCCTCAGTAAACCTTTCCAAATCCTTATAACTATAGAGAATACAAAATCCTTTTACCCTGATGGTGTTTTTTTCCAGACAAACACATTTGTACATGACAACACATTTTGGGAAAGCAAGCCTCAGACTACAGATTAATCCTTTAGTCTCCCTGGGCTTCAAACTTCATTCACTACAAAACAATTGGAGGAAAGGCCAGTCAAAACACTAAGGGGAAAATGTCCAGCTCCCCAGCAAGTGAATGTCTGGTAGATTTTAGAGATAACCTATTTCAGAATGCCCATAGTCATTAGAGAAGGTCAGTTAACCAGTCTCAAGAATTCAGTTATGCATCAAGTTTGACTTTGTGAGGCTTTCTTCCTTGTTCGTTTTAAAAAGAGAAAAACAAACTAGTCAGGACCACTGCAGTATCCACTTGAGGCTGCAGGGAGAAAAACTGTACAAATCCACAGGTTTTAGAAAGAGGGTGGCTAAGGAGATTTTGCTTTCTCAGTGGTTTTCACCTAAAGCTAGAAGTGCACAAGTAGGAAAGCATGTCTGGCTTGCTACTCTAACACAAGATGCTGGCATTTCATTGTGGTTAAGTTCTTACTTCATAAACCTAGACTGTAAAATCCTGAGTGTGAAATATGTTGCCTTCCTACCTTTCTACAGAACTAAATGTGATAAAATAGAGCATTAGAACCCTTTCAAAATTTTCAAATCAAAGTGCTTTACATGAGAGATGAATTAGACCATCTGGCTTACAGAATTTAAATTACTTCCTCCCACTCACATTTGGTATTTAACTATAATTAGACCAATATATCTGAAATCTTTCATTAGACCAACAAAAAATTTCATTACCCACTTTGTCCTGCATTTCTGTCCTTGCACATCAGTGTTCAGTCCCAAAAGTACAGCTCTGATGTTCCTCTGCTATCCACAGTATATATTCACGAGAAGCTGGAAGTCTGAAAAGAAAAATATTTTCTAAACCTGCTATTGGCTCCAAAGAGGAGTAGGATCAAGCTTCCCATGCAATGCAACTCCATCACCCTGCAGCAGAGCAGTGAGGGGATAAAAAGATGGCCAAGTCCTGTGATGTGTGGACAGCTGAGAACAACTGTACTGTTGATCTGCAGCTGAAGGGTCATATGCTGCCCAAGGGCTCCAGCAGTGGCATGTGATAACAAAGGTGGGTCACACATGTTAATATCCATTTTTTATTTGATTTTACAGCACAGTCACCTTGTCACAGCAGGAATGAATATAAACCTTTCTGTAATGGGTATTCATTGCTTCTCTGTATTTATACTCTAGATACAGCATAGACTCATTTGCCAGTAACTTCATTACAGGGTATTTCCAAATGAACAGAGCAATTTTTTTTAAGCTCTTTTTAGGCCACTTTCCATATTTTTTTACAGCAATTCAGGTGTAAAAATGTGAGAACTTGCTAATTATTATGTGTTTAGGGAATTAGCTAGACTTATTTTTCTAACATTTGACAGACAAATCAGCTTCTCAAGGCTGTGAAGAGTTCAGTGATAAAATGCTCCTGTGTGTGTTGTCATTAATTTGTCATTTTTTTGACTGTAAAGCAAATGGAAGTTAGACCCGGTAGTGACTTTTTTTCAGGATGTTAAAAGAATTAAGAAATTTGCTCTCCTACCAGTCCAATGGCAACTCATCAAGCTACCAGGGAGGAGACTGAGGTTCAAGAATGACATTAAAAAATCCCAGGGTGAAGGAATTTTCCTAGTGACATTTGCTTCAATATTTTCAGTTGAAATCCAAATTTCTTTTGTAAGTAGCCTAACAAACCTACAACTATCTGTTCCTGAGTGGTGAAATAAAATGAAGCTTTTAATCCCAGATTTATTCTAAGGGCAAATCTGCAGTGGAATAAATCAAGTAGCAGGGGAGAGAAGCTGATTACTAAAACTATTAGAAGGATGCATAGACACAAAATGCAGTGACATGGAAAACTTAGCAGTAAACTCATATGCTCCACAAAGACAGAAATGGTAAAAAAAAAAAAAAAAAAAAAAAAAAAAAAGTCTGTTTTCTAAAAGAAGAACAAGAAGTATCAATATAGTAGCAGCTTTAGATAAAGTTTTGTTGGACAGTAGTGACGCATGAACTGCAATAACCCTTGACAGGTACAGCAGTTTGCTTACATTTTTGAGTTAAAAATCATATATGGCCTCTGCTACACAGGACAGTTCTATTTTGTTGGGAGGAAAGTCTTGTAAGTTTATTTATAACAACTTTTAGCTGATCAATTCTCTCAATCTCCCTTCTGGAACTCCTATCACCCTCCTATAACCCCCTTCTCCACCAAAGAAGAAAAGAAAAAAAAAATCTCCAAACACAAAAACCACAATGAAACCCCTACCAATGTCTCCTCAAACCCATTCTATGGCCAGATAATCAGCTTATTAACTTTGCTGTCACTACTGGGTACCCTCAATTTTGAGGGGCTAAACCCCATCTAAGATCAATGATAAACAGTGAAGAGAAAATAGTTTTCTGATTCCCATTTCACAGAATCACAGAATGATTGAAATTGGAAGGAATCTCTGAAGGTCATCTTGTTAAATCCTCAGTTTTAAGGGTTACTATTCTCAAGTGCCGTCTAAAAAATAGAGATATGATCTTACATATGCCATCAGATTCACTAAATATCATTCAAATAGTTTGGTGAAGTTAATACAACTAACATTCCTCATAAACATGAATGGATGCAGGACCAGGTTTTATGTACTACCAGTCACTATATTCTTGTAGCATTTAAAACATCCCTCTTCCCTTTTAATAACATTGTGTAAAAGCCACAGCACAGTCCTGAGCTGACAATCCCATCCAAATGTACCAGTCAGTAGGCTATTTGAGCAACTTTAATTTTTGCTGGGACACCACTCATCTTTTCAAAAATATAAAAATATTTCATTAGAATCCATAGCTCAGCCTTCAAAAATTTGAGTCTATCTAGCTGTTGGCATTTCTTAACTTTGAAGAATCTGTTTATTAATTCCTAATAGACATTATTCTGTGGAATTCACCAAGGGCAGGGCAGAAATTCACTTCAAAGAGCAACACGTTTCTGCTTTACATAAAAAGCAGTTGGTTATTCTGATTTGTGTCACAGTAACACATGGATGCCCCTGAAAGATCTCGGCTCCATTTCAGCAAAAGGTATTTAAATAATGTGGGCTCTGAATAATGCATACTCTCTTTTTGTGTTCTCTAACAGGAAATAGATGAGGAAAAAGGGGTGGCATGTGCTCAACCCCATCTAAGATCAATGACAAACAGTGCATAGAAAACAGTTTTCTGATTTCCATTTCACAGAATCACATAATGTTTGAGATTGGAAGGGACCTCTGCAGGTCAGCTTGTCCAACCCTCTGCCCAAGCAGGATGACCTAGAGCAGGCTTCCCAGGACCAGGTCCAGTTGGATTTTAAATGCCTCCAGGGATGGAGATCCCATCATCTCTCTGGGTTGATTTCAGAGCTCTGTTCTCCAAACATATTAAGAAGCTCACTTTAAAAAAAATGTAAAAAGGAAAATAAATTGTGTTTTTTAATTTCTAGTGAAAACAAAAAAATAAAAAGTTTCCCAAACATATATATATATATATATATATATATTTTATTCTTTTTAGGGCATTCACTGACTTGTTTCCTAAGGTCAAGATTTTTAACAAGATTAGTGGTCTATATGATCAGGTGCAGAACTCAAATACAAATAGAATATTAATAGGTTTTTCCAATCTATTGCACAGCACACATTTAACATTGAATACACTAACACTTATGCAGTATTTTGCACATAGTAAAAGTAAAATGGACAATTATGTAACTATTTACTTTCACTAAAATCTGGAACATATACTACATAAAAAAACTTTACCCCAGTTATTACTTTTTATTTATTTATTTGTGCAGAAACAAGGCCTTTCTGTTCCTGTATTGCAAAGGAGAATTTATGATCACTCTTTTCTGAGGAAAAGAAGCTAAAACTTATCTTCTGGGCAGCAAACACATGCATGTAACACTCTGACTACCACAGCCTTTCTGGAATCATAGAATCATGACCTCTTAGCAGAATAAATCCCATTCTGAAGTTAGTAACTGTGGCATTATCCTGGTCTATTGAAAATTTTCATTAGACACTACCTACATAGATAATGTTAATCATAAACCTGAGCCTAATCCTGCAAACTCAAACAAAATTAAAAGAATAATGGAATTACCTTTTAACTCCATTGTAATGAAGTTTCACACTTTTCCCTCAAAACTGAAGATGACAAATTCTGGTGTCCAGAAGACACTACAATTAATACAACTAAATTTGCAGAGCACAGGAAGACACTGACATCTTGTAGAATGACACTACAGAAACCTTTCTATATCTGCAGGCCAAATCAGTATTTTCTGGTGAACTACAGATTAGCAACTGAGAAAGAACCAAACATAAGAAAAAAACAGTGTGAAACACCACCATCACCATATGAAACATCTTTGGTCACTCCACTCCAAGCAAGCAAGCAAATGCAGAAAGGAAAGGGGCATGATCGGAGGGGAAAAAGTCTTTAAAGGAAATACAATAATTATTTCATAGGTAGAGTCCCGTATTCAAAAAAACCAACTTCTTAAAAATGTATATTGAAAAGCAAATCTGAAAGGCAGTACTAATCTTTCATGCATTGACATTCACATTGGTCTTATAAATTACTCCCCAAAGAAGATAAGGAGCCCAAAAGGGCTAAATAAAAACAATTAACTTTTAACAATTCCAGAGACAGATTTATCTCTTTTCTCTGCAAGGTCCCTGTGGGGATATAAATTGGATTTGACCCCAGCTGAACTTGTCCCTAGATACACACTGTACACATTGAAGAAATGCACTTAAGCTGAAATGAGCAAGTGCCACATGAGACAATTTTGAGGTCTGCCTCTAAGAAGTAAAGAAGTCCAGCAGCTATTGAAAACCTTTAGGTCTGAAAATTGTAAGAGAAGGTTTCCAGATATTTTGCCCTGGGGCAGGGGAGGGAGAGGGGAGGGGGGAAGAGGAAAAAAAAAAAGGAAAAAAAAAGGAGAAAGAAAGAGTAATAAAATTTTGTTAAATTGCTTTAGTTAAAAAGGTAGTATACTTCTTTTTTTCCCAGTAATTAAAAAATCCAGTAAATGAGTTTTAAAAAGCTTTTAACATTTAACCAAGAATGAAATAAAAATCCAGGTTCTAACAGGAGTGGAGTATTAAATGATTTCTCATGAAAAAATAATATTATATTTGAACTGCTATAAAGGTCTTTTTCTTCACAAGCATGTTAGAGTAAATTATCAGTGATTCCTTTATGCTAGTCAAATACTACTAATGTGAAAAAGCTTAGTGAAAGGAAAGCTTACTCTTTTTACATTCATTTTTTAATATTACTAAATGAGATCCTTAAGTAAGATGTTACACAGAACACCAGTTTCAGACAATAGGTCATGTATATTTTTTTTTTTCCCTGATAATCCAGATGTGGCTTACACAGTCCTCACATTCAACCAAAAAAAGAAAAGGGCAAGAAGCCTGTCAAGGAGCTCTTGCCTAACACTAGGTTTCCCTTTCAATGAAGGACAACAATGGCAAGATGTACGGCCTGATTATGTGGAGTTGTTATAAAGCATTTGACAAATTTTCACTAGAAAAGTCTTCTTTCAAGGACCAACCAGAGGAACGAGCATGACAGCAAAGAAAAGCTGGTGTAAGAGGGAAAATAATACAGGGTGAAGTATTTGTAAAAATACTTTCTGAGTCAATTCCTAGTTCCCAAGGAGTATGAGGTTGGCCATCTGCTGCTGCTCAAATCACACGTGAAGAGTCTTATGCAGAAAGAGAATTGTTGAGCATATGAAATACTGAGACCAAGAGCAACCTTGGAGCTTTCTGACTGCTATAGTAATTCTTAGAAGATTTGAAGTATTTAGTGGAAAAATAGATGCAATAAGAGCAGAGAATAGATACAAATGCATGGAAAACTGACTTGTGCAGCACATAGCTGTTAGTTGTGATGATTTTCAACAGCTAATAGCCTAAGAGAGTAGAACAACATTGAATTCGCTCTTCACAATGAAAAAGAAGTCTAATCATTAAAGCGGTATTTGAAAGAGGGAACAACATATTACTGTTTGGTAAATTTGGTATACAGAGGAGGTATAATTGAAAGTCATGCCTGCTTCCTCTGTAGTCAAGGTCATCTCTTCAGAGATATAATTCAGCAGTATAATTTCTTCCATCCCAAGGGAGAGTTACTGGAATCTCTCCCCATGTGAAAAATGCAGCTTTGGCAATTTACAGATGTTTGCTCCATGAGCAGGTATGGTATAATCCCAGAAGTATGGGTTAAAGTATTGGCTACAGACCAACACAGATAAAGATCACAAGACTAAGGGAGTCTTTAGCAAAAGCAAGGGGGAGCAAGAGCCGTGTGGGGCTTTCTCACCCCCACTAAATTACTATTTTTCAAAACTTTACCTTGGTGTTTTACTAGTTTTTAGACTTCTTAGTTTTTCTCACCTTTGCTACAATTTCTTTATTTTTCTAACAACAGCTGGACCAAGAAGATTTTAAAAGTTAAATTAAGAAGAAAAATTAGAAACAAACCTCACAAGCACAATCTTTATATCTTTTTGAGATAGATAAAATGGTAGGGAAAAGCTGCTAGCTATTCCGTGCATATAGTCCAGCCAGAAGAAACGGAAAGCTGACACACCTGACAGAGCAAATGTTTTTTATGAAGATAAAGTACACAGACCAGAGAGGCCACTGCTGTGGAACTATCCAGTTTGCATAATCTCACTAAGCAAAAAGCGATAAATCTTTCTCCTTCTTCCACCATGCTCGAGCAAGCAGCAGCAGCACTACCATAAAGCCCTTAGGCTAATGCAATTCCCCTTCAGCAAATCTTTACTCTGTGGCAGAGCTGATCCCTCTCTAGTCAGGTCTCAACAGAACTGTATCAGCTGCACAGGAGCACAGAGAAGGATAACACAGGGATGAGACGCGCCAGGCAGTAGAGGTTTCTAAAACCCTGCGCTGCTCATGCTAGCGACATTCACTCTGTTGTGTCAAAGGAGATGGGGGCTGCACAGTAAGGTTCCTGTCTGCAGGTAGAAAGAAAAAGATCTATCCCTGTACAGCAGCAAATAATAGGAATTTTATACAATTTTATTCCTGCTGTGGAAGATTAATAGGCTCTTTTTTTCCATTGTTATGTAGTGGTATTCAAGGAGCAGTGGAGTGGGAGAAAATTTAAGATAAATTGACCTCTAATTAACAGTAAAGGACATGTATTACAGATTTGACAGGGGGAAAAAAAAGAATTTCTTTCACTCACTCTCTCATAATAATAGAAAACTAAATATGGCCAGAGAACAGTTAACCAGGCAGCTAGTGCTTATGGTGTAAGTCAGATCTATGAATCATAGGAGTGAACTGTAAATTAGGGGATCTGCTCTTTACCCGTTTGGCCTTTAGATGTACCTTGTGCCAGCAGTACCATTTCTTTTATCTTTACAAAACTGATACAAGAAATTTACTTAGATGGCAATGCTTTTTCTGCCAGTATTGCTGATTCAAATGAAAGTTACTATGCAGAGAGATAAAATAGTAACACAATTGGTATCTTAATGGACATGATATACAACTTTCAATAGCATTATTTCATTTTTACATCAGAATCTAAGTAAATTATCATTTATATAAACAAACGGACAATTCCCTGCACTGTGTCAGCCAAGCGTTTGTAATGCAAGTGCTAGATTACATCTGGGCAAACACCTGCTATAACTACTTCTGAGGAACTCTTTAATGTGCCAGTAACACGTCCTCAGCTTCTAGACTGGTCAATGGTGCAATTCCTACACATGCTTTGTGCCATGATGCCATTATGGGAACTGAACTCATCTCAGCATTCACATGTAATTTGTGATGTGAATGATATGCTATAAAGCTGCACAGCCTAATAAAAACTTGTGTATGGGGAAATTATGAGGGGAAAGAGAAGCATGAGCGATGAACTTTGAATCCTCACATTTCTTTATTCAGTGATAGGATCAGTCAACAACTCAAATACATAGATATTGCCCCAACACTGTCTCATTCTAATTTTGATCCTGCCTTCCTTTCCTTTGAGCTTGCCTTGCTTACACCATTACTACTTTTTTTTCTTTTTTTTTTTTTTTTGTAAATTGTCTTCTCATGAGCAAAGATTATATTCAGGTACAATTTCAAGACACAAATTAAAACTGTTGGTAAGATTTCTTTACAAAATTATTAAGACTAATCAGTCTTATTTAAGCCATGCATTTTAGGCTGCTGTGTCTTCAAAGGAGCCTCCTTGTACATTCTGGCAAGATTTCTGGGACAGATCCTAGAGCTCTTACTGCCGAAGGAAGCAGCCCTGCTCAGCATTTAATTTCCTCCTTTCACTGGAAACTAGTCTGTGTTTCTGAGCATATGTGGGAATTGAGGGAAGCAAGATGGAGAAGTGAAGAAACGGGGACTGGTATCATCATCTTGTGCTGTTACAGGGTCATTTCACATTATGTATCCTCAGTTGAGTTACACTAACCTCTAAACATGTGACATCCATTTGGTCACAATTAATTACAATGAGGACACAGCCCAGTGACATTAGCGTTGCACAAATCTTTTCATCACGCTGAGCAAACATGAAAACTTCTCAACACAAAATAAATCCATAAACTTCCATATAGATACAACTGTACTTTTCAGGTAGCTGCCACAGACTTTAGAGCAATAAGAAGTCTTATGACAGTTTTTAATAATTTAAACCTCCATTTTAAAGAGTGTGTCTCATACGAATCAAACATTTTTACAGTAATTTTTTTTACTTTGGGGATTTTCGCTTGGATTTCTATTGGTGACATCTTTAAAATCATCCCTAAATTTTGGGGTTCTAGTTGGTTTTGTTTACATTAGAAAACAGATAAATAACTTCACACAACAGATTTTGAATTAAAGAATTTTTCAGTTCCTTAACGCTAATGCGGCACAAGGGAATATACAGAATTGTAGTAAAACTGAGCAAGCCCTGAAGAAGTTTTGCATAATGGTCAAAACCAATTGATTTTGAATTACAGTAACATCATTACTCTTCAGAAATAAGGAAAAAGAATCACAGCATTATGGCCACAAAATTGGACTCTTACTATATATAGATTGCTATTGCTGGGATTTTTTTGAAAGAAAAGAAAACCTCAGTAATCTTTGCTAGCTTTTAACCAAAATCAACAAAGTATTTTCTTAATCACTACTCTGTATAACTTGGTGTGGCCCTCCAGCCCCATCAGGGAAATGGAAATCGATTAGAAGCATTAGTTACAGTAGAAGAGAGCCGATTTCCTCTTCTTCCCAGGGACTAAAGCCCAGCAGACAACTTAATCTTACCAAAATGTGTCGGTACATAAGCCTGCAGTGTAAATAAACCATGAAAAGGGAAAGCAATTTGAGAGTTTTCCTAAAAACAAGTGTCTGATGTTAACAGCAAGACCTATAGAGCACACTCTCAGCACCTCGTGCCGGGTGTAGCCAGCTCTTTTAAAACTGCACTTGCCTGATGAGCAGTATAACGACCTGAGTTGGAGGGAGGTGTATTTGCAACTTTAATTAGGCAGACTGCAGAATGTTCTATGAGTTTACAAAGTAGCTGTGAATGTTATGGGCAGACCGGGACAACAGGCCACCTCTCTGTCCATCTTGATTTTAACTGATAAATTTCAACCATCCTGGCAAAAAATATTATAAACAGGAGCACAGGTTTTGTGGATAACCTTGTCAGAAGTTTTAATCAAATTTTTCTATGGGGTTATGTGGAAAGCTGTTGAAGAGATGTTAAAATGCTCTGCATTACTACTAACATTATAGTGTAGAGATTTTAAAAATAGGTATGTGCATTTCACTTGTAAAACTCACCTTCAAGAGGACAGACCGATATGGTGCAGTGGTCTCTTTTTCAGTATGTGGTTCAATTAGCACCTGAAATGCAACAAAAAATTCAAGCTGAGGTGTCATCTTCTAGGCTACGCAACTCTGGTTTCCATTCTTGCTCTTACTCCTTAATTTCAAAGAGTTATTTCTATTGCCATTTCACTAGATGAATTAACAAGTTAGCAAATTGCACCCATCCTGTAGATTGAGCCCAATGACACTGGTTTAGCAGAGATCTACTCATGACAAAGGGTTACACTATGACTTCAGCATGTCCTATATGGTACTTGCCTCAGGTGCAGGTTGGGGTTTTAAAAAACTTTTCATGTTTTAATTTTAATTTTAATTACCTACCCAGTGATAACTGTTTAAATTGGAGAGTCTTCCAATCCTTTATATTGTTCTTGATGTTTATCCCGATCTGTTTCTTAAACAGAAACTTGGTGACAAACTACGTAGTGTCCATGGAACTAGCTGAAATAAAATTGTGGATCATTTGCTACTAATATATTTAGATTAGTGGAAAAAACAGTAAAAAGGATTACCACATTACCGTATTTCCAATAAATTTGTGCTGCCACAGCTCTATTTAAATCCAATTTTTAAAATCTTTCAGTAATTAGAAATATATATACAGTTCTAATGAAGAAACACTATATTTTTTTTTTGATTTCTTATGAAGCAGAAAATTAATTGACTTTCTGATAAACTTTTATTACTCCACCTGGGTACTGGATTTTTAAATAACAATAATAAAAAGAAATCCAGCCCTTGTCCATGCATACAAAACAAGTAAAAATTTTCCTACTATGGTTATGGTCCATCTTCCTCAGTCTTGCAAAATAATTCAATTTTTGTACATGCAAACCAATGCCACTAATTCATTTGCTTTTAAACTAAGCATGTCTATGTGGTTTGACCTGAAATATTCCCTTTGAAGATTATATAATTAATTAATTTCATTGAACTGAGTATTCCTTACTTTTCAATTAATCTGAGAAGTATAATTACACACATTCTCAGAAGAGCATGAGGATTAATCAATCTGTCTGAAAATCTTCAAATTTACATCAGTATCTTTGCATATTTATAAGTATGTATATAAGTGCACAATTCAAGAAAAAACAACAAATGACAGTGACACTATAAAAATAATGAAGTTTTAAAATCAAGGGCTCTCTACTGCTTTCTGCCTGATTGGACTCATGAGGACATACCTCTGTGCAAATTTTTTGATATGGTAAAGAAGGAAAAGGCTTCCGAATCGTTTAGCTAGTTAGTAATATTATACTAGCAGCCTTTGCCTTTATTTGTAATACCTGCTCCTGATTTCACCTATTTCTTTAATGCTGCAGTGAAGTAGTTATCAGTTCATTTGCTATTATGAAAGCAAATCAACACCATAATATTAATCCATAGACAAATTTACTTTTTTTTTTTTTTTAAAAAAAAAGAGGAGTGTTTTCAAAACAAGTCTCAGACTACCAATCTCTTCTCTGGCTTTTCCTCATGAATGAGAAACAACTCAAGTATTTGTTGCTGTTTTAGTTTTAGATGACAAATATTCTCCAAAATGACCCTCAAGCTCCTCTGTCTCTGTTCTTTAGTAAATTTAGCTATCTTGACTTACTTCTGACTTAAAGATAGGCAGCTTCGATACTCAGGGACTAAAATCCATGCATATTCTCCTCGCCAGTTCAGTCGGGAATTTTCAGGGAAGAAAGAATACAAACTTCTTTTACGCTCTTCTGCATTACAGTTCATTTTAGAATGGTCTTCATACTGTAATCCCATTAGGCTAAACACATGAATTCTCTTTCCATACTCTAATTCTCCTAATATCACAAGTTTTAATAAAATCCATTTTTAGTTTGTCATCTAATGACCATTTGTCAGATCAGAAGCAAAACCACACAACAATGCTCGCTACATCAGCCAATAATGACAACATTTTTTCTTTAGCTTCTTTATTTAAAATCAATTTATATATCAGTTAATTTCAGCCATAAGAAACTGTTCTCTGATAAAATCCCACTATATTTGAATGGTAAACTCTTAACTACTTTTATTTAAGAAAATAATACAACTATGCCCCACAAATTATGACAGAATTTGAAAAGAAATATCTCTGTTTCTTTACTATGTAATGAAGACAATGTCATAAAATTACATAACAAAGCTATAGAAAATTCAGGAAAAAATACAGAAAAAGAAAAGCTCCGTATGGGTTTTGCCTTAGTCAAAAATTCTTTACTGGAAATAAAACATTAACAAATGGCTTTATACAAATAAATACATATTTTAATAGGTGAAATGAATCTGAAACATGAATTCTTCCTGTTTCAAAACTTCAAACTATGCAAAAAGTCAAAATGATGGGCTATACTGGCCAAAGGTTGGTTACAAGAGTCTTTATTTTGCAAACTATACAGAAACAGTAAAAAAGAAAATGCATTATACTTTTCAATATTACATAGGATAAACATTAAATTTAGTATTTAATGTAGAGAAATTAATTAAAATAAGAAACTGATTTTCCTTTTAATTAACAATGGGAAACCAGTGATCTAATTTTGAAATTATACAACCTGTAGTATTACATTACACAGGTCATGTCAATTTTTATTTTGGGCAGAAAGTAATAGATATGATATGCACAAAGATGGTGGAGTCCCAAAATGTCTACACAACTAATTAACATGCTAACATAAATACAGTGATTAAAGTAATTTTCTCTACAGTCAAATCTTAACTGCTACTCTACACAATAATTATATTCTAGTCCACATGGTAATTACATAACAATAGGAAAAAAATTAAAATAACCCATTTTCTTCATTCCAGCAGCAGTACCTATACTGGTATTAATTTGGTAATTGGGTGTGCTTAGCTATTGCCTAACGTCCTATACTGGTATGCATGCTAAAACCTCTCTATTTCTATTTTGCAAGGCACCTTTACAGTATGTTTTCTAAGTTTCTGCACTAGCAACATAAAACAACATGAAATAAGATAAAGATGCAAAACTATTTCCTGAATTAAGAAAATAAAAAGTGTCATGATACATTTTTTAAAAACTACCTTGGGGCAAGTGCCAATACTCTGAAATACATTAATGTATAAAGGTAATATAACTTTAAGCAAATTTTTTCCCCATGTAAAATATTTTATGCTAATCTGGTTAGCGAGAAATACAGAGAAACAACAAAGGGTGAAGCATTGTTTGAGTAAATAATGATAAAGTCTATACGACCGGGACATGAAAGAAAAAAAATTAAGGGCGGACGAGAAAACTTTAGAACTACAGAATTCGTGCTTATCCATGCTACTGCTTTTGAAAAATCCTTTCAACAAACTAGCCATTTCCTAAAAAAAACCCCATAACTGCAAATACAAACACAAAGGAGGACTTTGCTTTATTTTTCCCTCCTGATAATTCTTCCCCACACCTTTGGCTAATTAAAGGCTGGTGAGATGCTACTTGTGCACCAATGTTTTTCTACTGTAATATATTTTTGATTTATTAAATAGACAATTTGCAAAGCCCGTAGGGCCTATAACACTGACAGAACTAAAGTTAAGGTGAGGACGTGCACAGTTCCAAGTAAGGACAAGTATCTTTTAACCAGAGTTTTAAAGAGACGGGTTGTCCTTACTCTGTTTTGCACATTTATACTTTCAGTTACACATAACATTTCTTTCTTCAGGCTAGACTTCCAATGTGTTTTCTTCAGCGCAAAGGCATTTAAAAACTCAAAAGCACATAATATAATTATTCTCATTTAAACAAAAAGTCTATGACTCCAGCTGCAATGTTTGAAATAATCATACAAAATATACATGTTTGTTAGAATCCTTTTGATCTTGGAGAGCAAAGGGACTTTATGAAATGTAATCTCGTGAATTTTAGAAAGGTACAATTCACAGACCCCCTAATATCATCAAATATATCCATCATGGTCATCCTCATCATCAACATCATCATCTCCTTCATCTTCATCATCATCTTCAATTTCATCTTCATCATTCATTATTTCATCTTCATCAGCTTCATCATCTGTCCATTCATGGAAATCACCAGAGGCAAAATCACCTGAAGTCTCTAAATCAACAGCTAAAAAGGAACGATAGTTATAGAAAAGACAGACAAGATACACTATGTACTTATAGTACTATATACTTAAGCATACAAAAGGCACACTAGAATATTTAGTTTCAGGACAATTACTTATTTTAAACTACACAGTGTGACATAGAAATAAAATATAAATAATATTAAAATTCTTTTTTCTCAAAAGAAAACCACTTCAATAGGGATGAATTTCTCAATGTTAACAAAAGGAGAGAAATTTTATGGATTTGTAGAACTTTAATGAGTGCCAGGAACAAACGAAAGAGATTTAAGTAAAACTTATAGCTGACAATAAGGACTACTGATAATATACACTGTCTATTACATACACTGTGTATTGTTCAGTTCTTACATATTATCTTTAACTATCTAGAACTGTCCTTTTATCTAGAAAACATGCTGGATTAGATGGACAATAGGCCTGAGATTGTATGTCAAATAATGTGTTCAATTTACCGTTTGTTTCAGGCTATGCTCTTCATTGTAAAAGAAGTAGAAAGGAGTAATGTAAGACTTTTTTTTTTTTTTAGAGGAAAATATTTTACAGCCATTTTTTATAACTGGGATATCAAATAAAGGTGACATGGGAATTCTTGGAATAAGTTGCACAGTGCTGCAGGGAAGGGAAAAATAAGGGAAGATTTAGTAAGCTAAGAACTTTTGTCAATTCTCTCAAATATAACCTGAAAAAAATGTCAAATTGAATTCACTAGCATGCTGATTACCCAAAGGGATTTCATCAAGTATTTTGGGGCTTGTCCAATACTGCTCTAGATAATTAATTTTCCCTAGGTTTATATACACTATGCCAAGCACATATATGAGGTTTATTAATAGCTGACCCAGTGATAGGAGTTAAAAAATAATGAAGTAGTAACAATAACATATTATAATTTGTTATTTTTTGCTTCAAAATCCATGTGGTTAGGTCCCACATTTGTTCTTACTGAAGAAATTTAATCTGGTAGGTAATCAAAAAAACCTCCAAACCAAATGCCACAAAGGGTTCTTAACTCACCACATTCTGCCACACCGTTTGTTCTGGATCCTGTTACTTCATTACCGTATCTGTCAACACACCAGCACTGCCCTACACTTCCATGGCACTGACTTGGTTTGTAATACCCATCTTCATCACATAAGGGGATGTACTGCCCTGTGATATATAAACATTGAATAAGAATATTAAAAACTGCCTCTTGGTCAATTTAACAGTTATAGTAGAAAGTAACTTTTGCCGTTTTCCTCATTCCAGACTCTACACTGATTTACTATTACTAAATTCAGTTAAGCATAAAGTGACTGAATATATCAAAGGTGGGAGTGAAAATAGCACATATCAGTCTTGGACTGATTTCCAAGAAATTTCCAAGAAATTCCAAGTGACCAATTTGCCTTTAAATTTTTAATTGTTCCTGTGATACATACTTCTTATTCCCTGAATGTCTCAATCAATACTGCTGTATTCTGGGGAAAAGGCCCAAATGTAGCAGTCAACCCTGAATGAGATGTTCTATAATCTGTGGAGTACAAACAAGTCTGAATAATAAAGGCCAGGCTTCCTGGACTAACAAACTATCTGCTACAAGGCTTAGGAACTATTTTTATTTAATATATATTTTACAATCCATTTAGTTACCTACTAATATTTAATTAACTCACCACAGAGGACAAATGCAGTGTAACACACCAATTTTACCAATAATAAATGTAAAAAAAGAATGTTAAATTCGCATTTAATGCAAAATATATAGGCAAATAAGGCTCTAGACCAAAAGAGTTCCCCACCAAAAGTACAAGAGACACAATAAGGGACTTATTTTGTGAGGCAGTGACTTGCCTAAGGCTGAATAATCCACTGTTTTTCATTTGGAACGAACAGAAGCTTTTTGAAAGAAACATAACATGTAGACAGTCTGCAAGGAACAAAGCATTCATATGAAAGCATTTTGAAGTGTATAGTTGTTGTCAGAAACCATCCTTAGCAGAAATACAGTTTTGACTACTTTGGGCCAAGCCCTTTATTGCAGTTTTTATACAGTGGCTAACAGTAAAATGAAGATTTTATATTTCAGTAATATTGACACAGTATAAACTGATTCACAACAAAGATTTCAATTACTCAAAGAATATTACAGGCAAAGGATCAGCAGAGACGCTAATTTAGGCGTGTCTCAGACTGTCCCCTCTATAACAGTAAAAAACATACCTTCTATTAGGGTAATAAAACAGATGTAATATCTTTTGCTAGATAAGGTAATAAAACTAAGTTTAATAGCTTTCAAAAATTCCATAAATTTTGTTGCTAGAATTTACTGCGGTCTATCTTTGTTGGACTAATATTGATTTTATGTTTCTGCTTCACTATGGTTATTTATGTAAGCAATAAAACCTTCAAAAGAATGATCTATGGCTCACCTACGAGCTTCTTTCCTCCTTGCTGCTTCTGAATATTGCTGAGTTCTGTCTGGCAAGGTGGGTCTAAAATGACAAAAAAAAAGTTTAGCAGATTACATTTTATCTAGGAAAGAAAGCATACCACTAAGTTTTGACATTTTAGTAAGTTCTAAGGTCACTCTAACTACTTACTGATCTTAAGAAACACACACAGCCTGTATTAGCAGTCATGTTCCAAGCTCTGAAATAAAAGAATTACGGCACCTTGCTAGAGCTCCAGAATTAGGAATTAGAGCACCACCATGGATTTGTGCAGAAGGCCACTCCAGTTAACCCCGCGGTGAGTTAGTTAACTAGTAAGTCACTAGTCTGCAGGATTGAGACCAAAATAGTAACTCTATGTCCTGGTTTTCACACCCTGTTTTATGAGTCTACAGAATTGAGAGGGAGAGTGTGAAGCTTGCCCCATGTATTGGTTAGAAACAGGATGACTCTTTTAATTCTTTCCCTTTTGTCCTTGTTAGAAGTCATGTTCAAGTTTTCTATTTCATGTACTACACTAAGAAAATAATTTTCTCCAGTGAAGTCTGCAAGATTGTGATTCTAGTACAAAAATTTAAGACTGAATCCCATGGGTATAAAGCACCATGTTCAGCATACTAAGTCAAAAAGAGCGTCCAAACTTTAGATGGCTCTAAGAGGCAGAATACGTATTAAAATCCTGTTTTCCATTCTCAGAGTTATAGCTTGCTCCAGTTCTAAATCACTTATTTTTCTACTGTCCATAAAAGCACGTCACAGTATGCCCCATGAATGGGAAGGAAATAAGAAGTGAATGTGTATATGTATGCTACTGCTGAACAAGTAAAAGACAGCAAAGTACCAATCTCTGAACTTGCATATTACATTAGACCATTAGCATAAAGGCATTTCTCAGTCTGAATCAGCAGTAGTATTACTGAGTTTACTCACGTGTCTCTAGCTTATACCATTCCCTGGCAATATTGTGATAACTTCTCACTAAAATGTCACATTGTATGAACATTATATGCATTTTCCATTTTATTAGACTCTGATTATTTAGAATACATCTTTGCCATGCAATTAACTAAAGGCTCCCTTCTGAAATATGGTGAATACTTTTTTTCCATGCAAACAGAAAAAAACCTCATCTTGAAACTAGCTCAGAGGATTTTTTTTCTGTTTGCATGGAAAAAAAGTATTCACTGGGCTAGCTTATTGATGAAGCACACACTAAGACCAGAACCCAGTCACTGTGTTGGACAGGCAAAAATCATTTGAAGAGTGATAGTCCAAAGTAGCCCTTCCTGAATTCCTCCTAAAGGAAAACAAGAGTTGCTCACCCTTTAGCCAGCTGAGAGCAGCACAAGATGCACAAAGGAGTGCAGGAATGGCAAGAATACATTATAATACAGAGGTGCCTTTCATGTGGAAATGGTCAAACTCTGATGACAGATGCCTAGACGAACTGGGGATCAAAAATATATTTCTGGTGAACACAGAGCCTCTTGGCTGGTATAGCCCAGATACACCAATAGGTCACTGGTATTATTCATGAGCTCTTCTTTGATTTTATTTATTATCTTCTCTGTTAGAGTAAACAGAATACAAGAAGACAATAATAACCACTTACTGACAGTAGGCTGATAATTTCTCTTGGCTTTATATTTTAAAATTATATTTTAAATGCTATTTACATATCCCATACATTTAGAGAAGATTATGAATGCTTAAAGAGCCCTCGATTCTGGTGGGCCACGTTTTCACACTAAATCTATGATTCTTTTCAAACTGAAGGCCTTAAAGGTAGGCTCTACTTTTAAAATACTGTTCACAGGAGTCTTAGTGCCAGAACAAATTTTCAAGAGACGTCTTTCCAGACAACCAAGCAATTTTCTGTGTGTGCTCTTGAAAACCACTGGGACTTGACATTAATGGATGGGTATTGGGTCTTAATTATTTAGTCTTTGAGTATTTGCTAAAGCTATATAAAGTTTTACATTTTGTGTTGTAAGGTGTGCTTTGATGGTGATCATGCTCACTATCATGCCAGAGATGTTCATTACCTTTCAAAACTAAGGTTTCGGTCTTTCCTGATATTTAAAGAGTTAAGCTCTTAATTGTACAACATTCTGAGGATCAATTATTTCTTAAAACAAAGGTTTTTCCAATTATTTGGTAATCTAAAAATTTATAGCCATTTATCCACACAATTACCACAGGCTAGAAGGATCTAGGATTGTGATGGTCTTGGCAGTGTTAGGTTAATGGTTGGAACTGATTATCTTAAAGGTCCTTTCCAACCTAAATGATTCTATTCTGTTTCATTCTATTCTATTCTATCTTTCAAAGATGATGGGAAATAAACTGAAAGAGAAGAACTAGTCAAATAGGAAAAATACACATATTTTGTTTTATGGAAAAAAAAAAAAACCATAAATAGGAAACAGAGTTGCACACATGAGCACTAATATGTAAAAACTATGGACTATGCCTAAAGAAAAAACTCTTCATTTACAGCTATAAATCTTTGGTGGTATAATTACAAAAAGGAATATGACTAACCAAAAGGTAGCAAGGCAATATGAGAAAGTTACTTACCCAAAACTCTCTTCTTCTCAGAAGCTAGGTCTTCAAGATTCACACTTAAGCTTTGCTTCTCAGGATAAAAGCAGCAAAAACTCTTAACAATACTAAATCTCTCTGGTGCTTAAAACTGTCAAAGAGAATGGCACGCTAGGAGTTCAACCAATTCCTTTTGGAACACAGCGTATCCTTTTTCCTCTCTCCCCAATCATAACGCTTCCCTCTTTATTTTCCAGTTAGTTCCTGAGTTTGGAAAAGCTTTCTTTTAGATTTCTGAACTTGTTTCAATAAAAAAGCAGTGTCACTGGACAACTTTTGGGAGTCTTGAGCCAAGGAGAAAAAATTCCTTTAAAAATCAGTGTGGTGGCTTCTTTTGAAACAGTAATGAATCGAACATCAGTCTCGATAATCTGAATACAAGTAAGAGAACTAATCATCTTCACCCTTAACCTACTTCCACAGATGTGTCAGGAATTGTCTTTCTGACAATATCACTGCATTGTTATGATTCATGAATCACTAAACAGTAGCCATCCACAGTCCTTCAGTACTCAAAGTACTGATGTACACCAGTATATCCCATGTTATTAATTGTGTCAAGAGATGCTGCAAGGCCCAGATGATTAAGCTTCAAAAAGAGGCACATTAACAGAGCAGTGGGAATAAAACTGGTAGATTTGACGAAGAATGTCTAGGGTTTTTAACAGATGTTTCAAGGAGCTGCTACCCACACAGTAAGTCTCCAGCTTTCATAGATTCTCTATCTTATTAAATTACAAAACAGTGATTTTCCATCTATCAAGTAGGTAATATTTGGCAGAGCCCCTAGCTTCTGGCATATGGTCCACTGCAGATTAGGCTGCCATGTTGTGCCTCGTCTGTGCATGGGGTCAAGAATTATAATTGTTCTTGGACAATCGAGGCTTGAACTTCAGAGATTTAAGCATCAGTACCGCACTTCAAGAAATCTTTCTGGGGACCTCAGTTATCTGTTAAGGCATGTTACACCTTCCTTCAGAACCAGCTAGAACATATTTGAAGTCCTGCAATCTGAAGAGGCTGATGTAACAAATACAAATAATTATAATTATCATTATTCTGTAAGATGGACTAGTTTTAAAGGCACTTTTTGTCTTCCAGCCTTGACAGACAGAAGAGCCTGCAAGAAAAAGGCATCTAGAGAATTGCTAATAGATCCATACAGAGGCCTGCAGTAAATAAATACTTAGGTGCTAAGCATTAATATTCCCAGCAAAACTGGGTACTCTCCTACTCTGAAGCAGTGATGCAACAAAAACAAGGCTGTAATAATGATGAAGTATTGGCACAAAGAAATTCAAAAAGGCCAACACTGCAAGAGCCTCAGCATTTAGATAAGCAATAAAGTGTTCAGCTAGCATCAAACAACTAAGAAAGTAAGTTTTGAAGTTGGGTGCTGAAGCACTTGCATGAACTGTAGTTGGAACTATAGGGCAACAGCAACTAAAGTGCACAGGAAGACTTGCAAAGAGCACTGGCAAAGCACAGATTTTGAAGTATTGCAGAAATGAATTTATAGTGTCTTGGATGTATCTCAGAAATACTAAACTACACTTAAAGCAGATTAAGGCCAAGAAGAAATGCAGTAAGTACCACTGAGCCATACATAGGAGTCTAAGCATTAGTCATGGCAGGACAGCTGCTACAGGAAGATCTTTTTCTGAGCAAGAAGGATCTGACTGAAGTATTCATAAGAAGTTGCTTATATTGACTAGTTGTGAGTAATGTGCAGTAACGGGTCTAGCGTACTGTAATGTGTCATGACAGACCTCAAGCAGAAAGAAAGAATGAAGAAGAGTTGCAAGTACTTGTCTGATCTTGACAGTCTTGAACTTTGAAGCTAAGATCAAAGAGTAAAGGGGCTTCTCAGATAATGACTCAAGCAAATACTATATATTTTTAAAAAGCACAATGGAATTTCTATTCTACAATAACTCATATTGTTGACTAAATTTTGTATTCACTTTGAACATCATTAATCAACAGCAGTGCTGTAAAACTGCAGATCTGCCCAAAAACACCTATTGAGCTCAATGAATACAGAGAGTTGTCTACATGCCCTGACACATTCTGTTAATAGCAATTTATTTTAGTAAACATCAGAAAGAAACCATTGAATTTCTCTTCCTAGCCATCTCTTTGCTATTAATAGCAAAGGTTTAGTAAAAGGTCTTATTTAGATTGTGCAATCAAGTAAAACATAACCAAACATGAACATATTACAGGGTTTAGCATAACACTGCAAATTATGAATAGAGAATTCAGTGGGTCACTAATACACGAGGGAGTAAGGACTCAGATAGTTGTGCAAGAGCTAATAATAAGATGTGACAAAAAACTGAAAGCTTTTTCTTCTCCTTACACCTTCAAAATAGTAGGACAATATAGATTTTGTTGACAGTCCTAATTTGGAGGGATGGAGTAGATATTTAATGTGAAAGGATTACCAAAACTGAGATTTCATCTCATTTACAATGTTGAGTATGCACCTTTTTTACTCCATGCTCAAACACACTGTGGTATCAAAAGCTATCTGTTTTAAATCAGCACCTTATCACAACACCATGGGCAAGACAGTGAGGAAACTAGTAGAAAGGGAAGAAAAGCTTGATAATGTTAGATTCTGCAATGGGAAGAATCAGTGTCACTGAAAGCCAGATGCCAGATTTTTAGCCTTTGGGGTACCATTAATATATATAATCCAGTAGTGTTTAGATCAGTCTTTACAGTTCCATCCTTGGGTTCTAACAGTACACTGAGCAAATATTTTAGACAAACAGTATTTATAGGCTACAGAATGCAAAACTACTTGAAACTAATCTATGGAAGTGCTTTCTTAATGCCCTGGTTATGCTGTACACACATTATATGAAATTGGTAGAAGAATCTTGGACCATACTAGGCCACATGTTATGTGCTATACTTTCTCTGACAACTGAGAAGAATTATTCTGCCCTCCAAAGAGTAAGGATGTTTATATATTAAGCTGAAATGATTGTGGTGGTGGTTTTTTTATTATCATTTTAAAGACAACCAAACAAAACATGTTATGTTCTTTAAGAACTAATTTATTTCTAGGATGGATTATTGTTCATTTACTAATTTTCTTAGCAGTACACATATGCTCATGAAAATAAAAGCCAAAATATTGTTCTACTATAAAAAACAAGGTGTTTTGAAAGATTAAATGTTAACTTTTTAACTACAAAGTTACCAAAGAAAATAAATGTGCTATTTAGTATGTATCTACATAAGCACAGCTTTATTTTTGTCCAGATTTACAACTGGCAGATGTGGCATTATAAAAATGTCTATTTCCACAGAAATCAGAATCAAGCCATAGATGCTAAGTGCTAATGGGAACTTGTCACAAGAGTTTTTTAAGGGGACAAATTAGATTTAAAAACTGATACTAAAATTTTCAACAAGGCTGAACTGACGTCGCAAACTTTCTGCCAAATCAGTCTTATCTCCTCTACTGACAGTAGAGCCAGTGGTTTGGACCTTGGTTGCTATTTTTCCCTTTGAAAAACTCCCTCATCTTATTAGGAGGAAGGGACAATTCCGTCCAGTTTCAACCAATATTTAACAAGCAATTTTTTTGATTCATTACAACTAGTTTTGATTGTGTAATTTATGTGACGTCTCACCTAGATTTAAAATTCTTGTATAATCAGGAAAATAATACTTACAGGTTGAGTTTATTTGTTTAACCAAATCACATCAAAATATTAACAAGAGATTCATCTATGCAGTAAAAATCAATAAATTTTAGCTCCAAATGACCAGAAATAACTTTATCCATAATGTCCATTCAGTTATTTCAATAGGCTTACAAAATAGAACATTAAGGTGTGCTACTTTAGCAATAAAAAAGTTTATTTCATAATGTAGGCAAAGTAGATTAGGAAAAAAATAATTTAAGTAATTTTATTCTGTACTTTGGTCTCTTTCCTCTGCATACTTACTGGAAGCTAGCATGAGAAATACTATTGCTGTAAAAGCATTAGCTGTTGTTTTGCACTTTTATTTAGAATCCTTGAATTTCTAGCAAGCCTTTCCATGTAGCTTGGATTGTTTGTTTGTTTGTGTTTTTTTACTTCAATTGTAGGTATTCACAATACGTCAAAAACCTTAACACAAATTCATGGTACAGCATTTAGGAGCTTGTAGTGCACTGTAATCATCTTAATACGTTAAAGATAAAGCACTACAAAAAGGTCAGTCATATACATATGCAGTCTGTTCTCATCTTTTACCTTGTTGTCTTTGGAAGCAGTAGCACCATTCATTGTTAGATATCAAACTGTCCTTGTACGTGTCACAAGAATTGAAGAACGCTCTGGTGCATGGTTCATTCTTGTCAAGGTAAATGCTTCCAAGTTCTGACTGGTCCAACAACAGGTCATAGTTTGTATCAAGCCTGTTAAACATCCAGCCAAGGGAGTCTTTGCAAATTGGCAAAATGCTGGTATCAAATCCTAAAGGGAAAAGAAAAAAAAGAAAAAAAAATCACACAGAAAGAAAGATACAGCAGCTACTGAGCTCAGCTACCACAAAAGAATGCTGCATCATGGAAACTACTCCAGTGGTACACAGATACAGCATATAAACAGTGCATGCTATTGAAATACTACGTATAAACAATATGTTAGCTTCATTTTAAAAAACCCCTTAAATTAACCTGCTAAAAAAATGAATCCCACCATCAGTCTTGAAGTAATTAGAAATGCAAGGGGTTTTTTTGGATGTTATACCTATAGCCCTCACATTATGTACAGTAATAAATTATCTACAGTGATTTTCTGGAAAATAATTCTGTTGGAGAATTTTAGTGATAATATAAATCAGAAGAGTGAAGATTAAGTGGTTTGCAATGTTTACAGCACTAAGAAAAGAATAAATTCCGGGTAACTTGCTAGAGCCCATTTTTTTGTTCCGGTAACATACATTCAATTCTATGAAAGAGGAACACGATACTTAGCTTCAGCAAAGCCTTGCAAGTTATATTTTATCTTTACTTGATGTACTTTACATCTTAGAGGAGAAAAAGATGATCGCTAAGAGCAGCTGGCTGCCAGTATGAGACCTACTAATATAGTTTGCATCTTCCTAAATTGTTGCTTGGAAAAAGGTCTGTCAGGAACAAGCTGAATTAATTACTCCTGTAGCCAGAGCTCAGAGGTCATATTTATTTTTTTGTACCAACTGTAAAGTACATGCAGATTTGCATATGGATGGGAAATTCAGAAACCACCACGCCTCTTGCCCATGTAGAAGATGTGAGCTGTATTTGATATACACACAAGGATTTTCCTCTTCATGTGCTATGGGTCGTACCACAGGCTTATGGTGCATGTGGACAGGCAGGTGAGTATACATCCTACTACAGAATGAGATTTAGTGCTACTAAATACCATTATTCTAAAAACCTTTAAGCTAAAACTGAGCACTATAAAAACGAGATTCATGAACACGGCCATAGAAAAGTTCACATGAGAGCACACAGGAATTCCCAGTTTCTACTGCTGTTAAAACCAAGCCTGTCGCTTTTGTTGTTGTTCTGAAAACAATAAAGAAATAAAGTTTTTCCACACTGCTAAAACAGGTCAACTTGGATAACTCAGTAATCAGAGTTAGAAACCAGTAGAATTTCCTTTAGATATATATGTATATGGAAATGTCCATGCTATGCCAGAACAACCATTTTGGAACGAAAAAGAAGTAACCAAAATTTCCCTGTGAAATCAGACAACACATAAACTGCCCTTCCTCAGAAATCCTAAATTAACTATGACTTTTTATTAGGCCAGTCTCACTTCTTCTTGCTCCTTTTTGATGTCACATTCATTATTGCTTTACAGAAAGAAAAAAAAAATAAAGCGAGTAATTTGATATTTATGATATTTTTGATGTGCTTAACACAATTTAAAAACATAGCCAAGCATTCAACCAACGGACTGTCTCTTCTTTTTTCTCCAGCCCCTGATAAAATGTCAAGACAAAATGACTTTTTTTTTTTGTGGATTAAGAGGAGCACAGAGAGACAGGACCCAACTGAATGAATAAGGATATATAGTAGATGTGTTATTCAACTTTATCTGTAAAAGACAGAAAAATTATTTAGCAGGTGTTTCCAATCTGAAAAATTCTGGAAGGTTCCTCCACCTTAAAACATTTTATCTAAGGATGAATCTTCAGTATAGCATTATTTACATCTAAGGCTCTAGTCTTGAAGGCCTCTTAACAATTCCCAATTATTTCTCTTTTCTCTGTTAGTCCTGCTTTTAGATAGAGGTCTCCCCCAAGACCTTGGATTCAGAAAGGGGTCAATGTGAAACACACTGTTTCCTATCCTGCCTTTTGTGTAGCTTCATGAAGGGAGGAATTACTCTTGTGCTCACAAGAATTTGGCATTCTGGCCAGCTAACCAGAGAGTAACACAAGTTGCAGAAAGAGAGCAACCATGAGGAGAGAGATTTTAAATAAGATGTAGCTAGAAGGAAATATAAGGTAAAAGCTACTTTAAAGGCGTATTCAGGGATGGATCTTGTGGGCCAAAGTAGATAATTGCAGATAACATATCTGCATGTGGAACTTCAAGCTTAAGTTTATTGAAAGAGGCATCACTTCCAAGTCTTGGCATTTTTTTAGATTAGCATTTTTGGAAAAGTGGTGGTGGAAAAGCTCACATCATGAAGTACTTTCTATTTTAGGACACTAGAAGGTAGTGTTATATATTTAATAAACTCTACTAAGTAAAAAGGGGAAAAAAACCCAAACACCTACTTATTTTATTTCTCTCAGATATTATATATCTGCATAAGATTTTATCCCTATTTTTTTCTTGATTTCCTTAACTAGAATTAGCCTGTGAATTGAGTTCATCCCCTATTTCCATTCCTCAATTTTTTCCTCACTTCTTTCTATACAGCTTTTAGATTTTTAAAAAAGTGTGTCTAATAGTGATGTCCCACTGGATTTTTATCTATTACATTTGCCATAGTTAAGGACAGAGCTTGAAATTAAAGCATCTGCACTGGTGTCAGCAATATAATTAAAAAAGATTATTTTATTAAAAATCACTGGTATCAACAGAAAATAATCAGAAAAATGTCATTATGTTCTAATATTTTCTATAAATTCAGTTAAAGTTCAACATAACCATGATTTAATATTTACATATAGAGTTTGAAGTCTGATATTTATCATATACACTTCCTAGTAAACAGGAATATAACTGGCACATCAGAATTAAGAAATCTACTTCAAACAATAACATTTCATGTAAGAAACTTCCTTTGTTATTTCCAAGCCTGAAAAATAAAGTTTATACATATTAAAGCTATCATAACCTATCTATTAAATAATATCATATACTGGAGAAGAAAGCACTGTTGGTCATGGGGTCTAGCTTTCTACTAAATAACTGTTTCATGTAATAATTTCAAAAACTAATCATGCTTTACCTAGAAAGAAGTTTATGCTTCTTTTTTTCAGAATTTGCTTCTGAAGTAATTTGTAGTTTTATTTACAGCACAGGTACATTTGCTGTTTTTACTATTTTTTTAGTTCTTTCTCTTCTCTTCTCTGGTATTTACAAATTTCAGTGTTTTAAATGTAGAAAATCACATCTCTTCTTAGTTTTAATTTGGCTTTTTTCAGTGAGCCAAACTCTCTCATGACCATCAGTCACTGCAGTATAGTGTTGAAATGTCTGAAATCTAGGTGAAATCTTAGTTTAGGTGAAATAAATAAAAAGTGGCTAAAGTCTTTCAGAGATAAGCCAGGCACATGTTGACAGAGACAGAAGCAGCTTTATTTGATCTAAAATGGAGCTCCACATCCTCCAGAACTGCTACACCGCATAAAGATCATCACCTCAGTTCCATGCTCACATTATAAACCCTTAAGAGATTACTGTGGTAAAGTAAAATTCTTGGTTCAGTTTTGAAGAACCTTTAAGGAACTGTCCAAATGTAAGATTTTCAGAAGCACCTTCTCTCTGCAATGACTTTCTTCCTCTACTATAATTTTGATAAAATAATACAGGTGTCACTCTTGAAGGTGATATACTTGAGAAAAAGTCAGGAAAGCACTTAATTACATACAGGTGATATAGAACTAAGAATTACAAAATCATCCGGTGACCTAGAACTATGAAATTAATTGCCCAAATCACAGACTACATGTATTAGCATTTTGAGCACCAACTGAAATGCTGTTCTTACACATTTTTCACAGTTGTGGCACAAAACAAAAAGCAAAAACTAAAGGGGGAAAATCAGTATAGTTGAAGGACAGTAATTTATTCTTGATGATTAAGTACCAGGACATTATACTGAGGAGAGCAAAAAATGGTTGCTCAGATGTCAAAATTACAAAAGAAGATTTTATCTTTCTCTCATTTTAACCACTTATTTGAGATCTATTTCCATATAGAAATGAAATGAACTTTTATGCAGCTATTTCTGAACATTGTCTAGAAAAATGTGAAGTACCAGCTTAAGCTCTTTTCCTCAGACAAAACAATCTCAAGGAAATATTATTGAGAAATATACCCATCCTCCATGGCTTTACACACTAGTATTCAAAACATTTCCTCAAAAGGCATCAACAGAAATGCTCCCGTGTTTCTGATTATTTCTCAGGGGACAATTTAAACTCTTAGTAAATATAATCTGTTTTTCAAGGTAAAACTATTGTTTGCTTGCTTATTAAGCTCGTAAGTAATAAATCCTTCTATACATTGAGGAAGATCGCTTTTGACATTATGTGGAAACCAAAACAGCGTACACACACATGGCTCATATATTGCATTATATAAAAATTGTTTATCTAATTTGCCAAGAGAAGCAAACCGCATGATTCTTTCCAATACCAGCACACTGTCCAGTACAATAAACGACACTGACAAATCATACATGTGAATAAACACACATGGCACTCTGCTGGAGTCCTCACTGCCATCTCAACCATGGCTTTTACTCGTTCAGCGTGCAAGCTGCACAGCAAGAAGGTTTTAACTTGTGATGGATTTGTCTAATATCTTGGCTATCAGAAAATCTTCAGTTAACAGCAGCTCACAGCTGAGGCCCACCATGCGTGAGCTGGGAACAAGTTTCCCTTCCCAATGTACTTCTATCAGAACAGACCCAAGCAAATAGGACTAAACTAAAGAGAGACTAAGCAGACATGAATACTTTCTGTCGTATTTGCTGTTCACAAAAGTGCTGATCTAGGTGAGACTTATCTGGCTCTATACTAGCCCAAGAAGGAGATAGCATTAGGCATAACATTCTCTGTCACCTGTCTAAAGTTGTAATATTCTCCTGCTCACCATGATTACACAGGTAGGAGCAGAGCCTGGGTGAGGGCAACACATGGGAAAGATACCAAAGGTCTTTCGATAAATCTAGGATAATTAACTGTCATTTTATAACAAAAGGTACAAGGGAAGGAAATAAAAGCACAGCTGCAACATTCCTTAAACACCTGGGAAAGTTTGCATCCTGAAGTCTCTCCTTTTCTAAAAAGTGTTGTAGAGAATTGAATACGGAGGTATGGGGCAGAGGGCAGAGAACAGAGATGAATCCTATTGCTGGAGACGAACAGTTTGCTAACAGATTGACAGTTCAGATGAAACGTATTAATAGGAGCATCTGTTAAGGAAAAGTAGGAGATACTTGAGGAGAGAGAAATAAAATGCTAAAATAAACATCTATATATAATATAGATAATTCTGTACAAAAGACTGAGTCAATACAAACCTCAGTCAACAATACTGTTTTATTTTATTCAAAGATTTACTTTTACGTAAAGATGGATTAATTTACAATCCCTGCTCAGAACTACTCCTAGGCTGGATTTCTTCTTCTAGACTCTTAAAGATGCCTGGGCTTATGCTAACCTGAAACATGCAGAAAGTAATTAGAAGAACTTCTTCTTTCTAGCCAACTGGAACCATGGCTCAGGTTGCCAGCCTCTATAACTTCGCGGTACAGTTTACAGGACGTTTTCTGAGATAATCTCAGGAAGCAGCCCAACTGTTAGGCAGTCAGCATTTTCAAGACAGCAAAAAATGATGTTTAAAACTGCAGTTCTTTTTATCTCTTATACCTATACAACAACTGCATGGGATACTACTGACAGGAGTAAGCAAAAACTTACTGTTCTGCTTATGAGTCCTGCCTGTACATCAGGATTTCCAAAAATGCTTCAGCAATGAATATGCAGAGATAACGATCACTGATCATGCCTGCTGTGTCTCTTTATTGATAATGAACTTAGGATAGTCAGAATGAAGTAAAAACCTCCAAACAGAGATCTGAAATTGTTAATTTTATTTACACTTTTCTATACAAAATTGGTCTTTTCCTGCTGCAAGTTTGTAAGGGCATTTGGCAATTTTAGTGTAATATCATCTCACCATGCTAGTTCTAGACAAGCCAATTATATGTAATTTTCTTTCAGACTTCTTGTATTTTTCTGTTATTTTCAAAATTAGTTGTGTATTACACTCCAAATAATCATATTAATCCCAAGCCATAAAAAGATCGTCTATTACATTTGGGCTCTGGTCTTTCATCTTCTAACATGACAAGATGCACAAGTATTCTTCAGAAATAGACTGCCTGTTAGCAGAAATATTTGTGGGACTACGACATTTTTTCTGCTTTGCATTGAATGCATTAATTTCCTAGAGTTTTACCACACAAAATTAATAGAGAAATTAAAAAAAAATACTTTAAACAGGTAAGTAAAATCTCAATTTTTCAACTCCTTATTTCCCCATCCACAAGGGGATAATAATGGGAATATTATTGTAGTATGAGGCTAAAGTATCTTTGTCCTCTTTGTGTCATCTATTTAGATAATAAATAACCTAAGGACAAGATTGAAGCGTTTATAAAACATTTATAGTAATGATATTTCTAGATACATGCAATCTAAATACATCTGGACACAAAAGGGATGTGTCTACCTCTGTTTTCAGGTTGATGAGGTATAACGCTCTGAAACAGAAAATTTAATTTAAAACCAGCACAGTAATCAATTAGTATTTTGTACAACATTCTAGCTATTTATAATTAAGTTCTGGTACCATGTTACAAGTGTAAGTCAAACATTTCTGACAGTGCCATGTTCATAGGGAATTTAAAGTCTATAGAGCAAAGAAAACAGATTTTTCAACACAGATTACGTTTCTTTATAAAAAGTGCCCTGAAAAGACTATTCTTACTCATCCAAATCAACTCTTTATTCTGTCTCTCAAACAAATGGAAGGGTAGGATCAAGTCTAAATTGTGCCTAAAATTTCAGAAACCTCCTAAAGTACGTGTGTGAATTCTTTATACCATCAAAGGAGAGAACTTCACGACTTTGAAGGCTTCCAAAAGGAAATTCTGAAAACTGGGCCAGAAACTGTTTTTTTTTTTCTTTTCCCCTCAATTGGAACAATCGTACTTGTAGAAGATCACAATCTGAAAGATTTTAAAGGCAAATACATACCTCTACCCATCTTAGAAAGATTCTTTTACTAGCTCAGGCTAGGTGGGAAAGATTTGGCAGACCTTAAAACTTTGGAGGAAGCTAATCAGAATGGAACCATTACATTTTCTGCAGAAGAGCTCCTCATGCTTACAGATCTCACAGACCAAAGCGCTTCATACAATTGAACAATCTGTTCTAAAAATACCCATATATCTTACAACCGCTTTGATCTATATAAACTAAGAACTGGCTACTATCTTCTGCATTGTACATTAAGTGCCAAAACATGAACAGTTAGGATGTAGTAGTTGTAAAATCAACATGAGCCAGAAGCCACTCAATCTTACGAGTATTCCTAATGTTATAGTAAGTGACCACCAAAGTCTGAAAACAAACCAATCAGTTTGGATCACATAATATATTCCTAGGTCAAAAAATCCACAAGACTCTTGTATTTTCAGTCAAACACGGTAAAATTTTAGATTTTAATTATAAATAGACTCTTTCATAGAACCATTTAGGTTGGAAAAGACCCTTAAGATCACTGAGTCCAACTGAAAACCTAACACTACCAAGTCCACCACTAAACCACATCCTTAAATGCTACATTTACACATCTTTTAAATATCTCCAGGGAAGGTGACTCCACCACTTCCTGGGACATCTGTTCCAATGCTTGATAACCTTTTTGGTGCTTTGTTGCCCTTCTTTGGATACGCTCCAGCATCTCAGTGTCTTTCTTGTAGTGAACAAAACTGTACTCGAGGTGCAGCCTCACTAGTGCCGAGTACAGGGGGAGGATCACTTCTCTACTCCTGCTGGCCACACTATTTTTGATACAAGCCAGGATGCTATTTGCCTTCTTGGCCACCTGTGAACACTGCTGGCTCATGTTCAGCCAGTTGTCAATCAGTACCCCAGGGTCCTTCTATGCTGGGCAGCTCTCCAGCCACTCCTCCCTAAGCCTGTAGAGTTGCCTGGGGTTGTTGTCACCCAAATACAGGACCCGGCATTTGGCTTTGTTGAACATCATACGATTGGCTTCAACCCATTGATCCAGCCTGTCCAGATCCCTCTGTAGAGCCTGCCCACCCTCAGGCAGATCAACACTCCTGCCCAACTTGGTGTCATCTGCAAACTTACTGAGGATGCACTCAGTTGCCTCATCTGAAAAAATATATTAGTCTTTCAGAGATTTTACATTAGCAAACAAACAAGGGATAAAATAAATCTGAGTATAATATATCCACATACACAACACAATACAAATACCTGTCTCGAGTATAGGTACTAGGTCTCATCAATGTCACCTGTGTGCTTAAGGAAAAAAGGCCAAGGAGAATGTCTAAGGGAAAAATATTCTTCAGAGGTTTGCACTACATTTCAATGCATTCAAAGTATTAATTATGAACATTACATTCCTGTATTACACAGAACCCAATTACTTGAAACGCTGACTTTTTATTTATGTATGCAATAGTACTTAATAGCTGAATAGTTGCATCTTTTATCATTGCCCCAAATCCTTCTTGAACTTCTACTGTATTATGAGGCTTCTAAACAGCTGTGCTGCATTTTTTACCTCACCTGTTCAGTGTGTTACCCTCAAAAAAGTGTATATTCAGCAAGAAACTGGGCCCTCCACAATTTCAGCTGACCTTCAACTGAGTGATGTGCTAACACTAGCTATGTTATTACATACATTTTATTTATTACTATACAATAAATGCTTACTTAAGAGCCACACACTTTTTATTTCTGTCGTTTTCATTCCTGGGTGAGAAACAGATCACATGGCAATTATGGGCACCAACCAGAATGTAAATTGGAAATAAATGTTTTTAAATGTGGGGGTTTTTTTACTATCAATAAAAAGTAATGTTAGCGTATTAACACTGTACCTCAGAAACATTTTTTTGTCAATGTTAAAAGAAATATTCCCAGATAACTCAGAATCATGTTTGATTCCTTATGTTTTACAGAATTATTCTTATTTCCTTAGTATGAAAAATCACACAAAGAAATGACACTTCCAATAAAATTAAATAAATTGATTTCTTGGTGGGCGGGGAAGTATTGCTACAAATACCAATCACACAAAAGCTAAAAAAAATCCCCAATACTTCAAAAGTTAATAATGAAGAAACTAAGGCAAGCAGTCAGTGGTGCTCAAGTTATGTGAAAAATACTCTGGAGGAATTCATAGTTTGCTCTTCATATTAATGAAAGGTAAGAGTTTCACGGCTTATGAATTCTAAGTTGACTCTCCTTCACAGTAAGAGATTACTCTTGAAACTATTATTGCACACTTGAATTGCTATTTTAAATAAGTCCTTTGATAATTACATTTTAAGATTTTACTACTTTCCACAACAAAAACCTATTTAAATATTTGAGGGGGTTAAAACTAAATTATGCCCCCTACTGTTTCCACTTTATTAGTAGTCCTGAGTCTTTTCCAGTTTGAAATATATCACTGAAAAATACTTTTTACTTACAGACTTCTTTTCAATGTGTTTTTTGTACCGGTACCTACAGTGGCATTAACTAGCAATGATGGGTCACACATTATTACAGCTCCTGTACATTATTTCTTAGGCCTAGGCATTCAGTAACTCACTTTATTCTATGGAAAAGTTGCTCAAAATCTCTACTTGTTTCTTCTCTTTTCTCTTATACAGCAGCTAATATCAAGTTCTATCACACAGACAATTTGATAGTATTCACAAATGAAACCATTGTGAATGGTAGCTGCCATACGTTCTTACAAGTAAGAGTCCTGCCAAACAACATTGAAAGTTTAAAGAGAACATCATATATCAGTACTAAGCCATAAAGAAATTAACTTTAGAAAAGCACAAAGTTATGGTTTGTACATGCCTGTTTAAAGCACATGAGACTAAGAGAAGTCGTAGCAACAGAAATACAAAAGTACAGAAGGGTATCAAAGAGAGCATCAAATAAGACAAGCAGAAATCTCTTACTTGTTCTTTCAGGCCTTTGAACAATCCTAGTCTTCTTATTCTGAATTCCACTTTCATGAAGTGCTTTAAACCAGTCTCTCAATCTGTTTGCAACCTCCCTGAATTCCAGGTCACTGCATACTGAAAAACAAAATGCAGAGCTGTTTAATGTTTTGTTTTGTTTTCTTGGATGCTTTTCAACTATGCTAAAAAAATGTAAAACATAAAATAATAGAAACATATATGTTCTGCAGCTTCCTTTAATTCATAAAGTGCCGTTTAATTACTTAGGTATTCCTTCAAAACCCAATTAAGGTCCACAGAAATAAATGCCTGACATATAAAGCAATTATGAATTTATATATATATATGTATATATATATATATACATATATATACAAAAATTTAAAACATACTTCACAAAATACTAGAACCAATTCTAGCACAGATATTTTCACATCTTAATGTAGACGAGGCTGTATGGCAGAGACCCCCATGACAATTTTTTGGAATTTAACTCCTATGATCATTAAGGCAATAGTAAAGAAAGCCCTAACAGAACAGGTTAGAGATGTGATTTAGGCAGATAATGCTGAAAGACTCAACTTACTTTCCTATGCTGAAGCGTGAAAAGAAGAAATAGGTTGACAGTGAAAATGCTTCAAGAGTGTCCTGAAACCTAATTTTGATTGAATGTAGTTTTCCAAGTCAATATTAGTGAGCACCTAGCTGCAAGCACGCAACAGTACAGCAGCTTTGTGATGGAAAGGATGGCTGCTTTGACCAGAAACAGCAAAAGTAGAAAAAGCAATCAAGACCAAAGAGAGTATCTGTAGCACCACGAGCAGCAGATTAGTAGCAGACTGGCTGAAGTGTGGTATAGTACTGGTAGGTAGTATTGAGGCCAGCAGCAGAAGCAGATAATAGAGATGTGAGGTGAGAAGGACTTCACTGTTAAGCTGCTGGAGAAGACAAAGAAAAGGTGTGCTTGGAGCAAGCAGATATCCCTTCCAGAACTCTGTTTTCCCATTTCATGTGTTTAAGAAAGGCTGAGAGAAGACAAGATAAATAATAGGATCTGGAAGATGATAAAAGCAGAAGGAAGGCAACGAGGGAAGGCACTGGATGTAAGCTTCCCTAGGTAACAAAATATCTTCCACTGTCCTTGCCAGTATGTTGTTATCATTTCCAAATCAGGATCATCTTCCAGGTTTACCAGCAACTGACTAAGCTACCATCTGAGGAGCTCATATCCAAGTTAGCAGAGCTTCACAGTGATGCTCTTAAAAATAAATCTCCAGTTCAGCTTACTTTTCCTTTATTATGTAGCAATCCATAATAGTTGGTGACACAGCCTTCAGCACACTTTATTAAATTGAACACCGTGAAACATCTATTTGCATTGTAGAGTAAGATTGAAACATGTCATTATGTCAACAACTATGAACAGCAGGCATCTAAGCATTTGTTTATTCATTCCTTGCTGAAGTCTCTCTTGAGACTTTGATTCTCTTCATGAAAGACTTTGGTGCAATCTATACATAAATTTGCATATAGTATGAACTGACATTTTTATAAAACTTGTATTGTGCTTTTCTCTTGTGTAATGGAACAATTTTTTTTCTGATAATTTGATGGGGAATTGAGGGAAAAAAAATTGTTAATGATATTTGCGCATGTATGCTCAAAAATGTCGTATCACAACTAGATGAAAGTGGTCTCCTGAGCCCAGATGACACCTTAGAATTCAAAGTTGTGGGATTTCTATGTTTGCTATGACACTTTCCTTTACCAATCCTTCTACCAGCTGACAGGTCAGCATAAAGAATCAGATACTAACTTGGTCCACCCTGCCCCTCTTTAATTTCCCCTCCCACTACAGGTGAAATATCATAATATTGTTCCCCTCTCTTACTACCCTCCCTTGGTTTAACATAAAGACTTTTAGAATTGAATCAAAGGGTATGGAGCTCAGCATAATCATCGGGGGTACCTGACCTGCAATCTAACTGCTTTGATTTATCTACCCTGCACAATATTGTGTAATACTACCATGGGTCCCAGAAACAACATAGCTCCATTAATGCAGTGCACTGACCTGGCTATTTTCATCCACTTCTAACTTGTCTATATGCAGTGCTACTGTGGTTAACCTCTGATGCTGAAGTGACCTCCACAGAGCCAGCATATAAACTCATTTACAGGCACAGACACGCATATACACATATAAAAAGGGAGAGTATGAGGAAGAGCCAGCTACAAGTAAAAGCTTAGACTGAATAACATTAACAGAACGATGCACATGGCAGCTCCATGACGGAGAGAATGTATGAATTCCTCCCTTCCGTAGAGGCAGTCAAATAGACACACTGAAGCTAACCATCTCCTAAGCTCATGAATGTGTAAAAACAAAGCACTAAGGAAAGGAGATAAAGCCTTTTTGGCTACTTGCTATAAGAATAAGATAAAGCTTGCTGTTTCAGCCTCCGGTGCTAGCCACTGTTGCACACAATATGACATAAAATAACATTTTCTGTGTTCCTGTCAATTGTATTCCTTTCAAAATGGAAGGTACATATGGCATATTTTGGGCATCAGACACATCTCATATCAGGTCTCAGATTAGGGGCATTCTTCCAACTTCAACTTCTTATAACCCTTATCCCAAACTTTTCTTTTTATCTCAAAACATAGAATGAGAAAATGATTTTTTTTTTGGTTCATTTTAATGATTCTAATAACTTTATCATGGAAACAGATCATCTTCAAAAATCAAAGCAATGCAAAACAAACTGATTAAAACTGTCATTTGCCTATTTTACACCCCAAAGCTACTCAGGTGCTAAAGTACCTCTCAGACACAGCAGATAATTACATTTACTGTATTATTAATTTAAACGCACAATTATTTTTTGGTTCACGACATTTCTAATATGTCAAGCAAATGCAGATGTCTTCGATACGTGAAATACACACGAGAGACACAGCAGAACTACACTAATCCACACACTTAATTTACATGGCCAAACTGTTCTCAGGAAGGATTTAAAGCATGGGTTTATAATAACCTCTCATATTTCAATATTTAAGTATCCTAGTTTTTTATCAAAGAACATTTAGTTCATTTACTAGCATTTCAGAAAAAAAAATATTTAAATGGTAGAACCAGCTAGCAAATTAGAATTGTTGCCATGAAACTTTCTATCCATAATTCCATTTCCACAGGATGCTTAAAATATTTTAAAAATTAGAGTTCCTTAAATAACAACAATTTAATTTCAACTACTGAAAAGTTAAAACGCATTGGATTTTTTTTCCAGTTTCCAAGCTCCACCCCTTTTAGAATTTTCCATTGAGAAGTTCAAGTTTCAGATTTCAGTATACTTGTTTTCCAGAATGCTCTTCAAGATCTAGCTATTCAAACATTAAAGTAGCAGAATGAAAAATAAATAAAAAAAAAATTATATATTTTTAATTTTATGGTTCCCATTAAGTGGTTTTGGTTGGGGCTGCTTAAGGTTAACTCCCTATCATCTGATGTCAGTATTCATTCACTTCCATGGTACTCTTGCGTATGGTCCTCTCTAAATACTCTAATATATTCTTTGAAGCATTTCAGAAACGTAAAAATCTGATTAAAATCATTTTTTTTATTTTGTGATTAGCAGGGAAAAAAAGCTAGTACTATTTCGACACGAGAATTAAAATATATATTAAAAAAGAGAGACTTTATTAGAACATGGTATTTTATACTGGAAAATGACAAAGCAGAAAACAGATTTACATAAGTATGTAAGAACATAGGGTATTAGTCATGGCTAATTGAACCTTAAAGTAGTACAGCCCTTTCTGTAGTCAAAGATTATCATTTGGGCTGCTTTGAGCCAAGACCTCCCATTTCTTAAGTTATTAGGTACAAAGTGCTTGGACTACTTAAGCCATGATAGCGGCAGGAAAGCTGCACTCATTACCCCATCAGGTAACACAGAGAAGAAGAGGACCAGTGGCTTGACAGAGAAATTTTCTCAAAGGAAAAGACTGAATCTTTTGACAGTTCTCGAAGGTAAATCAGGTAGTATTTTATAAATTTCTATTGAAGTGGTTTTGTATGGTATGCACTAACAGTTAAAAGCAAATTCCAGGACAATTCAAGATCAATGCTATTCTTTAACAGCTTTTTTTGTACAATTGTGCTTTACAACTATGGTTCAAACTTATTCATAAGAATAGGGCCTACCATAACCTAATGCATCATGAATACTGCTTGCTGCAGTTTTGATTCAAACCTTAACTTTTTTTTTTTTTTTTTTCACCTGATGAGACTACTCACCACCCCACAACCAGTGTAAGTGGCATACTGAGCAAGCATTCTCACATTAGGCATACAGCATAATTTCTAGCTAACAGGGCAAGTGACATATTCAGGTAAAGTCCAGGGGGAATTTTGCCTTAAGAACTTACATATGTAGTGCAGACTTCAAATAGACTACTGAATACTAAAGATGGCCTAAGATTTTTTTGTTTCCCTTTCTATCTGCTGAACAGAGCTGTCTCAAGTCCTATAATCTATCAAAAAGTCCAATTTAAAAAAAATATTTTTGGTGATAAAAGAAAAAAAAATGGAGGAAAGTAATTCTGGGAAGCAGCACAAGAACTTTTGGGAGGTGGTGATGAGCCTGTCAGCTTTAATTGTTAATCAAGGTTAAATGAGACACAGGGAGGATTCACTATTTTGAGACTTTTAAAGAAATTCTCCTTTCCTTTTCTTCCCCTTCCTAAAAAAATTCCTATGCTTTCCACTTCTGCTCTCAATTCAGGTATATTTACTGAAAATGTCTACATTCCACCTTGTTTCTGATTTGTATCCTCTCTCAGTACAGTACCTGCCTCAGCACTCCACCTTAATTGACATGGACTTATGTGAATAAACCTTGTATTCTCTAACAGAGACGATCAGCCTAACACTCCATTCACTAGAACGTTATTTGCCATTGAAGTGTGCTTGCTCAAGGTTATGCTATATGATGAAAAATTATAATAATTAATGGGTTGATGTATTCTAGAATATGTTTAGGGACTTTTCGTCCTGGTGATCAGCTTCTAAAGACGCATGCTGCTGAAATTATTGTACGCATTTGTCTACACTGATTTAAAATAGGTCAAGATGAGGTAATTCAGATCTATTCAGACTATTATTTCACCTGATAGAGTAGGAGATGAAACTTTAATGGTGAAAGATAGACAGTAAAGGTTGTAGAAGGTTAGACAGTAATCAAAAAATGCATATTAAATCACACAAATCCACTCAGGAACCTGCCAAGAAGTACTTCTGGTTTTGTCTAATGCCAATGCAAGGCATTCCTGCTATTACAATCAATTCTAGTAGCCATTTAGAGAATTAGTATGGGATAAAATGAAGTCACCAGCTCAAAGGTTACTGGAGTCTGCTGTCATTTGGAGCAATAAAAAGTGTCTCTGACATACAGCTATGCAAAAAATGAAAACTGAAAACTTACAGGTACACAATCCAGAAATACCTTTATAATAAATATTATTTAAATGTTGGGTGGAACCAACTGTTCAATTTGTTTTCACATACAGTAAATGTTACAATTTGTGTTGGCATTTGAATATAATTTACTGATTGGAAGTAGAATATTTGAAAATGCTAATCAGTATGTGTTCTTTCACTGCCTTTCAACTCAACCTAATTGATGAAGAAGTAAAAATAGTGCCACTGAAAGCCATAAGCACATGCAGAACATATTTTAGGGCTAGCATAATGGGTTGAATTCCCTCACATATTTTAACCAGTCTTAGCTTTCTGACATAACAGAAAATAAATTATTTTAAAAGTGTATACTTTTACATAAACACATAGAAACAAATATAAAATTATCTGTAGTTTAACAACTGTAAATCATTACCATATTGACATAATAAGCACACTGAAATACTGTTGTATTGAGGCATAGCTTTTGTTAAGTGAAGGGTCAAAAAGTTATTTAGAAAAAAAAAAAAAAAGAAGCGATAAACACACCTCACACTACATAGCAACATTCACACTAATACATGGGACCACAAGGCTGTAGATAGAACCTGTGCCTGTTTACTTCCACAGGAGATACTTTCATCTACTTTTTCAGCCACAGACCTCAGTTCAATATTCAATTCTAAGAGCAGAAGGTCTGGCAATTGTGAAGAAAGCTGTATAAACCTAAATAAATTATTAGCACACAGTTTAACAGTAATTTAATTGTAGAACTCATCCATTGATCATCTTTTGTCCCCTGCAGCGAGCATATTCCTTAAGTCTTTATATAACATAATATGACTCTTTCACTCCTGAATCCACTAATGACCAGTCAACCTGAAAACTACGATTTACTGACGACATGGCCAGTGGGATTAAGTTGTAGGAGAAAGAATAAGGCTTTGTTCCAGAGTGAGATATGAAGTACTTTGCCCTGCCAGAAGGCACACTTCCAAGACACAATGTGGTACTCCACATGACATGATGTCATTGTGCTTGCCACACACCTCTATCATGTGTTTCAAGATAAACACCCCCCACAATCAGAACTGTAGATCATCCCCAGTACATATAATCTTAACCAGTTCCATGGAACTATATTAATAAACTAATATAGATAATAAAATAACCAAGAAGTAAATATTCAGAGAGCATTTGAACAATTTGAACAAAAGGGTACGCATCAATTACCTCCCACATCAAACTAGGAATTATTCCTCATGAGACAAGTAACTTAAGAAACAATCAGCATCTGCTAAAACAAGACCTCTCATCATCCTACCTTCTTTTGTGTGTTGGAATCACTGCATATGATGACAGAATCACAGAATAATTTATGTTGAAAAGGAACTCCAGAAGTAATTCAGCCTCACCCTCTGGTAAAAGCAGGTCTAATTACATCAGGTTGCTCAGGGCAGTGTCCAGTCATTCATGTCCTGTGATCATCTTGCCATTCACAGGAAGGTTCCTCACTACTTGAAAGACCACCCCTCTTTAAAAGGAACAATATACAACTATCTACTATTTCATAACCCTGTACTGTTTTCCCTAAAAAGTACAAGAGCATTTCCTCATGCTGTAACTTGAGGATTTCACCCATCTGTCTAGGATTGCTAGATGTCAAGAGACAGCAGGTCGAGGGAGGTGATTCTGTCTCTCTACTCCACTCTCATAAGGCCCCACCTGGAGTACTGTGTCCAGTTCTGGAGCTCCCAACACAAGAGAGACACAGACCAGTTAGAATGAGTCCAGAGGAGGCCACGAGGATGATCTGAGGGCTGGAGCACCTCTCCTATGAGGACAGGCTGAGAGAGTTGGGGCTGTTCAACCTGGGGAAGAGAAGATGTAGGGGAGACCTTATAGCGGCTGTCCAATACCTGGAGGGGGCCTACAAGAAAGCTGGGGAGGGACTTTTCATAAGGGCAGTTAATGATAGAACAAGGGGAAATGGCTTTAAACTGAAAGAGTTTAGGTTTAGATGAGATATTAGGAGGAAATCCTTTACTGTGAGGTTGGTGAGACACTGCAACATGTTGCCCAGAGAAGCTGTGGATGCCCCCTCCCTGGGAGTGTTCAAGGCCAGGCTGGATGAGGCTTTAAGCAACCTGGTCTAGTGGAAGGTGTCCCCGCTCATGGCAGGGGCGTTGGAACTAGATGATTTTTAAGGTCCCTTCCAACCCAAACCATCCTATGATTCTATGATTCTATGTCCAGAAACCTGTTTACAGTGGCAATTATGACTCAGCTCTGAGAAGGATTTTATTTAGAGCAGTGCACAGCCTGATGCCCTTTCAATGCATTACTTAGCATCATGTCCTACTGTATGGCTGTGCAGTAAATCTCATGCATCTAAGATTCACAGATTAACTGCACATCCAGTATCTGCATATAACTTTATTTATTTTCCAGAGGGCTCTGTGTGAAAATATGGTAACCCTAATATTGCCATTAGAATTCAGTGCTGCCTTTAAGACAGTATCTGTTGAAGTAAACTGGAACCTTATATAAAGTGTACCTACTCAGTGTCAGTACTCTGCAAGGCTGTCATTCTGTACAGCTTTATGAATCTAGCCCTGAGGAAATGACTGGTCCAGACTAAAGGCTAGTCCCCCATTTAGCAAACTCTAAATGTCTAAGAACACCAGAACTAAAACTTTATGTAAATGGCCTTACAATTCCTGCAATATACCACAGCTTTTCTAGCTCTGTATCATCACTGTCACAAATGGGGAGAAAAACATATGGCAAAAAGAAATGTGGTCTCAAAAAGCAATAAATTTGGCAGGACAGAAAGCCCTTCAAACTTGTAACTAAAGGATGGGACAGTCATTTCAGTCTTTTCACAGTCCCATATGTATAATCAGAACTTTTTTTTTTTTTTTAAGGCTGTAAATTGGAAAACTTTGTATGTGTATTTCTATTTTTATAAACTCATGAAGTTTATTAGCCATCTGTTACCTCTAGAGCCTATGATTTTAGAAAGATACCTTTAAATTAACAAATAAAAGCATTCTGATTTCCTTACTATTTAACTAAACATAATGAATTTTCTACTTCAGTTAGTCTATGTTATGAGATAATTAATATAAATGCTGCAGATAACATATCAGGGAATTGCAGCTGCTTATTCCTACTGCCTCAAATTAATGTTCCATACAGACATTCTGCTCGTGATTAATGTTTCATAAAATTTAAAATTATTTCAATTAAATTACATTTTCATAAAATAAATCTCATCTTTTTGTGTCCTCACAGTTTTAAAGACTTTGCATTTAAATATAATGACCACTTCTGAGTACAGGAAAAATTGTAGTAACCACAGCATACAGAACGTATGTGCTAAGATACACTTTTCAACTTAAAATATGTAAACTTACTAAAACATTGCAATTACGTAAAACAATAGTAATTCCTTAATCTGTCAGAAGTATCACAGATTTATTGTGGAATTTGTTAATTTATTTCCTGGAGCACAGTCATTATATATGGCTTCCGTTGCTAACAGCTGCTAACCTTTAGTGTTGGTTATTGTTTCTCATCATGCTCTGTTATTCTGAACTATTAATTTCTGAGGATGAAAACAATGTTATCAATCTTTAAATTGCATACTTATGAAGCCAGATAGTCAGCAAAAAAAGTCAGACAGCACAGAGATACTCCACTGTAACGTGCTATATTCTAAGATCTTTTCATTCCCAAATATTTTCATACACTCAATTGAATCTAGCATTTCACATAATATAAGACATGGAAAGTATCAAACAGAGATAGAACAGCAGTCTTTTTAGTGGTGAAAGCTTTCCAGCCAACCATACCCCAAAGGTGAGGTAGTTTTTCGAGTTCAGTTTCAAGGATTCCTGAAATCATTACACAGCTCTGGTACAAAGTCAGGACATTTTCTTCCTTTCACAGACAAGATTGACAGGGTCTTGAAAAGACATTTTTGCATTTGACATAGGAACTATTAAAAGCTAGTATAGACAAGGATAAAAAGATCACTGAACAATGCTCCTTATGAAGAAAACTCAAAATTATGTGTATATCATTTCAATATTTCAAATTAGACATTTTCTGAAATCAGAAATGTTCTGTGATGGATAAGAGACTACCACACCAGGTAATTCTTTGCACAGAAACTGGAAGGGACTGATGGACCTTTCTACTGTGAGAGAAAATAACTATTGTGTCTTAGTAGGTGTCTACTGGTTTGCACCTTTTCTCTGGCAGGTAAGGACAGCAGAATTGAACATTGGGCTGAACAATCACTGACTAATAGAAATTAAATAAAGTCTGTTCTGCAGGTGTCTGGCATAAAGAAATTTTACATCACATTGGATGTCACTAAAGTCTGACAGATTTAAGGCTGGCATTGCAGTAGTTTTCTTCTTGTTGTATTTGGATTGGGATCTAATGCTTTAAACCACTTTGTACTTACCCCAACCATTTACTTGCATATCCTTCTTGAATGCTTAATCACTAACATTGCTCTTAACTTAAAATTATGCATAAAAGAGGACAGTTGTCTACAGAACTCTCAGTGAGTCCTGAGAGGGTGCAATCACCACAATTTAGCTAATTATTTGTGTCTTTCCTAAAGTAAGGCCATCGGAGGTAGACAAGCTCTTTCTCTACTAATGAAAAAAACTATGGCAGTCGATCCATTATATCAGTAATATAACAGCAGGACCCACTCTCCCTGGTACAGGGATAACACGCACAAAGATGCAAACTCTGCCACACTGTACCACCACCTCACTGAAAACAGAACTCTAGTTAAGTAAATGTAATCTGCAGCTGTGTCTCCACATAAATTCACTAATCAAAAGTTGAAGAAGAAATGAAGAAAGTAATGATTTTAAAAAGATCTGATTAGGGTACAAACATCTGAAAAGTTTACACATGCATACACAAAATATGTTAGCAAAGTGCAATTATGTTTTGCTAGTCTATGCACTGAACAGCAAATAGATCGTTCATGAATGTCTACTGTAGATCAAAGAATTTTTATGAGATGTATATGAATACTCATAGAGGTAAGAATTTATTTAACCTTTGTAATTTGTAATGTAGTTATTCCTATACATCTTTTAAACCCAAAAATCCTGCATTATCAACAGTGACCCTACTGAATTGCAATTATTATTTTTGGAGAGGAAGGGGAAAATTGTTCAAAGTGCTGTTTTATGAATAAGAAGGATATGAGAGGGATGCACTGATGCAGCATGAGGGTATGTGAAAATGCTGGAGGGTACAGTATCTGATAGGATACCACTGGGAGACTTGCAAGTTAAAGACTAAATCTGCTGCTTTTTTTATTCATATGGTCTGCAGGAAGAAGTCCATGGGGAAAACTATTCCCAGTGGTGTATATAAAAAAGGGGAACCACTTCACCTCAGCAGAGTCTGGCAGTGAACTGAAAGTAGATAAACAAGGACAAGAACCAAGGAACAAACAAATAAGCTACATTATTTGACAATGCAAATACACCCTTATGTGCCTTCTCATATTCCTTCATCAAAAGTTTGTGGCCTAGAAATAGAGACCATGCCACGTTCAGTATAAGAAGAAATGGCTTCAGAACAAGTTAATGGTCACTGAACTATTTCACAAAGCACAAGAACATTCAGAAAATAAACAAATTAGGGGTGCTCTCTTAGTTTAAAGGACAGATTTAACATCTTTCTTTAGGGGAGATATTGAACTGCAATGCTGAAGATAAACTGAGTATCCTAAAAAAATGTTTCATCATAAAGCAGTTATTTAAGTGTACATTTATCCCTGGTAAAGCTTTTAGCTTTCTACAGAAGAGAAAATAACTCTTCCAGAGGTTGGCACCCTTCTTTCCAAATAAAATTGTTGATAGAATTAATGAAAAAGGGAAAAACTTCCACCAAAAAAATCTTTCTTTTTTGCCATCAAAATTTAAATTTTTTTCAACCTGTTCTACCAACTGATCTACTGAGATAATAAAGATTTTGTCTGAGCAGACTGGATTTTAAACCCAGGGCTGCTATTTTCTCATTACAGATCAGGGTCCATGCATGTAGACACAACACAGACATCCAGCTGAACCTAGCAACAGCATGTGCTTTTTGGAAAATTTAAATTATACTTTTCTGCTCTAACATATCTTGTCAGTGAGCAACAAAATAGAAAGTTCTTCATCTGTATAGCCTTCCCATTCAAATTGAACAAAGATGACAATGAAAGAAATAGAAGACATTTGCCATTTAACCAACTGAATTGAATAGCTCTCCTAAACTCTTTACAAGACCTCTTCTTAAACACAGTGACAAAAAATTGTCACTTGAGACACTAAAAATAGAGACTAAGTTATCTGAATTGGGAACAGAAGACCCAGTGTAAGTTTAACAAAGTCAAAGCACTCAGTGAAGTTAATGTGCAAGGCCATCAGAGACTTTGTAGCTTTTGTCATTTGCAGTAACACCAAATACAATGTTGAGGAAATTCAGTTATAACACTGTCACTTAAGATTTCAGAAATCTATAAACTTTCTCCAGAAGAATTGGTGGCATTCATTCTGTTAAGATAAATGTTTGGTCTCCAAATGGCTCAGTACATTCTTCTGATATCTATACACCTCCTATAGCATACAGGAAACCTATGATGTTCCTTGGGAACACTGAAGTAGCTGAACAAGAACTACTGTACATATTACAGTTTGTTCTCATCAGAGAGGAAAATAAGGCTTCAATCAGAAAATCGGCAAACGGAAGAAAATATAAGGATAGGACTGTAAAACAGCAAGTGAATGTACTCCATCAACCTCCTCTGTAGAAAGAAAAAGCTTACTAGACAGGACAAGGAGGGAGAAAAAAATTCTGACTACAGTAAACGCAGGAAAACAGTAACATCCCATCATTAAGAATAACAGTTATAAGAAAGCCTGCTTATGGCCAGACCAAACTCTACTGAGCCTTATGTCTTGTCTCCAAAAACAGCTATTTATAGATGCTGTGGAAAGAGAGACATTTTCATGGTATTCCTTCTTCTCCTGCTTGACCATGGCTCAGAGATGTCTTGAGTTTACAGATTTTTAATGGCTAAGTAATGCAGAACCTGATCATAGGACCACAGAGATGATGAGGGGCCTGGAGCATTTCCTGTATGAGGAGAGGCTGAGAGAGCTGGGACACTTCAGCCTGGATAAGGGAAGGCTGAGAGGGGATCTGATCAATGTCTATAAATACCTGAAGTGCGGTGGCCAAATGGATGGGGCCGGGCTCTTTTCAGTGGTGACTGGTGACAGGACAAGGGGCAATGGGCAAAAACTGGAACACTGGAAGTTCCAGACAAACTTAAGGAAAAACTTCTTTACTGTGAGGGTGACGGAGCACTGAAATAGACTGCCCAGAGAGGTTGTGAAGTCTCCATCCCTGGAGATGTTCAAAACCCACCTGGATGCCTTCCTGTGTAACCTGGTGTAGGGAACCTGCTTTGGCAGGGGGGTTGGACTAGATGATCTCCTGAGGTCCCTTCCAATCCCTACAATTTTGTGATTCTGTGATTTCTGACTACCTGCAGATAGTCATGTTTAAAGGAAATACAGATTTTATTTTTATGAAAGGACAAGAAGAGAAAATCTGCTTGATCAAGATCCTTCTGAAATCTACTCACTATCTATTTGTTATCCCATAAGGGTAAACTTATGAAGCACAAGTTGCTACTCTGTAGCCAACAAAACAGGGCAGTGATAAAATTCTGTTACCACTATTTATGAGACTCTCATGTTTACTTAAGCCAGGTAAACAGGCAGTGTGTCCAGTCATTTTCTTCTTGTAAAATGGATATGGTCTGTAATTACTGGAATCAACTTCTCAAAACTTAGTTCCTGACAAGACGTGGTCTGTGTGGGTTATGAAAGAATGTAAGAGTGACTACAGTATGGCAGACCAAAGGCTCATCTAGCCCTGTACTCAGGCTCCAAGAATGGAAAAACATGGATGCATAAACACATAACAACGGAACAAGCTTCTGTCTGGTCTACAACCACTTGTGCACAAGGGATTTCTAAAGCCAGATATGAATCCATACAGTTAGTAAACCTAGTCTGTTTTTTCTCTTGGTGGCCTCAATCCAAGGCATGTGTAATAAAAAAAATACCAAACCAAAACAAAAGATCCACATATTTTAAAATACAATTTCAGGTCATGCTTGTAGATATAAAACTTGAAACAAAAGAGTACAACTACAATTAATATAAAATACAGTGTTAGTTTAACCAGCTGTTCTTAAGTTCCTAAAACACATCCAAGTCTTCACCGAGACACCCAACATTCTAACTGTTTCTCTGAGTTCTGAGCGATATCAATGTTACCTGTACAGCCATCAACTCCTCTGATGTGAACCACAGATAAGAAGTGGTCATTCTCAGAGGGATTCAGCTCCAAAGAAAAGTCATCTCTATACAAACACAAAGAGTAAACCAAGGTGCTCTCTGACAATAAACAATGCCAGGTCCAAGCCAAGGACCATGAGGTATCTCTTTCAATATCATGACATATTTTAGGAAATGTTTATTTTCAAGCTGCAGTCTATCTGCATGGGACTACAGTCTACCTGCATGGAGTCCATCTGCATGGCTATTTTGCGAGTACAAAAGTTTTTCAAATGAGCTGTTTCCAGCAGCACAAATCAGCACCACTTATAGGCACAACAGAACAAAGCTAATATTACTAACAAAGACCACAGTGTCTTTAAGCAGATTTCTTATGATAATAGGACATGTTGAGGATCCTGTCTTATTTTCTGATATGTAGAGAAATTCTCATCAGTCTGTTCAACCAAGTAACAAGTGATAAGACCAGAGGAAATGGCCTCAAGTTGCGCCAAGGGAAGTTTAGACTGGATATGAGGAAGAATTTCTTTACTGAAAGGGTTCTCAGGCACCTGAATGGGTTGTTCAGGGCAGTGGTGGAGTCCCCCTCCCTGGAAGTACTTAAGAGTCATGTGGGTGTAGTGCTGAGGGACGTGGAATAGTTGAGGACTTGTCAGTGTGAGGTTAATGATCAAACTCCATGACCTTAAAGGCCTTTTCTAATCTAGGCAATTATGTGATTCTGTGATATAGAAATTAGCAGTAAAATTCTTGCTGATTTCAGTACAGCCAGAATTTTATCCCTACTTTGGTGCTGTGTAGAGCAACTACTTGGTCCTTTGAAGAGGAAGGGAATTCTAACAGTGCTCAACAGACATCCTGGTGGTTGTTTAAACAATGCTGTTGACATTATTCGCAATGAAAAAAAATTACATTTCATAAGTTACAGTCCACTGACAAAATAAAAAATAAAACCTTTTTGCTTAAAGAAATATGACATTACTTCTTGGAAAAAATCTATATAATAAAATGTATTGTACTGTAGACAAAATCTATACAATAAGAATGTACACTGCTTTTCCATATGGTGATTAAGGACCTTTTAAGACAAAAAGAGTATGGATAATTAGAGATGTCAGGCGGTAATCTATTCAGTTATAATTTTGCTTGTTAATCATAAAGCATGAAAGCTATTTGAACTGGATGTGCTGATTATCAGCACCACTGCCTACAGCTGAAAAGAACTGTCAAATGTCATCAGCTGTGAACCTCTTCATGACTGCATCTGAGACTTCAAAACTACTATTACCCATAATAGTGGCATCACTGTTCTGTACTATTTGCAAAATTCATGAAACTGTTTAAACTGTAAGTGACATCAGTACTTGGTCAGAAAATGTCTGAAAAGAATGCATCAGTACCTGAGGCTTTAAAAGTAAAAACCAAACCCAGTATTTAATTATTTTAAGAAATAATCAAATGTCTACTGATAATGGTTTTGAAGACATTCTAGTAAGAGCAGTAAGAAATACTTTTAGTGTGAAATTATGCCAATTTTTCACATAGACTCTTCTGTTCTATCAAAAGATTTTTAACACCATTTTCTAGTTATTATTCAGATAGCACTATATTTTATGTTATTGAACTTTAATTTCATGCATATTTATCTTCTGCCCTTTGTGGGCCATGCTCTTAAAAGTATTTTGTATTTCTCAAAACACATAATTAACTACAGAGAAATGTGCAGAAATATATTACAGTGATAACCTGAATTTCCATGGTCACACAAAAGTAGTAAAAAAGATACTCTCAGGTCTTCCTTCAACAATGATCATCATTAAGATCAACAGGTCATTAGAGAGTCCTGAGAAACTATTATATTCTATTGAGCCAGCTGGATCACTAAGCTATTCAGGTAGTTTTTAAAGGTATAGGCACTGACAGTGACATGTGAACCAACTGCGGTCAACATCCCACGTGGTTTTGTCATCACTGGGCTGAGCTCTGAACGACGTTGTTTTCCTGTCTGCATCGCTCATTCCCTCGGTTTCAAGATGCTGATATTGCACCTCAGTGACTTGCAGACTACAGCAGATTCCTGGTGAAGCTAAGGCACAGCAAATGTGTGCAGACAGAGATTACTGGACTCAACAGCAACTACCACCACCAAGAAAATTTACTTGCGGAGTAGTGGACACAAGTTTTCGAGTTTCTCCATAGTTCTTATTTCATTAAACAAACAGAAATTCTGGTTCCATTTAGTGGGAGTTTTGTCACTGATTTCAGTAAGGCCAGTTCTCCCTTCAATGCCTTCAATGAATACCAAAAACCTCATTATTGCACAAAGCCCACCCTTCTTCTAGGTTTAACAGCTGTAATTTGAAGACTATAGTGTGCCTATTGCTTGAATACCTGAGTGGACTTGGCATTTTATTCAGTTGTTGCTGTCTGATTGTATTACAAATGGACATTGCCAATGTATGTTTCTACTTTAACAGCAAAGACTGCTATTATTTCTTAATATGCAAGATACTTATATTGAAAAATGATGGTTTAGTCTCACTTTATATTGAATTCCTGTTTTAGCAACCAGAAAATTTCTATGGCTGCTCATGGATTAATAAGAGTTGGTAACTATGAGGAAGAATAAATATAATCCTATAACATACTGTACACAGCACAGGGTACCTTTGTTATAACTTAAAGTCAATCCTGGAAGACTAATTTATGGTTTTATTGTTTTTAGTAGGACTGGATGTAGTAAGTACTTTGAAAAGGTCATTAAGGATAAAGAATAATTTTATTTAAAATGACACTATACAGTAATTACTGAATTACAGTATTGGATCAGCAGGAAATTGCTTTAAGTAATATTTGACAACTAAATTGGACCACTGCAGAGCTTTTTTGATTTAACTTGATTTAACATCTATGTAAACTTGACTTATAAGCTTGGTTGTTTCATATAATGTTAAGACACTTGCAGGTTTGCTTTTTGGGTGTTGTGGAGTGTTGGGGTTTTTTTAACAGTTCCTACTGCAGCCTCTACAATACAAACCCAAAATGGATTAAGGACTTGATTTTAATCACAGGGAACAGCAGGCCCTATATGTGCTCTTTTGCCACAGCACCCCAGCACATGTGGAAGACCAGGTTATGAGTGTTCTTGGTCCTCTTCAATGGAAAACGTAATTAGTTTGCATTTATTGACACTTTATGTTTCAGTCTTATTAAAGGGATAGCACTTTGTGCAGATGAAGTTGAAGAGCACAGCATTCAGTTGGCTCAGTCCTGACAGCAGCAGCAGAGAGCAGACACATTCAAAACATCACCACTAATTCTGCAGTGATTATAGGACTGCAGCGAATGCAAAAAGGTTATAGCCACTTTTAAGCCTTTGCCACAGTTGACTAGAGAACTGTTAAAAAGTTAGACAGCTGAAAGCGTTGTCCACTGATAATCATACATGAGTAAGTGAAAAATAACAATCTTACAAGGCTAAATAAATTTCTTGCAGGACACAATGTAGCATGGCCAGCAGTTGACACTATGGCAATCTAATTTAACTTTCTGTGTAAAAAAGTCAGTACAACTTCAACTAGTAATTTCTGAAATTAGCCAGTAACTTGAGCTGTGGAAAGATTTCTTTTTTTTTAAAAATTACATTGAACCTTACCATTTCCAAGTTGATATGACAAGTTACAATCAGAATGGACAGCCCACCAAACCCAAAGGCATTTCATTTGCAATTTAAAATGGTATCATAACATCATTGTTTAAGCCTCAGAACATAAAAATAAACCAGAAAATCTCATTAAAGCTTTAAACTTTACAATAGACTAGTTTTCTTGTACAGATTGAGAAGGAAAAAAAAAAAAATTAAAACAATGGAACAGAACTTGGTTTTATTATCTTCCAGATACTAACAAGTAAATTTGTGAATTTTGCTGCTCATGCCTCAAGACATGTTATACCATATTTTGGGCAAATCTATTAAACCGGAAAGTAGAGTGGACAGATTTATAAATAGAACTGTAACTTTGCAATTAGATTAAAATAATGCCTACAGACTTAGAATAGAATAGACTATATCAAATGGAAGGGACCTACAACCATCATTGAATCCAACTGCTTGACCAATTCAGGGCAGACAAAAAGTTAAAGTATGTTGTTAAGGGCATTGTCCAAAGACTTCTTAAACAGTAACAGGCCTGGGGCATTGACCACCCCTCTAGGAAGCCTGTTCAGTGTTTGACCACCCTCTTGGTAAAGAAATACCCAATCTAAACCTCCCCTGGCACAGCTTTGAATCATTCCCACATGTCCTGTCACTGGACATCACAGTGAAGAGATCACAGAGAAGAGATCACTTCCTTCTCCATGTCTCCTCTTCAGGAAGCTGTAGAGAGCATGAGGTCACCCCTCAGCCTCCCTCTCTCCAAACTAGACAAGCCCAAAGTCCTCAGACACTCGTCACAGGACATGCCTTCCAGCCCAGTCACCAGCTCTGTTTCCCTCCTCTGGATGCATTCGAGACCTTCACATCCTTCTTAAATTGCAGTGCCCAGAACTGCACACAGCACTCAAGGTGAGGCTGCACCAGTGCTGAATACAGCGGGATAATCACCTCTGTTGACCAGCTGATTGTGCTGCACTTGGTGCACCCCAGGATGCGGTTTGCTCTCTGGGCTGCCAGGGCACACTGCTGGCTCACACTGAGACTGCTGGCGGCCAGCACTGCAGACCCCTTTCTGCTCTACAGCCACTCCTCTCCCCATTGATACTTGTGCCTGGCATTACTTAGTAATACCATTTCTTTCCATATGAGTTAAGCTGTGTCCAGATAATAGCACTGTACAATGCCTGGTCCATTAAACTAAAAAATGCTCCTTCTACCACTATGACATTGCTGTATAAAGTATCTGACATAAGTAAATAGCTCATCAAAATAAAATAAATGCATACTGGATGTCTAGTCACCGCCTTAATCCCAAATATGTCAGAGTTAGGTACCTTAGTAGGAATTACTAAACAAGGAAACAGAAACCACGACATTTTCAAGACATTGACATCAATCACCTGTAAAGAAGATGCAGGCAACAGCTCCTCTGATTATTCAGCCACTCAACAGTGATGATAATCAGAAGAAATTTAATGAAGACATAAGCAGCGATAGGCCTGCAGGGAAGCAATTCACACAAACTCTTCAAAACCTCTCTGAAAGGTGGTCAACTAGATACAGTAGGTGTCTAGATTTTATTTGTTTCTCATTTACCACGCACAAAAAAAAAAAGGTAAGCTCTTAGTACTTAAGAATGTAAATACATGGCTGAATCTAGACATAAAAAACCAGGGAGTTCCTTCTCCTCTCTTCTTTCTACAAGAGGCAGCCAAGCACCTGCCTGGTAGGCACAAAACTGGTCTCCTGAGCCAAAGGCATAATTAAAGAATCATCACCTCTTTGATATTCACATTTTCTTTTTTTACCTTTCTCCACATTCTAAGCTGTTTCTTGCTTTAGTCTCTCACATTTTGAAGTGTCAAGAGCTAATGAACCACACTTTAAAAACATATTTCCTTGTACAACATGTAATACAGGTGTCCCATTTAATCACTTTGGTCGTGAAAAGTTTTCTCTGAAATTAAATATTTGTTACTCTGCACGTACTTCTGCATCAAATTACCTTTTACAGTTATACTGTTACTGAGTTAATTTATTCTTGAGAAAAATAATATGCATTCTTTTTTTAAAAAAAACATTAAAATGAAAACCTTTTTTAACAAAAAAGGTAAGATGCTGAGCATTTTCATCTTAATCAATTGATTGTCATTTATGCAACTGCTACAAAGACAATGAATATGGATATGCATAACTTCTGAGTCCATATTTAATTATTTTCCCTTATAGCATTGTAAGAAGCAAGGAAATAGAGCCTTTGGGAAAATGTCTGGTTTTTGTATTATCTGATATTTCACAGATTAAGCATATTCAAAGTTTGTTGTTTTTTGTTTTTGTTTTTTTTTTAAAAAAGCAGTTTAACACTGATCAATTGATAGTAAAAAAATAAGATATCAATAATCACTATTACTAAAAATAAAGACTTTACAGTCTTTACTTTGGATTCTCTTTTGTCTCAGAGTATTCATTTGTATCTAAGTTGCTTGAAAAGCTTACACTCAGTATTTTCTGTTTGCTATACTACAAAGATCACAATAGGCAGATGCACTTTGTTTTCACAGTTACTCTTCAGATTCCCCTGCAAAATGAACTTTTAATGATTCAGGATAGTGCTGATGAGCATAATGTTTGATAAGGATTTTTAATTCACTTATTATTTTATGTAACAGAATAACTTGTATTTGCCTCTGCTTCCATGTGATACACTGGAACAAGCTGCTCAACTACACAGGACAAGGGTTACCATATTTCAATTTTAGAATTCTGTTTTTTATCTAACCCAAAACTGGGAATAAAAAAGGAATTTCAGACCATAGCAGTAGCTCTGACTAGGCCATTTCATGCTCAGCTGTCTCAGAAAAATGTACAAGTCTTGAGTCATTAAGATGCAAGCATCTGGGATGCATCACATTCACTGCATATGCAGTGCAACTGATCTGCATATGCATTGGCTATCTCTTAGTGCTTAAAAAAATACATGCCAATGCCATCAATCTCTTTGCAAATGCCTTCTTAATGGATAAATGCACTCCTGATTCCATTATGGAAGTTCTAAACAGCAAAAGGGACCTTCTAGTCTGAAGAAATCTTGCTTAGAGGCAAAGCAAAAGTAACAAGAAATAGCAGATTCGTCAATTATCTGATGACCTCTGCAGTAATGAAATTCTGTACAATTTTATCCTTACACTGTGTATAGTCAACATTCTCTGACATGTAAACACATACGGCTGTGAATTTAAAAATTACTTCCAAGGCTCCTTGTGTCCTTTGTCCAAATGTCAAGAATAAATCATTACCCTATTAAAAAGTTTATATCAGACTAAATTGAATGTTACATCACTGTGGCTAAAGGAGATGGAAAGCAAAGATTGTTTTGCAGGCTTTATTATTTGCAAATGCTTTTTATGAGCTCACATTCTAGAAAATATGTTAGGCTTCTACACTACTACTAATGATTATAAATTTCCATATATCTTCTATGTGGTTACGTTACCATCCAAAGTAAATCACAATGCTTAGTTCCACAGAATAGTTTCACTGTTCTCACTGCTACTGGAAAAGACCTATTTGTGTTTGGCATACAAAGCTCAGATTTACATACATACATATATATAGGTACATGCAAAGCATTACAGATTTTTGCATTGTGTGTGCATATAAGCAAGTAATTTTATTTTTTTCCCCAAGGCATTACTCATAATTTGGAACTCTGACACAGATTAACATATACATCTAGAAGCACTGCAAATTGTATCAAGTTTTCTAGGAAATGTATGGATTTACACCATCATTTTAAAATAAAAAAGAACTTTTTGCGATAAATATATTTTGAGCTACAAATCACATTTTCATTATTACATTTCATGTTATATGCTAAGCTACACATATCTCAATTTGTTCCCTAAAAAAAGAGATGAGACTGTATTTCTTTCTCTGTGTTTTAGCTAAAGGAGGTATATATGCATCTGCACACAGAAGCACAGTGAACCAAGTTTAGTTTCATGATGTGTATATATATATATATATATACACAAACTTATCTATAGTGTATACTCTATAGTTCTCAAACCATTTTTTAAAGCTTTTTCTCTTTCACACATCTTCACAGCTAACCCAAATTGTTCCACTAATCATCACTGAATATGACAAAAACAATAATGAGATTCTATTATGATAGCGAGACAATATTGGTTAGCTAATTATAATGTGGATTTCCTGTTTTACTTCTTGTAGATCAATACAATCTCTCATATGAGGAAACATTGAGAGTGCTGGAAACATCTATCCTGGAGAAGAAAACTCAAGGGGATCTTACCAATGTATATAAATACCTGAAGGGAGGACATAATGAAAACAGAGGCAGGCTCCTTTCAGTGGTGCCCAGAGACAGGACAAGAAGCAGCAGGCAGAAAGTGAAACATAGGAGGTTCCCTCTGAACATCAGGAAAGTTTTTTGCTGTAAAAGTGACTGAGCACTGGCACAGGTTGCCCACACAGGTTGTAGAAGCTCCATCCTTGGAGATACTCAAAAGCTGTCTGGACTCCGTCTTGGGCAACCTGCTCTAGGTGGCTGAGCAGGGCGGGGCTTGGACCAATGACCTCCAGAGGTCTCTTCCAACCTCAACTACTCTCTGAGTCTGTAATTCTGTAATATTGGTGTGTAGCCTGATGAAAGTATGGTAGCAAAAGTATTTTACTAATAATTTCAAACATCTCAACAAAGAGCAACTGAAGTGATGGTGCAGTATAATTCCTCATTTACTGGAACCTTATTCAGATTCTCTGTGTTGGTTGCACAGTTTATTTTGGGGGAAAAGGGTGTTCAAGTCTCCTTGCTCCTTTCACACTAAAGTTTTCCATCTCCTTCCCTCCTCCAGCTTCTTTCTCTACTTGTTTCTGGTTTTGAGAAGAGAAAAAGCAAATCAGAAGTCTGACCCTCTGGTCAGATGAATCTGTTGTTACAAAACACGACTGACTTTACACATCTTCCATTATTTTGGAGAAATTTAGAAATAGCTTAGATTTTTAAATAGAAAAAAAGGAAATGACTTTCAACATTTATGACACTGGGCATCACTTATTACAAATCATTAAGTGAAAGACTGAAGTAACTTCAAATAATATCAGCAAACTAAAATATCAAAACAGTTTAAGATAACTGAGTAACTTAATGCTTATCATTCATCCCAACTCTCTTACCCTAACTTACAAGGACTAATATCTTATACCTATCACTTGCAGAGTGAAGTGTTACACAGTATGTGCAAAAATAGTAGAAAGTGGCCTACAAAAAGGAGAAAGACAAGGAAAGTAATAATGTATAGTTCTTTCACATAAGAAAATTAGGATGTTCTCAGGAAAGGAGATATACTTCAGCTAGAAAGGAAGATGCATATTTTTTTCCTTTACTACATTTACTCAATATTGACTGCTACATTCCTGCCAATGTTGAGAATCTTTTCCAACAAGCTAAAGAAATCAGTCCCATAGCATCACTCACATCAATGAACTCCTAATAACCCCTCATGCTACACATTAAGAACATCCTAACAGTCTGGTGGAAGAGGTAAGAGTAATCACTGCACTTTACATGACAAGATTCATTTTGCCCACAAATGAATACTCCAGAGGTGCTTGCTGCAGCAGGTCCAGACTGCTAATCCTTACAGAGACAGCTCTCACTAACAATTAAATTACTATCTGGATCAACTATGGACATGGAAAATCAATGCTTGCATTACAAAATCTTAACCCTAGATAATGAAATTCTAAAGATCTGAAGAAATACACACATGTACACAATCATCTTGTGAACAACTGAATTGGTTTCTGGCTTTCTTTTTCTAAATAGCAAACTGTCGCAGATACTGGTCTCTGACAACTGCTGGTGACCTTTAGCCTCAACACACTTCATACTGCTGGCTACTTTCAGCTTTTGACTCAGAAAAAGTATTTCTATACTAACTCTGAGTAGATTCTAGAGCTGGTGGACAACTGTTCCTGAATTCAAGGAATCCAAATTATTCCAGTCTGCAGTAATTTTCTTTTAAACTTGCTTTCCTAATGTTATGTATCCTTTTCTTTCTGTGAAGTCTAGTTCTGATCCAATGACCAACTGAACTGTCAGAAACATCTCAACTGACTTGGATATACTTGTACCAACTGTTTCTCTTGGATAGATTCAGATAGGATGCAACACAATAATTAAGATCCTAATTTTGTTACTCTCCTTTTTCCTATTACTTCATTCGACAGGTGACAAGAGCAAGGCCTGTTGGTCTTTCTTGAATTTGACAAGGACAAAAATATTAGCAACAAGTTATCCCTGTTTCATATTATCAAAACTGTACTTTGTTTCATTTTCCCATTGCTTTATCTGTTTCAAAAGAAAAGAGTAGAAAGAGTAATTGTATTTTCTTTGTTTTTCTGAGCTGCAGCAGTACTTTGTTCACTTTGTTAAAACTATATATTCTTTTTGTACTCCTACTTCTGAAGTTAAACCTTTAAAAAGAAGGTAACTAAATAATATGACATATTAGTGGTCTCTGAGGTATCTTTTAATCCTCTTAAACAGTGCATACAGAAATACTACAGAGGGTGATCAACTTTAAATACTGACCTTAAAAGAAAACTCGATCAAAAAAAAAAAATCAGATTCCTATGAGACACAGTAAAATGTGCTATAAATCTGCTTAAAACTTTAATCTACACCTAAATTCAGATAAGGAGACAATACTGCTGAAAACACAGAACAGAACAAAACCATCTTAATTACTTAGTTTCCCCTAAAGCTGGGTTTACAACTCTCTTTTTAAATATTTCATGCTCTCCTGCTACTAAGAATCTCAGGAATTTATAACAGACCTCTATTATAAACAGGATAAACAATGCAAACAGTTTTGACAAGAATTATTATTCAATCTATATCAGTACAGGATTCTTCTAACTTGCCTTGCACTCCTATCAACGGTAAATATAAGATTAGGAGGCTTTTAATACAAAACCACATTTCTGTACTAGCAAATCACAATACAAACCTGTTTTTCAAAATTAATTTTAGGGGATAGCTATGTTTCAAAGCTGAATGCTTTTCATTTAGCATTGAGACTATTATAAAGGTGCCACCATGCTAATGAGCCAAAGCTTACAATATGATACCACTGAACAACTGCTGATGCTTGCATGCAAGGTGGCTATAGCACTTGATCTTGCAGTATCAGCAGGAGCAACAGTTAAAACAGATGCCACAGTTAATTTCATGGAACTTGGTGCCTTCAGGGAAGAAGCTGGGTTTTCCCTTTTCCATGAAGACTTTAATGTTTTATTTAGAGGATTTCTGACAACTCAAGTAGCCTGCATCTGGGATATAAAATTAAGATATCATGAAAAAGATAAAATTAACATTGTATTTCATGAAGCAGATAAAAAGCAATACAGTTGGGTAATTATGATAATTGGAGCCACAGAATACCTATCTAATAATTTTATTAACATAAGTTTTCATAATACTGATTCATCAATAGTACAGAAAAAAACGTATTTTTTAATTTACAAATAGAAAAATCTGCCTTCTTGCTCGTGAAAGTAATTGAGGTATAAAAAAATGTAACGCTTGAAATAATTTAAATCATGCTAATACTAGAGCATATTTGTTTAACTTCTCTTACCAAGACTCTGAGTAAAGCTATAGGAACATGTTATTAAGTACTGGTCACAAAAAGGATATCACATATTCTTTAAATACCACTGGGTTTACATCCTACTTGAAGACAACTCAGTGAAAATCATTGATCCAACACTCTAACCACCATCAGCTCATTCCCGAGTTTCCTAAGGATCTCAAGTAGCTTCACTATCCAATAAGCTCTGACATAATTACAGGACAAAATAACTCAGCAGTAGGTTATATAATTAGCACCATATTTTACCTTCTAAAAATAATCAGGAGGGATAAATAAACTAGTTTACAGTGATTACCTGATAAAGAAAGTATTTTTCTAGCAGTTATCTCCCCATTGATGAGCACTGAAACACTTTTAAATATAACTGCATATTGATGGTGTAAAAATAGTATCAGTGAAAAATATTACCATCACATCAATAATTGAGACACAAACATAGCAGCATCCTGTTAGCTTATTCATACATTGCATGAACAGAAAGATAATGCAGATTCAGATACTTAGCATATGATCTACATCTCTTTGGTTATTTATTCTGAATAGAACTACTGCGAAACACTTCTAAAGCCTTTAATGTATCATAAAATTGGCAAGGCTCCTTCATTTACATAATTAAGGCAATTATAGCCATTAAAATTGAATACACCACCATTTTAATGGTCTGGACTATATTTAAGCTTCCAGCTTTATAATCCGTAAAAGCTGGTTCACAAAGAGCAAAGGAAGATAATGAACATATCCTTAAAAAAGCATGCTCTCATGACCATCTAAAATAGTTCACAGGGTTTGTTGTGCTACACAGATTAAACTTTCCTAGCAACTTGGATGTTTTGAGGACTCCAGGACTGAAAATGTTTGTGAATCATTGAATGACCTAGGTTAAAAATAATTATTATCAAACAAAAAAATAAACAGCATTAATTATCTTCATCATAATGGTTTCTCTCTCTTAAAATTGTAGCAGCACACACAAAACCACATGAGGACACATGAAAGTAACATTTTAGATTCTGAAGACATGTTTTCCATGAGATTTCAGGGGTATTTTTTCCCCTACTGAAAAACAAGGGGAAAGAAAATAAAGAAATCAACCAGGCTAATCAAAACTTTAATAATAAATCAAATTAAAGCCATCTACTATAGAGAAGTCTTATCCTTTGTGAAAAGTATGTGAATAATTTGTAGAAGCAAGAAAGCTCTGAATGACTGATTAGTCATCTTGTATATATTCAATCTTTACCTAAGAAGAACCACAGTGTCTAAATGGCCCTGAATGTCTGAATAGTCCTATAGACATCAAGGATTAAAAATAAGGCTATGCATCCCAAGTCTCAGTGTCCAGCCCACGTGTGTAAATTCATTCTCACATACTGATTTGTAGCAAACCAGCTGGTTTTGCCTGAGACAAAGTTTGGGAAGTTCATCCTGAAATTGCTCCCTATGTGCAGGATGGACAATGCCACCAAGGAATCCCAACTGTGCTCGTGTCCTCAAACATGAACTCTTGTTTTCAAAGCCGCAACTGGCGCAGGCCATACGTGCCCTCCATGCCCTGTGAAAAAAAATATTCACACAGCAAGCACAGATGCAGCACACACATTATTTTAGAGACTTAGAAATTAAAAACTTCATTATTCAAATACTTTTAACACAGGGACAGATCAGCCAGTTAAATCCTCATTTGCTGGTAACAGAAGAAACACGAGAAGCAACTTCTCAAAGTGCAGCACACCACAGCAGGCTAGAAGTGCTTTGCATAGTCTTAAATCCGAAGAATTTTCCATTTAAATGTAAAATAGGGGACGTGATATACCTGGATTTGACAAAGCTGTGTAGATTTGAGTATTGAAGGCTGCCAAAAGCAGCCATAAAAAGTGGAAAGACTTGGAAATAACAAAGCAGCCCAAAGGAAAATCAAAAAGGGAAAGGTTCTGGAGAAGACTACTGTTGCAAATACACTTGGAACTGTGAGCAAAGAACTGTTTCCAGTGATAGGTATGTAATATTCCAGCTTTCCCTTTAGTGTTATAGCTCTTTGTAATATTGTCAACAAGCACTTAGCTAACAATCCTTTCTAAGGATTTCACTTAATCCCGGCAATAATAAAATGTTATTTTTCTCAGCATTCTTGAAAATGTTCTGCAGTGTTATGGGGGTTTTCATAAACACAACATCAACAGTTACTTGCACTCTAACCTTGTTTATATAAAATATACTGTTACAGAATGGACAGTCTCCCCTTAATCTTTCACTTTTTCCTTCTAACAGTCAAGTTCAATGGAATTAAAAAAATATAATCACCATTCAACACATGCTTCTTACACAATCAGCTCCACTCTAATACCAATTCATAATACACTTTTTACTAGAATGTCTCCGCCTCATTGCTCTACTTGCATTTGTGGTATCCCTTCTTTTTTGCAAGACCTATTTCTATACCCTGTTCCCAAATATTTTAACCCCTATAAGAACAGAAAGCAAAAGCAAAAATTTATTTTTAGTCAAAAGATTATCTATTAATGACTAATCAATTCTAGTTATCTTTTTTGAACTATAAAGGTGTTTAAAACAAAATGAACACATCGTGTTCCATGCAAGAGAAGTGAAATTACAGGAGAAACTCATGCATTTGAAGCACAAAAGATTAATAGAGTCAGCTCTATAGCCTAACAATAGGATACACAGCTACATCTCCGTTTCCCTAGTCCTTCAAACACAGCCACAGGCCCTTCGTATTTCTTACACATTTTACCATTTAGTCTCAACCATCTGACTAAACTGTGGCGTCTTCAAAGCTTCCCATCTGCCTATTTCAGGTGTGCTTTTCCACATCACACATGGACAAGACCTGGCAAGCAGCCGATACCCCTCCTTTCCAACCCTTCCCTAGGTTCCAGGAGAAGGAAGCCTGGGTATGTGGTGTGCTCTGGCTAAGACCCAGGTTAGATGACAAGGGGACCAGAGGATTGTGGGCATGCAGGTCAGATACACCTCATTCCAAACGCATTCTCTGTCATTCTACACCACATCAGATTGTTACTAATTACATAACATTAGATTACTACTAATAATGATGGAGAAGTCTCTTTTTAGAAAGTCTTGACATGGAATTTAATTAATGAAAGAAGATACTGTTGACATTTTTACTTGGCTTAGGAACACTCAAGCAAAAAAAAAAAAATTCTGCTTAAGAATCTGAAAAAAATTCATGCAGAAAATTTATCTTAACATTGAAGGAACAAACAATAAAATGGGCTCCATTAAGTTTTTGTTATTACACAAAATAATGAATATTAAATAAATGTCTTTTACAAAGACAATAACAGTATTTTTGTGCTAGTAAATTCCCTTTCTAGCATATCAAAGATATGGAAAACATTTACAAATACAAATGAATTCTTGGCAAGATTATTAGTCTTCTATCTTAGGAAAAATGTTTATAAAATATAAAGATACTAAAGCAATAAAATCTGATTAAACAATAGTACTTCCTATTAAAAATCATGTAAAAAATGGTCTATAACTCATCTTATATACAACACAGAGAGAAAAAGACATTCTTAATGAATTAGCCTGACCGAATTTCAAAGCATAAAAATCTACAATGCATCAGTTTTCACTTTACCTTCAAAGACCTTCTACTTAATATATACTTACAGCTCAACATTAACATGCTTAATTCATTATATATATTTACAGTAAACAAAGTGAAAACCAATATTTTAGCTTGCATATCTGGACAAATATAGGTCTAGGATAAACAGCTTTGAGATTTAAAAGTGAATACTATGTATTAAAGTAAAAAAGCAATAAAGCAAAATGGACATTTACTGCTAAGTCAATACCCTCTAAAGAACTAAAATGGATATACAATAATACGTTTGACTTATGTAGCATCTCTAAAATCACAAAAGGTTTCAGAAATATTAGTAGAGTTCAGAAACACTAGTAGAATAAGAAAGCTTATCTACAGATAATGTCTTTTCCTCTAACAAGGAAACTGAGTCACAGCATTAGAGCCTATTTACATTGAAATCAGTGGGAAAATTCATATTGATGCCAGTAGTAAAAGCAAGAGCAGAAATACTAGCTCAGATCTGATTTCTGTGGTCAACCCACAGTGACATGATTCTCAAACAGTACACACCAAAATCAGTGAGAAAAAGTCCTGGTTTTGAGTGCATGGTTGTGCACATGTGTTTCAGGATTCATCTAAAGACTAATTTGTGAAAAAGCAGCAAAATTTTCTAATGAAAATTAGGAATCAAAAAAGCGTACAGGTTTTCATTTAACATTGCACTATATAGAATTGAAGTAGCAATTACATAACAAAATATTGTACTGAACCGTAAATACATGGCTAAGAAAAACAGTAGACTAGACAATTACCTAATGCAAATTCAACTTGTATAAAATGTTGCTACTGTCTATACTGCCAAACTACTGAGGACCACCTCCTTCCATTTACTGTGCATATTCTTCAGAGAAAGTTAACAACTGAGAGCAGTTTTTCCATGATGAAAACCAGTATGCTTCTCTTTGTACTTCTTTTTACAGGCAAGTCACTTATTTTCTGTAATAAGCATGGCAGCGTAATATTAGATGCTGTAATTAGATCTTTTGGGAGATATTTTAAAACATACTAATGTATTTGTCAATAAACCCCGAACAGCATTATAACACAACAGTCATTTTCTTTGGTGGGTTATTTTTGTCTTTGAGGATTGAAAGCTAAATTTCATCATTGACCACTCAGCATGAACATCTTATAGATGGGAATTTTGCTCATTACTCCTATAAATGGCTTCTCTGGGCTACCCCATAACTGATCACTAATAATATCAGGCTTAATTGGTCTAATATATGTTATTTTGGATAGAGATTTTATTCTATTGACGTCCTGGAGTTAATCTTGCAGAAGAGAAAAAGAGAATTACAAAATAGTACCATCTGTCCTTGAAAGGTAATAATACAAAGAGTTAACACAAATGTTATTTTTGGCCCTAAATCCCTTTATTTGTGAAGTCTGTAAACCATTCAGTGCTCTATTCGAATGCAAACAAAACAAAAGCTCTTTTTTGGCATCTATACCTGTACTATATGAAGACTGGCTAAGGTCATGTATTGAGAAGGTGCTGCTATGTAAATAAAATAAAGAGGATTTGGGAGAGTGCTGTTTTTCTATTTATTTTAAAAAGAGGCCCCTGTATTTGTTTTTCAAGCACTGGTGCACACACAATGAAACAGAATCCACAGTGTCTTTAATGCTACCGTTACTTATCCTCATCTCTCTATAGCAATTAACAATTCGGCAGCATTCAGTATAAAATAGGATGCAGCTGAGAGAGCAGCTATCTTTCATATATGTTAACTGAAAATATTTTCTGCATGCAATGTTGCCTTTTCACTTCCTTCTGGCAAAAACCTAGACTCAAAGTTTATGACATTGATAGCAGCTTCCTATGTTACTTATACAGAACTCCTCAGAGGACCAGACAAAGAGCCCTTTTTTTTCCTTCATAAGTCCACCTTTGTTATTTTAGTGAAAATATCAAGGCAGCTCTTAACACAGGATTTATTAATTGACTTAAAAATTATTGAAAGCAAATTCTTCTACATCAGTAGCTAATGAAAATGGATATTTAATATTTTACCCACAATGTTATAGGTGTTTCCATCTAAACTGCAGGGCCTTCATCTGATTCTGAGCTTTTGGTTATGACTGCACATCCCAGCTGCATTTTGACTCTACATCAGGGCAGAATCCCAACCTTGTTTCCATGAAAAAGAAATCCAAACACATAATCCAGAAGGATGCTGCAGCACACATCTTTGAAACAGACTTTTTGTGGGACCAGCTTAGCTTAATGGGGACATAAAATACAGGCATGCTGTCAAGCTTTTTGGATTTGAGGATAATTAAAATTTCCCACTATAGGTACCCTAGAGGAGAGTAAATTCAAGCCAACTGTCAGTGAATGCTTTTCTTAGATACCTTTGGAAGGTCTTTGACTACAGTTAGAGTTGTCAGCCATACACTCATCTGCTGCTCTGGCATTCAAAACATGTTTAGTGAGGATCTTCTTGTAAACGCAGAAATGTCATGTATGTCTTCATTGAGTATATTCCTTTAGATTGACACACCTAGTGGGATCTTGTCATCTGCATGTGCCTCATACTAGGTTGTTATGACAATGAAAAGAGACATACCCCAGGTATTTGGTCTCAACACCATCTTGTGTCTTGAAGGTTTTAATTGTTATTAATAACTTATACAATGTTTTTTTCTATTTACTCAGTGAGCCAATATATAACCTATATAAAAAGTGAAGGAGAAACAGAAGGAAATGTCTGCAACGATGCAACAAGTGCAGTATCATTTAAAGCAGAGTGAATAATCTCTTTCTATCTCAGTTTCTGAAAGAATTTGAAACAATTTTATTTCAGGTGCTGACATATTCCTTTTTCCGCATCATTCTGCAGCTTTTGAAAGATTTAAATGCTACAGCTGATCACAGAGAAGGCTGTTGTCTGCAACTACCCTTTTTATTTTCTGGAATGTGGGGCATAAACCTACCCAGACCACCAACCTCTACTTTCCTAAGAAATGCTTACCAATTGAATATAATTAATTTTCCATATCTCAACTAGTAATATAAGTACAATGCTAGTAAAAAAAGAAATACAAGGAAATATTAAGACTGGAAACAAGGTAAATTATAAGGTAAGATTATAGATTAATCCAGATCCTGGCTCATGACATTCTAGCCTGACTCCTCAACCAGTACCCAATGTAAGCCAGAACTGCTCTTTCAGTCAGCTAGAAAACATAAGGTATTATACTGTAAATATATATATATATATATGAGCACCTCATATATGCTACCTTAAATGATACATAATAAGTAAACATAGTCAAAATTTTATTTCCTTATTTCTAAATACATATTTCACAGACTGCCTTATTTCTTTTTGTAGCAAACAGACAACATGGGTCTTCACCTGTACCATGAAAATTAAATAACAGTACAAAATTACTTTCACTTGTCCTTTTTTTTTTTTCCCCCTTGTAATGTCTTAAACTAATATTTTTTGCTTACTAAAAACTCTGAGGATTTTGCTGTTGGCATTCATTCCACCTTCTGAATTAATAAAACCTATTAATAAACCTGACCTGCAAGACCCTTCAAGACCTAATCTACTTCACTAACTAAAGCAAATAAATTTTTAATGCTTGCCAGGCCTAAACATGAAAACATGCAACCAAGTGATGATATTTCATCCATTTAATGCAAAAAAATAAATTGCTTGGTAATTATGTAATATATTGATTTTCCCTCTTTTTCTTATCTTCCCTCTAACTACAGCTTAAGCCATGCACATCAAATATAAAATTCTGATTTTATTTGGTGAAGCATATATTCAAGTGTTCACACCTACTAAGCTTTTAATTAAGCTTACTGGTATATCATTTTCTCTCTAGTAGAACCTAAAGGATATATTCAGAATTATTTTTCCACCTTTATATAATAAGCTACTTATTAAATTTTTGTAGAAATTTACAGAAGACTACAGTTATTAGGAGAGGTTAATATGGTGTAAGACTATACAGTGGGTCAGACACATTTTCAGAGTTATTTCATTATAATTAGAATGGCCAAAGCCACTGGACAAAGTTGAACTATCCCCCAAGTAAAGAGGTTTGTGTAACTTTTACAATAGCTTTTTTTTTTTTCCTGCCTTTTTCATTCATGCTAAAAGAGAAGAAAAACAGATCTTTCCATTATGTATCTGGAGTTTTCTGTTAAAAACATATTCCCCAACATATCTTTATTCATTAAAGGTTTTCATCATAGCTTTTGAATTATATCACATATAATGCAAGGAATGAAGCAACATCTGCTATCTCTTGAGTGAGGACCATTTCAATATATACTCCAAAAATATAAAATGTAACAGGTTTCAAGCTGATATGTCATGTTCAGTAAATAGACTGCAAACATCTATTTGAGAATATGAGTACACCGCTATAGAGAAATACATTTTACATTTTCTTAAAATTTAAAAATAGCAAAAGCAACACTAAATAAACTAAAAAGCAAGGCAACACTTCTGGGATCATGCCAAGGTATCACTGAGTTTGTTAAGCAATTGCAATGGTCATTACTGATGTTCATTAACATTCACCTGAGAAAAGTATTTTAAATATATTAACCTACAAAATAAAACATTATTATGAAGCAGAAAGTTCAGTTGTAACTACAGTTCATTCAACATTTTGTTCTTGGTATTTTCCACCCATTATTAACTATTCAGCTTACAAAACAAAAGATCTCTCTTTTTCTAGCAGGATAGTAAAATTCCTGTACCAAAGCCTCAAAATCAGTTAAGAACCTCAAAGAACTCTTCCACAACCTCACTCTTTCAACCACATTTTAAAACTTATTTTATTTTCTTTCCTTTCAGAAATGTTGGTAATATGTACTTATGTTACACAAATTTGGCAATTTTAGTGTCTATTCATAGGTTTCAAATCAATTCATTACAAATCAAACATGAATCAGTACTAGACCAGAAAACTGGAAATTAAACTGAAATAAAATTTGCTGTTACTTAAATATTGACTAGGAAAAGACAGCTGGAAAAAATAGAATAAGTTAAGATTAGCAAAAAGAGCCAAATGACAGAGAGCACTCAATAAAACTATTTTTGTTTTAAAAAACACACTCTTTTAAGGAAACTAATTACAATAAGTAAAACTAAAATCTGTTAACGAGACAAGAAAACTTTCAGACAGAAAACCCTTAACTCCACATCTTCTGTATTATTAAGTTACCTACTTTTTCCCAAATACATTTTTCTGTTAATATTTTAATCTCAAGTTGGCTGAAAGGAAACATGATTTATATAAAGTCAAAATCATCAACTGCAAAATGTTTTGTAATACACTTTAAATTACTGCAAGAGTAGATGTAGGTTGGTGAATTGTACATTACTAAATAACTGTAACAAAACTTCAAATAAATATGCTATTGCAGTAGGTGAAAAAATAGTTTAAAATGTGAACACTAACAGGTAGCAGGTTAACTCTGTGTGTGTGTGTGCCTGCAAATGTCTAAAATTAAACTTTTGAACCCACAAGCATAAGGCTGTTACTTGCTAGCTGCAATAGGTATGGACTGGTGTAAATTCTGATAAAATAGAAGTGGCATTTCCCAAATCGTCCATTAAATAAAGAGACATGGGACAGAACTAACAATTAGGAGGCTGATCATGCATTGTGTCTCTGCACATAGACTATTTAGATTGGGAAAAAGCGGGCAGGGCAGTGGGCATGGTAGGAACTGAAAGGATGGGTCCTGGAAAAAGAAAGAAGAAAGGGTCCCTAAAGAAGACTGTTAAGACTCTGGCTGGTAGAAAGATGCTGGAAGTGAGGAGAGATCCTGGAGATCAGAGGGGTGCACTAAGACAAATGCTGGAGCACTCCCAGGGACCACGACCAGTAACATCTGATAGGTAACTACATGCAGCTGCACAGCAGAAGCCAACATGATGTTCTGCCTGACTGTCCCCGGTCAGCAGTGATTCCCCTGCTTGGAAGGTAAGCTGAGATCTAGTGAAGGTAGCGCTGGGAGGGACAGTGAGAGTGAGTGCAAGAGATGAAATCAAATTGAGTAAAAGCTCTAATCTCTTCAATTTTTAAACAAATCCCAGTATCCAGATGCACTATAGATTCTTGTTTACTCTGTCTTGCCTGTGATAGTTAAGAATAGGCTAAACTTCATTGCAGATGGTAGGTCTAAAAGTTTCTATTCATTTTAAATAGCTGAACGTGGAAGCTAAACATGCCTCATACCCAAAAGAGAAACAGAAAAAGGATTAATCTGGTGCTGTAAACATTCTAGGCAGTTGGGGATGGGTGGGAGGATGGGTAATCTGAATTGACAAGGTGTACAGAGGTAAGTGTTAAAGGTTAACAAGACTTTGTACATCCTTAAAAATGAGTGCAACTTCTGCATTTACCCCATTGACTGGAACCCATGAGGTGAGGGGTGCTGCTGGACCTAGTTCTAACTAACAAAGAAGGTCTGGTTGGGGATGTGAAGGTTGGGGGCAGCCTTGGCAGCAGTGACCACGAGATGGTGGAGTTCAGGATCCTGTGTGAAGGAAACAAAGCGATAAGTAGGATTACAAACCTGGACTTCAGGAGGGCAAACTTTGGGTTCTTCAAAGACCTGCTTGGAGGAATCCCATGGGGTAGGGCTCTGGAGGGTAAGGGGGCCTGAGAGAGTTGGTTAATACTCAAGCAACACCTCCTCCAAGCTCAAGACTGCTGCATCCCTAAGTGTAAGAAATCTAGCAAAGGAGGCAGGAGGCCTGCATGGATGAACAAGGAACTTCTGGAAAATCTCAGTCAGGAGGAGGAAGTTTAAAAATTGTGGAAAAAAGGACTGGTCACTTGGAAGGAATATAGGGATGTTGTCAGAGTATGCAGGGATGCAATGAGAAAGGCCAAGGACTGCTTGGAATTAAATCTACCAAGTGATGTCAAGGACAAAAAGAAGGGCTTCTTCAAGCCTTCTTTCCCTCGCACCCAGGGAATCGGGAGAGAATTGGAGGAGTAAAGGTAAGGAGATTTGTAGGTTGAGATAAGAACAATTAAATAATTTAATAATAATAATAATAATAGCAACAACAACTATACATATATATATGTGTGTGTGTGTGTGTATATATATATATACATATATATATATATATATATGTGTATATATATATATATACACACATATATATATATCTCTCTCTCTCTCTGAGTGATGCAGAGTACGATTGCTCACCACTTGCTGATAACGATCCTGAAGGAGAGAAAAGGAACCCAGAACTGAAATCGCAATCCCAGAAAAGTGAGCCCAAGAGATTTCCGAGAGAATCCTCCACCTTTCTGGTCAATCCCAGTTAATATACTAAACGTGATGTAATATGATATGGAATCTCTTATTGGCATATCCAACTGTCAATTCTGAGTTTTACTAACTACTACACTTTTCTTCCTCCAGTCCTCTGTTCTTGGAAACTGCTCAAGCACAGTGTCCTTGTAGTTATCAACATTGTTCTCATAACAATCTTCACTGAAACCAAAACACAGTGCTTTCTAGCTACTAAGAAGAAAATTAACCCTATCCTAGCAAAAAACAGACAACCTGGGAATACTGGGGGATGACCAGCTGACCATGAACCAACAATGCTCCCCTGTGGCCAAGAAAGCCAATGGTATCTTGGGGTGCGTTAAGAATGTGACCAGCAGGTAGAGGGAGGTTCTCCTGCCCCTCTACTGTGTCTTGGTAAGGCCGTATCTAGAGTTCTGTGTCCAGTTCTGGGTGCCCCCAGTTCAAGAGAGATGGGGAACTTCTAGAGAGAGTCCAGCGGAGGGCTACAAAGATGATAAAGGGGCTGGAGCATATTTCTTATAAGGAAAGATTGAGAGACCTGGAGCACCTGTTGTAGTTTATAAGATACCCATAGCTTTCTCTAAAGTAAAACCAAAACAAAAATATGACAAGGAAAGATTTTTATTTGGTCCTTTTTTGCTTTTGTTTGTTTGTTTCTTTTGCTACCAACTTACACATCTATTTCTAGATCAAGTTTTTAGCCCTTTCATCTTTGCATCCAAGCTAACAGCCACTGAACATTAGTCAGGTTCAATGTTACTGAATGTATCACTAAAATGAACCAGCTTTCACAAAAACCAGGATGTCCACACCTGCCTCATGCATCCATCAGAGAGCTGGATTAGATAAACTTCAGAGTTCACTTCCAACTAAGAGTTTCCTATAATTTTATGATAAGGTTCGTACTTTTAAAAAGGCAAATCTGTTTTTCTGAATACTGGTTTAATTGTGCTTCCAAAGGAGTATGGAGTTCCACACCAAGAATATTCTGGGAAAGTTCATAGACATACTTTGCTCTCCTAGATACACTAAAAATTCAGTAGAATTTGTCAATCTGAAAAAATGAAAAATTGTCTTAGACAGGGGATGTATTTTAGGAAACCTTCATGTAAGTTATCCCTGAAACTGGAGCACTAATCTTACTTTGCCTCTTTGGCTTCATCAAATTTCTAAGCAACTGACATATGTTCATACAGCATAGAACACAAGAGTCCCACTTAAAGAAAATAATTGTATTATTGAAATAAAAGTTCTTATAACAAAAGTTATAACAAGTTTTGTATTCTGTTACAATAATGGCTAAAATTTCAGAAATGATACCCAGTTCACTTTTTTATTTCTCATATTGCCTGGCCTTTGGCCTTGTAAAGAAATTATATTCATATTTCAATGTTATGGTAAAATGTAGCAGTTGAAAAGCCCTGTATTTTGCTTGCCCTGACAATCTGTCAGGACAGGATTAGTGTTAATTCCCATACTCATATAAGATCCCTTTTTTTTTTTTCTCTTTTACATAACTACTGCCCAAGTAATCTTGTTCCCTTGGCAGTACAAATCTTCTTTCCTAATTAAAAAGAATTCCATTTTGTTGAAGCCAATAAAATTTGTCTATAGATTGTTTTCAGTGTTTAAGTACAGGAGTACCAAAAATAAAATGTACTTGAAAGAACACACACATAGTTAAAATAACTGTATCAGGTAAAACAGCTTCCAGCAGAGAAAAAGCTAATTTTATTTTGGTAAAAACTGAGGACAATCATACTCTATGAAAAAACTAATACTGGAGAACGTTAGGCCTAATACTCACAGATGCTTCTTGGCACATTATCTTAATTTCACTTCATGGCCACTGTTAAGCAAATATCCCCACATCTATGCTGGAGATGCAGAAATTGTTGCTAGTGAAAACTGCAACCACATTAATGCTATACTATATGGCTTACTAAAAAGGCCACATTAACCATATAAGGCTGGGTCTTCCGATGTTTTTCATTTGCAGTAGCAAAGTGAGCAGATGATAGGTTTATCATAGATATTTATTTACAGTTACTGCATGAAATTGTAAATAAATGCTTGAAAAATCCTCAAGACTGTATCATTTTGCAGAGGGGTTATAGCATAGGGAACATTTAATTACACTTATGCAATTAATATTTAATTACACAACCAATGATATTGCCAAGGACCAAAAAAGTGACCTAAAGGAGTGTTTCAGAGAAGGTTTTTAATTTACTTGTATGCCTGCACACAGCTCAATGTTTGCTGTGGTCATCTCTATCCATTGTTAAAAGAACATTCTTTTTTTATATTAAGAAAAAAAGTAGTTTTGGCAGTAGCTACAGCTTATCATGGAAATTATAAGATTCACTTGCATAATACGTATGGAATAGTGCATCAAACCATAATGAAATACCAACGTTAACAAAATCCAGAAGTGTAATGCTGGTTCATTTCATCTTTATAAGGTTATTATATGGGGAGCGGTGGGGGGGGCGGGAATCATTCGAGAACTAATTTTGGTGTATTTCCAGTGAGGATTCAGGATATTTGTGCTTACTTATAAAAAGTGTGACTACAAAAAGAAGAAAACAATACATCTAACAGAGATACAAAAATGCAGGCCTCCAGTCATGCTGTTCTTGGCAAATTCAGGTCCATGGTGGCCTAAAACCTCATGCTATGATGGCTTTCTATTCAGCAGCACCAAGGGTGGTATCCTGTTTTAACACCAACCTTCCAAAGTCACCTGGGAGTCACTGAAATACAAATAAGCTTAGCTACAATTTTTTTTTTTTCCAGTTGCACCAACAGCCAAGAAGCAACGCAAAGCAACTGCATCTTCCAGCAGCCTAATCTCATGCATCATCCAAAGGAAGCTAATTTATTCCTATCACTTTTCAAACAAAGAACTCCCTTTTATATGACAGCCTTTGCTAATAGTTCTATAGTTGAAGTGCAACCTCTTGCTTCTATGAGCAGTAACAAGGACTTTTAAGTTTCCTTTTTTTCTATCGCACTTCATTTTCTTGAATGTTCAACTGAAAACACTGAGGAGCAAGAAATGAACTTTTTTTTTGTCTTAAATACAACCATAAGCATTTTGAGGAGTATTAAGGAGTAAAAAAAGAACAGTAATAACTCATACTACAATAGCTACATTTGAAAAATACAGTGGCATTTTACTGTAGGCACAATTCCAAAGCCCACAGCACAGAAAACAACCTTGAATAAAATAAAGCTGGTTTCATTCAAGAATAATCAGTTTGTGATCACCGCACTCTTCTGTAAGCAAAACCTTATTTCCTTCTAGAAAAGAGTTGTTAAAAATATCATACAAATTACCATCACTCACCTCTCCTATCATATCTGCCTGCATTTGTGGATTTGTCTGAAGGGCAAGGGCAACGTCCTTCACATTTCACTGAGATTTGTTTTCCCGAGATACAGGCTTGATAGTCTAATTTGCACTGTAAGGAGAGAGAATTACTACCATTAATACAAACATTTTTTCTAAAAAAAGTTATAGTTTTAAGTATTTTGAAGCAATCTTTCATTAAGTGTTTAAATCTTTGCAGATACAGGTGCTAGGAAAAATTTTCTGAAGTATATGCTACCTTTGTACTAAGAATTAGATTACATAAAGGTACAAAGTTTTTGTTCCCTGACCTAGCTACAGTTTCAGGCTCAATTCAAGCATGAATGCACTTGTGGTGTTAGACTGATTTGAATACATATACTAAATGGTAGTAGACTGCATGGTTTTATTTGCATTATATGAACAAATAAATAAGGCAACAGTATTCATAGGAATAGGAAGCTATTAACAGTAAATTATGATAGAATTTATCACTTACTTTCTACCTTTAAGATGACAGTACCCTAGTAAAAAGCAGTAACAAATAACATGGAAAGGTGTGCCTAATGCAATCCTGCACAGGGATAACATTTTCTGATATAAAATCAGATTAATTCTTTTGGTTCAAGTATCAGGAAAAACAATAACCAAAACAAAGGAAAAAAAAAAGTTAAGTATCTACAGAGAGCAAGGACAGGAAAGGAGGAAGGTGATTATGGAGAACACTTCATCCTTGAAGAAAAGATGGAAGATGTCTCTTTAGTCAGATAAGGGACATATAACTTAAAAGTGTACAAGTCAGAAAACCAGTTCAAGTAACAAATAAAAAGATTAAGTCTTTTCTATGCATCACAACACTTTAGAAGAACAATCTCACCAGAATTTGTCCTTAATATTCCCTGACTCATCTTCTGTTTGGGAATCTAACTTCAGTTTCACGCAATTCCACTGCACAATTACCAGAATTTCTGGCAAACCCTGAAATTGGAGTTTCTCTCTCTCTCCTATAAATGAGTAAGGGGTGTGAGCACTATAGCTATGTAAGACTAAAGGAGCCTCCTAAAAGACAGCACTTGACATTTCCACTAACATATAGATATAAGCACTGTGAATTTACAGAACTTTATTAACCTTTCATGCAGTCAGCATTCTGACCCTGTCACATTGTCATGCAGTTCTCTACCCAGCACAGGCTGAACTGCAACACTGTATTGAAATAATACCTTTTTGCACCACTGCCAATACCAAAAAAGAAGACATATTAAAAGAGAGAGAAAATAATATCTCACATTTTGTGTATTTACATAAAATCGTCATTATAGTTCAGTTTTTTGCCAAAAAGGCGTGGTTAAAAGAGAACGAGGCTAGAGAAATCCTTTCATTCTAACAAAAAAAGAACAACAGATCTGCTCCAATTGAAAGCTATACAAATAGCACTAGTGTCTCATAAAGGCCCAGAAAATTGAAGCAAAGGAAACAGCTCTGCCAGTGTTGACTATGAAACAACTGACTACCTTTTGCATTCATGCACAATTATCCTGGCTGTACAGGAAAGTGCTTGCATTAGCCTTCATGCCCACCAGACCTCTTTGCAGATACGGCATGACCTAATACACATTTTAATAATCTTCAGAGTTAGTAGAATGGATCGTAGCCTGAGTTTAAAATATGCTTCTGTTGAAAAGAGATATCTTCCCTTTTGTAAGATCTGAGAATTTTTATTGTTCAATTGTAGTAGCTTAAGGAGTCAAAGCTACAAATACCTATGCTTTAGGCTTTGATTACTCCTGTTGGTGACTGAACTTAATGAGACTACCATTTAAAACTGGACATATAAGCCTATTTCAGGTTTGTTTTATTGAGAATCAGAATACAAAGACTGCAAAACAAAGGAATATTTTTTTATTTTTTGAAGATTTCTTTAATCCTTTACTCAAGAGACTATTTTTACAACCTCCAGTGCTTCTATTTTGTTTCACTCAAATGTTGACGAAAAAATTAGTAAATACTTCAAAGCTGCTCTAGCTAACATAATGAGTTGTGAGTTTAGTCCTTTTGATTTATTTTTCTTTAAAGTTGTCTCTTCAGTCCTATTTGCAAGCAACATTGTCCTTCTAAATGTTAAGAAGGACTTACTGTCCAACACCTTCCACAGACACTGATACCAGAGTTAGCGAATGCACCAATAGGCTGTTCTGACAATTCTGTATCAGCAGCTAAGGACACCAGGAATATAACTCTGGTTCATACCTCTCGTCCTTGTTCCCCAAATAAACAATGGACTGGGACACTGCAAAGGCAGCTGAGCTAAAGGCGGGTCAGACTTCCCTGAATGTTACTCTCAAACTGGTAGAAAAACTCCATAGAAAAAGAAATTTGTGGCATACAGAATATGAGCACATAATGAGAAGTAGTGGTACAAAGGAACAGGTACAAAAGTGTTAGGAACAGTGATGAAATAATTTGTTTTGTGGGGAAAATATCTGAATAAGTTAAACAGCAGAAAAATACCTGAACTACAATGTTACGTATAGCAATTAAATAATCCCAATCTATTTGGCTTTATTAGTTACTTTTCTACATGGGGAAAATATGTCATGAAATTTTCAAGAAACTCATCTGTTGGATTTCACAATATTCCTTATTTATATTGGTCTCATAAACTGTTCACTGCTTTTGCTACTTTCATTACAATCCCTTCTATACATGAAAAAATACCAATTTTACTTCTGAATATATGTAGATTTTTAACTTCTTATCTTGATTCCACTTTCCTCTTAGTATAGCAGTTTTCTACACTGGAGTTTCACCATGTCTCATTTGTATGTTTGATTCTAAAAATGCTTCAACTGTTTGAATTTTCACACATTTTGTTTCAAGACAGGAGAAAAGGTATTTCTGACTTCAGAGGAATATGCTGCACAGTGCTTAAAAAAAAAAAATCAATACAGACAAAGAATATGTACCATGTCAGGGTCTCTTGGCAATATATTTCTGGATGAAAAATTCCTCATTTCTGTACACTGTCAAGTGTTGCATAGAAAAATGCAATTTGTTTACTCATGTTCCACCTGTTTGAAAATCACCTGTCTTAAATGGACCAAACATTCTTCAACATTTGCCCAAAGTAGTTGTTTAGTGAACTAGAGACAAGCAATTAAAATCTGTGGGAAGAACATCAATGAATGTATGTCATCTTTAGACATGAATCATACAGTTTTACTGCTAGTACAGTAAAGATGAGAATAGTTATATTTCTGGAACAACTACTACAGCGTATGTTATTTTGATATACACGAGCTCTGCTTCTGGAACTACAGTCACAGAGTTGGAAAGATTAAATGACAGTAATTTTTTCCATTAAGCTCTGCCGCCTTCCATTCCAAAGTAGCTACCTGTCAAATGCTGACAAACAGATCTCTCTATATTGTACATATAAAGAGCCTGGTTTTGCCTCTAAACTGAAAAAATCCACCTACTTTTCCATGGTAAAATAATGAAAAAAAATGAAAATACAAGGAAAAAAAAATATTTTTGTGTGCATTTGATTGGCATGAATACAAGGACAGGATACATTTTATTTATTACATTAAGTTCCAAACAATCCCAACTTTCCCGGTTATTTGTAAACCAAGTTCCAGGTAAATACCATATATTTCCACACACACATGTTTACCTTCAGAAAACCCCCAAATCACCCTCCTGTGACCAACTGACCTAATTTTTCAAGTGTGAATGACAGTATGAATGTCATTAATATATGAGGAGGACACTGATAAAACCTGTGACTTAGGAAAACTTTTTAAGGACTTCAAATACACAGGAAACCTCTACAGAAAGTAGTAAGATGTCAGCACAAGTGTCACATGTACAGGGGGAAAAATCTCTATGTTGAGCGAAAAAGAAGATTCACAGAATATTCATACAGTCTAGAAGTTTTCAAATTAGTTTAATTTTATATTTACATTATTGAACACTTGGACTGGCTGAGCAAACTTACAGCCATTGAGAAATTGTGAAGGACAGAAAATATACTATTAGACTGGAAATGAATAAAAGATGAAGTAAATAAATAAGGAAAGAAAATATTATCTCGGAAATTATAGAAAAAAAGCTTTTAAGTCTGATTTCTGAGCACCTAGAAGAAGAAAGACCATGCTACAAGATTTTATCAGGCAAATCATAATAAAAATATTTTTATTCTATGGAAGAACTTCTAAAAACCAGATATATTAGATTGCAAGTACCTTGATTTTACCAAGGCTTGTCACACTCTTTTACATTGCAACCTGGTAAGCCATATGGGGAATAATGCTATTTGTGTGCTCATATTGTAAGATGAGTACAAAATTAGTTGAAAGTGATCCTCACAGAGTAGCAATCAACAGCTCACCATTAAAATTAAAGGCTTCACTGAGTAGACTTCTGCAAGTGTAAGTCACAACCCTAGAACTGTTCTGTCTTTGCATTAATAGCTTAGAAGATGAAATACAAGATACCCTACTAAACATGAAAGATGTTGGAATAACTTTAGAAGATAGGAATATAATAAAAACTGTTATTATTGAAATAGGCTAAAAATATAATGTAATTCAATATAGAAAACTGCTATGTTCTATTCTTACATAGACATAATAATCATGTTTAAAATACAAGCTATGGAGTAAGTGACTAAACTTCCAGTGATCATTATGAACAATCAAATGGTGTTTAAAAACAGGACTGCAACCTACAAAACATGTGAAATAATTCCACACAGCTGGCAGCACTTAAAATAGAGTACCCTGTCCTGCTTTGTGACAAGGTTTCAAACAAGACAGGAATTAATTGGAAAAAGTCCAAAGAAACAGTAACAGGAATGATCAGAGGCCTAGAAATTAGTCACCAAGAAAGAGGCTCGAGGACTGGGGATGTTCAGTTGTTTAGTCTTGAAAAAATGGGATTCGCATAACAGTTGTCAAACAGGCAAAAGGCATTTGAAAGATTAAAAGAAATAACTGGCTTAAATTGCTGCAGAAAAGTTTCAGATTAGATACTAGGAAGTGTTTCTAATAAGGAGGGTAGTGAAATATTAAAATAAATTCTTGGAGAAGTTTACTGAATCTTAAAGGAACCTGACGAAGCTCATCAAGAGCAAGTGTAGAGTCCTTCACACCTGGGGAGGAATAACTGCAAGCCTGAGTAGAGGTTAGGGGCTGACCTGCTGGAAAGGAGCTCTGAGGAAAAGGACCTGGGTGTCCTGGGGGACAGCAGGCTGGCCATGAGCCAGCAGTGTGCCCTTGTGGCCAGGAAGGTGAGGCCATATCTGGAATACTCAGTTCAACACAGGGATCTTCTAGAGAGAGATCAGTGGAGGGTTTCAAAGATGATGAGGGGCCTGGAGCGTCTCCCGTATGAGGAGAGGCTGAGAGAGTTGGGACTCTTCAGCCTGGATAAGTGAAGGCTGAGAGGGGATCTGACCAATGTCTATAAATACCTGAAGTGTGGGGGCCAGATGGATGGGGCCAGGCTCTTTTCTGTGGTGCCCTGTGACAGGACAAGGGGCAATTGGCAAAAACTGGAACACTGGAAGTTCCAGGCAAACCTAAGGAAAAACTTCTTTACTGTGAGGGTGACGGAGCACTGGAACAGGCTGCCCAGAGAGGTTGTGGAGTCTCCATCTCTGGAGATGTTCAAAACTCGTCTGGACACTTTCCTGTGCAACCTGTGGTAAGGAGCCTGCTTTGGCAGGGGGACTGGACTAGATTATCTCCTGAGGTGCCTTCCAACTCCTACAATTCTGTCATTCTGTGACTAATCATTGTCTTTAAAACTAGTATTAGATAAACCTGTCAGGAATGACATCTGTGTAGTTGAACTTGTTTTGAGGAAATGTATGGACTAGATGGCATCAAGCTTATTCAATGATGAAGTACAGCATAGACCCACTCTAGGAATGAAAAAGTGTCAAGAGATTATTGCTCATATAAATTGTGCTCATTTTCTGGAGAGATTGAAAGATTTGTAATGAATGAACTTGGGAGACCGAACAAAACAAAAATAAAATAAAATAATGCTTATGCTGGTCCATGGATCTTAGATAACTTACTCCAGCAAAATTCTGTTTGGTACTGAGTGTATCTGTGCTCTTCTGAGCTCCTGAACATCTTACATCTGATTTGGAAACATGCTAAGTATTTTTAGATAAACTAAACCAAAAATGAGTTGAACTGAATAAATGCTTTGCAATGTGAAACATGAAAAAACCAATCTTTTAATTGGACATCCAAATGCCACAAATAATTTTTTTTCTTGCATATATCTGCAGAACCATCTTCTAGCTGTAGAACAACACCCTCATACCACAGAGGGACTGTGTAAATTAGTTACTGTTTGCAGATATCTCCAAATCTACAGGGAATAAAGACATATTAAAACAGATGAGGAATTTACTTTAAATGTGTGGCTACTGTATAATAAAAGACATGAGACTACTGAACAGTGCAGAGAAAATGAATTACTGGTTAGACACAAGAGACTTATTTCCATTCTGTGTGTTAAGTGAATGAAGAGCCCTGTGGAAGAAACAACAGCAGAATTAAGGTTGCATTATATGTCTATCCAAAATGAAAGACAGTGGTTGTGCAACATTACCTTTGGCACTTCTCAGTATCTTATCAATTTAGTTTTTCTCACAGACTATTCTGCTCCTTTTCAAGAATGCTGCTACCTCAGTGGCAACATAACATATTTTTCCACAGTAGTACCGTCTTGCCAGGAATATCTAGCGGCTTTGAAACAAACTAACTAAAGCTCAGTTACGAGGATACATGCAATTTCTCTGGCAAGTAAGGAACAGGAGCTCATGCACTGGTGTCTACTGGTGCAGTCTGCAGATACTGCCTCCAATTCCTCCTGTCCTTCACCTTACACACACTGGACAGCTGGAAGCAGATATGGTACACCGCCTACAGCACTCAAGTCAGCAAAAGTTAGCTGCCAGGGCATTCACCTGGATTTCCAATACATACTGCATCCATTATGTGCAGGTGAAACTGGGGATATCAGTAAGCATTGACGAATTACGAAATCTTACCACCATAGTCTACAAGTTGTACACCACAGCCTTCTGTGCTGCTATCTACCTACTGAACGTTCATAAGTTAAGCAATCTAGCTATTATAGTATAAGTAAATGGAATGTCTTAGAGAATTTGCAATATCCTCTCAAATTTACATGTTCTACTAAAAAAGCTCACAGTTCCTCCTTCCCTATTTTCTAGATGATCAACAATGGGTGGTTAGGAGACGTCTGTATGATGCAATCAACAGGACCTCTGAGAAAAGAGCTCTTTGCTAGAGTACCACAAAGATAGATGTTGAAGATGAGAATGAAGTGTTAAATATTTCTTCCAGTATCATCATGTGTTTTATGGGTAGAAATCTCTCCTGTAGGGCTCCACAGTCATGCATCAATACAGATCTCTGTATTCTCTCCATTTTTAGAACCCGGTATCTCTGGCAGTTTAACAGGTAATCTCTGATGACCAGTACTCAGTACTGTGCTTTTTTCAACTTCATTTCATGCTGTTATGCTTATCCACGTTCTCCTTTTTCTCACTTTTGCCCTATTTCACAAAACTTATATACGTTCTGCTGCTCAAAATTTGCTTTTACTGTATTTTATGCAAATTCCTATGGGAAATTATGGCCTCAGATTTGAGTTTTCTAAAGTAAAATATCTAAGAAACTACAATATACTTTAACTGGGTCAGTGATTCTTGTCACCAAACATGGGGGCAGGGTAGGCAGACTGAGTCTTTATCAGGTTACATTCCAGGTCCAGTTCAACACAGAGTATTGCTTGATATGCAACATGGAAAAAAGGTTATGGACTGCTTGATGCCAGGGGCCAATTCTTTGTGCAGTAGTGTCACTTTAGGTTGCCTTAAAATGGAAATGAAAATATGGCCAGGGTTAGTGATGTTAACGTGGTAAACCTAATTTTGAAATTATTATGCCATTTTATAATTCTTTACCAAAAGTAGCCAAGAAGGCACAAGCAGTTGCAATATAGAATTTCATACTAAAATGAGCTAGACACATTGCCAAGGTACCAGACTTTGAACTAATTCAAGCTTTAGAAATTAAAAAATTAATGTGCAAATTTATCTATGAACTGTCATCCAGATCTATAGTTGCCTTTTGTCCTATCAGTAACCTGTTAATCATGTGTACTGCTTACCTAAACAACACGAGTTTGGGTAAAAAGCTTTTCAGTAAACAAGTACTACTATTTAAAATGAAAATAACATTTAAAGTTATTCACCATAAAGACACGCAACTCACATTCTGACCAGAGAACAAAAGGAAACGTGCCTATTGAACCAAGACCCTGAGCAAAGAAAATCTTTTGTGGTTGAAAAAGAACTGATGATACATTGCTTATAAAGCTATGAACTAGAGAAAGCAATTTACATGATAAAATGAAAATCTGTATGCACAGTTTTCTTCCTGTTCACCTCTATAGCTCTTCCCTGTTTTCCACAGCACTCCGCGGTGCAATGGCATAAAAAGAAAAAACAGAAATCAGGTCAACTAGCTATCCAATCTTTTTCAGACACCCTAGAAAACGTATTAAGTCACAGAAACATGCAGACAGATGCCTACTGGGATTATTTAAATTAGGCACCTACCTGTCTTTGCTTTCATACTTTGAGGCTTTTAGAGATACATGATGCATAGGAGCTTCTGAAATTCCTTCTATGAACCCACCTGTTTTTTAAATCAGCCGTCTGAATTTTTAGGCACCTACTCAGTTTGGTAAATATATACCTCACCATCTTACTCTATATATTTCGCAAACTAATATTTTATACCATCAAATGAGAATGTAAAGCTTAATTAATGCTAAATGACAGAACGCTGTGATATCCATACTTGAAGCATACTATTTCCAGTAAGTTAAAAAGTATTAATAATAATGCTTCTAGTATTTTTTGTGTAAAAACCCATAATATATTATTTCATATCCAAATTAGTATTTCAATATTCCTTGAAGAAAATAAATTCTGTAAAAAACAAGATATTTCAAACATAAAAGATATTTAATCAGTGTTTGTAAAAAACTGATTAACAAAAGGGGTAAAAATATATAACCATATAACCTTTACCTATATTATTCCTTCTGATCTTGGCTTATCGCAAAATTATACACACTGATGCAGCTTGAAAACACACTAACAGCTTCTTGTAAGCATGCTTAATATAAAAATTTTCGTTCTGACATATACAGGCATATTCTTAAGTCTATAAATTCTAGCCCTTATTCAGATCTCTCTCCCATATAGTCCAAATTTCAGCAGCTCATCAGGCTCCTTATATCAAACTTCACCATTTTTTGCAGATCCAAGCTACAGATGCACAGAACATCACTGAACGCTGTATGTACATGAGATTCTTGGTGTACTGCATTGCTAGCATTCAGAGTTTTGCAATTCTGAGAAAATTTCTTGAGAGACAGAAAACGGAATATTGCTCAGAAAAAACCCTATATTTTTCAAGTTCCCAATTCAAATTTGAAAATTAATATTCAAAGAAAAATTTAAAATGTGAGCAAAAGCATTTATTTCTCCTAAACCATCTTCTTTAAAACAGCTGACTATTTTTGTTCAAAATCAGCCAAGAAAGATCTTCACTAATTTTCAGCTGACATGCAAATTTCTGATTAATGGGAATGGTAAAATAAAAGTAATGGCAAACCTATAAAGCCTTATAATAAGACACAAATGGCTTGTAAAAGCATGGCATTTTTTGTTAAAAGAATCTGCTTATTGCTTATTAACATGCATTATCACTGTATTTTTAATGTGATATGGCTTCCTAAGCCATGTCGGCTGATTGCATTACTAATTAAACAAGTTCAATTTATCTAATCACATCTAAGTTGAAATATTTATAAAGTTATATGTGAGCTAAAATAGCATCTAAAGGGCATACTCATTAGTCTTCAATTACAGAAAAATAACAAAAGTAATAAAAGTAATGTGCATAGCCTAGCTAGTACATGCTCGGCTACCCATTCAAGTTTCTAAGACATTTAAACTATACTATGTCAGTTGGGAAAAAAAAAGGAGAATGAAAAAAAAACAAATTCTGTATAGTTACTTACACTTAGGTGAAATCTTCATCAGTGCACTACGGAATTATTGTATGGATCAGAAGTTAGACACACTTAGGCACGCTCAGTTTTCTTACCATCACATTGCCTCTACAGCTCTCTAGTCTGTTTTTTCACCCACCTAAAAAAATTATGCTAAAAATTTGAACTCAAAGTATTAGATTTGATTTATTAAACAGTCCAAAACAGAAGGCTGCATGTGCTATCACTGAAATAAATGTTTATGAAATTCCACATTCATAATGGTCTTTACCCTGTCAAGGAAGAAACATGCTGTCGTGCAAGTGAGAGTTAATATTCCAAAGCATGGCTGTTCTTCCTTAGATTACGTATCGTGAATTTGGACATATAACTTGCGTAGAGACACACAGAACTGTGACTAAATCTTTCTACTTTTTGCTGTTAGTACTTGATTCCTAAAACATACAAAAGATTTCCCTGTTCTGTATCAAGCATATACGGATTAAAATCAGGACAACACAAAGCCAAGTCTTTATATGTCACATTCTGAATAAAGAGCTAGAGTGGCAAATTTTGCTACACAAACTCTTATTTTTCTCTTCCAGTAAGTCCATGGTGACCTATGATGTAACATTTTTTTCTGTAACCTTGATATGATGCAGAGGACTTATCTCTGATACTTAGTCATATTTTTCAGATCCCTGTCCCTCTCTCTCCATTCTCATCAATGTCCAGACCTGTTCTTTCAGGACTTAAGTTATTTTACTTTCATGCTTATCTTGTTTACTCAAGATCTCAACCAAGAGTATATCTGTTTGTTAAGAAATACTTGGTTTCACTTTGATCTCAAGACAAATGTAGGAAAAAAAAGGAAGTAGAGCAAGTAGCAATATCTTAAATTGTGCAAGAAAGATCTATTATTATTGGCTTCTAGAAAATTTAGCAGAAAGCAGACACCTTAAAAGTCATTTGACATGTAAATTAACAGGTTGGACAGCTTTTTTTTGCTAGAAACAAGTGAAGTTGGGATAGATCACAACCATACCCCTTAAGGAAACTGATGAAGACAGAAAGAAGGCAAGTTTCCCGAAGGACTCCATATTCTCTGGAGAACCTTAAGGATTTTGTTTGAGATCTAGCTAGAACATTTTGAACATTTCTGAATATCAGCTATTAATTTCTTCAAGTTTTCTTCTTTTCCCCTGCCAAGAGGTAAGGTGGCAGGTATATACGACTGCTTCAGAGAGTCCTGAAGTTAAGAAGAACTTCACAGCAATACATAGTGTTGGGAAATTCACACAACCCAGAAACTTCTGGATGTGTGTTTCCATTTGTGGCTTTGGATATTTTAAAGTGACATGATTTTGGGAGGGAAGTGCATGTGGCTACCAGACACCTGATTAGAAAACCTGAATCCCAGACAATTTTCTGTGGTTCAATTGATGAGCTGTATTACTTCACAGCCATAAAATTAATACGTCTGAGCTGTGATAACATGAATTTGTTTAGTATCACAATGTTGAATGCCAAATGTGTCTTAATAAAGTCCATTAAATAAGATTAGTATGCACATAACAGAAGGCTATACAAACACCATCCCCCTTTCAATAATAATTTTAAAATTCTAAATTACAGATGTATTCTAAGCAGAGACTCTTAAGTATATAAAAATATAGCATACTGGCATTAAAACATCAGAAATACTGGAAACTTGAAGGAATATTTGAACAATCCTGTTATGTCTGAACTTGTTTTCAGTGAAATATCTACACAGTAGATTTGCTAAGATTTGATCTACACAGTAACTGGTTCATGTTTACAGTATTTCATTGTTAGCTTTCCAAAATTACAAATACGATTCTTTAACGTTATAGATATTTTAACATCATTGGCATGTCTGCTAAATCACTAGGACTGAAGCTTCTCTTTGGGACAGCATAACTAGTTTATAGCACTGTTGGTTTCAATTTCTGTTGTGCCTGATGTTATTACTTGAAACTTCACAGTATTTCGGTTTCTTGCTAAGTGCAAGTGTGACCTGCATCAACAGTGTGTAAGAATATCTTCTGAGAAGTTAAACATTTTGTTCTGTTTGATTACTAAATTTAATTGCAAGTTCTAAAAAAAATTAATTTGAATAATGACATTTTTTTCTAGTAATTTTCACTTCATCTGCAGTTCTGTAGCTTTTCAAATGCTTACTGTTCTGTTAATTTCCAAAGAAAAACAAAATGGCTAAGTAACATTAAGTACATCTTCTTTTGTGCCTGCTATATCTATGTTGTTCCAAAACCCTTCTTAAAAGGATAAACAGAATTAATTTTAAAGAAAATTAAATATAAAGGAAAAGAAATTAGAACCAATATACATTTGTTATAACTCTCCATAATGCATGGTACATGGAAAAGGCTCTGTTTGAAAGCAACAAAATGATCCATGGGTTCACTACTACTTGATAAGCACATATTTAAATTCCACTATGACTAAGAGAAGACAAAGGGACACATTCAAGGGAAAAAAGAAAAAAACAAGGTTCCATGATTCAGTGTGCTGGGAAGTGATGTCTTGTTTAAATATACATATAAAATCAAATGGTGCACTGGAATTAAGGGAAAATAACAGGAAAAAAAAAAAGATAGCAAGCTTTTTGGGGTTTGGGGTTTTTTTGCTTTTTTATTTTAAAGTATTATTGTGTAGCTACATATTTTATCTTATGCGATAAATTTAGGAAAATGATCCCTTTTTAAGGGCCTAAACTTGCTTACTTACTTCCATGGCACACTGGTGTCAGGGAGAAAGAGAGAAACTGCCTTCTGAAAAAAAAAAAAAAAGCATAACCATCCCATTTATATATCTATAGAAAAATGAGAAATATCTTTGTTGTCACATTTTCTTCTATTTCCACACATATCTGGAGTGCTGCCAAGGACAATTTACGTGGCCATGGCTCTCCCTCGCCCCTGGGACACAGGAAAGAATGTTCCAAGGAGAATGGAATGACATGCCGGGGTGGGATGTAAGGTTGTCAGAGACACAAGAACAGAAATATACCACATGCCACTAAACTTCTTCCTTTCCAATAAGGAAAGGAACTTACATGCATTCTCCATACCATCTCCTACACTGGCACAATCTTTGAGGTCTTAATTGAGAGAATTATTACTGTAACATCTGAATGTTTTCAATGGGCCAAGACCAGAGCCAGTTTTTGTTTGCCATTTCCTACTTTCAATCTTGTCTTGTTTAATCCTATTCTTATCATAGATTGTCCACCATTAACTCTCAAAATTTGTTGCCTAGGTTGACATAATCTTCTTTCATGTCCATCGTCTTTGACCACTCTCTCTCTTCCTCTATAAAAAGGTTCTTTTCCATTTGTTTCTAAAAAAATGCCCAAACAGAAGCCTCACAAGATCACAAAATTCCTCTTATTCCACCTAACTACCCCTTCAATTACTACCCTCTTTATCCTCCACCCCACAGTCACCATGCTCACTAATGAGCTCCCACTTGATAAATCTTTGACAATTTTCTCTTGTGATCCCCTCCATGCAACCAACACAGCTCACTGTTGTGAAACTATCACACTCATCACTATCTTCTCCACTGTTTTCTCAGGTGCCTTAATGTTTCAAACAGCTACACAAACTTAAGAACATTATTGACTGTCTGTTAATGCCCCAGACCCATCTTTCTATCGGTTTCTTTTCAGAACTGTCTTCTGCTCCCCACCATCACTCCACAGGCATAACTATGTCAGTGGCAGCTCCTGTGTTCAGCTCCTATGCATTTCTGCCTGCATATGATGTGGATACATTCTACTGGAAAAAAATTCTTGTGAAAAAATGATTCTAATTATTTTAGCTATAATTCTAGTTACAACATTTTTAATATTATTTTCAATATTAACTTCTGCTGTTTGAAGCTACCATTCAGAGAAAGACTGTTCTCCAGTTAAGTATGGATGTCTCTAACGCAACCTAACTGTTTTAAGAAATCCAAATCTTCAACTATCTATCTTCTCAACTTCACTTTAAGCAATTTGATTTTTCTTATTTTACTAGCTGTCCTGTTTGGCAGTTAAAATGCAAATTTAGATTTCATTAATAGGTTCTGAATCTGAGTTGTTTCTACATTCATTATTTTGTATTAGTATACTACTGCTGTGATATGAGAGCTATTTAATAAACACTGACACTTGTTTCACTTTACCCTGTTTGCCCTATTCTTTTATTGGTTTGTCCTTCCAGCCTAGATTGTTTCTATTCTAGAGACAACTTAATACTGTTTTAGAAAACAGAGTAAAGGCATTGCATAGATGAAGGCTTAAGAAAATACTTTCAAGTCCATCAAGTAGCATTTTTTTATTTTTATTGAAGTATTCAAGTTTATGTATATTTTAATGTAAATTCAATATATAATTTTATATTAAACAAACACAGTACTCTGGAAATGAGAAAAGGGAACTTACTTGTCCAATTCTTGCTAGTATAAATATGTCATCCTAGTATAAGAAATACTGAGCTGCTCAGAATTCCAAAATATAGAAAGTTTTATAATGTCATCTAAGTTATCATCTCTGTTCTCTACAGCTTTACCATCTATTTATTTTGATTGTAGTTGATAAAAAGAGATCAGTTATACATAATTTGGAATTTTTAGTTCATCACTCTATTTGGAAAATTGGATTTAGTAAAGTGAGCCACCATTCTGATGCTTCTCTGCCTTTTCTTGAACACAACATCCTATCGATTTGAAGGTTCTAGATAAAATTTCAGGCATTACTAGCATAACCCATTGATGGTGGAAGCTAGAAAATCAGATAATCTGATTTCCTGATTTTTTATTACTATTCTCCTTTTTCAAGCATTTAAACAATAAAAAGGGAAGTTTCCAGTATTTCTGTAAAGATCAGCTTAGACTAACAAAGTATACTAAATGAATCAATCAAGTAAGATACATTTTATCTCACTGACTAATGGCCAGTCTCATTCAAAAAAAGATTTGTTAAGGGGTTTTTTGTTTGGTTTGGGGTTTTTTTTGGGTGGGAGCCAAGCACAGAAGGTTGGGCAGAAAGATGGCTGGTCATGCTTTTTTGGTTTTGTTTCTTTTTTTCTATTTGCCAACAACTTTGTTTTATTTGTCAATGTACCTCAGCCACAAGCCCTTCATTGTAACAGCTCAACTGTAGATTTAACTGACAGTTAAATCTACGGTAGACTGCTTAGTAACAATGCAGATAAAAACCAAAAGGCATAGTGGATTAGTCCAATTTGAAATGTAAGATTGACTTACATTGAATCAGGTTTGTGATAATTACATTAATTTTCTATTGCAAAATAGATGTCTATTTTGTAATAGTAAACCTATTTCTAGCAATCTTTTCTGAAGTAGAAAGAAATTGTCTACAGCTCAGGCATGTGACCCGAAAACTCATAATAAGCTAATAAATAAATTTAAACCAATTTAATTTTTATAATAGGATGTTTAAAATAACATAAAAGATTAAAACATTGATACTTATATTTCATGCTTCCTCTAAACAAGCTGTCTTATACCAAGCACACTACTGACTTGCAGATTATTAAGTAGAAATCTTAAAAACACCTGAAAAGAATAAAAGCAACAGGGTCTTTTGTTGTTGGTTGTTTTTTTTTTTTTTTTAATGTTAAACATGGGATACCCTAAGAATAAAAATCTAGAAATTTAGGTTCATGTAAAATTATCAACAAAATTTGGATACAATAAGCAACCAGTAACGAACTTCCGCTTCCACATCCAGTGTGATTTTATCCACTGGCTCTCTTTCACCCTTCTAATGAGAAAAGAAACATAATTTGGGAGTCTGAAGAAAATATCTGAATATTAAAAAAAAAAAAAAGTAAATCCACATATCTATCGATCTGTAAAGTATATCAAGAATTCATATCCTCTTTTCTGACTGTTTGCTTTTCTATACTTTTTCCATCCGAGTCTCAGAAGCTAATTTAGACCCATTATTTTTGCTAAACATGATTTTCATTGCTATTTATATCTATAGGCATGCCATCAATCACATAGGGAGGAGAAAAAAATATTTCATAAACAAAATCACTGTCAAAATGAAACCAGCTTGAGCAAATTGTTGCTAACAATAAAACTGATCTAGGACTTACTGTCAACATGATTCTAGAATAAAAATGATGGGGCAATAGGCATATTCTAAAGATTACTTTATTCCTGTGGTGTTTTCCTGTCAGAATACTCAAAGCATTGCTCATCGATCTTTTTTAAGGTTAGATATTGTGATAGCAGGACTACTTGTCAACCACATGCAACCTAAGAAAGAAAACTTCATTCTATTCTATCACACACCAGAGCTGCAATTAAAATATGGAAAAACCACTCAACAGACAATTCATCTGATATATGATCATATTTTTTTTTTTTTCCTTTTTGGCCATTTTTCAGAAGGCCCAGTTATAATATAGTACAATATGGGAGGATTGTTCCAACAGAATCATCCAAAGCCTGAGTATCATCATTTCATCCACAGTTACACCAGCTTTACTGTATGTGTGCTGGACAGCAGTGAGTTGCATCCCCAAGTAAAACAACGCCAGGAGGTGGGCTGCTGCACAAAGCACCCTGTCTGAGCTTCACTCCATGTCCTTTTTATTTCTCTATTAATCCCAGGAAAGATGAAGCCAGAAACAGGCTTAAAAAGCTGTCCTGACAGCAGTGACCACATTTTTCATGGAGAATGGATGAGCTGCCATATAGGGGTACCGAAGCCCTATGCTACAGCACTGCTTCAGAACTGCTTGAGTTAAAATGAATAATTCATTTTCAAGTATCAAATTTTAGAGAAATGCAGAAAGTGAAACTAGACTAATGAAGTGTAAAAGACATGCAGTATTATTTAAAGACTATTAACTCAAAATTGTTTGTAACACCACCCTGGTAAGGAAACAGCAGGATTTCTTTATACTGAATTTCTTCTCACATAATAATTAATGTTCACTTTGATTAGTCAACATTTCAGCATGTAATATTTTTATTTCAACGTTCTTGTAATGCTAATAATGAATATCTTACACCTGTTACTTTTCTTTTACACTGACTGCATGCAACTAATTGTTGGCTGACAACACAGTAAACCTAATCTGGCCTGCTAAAATGAATGGGAAAAAAAACATCCTTACTTGTCTTTAGATAAGCTCAATTTAGAAGTTAACCTTTCTTTTGACACTGTCTACCGATTATATCACTTCCCCCCCTCCCCCCACCCCCTAACCAAGCAAAAAAAAAAAGCATGAAATGTCTATAGTTACATCATTTAATACAAACATTTGCCTGAAAAGGGATGACATACTCCCAAAGTAGTGTGCATCCAACAACTGCCAGTTGCCTGGCTGTGTTGTACAATACTATTACTATTTACTGACTTATTTTCAGAAAATGTATTCTACAATCTGCCACAGTCATTGACAAATGCATTCTAAATACAAGCAAATTGCTATATAAACTCCTACTGAAGCTTAATGACACAATGAAACTAAACTTTGCCTGGAGTAAAGGAACACAGATATTTGTCTTTATGCCAATTTTCAAAATTACTACTCCTGAAATAACCTTGCAAGGACCTCTGTTTTGATGCAACTTCCCCATAGAATACAAAATCATAACATCATTGAAAGCAAATAAAAATAAATATTTATAGGCTAATACAGATCTTCTGTGGTCATTAAGGGTTTTTTTTGCATTTTGCTGCAAGAAACTCAGATTTTAATCTACCATTACAAGGTGGTAGAAGACAAAAGGGAAATCCTGCAAAAGCTACATTACTGTTGCATTATATGCATGTAAGGGACATAGAGGTTGTACAATATGCACTACTGCACTGACTGCAGCTCTGATAATGCACTGGAATGGAAGTGGAGTCTACCTATTTAATTCACTCATTTTTCATCATTATGTTTGAGAAGCACACCCTAACCTTTAACACATGAATTGATGTAAAAATACCTGCATCTCATCATTATTTATAGACTTCTGTACATCTACGTCAGACGAGATCATGAAAGGCCATAAGGATCACTTCTGCCAATAGGACTATTTAGAATACAGCATTCCTTAAAACTGCCTGTCATGTTTATATTACATTAGGAAGAACATATGGAGAGACTGTAATGGATAAAGTGTACAGTATTTAAGAAAGTATTATCTATATCAAATTATCTACCTTGTCTCCTTAAATTGCAAAAACAGAGACTACTGTCTGTTTTATATCTATGCGCAGGCTAGGCTTGCAACTTAAAGACTGACTGAAACTTCATATAGCACAGCAAAAGAAATGCTAAATGACAGGAGATTACTATGATGAAAATAAGAATATTTTCAAATTCCTAAATTAAAACTTTAACCCATATCATCACTGGTAAGGAATTCTTCAATCCAATAGCCAGTCACTCCTAGCTCACTAATCCTTTTTTGTAAAATTCAGACATAGTTTATGATTTCCGGGGCGGGGGGGAGGGGGGGGGGGGGGGGGGGGCGGAAATCAATAGAGTAAATACTAATCCTAAATCTTTAAATCCTGGGAAATAATCTAAAAATATCTTGCTTAAAATGCTATATGGATTTTTTTTTAATAAGTTACAAACACAAAGCTTCTCCATCTCTGCCAATTTAATCTAGAACAATCAGCATTATTAATATTACTATATTTCTCCTGAAGCACTGGATATTATCTACTATTAGAAACATTTTGTTAGTGGAAGGACATGGTGTCAGAATGACAGCAGTTCCTCTTGCACTGCTGAACTGCATACTGTTTCTGACAAAAATGAGTTCATTAAGAGGATTCAGATGTTAATATTGGTCAAACATTCTTCTAATGAAGGTTTTAAGACAGGATACTAAACAAATTGATTTGTTTTCAGCATTACAAAGTCCCTCCATCTCAAAAGTTTCACCTGAGCACTGTACTAAAGCAGTCCCGTGGTTTCTGGACTTCAGCATGATCTTTTCACCAAAAAAGACTGGGTAGACTGACAGTAGCATTTTTAATTACCATTCTGTCTCTAAATAAGTATAACAAAAAAAGAAAGGAGGGCTCAGGAATATAGAAGGAAGATTTTATTATAGTCTTAAAATACATAAAATTCTGTTGCAAGAATGAAAGATATGCAACAATTATTTACATTATTACTTTTTTTTTTTTTTATCTGAGTATGTTACATCCATACCTAGGTGCTTGGAATATGAGCATCCCCTTGACGGTCAACTGAAAAATCTGACTTAACATGTTTGTCCTGCTCCAAACTGGGGACACGCAACACTTTTTTCCTTACTCAAAACCCTGCCTTGGTATCTGTCGCAGATAGACTTAACCTGGAGCTCCATTATATTGTGCAGAACTCTTACACTGTGCTTCTTTGGGTACTACTGATTCGTGCCTGCTTAGGATTTGCTACCATTTAGCTTTTTTGTCTTACAATATACTAGAATTGCTGTAGCTTGCAGTCTGTAAGATGTATTTTAGTCAAAACAAATACAGGTTGATTTGTGTTACAGTACAGTATTTGATTTTCCATGAGCTGGAATTGACTGGAACAATGAAAGAATAATTTAGTTCTTTATTTAATTCTTACCTGAGAAGAATATGTGTGACCATCTGATCCACAAACAGGATTGGTATAAACTACTGGACACTGCTTGCAGTTTGATGAAATGGGACCACCCCTCCACTGTTTATGGCCTAAACCAGCCTCTTTCATACTGTAAGTAAACAAAAAGTATGTAATTCTGATATGCAGTAGTAAAAATATAACATATTCAGGGTATTTTAATGAGCCTTTACAAACAGTAAGCCATACGTCATTTCAGCTATAAAGTTTTCTTCTAAGAAAAGAGCCGCCACAGTCTTCGGTATACACTCGCTCACCTTTGAACATTATTCACTGTAGTGATACTTGAAACCTGTGTATTATTTCACTTTATAAGATATCCTAGCATAAAAAGTTATTAAAATGATACTTTAGTGACTACTACACTTATTAACCAGTGAAAAATGTCTGACTTGTGTTGTATTTACTTTTTGTTGTTGTTATTAAATAGTATGAATGGAGCTGTTGTATTAATACTGGTGTTTAAGGAGGTAACATTTAACTATTAGAAAATTATATCATAAATACCTCTATAGAAATAGGTGGTCCTTCAGGCTAGTGTTTGCCTCACTTTGACCACTGACTTTCACAGCTTACATTTCATGAAATTCAGGTTCTAGGATCCAACGTAAAGTTCAAAGGGGAAAAAAAAAAAAAGGTAACACACCAGAGCACAGAATTTATCTGCATAAGCACATACGTGCATGCTTACACAAACAGATAGATATAACTGGATGGATCATTTTAACCCAGAAAAAAGCTAAACTGGGTCAGATTAAAAGTCTAAAATAAGTTTTGGATGCTTCCTCAGAATACTCTCCTAGCCTTCAGTAATTTGTGGCATATGTCCATTCTCAGACAAACATGTTTTCTCTCTGTAGCTTTGAATTAATTTTTATTCACAAATTTTTCCAATTGCTTTTTGCAACTATGAAAGCATTTAGTTATTTAGATGGCTGCATCTTTCTCTTCTGGTCACTTTTATAGCTCACAATTTTCCAGGACTGCCCCAGTAGCCTGAGGTTAGTGACACAACCAGGGCCCCAACTATCAACCTGAGCCAATTTCTGTTTATCTGAGAGACAGTAACTTTAAAATGCTGAATAAACAAATTGCAAAAGTTCCAGACATCAACAGAGAGAGCCCCAGTGACAACAGCAAAAAAAAGTAACTGGAAGCAGGATGTGAGAGACACACAGGGGCTGTTGAGCATAGATGTTTAAAACATATCAAAGAAAAGTCTAGTGGTGATTAGAGTTTTAGCATATCTGCACCATTGTACATGACAGCAATGAAGTTTAACAATAAGAAAAGACAGGGCGGGAAAAGCCTTTTTAGATGGAGGAAAATGGGTAAGTAAAATCATAAAGGAAGGAAAAGCGCATGATGTGCCTCAGGAAGAACCCAAAAGGAGGGTGGACACAAGAACAAGCTCAGGACATGGAAATCACAGGTCTGTGACAACCAGTGGTGAGGTATGAAGAAACTGGAAAATATTTTATGTATTCAGATAGACTACCTTCTCTCAACTAACTTCTGCTTTGTTCGGCTTTTAAACGCAGGCTGTCCTAGGGTACTCATTTGGGGTGAAGAGAGTCAAATTTCCTGTCATACACAGAACTCACCTGAGACCTTCAGCAGATCACTCTTCTCAAAGTCTTGGTTTCTGTATAACTAATAATAATTTTCTACAAGACATAAATATCTGTATGTTTCCAAACTTGGAATGGAAGGTATAATGATTATTAAATAAATTAGAAATAATTGTATTTTGACAGTATCAATCCAGAGATATCTGGTTATGGAAATGCTTTGGATTGACATCTGTTCAGAAGCTTTACTACAATGATGCAGAAAACAGATTCTGTATTATCAAAGCTGCCAAACAGCCACTATTTTTTTTAATTGTCAGTCACTAAGATGACAGGCAAGTATGAAAAGTCAATTTAAACCATTTTTAATACTAGTTACGGTATATATGAGCCTTTCATAAAATATATTAGCAATGTCTCTTGCTTATATACTCAAACATTTCCTTTCATCATTATTTAATTGCATCAGATTTCTTCCTGTTGACTGTTTCTTTGTTACCAGGTGTTGTATTTGGTTTTTTTACAGCTAGTCAATGAGCATACATATGAACTATTGACATAGAAATAAGATCATTGGTGTAAGTCCACAACATCAGAAAATAAGATACAGAAAGACTTGTTAACTACAGCATAAATAATTTGTTATAATTTACTTGAGATATGCAGATAAAGTGATATATTTTTACCTTTTAAAATGTTAGAGAGGAAAACAAATAGTAAGGAAATCAGTTACTTCACTTTGAGAAATCATTTTCTTCTTCTCTTCATTTATTATTTTTCAACTGTATATGCAAGAAGAAAATCCAGAACACTGCAACTTGCCATTACTAAAATTCTGTCATTTAATTTTGCAATTTCACTGCAATCACGATAAATGTTCTTTCATTTGTTAGTGTTTTGCCATAATAAATATATGACATCATGTAAAAGTCAACCTCTTCCAATGACAAATTTTATACATCTAAATTTCCTGAAAAGGGCTTTCAGATCTTTCAAGTAATAAAATAACTATTACTGAATACACAAGCTCCACCTTATCTGACACTGTTGACACCTAAAGGTTAAAATTAAATATATGGGTATAATTTACCAGCAACGCTTGTGATTGCATTAATTTGCATACACAAAATTGTGCATATGCTTTTAGACTGCATATGCAATGCATGCCTAGAAACATAATTAGCCAATCTGCCCAATTACTTTAGCCTATGTACCTGTTTGCATACATAAACTTACCTTCCTGTATACACAGTGATCATGCCTGCAAATACTTTGAGAATGCTTAATGTAACCCATTGAAAATTTAGCTGCAAGCAAATCTTTGGTAACATGACTTGTTTAATGAAATCTATAAAAAGCATAAGTGTCCAATTCACTTTAAAAAAAAATGATATTTTGTAGTCTTCAAATACAGACTGACAGAAACAAATCGGACTTACTAAAAACCTAATCTTTCAAATAACTCTTGTAGTTCTTCTCTGATAACTACATTTGCATTTTTCAGATCTTTTACAATTATCCCAATTTAGTGACTGCCTGATTATGTTTTGCCATGGCCTTTGGGGGACACAATCAGGCTGTGTCAGTCTGACATCTTCAGAAAAATCACTTGTATCACAAAATCTAATTTGCTTTCACTAGAGTTGACTAGATCTCCTTTAAAGTTTCTTTTTCATGTGGAAGCATCCTGGGAGAAAACTATAGCTGTCAATACATTGTTAAAGTGTTTCTTTCAAATGTCACAAGAAGCCAAAACATTATTGCCAGTCTCTGTATATGTCTATTATTTTGACTTGTTTCATTATTTTGCCCTATTCCTAAGAAATACAAGAAAAATCTCTCTTAATAAACAAATCTGTCTTAATAAACAAATAATAATTGAGTAAATCTGAGACAAATAAAGCAAAGGTTAATAAAGTTAGCAAGACGTTTGTATTTATTGATCTATCATAATGTTTAGCAGATGCATGTGAAATTCTATAAATTTAGCTATTATTTTTCCCCAGCAACTAGACGCAAGGCATAAGATTAGAAAATTATGTATGACCTATCATTTCTGTCAGGATCACTAAGCATACACACATAGTATTATTTCAGAGTTTAGAAGATTATTTCTCTGTGTGTAAAAAGAAAATACTACTTACTCATTTGCACTGTAAAAGGAAAACAATATCTTAAAGATACAAATCCTTACTACCTCCTTCCACCTACATTTATTATTAAAAAGATAAGTTTATACTGTAAGGTAGTTTCTTGCCTTGTTGTCATACTGTTCCACTATTTTCAGTATTATTCTGCCTACTTTTGCTAAGCAAGAAACCAGTATTTTATTCTAAATGTCTATATAATAAACTAAAATCTAAACAAAACAGTCTTATGTATTTAAAAAAAAAAAAAGTTTTAAGCAATGTTGCTGAAGTTTCCTGGAATAGTATTTGCTTCATTTTGATTGAATGAAGTTAGTTAGTATAATATTTTAATTAGACAAGAAAGCAAAGAATACATAGCAACACAGAAATTAGTTTTCTCATTACTTATCCGGAGTTGCTAGAGGGGTGAAAGGGACCTAATACACAAACAGCTGAATGCAGTGCCCATGCCAACCTTCTTTTCCATTAGGTTGGCAAATGATACAGGCATTGCAAGGAGTAATTTGTTAGAAATTAATATGCAAATCACCGGGGAGGGCAGTGGTGAAGATTTGAGATGTTAAAGTATAAAAAGTGCCTATTAGAGACATCATTACTGAATGAAAAAAGAAATAAAGAAAATCCAAATTACCTGCATGAAGGAAAAAAAAAAAAGGGAAAAAGAGACTTTGGGTAGCTCATTGGCAGATAATTGGCAAATAAAGGGAAATAAAACCTGGCTTAGACTTAGACTTTAAAAAAAAAAAAAAAAGAAAAAAGTAATCAGAGATATTTTTACCAAGGGCCCTAACTTCCAGATGGTAGTGGTGTTAAAAAAGCTAGTCCATGGTAAGAGAACTCTACTGAAACATGAAGGAAAAGTTGACCTTTGTAGAAAAGGTTCAAAATATTCTTTCAAAATTGTAAGAGGCAGTAGCTCTTTTGAGCTCAATATCTCAGATTTCGCCTCTCTCAGGTGTAGCTACTCCTTAAAAAGTTCTGATTACAAACTTTTGTTTTAGTTAAAGATCAAAGACATAAAAAGGATGTTCAAATATTGCCAACTGACAATACCCTTTTGGGGGCCAGTGACAGAATTCACAATACTGACAATGACAGAATTGACAATATTGACAATGACAGAATACAGAATTATTAAAGGATTAAAAAGATGGTTGTACTAAAAGAGACAGCAAGTAACTGCATCAGAATCCTGCTCTCTTCCCTGCATAAGGATAAATTTTGTTCCTTCCCAGCTGATGCTATTCCTAAACACCCTAGGAAAATTAGTAAAATCTAGACGGCACAAACGAACACATTCTTCATACTCCTCCCGTCTTTCACCTGCCAGCACAGACCACAGACCACAGTGATAGCACTCTTATCTCTGTAGAGTCCCCACTCTAGAGAGCATGATTTGTCCATTGTTATCTGACACATTATCTAACACAGGCATTCTCAAGTCAAAAAAATAATAAATTTCCACTAAAGTCCAGCATTATTTATGGATATGTCTATTGCATTTCTATGAAATGATCTAACATAGTTCCATGCACTTCCTATATATTTAACTAGAAATGGTCACACACACATATTTGAAGAGGGATTTGCCTGATAAAGACCAAAGATCCAGAAAGCATTTGTGCATATCTCAGAATGAGAGAATCACAGAATGGTTGAGGTTGGAAGGGACCTCTGAAGGTCATCTAGTCCAACCACCCTGCTCAAACAGGGACTCCTACAGCACATGAACCAAGATTTTGTCCAGACAGTTTTTGAATATTTTCAGGGAGGGAGATTCCATTTTCTGTCACAGAAACCACTGCACTCAAACTTTTCTAAAGATAGAGACCTAAAATGACTCTTAATAATAATATCTGTATTAACTCTATTACATTCTCAATGTTAAACCAGAAATATTTAATTCCTTGAAATCTGCATAAGATCAAAACCATATTTTATCACTTCAGAATACATACTGAAGTATTAGTGGATAATCAGGTCAGAGGACAGCAGAGTCTGGGCGGTTTTTCTTTTAGTAAGAAAGCCACAGATTTAAGTCCTTTTCTGCATGAATTTTGTGAACCTTTTGATAACTTCTTGCATTTTAATTCTGCCTACTCCACAAATCTCACTTAGAAGCCTTGAGCCATGGAAGCTGTCCAAACCATCTTCTCACTGTCTCCAAGAATGAAATCTGGACATCTAGGTCAATGCACCAAAGCACTCCATCACTCCGTCAATATCTGCAGTTTGGACCAGCAGAATAAAGAAGAACAGCACAGTTTTCACAGAGTTAACTCACAGCTAACTACCTAGCTTTCCTCCAAAGGACTGAGGTTTCATTATGGCACGGCTGTTGGCTCAAGCTTCTTAGGAAACTACTAAATTGTGAGAAAGAGCTATGAGAAATTACGTAGAGTGGAACCATGCAATATAAGACCCGTAAAATTGCAGACAGAACTAAGATTGTTGAGACAAGGTCAGTCAGGGGCAGGAGGAAAACAAGCCACAAGTATGAAAAGTTATAAAATCATAAAAGGAAAAAACAGAGTAAGGAGTTTAAACTGATCCTCAGTTTAAACGACACTGAGGATCAGTCCATTTCACGGAGCAACGGAAGTTAACACTTGTTATACTTGATTGAATTGTCTGGACAGCAAGGACTCATAGGGCATCCTGCAAGAGCTGGCGAACATCTTCACATTTAGTATGACAGCAAATTAGTCCTAGCTATGTATTGTGTCTATTTGATGGTAAATTATTTTGTACTTTTAGGTAGCACATATTCTGCTTACAGAGCCTTTGTGCGCTGTAAAAATTGCTCGAGCCAAGTGGTCCAGAAAGGGAAGATTTTAACTATTGCTTCAGAAGTAAAGAACACAGTGGAAGAAAAATTGGATAAAGCAAACATTTGCACATGGCAAAGCAATTCACCTATCACAGGAAGTCTGATTTGGCACTTCAAGCATAGTGATTTCAGCCTCCGACATGAGATATCACAAATTCTTCTACAATGTATAAAAACAATGCTACTTCTAGAAGACAGTTAAACTGTGTATTGGTTGCTCTCTAGTATATTAATGTATTTTTTAGTTCTTTTAATGTTGCTAGTTTTGTTAGAACTGTAATTTCCTTTATTTTTTTTTGTTGTTTACAGGAAAGGATCACATTTATCTAGAGGCTATTTCCTATGCAGGTATCTATTTGACATCATATGAATGTACAGGATGTTGAAATCACTGTGGCATCTAGAGGCCACACTGAGAAATCCTCTTTATCACCAATCCTCATTTAGCAAAGATCAGTACTTAACAGATATATGAAATATAAGGAGATAAAAAACTGCTAAATCCTGTGAGACAACCTAATTTTCCAGATCCTTCACAGCTGACATTATCAAATACAAAAGTCACGTTTTATAACTTCTACATTACAGTGGTCAGTGAATTCTCATTGAGTAAAGACAAAATGTAACATATTTAATTTGTTAGTTGTGTGTAGGTTAGTATTGCAGATAAAATCCTGGTCCTGTTGAACTCAATAAGAAAACTCCTACTGACTTCCAGTGAGCGTTAGTTTTAGCCTGTTGTATTAGGCTCCACATATAACAACTACAGTTCAGGATGCTATGTTTCTATGGCAACAAGAGAATGATTCTTAAAGATTATAAAGGTCTTTGGGGCTAATTCAGCAGTATTAGACATAGACCTTGGATTACAGAATAACACAGAACTCTGACAATGAACACAACTGGTGTATCTGCATTAGCAAACAGGTACCATGGAATTACATGTGCAGAGTGAAACATCTGGTGCCAAGAACCTAATGTCCATGCTTTGGGGGGTGATGGAGGTGATAGGTTGTTATTCTGTTTAGTTTTTATAACTTTGAACTCGATGTAGTGTGACACACTGGCACACATTAGGTAGGATTCTGGAGCACGTCTTGTTTTTTTTCACTGGAAATGAATCAATTTCATACACCCTGAGAGCCGCTCCACTATTAAAACCAAAGTAAGGTGAGATGATCAGATTTTCACACAGTAGTGCACTCCAAATTGAGCCAAAAAACTAATGTAGCCATACAGAAGGTTTTGTTGCCTTGGTTTTAAGCTTCAGTTTTTTCTTCTCCTCCTCCTTTTTTAAGCATATGTTTTTTGAGGAATAAAAAAAAAATGCTTTCCAAAAGACTATTACATTGTTCTTTTTATTAGCTTCATTGCACTCCAAATCAACCAGTTCATAACATCAGTAAAAGAAAGAAGAGATCACTGAAATACAGAAAACCAGGAAAATTACCCCTATTCTTTAATTATTTTTTGTTTTCTATGAGTTGAACAATTTATCAAGTTTGTATCTTTGTAAATTACAGCATCACTGTCAGAACCTTGTTTCTTCTAAGGACCAGACTGTGTTCCCCACAAAACAAAACACCACCAGCTAAATTGTGCCACCATTTGTACACTCTCTTGTCCCTTATTTATTCTCCAGACTCCAGAGACTGAAGGTCCATGAATCTATAAAGGAAGAAAGGGCTGGACAGCAGATACACAGAAACCTGCTAAGACCCAATGCACACATCCATCTATACTCAATGATTCCTATAGGTTACACACACAAAAGCAGCGGCATTCACTTTTGTTTCACACTTTTTCAGGATGAAAATTATTTCTTCACCAAGCTCCCAGGGACAGATGAAATCAAAAGGGCTACAGCAACATAATTCCAAAAAAAAAAAAAACCCCATGGCATTGACAAGTGAAAATCAAACTGCAAGAATACAAACTGCTAAAGAATCTTAGGCTTTGAATCCAGACTTTGCAATACCCACACAGTTTGAGGAAAATTCTTTTTCTCTTTCAGGTATCTTACACAACAATGCAGAAGGCAATCTAACAGTCACTGGCTTATCCTAAATTGTTAGTTCTGTGAGAACAAAACTAAAAACAACACAATGATCTGGGCTGACACCTAGTTTAGCATTCAGGATAAAAATCTGCTGGACTTAATAGAGATAAATTACCACAGCAAATAATAATTTCTGATAAAACACATCATAAAATGATACAGCAAAGCTGAAGCCAAAAGAGTTACTAATGATTGATATGATAGTAGGAACAATTACTATTAGAAGTTTTCAAGGATCACTATTTTCAGAAACTGTACACAAAAAGACCCTTGCACATGAAAGAAGTTTACTATAATCAAAATCCTGTGTATATTCAGTATGCAAAGCAAAATGCCACTTAAAGGCTGTTTTTTTCTCTTTAATGTAACATTTTGAAGGCTATAGTTTGTAGGGATATAAAGGTAAATAAAATCTGTTGGGGAAGTACAGTGAAAATACAGAAAAATGTATTTCAATTATTTTGAAATTATATGAAAACATTTTGTCATTTAAATTATAAAGATGCTTCCTGTGCTAGATAGTATTTTCACATATTGTAGATGCTACCTTCTTGTTTTTTCTTATGGCTTAAATAAAGGGATTTTTTTTTTCTCCCACAAAGGTTATCTTTTTTTCCTCCCCAAGAAAACTTGTTTGGATTTGTGTCCATTTACATTGTTATCCTAAGGTAGACGTTTCAGATTCTGGTTCCTCTGTTCTATGAGAACTCAGAATTAAGACTCAGCTTTACATTTAAATAAAGTGACAAGTAGTGACAAAATTCGTATAAATTCTTCTATGATTAAAGATTCCTTTTTTCAGTGTTTTATGTACACTAAACATGAACTGTATATTTAAAAATCAATAAAACATTCTTAAGTAATTTTTGCTATCTTTTTTATGGAATTGTTATTAACACAAACTATCCTCTATGGGCTTTTTTTTTTCCTACACGTATAAAAATGACTGAAAAGTTCTCAACTAACATTAAATTTGTTACGAATATTGATATGCTTTTACCATTTATTACATATTAAAACAATAACCATATCTAACTTAAGCTTAAAAATGAGACTGCATAGTGAGAGCAGGCAGAATTCGGGACTGCCTTCTGACAGCAGAATGATCTCAGACCTACTTTCTTTTCAGGTCATAGAATAAAGAAGAGTCTAAGATCATCTTATTTAAACTCTGAAGTAAAATTCACCTTTTTACAAGAAGAAACAGAGTTCTAAATGTTGAGTGTTATACATTATTCTGACAGAGAAGTCAGTGAGAGAATAAAATGGTAAACACAAAACAGTAGTAAACACCTGAGGAATAATGTTTTAGCCTTCTCTTAGGATTTCCGTTTTATATTTGTTAATTCTCTCAGCCAAACATATTTGCATTCTTGGCTTTATAAGGTCAGCCCAATCTGGTTTTAAAACTCCACTGAAACCAGCTTTACTTGTCAGCACTGGAAGAAGTCAAATGCATTCTGATATCATCCAGGACACTTATCAGTGAACGCATGTGAAGACATAAGAGTCTGCACAAAATCAAACTGATGTTTTTCAGCCTGAAGTGAAAGGACTAAAGGACTAGGTTAGAAAGTAGAGGAACGAGTAATTTTTATTTTATTTTTTTTTTTTTACTTAAAATGAACAAGTATAGTTCAGATTAGTGCCGTTATGTGTCAGAATGGTTACTCATACTTTCCTCCAATGCCATGATACCAAGGTAGACAAATGAGACATAAGTGTCATAAACCTTAAAAAGATCACCCTTTGTTATATTGAATAACATTGATAATCTCTGTACCCTCATGGTTTGTCAGGAATGTGAAATGTATGTACTAACATTGTCTTCGGCCTGTGATGCCTCTTCCCACACAGAAGCACTTGTAAGAATAAGGCTGCTGGCGGGGAACATGAACATGTATTTTGCATTTACACAGAATTGATATGAAACTGTCTTCACATCTTATAATTTATATTCAGTAAATAATTTAGCACTCATTTCCAAATTCTATATTTATTGTATATATGCTTCTACAGCTTTTGCAAGAGTTGAACTACAATAGCTACAATAAAACAAAGAACGCTTTTTCCCGTATGCATACAAACATCGGTAAATGTACTTTTTGCAAACAAGATTTAATAATCAATTCTTATTTTTTAACTTGGTTATTCCTGGACTTGCTAAAAGAATTGAAATTATTTTCTTGAATTTTTTACCCTTTCTTACGGAAGACTTAAAACAACAACAGAGGCGTCTGGTCAGCATTGCTGCAGAATTCATGTATATGTTATTGAACTTATTTTTACTAGACAACTTTGTTGTGAGAAGAACATCAACAGTACCAAAGATGTAAGAATCACCATGACACTCAAGGGCAAAAGCCTAGCTCTCAATGAAAAATGCTACAGTTAATTATATTTAAATAAATCACAGCAACATATCATCACAAGGAGTTGACCATATTCAAGTTTTGCTGATCAGCCTCTTGCATGGCAGACCCGTCAGTCATGAATTTATGGTAAACTTCAAAGCACACTTGGACACTTCTCAAACATATCTGGACTTGAGACGTCACCATCATCAGGTGTCAACAGCTGAATACAACATACAAATAGATTAGGTGATAAAGAATGAGGCCCTTTTTTTTTTTTTTTCATGATCATAGAATGATCACAGACTGACAATTTTTTAATCATAGAATGTTGTGACTTGGAAGGGACCCATAAAAATTATCGAGTCCAAATCCTGTCCTGGCTTAGGACAATCCCAAGATTCAGACCACGTGTCTGAGGATGTTGTCCAAATGCTTCTTCAATATTGTGAGGCTTAGTGCCATGACCACCTCCCTGGGGAGCCTGTTCCAGTGCTCCACCACCCCCTGGGTGAAGAACCTTTTCCTCACGGACAACCTAAACTTGCCCTGACACATCTTCCTGACATTTCCCCTGGTCCTATCATTGGTTGCCAGAGAGAAGAGATCAGCACCTGTCTTTCATGATAAGCTATGTTTTCAGCTGTTCTTGTGGCTCTTTTCTGAATACTGTCTAACTCTCAATATTCTTCATGAATTACAAGCATCCAAATGGAACAGTATTGTGGAAGCAGTTCCACTAAAATAGCTAGAGATGTTACAACTGCTCTATACCTAATTCAAGATTATACCTATGTATGCTCCACAGAGGCTGCAAGATTGCTCAAAGGACCTTGGGACATTATGTTCCAAACTCCTTCAGGATCCAGTCTACTTCGTGTTCCATACCATTAATATTACTCCCATGCTCCATCACTGTAAAGCATGGAAGAATAGAAAGCACAATATTTGCATGTGCATCCTAAAACACATTTTGTCATCCAGGACTGAAGGCTGACTACTGTATCCTCCCACTATCCAGCACCTTTAAGGCCATAGCCAACTCAATGCTGTCTGCAGCACTTTAAGCACTGTTTAGAATATTACAACATTATTATACAAGTCCCATGATTCCTCACATTCTCCACTAGGCGGGGTGGGGGGGGGAACAAACAAACCAACCAACCCCAAAAAACCACACACAACACACAAGTACTTTCTCTTAAGTAGGAGCTCTAAAACACCCAAGTACTGCATCACTACAACATGACCACATTAGTGTAACAACTCAAAATTATTACTATAGATTTTCACTAGTACTCACAAACCCCTAACTCATTCCAATTATGTATTTGACACTACCATCTCGGATTCAAATGTCATATTACAGGTTTATTTAAGTAGTTTTTCAACACTTTTAAATGTGGTAGCTTGTCACACTGATATAGAATGCTTCTTTATCTTCACAATTTGATACATTTATACCAAAATGTGTATTAATACGTATTGAGATACACACATAGATGCACATATACTGCAAATCCACTCAAGTTCTGTCATCTTCATTTCTTAGTGCACAGCTCATGATAATTTTTGCAATTATCAGCAGAAAACACACTGTTCATATACATTGCTTTAAATGACAAGTCACTGATTTATAATGCGTAAAGCAAAAGGTGACTCTTTTCCATCACAACCCAGGTTTAACTGACAAAATCATGAGACCACAGGAGAAAACAATGAAAACAAATACTGTATGACTGGTATTAATAGATGCACCTTGTACAAGCTTTCTCCTTATGTTACCTTGCCAGAAACTAAAAAAAAAAAAAAAAAAAAAAAATTTCCTTGTTTCATTCCCCCCCTCCTCCATAAAGAGAAAATTATGTATTTTAGTAAGTGTTCAACTGGCAAACTGATTTACTGCACTACTTATCTTTGAATGTCTTACTGTACTGATACATTTTAATATGTTTTATCATTTCTAATTATATCAGCTTTAGTTCTAGCACTTCAACAGCACAATATAACTTCTGGAAGTATCCTAAAATCAGCATGTACCACCTGAGTCTTAGTTCTAAATTTAAAACAAATTTATATTGCATTCACTACAGTTGCTATTTGTCTCTCCTTTCCACCTATATTGATGACATTTCCACCATCATTACATCTTTTCTCACACCAACTGAGGCATAGGGAGAAGAACATAGAATAATCCATTCTTTAGAGGGCAAAATTTACCTCATATTGGCTTCTAACACTACATACAGCAGTGTATTTCAAACTTAGTAGCTTATTTTTTAATGATGTATATGTAACATAGAACTATTTTGAGCCAAAATTGTAAAATTCAAGGAAAGGCATAAGAAAGTATCTGTCTCTCCATATTGTATTTCGCAGTTTTAAGCTCCTCATTATGCCTAGGAGTAATAAGCCATTTTTACAAAGAATATATCCAAAGTATTAATGTTCAGGGATCTGAGTATCCCTTAATTGCGTAAGTGAATCAGAGTTCTTTCAGAGTCTCTTTATGGCACACAACCTTGCAGCCATCCATTTTAATAAATGTTCTTTGCTCTGTATAACAGCTTTACAGTGAGGATTACTTCTGATGCTGTTCCCATCACCTGACAGCTCAACTTCTTAAAACTGCCAGTTTTAATTTATTTTTCTCCCCACCTCCAGAAGTACCACATCTGTTTTGCTTAAACAGTAAATGTTCTGGGTTTTTTTTTTTTACATGAATCTGCTATATTACAGGTACTGTGTAATATAATTCTATCATCTACCCTGGACACCTATTTTAATTAAACAACTTTGACTGGACTCATACTAGTCTAAATGAAGAATAATTCTGCTAAACAAGAAAACCACACAATAGACAGAATTAAGCCCCTTTATATACTATCTACTGCCTGGTGCTGAGGAGCAATAAGGCTTGAAATGGGCCAGCTGTCTTGATAATTCTAGTGCTAGTATTCCTTGCCCTTTTATTCTACAGCCAAAACGTATTATCTTCCTAAAATCATTTCAAAAGCATCACAATATCATGCCTGTAGTTATAGATTCTAAGACACAGCACACACTTGGACAGAAAATTGTCTTATGCAATAGTGCTTGGGATTACAAATAATCTCTATACGGTATTTAAATTAAAAATGAAGCAGTGATAACTTGAACTTGTTTTGCTGTTGTGATTATGTTAACTCATTTGTAACAAAGTCTGTGATATTTTTAGATTATGTTGTTAATCAGGTGTTAGAGGAACATTTGCAAGCTGCAAACAATACTGCTTTACAGCTCATGAGTTCTTAAGAGAATGATATATGTCTGCATATCCCTGCCCCACAAAACTAAACATCTCTATTCTGACACTGCTTAACAGCTATGGCATTTCTATGAAAAACAGAATTCCTTTGGATCACCAACCAACTGTCAATTTATTGTACTGCAATTGTGTGGAATTTTATAGCTTGAAAAAGTTCCAATTCAAATTAATACATAGTTGGTTTTACTTATTAGCCTGCTTTTGTCATAGATTTATTAAATCCACAGAGATAGATAGGGATATTGCTGGATTGGAGAAAAAACAAACAGTTTAAAGCAAAACCTTGCTATTTTCACTGGCATCTACATATGAAGCTATTTTTAAAACTTAAAGTATTATTTGTGTTGTTGCTTGAGGCAAGAAAATCAAATAGATTAAGTGTGATGTTTTCTTGGCTGATAATTCACACATATAAATAAAATAGATAATTTTAAAGATGAAAATTTAATATAAAACAGACATATCCATGATGAAATATCTATGCCAAGATACGAAAGAAAAACACATTGTCAGTAAGACTGCCAAAAGAAGTTTTATTAACTACTGTAATGTTGTGTCATATTATTTAGTCTAGAAGTTCTCTTTTATGTATGTCGGCATTATATTCCCCATTATATCTTTAAAAAAACCTCAACTTGATTCCACAAAATAACTTGGTAGACAAAAAGTTATATCTAACTTGTTCATCTGTCATTAAGAAAGCTGGTATGGTCCCTAATTTAATTTGGATTGGGTTTTTTTTGTTTGTTTGTCCTGCATTGTTTGTTTGTTTGTTTTCTATTAATGTACATAAGCATCCTCAGCCTACCCTCTTCCTTCCTTTTTCTTTCTTCCTTTGTTAATCACTCTACTGTAGGTTCCATAAAATGGTACCTACAGGATAATACATAATCCATCTTTTCTCCATTGAAGTCCCCATAAAGTATTTCTTACCAGGTTTTATTTCAGGTTTGCAGGCATGACTGCATGAATGTTAAGCCATGCTGAGTGAAAACATGAAGCACTGTGAAAGAGTAAAGTAGTAATGATTATGCAAAACAACAAATTCACCACCCGGTCTGAGAGCTGAACACGTTTCAAAATACTTTAAAAGATTAACAATAAATCCAGTTTTAAAGTCCCAAAATTGTAATGCAGTAAGAGTGACAAAAAGGCTGTGGTTACACAGAGGAAGGAAAAAAGTAATCTATTAAGAGATGACTTAAATGGAAACAGATATTTTCTGCCCCTGCTGTGGGCAGAAAAAGCATTCCGTAATTTGCTTGGAAAAGCATCTGTTTGCATGAAAGCACAATTTTTTTTTTCTTTTCCAAAACCTGAGAGTAGAGAGTGCTACTTTTTCCAGTGGTATTTTTCCCTCTGTAGTTCACAGTTTAGCTCAATTTTTATTTTTATTGCCATTCTTATAGGCTCAAGCATACATAAATAACTAACTTTTAGTATCTGAATAGCTTTGGTAAGAAAGTAAACTGTGGTATCTAATTGGACTAGCATCCAGTCTGCTGATCAAATACAGCACCTCCTCGTAGAAAGTAACTGTACTAAAAACTTAACAGAAAAGTGCTCACAGGCAAAACTTACACCTCTGATGCCAAGAACAGGTTTACCACACGTCAGAAAAATTGTCTTACCTGTATGCTAGCTTAGAAGACTGTTTTATCTCTCCATAGACATTTCTAAACCTTCCTTTTAAACCCCAGCGTTGACCAAGAGCTCTGTGGTAGTAGTCATGTCAAAATTAAATAAATCCTAAAATTTGTTTTGAATCTGCTGCTTCATGTATTCTCCCTGTTCCTCTATTATGAGAGAATAAATGAAACTGAGTAACAATTCCAGAAATAAAATCCTGTCATAGTCTAAGTTAGCTTTAATTTAAGTGCTAATTTTTCAGTGTCTTTCCATCCAGAATTCTCTCTAGGTCTTTGATCATTTTTAACAGCTCTGCAGTGCTTCTGTTTCTGCTATGTGTCATTTATCAAAGTGGCCAGAGATAACAGGGCTATTAAAACAAATAAATTGTGAGACCTCATTCATAAAATGATTTCTCAACATTTACAGGCTATTCTCTTTACCATTCTTTTTACAAATCTCTACGTTTTGTTTGCTTTGTCCTGCATGTTCATACATTTTCTGAGTTCATAATGGCACTTTGTGCTTGCTTCTCAGGAGAACATATAAACAATATTCCTTCTAACATAAACTATCTTATTTTACAATTTGAAGATAGGAGAGGTGAATCAGAGTATGACAAAAGTCTTGCAGTGTAGTTAAAAAACCTCCAGCATTTGTACATTGAAGTAAACAGTTATTTTATACTTCTAGAATATGAAAGGAAATTCAGTTTTCCAGAAGCCTCAAATCTGTAAGATACAGGGCTGAAGCTATCCTAAATGTATTGCTATTGTTGGTTCCCTATGAAAGAGAATTTTATGAGTAGAAGGGTTAAAAGTACACGGGTCTCCAGCTTTGGCTATTATAGTGAATAAGGGGACAGTAAGTCCTCAGATCATACTTCGTAACATGAAGGTTTGTTTTATGATATCTAAGAGCAAGGGATTTAATTCTGATCTGGGTCATCCTGGCTGTACATTCATACCTTTTGTAGACTCCAGCAGCATGCACCAAAGATGAAAAACCAAACACTCATACCCTCAGGATATGCATTTCCTGTAGTCCTACGTTTCCTGCTCTATTCCTCAGTTTAAATCGCCTTTCAGATAATCTTTCCTCTTATTTTCTTATTTTCCTCTTAGTTTGGGATTGGAGAGATGATGTTTGGCGTTTTCTTTGAAAAGAAGGCCCAACAGCAAAAGTTCAGAACATGACTGGTGTTGAATCTAGGGATCAAAACTTCAAATCAACTTTCACAAGTACACAACTCTTGGTGCCACAAACATTCGCAGGAAATGAATGTGCAAGAGGCAAATACATTCTTCAAGACATTAAAATGTTTTCAGGAATATTTATGTTCCCAATCTGCAGTTGATCAAGAAATGAAGTAATACCTGAATTACAAAAAAGTTAACTATTTTAAATTTTTACACATACGAAACTCTCTGACAAGAAAAAGCCCACCTAAGTATATTCCTCCATGAAGCATCTTTTCTAGAAGTATTATTCCTAAGATTCAAATGGTTGTATTTTACAGCAGTTTTTACTTTAGTCACTGCATTAAAATAATCTACAGTTAATGTAGAAAGAATAATAATTAGAAAGCAGAATAGATAAATGACATCATCATGCATAATCATGCTTTAAAACATGAAGGATTAAAAGATCTTAAACCATAGTGGAAAAATTTAGTGTTTGATACTTTATATTCTCTAAGATGATAACTTTGGATGACTTGATATATAAGTACTATGAACTAGTTTAGTAGTCAGTTACTCACTCTATTCCTTTAGTTAGTGGAGAAAAGTTGTTCTGAAGAGAGGAGAGGATTGTAATGTGTTTATAAGGATGAACCTATTGCTATTGTAACTCCAACTTCAGGTAACAGTCAATACATAAAACGATGAAATATCCTGAATTCTGTGCACTTTTGCAATTCTATAAAAAACAACAGCCTTCTACTATAAAAAGCTTATAAAAATTTTACCCCATAAGTTACCCACCCTTGGAAAGAAGTCTCCCTCAAAGGACTGAACCAGAGCACACTGGACTGACAGCTACCATGAGTGCAGGTTTCCTTAGGTATAACTTCTTCTTTTCCTCACCCAGAAGTTTTGTCTAGACAGAATTTGAGCATTTGTCTGAGATTTCCAGCCTACAGTGCCATGCATCAGTCTGCCCATGTGCAATAAACTCAAAGCATCCCTGGAACAACTGTACAGATACTGCCTGAATTAAGGCAGTGGATCCCACAGATTTGGGAAGCTTTAAATCCAGTCTTAACAGTACTGTGATTATAAACAATATTATTGTTGTTGTTATTATTATTATTATTATCACTATTATCATTAATACAGAAGTTGCACAAGGGTTTGAGAAAAAGTATTTGTATGGTGTAAGTGTTCTAATATTTAGGTTAAACCATAAAATGACAAAAAAAAAGATTTATTTTTTTTATTAGGCAATAAGGATCTGATATAGCATATATAGAAGTCTTTGGAAGAAATCATATTGGTAAATATTGCTGTTCTCTTGTAGCAGACCACAGCATTTTATAAAGTAAACTTACTTTTGACAATCTGGACATATGAAAAGGCTTTTGGTGTTTCCTTTTAAGTGAAAGAGAAATATAAAAATACAACCAAACAGACACAAAAATCCCTTATATAACTGACCATGTATCACAGATGAACATTTAGTGACTCCTAACATGCCTTTACTGTCATAAATATGCTATTTGATTTCCAAAACCATTAGTACATTTTACTGTGAATGCACCAATATTTGCACATACTTCACTCTATGATGACAAACATCTCCAGCTGCTACAATTAAGGTATTTTTCACCATTGGAAACCTTAAATGTATTGTTTTAAACCAATGGAAATTAGTAAAATGACTACTGTTTCCTGAATGCTATTCCTACACAATTTCACACACTTTACAGTTTTCTCACCACTGCTACATAAGCAAAACAGATGTATTCTGAGCCTATAAACACAACTTCTGAAGCAAGACCTTCACATAAAATGAAACGTATTAGAATTGATGCTAGCTAGTAATAAAAGCACCTGATTATGAGATCCAGATCCACATGAAAATTTTAAAACCTGTAAAAGAACCCCTCACATACAAGTATCTTGAACAAGTATTATTCCATTACCCAGTCTTAAAGTGTTTCAGTAACACTGAAATACACACAAACCCCACCCCCTACAAACCACCAAATTCCAAATTAAGCACTAACTGATTACAAACGTTTGCATCAGCTATTTTACAGCTGATCATGTATTCTAATAAAGTATACTGAAAAATGATACTGACAGCTAATTTTTAAAGCACTACAAAAACAAATGCCAAGCTTTACTTTAGATAGGTATTTGTAAGGAGGGGTATGGAACTGTTCCTGAAGGCATTTTGCATAATTTTTCAGATAAAGGAATATTAAAAAACTTTACTCATATTATTTTGTATTATTTCAATGTTTACATAACAGTCCATAACAAATTTTATTTTATATGGATTATAATCACAACTTTATAGCTAAGGACAGAGAAATCATAAGTTCCACCTTCATCATTCTTCTTAATTTTACTAGGCAATCTTTTTAAGTATTAGATTCTCAGAAATACTGTGAGAGAAAAAGACCGTTTTAAAACAACAAAATAAAAGCTCACGAACCATTTTTGATTAATGGGATAGAATATCAACATCACCCCAGTGTTGGTCAAAAGTTGCACACTGTAACAGCAATGCTTTCCTAGACCAGATGTCCCATTTTCTAATTCTTTTCTGCATTTAGTTACTGAAAAGAAGTGTCCTAACTTACTGCCTTTTAGAAGGTGGTACAACTGAGTGTGCCTTCAACCACTGTCAGCAAGACAGAAAGAAATACAGCAATTTGGGATCCATCTTCCTGCAAAAAAATCCCAATCTTAATTTATTATCTCACTGCAGAAGTGGAAAGTAGGACACTCATGATTACTGAAAAACACATCATGACAACTGATCATAGTGCACCCTCTCACTCCTACAGACCACTGAAAATCTGAACAAGATTACTGGAACAGGTAAAAGATAAGCATGAGCAGGCCTAAGACTTACTAAATTAACTAATTAATTAACTAATTAAGTCCATCTGCATTAGTCTAGGGTAGGACTCCATATTTTCCTTAAAAATAGGTGTATCATGGATTTTGAATGGGAAAACTAGTGGAAAATACCTTTCTGCTAATAAATAAAATGGGGAAGTTCTGTTTAGGTCTCCTTTATTTCCAGTTTGTTTTGATCTCCTACAAAACATATAATACATACCAAGAAAAAAATACATTAAAAACTTTAAAAATTTTGATTTAGATTTCTAAAGATATGGGGTGGGGTGGTGGTATTGTTTTTCTTAAGGATAGCAATTTTTGACTTTTGAAGTTTGGCTGCAAAAAGTATAAACATTGTATGGCTAAATTACAGCCTTACAATCTACATATGTATCTACTGTTAGTGTTAGCAGAAGTTACTTATAGAGAGAATGAATTCCATCAGAGGATCCTGTTTTCCTCTAGCTGTGTATCTGTATTTCCCACTAAAATGAATTAAACACATGCACACTAAGAAAACAGACTCTCACAACATATGCAAAATGTATGATGCACAGTGTTAGTCACCTTTTTTTCCTTCCCAGCACAATGAAACAGCTACTAAAAGAGAAGCTTCGCATATAAAAATCTCCAAAATATTCACATTTTCACCTCTCTTTTAAGCACATAAAAGTACAAATTATTCTCTCAACAAGTTCAATTTAGCTATGGCTCAGCAAATTTCCTTTTCGGTACTTTGTAGAGTGTAAGTACGATCACAATGGCACAATGGCATAGTTACACAATAATTGGACTAATCAAAGCTATATAGTGTTAGCATAGGGAATGAGGTAGTGTTGCTCATTAGCCTATTACAAAAGAATTACTGTAAATTCAGCCTACTTGCAGCATCACTTCCTGTGCAAACAAACACAGATAATGCAGCAAGCTTGAAACACTGCCAAGCTGGCAGACTGGCAGTGCAAATTATGCAAAGAACCAGAAAGCCTTCAGTAGATTCAATAGAGCTTGGAACATAAGAATGATTAAGTGTTTCTGTGTACAACTACAAATCACAGTAATGAATCAGACTAAAATTTCCAATAAGGGACTTAACTGCACCAGCTGGCCTTCTAGAGCAGCATTATAATGTGAAATGATGACATCCTAAACAGTGGTATTTGCAACTTTCACACAACCTCCCCAAAGCAAACCCTTTGTTTTGCCTCAGTTTTTTTTGGAAGTCTTTCTTTGAAATCAAAATAAAATGCTGCAGCACCTAAAGATACAGAAAAGCTACAGAGCTATACTGTTCCTTCTTCTCTGCTTCTTTTCCTTTTTTCTAATCAAATCAGAGTAAGGCTCTCCTTGATTCTAATCAAGTAGAGAATCTTCCATATCAGTTCCAATAGACTCTCTTTCAAAACTGCTCAGACTACTTAATACAACTACAGATTTGCAATTACAGCTTTTTTTTTTTTTTTAATATAAAAAATTTAGTCAAAGCACATCTAAATTGAAAACCCTTATTCTTTTACTGTAAAATGAGAGTGATAGTAAAATACCTCAAATTCCAAAGTATGATGTTTTGGAAATCCAAAACACATGTGTCCATATGATATGAACAGAAAAAATGCATATGCATGTGTACATATTTATTTATACATATGTATATACAGGTATGTACATGTGTGCATGTATGCATGCATGAGCATCTCTCTCGATGAATGGGCCTCTCGCATACTTGGTCTTGGGTCACTTTTTATGCCTGGGGACATCACATCAGCCATGCAGTACCACAGCGTAGAAGAGATTTCAGTTTGCTTTCACAGTGACATCAGTGTTACAGTTCTGCTAGCACTTGAAATTTACTCTAGGCTTCTGTTGCACCATTCATAACAGGAAAAGGTTGACCCATCTCATGCTTCAGTGCCCAACACTCATCACTTCAAAGCTGAGATGGAACATTTTTCTCATGTTATAATACTAAGGTGAACAGACACACAGATAACTTCTGATAATCCATATAAAAAAATAGTTAGACTGGTTTTCCACATTCTTCAAAAACACTGTAAGAGGGCAGGAGTCCAAGACATGAAAATGGACTAGATGACCAATGATTTGAACCAAATCAGGACTTGGAAATGTCATTTAACTCAAAAGCGTAAAGGAAGTTGTAATAAGATTGAGTGCTAGCTCAAAATCTATCAAACTATCCAACTACCCTACCTTAGTAAATTAGGTTGTGATGTAACATTTTTACCACTATCAGCTTCTGTGAGTCTATAATAAAGTGATGCTCTTTAACACGCCTTAGTAGTGAAATTGTGGTAACTTGAAGACTGCGCTCGCAGGCAGAAATATTAGAACACTTTTATTAATCCCTAAATTCAGGTCTTACAACACACACGCTTGGGAGAAGGGAACAAATCTCACTAAACCTAACTTCATTTCATAGAACTCTTAAGAAACAGCAAAAGAAACATTTTACTCAGATAACATCCACTGCTCTTTCTTTAACTCTGAAAAAAAAGAAAAAAAAAGAAAAAAAAAGAAAGAGTGAATTCTGTATCATTATATATTACATTTTATAGAGGTCCAGTCTGCACACATCTGTGGAACCTGCCTTGTGGAGCTCTAATACAAAAAGAGCAATTAAGATTTTTTGTTTCTTTGTTTTAACTTAGTTAAATACTTACTTGTTAGGACTCTCCATCCATGACTAGTGAATTCTTGCAATTTTCCAGGTAAATCACAATCTGTAATTGAAATGCTTTTACCATGATTAAGTCACTTCTCCTACCTTAATGTTTACTTTAGCAAAGAGAGTTAATTTTTTTTTAGAATTGCTAGTATCATCAGAATCTATTGCTTAGTTAATATTTATTGGGAATTTATTGTGTATGGGGGATCCAAAAAGCTGCGCACCTCTATGACAAAGCAATTCTATTCCTCTTATGAATACCTCCACTACATTATTAAAATCGCATAGGTATAGGCTGCTACCATAAAGAAGGAAAAAAAAATACAAAAACAAGACAAAGAAAGGACTGTAAATAATTCCCTATTGATTTTCTATACCTAATACATGAAATAAAAACTGGATCTGGAATATCTGAATTGTGTTACAACCACTTCCTACTCTGAAACTTACAAATAAATGAATAAATGTTTGGAGAGGGTAAGAAATCCTATAGAAAGAAAAAGAAAGTTCAAGGTCCTTACACAAGTAATAGCTGTCAGTCCTTAAACATTTCAGTTCCATCATAACATGCTATGGATATAAGAAGTGCAATCTATTTCTCCCATAGCAAGGAACTCTTGTATCGATCTGTATATTTTACATAAACAAATCCATTAAAAGCATAGGACCTTTACAATGGGGGCACAGGGCATAATATATAGTGTGGAATTCATAAAAGAGACAAATCCACATTTACCTAGAAAAATTGCACATGCACTTAATGCATTGAGTAATTTAACACATCCAAGCATTGATTGATTTAATGTAGCAAATCAATTTTACACAGTACACTTTTACTTAAGGAAGAGGAAAAAGAGACTGTTTTATCAGATTCCACTAGGATCAATCAGTTACTACAAAGTTAGTCACCAGGTTCTAATATATCAAAGACATTCAGATTTACTTGCAACATGATTTTTGGCCCAAAACTGTCTCACAATTTCCTCATTTTCAAAACGTACACACAAAACACATTTCTAAATATTACTGAGCAAGTCATCACTTCACCAGTTTCTTGCATAAGCAGTTGAATCTTGGAATGGACCGTGTAATGACCGGGTCTCAACTGAATTAATTGCATTTGTAAATTGTTTTCTTCAGCTGCTTTGAGATAAAACCAAAGAGAAACATTTGAAGCGGATAGATGCTTGCCCCTCTCCCCTCCTCTCTTTTCTTTCACCTTTAAGCATTAGGCTTAAATATTTTTGTTTTGACAAGCATGCAGTACCAAAAAAGAATTCCAGTAAAAGTAATCCAACTGGAACTATAGGCACTATCCCATGTCTACTGTTACACTTACATTAAAATTCTCTGTTGGGTGGCAATGCTGCCCCATTTCTTCCAGTTTTCTAGAGTTCTGCTCTTCACCTGCAGCTAACCTACTTGCTTAAAACTTTACCTATACACTGCTAAGTTTAGTACAGTAGCCTATGATTCACAGAATGTTCTTCTCAAGCAAATTACCTGATGTATGGCTTCATATTATAATTGTCCGTTTCAAATCTAAAATGAAGTTAACAGACTACCAGGACCTGTGAATCTGTGATAGCTTGTTGCTGGACTAACTTTTCTGAGCCTGGTTAGCTACCAGCTTTCTATGGCCTTAACGAGTTCCTATGTGTTGTGGTGTCACAACAAATTATTTCTTTCTTTGCTCAAAGTGGCAACCACAAGTATATGAAGATTTAAGTATTTATCTTTACCACTTGCTGCTCTGCATATACAAAGAGCACACACTCCACTGCAGGCACTCCGAAATTTATTTGCTGTCCAATTCTCTTCTGGCTAAACAAAACATTCATGTAACTTTTTCCTCTACCCCAAGTTCAAAGGGGTTAACTCATAGTTCCCAGAGATTCTCAGTACTGCAGATTCAAATAATTAAATCTCCTAAGGTGAAGTGTTTGAAAACTAAAACAAGTAGACAAATTTATATTATTATGATTAATATCCTGCTTGTCACCACAACGTTCACATCACTGTATCACAGTATTGGCAATACTATATTCTGATATTCTAAAAGTTGTATTTGTAACTGAATGAGGTATACTCGTATCATTTCATGTAGAGACACTTTACAGGGTAGGGGTTTTTTTCCCCAAAAAGCCTATCATTTAACCCATAAAGATAAACTGGAAAGCACAAAGGGATGCGAAAAGGAAACGTTAACATCAAGTTTCCAGTTTCAAAGAATCAGTGAAAAATTCTATTTTACACCAGACTCATTCATCATGCATTCCAATGCAGGCAGCTACTCTCTTCCTATAGTAATCCACATGGAAGTACTTGGATAAATAACATTTATATATATCCTCCATGTTTTCCTCTCTTAAAGTACTTCCTCTTTCATAGGACACAGCTAAGAACATAGCACACAGAACACAGCTTCCAACAGTTATAGCCAGCAGACTATAGTCAGCAGAGATGCAAATGCCATTACCTTGCTACCAACAAAAATCTGTCACCTCTAATCATACCCACATGCTTTCTAAAGCTCTGGTACTCCAAACTAACCTCATAATCAATGATCCACAACGTTTACTCCACCTTTTTGTCAAATACTGTTCAGTCTTTCTAGGACAGCACAGAAAGGAAGCTCTTCAATCAGGATGCTATGGTACTGCAGAAACATGCTAGAAGGAGACTTGCCATCTTGGCAGCCTTCCAGAAAAGGAAGTGAGCCTTGTGTGCAGTACTTCAAGACTGAGGGGAAACTATGATCTCTGCTCCCATGAACAATGAAGAAAAACAAAAACCATAGACTTGCCTGACCCACAACATCCTGAAAAGGACAGTGAGATGCAGTAGCTTGTTTTGAAACCATGCAAAGGAAAACACACCACAGCAAGAGCTCAGTGTTGAGATCCCTGAGCCAATACAGATTTTATTATTTCTAAAAGCACAGGTAGAATTACCACATCAGCAGAGTGTACTGTCACGTTAATTAATCCTGTTGGGACTATGTCATATCACATCATTAACAGCCTTGCAGGTGTGGCTGGGATATCCACCAATCACATGCTTCATTGTGTGGTACTGAGGTCCCCTCAGTAATCCATACAGGGCCACAATAGCTTGGAAATTGTACTGAACAGGTAAGACCACATGGGACAGCATGGACTGAATAACAATGTCCATGCCTAAGTGTTTTTTTCTGCAAGTAAATTTCTAACAAAACAACAAAATAAATTACTAATGTGATTTCTCCATTTGATACAATTATCAGCCTTCACTGATTAGCAATCTACTACCTCAACAGAATTTATATATGGAAATTTATGAACAAGATTATAGGGCTGCTTGGAAATGCTGTTTCTAATAACTGAGAATTTAACTCTAAAACTGAGAATTTCAACTTGATGACACTACAGAATAATCTATTCAGCTCTAACTGCATTTCATACTTCTTTCCCTGGGGCAGCCCAAAAGTAGCCATAAACCTTTCATTTATCTTGCAGGTATGCAAAGTCTCCTCTTCCCTGACTGTCCGTTGAGGACAGTCTTTGCCACTGTATCAGTTCACACTCTTAAAACTACTTTTCCTGTGCAAGAGTTTTGGGAATAATCTCTGGAACATCTATGGATCTATACAGCAAATGTGTTCAAATGGAAACCTATGGGCAAGCTCTTTATGAGGAGTTCCCAGTAATCTATAAAAAAGATCTCAAGTATTTTTCCAGATGATATCCCCAACTGCCTTTTCTTAAAAAAAAAATTTAAAAATAATAAATATATATATATATATAAATAAATTACCCAATCTTTGAAGAACACCACATGCATGCATACAAAAAGTGGAAAGGGAAAATTACTGGCATGAAATGTTAAAGATTTATTCCCAACAGATGGAACGCAAACAACTGATATATTATAAATTGATACAGGCAGATAATATAACCTGACAGCTGATAATACAACATTTCTCATTTAATTTTTTCCAAGATTTACAATTGAGTGGACTAGTCCTTTGAGAACTTGGAAAAACAGATGGCTTTGTTGAAAATCAATATGCAAATTGCAGAGATCAGCACAGGAATAAAATTTTGGGCTAAAGAAATTAATAGTAGTAAAGAGACCAGCAGACATGACTGCTTGTGAATTTGCTGTTCATACTCTTATCCCACCATACTACAGAAAAGTCTAAGACTGCTGAAGAAAAACTCTTTAGAAAGAAATCACGGAAGGATTGATTTCTTCTTGAACCTGGTAATCTGGGGGAACAGGGAGATCTAAGCTTGGGAAGTCCCTGTCCTGGCTCAGAACAAGTAGGTAGAGAATTGCTTCATCTAGCTTACAAGACTAGACCTGCAGTGCTTATTGCTGCCATTCTGAAGTTTCCTATTATAAGCCTGTATTATATTCAGACAAGCTTTGCCTCTTAAAATACTACCTTTCAAAAAGAGTGCCAGGGACCGTGGGAGGAATAATACAAGTATGAAAGCAGATGTCAATATGTTTATTAAATCAACCACTGTATGCAGTTTCATCTAGTCTAAAAAAAGTTTACAGTCCTTACCTGCTGCACATATACTTAACTTGGCAATGCCATTTATTCCACTGTTTCAATGTAATACTTCTCCAAAATTTCAAATTATGTTTTCTTTTCACAGTTGAAACCAACATATTCCCCTGACAGTTCCCATGTAGTGGAAATTAGACTACCTTGATTTGTCTGATAACCCTTCTTGCACCTTATATAATACTTCATCAAACCAAAATGTCTAGCTCTACATCAAGATTGTTTGATATAAACAGTTTAGCTCTACAAATAATGTAGAGCTTTTTTGTTAATTAACTGCAGCTGCAGATCAAGAATAGTTTAAACTTTCCATTTCATTGTGTACCACCTTGCTTGTTTGAAAAGCTACAGATGGGTGTATTTAACATAACTAGACACTCAGAAGAACATTCCTTATATCACTCATAAAACTATACTGGCTTTCTAAAACAGCTTGAAATGATCCTCTTATATCAGACAAGAAAGCCTCTTACTTTCCATTCTACTATGCTCCGTTTCCCATAATGAAGTGCAAAAAAATGAACAATCCTGTGTCAAAAATGTAACTTGACTCCCTCTCAGCTAACACAAATTCAATGACTGAACTAAGTGTATGGTTCAGGCAACTACATATTCACTTCCTACCCCAGATAAAGTAACAGAAGTATATTAATACTTTGCCAGTCTAACACCTAAATAAATACAGCATCTGTAACTTTTGTCCAAAAAAAGGGTAAGAAAAAAAATAATCTAAATTTGGATTCTGGAATACCTTTATCATATATCTGTTGTTTATGTATAAACAGTCCAGAATGTAAAGAAAATTCTAATGCATAGAAGAATTGGGAGGGGAAAAAAAAAAAAAAAAACACACCAAAAAAACAACTTACAATAAAATAAGCAGTTTTGAATTCTCTAGTTTCATATAAGAAATGATGAAGTCAAAGTAATGTACAGCAGGAGGACATAACCATAATCATTATATTCATTTGGTACCAGCACCTAGGTATTTCTTTCAATGTATTTGTATCAGTAGCTTGCAATGTTTAAGTATGTACAACCTCTAGTTTACTAGCCTAACAAAAAAAAAAAAAATTAAACATTCAAATCAAATTATGCATACATACTTACTTCTAAAACCCACTCCTACTCTGCTCATACGTTGTTAAATAACTAAACTAATTATAATGTAGTTATGGTTTACAGTCAGTCACAAGCACTATTTTTAAAAAGTCTATAGTATTAACTTTTAAAGTATTTACCTGTGTGTAAGCCTTCGGTGACTAATGCAAACAGCGGTTTGTTGATCCTGTGCAACACAGACCTTATGGCGACTACACTTCATCTTTAAACATGGATCTTTAGCCGGATCTAAAGCTAAAAATAATTTTAGGAAATTGTTAACAATTATCTAGAAACATGCAATTAAGAAAAGAAACACACCATACATAAAACCGACCAAGTATGCGGAGAGAGGTTGGCCTGCTGCTTATACAGCATGCGAGACTGAAAGGATAAAATTCAGAACATTTAATGGTAACACAAAATGAAGCTGTGTAAAATTCCTTACCAAGGAAAACAGATCTTCATGAAACGTGGATACTTCTGTATATTCTCATACAATATTACTGTTTTTTTATTTAGAGAAATATTAAGTAACTTATCCAACTCTCTCCTGGTCAACATCTGTAATAACGGTACTCAAAGGCTGCTAGTTTTTACTGTAGCTGAAAATGCTTTTTTAATATTACAATTTGCTTAGGACTTTTCCGAAGTTTGTATACCCATTATGTCATTCGGAGCACCAAACTCCCAAATAAAATAATTTTGAACTGGATTCTGTTGCCTATAGTTCTCCATTTCAGTCATGTCAGTTCTAAACAGGATTAGGTTTGTGATTTTTATAGCTCAGAAGCCACCGCATTTCTGAAATCACAATAAAATTGTAAACCAAAAAATAATGAAAAAGTCAGAAAGGCAAATGACATTTTATCAGGATTTTGGAACATTTTTCCTTTCAGATTTTGGATGCCACATCATCTGCATACAAGATTTTTTAAAAGCTGTAAGCCAGGTTACTAATAAAAAAAACCCCAAACAACCCCAAACCAAAACGAACATACTTCCACTCGATCCATTTCTTGTAATTCCTACTATGAAATAATAACATCTACTAAGCTACACTGCACAGTAATAATTCAGCAAGACATAAATGGTGATGTGCTGGTCCATAAGCAAATTAACCCAGAGAAAAGGAAAAGCATCCATTCCCTAAATTCTGCTGTTGTGTAGCTAGGAAAGTACTCACCATTGCATTCTTTAAACAATCACCACTTTCTCACCGTAATCCCCAAATACTGGCATTTCTACCTAGAAAGTATTTTTCCCTTTCTCAAGACACAGCTGGGTTCTTCTGACTCAACATTAAATGGTGAACAATGGCACTGTCTGAATTTACTGAGAAATTATAACTCAGGTGAGATTTCAGTAGCATACCAAAACATGCAGGTGAATGATTTGTATGACTCCATCCTTAAATAAAAATTCTACCTGCAATATTCTAGGACTGTTACTTCTGCTTTGTGGAGGTTTTTTTGAGCTGATCCTTTGGTTGTTAATCTACACTTATCTTTGAACTACAAATACTAATTTCTGGCTATAATACTAGAAGAGCCAAATAATCCTGTTTGTTACTTATTTGTATAGCGTATTTCTTAAGTAACCATGCCTACAATACAGAAAAGTTTCTGTCAACTTCTGCTCTCCAAAGAAACAATCAGCTTCTGCCTTCTCTGATCTCCATGGTGTCTTTCAGCTAGATCTAAATATTCCAAAACTATTTTTTTTTTAGTCCTACAGGTATCCTATGTTTCTATGGGGGTTTTTTGTGCAGGGTTTTTTTGGGGTGGGATTTGTTTTTTGGGGTTTTTTTGTGGGTGTTGTTGTTGAACATCCCTCACAGAAAAAAACAAAAAAAAAACCAAAAAAGCGCACCCACATTAATAAGTTAAACACCAAAGCCAGGCTTAAAGAGACATTACTGAAAATCCTAAATTGCAAAATCAAGCAAGAAAATTATGAACAAGTAGAATTCAGTTCTCCTGGGTTTGTCTTCACTCTAGCATGTTACTGTCCAGTCTTCAGTTGTATTTCAGAAACACTCTTTCCCCATTTTTAACATTTGCTTATAAGATATATATTTGTATACATATTTTCCGAAAGGAAAGTTATATTCTTCTGTTCTTCATGATCAAAAGTAAACTTTTAACCACATCTCTACTTGAACTGCGAGATGATATTGGCATAAGGCTGATTAACCAAGTAAACAGTAAACAAGAACCAGGCTGTTCATTAGTTAGTTTTGACACATGACTTTGTAGTGCTAAACATGATTAAATATAGTCTAAGCAGTGACTTTTTCACTTTTATTTCCTTCTTAATAATACATTCAGTTGTGAAAAATACATACGTCACATTACCAACAAAGCAGAAACTTGATGTAATCATTAATATTATAATAATTCAGTGCAGATAGAAAATAAATATTTTGTTAATTACAGCATAAGACACATGCAAAGATGCATTCCTCTTCCAGGTATTTTTCTTTCTAGAGCAAACCAGCCATAAAACTACCAAAAGACATCCAGAAAAAGTCTGATTACAACAACTCTAAACAAGTGAGAAGCAAATGCAGAAAAAAAATGACTGAACTAAGAAAACAGAGTTAAAGTCAAAACTAACGAAAGCGTATTCAGTATCCTTCTCCAATTTACTTTAGATTTTAGAATCCTTGTCAAACACTCTCTGCTTAAGGTCAGGCAGAACGTAATATCAGCCCCTAGTAAGCATGAACAGATTGCCACTTAATGCACTGGTCCAAGTACCCATTCCCAGAATTTTCCTGGTGAAGACACTAAAGTACGGAGTATGACATTGACACATCTTCAGATAACTTCTTTGGGTGCAGCCCACAGCTCCAGCATGGGGACCTCCATGTGCTGGAGGTGGTCTCCACTCCAGCTGACCTTCTCCCCCGGCTCTGGCATGAGCATCTCTGGGGACTTCTGCTCTGTCATGAGCTCTCCACACAGTCATAGCTGCCCTCAGGTACAGTCTCCTGCTGCAGCATGGAGTCCTCCATGGGCTACACGTGGGTATCTACTCTGCCATTAACCTTCTGGGCTGCAGAGGAAACTCCTTTCACTTCCCCCCACCCTTCCTTGCTGACCTAGGTGTCTGTAGTTCTCTGGCTCACCTCTCCGCTTCTCTTTCCTCTGGTTGTTGATGGTCTTTTGTTGCTGATGTTTCCTGATCTATCTCCCCTTGCCAAACTAGTTCTTCTCATAAATACGGATTTGTAGAGGCATTTCCCTATCACTGATTGGCTCAGCCTCGGATGGAGGCAGGTCCACCTTGGAGCCAGGGGATCTTCTTGAAGCTTCTCACAAGAACCATTGTTGCAGCCCCTTTCCCCCATTACCCAAAACCACCCCCCACACAAATCCAACACAGTAACAAACTAGGGAAGACATCTAGGTTATTGCTGGAATCAGAATGACTTTACTCCTAGAAAAGAACACCAGGGGCCAGAGCTGAAGACTCCATTAAAAAAACCAAAAACAAAATCCCCAAAAAAACCTGCTGCACAGACACCCCACACATGTCTCTGTCAAACATAAACAAACAAAAAACCAAAACAACCAAAAGCAACCCCAAAACATGCAAGTAAATGAATACATTTTCAGGTTTTGGTCAGAAAAGGAAAAGGAAAATATCAGTAGAACTCCAAGAGATCTATCTAGGAAATAAAATTAGAAAATGTCTTTGAACACGTAAGTGTTGACAGAAAGAAGTGTTGGATTTTGACAAGAGATTAAGAATTGCATTGAGTACTGATGCTCCATTAGCTTCCTTATGTATTAGGCTTTTTTCCATTGTTTAGAATTCTGTGTTAAAAAATACATTTCTGTAACAATAGGTGTTCATTGGTGAGAACACAATGTTAGAAATCAGTTGTGCAAGACAACAGAGTATCTGCAAGGTAAGCCCTTCCTGGCCTTATGTTGATAGCAGACTCAGATGTGTTCTGTCCACTTTTCTCCTCCAAGAATTTTCTTTGAAGAAAATCTAACAGCTTACAAAAAGGAAAGATTTACCTATAAATGTGGCTAACTGATAACACATTCTGTGCATAAGCACATTGTTTGCTTCATGTGCTATGAAACAGAGAAGTCTGGGTTGACTTGCTGTTTCTTTTAGGGTCAGAGTTTGTTTTATAAACCAAAGTGAAGTACTGAAAAAACCTTGTGTTTGTGTGCACACACCTGTGTATTTAAAACATGAGACTTCGTCTTGGCAGTTTTGTCCAGCTGATGAGAAATGAAGAATTTTAAGGGATTTTTTGACACTAACTCTATGAAGTAGACATTGAAGGATATAACAGTGAGTTCATTAACTTTTCAGAGGTATTTCTTTATAGCTAACAGTTGACAGGAGAGACTGAGAGAACTGTTTTGAACATTTCCCAAGTGAACCACTTCCTAGCTAGACTGGGCCCTCTCCTACCAAAGGTTTACACATACCACTTGGACAGAAGGCCAGGACACATAATCAGCTCTAGGTTCAAAGGCATGTTCAACACTCATGGTCTTGCCATCAACATTAACTCACATTATCACTCAGTGACCTGCTGGACTTCTGTTCTCTATCAGTTATGAACCCCTATAAAAGTCTTTCTTCTTCATCTTAACGTGTGACACATGGCCTCAGTTTTCCAATACTTTTTTGTGAAAACTTCTTAGTTACTGAAAGATTTTTAGTAATGCAGAAGCCATGGAAGCATGTATGTCCTTGGATATATTTTTTGAAAAGTTGCAGTATCTTACAAAAGCAAGGGAGAGACCAAATAAGTCACTGATACAAAACCACAGATTTTTGGATGTGAAAAAGTCAACTACCTGAAGGGTCAATATCTGCATGGACTGACACTGTAGATTAGCAAGCCAGAGGATAAAATACAGAAAGAAATGTTGCGAGAAACTGTAAAAAGCAGTGCAAGATTTTATCTTTTTTCTTTCAATATCACAGTGCTGTAGTCAACCTTACACTTTGAAGTACATAAGATCTAAATGTTATGAATCTATTTTGCACAATCTCACATTTTTAATTTTTAACCTTCCTTTTAAAGATGGTAAACTTATGGATTGCATTAGTGATTTTCATAGCTGTGAAAGTACTTAAAAAAATAATTAGGTATTTATGAAAGCATGAAAATGTCTTGCCTTTGTTTTTTTTAAACCTGTTTTACTTCATAGCTAGAACAGAAAAATGGACAATTTAAATGGAAAATGAAGGCTAAATCACAAGAAAAGTGTTATCCAAAACCACAGTTTGAAGTTTTTCATGCTGGGGAAGAACTGGTCTCCCTTTAGTCTACCTGGAATCATCCTGAATATCTTAAACTACTATGAAAATTTATAAATTTATTCCTGGAAAAGTACCATTCATTTCATCTAAGCGTATAACTCAGTTCTAACTCAGGAAATACACAGCACTGAGTCTTTAATTCTTCACTGCATCTTCTAGCAATCACTGACAAAACATGCCTACTTTACCCCAGCTCACTCAAAGTATGCAGACTGGCACTGACAACACCACACATTCAATTTCTGCTAAAATAAGTGGCTATGAAACAGTACAGTGTTGACACCAAAAATACCACAAGTGCCAAAATCCCACTGTGGAGCCATTCATATATCTGTCAGAGCTATTTTCTTCAGCATGAAACAGATATCAATCTATGAGTTTTCATCTGACTCACATTTACTAAAGTATCTTCATAATTAGGGAGGCTAGAGGTCTTTTTTTTTTTCCATAACTGAAGTGAAAATGTAGATTGTACAGCTAAATTATATTGTCATTAAAAAGAGGTGATGGCTTCCACTATGGTGAGAAGACTCTAGATGTAAACAGTATGTTTATTTAAGGCTTGACAGAAATAATTTATTTATTAGTGATTATAATGTATCAGCTGATTTCCTAGAAAGTCAGATACAACCAGCTTCTAAAAACACAGGTCTGATCTGAGCTTTTGGAATTTGATAATATTCAGCTTTATTTAGCTTCTAATATTCAGAAAAGTGCTTGCTATAGGTTATTTGTCTATATGCGTACTTAACATTTGTCTATATATTTTCCTAAAATAATACCAAATGTCACATTAATGAAATTTCAACAAGCAGAAAAATAATATTGTCACAAAAAAGTATTACAAAAGCATAAAATCTTTCTAACACCTAGTATTTCTCTAATAACATATACTGTAAATTAAAATAATTTTTGCTCTGCTGAAAAATTATGAAACAGAATTAGGATCACATGGTGACTTTCACAGATGGATATGGATTTTTTATTCTCACATGCTAAGGAAGCAATTAATATTAAAAAAAATTGATTCAATTATTACTAATGGGTCTATTTATTTGTAATTCAAATTTGGAAGAGCAATTTAGCAAAGCTTCCCATCATCTCTTCTGTAAGTTAATTTATAGCTAGCACTCCCGGAAACTGACATTAGCTAGAATATAATTTTTATTGGGAATATAACATGAAGACATAACATAAGAATCCTCTTAACAGGAGCTCTGTGGCAAAAATTACAGTAAATTACTATTATTTCACAATCTGCTGAGTGCATTCTGACATGTTCCTAATTTTCCACTCTCAGTAAAATTAAAGAGGGTAAAAAGTTTAAGGACAAATTTCTCAGATGTAGCTTCTATTTCCCTCTTCCAAAGTTTGTGATGGGCAAAATAAGAAGCAGCTAGACATTTTGCTTTACTACACTTACCAAAACTTAAGCTGTTTTGAGTATCACATGAGTGGTTTAATTCCTCTAGTTTAAAAGGCAGGTCAGACTTCTTTGCCTACAAAGTTTTCACATTTGACAAGAGAAGGAGAAAAATATAGATTATCTAAAAGTCCTAACTAAAATATTAATAATTAGGTCAAATACCTAGGTTACAACCCTAGGCAGACAGACACCTAAAAAGGAATGAATCATATTGTCTGCTTTGATAAACCACACAATTCCTGAAGATAATTAAAGACCACCAGTGTCTTTACTTCTGCATTTTGAAAGCTAGTGATTTCTCACCTCCTAAAGCAGAATTTCTCACTGAGAAAAGTGTTGGGTCTAGAAAAATAAGCAGAATCCCAGCACCACAAAGAAACAATAGGGTGGAGAGCAAGGCAAAGCACTTAAACATTCAGTTGATATTGTCAGCTAACATGGAATCCAGATAAGTGTTTAATTACAGTTAACAGTGATAGTGGTTATTTTTTGCCTAAATCGTACTATGATCAGCATCCAAAATTTCAGTCTGTGCATATGTGCATATAGGCTCTCCTCAGCCACAGGTGGTTTGAATTCACACTGCAGTGGATTCATAAAAAGACATCCCTGTCTTGCTATGCAACATACCTACTGAGAATAAACACCTTTTAACCTCAACAAAAAAATTAAACATTGTGCAGCTAACAATCTGAGATTCCTGAATAAAAATGAAAGAATAAACGAGAAATAGTCTACTTCAGTAATCTGATGGGAATGTTCTGAAAAAGAACCTCAACTTTCTGCTTCTCCTCCCAGGGACAGTATTTGCCATTTAAGATTCACTATATGACATGAAAAGCAGAAGGGGTAGTTACATACAGCTGGATGTTCAAAAGAGGAATCTTCTTATATATTTGTTCCATCTGGCCCAGGAATCTGTAACTTCAGTAAGAAGGATAGAGAGAAGGTTTTTCTGTAGGTGGCCAAGCAAGTAATTAGGAGTTTAGATACAAACCCTTGAATGTCATGGGCTGCCTAGAAGTCTTGTTTCTGTCTTTAGAGCAAATGCTTCAACAATTAAGGTGGCTGTGTGCATGAAGATTGTTTTTAGCCAAGAAATACATACTCTCACAAGTACTCAGAAGTCTCCATACTGATGAATCAAGGCCAATTGTGTAAAGCCTCTTATCAGGCTTCTGTTCAGATGTGTTGCTGTTCCTAGCATTTTACATTACTAAGCTCTTGGTATATTAGCACCGAGTGTTACCCTGTAACAGTTGCAGTTATGCTAGATAAAGTTCTGATAAGCAAAGAAGCATCTAATAATAAGCTAGAACCATTTGACACATAAAATAACATACTGCCATATTTCCCTTTTGCTCACTGCTGCAATTAAACTTTCAAAAAATGTACATAAAATTAATATGTATATATTAATATGTATAATTGATACCTGCCATTCTGGGTACTGGTAATGTAAATTAAAATAATTGCTCAAAAAAATAAAAGTTGACAGTCTCTATTCTTCCCCTGGGAAAACAAACAAACAAACAAACCCCGACAAACCAATACTAAAGCTTGATCTCCTTTGCACAGTTTTGAAATACTTTACTCATTTTTTCTCCATTCCCTTTGAAACAATCATCTTTATTGAGCCACACATTTTTTTTAGTCACTCGTGCAGAAGTGTAAGCCTTATTTATACGTCCTAACCCACCTCCTCTTTCTAGCTCAGAGAAGAGTAGGTATTTGTGTCCTGGCGAAGGAAAATTGCACAGGACATGTTCCACCAACAGCTTCTTTTCTATTGTAGTCTCCAGCTGAGAAACATTACTCTCAGCAACCTCAACAATATGATAAGAGGGATAAGCAAGTTTTTCAAATGGGCAGGTTCCAGGATAAATAGCTAGGACAGATAGTTTATATAATAAAAATATATCTCTGTGGGTGCATGTACCTGCATGACTAAATGTCTGTCAAACACCTAGTAAGTATCTGTGTCCCATTTGTGGTGGTTGCTTAGGTTTTTGTTTGAGGTTTTTTGGGTTTGGGGTTTTTTTGTGGTGGTTTTTTGGTTTTTATTTTTTAAACAGAATTGCTTAAATAATCATACTTTAAAGAGTATTGGACTGAAGACTGACAAATAACTGGAATACCATTTAAGCACCTCTTATTTTTTTCTAAATTTCCTTCTATTTTTTAAATCCCTAAAATCATTAAAAAATGCAATCTCTTGGGACAGCTTTTGGCCAAGTTCTGCATTTCTAGCCTATACACTTCATCTCAAATTCAAACTGTGTGCTTAGCAATATCCACCGATGCACTCCACTATCCTTCTGCATTATGGGAACCAAAGAAACCAAATCAAAAACGACACACACTCTTTTGGCCCTCAAGAGGTAAGGTGCCGCAAAATTCCTAGTTACCACTGACAATCTTTTCCCTGAAGAAATGAAATGCAGACTGAAGTGACTGCATTTTACTTTTTTCAATTGTTAGCAGTAATGGCTTTGTAAACTTTAAATTGTAAGAAATTGTAGACAGTGCCTAGGGGCCTGGTTTAGTCAGGGACTTGTCAGTTTTAGGTTAATGACATGACTTGATGAACTTAAAGGTCTTTTCCAGTCTAGGCAACTTTGTGATTCTGTGAAATTCTCCCCCTCACAAATATCTGTGAGCTCTGCTTCAAAAACATTCCCATAATTTTGTGTTCTCTCTTTTGGGTATTCCTTTAAAGTTTACAAGAGAATAGCTTACCCATAGCTCAAAATGGGTAAAGTAAATGAGAAAGTCCACAAAGTCAAATGACACCCTTACTGAGATGTATGCAAATTCAGAAAAGATCCTATTTATTTAAATTTCCGAAGAACAGAGTTACTTTGGACTCAGACTGGTGTACCTAACAACAAAATTGAGACAATTATATCCAGTTTCCTCTATATATAAGAAGAAATTCCCAAATATTCTAAAAAAATATCCAAAACGGCTCTGGCTAGTAGAAATGCACGTGCATACTAAGCTGGCATTCATTAAGATTTCAGCATCTTTAGAGAAGAACTTTAAAAAAACAAAAACCAAACAAACAAAACAACCTACAAAGTCCACTTCCTTTATTTGGCAGAAAGAAATAACACTCTAAAACCACCTGAAATTTCACAAAAGTAATATATCACTAGCAAAGAGTTAAACATTATATTATCTTTTCCTAAGTACACTAAACAATGATTCAGAGACATGCTGGCTCTGTCAGAACTGACTTTTAGGTTCTCCAACTCAGACAGTCATGGGAAAGAAATGTCTGCTTAGCTACAATAGCAGAAAAGCATCTTGAAACTTCTCCCACCTATAATCTCATATGCCAAGACAATTATTCTTGTAAAACAACATGCTATAAGATATATTTAAATTAGTCCTGTCTCTTGGAGAATTGGTCAATTTCTGTATTAAATAATGTATTTTTATGTTAAAATAAAGAGAAACGTAATCCACTTCAGCTTTTAAATTTTTTAAACCAACTAAAACAGAAACTAGTAGACCTTTCATATAAAGTATCTAATACAGCTGAAATATATATATATATATATATATATATTACATATATATATGTATTATTAAGAAGCCTAGCATAACAAAAATAATCAGGAAATGTACTTGTGAAAAAACTGAATTAAGATCTCCACATAAAATATGTCCTGTATAGAAGTCACAGAAGTTGAAATCACATCTTGCACCACAATATACATGGCACATTAATTTCTGAGTCAGTTAAGCTTTTGTATACATCCTGGCTCAGACAACCCAAAAAGTTCTTTGAGCTTAAAATACTGAAATTAAAGGCAGGCTTTAAATGCTTCAGTTTTATAGTATTTAAAACTATTTCACTGTTACAAGCTAACAAGCATAAATATACCAAACCTGTAAAAGTTTCAAGTAGATTTAAGTGGCCATTAGAGGAGAAAAAAAAATCAAATAAAAAATCACAACTTAAGAATTTATCTGTGTAAAATTATAAATGTAAAAAAATTGGACCTGCTCCATTAAAAATTCACTTCATAATGTTCCTTCCAAGGTTTCTCTTGGATCCCTAGATTCATATTTGCATGAAACATTTCTAGTCTCCAGAAACGAGAGAATTTCTGGATTTTCCAGACTGGAATTAAAAAAGCTGGCCTTTCTCTCCAAAAGACACCTTGACTCAATAGAACAATTTCTCAGCTTAGACTTATTTTCAGTATTAGCAGATAAATACAGAAAAGTGTCTAATGAATATCAGTGAGTATTTTAGTAACAACTTGGCTTTATTACTACCAAAAATATTTTTTTTATACTACCAGTATTCACCTTTTATCTGACCTACAGACATTTCTGCAGTTTTGGCTAAGTCCTGTTTTGAAATTTTTAAGGGTGTATCTATCCATCTCACAGCATATGTTTCAATACCTGAGGCTATCCATTTGTTTCCATTTGTGAACACATTTTTCTGAATGAAATGGTAGTTTAAAACCTGTGACTTGGAGATGACTTACAGGGAGAAAGTCTCACTTAAAATGAGATCTAGATAAATAAAAAACAAAGCTTGAATATATTTTATGGCATATTATGTCGTATATAAAAGTAGAGTAAATGTTCTGGAAGTATATGCTTCTTTTCTATTCTTATTCAAAGCACTTAAAGTACTCTCTCTGGGGAGAAGAAAATAAACAAAGATAAAAATGTAACATCTGGATCTGCCCTTTAGTCCATCTCACTGATTCTCAAATCTAATATATTCAAGGTCCAAATAATAAAAATATTTTTATTTACTGCCGGCCATGCAGATTCTGACATGAGAAGTCAACTTCCTACAGTTTCATAGATGATAAATAATAGCACAATTTGTTAATTACATAAGAACTTCAGCAACAACCGTGAAATCCTATCATTCTCTCATAATCCTGTCCATCAAAATGCAAGATTAATGCAGAGGTCACTAAAAGGAATTTTATATGTCAATGCCATACTGCAACTTATTTGTCCTGAGATGTATGTTCTTTACACACTGTAAATTAAAAAGTAGTAAAGAGTTATGCATACATCAACTAGAGATAAACAGGACTACAGAAACAGCCAAGAAACATCTTAGTTAAGAAAACAACTTAAATAAGAAAACAGGCTTTAAATATGAGATATTTCAATAAAAATGGGTCAAAAAGGTAGCTTTTAACATTTCTGTGAATAATTGTAATTCTTCTATTCAAGTTCAAGAAAAACTATGTACAGCCTCTTTTCTTCTTTACATTATTTGTTGGATTTTTTTAAAGGTATTTTAAAGCTATTTATTTTCCCTCACCACTAAACAGTAATGTGTGATTTCTAATTTAGTATTCTTTATAACTACCTCTATTAGGTATTTTACAAGCTTTCTTATTAAATTCCTGTGGCAAACATAAGAAAGTTCATTAGGCCATTAAGTGAGCCTGTAAGGAAGAAGCAGTCCTAGTACCCACCAACACATTTTCAAGCACACAGTCCTCAGGGAGTGATGGCACCCATAACTCAAGACAGCTGGGACATCTCAGCACAGTAGACAGAAGTAGGATGACTTTAAAAATGAAGGGATTTGCAGGACCAAAGTTCAGCAGATGCATGAAATGCAAATAAATAGTTCCACATACCCTTTGTTCAGCACGCTGCCAGCTTAAGAAGGTCTGGTGCTCTACCTCTAGCCAGTCACTGTAGCCCTGTGCCACATCTTCTCTTTTCTGACATAACTGGTTGCGGATCTAAATGGTTACCTGAATCCATGATTTAGCTGGGTTAAAAACAACCAACCAACTAGCAAATAAACTTTTTATTTTTCTTATGACAATTCAAGATCTGGTGACTCTACAGACCTAACACCAGGGCATAAAGCAAGGGTGGCAGGAGAGCAGAAACAAGGGGTTAAACTGCTACAGAGGGCAAGCAAAATCTCGTATTATGGGCTGGGTTTACCCTCACTGAAAATCCTTTATATAGCCTTTCTTACAATAGCTACAAGAGTTTAGAATCCATTCAATGATACTACATAAATAAATACTGAAACAATTTGAGACCCACAACTAGAAAAACAGATGTGTACCACCCAGTGAACCCGAGAGGTTCATCCAAGACTGAACCATAGAGGACAAGGCACTTTCATGGTGTTACCACAGTAAAGAAATTTATAAGAGACATAATAAAGAACCACTAAAGCACAGCATCAGATAATGAAGAATAAGCATCATTAAAACATTCCTCAGCCATCTACAAATCATCTTTTGGCTGAAAGTAATTAAAAGCTGTGAGAATCTGTTTAACACAGGATTTGACATATTTTCTCCATGAATAGGACTCCTAAACGTACTTAAACACCTGAAGTTGGAAAACATTACCAGATTAAAATGTTGGCTCAGATAAACAAATGGTGTCTTTGAAGGAGGACACCATGAATTTCAAAAAGAACAGCACTGAAAAGCTGTTAAAAATATTCCATGCTTATTTACACTAAGACTAAACTATATTTAAAGTGATATGTGATACATTTTCATTGCAAAGTACTGCAATTTATCTTGAAAGTGATAGATATGTATTTCTAGTTTTAAAACATCAATAGTTTTCCTATAAAAACTAGATCATGAGTGCATATATCAAATGTAACAAATTTAAATCTACATTACTGTTTTCACAGTCTTCAACTAATGGATCTTCATTAAACTCACTTACTACTTCCAGGGCTTGCAAATAAGTGAATCAAATTATTTTATTGAATATGACTCTGAATGGTTTCAGTTCACAGTACAGAAATGTATTCACAAATCATAGAGAGATGTGTTTGCATATCCTTAGCTACCCAAATTATTACAGAACTAAGTAGATGAAACAAAGAGCTAAAAGGCAAAGCTCAACTAAAATATAAGTTAAATTGTTTAAAAATCTACTTCTGCTGAAAAATGTTATCTACAACATTTCTGCTGTAAACAGATATCTAATATAACCTGATACTAACTATAAAAGCCAAAAATAATTTAGTGGAATGGTCGACAAGAAAAGTTATAAATATATATACAAGCCAAGTATACCTTCAGGGTGTTCATCGTCCATGGAAATGTCATTTCATATTTTCCCCATTGCAGGAAAATACTTCACTGTTCCTTCAAGGTACTTCTATTGAGCAAAGGAAAACATCCTTTGCGCTTTAAAAAAGCCAGTGTATTTGTGTATGCAATTTCATTCAATAGCTACACCCTTCAAGCCCTGCTACCATCTGTAGTCTAAAAATAAAATGTAGCAAAAGTATCCTGTATATTTTTATCTGGTGTAAAAGTGGCATATGAAGAAAACATGTTAGCAAGTACTTTTGTTTTTTTAATTTGAGAAAACATTGATAAAAACATACATTCAAGCTACTAAAATATTCAACCTGGAACAGTCCAAAACACAAAACATCCTAACTGCTTCTTTCTAAAACCACTGAAAGGACACAACTTGCCTTTTAGCAGTAACTAAGTATGATTAATAGAACATTCAGATTTATTCCAACAATAAGTGCTCCACATGATTGTTCAGAATGATGTTACATTGTGATATTTATTATAGAAATATATCAGCATGTGAGTGTGTGTGTGTATATATACGTATCATACACAGTCAAAACATTTATTTAAATACATTTTTTCTGTCTTATATGTATATAAGCAAAACACAATTCAGGGGGAACAAGTACTCTTTGGACAAATGTCAGATGTTGCTTTAAGGAATGGCATTGGTGGATTACAATGCAAGTCATAACATTTTTCCACCTTTTAAAATAACTTAGATTTTGCAGCCGAAGAGTAAATATCACTACATATTTTTGTAAAAACTGCAAACCTCTTAGAATGCTTGGACATATATTTTCATATAATTATCTCTTACTAATATCAATGGAATTACACAGATATGTCTGCCTGAGCAATTTTGACATACTTAATCATATTAACGTAAAAATGCCTTTCAAAATACACCAAAGCATAGAAGAGTGAATTAAGACACTATTAAGACACTCATTTTATCGTCATATGCACAACTATCGATTCCTTGAACCACAGACTTTCCAAATATTATAATAAAATATTAGCATTAAGATTTTGAAAAATACATAATATCCACATACTGTAGATCTATGAAAATCTTAGAAAATGTTTTAATATTCATATAAATCTTAGGAAAATAATAACTATGTGTAGATCTCAAAGATATGCCTACATGGCAAGCACTGGTTCCTCAAAAATAATACCTGAAAATTAACGTGGATGTTGGCTAAAAATAATTTGAAAAAGGTCCCCATACATTGCTGATTTTAAGCAGAATACAGATACACAAAATAAGTGTAAATAATGAGAACTCATTTGTCTGACTACTAGTGATACCGACAAGGGGTTACATGTGTACCAGGTACCTACACCACAGCCTAAAAGATGAAGGGGTGTAACAGAGATTGAGTATTTTTTAAATGGCAACCAACAGTTTGAAAACACAGACATAAAGCTAAATATTCCACCACCACTTCCATCACTTACAATTAGCGGGAGTTTATGTCGTTTAAAGGTCTCCATATTTTGTTTATGTATGGATTTTAAAATTTCCAAATATCTATTTTTAACTCCATTATGTAAAGTTCCTATAATTTAAATCAGTAAAGGAAAAAAGATGTTTCTGTAAAAGCACTAATAATTCCTAAAATCCACTTTTTTATAGTAAATAGAAAAAAATATCCTGCCTAGTGGATCTGGACTTCAGATCCTTTCATGTCAAAAAGATTCCTTGCTTATTCCATAATTTTACAGATTTATAGGTAAGTTTCTGAAAAGCCAAGTATTGGTTAAAAAAAAAATTAAAATAAATAAAACACTGATAGAGATAAATTAAAGATATTATTTATTTCTGTTGAGAAATAACTTATCTGCCTAAATCTTCAGCAGTATTATCACAAATTTTAACACAACAGACATGGGAAGTTTTTATTGCTCCTATTTAAACATCATCTTCAGTGAGCAATTTTAGTCTCTTACTGAAAGTTTATCTCTACATTTTAAAAGTCTGTCTTTCACTTAGGAGTCTTATGTTTTCATTTGAGATAATATTTTTTCACAAATTACTTGAGAGAGTAGTTGCTGCACAAACCAGAATGGCAGTAACGGAAGACTGAAGGGGAAACCCCTGTAAAGATTCCAGATTGCTTGGCTTGCAACAAGCCCCAGCAGATCACAGGACTCCACAGTCAAATCATTTGTGATGTCCCCATTTATTGCTCTGAATAGTTCACTTTGGTAAAAGAAAAAAAAAAAAAAGATTAAAACCCTGTAAGTCTACAGTTACTGAGGTGAAAGAGCTAATTAAGAGTTAAACCTTATCTGTCTTTAAACTTGGTAGTGAAGTGGTACCCAATTAGGATTGGAAAGGCACTGGAGCAACAGCGCTTATGGCACAGCCCTGGAACGACACTTTACAGCAACTATAAGAACGTACACCTAGAACTTGCTTTTTTTATAGTTTATCAACTCTCACTTTTTATTATCTCATTAAATAATTGAAGAAAAAAAAAATGTGAGGAGATTGTCACTACTGTATGTCTCCTATTGGCAAACATAAGGAATCATAAAAGAATCATAGACCTGATTTCTTCTGTAAATCATGAACATTACATTCACTCCTAAGGAACTGACATTTTCAAGGCTGACACACTTTTAAACTAAGAATGGTTCTTCCCACTAAATATCACCCATGATCACTTTTCCCACCTGATGAGAGAGATTTAAATGTATGAACATGCACACGGTTCTTCCATAGGTATATTTTATTCTCAGGAATATTTTGCTATGTTTCAAAAAAATCACTTCCCATTATATCCAAAAGTAAGGGGAAGACAATTCTGACAAGATAGAGACCAAGGTATATCTCCTAGATCTAGCCAGTAGTGCTATTTACACACTTTCAAAAAAAAAAAAAAAAATAACAACAGCATGCAAGTCTATGATTAATAAAGAATATCTGTATGCCAATCAGAGTCTAGATCATGTCTAATTATTGAGAAACTGTAAATCTTTCGACATACCGCTCAGTTCAGTATCATTGCTAAATTCAATACAAAGACACTAGCAGTCATTGCAGGAAAACTGAAAAGCAGTGTGGTGGCAGGTAAAAATACCTGATAGTCTATTAAACGCTAGATTGTCAAATTAAGACACTGGGAACACTTTTTAGTAATAAAACTTCAGACTACCTTTTCTTATTACAAAGTGCTCCCAACTAGCATTATTTGGTTTTCAGTTATAAATTGCACAGTAAAATGTAGATAAAAGAACTACTTAACAAATGCACTCTTCAGTACTAATTTTCAGTTAACAAGGATACGAAAAATCAAAGTTGAACTCTGTAAGCATGCTTTTAAAATATTCACTACTCGATACACAATGCGTTTTGCAAACACGGTATGACAGATATCCTTAACACATTTTCTTAGTTGGGTTGTGTGTAAATTCAGAAAAGTATTCTAGAAACATTAGCACTAGGATCTCCAAAGAATTCAGAGTAATAGAAAAAGTCAGGGTGTGTAAAAGTGCAAATCTGGTGGAAAAAACAGTATTTCAGCATACCTTCTGAAAAACTAACAGCCAATTAAAAAAAAAAAAAGGAAAACATATAAAGCATATGATAACAAAAAAAGCATGAGCAAAATTTACAGCATATGCAATTCAGTGTTTTCTCATGAAAGATTTTGCCACCAATAAATCATTAATTAAAGTATACCCATACTACAAACGTTTTTGCAGACCATGTCACTTTATCAAAAAACAAAGAATAAAAGGGATAGACCAAAGTTACTTTGTAATGAAGTGATAAGCATGCCTCTTACATGAGGTACTTCACCAAAAGAAAGGAATCTTTTTCTCTGAGGAGTCAGAAGACTTAAGTCAAGTACTTTTTCCTAATGTATTAGTATACAATGAGGAGAGACACGTGGTCTGTGAAACTGGCAGATTCTAAAATATTCAGGTTGCCTTGAATCTAAATTAACATTTACAAATTTCCACTATCACAATTCACAGAGTAATGATAACATAAACATGATCTTTCTCCCCTCTCTCTACTCCTCTCTCCCACAAACCAGCAAAAAAAGTCGGGTGGATTCATTTAAGAAATTAAGGCATTTCTTTTTACAGGCTTACTACAGTAATCCTGAATTAAAGTGACAAAGGCACAGAATATGGTAGAAAGTCCACCTCTAACAGATGTCACTGTAACAAAATAGGATTCATTATAAAACTCCCTTAAAAGCCAGTATCTGTTATGGAGAAAGTTCTTTAAATTGAGTAAACATTATTTTTGCAACATATTTTTAATTCAGTCTTCCTGTGTATTAGCCCCTACACTGTTTCTTCATTGCATTTGTGCCATTGGTATTATCAGAAAAGTCTCTGAAGCACTGCTTGTGGCAATTAAAAAAAAAAAAAAGTATCAAGATTCTCAATAGTTTCACAACGGTAGTCATACACTTTGAAACAACATACATTAAGTGGATTATATTGACAGTAAATATTCAGTTCCAATGCCTGAGGAGGGAATATTTAATGTCAAAATTTGCTGCATTTGCTCAAATGATTCTAAGGCTGAAATTGTTGTACTGTAGCATTCTCAAAGCTCCATCTGTGATTTTGCCTCAAGACAGATCACTTGAACATGAGAGAGTTCCAAAACTGTTTTTCTAGATCTTCTTTTATCAGCTAGATATAAAGAGACTTTAAACATTTTAATGGGTTTTTAAAAAAAAAAAAACTGCAAAAGACAAATATCAGATTGCACACCTGCTTTTCCTCAAATGTCCTACTGAAAATGCAACAGTCCTTAACTTAAATATATAAATCGAACAAACAAAACCTCCCAAACTACAGGAACTTTCTTATATGAGGAAAACTTTAAGCTACTTTGGAAGTTCCTAATGCTCCTGTCTCTGTCTCTAATCAATAAAAGTTTGCAAAAATCACAGACATAAGATTATGGTTAGGCTGAATTTCTGGCTCCCTTTAAAGCAATCATTTGAAGAGGGAGAAAATGACACAAATACACAGAATTCTGTAGATACTCTAGAACAGGAGCACAATTATAAATAATTAAATTTTATCCCATACAAATATCTAGTAGCAGAATCTTACCTTGATCAAATGGTTTACCCGGAGTCCATGTACGAAAATAATCATCCTGGAGAGGGAGAAACAACCGACGTTTAGTAAAATGTAAGAAATCAATGTACACAGGAAAAACTCACAGGATCATGAAAGACAGAAGATGTATACCAACCTCTACTTCCTAGAAAAGGTAAGCAGTAAAAAACAAATAAGAAAAAGATTACAGTCATCATAATGAGACAAATTACTCATTAGAATAAGACAGTGTAATTCAGAGGCCACTTGCACTCATTAAGTAAAAATGCTATTCAAACTGTATTACTTACTAGCATTTAAAATAGAAAAAGTATTCCCCACAGTACCTATATAGGCAATGTTTCTAACATGGCCTTTAAAATGTTATACTACTTTTCCTGTACTTTAAGTTCTAAGATATTGAAAAACTTTATTACATCTTCCATTAATGATTTTTTCAAAATCAAAGCTCCAAAGTCATCTTCAATAAAATATAACTACATTTTAAAGAATGATACATGAATTTGAGAAAACTAGGTATTCTGCTATGTAGTTTTCAACTGCATTAGTAAGATCTGTCATTAAATAAGTCTAATTTGCTTTATTTTCTATAAATCACCTTCCTAAACATAAAATATCCTCTTAATTATGTCATCAGCTGTATTAGGCTACAATTGCAAGAAGGAAAAACTTGAATTAAATATATTGCTTTCAGGATTTTAAGAAATTTGATAATAAATTCATAGCTGAGATGTAGATAAATTGATCTTCACATCTTCAATAATAAATGGAGTAGAAAAATTACTGGAATTATTTATTTTCTCTTAAGTCACTATTCTCCAAAACAAAACATTAAAAAGATTGTACCCAGCATTTTAATGTCTGCATAAATTAAGGTTCACAAACTGCAGTGGGTGTATTGACACATCCAGCAGTTCCACCTCACTTGCTAAAAGATCACCAAGACCACTGTAAAGAAACCTTAGTTTATGAAAAATTGAACTACTGGGAAAATGTGAGTCTCATACAGTTGCCAAAGCCACATAATCACAATTTTAAAATGGTCAAGCATCAAGCACATCTTTACAGGAACAAACCACACTCTCTTTGTGTTTTAATAGTACAACAGTTTTATCTCAAAGGGGCAAAAGAAAGGGGCTGTAGCCTAAACTGTAGTTCTCTAATGATGTTTTATTATTAAAAGTGTTGTTATGGGAATGCATGCTTTGAAAGAAAAAGAAAGAAAAGTGCAGAATAGAGCCATAGTACTGTACCAATACTTATGCATTCCTTTACTCTGATGTTGAACAGATTAACAATCTATGAATCAATGTATGTTATTTGCCTTTTTAATTACTATTTTTTGAAAGTAAATAGAGACAGGCATATCAAATTATTTTTAAAAAATAATCATGTAAGAGAGGAGGAGAAATGACATTTATGATTATGTTTTCCAATTATATCCCTCCTAATAGTAATTATGGAGATGTTATTCCTACAGTGGTGTTCTGAACAGGTCTGAGCCAGCTTTAATACAATACTGCACCAATAATCACAGCACATTGTCAAAACTTGAAAAAAGATTAAAGTGGTAGATTTTCTTTCCATTTCTACTAAATCAGTAAGGTTCACCCACAATGAGCTTATTCAGACAATATGTTTATTATTTAAATGCTGAAAAGTTAGAATAAGTAGAACCTAAGGCTATTAGAACAAAAGAGCAGTCATCCTGAGTGAGACCAAAATTCCTTCTAAAGCAAAGCATCCCACATGATGCTTAAGGAAGAATGTAGAAGTGTGGCTTGTATAAAATACACGTTCTCAAGTTGGCCTCAAACCAACTAGGCAATAAATCAATTCTTGTTCATCTCTATACTGCAGACAACTTCACAGATCCCAAACATAACATACCCCAGGCATTTCTAGAAGTAAGAGTCTTTGCTGACTTACTGCTGTCTACAAAGCCACTCCATACCTTTTTTGTTACCCTTCTCTGAATCTTTTCCAAGTCTACATTTTTTGATATGGTTATGACTAGAATTGTACAGAGCATTCAAGATGAAGCAACACTATGCATCTATACACAGCAGAGCGTCTATGTTTTGTTCTGTATTCTTCTCCCCATTACATCTAACCATCCGTTTTCTTTTTAGGCTAAGTGGGGGTGGTTTTGTTTTTTACAATTGTACTATGGTTTGAATAGATTATGCTTTGCATGGAAACCCAAAATATATATACCCATATACCATAAACACACTGATTTTCATAGAGTTAATTTTTCAAATCACTTGTTTCCTTAAAGAAAGTTCATTATTGGATATGTTAAACAGAATCTTTATGTGCCTCTAAAACCAAAATAAGATAGTTAATTGATTCTCAGATTAAGTAAGGAAATTGCTTCAAAAAATTGCAGTTCCACAATTTTAGAAGTATTCCTAAAGCTATTTAAGCTACCACATGTAAAAAAACCTGGCTACTTGCTACATTCAGACCTTTCCTGATCTTCAGTCAATAATAATTTTATTATTATAATGTTCAATATCCTCTTCAGAATATCATCAAGAGGATAATATAATTTACAAAGCCTTATTTTTCATAAATTTAATATAAAATTAAAAACAGAATGAACAAATACACAGATTACAGTGCTACAATTACATATGTGCTTAGGTAGGTTAATAAGTATTTTTATTTTTCCTTAAAATGGTTTACCTTAAAAAGAAATAATGTATGTAGACTGAAAATCTGACAGCCTTAGGGAAATGATTAAAAATTATCAAAAGCGGCTTAATAAAAAATTGTTTGTTTGTTTGTTTTTTTTTAAAGAAAAATTTGTATTTTGCCTCAAATACTTTTATTGCTTCTTTTTAGACTTCTGTATTCTTCCACACGAATTTTTCTCTCCTCATTCTTAAAAAGCAGTTGCTACATTTGTTTTAAGAAGTACACATTTAAGTATAGTAAAAGAGAAAAAAAGCCCACTGGAAAAAATCATATCTGACAATGTAGTTATGCAGCAAAAGTTTTCAGCTTTCAATGGAGATATCAAAATATGATTCTATTAATTTTCTTTCTTGTGTAGACCATTTGTTACATCATTTTATTGATCTCTCCTCTGCAAAATTTTCTGTAGATGCTGACATATATTGCTGACATCACTTGAATTATTATCAAACAGAAATCTCTATTGCTAAAGAATGTAATGGTACATGGTAGGTATGACAAGCCTGACTCAGAGAACACCAGGTGTCCTACAGCAAAGAGTGAAATTTCTTCACAAATATTTTCAAATCTAAGTCAACCTGAAAAAATTGAAAGGGAAATTCAGCCCTTGTTTCATGTTCACATTTTATCTCTAGTATGGCCTATGCATTTGAAGCCCATGTATTAAAATCAAAGCTGATTTATGTCAGGGAATCCACTGAAACTGAAGCAGTTTTCTGAATTTATGATTATATTTTATCCAAGTATAACTTCACTTCTACAGCACAGGTTGTACAGCAGGGATATTGTTGTGTGAATTACAAACTACCAGTTTAGGAAAAAGTCTAATACGCAACTGTTCAATGTGAGGTTCTGCTTTACATTTAGTTCCTTTTTCAGGAAATAGTACTTACAACAGTTACCAAAGCAGGAAGGATAAAAGATTTCCTGACATTTATTTAATGCCTAACTAAATTTTGCCCATATGAAATATTATTTAAATTTTATACAACTTATCATAATGCAAAAAAAACCTATTTTCGCTGGCCTCCCTATTCCTACATAGGGGGTTGTTCGGTTTTATCAAAGAGCAGCTACACAGTCTAATTTGCAGATGGACATGAAATCGTATTTTCACAATTTCAGAAACAAGTTTTTCAGGCTGCATGTGCTTGTTAATGTAACTTAAAACCTGCAGTATTAAATTTAGATTTTTTTTTTCATTGCTGGCATTAACTACGAGACTATTTTGCTGTTTTTAATTTAAAGGAGTTCTTAATGGATTTTATATTCTATTTCTTATATCTCTGTCTCAAGTACATCTGCTTTTCATCTGATCTGAAAGCTCTTTACCTCTTTTAGGATAGGTCTTCGCCATTTGGTAGCTGTGCTATTTTTCGACTCCATTGGAAAAGCCAACTGAATTGAACCAACAGTCTCACATCACAGCCCTCCGCTTGCCTCAAGCTCACTTCTGCAGCAGACTTGAGCTCACCAAGTACCTCCCTTTCCATTCTTTGCACTTCTCCAATAGCAGAGGGTTTAACTCATGTACACCAAACCTTCGCAGTGACTCCATAACAGGCATTTATATTCTAAGCCTCAGTGAAAGAGCTGTGGTAGGGTTGTTATCTGACAGCTCCATCCCAACGTGCTGGAAAAAGACAGCACCAACAGTGTGTGGAAATTTTTTTTTCCCACTTATATCTTGTTCCATGACCTTCAGCCCAATGTCAGCAAGATTGCTATTACCCTGTAGAGCCTTAAATTGCTGGTCACATAGAGAAACACTACAGCAATAAAAGGATTACACACCACAAAATCTTCCATCATATGGGAAATCTACCACTCCTAAATACTGAAGTTTCTCCAAACAAATGAGGGCCACAGGCAGCACAGACAGAATAACTAATAGACTTCAACCACACCTAAGGAGAGTACTACCTCAAAACTTAAATCATAACTGTGGAAGTATAAGTTGCACCGTGAAAATGCATGATGCTTGTGTACTAAGAAATTCTTCAACCTGAAATCTGGGCCAGTCTGGAATACATGTCTGTATCCTGGATACATGTCTGTATCCAGGATACAGACATGCTTGTGTATAGCATGTGTATAGCCACCTGCCTATCAGATGCTGCTTTTCATCTCTGCTGACTTGCACAGACATCTGATCTATCATGTGGAGTGTTCGTTTAGCCAGCTACATGCAGGACAGTGCACTCAAGGGAGTAAGGTAGCTACTACACTCCCCAACACCATATTTACTATCCCAGCACCTTATGTGTCTCAGAACATCTGTGAAGGCAATAAGTCTGGATGGACCATGTGCTCCTGCACAGTTTTTACTAATTGTCCCAGATGCATTCGATACGTTGCGTAATCTGTAGGACAATACACGCATACCTTACGTGACACCACATAGCTAAGAAACTTCAGTAGAAGTCAGAGCAAAACTAGTTCCAAGACTGTTCATCTAGCAAGGTTTCTGGCTCCATATTTCTTCTCAACACAATCTACCTCCCCTCCCCACCTCAGATACCTTTTATGATTCCCATGAAGCCACATTTGAGGATTCCTTTCCAACACTCCAAAGAAGCACAGAGCAGGAACCCTTCTTTAGTGAATCAGGTTTAAAGAAAAAACAATCAGATTTATTACCTGGACTTAATTAAAAACAAAATCTAGAAGATTTTTACAGGCTAGCATAGAAAGGTGGCTACTGCTAGATTTGACTACTTTTCTACAGATTAAGTCTTCCATTAGAAATGTAATTTGTTTAGCCAAAGCCATCAGAACTAGTTCAGTGCATAAAGCACTTCAGACACAGATAAAGGCAGTGCCACTTCCCATGCAGTACTTCTGTCAATCAGGTAAACTTAAAGATCAATCTATTAAGTCAAAGAATCAACACAAGAAAAACTCCAAAATAATGAACAACTACAGAGGTAGTATCAGCATTGCTCCTTTAGTAGTGAAGGACCTAAACACTTGTAGGCAAGATTGAGCCTTGATGCAAAACTCCTTCCCTATTTGTTTGGCACCTAGCCAACAGTTTGCTGTTCAGTGCCAGCCTCCAGGGTGGCTGATGTCAGCTTCATCGGCTGCTCTCGACTCTTGGGCCATGCTAGCATTGAGGCTCGTATGCACGGGGCTGGCAAAGCACAATTAGAATCAACAGCTGCTTCCAGCTACTCTGACACTCGCTCCCCACACTCAAAGCTTATCCCACTCCCTTTTCTTTGCCTCACACTTCTAGTACCGTTGATGAGGCTGGGCTACGAGCCACCACTTTTCAGCCCTCTCTCTCTGTTTCACTCATCCCATTCAGCAAGATTTCTGTGGAGGCTGTCTGTTTGGTACTAGCAGCACTTCTAACAGCAGGCTTGAATAGCACGGTACTGAAATCATTTGCCAAGAAATACCAAATGCTCACTAAAGCTTATATTCAGAAATAATGAGAAAATACTGAAAAACATTTTGAAAAGGAAGGAATTAATATCAAAGCACAAACACAAGAAGCTTCTAAATATAAAAAAAAACCTTAAAACATTATTTCTTTGGAAGTGCATCTCATTTCTTACCATGAATAAAAAAAAAATCACTAACTTTTCACTACAAACACATACAGAAAGTTTTGGCCATGATCCTCCTATTATGCTGTCAAGAATCAGCTTGTGACGAAGGTCTTAAAATAAGTTTGTTGGACTACACCTTCTGTAGTCTAACAGAATTGAGAAAGAGTTGAAAACAGACAACATATGTGAGGCAGAAGGCCATCTGTTGGACTTTCACATGCCTGTTCAGAAGGATCGCTGTTCAATTTCCTCAGGGGCCTCTCCACTAATGCAGAAGTCCTTGGTAACAAGGGCAAAACTTATTCCCTGACCTCTGAATACAATACCATGGTCTGGGGAAGGCCAGCCAAGAGTGGCAGAACAGTAATGGACTACAGAGAGATCAGATCACATCTGCAGGGCTGGAGGGAATTTACCCAAGTATGCTGAAAAAGATGGCCAAGATGATTGTGAGGTTATAGTTTGCATCTATGAAAAATGCTAGCATCTTAAAAAATAAAATGTAAGAAGGTAGATGTAGGGACCTACAAGCTAGGCAGCCTCACCTCAGTCCCTGTAAAGGTCAATGGAAAATGTCCTCTTTGAGTCCTTTTCTGTTCATTCTCTGCCCAGGTACAGGACCTTTCATTTGGCCTTGCTGAACTTCACGAGATTTGCACAGACCCCCCTCTCAAGCCTGTCAAGGTGTCTTGTTCTGGAACCCCAACACAAGAAGGACAAAGATCCCTTTGTTCTGGGGCACCCAACATAAGAAGGACATGGAGCAGACCTACTGGAGTGGGTCCAGAGGAGGGCCACCAGGATGATCCGAGGGCTGGAGCACCTGTCCTATGAGGACAGGCTGAGAAAGATAGGGCTGTTCAGCCTGCAGAAGAGAAGGTTCCGGGGAGATCGTAGAGTTGCCTTCCAGTGCCTGAAGGTGGCCTATAGGAGGGCTGGGGAAGGACTTTTACAAGGGCAGGTAGTGATAGAACAAGGGGAAATGGTTATAAACTGGACAAGAGTAGATTTAGATTAGATATGAGGAAGAAATTCTTCACTGTGAGGGTGGTGAAACACCAGAACAGGTTGCTCAGAGAAGTTTTGAATGCCCCTCCTTGGAAGTGTTCAAGGCCAGGCTGGATGAGGCTTTGAGCAACCTGGTCTAGTGGAAGGTGTCCCTGCTCATGGCAGGGGGGTTGGAACTGGATGATCTTTAAGGTCCCTTCCAACCCAAACCATTCTATGATTCTATGACTCCACGCACACAACAGACAAGAATAAATACTCTGTGCAGACCTACCAAGGATTTACAGTGCTTGACCAGCCAAACGGCCTTCTACAATGAAATAACAGTTTTGTGCACAAGGGGAGAACAGTGGGTGCAGTGTACCTTCACTTTACTAAGGCTTTTGACATAGTCTCCCATACTGTGCTCATTTGGAAGCTGAGGAAGTAAAGGCTGAACAATTAAGTGTGCTGAAAATTTATTACATTAGTGGTCAACAGTTAACATCCAACTGGTGTCCCACAAATGGCCAAAGCACCTCAGAATCAGTTCTGGGGCTCATATTGTTTAGCATCTTCAGTAACAACCTGGATGATAACACAGAGCACGTCATAAACAACCAAACTAGTGTGAGCAGATAACATAATGAACAGCAAAGGCTAAATCCAGAGAGACCTCAGTAACTTGAGCGTTTATCCAGCAGAAAAAAAATGAGGTTCAATAAGAATTGGAAAGTTCTGAATTTAGGAGGGAATAAGTAGGAAGGAATGTGGGGTACAGGCTGCAAGACAACTGATTGATGAAAATGGCCTGGAAGTTATAGTGGACAGCAGGAGAATTTGAGAGCTGGAATTATTTAGTCTGGGAATCAAGAGGTTAATGGATGGTTGCCTGCAACCTTTTGAAGGTAAATTACCAGTTCTAGTCAGCAGTGCCAAATGATTTAATAAGGTGCAAAGGCCACACATTGCAATTTGGGAAGTTCAGGCTGGATATAAGGGAAAATTCCTTTACTGGGAGCATAGTGCAGCAGCAGAACAAGCTGCTCATGGAAATCATGGCAGCTTTGTTCTTGGTGGTTTTCAGGATTTGACTGGAAAAAAACACAGCTGACCTGATCAACTGAGTGTTACAAAAGCCCCAACTTCTTAGTGGGAGGTTAGATTATAGGTCCCTCAGGGGTATCTTCCAACTAAAATTTATCTGAATTGATGACTATTTACAGTATATCAATATTCTTAACTCCAAATATTTGAAGAAAAGAAATAATTCTTTTCTACCGCCCCTTGGCAACATATTAGTATTATTTTCTTTATTCACCTATGTTTCATGCTTGGATAGTTGAACTGGCATATGTGTGTACAATAGTTTCTAACACTGTGACGCAAGGGTGGGGGGGGGGGAAGAGTCATTGATGCATTGATGACTGGGGACAAAAGGAGTAAGTAGATCAGGTGAGAAGCTTGGAGCACACCAAATGAAAACAGAGGTTTGGTATAAGGTATAAGGTATGAGTAAACAGAGGAGTCACAAAGTTTCTGGAAACCAAGATTTGGGAATGTAGACAAATGGGTAGAAGGGGACTGATAACTGGGGAAGAAGATAAAGCCAGGAGGCAGGAGTAGGGTGGAACTGCCACAGGAAGGAAAATATGAAGGAAGTCAACATTAGCAACCACAGCAGTGACCTGGAAGGAGGAAGTGGAAATTAGCTGAAAGAAATAAAAAATTCAGATTTGCATCTCAAAGTGACCAGATAAGACTGGTATTAAGCCTAGGCAAGCAAAGGAAGGATGATAAATGAAAGACAGTAAAGATAGGACTGGTAAGGAAAAGGTTTGAAGAAATGTAAGAAAATAATTAAGTTGTGGAGAAAACAAGATTGCAAAACACCAATAACCAAATCCACAAACATTTTCTTTACAGTCTGGAAAGCAATCCAAAATTTCTGTCATTCTCTCTCTCAGTACTACTGAAGAAAAGCATTGTCAAACCGTTTCACCCATGTCTTCCACATAGAGAATGCTAACTTCTATAGCCTAACTTGCAGAGATCAGCATAAAACTGAACAAGAATTTGCACTGATTTTTTTTCTTGTTTGTTTATCTTTTTGTTAGAATATTGATATTTGTCAAAACAGATATTTTCTAGAAACGTATGAAGTTTGATGAATTTTAACTGTTAGACATTCATGTTCTTTTAACTGAAAGAAATGCCTTGCTTAACTTGATTGGCAACTTCCTCTCATTATTTCAAGGTAGCTGTATAGTACTGAAACTTCTTTCTATGGAACATGATGCATACCTGGCACCCCAAATAACAATGGAGCTTCTACTGCTCATACAGACCTCGCTCTCTGTTTAGTCTTCTCTCTAAAACACCAAGAGCCACATTAAATGCTCATTTTGGTGATAAAAATGCCAAACTAAAGTTCTTTAATATATTTCCTGTCAAAGGAAATTTCAGATTTCTAGCTTAAATTCCATTTTGAAACAAAAACATTTTATAAATGTCAAAAATATTATGACATGGAAAGTTTGTTTTTAACCAAGTCTGGGCTTTCAAATGACTTTAAGAACTATAAGTACAGTATACTGTGTCAATTCTCCACTAAATACAAATTCCTAGGGTTTTCTCAGCCTGCATTTTTAAAAAACTGGAAATTTTATACACAAACCTATGATGAATTAATATCATCAAAATCAAGCCCAGAATCCAATTACACCAAGTGCTCCAGTACTTCAGAGATAATGTAGGCCATCCTTTGAGTAGGTCAAATGTTTTAAAAATGCTAGGTAGGCTGCTAAATGCTTAGATCAAAGGTTATAACTTAAGAACTCACGTTCTTTATCTCATCCCTCCTGCTACTTAAGAGAAGAATGGCACCTCATTTTCTTTACCCTTCTTCTTATTCTGAACATGAGTAATTTTTAAAATATTGTGTGTTCTGAAGATCATTTTAAAAATACAAGAGGAAATTATCATTGTCTTCAGAACAGTTTGAGCGAGAAGATCAAAGACTAGGGTCACAAAGTGAACAAGTTGGATATAACATAATAATGAAAAGTGCTTCATTCCAATATGCAGTGAACAGTACAGGGGTCTTATGAATAAACAATGTAGGAACACTTATTAAAAGCCATGCCATTAATAATTACAGAGCATGCATGACAGAAAGTAAACCTAGACAGTTTTAATTTTGGCATTCCCAAACTTTTAAGTGTAAGACCAGATGATATCTATGTTCTTTCATTAAGACTTCTGCAGACTATGTGAACTAAAATCCATACTTTTAAATTGGGAAATAGATGCATTTACTGATTGGCTCATACAGTAAATACAAAACTGAAAATACTATTTGAAACAGGAATAAGAACTATATTTAAAAGAGGTTTTTTTGAAATGGGGAAAACAGTTTTCTGAATAAGTGATTCAAATTATGTTTAAAGGAAATAACACACTGATCAAGAAAATACTGTTTAGTGGTTTCTAGCATACTCCAGAACATGTTTAGAAAAAAAGTCAAAAGAGAATATTTTTTGTTGTACAGCATCAGATAATTACAGTTTTGCCTTGCAGTAGAAAAAGCAGAGAGGTAAACTGGATCTTTGCTCTTAAACACTTCATTAGTAGAACCCTGCAGAACAGTATCTGACACAGAAAAATAGCAACTCCAGCAGTTTCTTCAGCTTACTGTATCAATTAAGTCTACAGTAGGAACACTATACAACTTAGGAAACAGCCTTTTTTCAAAATCCTAGCAATTCAGCAGAAGGGGGATGGGGAACCAAACCCTAGATATAAGGGAACTCCACAAAAATATAGTCAGTTTGACAGACATGGAGAATCACAGAAAGAAAATTCAGAAACAAGACAGAATTTGCCATTACTAAGTCACTTACATGTCAAAATCTTCACAGTGGGACACAGCAAGTGATATACCTTTCAGAAGGAAGGAAGTACCTTCCCACAGCACTAAAAACATGGCTGATAAACATTACTATTGTACTTTACAATACACATGCCCTTCAGAAAATACAGTCAAAGCTTCACTTCTTCGTTTAAGACTGAGGAAAGCTCATTTTTTTCCTTACAACAACCTGAAGAAAGCTATCATCCTCTAGAAGCATTAGTCCCATAATTCCTGATGCTGAGCTCTTGTTGAGTGAAGACTAAAGCAACTTGAGATAAATCACCAATAACAATCAGAACAGTCACTGGAGATATTAAATTTGATGGTAATTGAAGTCCCATAGGTTAAAAAAAAAGGGTGGATGGTAGACTGGCTCAGCAGCCTATTTGGACCAAATGTGATGAATAATAATTTGAAGAAAAATGTCCTGCTTCAAATGTTGCACTATTCCACAAATGACAGGAGCTCATGTCTAAGAAAGGTATTTGCAAAGGCCTTAGCCCTTACTCAATTTCTAGAAAACATTTTTTCAACCATATCTGAGGACAGCAAGAGGAAAGAAAGTGCTACTCACCAGCTTGCTTTCAGGAAGCTGGAAGGTTTTGTATTTTTTGCACATCAAGGAGAAAAATCTGGATCAGTTACTTTTGTTTGGTTGTTTTTTTCAATCTGCTGTTACTTTTGTTTGGTTGTTTTTTTCAATCTGGAGAAAATTAATTAACAAAGATAATAATGAGGTCTGCCACATCATGCCACTCACATGGACAAGATATTGATATGTTTCTCCCAACAGGTAAGTCTCTTATTCCAAGGCTCAGAACAATGTTCTGGTCTACCTCTCATTGCCATCGAAACATAGAACACCTTAGTGTGAAAACAGTCCTAGAAAGAGGCTGCACACATGACTAGGCTGTGTTAATAAACACTAGTTGTTAACAGAAAACCACAACTTGTAGGCTGTTCCAGAAAAACAGGAGATTGCAACAGGGCCCACAAAAGAACAAGAGAATACAAGAGGCCTTCAAAGTACAAGCAAAATAATAATAAAAAAAAATTTAAAAGAACAGTTACTGATCACTAAGGAAATTCAAAGTGAGAGCTGTTTAGAACTGGTTTTAGAAGGAAAGTTGAACATGTACAGAATTACTCATGATTGACACAGGCTGAGATGTCTTTTGATAGGAAGTAGCAACTAGTTGCACTGGCACTAGACTTTGGAACTGGGAATGCAAAATTGATCATGGATGTGTAGCAGTACACTGTAGAATATGATAATTAAAGTGAAAACTGCTTATAACGGTAACCCATCCTTGAGGTTTGGTTGCAATTTTGATGCAACACCTTAAAACGTTATCCAATTTCTCCTACATTTTGAATAATAGCCTTTACATGACCTCAGCGCTATTCAGACAGTGATATGTTCTTACCCTGATTTCAAAATTATGCAAAGTAAGCTAAGAATTCGCACAATAAACTATTTAAAACAATGCACACCTGCAACACACAAAACTGTATCACTTTATCAAGAACATTAAGTCATTCAAAACTCTGATAAGTTTTTATTCAGAATCCTTTTATAGATATGTCATTAACCTGCAGAAAAGAGATGCTATCTTGATTTAAAGCCCTGTGTAACTGTACCACTGAAACAGTACAGTAACAGCCATATCAAAAAAAAAAAAAAAAAAAAAAAACTCCTAACCAGCCAAGACACTGTGATACAAAACTGTGCAGTATTTAAATAACAGTACTTGATGTTGATTACACTTTTGCATATACTGGTAACACAAAGAAAATCCAAGAGATGTCTCACCAAGCTTCTATAAGTGTCAATCATCTCTAAGCAACATAGCAATTACAAAAAGAAAAAAAGGAAAATGGTAATTAAGGTTTTGAGATAGTACACGTGTGATTCCAAAACCCTACACACTAAATGCATGTGTGTGCGCATGTGTATATATATATATATATATTCCTGACTTCTTACAACCTTTTTTTTTTTAATATACAAGATCTTTTGTGAGGGTGCAGGTTGCTATCACAGTTCACTATTTGTATAACCTACTTTGAAAGCATGGGAAGGCACTGAGTATGGATGACCAGAGAGCCCTCTCTGCACTTCAAGCTTGGTAAAATTACATAGGATTGAACTAGTTAGTATGCCAGGGTGGCAAAGGAATATTTATTTTTTTATTATTATTATTTATTTTTTACTTTTTCAGGTCTTTAGTTTATCTCCTTAGGATGGGTACTTCACAATTACAAACTTATTTTCAAGAATGTGCCAGTCTTTGTCACAAGAACCAGTAGGGTCTTGGCTCATTCAACCTATATTCAAAGTGAAAATTAAGCCTAAAACTCCTAATACCACTAATTACTTCACCTACTCTCAACTTTGCCTAATCAGAAGCAATGTTTTCTTTACAATAAAAGTTCTGTGTTCATTAACAGAGATTAATATAGCACTATAATGCTTTTAATATAAATCAGCAGATTTTTCCATCTCAGAAAGATTTCTGATGTTCCAATTTCTCAAATACTAGCTCTAATAGGACCTTAAGTGCTGTTTACTCACCTCTTAAGAAACATTTGTCTTGTGACATTTTTCTTTATCCTACTTGCAAATACTAAATTTTAAAAAAGTATTGACAACACTGTACATTCTAACTATTTTTTCCCTTGACAAAAGCAATGCTAAAATGGAGTTATCACAAGAGAGTTCCAAACAAAATGCATTAGTGATACTTGGTCTATAAACATGAAAAGAAGTTTAGGCTGAATCTTATGGACACTGAAGTGACCAAAAGTTTATGAAACCTTGATATCCCAAATATAAGTAAATTGATTGTAAAGAAATTACAGATGCTTTCTTCCCTAACTCCACCCAATATGTCAGTGCTGTACAGAGTTTAGGTTGTTTGGATATCCCAACCATGTGTGGAAAAATTCTTACTTACACATGACAGACATACCTAAAAAGAAAATAAGAAATTCTCATATGAAGCAAATATTGCCTATGATACTTTGTATCCTTGACTACTAAGAAGTATTACAACTATTTTATTAAATTTAAACTTTCATAAAATACCAAGAAAATCTGGTTATGTTACACTGAAACATGAAGGAGTCAAAACATCCTACCTCCTGTGCATCAGCAGAAGCCACAAAATAGCTGAGACACAGTCCTCTTCCTGTCTTTCAAACGGCAGGCATCGGTGTACCAACAGAAGGGGAGGCAGCAGAAAAGAGTGCTCAGACAGGTTCAGCCTCCTCTTTTAATTATAAAGGTATAGCATGCAGTCTCTGTTCCATGATGCCTTGCTTTCCCCTCCGGCCCGTTCACTTCCAGTGGCTGATCTAGCCTAATTCCAGTTTGGAATAGAATTAGAATTCATATTTGGGAATAGCCCTAAAGAATTTTCTTTAAGTCAGTCCCTGCACTGCCCTTGTCTTAAACATGTAAATGAGCTAAATAGCCCTTCTGCACCTCCATTCTTCTACTTACTTACACACATCTTGTCTTTATTTTCTTTTCCTCACTTGCTCAGCTGTCTCTTTATCGTATATGTACATATAAATCCTACCCTTAACTTAATCCTTAACCTCTCTATTGAGCAAAGGCGATAATTGCACAAAAACACACCATATACATTTTACTACTGTTTTTAATCACTAAATGTTATCTGCCAAATTTGCTGCATTGGAATAATCATCTTCAGGGAAATTAATGAAGAACTGCTCTCCTCCAAATGGTTATCTTACATTGTTTCTTAAGAAAATAGAACCATTAGTCACCTTTGTTAAAAGCAAAGACTGGCTTCAGTCTCATTGCAAATAACAGCAAGTATTCAGGAAAAGACTAAGTCAACATGCAGGTCTCTAAGAGAACATTATTTGTCAGCCCCTAAAGGAGTATCTTTTACTGATGAAGCTTAAAGGAAAAAATAAAAATGTTTAATGGCAGCTCAGTAAAGGAATCTAGTGAATTTTAAGTACAAAAGAAAGTTTGAAATATCTGTATTATCCTTTTATTAGACTTATCCAGGATACAGACAGACAGCTGTTCTACAGGCAGCTGGCAGCAGCCTCCCAGTTACAGGCCCAGGTTCTCATGGGGGATTTTAACTCCCCAGACATTTGCTGGAATGCCTACACAGCCAGCCATTCACAGACCAGGAGGTTCCTCCAGTGCACTGATGATAAATTCTTGATGCAAATGGTGGATGAGCCAACAAGGAGAGGAGCGCTGCTGGATCTTATATGCACTAATAAAGAGGGCCTGGTTGAAACAGTGAAGGTTGAGGGCAGCCTTGGCTGCAGTCACCATGAGACAGTGGAGTTCAGGATCTTGTGTGGTAGGAACAGAATACCAAGCAGGGTCACAACCCTGGACTTCAGCAGGGCCAATTTTGGCCTTTTCAAGCAATTGCTAAGGGAAATCCCATGGGACAGGGTGCTAGTTGGTAAAGGGGCCCAAGATAGTTGGTTAACATTCAAGGACCACCTCTGCCAAGCTCAAGATCAGAGCATCCTAACGGATAGGAAGTCAAGAAAGAGAGCCAGGAGACCTGCATGGTTAAACAGGGAACTGCTGGGCAAACTCAAGAATCACAGAATCACAGAATCACAGAATATTAGGGATTGGAAGGGACCTCGAAAGATCATCTAGTCCAATCCCCCTGCCGGAGCAGGAACACCTAGATGAGTTCACACAGGAAGGCGTCCAGGCGGGTCTTGAATGTCTCCAGAGAAGGAGACTCCACAACCTCCCTGGGCAGCCTGTTCCAGTGCTCTGTCACCCTTACTGTAAAGAAGTTCTTTCTCAAATTTAAGCGGAACCTCCTGTGTTCCAGCTTTCACCCATTACCCCTTGTCCTATCATCGGTCGTTACTGTGAAGAGCCTGGCCCCATCCTCCTCACACTCACCCTTCAAATATTTATAAACATTAATCAGGTCCCCCCTCAGTCTCCTCTTCTCCAAGCTAAAGAGCCCCAGCTCCCTCAGCCTTTCCTCATAAGGGAGATCTACAGATCATGGAAGGAGAGGCTGGTCACTTGGGCGGAATATCAGACTGTTGTCAGAGGATGTAGGGAGGCAACTGGGAAAGCTAAGGCCTCCTCGGAATTAAACCTTGCAAGAGAGGTCAAGGACAACAAAAAGGGCTTCTTCAAATACACTGCAGACAAAGCTAACACTAGAGGCAATGTAGGCCCACTGATGAATGAGGTGGGTGCCCTGGTGACAGAGGATACAAAGGAGGAAGAGTTACTGAGTGCCCTCTTTGTCTCTGTCTACACTGCTGGAGACTGTCCTCAGGAGCCCCGAACCCCTGAGGCCCCAGAGGAAGTCAGGATAAAGGAGGAGTTTGCCTTGGTTGACGAGGACTGGGTTAGGGATCAATAAGCAACCTGGGCATCCATAAATCCAGGGGTCCTGATGGAGTGCACCCGCAGGTGCTGAGGGAGCTGTCAGAAGTCATTGCTAGGCTACTCTCCGTCATCTCTGGCAAGTTGTGGGGAACAAGAGGGGTGCCTGAGGACTGGAGGAAAGCAAATGTCACTCCAGTCTTCAAAAAGGGCAAGAAGGAGGACCCGGGTAACTACAGACCGATCAGCCTCACCTCCATCCCTGGGAAGGTGATGGAACGACTTATCCTTGATGCCATCTCTAGGCATATCAAGGATAAGAGGGTCATTACGAGCAGTCAACATGGTTTTACCAAGGGGAAGTCATGTTTAACCAACCTGATAGACTTTTATGAGGACAGATGATGGCAGAACACTGGATGTGGTTTATCTTGATTTCAGCAAAACATCTGACACCATCTCTCACAGCATCCTCACAGCTAAACTGAGGAAGTGTGGTCTGGATGATCAGGTAGTGATGTGGATTGTGAACTGGTTGAAAGGAAGAAGTCAGAGAGTTATGATCAGTGGGACAGGGTCTAGTTGGAGGCCTGTGTCTAATGGAGTCCCTCAGGGGTCGGTACTGGGACCAGTACTATTCAATATATTCATCAATGACCTGGATGAGGGCACAGAGTGCACTGTCAGCAAGTTTGCTGATGATACAAAGCTGGGAGGAGTGGCTGACACAGCAGAGGGCTGTGCTGCCATCCAGAGAGACCTGGACAGGCTGGAGAGCTGGACAAGGGAAAAATTTAATGAAATACAAGGGCAAATGTAGAGTCCTCTATCTGAGAAAGAACAACCCCATGTACCAGTGTAGGTTGGGGACAGACCTGTTGGAGAGCAGCATAGGGGAAATGAACCTGGGGGTCCTGGTGGTCAGCAGGATGACCATGAGCAAGCAGTGTGCCCTCATGGCCAAGAAGGCCAGTGGCATCCTGGGGTGCATTAGAAGGGGTGTGGTTAGTAGGTCAAGAGAGGTTCTCCTCTCCCTCTACTCTGCCCAGGTGAGGCCGCATCTGGAATATTGTGTTCAGTTCTGAGTCCTGCAGCTCAGGAAGGACAGGGAACTGCTTGAAAGAGTCCAGCACAGAGCCACAGAGATGATTAAGGGAGTGGAGCATCTCCCTTCTGAGGAAAGGCTGAGGGAGCTGGGCCTCTTTAGCTTGGAGAAAAGGAGACTGAGGAGTGATCTCATTAATGTTTATCAATACGTAAAGGGCAAATGTCAGGTGGATGGAGCCAGGCTCTTCTCAGTGATGTCCAACAGTAGGACAAGGGGCAACAGGCACAAGCTGGAACGCAGAAGGTTCCATGTAAACATGAGGAAAAACTTTTTCACTGTGAGAGTGACAGGACAATGGGCCAGGCTGCCCAGAGAGGTTGTGGAGTCTCCTTCTCTGGAAACATTCAAAACCCGCCTGGACGCCTTCCTGTGTGACTTACTGTAGGTGTTCCTGCTCCGGCAGGGGGGTTGGACTGGATGATCTTTTGAGGTTCCTTCCAATCCCTAACATTCTGTGATTCTGTGATAATGAACTAGTATGTCGTAAGCCCTGAATTTCTTAAAGGAATTGTTCTTACATTCAATTTAACTTTAACGCAAACTAATTGACCCATTTCTTGTAAATCATTAGTGATTGCATTATTCTGAAATAATGTATGACATCTTCATATGCAGTATGACATGAAGTTCCTGCTTTATGTGGAAAACTCCATCAACTCTGGCCAGGGGTGCTGTAAGACACTTCAAAATTAATCTCTTGTAGAAGCAGCAAAAAGCAAAACAAGGAGCAAAAAGCAGCCCATTCCTATATGGTTCCCTGAACACTGGTATAGATCCTCTCTGATCACAGACATCCTGAATGCATAACAGGGTAAAGTTCTACAGTGAGAAATGTCAGCAAAGACTGAACATGAGTAAAGAAAGTCTGGGATAAGACTGATGGTGGAAAAACTACCCTAAATTTGAGACTAGAATCCAATCTCTCTCTCTCTCTTTTTTTCTTTTTTCTTTTTTTTTTTTTTAAAAAAAGCCTATTGGCTAATATCCCTGCTTCAGCATCATCTTGCCATGTGCACTAATGGACACTATCATATTCTCAAAATTTCATTTACTAATCACCTACTCTCTATCCTAACTTATGCTTTATCTTTTGAATTTTTCCTTCAATTTTTTTAGCTTTTTTCTTTAAAAAGTACATTTTGCTTATTTCAGTCTTTGACATATTATCCCATTCTTTGTTTTACATCATCTTTCCTTGTGTTTCTTCCTCATATTCTTTGCTTTCCTGCTGAATTTTTACATAAGAGCTGCAAGCTGATACTGATTATCTAACACCAGATGCCTGGGAACTGTGGTGTCCCCCTAGACAGCTTACCAATTAGGACCACCACAGATTCAAAGATCACAGAGCTTACTGGGATCAGGAATTTTTCTGAAATACCAATTTTTCTGGCACAAATTTCAGTTTAAAATCAGTTTAGCATAGCACTATAATCTAGCAAATTTTATTCCAATAAAATTCAATGGTTTCTACTTGAAACTTTTAAGATCATAGTAACTAGTTGCCTAAATTATTGTCTATTAGTGTCACTTACTGCAAATCCTCATCCAAAACCCCAATTTATTTAATGTGTATAATTAATTCCATAGGTCCTAATATAGGAGCAGAAAACTACACACATGGCTCATAATATAAACAATGCTAATTTAGGTGGAGTTGAAGAAGAGAAACATGTGACTCTTGTTCTCTTCAAATGAAGAGGTGCATATTGGAAACAAAAGTACCATATGGCGGCTAGAGCAGAGGAGAATCCAGTGGAGAATCCCCCTAGCCTAATCAGTAAGAAGTCCCCTGAGCATTACTATGCCAAAATCATTATAGAGTAGATCTGTAAAAAAATACTAGTATAATCCTCGAGCCTTTAGGCTTTCTCCATACCTCAAGGACATCATCAGGAATATTTTCACTAACTTCAGTGAGACATGATAAATTTTCAAATGCCTAACTCCCTTTCATTGATTCTACTAAAGGATTAGCTTATTCACATGAAAATACAAAGTTAAGTTTATCACAAAGCTTGGTTCTTACCTGCAAACTGCCAATACAAAATTTCTACTAAAGTCTTAGAACTATTAGGATAAAACACAAGAATCAACACAAATGGCTATTCAACAGTTAAAGAAATTACACTGGCCTACTTTCACAACCTTATTGCACCCCTAACCTCCTCTCCCATTGACAAGAGCATTCTGTTATCTCAGTCCCTCAGGTCCTATGCCAGGTTATTACTGCCTTTAATCTCAAACTGAGCAGATTCGGACCTTGCCAGGATGACTGACAACGGATAATCGCAGTTGCTGCAGGAAACCCTGCTGATGCTTCCGCACATGACACACAAAGCCAGCACTGAACTCAGAGGAGCAGTGTATTAGAAAAGACTGTGCTGCTAGATGCATTTTTTTCTTCTAAGGGACTTAATACTGGAGACTTGACTATTTTACTTTGGCTAAATTCTTGGCAGCTATAATTACAACTGATGTGACTCTTTCCATACACATTTAAAAAAAAAGATGATTAGCCTTTTTAGTGTCCAATTAGGAAATTATATTCTGCATTCTTGAGATTTCCCTATGCTTCAAAAACAGTAGGAGCCTTCAGTTTGCCTTAAAATAGAATTACATTGCTGAGCACTAAAATCTGCTATATCCTGTCCCAGAATGAGATTAATTTCAGTGTTACCAAATGCTAATCATTTGTACAGCATACAGTGCAATGTATTTTGGGATCTTTCCAAACAGAAGGCAATTTGTGAACTTCAGTCTCTTCCTACTCTTTGTTTGCTCTCTTAGTTTCTGAATCAATTTCTGATGCAGTGCTTTATACTAAGAATGAAAAAAGCGACAACTGTCTACTCTTCCTCACTAAACAGTGCTGTCTTTTCTGTTCAGCAATTTTCTGTTGTACTTTACTGAAACTTATCTTTGTTAAAAGCCTAAACTGAGCCAAAAGGATATAAAATCAAATTAAAATACACTTTTTATAGTATCTAGACTATACATCGACCTCTATTCTATTTCTGTATGAACTTCCATAGCATTATGCTGAAAAATTCTGTTGAAAATCACCTCATCCCAGTTTTCAGTTTACTGTATCAGGTTTCTAAGCCTAGCTTTCAGAAACATTTCCCTGTAGACTTGACCCAAAATCCACATAAGCCAATAAAAGCTTTTCCAAAGACTTTCCCCACCTTGGGAGCAGGCTTCACCATTAGTTTAATCACTATTAGAAAAAAAAAAAAAATATGAATGAAGAGTCACATTTAATTTATGCAGGAAAAGAGACTTTGAAAGTACAACTAATTAGAGCAATTTGCTGAAACGGTAGTTTTCACACATCCAGCATATATCTAGCAGCATTTTTCATACCATCCTAAATCATAAGACAAAAAAATATTCCTGATCTTTTAATAACAGAAATAGGGTGGGTACTATTTAGTACTACTTTTTATTTAACACAGGCCATCTATAGTCATATTTTACTTTGTTAGGAAATACCAAATAGTACAATCTGTCTTATTAAAGACTAGCATTAAATTATACTTATATCACTAATGAAACACATTCTCTTCTTTCCATTTTACAGTGATGTCACTAAGAAGATTAAGTCTTTTTCTAACCAAGTTTTATTAAAGATGGGATACCAAATTCAACAAGATATCATATGTATCTGCCAGTACAAACCCAGATTCCCTGCCCAAGTGAAGCTTGGTGCAGAGGAGACTGCAGTAGAAAACAGCTGTGACCTCCCATTTCCAAAAAGGGAAATAGGAGATAGCAAAGAAAACGTCATGGATAACTCATTAATTTAATTCTACTTTGATTCTAAAAGAGGTACAGTATATTAAGCGGAATGAGACTCAGACTTTCTCAGCCTGTGTGTCTGCTTTGCCTGACCTTTCCTTGGAGCATTGACATTAATATTTGATTCTGATTTATCATGTAAAGAGCACTGGTTTTGCAGCTACCTAGTAGACTGAACGAACTTAAATAAAACCAGAAGGACTTCAGTAGTAAAAACATCTATACTCATCGAGAATAATGGCTCAATGAAGCAGATGCAATGCTAACAGCATTTTAGAAAATCTTGATCTACCATAAAACTAACTTCTAAAATACTGCACATATCATTTCCTTTCTCTGTCACTGAAGTACTGTAATAAAAACCACTTATGTATCAAGACTGGGGATCAGATCCTTAGTACCTTTACTGTATGTCTATCTAGAAGTACTGTATGTCAGGTTGTCTTAGCTATGGTGACAAACCAGTAGTAGCAGAACTATCATGGCTGTCGATGTGCTAGTTACAAAATGAAAACAAAACAACATGCTAAATCTCTGCAGTGAATTCAATGCTAAGAACTACAGTTAACATTTAAGACTAGATTACAACTCCCTCTTCAGTCTACTGGAAATGTTCAGTAATAAGGTACTTTATATATAAATCGCAATCATAACTAAAGACTGTCATTTATCATCTCTATTGCTCTGTATGTGTCACTTTCCTTCTACTGAAAAGAAAAACAACAGCCTGAAAGGGCACTTGAGTACATTAACATTTGAGTTCATTTCTTCTCAGAGATACTTTAAATAGAGATTGAGTTCCTTTTTTTGACTACTCATAATTTTGCCAGGATCAGGTGTAGGTCAAAGTTTTCCAGGTCAATAGCTATGACCTACTGCATTGGAACAACAGTCTTCTCCATTAAATATTTCAGAGAACCTGTCTGCTTTGGACTATAAGGCCAATTGAGATCTGAAGCTTTACTCTAAGCCTCTGCATTCAGACTCCTGTTTTTCTCTATAGAACTTAAAGTACTGCAGGAAAATCATGGCGCCTGGGAATACAACATGTTCTCCCAAATCCTCTACCATAGCATCTCACATTTTAGGAGAGATAGTTGAACAACACCAGTAGATACAAAAGCAGATGACACTCCACCAGCCCCCCTCAAAAAAATCTGGGCCTGAGATTGTGTTTTCCTTTTTCCTCCATGTCACTAAGAAATGACATTAAAAAAAAAAAAATCCCAAAACAAAACAAAAAACCATCACAACCCAGCTGCCTCAGCAGCAGCAGAGATTAAACAGTTAAAAGGCTCAGAGAAAAAGTAAGTCTGTAAGCTGCCCTGCTGGAGAAATCCTAACAAAAATGTACTGATGTAAGAAAACTGGTAGTCTTTCACTCTGCTATTATGATCAACACACACAAACAGAGATCTTTACTCTTATGAGATAGAGAAATTACTATACCAAAACCACTGTGCGTACAGATAAAGGAGACAGTTAGACAGGCCATAACAGATAAGGAAACTTGAGCAAAAATACCCTGAACAAAAATTAAAACAGAAACCTAGCAGAGAGGAAAAAAAAAAAAAAATCTTTTTCAATGCACTTTTCTCGGTAATCAGAGTTAAAAATTAAGATAAAACTGTGATTTAATAAAATGCTAATGTTTCCACAAAAATTTTAAATAGCAGTACTTACTGCTGCCAAATAACATGATGAAAAAAACACCTTTGTAAGTTATAACCATTTGTCTATTGTATGCTCTATATCTTTTTAACTAGAGACTAAAAGTAACTTTCCTAGTTTGACAGAGACACTTAACAACAATTTCAGAATTTGTAAACCAATGCATGTATCTGTGTAATGTACACATAAATACATACCATTTTCCTAAAAACTGTTCTGCAATTTAACTGCTATAATTATGTATAAGTTGTGTTATATCTAAAAAGAAAATTGGTTCTTTATTGTATCATCCTCCCTCAATATTTCCTATATTCTGCTGGTAAAACAAGCTAGGAAATAATAGATAACTGTAACACACATTTTGAGTTATGAAAATACAGAACATCCTGTAAATTTCCTAAGCAAAACAGTACCAGATCTAATACTTAAAGGTTCCAATTTAAATTCACAAATTACACAAAATATTTTCACAAGCTGTTTAGTGAACCAAATTTTAATAGTTTCCTTAAAAGTCATACTTCATAAGTATAACAAAGTCTCTTAGTTGATACTCATTTCCCTTATAATCATAAAATAATCTAGGTTGGAAACAACCTGTGGAGGTCTCCTAGTTTAACCCCTGCTTAAAGTGTGTCAAATAGAACAGGTTGCTCAGATGCATGCCTACTCAAGCTTTGAGTATCTCAAGGAATGGACATTCCAACTCCTGCTCTGGGCAACCCACTCCAGTGTTTGTCCACTCTCATAAAAAAATATTTTCCTTTTACTTAATTAGGATTTCATCTCCCATGTAGTAACATATCCTTTATCTGTAATCCTGTCCCTGTGCATCAGTCTGGCTCCATCTGCTCTATACTACTACAAAAGGCAGCTGCAAAGAGCAACAACATCTCCCTAGTATTCACTTTTTAAGGCTGAACTAATTAATTTATCATTCTGCTCCCATGCAAACACTTTTCAAGTGCATTATAAACATTTCTTAAGAGACAATAGGTAAAAAAAAGTATGTTCATGTTTTTTATTCTATTACACTGGGTTGGGGCAACCCCAAGCACATATACGGGCTGGGTGGAGAATGGATTGTGAGCAGCCCTGAGGAGGACGACCTGGGGATACTGCTGGACTACAAGCTCAACATGAGCTGGCAATGCACACTTATAGTCCAGAAGGCCAACCGTATCCTGGGCTGCATCAAGAGAAGGGTGGCCAGCAGGTCCACTGTCCCTCTACTCTGCCCTGGTGAAGCTCCACCTGTGTCTAGTTCTGGGGCTCCCAACACAAGAAAGACATGGACCTACTGAAGCAATCCCAGAGCAGGGCCACCAGGATGATCCAAGGGCTGGAGCACCTGTCCTATGAGGACAGGCTGAGAAAGATGGGGCTGTTCAGCCTGCAGAAGAAAAGGCTCCAGGGAGATCTTAGAGTGGCCTCCCAGTACCTGAAGGAGGCCTATAGGAAGGCTGGGGAGGGACTTTTTACAAGGGCAGGTAGTGACAGAACAAAGGGAAATGGTTATAAACTGGACGAGAGTATATTTAGATTAAATATGAGGAAGAAATTCTTCACTGTGAGGGTGGTGAGACATCAGAACATGCTGCCCAGAGAAGTTGTGGATCCCCCTCCCTGGAAGTGTTCAAGGCCAGGTTGGATGAGGCTTTGAGCAACCTGGTCAAGTGGAAGGTGTCCCTGTTCATGGCAGAGAGTTGAAACGAAATGATCTTTAACATCCCTCCCAACCTATACCATTCTATGATTCCATGATTCAGCATTACAAGAGATTTAAGTTTGGACTTAAAGAAAACGACATAGTGCACAAATGTATATTGCAATCTATAAAATAAAATTGTTATTCTCTGACTAAAATGTACAGGTTTCACAAAAACAAACAAACAAACAAACAAGCAAAAAAAAAAAATCTCTTCTGACAGTCAGGCTCCAGAATACACTCAAACCAACTGTTCTTCTACAGCACAGACTGAATATTGAAGCTGAGCCCATGAATCTCCTCTCAGTTTCTGAGTTGCTACAGTATATCAGCTTTTACAAGCCAGCCACAGATAACATTTTCAAGAAGATCATTGCCCAGGAATTTTTTTAATAGCATACTTTCACGTGTGGTGTTTTTGTAGGACAGCTACATACTGTTCCTGCTTAGCTAATAATAAAATGAGCTATGAAGTAACAGAAGCACCACAAATATGCCTGTAGTGATAGGACAAGGGGTAATGGTTTAAAACTAAAATTAGGTAGATGCAGACTAGGTATAAGAATTTATTTTTTTTACAATGAAGTTTGTGAAACACTGGAACAGGCTGCCCAGAGAGGTGGTAGAAGCTCCATCCCTGGAAACGTTCAAGGTCAGATTGGACAGGGCTCTGAGGAACCTGATCGAGTCAAAGATGTCCCTGCTCACTGCAGTGGAGTTGGACTAGATGTCCTTTCCACCCCAAAACATTCTATGATTCTATGAAATACATTCAAACATATTAATGTGTTTTCTTATTTTCCAAAACACACTGGGCAAAACTGACCATCTATCTTGATGAAGTATCGTACTCCAGTGATAATACTTCATTGAAAGAACACAACTAAGAGGAGAACTGTTCTATGATGCTAACTACTTCTTTATTACAGGCTTCCACTCAATACATGGAAAGGTCTTTATTGCCTTTTACTACAAAATCTACTCAATAAAGCGTGTATTTCCAAACTGTCGTGGGGTAAGTATTTTTCCCAACTTTCCTGAATACGTATTTCTTCCTTTCATCACGTTTAGGTGTCTATCTTGTTTTTATATTAAATCATTTTACAAAAGACTTGATTCAAAATTAAATGTTAGAATCTTATTGACAAAGAATCTTCCATAACTGTTCATACTGCCCTGTGTGGGAAAATAGACCATTAGATCTCAAATTTCTTTCAATGCTCTAAATATACTGTTTCTACCAGCAAACTGGTTATGAACACAAAGTCCAACACGTCTTGCATTCTACCATTCTAATTCATGTTTTTTTCTCCATGTATGTGAATCAAATTTTTGCTGTTATTCAAAAATACATACACTTAAGCCCTCTAATACCATTTTGGAAGGATTTTCTTCATATTTGCAATATTTTTTTCAGCTCTTGCTGACACGACACTTTGAGCCAAAAGTCAAACAGAAAGACAGAAATGTTTCAAGAAAAGGAGATTCTTTCTCCAATGAGTCTCTAAAAATAAACAGGAAATGTGTACGTGGCTCCAAATACAGTACTGAACATTAATCCATAGCTTGAAATAAAATGCCTTTGTGCGGAGAATATTACCAGGCACTGGATTCACACAACAGAGGGACATGATGTTAACAAAGCCTCACAACCAGTCAGTATGGTGCACAGCCCCGCAAGCTGAGTGTAGTTCTAACCCTGCAACTGCAATGAAGCTCCTCTTTGACATTAAGCTGCAATCACTGGTTCATTGTTGGGTTAGTTACCTGTAAACATGCAGGAAGATGTGCACATGTGAGGAGATCTGAAAGAGCTGGGAAGCAGGAGGATGTAATAAAAAGGAAAACCTTGAAAAAGATGTGATTAACTGAACTGGCATCATCAACCTGTGTACCTAAGCAGCCTTAGATCTTACCTTAGCTCTTATCCTCACTTGTTCCTGACATAATTTAAATTGTTTCAGGACTTAGGGCAGCCAGAAAACTGGAAACAGTGCCTTTCTGAAATAGCAGCTTTGTGCTGTATTAATGACATAGCTGAGGCAATCACAGAGCACCTGATTTCAAAACAATAAAAGTGGATTTCCTATCATTTGATTCACAGATATGAACTATGTAGACTGAAGTAGCTGCCTACTTGATTAGGAAGTCAATTCAGAGGCCTATTTATAGCCTAATGCGTTTTCCACAATAGGTCAGATTTGTACTGGAGTTTTCTGCTAATTTCTGAAAATACGCAGTTACTAGAATGTCTCAGATGGGGGGGGGGGGGGGGGGGGGGGGGGGGGGGGGGGCGGGTAAAAGTAAATAACCCAAAAGCAACAGAGGAGAAATGCCACTATGAAAGAGTTAATTTGTTCATTTGTTCCAATTCATGAGGTTTGGTTTACTTTTGTACTACTGATTTTTCTAAGAGACACACAAAACAGAAACCCATTTAGCTATCAAAGACTTACCAGAATTAAATTTCTTTTCCAAAGCAAATAACAAGGAAAAAGCCACATATTTTCCTCAGATTTGCAGCTCAGCAGAAATTGTAAGCTAGGCAAAGCAAAAACTTATGAAAATAATCTGTTCCAGGTTTGTTGCCAACAATTAATATTGGGTTTTATCTGCCTTTGATAATATTCTCTGCAATGAGATTGTAGTTTATTTATGTAGATAACAGAAATATTTAGCTCTGTGACTTAAGTTCAAAAGTTTTCAGTATCAGAATCTCTAGATAAGGTACAGTTTTTAAATTCATTGTTGGTAATTTGAAATCTACGATACCCGGGAAACTTGGTATCTTTTGAATTAGAAGTTGATGTCCTGACAATAAAGCTAGTTTAGCCTCAAAAAAATTTGTCACCATGAAGCCCATATATGCCATGTTTATTTCTGGTTAGAATCAGACCATAACTGGATTCTGAAACACACAGTAGGAACTCATTACACCTTTTTAGCTGTTTCTTTCTCTGCTCCCTAAGCTAGAGCTTTGTCAATTTAATTCCATTCCTTGGATATGCTGCTGCCTCAGCGATCATATACTGCCCCTGATCCCCAAGCAACTGAATCTGCTACACCATCCACACCTAGGCTACAAGATTGTGCCAAAGCATTTCTCTTCTTCAGTACCTTAGGAATGTGAAAACAGGTCCCAGAGGTAACAAATCCCTGAGTCTAAATTTATAGTAACTACAGTCATCAAGTGTGGCAGTGGTCTAAAACACCTAATACCATGAACTGCAAAAGCTCAGAAAGCCCCAACCTGGGCCTCCAGTCTTGCACTGGGCTACCGAGTTGTCATACATGCATGATTATTGTACCAACGTAATTCAGTAACCACTATCTAGAAATTGTTCCGCACGTCTGCTATTTATGTTAGCTTAAAAACAAAATATGAAAATTTTAAGCTATATTAGATTTGGTAAATAAACTGGGTGCTCAGCAGGTCACTACCCAGATGTATTATATATGCCATCTGTTTGGACACTGCCTGCTCAAAGTGGTCTCAAAAAAAATGGTAATCATGGTAATGATTAAATAAATTAATATAATGTAAAACACTTGCAACTCAATACTTATAAGGTGTAAGCCATAATTGTTTATAACACGCATTACAAGACTTAAACTTTGGAAAATAGCTGGTTATAAAGATGAGTTTTAAAATAAAACTGGTTTTAAAATGAAAACTAAAATACTACTTTGATCTTCTTAATCAAAACTTCATGTAGAAATGAAACATGGACATCAAAAGGAATCAGAAGTGTTCAAAAATTATTTTAACAAGAATTCTGAAAAACAGAAATTAAGGCATTCAAAGGGAAAATTAAATAAGTCTCCCAAGCTAATACTATGTTTAGTGTCATGCTCTGATACAGAATGACATCTGACAGTCGCCGCAGTGATTCATACTGAATCTTTCCAGGGGCTTCTAAAAACCTTTCAATATTACGTGAAAGGCATTCAGGTACCATGTTGACAGGAAGTAAAATAAAACTCTTATGGTGCTTATCTTCAAATCTCTTATTTGATTTGCACAAGGATGACTCATTCTACTGAGTAGAATACAGGTGGCAGGCAGATTCCTGACATGATCCCTTAATGATAACACTCCTTTGGCTTTTTACCCCAAGCCCCTTTATACTAAGTGATCTTTAAGTCTTCAGATGACAACACAGAGAATAAGAGACTGGACATTGTTTGCTTTGGCTTACAATGAAGAAACAATACCCTCAAATTGTAGGCATATCTGCATGCAGATTTCGTATCTGAACAGCTTCATATTATTAGCCTCACTGCAGCTTTCCTACTTATACTGAAATATTAAGAGTACTCCTGGAATATTTACAGATACCTGAATTTGGACAAGTACTTTTCACCGAGTTCTCCAAATTGACCTAAAATAGTCAAATACTGAGGAATTCCTCTCTACACTATTGCAAACAGCAAGAAACAAATCTTCACTAAAGCACTATAGCACTTATTAAAAAATATTTTATTTGTAATGTATTTCATATGAATTTTACAATGGTATGTTTTATTTTGTTTTTAACTAGGAAGTAGAGACTGTGCCTATTTTGCTAAACAGTTTGATGGCTTAACATGTATGTGCACACACACAAATTTAAGAAATTGCTTTCTTATCTTCCTGCTTGTAAAGCAGTAAGACAGTTATTTTCCAGAAGTATACTGAAACCACTGAAGTCCCGTTTAAAAATTATGTACTGAAATTCATACACATCTTCATTGCACTTACACAAAGAAGCCTTTCATTCAATGTTTATTTAATTCCACAGCAAAAAATGCCATATTAGGCAGTTTTGTTATGAGGTACACAGATATACACACACATATATTAGCAACACTACTAACAGAAATTCAAGAAATATATTTTTCTATGTCCCTTTATGCAGATCTTGCTAATTTGTTTAAAATAAACTGCATTTTCATTTGTTAGCACTATATTTAAATACAGAATATTTTTCTAGAAAAAATTAGGAATATGAAAATGAATCAGAATAAACAAATTAAGGCTTACAGTAAATAATAAGCAACTATCATCATCTAAATGAAAGTAATTTTAAGCATAAAGAGCAAATGCTGCTTTGTAGGTAAGGTTAATAAGCTATTTTATAACCTCTCTTCAGAAGAAAACACAACATTTGTACGTAAAACTCGGTAAAACCTTAAACTACCAACAAATACATATTTCTAGTCATATAATATGAAATTTAATAAAAATGCTATTTTTCAGGAAGTATAAATTGATGCTACACAGATGACAAAAAATCTACCAGAAATAAACTTTCTGCTTACCACAGCTTCAATTACATTGATATACAATAAATACGGTACATATTTTCCAGCTGTAAGAAAGATTCTACTAAACACAGAGAAACAGAAGTCAGAAGAAATATAAAGACAAAGAAGAAACACGATATACAAGTCCTACTGAGAAAAGAACAAACTACCATGGGAACTAAAATATCCAAATATAATCCTGAGTAAAAATGAAGACGACATTATTTCGTTTTGAACAATTTAAGTCCTTCCAACAAGAAGGAAATATGAGATAGAACTTGAAAGTATATTTTCTTATTCTTTACAAACAAACACTTGCAGGATAATACAAAATAGTCTATTTTAAGAATTTTATCATTTATTTGTGTGTGTGTACACATAACATACACTTGCATTGCTGTCACTGGAGTTGAAAAAGAACACTTGGTTGTTGGAAAAAGAGTTGCATGCTACCACTGTGGCTGGGACATACCAATATTACTTTCCTAATAAAAAAAATAAACCCACAACACAAAAAAAAACCCAGCACACCACCAGAGAAAAAAAAACACCAAAAACTACTAAAAAACCTAAACACAGAAGACATCTAAGGGTTTATCAACAGTCTACTGTAAGAGGTAAACTTGAAAATAATGACCGATAACTTCATCTGTTCATTCAGGTGAGTATCAGAATCTGCATTTCACATAATCAGAGAAATAAAAGTTCAAGTTGGCAGGAATCCGAAGACTGTCTAGCTCCATCCATGCCTCAAAGCAGGGTCAACCACAGCAGATTGCTCAGGGCCATGTTCAGTTGGGTTTTTAATTTTGAAATTCACTATGACAACTTTCATGATAGAAACTATGTTTAGTCTTTGCCATTTATTCTGCAGCAAAACATGCCAGATTAATTGGCTGCCTTGTATTTTAAAGTAGCATCAGTTTAAGAATTTAAACTGATTTACAGGTATACTCACTCTGGGGATGTGCAATATCTGAGTTTCACAGACACAGAACCCATTTGGGGCTTCACTTGAAAAAGCTTTGAATGAGATTAGAGTCAGGCTTTGAAGTGTAACATTGCCTTCAGGTATGAGAATGAAGTGTGTGTTCCATTAGATACGACAATGCTACAGTACTGATCCATCACTTCTGTTTCATTAAAGATTTAATAGCTGCTTTTGTGCAAAACATTTACTTCCATTAACTTAAGTTACACTTGGAACATTACTATTTCCTTCAAGCTAGAAACCTTGAATATTCAAAAAAGTGGGGTAATTATTAAGAAACAAACATTGAAACACGGGATTACATTTCAGTACACATGACTTGAAGTATCAACTACCTTCACACCAGAAGTCATTTTTTCCTGCAGTTCTGTGTCTTTTTCAGTACTTGTTCTGTACTCTGAAACACAACTAAAACAAGTATAATGACTCATAGTCCTTCAAAAGACAGGCATGATTCATCTCCAGTTCATCGACAATACCTCTCACTTAACAGGTAAAAGTCGCAAGCATGCAGTTACAGCCTGTAGCATACTGCATAACAACAAAAGGATCAGGTTCAGGTATCAGGTCAAAAATTTAAGTATTTCATAACTTCTGAACTTGACCTTCTAACTTTCATATTCTAAGGATCAGTCTGATATCTGACTAGGAGTATTAATAAATTATTTATTTATTCAGGGATTAGTAGTGAAATTACTTGTCCTATGTAACCCAGGAAGTTAAAATAAGTAAATACTTATTTTCTTCTGGCCATATCTTAAAATTATCAATCAAGAAGATTGCTCCTCATTCCTTGAACATTCTCTGTAGTCTACTTGTCATATTTCAAGAGCAGTACATAAAAAATTAGAGACTGTCAAGTTGAAAAGAAAAAGGCTACATTATTAGAAATAACTGAAAAAGCAGAATTTGGACAGATGTCACAAAGTAAAACAAATACGGCCCAAATGCATTCAATTTAAAATGAACAAAACAAATCAAAAGGAATAAAACTACTTAAAAATGCATCTTTATTATTATAAAATACAGTTTTACATAAAATCTAAAAAAAACCAAAAAAACCCAAAACAAAACCAATGAAACGCTGCAGAACTGTTACAGCCAAAACCAGCAAACAGGGTCAGGATGTATTTGGTACCACTGAAATGACTGCCAAACAAAACAAACGTACGCTCCATGTGCCCAGCTCCTCTCTGCCAGGCAACGTCTCTTTTGTGAATCCAGCTTACTGTTATATCTGAAAGTTTCAAGCATTTTAAGGCATGGGTCAAATTTCCCCTGAATCTGGCTCTATAATTCCTACAAGGACAAAACGTGCATGCTTTGACTGACAAAGCCAATTACTCATTCAGTTATTGCATCTATTTCAAACAAGTGCACTAGGAAGAAATTAATTATTTAGGTAACTTCTATAATTTATGTCAAGTACCAGTCCTTACACCCCTCTGCAATGAGCTTCAATGCTCATCATTCAGACCCAGTTTTTGATAGTGTACTCAGATTTATCTCTGCCATGATGAACTACCTGCCAGACACAGTGTTTCCTGGAAGTCTTTCTCGAGGATATTTCTGTTTTTCTCTTTCTTGGATATCTTTTACAATCAATAACAGCAACAGTATTTAAATGACCACATTTCAGAGGCACCTCTGCTTGCTTTTTGAAAATGCAATGTCTATGTCTCTGGTCACACCTGCCCAGAAAAAAGAAAATCATCATCAGAAACTAAGAAAAATAAATACAGCAAATAAAAAGTTTTAAAACTTGCTTGGTGAAAGAAAAAAAAGTCACATGTCAGACCCTACTCATGCTGTGTTATGAAAGTCCATACAGATACTGAGATCTCAATAAGGACAAAGCAATGTGAAAGCTCAGAAAGAGTCCTCCTTACCCATCCTCCTTACCCTTACCAGCTGGTGGGTTTTTCAGCAGTTCCGCAAAGAAAAGCGAGTTCAACATTGCAGCAGTGATTTTCCATACTTAAGATTCCACTCTTTCTCAATTACTAAAATCTACAGCAACAGTTCTATTCATAGGAAGTATAGTGACAAATATGGGAGACTGGAACTTCTCAGAACAGGGCTAATAAATCCCACTTCATTAATGGGATGGCTGTGCTTACTGATCTGCAGATTTTTTTTTCTTTTTTCAAATTGAACAAAAATAGGAAAACCAGAATGAGAGGAACTGAAAACAATAAAAGCTAAAGGAAGAGCTGTTTTCTAATCTTCATGTCTTGTACTGTTACTCTTTCAGAACTCTTCAATTCCATATATGCAAGTCATATACTTTTAACAATTCTTTAAAGCTTCTTACTTGATTATGAGAACAATACTGAAGGAAAATTGAAATATAGAATGATACATTAGAAATATCTAAATGATACATATATATCTAATGTTTGATATATGGATTGAACATCTTGGTTCCAAACCACCTTATACTTGCATAACTTAAGGAAAAATTATCTTATTTCTTTTCTCAACCCTGCTACATTTGTAGAAAATATTTCCAAGACATTCATACAGTTACTTCAAATACTATTCTGCAGAAGGATTAGGTGCAATCATGTTTTATTAGAAACTGATACGGTTGCGAAGTGAGTTCTTCTATTGGGTTTGGTAGTGGGAGGGCTACAGGGGTGGTTCCTGTGAGAAGCTGCCAGAAGCCTCCCCTATGTCAAATAGAGCAAAAGGCAGCTGGATCCAAGATGGACCTCCCACTCATCAAGGCCAAGCTCATCAGCAACAGTGGTAGCACATCTGTGACAGTTAAGAAAGGGAAGACAAAAAAATTGGGGCATTTTGCAGCTGGAGAGAGGAGTAAGAATATGTGAGAGAAAACTCTGCAGACACCAAGGTCAGGGAAGAAGGAGGGGGAGGAGGTGCTCCAGGCACCAGAGCACAGATTCTCCTGCAGCCCATGATAAAGACCATGGTGAGGCAGGCTGTCCCCCTGCAGCCCATGGAAGGCCACAGTGGAGCAGATGTCCACCTGCAGCCCCTGGAGGACCCCACACTGGAACAGGTGGCTGCCTGAAAGAGGCTCTGACTCTGTGGTAAGCCTGTGCTGGAGCAGGCTCCTAGCAGGACCTGTGGCCCCATGGAGAGAGGAGTCCATGCCGAAGCAGGTTTGTTAGCAGGATCTGTGACCACATGGAATGGACACATGCTGGAGCAGTTCATGACGAACTGCAGCCTGTGGGAAGGAGTCATGTTGGAGAAATTCATGGAGGACTGTCACAGGATCACAGAATTCTGTCCAATCCCCGCTCGCTACCGCACCTAAATGAGATCACACAGGAACATGTCCAGGCAGGTTTTGAATGTCTCCAGAGACGGAGACTCCACAACCTCTCTGGGAAGCCTGTTCCAGTGCTCTGTTATCCCCACAGTAAAGAAGTATTTCCTTATGTTTAGGCTGAACCTCCTGTCTGTCTCCCATGGGAAAGACCCCATGCTGGAGCAGGGGAAGAAGGTGAGGAGTCCTCCCTCTGAGGAGGAAGTAGCAGCAGAAACAACATGTGATGAACTGATCACACCCCCCATTCCCCATCCCCCTGTGCCAATGAGGGAGGAGTTAGAGAAATCAGGAGTGAAGTTGAGCCCAGGAAGAAGGGAGGGGTGGGAGGAAGGTGTTTTTGAGATTTGGCTTTATTGCTCATTACCATACTCCAATTTGATTTGGAATAAATTAAATTAATTTTCTCTAACTCAAGTCTGTTTTGCCCGTGATGGTAACTGGCAAGTGATCTCCCTGTCCTTATCTCAACCCACGAGCCTTTTGTTGTATTTTCTCTCCCTTGTCCAGCTGAGGAGGGGATTGATAGAGCAGCTTTGGTGGGCACCTGCCATCCAGGCAAGGTCAACCCACCACACTTCTGAAAAACTCCAGATTCAATTCAAATGCAGAAGAATTACAAAACAGACTGCTAATAGCCAGCATCATAAAAAGCAATAGGCAACCCTGCACACGTGTGGGTTTGTCTACCAGTGAAGAAATTGTTTTTTTTTTTCCTCTAGAAGACCTTAAACTTTAGATCCCCACAGTATTTACAAGATCAAATAGACCAACTGGTTTATTTATAGAACGATCCACTGAAAAGACCCTAGAGAAGAGACACTAAAAGCTGAATGGGTGTAAATACAAGTCTGATGGCATTAATCAGCAAAAGACAATTATAAAGTGGATACAGACTCTTCTTCCCACAATAATTACTTCATTAAGCCGCAGTCTATAATTCACTAACTGCGTATTACTAAAACAATAATAAACAACCTTGAAAGTAAGACATTTATTAAAAAAACAGCAAAATTACCTTCAAAAAATGCTGTATCACAGTTGTATATACAACATGTTCATAATGACAGAAGAATAAATTGGCTAGGATTTTCTGAAAATAGCAGGTTTTAAAAAGAATTTTACCACAGAGGGAAAACAGGCATCATAAGCCATTAAAGTTTAAGTTATCAACATCATACCTGAGACAGTTTTTACTTTTATAGACTAGAGTAGTCATAAGGAATACAAGTATTGAAAAGTCATTTTTTTCTTTCCAATGTTGCATCCTTGAACAGTCACTTACGTATCCCATGCAGAGGCAGCAAGAACTTCTACTTGGAACAGAAAAGCCAGAGAAAGGAAAGCCACCTATGCCAGTTTTTCTGATGCATCTGGAAACCCTGCTGTTGATGTGTGAACAGAACATTTTTGTGGAATTCACTTGTCTCAATAATTCAGTTGACATATTATGAATCACCTATTTTAGAGTTGTTCACTGTACTCTGTTCATGAAACAGAAGTAACACACTAAGAAATACATCAAGTTCCCATTTTTGCAGTTACTTTCCAAAATACTTTTCCTCTCTAGGAGCCATTCGAAGTAGATATTCCTACATCTGTTCACGAAGAACATGTACAGGTAGGCCAAGTCTGTTTGAGGGAAAAGAATGAAGAGGGAAAATAAATGTGTATTATTAATACAGATGGGATTCCAAACAGGACAGAAGTTGGCAGTCATGCCATGAAAACATGTTTCAATATTCATTCAGGAAAGAATCTTGCATAATACCACACATATGCCTCCTTCAGTCATTCATGACAAAACCACAATTTCAGTTTTAAAAAATGAAATAGTAATACAATAGTGCTGAATCTTTTTTCCCTAAAATTGCCAAATTTGTATTGACGGTATTATAAAATTATATCCCACATTACTATTATAAAGTTATGAAACATAATGCAGACTGTTGTTCCAATTGTAATATAGTCAATTATTTCCTATAATGTAGAGCTGCACACTACAGAACAGCTCTGGGGGATTTCATGGCAATTTGGTAGAAATTTTGAAATAATATTGCCTAATATTCCTACTAAAATAAGATGTCCAAAGTTTAAAAATACTGATTATAGAGTATTTGCATGTTCTCTTCTGCTTTGAAAAAAGGAAGAAAATATATATTGTTGTAAACACAGTATGCCTCATCTTTTGCCAAAATAACAGAAACTTTTGTCATGCTTACTATGTTTTAATTCAAAAGGAAGGGAGAAGCCAAACTTTAACAAATAGCAGCCATTATGGCTTACTGCATTATCAATAACTTGTAAGGATTTACCTCCAGTTCTTACTGACTTGGAAGCATTTACCAGTTGTTTTTTTTTTTTACTTGTGGATGGATTTTTTATGATTGTTGGTGGTGGTTGGGTGGTTTTTTTGTTGTGGGTTTTGTTTGTTGGTTTTTTTTTGGGGGGGGGGGGAAATAATCAGACTGGATCAGTCTATGAATGTAAATCAGTTAATTCAGGATTATCTTCAGATGAATCTCCTTCAAATCCAACTGAATTTTGTTCTGAGTTAACAAATTTGAGTTGGAAAAGCAAAAGCAGCATTGAATGTTACCAAACAAGATTTTAAACTGTTTGACCCACCACACAGAGACAAACAAGTATTTTACAAAAGTCTTTGAAAAGTAAAAGATAGGGAAATGTCATTACACTTAAATTGTTTCTGAAAAGCTCACATTTCCAAGCAAAAAAATTCCCTTCATTCACCTCTCTAGCTTCCAATTCCACCCATCGAAAATTGGAGTCACCAATAAAAGGAGTCATTCTGCTTATAGGCTGTTCTTTCCCCTAAGAACAGTCATAGTCACACTTTCTCACTTACATGTGGTTTAACACATACACTTGCTCTGGAGCTGTCAAGTGGAATAAATGTAGGTGAATAATGAATATTTTTAACAGAGTAACTAAATTCTGAATAACACCACTGGATGTTTTGATTTTCATCTTATAAACTGCAACACAATTTCTATAAAAATCTGACATTAACACCACTTTTTCTGTGCTTGCTGACTTTACAGGCAGTCTCCTCTTCTACAGACCTTTGAGAGATGTTTAATTCCTTCAAGAAGGAACAATCTGTCTTCCTTCCTCATCTCGCGAAGAGAGCTAAAATTCACATGAGGGTTAATAAATCCAAACTTTTTGCAAACCAATTACTCACTATAGAGCCATGGTGGGTTGGGGGTGAGGGGGGGGGAATAAGTATGGGTATAACCATGGCCAAGAAGCCTGAATTCAAACAGAAACACAACAAATCATAGTTTGGTATTGATAAACACTGGGAAGAAAGTGCACTCACCTATATTCTAAAAATCACTGTGTAAACTAACACCAAATTAAGTCATTGTAATGTTTCGTTCCAACAAGAAAGGCATTTCATCACATGTATTATTTGATCTGACAACCATACAATTATGTCAAATAGGAAAGATTATTTAAAGGAAAGGCAAATTAAAATATATCCATCAGTACACAATTATAGAAGATAATCTAATTTTAAGCTACTAAATTTAGTGACTATAATCAATTCCCTTCTTGTTAAACAGTTAAAAGGGTATTTCAGAGTAATTTTTTATTCTTAATATATTTTAATTTTGTACATAATTCTTGAAATTCATTGTCTCTATTTCTACTGATCTAAAAATATATACAAATTGAGATGTGTCATCTTTCATAAGTAAACTGAGAGCCAATTCAGTATATGCTTCAGACAAAACCTTCCTAAAAATCTGCCTATTAAACTGGTTTAATCTAAAGGAAATGCAAAAGTTCTATTCAAATGTAAAACGAAACTCCTGGAACTATTTTGAACTACAGAACACGAAAATTTCATCTTGTTTCAAACATAAGAAAACTTCCCTTTGAATGCCAGTGTTTGCAGTATCAAGGAAAGCGACTTCAGAGTAGTTTATTCCAATAAATACTAAAAACTTCCTATTGTATACAGAACAGTCTCTCTGATTGCTTCATACCGATTAATGTTCTTTCAGATAGTGAGGAGAAGCAAAAGACTCACAGACTACCTTCTGCTTACAGATGCCATCAAAATCCATCCAGTACTAAGATGTATAACCACTTTCTTCATGTTCTATATAACTCCTACTGAACAGCTACTTGCTGTTTCAGAGTTGGTCTTTCAGGTTATTGTTGCCATACAGTGAGCCAAGATAATATGACCTCTCCAGTGAAAAATAACATTTTCTTGAAATAGTATTTACAATTACTGTAGAGAAAAGGTAAATTATATTGACATGAAGAATTGTAGCTGATTTTCAAGCACATGTAGAAGAAGAGAGCATGTACATTTAGTTTGCCCTCTGGTGGCCAATTCCAACCTTGGCTAAAGAAGTGAACAAGAATGCACATTTGGATCAGTACAATTAGCAAGCAATGGGTATGTTACAGTTACTTTTTCAATTCTTCATCTAATCTCTCATATATGTTTTATCACACAACTGTAGCTGCTAACATGGTACTCCTACAGTTTCTGGCTACATACCTTTGAGTGTCTACCAAACCATGGATTTTGCCCAGATTTAAGATACTTAAAAACTAAAATAACTTCTTTAACTCGTTTTAAAGTTAATTTCTCTTAACTTCTTTAGTCTCCTAGAAAGACAAAAAGGTGCAGAAGGAGGACAGACCATTTTGGAGGACAAAACTAACAAGCTGATTTATGTCACCAGACCAGCAAATGAGACGATAAAAACAGAGGACTCCAGAGAAAATTTCTGGAGTTTCTCAAAAGCACTTGCAAAATTGTCTGTACAGATACGTGACACCTACCACTCAAAAGCAGATTGTTGCCACCATACACCTCTAAGTGTAGAGATTTTGATTCAGTAGAGTATTTGGGAACGTTTCTTCACAGAGTTTGATGAAGAAACTCATAGCAAGACAAAAAAACCTGAAATAATCAGTGGCTACTGAAGTGTCAAATGAGAAGACGAGCACTTTGCCATCTCTGGAAGGGATCAGATCTGACCATGCTGCACAGAAACACCACAGTAAAAATTTCACAATTTTCAGTTCTAGGTAGACACTTATTCGGATAAGCATTATTTGAGAGCATGCAATTCTCTGTGATTCTGAAAAGCAACGCACCAAGTTGACCAGCATGTGACAGGACACCAAAGTGTTTAAAAAATTAATTTCTTTCCATTTTCTTCTCCCCAAGTTGCAACCGTCTGAAACAAATATATGCATCAACAGCATACTTATCATCAAACCCAAGACTACTGCCATCCATTTTTTTTGGGGGGGGACTACCCAAGAATATCTGTCTGGTTCCTTTTCGTGCAATTCTGTAATATAAAGATCTAATACAAAGATTATCAGTGGAGAAGCCATTTTACCAGTCCTGATTCAAGGTCTCTTTACCATTGACATTAATTCTAGCACCACAATAACTTGTTTGCTTGGCTTTTTATCTACCTTCTGAAACTGCCCATATACTTCTCTCGTTTCAGGAGAAATTCAGCCTTGTTTTCCTTCCTTTCTGTAAGATTTTGTGATGTTCTTAAAAAAAATAAAAATCACATTTTTGTCTTGAAGAGATACACACTTTTAAAGGAAAACATACCCGCACACATAGTCAAAAACAATCTTGTCTTTTCTTCATAATTCAGATTCATCTACAACAATCTAGAATAAGAAACAGGCCACTGACAAGAGACACAATAGCAGTACTGGTGTACATCTTACCAATACTGATTATATTTTAAAGACTTGTTATTTCCTATAAATTTTTGAAAAATAGACAGAAGGCTGATAAACATGCCATGTATTTATTTCATAAATGTCAGAATTTTCTTTTTTTCAGAAAATTTCTCCATAGAGTTCTAAGACAGTATAAAAAGAAAGTACACACTTATGATCAGAGCACTCTCAATTCTGTTATCTAAAAGTAAATATTCCCATTGACCAATAAACAAAGCCACTAATGCCAGCAAACTCTTACTTCAAATGATAAGCCACTGCCTGTATATCAGGATTATTTTCATACCATAAATTGCAGTACAAGGAAACACAACTGAAAATAAGAAAGATGTATGTGTTACCTCCTTTAACTGTTGAACTTATAATTTGTGTCAGTAAAACTGAAGATATTTCTCATTTCTAGATTTCAGAATGCCTTTGCCCTTTACAAGAAACAACAATTAAAACATTTACTGAAAAGATAAATAATTTAATTCTGTAGTTACTGAAGAGTAATCATGTCTAAAATAATTAGGGAATTATTTCTGTTTATGAACATTTAGAAGTGTAAGGCTGTCCTATAATAGATTCATAAGATTCCAGTCATTAGCAGACTTACTATATAATTATATTTTCGTAAGTTAACAAGATAAAAGTCTCTCTAGAAAGGCAAAAAGAAAGCAGAACAGTATTAAGAGGCTTAATATCAACAAAACTTTCAAGAGTAGTGAAGTAACCATACCAGACTCTTGGCTCTAAGGACAGTCTGAGTTCTAATGAGGATACAAGATACATCTTTTTCTTCCAAACCACTGAAGACACAAAATAGGAACTCCCAAAGACAGTTACATATCATCCAGTATACAAAGAGAGACAAAGACTTCCTGTCTGAAGAAAGTAAGCCTTCTTTCCCAGGTTACTATGAGAGGATAGAAGCATTCTAGATAAAAAGGACTGCCAGGGCTCTTCAGAGCAAGAGTTAATTACTTTCAAAGGGATTAGAGAATATTTAGGTTCAGTGGACAAACTATACTTCCAGAAGGAGAAATAAAACATCTACAACCAGATGGTCACAGCTCTGTGTGACAAAACAAACTGCAAAAAGAGCTCAGGGCTTGCCAAAAACTAGAGAACTCATCTTAGGCTACCCCAACACAGGTGAAGTCACAACTCTAAGGCCTAAGGGTACATTCAATTTGACTAAAAAGGAGTCAGACTCAAGAGTAAAACTACTTTGCCATATGAAGTTAGAACAATGTATACACATAACTATTTTCCTATTAAGGCGAATTAATTGTTGTCAATGAGGACAACTGTAATTTCAATTATTTGAAATTTACTACTATGAAACTGCACTGGAGGTTTTAAAAAAATTCTGAAAGAAATATCCCATACAAATAGAACTTTTTTTTTTTTTCCATTTTCACTGGAGAAAATAGGAAGATGGGACTAAAACTACTTATATCCTCCTCTATGCTTGCGAACAAGTAATGTTCCAAGAGCATCAAAAAACAAAATAGCAAGAGTATCGACTTTAACTGAACCTTATACAGAATGAGGAATCAGAATCTGGAATTAAGACTCCCTATCCCAGTAAGATTTTTTTTTAAAGGCTGCTGTAACACTGAAAAAATAGAAGATATCAAGCTTATCTGAAGGAACACTAAAGACAAAAAGAAGTAAACTCTTTCAGTGTGCAGTGCCAGTTATCCTTTGCTTTTATAGGATGATCATCTCATCATTACCTGCACACAGACCAGCATTTTTAATTCTCAAGATTTTTTAAAAAGCATTACTCTGTATTCAAACCAGCACTTACTTATTCCCAGCTGATCAAAATTTCTTAGCTCACTTTACTCCATTAAATAAAGATTCTATTTAATGCACTCAGATGTCTTTTAAAAAGTATTTTACACAGCCCGTTCATGTAAAACAGTCTACTTTTGATTCTTCTTTCCAGAATGTTTTCCTGAATATATCCTGTTGCCCAAAATCACATTAATTTTAAAAGCTGAATACAAGAGTACTCACAGTCCATAATAAAATACTTTTAACTAGCTAGAAAAACAAATTTGATCAGTGAATGTTTTTAAAAACTACCTGCAAGCACCTATCGACAGAGAGCTGCCTCTTCTCTTTTGGCTGAAGGAGAAAGAGTGCCTTCAGTAAGGATGTTTAAGGTGTTAATGAGCCACCAAAATGCTTCTTAGCCTGATGCCCCCGCCCCCACTTCCCTCTCTAAAACGAATTCCCTTAGGTAAGACCCTACATTCAGAATATTTTTACTTTGAACTCTCATTGCCTTTCAGGCTAAGGCTATGTAGGACAAGGAAAGAAAAAAAATATTGTAGTGAAAGCTGTTTCATTTCAGAAAACATGCTGAAAATAGTAATAATCTATTTTCCAATATTTTGGGGTAAATCCCAAGCTTTTATCTCTGCATAGGTAATTTAATACATTGTGCAATTCTCTTTTTTTTCCTTCAGGCTCAAAACAAAACAGCTGCAGCGCAAAGCTTATAGGTTTCACAACTTTTCTTTGTATGTACAGTAGCAACTTCATAAATACTATATAATGCATCCCTAGATAACTAGAGTATTACATCTAGTATACACAAAGCTGTTTTGTTTGCTTCATCTCTTATTTTCAGATTTTTGTCATTTTTTGCTGGACATTTTTTCATATGCATGGATATATCTGCATATTATACCTCATGTATGCGTTGCTTTCACTTGATCTATATGGGGTTTTACATACATTGAACTCATCTGCTTTCATTTCCTTTTTTTCTACTGAATTTACTACTGATCTTTCGATTTGGTACCCTGATCAGCAGATTTTGAAGGTTCTCCCTTAAACTACTGAAAATAGATGGATGTGGTTAGTTGAGTGACAGAAGAGCAATTCTCAGCTATACAGCTACACTTCCTTGATGAACTATACCACATGCAGAAATGTTCTTTCTGTGTCTCCCTGAAAAAAACAACACTTGCTCTGGAGACTGCAGTAGTATTACAAAAAGAGAATTCTTGACAAAATATATATGCCTCCACCTACTTCAGAGAAAGTGCTGTGCCACATTGCACGCAGGGCACGAAAAAAGCGTGTTACAAGACATTCATATCCACTGAATGCATGAATCAGAACTTAGTCTTCAAAATCCAACCCACAGCACAATGAAGTACTCCAAAGATTTCCAAGAACTTCAGGTCATGATGCTCTTAATCAGTCCTGCACCATACAGAAAATATTTTGCATTGAAACAAGCTAATCTGAAAATCAGCCACTTCTATGAAAAACCTGAGAAATACTTCATTAAAACTAAATAATGCATCTTCTCTGACATAAATGTTGTCATAAAAGGGTATCTACTGTTCATAAAGGGGTACCATCAACAATTTTATTTAAATTAAAAGATAGAAAATAAATAAAAATCCTGAAAAGTCCCTGTAGGGAATAACTATGAAAGTCTATCTTATTCTTAAGGAATAGCCTTAAACCTGGTTGGAAGTGGAAGAATGTTGAGAAAAAATACTTTATGCTTCCGTAGATGTTTTAGAGAAAGGTCAGCTAACTACATAATAACTATACATATCAGGGCTAAATTTTAAATTTTTTTTAGCAGTATACTGCTTCACTGAAAAAACTAATAGTCTATACACAAAGCAATTATTTATTTAACATGCAGATTCTATACTTTATTCTATTACAAACTGAATTAACAGAAGAAAAAGGAATTGTCATTCCATCTACTTGTACAAAACACCTATAACACGGGTCTTGGTCTAATACAGACTGACTGTATCTAATTTTAGCCATTTAAAAACTAGCTGTTCCATCAGCACAGAGCATCTAGGACAACTATCCTTCCTGACAGAAAAAGGTGACCACTCTGAACAGATGATATATCATACACAAAATTGTAACAAAAAACTGTTTAAAACAAACATCTGTCTCCACTTCCTATAAAGGAAGTCCGCAGAAAATGAGCTGACACTAAGCTTCTAAATATTGCAGTGAGGCAAGATGAGTCTCAGCTTTACCTTCTGAATATCTCAGTTGCACTCCCCAATAGTTACTCAGTTAATCAAGGAAACCTTGATTACCACAAAGACACCCAAAGCCAGTAGTGCTTTACCTAGGCTAATGAACAAGTTTTCCTTGTTTTGCAAAATTTACCCAAAGATAACTGAACTTATACAACTGTGGCTATTTCTGGGAAGAAGGAAAGAAGAAGAAAAGCTTTTCCTTGACACTTTTTTCTCTTCCAGATACAGCATTATGGCATTTTCAATCTACATAGTAGTTTTAGGCCGCAACATTAAACAACTCCAAATAAAAAGAAGCAACACATTGCTATCACAATTATTAATTCAACCACTATCAGAGTTAGCTTTCTACAAGCTACTAAAAATCGTTCATTTAATTTGTTCTTTTTTACCCTGAAACAAAAATTTTGAAGTATTGTTAATGCTGATATTTTTCTAGGCAAAAGGAATCAATACCCATTTATAATACAGCAATATCTAATTTATATTCTCCACTACTCCTAGTAGTGGAAAGGAAAAACAACTTACATGTCGAGCCTCAAGTCTTGGTGAAAATAACATTCATAATTTGTAAGACTTGAACAAGCGAAACAGCAGAAATGTAATGACAGAAATTAGGTAAGGGAAATAAGGGGAAAAACATTTCTGATGGTTTAAGGAAACATGGTAAGTGTCCCGGCACTGAATGGCCTTCCTAGCCCAACACAAGCCATATAAGTCATATTCTAATTTTATTTCTTGCCCAGTAAAAATATTAACAGAAAAATGAATACAAGCTCTACAAAGCAGGTCTCTCCTTAAGTTTTTCCACAACTAGCTACCTAAATTTCAGGGTCACAGATGCATCTAGCCATGAACAATATCCTGACATACTTGAGAAATAGCATTCTTGTTACCAAAACGTTTAATGACCTAATTCTTTTCGTTTTCTCAGGTTCTAAGAATTAGCATCCCAATGGAAAAGATAGAAATTATGACAAAGTAGATTTTGTGGAGCTTAGAAGGAATGATGATGAGTTGCAGAAAATATCAGTGTTTTTCTTCTCTTATATTTCTACTACCAAAACTGTTCAGAAATAAAAATTTATATCTCCTCTTATCCCAACACAGGATACTTTTTTTTCCTCCTATCACAGAGAAATTCAATGAAGTTTTGAGGTACTTGACATTTGCATCAAAGCAAAATTCCTCCACGAAGACTGTTCATAGCTACGAACAAAGGTAACAAATACTAGTAGTGCATTAACTACCTACAGTGGAACTGATCCTGAGCAATCCTGCATAAATTACTCAGCACTAGAAAATTTCACACATGACATATTTCTGTCAACTGACTGTTGCCGTATGTGATCAAGTAAATGTCAAGAAAAAACTCAGCATGCAAGAGATTGGGAGTGAACAGGAAAGAAATGCAAAAGCGGGCAAGACAGCAATATTGATTAAATCATTCCTTAGCAAATTTCATCTTGATATAGCAGAAGCAAGTCAAGTATTTGCAGCTGCAATAATGTGCACAATTATCAGACCAGGATACTGGAGTTAGTGATGAACCAGTAGAGACCACAGACCTTTCTGATTTAAGGCAGAGACAGTCATAGCCAGTCAGCAAAACCAATGTGGTCATCTACAGAGCATGAAGGTTTTTAATTCCTCTGATTATAATGTTAGCAATTTACCCCTGCCTGGACTGTATTCTTAATAATTAGGATGAAGAGAAAAAGAAACTTACATAAGTTTTAAAAAGCTCATACAGAGCAAGGGGGAAAGGAGAAAGATTCTTTGAGAAGGAAACCCAGGCACTTGGGAAACAGCATTTGGACTGACAGCAGATTTGCCTTTTTAACCAAGTGTAGTATCCATTAAGCTCACTCTCCTTTTAAACAACTCTGGCTTTTAATTCCAACTTGAATTAGGTAGAAAAGGGGTGACCTTTGAGGACACGGAAACTTTAACAAAATTTCTCCCTCTCCAACTGTCACACTAATCAAAGATGAAAGGCTTAAAAGACAAATGTCTTACTAATTCCTCCATTTGCAGATAGTCTCACAACAAAAAACAAAAAATAGAGTCTAACGTACAGGAACATAGTTAAAGTATAAAAGTTACTGTAATATTAACTAGTAACTCCTCTTCTAACACCAATTCTGTCAAGACTATTACAAACACACTTAAAGAGTCTTAAGCTTGTCATAAATACTCTCATAATCATAAAGCTGTCATGGAACAGTGATAACAACATCCAATATCAATCACCTGCTTTCCTACATGAGTATGATCTTCTATTTCAGTATTTTGAGGCCAATCTTCTAATCTATTCTTACAAGAAAAGGGAAGATAAGATGCAACAGCCTAAAGTAAATTAAATTACACCTCAAAAAGGTATTTGAACACATATCTTTATTTCCCAGAGGCTGGTTTATCTTCAAGAACCTTGAAGCAAAACATCAATAGGAAGAGGCTTCTCTCATTTTGCTGCTGAACAGGCAAATTACCTAAATAGTATGGGCAAAGCATATAAACATCTCAAACAATGCTGTCACTCTTGTTTTAAAATTTCTCCTCTTTCCAATCACTGTCAGAAATAGACAAGGAAAAATCCATCTCTTCCTTTAATTTACAATTTTCAGTGTGCATACTCTTATTTTCCTCTCTTAATTGAATTATTCTCTTTGCTCTTAAAGCTCAGGTTAACCATGGCTGAAAAAGGTGCCTAAAGAATTAAGGACTCTCTCCTTCTCTCATACCTACTGCGGTTCCTACTATAAAAGGAATCACAGAAAGCAGGTACCCTGGAAAACCAAAAAATAGTCACTTCTAAACACTGGGGGTCCTGAATTTCACCCGAAATTCCTGAGTTTCACCTGAAATACCAGAAATGCTATAGCAGTACCATTGATTTATGAATAGTATTTGTAAACAGAGCTACTGATCTCCATGGGGTCTTTGGTACTGGACAGCTCTGAAGTGTTACTGAAAGACAAAGCAAAATTTCTGAAACATGCCAAATATGTGTTTTAAAAATAATAATATTTCATCTTCTTTATTTAAGATTTAGCTACCAGGTCAGGAAATTAGGCACATCAACAACACTGCCACTGAATTTTTTTTCATTCCAGAAAGCAACAGTAATATCTATCCTGCTTGCCACAATGCATAATTTTTTTCAATGGCTGTTGTTCAAAAACAAGCTCAATGAACCAACTGCTGTGTATAAAAAGCCAACCGACTGCTCTGCAATAACTTTTCAACTGGGGTTAGTAAAAATGAGTTTTATATTAAGCTACTCCATACAAAGGCCCTTAAGCACTTTGTTGTGTAACCACAAATTTTATTCAAAGTACCACTTAGATATATGCAAATAATCTCTGCACACAAATTCAAATACTAAAATCAATAAAAGTGTGGGCATATATTGCTTTTTGGAGGCTTTTCTCAGAAACAGGATAAATTTGCTTGCTTAATGCCCTGTATTGCTGGAGCTATATTATTTCTATACTAGTATTACTTCCATATCCTCACTCATTACACAGATCTCTTGAAAACATTTTGCCAAGTAGATGCACCTTAAGCCTCTCCACAGAGAGATATCACAAGGAATAGCTAAAGCACTGTAGCTTTCTGTCCATTCCTACTTATTACACATTAATGTTCATATACATATCTTGGTTGTTAATAGCAATTTTGTAATCAGGACTCAACTCAGCAGATTATTGGCGACTTCAGCAAAATATTACCTGAATCAGTAGCTTACATCACTCTTAAAGATAAAACTCAAAGATGTATTTTCATCACTGACAGAAGAAGTGCTCAGTAGAAATTAATACCCACAGGAGTGACTAATGCCCTGGTAACAAAACTTTTCTGAACAAGTGACAGAGAACTGTAACAAGATCTTCCATTTTAATCTGGGGAGAAAAGTAATTCTAGGTTTATCTCTATTCTCTCTATGCTTACTAAAACTGAGATGGCAACTGTCCATTTATCACAAACTGATTTAAGTCTTCCTAACATTCCCAAACTATAGACCAAAGGTTTAACCGCACACATGACAAATTTAACAAGTCCGTATTTTTGCAACAGTAAAATTATAACAACTTAGAATGGAAATTTTACCTGCAAAAGAAAAATAAATAAAAATAAAAAAGCTTTTCATTTTCTTACAAACTTAATTATGCTACAGCAGATATGGCAAGGCATTCAACAAAAAGAACCTAGGACATATTTTCCTCAAGCCTAGCTCTGTAATTATAGTTAAAAGTAAAATGAACACCTGGTCTCAACTGTTTTTTCTTCTTGCCATCTAAAAAAAGAGAATATTAATGTCTCAATCCTATAGTGAATAGTCAAAGGGGAAAAAAATGCCAAAAAAATCCACCATCTGCATATATATGCACACCAAAAAAACCCCAACCTGCTCCTGCTGCTAACAGCCACATATTTGGCCTGTTATTTTGTTCCTAAATAAATCTAAAACACATATTATCTTTAAAAATCCAGTCATGAGAAAATTACCATACCCTTGCTAGAATTCTTTACGTCAGTGAGAATATCCTTCTAGTGCTTTTGCTTTATATTTATCAACATTTTATTTTGCTGTTTCTCCTAGAGAACCTCTCAGCTTCCTTTGTTCCATTAGTTATCTAATAAAGCAACAGGAAAGTAATCACAAGACAACTATATGAAAAATATGGTAGTGTAAAAATAAAAACAAATGGGAAGGTACGTGAAAATGCAAAACATGAAATTACTCCTTAAAAATGGAAAGTAAATATTAAGCATATTTTGTTCCCTTAATTAGATTATGTATCCTGAAGATAAAGAATTATTCACCAAACAATCAAATCCATTAATACTAACTTAAAAACCAGAAAAATGAATTATATGTAGCATGTTGTTTGGGGTTTTTTTGTTGGTTTTTGGGTTGTTTTTTTTTAAATAGAAGCATAAGAATTACATATTCCTCTACCTATAGTCAACTACCAATATCCGTCTAGAAATGCAATGCCTATTGTGAAACCACACTGTAGTATCATGTTGGATGCTTTCATACTAAACCAGTGACACAGGGTCAGCAAGGGAAGAACACATACTGACAGAAACAACCAAGAAATGCATAGTCTACAAATAAATTTTAGCATTGCTAAACAACTGCGAGAATTGGGAGCACATAATACCACAGAATTGTAAATAGCAACTTATCACACACCTAGCTTTCATTCAAGAGTTTTCATCATGTATTTTACAATATTTTTTTCAATAGTTTGATAGTATTTACTTAGGATGGTTATACTTGCAAATAACTATCTAGAAATTAATCTACAGGTTTCTACATATTTGATCTGATAATAACTGGCACTAGTAGTACTTGTTCCTGCACAGCAGATCACTCCACAAATTCTGTTTTGGATACTTACATTGCATAATAATGAGAAACTTAATTTAAAAGAAGTTTGCAAGTTTCATTTGTCCACAAAAGCATCAATATTAACATTTTCTAAAAAAAGAACCAAAAAATTTCAGTCACTACATTTCAGGTAGTTTTATAGTTTACAGAATTTCCTTTTATGTGTCTAAAATGTGAACTAGACTGTCAAAGAAACTGGTGCTGCAATTAATCCTTACAAAGTAGTAGTTTTACTTTCTGAACTGTTAAAGGAATCTCTTCATATCAGGATCTTTTTACACACCAAAAAATACTACACACACACCAAGCAGTGCAGAAAAAACATAAGTCACTGCAGAATCAAGGTAAAAACTTTATTCTGAATATTTGTGTTGATTTCATTAAATTTAACATCTAATTTCCCATGCAACTAACATTTATGGATAAAAACTATTGTTCTCCAATAGCAAAACATCTGTTAAAGAAAAGAAATGCAAGCATTTCTTTAAATGCTAGTAAAAGGAAGGCAATCTCAGAAAACTGGATTCAAAATGCACATGGATCACATCATAATAGTAGGATAATTGGACAGGTAGAGCAATACATCCATCTTTTCTCCCACCAAAATCCCATTGTCCATGTCTCTGACAATGATGTTGAACAGCACTGGTCCCAATACCAAACCTTGAGGCACACCACTTGTCACCAGTTTCCATTCAGACATTGAGCTGTTGACCACAACTCTTTGAGTGTGACCATCCAGCCAGTTCCTTATCCACTGAGTGGTCCATCCACCAAACCCATCATAAAAGGCCACCAGATTGGTCAGGCACGATTTGCCCTTGGTGAAGCCATGCTGGTTGTCACCAATCACCTTCTCATTCTCCATGTGCCTTAGCGTAGTTTCTAGGAGTATCTGCTCCATGATCTTGCCCTGCACTGAGGTGAGACTGACCGGCCTGTAGTTCCCCAGATCTTCCTTGTTTCCCTTTTTAAAAATGGGGGTTATGTTCCCCTTTTTCCAGTCTGCAGGAACTTCTCCAGAGTGCCAGGACTTCTCAAATATGATGGATAGTGGCTTCGCAACTTCATCTTCCAGTTCCCTCAGGACCCGCAGATGCCTCACATCAGGTCCCATGGACTTGTGCACCTTCAGGTTCCTTAGGTGGTCCTGAACCTGATCATCTCCTCCAGTGGGTGGTTTTTTGTTCACCTGGACCCTTCCTTTGCTTTCTAGGACTTGGGCAGTGTGGCATGAGCCTTTGCTAGTGAAGACTGAAGCAAAAATTCATTGAGCACCTCAGCCTTCTTAATGTCCCGGGTGACCAGGTTTCCTGTTGCCTTCCAGAGAGGGCCCACATTTTCCCTAGTTTTCCTTTTCTCCCCAGCATACCTGTAGAAGCTTTTTTGTTGCCCTTGACATCTCTGGCCGAATTTAATTCTGTCAGGGCCTTGGCTTTTCCAACCTGATCCCTGGCCACTCAGGCAATTTCTCTGTATTCCTCCCAGGATACCCGTCCTTCCTTCCACCCTCTGTAGGCTTCTACAATGACGTAGCTTGTTTGACCACCATAGAATTAATGCCTGCAACTTTTGTTTGCTTTCTGCTCTGAAATCAACAAATTGATATTTGTGATTTGCTAATTAAGAAATTTATTGAACACAATATGAATAAACCAAATTCCTCAATTTTTTTAATATTTAAAGGAATGTAAGACATAGAATATTTCACTCTCCACATTATTTCTTTCTGAATATAATAAATTAAGTCATTACATGTTACAGAGAGGTCTACTAATCATTAGTCAAAGCAAGGGGTACACTTTTAATCTAAATATTTAAAAAATTCTATTTTAGTAACATGGAAAAACAAAGTTTCAAAATTTAATGTACCTTACTTTAAATGGTAGTTGCATCAAAATAAACTTTTGGTAGTTAGTAAAATACATAATAAAAGAACCTCTGGATGTAAGGAGAAAATACATTCTAAACTCAGGGAAAAGCAACAAAAACTTAAATTACCAACAGGAAAATTATAAATTTCATCCCTGGTAGCCTATACGAACCTTCATTCCCGCTTCCGATTTCAGGTTTTGCCATTGAGGTCTTACTGAAAGTGTTTAGCAAAGGAACAAAGCCCCTAATAACACTCTAGCATGTCTTTCTCCAGTAGGATATACAAAGATTCATAGAAATTCTCATACAACTTTTTCACTGGAAGAAAGCATCCATAACTTTTTTTCACTAAATCATCTATTTTAAACCAAATTCATTTTATTGAAAAGATTTATGGGAAAAATATTTAATTAAAAAAAAAATTCAAGCCCACCAATAACAGCATTATCTATACCAAAAGCAAACAAACTCAAAAATTTTATATAAAAAAAATATTGGAATGAACAGCAGAAAAATAAACAGGCCAGACAGGAATGGTCTTAACAGAAGCAAAGAGTCTCACTTAATTGAGCTATAGCAAGTGATTTCAAAGAAAGCCTACTATAAGGCTTACATTAATCATAGACCTAAACTCTTTGCTGGATAGATGACAGAGTACTCAGGACATGAGAAATTTAAATTCATCGTGCGGAGGATCTGCCATCCCAGTAGCAAGTAACTACACTTGACCACACTGTCAGTTTGGTTCATCTTTGAAATGCAGTGTCAGAACTCCTCCAAGACTGATGTCAATTGCATTGATCAATGGCACTGGACTAAAAATGAATCTTTAAGTTTAAATGCTGTATTAACAGGTCAGTCTACTAGACCATCTCATCCTTCATAGTTAAGGATGCAATAAACTTTTGTGTTCAAACAATTATTATTGTGAAAACTAAGACTTGGCACTCAGTCTTATTTTCATCACGTTACTAAGAGATTTTAAGAAAATAATTATTTTTCTAGTGCAGTAAAAGACAGACTCCCATTAATAAACTAGGATAAATTTTATATTTCACAAAAAAATGCTTCTGTTGTTCCATAAGACTTCACATATTTTCTCAAACTTTTCTTAGAAAGCTGATACATAGTGTTTGAAGATTTCAGGATTCTCCCCATCCTAGAAATCTACTTGGCAGCAGAGATACCAGCCAGTCATTACAACTACCTGTTCCTAACAGCTCAAGCCAAAAACCACTCAGAGCAGCAATGCACAGCTAAATTACAGTATCAAGTCTTTTAACTAAATTTATGCTGTTGGAGTCAAGCCTTTAACCTCTCGTAACTGCATATAACTGGACCATTTCTTAAAGCCTTTTCCCAGTGCACAAGCTACACTGTCTTCAGGACATTTTCCCTGACAAATTGCCCTGGTTTGTAATAGAAATTAGACACATTGTAACTCCTAAATGAAAAACACAAAAATACAACACTAACTGTATTCTAAAAAGTAGAAAGTGTTATCCAAGAGTCACAGTCAAATTCCACAAACTACACACACAAACCAGTTTTTTTTAGTGGCTATTTAACTTGAACAAGTACACCAATCACTAAAATTCTTATTTAAAAAAAAAAAAAAAACTTGCAAGAGGTAAGAAGGAAGACATAAATTCATACAGTCTACTGTCAGAAAGGACAAAAATATTCCACCTCTGAACTCTCCCTTGAAGTTCAAATCTTGAACAGAATGATAAAAAATTCTACTTAATTTAGGATGTGATTATAAGATCTGTAATTCTGATCTGAATTGATACTCAAGTTTTGTAACATTAGATAAGAAGTTCTATTTCTGATACAACTATACCGAGCAATTTTCTACTAATCTACATTCAAAGAGGACTGGAGTTACATGGTTAGTAACACTACCCTCCAAAGTGTTCAATGGTTGGTGTTGTTGACCTTCAGTTTCAGAGTTTATAGTGTCACGCACTTAACTGATTAAAACAGAGATCTTGAATATGTAGATCCAAGTTGAAAGAGAAAGGCGATCTTTCTTCATTCCCGATTTTCCATTTCCTTCATACAAGATACATAAAAATACTTTATACCAGTTGAAATAAAATCACTGGTTCTTGTCTGGAGCATCTGAGCAAGGACACTGCCACTGAAATCCTTCTGGCTATGACCAGGGGCTTTAACCTAGGGTAAACACTGGATAGACAATGACATTTATGAGTGTGACCAGTATGAAAGAAACCCCCATAAAAAAGAAAAAAAAAAGTACATGCTTCAAATCCCTATAGTTGACACAATGGCAATACGATTTTGATTTTCATTTCATCATCTCCTTGTTTCTAATTTTCTGGTAAATCTCATAAAAGGAAAGTGATGTAAAATATTTTGGTTTTAGAGAAAACACTTAAATGCATACAACACATCATCTCTGTGCTGCTCAGGCAGAGGGGGAAGTAACAAATAGTTTAATAATTAAATTTCTGAATAAAAAAAGGAAAAATACAGAAGTTGGAAACATCAAGTGACAAAGTAACCTTGTAAGAAAATAAAGCTGAGACAGGTGTAACAGAACTTCAGAACTCTTAAGACAAGTGAAGCGAGCAAGATATACCATAATAAGAACAGAGAATAAACTACACACTTCAAAAAAGTTTGCTTGATTTATACTATGGTATATCTTACTTAAACTAGATTTTGATTTGTTCTAGATTGCTGGTTTCTTGGTAGATTGAAGTTGCTTACGTGAGATTTCTGACACAAAAAGAAACACTACATACTTGTCAAATCAAGATAAAGCACTGCCTACAGATTTGCACCTTACTTTGGACATCTAAGAATTATTAATACTAGAGGATCAATCTAGTCCACCATCAGATCCCAGGGGAGTAAAAAAAAACAATAAATTAAATCTAGTTTCAGACAGGAGAAACAAATACTAAGTAAATCCATCCCAGTGTTTAGCTTTGCCATAAACTCTTATAATTTCACACAGAATTAAGCCATGCAGCAGATGGTTTAATACCTCTCACAAAATAGGTTATTCAGCTTTAGTTTTTAATAGCATTATTATCTATACAAATGGCCTCTCTGATACAGGATGAAAATCTTGCCTCAGTAATATTGTCTTGCTATGCAATGCACAGCTTTTTTATGCTTGTCTGATTTTCTTTTTTTCCTACTTAATAATTGCCACCCTCCCATTTAATTGAATCTCTGCACTGTTTCGCACAGTGCAACATGGGATTCAGCTAGAGGGGAAAGCGGCGTGCATCATACAATATGCAATTCATTGTAGAAGCCTGGCATGCAAGGCAGCACTGAGGCACCTACCTACAACTCCATAAAGCAATAGAGCAAATGAATCAGACATAGACTATAAATACACAAACAGAAACTCTCTCAGATGAATTAGCCAAAATTAATTATTTTTATTCAGGTCAGTGAAACTGAAAGATTGTTTTCTACCCTCATCTCACAAATGAGGCAGGGGAAGCAGAATAAAAAACAAGCAACAACTTATTCAGGAAAAGAATTCATTTAAAAAGATAAATAAAATCCCCAATCAAATCCAGTAGCTTAAGGAAATAAAGAAACAATGTCTTTATTGAGCTCTAAGTAATGAATTCAGAATTCCCTTACACACAATAAAGAAAAAGAAAAAAAAAAGACGTACACAACAATGTAGATATGTATTCTACTTTAGACCACTAGACAGGATTTTCTAATGAAAATAAGCTATCATTGCAGGGATGACTTAGTTTGTTCTCCAGTTCAAGTTTACTTTTGTTCCATTTTTCAAAGATGCAAAATATATTCAGAAGTCTGTTTAACAGACTTAACGTTCAAATTGTGATTTTAAAGTAAGCAAACTGGCATAATTAAAGATTTACTCCACCTCTCCCAAACATCAGCAAACATATTCTCAGTGACTTAGACAAGGAAAGACTCCACACAAACTAGATTGAGATGCAGTCTAATAAAACATTATCCCAGTGAAATCCACAATGAAGATTTAATAAAGGTAGGGAAAAAAAAAAAAAAAACCACCCAAAAAAACCCCTACTTTCACTTCCTGCAAAACTCCTTAAAAATATTCTATTTGAAAGAATTCCTATAACAGTTCAGGGTCTACAGGGGTATTTGACTACACATCATTGCAGTTTTTCAAATTTTAGAACAGTAATTAATTCAGCATTAGGAAGATTTTTTTTTCCTTTACTTTTTTCCTTCTTTTTCCTGCAATCAAGTACTTCTCTTAATAAAAACCAAGCATAAAATGGTAAATCACAATGTCTTTTGTTTCATCCCTCTGCTTGATTACTCTTGGCAGGTTTTTTGGTCTAATGAGCAAGCTATTTGGCTAAAGCTACCTAAGTTTAACAACTGAAAAATTCAGTTGTCAAATCTGAAAATACATCTACTTGATTTTCAAGCTTGTTTTTGTTTTATCATAGTATAAGTAAAGGATGAGCATTGATACATTTTAAGTCAGTTATATAAATAATTGTCCTGTAACTCTATACTAACCAAACCCAGGACAATAATGTGTGTAATTTTACAGGTATAGAAATTTTAGCTCCAACTAGTTCATTTATCCAGTAAAAAAATTTATTCCTGATAAAACCAAGCAAAAGTAGGATCTGTGTATGTGGGAATTAAGTATGTGCAAACTAATAAACTTTATATGCATTAGAATAAAGATTAAAAAGCAGAAATTACTGTGGAAAAAGCAGTATTATACAGATATTATTAATAAACTGAACTTTTTATTATTATTAATGTTTGATAGAAATTTTCAATATTTTAATTTAAAAAGTTTCCTAACGTTCATGCTGTTGAATATTCCAACTACACTCAAACTGGGCTGGAAAGTCATACTATAACTCTTTGTAAAAAAAATCCTAAAGATTCCCTTACATTTGAACTAAAGGAACATCAGTTTGACATGAAAGATTTTTTTAAGATGTAAACTCTGTAAGATACTATCACATTTTACAACCAGATAAGCACTGTTAGATTCTAACTTCAGTTTTGCCTCACAGAATAATTTCAAAAATTTTATTAAAATATTTTGGATACCTTCCCCTACCTTTTGTGGGGAAACAGGAGTTCAATACATTTTCCTGGAAATCTCTAGACATTGTAGTCATATATGTCTTGTTCTTATGTTATACTTAAAAGGCATTTAAAAAAAATCAGGTGTTTCTTCCAGCCAATAAACTGCAACTATTGCAGACAACTGCCTGACATATTTGAGACATTAATTCAGAATTTTATTTTATTCTGCACATAACAAACATTGTTAAATCCATGTCAATCTCAGTACATACCAAAAAGTGATCTGCAATCGATGGGATACCAAAATCTGGTAAGATCTGCAGACATGATGAGGCTGGACCTATGAAATACTTCAAATACTCTGTGAGGTATTTTGTTCCCCAGTGTAAGGAACAGACAGAGTAAAATCTTTTTAAATTGTTATTTATCTGAGATAACAGCCTGTGCATGCGTGTGTGCATGTACTCACACATTCACGTGTCATGTATTCATATGTATTATAAAAAAACACAAGAGCTCAACTTTTCAATATTCATTAAATACTCTGTAACACCAGTACTTTAAAACATTCTGGGAAAAATGTTACTCATGTCTTCAACTTAGAGAAGCTATGCTACAATCTAAATCTAGAAAACTGGGAGGAAAAAGTGAGAGAAACTCATTTTTATGCAAGAAAGGAAAAAATAGGAATTGTAAACATTCAGCTGTCCTGGTTTCACCAGGATAGGGTAAATTTTCTTCTTAGTAGCTAGAATAGCTGTGTTTTGTTTTCAGTATTGCAACAGGCTGAGCATCAGTCAGCAGGTGCTGAGCAACTGCACTGTGCACTTATTTGCATATTCTATTATTGCTGTTGTTATTATTATTATTTTATTTCAATTAGTAAATTGTTTTTATCTCAACTCATGAGTTTTCTCACTTTTACCCTTCTGTTTCTGCAGTTGTGTTCAGCTGCTAACCAAAGGAGTGAAACCATCACATCAGCATATGTAAGAAGGCAGCAAAGACAGAAAGGTACAGTAAGCACAGAGGTTCCTGAAGATTAAGACTGTATAGAACACAGTTTATAAATACACATTCAGTCCTAGTGAAGAACATTGAAATGTTTGGGGTTTTATATGTCTGTATTACTTTAATCTGCAGCTACAAAACTACATAGTTAAGTCTACTTCAGCATATTCCTCCTTCTACATCTTTATGAGACCACACCTTCAGATCTCAGAGTGAAATCTCATCATACATCATGTTACACTTAACTTTGTTGAGGAGTTACTTTAAGTAACTCCAATGAAGTTTTGGCCATACATCCCTGCATTCTTTGAGAGGATACTTTCTTTTGAGGAGTCCATGAACATCACATCACAGTGAAACCAACTGTCTGTTTTCCTAACATAACCGAGTCTTTTTCTTACTAGTGTAAAGAAATTCTGTCCATTCATGCCCCAGGTACTAGAATTCACCAAAACAGGACTTGGAAAACACCTACTAAGAATTACTGAGTAAAGTTAGATACATTCAACTTTAAAATAAAATAAGCACACGGATGAAAAATTAAGCAGCTTAACGGTTTAGGAGGGAAATACTAGATTTACTAAGATCTAGAAAAATAGATACACACTTAGCGTGCTTTAATCCAGTTCATGTAAGAAATATTGTACACTATTTGAAGTACACTGAGCAATTTGATAGCCCTTTGCTGGCTTTGGAATGCAGGAACCTACTGAGCTCATACTTTTTGTTCCTGGGCGTTGGAAAAGAGAATGCCCACCTAATCCTTAGTATGTTTAAACACTTACACTCTGGATTAAGATGATGACTATTTATCTGGGTGAACATCTTAATGGAAATTCAGAAGCCATTTCTCCATCTTCCTAAAGATTTGAATTGGCTTGTCTTTGTGGTGGGATGTCCATGGCTAGATGCCAGGTGTCCACCAAAGCTGCTCTATCACTCCCTACCTCAGCTGGACAGCAGGAAGGAAAAGAAAAAAATAAAAAAAAAAAAAGGGCTTGTGGATCAAGATAAGGTCAGGGAGGGATCACTCGCCAATTACTGTCACGGGCAAAACAGACTCAACGTGGGGAAACTAATTTATTACTAATAAAACTGGAGGAGGATAATGAGAAATAAAACCAAATCACCTTGCCCCTCACCAGCTCTCCCTTCTTTCCAGGCTTAACTTTTCTCCCAACACTCTACCTTCCCCCCTCAGCAGCACAGGGGGATGGGGAATGGGGGTTAGGGTTAGTTCATCATACATTGTTTCTACAGCTTCTTCCTCTTCAGGGGGAGGACACCTTACATTTTTACCCCATTCCTGCATGGGGTCCCTCTCACAGAACAGTCCCCCATTAACTTCCCAGTGTGAGTCCTTCCCATGAACAGCAGTTCTTCACAAACTGCTCCAGCCTGGGTCCTTTCCATGGGGTGTAGTCCTTCAGGAACAGACTGCTCCAGTGTGGATCCCCCATGGTGTCATAAGTCCTGCCAGCAAACCTGCTCCAGCATGGGCTCCATTCTCCATGGGGCCACAGGTCTTGCCAGGAGCCTGCTCCAGCGCAGGCTTCCCATGGGGTCACAGCCTCCTTTGGGCATCCACACACTCTAGATGGGAATCTCCACATGCTACAAGTGGACATCTGCTCCATCGCAGATCTCCACAGGCAACAGGGGAACAGAATGTCTTACCATGGTCTTCACCAGGAAACCTCTGCTCCAGCACCTGGAGCACCTCCTCCCCTCCTCCTTCACTGACCTTAGTGTCTGCAGAGTTGTTTCTCTCATCTTCTCACTCCTCTCCAGCTCTAAAATGCACTCTTTTGTTTTGGTTTGTTTTTGTTTTTTATCTTCCGCTTCTTAATTATTTTATCACAGAGGCACTACGGTCATTACTGACTGGCTTGGTCTTGGCCAGTGGTGAGTCTGTCTTGGAGCCGGTTGGCATTGGTTCTGTCAGACATGGGGGAAGCTTCTGGCAGCTTCTCACAAAAGCCACCCCTATGCCTCCCTGCTACCAAAACCTGGCCATGCAAACACAATACAGTATTCCAACAACATTTGTGATTTTTTGCATAAAAGTAATTAGCCATAATTACTGAGAATACACACAAGAAAATGCTATGAAGGTGGCAGAATAAAATTCCTTTTAAACAGCAAATTAGTATCAGAAAGATTGCCCTACTAGACTTTTCCGGTTTAATACAATCCAACAGGATAAAAATTAATGAGCCACTATATACAAGCAAGCATATTATCAAATCCAATGGTCTCTTTTGGCCCTAAACTTTATCAATAGAAAGAGTTTCCAGAGTTTCACATGGGATTCCTGTAATATCTTACCAAACTGGTTAAATCACTGTCCTGCAAAAGGCTGGAAGGGCACTTTATACAATGGATTCCTGGCATTGCTGCTTTACATCCCAGCCAATTGATTCTACTTACAAAAATCATAGTTTGGGTTTTCTGCTAAAGTGATCTTTCAGTTACCAACACAACCACCACCAAATCCTTAAAGACACATGCATCATTAAATATACATCCCACAGTCATCATTAATAACTTCCCTCTATTTTAATAAATAGCTGTTAATACACTGGCTATTTTCCATACACAGAAGCATATACTGAGGAATAAATTCTGTAAATCTCATTGCTATGCTACACAGATGTACCAACTGGAATGAATTTCATCATCAGTGCAAGCTCAAAATGTCCAAAGAGTTTGTTTTCAGCTGTATGTAGGCCCTAGTGTAAGTTCAATAAATAAAATTACCTTATAACTTGCAGATTTTTTAGAGAGATGCTGAACAAGCTGCGAACTGATAGTCTCCTTTGAGCCAATGATTACACATCACTTGAGAAAACAGAAGACTAGTTCATAAGAATTATCTGCAGAAAATTGTCAAGCACTGGATAGTCTTTAATAAAAACATAAGATAATTTTCTCTAGAAGTGGTAAAATACCAAAAAGTTTGGATTATTTACATCTTTTAAAACCATTCTCTTATTGTGTTCTCTTCAAGCAGTCACTTGTGAAGATAACATAGTGGTGAAAGCGCATCTGCATTGTAATGCTTAAGTTCTGTCATGGCTTACAATTTCATACAGGCTCTTCTTGTGTCCTGTCCAAGGTTGCTACCTTAACACTGCGCCACTTTTCTTAAGTAAATCATTAATTCCTACAGTAATTTTCACTCTTGCAATCTATCAGTGTGAAATGAGATGAAATGGGAAAGTAATAGTGAAAAATCATTAAATTTAAAAAAAAAAAAAAATAACTAAAGATCATTCATATTAGCTAAGAATGCCCAGTGAAGCTTTGAACACTGATATTGCTAGCCACAAACTTCTCTATCTCAGAAATTAAAATTGAAGAAATATAAAAATTACAAGAACTTTTAATAAAATGTTAGCATTTACTACCATTGCCTCAATAATATTTGCTTCTAAGGTAAATAAGGCAGATTTTTAGCACTAAGCATAGTCAAAGTGAGACTTAACACCAGATGGACAAAAATAATCTGTTAATCTGTGGTTACCAATACATTCAAATATGTCACATTAATACAAATACACAATAGGAAAAACATCACTGCAAAAATCAACGTCACAAATTTTAAGGTCTACATTAGAAAAATATCCATAAAGCAAAACTGAAGCTCTTTTACTAACAATTACTTTTCATGCACTGGTAGGAAAAACATCATAGAATCATAGAATGGTTTGGGCTGGAAGGGACCTTAAAGATCATCTAGTTCCAACCCCCCTGCCATCAGCAGGGACACCTTCCACTAGACCAGGTTGCTCAAAGCCTCATCCAGCCTGGCCTTGAACACTTCCAGGGAGGTGGCATCCACAACGTCCTTGGGCAACCTGTTCCAGTGTCTCATCACCCTCACAGTGAAGAATTTATTCCTAATATCTAATCTAACCCTACCTTCTTTCAGCTTACAGCCATTTCCCCTTGTCCTGTCATTAACTGCCCTTATGACAGGACAAGGGACTTCTACCCGGCTCATCTGGGATAGAAACCCCTTGGTTATAATAAAAGTTTCCTTATGCTTGAAAACTTGGGGTTTGCTCTAAAATTAAGTACCAAAAAAATAATCAACTGTTCAGATTTCCTTATTTAATTTAGTCTGTCTTGGGGGCAGGGAACAGGACAACACAGATATGACACACAGCCATTTTCACTTAAGCACCTATTTAAAGGGAAGGGTTAGGCTTGAAAACTGGCCAAAACTTGCAAACATATTAAGCCAAGCTATTATTTCTCCTTTCTGCAGCTAGTTACTTCAAATGCTTCAATGACTATGAAGTAATAGAAATGGAAGAGACTGAAAAAAATAATTGATGGTAATAGTCTAAAAACATACATATTCTAATTCCCCTTATATTTCATTTTTTTCTACGTTCAGTCTCCCTTTATAATATACTTTTTGCTCTAGACATCTTTCTTTTGTGATTGTAAAACCAAGACAGCCTATGCAGTTTCTGTTACTGTTGCCATCTATTAGTGTATTACAAAGCTATTTATACCTCACTATAATAAGCACAGATGGCTACAGTCAATCCCAATAAGATTAATGGTAAGACAAGTAAAGACTGGGTATCCATATCCACTAAACAACCTACAGCAAATAAAATAAAGATTATTCTTCAGAGAAAGGAGATAAAGATAAGATGAAACAATGTTATCAGCTTTACTTTAAGATTATGAGGGCAATCCAAGGAAAAGCACATTACAGTTTACTTAACTCCTAAACATTAGCTATATAAAGAGCTTCCAAGCTAAGGCCTTCCAAGAGACAGTTAAGAGTTCGATGTTAACAATAGTTTGAGATAAGCAGACTCTGCCTTCCCGGACAAAAAAAAAAAAAAAATACTTGTCACTAGAAGCAAGCAGCAAAAATAGACCAGAGGAAAAGAAATCAGGTGAAAGAAAAAAGGAATCCACACTTGAAGATTTCAAAATTTGGTTCATAGGTTTCAAAAATTTTCACTTTCATCATATTAATAAAACTAAGATCATACAAATAAGTCATGAAAAAATGAGAAAGACTGATACCACTTTAGAGGAGCTGATAACAAGTTTCAATTAACAAACTGGCATAGGGAAAACAGATTCAATGCCCTAACTGAAAAAGTAACTTTAACTTATTAACAATTTCTTGTTTTAACTTAAGCCAAGGACAACATAACAAAGTTCATCTTCCCTGATCTGCAGTTCCATTTTTTCCTAATGATATAACCATAACTTTCTATCAAAACATAGGTATGTAGTGAAAGATCTGCCCTAGCCACTAAAAAGGAAAAAGGTACGCTTTCTTTACCCTGAACCATAAAAAATACAGGACAAATAAGGCTATTGGACTCATTTTCACAGCTGAGGAGTTAACATTAGTGAGGAAAGACCGATGAATGCTGCACATTCCAATCCTAAATACTGACTTCCTCTAAAGTACACATTCACCACCATCCATAAACTAACAGGGATTCTAGGCCAACGCAAAAAACTTGTTGACCAGAAGTCCTTCTCTTCTTCAAAAAAGGTTAGCAGTACTCCACCCTGAAAATATTAAAACCTTCCAAATATTTACAAGGCGATCACAATCACACAGAAAAATGCAAAAAACTTGTGATGAATCCTTTTTAAAATAGCTTTTGCCTTGCTTATACAGAGATGCAGTTGTGTGGACCTACAGTTGGGCAGAGATGTTCTGCTCAAAACAGTAAAGAATCACCAGGTGTGTAGTTGGTGGGGAGCTTAGATGGGAGGCAGGGAGGGTGCTTGTGTTTGAGAAGCCTTAAACTTCCAAACAGATAAAAGAATAATGAATGCTGGCAATTGTTGAATTGGCATGGAGACCTAGTATTTGATTCATCTCCTTTCCAAACACAAAGGTTTAGATTTTACTCATGCTGAAAAAACATATTCTTTAAGTATCTTTAAAAGACTCATTTGGGACACCAACATGAGCTGCCCAAACTTGCCAAATGTTTTAGAAGGCAACATATTTGATGGTCAATGTGAGAACATTTCATAGTGAAGCAGAGCAAAAGGTAGTATTACCAGTGCAAACCTCCGCTTCATAGCTGACAGGTTTTAAGGTCTGTTACTCGATTTTTTTTATACTTTCTTTACCTTTGCTAACTCTATTAACGTGGCAGGATGATAGTAACACTGTGGTATGATGCAACTAATCGTATCTATCAACTGATCATATTATTTCATAACAATACTATGCCATACTGGAGTTGTGCAGAGTTTATTTATATACTACAAGTTTCTTTCACTACAAAGTTCCTGATGTATCTTAAAAGTTGCAAATACAGGAACTGCTTAGATTATGATCTCCTTGAAAAGGAAAAGTGAATTCAGTAACAAGCAAGTTAGATCATAAATAACTTTCCCTAAGCAGCAAGTAAAATTTACCATATAAATACACTTATTATACAGTCCTTTAAAAAACACAAATGGACAGGACACTGTCTGCAAATATCAATGACTAAAATGAGTTACTTTATAGAATGTTGCTTCATGGAATTTTACAGGGAAAAAAAAAATAAAGTTTCTTGAAGGCTTTCAGATAGTCATATAACAGACTATTATGGTTGTGTGAAATTTTTTCCAACTAGCTATAAAGACCACATAAAAAGACAAAGTGATTACAAATGACAAAGGCATTATGTTTTGTTCTAGGATAAAAATAATACCATTATTTGGAATCAAATAAAAAGAATAAAGAATTATTTGTATATTTTGGTTTTCTCCACAAATTTACAACATTGTGAGTAAAGAAGGTTTGATATGTAAGATTCAGGATGTTCTAAGTAGGAGAGTATAAATGTAATGCCACTACCCGACTGTATTTTTTAAAAAGAATAACCTTTATTTCAGACAAACTGCAGTTAATAAATACGTTTTTATCAAATGCCTGGTGCAACCATCATAGACAAGACCATTAGCACAAAGCACTATAAACACAACCAAGTATGAATGACAAAGATTCCCCTAACTTAGCATCTACTGAAGAACCTCAACTCCCAATCATGAAATAAATAAGGGATATGTACACATGGGCTAGGACATCCCAGCATTGTGACAACATCAGCTGCTGAAGCAGCCTAACCAAGCAGCTTAAAAAACCTTAATGAACACATTAAACCTGAGACTTATTTTAGTGACAGACACAAGAGCTGCAGTTACCCGGCAACTGAACTGCAGCAGCACTAAGACTGGGTTAAAAACTCTTCCTCCCCAGCTACTACAGGCAAAAAGTACACATATCCTTGTATATAACCCAAAATGTTTGACTGACACAAAGAAGTTGAGGGAGTTGATATCTGACATATGAAGAATGCACTTTCTCCTCCACTCCCATCTTTAAGATGGGAAGTCTCCTGTTTAAGAAAGAACCCATTCTCAATGTTTGCAAAAGAAATAGATATGAGAAGATAGCCTCTGTCATGGACCTAGCTTCCTACTGTTCCACATCAAGGCATAGTTCTTGCCAGGATCTATTTCAATATTTTCAACAGATTTGTCATGATGATAAAGGTCTTTCAAGAGAACTGAAGAGTCAACCACAGTTTTGCCTATACAGAGTACTGAAAAGATCTCGGCTAATATTATCATGTTAATAATAACCTTTACTGACAAATCTGACATTTTAGAGGATTTTAAGAGAGCCAGGTTTGTGGGGTTTGTTTTGTTTTTGTATTTAAATAAAAGATCGTATTCTGGTTATTAGGTTTTGTAAGGGTTCCCTTTCTGAATGACTATGTTCTTTCTCACTGTGATTTAAAACTCTAAGAAACTGAGCCAATGAGTCAGAAGTCAGGGTCATTATCTTTCACATTAATCAGTCCTGTCAGTTAAGTCTTAAGCCTTTAAATACTTCTTTTCACACCAGAATTCCACCTCATCCTTACATCTGTAGGGTATTTAAGGACTGCAAAAAATATGCTACTCTGACTAGAGAATTAAATTCCAAACACAGGCACTGCATACCTTTACTTTGATTTTTAACTCTGCAAGACAGCTACCCTTAATATGTTTAAAACTCAGTTGTGCTGATCCTTAACAGGAGGTGATATTTGAATCACTAACCACAATTTTCAAAACCAGTCATAAACATAAATTTACCAATTATATAAAACTGTAGGATGTTTATAAAACTTCTCCACCATGTTATATTTAAGGATGTCAATTGATCAGTGCTTCTTACAAGTAAGATAGTTTTCTAATGTATTCTTCTACAGATAAACTTTTTTTCTTATGACTATCTTATGAATTACTGAAAAATATCCATGCTTTAAAAGGAGAGCTTTGTGAAGCATTAGGATCATCCATAAATATTCCAGATCGAGTACCAATCAACAGGACGTAAGCACTCTGCAGAAGTAAAAGCATATTCCTTAGTGAAATACCAGCCCTATAAAGCTGAAACAGTGCAAAAATAAATAAGCCAGCATGTTTGTAAATTGCCGCAGAAGAATCAGCATGCAGTACTTCCTCAAAGTAGTCACGCTTAAAATCCTTGGGGACATCTACTTTTCACAGAATAAATTATCTGGCTAATATCTAATATTACAGTATATGTCAGTGGGCACCCAGGAGACAAGCATTAGAGAGCACTTAGCTTCTTCAGCCTTGCAGGGTAGTCCTTATATAAATTACTTTGCTCAATTATAAAATATAATTGACGCACTTATTTTGGAGTTTTCTAGCAGCAGCCTTTCACCCTAAAATATTTATACAGCACTGCATTTTTTTTTTCAAAATCACAGGTCCCTAAGTACGGGACACTGAACAGGTGTTTTTGTTTGTTTTCATATGAACATAAGTTTTTAAGATATTCAAAGCAAACAAAAATATCTGAATACTAATTTGAGTGTTCTCAAACACTAAAACCACACTGTTTAATAGAAACTATTGGGTAAGTAAGTTCTCCCACGACCCTTAACAGGAGCTCTTTTTTCCTATTTGCTTAATATAAATAGCCCAGTTTGCATCCCACATGCAACATTTATGCAAAGGTAGAAAACACATAAATCACAAGCACACTACAGCTCTCAGTAAAAGAGACCTCTTGGAGACATTTACTTCAGTTCGCTATAGCAAACCAGAGTCACTGGCAAGCTGTAGCATGAGAAACCTGTTGACTCTGAAGGTGCAAACCAAATCACCGCTTTACATCAAATCAAAGAAAACCAGTTAGCAACGCAGTAAAGCTGAAGAGAAAATTATTTTGCATGTCTGGAATTAGGATTTGAAAAGCGACATCAAAGAATGCAGAATATTGTAAGATCAGGGAACGTGTTTTGCGTTGAAAGAAACGTGAAGGACTTTTGAAAATTGATTGGGTTTTACTCAACTTGCAACAAACAGAGGAGCTAAACGCGAAAGCGAAGCGCTCGGGAGGACGGCTGCCACCTTACAGCAGCAGGTTTCGTAACGGAGGAGATTCGGGTCAGAGCGGGTCTGCCGTTCCCGCCCGACTCCGGACGCCCCACTCGCACAACTCCCCGCCGTACCCAGCGGGCTGCCTGGCCGCGATCCGCTCTCCGCACCCCCCGCAAAGCCGCCGGCACTGCGCGCCTCGCCCAGCCCGCCCTCCCCGCACTCCTGACAGCGGCAAGGTGCGGCTGGGCAGCCCCCCCGCCCGCCGCACTTTTCCAGATGGCAGGGCCCTGCCCCACCGGTACTCGCAGAGCCCCCGGGGCGGCCTTCGGCGGGGAGCGGGACCTAGCGGCCGCAGCGCGCGTCCCCATCGCAGCCCTCCCGCAGCCACCGCCGCTCCCGCTGCGGGCGGGAAGCGGGGAGGAGGAAGGACAAACGCAACTCCCCCTCCGCGGCCTCTTCGCGGCTGGCGACCCGCAGGGTGGGAACCTGCTCCCGCCGGGACCCGGAGGTGCGGGCTGGGCGCCCAGCACGGCCCAGGGAACATCGGGCGGTCCTCGCCGCTCAGCGGCGGCAGCGCACCGGGAACTGCCCGGCGGGACCTCCCTCCTCCTCCTCCTCCTGCCGAGGCGCCGCCGGGAATTTAAATAACTCAAATTAGGGGAGAAGGGGGTAAGTTGAGGCTGGTCCCCAGCCCCGGCTGCCCAACGGATGCCCTCGGCCAAAGAACGAGCCCGCCAGCCGCGGGGCTGCCGGGCAGCGGGCTGGGCGCGGCGGCGGGCTGGCAGGGCGGAGGGGTTTGAACTTACGTCTCGGAATTTGTTCCACTGCCCGACCTCCTTGTCGTACTGGGAGATGGTCGTGAGCCATTGTTTATCGTCCAGAAAATTGCCGCTGTCCGGTCTGCCCCCGGCCGGCGCCGCCGCCGCCAGTGCCGGGCTGCACCAGGCTGCTGCCGCACACACGCACACGAAAGCTGCTACCTTCAGCATCTGGGCGAGAGGAGACACGAGGAGGAGGAGCGGGGTTACCCACACCAGAGCCGAACCCCAGCCGGGGACTGCCGGCGGGGACCGGGACAACTGCCCGCAGCGGCCCCCCTCGCCCACGCGAAAGGGGCAAGGAGTGCGGAAGGCGGGGGAGAAGGGGGAAAGGCTGCCCAGCCCGTCACCTTGCTGCCAGCCCCGCAACCGCGCTCCGCGCCGCGGCCGGAAAGGCGGCCCGCTCCCTCCCCGCACGCGCCGCCGTCTGCAGCCGTCCGCCCCGCGCCGCGCGCTCCACCCGCCCCTCGCCCCGCCCCCTTGCCGCTCCGCGCGCCGCCGCCACCGCGGCGGGGCTAACGGGCTGCGGGCGAGCGGGAAGGAGGGAGGGGCTTTCTCTGGCGGAGCCGCCTGTCCTGAGGGGATCCCGCCACGCGCGGGGACGCCGAGGCTCGGATTCTGCCCGCCCGCCCGCCCGCCGTGGGACTGGCCGCACGGGCCCGCTTCGTCGCGCCGTGCTGCCGGCACCTCCAGGTCGGGGTGGAACCCGCTGGAACTTTTCTGTGGTGACACCTCGAACCCCACGCTGGGTCTGCGAAGATCCTCAGGCGGACACGGTCGTTGAGATCTCCCAGTAATTTCCAGACAAAACTTCCTGCATCGTAGGGGAAAGGGGACACAAGCTCTGTCATCGCCGCTGAATTTAGGGACATGCAGGCACTGTAATGCCGGCCGCATTGCTCCCTTTTGTAAGAATTGTGTGCTCTTTCCCCTCTTTCTGCTTTTTTGTTTTCTAAACTGCAGCTGTGTGTTAACTCAAAGCCTTCGGTGGTGTCCGGTTTCTTTCCCAAAACAGTTAAATTCAATTGAGAAATGAGCAAGGTGCATAAACAGTTCAATTACATTTCCAGCATAGCCACCTCCATATTTAATTTCAAATTCCATTTGCCATCCTGTTGACCTAATTCATCTAATTTTGTAATGTTATCCTTATTCCGTAGACATGAATAGCACTCTGCTTTTTAGATTAGTATCAGCTGCATGTTGCAAGGTTCAGGTGGTGGGAGGGGGACAGGGACTGCAGGGGTGGCCTGTGTGGGAAGAGGTGTGGGGTGCTCCGTGTTGGGGACAGCTGGTTCCTGCCAACTCCACCGTGGAGCCACTGTGGGCCACAGCTGAGCCCATCAGCAAAGCTGGAGATGACTCTGTGAAAGCATAGCTAAGGAAGGGCAGAAAATGCTGTCCAGAGAGAGGAAAATGGTTCATGAGAATGAAAAGAGTAAGAAACAAGAGAGAACATCAAGGTCAGATAGAGAGGGGGAGACAGACGTGCTCCATGGCAAAGCACTGCAGCCCCTGGAAGAGCAAGTGGCTATACTCAAAGGCACTGTGGCAAGCCTACACCAGAGCACATTTTCCTGAAGGACTGCAGCAAGTGAAGAAGCCATTGCAGGGTAGAGGAAAAAACATGAAAAGGAAGGAGCTGCGAAGAGAAACTGTTACATACTGACCGTATTCCCACTCAATCCCCACTGCTGGTCAGGGAGAGGAGTCTGGAATGAAGTTGAGTCTGGGAACGGGGCGGGGTGGAAAAGGTGGTGTTTGAACGTGTGTCTTCTTATTTCCCACTACCCAAATTAGCAGTTACATTTTTATTTCAATTGTCAATAAATTAATCTTCTCCAAGTCTTTTTTTTTTTTTTTTCTGCTGCAGTAATTGGTAAGCAATATCCCCACTTTTATCTTAACCTGTAAGCTTTCTCATTCCTGTTCTTCCTGTTTTCTCCCCCTGTCCTAATGCGGGGGGTGGGGGAGAGCAGGCTGTGAGCAGCTGGGTGGAAGTTTGGCTGTTAGCCAAGGCTAACCCACCACAAGGTTGGTACGTTAAGAGAGCACAACACTCCTAGTGTAACATCTGAAAGTATTTTCCACGGTAAAAATCAAGAGTTACTTTCAGACTTGAAACTAGGGCCAAGTTCATCAAGAGATTCTCAGATTTGATAACAGAAAAATGCCACTTCATGCAAAAAGAGAAGTGAATGTGAGGTTGTGACTGATTTTAGCAAGTTTTGAGTTTGATCATAAACTGTAACTAAAGACAGATAGTAAAGTATGAATTAAATCTGCTAACATACATCTTGCACTACGTAATACATGCCATTTTGTTCCTAAACCTGTATCACTAAAATCAATGGGAGTCTTGTCACCAGTCTGACAGATATAGAAGAAGGTTGCCAGATTAGGATTTATGGGCCTGACTCTGAAAATGCTGCCTATTCAGAATGATATTATATTCTGTAATAAATGAATCAGAAAACTCAAAGCAAAAGGATAGAGGGACTGCACAAAGGCTAAATAAGAATCAATAAAACAGTCATGTTATTCTCAGGGTGTGTTATAGAGTCAGTCCCTTATACAATCATTCTCTGACAATCCAGCTTGTGTTTGTCAGTCTTAATGTTAATTTGCTACAAATCACTTTGCTCTTTGGCAAAGAAGAAATTTCTCTATAAAGAAAATGTTTGGTTTTGGTTTTTTGATGGGTTTTTTGTTTGTTTGTTTGTTGGGTTTTTTAAAACTTTTTTAAAAGCACCCCAATTCCCAAATTTGTGGTTTCACTTACCTAACAATCAAGGTGATCTATTTTGGTTTTGCTTCATTTGTGTTTCACATTTTCATCTGGATAATATTATTCAGTACTTTTAACTTATGGTGTATCTTTACATACTTAGAGAAGAGGAATAGAAGTGGCTGGGATTTGTGTTCAGTAAAAATCCTTAGAAAAGGGAGTTCTGGTATGGTTTGGGTTTTATAAAAGTTTCACTGCAGTTTCTAAAAAGTGATCTTCCACACCTATGACTACAGTTCCTACTGACAACACATCCTAGGTGATCAATTATATGTAATTTTACCTGAACCAAGCTATTTGAAGCCTTTAATAATTCTAAATGTATTCCTTATAATTTTAAGCACTCTGATCTCCACATAATTGGTTTAAGAGCCTCATTCTGATCAAGGACTTTCCACAAACTGGTAATTCCATTTATTCAAGTACAGAAAAAATGATACTTGATTGAAATGGCATTTTAAAGATACAAAACTAAGAAGTTTTCTTTCTTTCCTCAGTGATTTCACTGCCCTTCAAAGGTCAAATTTATGTATCTTGAGAATTTTTCTTTCCTTTATTTTAAATGTACATACATTTCCCACAGAAGATATATCCTTATTGTTACATATTAATGTGCCTAACACTAGCATCTTTAAGATGTGACAGGGAATCTAGTATTGCACTAGTGATAAGAGAATAATACTAATGGTAACAGGTACCTAACTTTAAAACAAGAGTTTAGAAACTCTAATAGCTCTTTTCATCATTGTCTGGATAAGAAACATTGCTGTTATTAATAAAAAAATGTATTTCTTTTCAATTTAAAAATATATTTTCCAAGTTTTCAGTAATACAGATTTTTCAAATATTAAGACTTACTAGTTTAAAATCATAACTATTCAGGTTGCTTTACCTCCAACTGGCTGATAGGGCCTACAAGGAGTTTGCAAAAAACATGTTGTAGCTGGTAATGTACTTGTAGAAGGTTACAAGATTGTTGTAAACAATATGGATGTTGCATAAGGAAAAGGATGGAGAGATTTAAAAAGTAGTATACAAGTTATGTATTTTGTATACATGTCTGTACATTTTATGAAAGGGTGTTGGAATTATGTAATAGATATGTCAAGAGATATGTTGGAAGAAAAGTTTGTATGTATAGGTTAATAATGACACAGAAGGGGCATGCTGAGAAATTACCAGGAAATACAAAGAAATTTTTACCCTGAAGAGTGTGTCTCAGAAGTGCTTTACCTGCTTCCTGCAAATGAAGAACATGTTCATTTAAGGCACTAAAGCATGGAATTAAGTATATTAAAATATAACACCACAGCCCTTGCAGTTTTTTTGTTGTTTTTTTTTTAATTATGCTGAAGGGAACTCTAAGGGAACATCTAGCTATCCCGTTACCCACAAGCAAAACCAGATATACCTTGTGACTCCTGGCAGATGTCTATCTAAAACTATTTTTAGACCACATAGTCACCAGCGGTGGACTCTGTCAGTGATGGAAACTGCACGCTAATCTATGTCAGTGACTTTTATTAGTCTAACTTCAGAAGAGGTTTCTAATAATTGAAATGAGTTTTTCTTGTTGCAATTCAAGCTTATAACTTCTCATGGTGAATCCTATTCACCAAAAAGATGAAGAACAAATTACTGTCTTCCTCTGTTCCGCACCCTCCTCTGTGTTGTAAACTATTGTAACCCCATTCCATATTTCCTCCCTGTGATATGTTTATTACCATATTTTTACCCTATTCTTTTAATCTTACACAGTGGTCTTGAGACATCTGATCAATTTCTCTATTGTTCTGTTGAATCTTGCAGATCAGGCTACCTGTTTTTTCATCATCAGTGCCTAGAACACTAGCATACCTTGTTTATGCCTTTCCACTTTTGAACAGAGCAGAAGGATTACTTCATAAACAGAAATTATTTTGGCTTGGTATGACTTGTTCTGTCAAGATGACTGCTGTGCATCTTTTTGGTATTTTCCAAACACTTAGAAATAGTGTACAGAATTACCTGTCCCTGTATTTTCTAGAAATTGAGAGTAGGCCAACAGGAGTTAAATTTTCTGACCCTTTTTCAACCCACTCTTTTGAAGGTCCCTTTTTTAAAAAACCCTTTTAATTTGCTTTTTTACAGTCAGCTGGTACCAAACTTGTCCTCTACAGTTTCTCAAAAGCAACTGCTGATAATTCTGAGATCCTTTCAATTTTGTAAATATTCAGGGGCATCAGATGATTAAAACAACCACATTTTTACAAAAAATACAAAATTGAGTTGTTAGAGTTGTTACAGACAAAGTCTTACCTAAGCCCTTTTAAAAAGAAAGGGCTTAATTAATTATCATCGCTGTGATAGCTGATCCATTGACCCCTATACCACCTACATGCCATTGACATTTAGTACCTAGGTTTTAAATTATTATTTCTTCCATTTCTCTGCTTACTGCATTCTTCTTCCACAACAGGGCACTTCCCTTTCTCTTATCCTCTTTATACTAATACATAACTATGTTCATAATGATTTCTCATTAACCTTGATGTCTTTTGATGTCTTTTTGTCTTTTCTCATTAACCTTGATGTTTGCATCTCAGCTTCCCCTTTGCTTTTGGTATTTGTGTCCTGAATTGCTTTGGAACTCATCTGTCATAATCTTTGACTTTCATCTGCTATTTCAGGCCACTGCAGACTTCAAGATTTAATATATTTGGTCTTCTATGACTTTCCCTATTCTTCTGCTATTATTGAAATTTAATCCTTAATATTTTTCCTGAGGGGTAAATGCTCCGAGGTGCTCATAGTTATGATTCTTCACAAATATGATTAGATTGCTAAACATCTGGGGATCTTTGCTGGCATAACTACTGTCAAAAAGCCACAAACAAAGATCTGGAGGGTGCAGGAGCTCATGTGATTAGCATTAACCACATGTGTTATTGGTCAGTTGGTCAATGTCAATAAGCACATTAACCATCTGTGCTTATTGACAGCTTAAACACCTTTCAGGATAAGGCACTGATGAATGTGCTTGTACAAGATTGGGGCAGAAGACCACCTCAAGACAGATCTGAGCAAAGTTCTCATAAACTTCGAACTGAAAAAAAGAACATCTTACTGATGTGACATCTCTGCCTGACTTCTCATCTGATCTTTCTACCATTCTATGTAGCCCAAACAACCGCAGCAGGTGCAACAAGAGTTCACATAGATAAATCCTGGAACTCAAGCCTTCAAAACCAGAAAAATTTAATGGGATTTGAGTTCTTCTTCATCTAAAGCTTTTAAACACAAAAGTATCTGGCTTTTCATATAATACAAGCTGTAGAACTTTAACTTCCACACCAACCTCAACAGCTCATGTTTGACCTAACCTATTCAAGAAAAATACCTTGTCTAGATATAAAATCTTCATTTTTCACTTTGACTACTGAGTATTTGCAGTTGCTGTCATTGTCAAGGTTATATCTCTAGGAAAGCATGCAATGAAATTTTGTATTTCCTGTTGTTCAAAAATTCAAAACTCTCTTCCTATCCAGTGAACAATTTAAACTCTATGTTAAAATCTAGAACACAATAATATGCAGTGTCTTGATGCCAAGGACAATCTTCCATGTCTGAATGCCAAACCTCTTAGATGCTGTTTATTCATTATAAATTGAAAAGTCTTCTTTAGTAGAAAGTAGTTCCATAAAAAATCAGAATCTTTTCCTACCCAGGAGTTTCTTCTAACACACATCACAGCTTCCAGAGAAAGGCAAACATCTCCCTGTACCCTAGTACCAGACACACCCTTTCAAAACAAATGTTTCATGCAGTAGGTATTCTGTGAACAAAACAGTCATAACAGCATAAGATGGATCGACCCTTTACCTGAAGCCATGTTAAAGCAATGCCTGTTAAAACCTTCACGTGTCATTCACAATCTCCTTGAAAAAACACCTTCCTAATTTAGGCATTTCTAGCTAATATGTTTTTCCAGATGTGCCCTGTACAGAAGTACTCATCCTCCACAGCTGAGGTTGGATTTTCAGAAATGATTCCATTTAAGCATCAAAAATAATGAGCAGTCAGTAGAACCCTGTGTTGTATGGTGACGTATTTTAACCATCTTGCACTAAAAATCTCAATGGAAGCAATTCAGAAGTTGAGTAGGACATATGTAACCTTTGTGAGCTTTGACTTCTCCAAATTTCTTTCTCATTAATATGATAATTAACATTTGTGAATTTAGGTTTCTTTATCAGCAGAGTGGACTCAACTGCCACTGTATTCCCCTGATTCTATTACATTACTTATCAGTCAAGACATACTTTGGAAATTCATATTTTTTACTTTACTGAACTTTCTTATTAGGAGTGTACATATTACCAGCTATACGATGTTTTTGTTCATTTGTATGATTTTGTTCCTTCAGATGTCAAGAGCAGAAAAACTATTTACTTCACAATTTTCTGTAAGTAAGTATCCTAGAAGTTTAACGAGTAGGTCAGCAGTTCTCTAATTCATACCAAGTATAGTTTCTGTTTTCCAAAGTATATCGCTGGAGGTCTTCCACACATGTTTTTCATCCTGAAGCAAAACTAAGAAATAAGGATAAGCAAAGAGAATTAGCTACTTCTGCTACTTTAACCCACTGAAATTTTCCTGTTAGCCCGAATTTATTGTTCAGAAATACAGAGGTATAATTTGAGTTCAACAAAAGGTACTGTGCATAAAGCTATGATATGAAAGGTATATTGTTGCTGGGTGACTTTATTTCATTATAGATTTTCAGCTGTGAAATAAATTATAAGAATAATTTTGCAAATCCAGTTGTATAAGTTATCTGAACAAGTGTTTCTAGTGCAGACAAAGCTAGAGGATGAAGTATGTACTGAAACTTTTTTTCGAATCCCAACCCATATAGTTACTATTCAGGTTAGGTCTTCATTCTTTTGAATAAGAATGAAATTAACATGCAAAAAAATGCATGCTACATGTCTGCAGAAAACTTCCCCCCCCTCGCCATTTTCTCTCTGAAACAAACACTCCTGTTTTTCCTTACTATGGAGATCACCAGCATCTCTTAAGAAATGTCTCTTCATCATACAGTTTGAAAAATGCATGAATTATTGTAATCATTGCAGTTGATTAAACAGGTAGGGGTCCTTTTTGATACTTCATTTACCACTTTTTCCTCCTTGCTGATAGTTCTGCACAGCTGGAGATTTTCAGCCCCATTGTAGCCTCCTCATTTTAGTAAAGTTCTTTTGGCATGCTAATTAATCTTCTTTCTAATGTTTATTCTCCCTGACCACAAGCCATTGTCTGCTTTTACATCTTATTTTGAAGAGAGAGAGTTCTTAAAATTCTTGAATGTCCCTTTTAACAATAGCTCTATCTTATACATAATAAGGCAAGCAAGAAAATTGTTTAATGACAAATAAAATTCTAACATTAAGACATTTTTCATTTTTTCAACATTCTTCATGACTGCTTTCTTTTTTTGTGCAAAATGGAGTTTAGTTTTTTCTGGTTTACCAAAATACTAATCAAAATGACAAAGTTTACTCAAATAATTAAACCAATTGTTAATCAAATTTTTCAAATACAGAGATAATTCTGCTTTGTATCAGTTTATATTTTAAGCTTTTTTGAAATATCATTTAGTGAGAAATCAATGCTATCCTGTAAAATGTTTTATTCATGGTATCCAAAGCACTAGATACAACATACTTGGTTATTGTGTATTGGACACAGCTATCTATCAAGCTATATCTTATGAATATAACACATATCATGACACACTACTAATGTAGTCATTGACATATTATTGAGACTGTCACAGAGGATTTCACAAAATTTAAGAAATGAACAAAGCTTGTCAAACTGTTTTATGTGAGGAAATAAACTAGGTATATGTTTTTGAAGAGCAAAGATGGGTAGCTACAAAGTACCAATAGTTACTAATGTAGCCTAATCTCATATTTCTGACATATGGAAATATTTCCAAATTCAGACAGCACAGCTATTTGAGAAAACCAAAGTCTTCACAAAAGCAAAAGCTAAGCCAATTGAACATAAGAACCACCTTGCTCCTTTCTTCCACCAGCAGCTGGACAAAGGCCTTCCCCCACAATTATCCTGGATGTTATAACGATGACAGGTTGGCCTGCAATACTTTATTGACTAACTGTTGGCTGATTAATTAACCTATGGAATTAGCTAGCCACAATGATGCAATTTTAAGAGTTTGATTGAATCCACCATGCATCTTGCACTAAAATAACTCTTTACCTTGATGTAAATCTGTAGGAGTGCACATATTCAAGAGAGTTTTGCTATGAAATTTGCTGGGATTTGGAGAATATCAGTATGAAGATTTATTGATACAATCATAATTAAAAAGCAAATGATGACTTTGTTTTGTTATAAGGTTAGATTTTAGAACAAAGTGTAAGCATTAAAGAAATCTGTATTACAACAAGAGAAGATAAATCTCACTCACTTTTCCGGTCATATCACAAACCACATCTATTCTTTGGCTCTGTTTCTATACCTATATAAGACATTTCAGAATTACATGGTTTTACTTTACTAGAATTTTTTTTTTTTCTTCAAAACCACATCTTGTGTTGAAGCTAAGTCCATTTCTAATCAAATATGTAATTTGTCAAGAGTACACATTTGTGCCCATTGCCTTAATTTGTTTTGAGCCTGTAGACCAGGGGTCCTCATACTACGGCCTGTGGGCTGGATACGGCCCCCCAGTGTCCTCAATCTGGCCCGCTGTATTTACAGAACTCCTCTCCCTCCCTCCCCCCCACGCCGGGGGTTGGGGGAGGAACCAAGCAGCCACAGGTGACTTCCTGCCACTTCATCCGCACGCCGGCCTCCACAGCGCCCAAGCACCAGCCGGGACTGGGCTGGAACCAGCGCCTCATCCTCAACCTACCCCACCCAGGGGGCACCTCTTGGCTACAAACCACACCACTGCCTCCCTGTCCTCCTCCTCCTCCGCGATGCGTGGCGGGCGAGAGGCGCGGGCATCTCCTCTGCCGGGCAAGCTCAGTCAGCAGCCTCTGGACTGCGAGGCCCAGCCAACTCGGGTGAATCGCCAGAGCCCCAGCGCGGCAAAGTTCCTTCAGTCCCTTCTGGCCGCCCTTTCTGGACTGCGCGGCCGGGCTGAGGAGGGGGGCGGCGCCATCAGCGAGGTGGGTGACTCCCCTGTCTCTCCCTCCCTCCGTCCAGCTCCCAGGCAGGACAAGCAAGCCAGCACCAGTGGGAAGGGCATGCACCATCATGTCAAAAAAAAAGAAAAATTGACTCCGAGTGCAGGGTATTCCAAGAAAAGTGGACTTCTGATTATTTTTTCATGGACTACAAAGAATGTCTGTGTTCAAGGAATACAACTTTAATCGACACTACGAAACTCAACATAAAGATAAATATGATTCTTTGGTCAGACAAGTGAGAAAAGATAAAATATTAAGACTGAAACATGGATTGACAACTCAGCAGAATACTTTTATGAAGCAAAAGCAGCTCAATATATCATCACTTCGAGCAAGCTATCAAGTTACCAAGCTCATAGCGCGCACTGGCAGAGCATTTATAGAGGGAGAATTTGTTAAAGACTGCCTTCTTTCTGTTGCCAAAGGGATGTGTCCAGAGAAGGCGGATTTATTTAGTACAGTGAGTCTTTCAGCTCCTACAATTACACAAAGGATTGAAGAAATGGGGGAAAATTTGAATCTGCAGTTGCAAAACTCCTCAAAAAAAACTTTGCTATTTCTCATTGGCACTCGACAAAAGCAATGATGTTTGTGATTCTGCACAACTTCTAATTTTCATTCGTGGGACAAATGATTCTTTCGAAGTCACAGAGGAGCTTGCTGCACTGAAAAGCTGGATTGGGGTAAACTATTCAGTGTGACAACTGATGGTGCTCCTAGCATGGTGAGGTCCATGAAAGGAGTGGTTGCACACATTAACAAAGAGATGGACAAACGCAGCCATTCACATCCAATAGCCATACACTGCATCATCCACCAACAGGCACTGCGTTGTAAATCACTGAAGCTGGACTCTGTCATGAAAATTGTGGTTTCTTGTGTTAACTTCATTAGAGCTCATGCACAAAACCACAGACAGTTTCAGGAGTTTCTGTCTGAGCTAAATGTTGCCTATGAAGATATTCTGTACCACACAGAAGTCCATTGGCTGAGTCGAGGGAGAGTTTTGAAACGATTTTATGACTTACTTCCACAGGTTTATGATTTTATGCTTTCTAAAAACAAAGAAGTACCAGAGCTCAAAGATGCAGAATGGAAATGGCACCTTGCGTTTCTGACAGATGTAACAGAGCTACTCAACAATTTCAATGTCCAGCTTCAAGGGAAGGGGAAGCTCATCTGTGCTATGTATTCACATGTGAAAGCATTTCAAGTCAAATTAGACCTGCTCATTAACCAAGTAAAGGAAGAAAACTTCTGCCACTTCCCCACAACTCAAAACCTGTCTGCAGAAAAACCAGCAGTTGCATTCCCAAACAAACCATGTATGGCTGTACTAGAAATGTTGCAAAAGGAGTTTCACATTAGATTTAAAGAGCTTTGTCTCCATGAACTGGACATACAGATTTTGCAGAACCCATTTTCTGTTGACATTGAAGCTGTTGATCCGATTTACCAAATGGAATTGGCCGAACTACAGACTTGGGACTCGCTGAAAGATGCATTCAAATCAAGCAGCCTTACTAATTTCTGTGCATCTCTCCCCTCAAAGACATATCAGAATCTCAGGAATCATGCACTCAAAATTGCAACTGTCTTTGGCAGCACCTCTGTCTGTGAGCAGACTTTTTCCCAAATGAAACATCTGAAATCTCCAATCAGACCCAGACCAACTGATGAACACTTGCATCACTTGCTATGACTGGCAGTGACAAATATGGAACCTAACACTGACCATCTCATTAGCCAAAAGCAGGCCCATAGTTCACATTGAAATACTATTTGTTTTTGTTGATTACAATTGTTCTTCATTTTAAATATTGCATTCTTTTACCTGTTTTTTGTGCACTACTACAAATAAAATATGTGCAGTGTGCATAGGAATTCGTTCATTTTTTTCCAGACTATAGTCCGGCCCCTGACAGTGTCTGAGGGACAGTGAACCGGCCCCCTGTTTAAAAAGTTTGAGGACCCCTGCTGTAGACACTATTACACATGCTGTATGTCTTACCTTGTTACCAAATCATTTAGAGGCAAGAGGAGGCTACACACAATTATGTATATATTTCTTTACAAATAGCCTTAATATGCAGTCTAGGTCTTTGAAACTATTTTTTTTTTAATAAACTTATGCTGTAATCATTAAATTTTCTGTATAATTCAGAAGTAAATTAATCATAAATCTTGCAAAACATAAGGTAGGATTTTTAGGATATGTATTGGGTTTATGTGGCAATGTTCTGGTAGCAACAGGGGCTACAGGAGTGGCTTCTGTGAGAAGCTTTCAAAAGCTTCCCCTATGTCTGGTAGGGTCAATGCCAAACATCTCCAAAGTTGGACCTGCCACTGGCCAAGGCCAAGCCTATAGGTGACAGTGGTAGCACCTCTGTGATAACATTTAAGAAAGGGAAAAAAATCCCACTCAACTGGGAGGGGTGAAGGAAAGGTGTTTTAAGATTTGGTTTTATGTCTCATTATCCTACTCTGATTTGACTGGCAATACATTAAATTATTTTTTCTGGAAGTCGAGTCTGTTATGCCCATGACAGTAATTGGTGAGTGATCCCTCCCTGACCTTATCTCAACCCACGATCCTTTTGTTGTATTTTCCCTCCCCTGTCCAGCTGAGGTGGGGAGTGATAGAGCAGCTTTGGTGAGCACCTGACATCTAGACAGAGTCAAACTGCCACAGTTTATAACTCAGAAGAGGCTCTGCATATTTCTATCCAATTTTGAAATAGGAAAATATGAAATTTGCTGCAGGACAACCTTTCCATTACACATTAGCCTGTTTAAATAAATTTCATTTATTAAAACCACTTGTACATTTCTCATCTGTCTGTTACTTGCTGTCTTTCAAGAGAGCTTCCTTCCAATTAATTTCCTTTTCAATGATTTTCAGAATATAAATACCTAGTTTCTCTTTCACTTATTATTTTCTATCTTTTTTTTTTTTTTTTCCCTCCCTCGCCCTCTCACTTTCTTCAGTTGACTGCTTTGGCTGTATTTTTAACTTAATAAATAATCACATATGTGGTCCATTTCAAAAGTAGAAAATTGATGTGGAACAAGAAGAACCCAACACAAACAACACTGCTGTAGAGTACAGTTGGCCTTCCAAATTACTGGGGTTGATGAAGCTATTGGGAGTAGATTGATACAAAATTATACGTTATTGCAATGCCCAGCCAAATCTCTCTATACGGAGCTGGTCATTTGCTCATTTTGAATTGGCAGCAGTGTTTCACAATTGGCAGCTGTCTTAATCAGGACATCTAGGAACTAAATATTTTGGTACGTGATCATTCTTGTTACTAATTTAAGTTTTTTCAACACCTGTGATACATGAAAAATCAGAAACGAAGTTCTAAAGAAAAAACAAGCAAACAAAAAATAGAACAGAAAATATACTTAAGGCACTGAGGAAAGGAACTTCAATTCCAACATACTCCAGTTGACAGATAATCCAGTTAAACAGTTAAAATGTTTCTGCAAAATATATACTTTTTTTCCAGTGGGATGCTAATTCTATTTATGCAGTAAGGATTTTCACATAGCAAAGTAACAATTAATCACTTTATCCAACCAAACTGAAAGATTTTGTTTTGTCAAAAAGTAACTGAATATTAAGTTTCCAGGTTGGTCAGAATTACTTTGCTGCAATTTGCAGTTCCAGTATTTCAAAGACTACATTTCTGAGAGTCCTAGTTTCTGTGGGCCAAAACGTGTGTTTAAACCTCAAAGCAGACCATTTTGAGTTATAGAAGATATAGTTTAGCCATAGAGACTAGTCAATGACCTGGAAATTTCTAACCATCTGGCTTCCTAGGTAGACCGTAGGAGAGTAATGGAAACACAAAGTGTTTAAACATTAAAGAAGTATTTTAGAGTTACCAGTAGATGCAATTTGACTAACTGAAATCCTGAATATTCACATTAAATTAAATTAAAATAAACATTTTAATTCAGGTCAATCAAAACATTGAAATTTAAAGAAAAAGCGTTTTTTAAAGTCTGGAGCCTACAAAAAGTTTTAGAACGTTGACTTTCCATCTAGATTTGACATGAAAGAAAATGTGAAAGAAATGAAAGTTTTTTACACATAGTGAGTAGTCTGGAAAGCAGTTTATAAATCTGTTAGACACTTGTATACCCTTTACACAATTATGATTTTCCTTTAGGATGATCTGACTCAAAGGGCACAAGATACCATTGGGAGAATTACCATAAATCCAATCTTCAATATAAATTTCCCTGAGATGGCAGATAGACGGAAAATTGGGGCATGGAAAAAGAAGACATTACTCAACCTGTTGTTCACCCCTCTACACACACTGATGAGCATAGACCTTTATTTATCCAGACTTTAATCCAGCTAGATTTGACCACATTAGTGAGGTTGCAGATTTATAATTTTTACTGAAGTTTTCTGGTCTAGACTGGGGATCACGTGTGTTTTGTAGTGTTGTACATACCATACAGTATGGCATGATCCTTCTAGAAATAGCAGTGAAGATGCTACCATCAAGACTGATGGTAACTCGCTGAGCTGCAGTCTAGATTCAGCAGGTGGAATCCCACCAGTAGACTTCAGTTCCTCCAGAGATTCTCACAGAGCTCAACAGAAATGCAGAAATGTATTGAGCCAGTTGATGGAACTTCCTTCTTCCCTTTCTCTCTTTTCACATGCATCTAGGCTGTATACTGGACCATAAGTTCACTTTCAATTAATAGCTCTCTAAAGAGCTATTATCTATCCTTGTTTGGATATTTAACAGCTTAAAATACTAAGTGCCCAATAGTTTCTTAATTTATTAGAGTAAAATAATAGTATGTTAATATACAACACAGTGCTTCCCAATTTTCTCAATGATCATGATTTGTCTATATCTATATCAACGCAATAAATTATTATAATTTATCCTTTTATGATATTAACATACACAATACCCATCATAACTATACTAAGCCATGAGAGTACAAAAGCAAGTAATGCTGATCTCTCACTACTATGCATTTGGGTTTGTGGGGTGGGGGGTTTTTTGTTGTTTTGTGGGGGTTTTTTCCCACTACTTCACATCATCAAGATAAACACTGAGGATCTCAGACTTCCTTTTTCCTTCATACATTCCCTATATCAGAGATTAAAATTTATAACCTAGACTGCCTCTTCCAAGCTCCAGCATGCATCTCAAGTAGGCTACTTGTGTTTCAGGGAAAACTCCTATACTGAGCAATAAGCTCTTATACCCAAAAATAATGTAAGAGAGAGAAGAAGGCTGGTCCTTCCAGGATCTTTTTACTTGCTTGTACAAGTGCAGCTCTGGACTTTATATAGGAATTTAATTTTCACATGCCTCTCTCATTAATACACTCAATAGCAAAAGGGAGAGTCAAGAACATAGGAATTGATAATTGTCAGCATCTTTGAGAATCTAAACCCCAAACTATCAACACCTTTGAAAGAGGGATTACGTTGCATTCATTGAAGTATACAAATCCAGACAATTTCTAAGAAATCCATATCCCAGTTTTTTCCAAAATACTGCATAGCATCCAGCCTTGTACTTATCAGAACTCTGTCAAAGAATCACCTGTTCCTAGTAACAGGGTCTCTGTCAGAGACTGGGTTACAGAATAGGAACAGTTTTAGCCACATGGTAGAAGATCTTTTAATCAAGAATGAGGAACATCCCCATTCTTCATCACTCCCTAACATTTTACATTGCTGGCCACATATCAGAGTCATAATGCTGGGATGATTCAGTCCTTCCGTTTTAAGAGACACTCACAGTAAACAATTATGTTGTTACCTAAAGTGCTCCTGGAAAAGGGTGGGAATCATGCACCACGAGAATCTTGAAAACAAATAGTGTGTCAATGACATGAAGCTTTCTGATTTTTGACATCAACCTGTAACTATGTCAAGTGTATGAAAATTATCTCCATGATTTTTGAATAGACATTAGTTCTCAGACAAGAGTGGAAGCTATGGTGATAGGTAACATTTTGATAGACATGGCACAGACATTTTTAGACACTGTCGTAGAACTTGTGCATATGAAATTTTCATCTTGATGGTTCCTCTCAGAAATTGTTCTGAAAATGCTGCACAGAATTAGAATGACAGAAGCAAATTATATCTTTCACATAGAACATTAAATGAATAGACTGCATTGATCAATACATACCACATTATGTTATAGATGCCAGATGTCTGCACTAATCACTAAAGATTTGAAATTATTTTTGAATCTGATTATCCCCAATCCTAGTCCATGAATACAGAGTATATAAAAAGACATGCATTTACAGAGCATGGAATTAATGCTTTTCTCAATAATAAACTTGGTACTTAAAATGTAACTGTGCTTTCTCTAACTTGTTCACTCTGTTTTTCCCAACATGAAAAAGCATGTGTACATATAAAGTGCCTGTTGTTCTAGTGCCTTGTTATATTTTTCAGTGAGTGTTTCTAAGAGGTTATAGCAAACCAGGTTGAAAAGTAAATACTGAAATCTATGGGATTTGATTTATAATATTATTTCATGGTTTATAGTGCCATTACTTTTCTTTTTTTTTTTCCTTTTTTTTTTTAATGGTAGATCTTTCCCTTCTTTTTATTTTCTCCATTTCTCTGATCCTATATGCAGTGACAATGTACTCACAGGGAATCAAATACATGCTTGGGTTAAAGGTCAAAAGAATGCTAACAGTTAACAATTTACATACACTGAACATTTGGAAAGCTTTTATCTTTTGTTCCTTTAAATCCAAGAGTATTACATTATTATTTCTTCAAAAGTATATGAATAATTAATAGGGAAGTATTAACTAATGTTAAGTTAATGATGGAGCTAATTTTCATACACTTGAGATAGTTACAGGTTGTACATGGAATGTACCGTTTGCGTCCCTTTATGAATGTATTTAGGAGAGGAGTGCCCCCTAGTGATAACTGAAAAATCACTTTTTTGGTAACATCAATCAAGATGTATTTTAGAGGTGCAAACTGAGCTATTATAATTCTTATAATTGCACATCGCCATAGAAATAATTTTTCTATTCCTTATTTTATTTTTAAATTCAAATATTTTCTTTCCTTTTTAAATTATTTCATTTAGATAAAATGGATATTACTTGACAATGTGAGTGTTTCTGTTTGCCCTTTACACTGTAACTAGGTGTACCTATAGAAATTCTTGATCCTGGAAGGTTTGCTTGCAGATACTAGAACTCATGCCTTTACAGCTATGCTAAGCTTTTTTAGCACCCTGGTGTGGTTGCACAAGTGTTCTAGGATGGACGTTCCTTGAGAAACTAATGCAGGAACATTAGTAAGAGCCATGCACCCTTACAGTTCTTATAGCGGCTAGCTTTTTAACATCAATAGACGGTACTTGTGTAGATCTGTCTTTAGAATCGTTTCTATTTCCTCTCAACATGTCATTTCCCTGCCACAGCACTGCAGGGAGAAGGCAAGTAGTACTATTTCATTGTGCTAGACGTGCAAGTCCCATGGCCTTCCTTGCAAATGCGTGGACCTTAGAAGACAGCAGAAGCTGGAACTGTACTGTGACACAAGGAGATCATCTTCCTAGGGTGCTTGAAAATCATTTGCAATTGTTCCATAGGCACCAAAGAAACCTGACAATTTTTCAAACTGTAAGGCTCTCAAAAATTAATATATCTATGTACATGTGCATAGCAAACCAGATTGTTTGGCAAGGGGAAGACCATCTCTCGTTAATGGAGAAAATATGTAGGTCATGATCAGACTCTCCTACTGCTTTTGTTGGCAATTTCATGCAAAATAGCAAAACATTTTTTACTACTGTTTCCTACAGATAATATCTTGTGCAAAAGATTTAAGCAAAACCAAATTCGTTGTTCATCATAACTCCACTTTCAGGAAAACAAAAGGAAAATTCATGTACAGTTCATAACTTTGATATAGCAAAGGAGGCAAGATCAAAAGAAATGCTTCCTGGAGAAAATAGCCCAGCCCAGAGAAGTAATGAGAAGTGTGACAGGATAGTATGTCATTTTCAAGCAGCAAACACAAATGCTGCAAAAATACTCACAAAATCTTCATATCTGTGGAAATGTTTAGACTTCCTAGGCAGCTCAGTGTATTTCAAAGCCATCTACCCAAGCCAAGACAGCAGTCATTTCACCATCTCTGCCACTTTGAAAACAGCACTAAAGTTCGTATGTAGTAAAGGTTAAGCAGAAAACTCACACTCAACTTCTTAAAAATACAAAATTTAATTATGAATACCTCTTTTTATTTAGTGTGTTTAGGTTTTGTTAAAATATTTTAACACAGTTCTAATAGTACATTGTATCAGAGCCCTAATTTAAAATAAGCTTTTGCAGATCGTTTACTATATGTGCTTGAGCCAACTACAGTAAACAATTACAATAATTACCCATTTTTTTCTCTGCTAGAGCTGTTTCACAACATATAATGGATGCATAGCACTCTGAGGCATTCTTTTAAGTCTTCCTCAGCCAAGCACACCAAATGAAAGGTTTTTGTAACTTCTTTTGTCTAGCTGTTGAAGGAACAGCTTGCTTTCAACTTTTTCTTTCCCACTTTATATTTACTTTTTCCATTTAACATTTACAATTTTTTTTTAACAGTGTCATATTCCAGAATTGAAGAGCAGCAGACATGTTCCATAAAAACAGTATTAATATCAGAGAAACCTCCTAATGATTCACTAATACTCCCAAAGTTACTTTGTACACACTAACAGCGTGAGGGAATGATGTGTTGAGGCCTTTCATCAACACCCCTTGGTATCTTGGGATGTGCTATGTCTTGTTTTGTGCATTGTTTAGAATCACCTTTTTGTAAGATTCAGTATCTCTATCTGCATAACTATCATCCCTGTTGTAAACCACTTGTGCACTGACACATGTCAGTAGGGAGCTGTTAATTATACTGTATCTATATCATAACACTGCCAAGATGTTTTTCAGAAACATAGAAGCACCAGTTCACAGGCTGCAGAACTAGTTGGCAAGTGTATGATAGTCCTGAAAAAATTGTGTATTTTCATCACCTTCAAGTTTCTCGTTTTCAAGGTAACACATAGTGTTTTAGCAGCTGAAATGCTATAGAAATCATGCATGCTGTTTCTAAAACAGAGATGGAAACACTAATAGCAGCACAGGATCTACCTTTGAGAGAAGAGTGAGAGAAGAGTAGCCTTGGAGGACCATGGGATTGGGGAAGAAGGCCTAGGTGACACGCAATAAGATTGTAACAAGAAAAGGAACTACAAATCCTTGTGTTTGAGTGCCCTAAGTTCTCCAAGCAAAGTGTTTCTACTCTACAACAAGCTAGGTGAAGGTGGGGGAGGCACGGGACTATCCACCCATCTGCTGACAGAATTTGTTTTGAGGAGGACTTTTAAAAAAGAAGAAAAATCAAATCTAGGTCAGTGCATGCTGCTGTTACTTGTTTACTGTCAGAATTCCTCAGTGTCAACATGGCTGTTAAGAGAGAATGTGTAGAACCTGAGGGATTTTTCCAGATTCCTATTCAGTTTTACCTGGCTAAAGGACATAGGTTTTGAAAGAGGTAACAGCAAGCTTGTATACAATATGTTCTGTTGTACTGCATGTGGTTTTTTTCTTTTTTTCTTAAAAGCAAACAAACAAGCAAAAATACCTATGGAGAAGCAGTTAAGTCTAACATAGATTTTGCTTAAACATGAAATGGCAGTCTAAAGCACTTTGTATTTATTCTTCTTGTATTAGCACTTTATTCTGTCCTTCAGGCTGCCAGAAGAGTATGAGACTTGTAAAATTGTATCTTAATGGCAGAAAGTATCCTACCTGTCCATCCTTTTCCTTACATTAGATAAAGTTATACCTCTTCCAACTGTTCAGTGACCTTATTATGAGGGTACACTTTTCTCAAGCGCCATTGGAGTGTAGTACGGTGCAAAAAGAGGCAATGTGTCCTTCCCCACCTCTCCTCCACCCCATCTCATTTTTTGCCTCAGGAATGGTGTCCTTCACAAAGTCTCTAAGATTGTAATGAAACATTCAAAGAGTTTGAACGGTCCTCAAGAAACAACTCTTCCTTCAAAGCATTCACAAAATGCAAAACATTTATTACAAGCGTGCAATTTATTTTTGCTACATCAAGTATTCTAAATTTTGCCTTTAGAGACATATGTAACATTTTCAAGGAGCTCTACTAAATTGTTTATAAAATAGATTCTGATTCTACAAACACAATACTATTTTTTAAAGTATGTATTTTTAACCCCATATATTCTTATTTCTTCCCAATAAAAAACACCAAACAGAAAAGTTCAAATAGACAATGCTAAATTTAGCTTCTGCGTATTCTGGGTGCAGAACTAAGCACAAAAATAACAAGCCCCATCCTCCCAAAACACAATATAGCTACTGGAAGCAATCCATAACAGACTGAGCTTACCTTGTAGAAAGCCACTTGTGCTAAAATCAGATTGAGTGGACCTGGGTTTCTCCACTGAGGTACAGCAAAGTGTTGGCCTCTTGTTGAACTTCTGTCAGAGGCTGTTGGTGTCAAGCAACTTCTGGAGAGGGGAGAAAATGCATCAGCAGCACTAAGCTGTTTTTTGTTTCCCAGAGAAGAGACTGCCATACTCCTCTCTGTTCCGCTAATCCCTTCATCATCCCACCTAATGCAGTCTTCTTTGACTGAACTTTATGCACACTCCTTGCAAATGAACATCAACAAAACTATGCAGGGCATAATCATTTGTGAGCAATAAGACCTTATCTCAGTCAGCTTTCTTGAAAGTAGTTGAATTAAGGACTTTTGCAGAAATATTACTGAAGTGTGTTTGTGCTAAAGTACCAGATCTTCAAAACTTTCAATTAATCAAGATCTGTGGTTTAATTGATGGTTCCAAATTTGACCTACCAGAACTGAAAAGCGGCAACTCTCCAGAAGTACTCATCCACTGCAAAAGCATTTAGCCTTTTTTCCATTAGCCTTCCTGTAAGATCAATTGCAGCACCCAAAGACTTGGCCCTCAGTAGTTTCTTGCCCCCAACTGTAAAAAAAGATGTGCCACCTCAAAATGGTAAAAAAGGGGAAAAAATATACCTTGCAAAATGATGTCAACTTAGAGAATGGCTACACTATTTTATTTTTAATGATGACTCATCATTTCATCTTTCATCATTCTCTCTCTTCTTTGCTATGGACTGGCTTACTTTTTTCTTCCTCTGAGAAATTCTCATTTTAAGATGAAGGAATTACAATTCTACAATCCAGTTAAGGAGTCTTGCTTGAGATAATGGAGTTGTCTGTAAGGTGAGGACCACATAAGTTATCTTCTTTAAGACACAGCGGGGCAGAGATGGAAGAAGGGAAGTCTGAAAGTCATCAGCAGAAATAAAACATCCGAGTATTTCTTTTTCTTACTGTAACTTGAAAAATTTTACTTAGTCAAATCGTGAGAGAGATTGAAAGAGCATTACACTCAACAATGACTGTAATTTAAATTTAATGACAATTTTCATTACCTGTGTTTTTCTGTACAATGTTTGGAAATGGCTTAAAGCTAATATAAACATGGTCAACCATTTTGATTTCCTAGTTTGGTTAAATTTCCTCCTTCAATATCAGCATTTCATATTTCAAAACATGTGACATCTATATAAAAAATAAGTAAAGTTATCCCACAGTCAAAGGACAGATTTAGAAGTTTCAAATTTGTAACTTTCTATGAAGTCAATAATGTACAAAATATGTATATTATTAAAAAGATTCTCAGGTTTTCCAGGTAACAACAATGCTACATGCTGCATGCTTTTGCCTGTCAAAATAGACTTTAAAAAAAATCTTTTTCAGAATAAAATCAGTGGATTTTCACAATATACAAATTAATCTTTTTCATTTTTTTCCTAACACTAAGACACTTCTTAATCTTTTTAAATCTAGTGTTTGATATCTGTTTCACAGAGAGTTTTATCACATCAGGTAGAACTAAAAAAAGTCTAACTATGGTTGAGAACTAGGTAGATGTTTTCTTATACACACACGAGTAAACACAATGTATGGCAAAAGCTGGAAAATGTAATTATATGGTTTGATCATTCATCTGACCTCTTGTATGATTAAAGGACATTTCATGAACACTGCTAGGTCAGTTACACTCTTCAGGGGTTTTTTTTTTTTACATTTCTAGTGGGATGTTTATGTGAGCAGTTACTTTTGTTAAGTACAACAGTTGAAAACTCAGAGTTAATTTCCATGGTAACAACGACCCTTTCACTGGAAATATCAGTTACTTTGAGAAGTCACATCTATTTTCTCCTTCAGCAATTTTTCATATACACGTAATTAAGCTAGAGGTATGAAAGCACCTAATGTTGTTTTCTTAGAATTAATACAGAGTGATATTACAGTGGTATGGAATTACTACACAATGATATCTTGAAAGACAATTTGCAAGTAAGAGTAGCAGTAATTTAAATCTAAATCCTATTACTAAGGCTAAGTATTTCTGACTAAGACAATTATTACTAAAGGATGCTTTAATGGCCATAGTCTTTTGTGGTTATTATTTCTTCTGGAAAGACTAGTTCATTACCCTATTTAGTACTGGAAAAATGAGTCAAATATTTCTGCAATTAGTGGGCATACATAGATGGATAATTCATGTACAAACTATCTGAATGGTATATTTAATTTACTCTTTTCTTTAGTTTCTTTAGAATCTAGGTTTTAAAATTAAAAACACCTTAAAAAGTACTTCTAAAGAGTATATTAAACTCCAAATGTGTATTAACCCTAGTGCAATGCTCCTGTTTTTAAAAGAACAATCTATTACTACGATAGGTTAAAGTTGTCAGGCAACCTCCTGCACTTAATATACTTTGTAAATACTATAAGTTTTAAAAGTACACTTGTGAAAAGGAAAGCAGTTTTAATTTTCAATATGTCTTTTAGACTATTTTTTTTTTGTAAAAACAGTTTAATTTTAACAAATTCTATTTTTTGCTTGAAAAAACTGTAGAAAAAATACCAGTCTCTAAATGACAGTCTTTTCCACTAACTTCAGTCATGTCTGGCTATGACCTCACATTCCTATAAAAGATATTTGTAAAACTACTGGAGTTAGTTCCGAAGTGAAATGTTTATTTAGCATTAATATCACCTGTACTTTTTTGTAAAATATATGTCTTCTGATACTCCATGTATACGTATACTCCATATGTATACATACAAAAGGGACTTGTGAAAGCCAAAACTCAAATTATTCTAGGATCTGTACCCAATCAGAAGGGATGATGAAGGAGAAAGGCAGGACATAGTGCAGAGCTGAAACTTACTTTGACAGAAACCCAATTACAGTGACAACAATCCTAACCACCACCACAAAACCGGCTGAAAAGATTACAAGCAGTCACAAAAACTACTGTGAGTACTTTGTCAGTCGTAAAATATGATTTGTTAGCAAAAGTGAATCTATAAAATACTAATGCAAGAGAATCACCAAAGTAAGCAGAAAATGCATTATTCAGAATTTAAAAATAAACAAACAGAAGTTTAATCAATATTTTTTTTCCTCTGCAATAGACTCCTTGAAAAAGTTTATTGCATGTTGAATATTTGAAGTACCTAATGAAAAGTTCAAAATGTGCACAACAAAGGAGGTAGCCTTCCCTACAACAAAACCAAATTGGATAGAGAAGTGAAAGCATTTCTGTGTAAATGAACTCTTAAGATGAAAAATGGGACAGCTGCATAAAGAAATATCAGCACTCTGGAGAGAATCCGGATATTCTGAGAAAGTTAAAAAATGGCCTTTAGCTCAACTCAGAATGGATTTTTCAGAGCATAGGCTGTATATGGCAAATAATGAATTCTGTTATCTGATGCACAACTGGAAAACTCATCTTGTGATAGTTCGTGGTGAGTAGGTTATAGTCCCTGAAAGTCTGAAGGAGGAAGCATGTGGAATTTTTCACCAAGGCAAACAAACATTAATTTTAGCCAAACAGAACAAACCAGCAGTTAGATCAGTAAATCACTCTGAATTGGTCCACTCAAGACATGGAGGCAGGCTAGATCCAAAGCAATTGACTTTCCTTCCAGGAACTAGAAGGCAGCTAGGGAAATAACTATGATTCACAGAGTAAATTGTCCCATATTTCGCCATTCATAATAGAATTTAACCTAACAATTTGATCTTAAAGGTTTTGTTTAATAAATAGTTGTGAACTGATGTTCTATACAGGAATGTTTATCACAAGGTTTGGAAATAGAATACTGAAAAGAGACATTGTGTAGCACTTTCCAATATGGACAGTTACCGGCTATGTGCATCATCTCTTTATAACCTATGATATTCTGACTTTATTTGCTTTCTCCTTTTTTACAGCTTATTTTTCTTTGCTTTAGTTCCTTTCTTACAACAGAGCAATAAGAAGATATTATTGACTTCTTCTCTTTTTACTTTGTCTTGCTCTACTTGCAACTTCTTTGCATTTCCTTCTGTTAAAAAAAAGAAACCCTCCCAAGAGTGTAAAAGAAAACATTTGACTCATGATTCTAATTTCCATACACTACTGTAAATCTAAACAGAAGTGACTCCAACTGAGTCAGTGAACCTACACATGTTTTAGATGGATCTCTTTGAAAGATAAGTCATATCTACTGTTCTGTCTCATTCTGGACTCTCCATTTTAAGTGCCTGAAATTAGTAAATTGCTCTCTTTGTCCATGATCTGATAGCATCTAACAGGCAGCACTGATGATAAAGGTCTACTGTCGTAATTTACCCACACAGTTAATATCTATGTTTTAAGCCATAGTAAAAGTAAAACATCTTTTTCTTACAAATCTTCCATGGAAGGCTACACTGATGAGAGGGGGGGGGGAAGGTTGCTTTCAGGAAGGAAAACCCCATATATTTAATAAGGTGAAATTAAACTTGTAAATGAGTATTCATAAGATCAAGAATAGCCAATTAGATACAGCTGAACATTTAACTTTCTTCCCTGACATAACAATTATCTATAAAAATGCTATAGCAGTGACCTCACCTGTGAAAACGAATGTATTCTGTAAGTTCTTAAAACACTGATATTTTTAAAATTGAATTCATATAGATTTTATCTGAAGTCTCTATTAGCTATTCTCTAACAGCCATTAGATAGCTATATATAAATGAAATTGCCATGAATTTCATGTTACATACACACCAGTGAATTAGAGCTGAAAGTGAAAACCCAAAATCTGAAGCAAAAAAATTATAACACTCATTAGGCTTATGCAGTTTGTTCTACCCTTTTGACTGCTACATTAGTTTCACAGGCTTTGTCATTTATTGCAGTATTTTGTCTTTTTTAAAAATGTTTTTCCCTGTTTGAAAAGAGAATTAATATTTCTCATTTATCTACTGAAGCACTTTTTTTTTTTTTTAATTATAAGCATGTCTGGAAGCAAGCATGACTACAGGAACCGCAGGCAGAGCTGACATATCAACAAAAGCAACACAGGTCCTTTGAACACCAGGAACTGTTCCTGTGGTGTACAGATATTTCCCTGTTCTGGTGTCTGATCTCCTTCTTTGGTTGGTCAGTTTTTCCTCCTCTCTGTGGCAAAACTGGCTTCTTCTCTGCTGGCTTCTGTGACTAACTGATATTAACTAAGCCTTTGCACAGAAGGGAGTGTGCATAAGACATCAGTGATCCTATTTAGTCTTCTACTTCAAGTGAGTCAGATCATTTCTTGCTACCATGTGTGTTAGGAGATAAGGGACTCTTGGATGATTTGGAGACAAGATACAGAAGTTTTTACTGTATTTAGATACTTCTGGAAGTGGCAAGGGAATCGGAGAAAAGAGGAAGAGGGTTCAAGTCATCATGTATAACTGAATGATTCCTGAGTAAATGCCATAGATTTAATTAAAAGATAATGTAAAAGGAAAAAAATGTGTGTTTTACCCATTAGAAACCATCACACTATGTCATGATTAGGAAAAATACCTGATTTGAAACCTGAAGCCTGTGACTTAACTAGTTTCACTGACAACAAGGAAGGAAGCCTTTTCCTCCTTCTCTGCATCTAGAAGAAACTAGAAAGAACAAGAAGGATGCATATGGACCTATGCAAAACATCTGCTAGCTCACAGATGTTACAATGATGTTGTCACCTAGGGTACTGGCCTTAGCACTGATCACTGTCAAAATAATGTCAAAAATATCATTCTGACTGTTCTGATTCCCTTTGTTGAAAAGGAAAACATCTAAGAAATTTGTAGCCACTAAGTATTGGTAGCTTGTAAAATAAAACTTTTCATGTATTCTCATCCAAATATCAGGCTCTGTGTGTGGGAGTATGTATGTACTCAATGCTAAAGGCAGAAGTCTAGTGTTACCATTTCAGAGGAGTATCTGATTCCCGTTAAATACTAATCAACTGCTGAAAAGAGAAGTTGTTCGAGGGGGGTGGAGGGTGAGGAGTGGAAGAACAGGAAGTCTATTCTGAAAATGTAATTCCAAATTTTAACTTAGCCTTTCTCAGATCGTCATCAAGTCATCATGCTTTGGGAGAGTAATGCTGAAAAAATTTTTACTAACAACAAAAATTTCAAAGCAGCACAGTTTGAGCACAGAAATATGCTTTACAAAGTAGAGCATGCTGTATTACAATGTTTTGAAAAGTTTTGGAGATTAAATCTAGACCAAGAGATAATCCAAAAGGTATATTCCAAGTGGAAATCATTCACAATTCTTCCTTCTATTTGAGTGATTTCATCTTTTGTATTTACTTTAGCAGAACTGTTGTGGAGCAAAGATTGCAGGTAAGAGAGAGAATGCCACATGATTGCACTGGTTTTGGACTGTTTAGAGACTAATTAAGTAAATCTATAAACCTATAAGTTTTCCATCAGTTTTAGAGAATATCTTGCAAATGACACTATGGCTGTGGTAATGAATAAAAAAATGAAAAAGCTAGCACATTTAAGGGTGAGTTCAGAACAGACAGGTAACACATTCCTGTTTGAGTTCTTTAAAGGTATAACTGTTAATATAGACAAAGGGAACTAAGAAAAATAGGTCTTTGAAATATTCAGATAGCCTTTCACCACCTCTTTCTATATCAAAAGGAAAAATAGTTTAAGTAGAGTCACTGTGAATAATATGTAGTAGTCACTGGGAAGAAAGATAAGTCAAAGTTGCAAAGGCAAATTTCTGGTAGTTTTAGACTTACAGTTGAACCCTGAAATATTTCCTTTATTTTTTTTATTATACATGTAAGTTAGGCTCAAACTATAACATGAATCCTGTTAACCAGTTATTTCCCTTGAAATAGCTAACCGGCAGACAACAATCTTGTTGCCCTGTGAATTGAAGAGGTGAGTATGTCATTAGATTCTATCCCACTAGCAAATGGCCTATGAGAATGGGACAACTCACCATATTTGCCACCAGGACATTGGCCTTGCTTTTCCTGGGTCAGTGCAAACCTGCTTTTCTCTTCAAAGAAAGAGCTCTGCTTTTCTGTTCAAATCCAATTAACATTTCACATGGTTCTGATGCCAAAGCTTCTTGCAGCTCTACTCAAAAGATCCTGTTTAGAGTCAGTATCTGATATTGCTAGCCACTTATCAGCATAACATGATAGTGTTGTAATGTTGTGCACTGCTTCTGTCACTCTGTTGAGATAGGTGACTCATCCCACCATTTAATTCTTAGAAGGCGCTGATGAATTTTTTTTTTAATTAAAATTGTGTATGGCTCTCCTTCATCTAGGTTTATATTATCTGCAAAGAATTTCTCAGAATTTGCCATAAAATTTGCTTTATCTTGCTTGCAGTTTTCCATCACTAAAAGGAGGGGTTCTGAACCATGATCCTGAAACATTAGTTTACCCTCATTTCTTCAGGGGTTTTGTTATTTAATTCTCCAATTATTTTAAATTTTACTTTAAAATTCTTTAATAATTTCATAGAAACACAAAATGGCTTGGGTTGGAATGGACCTTAAAGATCATCTAGTTCCAACCCCCACAGTTACCGAATATGTGTCTATTCTACCCCAAGATTTCTACTTCTTTGATTTATTTTTACATAGTTACAGAACGATTTGGTGTTTACTACATGAATTAATTACATAGATTAAGAGAGTCTTCTCCTTTTTCAGTGATGATCAAGCATTCAAGGACAGGTGAAAGTCTTAATACTAGATTGGATTACATTGGATTATTCAGTTCTGAATTTCTAAATTATGCAAGGATATTTGGACCTCTAGTTTTATTTTAAACATTTGTAATTTAAGACATGAAAGGTTATCTATTAGATATACAGGCTACAAAGTTTCTTTAAGTAAAATCCACCAGCTCCCAAATGCTGGAGGAAAAAGAAGAGCATACCCCTGTCTCCCTCATCTTAATGCATATACACACACCAACTAATGACCTTAGTTACATGTCTCTTACATGCTTAAAATGCTTGTTTTGCTTTTTTCTCCACTTTCTCTGAAGAAGGAGCCTAATACCTTTATTCCATGGAGGGGAAAAAAATATTAATCTATTTTTATTCACCAAATAAGTTAAAGAAACTCCATTGACCCTCATACACAAAAACAACTAGCTTCAAGTCTCCTCACTTTTCCAGCTTCCATATGCTAATCATTCATGTCAAACACTACACTTCTCTTACCTAATCCAATTCCTTGGGGAGCAGTTCATACATCATTCACTCCCACTGAGCAATATGTTATTCTCCAGAGAAATACTCCTCCTCATTTAATCCAGTCCACCTACTGAAGAGGCTGGAAAACACTGTACTACCCTTGTGAAGGTTATACAGTGGAAAGATCTACTATTTAATGCAACACAGTATCCTGGAGGAATAGGAGGAAGGAATATAAATAGGTGGAGAAGACGTGAAGCTCTCCTTTATCTACTTCCTGCAGGCATTAGGAATGGAAAAAGATGGTCTTTCACTTTTTATCACTGAATTTGGAATACCTGGTTCTAAATGAGCTGCTCTTGCTCCCTGTTGCTTTATGTAATAGATGGGAAAACTTTAATGAACTTACTGATGATTTCCCATATTCATTTAGTCTCCTAGTGCTCCAGCTGAATGCCTTTCCAAACTGTCGAGATAGCTTAAAAATCAATTCTGATGTCTCTCTAAGCTCTAGCAGTGTTTGATGAGTTCTTATTTGCTCTCCCAAAACATTTGGGAAACAGGTAGGACAGCAACCTTTCTCCCATCTGGGTAGGGAAGGAGAAATTTCTAATCAAAATACTTTCATTTGTAGATTTCTTCTTCTTTATTTCCTGTAGCATCTGGCTAGAAGTAAGTGCCATCATTTAAAATTCACAGGGCACAGTTCAGTGAACAAATGATGCATTCAGAAGACATATACGTACTCTTGTCAACTTCTTTTCTCTCAGAAATTGTTATTACACCATTGGTATCTACACCCAACATGGTGGCACGTGTACACTGCCAACAGTGTGACAGCATCAGGTGCATCACCTGCAGCTATTTAATGAGTTTACCAACACTAGTAAAATGATGAAGAAAATAATAGTCATGTTACCTACCAAATTTAAACCAAAAGTTACTGGTACCTCAAATGCTGAATATAATTATGAAAAAAAAATCACAGAGCAGTATGGACATTTTTGCAAAATAGGATTCTAAAGAGCAAAACCGAGTTCTTAAGAACTCGAAGAGTAATAAAATGGCAAAAACTGAATCTTTCTACCCTCTTCCCATGCACTTTTGCAGGACTGAAGGAGGTTTCACTTTGCCTTCACTTTGTGGTGGTTTGACCCACAGTGGGACCACGTGGTCCTGCATGCACTCCCCCAGCCTGGTGAGATGGGAAGGGAGACACAACAAAGGGGGCACGGGATTAGGAATTAAGGACAGGGACGGCTCACTCACCAGTTATGGTCATGGGCAAAACAGACTCAACCTTGGGGAAGAAAAATCTAATTTGTTGCAAATCATATAAGTAGACCTAACAACCACATCTTAAACACCTTCCCCCACCCCTCCCTTCTTCCTGGGCTCAAATCACTTTGCTCCAGATTTCTCTACCTTCCTCCTCCATGCAAAACAGAAGGTAGGGAATGGAGGTTGCAGTCAGTTCACCATTGCCACTTCTCCTGGCATGAAAGACCAGGAACAAGATGTTCCAAAGCAAGTTTCCCATGGAGTCACAGACCTCTTCAGGCTCAGCTTCCAGCTCCGGCATGGGGACATCCACAGGCTGCAGAATCATCCCACACTCTGCTCACCCCTGCTCTGGCAGTGAGTAACTCTCAGGGTCCCAGTTCCAGTCACACTGGCCCTCAGGCTCAGCTTCTCTGCTCCAGTGTGGAGTCCTCCATGACCTACACTTGGGTCTCTGCTCCACCATTGAATCTCCATGGGCTGCAGGGACTTTGCCTTCTCCTACTCCATGTGGTTGAACTGGGTGTGGGTCTTTGCCTTTCCTCTGGCAACAAAGCTCTCTGTTTAACCTTTTTTTTGGCCAATGGTCATCTTTTGTTAGGTTGATGGCCTCTCCTCCAGGTTAATCCCCACCCACTTCTTTTCAGGACAGTCCTTCCCCTCACAAATACGGATTCACAGAGGCGTTTCTCTAGAGCTCATTGGCTTAGCCTGGGCTGGGGGGTCTCCACCTTGGAGCCAGGGGAGCTTTTCACTCTCATAAGGTAGCACTTTCCCCACTACCAAAAAAACACCCCCAGCCCCCAAACCAACACACACTTAAAACTACATTCTAATATAAATTCTGTAACATTATGAAATGTATTGGTGATAAATCAGACTGACTGTGGTGTACAGGGGATACTGTTCTCTAGGTATATGCTCATCAAATCCAATAGCAAATCTGTCTCCATATAAATATAAATGATTAAAATATATTTTATTTTAGTGCAGATATTTCTAATCCTAAATCTGTAGCTGACTTGTTCTATGAATCACCTTACTAGTACACCACAGGAACCCACAGAGAGCAGAATTACAGAGCTGTCAAACTCTTCTGATGATTAGTACTCTTAAAGAGCTCTAAACTCTTAGATTGCATCTCCAGAGGTCTTGCTACATGAAAATTCAGTATAAATAGCTGTTTTCTTCAAAATTATTTGCTGGATTCTTTAGGGATATATTACAATATCAGCTTTAAGTTACTGTATACTGCTTGAGACCTTCTCTCTGAAGAAGGAAACTACTCTGTTCTTCAAAAAGTGCATTTGAAATATAAACAACTAGGGTGGGTTACTATGGTGATACTAACATTTAAATACACCAGTCAGCAGAACTGCTTTCATCTATAACTGTTCACATTTCATATCTGACAATACAAATGAAAGCATAAAAAAGGATCCCATTCTGTATCTTCTATTGTTTTATAATGTTGAACAAAACCAAGAGCTTATAGCAGAGTTTGGTAAGACTTATCTCACAAGCCATTTTTTTCCTTTACAGATTAAAATGTATTGAGTACAAAGAATCTCCTGCCATGATTGTGACATCACACTGTTGATAAGTTTCCTTGCTGAGCAAAGAAATTTCTGTCAGGCTTGATGAAAAGTATATAGTCATTACCCTGAACTGCATTTATCATCGTCTTCATTTTTAAACTTCCTGGTTTTGTTTGCTATGGCCTGTTTTCTTTAAAGCCTCCTACTGCTGCTCATTTTCTCACTTTGCTGCAGAACTCATTTCTAGGCAGGGAACATCACAGCTATAAAAACCTTAGGACACTACTGAGTTGCTAAATGTCCCTTTAACGGGGCAAAATCCTGATATCAGTATGTATAAAGCAAAGTGGGCAGTCTCTTCTCAGTTCCAGACCGCATGTACTATCCCTATTATGCACTGACCAAGTTCAAAATCATTCCAGAGCAAAACAAATTATTTTTTCTTTGTATTTATGAGAGGAACACTGTGAAGAACAACTTATTGACTCTCCTCCTATATTTAATTTGGATTGTAAAATGAGAGTATTGCTTTGCAGAACATAGAGAAAAAACAAACCAAACCCAAAACAAACAAAAAAGCAGAGTGCAAACCCTTCTCCTGACTGTATTCTTGCAAAGGCTGGATACATCCATGAGTAATGAATTCACATTTACGTTCTTCCTGTACTACATGTAGTTTTTAGACATACCCTAAGTGAATCAACAACTCACTGTCCCTAATCAGTCACAGTTCCTCTAGTAAATGGGGATACCATAAAGTATCAGGATACTACCAGAGGAGGATGGATCACAAAGATGTTCACTGAGAGAAGCTGGTATGCAAGTTAAGGCTCAGAGTTAAGCTGCTGTGCTGGACCTTAGCCTGGACTCTAGCTAGGCTTTCTGTACAGTAACCAAACACAGCTCTCTGTACTTCCCTCCAGCCTGGCTCACACACGTGAAGTCTGTGTCTATAAGTCTAGCTTCATACAATTTATCAATTTCTCCAAGCAACATAATAAAGACACATCTTGGTTGGTATGAAAAAGCTGATTAAAAATGTGAAAATTAAAAAATCGTGTGTTAACAAATTTTTCATTGAATAGCTGATTTTTACTGGTTAATTAGTTTTGTTGGGTTTGTTACTTGGGGTTTTTTTTTGTTTTTTTTGCTTTTAGAGAAATGGGCTGATACTGTTAAAAAGTAATTTGATCGTTCTTATTGTAAATCAGAATCTAAGCAGCCGAAAGTTTATTTTATATCCTACATTACATTTCCTCCCAGCAGCAATACCAGAAAAGTTTTAAAATAGTTCCTAATTAAATCAAATTAAGTGTATCAGGCAACAGTTAACTATAATAACTTTTTTTCCCCCCAAACTTCTCATATTGTGTTTTTATTGTTGAAGTCTCAGGTTCATTTCCATCAGTAGTAAATACCAAAACATTTTAAAAGCTTTTCATGCAATTGCCTTTCTATACCATTCTTTGCCTAAACAGTGTAATTTTTTTTTTTTTTTGTAATCTACTCTAAATCCCATGAAATTAAAGAAATTGTAAAACATTATTTCCTGTATGAATTATCACATTTCGTGTGATTAAATTTTGTGTAGTTATAATGTTATCTGTTTCTTTTGACAAGTACAATTATTGTTGACGTGTGCACCCAAATTTAATTTCATTTTCTGAAGAAGCAGCTCATTACAATCTGAAGTCTCTAGTAAAATGAGGGCACAAAAGTACTTTATAAATATTGACTTACTCTTAGTACCTGTCAGCAAAAATGCAAACAGACACAAATTAAAGCTGTAAAGGGAATGCAATAAAACCCAGAAACAGATACTATATACACTGGCAAAGGTAACATGATTTCCAGACTCCCATATGTCTGAACTGGAAACAGTTAGACTAAACAAAACCAAGATGCTCCACATGGACATTTTGGTCCATAATTAATGTTATATCTATATGCATCTGATATCATTACAGGATACAATATTTTATGTTAACATTAGTTTTATGAGATAGCTCAAAATTAACATATAGTTCATAGTTGTCCTATTCTGTTCCTTGCCTGGCCTATGGTATATTTGACTTAACACATTTGAACACAGTATGTATCTACATTGTTTTATGTGGTCCAGGCTTTGATTGTGGACAAATGAGAAGGACTAAGCCACACCCATATTGTTCAAGTCACAGCAACTGTGTCCATACTACATAACGTCTGTAGTACACAATGACACCATAATTATTCTGTAGTGTTTGTTCCTTCAATACATACATAGCTACAGCATGCAGTGTGCACTGTGCTCACATCCCTTCTACCTTGGGCAGCTAATGCATATTTTATTTATGTGGCCATACCATATATGAGTCAGCCTTTTAAAATTACTCATGACCTAAGGATGCAGCCTGATTTCTGATCTGAACCCTCCTGCTGTTGCTGCTTGTCAAGAAGCAAAAGTTCTGTGGGGATGGCACTGAGCAGTTAGTTAGTAAGTGGATCCTGTCCTCTTGGAGAAATAGTGTTCCTGGACCTTCAAAGGACCTCTATACCAAACGTCTCACTCTCCTGAAGCCTTAGAAATAAACATACTGTTCCAGCAGTAACATTGATAATTGAATGAAATTTCTCTGTGGAAGCGAGGTCTTTTTAAAAACAGACTGAGTTTATTGACCACTATAGTATCCTTATGGTCGCTACAAAAGACAATTTGTTTACATATACATAATACCCATTCTGCATTCCCTTCCTACAGAGTAAAACGATTTCTTGAATGTTTATTGTGATCACTATGTGTCATTAGTTACAGTATCTTAGTACAGTTTATAACAATTTCCCCACTCTCAGCTCCACATGTGCACCCAGGACAACTAGGAATGGCTCCTGGCTCCTCAGGTGAAACCCTGGCTCTGTCAAAGTCAGTGAAAGTTTATCAGTTTACTAGGATCACAGTTTTTCTGTCCCTGTTGCCTCTACTTGATACATTTTGCACTTGTGTAACTGATCAGTCAAAAAGCAAGCTAGAGGAAAATACATTCTGCACAATAGTGTTCTCAAGTATATACAACGGTAATTTCCACAGAAATCCCTGAATGAACTTATGATTCAAATCGCAAGTTTGTTTCTGTTATGTGGTTGTTTTTATGGGGTCTTTTTTGGTTTGTTTTTTTAACCCCACACTGATACAGAATTAAGTGGTTCATAGACATGCCATGTAGAAAAGAAAAAGAATGTAGAATACTATTTGATTCCTTTGCCTTCTGCCTCAGGTTTTTTTCCCCCTCCTGAACACAGAAGCCAACTTCATATGCGTTGCTGACACAAAACAATTTAAGTTTCTCCTTCCCAGAAATGGGTTTTTGTTATAGGACAGGAAATAAACTGGTTCAATTTTATACTAGTTTTATTCACAGCAGTTTCAGGCTTTTACTGTGGCCATCATTGCAGAGCATAGCCACTAAGAGAAGATCTCAGATATTTTATTTAGTGAACTCCTTTGTGCTTTATCTACAGATATAAGTCTTGATATGTAACTGTTACGCAGATAACAGACTGGCTTGCCTTTTTACCTCCATGAAGACATTTAGAAAACACTGATTACAAAAAAACCCCCCAAAAAAACCAAAAAACAAACAAACAAAAAAATCACACACATACTTCTCCACATATCCCACTCCCTCAAATATATCAAAGGTTGTCTGAAGGGCAAATGTAATATGGAACTAAAAATACCAGAATGCACATTTTATCAAATGGATAGAAAAAAGCAGTGCAGGAAGAAGGTCAACAATAATGGTAAAGAATGATAGATGGTAAGGAATACAGGGGAGTTATCTAGGTGTTCATTGTGCCTGTTAGATGAATCATGTATGCTGCTGTACATCTGTAGAACAGCAGGAAATGTTTCATGAGATCTATGAAAACAATGCAGAGGTATTGTTTGGGAGAAGAACTTTAGCTCTGGAACATGGAGATATTTCTAGGGACATCTAAAAAAAGCCTGGATCCTCTTCCTAGGTACATCAGAAGGATTTCTACCATTTGCTTTAAAAAGGAGTGGCATTGACCCTTTTGGTTTGCTGATGAGGCAATGTGGAAAAAGGCTACTCATGAACTTGTATACCAAATGAGAAAAAATAAAGCAGGTAAATTTGATACTAGGGAACACTTAGCTAAAGCATTGCCATTCAAAGTAAACACCCAGGAGTGTAAGTACTTCCACAAAAAACAAAGCTATTTTCTTTTAGTATAAGTAGCTTTGAAACAGTGTAAAACACTAAGGAAATATGGTCAAAATTCAACAGTGTAAAAGAATACCTAACAAAGGTGAGCGCAAAAAAAATAGGAGATAACCAAAATTCATCCAGGCTTAAGCTAAAAGGAAATAGGGCAGCAGAGACCAATTTTATCAAGTAAGATTGAATAATCAAGAACAAGAGAAGCAATAAGAATATTTTTTAAAATTGAATAGTCTGAAAAATGGAAAGAAATTTGAGGTCCCTAGGTGAATCAAACTGAAAAGTAAGGACAGGGCTGTTCCTCTGTTACAGGAGAGGAGAAAAGGCAGATATACACACACAGCAATCTCATTACACTAAAATCTTTTATTATAGTATGCACATCTAGTTCTCTAAAGGACAGTAAATTAACTGGGTGTGGCTATCCCACCTTTGATGCAGCAATTCCGTCCTGAGTCTAGATAAAGTGTTCTTGTAACTACTTTTTAAGACCTACAGTCTTAGACTCTGTCTCTGCTCATACAGAATATATTTTTGTCCTTTGCTCTACTTGTTTGTCAATATTAAGATGTTTTCTTTAAATATCTGAGGTAGGCTGCTCAGGTATCCAAGCCTGGGTTGAACCACACACCACAGGAAGGCTGATTTGTGTCACGTACTTGCTGTTTGGTCCATTTTGTGTCTGAAAAATATTATGCTATGAGATCCCATGAAGAAATATTTGTTCAGTTTAACTAGGAAAGCTTTTATCTTATTTTTCCCATTGCTTTGAAAATGTGAAAGATTAAGCAGTAATTCTTCTGCTATATATTCCCTTATGTACCTCTACTCCTGTCCTGGTTTTTCTAGGATAGAGTTAATTTTCTCCTTAGTAGCTAGAATAGCTGTTTTGGTTTCATTGTAGGATTTGTTACAAGAAGAATGTTGATAAAGTACTAATGTTATTAGTTGCTGCTGGAGCGCAAGACCATTGTGTCTGGCTGGTTCACAGCTGCATCAGGACTGGGAGGAAGAAGCACAGTAAATAACACAACCCAAAACTGGCATTTGGATGTGCCAATGAAATATTTCATATCATATCTTGCCATGGTCAATGTATTAACCAGGGCTGACTGGAAATCAGGGATATTCTCACCGGGATTACTCAGACTCGCTCTTTCAGGGTCTCAGTTTCAGGACTGTCTCTGCTCCCAGATCACTGGCTGGCACAGGCTGGGCATCGGTCAGCAGGTGGTGAGCAATTGCACTGTATATTCTGTTATTACTGTTATCATTATAATTTTATTTTAATTAGTAAATAGTAAACCCGTGAGTCTCCTTGCACTTTTCCTTCTAATTCTGTCCCTTACTTGCTGGGGCAGAAGGGAAGAGAGAGAGCAGGATGTGTTGGCTGCAAGCCAAAAGGGTGAAACAATCACAACTCCCATAGGAATAAAGTCTTCTTATAGTTTCCCTGAAGCATAAGACTCGAGCTGTGTCATATCATTGTGCTTATTCTCTCAAAATTGCTTATTTCTCTTGCTTTGGCACTTAATTCAAAATAAATGAGAGATTTTATATAAATCCTGGATTTTGATATAGTTTATAATAGTAGCAAGCAGCAGTACATTTTGACAGTTCTATAGAAGTCCTCCACAGGTTTCTTTTAACATTTTCTCAGTATTTATTTAATTAAAATAGCTAAATATCAGCCATGCATTTTCATTTTTTTAACAGTCAGGAGCACAGGCAATGTCCTGATTTGGTAGGTTTTCTAGTTTGCTTTTTAAAGTTGTTTTCTATCTATTGCTATATATTTATTCTAGCAAGGGCATAGTCTAAGAGGAGGAGAAGCTTGCAAGATTTCTAATAGTCCAATGTCCCAGTTTAGCCCACGATCTCAAGCACAGCCTTAAGAGTTTTACTGTCATCAGAAATTAGATCTAGTCCTACACAGGAAGGTGCATCATGCCAGTTTTCCAAATCAGGCTTAATACTCAGTTTCTTAAGATCTTTTAGACACCTGAGGACTCACGCTATGGAGTTCTCTCAAGATGAGAGATGTTTAACTTGCTTTGACATTCTCACCTAAGCCTGAGAAGTAGGAGGGGTAGGATGTGTCATAGAATGTGAATGGTCAAATGTGTTCACAAAAACCTGTTTTGCCGATGAGGCATGCTTTAGAATTTTACATCAGTTCATGCTCCCTAAATGCTAAAAAATGTCATTATCACATCTGAAGATCCGCTCAACAGAAACTCCAGTTCAGAAATGGCAAGTACAGATAAACAAGATCAGAAATAAATGATTTCGTGCAAATCTTCCATATCACACAACTCAGACAGCAAGTTCAGAAGGCAAACAATGCATATAAAATTAAACTTCAGCTAGGTAATGGACTATTCTTAAGTCTTTTTGAAGCATCACAGAATAAGTTGTAGAACAAAAGTGTGATTAATAAACAAGCTGAAAGCCTTTGTGTTTTTCCTTTGTTTTTCTTACGTAGAACTTTTAGATTTCTTCAAGGCACGTAATTATTTTCAATATACATAAATAACTAGAATCACTAATAGTTTTAGTTGCTTTCAGATCCTCTCCTAGCATGATGTCTCTACTACTATAGCAGAACAGTAATAGCACACCTGGTGAACTTGTCATTGCTTACCAGGAAATCAAAAATAAATCCCTGTAACTTGTAATATGCCACGGATGTGTCATTAAAAATATGGTAATCTTTTTGACAAACAAGAGTTGCTGAAGAATGCAGGAAAAGCTGATCTTGTTGGAATTCAGTCCTGAACTTGTTGTTGAATTTTTCATGTTGAAATGTGGGAAAATTCTTTGGGTTACATCCCTGAAGCAAGTGGAGAGGATACTATCCATCCTAGGTGCCCAAGGCAAGTTCTGTGGGGCTTGGAGCCATGCATGCCATTAACAATTCCATCAAGATTTAGTACCCATTATTAATAAAAACCCCAATATTAATTCACCGTAGAATCTAATGGCTTTCTGTGCCATAAAAGTTAGCTATCGTCCTGTCTTGGTTAGATGACCAGCCAGCCCTAAAGATAAAACTACTAAAAATGCAAATGGGGAATTGGAGACTGAGATAAAGAAATGGCAGATTTATTAAGCAATTACTATATATTTTCTGCCTTTAGATGAAGAAAGAGGATTGATGGACTGTTGCATACCTTATTGCATTGTATAATACAGTTAGCAATTGAAGTGCACAGATAGCAATGGAAATGGGTCTGAAAAGCTTAGTCATATATTAAAATAGACAAAGTACTACATCTAGCGATGCATTGCTAAGTGACTGAAAGGAAATGAAGATGGAAATGAAGAAAGTTTTTTGTCACTCTATTCAAAAGAATGGAAAAAATTAGAACATTACAACTACTCAGAAGATAGCCATAGAAAAGGTTCCAGTCCCTTTATCCAGCCTGACACAAAACTATCATGACAACCTCTCAAATCACCACCAGGAAAAAAAAAAAATACAACAACCCACCTTTCTGGAGAATAAGCCTCTTGCACTGACTGAAATAGCACAATAGATGTGCGTTTGCAATATACTTGATAGAGGAGCGCACAAAATCAGAAGCCTGTGCTATCATGGCATAGGTTAACTTACCCTGCTACTCAGATAGTTTTTGGTGCATTCACCAGTCTGTAGCCCACAACAATAAAACTTCTGGCTTCTGAAAGTCCTATGACTGCAGAGCAGACACATTCAAACAATAGTTTGGCTTAAAGCAAAAGCAGAACAAGGAAAGCTCTGCAGCTAGATTTTTTAAATTTTTTTCTTTTTTTTAAGTTTCTCCATACTCTCACTTTGACTGTGAAGTAAATGGAGGTTTGGGGCATTTGATAGTACAAGCTCACGTCGTGTATAAAGAATCCCTTAGTGCAAAAAATAATGCCTTTCCCATGCATGGCAGAAGATACAGTTTTAAGAAAGTGTTCTTAGAAGGATAATGTAATTTTTGCTGTACCCAAACAGGTTGAGTGTATTTCTAACTTAGTTGAGCACTACTGAAGGAGTGTGGATAGAGTTAGGGACAAGTTAATTTACTATCAGCTTTCAGCATAGAGGATATATGACAAACATTTCACAGTGAAATGGAAATATGTTTTGACAGAGACCCAACATGGTTTTAAGATGTAAAGGTCATAACTAGCTTGCTGGAGACCTTTTAAGATCTTACGATTGTGGCAGGCAAGTGGAAATATTGTATACTTTGTTTTTTCAGTAGTAACTGATAAGAGCATATGCTGAAGACTACCTAACAAAAATGAAGGCAAGAAGCAAGCATAACAAATAAGCCCAGCAGAAGTAGACGTCTGTTAGGTAAAAGCAGAGCTAAAACAAACAGAAGGCAGTGTCTGGGCTGCAGGTTGAGCCACACATCCTGGTGAGGAAGCAAAGGAGATGTTCTGCTGTTCTCCTGAACTCCTCCAAGCAGGGAATGCCAGATTCTCTGTATGTGAAGCAAAGGGCTTCTGCAACAGACAGAGTATTACTTCTGTTCCCATACAGGGAGCTAAAAGATGAGCTGACATGAATTAAGAAGGGAGATGCAAGGTACCCCATGAATAAGAATGATAGAATTTACTTCTCCTCTGATGCTAAGCAATAACTGAGTTGTGATTCAGAGTCCCAGTCTGATCCCTGATGTGTACCGGGGCTGCACACTGTCCTCCCAGGGCTCCATGAGTTGTCAGAGCTCTGAACAGAGCTGCACCAGACTTGCCAAAGATTGGTTAATAAGATCAAATAAATTTCTGGAGGGGGAAAAAAGCCTAATACACAAAACAAAAACACAGCTTGGTGCTTGTGTTACAATGATTTTAAAATTAAACTTATTGTCAAAATAGGGAAATTTGTATTTCAAAATGCATTGGAAAGGTCTAACATTTTGTATCCTTTTAGAGAAACACTCTTAGATTTGTTTTAGCCTGTTAGGGAGTGGGGGGCAACTGCTGGACAAAAGACTGGATCACATAAGGAGCGTACAGAGAGAAGACAATGTGAGCAAGATGACATTGCCACGGTAAGCAACAGAATAAGTAGCTTTTGGGAAGAGGAGGATTAGAATAAGGAATAAACCAGGCAAGTAGAATCAGAATTTCCTGGGATTGCATTTTCCTCTAGAATCCTCTCTGAATAAAGTCAAGTTTTTCAAATCAAGAACCTTGCACAAATGCATGAAAGTAAAATCTTCCAACAACTTAATTTTCACTAGTTTTCCCCACATGATGTTAAATATACAGGTGGATCTGTTGTCTATCAGATTTTATAATATTTTAGAGGTTAGTAATGAGTCAAGACCTGGACTTTCACAAAGACAGAAGCTACTTCTATGAAGAAGGGACTTAAATGGTATTATGCTGCTGCTGGATCTGACACGAGACACATCTGCATAGCACAACACAGTGCTATGGAGATACTTAAGCTGTCTCACTTCAAGCTCCCCTGATGCTGTTCAAGGCCAGGGTGGATGAGGCTTTGAGCAACCTGGTCTAGTGGGAGGTGTCCCTGCTCATGGCAGGGGGGTTGGAGCTAGATGATCTTTAAGGTCCCTTCCAGCCCAAACCATTCTATGATTCTATGAAACAAATCAGTTCCTTATTAGGCAAAGTGGGAATGAAGCACCAATGCAGATCTGCTCGTCTCAGTATTAAAGTGAGCAGAGATATAACTGTACCAGTCATTGAGATTTAACTTGACAGATGAATACCAACATATATTCTTCTGATAAACACTCTTCTTCAGCCTGTGAAGTCTGAGTCACAGAAGAGTCGCAACTGTGACTAAAGTTGACCAGATCTGTGGTTCCGAAGCATGAAGTTTGCAATGCTAGCTATTGCAAAGAAGAAACCAAGAAGCTGTTCCAATACTGATGCTGTTTGCTGTCCCAGGTCTTCTATCTGGGAAGTGTAATTAATGGAAAAATATCCTTTTTCTCGATCTCATGAAAGCATTTGGATGGGATAATGAAGATTTACAGAAAAACTTACAGAGGAAGTAATTATATATCTGTAGTAGGGTTAGAACAATGAACAGTAGATAAAGCTGAGCACCATATACTAAGCAATAAGATTAGAAAGTAGTAAATAATAGATGTGAGTATTGCACACTTTGCAGATTGAGTAATTTGGTGGGTGTAAGAGCAGTATGTGACCATGTTAAGATTGTTGCAACTTACACACTCAAAATGGCAATGTTGAAGTGATCTTGGCATTAACTAATTTTGAGTATTTTACTTTGCAATCCTGGTACTAATGTTAAATTATTTAATCAGGTTCCAAAATAGGCCTTGACTAATTCAGAAAAGCCAGTTTGCTTCCTTATAAATTTTTATGATGCTATTTTCCTCATCCTCTGCCCTTGCATTTTCTGACATGGCAGAGATATCCCTTTAAGTCCAAAATATGTAAATAACCCAAGTGCAACACGATCATCTTCCAGAATAAGGAAAAACTTACAGATTAAAAATTTAACAGATTTACAGCTGATAGGAAATGAAAAATAAGCCTTTATCAGGATAAGACAGATGCACAGAAGATCTTATTTCAGGGTCTCTTCTTTCCTTGTCCCCATCCAACCCTAATGCAAAAATAAATAAGTAAATTACTGCTGTTCATGGTGATAGTACTCTGCTCCTTGCCCCTCACACCACTGCTATAGGCTCCCACTTCTAGTCAAAGCCATGAAGAAAGAGGCTCTGATTTTACATCAGATCCAGCTTCCACATGGACAAGCTCTGAGGTGGTTTTACCACAACTACATGAAAAAGCAGTCATGTTAGTACAACCCCTACTTATATATGCTTGGAAGCACAAAGAGACAAAACAATTTCTATCAAACTTTCAGCCCAATAGATTCTTATTATGAACAGTTAATAATGCAATTATACCATGACAATCAAATAATTATGACCATCATTCAATGAAAATGTCAGGATACCCTTACTCCCTTACAGATGAAACTGCTTTTACAATCAGCTTAATCACAAGAAAATTATAATCTCATCTCTCATCAGTATCAATTGTGCATGGTGTCAGATCAGTTTGAAGAAATAATAATTCCCCAGGGAGAGCATATTAGAACGCATATACAGAGTTTTCATCTAAATACAAGCCATGTAAAACCATAAATGTATGGGAACAGAACTAAAGTGTACAAGGTTCAAAAATAATTAAGCAGCTTTATTTATCCAGACCTTTCTACTACCCTCCTGACAACCTATCACAGAAAACACACATTTCGTCCTCATTATTTCATAGGAAGTTTACCAAAGAGGAAAACATAAGCATTATTTTCATTTTTTCCAGGACTGCCTATATTATCTGCTAAACTTTATTTCAGGATATGAAATCTTTGTAGACTTGTGTGTGGGCTTTGCAAGAAGATAGGCAAAGCTGGAAGTTAGGCTCCTAGGCACGACTCCAGATACACAGGGAAGCCATCTTTTAGTGCTGCAGGATGTTAAGGGTCTTCCCAGTCCCCCATTCAAAAGCTCAAACTGATGCCTTAGCAAATAAATAGATTTTCAGCAAGCTAACATACTACTAGTGTGTCCAGCAAGACTAGGGAAATTGATCATCCTCCTGTACCCCCTGCACTGGTGAGGTCACACCTCAAATAACTGCATTCAGTTTTGGGCCCCTTAGTACAGAAAAGACATTGAGATCCTGGAGTGTGTCTGAAGAAGGGCAACAAAGCTGGTGAAGGGTCTGGAGCACAAGTCTTAAAAGGAGCAGCTGAGGGAGTTGGAGTTGTTTAGCCTGGAGAAAAGGAGGCTGAGGAGAGACCTTATCACTCTCTACACCTACCTGAAAGGAGGATTGTGGCAAGACAGGTGTCAGTCTCTTGTCTCAAGTAGCAAGTGACAGAACAAGAGGAAATGGCCTCAAGTTGCACCAGAGGAGGTTTAGATTGGATATTAGGAAAAAAATTATTCACCTAAAGGTTAGTCAAGCATTGGAACAGGCTGCCCAGGGAAGTGGTTGAGTCACCATCCCTGGAAGTATTTAAAAGATATGTAGATATGATGCTTAGGGACATGGTTTAGTAGAGGACATGCTAGTGTTAGGTTTACAGTGGAACTTGATGATCTTAAAGGTCTTTTCCAACCTAAATGATGCCATGATTCTACTTTCAGTCCCTAAAGGTAGGATACAGATGTGCTGTTAATCTATGTTTATCCCTAAACACTTTCTATCTCACAGCAATGTTAAAGAGATGAGACATTTAAAAACACCTAAAAATCAGTTCAAGATCAAGTCCTTTGCAGGTACAAATTAATGGAGCAGTGTAATTGATGTAAAAAAAAAAAAAAAAAATCAGCCTGAAGGATTATGTTCCTGTATTTTGAACTAACATGTAACAATAGGTTTAATTTACTACATTTTCTTTTTTGGACCCTTTAGAAAGGGTTCAGGGAGACCTGGAGGGCCCATAGATGGCAAGTTGTAAGCCACTGTTGTAGTACCCTCCCTTTGTTCCTTCACCATCACAAGCCAGAGAAGGCATCTAAATCTTGTATCCTGAGGTGCTCACTCCCAAAGGCAGCTTAGCTGTCTGACAGGGAAACAAATTGTCTTGCCATCCACATAAAAATGTTGCTGCACTTTAAAATAAAAAAAAAAGAGAAAAAATGCAGGGCTGTTATGCATAACCAGTGTTTGCGTGCATGAAGGGGGAGACACAGCTTATGAGAGCTTCTCCAAGGGCATAGATATTCTTTGTAGGGAAGTGCGTGGGCTCCACAATTCAGTGGACTTTGAAGAAAAAAAAAACAACCCACAACATATGAATGTACTTGCTGGAAAAAAAAGCTGCACTAGAGGGTTTTTCTTTTTTAAAAAAAGAGCTTGTTATTGGTTCCATCTTGTTAAAATTTCAATCAAGCCTTTCAATATGTAAACTCTAAACCCTATTTCCAGGACAGTTAGATCCTATACAGGATTTCAGCAGTGCTCAACTTGTAGTTGGAGGGTCATTAGACCCAGAAACCAGAAGAGGTATTCATCCAGATGCCCATAGGAGTATTCTGTTATTTGGGTGACTGATCTGACTACTAGAGTATGATGTAGACAGCAAGAAACACCACTCCCTTCATCTGCATCCTGTCACATACAGAGAGGGGAGGAGGGCCAGCAGAGTCAACATTTTGAGGGGCATCCCTAGAGCACAAGTGCCAGAAAGGTCCTCTGAAGAACTTAAGTATCACTTGACCTAATTTCTAGATCTTTGCAAAACTTAGGTAAGAGTCAGCTGGTCAGATTGGAGCAGCTGCATGGGTACCTTCCATAGGTCCTTGCTTGATGTAAGAAGTAGTTAGTGGTCAGTTTAGGCAGTTTTAGAGGAAGGTTACTGCTGAATGGGGCTTTTTGAACACAAGTATGGGGTTGAAGTCTGTTTAAATTTCATTTTCATGTTCAGTGTCCTTCTGTATGACTTGCTAAGACTTTTAGATGCCTGTGTATTATTGGAAGTCAATGAGAAGGAAGTTCTGAGTCACTAAAGTACTTTTTTAATGTTTCTTTCCATTAGTCAGTGTGATGTAATTATTTATGTCAAATACCACAGAAAATTTTTTACAGGAGAGGGAACCAAGACTTTCATATTGACATTCTGTGACTAAAAAATACAGTGTCACATGAGTGTTATAATCCTAGTAGAAAGAGGAGTTAAGTATTCTTCTGGACCCTTGCAGCCACCTAGACTAAATGACAATATTAAATTTAGTGATTAGTTTGCAGCGTTTCTTACTTTTTCTGTGTACATAATTACGTTTTGAGAAGCAACACAATTTGGTTTTTCTCTTAATTATTTTTTGCTATGCATCTTTTATTCATTGTTATTTGGCTTTAGTTAGGAAAAAAGGATTTGTAAACCATAATTGTTCTTTGAAGTACATCCAAGTTAATTACACAAGCAACAATATGAAAATAACATCATTCAAGTGATTTAACACACTCATCCCTTTTTTCTTTATAGAAACTTTCTTATTAGTACTCCAAGGATATAATAGCATTCCTTTTTCTCCTATGGACTTTATCTTAAATGGTATATAAGTGTTGGAAGTACACACTTTGAAATGCAAACCAAGATGTGCACCTAGCAACTGCCAGTGCATAGAGTGACTCCTGTTCTGTGCCATCTCCACTGGTCAGAGATGTCACTTAAGTGCAATAGCCCTGATGTTGCTCACTGCAGGAGTGCAGACGATTAAGCTAAGAGATCCTAAAATTTTAGTTGCTTTTTTTTCCCCTTACTCCAATTTGCTACAATAAAAGAACTATAGCTTTGAATTGTTAACTTGTAGAGGGGAAAAAGTAAAGCACATTGTGATAAGTACCAAGTATTTTCTAGTTTTGCAGCCAATGGTACAAGCTCCTAGAACAAAAGAATTTTTGGACTGTCTTCCCAAAACTAAGTCTACAACATAAGGCAAACTCCTTGGAATCATAGTCAGATTTTAAGACTCAGCAAGCAAGAGGTTCAGCTGCAGAATTGGGAAAGCAAAGGACTCAGCTCAGTCAGTTTTTTAATATGGTTCAGAAACAGGGTGAGGTCTGCTCAGGAAAACTTAGTAGATATGAAAGAAAGTATGAGCAGGGATAATAGGAAATGAAGAAAAACAAACTGGCCAGGTGACTTGCCCAATTTGAATCTCTTGAGCTGTCTCTCTATCTGAGCCCAGCCAGTGCACATACAGTTTACCACATTTTCATTCTGCATAGAAAACAGATCCTACTTTTCCACTACAAGTATTTCACCAACTGTAAGGTCAATTGCCTAAGAATATAGCCCCTTCTGGGTGATGCCACCACCCTTATTTACAGGAAGACATGCCTTTGGAAGCAGCATCTTTGGAGGTATTTTTCCCCAGGAGCAGCCTTCTACTGAATACATGAGCTTTTCATAGGCTCATCAGGCACACCAGCCCAGCACATCTGCTACCCTATTCTCAGGTCCTGAAACCTGACCTGAGATCAAAGCCTCCTACATCAGCATTAAGGTTAGCTGAGTAGTCTGGCAGGGACACACCTCTCCTTTCTAAGAGTATTCAGCTCTCCTATGTACAGCAAAAGCCTCAGCTTAACAGCAGCAAAAATGAATGGCTGAGTTGTGTGCTCACATTTGCAGCATGATCAGCCCTACCTTAGTCAGAGAATCATAGAACTGTTTTGGTTGGAAAAGACCTTTAAGATCATCAAGTCCAACTATAAACCTAACACTGACAAGTCCACCACTAAACCATGTCCCTAAGCACCAAATCTATTAACACATGTTCTTTGCTAATTCTTTTGCAGCTTGTATTGAGTAAACAGTACCAAGTATCTCCCTTTGCCTCTGTTAACAACCCAAGTAAGAAGTAATCACAAATTAATATACTTTCAGATAGAGGCAATAGTGTACATTGTATTTCTGCAGCACCAAAAAGGTGAGAGCATAACAGCTAGCATTTGTAAAGCACTCTGCAGGGATATAGGTTTAGCTAGGAAATCAAGATGGCTTGGAGGAACAGAAAGATTTGGCAGACCCCTCACATAGTTAAGTGGATCCCAGTGCTGACCTGCAGAAACAAAGCTATCGCTATTCCACAGCAGCAGTTAGCGCAGGGACAACCACCTCTGCCAGCTTCCTGTGCGCTCTGCTTGTTACACAGCCGCGGCCTCCCTAGCCACGCAGAGGCGGCTTGACAGCATAATAGACAAATCCAGCTGAGAGATAAGGAGCAGTACATCCTCCACTAACGCATTAAGTATATCCAAAGGCTTAATGCACTCAATGTAGAGACTACAGGTGCTCCAGCACCCACCACAGCTGCCAGGCAATCACAGAAATTGCTGGGCAGCTCTTCCACCCCAAACATGCCAGATGTCACAGGGTGGAGCTTCCATTTCTTCAGCTTTTATTACTTCCTTGAGCAAAGTCCACTCTAGCTTGGAAATAAGGGAACAATCTCACTTTCCAATTGCAAGACAATTTAAATGCCTATCTACCACTGAGAATCAGTTATTTTTAAAAGTGCTTGGAGGTCATTAAGGTTATTTTGTTTATACTTGCTTATTTTTAGCCTTTGGTTTTATTTATTCTGTTGAAAACATTTTTTGTTGGCATCTGTTTTTGAATTTTTGCTACTACTATTCTTGTTACATAATCTATATTCTTCAATAATTTAAAGAGCCTGAAACCAGATAACAAAGCACTTTGAAACAGAGCAGGTTATCTTTCAATACTGTATATCATAGTCACACATTCAGGTTCAAAGACCAGCTTGTGCAGTTAAGCATCTAATTATGTTGATCAATGCCCTGGTCTGTTTAAATAGATGTATCCAGAGTGAGGTCAGTTTCTGTTTCTGCAATCTTTTATTTAGCTACACAGTTACTGATTTTTTTATTTTTTTTTTTTAAATCTTCATGACCATGTGCTGCATATGATATCTCTTTCCACATTCCTATTTTCTTAAGTACCTCTATTAATATTTCTGCTTTTCCAAGTATCAGGTGTTGAGATCATTTAAAAGCAGAGAATAATTGAGTTCTCAGTTAAGTGCAAATATGCAGTTCCAGGTATCTTTCAAAATTCGTATTTCGAAGTAACATGCGTTATGTTTTTAAATTACTGGTCTGGTAAAAATTACTTTTCTGGTATACACTTACCTCTGTTTTCAGTCATTTCTAGCAGGCTTTTTCTAAGAAATTGATGACTAAGGCATGACAAATTCCAAAATATATAGATGTATATAAATCAAGAAGAAAGCAAAATTACCACTGTTGTATCTTAACTTCGTAAAAAGACAGAAAATTATGGCACATAAGTTTTATCCTGATGAGATTTCCAAGGCCTGTATTTATGTTGAAGGGTTAATTTGTTTTTTAAAAAACTGCTTTCATTTGAATCTGTAGACATTTCTTATTTAAAGAATTTATATTTGTTAAATACAAACTCCAAAATGGAACTCTATTTTATTCATTTCAAAGTATAAAAATTTGCTAACCAACATTATTCCTAAATACTTAGACCTCCTGAAGTGAGATATCTATCATATAGAGGATAACATTTGGTTATATGAATGTGAATACACTCTGCTCACCTTTACTGCAGCTTAACTGTTTCAGAAGGCATCCATTCTATACGTTTTACTTAAACTTAAAAATTTAATTCTACATCACTAAAGCCAAAATACATGGACAATTCACACCATGGCTAATCTCTATGAAATTCCTCAGTGGTTTTATGGGTTCCTAATAATTTAAGTAAAACCATGTGTTGTGATAACTTCAAACAAACATTGATGCAGCAATATGAAATTACATCATAAATCAGTATTTCCTATTACACACTTAATATGAATTGTCATATGACAGACTTTAGGATTCTTTTTCACCCAGATAAAACTGCATGTTTTGTGGGTATAAGTGTTTCACTATGGTATGGTGGGTTCTGTTGGTATGTAAAAAAATACTGGTTCAAACCTTTGCACGGCACAGTAATCCTCAGAGGAAAAACCTACATCACTAAATTCCTACAAGAAACACGTATACATATAGTAAAAGGAAACCACATACGCATTTTGGATCCTAACTCTATAAAATACCATCTGTATGCAGTAGATGATAATGTGCACCAGGGCAATGGATGAGAAACAAAGCTAGTCATTCATTTAAAAGAAATAGTTCAGCACAGCCTTCTCTCATGACATCTTAAACATGATAGGCAGAAGTGGCAGGGTGCTAATTACTCTAGTGATGTGATCCATTTTCTAAACAGTGAGAACATCAATAATTCATCAGAAGTGGCTGTTAAAAAATTTAATGTCTGACAATCCAAGCCTGGCAAATAGGAAGATAATCTTTTGTGTCTACTAGTTGGCATTCAGAGGCTTTCTTTTCATTATAAAATATAAAGGCATCATTTCTACTTGAGGCAGTTTAGATTATGATGTATAACGTGTCTGGTTTTGATTGTTTCAGGTAGGAAGGCAGAACCCAGACAGAAATGCAGATGTCACATATTTAATGAAAATGAGTTTTACAAATGTGTTTAATAAAGTCTGAATGGTTTCTGCTAATAGTAGCAGCCCAATTACAGGAAGTGAGCATAGCTATATAAACATAAAAATATGGAGTAATCAGGTGGTTCTGCTGGCTGAATGTTGCACTCCCAGTTAAGAAAAATCCCCTGTTTATTCAGAAGAGCTTAATTTGGCTGTTAATGGTTGGCATCAACATTTCATGAAGATAGCATTAATGACTACAAAGTCAAAGTATATTGCAGAAATGGACTTGTGAAATGTTATCTTTGTTTACGTGAATTTCTAGCTTTTGTATTTCTGCAGCAATGTAGGAAAAAAAAGTGATAAAAGCCTTTCTGTTTAGCCTTGGCAGAATGTAATTTGCAAATATGCATTGTTTGAATATGGAAGTTTAGAAGGATATTGCTGTGTCTCCCCAAAAAATACAACATAAGTACCTGTATAAACTACAGCTCCAAAGAAAAGCACTATGGCTCCACTATTCAAAGGTACTTAGTCACTTAACTCCCATTCTGGTGAGTACATCCTCTCAAAATCAGTGACAATTAGGTGTTCAAATAGGAATTAGGTTCTCAAATGGCTTTGAGGGTATGGGCTTATGTCCCAGACTGAAACAGGTTAAAGGCTTCAATTAGAATATAAGTGGATCATAACATAATAGTCCAACTACAAGAAAATGAGTTTAGGAATGTTATCTCTCTCCTTAACTGCTCAAACAAAATTTTAATGAAGGTCTTATAAAACAATCTCACCATACACAATCTGCTTAAACCCTCAAATCCTTGAATCATCAATATTTCAGTCCTCATGATTTTTTTTTTTTTTCACCACGAAACAACAGAGAGAGCTTTATGTTGTTTTGTAAGTCCCAAATATAATCCTTCATTAAAATTTAGATTGATCCTTAAAGAAGATACTTTATATTCTTGCCTCTGAGAACCAATAACTGAATTTTATCAGTTATATAAGTAAGGTAGATACTGAGAGTATGCATTAAGTATTTGCCATGCAATGTGATGCATGTGGCATTTTTCCTTCTTTCTAAAATTTCTGTGTCATAAGCTGCAACTCTCGATTTCTGCTAACTCAAAGTAACACATTTTATCTTTGCATCAGATTAATTCCTCTCACAAGCATTAGCTTTCCATAAGCCAAGAGTAGCGTTAGCCCTGGACTAATTAGTATCACAGATACCAGTGGTTTTAAATGATTCTGGTTTAGGATCTTGAAATGGAACTTATTTTCTTATTTACTTGCCCAGATCACTTCCAGGGTAGTTCAAGATGAAATTTAAGACACCATACAATTCGCCATTTCTCTAATATTTGGAAAAAAGGGAAATTATTTTATATTCTGAGAACAGGTTCACACAAACCCAGAAATGTTTTCTCAAAACTTAGCTCAGAACAGTTTACGTGAGAATATGGGTGATCTTGTAACACAGAATCACAGAATGGTACAGGTTGGAAGGGACTTCAGGAGATCATCTAGTCCAACTCCCTTGCCAAAGCAGGTTCCCTACACCAGTTTACACAGGAAAGTGTCCAGGCAGGTTTGGAACATCTCCAGAGATGGAGACTCCACAACCTCTCTGGGCAGCCTGTGCCAGTGCTCCGTCACCCTCACAGTAAAGCAGCTTTTCTTTAAGTTTGTCTGGAACTTCTGGTGTTCCAGTTTTTGCCCATTACCTCTTGCCCTGTCACCAGCCACCACCAAAAAGAGCCCGGCCCCATCTATTTGCCTCCCACATTTCAGATATTTATAGACATTGATGAGGTCCCCTCTCAGTCTTCTCTTCTCCAGGCTGAAGAGTCACAGCTCTTTCAGCCTCTCCTTGTAAGGCAGATGCTCCAGTCCCCTCATCACCTTTGTGGCCCTCAGCTGGACTCTCTCCAGAAGATCCCTGTCTTTCTTGAACTGAGGAGCCCAGAACTGGACACACTGTTCCAAATATGGCCTCACCATGCCAGAGTAGAGGAGGAGGAGAATCTCCTTTGACCTGCTGGCCATGCTCTTTTTAAATGCACCCCAGGGTACTTTTGGTCTTCTTGGACCCAAAGGCACAGTGCTGTCTCATGTCCAGCCTGCTGTCCACTAGGACACCCAGGTCCTTTTCCACAGAGCTCCTCTCCAGCAGGTCAGCCCCCAACCTGTACTGATGCCTGTGATTATTCCTCCCCAGGTGAAAGACTGCACTTCTTGAACCTCATCAAGTTCCTTTCCACCCAACTCTCCAGCATGTCCAGGTCTTGTTGAATGGCAGCATAGCCTTCTGGTGTGTCAGCCACTCCTCCCAACTTCATGTCATCTGCAAACTTGCTGAGGGTGAATGCTATCTCCTCATCCAGGTCATTGATGAAGATGTTAAATAAGACTGGACGCAGTACTGACCCCTGGGGAACATCACTAGTTACAGGCCTCCAACTGGATTCTGCACCACTGATCACAATCTTCTGAGCTCTGCCAGTCACCCAGTTCTCAATCCACCTCACCGTCCACTTGTCTATCCCATACCTTCTAAGCTTTGCTACAAGGATGTAGTGGAATATGGTATAAAAAGCCTCGTTGAAATCAAGGTAGACAACATCCACTGCTTTCCCTCATCCACCCAGCTGATGATGATGTCATAGAAGGCTACCAAATTGGTCAAGCATGATTTCCCCTTAGTGAAACCATGTTGACTACTCCTGATAACCTTCTGTTCTTCCAGCTGCTTAGACATGGTATTAAGAATGAGCTGTTCCACCACCTCCTGAGGGATGGAGGTGTGGCTGACACATAGCCACTGTAGAGTCAAGATCTAAATGGGCTGTGCACACAACAGAAAAATTGTATCTGTGAACTCTGCTGGAAGAACAGTTCTCAAGTAACTGTAAACCAGCAGAAAATCATGCCAGGAAAACTGTAGAAAAGATCATTCCAAACTGAGCTTGTATAACAAGATGGGAAAAAGCCCACAAAAATGCCTACAAATAACCCCACTAAAATCAATCTATCTAAATTATTCTAAGCAAACCATTCTCAAAAATCTTACAGCATATCTGAAATATTAAAATAAATTAATCCATACCATTTGTACAGAAATTATACTTTGCATTAACTCAGCCTCTATAATTAAAGACTTACTTAATGTTTTATCTTCTGTCTGGATCATTTAAGACTTATCAGATACTGTGGTTAACAGTTAACCAACTCTTATAATTGCCTTTTCTTAGAAAAAAAAAAAATCAATTTAATTTTTTCCAGTCACTAAATCAATGTCTGAGAAAAATAAAGCTACATTTTCATGCCTTTAGGTTCACTATTTATTTTTTTTTCTTGACAATTATGGGCATCCTCCCCACATAACATTTTGTTGACAGTCCAGTCCCTAAATATTAAGTATTACTTTGTGAAGACTGAATCTTTATGGCAATAGGGGAAAAAAAAAAAGAAAAAAGAAAAAAGAAAAAAAATCCACACACAGAAGCTCTAGAGATTATTGCCTCTATTCTCTAGGGAATCAGTCACATCTGAATAGGAAATAAAGAAGAGAGGAAAAAAAAATAAATCACAAGAAGTAAAGATAATCATTGTTGTGACTCTATCACTTCTGACAACATAAGCAAGGTCATGAAAGAAGAGGTCAGCCAAAAATGCTAGTGTCTTTCGATGTAGTATCTTTTGAGATAAGAGTCCAGTATTTAAAAAGGTAAAGATGAAAAACAATAAAAAGTGTAATTCACAGTAAAATTAATTATTTCATTATAGCGGAATTTAACTTTATTTTATGTGGATATTTATATTATGTGGAATTATGTTGATATGTCTGCATAATATCATCTGTGTCTAAAAATAACTGGGGTTCAATAGAAAATGTAATAACATCCTTAAAGTGAAATATTTTTAATTGTGCCCCTTGAAAAAGTTACATTGATATAGACTCAAAGTTTAGTAATCCACTGTTTCAAATATTAGGAATATCAGACTCTATTCTGTATAGTATTTTAGGGAAGACTTCTGTTAACACAGCTTCCCATTCCAACTTAATCCAGAAAATTTTTCAGAAGATATTTGCTAGTTTGCATCAGCCCAAATCAGCATCACCTTGTGTACTCCCAGCTGCTGCCCTGAGGCTACTCCAGTACAGATTCCTTTTGTCTATATTTCAGTCATTACTTTGCACTGCTTACCAAAGTCTTAGTAACTTTTTAAAAAAATATTTAGTAAGGTTTTCTTTAATATTGTTCTTTTCTAAATTTGCAGATGAAGCACTGCTTGTGCCTGTTCAAAACTGTATATTTGGTATTTTTGAGGTATTCATTTGTGTTATTACCTACAGAAGATGAATAAAAAATATAACAAGTTAACTTTGAAGAAGTTCCTATTGCCCAATTTCTAATTTTCATGTCATTTGAAGATTTATGTAAAGCATTTTTAATTGTTTTTTCCCTGCAGCAGTTAAAACATTTACTGTATAAATGTCTGCCTTTTATTCCTCAGCAGGTGGCTAAAGCTTCACTTTTGTGATAACTTTAAAGGTCATCTTTGTCAGGCAGCATTAAAGAAAATAATCTTTCACAGATGTTTGTTTCCACAGCAGACTACAGAGAAGCCATCAGAATGTTACTTGTGATTTTGTTACCTTTGGGGAGCATCTATTATTTAGCTGTCATTATTAAAAATTCAAAGCTGTGGATTGTCGAAGCAAGCTTAAACAGGGTTCTCCCCCACGCACATTTATGGCTAAAAAAAATGTGAAAAGAGGGATTTAAAAAAAGAAAGTGAAGAGAAGATAGGTTGCCCTTCGAAACAGCAACTTTAGGCACCCTAACAGCTGCAAAAATTTGATTAAAATAGCCACAGATTACAGTGATTTTTGTTTCCAGAAACTTTACCCAACATAAACCTAGCCAATTATAAGAAATGGCACAGAAGCAGAGATTTGAACAGCAGCACTGAGATTTGGGGATGAATGAGCCCCATCCCCCCCTTTTTTTTTTCCACTTTAAAAACAAGAGTTCTGTGTTGTGCACCATTAAGCCACTGTTAAATTATTTGCATCAATGTTTCTCTTTGATATGGGATCAGATAACATATTTGGCACGACCAAGCCTTTTACTTTGGCTCTTTAAGTCCTGTAGGAATGGGTTAGGGACTTCAGAGTGATTTCCTTGTTTTGAAACTGAGAACATCTTCTGGAGATACACAGAATATGACCTATTACACCTGTGCTTTTGCCAATATCCAGAGCTGCTCAGAGAGGCTGAGAGGCGAGACAACAAGGCAGCTCAGAACCACTTTCTCATTATTGCCACACTTCCAGAAGAGAGTCTCCAGCCCTGTGCATGAGCTCCATGTAGGACACTTCAGGTTTTTAATTTTTTTTTTTTACTCAAAACTAGATTGACAGTTCATTTCCTTTATCTTACAAATGTATAGTAGGAAGCTGTCTAAAATGGCCAGTGGAAGATGTTAGAAAGAGGAGTATATCGGAAATCTTACCTTTCGTCAGGTTTAAAGACCGATCTATAGGATGTAGAAAGGACTCCTCTATGAGATTAGGCTTGCCAGCACACATTTTTTGATTAAGGTATTGCAGTAGTTATACTGGGCTAGCCCTTGGCTAGCAGCCAACACAGCCATTCACCCACTTCCCCCTTACCCCCAGAGGATAGGGGAAAGGATTAGGGGAAAGAATAAGGAGACTTGTAGGTTGACATAAGAGCAGTTTAATAATAGAAATAAAATAAAAATGAAAATAATACTAATATTAAAATAGTAGTGATAATGATAACAGTAACAAAATATATAAATAAGTGATACACAGTGCAACTGCTCACCACCCACCAACCAAGCCCGGCTGTTCCCAGAGAACGATCTCGGAGGAGCAACAATCCTGAATTGAAACCGCAATTCTGAAAGAGCAAAAGCCTGAATGAAAGTCAGAGAGAGCCAAAAGAGCAAGAGACCCTCACTAATATACTGGACATGATATGATATGATATGGAATATCCCACTGGCATATCTAAATGCCAGTTTAGCTTATTAACTTAAATAATCCTCATGCCCTTAGTTCTTGCACTTGTAGACTAACAGAACACAAAGTTCTTCACTTCCAGTGACAAAAATGCAAACACTGGTATGTTATCAGTGTTTTTTCATAACAAATCCCAGGCTGAGAACAAAACACAGCACTATTCTAGCTACTAAAAAGAAATCCAGCTCTGTTTCAGCTAAAAACCAGGACAGGTATCTAACAGCATTCCTTATTAAGAAAAATAAGAGAAACCAAACAAGACAAAAATATAAACCAAACAGCTCTATTCACCTACCTCACATTTTGTGTTCAGTTGTTAAAGAATTCACAGAAAAAAAGCAAGAAATCTGAATTCAGCCAGAAGGACTGAAACTGACTTCTAGGGCCCTCAGCACAAACCATCAGCTATTCAAGCACAGGAGCACTCCTCTGATTGAAACCATGATATAGCACAGTAAAGAATTTAAGGCCTCTAAATTTAAAGTTAGTTATACCAATTAACCAATTAGCATTTGGCTAATAATTTCTAACCCACACGTAATTAAGTCTCTCCAGCTGAGTATAGCCACCTAGACTCCCTCTGTTATCAAAGGAAAGCCAAAAGCACCTGCCTCTACAAGAGTCACTCCCTGAGGGCCTCTCTCTGCATCATTATAGTCTACAGTGGACAATTTTTCTTCCTACTTAAACATCTCCATTAGATATCTAAAGTTTGTAGGGTTAAAATTGAGCTATAGGATCAGTAAGCATAGAGAAAGACAAAGTTTTATTAGGTTGAATGAGCCAATACCACCATTTCTATCATATTATCCAGAAACGTGCCTACATAGCAGGCTGAATTACATCACTTCCTGAGGAATTTGACGGTGCCAGCGGATTTCCCTGTACGAAAATTTATATATTCATCCATCAAGTGAAAACTAGTGAATGAACTAATATATACATGTATGACATGAGCCTTTCATTGGCTTATTTTTGTAATGCACCTGACAGTCAGGTACACTATAGTATAAAACTCAGACATCTCAAAACCAAATATCCATTCTTCAAGTGAACAGGATAGGACACCACCACAATCTATATCCGCCTCAGAGTTTATCAAGAATCATAAAACCTAGAAAACCTCCTTGCCTAAATTTGAGGATAGAATCCATTCCCAGGTCATTGACTAAGAAAGCAATCTGTGTATTCAAAGGAGAAGTATGATGTTTGAAGGTTTAAGGTTTTTTTGGTTTCACCTAGTATATACTGTTAAAATCTTGGAGCTGCTCATTAGCAAATTCTACTACAGAGACAGGAAATGGTTCCTCTTAGACTGTGACAGAGTAGGAGAGACTGAATGTTAATTTTTCTATTCCAAATAGATACCCAATAGTCAACCTGATAGGTGGTAAATAAGGCTTCTTTTTCAGACTGTATCATGTGCTCTATTTCTCAAAAATCGTTCAATTTTTCACACCATTATTGAATGTCCTGATATATGCTCTTTCTCAATTCAGCAGTCATAAGACAAGTAGGCACCACGTCATTCTCAAGGGCCCTAACTAATGCTGCTTTCCATCTGTAAAGTTTGAGTTCCCTTCCCCTTTCATTCTGCAACCAGTTCTGCTGTGGGCTTATGTGGAGATATGGCTGAAATCAATGAATTTTCATACAGGTCTCCCAGTAGGCAGCAATAATACTTTATTTAACATGGGAACATGTTTGTAGGCACGTGAGGCAACAGAGTGTGGCAATGGTGCAGCTGGAGCCTTACACATATTTAACATTAATGCCTCTCATTATAACAGAGGCTTTAATTTCCTTCTCCCACTTCTAGACTCTTGACAACTTCACCTCAGTTTGGAGACAGTTCATGGCTCCTATCATCTGCTAAGAGAAGGGCTGCAAAGGAAGGGCTGGTCCAGTTCTGGGCTTCTCTATACAAGCAAGGCATGGACTTATTTGGATGGGTCCAACACAGGGCTGCAAAGATGATTAAGAGACTGGAGTGTCTCTCACGTGGGCTGAGAGAGCTGTGACTGTTCAGCCTGGAGAAGAGAAGGCTCATGGGGGATATCGTCAATGTGTATAAGCATCTGGTGAGAGAAAATGAAGAAGAGGGAGCCAGACTCTTCTTGGTAACACCCAGTGACAAGATGTGAGGCAATGGGCATCAATTAAAACATATCAAATGCCATCTGAAAATAAGAAAACACTTTTTTACTGTGAGGGTGCCCAAACAGTGGCACAGGTTGCCCAGAGAGGTTGTGAAGTTTCCACCTGTAGAGATATTCAAAACTCAATTGGACACAATCCTGGACAACCTGCTCTGGCTGGACCCGCTTGAGCAGGGATGTTGGACTAGATGATCTCAAGAGGTCCCTTTCAGCCTAAATGATTCTGCATTTCTATAACAAAATAGAATCAATAAATTTCTGACTACTTCTGTTATTACAGAAGCAATTCCTGCTAACTAAGATACAAATCTTCTATTTCTAACATACAAAGAAATGGGGTTCAGATATTAAATATACCACAAATCTCCCTTGTTATTGCAGAAATGTTTATTCTCTCTTAATTTGTTTTTATCTGTAATATTATCTAATCTATTTATATTTAACTAATTAAAATATATTAATAATAGTTGTTTAACTCTTAGTGTCATATGGTTTTTTTTGTACCTGAAGACCTTAAGTAAAACATGTATCTCTACAAAATTCAACAGAGAAAAATGAAACACTCTTCAGGTAGGTAGATGAGGTGACCCAGGGAGATGGAATCAGCTGAGCGACCATAATTCAGACTATCTAAGGATCTTCTGCTTTATTTTAAACAACTTAAAGTCTTTGTGAATATGTACAGCAGAGCTAACACAGTTCATACAGGTAAAGTGGAAAAGGGTAAGGTAAAAAAGTAAGCCAAATTCTATCACTAAATGTCAAAAAACATTACAAGGAGCATCAAAACCATCTTAAGCTAGTAAATACAGGATTAGAATTGGGGCTTTTTCTAGTGTAGCTCAAAAGGGGAGAGACAAAAATAGCAGGAATATACAGCTGATAAATGGGATAAATTTTCTTAAGTCAGAATGCTTCTTTTAAGTTGTCTAGCAATGCATTTTCTTTCTCAAAATCTTTCATTCAACATGTATGAGACCCATTACCTCCAAACACCCCCTAAAAAGAAAATACCTTTATCTCATGTGCTTGTCTTTGTAAGAGTCCACTTAATCCATTCGCTACCAACTTCAGTTTTGCATCTGGAATTCACAACATTTTTTTGTCTTTCTGTAGGGCTCTCTCTTTCTCTGCCTCAGTTTCTCATTTGTTACATGGGCACATTTTCAAACTCAACAGGAATGTTGCTACTACATTATATTAAAGGTTGAGGGTTTAGATATTATATTGATACAGACTGTAAATATGATAAGTGGTTCTATCGTATTCATAAACACAGTAATTGAAATAATCATACAATTGTCACTGAATTTCACTTTCAGAAAACTGTGGTGGTATTTGTAATTTGTTTACTTTATTCCTATAGAAAAAACAGCATTTGTAGTGCAAACTATAAGAAAATAAACTAAAATGCTACTTTTCCATCACACTCTCATTTCTCTCCTGTCTGCTCATATGCTGTTTTTTTAAATTCCGTTTATCCTATTTGCATTCTTTCAAATTCATCTTCATCCCACCATTTTCTCCAGTTCCATTGTTTTATTTTAAAATAAATAACAGGAAATCAGATGTTTTGGGGTTGGGGGGGCTGGGTGTTTCTGCCCACTAGCTGATATCACTGGTCCTTATTAGTACTTGTTCTCAAAAATGTGGAAGCAGGACTGAAGTATTCAAAAAAATACTCCTAAAAAAAATGCTACACACCCAAAGCTGTAGCCATCTGGAGCAAGAGCGTTGCCTGCCATGAACTTACATACCTCAAACTCCAAAAGGTTTTCAAGCTGAATGAATTCACATCTGTCAGAGAAACACAGTTTTACGCAATGGAATGCAACATAGCACTTTAGATGCAATTAAAATTATAGAGAGCCATATCTAGTGTGCTCACAATAATCTGGGGTGGGTTTTTTGTTTGTTGGGGTTTTTTTTTTTTGGTACAGACAGAAATAAAGGCCCAGTCTAGAACGGAGCTTGATCTCATGTCTGCTGGTAGCTGCTCCTGGGGAACTCGTCCCTTCCTCAGGAATGGCTCTTCCTGCCTGGCATGACCCCAGGCATGGCCAGCTGCTCTTGTTCCCAGAAAGCTATTTATGTTTATGAAGCCCACGAGCAATCGTTTTGGGTTCCTGGCTATATATCTTTACCAAATAAGTTTACCTGCTTTCCAGCTTTCAAGTCTAGTTTCCTGCTTAATATATAGCTTATATAAAAAGCAAGATGCACGTTTATGAATGCTGATACCCACTGGAAATCTGAGTCAGCCATGTACACCATGCCTGCTTTGTTTGATTGGGAGTACAAGTGGACACTGCAGGCAGCGTAACTGAAACTTCAGTCTGGGAGTCTGAACGAGTTCTTACATGATCGAGGCATGGCTACCCAGCGTGTGCATATTCAGCATGTGGGCAGATTTGCCATGAGAGAGGGTGAGGGGACTCTGGTCTCCCCCTGACAGCATCAGCTGCTGTGCTGATGAGACAGGGGACTGCACAGCCAATGCTGTTATAGGGACCACACATCTGACATGCTGGCTTCACCCCCAAACATTCTCAATGAAGAATTAAAATATTTTTAGTATATTTTATAATCTGTGATACTGCCTCTTCTCTCCCTTCCTGAGAATTGTGATTTGCTGCATTAAATCTTTAAATGAAAATGAATATGGTATAAAGTTCAAAGGCTAAAAAGCAGCTTAAAAAGCATATTTTACCTTTTGTCTTTTCATAGTAAGGAAATTTGAAGTTTATTCATGCCAATCTAAAATAAAGTAACAGGTAAAGTATTCAACTCTGTTTTCTTTAGGAGCTTTTAGAAATTATAATAATTGTGTTTCTAGAGTTTAGATATTTAATTAAGGGCACTTTTAACAATTTCAAAGAATCTGATCAAATTTACCTACCTTCAAGAGAACTAATATCTTTATGAAAACTTTGACTTTAAAGATGTGAATATCATTATGGATGAGCATGGCACAGCCTTACTCATCTTGACAAGTTCAAGGCAATGAGGGATGATTTCTGAGAGAAAAATCTGTTGCTATAGTTTGTGTAGTACTAATGGGAAGTACCAATAAATAAGCCACCTAGTAAGCGTTCAGAAACACAGTGGTACTGTTTGCATGTATTATATAAAATCATTTTCAATAACTACCATCAAAGAACAGTAAGCTCATTAGCTGTCATAACAGAATGACAACATATGATGCACAAAGGTGTAGTCTTACAATTTTAAGACTGAGTCTTCAGTACCACAAAAGGCAAGAAATTAAAAGCAAATATCTTTTCTGAATTCCCTTTTTGTTGCCAGGCAGATCTGCATGAGATAATTGCATGATATTATAACCTAGATGCTATATAACACCTCCAACTGTTTAGCAAGAAACCAACTAATTACCACTACATTTAAATGGTTTTCTAAGTGTAATAGGCAAATTCCTGTGAGCTATTACTTTAGTTATTTGACTAGGAATGCTGGGATTCTCTTGTGGAAGGCAAATCTAAGGGAATAGAGTAGGTACAAAAAGAATAGTCCCTGACTACATTTTTTTTTTTTGTATATATTAACAAAGATTGCCAGAATGGTCCACTGGCATGAGGAATGATGAGTGCGCCCAAGCTGAGTGGGAATATCAGTCTATGTCCTGTGAACTTCTTGCCTTGCCTCCAAACTGGGAGGTAAAATATATTAGCTGAGACTTCTTTAACTTGCATTTCAGTTAGCTTGCTTCACACTGCGGCTGGGATAGGCTAAGAAGATATGTGCTAGCAGTTCCCAGCTGACACACAGGACCTTGTCAGGAAGCAGTAACACACCTCAGATCTACCACAGGCTTGTACCCTGTGTCATGCACAGGTTTGCTTTTAGCTCACATATCCTGTCTGCTGCAGTCAGAGCCCAAACTTCACCCATGACAAGTGTGAATTAGCTGATGACAATGGTGTCCTTTGGCTGGGGTCACAGACAGTTACAGCTTACTTTGAAACCCATAATTTTTTTTCATTCAGGAATGACCTTATACAATACTGTAACCAGTTTATTTTTTTAATGAACACATGGCAAATTAAGGAGTTCAGATCGGTTATTGTTTTATGAGAAAATGTGTTTGAGTGCATAGCTGTTATGCAACTGTCATCACAAAGAAGAGCAGGATTTTCAAAAGCATCTTTGGAAGTGACTCCATTAAGAACATGTGATCCTTTTAATCCATTAGCTCCTTACTTCTGATGTGAATTCCTGACTGCTTGAGGCTGGTGGCAGAAACTCCAGACACTTCAGAGGCCACAATTTCACTCCTGACATGAGTAAGCTTTTCCAGTTCTAACAACATTACAAATATTTACTATTTAGGTACTGTATTTTTCTGCATTTCTCTCCTTGTGTTATCACTAAGTTTAAAGAAATTATTACATTGTATGTGGATTTTATGTCTATCTCTATTTTAAGAATGTAATCTTTCAGCCAAGAGTTTTGCTCATGGCTAAGAATCTAGTACCAATCTCAATTAAGTACATATAAGTGAAAGCGTTAACTGTCAGAATGACTGCAGAGCTGAAAAAGATACTGAAAAGCTGAAAATGTATTGAAAAAATACCTTGACTTAATGATAAATATAATTAAACATAAATGGTGCTTCTTAAAATGTCATAAATTGATTTACAAGATGGGCCTAATGATGAGACACCTCCAATCAAAAATGATTATCAGATCAAATTTAAAGTGGCTGAAAAGCATATTTTAGAACGCAGTGTCCAACTCACTATAATAAAGCCTCTCTGACGTGCAGCTAGACCAGGATACACTTCCAATTCTGGTTTGAGCAAGTCTTCCCAGGTGCGTCAGAGAGATTGTATGAAGGCTATTCAGTTATGTCCCTTAATGCTATTTTTACATATTATCATATAAATAATCCACAATAAGTTGTGGTCTTGAAAAACTGCTTAAAAACTGAGTTCAGTTGCGTACACTCTTTTCTTCAGAATACTTCTCAGGCCATCTGTTACTGATCTCCCAAAGGTGACAGGAACCTGTGCCATGTTGTTCCACTAAATTATTTAATGGGAGTGGTTGGGGTGCAGCCATCTCAGGACTCTGAAAGACAAATTTGAAAATACACCTTCTTCACTGTTTTATTGAATATCACTGTATATGCTCTTCTGATCCATGCTAATGGCCACAATAACTCCCACAAACATGGTATGAAAAAAAAAAAGAATCCTGATATTAGAAAAAAATCACTAATGGGCATATATGGGTTTTCATATCTAGTTCATACAAATTTAAAGACCAAAGTTTGTCTTTAGTGTAAGCAAGAGGATAATTTGGCCAAAGGCTATAAAACTCATGTACTAACAATAAAAATGTGGCTATCAATATTAAGTCTTTGTTATGTTTCTGGAACATCATATCAGCTGAAGAGAAAACAATAATCAGAAAGAGACCTAAAATTGCATGGGAAAAAAAAATAATATTGCAGAAAAGGAACCTACATCTGAAGAGCTTTTTGAAAATACTATGCAGATTTACTTTAAGTGTGTAATTTATTTATTTCTTTTTATAATAACCATATTCAAAATACAGGCATGGTAAATGGAGCACACATACTAAAATCGGGTACGCAGAGTATCTGCATTAATTGAAGTCCTTTCTCAGTAAACCCTTACTCCTTGCTGCTGGCAGTGAGTGTGCTTGGTTTACAGCAGTCACGAGGAGATACTTGCCTTGTCAACTCCACACAAAGCGGCCTGTGCAGCAAATCACGGATCCAAGCTGAGACTCTTAAGTCAAGTGGAGCGAGTATTCCAAAGCACAGGGTTTAAAGGATGCAACAGCCAGTGAGGTGAGGTGTTTTAAAGACAGGAGGTTATCTTACTCTGTTATCTTGAATCATTGTTGATGCACATAAGTCTAAGGTATAAGCAAAGTATATTTGCAGATTCTGAGTTTCATAAATGCAAAGTTACAAAGACTTACAAAGGCAGGTGTTTGAGAGGAAAGAAGACCAGACTTAATGTACATATTGCAGCACCAAATCCAGAGATCTCCCTCTTCCCTTCTGGTCCCAAAGCATAGCCAGCCATTCCAGGGTGTGTATTGTGGAGAGTGAATGTCAGGAGGTTCTTACAGTCAACTATTCTCATTTTTTGCCCCTTCTCAGTCCAAACATCATTAGGAGGAAATCTGACCTCTGTTTTCAGAAAATGATTGTTCTGGTGCTTGGTTAAACCTCAAGCAGATTCTTAGCCCATTTTGAAGATGAGCAGAATTTCTTACCTGCAGAGGCAATAGTTCAGACCTAAGAGAACGGTTTCATGCACTATGCTGCATGACCTCAGACAGTAACCAGAAAATTTGAGGTGATGATGGGCTTGGAAATAATAGTAATATAAAGCCTTGTCTTTGAGAGGTAGAATGACAGACATGTTTAAGTATAACCGTTATTTTCAGGTAGAAAGATGATGCTTTCCTGGGGAAGTGCATAGATTGTGAAATGAAAAAACCCCTGAGTTTTATTTTATTTCATTAAAATACAAGAAAATAATATTATTTCGATTGGAAATTATATTGTGCTTATTCAGCTCTGAAGAGAAGGACTTAGGAGTGGTGGTAGACGAGAAGCTGAACATGAGCCAGCAATGTGCGTTTGCAGCCCATAGGTGAACCGTATCATGGGCTGCATCAAGAGAAGCATGGCCATCAGGTCAAGGGAGGTGATTCTGCCCCTCTACTCTGCTCTCATAAGGCCCCACCTGGAGTACTGTGTCCAGTTCTGGAGCCCCCAACACAAGAGAGACATGGACCAGTTAGAATGAGTCCAGAGGAGGCCATGAGGATGATCCAAGGGCTGGAGCACCTCTCCTACAAGGACAGGCTGAGGGAGTTGGGGCTGTTCAGGCTGGAAAAGAGAAAGCTTAGGGGAGACCTTATAGCAGCCTTCCAGTACCTGAAGAGGCCTACAGGAAAGCTGGGGAGGAACTTTTTATAAGGGCAGTTAATGATAGAACAAGGGGAAATGGTTTTAAACTGGAAGAGGGTAGGTTTAGATTAGATATTAGTAAGAAATTCTTTACTGTGAGGGTGGTTAGAAAAATGGAACAGGTTGCCCAAGGAAGTTGTGGATGCCCCCTCCCTGGAGGTGTTCAAGGCCAGGCTGGATGAGGCTTTGAGCAACCTGATCTAGTGGAAGGTGTCCCTGCTCATAGCAGAGGGGTTGGAACTCGATGATCTTTAAGGTCCCTTCCAGCCCAAACCATTCTATGATTCTATGAATAAGATTTTAATTAAGAGTACTCATTTCTTGAATTCTAGTTCTTGTGTACTCAATAAAGATCTCCTATATTAACCTAGAAAGCCTGTAGGAAACGCACATTTTAATAACCCAGAAGCAGGTTCTTATGGAGAGTTGTGGAGTGACATATCTCCTTATGTGATTATCCATGCATTTATTACATGTACTAGTCCTCTAAAATTTTTCAGGCTAATACTTGTTTCAGCAGAGATTAAGCTTCAGCCAACCTATCAACTGGACTTATAAAAGAACCCCATTCAAATAAATATAAAAACAGAACATATGACTAGTTTGAAAAGATCACATTTTGAATATTTTCTTTGTTATCCAGCTAAGCTATTTTTCATTATCCTTTCCCCTGTAGTTTAAGAGAATTGTATTCTTACCATTCGCCAGTGATTCCATTAAAAATAGATTGATCCTGTCCACCAGAGAAAAAAAAAAGAGGCCTGAGAAAATAATTTAAAAACCCCAATGAACTTACTTTGTTTTTTAATCAACTCATTTTCACAATAGTTTCAGTACTCTCCTTAATCTTTTCTGTATGGGCATGAAAGAGAGAAGTATTGACAAGCTTTACAAAGCTCTATAGCTCAATGTACCTTCAGAAAACAGCTCCATAACCCATGCTCAAAGTTGCCCATACATCCCAGTAGGATGAATGTGATCTGTAAGTAAAACCGGGATGTTAAGAAGCTTCGGTTTAACCACAGCTCTGATTTTGCTCTGCCAGCTTTACCAGTTAATGCTCCCTGATGAAAGAAGAAACACAGTTAGCAATTACTCCTGTATCTATTTAAGCTGTCAGTGTTAACAGGTGCTGCTCTTTGGATACCAGACACCTAATCGGCTGCGTGTTCATCTTCTAATGAAGCTGTCCACAAGTGTCTGAAAAATGATGTCCTTGAGAATAGCAGCTTCAACGTGAACAAGTGATTCCTACTGATTTTTTTTTTTTAACTGGCATTGAGTTTGTTTTCCAAGCAACAATAAAGAATCACTGCACAATCTTTGGCAGTGCTTTGCAGACATTCTGCTATGTATTTCCCATTTCATCAAATTAAAACACTGGAAGTAAACCTTTATTTCTATTTTGTAATGTATGCGTCTATCTCAGGATCAGGGCCATTTTGCTATTCAACAACTTTATGAACAACATTTTAAATTGGCTTGCATAAGTTTTTCAATATATCATCAATGAAATTCAAGAGGATGTTTTATTGTATGTTTTGTGAAAGAAGAAACAGAACAAAGTTCAAGACCTCAGGAAGGGAAAGGCTGCTTTTTAATTTAATGCTTTTTTTTTTTTTACAATAAAAATATTGTACAAGACAATTTCCATGGTTATTTTACTTCCCATGTTCCTAAGTTACAATTCCATTTTAATGTAAAGTTGCTGTTGCCAGAAATAAATTGAATAGCCTTACTGTGAACTTGTTCAGTACAGGGAATTTGTTACCTTTCATGTTTGGAGGGATGTGCTATGAGCTCCTGAAAGAAATTCTAAATAATATTTTTATTATTCTCATTGGTAGATTGCTGCTGGGGATTCTCAGTGGCTAAATAGGTCTTACTACACCAACTTCTTTAGAAAGAAAACCTAGTAGGAAGTAGTTGCTGCACTAGAAAGTTTAATCAGAATAGAAAACAGTTTGGAAGAGAAAAAAGTAGATTCAGAAATTATCCTACATATATAAAGCATATTGTTGAATATCATCAGAATAAAACACAGTTAAAATGTAAGGTAAACTGTATAACTAAAAAAAGTAACAAAATAATGTCTGTATGAATAGAAAAAGCTATATGCACTAAGCAAGCTGAAAAGTTATCTCACAGTTTTAGCACCATGAAACGTTGCTGGACCAGCAGTTTTCTTTTTATGGATATTTTCCTTTGACCTTATTTGTTTGGCTTTTACAAAGACACAGCTGTCAAACTCACAGCAAAAATTGAAAAAGTGTTGATACTATCATATTATTCACTAGTGCAGGGTCTTCCTTTTTTTTTTTCCATGTCAGCACCATTTTATATCAAATTAGTCTTTTGCTATGATTTGTAGAACAACAAAAGAATTCCTGCAGGCGGTAAAATCGATACAATAATTTAACTTAGCATTAATATTTGTACTTGAAAAACTCTTGCTTTTAATTCAATATTGAATTACAGAGTACTGTTTTCCTCTTTACCAGTTGTCTTACAATATTTCCTACAAGATTACAGAATTATTTCATGTTTATTTTTATTTTATTTCATTTTCGATGCTATCAGTAGTCACTACACTGCTCCAAATTGTCTCTTTACCTGAACTTACCCAAATGAATGCTAACAATTGTTATTAATAGCAATTATGAAGTAGGTCAGTCCACAGATGGATAACAGGAATCTCTAAAAGGCCTATCATGCTCTTGAAAGGAAACTCATATTTGTCCTGTAGGATTTTTTTCTGTGTTTGTAGTCACTAGTCAGCCTGCACTCCCACATTTTAATGCTTTTTCATTTTCTCTATCAAATTTTACATCCCTGTACTAGCATACTCATAGACTCTGCCCTAGTTATTATCCTCTATTTAATAACTAACTAGTTACTTTTGAGTCATTATCCTTAGCAATGCTTCAGGAGTCAAGTTTTAATCAGGGTGCTTGATGGTCTAAATTCACTTGTCCATGTCCAGTGTAGACATTTTGATTACAATTAAGTTGCCCAATCTTCTCTGATACATCCTCGGGAAACGATGACCCACATGGAGTTGGTGAATAGGGCAGAAGAGACCCACACTGTTCTGCAGTGGTGTCTGGAGGACAGGCGGGATGCTCTAATATGTCTAAACTGTCACCAGATGCCAATGTTTAGGGCAACTGATTTTCACTTTTAGTAATGAAAGCAAAGATGGAAGAATAAAGGAACTTGACCTGCTCACTCACCTTTAAAAATGAACTTTTCCAAATGAGGTCAAGGAAGACAGAGTACTGAGTCCCTACTGTGGCAAATAGAAACCTTGGTTGTGCATCTCAGGCAGTAGCTGACGATAAGTAGGAAAGAGCCTGTAACTACAGGCAGATGTGCATCAAGGGCATGCATAATATGGTGGGAAAAAATGTCTAGTGTGATTCAGGGACTGTAGCCAAACATTATTAAGACAGAAAAAAATTAGAAACTCTATTAGAAATATCTTCCTGAGACCTATAAAAATCAAGTTGTTGAATAGGCTTTCAAAAGCTGTCTTTGATTCCTATCATTTGAGACTCCTGACTAGACAGAACAAGGAAGATTTTTAACAAATCTGTTATGGAGAACACACCCGCACTAGAACAGAGACCTCAACCTGCTAGACCTTTTCCCATTTCTGCCCGCTGTGTTCTATACAAGAACATCCATAGTCAGATTTTTTACAACACCATACTTCATTAAAAACAGGAATCAATTTCACCTTCTGTTTAAATTGTCCTCTGAGTTTTGTTCACTGTTACTAAGGTCAATGGGTGTACATAAGGAGATGCTACTTTCTGAGGGGTAAGAGACAGGGGAGAAAAGCTAACAAAACATATTCCATTTGGAAGGGATTTTGTACATTCTCCAGTATTAATGTGAAATACTGGTAGAAAGAACAGTACCTCACAGGACTGAACTGTTGAGAAGTCAATAGCTTCTTGACAGATAAAGTGTACTCTGAACTTAGTAAAATTATAATCTATAAAGACAGGCCAGACAGTGAATTCTGCTTCTCATGTTCACCTCAGCTTGCCATTTAGGAGATTTTACTATCTGAAAGACCAGATTTTCCCACCTGTGAGGCACAAAATCAAGCAAGATATGAAGTACACTGAGTTGTATGTGATATGGGTCAGCTCCTCATACTGGGACAAACTGACTCTAAGAATCTGTAGATTTTAGCAAGATACTTACCTGCTGTGATGGTTTCACCTTTTGGTTTGCAGCCATACACAGCATGCCCTCTCACTCTACTTCCTCCTCAAAGGAGTAGGGGAGAGACTTGAAAGGAAAAGGGCAAGGAGACTCATGGCTGAGATAAAAACTATTTACTAATTAAAATAAAATGATAACGATAACAACAGTAATAAAATACACAAATGAGTGATACACAGTGCAATTGCTCACCACCTGCTGACCCATGCCCAGCCTGTGCCAGCCAGTGATCCCAGAGCCAAGACAGTCCCAAAACTGAAACCCCAGAAGATCGAGCCCAAGTGATCCCTGAGAGAACACCCCCATCTTCCAGTCAACCCTGGTTAATATACTGGCATGATGTGATATGATATGGAATATCTCATTGGCATAACCAAATGCCAATTTTGGGTTTTGCTATTTACTACACTTCTCCTCCCAGTCTTGATGTACCTGTGAACCAGCCAAACATGATGGCCTTGAGCTCCAGCAGCAACTAATAACATTAGTACTTTATCAACATTCTTCTCATAATAAATACTACACTGAAACTAAAACACAGCTATTCTAACTACTAAGAAGAAAATTAACTCCATCCTAGAAAAACCAGGACACCAGCCTACATAGACCACGCAGGAACCCTCGCATACAAAGGCTGATGAGCAGATGGATGCCCACTTGTCCTGGTGCCCTGTGACAGCTCTTAATCTTTGCTGAATATCTGCAGGCAGCATGGAGCTACCACTGATGTAAGTAGGCATCCACACACACCTGCCTCCAAAGTCAGTGGCAAAGTATGGCTTTAAAAAGGAAACTAAACAATGCTGGGGCATATGGTGGTTCATACTGTTTAATCATTAACATGCTCCTTCGCACAATTTGGCTTCTTCAGTGTAAAACGCACTCCAGCAATGCTCAGGCGAGATAATAACAGCTCCCTCCTGGCACAGTAGGCAAATGCACCTTGCTGCAGAGGACAGGAAGGTTACTTGTAAGGACACAGGCCACGCCATACTACTTCCCCTGAGTAGTTAACCTCTGTTAACTAAAACATGTAATTGGCAGGATTAAAAGGAGCTGAGGAGACACTGAATTGTCTTCTGAAGCTCAAGAGTGTCTTTTTGGTACCTTACGCTTGAAATACTCTTAGAAGATGGCACTCTGTTCTGTCACCAAAAGTGATTTACAGGCTTAAAGGATGGACAGTTCACGCTCAGTAACAGTAAACCTTGGGCTAACAAGGTTGAGACATTTAATTAGGAGAGACTGTGATCTAGATATGCAAGAAGACTAAAACTGAAAAGCTGAAGCTTATCTCTAACGCTAGTAATTTAGTTATAATTTCTGCTGCTGTGACCTTCCTGTGAAATGTTTCCAGTAGATATTGTACCTTCACTAAGAGCATGACAATTACCTGATAAAAACATTCTTCTCTAGTAGAATTAAACCAGGAATTAATTAGCATAAAAATCAATACACTGATCCTGCTTAATTATCATCAATAATTTGGGCATGTCATGGATAGTGAAGGACTGTTCTTTTTTGGGGGCAAATGAATCTTTCTTGGTTTAACATAGGTAAAAATTAATTTGGGGTTCCCTTTTTGCATTTGTGTCACATTCTATTTGGCATAAAGTCAGAAATTTCACTGTAATAGTCTGTAAAAAATAGCAACATTTTAAAAACATTACTTCTAAAAAGGAAAGAAAAAGTTCAGGGAAAAGTTTAGAGGAAAAGAGGCAGAATGAGCAAGAGAAAAAGAAAACTGCAGGAATAAACAACAGAACTTTAAGAGGACAGATGAAAGTAAATTCATGTAAATTGACAGTTTTACATGAATCTTGTACCTGTTCACTCAGCTCCTGCTCAGGTTTTGGCCTAACACACTTGTGCTTAGACCTGATGTTTGCTGGGAGCAGAGCCAGATGAAGTTTGAGTCACTGAGTGTGTTGTCTTGTAAATTTGAAATATCCAAATGAACAAATACTCAGTCAAAGTGAGCATGAAATGGGTATGAGCGTGGTAGTTAAGAATATATTGACACATGTGAAAAAATATTTCCAAGATGTAATTGTATCAGGTCTTCATAATCCTCTAGAGCAGATATTAAATGAGATAGTGTGCTACAACTGAATACTTTTTATGCTTCTGTGAATCATACCTATGCATTTGGTCCATTTGAACCATAGAACCATAGAATAGTTTGGGTTGAAAGGGACCATTAAAGGTCACCTAATCCAACCCCTCTGCAGTGAGCAGGGACATCTTCAACAAGATCAGGTGGCTCAGAGCCTTGTCCATCCTGACCTTGAATGTTTCCAGGGATGGAGCATCTACCACCTTTCTGGGCAGCCTGTTCCAGTGTTTCACCAACTTAATAAAAAAATTTCTTCCTTATGTCACATTTAAAACATTCAGTGTTTCTGGTATCTACACCAAAGGCAACTTAACTCTGCCTGCAAGAACAAAGAAAAAATTGTGAACACTAACAAAAAGTGTATTTTACTGTGATATTTTCATTGGGCTAGCCCTTGGCCAGCAGCCAACACAGCCATTCACCCACTTCCCCCCCACCCTCAGGGGATAGGGGAGAGAATTAGGGGCAAGGATGAGGAGACTCATAGGTTGACATAAGAACAGTTTAATAATAGAAACAAAAGAAAACTGAAAATAATATTAATATTAAAATAGTACTCATACACAGTAACAAAATATGCAACTGCTCACTACTCGCTGACTGAGCCTGGCCCTTTCCCAGATAAAGATCCCGAAGGAGCGACAATCCTGAACCAAAACTGCAATCCTAGAAGAACAAGAGCCCGAGTGAAAGTCAGAGAGAGACAAAAGAGGAAGACACCCTCTAATATACTGGACATGACGTGTTATGATATGGAATATCCCATTGGCATATCTAATCGGCAATTTAGCTTATTAATTTAAATATTCCTCATGCCCTTAGATTTTGCACTTGTGGACTAACAGAACACAAAGTCCTTCGCTTCCAGTGACAAAAACGTAAACATTGGGATGTTATCAGTGCTTCATAACAAATCCCAGGCTGAGAACAAAACACAGCATTATTCTAGCTACTGAAAAAGAAACACAGCTCTGTTCCAGCTAAAAACCAGGACATTTTCTGAATCTATTTACATATTTAACCTTATACGTTTATTTATTTAACCAAATATAAGGAAGATAAAGCTATTATGCATGTAACAATATCTCACTTATGTATGCTGAAGATTTGTGGCAGTGTAATCTGCTTTGTTTTGCCAGCTGTGAATTAGAGTCTTCTCTAATTTTTTAGAATTTAATGGATTTACTACCTATTTTTGTCCTTTCTTGTAAACTCGCATCATGGTTAAAATTTATTTGCATCACAGGAGAAATTTGAGATCTTTCAAACATATATTAAACAAGTAACATGAAATTATAGAAATTATGTTATGTATACAAACATGCATAAGTCCCAGAAAAATGTATTTTTTAAAATCTGAAAATCATTATTTTCATTTAGAAGAACACTTCAGTCTGCTGGCATGGAGGAAGAAGAATATATTCAGTTCTCATTATAGAAAGTCAATAGGAGTTTGCTGAGATATTAGAAATGCTTCTTGTCCAGTACTGCACTTCCTGTTTTAACAGGAATTTGTATTTAAGTGTTTCATACCATGGCAATAACCTACTCTATAAGAAAAAAATTAAGTGGCAATACAAGTAGAGGGTTATAAATTAAGATAGATGTTCCTAGGAAGGCTTTGAATCTCATTATCTAAACAAATATACTTCATTTTTGAAAATAATAACAAAAGCATTAGAATCTCTGTTTCTTTTTCCCAGTAGTCTACTAAAATTAGTTTAGGGTGAAACATTTCAGAATGTCAGCCCTGAGAACTGAAGAAATGTTCACGTTCAGAAGCCAGAGTGACAGCCTGCAGACAACTGGAAACCTGGTAAATATTATAGTTTTAATTAACAAACTTTATCAAGTTTGAAGGTTTGTGTCTGAGTCTTAAACCCAATCCTACGCCAGAGTTTACATAAAAAAGTGGAGCTGAGTACAACTGAAAGCAGAATCTGACCTTCCACCATCTGAATATTGTAACTTGATGGCTTCACAGTAATTTTCACAGAACATTACAGCGTTATCAAAATGAATGCAAAACATGGTCATGCTTCAGGGCTTACACTATTATAAATCCAACGTGGAAGGATAACTAGTTTTGTGTACCAAGTCCTAGTGTTTTCCTCTGAAGCACTGGTGCTGGCCAAGCACAATCGATTGATTGTCTGTTTCCAACCTAGGTATCTACTTTTTCAAAGTACACTTCCCCAGTTAAAGTGCTTGATACAGTTTCAACTACGGTCCACTGTTCAGTAAAACCATAATTTAAAACTGGATTTAATCCAAAACTATAACACGCCACTTCTGTAGCAGCCAGACTTTAAATGATGCAATATAATAAAAAAAGCACTTACTGTGTAGCCAGGTAATTAACTATATGAATAATCAAGCAATTTTCTGGGTATAGTTTAATTTCTGAAAACATTTTAATCACCTTTAAGTTGGTAGCCCCCATGAAAATACTGTTTGTGTACTGTGAATTTTCAATTTCCTTTTCTTAATTTGCATCCTTTTTAATTGTCTCATCTAAATGCACTTTTTTTTTTTTCATTAAAAATGGTTTGAGTAATGATGTAGGAATTATATTCTTCAGGGCCTTTTTACTTTCAATTCTAGTCACCTGTAAATTATATCTCCTTTAATACCTGAATGAAGACCTGCCATTAGGAAGACCATAATAAATATGACTCGTCATCAGAATACAAATGAAAAATAAACTTATAGTTTAAAAATTACTAGGCCTCTGGGAGGAGTTAGACCTTTATTTATATTAGGTCCCTGAAGACTATAAGGCTGTGACAAACAGTTCTCATTACCCATGCTTTGTCTACATTTTATCTATTGCAGACTTCAGGGCAGACACAATATGTTCATTACAAAACAACAAAGATAGATAAAAGTCCAATAAATATTTGAACAAACTTATCCATATTCAAACAAGAATTTGAAGGGCCAGACTTCTTATAAAAATTACCATAAGTTAATTTACAAAGTTGCTGATAATATTTTGGTTGGAGGAATATCACTTCAGACATCACTCATGGCAAACAGGCTCCTTCTTAAGCACCTCCGATTCAGGGTGAAGCTGAATGAAATGACTGGGGCTAAGAATTTTCTCACCTGAAAATATAAATTTAGCAAAACTAGCACAGTTTACTATATTTTGTTACAATCCCCAATTATTTTATTACTTTCTAGGAGCAAATTTTTTTAAAAGCCTGTGAATTCACTGCCCACTATTGCTGGCAGCTGGGGCTTCCCTGGTTGGTATAAGTAAGCACAGTCAGAAATCACAGGCACTTTCCTGTCCTCTTTAGAGAAGCCCGGCACCTGTCAGTGACTGTGCCCAGCACAGAAGCTCAATTCGAGCAGGTAAGTCACATGAAAAACGGTGCTTCAAGAGGGGATGGAGAGCAGTGATCCATGGGGAGAGCTGCTGCCAAAGCAAGCTGGTGATCAGGTACCCAGGGCTTCACCAGCAGCACTTCTAAAAGGTTGATGCTAGCTCTCCTGCATCGAGGTCTCAGCAGGTCCAGCAGACAGTGACTCGGAACCTGGATTTATAAGATAAGATCTAAACTGTGAGCTAATAGGTGTATTTATTAATTGCCTGAGACACCTCATATATTTTCGCTGGCTGGAATGAACTTCAGAGCAGGTCATTGTTCATCCCCAAAAGTCACACTTTTCTGAGACACTTTCCTGGACTGTGGGGAGGCAGAGTGGTTTGAAAAGGCTTGAATGCACGATGCTGTTTTAGGCAGACAGGATTTCATTCTGTCTGTACATCAAAAGAGATTACATCTTAAAGGAATTTTCCTGAGCTATATAATAAACTCTCCTTGTATTTTTCTTTTTTTTTTTTTTATTCTCTGCTATGTTTTCTAATATTTTACTATCTAATATAGGATAAGAAGAGCAGAAAGGTAGAAATCGAGGGAAATCGTGCCAGTTCTAAACTAAGTCACAGCTGAGCATGTGACTTGTAAACTGCTCTTTAATTCAACAAGGGGAGAGTTGTTAATCTGAAATATCTAACACAAAGAAATACTGAAATTCTAGGCAACATTTGATTCATGAGAATATCCATGAGTTCTGTGTGTAGATCAAACAGAATGTATTTCCACAGAAAAGGTAAGAAATTAAAACTATATCTTTTTTTGTATAAATGAGATGCATATTTTTATTTCTAAAGAAAAAATACCCAAGCATTTTTTTATCACTCTCCCTTCCCTCTTTATCAAAATTCTGCATCATAACCTGTCCAGAAAACACTTCCTAACCTCAAATCAGGTTTTTTCACTTGCTTTTTCAATAGAAATCTGTTCTCATGGGACCATGTTCCTCTCGCTGAGCTACATCTCAATAAGCAGACAATTCACTGAGGAGACTCAGTTTGAACTCTTGTTTCATCTAGTCATGCTCAGCTGAACATAGACGGTGGTGATCATTAAAGGCCATGGCTTGATTCTGACAGTTTGGTGGAAAATGCCCAAAATCCACACAGTGTCTGAATTTCATATTCCCCTGAAATTAGAGGTGGGCCCTATGCGATGAGATGACCTTCTTCTGTTGCTCTCCACCTGCCCCAGTACACTCACACTTTGACATTCTCATATTTACAGCAGAAATAATCAGGAAAATATGAGCTGCATAATAAATGTAGTAGCAAAGGTTATAGCAAACACTGGATGTTCATACAAAGTAGACACGGGTCAGTTCCCTAGCTTGCCACACTTGCCAGACTTCAAGTACTGAAATGACAGAGATCTGAGAATTTCAGAACTTTTGTTCCTAAATTATAACTTACTGAATTCATTAAATAATAAAAAGAGCCAGCTGGTATACAGCACCTATTTAGGACCTCCTAAATGATGTATAGACATTGGGGAAAATATTTTGTGCCTGGAGGAAAGCAGAGAAGCTGCTTGTTACTGCAGTTCTTTGGCATGGCTAGGAGGCCAGTCAAAGCCCATAAAACAGCTTTTCTTCCAACTTTTTATTAAAAGGACCAAGCAAACCTTAAAAAAAAGAAACCAACAAAAAAAACCCTTTAAAAAAGCTCAACTAATGAAAGAAACAAACAAAATACTAGCCCTTCCTATGTTATTCTTCAGAAAAGTCTCCAGCCTGTTTTCTAACTCATCATTACCTCTAACTGGGAGGGGGAAAACCAAGGTCAACATAGTGATTACATCTTCTCCTGCCAGCTGCTGGAAGTTGGTTCCTGCACATTCCATGCCTACGGCTGATGTAGTAGCTGGTGGCCATGTCTGTATGCTTGCACCTACCTGTTGGCTGCATGGGAGCTGTGTAAACAGGGCTTTTGTTTTTTCCATAGATTCTGTGACTTACAAACTGAGGCCTACAGACTTTAGGTTGAGTAATCCTGCCAGGGGTACCTGTTATCTCAGCTTCCTGGGATCATAAGAGACCACTGAAATACATGGACCCATCAGGTCAGAAGCTACAGACTCCAAAGTGGATGCAGGCAAATCCAATGAGTTTTCCCCTCAGTGAGTTTTCACCATGAGTTTTAAAGATGATCCAATCCAGGATGAAAGTTAAACATGCTTGGGTCTTATTAATATAAATGTCTTATTTGTGTCTTGGTGCATTCTGAAAAGGCCCCAACTATTTCTATAATCCATAACTTTAAAGCAGCTTTAGAACATTTCCATCAAGGCAAAGAAAAGTATTGCTTTGAATATATCAAAATAATTATATAAAGCTCCCAGAAATTGCACAATCTCATCTTTAGAATGAATATTTTAAAAAGACAGGAAGGCTTAAAACTATCATTTACAGGTAAAAAATATTCAGACACTGCCTTCTGATCTCACTTTAGGAAAAATAATATTAATTGAATCACTGTACAACAGAAGAAAGGTCCAAATACAGGTGAAATTATGTAAAATAAATTCTCTGAGAGAATGACAGAAGTATATTGGAGCTTGGTTGTTTATAACCTTAGAGAAGAATTTCTGTTCTTCCCAGTAATGACAACAAAAGTAGTTCATAGACATTAAAAATAGAAAATACACGCTAGGTCATGTGTTCCAACTCCTTACCAGGCCAAGATATTTTGATATATGTGCAAGTCACTTGTAAAAAAATCACATTTCTCATGGTTAATAGTGTAACATGTTTAAATAGCTTTGAAATAAAGCAGGATTGAAGCATAAAGTAATAAAGCTTTATTATTCTATAGTTCATCTGATGAAGATATTCTGCAAAGGCAGTTTATCGAGAAAGCGGTGCATCAGCTTATGTTATGAATACTGTTTTTGGAATGCAGGAAGCCTGTTTATTTATTTATAAGTGACAGCTTAGATTCTATCAGCTGCAGCACTGTCAGGCAGCGACAACCAGCTGACTCGCAGGCGCTGGAGCCAGAGCATGTCCTGGCAGAAAAGCCTGCCCACACAACCTGTGGCTAAGACAGAAATGAGGTTGAAACCAACCCTTATGGTGCCACATCAGGTTGCAAAATGCACCTTTTTGGAAAAGCCTTCTTCCAGAACCACTGCTCTTAATACACATCCATGCTCTTAATACACATCCATACACACTCACAGTTTTCTTCCTTTCGGCATTACAAGGATAGAGAAGAGTAACATAGCATTTTGCTCTAGGTTTTTCTAATCTCTAAGGTTTTTACTAAGGATTTTACCTTCAGGCACTGGTTACCAATCTTTAATGCAACAGCCAAGCCCACTAATAGGACTTACCTTAGTGTACAGTGAGATGCCAGTTCACAGTGCGTTACCCAGGAAGAGCCTGCCTTCATTACGCTTGCCTTGCTCCCTGTTCACCAGTGGCTATTCAGAAAGGCAAACTCTCCACATCATAAAACGTACACAAAACTGAAGTCATTAAATAAAATATTCTGTGTACTTTCAGATTGTGTACACAACCATTATGGCAGATAGTGTATTTTCATACTTGTGGATATTAAGCAGATATTTTAATTCCTAAGAAATAAAACTAATTAGCAAGAACTTAAGGAAGTAAACAAGTAGGTTATTAAAGCTGCTTACAACAGTAGCTAATAATCCTCATATAGGTAATGCATCCAAATAGCATCACTGCAACAGCTTCTAATTTGCTCTTCTATTTTTTCTAGCTACACTTAATAACATCTACTTCCAGCAGTGCAAACAAACCTTCCACATCCCATATAAACAACGATCATTCTGTGAACAAGGCAAAATAAAAAATGCATGAAGCCCTAAAATCACAGAATGAATGCTAATAAATAATGTCAGTTTTGTTATAAGATTATAGGACATGTTAAAAACATTTATTATCCTTCTTACAATGCTCAAATGGGGTAATCTGCATAGATTGAAGACTGTGGAATTGTACCGAATATGCCATTTGTATATGCAGATATTCACAGAACAGTGTAATTTCTCCACAGATTATTTATATAGTACACAGAGAAGAATTCAAAGTGATGAAGAGGCTGCCAAACACCATATTCTGCCTTCAGGATATAAATGGTATCTTTAAAATGGGTGAGAGATTAATTAATCTTGAACCGTTCATGGATGATATATAAGATAATATGCCTTAGCTTGACAGCATTTTGGGAAGGCAGACAATTAAAAACTGAGCCACAATTTTCTTGGCAAGAATGCACACACACACAAAAACAAGACGAGAGTTTAATACACAGGTGCATGAAAATTCAAATGCCACTCGAACTACAACTTGAAACTCAATCTTCACTGCAAACATTATAGGTAGCTACAGGGCAGACAGGTTGAATTTGACATAACTCATAGCTCTAGGCCCTTGAAAAAAGGGGGAAAAGGCTGCTATGTGCACTTTATTGTGGTATCACTTTCTAGAAGTAAATAGTATGCTACTTTCTAACAGATGCAACTTTCATGGCAAATTACTATTATGTTCTACAATTTTCTCAAAGAAAACCTTCAGGATGTATGTAGTCCACAATGGAATGACAATCTTTACTGCTTCATTTCATACTTGCTCAACATAGGTGCACACCTATCATTATTTCCTCTTATTCCTTATCATGTCTCAAATTAGATTACAAACTTCCTAAAACAGAGTATGTCACCACAGCAGTCATGACCTTGCCCTGAGTGAAACAGAGAATTTAAAGATCTCATGTCAAAGCAGTCCAAACTTAGAAGGAGCAGCATCCAGACACGGAGCTCCAGCATGAAGCACAGTTAAAACTAAATTACCTTGCTTCCCAGATGAATTTTGCAGCTTGCACTGTACTTAGTGGCTAGATTGCTTCCTGTACTTGGGCTTTCAAGTGATTGACAATAATCAAGCTCTTTTGTTCTACAAAAGTACCTGGCAACTTTTGTAGTTATATGAGTAACAGACAGCGATATCAATGGGTGAGATTTTTTTTTGGGGGGGGGGTTGTGCATACTGCTAGGCTTTTCAGTCTTCTTTTAAGTAATGAACTCTAAGACACATACAGGACATAACAAAATAATGAGTTTTTCCAATTGCCTTGATGGAAAGACATAACATCTGAGTATATCAAAACCTACCTGCCAGAAACTCCTGGCCACATCTGGAGTGGCATCCAGTTCTGGGCTCCTTAGTTCAAGAAAGACAGGGATCTTCTGAAGAGAGTCCAGCTGAGGGCCACAAAGGTGATGAGGGGCCTGGAGCATCTGCCTTACAAGGAGAGGCTGAGAGAGCTGGGACTCTTCAGCCTGGAGAAGAGAAGACTGAGAGGGGACCTCATAAATGCCTATAAATATCTGAAATGTGGGGGGCAAATGGATGGGGCTGGGCTCTTTTTGGTGGTGACTGGTGGCAGGACAAGGGGCAATGGGCAAAAACTGGAACACTGGAAGTTCCAGACAAACTTAAGGAGAAACTTCTTTACTGTGAGGGTGACGGAGCACTGGGACAGGCTGCCCAGAGAGGTTGTGGGGTCTCCATCTCTGGAGATGTTCCAAACCCGCCTGGATGCTTTCCTGTGTAACCTGGTGTAGGGAACCTGCTTTGGCAGTGGGGTTGGACTAGATGATCTCCTGAGGTCCCTTCCAACCCCTACCATCCTATGATTCTGTGAAATTTTGTTATAATTTCCCTTATGGAATGAGGGGGAGGGCAAAGCAGAGATGACATGGTTTAGTCACCCAAAAGAGCAGGCTAGGTTAATCTACCAATGAAAAGAATTAATCTCTCTCACTTATTTTGTGTCACATTCCCCTGGCTTGCCCTATTTCATGCTGTACATGACACAACTTGAAGTGCAATCAAAAGCAAGGTTGTATTTGCATTGACATTTGGAAGAAATATTTACTCTTCTGCACATGATCTTAAGAACCTCCTAGTTAACCCACTGGAAATTGGATTGCTTGCACCTATCCAGATGAGTGGTTGCAGGTAGCAGATGTTTATGTGCCTCACACATTTTTAGCATGAGTCTGTAATGGAAGTCTTCACCCTTGCTTACATTACCAAAAGTACCTTTGTCAATCATGTGTTTGATTATTTGAAATGAAGCCATAAAACTAGTATAATACTTACTTGCACCCTAGGAAAAAACCCCTATTCCCACAAGGCTTGTCCTTGATCTCATATTTGTCTTCTTCTAAAAATTCAAACTTATACCAATATGACATCATATCCCCCCTATCTCATTTTCAGCTTCACAGCATGACAGTAAGTAGCAACAACATGTGCTGCTAAACCAGGCAAAAATCTTTTATTTATCATTCACAAAAATCCAGAGTTTCATTACCACTCAGGTTAACATACTTCTCATACAAATTATTTAACACTTAACTGTTTGAAGGATTTACAACGAAAGCAGACACCAGATACTTCTCAAGGCAATTCACCACTGTTGAATAAATAACTTATTTCCATTCTCACTGGTACCATTTTTTATACCTACTTATGTAGGCACTGGGATCTATATAAGATATTTTTACCACTAATATTTCTGGGATATAAAATGAGAATTAAACAAGTGTTTAATTCTGGAAATGTCAACCTAAGACAAATTAACATGGCTCACCCAATGATGCAAAAAGACAACAGATGTGACATCATTCTTCCATAACTGCTAGCATTTAAAAAGTCTCTATTTTAATTTCCTAACTTTTTCAGCCATGGAGCTTATTCTAGGGGTCATAAATAACTCTAAAACTGAGATAAAGATATCAAGAGTGAACTCAGAAATTAAGCCTGTGGAAACCTCCCATTCTCATATAATGAGATAGTATTTCTCCAATATTTTGAAGCAAAGCTGTACTAATGTTTTTTTTCACAGAACTTTACTATATACAATAGCATAAAATACAGTACAATATACTAAAAATATGCCTATATTTTTACCTTTCAGTGAGTGGAAACAGAATTCTTAACTGGAAGAATTAGAGAAGGATTCTTTTTGCAGTTCTGTCATTGATTTGATAGCTATCTTTGCATGAGTTCAATAATTCACTGAATTGTTGTGCATTTAATTCCTGCTGGTAAAAGAATTGGCTGTTTCTGAACAGAAAAGACTATTTCTGAGTGCTTGGGATTAATTCACCCTTGGATTGATATACAAATAGCACATAAACCTCAATTTAAGCATGGTGACCAGGCTTCTGTTGTAATGGAACTAAGTGGTACTTTGTCACCTCAGAAGAAAGACTACGTCAGTTTTAGGATATTACTGTAGAAACCAAAATTTGGAAAAGGAAAAAAAGCAGAAAAGCTGATGTCTGGCAAACATGGGAAAGGAACCTTGCTGATCACAGAAAAACTAAAAAGCTGAGAACTGGAGAGTTTCTTAAGGGTCATCAAGCCCAGCCTCCTGCTACCACAAACAATGTAGATAATGAATTCCTTTTTGAAATGAATCAAAGAAGAGCAATTAGTTGGGGGGAGGGGGCTGTTTCTCCACTGCTCCAGTTTCAAGGCTGTTCTAGAATATAACTCCTATAGTATTTATACTTTTTTTCTTAGAATTGCCATCTAAGTTTATTCAGGCCCATTACTATTATTTTTTTAAAGATTGCTTTACCTTTTATGTTAAGTAGTAACCTTCTGTGTCAAGCTACTTACTCTACTGAAGACATTCACCCTCCTGTGGACTCCAGTTTTCTAAGCTAAGCAGAGTTCTTTCAGTCTCCTACCATAAATATGCCCTCTGTTGTCCTGATCATCCTACGTGCTTTTTTGTAAAACTGCTTCACTTTTTAAATATTCACTTTTTTTTTAGTCTACAACTTATACTTATTTTCAAGTACAAGCAGATTTAAAAAGCAAATGACATAAAATCAGAGATGGGACTGGAACAGGAGTAGTAGTTTGTAGCTGTAAAGGGCTCAGGCTGTAAAAAGGTTAGGGGAAAGAGGCACCTGCAGTACAGAAAGAAGGCTCTGAAGTCACCAGTCTGCCGTTTAATGTCCTCTTATAAGAAAAAACATATAGTCAGTCACTCTTGTGAATTACAATGAAGGGGTTTATTCTTGTTGGTCTCTGTGTTTTTCTTTAACTAGGTAATTCTCGAGTTATATGGATGACAGTATGCTAGTATTTTTGGAATATGATTGGCCATTATTTCACCAAGACCTTTTACAATAGACAAACACTTTTCCTATCTCTGAACTTACACGTTCTAGGAATGCTTTTGTCTTTTTCAGAGCTACATCACATGATTATTCTATGACTGTCTCTGTCTTTATCACTCATTTTCAATTTACAGTAGACTTCTTATTAGTAGTTCTTAAGTACCCGACCTTGTACTAGAATATCTCATTCTTTTTCTATTAGTGCCATTTTAAGGTCACCCTGATCTTCCTATGTATTATTCTCATCTTCCTGTGAATTCTCAGTGTATCTCAACTTTGACTGATTACCAGCTTTTTCTATATGGCCCATGACATTTCAGTAGTACTTTATTATTTCACATTGTTTAGGATGATATGGACTATTGGGATACACTGGAAAGAAAAGGTGGATGCAAAATATGAAGTTGGTGAGAAACATTGTTTTCACTGACCACCATAAACTTAGGCACAAAGAGAGACATCTGGAATGCCTTTCTTGTAGATGGGCTCCAAATTCATATCACCTCATTTTCAACATTTAAATTAAATCTATTATTACTTCTTATACTATCCATGATTTTCAAAAGAAGTAATTCAGTCCACTGAAGATCTGAAATACTATTAGAACACAACTTTCTAATTTAGACTCCTAATTTAACTATGAATGCTAAGTGCCTACACTTAAATGGAATTATCCTGAACTTTCATGACTAGTTTCTAAATAATACAAATCAACTTCATCCAAACTTTGCTCTACACAGTGGCATTTTAAAACATGAAAGTGAAAAAGCTATTTGGATATACTCATGGCTGCTCTGGAATTTCTTCTATGGATTTCTTTCTAGTGGATTTGGCCCCTTTAATTTGAAAATGAACAATCATGCAACAGTTAATAAACCAGTAAGGTATCTTGTATTTGTGTCCATGTGTGTGTGACACTACATCAAACCATACATACAAATCCCATATGTGTATTGTGTATACACAATAAAAACAATGGCATTTGTTATAAAGGTACTTTACATACAAATCCCATCCCAGTCACAGATTAGGACTCTTCTGTCTTGGTTTGACTTAAGAAGTATTCTCTAAATCAGTCTAAAACAGTTCCATTTTATCTACAATAGCATATTTTCTATCTTAAACAGATAATTTTTGAGCTGACTTTATTACTCCTCTGTTAAAGACATTTTTCATTAAAAATCTTGTCAGGTTGCTTTCAGTTCAAATGCATGGGTGATATTTATATAAAAAAATGTGAGTGGGTGAGTAGAATGGCCCTTTCTGAATGAATTACCTTTGGAAAACCCTGCATCAGTCAATATAGAGCTTTATAACCAACACAAATGCAAATGTGCTTGAGAGGAAAGTGCTGTGGATCTGCTCCCATTCACCTGCACAGAAACCTCTGACTGCTGCTCTCAACTCTTCAGTGGTAGAAAGGATCATTTAATCTCAGGAGCACAAGCCTTTCTGTTTCTTTAGCAGATCCTGGAGTAAAGTGTCAGCCTCGTCTCTAAGTCACAACACTCTGGCCACATTGCAATTATTAGGTTGTAAAGGGGACATTTGGACTGCAGTAAAGAATAAAATAGGCAGAAAATCATCTGTTTTGTTAAACCACCCAAACAAGTACCAACAGGTACAATGTGGGATACTGCAACGCAAATTCTATTTCTGTTCTACATTCTAACATAAATGCTTTTATAAGGTTTCTAAGACTGAGTAGGCTATTAAGGAATGGAAGGTGATGTGAGGGTAAAGCACCTGAGCAGGAGTTTGGGGAGGAAATGTACTCTTAAAATTTGTAGGGGTTGTGGTGCTCTAAGCCTGGCTGGCAGCCAAACACCAAACAGCCACTCACTCACCCTTCCCCAATGGGATGGGGAGAGAATTTGAAGGGTAAAAGTGAGAAAACTCATGGGTTGAGATAAAAACAATTTAATAATTAAAAATAATAAAAATAACAATTATAATAACAGTAATAATGGAATATTCAATTAAGAAATCCACAGTGCAATTGCTCACCACCTTCTGACCAATGCCCAGGCTGTTCCTGGTTAGTGATCCCAGAACAGAAACAAGCCCTAAACTGAAACCACAATCCTGAAAGAGAGAGCCTGAGCAATCCGAGAAAAATCCGAGAGCTTTCCAGTCAAACCTCATTAATATACTGAGCATGACATTACATGATATGGAATATCTCTTTGGCATATTCGAATGCCAATTTGAGTTTACTAATTACTACATTCCCCCAAAGTCCTTTGCACCTGCAGACTAGCAAAACACAGGGAACTTGGAAATGTCCTTTGTCTTCTAGTAACTAAAAACACTAGTATGGGATCAACATCCTTCTCATAACAAACCCCATACTGAAAACAAAACACAGCACAATTCTAGCTGCTAAGAAAATTGTCTCTATCCTAGCAAAACCAGGACAGGGGTATAAGACAGATACGAAGCACCTCACAGCACAATGACACTGGGAGAGAAGAAGCGTGTGTTGCAAGACAGCCAGGGAGAAGAGCAGTGGGAGCTGGATACTCCCCATATCAAGGGAGTCAGAGACTGACTGGTGGAGCTGCCAGGATGACAAATACAGCACAGTAGCACTTACATGCAACCACAGAAAGGAGAGGTTTGCCTTTTTGAGAACCAGTCTTCTCCTTCAAACAGACACACACTCTGGAAGGTTGTAGGCCCTTCCTGTTGAACCAGGCTCTCCATTTCTCCATCTGCATTTGTCAGATACTATTCCTGCAGTGCATCTATTTTTTCAAGGCAAATCCAGCACCTTTCAGCGCATGTGTATTTCCATGTTACGCATTTCTCTGTGTAAAGGAGAAGAACAACATCTTTCAAAAAAAAGCTTAAAGCAGAATCTGATAGGCAATAGATTTGAATAAGAAATATCGCATTTTCCTTTCATGAGAAAATGAAAGCAACCACTCTTCCACAGAACACCCACAGAATCAGCTGAAACATTAATGAGCAAAAGGGAACACATACCAGGTCCTTCGCCTGCTTTATTGGCTCTGCTTTTTCATGAATGGCAGAAGATATAAATATTATTGTTAGCCTTAGGGTTCTCTTCAAAAATGCTTGTCTGTATCAGCTCATATTGTGAAAAAGTGTCAGTAGCTGTGTTAAACCACTGCAGGCTGAAACTGAAAAATGGCACAATATTTTTTCCAACCAGTGCATGGAAGATCAAAGCTGTTAAGAGGGGATGACAGGTGGCATAAATGTCCCAGGGCCCTGACTCACTAGAGGCATATCAGCATCCACTGTAACTCTAATAAAAATAGTCCCAGTAAAAACACCATCAAAAGCAGCAAGTATCCTGTTATATCTTTGACCCCGGGGTCATTCCACCAATAGATCATCTGGTAGCCCAGTGAGAAAAGTGTCATTGTATTTTATTCCCACAGACAAGGCTAAAAGTGTCAGACATTAAAATATTAGAAGAAGGTTTTAAAAGACATATTTATATTGATCGCAACAATAAAATCAATGCCAAAGGACAATCTCTTTATGAATATCCATCTTCAAAGAAATTGCATAGTTTTATATGACTCCAGCTTTTTTCTGTAAACTAGCAATTTTGTTAATGTTCTGGTGTTCAGGCTTGTAACTGTTACTTAAGCTAAAATAATGAATTTACTTCAGTTATAGTAAGTAATTAATGAAGACTTTAATGTGTAATCTATTTGTGATGGCTAATATTTTGTCAATGTGTCAAAGCTAGACGTCTAGTAAACCACATTAATAGTTGTAAATTAAAAATTAAGAAGGACTATACTTAACCTTTGAAGAAAGTTATAAAAATAAAGGAAATACTGGGATTTTTTCCTGTATTCTGTTATATGGTTTTTTCACTTTTTTTGTTACACACCTATAATCATAATTGAAAGAAACCTGTCTAACTGAACAGTTTTTATTCAATTTGGAATACTTGCAGCATCTTGAAATACATATCAAAGTAGATTAACCAGTGGTAGTTAGCCGTATGCTTTGGAAAGAAATAGAATCATGATAGAAATTAACAGAAGAAAGGATGTCAAGCATCAGCACTACACAGACTAGATTTAGGTGCTAGTTCTTCAGGTTGGAGGAAAACAACTTGTCTTTTCCAACATGGTACATAAAATGTAGCAGTATTCATTGTGCTAATAACCCGAAGGCTTTAGGAGGCACACAAAAAATGCAAAGTTCACAAATGAAAAAATAAGGCTAAAGCATTATTTATAGGGATGTGCTTGGGCCCTTAACCTGTAAATAAATCATACTGAGATTTTTCATGTGAATGAAGCCTCGGATTTATTCCTCCAGAGGAAGACATGAAAGCTTGCACTGCTTTGTGAAGCAGACCTGGTACAACAGTAGCTTAGAGGCTGAAAAGAGTTCATTTGAATGTTGTTTAAGCACCAGCTCTATAGAGTTTAAAGTGATCTGATATCAGCCTGCGGAGAGCTCCAACCCACAGCCTGGCTGAGCTTTGAGGAAAAGATACAAGCAGAGCTGCAGGGGAAAGGGCTGTGCTCTGTAGGGAACAAGGGCACATGCTCCCACACCAAGCTGTGAAATCCTGCTTATTCGTAACAGGAAGGTGAAGTAGTCACTAACTAATGGGCATTTTCAGACATACACAGGATACAGTAAATGGTTACCTGTTGTTTCAGATTACCCAACTCACTGGTACTATACAACTTCAAGTATGACTTTTTGAATATGGCCAACTGGGCACTCTGATTTGGGTGAAGTTTTGTACCACACTACAGCTCAGGTTTATCACTACGCTTTGCTTATCCCAGTCAAGGAGACTCTCTTCCAAGTTATGGCAAAGAGCTCATGCCGGGGCTGCTGCATCACCTGTGCAGGCTTGCAAGGGCAGAGACACAGCCAGGGCAAAGCCCCTTCATGGTGTCACCCAGCCAGCACACACTGTGCAGCTCCAGCCCGGCTCCTGGATGCAAGGCAAGCCTTGCACCGAGCTGCCAGGGGATGTCCTGCTGCTGTGCAGGCAAACCACTGACTCCCAGTCTGCACAGAGCAGTCTGGATGTGTACATTACCTAGGCACCTTTCTGGCATAAATTTCAGCATCCATATGCTCAACATAAGGACTTAAGGACCTTAACATAAGGAACTCCTCACATGTTCTTTACACTGTGGTTAAATAGGTAAATTGGTTATATTACTTAAAACTACAATTGTTTTATAACTCAAAATCCTCCAACTATTCCACATCATCATTTTGAATGGGCACATAAAACTTTCTGACTCCTAAGTGAGAAAGGTAAAGACAATGTTTGCATGAGTCACTATCAAAATTAAAAAGAAAAGACAGTTCTTAGATGTTCCCAAGCCTAATCATAAAATACATTTTGAAAATTCTAATGTCGGCTGAATAAAACAACAAGCTTCAACTACTAATCCAGCTCTAAGCCTCAGCGTAACAATGGTTACTGCACTCAAGCTGAATTGACAGAGGCTTCCAGTGCCTTAAAATTGATGTCTCTGTCTTGTGTCAGTGACTGTTTCATAATTCCAAGTAGCAAAATAAAGGATGAGGAACTACAAATCAAAGCCAAAAAGGGAGATATTCCTCTGTCAATTTCAATTTATGGTCTTTATTTAATTGTCAGATATACCAATTGTTTTTCTAGCAAACAAACAACCGACGTGAGCATTTGCATGGAAGAGACATTGCTCTTCTTTCTCCTTTCCGTTTACAGTTAAGCGATTACAAAGTTGAAAGAACAGACAAGGAGAGGCAGCAAGTCTGCTTCACTTAAATGAACAATTGTTAGGGACTGTCAACGTGATAGTTCATGTAAGGTAAGTGGTACTTGCCTCCAAAATAGTTTGTTAGTAGAAAGACAGTGTGTCACTACAGAAGCATATAGTGCCTAACCTTTGAAGAAAAGCAAATAATAAGTTTTAAAAATCAGGCATACAATGTGTTTTACAGGAGTAAGGATTACTACTGTAATTCCATATAGCAGTGTGAGAACATGTCCTACCTGCTGTGTACGATATGTGCTGATGAGGTTTCTCAATAGCAGATGTAACTTCAGTTATTTGATTTCCAAGAATTCCGTTTATTACTGAGATTACTATAATTTTCTCTCTTTAGAGACATGTGATTATTTTTCTGATTTCCACCCTTTTATGTAATGCTGCTTCTTGTCCCATATCAACTGCCTGCTTGAAAAGGTGAATGCTAATGTCAAAGAATTTACATAAAGGGAAAACAAAACAATCTTTTTCTAATTGTTGGCATAGAGTAGTTTGTCTTTTAAAGCAGTAAAATTCATTGGTGATAATATTGTTACAACATATTTAAATTAGTAAAGCATTGATCCTACCAGGGAGCATAATTAGCTCTGCAGAAATACATACAGGGGGAACTAAAAAAAAAAAATTGTTGGAAAATGACTTGAATTGTAAGTAGGTTGCATTGCAATTTTTACTATACATACAATATGTGTAGAGTTGCCCAGATATCAAGGCACTCTGCTAGATAAAGTAAAGGAGAAGTGCATGAGCTACAATGATTTTTTTCCTTAATAAATGTTTTGTTTAATAGGTATTTCCTTTATTATCCTTCCTGGATAATTTAAAAGAGATCATTTAAAAGTCTTTAAAGAGAGCGCTGCGAGGTGCAGCCTTGCCTGTTGGTTACATGCCCAGCGGCTCTGGAATTCCCCCCACTGTGTGGCCCTGAGCGGCTGGGGGGCCAGAGCTGAAGGTGGCAAACGAGCATACAGGGTGGCACGGCAACTGCAGCCCAAGGGGTGAATGAGCTGGTAAGTGGGACCAAGGAGCACCACCAAGATGCTGACTGAGGGAGGAGGAGCAGGCTTGTAAGACAGAGGCAAGTGAGAAGGGAGTTGCACATATCCTTTGCTGCCAGCCATGTTACCAGCATATCAAGGGAGGGTGAGGGGCTTATTTTTCATTTAAAAATCAAGACTTAAACCAGATGATGTGGTGCTTCTCTGACATTAATTACAGCTCAAATCAAAGAAGGCAAAAAAATAGATGGGCTATCTCCATGATATAAAGTAACACTTGGAGCCACTACAAACTGTGGGTTTGGAAAAGCATCCTGCCAAGGCAGCAAGGAGGAGCTCCCAAAGCACCCCGCACAGCCACGTGCTGACAGAGCGCAGGCTGCTGCAGTCCCGCAGGTGGAGGGGCGAGCTGGGCAGCCCAGTGTGCCGGAGGAGCACCGGGGACACGCACACCGAGAGGGGCCCACAGAGCTCACGCACATCATGGATGGCCCCAGGCACCAGGCAAAGGGGAGGCGATGGGACGCGAGTGCCCTGGAGAGTAGCCAGGAGCAGCCTGGCTGCAAGGCCTGCTGCCGCCCGGCACCAGGGCCCAGAGCTGCTCACAAACCAAATGCCTCTCATGCTGCGGAGGTGTCCAGAAGTTACTGAATCACCAAGAAAGGTTACGTGCTCCCCCATTTGTGAGTTAGGGTGGAAAACGGTGATATTAAGTCAAGCTGATTTGACACCAAGCCTTTAAAGAAAACGAATCTAGTTGGAGGCCTGTAACTAGCGGTGTTCCCCAGGGGTCAGTACTGGGTCCGGTCTTGTTTAACATCTTCATCAATGACCTGCATGTGGGGATAGAGTCCCTCAGCAAGTTTTCTGATGACATGAAGTTGGGAGGAGTGGCTGACACACCAGAAGGCCGTGCTGCCATTCAACAAGACAGGGACACACTGGAGGTTTGGGCAGAAAGGAGCCTGATGAGGTTCAACAAGAGCAAGTGTAGAGTCCTTCACCTGGGGAGGAATAACAGCATGCACCAGTACAGGTTAGGGGCTGACCTGCTGGAGAGGAGCTCTGAGGAAAAGGACCTGGGTGTCTTGGTGGGCAGCAGGTTGGCCATGAGCCAGCAGTGTGTCCTTCTGGCCAGGAAGGCCAACAGTATCCTGGGGTGCATTAAAAAGGGTGTGGCCAGCAAGTCGAGGGAGATTCTCCTCCCCCTCTACTCTGCCGTGGTGAGGCCACATCTGGGATGCTGTGTCCAGTTCTGGGCTCCTCAGTTCAAGAAAGACAGGGATCTTCTGGAGAGAGTCCAGCTGAGGGCCACAAAGGTGGTGAGGGGACTGGAGCATCTACCTTACAAGGAGAGGCCGAGAGAGCTGGGACTCTTCAGCCTGGAGAAGAGAAGACTGAGAGGGGACCTTATCAATGTCTATAAATATCTGAAATGTGGGGGCCAAACGGATGGGGCTGGGCTCTTTTTGGTGGTGACTGATGACAGGACAAGGGGCAATGGGCAAAAACTGGAACACTGGAAGTTCCAGACAAACTTAAGGAGAAACTTCTTTACTGTGAGGGTGACGGAGCACTGGGACAGGCTGCCCAGAGAGGTTGTGGAGTCTCCATCTCTGGAGATGTTCAAAACCCACCTGGACGCTTTTCTGTGTAAACTGGTGTAGGGAACCTGCTTTGGCAGTGGGGTTGGACTAGATGATTTCCTGAGGTCCCTTCCAACCCGTAACATTCTGTGATTATGTGAATGCTAGTACACCTATGCTAACACTTCGGTATCAATGATGCTGCCAACACAGAACTGACATAAATGTAAATGAGTGACCTGTGTAGTTTTGGACATCCTAGTATGAAAGGCAGTGCTGACAATGGCAGCATCTTAGCCTCTGATTTTCACATTAAACACATGCTTCCTCAGGCGTGAGTTCCTGCTGAAGTAAAACCTTGGCTCTTTCCATTACAAGCACACATGAGCAAACCAAAATCATGTGTCAGGATAGATCCTGTCCAGTTTCATTCTACTCTGACAACTGACACTGCTTTCCTGTGATGTATTCATGATTAATAGTTCATAATTAATTCATAATCAATTGTTCTATTTCTTTTCTTAATTTTAAGTAATTACCATGACAAAACTGCCTAATTGAGCAATGGAATGTGATTCAAGATTCTTTGTCAGAATGCTTGGATTAATATGAAAAACATATTCTGAGTTGCTGTACTTGAACATTAGGGAAGGCTGGTTAATTACTATAAGTCATATGACACAGGCTCAAGTATAAACTGAAGTGGATTGAATCCTGTAATCATCAATATGCCCAGGAAGTCTGGTAACTAAGCTTGTCATATATATAAATTACACTCTAAGATCACTAACCAAAGCTGGCAGCACATCAGAGAGATGTAACACTGAATGAAAAGGGGGGAAAAAAAAAAAAAAAAGAGAGTAGAAATATCTCATAGCTGGCATGTCTGTCTCCTCAGACATACATTTTTATCCCTAAATCTAGCTAAAAATCTGGTGAAGGAGAAGCATCACAATCACCACAATCTCACTGAAGTCAGTGAAGGGAGTTATGACCCACCAGCTCACACCAGTGCTGGTTTCACTACTACAAACATTAGGACTGCTGTAACTACTTTTGTTCTCAATTATTCATCTGCTAAGCACGTAGCCTGGTGCTATACAAAAAACAGAGTAGAAACTATGGTCTATCATGCCAATACACAATGATAGCAGCAAATAACCCAAGATAATAAAGAAAGCAACTTCAAGTAAAAGAGTTTGTCTCTTCACTTACTGTTTGCATAAGAACACTCATACCAGTGAAGTGGTAGGGAAAGTGGATGAAGAGACTTCTAAGAAGAAATCTGGGCACAAATGGGGTGATCATTGTTCTCAATTGCATTAAAATGACTGTGAGATATATCAAGCATTATGGGAAGAAAGGAAAAGACAATATTAAGCCTTGAGATAAAAATTCAGAGAATATTTCTAACTTAAAATTGCCCATTAAATGGGGTTTGAGACTGGGGAAAAAAATACTCTTACATTTGAGAACTAAAAAGTTATTTGGAATGAAACAAAACTACCTTGCTTGGTCCTTACCTTTATTATTCAGTATTTAACAAGCAACTCTTGCTTTGTTTCTGCAGACATTGTTGAACAAAACTCAGGTGTGTGAGCTGCCCTAAAGTCAATGAAACTAATCACAGTGCACATGCCTACAGCAAAAGATGAGCTTAAACTTAGCTGTGTGCTGAACTGCTTTGATGAATTTGATTTTGTACAAAGGGGGTGAGCTTGTGCTAACACAACATATTCCTGCAGCAGCTACTTACAAAAAGCTTTTATTGAAATCTATATGACAAGTCAGATAAATGGAGATCCTTTAAAGGAGCAGAGTGTCTCTAGGTCTGCAATTTTTTAAATCATCTTCTTAAAAAAATAATCTTAAAGACACATTACAATACATTATTAAATGAGCATGCACAGCACAGATGAGAACAATTTCTGTTCACACAAGGCTTTCTGCTTTCATTTATTAACTTATTACATACCACACATCAAACTTTAAAGCTATAATGTAGTTTCGGGCCAAAGAGGTGCTTTCCCAGAGTAATTTGCCTAATTACTTATTCTTTATTAACCATCTGGGTAGCTGATTACTTTCTTCAGGGTAATGTTACTCCATACAGCTCACAGTCACTATTGTTAAGGTTACCACAGTATCATCTGGAGATAAGAGAAAGTACTTTCAGAGATCTTGAGCAAGCCTCCCCTCTATAAGCATTCAAATTTTATCTCAGTAGTCAGCAGCACCCTTTGCTTCCCTCCACTAGCCCCTGAATTAGGCCAAGTAGCTGGGACCAAATATGAGACACCCTCTGATTCCATTGCTAGAGAAGTGCGCTGTCAGTCTGGTGTGGGGTGCTCCCTCCCACCTCAGCCTGATTAGGGTTTCATTGAGAATTATATACTCTCCCAAGTCACCCTTTTCTGACAAAAACAAGCCACAGCACAGGAAAAAACACAGGTTTACTTCCTTGCCACTTAAGATATGGACAAACCAGCTTACCTGAAGTGAGAGGCTTTCACAGTTAACCCCTAGCTACCAGCCTTGCTGGCACATTTTTTTGAGTGGTTTAAATTTCTGCCTTTAAATTAAAGCTGCAGATAAACGTAATGTTTCACGTGTTTCTTCAGAGACTAGTATGAGAATTAGAGGCTTAATGTCATTACCACACTGAGTGCTTTTCTCTGCCCCACTTGCAAATACAGATATATAGATGTTTTTGTCAGTTTATGAGGAGACTGTGCAAAATTGATTCTGAGGAACTTCATCATGCACTGAATGCTACTGCCTCTGGAGCCTTTTTAATGTCAGCGTCAGATGCTTTTCAAAACTTAATAGATTTCATATGGTCTCCCCTTCCCTGTCCAATTTGCATCTTTGAAATTTCATGCAATTAAATTTCACCTAACTTCTTACTCTTCAATGACGATGAGTTGCGAACTGCATAATCTAGAGGCACGGATTGAAAAAAAGATGCCTTGAGACCAGCATCAGTATGTGAATGATTATATGTCTTGGATAGTTCCATCATTCTTTTCCTGGTGGCAAGCAGAATTTTCAGAGAAAAATTGCTAGTGGATAACAAATATGATGCCTGGTGGCACTATAACAACACTACATTATAATACCAAGCTCAATTAAGGTCACCTTGATATAAAATTTATCTTGCAGGGCTGGAGAAAGGAAAGTAAAAGGAATACTGAATGATGCATAGATTTGGGGAATATAGTTGTACAGTAAGGGCAATGACACTAGGCTGCTTCTCTTTAAAAATGGAGACACAAGAGAAATGAGATACAGAAAACTATGAAGACAACAGAAAATATAAGCATGATTTCAGATACCTAGTTCACATAACATAACCAAGAGAGATGTTCATTTAATGAATCCGTGTCTCGAATTTACTCAGTAATAAGGTACACAAACTGAAGTCATGACAAAAATGCAGCACTATACTATTACGGACACCCGAATGCACACTCTAAATCTTTGCTTTGGGAATGTCAGCAAAAAATAGCAAAACAAAAAACCAAATCTGATAAGCATTTCCTTGAGAACTATGAATACTGTTAATTTTGGGGCTTATGTGAAAGAAACTCTGTGCTAATCACACACCTAACGAATAAAGATGAAGCTAATCAGAAGCTGAGTTTGGAAAAAAAATATTGTTGCAGAAGTTGATAACTGTAAACAGATACAGTGAACCAAATTAAATGACAATAGTCATTTAATTTAATCGCTACCTTCTTATCAACACATAGCCCAGCGCAGTGAGCAGCATTAGGACAGTATGAAATTCACAACCCACTGCTGCTGCATCCAAAACTCTCACCCTTGCTAACCCAGCAGGCCCTGGGACCAGCCAGGACCCAGAGCATGAGGGGAGCTCAGGTTCAGAAAGCTGTTCAGAGACACCATGGCCTTGTGGGTTCAAGTGCAGCCTGAGCAGCACAGGCAGCTTCAACAAAGTGGAAGAATGGAAAGAAGGAGGGTGAAGCTGTCTGGGAAAAGAAAAGCTACCAGAGAAGCTGAGATTGCAGAGAGCTTTGCCTCATTTTCCTTCTCTCCAAAATGAATCTTATATCCTTTTTAAGTCTTTCTGTCCCATCCCATGTGCTAACTCAGAGCTATTTACCACCTAGAGGAATAGAACATAAAATCAGAATTTTTTTCTTTAGGTTCACTCTCTATTAAGTAATAACTGCAAAGTTACAACAAGGCAGAAAATAAATTTATATGTAAAAGTCTCACATCTTGAAATTTTCTTTCTCTTTTAAAATTTATAATTATGCTGTAATGCCAGCATTTACTTGATCAGGTTACCATGGGACAAGAGCAGCTGCAATGCAATAGTGTCATAATCTAAATGAATGAAAAATTAATAGATTAAAATATACTTCTCCATCTGAATGCATAATCTATACTATCAGGCATTGTCATTTAGAAATAACATGGTACAGATGCTCGTCCATACTTTGGATTATTATTTTCTTATATACTGTATAGAACTTCAAGGAGATGTCTCATTTTTTCTTTTTTTCTCCTTTTTTTGGGGGGGATGGGTGGCATGATATGCTATCTTGGTGATGTCAAGTTTATTTAGTATTTTTAAGCTTCATTGTAAGCAAAGTAAATTTTATGTTCAAAGAAGGCAACCCAGAGTGTTTATTCTCTGTGCTGTGAGAGTGGCTAGCTGGTCCTAGGCTTGGATTATTTTTGCAGTTCATGTAAACCCTGAAATAAAAACAGGATATAAAAGAAAACAGAATAAAGTTCATGCTTTGTTATTATATCAAATGGTCAACAGAGTAGTGTTAATCTGGAAGAGAGCTGATGAAGCATTTTATACCAGGATGGTTCCTTTCAGATAACAGCTCTCACAGCAGGTTCAGTCTTCAATATTAAAAAAAAAATCACCTTATTACAAGTAAGAAAATGGGATGAGAATATCCTAATGTTTCTGTGTATAAAACTGATTACATATAGTAGCAGACAATGAACAGAATGGATTACCTTACTGGCAAAACAGACCAGACAATTTTCATTTTAGAAGTTCTGACATAATGCACAAAAAAACCAAGGATGATTGTTTTTCTAGTTTTGTTATGAGTTCTCAATGCAAGGCTCTAACACAATGTCATTCTTTGTACTAATCTTAAACTTAATTCTTAAGAAGGATTTTTCCTTGCCCCCAGACTAGGCCAATCTGAGAGTGGAGTTTTTTCTCTATACCTGCCTCAGCAGCCTGGGGAGTGAGCAGCTGAGCATGGTTGCAGGAGGTGCTTGCATCCAGTCCACAAACACACCTATGTGGCATGAAACCTAGTGGCATTTAGGCAAGCTGTCAATTTTAAACACCAGTGTAAGAGATTCACCCATCAGTGACTGACTGATGATTCATTACCTTGCCTAAAATTCCTTCTTCTGCTGTTTCAAGATGATTTTTTTTTTTTCAATCAGCTTTTCCCATTTTTTTGTGTTTTCAGGAAATGGTTGTCTTCCTCTTCTGACAATCCACTCCTGCCAGCAAGTAGTGGAGGGTGAAAAAGTTTGAGACATAACTGAGAAGACAACGTATTTCATGTATTTTACACTGCGTTAATATAATTCTGTTTAAACTGCTGTCAGGCGATGTCCCATCACCTCAGTGATTTGTCCTTTAGAGCCTGTGCCAGATTTTTCACCTGCCTGAACCTGTGAGATCCCTGCAAAAGAAGGAAGTGCTGTGTCGCTTCTGCTGGCGAAGTGCCTCCTTGATTTCATGCACGACTGGCTGGAATGCACAGGGCAACACACGTCTTACAGAGGAGTTACACTATGCTCTTGCACACAAATTTTACTTTTTTTTTTCCTTTCTTTTTCTGTTACTTCCTAAGATGTAAAGTAAGAGCTGTTTATATGGCAAGTGCCTGGTTTCTCTTTCTGTAGGGCAGACAATAGTAATAACACTCATATCTTGTGCTTCTGCTTCTCTGTTGTTTGAAAATTTCAAGCTGTTCTCTATTCATTTCTCACAGCATTGTTTACAGACCTTTGACTCTGAGAATCTCGTAGTGATTTAGCATATCCACCCATGCAACCCCATGTGGGATAAGGAAGCATTACAACTATTTCATAAATGTGAAATTGTGTCATAGAGAGATCACGGGCTAAAACTATGCAAGTGCCTAGGTATCCTACACACTGCATGGGAAAAGACAGGCTTTCCAACTGGGATACACAAAATGGCAAGCCATCATATTACATTTTCAACTAATTAACCAGGAGAAAATGTTGAGGACATTCACCCTTACAAGTAGGTCCTCTAGTATGCACAGTCCAAAACCCCTTCTGAAAGACTACTGACCTTGAAGTTTCACAGTAATACTGTAGAGATACAGTTGTCATTTAAACATAGTAAGGTTGTGCTACTTGGTGAAATATATGTTCTTTTGTTATATCCTCCCACCTAAAAACTTTGCAGGAAAGAGATGAAACTGCAGTTCTGAGATAAGACACCAACAACGAGGCTATTGTGTATAAAACTGGCAGGCTGGGAATGAAAGAATGTCATTGCCTCAATGCCGCCATTGCGAGACTGTCTGCCTAGATGTCACGTGAATGCTACTGCATGGAGCCTGCCAGAGAAATTAGGTTTACGATAGTCTACTTTCTAGACCCCAACTGGAGTCAAAGCTACAGTAGTCTAGCTCAACATGCATATGATTTTCTGAAGGGAAACACACAAAACCTTTACCTTTGATCTCTTGGTCCTAAACCTTAAGAGAGACATACGAAACATCATCAAAAGATAACTCTTTGCAGTGCAAATTATAACTCTCTTGAATACCAAACATCAGGGTCCAATACAGATGCTGCTTTTGTGACAAATCATGTCTCTCTGCATTAAGTTCTCTATGTTTCACAGTCTGTAAATGAAATTACCTACCTTGCACTGAAAATATTATCATCTTAACACATTTCTCCCTGGTAATGTTGCACCTATAACATATATACCATGCTTGTTCTAATTAAAAAATACTTGTCTAATAATAATAATAAAGCCCTTCTTCTACAAACCTGATCTTGCCATGTCTGTCAAAACTGCAACAACACTCCAGCAGAGACCTTTGTATCTAACCTCATCAAATGTAGGTCATATTAAATTTGCATCTAACAAGAGTTGGAGAGACAACCACCAACAAAACCAGGGCTTCTTTACCTTTTACTATAGACTCAGACTTTCCCATCAGCTTTGGGATGACTTTCAGGTTTGCAGTGAGTGAGGCACATAAAAAGGGTATTCTAGGGACCTTACTACACAAGATGACTACCATATGTTTCTTCTCGTTGTGGAACGCTAACTGAATGATTCAAGCTTTCTCTGCCAATTCTATGTTAGCAGCCCTGTATAATGGCACAAAAAACCCCTAGTAAAGTTAAGAACTCAATTTGAGTACCCTCAGTTACTACTTCAACTACTACACCTTTCCTTCTCTTCAATGATATAGTTGAATATTTAAAGTTAATAACTCAGCCATATCTTTTTAATTAAGAGATTACAGTTATTTTGGGGGACTTTTACTGGGAAGATTATAGGGTTCATTAAATTTGCTTACTTTATACATAAACTTGAAAAAAGTGCTTATTTGAATTTATTGTTACAGCACAGGTGGACAGGTGCACAGCTTTTACACCATTTTAAATTCTGAGTTTTAAAAACTGGTAGAAAATGGTGAATTTGAAAAGACTTTGCCAGTGATTCTTGGAAGTGCTGTAAGACAGGTTAAATACAGTAAAAGAGCTGGTAACACTGTCAGCCCCACACATCAGCTCTTGCTGCAGTGATATGTTTCAGATGTTTTACTGGTAAAACACATGACTTTTCCAAACCTCAAATACTTTTTTTCTCATTCCATTTCCAGATGATACAAAATTGTCACCATACTCCAGACAGCTGTGTTGCCAACCTGGACAGGTTGGAGTAACACACTGACAGGAACCTCATTCAGGTCAACAAAGAGAAATGCAAAGTCCTGCACTTGAGGGATAACCCCATACACCAGTACATGATGGGAGCTGATCAGCTGGAAATCACTCAGGTAGAAAAGGCCCTGAGGTCAGTTCCATTTAAACGTCAGAAACAACTTTTTACTTTGTAGGTGATCAAACTTTGGAACAGGTTGCCCAAAGAGGCTGTGGAGTCTCCTTCCTTGCAGATATTCAAACTAAAACTAGACATGGTCTTGAGCAACCCGCTCTAGGTAACCCTGCTCTGAGCAAGGGAGTTGGACTAGACAATCTCCAGAAGTTGCTTCCAGGGTCACCTGTTCTGTGACACAGTTTGGAAGCTCAACAAGAGCCACATTTGAGGCTTCACTGAAGATCTGAATTATCTCAAAATAAACCGCATGTTCTCATTCTCCTCAACACTCTGGACAAGCTCAAGTGAGTAAAGACCCAAATTAAAAGATAAATCATTCAGCCACTTTAGGATTACATGAAGAGGAATACCCAGACAAAAGGGTAAAATGAGTTGTAGTTAGATAAAAAATCTTAAAACTCAGAGAAAGTACTCAAAGACAAGTTCTTCATCATACAACTGTGTAATACCAACAGACAGAATGTGATGTATATTTGCAAAGTATTTGGGTTTTTTGTCCATTCTCCTTCAGAAAATTTGAATATGTTCTCTATATTTTCATTTCTGTAGGCATACATCTTTATCTGTAACTGCTCAAGGTCCATATCTGATACACTCAAACGTTGATGCAATGCTTCAGTTCAAACACTGAGTCATTTTATAAAATCACATTCTTATCATCATCATCCAGACCTTTCAAAAGATCATCCCTCAGAAATGATCCAGCAGTTAAACCAAAACTGACCCATCAGCTGCCTTTCCACACTTTCTGGGCAGAGCAACTCTTTGCTGAGCTTGCTGCTTCTGAAGCTGGAGTGAAAGTCAAAAGGAAGTTCAAATGGCTTTGAACTTCTCTGGTCTGTTTTCAATGGTCATTACGACCTTGTAAGCAGAAGAAGAGGAAATCCATATTCTTGATGCTGGAAAGAGAGGGGAGGGGTTTTTTTCTCTGAACTGGAAAATAAGGGCTGCATTTGTTCAGTGGTACATACTAAACCTCTTCAGACATAGAACAGCAGGAAAGTTTTACACAGCTCAGCATACGTTAAGTAACAAATAAAATCTTAGTTGTTAACAGTACTTGTTACACATTTCTATAAGCGTAACAAGCATAACATTTGTTATGCTGATGCCTCTGCATAACTCTTGAGCTTCACTCATTTTTAAATTTTTTATTAACAAAGTGCTGCAAAGAGACTTTCTAAAAGGTACCTCAGCTGTCTGCCATATCCCTTAACCATGGTGTTTTGATAGGACACCAGAGGAAGAAGAAGCACCTGTCTGCAGTGGCAACTGATGTTGTAGGCTCTCAGAAGGGCACAATTCCCTTGGTTCATGGCTCCCGATGAGCTGCTCTCAGCTGGTGGCAAACTAGCCTAGGAGAAGGAGCTTCATAAGTGCAGAGCATCTTTCATCAGAAATAGGCTGTATCACTATGCAGAACAGGCTCAAAAGTATATCTTAATACAGAGAAATGTTTGGAAAGAGACTTCTGTTATTTTTAAACTCAGAGCACTGCTTTATGTGAGGGTTTTTTTGGCAACACATTTGAGAAGTGAGGAAAGTGACTTTAATGGAGATACTTGGCATGGGGTTGGGTGAACAGCAACACAGTTTATATAACTCAAGGCATTTCTCTCCAAGTTACAGTAACTCTGAGTCAGGAGTAAATCTGGATAGCAACAACTGCAATAAAAAAATAACATAAGTCTCAATCTCCTGGCCAAATTTACTCCCACTTGTACAGTTTTTTTAGCTGAAAATATACTTAGTTTAGAAAATAAGAATGGAATTGGACAGTAGGTTCAACTTAATGGGACAGCTTCTGCACCAACTACAAACAAATAAAGCAAGGCGCCTTCTAAATTGTCCTTAAATTAAATGCATTTAATTCTCTACTTGTCCCTACTTAATTAAACGTATTTTTCATATAATTCTCCAAGCTCCTTTCATTTCTAAACACAGAAATACTTACACGGTCTCCAGGCAACTGGCCTTGATGATATTAATTTGCAGGACACAAACCATGAGCACGTCACTGAGCAGTAAGAGTGTTAATAAAGCACTCCAGCACTGAATTTTTTTTTAAGCTTGCATCAACATAGACAAAAACCCAAACTGTATTCTAAGTAACTTTTTTGAAAATATATCATATCTTAATTTACATATCTCTATGGAGGAAAGTGAGTCAAGGCCCCCCATTAATATTATGGACTGGCAACTGATATACCTGAAAGGCTTTATTCCCTGTTGAGTTTACATTCATGATATGAAAATTTGCAGTTTGCAAAAACTATAATTTACTCTCCACTCTTTTAGTTGGTAGTAAGTGCACTATTTAGTCTAAGGTGATTTCAGAAATAAGACTTGATAATTATTTGGAGATAGCATAAGATAGCAATTTAGCATATAGAAGTCTACACAAACTGCTACACAGCAGCTGAAATAGCTGAGTTTTAGCTAGGTGACTACGAAGTTAGACAACAGGGAAAAAACAGAGATCTTTGAATAAAGTGAATCTGTGAGACAGAACCTTTCCACATGCAAAAAATCAGGCAGATGAGATTGCTCTCAAAGTAGCGATACTTGAAAATCTAAAACAATTTGGATAAAAAATGATAATGTATCCAATTACTTCATATAGATTAATATCATTTTATCATTATAAAAGACAGTAAAATAAGGATTCAACACTGGGATGCTGTCCCAAGTGCTGAGTATGCACCCATGCAGGGATTTCTATCTGCAAACTCTCCCAAAGCTTGTTTAAACACAGATTAGATACAGATTTTCTGCCCTGATAAATTAACTACTCATTAATGGTCTTCAAAATAATCTTAAATAATGAATTTAAAAGTATTCTTATTTAATCTCATTATTATTTGTATGTTCATCAACTGCATAAATTACATATTCATGTATCATATGGATTTTGTGTGTCATATCAGAATTGCTTTTCTTCAATTACTGATTCCATAGACTGTTTAGGTTTTCAAGTAAAATTATTTCTTATTTATTGTTGTGAGAATCTGTTCTGTTTGGGTTCATTTATACTCCCCTATTTTCTATCTAATGTCCAGTAATCTACAGAGAACTACAGATTTGTGACCCTATATTAATAAACCTTATTTATACATAAGTTCTATTCATAGCACCTACTCTAAACCACTCAAAACTAGACCTAAGAATGGGAAGTGCCTTGACCTGTTCCCTTCACCAACAGTCTAGTCTCCAAGACTCTTTAAGCCTTCAGTGTTTAGAGGCTGGAATCAAATAGATTATTTTTATGGTGACAAGGGAAAGGCATCTATCTAAACAGTGTTATGAAATCCCTAATCACCCAAGATAATAATTTATCTTCCTTCCATGTTCAGACATGGAGCACTGAAGCTTCCAAAAGAAAAAAAAAATAGAGTTATTAGAAATACAGCTACTGGGTCTTCTCATTTCCTGGGGAAAAAGGAAGGGGAAAAAGGAAGGGAAGGGAATCCCATGGCAGATTTTAGCAGAAAAGGTTAAAAATTCATAAGATTATTAGGTGCTGAAAACATTTTGAGATAAAATGAAATTACAAATTCAATTGTGGGAAAGAATGTCAGCTCTGCTTTTAACCATATATTTTCCCCCGCCTCAGCTGATGAGTGCCCTTGCCAGGCTCTTCATAAAAAAATCTCAAGAAGTATGTTTGATTAATTAAGGTTACATTACAGCACCACTTGTCAAAAGAGCATTGTGCTCTTTTGTTTGGGGAACACCTTATCTTCATGAATGCACTGGTTGGAAGAAATGCCTTGAGATTGTTCATGACGAAGAGATGCTAATTCCAGAAATAAGAGCATGTTAGAAACTTGATAGGGTAGGTGTCAGGTAACTTGTCATTACAAAGTGGCTCAAAATGATGTTTCAGTTGTGTAAGAGGTTGGCATGTATAAATTTGATAACACAAGTTCACAGATTTTAGGGCCAGAAAGGATTATTTATCTGACATTATTTAGTTTGGCCTGTTGTGTATCACAGTTCTCCCCACAGCAGGACATAGAATTTATGCTTAGCTAGAGTATGTCTTCCAGGAGGGCATTCTGTCTTGATCTGAGGACAGCAAGAGATGGAAAATTCATCTCTTTCCAAGAAAACTTGTTCCAAATATTAATCCATAATCTCCACTGTTAAAAAATATTGATGCATATTACAAATTTAAATTTGTCAAACTATCTTCCAGCCACACGTTCACATAATTATCTCTTGCCAAGTATGTTAAAAACCTTCTTAGTCCATAATAATCTTATTGAAGATTCTTATTCCCAAGAATCAACACTTAAATTAAAAAAAAAAGCAACAACCCAAAAAAACCCCAAACTCGATCTCTTGCTCTAAGCTATCTTTTTGAATCAGCTTCATGGTTTATGATTGTATAGTCTATGTTTATAAACCTTTGAATTTGTGAATGTGAATAGTAGAACTGTATGCAATATCCTCGTTACATAACCTTAAATAAATCCAATACCTATTTGCAAAATTATCTCTTATCCTACAGACTGTGTTTACACATTAAGGAGCCCATCAACCCTTTTTGCTCTCATGTCACACAGGGAATTCTCATGCAACTGCATGCCCACTCTGCAGTTTTCCAGCAGATAGTATTTTGGATTTTATCCAGCTTGGTCTCTCAGACTGGATGCTCCATAAAACAAACCAAAGGATACGAGGATGATTGGGAAAACAGTTTCAAAAGCACACTCCTTACCTGAACAAAGGTGCCAACACCTTCAGTCTATAAATCCTAAGTGGTTTCAAAGTCACTGCTTTCATGGACAGAGTCCCTAAACTCGCTGATACAGGCTGACTTCCTTGTGCTTAAATATACAACCTGTATTTGGTTCCAACAAAACACCCAGTCAAATTCACATTAACCGTCTGCTTCTTTTAATCATTGTTTCTGTCATTTTTATCCTTGATGAGTTTTTTCAGTAGTCACTTTATAAATCATTTTTTTATTATTGATGCAAATCACTCATAGCATCAAGGTAAGTAATAATGCTCTCAGGACCATATTTTAAATATTCCCAAGACAGGAAAACATGTTACATCTTGTACTTCAATTGCAACATCTTTTAGGCCAAGTGAGTGACTGCTCATCAGAAGGGTGCTGCAGCTTGCTCAGTCTACCTGACACCATCCAGCAGGCTGCTGGATCAGCCTTGAGGGATATCACATAAGACCAGCCTAGTATGACAGAGAAGGAGGGGTGGCAGGATCATCAGGGAGTTAATTATAATCATCTCAGTGTAAGGAAATCCTGAGTTGCCTCAAGACAGAACCATTACGTTTCAACTAGCAATGGACTCTGAGGGATTTGTCACTGATAAGAAATGGCAGGTCTCTGCTTTGGCCTTTTTTTCCTCAGGCTGCCCACATAGAAGGGCAGGGAGAAAGACTGACAGAAGGACACACATAGCTGAGGAACAGATGTTGCAAAAAATGTCTTTGCTGTTGAATAAAACTCAGTAAATCAAAGAAATTATCCTTCACATTTGCATTATGAAGAAGCCTTATAGAAACAGATAATTTATTCAGATAAGCAAATATATTTATTCTTTCAAAGAATGAAAGAATGGCTAATTTGTCTTCATACCTTATGGAATACCAGATTTCCACCAGCTCTTTGAAAATAAAGGTTGAAATGCCATGTTCAAATTAATTCTACAGATATTTAGAGGTTTGACCTTAACCTATGAATATCGGGTGTGGGGTGTATTTCCCATGAGCCGTGTAGTTAGTTAAGTACTCCATCCCCACCACGAGACCAAATCCACATGCCTTTCTACTCAGAATCAAAGGTCTTTATGCCACACAGCCCATCTGCCAGGCTCTGTTGGCAGGAATAAAGGGCTGTGATCAGCTGTGTGACGAGGACAACTGAAATGGGCACCAAGAAGGATGAAATGTATGCAAACTGCTTCTTAGTACAAGGGTCTGTGAGGAGGCAGCAGCAGCAGGGTGAACAGTAGCAGTCAAAATAGGAGTTCAAAGGAAGGAATTGTGTGAATGCAGTGGTACCAGAATGCTTTTCTACGTCACAAGAAGTCAGGCATCTTAAAAAGAGTAAGACAAAGTATAGACTCAAAACCCACCAAAAACTTCTGGGATCACAGGGTTCCTTCCTGTACTTTTCCAATGTACAGAAGATATTAATTTATTTTACATATCATTCTCCATTTTCTCACATAAATACTTCTGTGTTTCAAGAGGCCACCTTGCTAAGATATATTCCTCATCAAAGAGGAACTTTTTAAGGAAGTGGCACTTAGAAAAAACAGAAAATAATTTATGCTGACAAACTGCAATGGAAGTTTAGAAGCTCTGAAAAAGGCAGTACCTTCTAAAATTGTGTCTGACCTTATTAGCAGGCAAGATAACAATCTGAAGCTCAGATCAGTTCCTCTCATTGCCTGTGCTGGGCAGGAAAAGTAAGAGTTCCAAATACTTTGCATTCAGTGAAAGAGCATGCACATGTCATGTTTCAATACTAAGACTGTAATGCAAAACAGCAGTTCTTGACTTCTTTTATTATTTATTTGTTGGCTGTTATCTGACCATTGTGACACTGAATTATCAAAATATATTGGTCAAATTCTGTTGGATGTGGGCTATAAAAATCAGTTATCCTAGTAGGCACTCATATTTAGAATTGATCCCCAAAATGGACATATTTGGTATGGCCAGATTTGTCCATAATTCCATTTTATTTAAAACTAAACTTAGTTGTATTGTTTACAAATGTCCTTTGAAAGCAGGCAGGAGTATTTCCAATAAACCATATAAAAAGATAGCTCTCATAGTCCTTGTTCACACAGCCTCCTGTTTAACAGGGGATATGGATCTAAAACATTGTTCTTCTTTCCTGCCTCCTCTTTGATAGCTTTGTTTCACATCTTCATGGTTCCTGTAGCTTGTGAATTATTGCTTTTCCTTTATTTCAAATAATAAAGTTTGTTTATCAGGTAAAAGCAGATGCTAAAATTAGATTCTCTAATTATCACATAAAATGGATCCATGCATATGTATTACTTTATCAGGTAATAACAGGTACTGAATATTTATCCTCCCAGACACAATGGCTACACATTACAAATTTATGACTGCACAGTATCTACTGTGCAGCCTCCTTCCAGCAGTCTCAAATGGACAAATTTTGCTTATCTCTCATGGGGCTGTGATGGTTTTTGGATTTGTTTTGTTTTTACTACTTTCAGCTTGTGTATCCACAACTGATCATGCCTTTGTGGTGCCCTCAAAAAATACATATGTATTAATACCCACCGAATTTCAGAGTTTGCCGACAGAGACCTGTGCACGTTAGGAGGTTAATAAACACACAAATTAAATGTATTTAACAGACAAGTGATGTTTCAAAATCAAATGGAGACATTTTCCAGGACACTTTGAGATATAGCACTTTAAGCATCTCACAAATTTCCACCATATTTTTACAAACATGATGACAGCCTGAGATGAAATCCCTATAGCACATTACAAAATCCAAAGCTTTCTGTCCCAGTATAAGTACAGGATTATATATGTTTCAGTGAATATAAAAACAGTTTTGTCCCTCCTTACTGAAAAGAGAAACTTCACAATATGAAACTATGTAAATGTGTAAGCCAGCCTGGTCACTACATAAAGAACTGAAAGTATGGCATTCACATGCTTTCTCGCTTTATCATAATCACAGAGTATAGCACATTTATAATACAGAACAGATCAGGTTTCTATTACCATGTTAATATATTATAGCACACTGCCCTTGCTAGCACACAGCACGTATGAGGTTACTGAAAAATGTGATAACAAAATTCCAAGTTGGAAAATTTCTTAAGTAGGAGACTGATGGGGCAAAGAAGACAGAAAACATTCAGGTAAAGTATCTGATACTGACATCCTTCCCTCAACATCTCCACAGTCTGACTGCCTCACAATGCAAACCAAGACCAAGGGTCTTCTGACCAGTTCAGCCCTGTAACACAGCTGGATGAATTGTTCTGAGTGCAGCAACTCTAATAAAACCTAGTTTCCTATAGCTCTGTGCCCTTTGATCCTTTTTTTCTTACCTTCAGCTTCCTTTTTCTCTCCCTCTACCTCCTCATATCACTTTACTAAGGAAGAATTAGCACATTTTGCAGCTGAGAGCTATAAATCTGCTAATTGAGTAGCCAACACATCTGTGCTGATTAGCCACCTGGCTACCACCAAACAACATAGAACAGAGAAACTTTGTGTGCCTTCCTTTCACGGCAATGCTCCTGGTTCCATTTGTTACCAGCAGCTTCAATTTTACCAAACCAGCATTTAGGCTGAAATTCTCTTCAAAGTGAAATTATCTGTGTTTCTGCTTTGATGTTGCACTTGCACAGCTCCACCTGAAGGTACAGGAGCTGGGCTGTGGGCTTCCCCAAAACATTTAGTACAAAACAAGCAAAGGCAAGCCTTACATTTGTTAAACTGTTCAGCCACAATTTTACTGTATCCTTCTGACTGAACAGTTTCACATCTGTAAAATGGGAAAATAACGTATCCCTTACTTCACAAAATGTTGTATATATAAGTTATTTTTTTGTGAAAAGGACAGTCCGATGACAGAAAAAGTAAGAAACTCCTAGTTCTGTCTTCAAACCGTAGTTTGAACTATTCTAATAAACCAGGAGTCATTCACAGAACTGAGATGAGAAGCTGATCATTAAATGAGTGCCATGTATTTGTGTTCTTGTAAGCCAGGAGGCTTTGGAAAAATAATAATATATAAGCAAATAATTAAAGACTAAATTAAGTTAGCATGGAGTATCTGCTTCCTGTTCCTAATGGAAACATTTTCCACATCATTTCAGCAAAGGCTGGCAATATCTGAAAACCGGCAAGCAAAACTGGCAGGCAATAAATAGCCTCAGCCACCAGAGAGAAACAAAGGGAAATCATTAACACTTACAACAACCTTCAGAATTTTCTAATGCATTCATTCTCACTTGTCACTGTGGACCATGAGCTGTCTTTCCCACTGCAAAGAAAAGGTGAGTCATACTGAGAGTGAAAACTCACTCAGATCCAAAGATCAATGACAGCTTTCTATCCCTACACTCTAATAGCAAAAATAAAGCCCTCAATTAATCAAATATACATAAAAGCTTCCACAAAGAGTCGTCTTTGCACAGTATCTATTACTCTAAAGCACCACATGTTTTTCTCTAGAAAGCGAGCAAAAAATAAAAGTTAAATAAGCTTTAAAGTGCCTAGGAATTCCTAGAAATATGCTCAAAACAGCCAGTCATTGCTCTGTCTTGGGGCTTTCAGTTATTCTCCTTTAGTCTAGAAGACAGTATTCCAGATTTTCTAAATCTGGATTTTTCAGTAGTGGATCAGGATTTTCCCTTCAGAAAATTAAAAGGGCATTCTGGTCCAAAGAGTTTTTGTTGATTCCCACCTGTTGTCCTAATCTCTCTGTTCAAAACCCATTCTCTTGTGTTATGTCAGAGTACAGAAATCCTTGGCTTTCCTTCAAGAATGTAACGTCTCAGATTTTGGAAGATTCTCAAAGTGATTATGCGTGCATAATTAATTGTGAAGAGTGAGATCATCAGTCCTATAGAGATCATCCATCCTACAGTATTCTCAACTACTCACCAGGATTAACAGGCCATCTTTTTGAATTGAACAAGGCAACCTTGTGAATGAACTCAGCATCCTTCTGCAGTCTACCACTTTCAAAATGCCAAACCATTTGCTTATCCTAGATTTTTAAATTGTATTTAGCGAAGTGAAATGTGACATTTTTGCAGTGCATTAGATATCATGAAAAGGAGGTTACAATAGACTTTTTAATTATTCAGGATGCAAACACTCTTGAGTGTAGGTATGCAGTAAGAGGTATTCTATCTGAGAACTCTTCTGTGAAATTACAGTACTGTAACAATGGAGAAAAAATGACAAGCCTGGTTGTTTTCATGCTTACAGTATTGATGACTTTATTAAATGTGTTTGAAAAGTCTCATCTCTCTTTTTTTATTGTAAAGGAGAATGAACAAATAACAGAAAATATATGACTGTCCCACCGCCAGATACATGCAATTTTTTTTTATTTTACATGGCTAGTCCTATCCTGCAGTACAAAACAAGGTGCAGGTAAAGAGAAGAAAGTTTGTTCATATTTGAATAACAGAACTTTAAACTTCAAAACAAAACTGAGAGATTGACCTTTTGTTGCTGAATGTCAAAGCTATTTGCTCAAATCAAAGCTGATACATAAGTGTCATCTTCATAATATGACAGTAATAAACAAGCAGATATAATAAATTAATAAATTAAACTAGCATTGTCAGTAGTATTATCAGTCAGTAACAACAGTCATTTCACTCAAGCTAGTATAGCACTGCTCTAAAAATGTATTCAATGTAAAAGGGGATAAGGCTTGTTTCAGTCTATGGGTGCTCAATCTTTTCTAAGAAAGATAGCTTGAGGAGCTTACTGTTTTCATTTTATGCCTAATACCCTGCTACTAGAGCATGCAGAAAGCCACAGAGTTGCATCCAACTCTCATCTCAGCCTTAAACCTACAGATGTAAGAGAAATCTCATAACTCCAAGAGGAATCCTCCCTAAAGCCAAACACTAATTTTTCTGGGGCCACAGAAGATATGACAGATTTGACCCTCTACCCAACAGAGCATGATCTGAGGAATATAGTCTGTTCCACAGACTGCATATTTTTCAATAAGGAGTCATTTCATAAAATACATAATGACATGACAGTCAGGGTGACAGTTAGGAAGAGCTTTATGATCTGCACATCCTGTCCTGATGCTGAAATTTGGAACTTTGCAACACATAAAAGTGCACCATTGTGTCAGGTACCTTTTAAAATTCTGCAGTAATAATTTTCTTATTCATATACATAACCCAATGTTTTTATTATTAATTGCCATGTTAAAATGATAATAACAAAAGCGTAGTAATGAAATATGCACTTTGGTACATGAAGATATCATTAAAAAAAATCCACTTATAATATGTCATATAATTTGTGGCTTCATATTTTACACCAGCTCTTGGCAGAATAATTAAAGAACAATCAAGCCTTTCTCACTAATTAACATTGTCAGTACATCTGTATAATACATGAAATGTGATAATGAGTTGAGAACTTTCAGCATTTGGGATGACTTGTGTTTTTCTCTCTCCTGGAATGAATTTAATAAAGAAACATCTGGAAGTTGGAACATCATTATATTTAGTGGAAATCAAAGAAGGATAATGAATGGAACAAGAGGTTAAAAATCAGGAAGCATTAATTTAACTTCCTTATTATGCTCATTATGCTATCAAATAAAAATGATGACTTTGAGCATTGATGTAAAATTTTTCATTCTGGTTTGAAATTATGAACTCTTAATATCTGTATTTACTTCTCAGCTCCAATATGTTTATGGCAATAGCCTGGATTTTAATGTCTTTTTAACTCAATTTGGACTGAAACCCCAGAGCGTAGTTAATATGAGTTAAATATCTTTAATCAAGACATTTGAGAACTTTCCAGTAAAAGATTTTTTTTTTGTACAATTAAGATATGTCAGCAATGACCTTTTGGTAGGAACATGAAGTTTTCACAAAATTTTGCTAAGTCACAAGCAGGCTTCCATCAGAGACTATCTTAAGTTTTTATTATCCAGGTTCCCAGATTGGATCTATTATTGGATCTATTATAACTTCAGGAAGCAGACTAATTGTTTCTTGGGAATTTACAGGCTTTCAGGTTGTCTCCTTCTAAAGAGGGGCAGATCAAGGGAAGAGAGTAACATTTGGTATCCCAAGACTAACAGCAGCTTAAAGACTTTCTGTGCAGTCTACCCTTGGGTCCCTGGCTGTCTGGTATAACATCAGAATTTCACTATATACTGAATGTTTCAGCTCCAAGCAGAACGTGGCTTCCAGCTTTACAGAAGCTGACCGAAATAAGTATCTGAGGCTTACCAAACCTTCCAGATCAGAGCCCCAGGCCAAGAACTCCTAGAACAAAAGAAGTAAACAAGATATGCAGGAAGAGAACAGGTAGAGTTTGGGATATCAAACAGCTAAAAATAAACAGATTATTATGATAAATGTGATATCATACTGATATCTCAATTTCCTTCACAGGCAAGTATTTTAAGTATTTTACTTTTTCATACAGATGTCTCCTGTATGCAGCCCATATTGAAGAGTCTCTATTTCAATGTCTACATGTCATGTTCCAGACCTTATGCTCTGGGCATATGAACCATAACCAGATTGCCCAAAGTATGTACCTATGCAAAAGGAATGCTTAGGAGGAACAGGGCTGGCTCCAAGAAAAGGAATAACTGAGGGCACCTTTGTGGCAATGTAGAAATTTACACTGAAGTATGTCAGATAGATCAAAAGTAATAATAAATAACAGTGGTCAAGAAACAGGCCCAGAAAAATTATCTTGAAAACACACAGACTGAGTGTGAAGGAACAGTAGGCTTTTAAATGCCCACATGCTGGCAACATGTCTTCCCTTCAAGAATGGATGAATGTGAAAAATGTTTCTAAGCAGGCCCTTGTGTTCTGACATCTTTTATTTCAGTTTCCAGTGCAAAGAGATGCATAAACACTACTTTTTCCTGACACCACCAGAGGATGAACACTGATGTGTGGGAAAGAAGAAATCAGAAACCCATGATCCCTCTTCCCCACAGTGTCTGAAAACTGAAATGACACTGAATATATGCATCTCATCTAGAGGAACAAACAGTATCTCCACAGTCACCAGAGACTTCTGTGAGTTATTGCATTTTATTTTTATTTTTTTTTTTAAATCTGTGTGAGTGGTGAAACTCAATATATAAATTGCAACAATTTGGGCTTGAGTATACTACACAGATAACACAGGTCTGTAATTTTAATAGAAGTGCACTGTGGCAGCATAAATAATACAATGAGTCTCAAAACAATTATCAACTCATCACTATGAAGGCAGCTTTATTCTCTAATTTTTTTCCTTTTATTATATTTAGCTATGAGAAAAGGTTTCATATTCTTCTTCACACATCCTTTCCTGTGGTTTGTATTATTATTTTCCAAATGTATATAGCCCAGAAGTCTTTTTGCAGTTTCTTATTTCAACATACTTTGCAGACAAGTCACTAAGACAGAACTACGGGGTCTTTTTTCTTGCCAATTAACACTGATTGTACTACCTTTGAAGATAAACAACCTTTTTTTTTTTTCATGTTTAAATCATGTTCTTTACCACAGACACAAATAGCTGTGAAACCAGATAATCAAACATTCCTCCACCTGGGTTACAATTTTGCTTTGCTCAGGAGGATATGCTCTGACTTTTTTTTATATTTGGATTGCACATACAACCTAATTTGGGTAACTGAGTGAGTTATAACAGTAATAATATCTTTCTAACAACTACTAGGCTGTGAAATCATGTTGCAGAAGCATATATATATATAAAATGTAGTGTATTTCCTAAAGCCACATTCTAGAATCCTAATTAAACCCATGGGACATTTCAGGGTTTTAATGCATGGAATTTTGTTTGCCCCATTTCCAAGGGAAAAGATCTAGTATTTTTCTCCCAGGAAGATGAACAGCCAATCAACAAGCTAAATGACAAATGGATGTTACAGCTGTATCAGAACAAGTCCTGCTAAAACTACTATGTGATGGTAGTTAGAAATTATCTCTCAAAGTGGCAGGTAAATCTCAGAGTAGGACCTACTGCCCATTCACTAAACTCAGAAGTCTTTCTTAGGGAGCAGCATTGAGAAGAACAGCACTGCACTTCCAGCTTCAGAAAACTTCTGTTGTAAACTTAAAACACCAAATATCTACAAGGAAAAAAAAAGACCATATAGCAAGTGAACTTGGGGTAGCTTGGAAACTCTTGAGTATCTTCAGTCCAGCATGTCTTGACTCCTGGGTACTTTCATATGTACTGCACAATAAATAGTTCTTGTCATACCGTGGTCCCTTATATCGCAATATCAAGTATCTGAAACACTCTCATAAAAAGCAATATAGATCTTCCTATCTCCTGTGCTAGAATACTCAGATTGTTAAAACCAAAATAAACTGTGACAATTGTCCATATACAATATTGAATAACAGGTAAATGTGGGTCATACTTATCCTTAGAGAGACAGATGACTGTGAGAGGGATTCATGGTTTACTACACTGCTACTATACACATTTGCTGAGGGCCTTGTGAAAGTCGTGGAAATTGCAGCTCAAGAAGGGCAGGGTTTTGTTTTTGTAGGATTAGTTCTTCCACCAAGGATTTAGGCAGATAAGACCAAATTTGCATGCCTGTCAAAACTTTGATTATGTCAAAATAAATACCTAGTGTAGACATTTTATAAATTCCTGAATTTTTGTTAATTTTAAAATAAACTAAGAATGCAAGAAAGCAATAGGGTGCAATGTGGAAAGCTACTGACATATATTTGGAGAAGGATAGTATCTAGTGAATGAGGCAAGCATCCACAGAAGTTGATGCTGCATAATGTGCAGGGAAGGAGAAATGAAGCTTCATGGAGAATAGATTACATATGAAGAACTGAGCAGATGCCTTAACAAATGGATTTTATCTAACCTTCAGTCTAAACACGGAGGCCGAGGTCTTTTTACAAACAAAAGCAAGTAGCTAATGTTTTACAGATAAACATCAGTGTCAATTCAATTTAGATTGCTGAGGACACATCTAACCCATAGCACTGCTTCATTGCTATGCACAGGGAGGAAAACCCGCTTGCAGAAAGACGCTCACTTTGGGAATTCTTTTCCTACTGCTAATCTGCTTTGAAAATTAATTTGGACTTGAATTGTTAGCGTCCCATGTCCCATTTGTAGACAAATCTTATGAGACCCTATTTGACACTATATTAATTTTCTTTACTGTTCTACATTCATTTCCATTCAGGTTTCTGAAAAAACTTTAATCTTCTAGATTGTCCCAAGGTGCAAATGCTGTTATAGCCACCAAAAAAGCAGGATCTCTTATCTGACAGTGAAGAACCTGGCCTCAGGATCAGTAGTTATTTATTTGCAAGATCTAAATTTTATTTCCAAGAGCACCTAGAAGCTTTTACTATCTGTCCAAAAAACATATTAATACCTTGAAAAAAAAATTGTCTATCAAAAACTGCAACTTGACAAGTTTGAAATCAGAACATACTACTTCTTTCTAGAGCTGGATGACAAGATAAACTGAACTTTTCCTTTTCACTGTAATTAGTATACACAAATGCAAGCACTGAAAGGTAGCACTTAAAACAGTAAAAAACAAATCTATATGAAATCTGCCACCCTAAAAAGCTATGGCACTGATTTTATTCTGTCTATATTCCACAAGAAGAGTAAATGCCTGAATAGGTACTGCTGAATTCTTTGCTTTAAATGAACATAGCAAATCATCTAAACACTCTAGGGTTTGCTTTTTCATTATTGAAAAGTCAGCTACATAGGCAATTTAATTATGTCAGTAAAAGCAGTGTGCATTTTCATGCATAAAGAGAGTAATTTAGATAATATATTTTTGTCAAATCACTTTTTCATTGTTTCAGAAATGTTTCTGAATGCCAAATGTAAGCCTGTATTATTCTACTCAGCTGATTAGATGGTCAAATATTACCTACTTAAATGAAATAATGACTATAAGATAAACCTAAGGCAAGGCAATATACAGTAGATCAGGAAGCAAAGAGCTGTGAGATGATTACATGTTACCAGAGCGATAAAATCAAGAGGAAAGAAGTATGTACCACTAGAGGTTTGCCAATGGGAGTGAAAGTTAAATTAGAGAGAATTTAATGAAATATTTATTACTGACTGCAAGATAAGGCTTTTGCATTTTCCCAAATGAGGCTCCTTTGAAAAGTATATTGATTAAGCCATGTGCATTATTGTACTCATGTTTATAGCGAACTCAAATGGCTTATCAAAGTTTTTATATAATTATAAAGCCCCTACATATTTTTATAGTTATAATACACTCTTGAATGTGTTTTATTTATAAATGTGAATCTTTAGTGCCTTATAAGCAAAAAATGTCACCAAGGAAAGGAGACTATACCAATGCATATTGACAACATTTACAATAGAGCTTAGATTAGTACCAATGAAGCCTCTGGTAAGTAGTATTTTATGTGTATTTTTTGTACAATAAGAGTTATATTGACTCAGTTGCTGGCATAACTGCATCTTATTTTAGCCAAGCTCATGCTTACTTTCCCAGGATCTCCACAGACTGTTTTCCACCAGAGACAGAGACAGGTTCTGATACTCTTTCTACTTACATGCTTATGTGAACAAGGGTGGATTTGCTGAGAAGGCCACAGTTGTATTAAGACCTTTATTGCTGCAGTATCTGAGCATCATGAGAGGTGAATGCATCTATGCTCAGAGGACCTTCCATGCTGTTCTTCTGCACTTAAATGTGATCTGAGACACATTAAGCCAAAAAAATGCCCCTTCAAGATTTGCATTGCTGCTGTGCATTTATGCTTTTGGGAATAATACCATAAGGGATTTAGTGGAATCCATAATTTTTTTCATACCTGATTCAAAAAACCCCTCTGTGTTTAAGATGGAGAACCTCAAAAAGTGGTATAAGCTGAGTTGTGTTTAGAATAGATTCTCAGTAAACTAAAAAAATTAGAAAGATTTGTCAACAAGAATTTGTTTAAAACTTTGCCTCACTTCAAGCCTTAGATGCCTGGCTTCAGTATGCAGGTCATTCATCCATTTATGATTACAGCTCACTCTTCTGTACAAACAGGTAAGAGTAATTTTTTTCCCAATCGGGAGCATGATGATGCCTTTCTGCTAGGCAGCACACTGGTGACCAAGAGACCTTGCTTTATGACCAGTATATGACTCTGAAAACTAGCTGTTACATGTTCTGAGAGAGAGAGGAGCCCTGGAATTGCTCATTTATTTGTATCAAATATAAATCAGAATCCAAACCCTCCTTCTTTAGGCAGACATGCTATAGATGCACAATTAACTTTGCTTGCTCTTCTGGTAAGTTTTTCTGCACTCTGATTAGGCAGCTCAATGTGTGGGACTTTATGGAATTCAGTTTTGGATCCATGTATCTGAAGTCTACAGAAGTCCCACTTAAAGGCCCCTCAGTTCTTTTCAGAGCTGAGTGCATAAATATCTTACTTTTTTGTCCTCAATGACTTAGCAAACAATGTAGTGACAATCTGGAGTGAACTTGGAGATATAGACAGTGCTTCCTGCATCTTCGCCTTGTCTGTAACACATGATTATCTTCCTGCTTTTACACTGAACTCTGACAATCTCACTGCCTTGAGAAGGGGATTTTTTTGTTTGTTTGTTTTACGATGAACTATCGTACAGCACAATTAAGCTTAGTATAATCAAGTGCTTGCTGGCAAAGTGAAGAACAGTTTGTGGCCTGGCTTTTTAAACAGCCACAAAGGGACATCTCAGTTTAGAACACTTTTGTTGATCTAAAATAAAAGTATTCCATTAACAAAGCATTAAAAAAATGAACTCCTTTAAAAAACTGATATTCCTGAATAAATCAGTGATAACTGACAATAATGTTAGCTTGAGAATGTTTCATAGTAAATCCCTCAAGAAGTATTACACAGAACAGTTATTTCAACTCAATGAATAGCATTTAAAAATTAGGACATCTCACGGGGCAGTGAAGATGCAGTGTTTTAATCACTTCCACTCACGACACAGCACTACGAATTCCCTAGTGTTGCTTGCATTTAAAGTGATAAGTAATCTGTTGGTAGGTATGAATCCATACTCTTTCACTGTATTAGTCCTATTTGTATGGTCACATTAAGGATCGTAAAATCTGATCATACTGGGCACTGAATAAACACAGAATCTGCATATAAGACAGTACATAGAGAAAGACAGAACTGGAAACAGAAGTCTTTTACCGGGCTCAGCCTAACACATAGTGCAGAGATTGGGGGAAGGTGGGGGGAGACATGCAGATACTTATGCAAAGTCTTCAGGTAGCTCCTCCAAAGTGGGAAAGCAGTGCAGAAAGACTGTGGTAGCACTTGTTTGAAAACTTGACAAGTAGATGATGGTAGAGTAATAAGAAGAAAATTTGTCCTGCAGAGAACAAGAGAAAACAAGTAGAACTAGGAGACTAAGAGCTGCAGAAGTTAAAATATCAACTTGTGTTTGCGGTGACAAAGAACCAGACAAGGGCATTGGGAGAGAGATCAGAGGTTTGGAGGAGAGCAAACACCATCTAGATCAAGTTTGGAGTCCAGGTCTGTAGCAGAATTCTTCATTAAAATTGCTGTGGCAAAACCATATTTGCCCAGACCGAAGAAAAGCCATGAGCGATGAGGTCTGGGAGACTAAACTTTGTGGTTATCTTGGAGAAGATAGAACTCTATGACATTTTGCAGGCAGACAAGAATGATCCATGCTGGTCATTAATGAGGCACGGTTCAGAGAACACTTTCACTGGACATGGAAATCCATGGGCCCCGATGGGATACTTCTACAAGCGCTGAGAGAGTTGAAATCATTCCAAAGCCACTCTCGATTATCTTTGAATGATTAAGGCAATTGGAAGAGATGCTTGAGGACTGGATGACTTCTGTATTCAGAAAGGACAAGAAAGAGGACCAGGAGAACTACAGGCTGTTCAGCCTTACCTCGATCCCTGGAAAGGTGATAGAGCAACTATCTGGAAGGTGAAGGACCAATGAAATGGAAACCACTTCTAGTCACATGAAGGACAAGGAAGTCATCAGGAGCAGTCAGCATAGATTTACCAAGGTGAAGTCATGCTTGACCAACCTGAAAATCTTCTATGATTACATGAGTGGCTTGGTAGATTAGGGGAGAGCAGTGGATATTGTCTTCCTAGACTTCAGTGAGGCCTTTTTGACAGTGCATCCCACAACATCTTCATACAACAGCCTTGCTTGAGCAGTGGGGCTGGACCAGATGACCTCCAGAGGTCCCTTTCAACCTCAACCATTCTGTGAGACTGTGAAGTCAAAAGACTTCGATGAAGGACAGGATATATCATTTGAGACACAGCACTACACACCTTCTGAGACATGGCCACCTTTGATTCAGATAAAACCGAAAACACAGCTGTCTGCAAAATACTGCATAGGTTACAGCAGAAAAAATTGTGAGATTAAATATAACCTCAGTTTCAAAAATCTACTATACATACCTCTACACTAGAAAAATGTCATTTGACAGCATGATAAAGTATAATAAATATAATTTTTTGTAAACCAAAGGAACATCTTTATGAATTTGTTTTTCTTCTTTTTCTAGCATATTTATAAGTGTGTTCCTTGAAAAGATTACCAAAATCAAACTGAATTAATTGCATTCTGAGAGGTGCATAAAGCAATATAATGATTAAATGCAACCTCAGTACTAATTACCTTCTGAATGCATTCTGCTACATACCATGTTTCTTGAGGTTTGAAAGGCTTTAGTCTAGAACACTGTATGCCATTTGTAAAGGTGAAAAATTTATTTTATCCATTTGTAAGTCTGTTTATTCAGCCTACACTCACAACGGTGCTAATTAGTACAACAAGGCAAAAAAAATATTCTTTGTGTCCTACAAAAACGTCTGAGCTAATGAAAAAGTTTCTCAGCACAACAATAACAAAAAGATCTATTAATTTTCTCCTACAATATTTAAAATATTTTTTTAAATATTCAACTCTAACAAAAAGTCCAATTATTAATTACTTTTGCTGAAGTTGTCCAGTATTTCTAAATAGCTCAAAAGTTCCAACAAATTATAATAACATTACATGTATACTTGCATCTTAACCTTTTTGCCTACATTTCTGCTACTTTAATGGAATTTCAGGGCATTAATTGACAAATTTTCTCATTGAAAACATCTGTCATGCTTTGATGTTTGTTCCTCTTATGTTGTTGTCCCATTCATTGCATAATCCTGCATGACTACTGATGAGCTCAAATACAGGATCAAAATCTGCATTCATTTTCAGAACGTAATTTTATTCTATTTCTACTGCACCGTGACTGACTGTAGATCAACAAGACTAGGTTAGAGATGAAACTCTACTTGGGTTTGTAAAACCGTCATTGGCATTTGATTCCTTGGTCAGAAAGAAACAGAAATCCAAGATTATTTAGAAAGATGAGAATAAGAGAAGACTATTTAAATTTGTGAAGTATGACTGTATGATGGAACTGAAACAGATTTATAATGTAATTGTGCTAACAGCTGGGGTTCAGTGATCTGGATCTGTGTGTCACTGATCTTCAAACTTTAAACTTCTCAGCTATTTCTTAGGTGCAAACACTGTCTTTCAAAAACTGTTTCATAGATATCATACTATCTATGTTATATTATGTGTCACTAAATTACAATTTGCTGTAAAACTTCCACTTAGCTGTAAAGGGTTAACAGATGTTTAAAGATGTTGCATGGCACAGAGCCCAGCAGGTGAACAGCAGTAACTCTGAGTGCTGATATCCTCTAGTACTGGATTCATAAAAATTTATAATACAACTTATTCATGTCCATAACGTGTTCATAGCAATTCATTTACTAAGGCTCATTATCTACTGACCAACATCCTTTTTTTCCAGACTCAGGATGTGGTAATTTTGGTATAACCATCTGTTTTCTTTCTTCTGAAACATGCTCCTATCTGGATACTTCTTACTTCTTGTGCTAGAGGTTTTTGTTCAATTTCTTAGGTATTATTTCCCTTTCCTCTGATCTTTCTCACTGCATAAGGTTGGCACAGCTGGCAGAAGAATCTTGAGCAGAATTTGGCTTGGAATATTTGTCAAATTCATATAGGCTGATTCCTGGGTTTATGTCAGTGCAGCAGTATCAATCAGTACAGACTGAACAGGTCAGACAAGAACAATTCAGCTTCCTGACACTTACAGGAAAATTAGTAGACAATGTGTCAAAACATGAATATCTACCTATTCACACTCAGCTCAGGGAATAAGCAGGAGGCTGAGAAAGAGATAGAGCACTGGTTCCACCATCGTATTCTTAACAGTAGAATGTGCAGAGGCATATATAAGGAGATTATAAGATTCAGAAGAAAGTTACAATTCAGAGTTACTACCTCTGAGACATGATGTCTCCAGGGGTTATTCATAGATTTTCCTTGCTAAATGTGACTTTTAACTCATATCCATGTTTAACATTTGAAGATACTCCTAAATACACTCTATTTGTCTTTGTATGCCTGGTATTTTAAACTTTGACTTAACTCCAAATGTGGTTTAATGTGGATGAACAAATAGGATCTCCGATTACTACAATTACTACAATCTACCTCCTTGTATTTGTAAATTCCTTTGCTTCCCATTTATTGACAGAATTACATCAGGATCACCTAGGAGACTACTGCAAACTGGTTCTTTTGTCCCATGGTACCCTCAGGCTGGAAGGACGATATATCATCACAGCTCTCTTTTAAGTGGTGACAGCTTAATTGCATGGCAAAAAAATACTCCATCACTCAGCTCTCAGAACAGTTATCAGTGGAACTACTGCCTTCCTACAGCCAAGTGTTCCAGGGCAGCTCCTCTAAAACAGCTAGACTGGTCATCTCAGGACTGATTTAGTTCTTGGTTTTAGCCTCTTCCAAGCAAGGTGTAAAATACCAAGATTAGCAGACGTTATTACCATCCATCCCAAACGGAATAGTTTAAAGTTTCTTATGACATGACAATTAGCATTTGGGAAAAGCATCAAGGAGATCGCCCCGTGTAATGCCCAGTATGTAGCTAAGTATTCTACCTAAGGCAAAGTCCTTGCACACTTCAGGGCCACCACTCAATGTCATTTCAGTCAGCCCAGGAGTTTAGTCTTACTATCCTCACCCTCAATTAGTGCTTGCATTAACAGTACTACACTGCTGCTGGGTGCCCAGCACCAAGACATTGTTGTGGAACCATAGTCATGTATTAGTGTTCCTGTTGTAATTCTCAGACAATAGCATGGCTGTGCTTGAGAAGTTGACCAGACCCTCTGTAATCTTCAGCACAGAAGTGATGAGTTATCACACTTTAGGCTAATGTAGCAATGTAAAGAACACAAAGAAGATTGGTTCATAATTTCCAGAGACCTCTAACATTCCCTTCATCTGACCCCCAAAATCAGAGAGAAGTTCTACACTACAGCTGCTTTAGTTTTCTAGGATCACGTCTATTCTGCACTAGCTCTCCAAAATAATCATTCCTTAAGTAAGCCAGAGTGAATTTCAATAGGCTTTGCTAACTTGAAGTGATATTATTTAAACGTTCTTTCCCTGTTGGAGCCTATGTTTCCTCCTTATTGAAATGATCATGCTAATCTACAGGTCACAACTGGGCTGTTTTCAACGTAGGCAGACAAATGCAAAACAAAAAAAGTAAATACTACAGTCTTTCTTCTGCATTTCACTTTTCATTCTCTTCTTAAATAATGGAGCATTCCCCTTATATGTGTATAGACTTCTTTCTTGCCTTTCACATTGCTTAATAGCTATAGTCTATACATTCTCTACTTCCATAGGTACTCCTTTATATTCATCCCTTACTTACACATTAGTGTTTATTCAATGTTTTTATTGTTTATATATATAAAAGTTGTAGTTAACCCCAGTCAGCAACTAAGCACCACACAACTGCTCACTCACCTTCCCCCGCAGGGATAGGAAAGAGAATCAGAAGGATGAAAAGGAGACAACTTGTGGGTTGAGATAAAGACAGTTTTATACATAAAGCAAAAGCAAAACCAAGGAACTCATTCACTGCTTCCATTCAGCAGGCAGGTGTTCAGTCATCTCCAGGACAGCAGGGCTTCATCATGTGTAACAGTTACTTGGGAAGACAAACACCATTATTCCCAACATCCCCCCTTCCTTCTTCTTCCTCGAGCTTTATATGCTGAGCATAATGTCATATGGTGTGGAATATCCTGTTTGTCAGTCGGGGCCAGTTGTCCTGGCTGTGTCCCCTTCACAACTTCTTGTGCATCCCCAGCCTCCTCACGGTTGGGGTAGTGTGAGAAGCAGAAAAGGCCTTGACTTAGTGTCAGCACTGCTCAGCAATAGCTCAAACATCAGTATGTTGGTGGACAAGAAGCTCAACATGAGCCAGCAATGTGCGCTTGCAGCCCAGAAGGCCAACCGTATCCTGGGCTGCATCAAGAGAAGTGTGGCCAGCAGGTAGAGGGAGGTGATTCCACCCCTCTATTCGGCTCTTGTAAGGCCCCACCTGGACTACTGTGTCCAGTTCTGGAGCCCCCAACACAAGAAAGACATGGACCAGTTAGAACTAGTCCAGAGGAGGCCACGAGGATGATCCGAGGTCTGGAGCACCTCTCCTATAAGGACAGGCTGAGAGAATTGGGGCTGTTCAGCCTGGAAAAGGGAAGGCTTAGAGGACATCTTATAGCGGCCTTCTAGTACCTGAAAGAGCTACAGGAAATCTGGGGAGGGACTTTTCACAAAGGCAGGTAGTGATAGAACAAGGGGTAATGGCTTTAAGCTGAAAGAGGGTAGGTTTAGATTAGATATTAGGAAGAAATTCTTTCCTGTGAGGGTGGTGAGAACCTGGAACAGGCTGCCCAGAGAAGCTGTGGATGACCCCTCCCTGGAAGTGTTCAAGGCCAGGTTGGGTGAGGCTTTGAGCAACCTGGACTAGCGGAAGATGTCCCTGCTCATGGCAGGGAGGTTGGAATTCGATGATCTTTAAGGTCCCTTCCAACCCAAACCATTCTATGATTCTATGATTCTATGATTCTACGATTCTATGATTCTATGACTGGTTTGTTGAGACTTCAGTGTTGGAACTATTTATATGATGAAAATTTCAAGAGAAGACAGTAGTACAGTTATCTGTTTAGGACTGCCTAGAAAAATAATTCCCTGTTTCTTTATCAGTATATTTTATGGCAAGACCTTCTACTCTGGTCCGCCAACTTCAGTAACTTCAGTATTAAATCAACAGAATCACAACTTTCAGGTGCTTTAGGTACTAAAATGGTTCTGTTAATTGGCATCTTCACTAGTAATACTATTGAGAACATCTGAAGTAAGCTTTGATAACTTTACTTCCAGCACAGACACAGACAAATGAAGACATGAACATATCACCTTAATTTAAAAAATGTTCCAAACTATTTATGGTGTTCAGCCTACAGGTACCTTTTTTGTTTATGTGGCAAAATACAATACAGTAAGTAGAAAACAGACTACTGTCCTGGTTTTGATAGTTTTTTGCATCATTTTATCAATGATATTCTCATAGCAAGTCTGAAATGAAACCAAAAATTACTGAGAAGAAAATTAACTCTATCCTAGCAAAACCAGGACAACTTCTCTTTGGGCTGGTTTCAAAAAATCCTCAGGAAAGATCTGCTTTTAGCTTTCACTCACTTGAACTGAAAAAGTAAAACAGAAGGTATAACAATCCTCTCCAGCTAGACCATACTAGTCTACAAAGAAAGGAAAGAATGAGAAAGTAGAGAAGCAAACAGAAATCTACTGAAATGGTAAAGCCATAAATATTTAAGAGATCTTTCTCTTTGCTATTTTATTATTATTATTATTATTATTATTATTATTATTATTATTATTATTATTATTATTATTATTATTATTATTATTATTATTATTATTTCTGTATAGAAAGCTTTGTACTATTTTGGACCTTCTCAAGCAAGAAGCACCCCAGCACACCTCAGAATTAAAACTGACTATGCAGCTTTGTTGTGTGTACTAAGCTGTATCTTCTCTCATGGATGCATCAGGCTGGCAGAGGAGAATATGAGGCTAGTAGGTTAGCTATTATTCTGGATGAACTAACATATTACATGACTCATAAAATGCTTCTGAAACAAGAATAAAAAGAATCATAAATGTGTTGTCAATATCATAGCATACATCTGAATTTATTTGTGTTCAGAAATGTTCTCTGCTTTGAGAATTTGGTCCTATACTGTGTATGTTATTGTTGTCATACTCCACTAATAGGTTGGTGCTGGAAACTCCTGGTGGATCCAACATCAGTTCGCCTCTATTATAATAAAGTGAGTACTGTGCTTGTTACAGAGCCTTAGTAGGTCAAGATCTTTGGTTTAAGGAAGCAAACATGGAGAAATAAAGATAAGGAGACTGTGTAAATGGTCACTTTAAGGTCTAATTCCTTACTCTCCTAGCTAGCTTTTGCTGAAGTGACCACTATAACTGGAATAAACGAGGCTCTTGGCTGTGTCTGTGGAGCCAGCTGTGAAGTGCTGGGTGTGCAGCCTGTGCTGGCAGCAGGCAGGGCTGTGCTGCTGGGTTCCCCAGCAAAGCCCAACAAGCAGTGTTTGCTGAGCCCCTCCTTCACACGCACATTCCTCTGAAAAGATGCTTGGTGGTAATTTGGACAGTTGCTGCTTTTATAGTATGTAGGCAGACTGCAGAATTAGTCCTGACTATAAATCTAACTAAAATATTTCCATACTTATGATTAAATATATATATACACAAATGCCTTTTTTGACAGGGTTATAAAGCCCTATACATTGTAGGACTAAACCCCAATCCTGAAATATTGGTTTTCAAACACATTTTGCACATCCTGAAGAATCCAATAATAATATGCTATGCTAGTGACACCAGATATATATCATTCATTACTTCTCTTTCAACTTTATCATAAAAACTCTTTTATTAAACTCATCCTTCTAAACCCACAACTAGAAGTCACATTTAATGTCTTCACAATTGTGAAATAGAAAAAAAAATGGTTTACAATCTGAAGAAATATAACTTTTATAAAATTTATACAGGGATATTTCTTAACAAATTTGCTTCTAAAGGTGCACCCAAATGAATAAAGCACCCAGATTCTTGCCAATTATTTCAATGAGTATATTTATAACAATTCAGTATAAAGAAGATAGAGTAGTTCCTTAACTTCAGCCTACAAATTTATATCTTTATCTAGCACTTACTACTGTAATAAAGCACTAATTTAATTAAATTGGCAGTGCTGGTAGGATGACTTCATAGCATGATTATTCAAGGCACAAAAAAAGCATTCTTAAAAGGGTTTTCTTTTTTTCTAGTTAAAAAAGTATAACCCTTCAGACCAATGCATACAAAGTTTTGAGGTTAAAAGTAATGGTAAGCTTAGTCTTTATGTTGTAATTCCAGTCTAAACAGTCTTCCAAAACTACATGACAGCCAGTTTCGTATATAGAACTATAAAACAGATAACATAATTATTTTTTTTCAAGGAAATGCACCAGTGAAGAGCCTATACATCACATGCACTGTGAAAAAATAACTTACATGTTCTCTAAGCCCGTAGAGAAACATGGGCTAATTCATTAACTGTGTAAGTTAATAAACATAGTGCCTCCCCCGGTTGTGAAGATAAGGCACACACACCACTCACAGACCAATTTTTGTATATATATATACAAATGTATATATATACAAATAAAGGTCAGCTCAAAACTACATGAAAGAGGGGTTTTTTACAGGAAAAACAAATTAGCTCACTGTTCCATGTATAATTAATAATCATACACAGAGATGACCATATTTTAGATAAAGTCCTAATTTCAGTACTATGGTAAATAATGTCCTAGAAAAACAAATCTATGTATCAAAAATGTGTTACACTTTTAACAAAAGGGTCATTCACATTTTTTAAAGAGAAAACATTTCCCCTGTATCTGTTTGGGAAAAAAATAAATTGTTTGCAATCTTTGTAAAACCATTTTTCTGGTTTTCATTCTAATTTATTTTGACAAAGACCACCATAGTTTGCTTTGTAAATAGCATAATATGAAATGCATAAAAACCTAAAAGTATAAAATGCTGGAACAGCTTTTCATGGTGTTGTTTTTCTTAAAGAGCATGTTTTATAGTTAAATGGTACATTTATAAGTGAGTGAACATTTAGCCATCTTAATCCATTTGCATTCTGTTGAGATAAGTTATCAGTAGTTCCATAATTGAATTTCTTTCTAATTCATACAGAGTGTGCCTGTAGGGGACACATTAACTGCTAGGCTCAAAATTACATAAACTTTACAATGTTCTGCTAGAAATCAAATAAGAGAAAGCCAAAACAAACACATACACCAGAGCTTTGAGACAACTGAATTTTAAAGCATTTTCATGGTGGGGGAGGGGAGTGAATGGGAAGTTTATTCTTGACATTCAACTTAACCAGTTTACCAGACTCTGCTAAAAGCTGTTTAAAAGCCGTATCAGCATCAGTATAGATGTGCTGCTGATGATATTCTAAATCAGAGGTAATTACTCAATAGATCAGCACAACACAACTGTTTAATGGAGTGACAGGTCTGGAATACCACCTATTCCCCTCTAGTTAGCTTGGCTAATGGCCAATAAAAGTGAGTCACTAAACATCTTACTTGGGGAATGGATATATGAAAGGATGGGTACCTACATAGACACAGTTCCACAGAAAATGCAGATTTCTATAGTACTACAGCCTGCGGCCAATATTTGTTAAGTGTGGCTGTGTAAAACAGCTTAGATAGGTAACATAAATTTTAGACAAATCATGTCAGACTCTCAGCTGTATTGACGAGTGTTTACACATCTCTCACTTGCATCAGTTAATGCTATTTGTGGATCCTGCCTTTTGAGCAAACCTTCAGTGGAACTGTAAAAGAAATATGAAGCCAACTCCTCCTCTTCTCCTCCCCTCCACACCCACACCAAGGACTCCATCAGAAGCATGCTGCACCAAGCAGAAGCCATAATGTTAACAGGTACATCCTAAAGCTACTACTTACAGCTTAATTACGTGATCATTACTTATTCTCATGCTACAAAGGATTCACCTGACTTTATTCTTCCAGTGATGGCAATTCAACTTGTTTGACACTGGGCACAAGATGTTACTGCTGCTGATTTCGAACCCGTGATAATGTATATGAAAGGTTGTCTGTGAAGGTGATAGTACTTGAGTGGCATCCAAGTTTACAAAGCTGACTTGGCCCACGCTGTAATCAGGTGGGTAACTCCTGATGGCTTATTGCTAGTATTTCCATTTGTTTTTAAGATTTAGTGACAAAATACCACAGTGAGGTTCACTAACCTAGAACTGAGAGTAACTACTGGGAACATTTAGAAGCTATATTAATGAAGTGTCCTCCAACTTGAAGAGTAAGAAGAGAAAGGACAAGGGTTATTTTCCTGGCTTTGATAGCTCCTTCAAACCCACCCAGGAAGAAGAAGTGGACAGACTGTGACCTTAACACATCTCCCAGACAAAATTTGACTGGACCTGATCAGTACTTCCACAGCAATAAGCTTTATTGCTTCCAGTAGAACAAAGCAGCTATGCTTAAATATCTGGTATTGTCAGCATTTAAATGTGATCAGAAATGTGATACGTCACACTAGGATCACATCATGACCGTCTGTCAACTTCAAGTTTTCTCATTAGCAGCTGTCTGTTGAGAAATACCTGGCTCCTGCTCCTACCACTCTCAGAAAATCCCTGGCTGAGGTATCTGGAAGTCATCCTCAGCCTGTGCTCCTGATCAATAGTGCTGTGATGCCGACTGCACATATCCATGCATTGGTTGCAAAAGGGCTTAGGGACTTAGATCTTTTAATAAAAGCTTCTTTCTCCCTACTTCCTCTGCCATCCCAAGTACTTTTGTCATATATAACAAAAGCAAGTTTCTTTATCTCTTGTAACAAAAGTATCAAAAAGTTATGGCTTTGCTAGTGCCCAAATGCATGACACTTGTTTTTCTTTTTTTTAGTAAATATTTGCAAATGAGAATGTGAGTGGTCTGATTCTTTACTTTCATCTCATAAAAAACATGTGGCAAGCACAGATTTTTTAGATGTCAAATACTGGCTGTCCTGAAAGATTGATAGTGTTCATCCTTGCAACATCTCTAACAAATATTCAATGGACAAATTACAGATTCAGTGAGAATAAACTGCAAAGCAAAGCACAGAGGACATGAAAAGCTCCAACAGTAATGAACTTAAAGCATTAAAGAAAAATGCTTTTGAAACTTTAAGTGTGTGGTTCCTGTGAACATCTTTCCTAGAATGTAAATCTCTTGTTTTCCCACTTCTGGTGAAAAACAGAGCAGGAGCACACTGAACCTCAAGTTTCTAAGACAACAGTGTTATCTGTCCCTGAATCTAGACTGAAAACCAGTGCTTCTCTAAAATAGTGTTTCCATAGTCTCCATAGAGTAAATAGGCTGATCCATTGACCCTTCTGCAATATTTTAACTATATATTTTATGTTTATACTTTAACTTCTCCAGCTCACTGTAACACAAATTAAACAGTACCTTGAAAAATGAAAGATGAAAAGTACCTTTTAGAGTAGCAAAGGTTATATAAAAGCCTCAATACCAATCATTATAGCAGCAGAAAAGAGAGATAAATGTGAGTTGGGGCAAAGGATAGAGAAGCCTACAGTGATATAACAAATCAGTAAACCAAATTAAAGCTGTTAACTAGATATTGATGAGCTGGTTTGTCAGGTAGTGTTGAAAGACTGTGGATGAAGAATCATTGAACAAATTGCTATATCTAAGAATGAGAAAATGAAACTTATGGTTTTTTATTGCCAGTGATACAAATTTAGCTGTTTAAAATTGATAAATTACACTGATTTGTTCTTTATATTTTCCTTAGTGGCAAAGTCCGTAACTCACACTGATTCATTTTAATGAATGGATTCTACATGACTAAAAAGGACCATAATTTTTTTTAGACTGATGGTCTGAGCATTACTCATTATACTTGTTTGTTCAGCGTGGCTTCGTTTTTCACATTACTTGAATTACCATTCACTTAGATTGCTGCTAGAGTTAATTTACTGCATCAAGTAGGTTGCAGATCCATTTGAAATAATTACTCATCTATTTCTAGCCTTGCTATTTTCCTCCAAATTCATTTTAAAGAGGAGATTGGGGCAGGAGGAGCAAAAGAAAGGTCAGTTGTTTAGTCTGAATATAGTTGGAGACTAAGTGATCTGGATCAAGGTGACAGTGACTGGAATATCACTAGTGACTCTCTTGTTTACATTGACAAAACCAATAAAGCCTTTATGGTTTCAATCTTACCTAAGCCAAGGATTCTCAGCAGTGTGGTGGGTCATCCAAAACAGAACTACATGCACACCACAGCTTTGCAAGAGATTATATAGAAAGGTGTCTCCAATTTAAAATATCTATGTAATTCTATGTTGGACATAGACAGCACAACGCAAATTGGTTAAATTATGCAATTGTCAGGCTTTGGCTTGGAAAGCATTAATGAATTAATAGAAAAGGATACAAGGAGAAAGCAAAGGACTGATCTCATCAATACATAAGGACTCAATGAGGAACAGTAACTCAATATATGTATTTTGTGGAGAACTTGAAAATGGGCTCTTCTGAATTTAAATTCTCAAAAACATACCATAGAAGTTGCCTGTATGGACTTTAGCATTGATATAGGAAAGGAAGATGCATGGAAATGAACAATAGGCAGTGAATGCTTTCACAATAGAAAATTAGATTAATTAATTTTATCATCTATGAAGACTCTGTGAAGAGCACTACATATTTTCATAACAACATAAACAGGCATAATTGGATACTTACATGCAAGTTCACCAATCAGCTTAGCCATATTCTCATTAAAGACACATGAGTAATGTCCAAAATTACCTTACAGTCAGAATCTAAGGAAACTTAATTATGGTTAGGTTTAATATGCTGTAAAAGCAACAGATGCGCATGTGTTTCTGTAAATCCTGTTGTATTATAGAACAGAGTGAAACAGGCAAACCAATGATCAATTACAGAATTTATGAGAAAGTCAAAATCTAATCAGAAATAATAGTATTAGAAATAGATTTGAAAGAATAAAAGATTGTCCTTCAGTACTTAGGGAGTAAGTTAATATACTATGTGGAGATGATCAGAGACATGGCAAAGGTAAGATAATCTCAATAACTCAGAGTATAAATAACTAGACATTTCTTGATTGTAGGAAACCATGAAGAGTCAATTTGCAACAGGACAGCACACCTTCCAGGCCAAACCTTCTGATGGAGAACAAAGTTGTGAAGAAATCCAAAACTCCATCTCAACACTCAGGATTTGAAAAGCAGGTATTGGCATTTTTTTCAGGGATTTATTAAAAGAAGGAGAAATAAACAGAGTTAATTTTTTAAATTACTTTTGCTAATTTAGAGCTTCATAAAAATTCCTGAAGTCATGATAGGAGGGAATCCTACAGCTGTTTTGGAGAAAAGGGGAGCAGAGTGAAAAGTAACCATTGTGAAGTGGCCCATCTCATTATATTCTAGATTTTCAGCCTTACACTTTTTAAAGACTTAATCCTTGCTCAGCTAGTAGGGAGAATATCAGTTGGATTCTAGGCAGAAAGCCTACCTGAGATCAAGTGTTTTCAGTTCTACCATGATCTGGAGAGGATGGGAAGATATGTAAAGCACGTTTTCTCAAGACTTTGAAAAAAGCTTATGATAACAGGTTGTAGGATGCTCTGCAGGTGGAAGTGACATAATTTTAAATCATAGTAAAATTACTAGGAACATCTATAAGTCAATATAGAACAAAACGTCTTCTACTTCCTCTTTAAGTAATTTTGGATTAAGCGTAGTGTCTTTGACATTATGTGTCCAGGGATCACGTAACTTAATCAGATCTAGAACTGTGTATCAGTACATGAAAACTGCCTATAACTGATCATCTGTACAAGTTTGCAACAAAACCCACTGCTTGTGCTGGCTCTGTACTTCAGAATCAGATATCCAGAGCAGATCACTGCTCATCTGCACCATACTACTGCATATGCAAGTGTTCTCCTACTATCATCAAAGGGAATTGCATTTTCTCATTTGGTCTAAGGTCTTGCTAATTGTGTTTGACTTGGTCGGTGGCCCACCTTTGAGGACTGGTTGTTAAACATGAATGCAACAGTCAGGTTTCAATTTTTCTTTCTATTTTTCAAGTGCAAGTTTTCACTGCTCCAATAAACTGAAGGTGTTGCAAGATTGAAAAGTCCAACCTGCTATTTCACTGAAAATAAGAAATTACTGTATAAAGCTGTTTGGTAAAAAATTGTATTAAGATGATATAGGAGTAGTTTCCAACACTAATGTTGAAGTGTGTATCGTATTGTAAGTTCAACTGTACCTTCTTCTTAAAACTGTCATTAAAAATGTTATTTCTACTTCAGATATTGCCTCCTTGAACTGCGACAACAAAAGGTATTTTACCCGCATTTAAAGTGATTTGGAAATGCCGGTTTTGATACAGAGGCATCAAGAAAAGGTCCTCTTCATCTTGTTCAAAATTTCCTCTAAAACTTTTCTAACCTGGCCTATTTCAGAAGCAGCTTATCTTAGTAACTGGAAATTAAGTTTATTCGAAAAATGTGCTGAGGTTTAGCATACAAGGCCATCCTTCAGAGGAAGGAAAGTTTGTGTAAGTTATTTATTACTAAACCAGAAATGTCACTATAATGTAACAGACACAAATACAGCATATCAGTATTTGAACTTTCAAATTCAAAGCAAAAAGGCAATGTGCTTTCAAAGCAGAGCAATGCCTCAGCTCTCACTGCCAGCTATATCTAATCCCTCTGGCATTTTAGAAAGCTGATTTATTTGATTACCTAGATTACATACTAGTTTTGCACCAGGAGATGCTGGTTCATTATGATCCCATTAAGAAAGGAACTTAGACCCTCTAGTAAAATATCCCTCAAAATATCATTGATTTCAGCTAAAACTATAAGGAAAAAGAGGATAATATAGACAATCCTACGTCCATTCACATGCTGGAAATGCTGAGCAGCACTGAATAGATGTCAAACCAGGGCATGGCACACTGCGCAAATCCCATCCATGGTAAGGCTACCTCATTGAGGTCTTATAGGATTTTCTTAAGAGAAAATCATTCCAGTTTTCATTTCTACTGTCAAACAAAAAGCATTTCACTTGTTGCTGCACTTTTAGATAAAGGCAAAGACATGCAGGTGGTGTGATCACCGGTTCTGGGTGGGAGCTGCCTGCAGACTAGGTTTTATCCTGTGGCCAAGAGATCTGCAGAGGAGATACTGGCTTGGGGGCCACACTGTGTGTGCATCACGACACAAGGCTTGCAGCTACACAGGCTTACTGTTAGGGGGAACACTAACACTTCAACACAGAATGGTCTCCTTATCAGGATCACAGCAACAAAAATTATTCATTTTGAATTAAAATAGGAAGGAGGAACAACCTTTCTGAATATGTGGTCTTTGCTGACTTGACCAAAGTTGGACAACTAGTCTTTGAAAAGTCCAAGTCTAGAAAACCAGCTCCTTGATTTCTGTTTTACAAGAATACAGAAGAACTATTTTTTTGCGCTTATTTGACCAATAGAGTTGTTTAACATTTAACTTGAGTAAAATTATATGTTCGCAGGTGTGTAAAAAACTACAGAAGTCTTTATCCTAGAGAGCAAGCTCTACAGTGCTTAGATTACAATTTTTATCATGTTACTTTACCTTACTTGAGTTGATTCATGCTTAGTCAACTGGTTTTAAATAGGAATACAGACTATAGTCTGGGCAGGTGCCAACAGAATATACCTCTTTCCATTTGTTTCGCTACAATCTGATAATTTAAAAGTGGTTTTACTACAACTTTGTACTCAGTTCACATGTAAAACAGTTTTCAGGTTTTTTTTGTGACAAGTTGTCTACTTGGGAAGGTGGGAGTTTTGTTGTTAGGGTTTGCTTTTCTCAGTTCATTAAGCCACAAAATACTGAATAATCCTCTATACCCTGACATGGGTCAAATCATTGACTTAAGAGAGGCACTCTTTAGCTGTGCAACATTGACATGGAAAGTGTCTTCTTGATTTTCTTGCTGAAACATATTTGTGGTAGAGAGACTTTGTACAGCTCTACAGTTTATGAATTACTGTACTGTTTCCATGGATACTTCTCCTCTCAATGCAGGCACAAGTAGTATCATTAAAGTAAGAGTCAAAATTCCCCAACAATATCACAACTAGACATTTTCATATTCCAACATCCTCACGATTAAATTTGAATAAGCTACTTGAAATGAAAATGAAGTTTCCAGAATGTTAAATTAAAGCAGATTTTAAAAGATACACTTCTCCTCACTTAAAAAAAAAAAAAAAAAAAAAAAAAATTTGCTTTAGCTTATGGTCTGTGGCAACCTTTAAATCATGGTCATAACAAAGTCATGGTCATAACATGGTCATACACACTAAGGTACCACTGTGTTATTGCACCTCTGATTTTTTTTTTTTTTAATCTACTCGTTAAATGTACTTGGTATTATTTGGCATTAGCTACGTAATTGCATACACACTGAGCAGTGGAGCTGAACATTCCCCTAGTTTGGAATAATTCTTTGGTGCTATAAAATTTTCTTCATCACATCTCTCTAAAGCTGTCGGTTCTGGGAAAGAGTGCAGCCAGCAGACCTTTTAAGAAGATGATGACACAATCTGCTGATCTCTGATGTAGCAGAGCAGTTCTGACTGGTGCTGTTCAGGGTGGCCCTTTAAAGCTGTTGAAGGTAGAAATTTCTCAGATTTTCCTGTTTTCATGCTTCTCAACAGAAGCCGTTCACAAATGGGAAGGACGTACCATGTGTATGTCTGTATGGGAAGGGGGTTGTTTTTTTTTCTTCCAGCTGCCAGTCCTGCACATGCACCCCACACTCCAAAAAGTCAACTCGGTTTTACCTCTTGCAATGCATACATTTTGTAGCCCACATTTTGCAGCCAGCCACATGTACACAAACCCCATACTGTTGTGATACCCAAATGCTTTTGTTGTCCGCAGTGAGCTTTCATGGAAGAATGAGGCTGGAGCATAATAATTGTGACTGCACAACTAACGCAACACTGAGCTGGTCTGAAAAATATGAAGTGTAGCTGTTGCAACTGAAGTGATGGAAGAGGATGATTGATAAAACAGTAGATAATAGACTAATGAGCAACATGTGTACTACCAGGCAGTGAATTAGCAAGGATCCACATAAAACCACCAGTCGTATTGCACAATGAGGATGTGCATGGTGGAAAACACTATTTATATAGCATTTGAAGATATCTCATGTGAACTGAATGCCAAAGTGCTGCTAGCACTGAGAGCCTGGATATGTTTGAATTTTGACTAAACCGATTAATAAGTCAATAAAAGCATAAAAGTTTCACAGCAGAAGACAACCTTTAGGAAATAAATGGCACAACATACAAAGGCCTGTTAAACTTAACTGATTAAAGATACACAGGCACAAGGAACCCATGGATTTACTTCTTTAAGGTTGGTCTGCTGAAGAGCTGGACCTTACCAAATGTTCTTTTGCCACTGGTATGTAGTGTTTCACTTTTATTTACCACTATTGCCTGAATAAAGATGCTTACATTTAAAATTCAATCTTGAGTTGTAGTCCCTATAATACCCAGGCATAATTATGAATTTGGAGAAAGATAAGATCTGTTTAGGGTAATATAACACACCCAGAGGAAACTACAGAATACTTAACAAAGGAAAGCTGTGCAGGAAAATGTATTTTTATTCTTCTATTGAGATTTCACCTTTGGTTTTGTTTCTTTTTGTTCTCTTCCTTATCAACCAAGCTTGATAATGACTCAAAATCTCTGACTGGACTGACAACAATGCAAATATTTCTCTTCACTGCTGACTTGACAGGTTAGCCTTTCATTCCAATTTTTTTTGAAGTTTCTTTAAACTGAAAGCAGATTGGCTCCCTTTCTTCTGAGCATGAGGTAATGTTTTAGGAACAATCTTCAGGAACTTACCCTTGCATATGCTAGGTCAAACATCCGTCAAACTGCCTAGCTGTGTTGATTTCCACAGCGCCATACTGACCTACCTGAACCACATACATGGTCTCACTGTGTTGTTGGAGACAAGTATATAAACTTAATTCTCCAAGGGGGTAGTTGAAGGTGTGACACTAAAAAATTTGTTTGATTTGTGCTATTCCAGGAAGCACATGACTGACATTCTGCCTGATACTGCTGTGACCATAATCTTTAATCCCTAGTGGTACGTCACCTCCCTAAAACTAATAGAACTGGCTAATTTGACGTGCCAAGACACAGTTGAAGACGTGGCTCTGGCACCCTGGGATAAATAAGATCTGTCTGACTCATACACAGCATTTGAGAAAGACAAGTATCTATTCCTTGAGAAAGGTATCAGTAGAAAAAATCTACAAGGAAAAAAAAACCCCACAAACAATACCATACTGTCTAACATTATTCTTCCCCTTATCAATAATAGATTAAAATCTTAATTATCTCTTTAAGAGTACTCCCAGTTCAACCTTCACAGTATATCCTGTAACCTCTAATGCAATTTTAAATAGGTATCTTTCTCTTCTAGGCTTTTTTTCCCTTGCACTGTTACTTTGTCACTTTTTGAGATGCTTTGTATCTTGGGCAAAAGTCTGATCAAGTACCTGTTGAACATCTCCTCCCTCCCACAAACCAGAGTTGCAGCTGTTCTGTTCTGAGGTGTTCTGTGAGAGGTGTATAAATACTCTACAATTTATAAGTTACAAATTTAAAGAAAAGCTATTCTAAAATGAGTTAGTACAAAAAAAAAAGGACTCAATACACAGCCAGAAGCGCTGAGAACATGTCTTTCTCTGTCTTTCAGATGTCTGTGTTTTTCTGAGAGAAAACCAAAGCTCTGAAAAATTAATTTGGAAAAGAAATAGTACAAGAAGTAGTTAGAGATGAATTTCATATAAAAGGTCATTGGCATGTATTTGCTTTGTTAATTTGTTATATAAGGCTTATGTCACCAGTACCATGACTTAGTATCACAAGCTAAAGATTATTTCACCTGAGGATTGATTGATTTTTACACAAAGATGTTACATTTCTAGTTACTCCATCTGCTTGTGTGCATCTGTACATGAGAGCTGTTGAAGGTTTCGTTTCTTGAGATTTACAAATATAAAAAACTAAATCTTGTCCTGCAACAGTGTTTGTTTTGCTATGGGCTTTAACAGACTGTCAGTCACAAGAAATAAACCTTATATTCAAATGATGGTAAAAAGCTAAGTTTGTTTATTGTCCTTTTAACAAAGTGCAAACAGTATGTGATGTAACATAAAATCAAATCTCTCAGTAAACAAAACCACAAAATAGAGATTGTATGTCCTGAAATTGAGGTAAATGAATAAACAACACTCAGGAGCCTCACAGGCGGTAGGACTATTCTGCTTCTCACCAAGTATCTTCCAGTCACTGCTAGAATTGCAATGGATCACACAGTTGCCTTCAGGTCAGACCCATCTGGAGATCCCCATTTCAACAGAAATAACCCATATGCAGCTCTCTTAAATGTACAGAAAGATTTCAAAGCACCAAAATGTTGAATGCGGACAATGACTTTCAGGGGATGCTGTGTAGATCTGAAGTACAATGTAGATTCAAGTGTTTTTTTAGAGTTTAAGAAAATCCTATCCTGCATACTTAAGGAAGACTTCCAAGAAATCTTCTCACAGCTTCACTTAACCATACCACTCACCTCATTAGGGTTCATGCAAACCAAAGCAAGTGCCAATGTAAGCTCTCAGAAATTTAAAGGAACTGTAATTAATAGCAATAATGCCCCCATGATTTTAATAATTCTGAAAGGCTGAATATACAGTGTTTACTCCAGCTTTGTTATAAACATGACATCTGTAAATAAAAATTAGGCACTGAGTTTAGACCTGAATATTGCCTCATATTTCTTCACAGCTTAATTACGTAATTATATTCTAATATATGTATTATATTCAAATCGTGCTCTAATTTAGAGGATATTTATACACTTGATAAAGTGATGATACATGAATACAATCATCTCTACTAAGCCATCAGCTGGTCATATAAAGGAGAGGTTTGAAAGCCTCATGCCTTCTCAACTACAGACATTCCAAATCTAGATTTTTCTCCTTTTCCCAAACTTCATCTTAGAGGTCACGTTTCTGCTTCAGCTAAATTGAATGTTTTTCCACTGCTATCAGCAGCATGATTTTTCCAGACATTATTACTGGGTGAAAGAAAATGTTCCATATATTCTTATTCCTTTAGAATACAATGTTTCCAAGGTAACTATACCCTTGAGATCTACCAATAGTAAAAAGTGGAAAATAATGTAACTTTAATTTTAAAATTACTTTTCTAAAGGGAAGAGGAATTGCATTCCCAAAAACTTTTTCCTTTGTAACTCTGTCAGTTTCTAATAAAACCAAAGAATTCAAAATTTAATGCTGAGGCTTTATATATATATATCATGCTGACAACAGATAGAAAGGATGTATTGAGATGTATTGTATTATAGTGTTAAGTGTTAGCTCAAAAGAAAGAAACTGGGTAAAACTTAGTTATGTTTTACGGTGGGGCAAAATGTTTCAGATAAAATAAGATCCAGCACAAACTTCTGTCCAGCAGTCAAACCAAACCTGCCTACACATTTTTTCATAAAGTTTCATTTTTAATTGTTGTTAGAAATTGTTTTAAAGGTCCCAGAGAATATTTCAGTAAAATTTCAAAAACCAACCTGGAAAATAAAACATGATTTAGAACTCTATCACTCAACCTTATGGAAGTTTGTGTTAGACTGCCTCACGAAATCGTAAGACCATCATGTTGGCCAAGATTTTCAGGCATCTACAAACTAAATAATTGCAAATGCCAATTACTTATGCAAACATTTAATCATTTGCTTTAGGGAAAGATGACTTTTTATGCATACAATCACAGTGCTCATCTGATGCTACAAGTCTTTAAATACAGCCTACCGCAAATTCTTTGTTTTTGGTAAAATGACAAAGTCTTCAAATTAGAGGTTTTTGGGGGATCCATGCTAGTAAGCAGCTTAATGGTAGATAAAATGATCACATTTTTATGTGAAATACTAACAGAGAATTAAAATAGGCAAAGCATGCACTGCAAAATAAATGGTTTTTTAATAGCTTCTATGACAATGATTGACCACTTTAAAAAAAAAGATAAGAAAAAATGACTACCATCTGCAAAGGGACAGCATTAGAAACCCAACAGCTAGATCATTAGAAATGCACTAGACTAAACTTTTTGCACATATTGTAATAAAGACTATGAGACTATATGAACTTTGGCAGAAGGAGGAAAATTATCTACTGGTAATTCATTCACTTGATTTGTCTGATTCTCTGATACAATATTTAGGTATATTAAAAGCGTGATATATTAGTCACTAGATATTCATGCATTTGCTGTTTGAAATATCCATCTGGAGGTGGTAACAGTATAAATTGGATTCAGCTTTCAATTTCAGCCAGAAAGGTGAAAACATAGCCCTAGATCTATAGGAACTCTATATACTTGTCCTGTAATAAGAAGACATATTAGGTTGTTAAAGGAAATATTTAACAGCTAAGAAGATACTATGTTTTTGTTTTCCTCATTCTCTCCTCAGCTTGATCCACTGCTATTTACTATGCTTGCCAAAAATACAACTTTTCAACAGAGATCTTTATGGCAGGTGAACACAAGCTAAGAGCCAGTGTCAGGCCGTCTGACGGTAAGCTGTGGCTCACACTTCATTGTAACACGAAGGAGGAAAACAAGCCACATTTTGGTGTCAGCCCTTGTCATATATCTCCACTGTGACATGATGCTGTGCTGACTCACTTGACATTGTTGAATTAAGTGCAGTACAGTAGGTCTGTCATTTAAATACAGGACCAAATTGCTTAGTCGAAGCCACTGTGCAAGCAGAATTAATTTTTTTCAACTAGACATTACACTCAACAGCCTAAACAGAAGCTATAGTCAAGCTAGAGAGAAAATGATGCATTATGAAACATTTCCTACAAAAGGAGTTGAAACACACATTGGTTGTGGCTCATAAAGAACCTTCTGGGTAGACTAGATTTTACTACTTTTGCCCTGACTTCCTGGGGTCTGACAAATATTTATGATCCAGGCCTTTCCAAGAACATGCGATAAAGGTAGCGCAACAAGTGTTCAAGAAAATGATTCAGTATTACATTTTTGAACCATGGAGACTTTAAATGTAAAAATCCTAAGAAAACAATATATCCAGTCAGGCATGATACAAAGAGGATGAACTAATTGTATATAAGCTAGGGGCTAAATGCTTGCATCCTAGATTCTTACAAAAATACGGGTATTGCAAAAGCAATGTACAAAGGCACTCCGAGGTGATCAGAGCAGCAGTGAGTAGGAGGGTTGCAACATTAGTACTTTGTTGTGATCTACAGTGACAATAATATGATTTACAGTAATAACATAGGCTAGCAGAAGAATAAAACTTTTTTCTAAACAACAAAAAGGCATAAGTAACAAAAGGCAGTAACAAAAATGCCTGAATTAATTGGTAACCTGAAATTTTAGCCATAAGGTAAAAATAAATTTAAAGGCAGAAGGAAAAAAAGAAACGTGAGAGACAGGAGGGCAGGAAGGAGGACTAACTGACATGAGGTTTGAGCTGGAACTTTACATACCCATCCACCAAACTGGGACATTCATGCATACGCAGTTAGGTGTGCCAAATAAAGACTACAGACTAGTGTACAGAACATCCTCAAGGCATGTCTCATCAGGGATGCCGAATCTCCACGATCAGGATGCTCCACAATCAGGATGTCCCCACTGCAACTGGCAATCGACTCCACAGGCAACTAATGCATCATAAAAGCCCCTTTGCCACTTTCAAGTGTGCAGCCATTCTCCTTGTTCTCAGATTAGGGAAAACTAGAACTCTTGCTGTAAATTTTTAAGTCATACATTATTTTACTCACTCTGTTGTGTTCCCTGCTGTCTCTGTCCTTCCTTCAAAGCCTGACTCCAAATCAGAACAGCACCTCAACAAGTCCCCTCAGGATTTTATTGCCAAATTATGATGCCCTTGTGCACATATATTTCATTGGAAGGGTAAGAACTTTTTGAGATTAACGCACCAATGATTCACATGAGGCCGTAATATCATATTATTGTATTACTTAAACATCACAATATCTAGGTTCCCTTCTCATTGTAACTCAAAGGAATAAAAGTTCACAATCCTTTATCTATACTGACTCTTACAATTTTTTTCCTGAGTTGTTACATTTAGTCTTGAGCTCGGTAGAGTTTCCAATTCCTACAACTTTTTACAATGCACTTCACCTTTAAAGTCCATCTACCCCTTGTTAATTTTTCTACCTCTATCCCCCTTGAAATTCTACATGGTCTTTCCTAATCCTAACAATTAGCAGCTATCCATTACCAACCCTGTCATCACTCCAGTTAATGTTCTTTCCAGATAATTAATACACACTTTTAAACCCTTAAGCCCCATCAATCTCTAGCAACAGGGTTGTACGCAAATAGCTTAATTTACTGGAGCCATCAGATTGCTTTAACACATGTTAGAAATGGGATCAGCAGGAAAATCATAATTGTTTGAAGATATATCTATATTCTATATCTCCCTTTGAGCCTAAAATCCAAGCAAAATAATAAAATGTTATAGATAATCATTGAAACATTATGACCTACTTAAAACTTCTTTGTACCAAGTTTGCACACCTTTTTCAATTCTTTCACCTAGCATCATACTTAAACTCACCCTACTGCCACTAGTACTCAGACCTTCCACCAAATTAACAATGGTGGTAGCTGCAGTAGTGACATGGAGTAAGGCACAGCCATGAGTCTCCTTTCTCAGAGAACCACTCAGAAAAAAAGTCCTTTCTACAAGTACTGTGGACACGGTAGGTGATGGAAGAAAAACTCTCCGTTACTGAAACATAAGGTGGTATAATTCTATACACAGAAGATCCTCTTATATTATTTAAAGTCTGTTTTTAACACTTGTTAGAAGTCTTTACCAGAGAGTTGACGTAAAGTCTTTCTAAATGTCTGTAAAAGATAGGGATGCAGTAACATTATATTAGAAAGTAGATATAAATTGATTAGTTTCCCTGTTGTGATGGAATTGTCAAGTAACTGGAGCATACATATTGGTATCAGAGCTGGCATTGAGCTTGTTACTGCTCATAAGAGTATGTGTAAATGTTTGGCTTTAATCAGACATGGACTTTTTTTTTAATTACTTGATATCACATATCAATTAAATCACTAACAGATCCTCAGTTTCTAGCTGAAAGGTTGAGAAAGTGTGCAGGGACACATTAGTCTCAGACCAAAAAAGAAATTCATCTGATCTAGCACAAGAGGGAACAATTATTTATTTAAATTACAGATTTAGGTAGCACTGTGTTATTGCACAGATTTTTGGAGATGTTTCCCCTGCTACGTATCATCAGCAACTTGTCAGCTAGCCTATCTATGCTTAACCAACCAAACGATCAGTGAAAGAAAAAACAAATCAAAAGCTTTCACATTAAGCAAGTTAAGCATCCTTTGAAACTAGCTATTTCATAAAACAGAAGCACTATAATGTACAAATAATATTAATGTAGAAAATAATTTATTCACTTTGAAACTGAGCAAGATTCCATAGTTCTGCAATGGGTCTTCATTAAGAACAGAAAATAAATAGTAATGTATTTCACCCTTCTTCAAGCACTTTAAAATGAAGCTTTTACACACTATCAATTTAATGAGAGACCACTTAGAAATATCACTTACTCTTTGATGAAACTAGCAGTATTTTGCAAACTGTTCTTTAATCCAAAAATTAGATTCCCAAAACTTTAAAAGAATAACCCAGAAAGCATAAAGATGAGCATATGCACATCTTATTAAAAATGAAAACATGTAATTTTATTTGTATTCAAAACTGCAAAGAGCAAAGGTCTCCTGCAGAAATGCTTGTCCAGAACCATGACAAATAGAACTAACGGGGTCCTCAAGAGGCCATCTAATTCATTCTGTTGCTCTCTGTTCTTTGCAACGTGTTCAAAACTCTCCCCTTGTGTTTCCTCATTCTCTATTTTGTTTTGGTTTGTTTTATTTTTCGGTGATTAAATTACTCCAACTCTTTCGCCCAGAGTCTGCCCACTGTTTATTCTGGTCTCCCACACACACTCTGTGGTGTGCTGCTTCAGACTGGATGCTCTACTTTTACTGATATTTCACTAAACTGGGTGGAGAAGAAAACAAAATTTTGTGTCACTGACATCCCATTGGTTGTGCCTGTTGCTTATTTCAATGTCATGACGCTGTTTACTTACAGTCAGACCAGCTAGAAACTCCATGTCCTTTTCCATGAATCTTACCACTTATTCTCCAAAAAGAACTTGTGCAGTTGATTACCATTGCTTAAAAGTAAGATTGCACTTATCCATATCACCTTGATCCTGTATCATCAATTTTCTTTCTTACGATTTTCCAAGAATATTTTAAATTCAAGTCCTGTCCTCCAATGTGTTTATAGCCTTAACATATTCTTTATACTATTATTTATGTCTTTCTTATGGTCCTAAAAATGACCCTCACAGAATACACTGGATATTTTTTTTTTTTACATTAAATCACTGATAAGATCCCTTTGAGTACAGTTAATCAAAGAGTTTTATATTTACCTTCTAATAGTTTAATCTAGACTATATTTCCCTAGCTTATTTATGAAGATATCAAAAGAGGTATGTGTCTCTTACTACATTCAAGATGAATGACTTCTATGGCTTTGCAACTCACAAGGCCTGTTAATCTGTCCAGAGGAAATTAGCTAGTTTTTGACAAATCCATGTTGCCTGGTACTGATTTCTTTGCAACTCTCCAGGTGCTTGCAAATAGTCTGATTATCTTTTAGAGATTGAAGTTGAATGGTTTGATAAAAAATTTCTTACCTTGGCTTTCCCTTCCACCCCTGTATTTCCCTCTTCATGGTATTCCAGTACTTCCACTTTATTTCAGAAGATAAAAATGCTCAAAGATAACAGGTGACAGTTCCGAGATGGCATCAGTCATTTCTTTCACATGATCATGCCCAATGTATAACAGGTCATCAGCCTTTCCACTGTGTGGGATTTGTCGTGCCTCACACTTTGATAACAGCCCCTGACACAAAAATTAAAGATATTTTTGAAATGACACACATTTTTGAACTCTGAATCAGTTTATAATTAATTCTTAATTTTGCAAAATAAAACAAAGTTATCTCATGCTTTGACATGAACCCTTCTCCTTCTATCTAAAATTAATTAATCCCTCTTCTGTCTTTATGCGTATGCAATAGAATAGGTACTCAGGGACACAAAGAATAAGATAGGAGGCTGAATTTTCTAATTTTTTTGTTAATTTAGGGTCACATAAGGTTTCTGAGATTCTTTTCTGTACAACAACAACAAAAAAAAACCAACCCTGCAGCAGTTTCTTCTTTGCTAGGGCAAAATGTTGGAGTACAAAAGAGGTCAATAGCCCCTGGGGCAGAGTACAGACAGAAAGGCAGAAGAACCATCCAAACAGAGTAGTTACACCTCATATGCTGAGACATCATTTTGGGGGTTGACAGGGACCTTATAGTTCTTCCCATCTTCCTGATTCCCCAAGCAGAGAGACACCAGCACATGCACCTCCCACCTCCACAACCACCACCACCACCTCCCCTGCTTTGTTTTGCACAGTAATAAGTCCTACCTACACGGAAAGGAAGCAAATACTGGCATAACTGGATGCTTAGTAAAGTAGAACCATAGGAGGATGTACCAAGGTGACTCTTGCACGAGAGCCTAAAGCTAGACTCTGGGCCCTTGGAGTTAAAGTTATGTGGCCTATGACACACCAGTGACATTGAGACAGATTTACTTAAAGAGAAAGATATCAAGTCTACAAAATTCATGAACAGGGACAAAGCTGTTACTGCACTGCAGTATCAGAAATTCTTTTTAAAGCTTTTGGTATATATGGAAAATTCAGAGGACAAGCTTATAATTTAGGTTTTGTTTTCAGTGAATACAGAATTTGAGGGGGTATGCAAAGTAGTCACTGAGATTATGGAAACAATTAAGCAAAAAACTGCAACACTTGTTTTTTACTTTTATATTTATGATATCTTTGAATGTGTTCATTATATGCAAATATTCACTTCCCAGTTTACTCAAAGTGTTAGTTATGCTCTTTGTGTTTACTGTTCATTCTTGATATTTGATGCTTGTTGATTATGGTGTACAAGTGGTCCTTTAAGCCATATGGATTTTCATCCCTGACTGGATGATGAAAACTTGTAAATAGAATCTTCTAAGATTTAAACAAAACAGAACCTTTTACACTTTAAAAAAATGACAAAAATACCACTAGACAGGTCACACAAATGTAAACTGTTCTTGGATTTTTTGCCATTGCTGTGATTCACAAACAAAACGTAGCTCATCTGCATTAACCTGAATAAGTAGAAACCAGAGAAAGCCCTGTTTTCTGGAACATTTATTAGTTTAAAATAAAAACATCGTATGTCATTTAAAGAGTTACCTGTCTGGTTCTAGTAGCACTCTTACACTCCCAAGACACGTAAGAGATGAAAGCATACACATTTTGACATTTTATTTATGCATAATTTATGAATATTGTTTGAAATTTCAGAGAGCTAATTTCAAATACAGAAGGATAAATAATCAGAAAAAAAGTACAGTCCATGCTTCCTGCACATTAGATTGTAACTTGATTTCTAGTAAGACTGAGTATCTAATCAACAGGAGGATTTAACTTCACAAGAAGACCTCATGTATTTCACTACTCTTCAGAACTCTACAGAAGTATGGATGATACTTTCTAACTTTCTCTTGTTTTAAATGGTATATAAAACATATTTTCAAAAGAGTATTTTTAATAAAATCAGAGGGTAAAAACCTATTTATTTTTCTACATTACTGTTACACCTACCTTCCCTTTATATCTTCTTTAGATAACATAAACTGAGTCCTGTAATTTCAACATTTTCATCGGTAGGTAGTGGGAAGTAATTTCAACTTTTACACACATTCATGTTCAAATATTCAGTGCCAGTAAAGTTAGAATGATTTATTCCTGCTAAGACTCTTGTTTAATATATTATTATATCCATAACACAAAACCAAACCCACATAATATGATTGCTAGAGGGAGTGGATTGAAGGCAGTATCCTGTCAGGAGTTATAAAAAAGTCAGAGTGTGACAATAAAGTAGGAGAGCAATAGAAAACAAAGACTGAAAACAGAAAGGGAACATTATTATTACTGCAAGATCTGCAGAGTACTATGAGGTTTGGAAAGTACTTTCTAGAACTTGTTAAATCTTTTCATATAAAAATAAACTGAGCAGGGCATACTTGTTAACCTGTTAGCTAAGCATATTATTGTGGTGAAGGAGTGCAAAGCAACAATAAATGAAATTTGTTGGAATTAGTCTTTCAGATCCCACTGAGGACCAAACAGCCACAGAGGTAATACAGAGTACGGTAGAGATGGTTTACAGCACTATATTGCAGTTGCAGATCATGCCACTGTAATTTAAAATGAAAGCCTCAAAACTCTGTACTTTAAAATGCTACACTGCCCGTAAAATACATGAGTTGCCTTATCTAGAAACTCCACAGATGCTTTTCATTCTTCCATAATACAAAGCTCTGGCCTCACACAAGTTAATTACAACTTCTAGGGGCAGATGGAAAACATTTCTTTTAAAATATTACAATAATCTTTTCTGCTTGCCATAGAGTTTATCCATCATCTGCAAAGCTGCTTTATTTTGTAAGGAACTCATTCAACCTATACTGAAGTCAAAAGTCAGACTGGTAATGAGAACTAGCTTGGGTTCTTAATAACTTTTTGACCCTTGGCATGATCCCAGTTGATGATGGGCTTCAAGGGTCTTGACTTCTTGACACTGATTTTTTTTTCCTCTCCTTTGAAAGAAGTGGGCAGGTAAAAGGTATTTTTTGGCATATTTGTCTAAAGCATAAGGACTATGGCTGACAGCTCCACTCCTGAAGCACAATGGAATGTCTTAACTGCAGGAAAAAACTCTTCCTATGCCTGACTTATTTTTAGCAAACTCAAGGCTAAGGAGTGAACTTCTACAAGCATCAATAACTGCATCTAATCTTGCCAGCTCCATATTTCAAAAGAAAGACATTCTTCTAGAGCCTTGCCTCCGGGAATATGTGCTTTCAGAAACACATACATTAACAACCCAGGCCCCTGTCAAAACAAAGAATTATTCCAAAAAACTTAGCTGCCTCACCTAGCTCCTGCCATCTGGGTGAAGATGGGAGAGAATGAGCAATTACTAGAAAACATCAGATTCATCACTCATGAAGCCTAAATTACAATTACTTCCTTGAAAGGATGAGGTTTGGAAGTGGGAGAGAGAAGCAGAATATGCAGTTGAGGAACAGAGGACAATGGGAAACAGGGTAACAAGGGCTGTGTCTTGTTTGGGAGAGGTGGGGTGAGTAGGTGGGGAGGGTGAGAGGAAAGAAGTGCAGAGGTGAAGAAGAGTGAGGTGAGTGGTAAAGGACACAGGCAGAAGGAATAAGAAATTATTTCTAGCATAAATCAGAGCTGCACCTGTAAGCTCAAGATGAGCCATGCCCAACTACCTTGCCTCCCCTTACATGATGTCCTGATCTGGAACCAGGAGAGCCATAGGGAATAAGTACAATAACTACAGGAGGCTTTGATTCAAGAAGTGAAAGGTTAACCTTAAAAACATCAGTTAAATGCACTACTGAATGTGGAAGTTGTTTACTTAGATATTTCCCTTAAGTGGCTAATAAATTCAAAAGCCTCAAGAGACCAAAAAATTAACAGTCAACAAATAAACAGTACAACAAAAAGCTAGTTCTAGCACTGAAGCTGAGGGATTGTGCAGTAGCATTACAGATTTCTTTGGGTGAAGAGTATAAGTTTGGAACAGGGTGGCTGCAAAACTTTTAGAAGGCAAATGATCTGTAGCAAAGTTTTAGTGATTTTGGTTACAGAAAAAATTACACTGAGTGTACAACATGCAGATTATTGCTAAACTGTCTATAATGATACACAAATTGAGAAAGTAACTCAAAAGAACTGAAAAGAGCAAGAAAACATAATTGGACTTTTAAGTAACAGCTACAAAGATGCAAAATCTGCAAGATCCCAAACTCCCTAAGTGATACCATAACCAAGTGCTATGTCAATATTCAAGTATTGTATTTATCTCAATGAACAGGCTAGAGAGCTTGCACATGACATAAAATGTCTGAGAGACTTTTCTACATCAAACTCCAGAAGAGGAAAGGTGCAAATGTCTAGGACCTTGTAAGAGATAATAAAATGACTCATAGATTATGAAATCAAATGCAAAAATTAAAAAAAAAAAAAATTTCTTTGAGAGGGATTCAAAACATACCAAATAACAGGCAGTACCAGTTAAATAGTCCCCAGACTAGAAATTCCAACACCTTGTAAGGAGTAAGAAAATAAAGCTGAAAAATTCTTATCAAAATCACAGTTAACAAAACAGCTATAACATCCTTTCCTCTTTGCCATTAATTTGCTGCAGTCAGGGTAAATGCCTGCTGTGTAGGGGAATGTCTTATGGCATAAATTTTGTAAGATAATTAGTTTTAATTCACAAAAAATGCCATTTCCACTAAAAGGAGAGAGAGACATTTGTTTCACAAACTGAGGGACATATCTTCAAACATGGAAATTACCTTAATATCATTTACCTAGTTTCTTCCTTCAATATATGGGCTGAATAACTGTTGCATAAACTAAGTGTGTAAATATGAAATAGCTGAAATTCTAATTCATATCTAGTACTATCAGCCTGAAATTATCTTATTGTCTTACTGCTTCTTTCTGTAAACAGAGAAAAAGTAAAACCATTATTTTTGTCTCAATTAAAAGGTCTCTGGGAGTAATGAAAAGGCTTTGGAGTGGGAGAATACTGATTTTTTTTTCTTTTAAATATCATTACATAAAGGAAATTATCTTTATTGAAATCTGCTCAAAGATATATAAAAAAAATCCTTCACAAATTATTAGCACTTCCGTCTAACTCTCAAGTGTAATTTCCACACACTAACCAAAAGATTCCATGGAGTCCAACAGGAAGTATTCACAGAATCAGAGAAATTTCCTCATGATTGCAAGCTGGAGGAGCCTAGCAGTGAGATTTGTAAGCTTAATTTATAAAGAAATACACTGTATACTTGTGCAAAGACTATCCAAATTTATTGAAAGAGACACAGGACTTCTATTGAGTACAAGGAGATACCACAAGGATATACATTCAGACACTAAAACAGAATATGTGCACACCATATACCAACAGCAAAACGATTGAAGTCTGTTTCTCAATAAATATAGGTAGGTTCTTGCCTCCAAAAATGCCGAGCATCTGTGTGCGACATTGTCTATTGTGGCCATGTCAGGAAAGGCTTTTTGTAAACTGGCTTCATTTGAGTAGACCATACAGGCACTGCAAAATAAACTGCTTCCAATCATAATTTCTAGATTTCACATATGAATAGTTTCTGGGTGGCATTAACCGAAAGAACCCCAAAACAGAACTTCAAACAGTAGAGAGGATACTTTGTTTAGTGCTCATTCCTAGCTGAGCCAAGGTAAGAACTGCAGAAACACCAGGAAGTCCTGGAAATACACAGCCTGCATGGCAGGCACATATGAAAATTCCTCAGTATTTATCTCAACTCATAAAGCAACCCAGAGTGCTGGGAAAGTTAGAAACCTGCATTCCCCAGAACAAAATCTGTACTACATTGGGACTACTTTTTGATAACACAGCCACCATGCCTTCACTGCACCGTTCCTTGGAATAAAACTCAGATAAAAGCCTTAATTAGCTGGACAGTTAAAGCATCTAAAATCTGTGCCCTCTCCCTCATTTCTGAACAGCATCACTGATGCCACCCGACAGGTGAAACTATCACAGGTTTCCATTTCAACATCAGCAACATGGAACTGGAGCTGCTAGAATTATACAATTACACACTTCAAATGTTTGAGAAAACAAAAAAAAGTGTTAATAAGGAAAGCTAAGATAAACATGGGCAGGTTCACGTGCAAAAGGAGCTGTACAAACAGAGGAAATCAGAGTCAAAAATAATATTTTTAAATGAAGCATTGAATTGCTCAGTGCAATAATCCCAAATTGCATTATTAACAATAACTAATTTTTCTTTCATATATTTTATTTTGTAGACAGCTACTAGTATTCCCAATTTCTAAATAAGAACTAGAATAGTAATGAGACTGACTCAAAGCCTACCAAAGTCAGTAAAGGTCTCTGTCACGATTAAGGTAATCTTGTGTGACTGCCCCACAACGGAGATGTAGGATACTGATAGTTGCATCTATGGCTCCAGACTCAGGGAAAAAAGTGTCTCTCTAACTATCACGGATGTAATTTTTATGCCTACAACAGAGGAATATCTCAGGCTTTACTCCTGAGAAAATAGTGTCTATGAAACAGATTGTGGTCAGGCCATGAGGCTTCACTTCTATTGATAACAGTTACATGAAGACCTAACGGACTTTGCCTATTTTTGAACTTAAAAGTTTGAAATGTAAAAAAATCTTTATGCGATTGTTTTTCCATCTAATTGTATATGCAGTCAGTTTAAGCAGAAAAATTATGAAAGCAGCAATTCAAACTACCTGATCTAATAATATCTGATCTAATAAATCCTAGCCAATACAGTTTCATCATTCAACCACAAAGGTTTATCCCTGAAATTGCTTCAGAGAAATAATTCAGAGAGCTATCTGATGTAAACCAGCAAGTTAAAATTATATTCTTAAACACTGATATGACTTGGGGAGCTTAGCAGAGACCTACATAAGTAATCTGAAATGCAGGGCATGAAAAGAAATAACCCGCAGAGTGTAGTCACAGAATAAAAATGGGATGATCAATAGCAGTGAGTTCCTGTCAGTCACGCTTGTCTACAATTCCTGCAGGAGAGAGAATATTTGCTTGGATTCCCGTATTTATTTGCCTGCCGTGCTTGTTTTGATATCGACCTGACAATCTGCGCAGAATGAGTGGCACAGGCAAACGCTGAGGAGTGTCAGCGCCGAGATGCGATGAGGGCTGACTGTATTACCATTTTAAACGGTTCTGCCTGCCGAGTGCTGTGATTCCGTTCCCCCCTTACCTGTCACACTTCATTACCAGGCTCTCACCACAGCCCTGTGCTGCCCAGAGCCCTGCTCAGCCCATTCTGGATGATAGCTGTGGTTACCTTGTCCTACGGCAGCGGATCCCCCATTTCCCTTCCCTCCCTGCACCCTATGCCGAGGGTGCTTGTGCCCTCCTGTGTGGACAGGCAGATACACCACAAGACATCACACGACTGAAGGCACCTGGACTGTGGGAGGTTGTTTACTGGCTTCAGCCTTTTAAGCAAGAAAGCCTCAAGTGCTTTGAGGACTGCTCCTAGGCTAAGGCACAGGAGAGAAATACTTTGTTCCTCACTGTGCCTTCAATGACACCTCTGAGGCAAGAGATACAGGTTGTAATATATCTAGCCTGCAATTTGTGTCAGGGTTTAGACAGCAGGCTTGCAATAGCAAAACACAGCCTACAGCAAAAGGAAAGGAGTTCTCGCTCTTTACATTGATAATTCATATAATGACAGAAAAATTAAACCGTGCCATCAAACAGTACCATAGAAAACCTGCTAGTTTAGATACACAGTGATGTAACAACTCCTTTTTTTCCAGTTTAATATTCAGGAATTGTATTAGCTTCTCCAACTCACAAGCAATTCTCTGAGATGAGGTCAAAGGCCCATTTTTGAAGGATGCCATTTAGGAGAACTGTGATGTTTCATTTCTAGATGAACATTCACAAATTCTTCATCTGACTTCTGCATAAAATAAGCTTGATCATACACTATACTGAGCAAATATTTAATTTACCCAGTCTTGTGTGCCATAAACTTAATCCTTTGAACTATTAACACTCAGTGAGTTCAAATCAGCTGCCCATTTGGGAAAGAACAGGAGGACAAGTGAAGTACTGATTTCTGAGTCACCTTCCCTCCCTGAACATAATGTCAATAATTAGGAATAATTTCAGTGGTCATATTTGCCCTTACAACATATTTGTTTGCAGTCCATTTCACTGCAAAGTACAGAGTCTTACAGTGCATTTTGGAGAATAATTTGATCATTCTTTGAAATTATTTAGACTGTTTTTTCCCTAATAATGGCAACTAATCAGGAGTAGAGGTTTAAGGCTTGGTCCTCATTTTGGGGGTTTGTTTTTTTGGTTTTTGTTCTTAGTTTGGTTTGGGGTTTTTTTTTAAACAATATGTAGACAGTAAAAGTGATAACTAGGGTAACTAGTAGCATTTGGAACATGTAACTACAGCTCCAGTCCTGTAGCAGAAACTGTCTACATCTCTGTGAAAATCCCTGTTTGGGGGGTGAAAACACTTGAGCTTAGTGTGCAGTACAAGTTCAGGTGGAGGAGGCAGAGCTCTTCCCTCGTTGGACCAGGTTTCTGGAGGTTTAGGAGTGTTTCAAGCTTGTTTCGGTAAAGGAACTGCCTTAAAGAGTACATATTCCCTTCTTCATTTGCCTTCCTTTGACACAACTCCCCAGACCCCTACACGAGACTAAGTCTTTGAGGAAAATATCAATATCAGAATGTCATTTATTTATAGTTACTAACACAGCTTTTCTGAATAATAACCATCATCACAAAAACTGAGGATTCCTAAACCTGTGAAGAATCTGTACTTGCTCTGTTTGGTCAGCTTTGTAACTGCTTCACACTAGTAATCAGCAGAAAAAGGAACACTGGCAAAATCCTTTAGAATAAACGGTAAATATTAATATATAATTTTCTGTTAAGGAGCTATAAAGTACCCACAGCACTAGAACAATTCTTAAATATGAGTCAAACCTATGAACAGAGGGTGCTACATAACATGCTACAAAAAAATTATTAAAAAAGCAACATGTACACTTTAACGATAACCCAACCAGATCTACGCAGACTCATTTCCATGCTCATGGTCTTCATTAATTCCTTTGCTGCAGCTGTATATATTTATGCAACAACACAGTCTTCCACAGGGAGCTGATTTAAATAGGAGGAAAAGTGGAATATAATGAAAAGATACAGGTACTTCATTCAGGCTCATAGAGTTGATATAAAATTCAGAGATACTGCTTGATACAGTGCCGTGAATATCCACTATAATAGCTCTGCATAATGATGGTCCCTTCGATAAATATGAGATGCACTGTAACATTTACGCCATAAAGAATGTTTTAGACCTTGCCTTTCTATAGTTTATGAGTGCCATCCTTTAAGATCAAATAACAGTTACTGACTCTCAGTGGATTAAGGATTAAGCTTTTTTTTTCAATATGAATGATAAAAGGCTCATTTTTTTCTTCTAGACTAAAATGTTAAAATGCTGGTAAAAGCATAAGTTGTATTAAAATGGAACATTCTGTGAATAACTTAACAGCATCACAAAAAGGCAAGAAAATAATGCACTCATTTTCTTATTCACTTATAAAATCTATAAACTATAGTTCCCTTCAGGGAGCATTATATATCATTTACAGTATGAAAAGGAATGGCTTTCAGATAAGGGAGTTAATCAGCATGAGTTCTGTGGATCTGTTAACTACAGATAATAGTTACTGAATGCTTTTTAGGCCCTGAAATCAATAACTTGCAGCCACTTTCCCTTTGTGACCTCTCCAGACATTGTAAGACATAGCAGGGCTCTCTTTAATTAGAATTCGGGTCATTGTAAAAAGTGACACTCCAAAGAGCTTGTCAAAAAGAAAAGTTTACATTTAAACTTTACTACCAAATTTGAACCAAATCTAATTGATATATATTTTAAACGCCCTAACCCCTCACCAAAAGAAAACAACCATCTCTGCAAGCTTCCAGACACTATCTATTCAATCAAATAAATATCGTTTTCAATCAAATAAATATCGTTATCACCGTTAGCCCTAACAACAGAATGTAAATTTTACTGGCCAGCTATCAGGCACTGACAATCATGTTAGCCCAAAAGTTGAAAGAAGGATATCAGAGTCATCTTGATTGTTCTTATTCCCTAAATGATTCACTTTGCACACAGATGTATTGTCCTGTCACTTCAGTGGCTTAAAATTATTAATTATCTCTAGAACAGGAATGATCAAATACAGACATTCTCCCTAAAGGAATAAAATTCTTAGCACTTTAAGCAAGAAAGAGATCATTCCCCTCATTTTGAGTCTCTTTCACACATTATGTTCCACATTGGGCCTTGGCAGGATGAGATAAGTCTGTGCTGCTGGAGATTATGTCTTTCATATAATGAGACATAAGGCCAAAACTGCCACTTACATCACTGAAATATCTCATAGCATTCCTTGAGATGCTTTTCCAGCATATAAAAAGATATAATAAAGAATGACACCATTCAGATAAAGAGCAAACAAATAGCCCTTAAACTGTAAAATTGTTCTTAGTAGCCTGCAACAGCGGAAAACAACTAAGATCATGTAATCACTAATGTGAATATCTCAAAGAAAAGATAAGGCTCTGAAAGAAAAATAAGTTAAGAAAGGAGCTTTGATTTTCAGAGGTTTCCACAGTAGAAACAATGAGCAGAATTTAGTGTAACTTTTTATCAATTTCTCAAAGTGAAAGCCAATCTCTTTTGGGTTAGCCAAGTGGATCTCTAAGTAGGCTCTGATGTAAAAACTAAATAAAGACCCAGAATAAGTACTAGCAATAGGTCTGACAACGTTAGCTACTGAAATAACTTTTCAAGGTTCCCAAGCAGATGAAATATTAATTAATAAGATTTTTTTTTTCAGAAGTAACTGATCGCAAATCAGAGAGGTGATTTTGTAAAAGGCACAGATATGACTAAAGACAGAGGAAGACTACTCTTTTTTGCCCCTCACAGATCTGGATCTACTGTCAGAGCTTTATTGATATGAGACAACTTTGCCTACACTGCCAGAAAGTTGTCATCACCTCACAAAATCTGTAATTAAGTGTTCCAGCTACACAATCTTTCTCAATGCTATGTGATCTCCCATCATGGAGTTTGCCTACTGTGACTGCCCATGAGTACAGGAGTCTTCTGGAAGGAGAAGGTCTCTCTTTTCTCTACTTAAGGAGCATGGGACTATAACAGAAGATTGGCAGGAGAACTGTAAAGAGGCTCAAGGGACTTGCACCTGAGGTGTTGAAAAACACATACATCACACTACTAATTGTTGTTTAGTGCTTGACAAGTAGAGCATCTACATTTAGGTAACATAGGCCTGTGATAGACTCAAGGGCACCCTAGATATGCCTGAGATTCCTACCCTGCTGTGAGAAAGATCAAAGCGCAATGGAAAATTACTGTCTGTAAAGAAATCCTTAACATACAGGCAAGAGAGGCAGGTTCCAAATCTCTCTCTCACTCTCACTCTGGCAAGGACTGAGCTCCACGGTGCCCACGTTCCTGCTTCTGTGCCTGTGGAGATACACCCATTCGTGAGGTAATGAGAATAAATTTGCTTTTTGCATTTTATCCATGGTTTTTGTGGTTGTTCCTGTGTCCTGCCTGTGTCGGCTCACACAAGGAGTCTCTAGCATGAGGCAATACTGGACTGTTGTTCCAAACAGCAGAGGGAACCTTGCAGCAAAGGCAATGGAATACAGACAAAAATAACCATTAACAACAGGCTTTCCACAAAAGTACAGTAACCTACATAACATCAGAAAAGGCATTAAGAAAGTTGTACTGCCTCTGCTGTAAAAAAATCACTCATACTCCAATTCTCTGTAGCTTTTTTATGTTTGTTAATAAGTGTAGATTATTGTGATGCATTTATCTTGTCTCTACTATTTTTTCACATTGCCTTCTAATAGAAGCAATCCTCTTCTTGAGTCAAAAAAGTATACTAAGCACTTGATTCTGTGACAGTACAAAGTCTTAACAACAGTTAATCACACAAACAAGTCAAGCATTGCATGCCTGAATTAATAAAAAATTATGAACATGAATATTTCTAAATATTCCTTTAAAATGCACTGAGAAACTGGCAGGGTTCTCTGAACAATTTGTGATGCTACTAGAAATGCCTTCTTGACAAGACTATAAAATGACACAATCATGTAACTACATATTGCAGTGACTACTACCATAAAATCACCAGTTGCTGTAAAGCAGCAAGATTTCATAGAGTTCCTACAGGGTTACATCAAAATACAACAGCTGAAGTACCAGATTTACAAGCTACAATGTCCTTTCTCTTAAATTTATAATAGCAAATCCTGATAGAAATTTTTAGGTTTTGTGATAAACTGTGCAAACTAAGGGAAGCAAGTATGAAAGCTTTAATTAGAAGATATGAACCTCTGATGATTTAACACAGAAAAGACACATGACATAGCCTTCTCTCCATTTTCTAGAACATCCACACTTGAAAATTGTAATTCACAGAAGACTTGCTGTGCTCCTATGCCAGGCAGGGAGCAAACAGAGCACAGATGAGCTTCATATAAAATAATTTTCTGACAGAAGGCCCCGTCTTAGAAAATTTATTTCCTGACTGCTTGTTTGACTGGCATATGCTAAAAGTAACTGTACAGTAAGGTCAAGTACAATATTGACAACCTCACCTACACGGAAAGTACAGAGACACATACACAGTCTATAAGTGTCTTCAGCAAGGCTTCTGAAAACATACTCCCAAAACTATTGTGAAAAGCCTGCAGGCTTCACATATTTACTTTAAATGTGCAGGTATTTCTCAGATCATTAACAGAAGCTCCAGCCAGCAAGGCTTGGGACCATATTTTCAAACCACCAGGGAATTTATTTTTCATACCACACCAAGCCAGTTCCTCAGCTAGCATAGATTATTACAACGCATTTAAAGTCATGCATGCATGGCAGTCTGGATATGTGAATGTACTCACTGTACTATGGATATGCTATAATTACAACAGATACAAAGTGTGCTCCCCTGCTTTATGAGACCTTCTTTAAATGCACTATAATGATTTTACGTAGATGCCTTACATAGGACTGAGACAGCTAAACAGTCATCTGTTGTATTTGGATGCTTCTTATTTTGCTAGTCACAGAGTTAGTGAATCAAATATCTGAGAGCACACCCTTTTAATTTGCCTACTAATTCTGGATGTTTTTACAGTGAAGAATCATCATCCACAAAAAAGGCCAAGGCACTTGAAGCATCTGGATGACAGGAGTGGTGGAGACATAGCAGATATTGCTAGTGGAATGAACTGGGTTCATGAAGATCCAGCTTATGCACAGATGCACTGGCATCATCTTTGGCACATCTAAGTCTCTTATATCTGTGGTGTTCACTGAAGATGTGCTGCAGCTGGTGCATGTGGAACTGGAGATCATTCGTGTTTTGTCGATGCTTGCTGAGAGACTTAGCTAATTTAGCTCTCAGATGCAAACACTCTGATGATCTGGGAAATTAGATGAAGACTGAACATAAAATTAGCATCACAGTGACAAAGTAACATGTGAAAATATTTCAGAAGTCACTGAAGTTGATAATTTGTGCTAACATCTCATTTTGCTATTCTACTGGAAAAAATACAAGATTAATATTTGTAAGTTCATATTTAATTGGGAAAAGAGACGTATGAGCTACTAGCTTAGTATTTATCTGTTGTAGTTGATAGATCAGAATGAAACATGCATATACGTCTAGAAGGTTGGTCAAGCACGATTTCCCACATGGCTTCACCAAGGGGAAGTCGTGCTTGACCAACCTTCTAGACTTTTATGAAAACACGACCAGGTGGCTGGATGATGGTAGAGCAGTAGATGTGGTCTATCTTGGTTTCAGCAAAGCATTTGACACGGTCTCCCACAGCATCCTCACTGCCAAATTGAGGAAGTGTGGATTAGATGATCAGGTAGTGAGATGGATTGTGAACTGGCTGGTGGGAAGAAGCCAGAGAGTTGTGGTCAGTGGGGCAGAGTCTAGTTGGAGACTTGTGTCTAGTGGAGTCCCTCAAGGGTTGGTACTAGGACCAGTATTATTCAATATATTCATAAATGACCTGGATGAGGGAACAGAGTGCACTCTCAGCAAGTTTGCTGATGACACAAAGCTGGGAGGAGTGGCTGACACACCAGAAGGCTGTGCTGCCATTCAGAGAGACCTGGACAGGCTGGAGAGCTGGGCAGGGAAAAAACTTGATGAAATATAATAAGGGCAAGTGTAGGGTGTTGCACCTGGGCAGGAACAACCCCAGGTTCCAGTATAGGTTGGGAAATGATCTACTAGAGAGCAGTGTAGGGGAAAGGGATCTGGGAGTCCTGGTGGACAGCAGGATGACCATGAGCCAGCACTGTGCCCTTGTGGCCAGGAAGGCAAATGGCATCCTGGGGTGCATTAGAAGGGGTGTGGTTAGTAGGTCGAGGGAGGTTCTCCTCCCCCTCTACTCTGGCCTGTTGAGGCCACATCTGGAATATTGTGTCCAGTTCTGGGCCCCACAGTTCAAGGACAGGGAACTGCTTGAGAGAGTCCAGTGCAGAGCCACCAAGATGATTAAGGGAGTGGAGCATCTCCCTTATGAGGAAGGGCTGAGGGAGCTGGGCCTCTTTAGCTTGGAGAAAAGGAGACTGAGGAGTGATCTCATTAATGTTTATAAATATATGAAGGGTGAGTGTCAGGAGGATGGAGCCAGGCTCTTCACAGTGGTGTCCAATGATAAGACAAGGGGCAATGGGTGTAAGCTGGAACACAGGAGGTTCCTCTTAAATTTGAGAAGGAACTTCTTTACTGTGAGAGTAACAGAGCACTGGAACAGGCTGCCCAGGGAGGTTGTGGAGTCTCCTTCTCTGGAGACATTCAAGACCTGCCTGGATGCCTTCCTGTGTGAACTCATCTAGGTGTTCCTGCTCTGGCAGGGGAATTGGACCAGATGATCTTTTGAGGTCCCTTCCAATCCCTAACATTCTGTGATTCTGTGATTCTGTGATATGACAACATTGTAATTTCCTTGTTCCTCATGAAAGTGTATTTTGTCCACATACAGTACACCTCTGCTACTTATTATCTTTGCAGACCGTCCTTTATTTCTTGCCTTCTCACTCACTCTTCTGTCGTCATTGCTACATATTTCTGAATGTGTATACAGTGTCCAGTTAATATGTATGGTTTTCTACTGAAGATGAGAGACTAACAAAAGTTTGATAGAATATAAGAAGTTTAAAGCAAAGCCTTTCTACACTGTTACCTAATGACAAGGTTCAGGCACAACCCGTTCTGTGCATCAATATTCACCCCTTATAAGTTCCACCAAAGTGACTTAGGACTACGTATGAAAGTGAGATGCTATCAATCTGAGGGAAGAAATGGGAAAAGGAGCATATTTCTGAAGCTTACTCCATCAGCAACCTGAACGGAAATAACTGTCAAATTTCAGTAAACTGTGGGAGCCATTTTTACCATGGGAACAGGGAGCACATGACAGATGGCAAGGTATAAGTGTGTCTTTCAGTGAGAGACCGTGTCTGAGTAAGGACAGATTCTGCAACTGAATGTGTTCTAAGGAACAGCTGGATTGAGCACTCAGCTTGAGGGTAGTGTGCTGTTTTGCCTGCTTAACGAGTCTAAATACCTTTTTTTATTATTATTTTTTGGTATGTTATCTCAGCCAAGTCAGAGATACAAAGTGCTATATGGGATGAACAGGAACATTCTGAATAGCTGATCCACTATGGAAAATTCTGGGTCTGTAAATTATTTAAGCAGTACTGAAAAATTATTAGGCTTCCCAGGTCAGTCCATCAGGTGATAAAACATACTTATCAGCATCAATGAAGCTGTATTGATTTAACATATGTGAACACATGGAATTTGTTTTACTTGGGAACCAATGACTGGTTTTGATTTCTTTTCAGTCAACAACAGAGAGCCCCCAACAATAAGGAACTATTACAATTGCAAAGAGTACATCATATTCACCATCAGGTGACATTAGCCTCTAAATCTTAAAAATGTAAAAGATCAGTTTTGGTTTTGTTATTTTTTAGCTATACGAATAGCAAGTGACCTCTAGGTCACACATTTCCTTTCAGTGAACGACCAGAGAGATTATAGCCTCTGATTTATGTAAAGGCTTAATTTTATTCAGGTGGCCATCATCTGCCACAGAAAGCAGCTTTTGCCAATTATTATTACACTTGTATCTACATCACTGCAGTGAAAGACTCTTCTCCCCACACTAGGCAGTCACCCAGCCTTCATGAAAGGAATTGGTGATGGCTTCACAGAAATATATATCCATTGTCCTCACAGCCTTCACCAAGCTATGCCAAATCTTGCTACCCTGTGGGTAAATCAGAACTTAGCCGTGACACGCAAACATATTTTATGTGAAATTCTGACACTAAATTATAGATCTCTTGATAAATACACTTTGCATACACGTCTCTCTCTCAAAATGTTATACACTGCAAAAACAGATTAAGTCACATCAAGTGGATTGCCATTAAAAGAAAATACATCATTAAAGCGACAGAACTGATTATTCCTATTTTGTTTTAGGAAAGTTATAAAAGTTGTCCATACACATATACTTGGAATTGCTGACACTATTTTGAAATGACATAGTCAAATACCAGTGTCAGAATAGTCCAATTGGTGCATATCATCACAGGCCTCATGGTTTATCTTTACATTTTTTTCCTCTTACAAGAGCCTAATACCAATGGAGGAAGTCAGAGCAGCTCCAGTTTTTCACATATCCTTCATGTTATTGAAATAGATTTTCTTCTCCCACAGTTGTCCTTGTTAGTTGTTCTTTACCAATGCTATGAACTGTGCAACAGACTGCTTTAATTTGCTCATCCTTACTATCTTTCATAAGATGCCTACAGGGTCCCACAAGAGATGTCTTCCAGAGAACATCTCCAGCGAGTCCAGCAGGCTGAGATTCCAATACCTGCATGGTAGCATTACATGATCTACAGCAAGTATTAGGACATAGATCCACATTGTACCTTATTGAAATGTTTGGGTTAACATTAAGATCTAATGTGTAGAGGTCAGAAATCTGTTTAAAGCATATCATCTTCATTATACAGATTATCACCAGTTTAGAGAGAAAAAGTCTTTATCTAAGATATCTGCTCAATAGAACTTAAGGTTGGAATCTACCTTTAAAATATAAATAATTTTAGATTAAAAAGGACTCAAAACAGTAGTGATCAAATATGGCACCGAAGAAAAAGTAACGGAAAGTATCATCAATCTAAGGTAAATCACTTAACTCATATAAATATGCACATCCTCTATTAGTGGGTCACTTAATGATATTCAAGAAAAAAGCTTGAATTTACTCTTTCTCATCAGCAATAAAAGGATCCCAGCATCACACATAAGGACAAAATACAGTTTTTTCATTTTCTTTAATTTATTTTTTTAAAATTAATCCTTTGATTATGTCCTGACAAGCATTATTTCCTGATCACATTTCTCAAATCCACAGTGACTCCAGCTACAACTGAGCTCTTAGTAGGGCTTCAAAAAAGTAGAACTGTTATTAAATCTAGTTAAGCAGTTACCTGCACTGTACAGCTCCCATATCAGTACAGTTCCCACATCTGTTCCTCCCCATTAGCTTCATATAGCAATTTCATCTTCCCAGTCTCAGCTGTCACCAGATTCTTTATTTCCTCTCACCTTCCAGGGATGAGTGGGAAGAAGTTGTCATGGGCTCTTCACTCGCCCACCCTCTTTTCTGTCCACGTTATCAAGGAGAGAGGAAATGAGCAGGGGAGGTGCTCTTCACCTCAAATGGAGACAGAAGGACTGAAGGAAAAGAGAAAGAAAGAGAGCTACCTGGATTCTTCCACTTCATTACTACAGGATGTAAAGAAAGAAACTTTTTTGCTTCCCACAGCAACAGTTACAAGCTGTTTACTGGGTGTGTTGGAGGGGACAGTCAGCCTTTCAGAAAGGGTTTTCATCCTAGAAGCACATGTTACTTTGCTCACCTACATGCTTTTAAAATGTGTTATTTGTCATTCTGAAACTTGGCACGTACCTGAGCACTGGTAACGTCTCACATCTCAGCCTCAACCTTCTCACAGCAAAAGGAGAGAGAGAAGGAAAAAAACCCAAAACATCAAAAACAAAGATGCTAGCTACAGCTTAGCAAATGTGCTGAAGTTATTTAAGACATTATGCATTAATAGAGAAGCAATATTTTAAGTCATTATTCATTAGTATCAATAAATATGTTATTTGCTTTTACTTTCCAGGTAAACTGAGGTGAAATCTGCATAATAGAGGCTAATTGACAGAGGTGTAGATGTATAAAGCAATTAGGCTCAGAGAAGAGCTCGCTGAAGAGGCTGAAAGTCATTGATGTGGCTGTTCAGAGCAGACATCTGCTATCAAGCACTTTATGTTTGCCCTGAGGGTCTGCTTTTGTTTTCTGGGGTTCTCTAAAGCTCAGAATGAAGTCAGCAGGGATCTAGGGCTTGCCTAAAGCTCAGGAACTGTAAGAGGCAACATGCTCCTGAGGAGGAAATTCAGGTAGGAATTTCAGAGGAGACCGAGTAGCTGCACAAGACGTGGGTGACCTGAGCAGGGTACACATCTCCGTCATGGCAGTGGTCTGTGGTGAAGTGGATCCAAAGGCAGTCGCAGATACAGGCAGGAAGGGTGGGTCAGCTGAATGCTGTCTGGGACCTCTGCACTCTAGGTTAATGATTATTTTGCACTTTACTACAGGTCTGATTAGTGTACACATATTCCCAAAATCTGAGGAATGCTGTCCTGTGTCCCAGGTGTAAGGAAGGTAAAGGGGCAAAGAAGGCTTCATCTTGAGCTTCCCAAAAAAAGAACAGCTTTCTGGGGCATAAATAAAGTTACATACACAAACAGAATCTATGTATTAAAGGTACAGAGAATTTGTGTTTTCTGGGACACAGAAGACAGTTCTGCCTTGCTTAAGGGACAGGCCTCACCATTTCTTTCAGTAAGGTAGAGTTGCCTTGCAGAATTGGGGGTATTAGTAGTGAAGAGCAAGCCGACAGTGACCACAAGAGGATCCACCTGAAGACAAGGTGCTAAATCCTACCTAAAGAGAGCACAGCAAGAGCAGAGAAAGCACTGAAGACCATTTGAGTCCTGAGAAAACAAGTGAGAAGGCAGCTGTGCTTCAAATATCCCTTCCACCTGCCTCACAGGAGAGCTTTCTAACTACCTGGGTGGCTTGCTCAGTGGAAGCCAAGGCTTTGGCCTTAGCTCCTAGGACTCCAGGGTTTCAAACAGTCTGAAGATGCATGTTTCAGCTTTTGCATTTGGGTCATGTTCCCAAAGCTATCAGCAGTGAAGAGAGGAACTGTTGCTCTCACCATCACTGAGGCTCTGCACAGAGAGGAGGGCAAAGCCAGATCCCTACCCATAACGGGCAAGTGGATGAATGGATCTATCAAGTACTGCCCTTTGGTAGCCCTCTGTTAAACTAATGAAGAATGCCTATTAAATTATGTATTACTTATTTATCAAAACACAGCAAAATTATTCTGAATATAAAAAGAATTCATTATAACATGTCACTTATAGAGTCTTTTTTTTCTTCTTTGTAACAGACATGAAAATGAAACAAAAATGTTAATGTACTTTTCTTCACAATAGTTTATAATTTAAAATGGAATTGCAAATGTAATATAATTTAATATAATTGTCACAAATTGCATTGTAAATGCTTTAAAATTAAATAATCACTGCTAAATATCATATGATTACATATATTTCTCACCTACTAAATTTATACCAAATTTCTTAAGCATCTATCCTCTTATACTGACACAGGAGTGCATATATTTACCTAAATCTCTAACTATTCCATTTGATTTACCTTCTGGTTTGAAATTATTAATTCAAGCAAAATCAAATATTGGACTTTGGGATAACGATTTCAAAGGGCATAAGTTATTCAGAAGCCAATACACTATTGTCAGAGTTTAAACCCAGAACTTCAGAGAGACAGTTCCCTTCATAACTGAAATATTTTTGTAAAATGGGCTTAAAGATAAGGAAGCAATATTCCCTTTGTGAAATGCTTGGAAATCTATATTAGAGTGGGAGAATACCACTACATTTAATAAAATTCATACTTTACTGGGTACAAAGCAGATGCTCAGGTAATCACAAAATAGACCTTGCAAACTTAAAAGGAATGTAGGCAATCATAGCAAGAGGAATCACAGCCGTTACATGTATTGCTGTCTAAAGCATGGCACAATATATCCCCTATGTCTTAAACGAGCTGCTGAAAATACAAACTCTTATTTTATGAGTAATCTACCTCATTTTAATAGTCATACACAGTGGTTAATTTTGTACATTATATGCAACTCTGTGGGAAAACTAACATGAGTTTTTTTCTGTTTATGAATCAGATTGCCATTTCTGTAAATGCCCATTGAAAATTATGCAAAAGATCCTACAAATTTTTGAATTTAATTCAAAACTCATCTTTAGTGAATATACATGTAAAAATAACAGAAGATAAATAGAAGAAAAAAGTTCATCTGACACAGTCCTTGCTAATAACAAGATTATTTAAAATGGACCTTCCTGCTTGCTTTTATGCATGCTGCAATATAAAATGACAAGCTGTAAATACAATCCCTGTACACAGCACGCATGTGTACGACTCCTGACACCAGACAGGCTGTCAGGAGGCACAGGGCAGAGAGGCTCTCTCTTGCTCATGCAGAACCTGGCTTCTGTATGAGCAAACCATCTAAATGCATGTACAACAGTAAATACATGCATATGTATGGTTTATGATACAACATAAACACATACTGAATCTTGATTGTCTCCCTAGTTTAGTAGCGTCCATAACGCAAACCACTTGGAGGTTAGTGTATACAAACAGCTAATTTGAGCAGTTTGACTTTGGTGTTGGAATGTTTCTTGGTTCGGTTGGACACTCCAGTTAGAGGAGAAGAGCTGTAAGCTTCAGTACAATAGGAAACATGTAATTTTTAATATTTGAGTAGTACTGTTGGGACTCCTCACTGACTAAACTTAGCAGATTGATACTTCATCATTTTGGATCTTGATCTGTCACAGAGGTTTAACACTGATGTCAAGAATGCTAAGATAAATTCAGCACTTTTATGCTTTGTACTCTCAGAAAAATGTTTTATTTCCCATTCCCTTGTAAAAAAATAGATGCAGAGACTATTGTTCAGGGCATCTACCTTACAAATAGATTTACTATGGCAGCAAAAATAAGCTTACTAATGTTCTAGTTTTACAACTTTCATCAAAACATTATTGCATAAATAAGAAAATGTAATGCTGAACACTCTGCAAGAATCAAAAGGAAAACAAATCAATAGCAAGTAAATTAATTACCTCCTCATGCATGTATATACATGTAAATAAATGCATTCTGCTTATACTGCTCTAAAGATCAATAACAAATTTAATGCACAAGTTGTAGAATATGTATGCAATAATAGCACTGTCAAAGGAAAATAACTGATCACATCTATAGACACTGAAATCCAAGGACAATGTTTCAAAACATCACAGAAAGATAAGGGCATCCTGAGGTCTATTCTGGCCTGCATATAAGTCAAATAAAATATTAAAAGTAATACTCTCAATATACTACATATAGCACTGTGAATCCAGAAAAGTTGGAGCAATATAAATACAAGAACTATTAAATCTGCCCTTCAAAAAAAAAGAAGGAAAAAAGATATTTAAAATTTCTGTAAATCAGGGATGATCATATAGGTTAAATGCTAACCCTGTCAATCCCTAATAATCATTATAGGTGGATTTAGATCAGGTCTTTAGACCAGGCTTCAAAGTTATCCTGGCACCCTTCTTACCACTGCTTCCCTCTCTACTTTGTTATGTCATTTGATTATCGAGTGCTTAGGATGCCAGCACACCCTGCTATTCCCCTGCCAAGGAGTTGTGGCATTTAACCCTTCCAACCTAATCACTCCCTGTTTTGTCATTAAATTCCATATTTATTTTTTTACAAATCTAGCATGCTTTCTACTTTCTCATTTTATCTCTTAATTGAAGAAATTCAAGGACAACCATCTCTTTACAGCTTAACAGAAACTCAAGCACAACCTAGGAACAAAGGAGCACACATTCAATCCCACATTGCTGAAAGCAATGACATCTCTATATCAAACCCTGCCCTGGATGTGGTGAGCTCGCTGTCCAAAGAAGGGAAAAGTCCCAGGCAGACCCCAGTGGTCTCTGCTCAGGCTGCCCCACTGCTCTCCCTGGGCCTGTCTGTTACCTTTCCTAGAGGATTTCTCCAGCCCAGATAACCTGCTATGTGCTACAGCTACTGCCCACTATCAGCACTGCTGTCCATGATGTCAGGCATGAAGAAGCCTTTTATATTCATATCGTTCTAGTAGCTTTGTTGACCAGTCTCACCCACCACCCTAACCAAACCCATGACTTTTCTAAGCTGTTAAGTGATCCCCTAGATGCCTTTCTTCATCCAAATCCTACCAGCAAGTTCAGCTAAAGAAAAAAACCAAAACACACAAATATCCACAGAGGCTTGCTAGAACTCTGCTAATACTCGTCTCTTCACTTTCAGCAACAATAGGTGCATTCTACTGCGTATTTCCAGGGTCCTGGCTTACTCATTGAATGCTTTTATGAAAGGTGTGTAAAAGCACAAGTATGAAGCAGAAGTTTCATAAAAAGGGTTTCAAATATAATCTCTCCCCTTATCAAGGACTTTCAGAAAAATGAGAGAGTTATTCACCATATATCAAATTACTTTACAAAGAGCCATTACAGCAAATAGAGGAAGCCTATCACAGTCACACCTGTTCTGAGTCAGAAGCTGAGACACTGCTACATTTTGCATTTGCTATAATGCACAAGAAGATGATCTACAGCAATTCGTCTTAATAGCCTTGCATACTGCTGTTTGCAAGGTCATAACTGGATAAAGACTTAACCAGTGCTAACTGTAATACTGTTGGCATTCCACTTCATGGGTAAGTTTCTTAACTTTCTTAACAGTATCTCCGTAGGCTGTTATCTTTGAAAAGAACCCTTAACCAACCAATGTACCTCCGTGTATTACAAGTTAAAACTAGGCAGCTCTGAAAAATAAAATTAGAAATACCATTCAAAAAGCCTAAGATTTAGGAAGAGTTAGCAATCTACATCTACCGGCGTAAGAATTTTCATTCACTAGTTTATTGACAATACTCTCTGTAGTACTTGAAAGACAAACCTAGTTTCAAGAGCAGGTACGTATGTGGTCCAAAGTAGATGTCCTTGACATAAGATCTCAAATGCATAGGCTACATTTTGATTTCTCATACAATTAGTAATTTTTATTTCCTGTACTTTAATGTAGTGTTTAGTGTCATAGCCTAGAACAGTACTTTGTACTCTACAAATCAAAGAAAAAGACTACCCCTGCTCTAAACATGACAGTCAACAGACATTTCCTGAACTGTCTGAGCTAATTACAGAAGGGCTATTGCTTTCTGCACCACAGATACATGGCACTTTGTTATTTCAGTTGTCCCTTGAGTAGAAAAGTTTCTCAACAAACTTCTCTAAAAAAGGTAGCACTTGCTAACAGATAATTTCAATGACGTGTTGTTTCTCATAGCAGAAAGACCACCACCACATCTCAAGAGTTATTAGACACCTCCTGGGTGAAATTTGTAATTGAACATTAATATTAGCCTCATATTACAGGGTTTACCTTTCAGAAGCCAAGACAGATAATATGACAAGCCAGTAAATAAATCAGCACTGTTCATAAAAACCCCATAGATAACACTGTACCTTGAACTCTCTAGCAGATTAGTATAGCCCCTAGAGTACCTCACTTTATTCAAAGGCAATCTTAACGTGCAGCAAACACATTCAATATGAATGCCCATGAGCAATTTGGTTAACAAAAGGACTTTTCCAAGAGTACATCAAATCAGTGCACCTGACATATTCCTAAATACCCCTTTTTTTGTTTCACTCTTTAACAAAGAAGGAAACTTATTTTTATAGTTTTATTACTGTATTTGGTACACCACAACTACATTTTATTTTTTTCTCTTTTTGAATATGCTGTAATATTTTGCATTGCTATTACAAGTAGATTTTTCTTTAGATACATGGAATATTTTAATGGTACTAGAAAAAAAAAAAAAGAAAAACAGGAATTAAGATTTTTCAGACATTCCACAAAGAAATTATCTATAGATTATTCCAATTTAAAATTGAGACATTTTATTTGTTTAGCATATTAGAGTTATTTCTACTAACTTGCATTTGTTGATCTCTCATTCTTTTTTATAATGTACCCTCTAAAAGAAAAGACAGTCAGGTACCATAAAACCACCATCGTCCTAATGAAAACCTACTGTGCCTTCAAACCCTCATGATTGCCTCAGATGTACATTAATTAATTTGAGGTAAAAGTCAAGTAAGTAAAGTAAATAATCACCTATACTCAGATAACATGTAAGAATGGTTGGGTTAATGCATTAATGATCAAAAAGTGATTCTACTACACATTTATGAGTGATGTAGAATGTAATAGATCCATCCAGCAATTCTGCACAGGAAAAACCTCTTGGATTTACAAATCCAGTTCAAGTTTACATTCACTGTAATGATTTCATCAGTTTCCCTTTTCATAATGATTCCTCTGCACATTTTCAAAGGAGCACATCACAGGAAGAAGCATACCCCTAATTGTCCTACATTTCATCAAATTTATTCTTGAATTCATAGCAATTATGAAGCCTCCCAGCCAGACAATCATTGGCTCATGTCTTTAGCTAAGTCACTGGCAGTCCTAATCTCGAGCATATTCAGGCTGTGTAAAACACAGTGACCTTCTCTTGGAAAATAACTTCCTAATTATCTGTGTGCCAACATGGCTCAAGGCATCAGCGTGGATAGATTATTTGCTTCTTTTGGCAGTGTATAAATCTGAAAGGATAGATACAGATCAGCTGCTACTTTGACTTTATATTTCCAGCATTGGTTTTGGAGGAATATTAGTCTGAAAACTTTTTAAAAGAAAGATAAACATATATTTTCTTCTGTTTCAGAATAAGAATCAAATTTAGTCAGTCTGTTGTCTTACTTTAAATATATGAAAACAAATAAGTGGAGCTAAAAAAACCCAAAAGAAGTAGGGTGGAGATAGGCATGCTACAAGCAGGTGGGTTTGGGTTGGTTTTTGAGGCGTTTGGGAGCGTAGGGTTTAATAACTTTTTTTTGGTTTGGGTTGGGGGAGTACTTTCTATTAACTTTTAAATATACTTGATGTATTCATATTCTATTTTAAATTTTGCAAGGCATATTTGCAAGGGCATAATGCAGTAGGTAAAAGAGACTGCAAGTATAAAAGAGAGAATAGGGAAAAAGCTGGAAGAATCATAAAAGGGACAAAGGAAGGATAAAACCTAAAAGAAGGATCCAGAGTGAAAAACTGGCATTCACTGACAAAAGGATAACAGCTAAATTTCCAATTATTAAATCAAGTTAAATTTCCACTTAGTACTGCAAATCCATCTTGGATTCCTCTGGAATGAGTTTTTATAAATGCCTGAGGAACACAGCAAAAGGAGAGTAATTATCATAGAAGCAAGATGTGTCCTGAGGTTCTCTCTAATTGATTAAGCACACCCAGAACTGTGCAAGAAGGAGAGCCTGTTTGTTCTGGTCTGCACAGATGACAAAAAGTGCAAAACTGCAGAGCAGCAAGTTCTTCTCCGTCAGCTCTGCTGACAGCTAATGCTCTCTCTCGCAGTGAGAACACAGGGCTTTGCACATCAGAAAAGCTGGAAAGAGCAAAACCTGATAGTGACTCCACGCGTCCCTTCTCTTTCAAACTCCCTGAATGCAGGAGTGTGTAGGATCAGTTGCAAGCAGCTTCCTGCAAAGACAAGAAAGTCCACAATAGCACTTGCAGTATGTTGTGTCTGCAGCATAAAATCTGCCTTCAGGGACGATTTTTAGAGGCTGTAGAAGCCCAGCAAGAGTTTAGGCTTTTGTTCAGGAAAGCACTTTAGCACATTTTAACTCTTACTAAATTCAGCAGCATCTAAACTTGTGCTGAGCCTTTAATGAGTTGGGTGGGGTTCAGAACATGCTCAAAATTAAGAATGTGGCTTAAGTACATCACTGAAACAAGTCCTTAACTGTTGTGAAAAGTTTCTGTTTTGTTCAGGGACTCTCTGCACTCAGGTAGTTTTCAAGCTATGGAAATAGACACTGCAATGTGTCACACATTCAATCCTACATACATTCAAGAAATGCCAACAATCCGCACAATATGTTTATTCTGGACATTAAAGGACTTCATAGTAACAGATTTTAAAAGAAATGTGCATTAATTATTTATTTCTGTTATTAAAGTATTTATAAGATACTGGAGTCACCCATCTAAGCAATAAGCATTCTTTATGTAAATAATTTACATTTTAGAAATTGTTACAAAATGTGTGATGACTTGTTTATGTAAAACCTGATGGGGGATCATTGTTAGGATGGCATAACTGAAAACCATTACCTACACTGGGAAAATAGCTATTTAGCAAGTTCCATATAGTTACAAACCAGAAAAAGTTGAAATATTAATGTTTCCATAACATTTTGTTTATATACCTGTCTGCATACATGCAAAAGTGCACATATGTGTCTATAAACACATACCTATATATAACTGTGAAGGGAGGTTGATTTGCCTATTACCATTTCTTGACATGATTAATATTCTGAATCACTGTTAATTTTGTCCCCCTTGATACAAAACTCACTTGGATACTGAATCTCTTGCCTGCTTTTTTCTTTTAATTTTCAAAACACTTCCCTCCAGAATCCCTTCAGGATATACTTTTGAATCTCCTCCTTAAATGTGGAAAAAACTTCAAAGTTCTGTTGGCAATTTATGTATAGTGTGACAGACTGGGGTCAGTTCACAACTGAATTCCCAAGGCAAGAAAATTAGATGATAGAAAAGACAATTTAACATAAAATGCCTCCTTGCTCTACGGTTCACACAGAGGCAGGTCCTGAATGCTTTCTTCATGCAGGCAGTCCCCTTTGAAACCAGAGCCCTCATTGCCTTGTGATTTTTATAGTCATTCACACCAAGGTGAATAAATGTTAAAGATGCCAGACCTCTAACCTAGCAGTGATTTATCACACTGCATTCACTGAACCTCCAACCCGACAAGATTCAACAGAGATGGATTCTAGCTATAATTAAATGGCAGTTTAAGAGTAGCCCCAAAGCTGAGCTTGCCAGCCGCCTGTGTGGCGTACCTCCTAAAGCATTCCTCACCATTTAGGTCCAGGGTGATGCAGTAGCTGATGCACCACGGGGAGTGCCCCGCATGCCAGGGCCTATTTAGCCACCCTGCATGTCTGGCTTAACCACTCAAACACATCTGCCCTTGCTGCTGAACCGCATAACAGACTGCTGAGAGAACAAGACAGAAGGGTTTCCTCAGCACACAGTCCTGTTGTCCGAGGCAAGTGCAGAACAGGCTTGTGGGCACGGTGAATCCAGGCTGTCCATAAAGACAACACCATTCTCTGTAACGCTCCTGTCCACCAGTCACCGCTGGAATCGGCCATCTCAGGCACGTGCAGCTTTTGCTCATGCATAAATAATGGCATCAGGATTTTCTTTTGTTAAATCTTTTGCTTTTGCACATTCAAACCTAGAACCATTTTTTTGGTATAACACATTTGTGGATTAAACTTAGTGCAGGAAGTCATAGCTGATTTATCTGGCTCAAAATCTTGTACTGATCAAAATGAAATATTCAGGAGTACTTGCCTCTGCAACCACCTTTGTCTTCCCCAAAAATATTTTTTTAAGCTATACAAGAAAAATATTAATTAAACTTTTAATTACATTCCTAAACCTATATTATGATAACTAAATCAGCTCGACAGAGCTGAAAATCAGGCCACCTACTTAAAGTGTTAAATAAATTCAGAGACAACATCTTCAAAATTGTAACCTATTTCTTCTGTCCTATCTCCTGTTTTTAAGTATTCCTTCCACAAGAATTTTGACTCTTGTTTGTGGTTGTATGTTCTTTACACACCTAGCCTGTTTTACACCAAAGAATAATACAATTCCAGCTATTCTGGAATAATACAAAATTTTTTGTATCAATTATATATAAAATGTGTGCTCTGGAGTAAGAAATAGATGTGCATTTCTACACTGGCCGACACAAGCCAGTGAATGGCAAAGAAGCGTGTACATGTACTTGCCTATACACTGTAGCTGTTGTCCACTTGAAAATTTTGGCACAAAGGGCCTGATTCTGTCCAGTAGAAAATCTTGTTACCAGTAATTTTGTTGAATTATCAAGATGACCATCAATTATTATTTGCTAGTGATAATATTTTTAAATATAAGTTATGCTTAGATTTAAATAGCCATTTAATGACATAAAACTCAGTATTAATGCTGTAATTACTTCTTTCTTTGTGTGCTGATAAGCAGATATTAATCATGGGATGCTCACAATAGCATTTCTGCATCCCATGTCATAAAAAAGCTACTCAACTACTAACATATAAAAGAATCTTAAAGAGAGAATTATTAACTCATCCACAAATTTAATTATATTTCTGTACTTAAGACCTATCCTCTTACATTAACATAGTTTCCTCTGATCTGCACTGCTTTTAACTGGGAGTGTCTCCAGCTTATTATTCAGAAGAGATATTTGTGAGGAGTACAGAATGGGAAGTACAATTAGAAAACAGCTGCTGTTTAGCATTTGCCATAAAACTTCAACATTCTTAGTAGGTGTTCTTTAGAAAAAGTCAATTAGTAATTTAGAGCAGAACAGAGCTCATCACAATTTCTGTCCTCAGTAGTACCAGGGGAGTTCTCCTTTGATTAGAATACTGCAGTAGGGGCTTCCTCTGTATCCCTCATAATGGAGTTTACGTTACAAAGGCACTCCAAAACAACAAAGCTCAGAACGCTAATAGACAGCTCCATGTCTCTCATCTTTATCTCAAAGGACATGGATAAAGTCTGTTGTTAAATTAGTCAGTGAGGAGGAAGGATAATCCCTAGCAGAGTGGCTGTTAGGCAGATCAAGGATGAAAGAGTGTCTAAGCACAGGGCTCACCTATATAATTAATTGCACTCATGTAGAAGTGCTGAACCACCAGCACAGTCCCTCCAGCCTAGGATATTGATCTCCAGGAAACAAACTATACCCTATCTGGCAATTGCCCAGAGATTACTTCTTAATACCTCAGCTGGTCATCCAGAGGAACAGAAAAGCAGAGTGAGTATATACTGAATATATCTGCAGTCACTGCAAAGAACAGCCCTCACTGTTCCACTGGTGCCAAACTCAATCCAAGTGCAAGCATTAGGATCAGTTGCAAAAGGGCTGCCACTTGCTGTCAAGTGAGATGTGTTTGAAGGCATTTGCTGTCCCCTGTGTAATGTTCCTGCTTGGCCAGGAGAAGTCAGCACCGTTTCTGGAGCAGCAGAGTACAGCAATGTAACAACGTGAAATCTGACCTATACAGGCTTTGTATTAATAGAATAAACAAGAAAATTAGGCTTGTAGGCAAAAGATACTAGGCATGCTGTGCTCCACATTAGAGGCCAGTAGAAAACAACACTGATTACAAATATTTTCAAATATTTATTATTAATCATACTATACTAATTAATTAGAAGCGCTGCTTCAGTACGTTTCACAGATTAAAGATTGCTCCACTTATACTGATACAAGTACAGTGAGAAACACTGTTCTAATTTCTGTCTGCTTTAAACAACTTTTTTTTGTTTAAGTATGTACCAAGGTATGACATATTATATCTAACATGCACTAAAGCAGTGACAGCATGCACTCATATTCAGAATATTTGTAACATCACACAGCACAAGCCACAACAGATTTTAAGGTACTTGAATTCACAACAGTTGGTCTCGCCAAACTATTCTTGACTGCAAGCTGTGATCTAAATCTTCCCATGGTTTCCTCTTGCAGCTTTACATTCAAGCCAATGAACAGCGATGCAGAATAGGACTGAGAGGCTCTCTGCAAAATGTAGAGGTTGCCCTACACATAAGGACACAAGTTGTAGAGGAGACACACCACCACTCTGGCTGCCTTTCCCAGGTGCTGGACACATCAAGGGTGGTTCTGCTGGTGCCCACAGAATAGATGGTCATGCTCAGCACTATGTGCAGAGAGCAGGCTCCTCCATGAATGCCCTGCACCCCCTTGTTCTTCCACAGTGTCAATTATAAGGCCTTGATATCTCCTGTATATCTCCTGGGAAGGATAGGATGAATCATTTTAAACTAGCTCCTTCTGTCTGTCTTAGCAAAGACAGCAGAAGTTTGCTTTCAATGCTTGATCATCTTAGAGACACACAGTATCCCACTGAGTTTATTTCAATAGTTTTGCATTTGCTGCTCAACATACATGTGAGGCTGCAAGAGGAGATCATTAATTGACTTTGTGTGAAATTAAATAACAGCTTCAATGCAATACAGAGAGTATTTCTTTCCCAGAAGTTGTGTTACAGAGATTCTGACATGAATTTTTATTTGAGGTTGGGGTTTTTTAATAGACATGAGGCTGAATCAATAACTTGTTGGTTGGAGTGTGCTAGCCCTACTACTTCACTTGCAAAGAAATTTCTTACTATATTTAAAAGCTGTATAGAGTAAGGAATATCCTATGGATTTTTTTATTCATTAGCTGAGCAAGACACATGCAAGTAGGAATGTAACTGAAAAACAGACAGCTAAATAGTAATGTTGTTCTTTTATTTATTTACTCAGCACTTTCTATATGTGCCTGTGATTTAATTTGCAAGGATATAATGCGGCATATATAAATGCTGACCAGCAGCTCTTCAGGAGATTGTCTAATATGAATTCATAATATAAGGAGTTTATAATCTGTCCACAGGATCGTTAAGGTACACTGAACCATGGATATTTTCCTTCAGTTGCAGCCTGAAGCTCCAACATATGTGAAACTTTTTAAATGCTTAACTAGTGGTAATCAGGTGTCAGTACAGATCCAATCTGATTGAGGGGATGGGACAGCTCTCCAGCTTGGCAGCTACTGAGAGAGGCTGAAGAATGTGCTTCTCTAATACTCATCATTTCATCTTTATTTTCTTCTATCTGAATTTTCAAAATTGAACAAATCAAGTGATATGAGCTGAATAAAGTAACAGTTCGATACTTTGAGAAACTGGGTACAAATAGCTAGTAAGGTATCTTTATAAAATAGCATCATATAAAGCACTTTATGTACTGCTGTACAACAATATAACACTTTAAAAGTGTTCCTGTGTCACAGCACAATGTTGTTTTGCAAGACTTAACTCCTGCAGATTAAAAAGAACCATGTTAACATACTTCAGAAATGCATGAATGTGAATTTTAAGAAAACAAGCTTGCCTTTTTTTAAAAAAAAAATCTCAGGTTTAGGTTGCTTTCTAATATCTCCACTGTATTTTTCTCAGCCAAGATATAATTCTGCTTGTGAAGGAAATCAAAAGCCAGATTAGTATGAACAGGAAGGACTATGTTTTCAGCTGCTTATCTTCTGCTCTTTTTATGCAATGTCTCATTTCCACAGTTGGAGAAAGAACGCAGCAGCAGCAGCAGGAAGGCTAGCTTTCAATGTAAAGGATCTGCATTATGAAGAAAACTGACCAGCACTTCATCCTGATGAAGTGTAACTTCTTCCTTTGCCATAGATGCTGGACCTGTTTAAGATGCAAAAGCTGAAACTAGTAGAAGCAACTGAAAAAATACATGTAGCTTCAGGTAGAAATAGCCACCACAGAAGCTACTTGGTGAGGTCTACAGCTATAAAAAAACCAACATAATTCTGAATGAAACCCTTCGAGTGTAAGATGCTATAAATTTCTTTTCAGCCATATAGCATATTAAAAAAAAATACTAGACACATTATTCCAAAAAGTGTTTTCTTTCTTTTCTAAAAAAGAAAAAATAAATAAAAAAAAAATTCTGTCATGGTTCTTGTATTCAGAAACCCCATAACAATTTATGAGTTGAAAAATATTTCAGTAAACTATAATTGGGGGCCACAGTAATTGCAGATTTCTTATAAAACAAAATGTAAAACTGGAGATTTAAAGGGAATTACAAAGCAAGCTTTTAGTAATTTAGAAACTTTACACACTCTGGTCAGAAAATAAAACACTACTGCTTAGTTTTTTGTACTGGTCAACAATTCTAGACAACATTTTATATTATATAAATTCTCCTTATTCTCATTTTAAAACCTTCAAGACATACTAGAAATAGAGAATGGCTTCATTTAACTGACCGTTTCAAAAATTTATTGAAGTAGTGCCACATGTGAAATTTCCACTGATTAAGAAAGTTTTATAGAGGCATAACCAGAGAAAAATGGAACTGTGGGAGCTCTATCATAAATACTACCAGGACTGACCATCCTTTCAAGATTACTGGTTAAGTAAAATACCACTTTTAATACAGACTATTATACTTTAGTCAAGGTTTTGTGGCTCTCATTCAACACCCTTTCACACCTACAATTGTCAGATTGCTGAATTTATCTTCTAACTAAAATCCTTTGTTTCTTTCTGCTCTGAATATTTTTTGTTTCCTTTTTTTTTGAGGCTGGGGAGGATTTGCAGATATTTTCTTTGCAACGATGAAAGAATCTTAGTAAATTATCCCTCAACTGAATAGGAAAAGAAGAAAATCTGGAAAAAAAATGGACTATTACTCATTGTAATTCTTTCAAGTGGTTAATAACAGGGTTTTGACTCCTTTCTTGTTTAAAATCAGTCACACAGAGGAAAATCTTCCAAGAAGCCATCAAGAAGTACCAGAGGTCTTTGGTTTGGAAAACGTGTTTTATAGTATAATTTATACTATGAAGTAACAGGGTTGTGAATAATCAATGCACAGAAAGTATTTCTAGTAAATATCTCCAGCAAATTAGGTAATTCTACTCTAAAATATTATTTGTTTCCCATCATTTTGTGTCATGTTTATGATGCATCTCAGAATCGCTTGTATTTTATCATGTCATTTTCAGATTTTGCTGCTGTATATTGATGTGCAATTTGATATTAAGCACCGTAAAATTGTAGGCTGTAAAGTAAATTACACCAATATCAAACAACAAGTCAGACATTACAAAATACTTTTATTGCCTCATCACGTGCTATGATATGCTAGAGAAGTAGACTCAGCATTTATGGTCATCTATCTTACTTTTGGATATGCCTCTAAGCAAAGGTCTGTTAACATGAGTTTTTTCAGTAGCAAAATGTTAATTACTTCTCAGCCACCTGTGAAGCTGCTCTTCTTAATGCACCACATTAAAATTACATTAAAGCAGATATACTCTCTCTTTAAGTTAAAATGTCCATGTTCAAGGCATGGGTTTTCAAGCAGGATCTGGAGTCCATCATTCCATCAAAAAAGGCTTTCAGAAATAAGATCACATTTCACTTTACCTGAGTACAAAGTGTAGAAAGATGCTTAGGCCATTTTTTTCAGCTTCTCTTAGCCCAACATAATCAAATCCTCTGAAATGAGAAAGCCTTCCAGTCGTATTACCATTCAGCTTGCTGTAGAAGCTCCGTAGAGTTTGAATCCGGGCCTGTCACCGCTTACTGCCTCAGCAACTTGCTCTGAAAAATTACCACAGACAGAGAGTCAGTCTTAATTAAGGAACTTAGACAGTGAACCAGCACCTATCCCATATTCACATGGGGTTACACTAGCATCTCTTGTCATGCAAAGATGGGAACAGAGGGCATCCTGGCTTCTCCAATCTTCTGCCTCAGGCACAATACACTCAGGGACACACACTGAGCAGTGTGGCTACACACCGCCTGCTCTATGGCTAGCACAAAAAGGATCAACCAGCTTGCGAGCTGATTTAAAAAAAACCCGGAAGTTATGAACAACAATCAGTTATTTAAAGGGCTTCAATTCATATGAAAAATATATGAAGAATAAACTGAGAGTGAACATAGACAAAGAAACTACTTGCTCTATTAAAACATGATCTTTGAATTAGCTCAAGATGGGTATGACCTGAAATTATCCTGTGACCTCTTTCTTTAGTTTCCACAACTCTGAAAATGGGATAATGTAATTTTCCTATAATTTGGTTATTTAAGGCCAGGTTGTGATTTACATCAGCATCCAAGTAAGAAGATAAGTAGTTATAAACACTTGGTTTTGCTACTTCTTTAACACAGAAATTACTGGGAGAGGGTTGCAAACATAAGCAATTTTGGAAGAATGGTGGCCCGACCAGCAAGAAGGCCAAAAAGTTTTTGTGTTCATATAGATATGTGGTTAATCATTATTACTTTGAACCTACATGGAAACAAGGAGAGCTATGACTTTTTGTAACAGAGCTCTATCCCTAGATACTTGTACAGTCATTGGGCTTTGGCTTAAGCTTTTCTAAAGGTATGTAGATGACAAGGTGCTGTAACAGTGCGAGAGGCAAATAAAAGCATAAAAATATACATTTTCAGAAACATCAAGCCTTTACTATATTTGTTTGTATTTTTATATTAGAATGTTCCATCTAACTTTCTTAGTAAAGTTTTATAAGATTCCTCCTTTCTGTCATGTCCATACTTTAGAATGAGAGTGATGTGTTTGTTGCTAGAATAGGTTTTGACCCTTAACTTTTCTTTTTTTTTTAAGTGAAAGAAAAGAGGAAAACTGTTAATACGCAAGGCGTGGGAAGTAGAATGTAAGTACCTAACGAGTACATCCCCAGGTGTGGGCTATTCATGCTTGAAGGCAGCACAACTATTTTGGTCCTTTCTTGGAGGCTCCATCTCACAAATGCACTCAGAATACAAAGACCAAATAGTCAAAAGGATAAAATGTGTTTCTGCTTTTGTCTGTTTAGAGGCAACAAGCACTACAAGAGCCAACTTCAGAAGCCAAGTACTTATCGAAAACAATACATGTTGTAAGCAAAGCAGTCCTTGAAGAGAGAGAAGATATTTGTGTCCAGATGTTGAAAGAAAACACGTAAATGTAACAGTGGATTTTTCTCTCCAGTGTCTTGCTGGAGTTCATATAAAGACTAAATAAATACAAGTTTTGTTACTCTTCAGCAAGTAAAGTAAAAATGAGATGAGGAAATAGGGGATGAAAGTAGGAGCAGTTTATTCAAAAGCTGAATTTTGTCTTCAGCTTGCCTTTCCCACATCTATTGTTTCCTTCTTATTCCCCAGCTCAGATACAGCGAAAAGTTGCTCAGATGAGCAGGCAAGAATTGCTTAGACATACCGCATAGATTAAAATGGCAAACTGCCACATTCTTTAGCACAGAGGCACAGTACTCTCAGCCTACCCTAAACTGAATCCAAAGTGCGTTTATAGGATAACAGAGCTAAGGAAAAGAGGTGAAACCAAAATCTTTTTATCTATTCAGCTTATGAGTTGTGCCAAGAGCTAGGAGTTTTCTGCCCTAGGACCAAAGGTCTGGACTTTACACAAAGCTCACCCATCTGGAAACCTGTTGAGAGACACCTCCTGGCACAGTGGCGATAGGCTGGCTGTCCTTTATTTTACTTTGGCTGACTGCAGCTACACCAGATCTCACCTCCTCTGCCCCTCTTCAGGTGAGCAGCAGTGGATAGGAAACAGCAACGTTTTTCCCGGTGCTATTAAAAGGGCATACAAAGATAGCCCTGGCCAATCTAGCCTGCATTGTTGCTGCTGAGGAACATTTTTCTTTAAATCACTATCTTCTAGGCCAATTTATATGAGGACTAATGAAATAATCCCTAATGAATCTCTAAGAAACGAACAGAGCTAGCTCCCCTTCTATCTATCAGGAGGAGGGTAGCAATGAGTCTCAATAAATCAATAGCTCTAAGGACAGAATTAATTAGTTTTAGTGATCAATACCAATAAACCTTAAAGCTCCACTGCTTACCCATGGCTGCAATAAAAGAGAGAAATTGTCATATTATGAAGGTCTACTCTACCTTTTTCCAGGCATTTCCCTGATGCAAATAAAGGACCACTAGAAAAGGTGTACAGGAGAAGCATACATAGGGTTATATTGTCTGATAAAGGGCAGGTTGCTGAAACTGATGTTTTCTAGAAGACTTAGCTTTTAAAAAGTTTAGGAAACACTGATAGTCTTTGAATGAGGTGAGTGAATTGATCTAGAAGGTATGTATTGGTAGAGAGTAATGCTAGAGAAATCAGTGTTAAAGATTGTCAGTCACTTCTTAGACATTTTTGAGGCTAGAAAACCACTTACAAGTGCTTGCAAACGTTTATTGTTTCCACACTAAATGTCATCTCCTGATTGAATAACGGTCTGATGCTTCATGGAAAACATTTCAGTGGAATAATTCTGTCCACTATCTTGTTACTATTTTTTCCCTGTTTATAGTAGAAGTGATATTTATATGAAAACAGGATCTTTGTGTCATGAAAATTACTCTGCTTCAGCTCCTTATTCCCCACTTGAGAATGCAGTTGTTTCTACACATATCAAATGTATTCTCACCCAGGAACTGGTCCAAAGACCAGCAAGGTCAGTAATAAGCTTCCCATTCATTCTGTGGTCACCAGGTGGTGTTAGGAACTCCAAAACTGCACAGAAAACAAATGTCTCAGAAACAGATTTTTAAATGTCTTTTACCCACTAATAAATTTAGGAATGAGAAAGAATGGAAAATACTTCTTAAATTATAGGTAAGGTGAATTACCTTTAAAATATTTTGTTCTATAAACCTGACCTGTTCTTGCAAATTTGTGAAGTTTCCAATAAAGCATTGTGGTTCAAGCCCTACGACTTTTAATTCTGAGACAGAACTGGAGATTTTTTATTTTTTTTTTAAATAAGAAAGACATGAAGAGAAAAAGAGAAAGAGAAATAAAACACTGTAACTGTTGTCTTATCCTGCAGTCCTTCTCAGGTCTATTTGCTGTCTCTACCATTGGGGTTTTTCAGATAGGCTGGATTTTTTTCCCCATATACATTTTCTGTTTTTTCTTTCTGCCATACAACTGCTTAGCTGCCTTTTTTTCCATGCTGTGCTTTCCTGCTTCACAAAACTTCATAATGTTCTGACATTCTCTACAACATGATGCATCTTCTTGAAGAGACAAAGTTAAAGGGATAGGTTTGAAAAACAGAGATGGAGATGGATATTAACTGGTAGAGATGGCCTTTCAAAGCAAAGCTGTGGCAAAATCCTTGGATGCAGATAGAGCAAAACACCAATAGAAGAAGAAAAAATAATCTTTGTTCTATGTCTTCTGCTAGAATATTTCCTCTTTTTCTGGTTTCCAAATTTCCAGGAAGATACGGAAATATCTGAAAGATTTCAAAAGAAGGAATAAAAGATCTGCAAGCTGCAAAACAAAATTTAAGGCTTACCTTATTAAGAGCTTACTTTAAGAGAAATTGGAGAGGTGACATGATGATGTGCTGTAAAAAGTCTAGCCTCAAACTGAAGCCTGATAAGTGGGACACCAGGCAAGCAGGAACAGATTCATTGGATACAAGTTACTGCGAAACAAATTCAGTTGCCAAATACGTGTAATTTCCTCTTAGGCAGGATAATCAAAGGAATGACTTAGCAGTGACATGATTAATAAGTATCTTCAAGATTAAATTAATTATTTTACTAAAATACATCTTTGATCCATCTTTGGGTGTAAATTTTTTGCCCTGCAGTGGGTGAAAGAAGGGCTGGAAAGGATCTGTATTCATTCTCTCAGCCTTAGAATCCATAAATTGAGGTTCTTCCATTCCTTCTCCTTCATGGATCCTTTCAAGAAAAGAATTGCTTGGATGGCCTTTTGTATAATCATAATGGTGGTAGTTTTGAATTAAAACAATGATTAAGCTCCAATTCCGGGTCTCAGATCTTCTGTTAGTCAACCTTTTCATTTGGAAATTTATTTTCCCCTTCATTGCCTCTTTGACTACTTTCACTGTACTCTAATATATCAGCAATATACTATAGCTAGAGATAGCACACTGAGAAATGGATTCCCTACAAAAATCCTTCGTCTAGTATGCATAGATCACATACATAGTATCATACTTCTTTGTGAGGCTTTTCTCCAGCTGAAACTAGGGGAGATTTGGGCCATTTTATTTGCATGCAGAGGGAGAAACTGTTGGATAGATATTGCCTAAGTGACCCTGTGACATTGTAGGGATCTCAGGCAAAGATAAATTGATGTCTTTGTTGATGACATAAATTTTAGGGATAGTTTGAATACTGAATTACCTGGTCTAAAGTCTTCAGTATGAGTGTGAAACAGCCTGTAACATAGAAAAGTCAGCTTAAAAGATCAGATGTAACTCCATGGTCATGATTTCTATGAAACACTTGTCTTCCTTCTCTCTTATTTTTCCCCCAACACTTTGCTCCTTCATTTAGCATCTAAAAATTGCAACCCCTAATATTTATGTGCCAGCCCCAGTGGTGAATAGAACTGTACCAGTGAGTCTCTAAATCCACACAGAAGCCAAATGGAAATAAGCATATGTATTTTTCCATATTCATGCAGGACATTACTTTTCAGAGACAACTACCTAGCACTGTAGCTTAGAAACTGCTACTTTTAACAAACCTGAGCCTCAAGACTGTCACCCTTCTTTACCGTGAGTAGCAAAACTGCGTGTTAACACATTTCACAGTCTGCAAATTATGGAAATGAACTATGAGACTGCACTGATAATGAAAGTGAGTAGAGCTTTTCTTTTAAGAGGATCTTAATATTGTCTTAACAAATTGTAACTGTTTTCCAACTGTCTTGTTTCCCTCCAATGCCAATCACAATGCTTGTGTCAATGCAGCAGCATCACCTTCTTTTCTGAATATTGGAGGGAGAAAGAAAAGAAAAAAAATAATTCTATTCTTTTGCAGATTTTTTTTAAAGCAAAGCAGACTGAGTTGCAGCGGTTTTTGCAAACCTTGTTTTATACGAGCTGAAAAGAAATCTATCAGTGTAGATTTCCCTGCCAGCAAATAATACTGCAATACCAACATAGTTCTGCTGAGTATTGGAATGCACCTGTTCTGTACATTAAGGATAGTTTTCATTTATTAACTGAATGATTCATCAAAGATATGATGCCATTCTAGGTTCTTCAGCCTCTTAATGCAATGGTTCTGTTTTTGTGGATCTTCTATCTCTGTATGGTCCAAGATTACAACAATAATACAAACTCATTCTATGTGACAATATGAGGTACTATATATAGTAATAATTTACTTTTTTTTTTTTTTTTACATAGAAATCAGAGGCTTTTCATACCATCCTTGTTCATATTCTTTAAATCAAAGGAGAAGTCCTCAAAAAGGCAAATGCTGCATCTGTTGCTGTCAGTCATATGATTCCCTTGTCTCTTCTCATTACTTTGCTGAGGATGAAAAACTATTTTGAATGGCAAGATGAATGTGGTGCTACAGTGCTTGTGGATGCACATATGCAAGAAATTGAAGCTGACATTTTATTCTGCACTATGCTAACCATAAAATATTGTTGTTTGTCCTCACTCCAGTCCAATGTCAGACAGCAACACCTTATGCTGCTGGGTAACCACCTTGAACGTTTATGCAAAGCTAGGCAAAAACTGATGGTGTTTGGGAACTGATTTGACAGCATAAAGTCGAGAGGCATTCTGGGAAAGGAGCAGGTAGCTGAAGTGACATCTTTGATGTGGTCAGCTCATGCACACCAGTGTCTCCACATAAAGTCAGTCATTTCAGTACAAGTGTATGTGAAGCTCTTCAGTGATACACAATGAGTTTTTGTTATGCAAAACAAGAAAGCAACACTTCAGCCAAAATCCTGAATGCAAAAAGGTAAATCAGCAGTCAATGTATGACTCAATAATTACCTAATACTCAATCACCTTATTAGTGCCTCCTTTCTCATATTATGACAAACAGCAAGCAGATGTTCTTTTTTCCCTTTTCCATGAAAGTCATCGTTTTATAGACTTATAATATTGTTAATGATATTTTTTTTCTGGATTTATAATTCTTGCTTAGTTTATCCTCTACACATGCAGAATATATCCCAAACATCAATAATTAACTGCTTAGCAATAGTACTAGATGTGGGAAATCTCAATTTGAGGTTTTAATTTTGTAAGGCAAAGCCAGTATGGAATTACATTACTTCTGTTTCTGAAGTGAATACATAATTAATAGGTTTCTGAAAAAAATTCGATGTTTGTTCAGTACAAGTCTGATCCAGTCCAAACCAGGTCTCAACCAAGTTTGAGTGTTAACTGGCACTTAGGCATGAGCTGTGGCATTTCAATTACTTCAAATTTGGTTTATGCTGCATATTAGTAGCAGAGATCTGGTGTTAGAAAGCAGATGATGGGGCAACTGGAGATTTCAATACAGGCTAAATCTGCCTTTTCTAATATGCACTGTGCTTGGCTAATGAGTCATTCATTGACTAAACAGATAGGGTCTCTCGGGTTCTATCTCTGGAACAAAATTGTATGTCTAAAGGTGGAAAAATATAGCCAGAATTAATAGCTAGCAAATTATCTTTTAAATAGTTTAAATTTTAAACAAGTATACATCTAGCTCTCTGGTTTAGTTACATTGTGGAACTAAAAACTTCCTGAAATTACAATCTTTCTGAAAGAGACTTTCTCCCTTTTTTATACATTTCTTTTTATTCACCATCTCAGCCTGCTTCTTAGCATGGGAACAAAGAATATTCTTTTCTTTCTCCTTCTAGAGAGACCCTTCATCATTTGGGATGGACTTTATGCCTCTGTCATATCTCCAGGGAAGGCCTTCCCCTCCCAGGCTCTGCAGTCAATGGATTAGGGTTCTTATTTTTTTATTTTGTTTTGGTCATAACCAATTCTTCATCCAGTCCCTGTAGCTTCACTGAAGTATCTGAAGTTTAATTTTTCTTGCTTGTCATGATAATCAAATTAGCTGGTTGTAGTGTAGCACATGAAAGTTTTATATTCTCTCTGAGAATAAGAGTGCCAAATTAACCCATTCATTCAGGCTGGGAGGAATTAAGAGACTCACTACCACCCTCATTTTCAGGACTCATCTCAAGGCAGCAGGGACGAGTGTCAAGGCCCTAGGTTTTGGCTATGCTTTGTAACTGCAATCCTAAGACTTGATGCTACAGGAAGGCGTGTGAGAAACTGTTGCAGAAAAGATCTGTGGTTAGATCATCCCTGAGAGTGGTCTAACCTTTTCCTCCTGTGCATCCTTTCAATGGACATCACAATAGCTCTTTTCTTTCCACCTACACTAGAAAAAATATTTTAACTGCTGTTAGTGTTAAGAGCAGAAAAATTGAATGGCATAGCGCTCTCCATGCTGAGAATACAATACAAAATCACTAGGGTAGATATGGCTAATCTATAAATATTAGAGTATTTAGAGATCAAGCTGCCCTTCTACCTTTTTCAAGAAGTGTCTCAATCCCATACACAAAGTATCCTGTTAGAGTTTTGTTTGTACTTTTTCCAGATATTATGCCATCACAAAGGCACAATAATATTGTATTTAGTACATACATTGCAAAATCACATCTGGGCAAACTAAAGCAGAGATGCTGCTCAGAATTCTCTATATTGTGAAACTGTAGACAGACAGGTACTGGTTGAAAAAAAATAAATTACCATTAACTTATCTTTACTTATCATTAATTCTTCAACATTCACCACTCACTCCTCCTGTCCTTCAGATTTTGTATTGAAGTAAACGAAAGAAAAGTGGTATATGGTGTTTAGGGTCAGAGCAGCTGAGGGAAGTGGTGTTGTTTAGTCTGGAGAAAAGGAGGCTCAGAGGAGACCTCATTGCTCTCTACACAACTACCTGAAACATGGTTGTAACAAGGTGGTTGTCGGGCTCTTTTTCCATGTAATAAGTGATAGGACAAGAGGAAATAGCCTCAAGTTCCACCAGGGGAGGTTTAGATGGGATATCAGGAAAAAAATCTTCACAGAAAGGGTTGTCAAGCATTGGAACTGGCTGTCCTGGTAAGTGGCTGAGTCACCATCCCTGGAGGTATTTGAGATGTGCAGATGTGGCACTTGGGGACACGGTTTAGTGGTGGACTTAGCAGTGTTAGGTTTACAGTTGGACTCGGTGATCTTAAAGGTCTTTTCCAACCCAAATAATTCTATTATTCTATATATTCCTTGAGGAAGTTGAAGAGCTGCAGGTATGAGTATCACAAATATATGCTTCTCCCTGAGCTCCAGAATTACAGCAAACACATGCATGCTGACATTGTGAATGTGCATGTAGATAGCTCAGCTCCAGAAGTCCACTTCTGCTTTACAGAAAAGAATCACAGGAGAGCTTATGCTGGATACCTGGAGATCACAAACTGAGCAACTAGGCAGTTAATCAGTTTGCCCAGGATTTTATCAGGTGAAGTATTGAAAATCATCTAAGATAGACATTCCACAATCTCTTGGGACAACCTGTTTAAGGGCTTAATCCTCCTGTGCTTCCCACCACTTCTTTGATATTATGTTCTTTGCTACAAAGATTCAGAAATAAATATAAGTGAAAAATAGTTGAGCACTTCACCTATGCCTACAGCTATTTTTATCTCAGAAAAAATATGGCCACAATACTATATATTATACATAAAGTAGCTACCATAATGCCATGAAAATAGGAAGCCAGTTCTGAAAAATCATTTTTGTCACATCCTTTAATTTCTGCATATTCTAGGGGTCAAATTTCTTAGATACAAGGATAATCATCCTCTGCTATGTGTTTTTCATCTCTTGACTACTTTAAAGTAGTATACTTTACTACTGTATACTCAGTAGTAAAAAGATTCTTAAGGCTCCAGAGAAATAATTGAGTCCCTGATTTTTTTGAAATATGCTATAAAGTCTGTCTGCAGAAGCTGGTATTAGCCATAGAGGTTAGCACTAAATTAATATTTTTTCTCTTGATCTTAGTATCAACGACAATTCAGCTTGCAGATCAGATCAAAGTTTGGACTTCACTTCCCATTATTATGAAGATAAAGATGTTTACAAGAGTTTCCCCACATCTCATTGAATGATCGACATGATTTCACAAGTGAAAATGGGCTTTCACTTTGTAAGCCTTTTCCCTTTTTGGCTGGAGGACTCACTCTTAATGTCACATCTCTTCCACTTTCAATTAGAGTGGGTGTACTGAAACACAAAAAAACGAAGAAGTCCAGCTAAACACCATCAAACATCAAAAAGCAAAGAAAATAAAATAGAAAATAAAACAGAGAATGAAGTATGATATGATATATGATATGATATATGATATGATATTCTAGACTGTGTATCTTTGGTTCTTTGGTACCTAAGTGCTACATAGCAGAGTCTACCTTTTACAACTTGATAGAGAATTGGGAACCATTGAATTCTGTAGATTTTCTGAACATGTTTTTGGAGATTCAATAGTTGCTTCAGAGGTTTTCTCAACTACTTGAAAGTTTGCAGAATGTCCAATAACCTTTAGAGGTTCTGATTTCTCTTTGTGGTCAAGAAAGCTAATGATTCCATGTTGCACAATCATATAGAGAACATTCAAGTACTTGTTCAACAACAGAGAAAAGTTTTGTTATTTATTGTTTACATTAGCATTAATATTTATATCAATACTTAAATGGGTATTTGATACTGATTTCCCATCTTCTATTGAGATGAACAAGAGGAAGATGTGCCTTAGTTAAAAGTGATGTAAAAATGGTGAGCCTTCAGTTGTTACTGTGGAGGGATATAAATTGTACTTATTAAAATGGAATGCTGTTAAGGACATGCTATAAATCTGAAAACAAGTTGCCCCAAGGATCTGCAGTGGGTTTGAGAAGAGATTTTACATGTAAAGCAAAGAACTGACAATAAGATCAGTGACATTATTGCTTTTCACAGTGTAGGGGAGGAGGAGATGCTTCTTTAGAAAGCTAAAGAGAAAAGCCTTCTTCTTTAAAGCATATGTATGCCTAGATTTAAAAATACCTGCATTTAAAACATTACCAGAGAAAGTAAGTATAATTTAACAGATAATATAGTTTGATTATAGCATTAATATGGCAAGAAAAAAAAATAGAAATGATTGCTGAGAATATGAAAGATAAAAAAATACCTTTCAGAAAGAGTGCTTGTATCTGAAAATTGAGTAGTTTGAGCTTATCTTGTATGAAATAAAGGTCCAAAATGAAAGCTTATAGAAGATTCCATTATTAAGCATTGTTTCTGTGATTCAGCATTGTATGGCACTATTAAGAGAGCTGTAAAGCAAAGCCTCATTCAAAAGTTCTTCCCAAAGGTTAGAGTGAAATAATGATCCTCAATCAGATAAGCTTGCATTTTAGTCTAGACTGAGAGGACAACCCAGAGTTCTATAAGAAATCACCAGAGACCTAACCAAGACAGAAAAGAGGACAAGTCTCTCCGCCTATACACATTAGAAGGCTGTAGAGCTGGTACTGCAGGTAGACAAGCAGATGGATTCAGAACAGGTTTTGTTGAGGAAAAAAAAGGTTCAGAAACTCTCTAATGTAAGAAGAAAGAAAAACCTAAGAACTTAAAGCAGAGCAAAGGAGACCACAGTACAAAGGAATCTGGTATCCAGATGAGCAATTTTGCTGCCAGTGACAGAGAAGGGAAACAAGCGCTGTAGAGCAGAGGGAGGGAGAATCCAATTAGCATGTTGGTTTTGACAAAATATTCCAGCAGCCTAAAGAATATGTTTACCTCTAAGAAGTCTTTTCTTTTTTGCACAGCCTAACAACTATAGAAGAAAGTGAGGAGGAAAATAAAATACACTTCAGAAAAAGAATAAAAGAGGAACAGGAAACACCAGATAAAACAAAACTGCAATTACATGTGCTGCACTCGGGTTTACATCTTTTAAAAATAATCAATAGACTCAATAGTTATTTTAATAGCCTCCATAACTACTAATCACATAAAGAACTCTAGTAATGATGCTGATAGTAATTGCAGTATTACGGATGGACATAATGGCACGGATACCTTTACTGATTCCATTGTAATGCAAACATTACAGTAACATCTGCCATTTCTTTTCAGCAGAAATGACTCCATCATAAATTTTTTGTTCCTCTGAGCAGAATACTATATAGTCATAATCATTTTACAAACACCAACTATCAAATCATATTATTAAAAAAACACCATCAGCTTCTGCAAAACTATTGAAGATGTAGTCCAGAAAGGATAAAATAGTACTATCCATTTGCCATCCTATTATTAGACCAAGTTGTTTCATCTTGGATCATTTTAATTTTTTGATTATTTAAATACATAGTAATTTTTGATGCAAAGAATGTTTTATTTTCCTCCAAATTTGGCAGTAATATTACTGTGACTTTTAAAAATTATCCCAAACAGTTATTTGGCTAAGCAATTTCTGCTTTGAAATACATGCAGACCCTACAGTTGCATAGTACAAGAATGACCCAATTATTGTTATCTGGAACATGCAAGCAAAGCTGTACATTCATTACTTTTTCAGGTTTTTATGCTTACTCCTGCTGACAATGTGGCCACTGTAAATATTTCTGTTCAACTGTTACTTGGTTGATCCCTTCCCTCTGAAGCAGTTTGGAAATGTATTGTTAGTTCATGGTGAGTGCAGAATATGAACTTCTTGTTGTTAAGGTTGTGAGAAACAGCGTGACCCAAAGTTCATGACCAAGCTCCATGGTCAAATTTAAATCTATGGAGAATACTGTGAAAGTAACAAGAGAAAAATAGAAGAGCCCTTCAAACAAATTTCACACAGCTACAGATACAAAAATTCACCCAGTTAATTAAATTTTCTCAAGTTCATTATTTGTTTATTTTGTTTGCAACTCCCCCCCCCCCGCTACCCACTCCCCCCACCAAATAAAATATCTCACAAATATGCATGGAATGGTTCCAATGTACGCTGGAGCAGAAAAACTACAGCAGAAACAAAGATGTCTCTGTGACCAAACCACAGGCTATGCTAAGAGAGTATGTTAGCCGTATGTTCCTCCTGACCACTAGCCTACTACTCTCGGGGTGGAGGGAATGAGGAGGGAGAGGGGGTTACCTATGGTAGGAACAGGTGATGTAAATATCCTGACAAAAACACGGACCAAAGATCTATTCACGCTTAGGTCCTTCCGTTCAGGGGTTGTGATACACTCCAGGCAAGGCAGACCTGACTCCTGTTCTGCAAATGCCTTTCTTGTTCAAAAATATGTTTTTGACTATTATTCAAAACTCCCACCATAAACCACGCTTCTCAATTTTACATAAGGTCTCAGAACAAAGCAATATCCATTACTCGTTGCTGTAAAAAGATATACAATAAAGAAATGATCTTGCAAAGATTATAAAGGGTCAAGCTGTGAGTTCCTCCTTCTGGGAAAAAGATTATGTGGAAATCTGCACATGTCAAAACTCTTCCAATCTTATCTTATATTACTTTCACAGAGCTATTTGGAAACATTAATAAAATTCATTAAATATTTTTCCCATAAAGTCAACAATAGTTAATAAAATATTTTAAATGTATGATGAGCAATCTAGCTCAACAGAAATTCACTTTTTTCCCTGGAATATATATAAGCTACACGTAAAAGTGCTGAGCAAGATTTCCATTTAACCCAGATGAATACATGGGTTCTTTTGGAAAATATGTGCAAACTTGCAGATTCTTGGAAGGAAAACAAAGAAAAGATACAATATCTGGAAATATTTAGAGTAAAACTGAACTGCTATCACCAAAGAGCTGACCAAAATATTTAAAAATTGTAGCTTTTCCCAACCTAGGACATTTTGTCCTGAAAAATCTACATTAAAACTACAATAAAATGCAGAAATAATACTTGAAAATGCATAAAATTGAGGCCATTTTTACATTTCTTCTGGGAGAGATTTTTAACAGTGAAAGCATAGCTCAGAGGGAAGAGAATCCAAGTAGACTACAAAAACAGGTAACAACTTTCATGCCCAACCCTGAAATTTTGCATCTCTAGAAACTTTCACAGACCAATCTTTCAGCAACAGCTTGAGAAAGTTGTGGGTTTCTCCATTCAGATCACAGCTTTGTCCATCTTCCAGCTTGCTCCCCATATAATCATGACCGTGGGTTGTCCACTCCAGTTTCTTTACTCAGCACTACTACTGAAGAGCCAATGAATCTTTTCATTTTCTTAAGAAACCTGTTCAAATCCATGTTCGGCTGTTTACCTGCCTCTGCTGCACAGAAAGTGGGGAGGCAGCCCCAGCAACCAGACAGATGCATAGGGGATGGCATTTGTCTGTTCAGGCTTGTTCACAAACAGCTGCTCACTAACTTGGGTACCAGGAGTTATACAGATACCATATTGTTGAACAATTAATAGGCGGTACCAAAAACTTGTGTGGCTGCCTCTCACCAGGATTTGGGATTGTATTGCTGTTCTCCTACTATAGAAGGCTTTATCATTTTCTCAAAGCAGTATGTTTTTAAGCTCCACAAATGTATTTTCTGTTTCTTAAAGATATATATAGTTTAAATTTAGCTAATTAAAGGAGTGATAGATAGATATAAACCATTCTCAGATGGTAAAAGATTCCCACTCTGCTCAGTAGCACAAGGATACTGTAAGTAACATCAATTATAAAATACAATATTCTAAAAAAAATCATTTAATCAAACAATATAAAATACTCATTGCTGCTCTGTTTCCATTGCATGTATCCTTGGGGAAAACACTACTATTTTTCCCAGTGCCTCAGATTTCAGTGTGCTTAAAAATGCATCCCATCTTGTAGACCTGCACATTGATTCATCCAGTGTTTCCCAAGTGTAGTTGAATGCAAAGCACACCTTTCCCTGCAGTGCTGAGCTTGGCAAAAACTACATCCATTAACAACCTGGTGACTAAGAATATTTACAATTTCTTCTGTTTCTGTTGACAGCTTCTCATCAGTTTCTTTCTGTCAGAGATTCTTTGAAAAGTACTGTTCTGTTTGTTCTGCTTAGTTTTGATTCATCCTTTAAACTCCAGTATTATTGCTTTCCTGACAGCTAATCTCCATTTCCCTTTAAGTGCAAGGATCCATCCATTTGCTGTCAGAAAGTTCTCCTCCACAGGTTGTTATACCTTCCCATTTAGCATCTTCTAATATACACACTAAAATCCAAATTATATTGTTGTAACTTTCATCTCGCCTTCATCTATGCTTTAGATTATTTGTTTTACAGATGCAAGCAGAAGCCAATGTGGAAGTCTAGCTAACTCCCTGATGCAGCAGCTCGATTAGCACTGACTTTGTACCAAATACATAGCCTGGCAAATCACAGAGAGGAAGAAACTTCCTTCCATATATTGAGGGTACTCACCAAAGAGGTCAGCAAGTAAATGCAATCAGACAGAACCAGGCATTCACACTGCAGACTTATTTGTTACCCTGCACAACATTGCAAGTGCCTTACGTGAGGCAACCAAAAAAAGGATTAAAAAAGCAGAACTGGGAATATAAACCAAATTTCTAGAACTCTGGTACACATTTCTAGCTACTTTTCTCCTTTCCTTTACTAAAGTATTCAAGTACTGCTGTGCAGAGTCCCAAGAAATGACTTAGAATCAGTAACTGTTATTGTTTTGCTGCACTGATAGAAGAATGGGCACAGACAGACAAAGAAATTGTTCTTGAGAGGTAAGGCCACAGCAATTGTAATTTGCATTCCCTGTGAAACAATACAATGTTATGAATGTTCTTTCCATAGCACATCGGGCCATTTGCTGACTCCTGATTGTCTGTGAGCCTCTTTGCACTTGTTAATATCACAGCACTGAGCTAAGTACACTGTGCTTTTACCATCTGCTGCTGTAGCAGGAAGGCTGTGTTAGCGTAACCTGTCTTGCCGTGCAGCATTTTGATTTTAGATGGCATGCTGATTTCTTTAAAACAAACAATATCTGTCTTTCAAACATCTTCTATCCTTATAACGGCACAAAAAATTTGCTACCAACTCTTTGTTGATATTTTCATCTATGCTAAGCTTATGTTTTCCCATTTTTGTAGCCAAAATAATAAATAACTATCACAGTTTTTCAGGGGTTTGTTTTTGTTTTGTTTTGGGGGGTTTTTTTGGCCAATGATCCTCAACGACAGTCACGTTGATGGCTTATTTAGCAAAACCATATGTTTTGCTTATTGCTGTTATTTGCATTTAATAGTTTAAAAGATATTTCTGTTACCTTGTGTTTCAAACAATTATTTAATTACATACCTGTTAGTGCAAGAATAAGCACAGAATATTAACTTTAACAAATACTTTGAGTTGAAGTTTCCATAGTAACTTCCATCCATTGCCTTGTGTGCTTATGTGCTCTAATTTATGCATTCTTAACACTCTCTCTACTATTTTACCTACTGAGAGCTACTACATAAAAAGAAAAAAAATATATCATTATTCTATATGCAGGCATTAAAAAAATATGGTAGGAAAGCTGAATACACATATACACATATTTTTAGATAAACAGAATCTCTCATTATGATCATACATACTCAGTACGCAACATTAAAATAAACTATTTTGCTGAAAGTCAGATTAAAACAATGGTTTCTGTTCTTGCTGGCATGATGTCTTACTGCAACTCTGGGTTCTTAGAAGAGTAGAGAATATTTCCCTCTTATCAGCATTCAGCAGAACTGAAGTGTTACACTGCAGGGGACATGCCATAATTTCTTTTTTTCTCTGAGAAAGAGGATGGTAAAAAGACAAGAGGATATGGTTCAGTACGCACAGAGAGGCATGGGGAAGGCTTCTTGGGGCTTTCAGACTGCCTTGGTATATAAGGAAGGGCCAGCAAGGTTTTATCCCACATGAGTATTTCAGATTTCAGACACAATACTGTTTCTTAGGTCCTGGTCAAAAGCAAACTTATGCAAATAAGGTAACTTCAATTGAATTAATCTAGTGTTAAAACTCTGCATAAAATGCATAAAACTCTGAAAGACCAGAGCTTCTATTGGAAGCGAAGAACTATTTCTGCATGTACTTTTATAGTGATAGTAGAGTGGGACTCCAATCCTTATTTTCTAGGTGTTCCCACCAAAAAATTGCTATCATGTTTCTATTACTTAATCAGCTAACATAGTTGACTTACACAGTATTTAAGGAATGACAAGGATTCACCTGTTTGCTAAAACAAAGCATAGATCTACATATCTTGCAATATAGAAAAACTTGAAGGAATTTTTAAGTGACTATTCTTCCAATTATATTACATTTGCTAAATAGTGTATCTACCCTATTAGTTATGTGATCATTAACATGAGAGAAAGGAAAGGAAAACAGGCCTTTAAGAAAAGGAGAAAAAATGAGTGAATGAGAAAAAAGACAAATTAGCCTGGTAGAATATAGGGTACTCATTTCTAAGTCCACACAGCAACTGAAAGGGAAAAGAAACAAATAGAGAGAAGAAAAAGAGAGAGAGAAATCAACAGCCCTTCTGCATAAGCGCCAAGTTGATATTATACTAGGAGAAATAACATTATTTTCTGATTTTGAAGATTACAAGTCTTTTCACTGATGTTGTCTAGGTTTTACACAATCTATGAAAAAAAAACCAAAACAAAGCAGGTGGAAAATATTTGGAGGAAATACAGAAAATTTTAAACAAAGACAGGTTATCAGTACCACAAGACAAGCAGTCTAGGACACACAGAAGCACGTTTTCCACACTTTTTGTTTCCCTTGGAGTCACACTCAGCACTGACTAGAACCAGCTCTGCTTAGCAGATGAGACCTGATGAGACCACAGCTCACAGAAAAACCCTGCAACCTGCCGAGTTCTTGTTGCTGAAGTTAGTGAATCTAAGAGGATTCTCAAGAGGGGAAAACCAAAAGGAACCAAAATAAATCACCCTTGAGCAGTACCCTAAGCAGTACCACAAACCTTTCTCAGTGTTCAAAAACCACAACGTACAATTTTTGCAACAATACCTTTCAATGCTTGGACAATGTGACAAAACTTAACAGGCATCATATTCAGGTATGCGAAACATATGGGCCAACCTTGATTTGAGTTTTGCACTTAGAACAGTTTCAGAGGTATACAGGTCTGTTTGCATTACTTCAAGCATTGCTATTTTACTGCTTCAAAGTCACTTATGATTTACAGCAGTTGTGTCATTATTCAGCCATTTGGGTTAGTGCCTAAGTACCAGCCGCTCTTTAAGCTCCATGACACATTCCTCATGTGCCAATTAGTTTGCTCTGAGGGACAAGGCAAATAGTCATGGTTAACTACCAAAGCAAGTCTTCTTATTGCATACATGTGCAAACTCTTTGATGTATGATTTCAGTTAGGTTCTAAGAATAAATCTATAGCACTCCCATACTCAGGTACTGACTTCACATAGATTTGGGCATGTAATCAAAATTTGGCAAGTTCTGTAACTTGCCTGAATTATTTCTGCATCATTAAAACAGGGATACAAGTGTCTGAATTTAATGTGAGAAGAACAAAATAGGTTATTTTAATTTATCTCTGAAGTGTTTTATTTCCTGCTTTCTGTGTTTCCCAGTGTATCCCACAATCTTTGTACCTGTCTTATAGACAGGTTCTCTTCAGCTTGTAAAATAGCTTAAATATCACCACTGTTCAATAAAGAAAATTATTAATAAAATCTATTTATTCATCATGATAATGATGAATGCAGCAAAGCCTTCACTTCATCTTCTGTCTCATCAGCAAACTGGGTAATGCTCTACCAGTTCCACATCAGTGAAGTCTGTTCTGTCTATATGAATCTACATAGGACAAGTAATGGAAGAGATGCCCTTTTTAAAAGGTACCTCTCTTCACCCTCCATCTTCCCTCTTCTCCCATAGTGGGTAGAAGCAGATTTTTTACAAATCTTATTGGCCAGTATTAATTAAAGATCTGAACAGAAGCAGCTGAGAGACAGCATCAATGAACAGAAGACTGGAATAAAATATGGGAAGGAATAGATAAGGTAGAAATTCAAGAGACAGAAATGAAAAACATTCAATAGTGCAAAGTGAAAGGGTTTAATAACTATATTATTCAATGGAAGATTATCAGTTTGAGAGTGAAAATGAGAAAGATCATACACTACTATAAATGATGCATTTATAAAAAATCATTTACATTTCTGGTTAAGACAAACAAACATTAATGTTGCTGTATCATTGAGATACCTTCTCAGACACTCCCTGATATCACTCCAATTATCTGCGTTCCACTGACGTGAAATAACAACTGCCAGAACAGAGGTGGATAAGCTAATATTTTTTCTAGTTAGAATCATGTCAATGAAATTATTCTAACCAGGGCCCCATTCCCTGTCCCCTGTGCTGCTGAGAGGAAGAAGGTGTAGAAATCTGGAGCAAGTAATTTGAGCCTAGGAAGAAGGGAAGTGTGGAGGGAAGGTGTCTTAAAGACATGGTTATTATCTCTCACTGTCCTACTCTGATGATTGGTAATTACTTAAGTTGATTTTTCTTCCTCAAGTTGAGTCTGGTTTGCCCGTGGCCATAACTGGTGAGTGAGCAGCCCCTGTCCTTCATTATAATCTGTGGCCCTTTGTTATGATTCCCTTCCCATCTCACCAGGTGAGGGGAGTGCATGCAAGACCTTACCTGTGGGCAAAACCACTACAGTCAGTTATAAAACTTTGATCTATTTCAACAGGATGCTTTGTGAACATCTCCATACTAACCACAGCATAAGAGGTGCATTTTTCAGAGGTACTTAAATGATAACTAGAGTAGGAAAAAGAAAAGTTCAGAAAAATTCGAGTCACATGGAGTTCATTTCTTAAACCAGAATTGTTGTCCCAAGCAAACATCTGTAAAAGTAGAAAAATAAGAATTTTCAGAAATTTACAATAATAGTCGACACCACTGATTCTCCGTGCTTCAAGGTACCACCCATTTCCCCCAACTATAGCGAAAACTAATTTCTACATTTCATAGCACAGTAATTATAGGGGCACATGGTATGATTGCTTGGTACAAAAGGTTCTCCTCTTCAACTGTACCAGTGAACTAAATTTAGTTGACATCCCAATACATTGTGTATTTCTTTAATGACAATGTTCAATAAGTGCAGTTACAGCATTACAGCATAAGTGGAAAAAAAGTTAGTTATAGTAGGATGTATGTGCCTACGTTTCTCACTCTAGCCTTCTTTATTTCTAGCATGGTACACTTGAACAGCCTGTTCTTTATCGTAATAAACTGTCTCAATTGACAAGACTGGATCTACTGGATCTGGATTGTTACTTACACTTCTCTCTAGAAAAATAAGGGGGACAGCAGTAGATTGATTTTTTAATGGTATAATCAAGATCTGCAACAAAAAAACATACTACTTCATACTGTTTTGAATTGCATATTTGATATACAGCCAAACAACATTCTTCAATCAAAAGAATGTTGATTTTGTAGATGGGCACACAGATGAGTTAATGAGTGAAGAGTTGTCAGACACCATTTTCAATCAAGAGATGATGAGGGCAAGCCAGCCTGTAAACTTTCTATTACAAGCTTTCTATAACTTCCTGGACTGTTTTCTGAAAAATTACTATCTCATCATTAAGGATGTGCTTCATAGCAGGTGCATTATTAGGAGGGCAGTATGTTTCCAATTCAGAGTATGACAGACATGACGACACACGCAGCTGTGTGTCACTGATGAAGGAAAAGTGCACATTTTAAAATTAATCTTATAAACTACTTCTGTCAGGAAGTTTGGTTCAGAAAAAGAACCTTAAAAGGTAATTTTAAATTGTTAGTTTTATACCTGCTGTCAATAAATTGATTTGAAAAGATTATAGTCCAGGAGAACTTTCAACCTTTCAAAAAGGTTATCTTTAAGTTTTCACAGTTTACAGGTTAACACAAATAAAATAAAATTGCATTTTCTTAGTGGAAATAAAATGTTCTGTTTATGGTATGACACAGGGGTTAATTGCTTAACCCAATATATTTTTCAAAGTATTTATTTACTAAAAGTTTTTGAAAGTACCTGTTTTTTGGAGAAGCATCTTCTGTCACAAATCAATACAGCAAAAGAGCTTGTCAAAACAGAACAGATGGGCATTTCCAAAAAGATCCATACATTTGGTAGATAAGCAAATGTTGCATTTGCAGAGAAAAAAATATTATATTCATTTGCTTTTGTTTAGTTCCAAAATGTCATAACTTGCATGACAAGGAAGCAGAGAGAAAAGTATTATCACATTGTCCATTGTCCTCTTCAGTAACTGTGCAGGGGAACAAACTATTTCCCCTGACACTATCACAAGCTGCATGCATTTTAGGGCAATACCAATCATTGTCTCCCAGACTGCTAATCACATGAAAGCATCTTTCCTCCTGCTAAGCGTTTGCATCTTTCAGAGCTGTCACCCAATTCTGTGCTCCATCCAAAGCATTCAACAATTATCTGCGGAACTTTTCCACAACTTTCTGTCTCTATACTGATCATACAACAATCATTTTCTTCCAATAACTCCATGGATGCAATCATCATAAAGTTTCTAAATAAATGTCAACATATGGAACAAATTCCAGTCTTTTCTACCTGAAAATGCTACAGTTTGTATACTAACTATTCATAGCTAAGTACCACAGATAATGAAATGAGCTTTGCTAATATACATGAGTTGCTTGCTTCTAAGCATAAATCCCTTTTAAAAATATTTATTAAAACTCTTATGAAGATTTATTACGTGCAAAGTATAATTCATACAGACAAAATGTAAAAAACTTAATTGGAGATCTACTAGTATCTATCTATTCCTGAAAGAGTACTTGTGTACATGTTCTTATTTTTTAATTTAATTAGAGTATGAAGAAATATAAACTATGATGTAATCATAAATTAGCATGTTTTAACCTTGATGTGTGGCTTTATACATGTATCCTCCTTTTACAGCACGTGAAAAACAAATTTTAAACTCTGATACTCTAATACAAATACTGAATGCCAACAGTGGGAAATATCTGATTACCTACCATCTTTATGGTTCCAACTCAACTGTCCTGAAGATTAAGATGATGTTGACAATAACAATGATAATAATGACAATGCATGCATGAATGATATTGCAATCTCTGCAAAGATTAAGACCAGGCTATATAGGTTTTCACAGGTATTATTTCTCTGTCCTCATTGGTATTCAATACCAATGCAACTTAGACTTGAAGTTCGGTATATGCTTAAGTAATCTGCTGAATGCCCTTCATAATATAGACTTGTTTGAATTCACTTGTACTTTTCTCTATCTTGTGGCAGACAAAGTGGACAGAATCAAGAGACAGAACAACTTGTCACATTTGCCCACACTTTGTTTTGAAGACTATTTGTAAACAGCTCATAGAAGTTTAATGAAGCTTTAATCTTTAAAAGTTCAAACACTATGGATTGTTGCATAATCTATTATGTCAATAGGTTGTTTGCAACCAGAGGTATTTGTGTAAAAGGACAATCAGAATGTCATTACAGAATGTGAGATAAATTTGTTACACATTAGATGCTCTTTCAGTATAAAATTAGTCCTGCTTATTTCTTGTAGTCATCCGACTCCTTTGTGCAGATATGGTAAAACCAGTCACACAATAATTTAATCTGTAAAGAGATTTCAGCACAGCACAAAGTATAATCCTGCAGAAAGATCCAAATTTCAGAAGATCCGCAGAGCTCTGTTAGCTTGGCATTCTGCCTGGGTTTCTCAGCAATATAAGCAGCCCAGGAGAAATACTGCTACACTGTTACTATCACTCAAATTGCTCATTCTTAATTAATACCCATTGACCCTTTTAGAATTTTATAAATGTACTCCCCACATAAAGCAGCAACGGACAGTCCAGATGACTGTTTAACACCACTGGATTTTTGAATGATTGGTGCGGGGATGGGTAGGAAACCAATACACAAGACAGTGCCATTTTATCTTCTTTGTGTTGTTTTTTGTCTGACTGCCCCAGCTTCCAAAAAAAAAAAAAAAATACTGAGACACTGGTGCTTTGTCTTTGGAAGGTCATAGGCCTACCAATATACCATTCACAGATGCAACGTATGGTATGCAGTATTAAGAAACCCCACCTGTAGCTCTGCCACAGAGCACCCATTAGGACAAGAGAGACAGACAGACTTTTCCAATTAAGCCTTATTATTAACTGTGGTTGGTTTGGGGTGAATTTTTTGTTTGTTTGTTTTCCTTTGTGTTTTTTTTTTAAAGCAATATCCTCATAGGTTACCTACTATAGATGTGGGGGCTAAGTCTTTGCTGTCTTTGTTTAGAGGTACAGTTCAGCTCAGCCTGAACTTCATGAAAAGCAGTTTTGAGATGTTCCTTATCCAGAGCACGCGTTAAATCTGTAAACTGCAATGCTAGGATTTCAAGAAATGCAGGTCTATAGCAGATTCCCCAGTAAATGCTGAGGATAACACACAGGTGGAAAGCTTTTATCACAGCAGTCAGGGGAGATGGACATGTTTTCAGACAGAGGAAAAAAAATTTCTAACCTATATATATAAAAAAACAATCAGGGTTCATTCTTGAAACGAGGGCCCTCAGGGAACTTGCCACAGTGCTTCCAAGCTTTTAGGCTTTTTCATAGCACAAAAACATAAAAGAAGAACAAATTAAGTTTGCAAGCTAGTGAATCAAATGAAATGAGAAGACATAAAGAAAGAGTGGTAGAAAATTATTTTGTCAGCCTGCTGACTCCTTCAGAGCTCTCCTTTGTGCTACACTGAGTCTAAAGAGAAAACTTGTTGATTTTTTGTGAGATTTTATTCTGTGCACACTAGTCTTTTATAGGACCCCAGGGGAAGTTATCTGCCAATTCTGAAAGCTTTTCTAATTAATTTAAAAGCTTTTGTTTCTATGTTCTTATTGCATCTCTGTAGCATTTTCATGCTAAGGCTTCTTAAATTCTATTTAAAAGCCATTAATCATAGGAAACTTGGTTGAGGATTTTCAACACAGGACTTCCAAGTTTAGGTGCTGTTATGTCCCTTTAGACAGTCAAACAGCTACCTGAATTTTAAAAACTGCTGAGCATCAGGAAGTTTCAAATTACTTCCTAAGGACTGCCTTACTAAAAGCCTGTCTAACCCTTCAACCTGTTGTTCACAGCAACAAGTAGCAGATGGTGAGGAAAGCATGAGTGAAGCAAGACACAGGCAGACAGGAATACCCTCCTGAATACCCTTGAGGTATCCAGCAGCTGCAGCTCAAGGCAGTCGGGAAGAAAATTCCCCCAGAGGACTGGAAAAGTGAAGACCCTGTTTCACTGCGTCTCAAAGGGATGAGAGAAAGGAATGTTTTCTGGGAAAGCTGTATCAATCACTTCCACATATGTATCTCCTCTAACACCACATAAGTATCGTCTCTTTTTTTCAGCTTTCTTAAAGATTTAGTTTCAGTTTAGAAGCAATGTACCAAATCTTTTGTTTTTGCTTAAACTGATTGAAGAACACAACTTTTTTTAACCACCTCCATAACGTTTCAGCCCTGCCTAATCTATGAAACACTATAAACAATTTAAGTCCCATCAAATTGTGACAGTGAAAGTTACATTACATAAAATAACACTCATGATGTATAGTCCAGAGACCTCGGTGTAAGCACATTTTGACACAAACAATGAATCCACTTGAGCAATAACTATTTCTAATGATAAAAAAAATCTTAAAGAAAATAATGAACTTTTTTTACATTACAGAAATAACAGAGTACAGCCATGTCTGAGACAAAATGGCAGCCTGTGCTGTTTAAATAATATTATCTAAGAGGAAAGAATACGCCAAGAGAATTGTAATACAGGACAGATGGATGGGAGAAAGGATTCATACTTTATGTTCCCACTCACATGACTTCCCAAACAGTATATGTTGCAGAAAAAAAAAATATAAGAGAGGGAAGCAGCAGGTTGGTTTCTGTAGTAACTTATTTCTCTTTCACTCCCCTTTACTGCCTCCTCCAATATGGTCTGGTATCTCCAATGGCAAAGACTAAACTAAAATGCTAAAATTAGAAATACTTGCAGCTTTCTGGAGCTATTTCCTGACTACATGCACTTTTATTTAATGCAATGAAAAGATAACCTGTGAAATATAATATGAATTACTTTATTATGTTCAACAATGTGGGTCAAGAAGCAAGAACAAATCTTTGTAGTTCCACTTCATGATTCAGATTCATTGCGGCTTTAAAGAGATTCACAAATCTCATGGGTATTTTACACTGCTGTAAAGAGTAAAATACAGCTTGGAATTAAGGCTGATGACGAGTGAATCTGTACTAGTGAACCTAAGGAGAGATTACACAGCTTGTACCACAGTGGCACACATGTAAGGCCTAGCTCAGGAAAAGCCCCCTGGATTAATTTCAATAAATTCTCTTCTGTCCTAACAAATTTGTTTTCTAAAAAAAACCCAAAACAAAACAAAAACAAAACCCCAACAAAAAAACTAACAAACAAAAAACCCCAAACCAAAACAGACCCAAATTAATTCCATAAAGGATTTTTCAGCCATTGAAGAAGTCCAGTTTCAGAAGTACAATATAATACAAACATATCAATACAGCAGAAGTTCAAACAAGTAAAGCTTGTTCTGTTTCTCACACCAGCATCCATCCAGTAGCACTGTATGCTAGTTTCTGTACCGAAGTTGTGAGCTCTCAAGACACCCTTTTATATCTTAGGCCCAGATTAACAATCATGGGAAACAGTTTCACTTTTTTAAAAACAAGTTCAGTCATTAGCCTGAAGATAGCTATGCTTGTCACTTGATCAGTAAGTCTGGGCAGCTGCTTTTATTGTTTTAAACACTTGAATTGTTCTTCTCATTTTAATTACATATTCACGAAAGCATACTACAATAAAGGTGCTAGAAGAGCTGAATTCATATCCATAGTAAACATTTTTCTTTAATCTACCAAATAAAATTTAACTATTTTAGCTAAATGTTAAAACAGCTCATTCAAAACCTAAAACTCCAGTTCTGGAAGTGATATCATATTGCCTCATTATAATGGTAGTAATGTTTCATGCTTCTTGATGTCACTTTCATTAAATGCTCTGTGTCCAAACAACATAATGTCCTCTTCTTGAAGAGTCATACCATAATATGGATGCAAGTTCATGGTTGCCAAGTTGCGTATGAGAGGAAATTCACTGAGGGAAGCTTGTTTCATGAAAGATAGTAAGAATATTCACAACTAATACCATTTTTATGAGACACCTGGATGTTATATCAGAATAAAATATATTTCAGCTAGTAGGCTTTTGTGTATCTGGGAATCTATGAATTACCAGCATGTGCAACACAAACTTTAAAAAGTTACTTTTTCTACAGACAGCAGCAGACATGTTTTCCATGAAAATCTTTCAGAAACCAACCATTCCCACTGTATGTAATAGAGTTACATTTGGCTGTAGGGAACATCTTAGCACAGTGATCAAGGCTGCAGAGCTGAAATGCAAACTTCTTTCACTCCAGTTACAGTCATTTAAACAGCTCAGCCTTCATAGAATAAAGGGACTAAAATTCTAAATGTTCATTTTGAATTAAAACCAAGACATTGTCACTAGGAGATATTTAATACAAATTTCTTAGAATTCTTTTGGAAGTGAATTAGATTTGTTGAAATCTTGGTTTTTCCATGAATTGCTTTTGATAAACTACATTTTTTAATAAAAATAAATAAATAAAAAATTACACAACAGGAAAAAAAATCTCCATTTCCCACAGGTGCAACATTCTTTTGTGACTTTTAAGCTAACACAAATTTGGCAATGTAGCACAAAAAAAGGGCTCTATATTTCTAGTTACATATTGTTCTATTATATTTCAGCTTTTCCTGAAGTCCAGAGGATTTAAGTCAGGATAGAAAACATAGGAGGTTAGTTGTTTTTCTTTTCAATTAAACCTAATCATCCAGAAGTCTTAAAATATACTGCAAAGGAAGATGTAACTTATACATAATGCAAGGCAGGCAGGTATCAGTATCTCTATTAAAAATTAAGTAAGCTGAGAGGAGATATCTTAAGAGACCTTCTCAAGGTCACACACAGTCAGAAACAACCTGTCAGTAGATTGCCTACCAAGCCCAGAAAGACAGACTATATACAGACATACATACGTATCCATATGTCTATGTATGTTTTTAAAAGATCTGACATGTATTTCTTCTAATTCCAGAACAATCCAATATTTGCAGCCACAATACTAAATATAAATAATTAGTTTGCAGACTGATGATTGAACTGGATTTGAACACCAAACTCATTAAGGACTTCAGAGAAGTGCACAATCCACCCTGCATAGGTGGTCTGTCACTAAAATTTGTAGTCTGGTGTATTGCATAGCATGATCCATAGGTATTGACATTGATACAGGACAATTTGCCTCAAACACCATCTCCCACACAGCTAAATAATCAGACATAGTATCTTTACCTTTCCATCGTCTATTTCTGACATTCAACAGCTTTGGAGGAGAATACCGTGAGAGGTTCATAAGTATTTTATTGGCCTTTTACAAACGATAAGCAAGTAACAAGATAACTTCTTAAATGTAGGACATAGTGCAGGGTAATGTAAAATATTGATTAATATAAAAGCATATTTTTAAGACACAAGATATGATTGAGGTCACGCATTACAATGATTAATGACTGCTTTCCAGAATGCATACACTATGCTTGTAAAATTATGCTCGTCTAAGAATTAATTAATCTAAAAGGTTTATGAAAACATAAAAGGACGACAATCAGGAAATCGAGTTAGCAGTTTGCTCTAATTTGTAAAAAGAAAATTTTTACAATTGAGTAGTCCAAGAGCAATTACAGAGCTAGCAAAGCAAACAAGAATCAACTTAAGAATGGCATATTTCTAATTGGTTTGTATTCATCTTTACAGTACACTTATTTGCAAAATAATAACCAAAATTTCTGTTTCATTTTCTGGTATACAAAGGACACAACATTAGCCATGTGCAAAAATGTGTGCTCTGGACATGCCCTACTATGAGTCCATTAGTCTGTGACTAATGCTAAGAGACTATTTCAACCATATCACTTAAACAGACTTGCATTCCAGCTTGGTTTACAGGCAGCCTGAAAAAGGCCTCAGACAATATTCTGCATCAAACTCTTTTTTATGTTTCAGAAATCACCGCCATTTTATTTTGTGATCTTCAGAGGTGTCATGCAGGGGGATTTTTGTGGTGGTTTTTAACTCCAGAAGTTGCAGTGATGACCAGATGCCATCAGAGTGAATGCTTGTGAGGAGCAAGCCCACTACATTACCCGCAATTGAATTTGCAGTGCTGCCTTCTACATGTGGGAAGCTGGAAAGAAAATTCACCTGTAATACTACGTAAAGTATTTGATGGGCCACATCTGGCCTGCAGCATCCAAGATGTGCTTTCCCCAGCAATACAGGGCTTGGAGCAGTATGTGAGAAAGAACATTAAAGGGACTTTTACCACTCAGCATTATCTCTGGCCATGGAGGCATAATGTTCCCAGTCCATACAATTTGACCACAGCTGTACATCAGCCTTTCTATCCTACTGAAAGGGAAAAATGAAGTTCTGACCTGTTAAACTGTCTTGAAACAGCAGTGTCTTAACCACACAACAAATTCCACCTTGGTAATTAGCACTATCCAGCAACTAACCATACTCAGTCCCCATACAACACAATATCTTTCATCCAGACTTTGTGAGCATGTTATCTCGGTCCCTACATTTTACATAATCCCTTGCATTTTTTTTTTGCCTAAATATGGAACATCACTTCCCTGATGTATGCATGAGGTTAGTATGCTGTAAATCACTAAAATGGAAAGCAAAGCAAACATAAACCATCCCCAGGTCTCTCTATAGCCTCATAATAGACAGCTGAATTTATATCCAAGAGAATGCTGTGGAAGCCAAAAGGATCCTCAACAGGATTTTCCTTTGCAACTTATTATTTCCTTTGCCTATTTGAGGCTACTGCTATGACAGAGCACCAATTATACTATAGCAGAAAATCTAGAATACGAAAAGCACTGAAGGCAGAGTTGTTCATAGTCTATGAATACTAAGTTCTTTTTATATCAGCAAGCTTAGTAACTGAAAATTTCAGAGAACTTATATATGTGATGTGACCTCTGACCAGCAACATGATAATATTACTGTTTAAGAACCTGCTGAATCAGGCAAGTTCAGAGGTAATTCTAAACACATGCTTCAATATCTTCTGGCTTGCAGTAGTTACTTAAATTTAAGCTTTTATATACAGAGTTTTTCCTCAATCAGAAGTTGGTACAATATATCAATTGTTTTGTTCTGTGTAGGTGCAGTAAGACATTACCCTAAATAAGCATATTTAAAGATGGGGAAATACAGATTCGTAATACTTCAACAACTCTTCTAGCTACTTGTCCTGTTTTTTTTACCCCTCCGATTCTCTCCCCAATTCCCTGGGTGAGGGGGAAGAGGGCAGGGGAAGGGGAGGCTACAAGTGGCTGTGGCTTGTTTGGCTGCCAGCTAAGTTAAACTATCACACTACTGCTTAACCAAATCTGGGATTATAACACTGCAGGCTCTGTAAATAAGAATCAGTAGTGAAAAACTCCCATACAGAGTCAGTATGAATAAATACATAGAGGACTTCCCTATGTCCTGGATATACAAGTTCTCCCACACTCTTTTACAAGAGTCCATATTTTAATACCAATTCCTACCTTCCTAGGGCGGATTTGTAGCATTGCCCTTCAGTTCCCAGCCCAGACAACACCGAGCTAGAGTCAGCCTGGCAGAGGGGATGCCAAAGTACTGCTTCTTCAATACAATTACCCAGACACCCATGAAAGCAGCCCTACACAGAAAACCAGGTCACACCTGCAAACAGATTTCCATGTCATCACTCCACCAGTTCTACATAGGACAATTATGTTTACAAAATGCAGATAAAGACTTTCTAGGAAACACCATTTTCAGTGCAAAATTGCCTGATTTAAGTCATGCTTATAAGAACACAAAACACAGGTGCTGTTGGCCCTACTAGTTGCACAAGGAAGTACTACAATAGAATCCACAGAAGAGCATTACACTATTAGTCTACCACAGTTGACATTCCTGAAGAGATCTTGATTAGTTCACTAATTATTCTCTAAGTAGGGTGAATATCTCCACATTTAAAAACAAAGTTATTTCATCTGTTTTCATACAATTTATGCATCTACTTTCTATGAATAGTCAGAGTTCAATATGAAAATGTAGTCAAGAAGGAAAAGCTAAGAGATGAAATACAGGTTTGACAAACACAAGGAAATGCATAATAAGGTAATATGAACTACTGAGTCTTACTGTTTCAGTTTAGATGTACTACATCAAACTGAGGGGCGGGGGTGGAACAAACCACCATAAATAAACAAGGCTTCAGTGTAGACAACTGAAAAGAGTGTCAAGTTCAATGTCAATGAAGACAGAAAAGACTGGAAGCATGCACAGCTATTGAAAACACCATTAAGTATGTTGGTGGGTTTTTTTATACACATTCAGATGGAGCATTATTCTGGCCAGTCTGTCTGAGAATGAATTTTACAAGCAACAAAATCATTCAGAGATAATAACATCCAAAACAAATTTGTGAATAGGAAAACTATTCAAGAGAAAATAATTAATAAAGAAACGCTGCTAAGAAGAAATCATCATTATACATGTACACAGTGGATAAGGATAGAAGAGAGCTATATGGGTCTGGCTGGGATGGAGTTAATTTTCTTCATAGGAGCCCACGTGTTAATTTTCTTCATGGGTGTTGAGTTTTGGATTTGTGACTAAAACAGTGTTGGTAACACCAATGTTTTGGTTGTTGCTGAGCAGTGCTTGCACAGCTCAAGGCTTTCTCAGTTCCTTACTGTCTCCCCACCAGCAAGTAGGCTGGGGCTTGGCAAGAAGCGGGAAGGGGACACAGCCAGAACAATCAGTTCAAATTGGCCAAAGGATATTAGATGACACAAAATATCCATGTTCAACAATAAAAACTGGGGTTTTGTCTTCCAAAGTAGTTGTTGCTCAGAGACTGGCTGGGCATCAATTTGTTTGTGGGAGGTAGTTAGTAATTGCCTTTGTACCAAGGTTTTTCCCTTGGTGGGTTTTTCCCCTGAGCTTTTTTATTAAAAAAAAAAAAAAAAAAAAAAATAAAAGAAAAAAAGCGCCCAAACCAAAAGACACAACCACAAATACACATCACCAAAAAAAGCAAATTACAAAACCACCAAAATTCTAGTGACATACATTTCTTCCTTCCACTATATTGATTATCAGTGTAGAGCATTTATTGCGTGGAAAAAGACTTCTGTTATAAGATCAAATTATTCCCACATATTCCAAAGAAAAATTTGACTTCAAATTTCTGAGATAACTTTTATTGGATAGCAAGTTTTAGTTAGCATAGTACACTAGGGACAAGCTTTGCTGCATACAAAAATGAACAGTAGAAAAATATTGACGGCATTATTTTAAGATATAACATATGAACAGTTATATATATCATATACAATACATACTCACACAATATGCAAATGTGCGTACACACAAAATTTGTCTTGGAAGACTAGGTTTTCAGCTGCTTTTTATATAATTGAGTCTATTGATATTACTATATTTAATTCAACAGAAGTGAAATTATTAAAATTATTAATACAGTAAATTTGAGTATTAGTCATTAGACAAAATTTAAAAGTCAAATCATTCTCAACAGTAGGGTGGCTAGAAGTCAAACAGTCTGCAAATACTGCAAATCTCAGCTAGGGAAAGCATATCTTAAACTGTAAACTGCTATGAAAATTAATCTGTTCATACAGATAAGGTGACAACATGGGTTTTGGGTTTTTGTGTTTTGGGTTTTTTTAAATGATGTTAGCACAAAATAGAACTTGTGAACTTATGAACTAGCAGTTAACATACCTTTACTCTGCAAAACAAATTATTTTTCTTTTTTAACACTTCTTGTCCTGCATCAGGTTATTAACATTACATATTATTTCTGAAGGTCAAAATCCCATGAGTCAGAGGCAGGTTTATGTCACCTTCCCTTTCTCTGTTTGCACAAATTGATATATCATGACATGTTGTAGAGTCCTCACAGGTCAGATCCAAAGTAAGTTTGGGGAAAAAAGTTGTCTGCACTTTAAGAGACTTTGGAACATATTACAATTTTGATTAACATTTGGAAATGAAAGTTTTAAGATGCACTTGATTTTCCTCTGAGTAGAACACTCAGATGATTTTGGTCTGGTAAACCAATTGAATAACCTATCACAGTCAATGAGAGACTACATCTGTAACTTTGTTGATGTATTAATAGATATTTTGAGTAGTATTACCATGCAAGAAGGAGACAGGAAATATGTGTACAAATTTGCATGCAAGAGTCCAGGGGCTGGGAGATATATACATACACTTACATATATGTTTACTCACATGTGTGTATGAATATGAACATTTTTTAAAAGTGTAATTTACCTTATTATGTTTTTACTGCTCCATTCGCACAGTTCAACTTTGCTAATGATAAAGTCATCCTGAAGGATCTGGTCCCCTTCTTGCCATAATTACCTTTCTTTATCTCTGCAATACATTTCTACTCTCCTTGATTTTACAGTTACAAATATCAGGGGAATCTCAGATATGCTTACTCATTACTTTAAGAATATAGGCATGTAAGCATATCCAAAACTTATCTTTGGCAAAAAAAAAATTGTTGTCTAAAACCACTGTTCTTTGTTGGTCATGGCTTTGTCATTGGCCAGATTAAAAGTGTCCATAGGAGCATACATCTAATGTCTCCAAACCTTAAGGTTAATCTAGTTGCCTAAGTTTTGGCCTAGCCATTCCTGTTAAAACAGCATTGCAGTCACTCAAATTCAGATTAAATTTCACCCACCATACTTAGAATTACTGTATGGCTCCAGCTGTAAGAATAGACTACTTGTGAGTAACTTCATAAGTCATATTCTATGTACAGATACACCTGGATACTGCCATTAAGAGCACAAGATCACAATACACTGATGATGTCAACAGCCTCCCCTTTTGGCATTTATTTCACTTCGTGACAAGAAATCAGAATATTATTGCTTTAAGGACAACTTTAGGGATTATAACCTTTTAAAGAATCAATGTCAGTTTTCCTTCAGCTTACTGTCCTAAATTTGAGACCTGTGTTTCTTCTGGCTTACCCTGTATTAGTTTCATAAATAAATCACTACAATGCTCAAACTTTTCAACCTGATAAAGAAGTTTCCTTATATTATCTTTCTCATACAGTATGTTATCAGATTCTGATTTATACTTTCCCACAATCTTACAACTTCTTATTTATCTTAAAGTCTAATTCTTAGTAGCTTCATGGACACTTAAAAACTAAAGTTACTGCTTTTCTAGATGACTTTCTATGTTAATCAATTTCCTATCAAGCAGTTTACTCAGAGTGGTCTCCAGAAGAATTAACTGTTCTTTCACATATGAAAAAACCCATGAATAATAGAAAAATATATTCAGAGTTTTTCAGAACAATTATTTCCACTGAAACTACAATTAGGCTTTATTAGAGCTAGTGGAAAATGAAAAATATGACATTCAGGAAAAATATATTTTCTTCTGCCTTTTCAGTTTGCTTGGATCCAGGCATTTAGCTCACATGACGGACGTCACACAGCAAGGTGAATAAAGAGATCTTGTTCAGTACCCCTTATTACAAGCATAAATATATTATTTGTATTTAAAAAAACCCAAAACCTCATTCCATGTGCTTGCTCATTTTGCAAACAAGTCATCAATACTGAACAAAACAAAAAAAAGTGCCTCTAAACCATACAGACACTCCTAGAAGTTAACTTTTCCATAGCAGAGTCTTCCTAGGAAGTATTTCCTACACAAGGCAACCTTAAATTAAGAATTGAGTTTTGTCAATTAACATTTTAAATTAACAGTTGGCAAGATGGTGATAGGAGAGGTGGTCTGTCTGCCAAAAGGCCTGGTGCTCGAATGACTGTGCAACACCACATCTGGGTAAAGGGAAATGACACTATCAAGGAAACTTAGCTTGATATCTCAGGACAAAGAAAAAAGGGGAGAGGGATGATTTACCCATTATTTTACAAACACGACAGATGTTTTCATTCAACACAGACAATTGTGCTCAACACATTTATACTCAGTAACAAAAAAGAAGATATGGCAAAGCCTGAAGATGCTGAATAATATTCTGGATGATTCCTACATCGACATCTCATTCATTATTAATATGAGAAAATTACATTCTGTAGCAGTGCCAGCCTATAAAACTTTAAGTCCTCCGCAATTCAGTACACTGTGGTTGAAGAAACATGCTGTGATTTGGCCAAGCTTTGATTATTATTGTAGTACTGGTTCTGAACTGGTTTTCAGGATCCTAAAATTCAAGGAAAAATTTTATATAAGTTTACCTGCTAACTCAAAGCTATTTTTTGCTTACAACTTCTAGCAATTCCAAGATCAGTCCTGCATCATGTACATTGCAAATCTTCCCTCTTTGCTGCAGAATATTTGCTGACAGTTTGTGGTAACATATACAATACATACATTTGTTCTTTTATCATTAAATTCTCTATAATTAAGTCTTTTCAAAAGAAGAAGATTAAGTCATACTTGTTTCATATCTCATTTACTGTACCAGCAAATGTACCTAACATAACTCCTACAATTTGTACCATATTTTGTCAGAAGAGGAATTTTGTTTGTTTGTTTTGTTGGGGTGTTTTTGTTTTTAATGAAAATCAGTTTATTTGTTCACTTGAACTAGTATCTCTTTGGATATATTTAGTCAAATTTAACTTTAGAAGCTGAGAGAAACTCCTTCAAAAAAAAACCCCAAACTCTTCCATTTGAGATCAATTGTTATGTAATTCTATGTAATTCCGAACAACACTTTAACATCAGAGATATGAAACAATTTTTTTTTTTATATTAAACACACCAGATATCATAACATACAGCTTTCACACTCTATCTTATTTATCATCACTCTTTTGGAACACTCCATAAATATTAGAGCACATACTTTCAGATCCTCTCCAAGGAAGATAGATATGGGTCCATTATAGTAGAGATAAGAATACCAAGTTATGGTTTATGAACTACACTCTCTCATCAAAAGTTTTGTGATAGAACATGAGAAACTTTAAACTACAGAATTATAGCTGCTTAACTGTAAAACTATTCATCTATCTGGTTTTGTTCTGAAGAGTCATTCTGAATACTGCATTTGACTATGCATTTTTGTATGCCAGAATCTACTAAACAAATTCTATCAGGTTTCCATAGATGAAAGAGATTGAGATGAAACAGCTTCTCACACACAATTTGGTCTCTTTGATTACATTTACAGGCCCTTCAGTCACTCCAAAACCCCACCAGTCTTTTACTACAGCTTTCATGCTGTGACAATTTAGATAAGTGAAATGTTAAATAGCTCATTACAAGTCCACTTCTGCACCACAGGAGTTGATGGCAGCATTGCCATAGACTTCAATGGGAGTTGGATTACAGTCTGAAATACATCACGTATACATTCATCAGAAAAAATTAAAATTCAGAGAGTTTCAAAACTTCTTCAAATCACTTTATACTGAACCAGCCTTACTATAAATCAGGAAGAGATGGCAGGCCAGTTTTTTAGAATACTACAAAAAGCTACTGAAATGCAGCTTTCTTGTTCTGTCATTTTCATCCAAATCTCTTGTTATGACTTATGTGTCAAGCAGGCACCAGGGAGTGAAAAGTCATTTACAACAAACATAACATAATAGAATAAAAAGAGCAGGGGACAAACAACTTTCAAAATTGTCTTCTGAGACAGCCAAAATATTTATCTGCTAGAAACTGATCCCACTATGAAGCAGCAACCAGAATGCACATAATTTAAGGTTCCAGTTTACAAAAAAAATCACACAGGCAATGAGCTTGAGTAATTTAGTGTACAAGATAATAGACCTGTGTAGTTGGAATAATGCATATTCCAAGTGGATATGCATTTCATTCTCTCTTACATGAAACCAAAGAGGCAAAGTGTAACCAGCCTCCCAAATTCTGTATTCTGCAGAGTGTTTCTGTTGTCCTGGCAACAAGAAACTGCTAATAAATCTCCCTGTGATAAAGAATTAAATACCAGCAATACTGAATATCTATAAAAACATTCAGAGTTGAGATTACCTGCTATCTCAGTTCACTGTCTATGACAAATATAAACATATCAATCTACCAACTCAGCATAGTGTCTCTTAGTCAGGGAGGGAAAGTCCAAAGCTTTAGCAACCTTCCCACAAGTCTTTCTAACGTATTTTTCAGGATTCATTACATTGAAAGCCTCTTTAAAAAGGAAGGAATAGGACTAAAAAAAAGCAGTGAAATAGGACTATAGCTCCTTTTTTCAGCATTCCCATAGGGCATGGAGCATTGTGGATGCAATACAAAGGGGCAGATAATTCCTTAGTGGCCCAGGTAAAGAGAAAAATTGATGGCTCTCTTTCTTGAAAATTCTGTCTTGAGAAGAAAGGAGATAGGTACTCAGGAAATTCCCTGCAGAGAATTACACATACAAGGCTTAGAGATCTGACTTTTAACTCTTTTCCTAAAAATGCAGCAGTGAAGACATGAACATTATAAATACACACTTTTTTTTACCATTTTCTAAATGCCTGTCTCTTACCCTTTGTTACTGTAAATTAGTCATCTTTGTCTTCAAAACTATTTTTTGCACAAGCTACAGGGTATTCAAAAGGTCAGGAATTAGTATTTTAGGACTATATATTTCTTCCTTTTATGATTGTTCAATTTTTTGTATTCACTGAGTTTTTTCACTTTTCTGGGTGAGACTTTCAAGAGAGTAGTTTACTACATTCACCAGATTATCTCCATTTAACACTCGCCTGGTCATAGCTAGAGCTCAGGTACCACATCATCTTAGAGGTATAATTCTTTCTAGATGACCAAAAGGGGCTACCTCAAAATAAGGTTTAGAGTGCTGAAAATTATAGTTACAACTTAACATCAGTTTGAGGAACAGGGCAGTATCTTGCATGTTAGCTGAGTTCTTAATACCTTCTTGGGAACATTCTCAGTTAGAGCTCATTTGTTCAAACACACATAACGGAGGGTTCTTTTAGTGATGCATGACAGTGATTAAATGGTCACTTTAAATGTTGGCTTTCTTTTAAAATGTATAGCCTTAATGCAACAAACATCAGCTATTTCTTTACAATTATACTTTTGTAAGCCCCATATTAATAATGCAGAACACCATTCACTATGTAGAGTAGATCTAATGAAGATCATATAAAACAGCATGGCAAACTCATGTACATTGTTGGCATCAGCAGCCATTGAATCAGCATCAAGTCTTCATATAAGCCTCTGAATCCTGAATGTGCAGGAACAGTACCAAATATCCTACAAATGTTTACAAATTACATCCAGAATATCTTCTCAGATAGCATTGTACTTGCCCATACCACTTTGATTAGTTAAAAGGAACTGAATTTGAACAATCATGACTACAAATATAAAGAAAAGACCTGGAGTTAAGTGTTATATTACTATCTAGTTCAATTTATTTTGTTCAGTTGTGTTTTAGTCTAACAAAGGAAGGAGACTGGAAATGAAAGCACATTGTACACTTAAAATTCTGATCAGTAGTCTATAAAATATTTCATTATTTTAATTAAATATTAACTCTTAGATTAAGAGTACCTCCCCTGTGTCAAGCCTTTAAGACCATGGGTAGTTAAAATTTGGTTCTAGGTTTCCAACTATTGTTTCCATCCTGCTTACAACCTTGAGCTGTGATGCTGATAAGAACCATTCTTATCACATTCCAAATATCAGAGCAGAGGTAGATATTCATGTTTGGACGGACAAAATTAACATTCAAAGATTATTTCAAAGACAATTTCTGGTAAACTGAAAAAAAAAAAATCAGGTATCTTAACAATTAAATTGACCATATTTTAAACATAGCAGACCTCCACTAAACCACTGTTTTGTTTCAAATTTCCATTTAATTATTCAGTGTATCATTTTATATTAGGCTTGTTCATGAAAGCTTTGTGCATAACAATATTTTCAGGGGTTAGTGCCTGGAGGTGGAGGGGAATTAAACCCACACTCACAGATGTTTGCACTTATGGGAAACAGAAGGGTTTACTTTATACATATTAGTATATTCTACTTAACATAAACATTTGGCCTCCAATATGTTTTCTTCTTCAGAAGATTATCAAGCACACATTACATTTCTTATCTGAGATCTAACCAGCTACTGTTCTCAGTGACAGAAAGGCTAATTTTTTCTGAGGTCAAGAGCAATTTGTATTGTTCCCAAAAATTACTATTTCCTCTCAGTCAAAATAGCCCTAGAACACAAAAGCATGTGATATTTCTTCTAAATACCAATTCAGATTTTCTTCAGAATATATTACTTCATCTAGAGACAGTTCCTTAAAAAAAAATATTTTCAAAAATCAGTGAGTAGATATGAAATTCTGACATCTGTTTTTCAACTGTTGCCTCACGTGGGGCTAAATGCTAAGTTGACAGGTCAAGTAGCATTTGATTAGACTATTTGTGGTTATTTTAGGATGTCAGTGAATTAAACAGTAATAGTCAGGAATAGGAATTATTATTTCTTTCCAATTTCACATCTTGAAAGTGATGGTAGGGCATTCTTTGGAATTAACTTAAATAACTAAAATAGCCATCAAATGAACATATACAGGAAAATTTACTTTAGGCATTCAGTGGAAGATACTGCCATCCTCAGCAGTAACCTAGTATCAGATATAATTTCTCTTTCGTTCATGGGTTTAAAATCGAAATCTAAACCCTCAAATGCAAGACTTTTCTAGCAGCAGCACACAGCCACGCTTCGCGTCCCTGTGGCGTTCAGAGCGTCAGGGCACCGGAATGCTCAGCTCTGTTTGCACCTATAATGCTATTGCCCCCCGGTGACCAGCCAGTATTTCAAGACCACAGGGTTTCATGCTGCAATAAAGTCAAATACCAAATCTAGACTTACGGGCAATGAAAGCTGATGAGCTAAATGTGAAAAGACCTAGTGTCACTGCTTTTAAGTCATTTTGTAAAGATTGTGTGTCTACCCTGTGCAAAAGAGGAAAAATTACTTTGAAAATACAAACCCAATAGACAAGGAGCTTGTGCCAGTAGATGGGAGGCCTGTAACAGCTCAGGCTTCTTTACTTACAGATGCCCTCAAAAAAGAGCACAGGGCCAATCCTACCAAAAAACCATTCATTTGGGTTAACCCATGTGCTAAATTCACTCTAGAATCTTATTTATATTGAAGTCATGCCTCTATTCCTTTATCTCTACTCATGCAAGGTAAGTAATATAAAATGTTACATTTTAAGATTTGGACTAAGTCTGGGAATAACCCAGTTTCCACAACAATATTTAAAATTTTAAAGGTGATACTGCAGGCAGCATACAGCTCACTGTAGATCTAAAATTCCACCCCTTGTGTGAGTTTAAAAAAAAAAAAATGCAGCAGAATGTCCTCAGCTGGTTTAAGGCAGAGTAAGAAGTCCTAGGACAACCTATGGAACTGTTGACTTTGAACTTTACTCTCTCAAGGCTGGCAATCTTTCTTATTAGTTCCCAGGAGACAAAAAGATGCAACTGCAATTGTTTCCATTAGGTTTGCCAGAACAGATTTGCATTAACTCACACCTTTCCTTGTTACCACAAACTGTGAAAGCAGACTCTGTGAGCCCCCGGCAGTTTTCATATGACTGTCATTTTCCACGAGTGAACTTGGCTCTGTCTAGAAGCGCCAACCTGCAGCACTGAGCCTCCTGAACTCTTCTTGCAGACTTCTTTTACATCCTTTCACCACACTTTTTAATTGCTGTTGCTTTCTCTCATCATCTGCCTTTATGTGAATGTGATCACTGCTACTTTGACATTTAGGGTCTTGCCTTAATCAGTGTATACCTCTGATGCATATACAACAGACCTTCTACCTGTCAAGTAGCTGGTTACTATACATGAGTAAGGCCTTAACTCCAGCTACGTTTCATTATACCCTAACTCTACCACTTGTCCTGGTTTGTTGGGTTTTTTTAGCTCAAACAGAGCAGTATTCTGGGTTTTGTTTTGGGGTTTAGTAGCTAGAATTGTGCTGTGTTTTTGCTTCCAGCCTGGGACTCGCTGTGAGACAGAGACTGATAACACACCGGTGTTTGCATTTTTGTCACTGGAAGTGAAGGACTTTGTGTTCTGTTAGTCCAAAAGCACAAGATTTAAGGGGGGAAGAAGAACATTTAAATTAATAAACTTAATTGACAGTTAGATATGCCAATGGGGTATTCCATATCATATCACGTCATGCCCAGTATATCAGTGAGGGGCTCTTCCTCTCTTGCTCTCTCTGGCTTTCGCCGGGGCTCTCATTCTTCCGGGATTGTCGCTCCTCCTGGATCGTTATCTGGGAACAGGCCGGGCTCTGTCAGGCGGGGGGTGAGCTATAGCATTGGGTGTCATTCACTTGCATATTTGGCTACTGTTATCATTATCACTACTATTTTAAGATTAGTATTATTTTAAGTTTTCTTTCTATTATTAAACTGTTCTTATCCCAACCTACTAGCCTTCTTATCCTTGCCCCCCAGTCCTCTCCCCTATCCCCTGGGGGTGGGTGAATGGCTGTGTGCATTGGCTGCTAGCCAAGGGCTACCCAAGTGAAACTATCGCAGACTCTACCTATATAAAGAACCTGTATGTTCCTTTTTATATGGGGATAATATTGTGTTATTGCCAAATATGAAACAAAAGCCACCAAAAAGTTTAGAAAAACATAAAAAAGCTTGTGAAAAATGAAATGCCATCATTTTCTATAGTTTATCCTCAACCCTGCTTAAGACAAGGAAACTGACCTGAATTCATTGAGAAATCTGGGAAACAGAAGCTTTATGGAAGTTCTCCCCATACCTGACAACTTTTATATTAAGTGAGCTGGAATCACTTCTGTAAAACTACAATTTAACAGTTCAGAAGAGCACTAGGAAAGCAAGCAGTGGAAGAAGTACAGTTTCAAGAGAAAGAACATGACTTATGTACTTTCTTTCATTTGTCCTGGAACTGTAAGGAAATGATCAATAATATAGTCCCTTGTAAGACATGGTAGTTTTGCTGTTTAAACAAAACAGAATATTACTATTTTCTTCTAATGTTTACTGAAATTTCTGCTATATTTTTGAACGCCCTTTTTTTTGGTGATAGAAATATTCAGAGATAAGCCTCACACATTATTTTTAAGGCTTTTCAAATGGTTTGGTTGCTTTTGTAAAATAAATATGTACTGTTTCAGAGTTTTACTGGCTGCATCCCAGCCCCACTGCTGGAACACATAACCTGACCACAGCCCAGCTGCATGCCAGAATAAGATATGAATGTGTACTTTAGTTTCCTACAGCAGGAAAAGCAGCAAGTTTCTGTGCACCTCCTTGCAGCCCTGCTTTCCCAGGTTCACCAGGGAATGAGGACTGAGCGTTACTGTGCCAAGTACACTTGGTCCTCACATGCAGACACAGCCATTTTCCTCAAACAGCTTAAAGCAAAGTCAGAAACCAACACACCAGTACAAACTACATTTAGAAAAGTTCAAAACTGAATTAGCAACTGATGCAACAAATACTGATTAATTATATGTACATAGCATGTCAGAAGTTTAAGCTTCTGCCTCAGTTATAGGCAAAAGTTCCAAAATTGGTTACATCACAGAATGGATGTTTTGAAAAACTGCAAAGACATCCGGCCTTGAAATGTTAAATACATTTTGCTTGTATAGCCCCTGGTTGAAAGTCTAATTTTGAAAATAATTTAGTTCAACCAACCCTTTTGGTAAAACAACTGACACAGTATCTTATTTCTTATAGATGCTCAGGCAGCATACTTCATTGGAAGTATTCTTTTACCTTCTAAAACAAATCCCTTTTGGGCAGTACAAAAGTCAAAATAAATGAAGTTTAGGTTTACATATTTATGTATATGCATAGAGACAAGTTTATAAAATAGACTGAATCATTTTAGAGGCAAGCATTAAGGTACTTTGTTACATTCAAATGTAACTTTCAAGGTTAATGATTTTTCATGTATCGTTTTCAAATACTCTCCAAGGACTAGATAAGTTTGCACAGCCTTGGTGGTATTTGAAGTACTCCATGTACTAAAGCTGCAGTTCACTCCAAAGTGCGCCAATGCCAGAAGGACCACACATTGTTTAAGGCTCTATTTGGATGATTATTAAATTTTCACAACAGCAGAACTCTGAGGTCGAGGATGCTGTTACAGCCATCTCAAGAGGATGCAAGTTCACTGATGTACTCTGATGTTAATGGAAGCCGATTCAGGCACTTTGTGCTAGAAAAGACAAGGCGCTGTTGCGGGAATGCCATATCGCTGCTCCAGAGTCATCCCAGTATGACAAGCCCATGAAGTCAAAACAATTAATAAAAGAGTTCTGATTCCCCCCTCCTCCCTTTCCAAATAAGATAATTAATCTTCTTTGACTATGTCTAATAGAGCATATGCCATTTAGCATATTGCTATAAATGGCAGTGAACCACGTCTATAGAGATGCATTCTTTCCGAGGTCCCCAAAATACATTCAAAACTCAATAGATAAGATGATGATGATAAACAATTTATCAAATTGAAATGCAGTCACCTCTGGGGTGAACTGCAATATTAATATTTTCTCCTGTGAATGCATTGATGTACTCCTTAGAGATTAGCATTATCTGATGGGAGTTTAGCTATAAAAATCATTTCAAAATCCCTTTCAACAGCTGGAAGAATTTCTCCTGATTTACGGTGGCTAAAAACAAAGGTATAAATATTGCTTTGATTTTGAATGTTTGTACTAGAGATAATACAGATTTTCAGCATAGCATGGTACAGCACTAAGACTGTAACTCAGTGTCTGGATGACAAGGACCTAACAGTTAACTACAATGCTAACATTGAGAAAGCTGCTGACAAACGTAATCAGATCCCATGAAAGCTTTTTTTAACCTGGTTAGATGAACTTCTATATTACATTGTCTCCTCTTCAAAAAGAGATTATGATCTCTTGCTTTAGAGGATCTAGCCAGGTTTTCCTTTGCTGCCTCTTTTTTTTTTAAATAAGGTTAGGCACATTGCATGCAGTTTTTTACCTTCTCATGAGGTTTAAAGAAGTTCTGTAGGAAACTGGGAACAGAAATTTCACTGCTCAGCTATTTTAAGAAAAAATTATCTATTCCTTTTAGGACTGCTTCACCATATAAAAACATTACTTCAAACATATTACTTTACAAAAAAAGAGGTTTACCTCACCATACACAAGGCCCGATAGCCAAAGAGACTTCATGTACTATATAAAAAAGTAATCTTGATAATTTTTTCTCTTTCACAAAAGAAACAGCTTTTTGAAGCACCGATATTAGATATACGTCATCCTCTGCTTAAGTACTCTATTTAGTAAGAAATTAGTATGTTGATTACCCTATGTTGCACTGTTAAAGAAATGTATAATTGTAAGAGCAATAAATGGTTCATTAACTCCTGAAAATCCAAGTTGACTGTTGCCTCTTAAACTGAGGAAACTAGTATGAGAACAAGTCACTGTTTCTTCTAAAGAATATTTAAACAGGAAGAAGTGTTTGTAATTGTATTAGCATTCCTTTTATTTATAACCAAAATTGAAAATAATACAATAATATAATTCTAGATTATTCTCTGTTTTAAGCCATAAATGCAGTTGAACTTCAAAGTCAGGAACATTTCACCGAAACATTTGTTCGCTTCGCTCATGGTAACTTATGACCACCCACCTCTACACTGACACTAGACATGGAAGAACAAATTATGTGGAGGAGACCCTCATTGATTTCTCTCAGTAGACATCTCTTGCCACATCCCTTTTGCCCCAGGAGTCTCATTAATAACTCACATTTTAAAATAATTCAAATACAAGATTGAGAATTAGACAGACCTTTTTTATGGCCTTAGTACTATCAGCTACACTCTGTTGAAAAGCAAAATTACTGGCATAATGCAATGAAACCATTTAACAGATGTGCCTCCGAGGCACAATCAGGGCTAGTGCTAGATGCTGTACAGAATGACTAAAATGATATGCTCCTTCCTGTAAAGGGCACAAGCCTTCACTTCCTTTTTCCCCACTAAAAAAATTTTGCTGTAAGTTACTAATAATCATATGCAATTAATTATGCTCTTGCTATGCCCAAAATACTGATATTTTGCCTATTTTAACATTTTCTACATATTGCAGTTTTCCACAAACTAATATGTCAATACAAGCAAAATACACTGCACATAGTGACACACAGCTGCATATCAAGTAACAAATGAAAAAAAAATCCAGCTCATCTCCCTCCTCAGATGTGCTATTCATTACTCAAAACTAGGAAATTGCCAAGTTCAGGTCTAGATTTTATCTGTATCAGATTAATTTGATCTAAAAATAAATTGTTTTCTGAAAGCATTTTAACTAGTGCAGGCATTCCCTTAAGCCCATAAAATTAGAATAATATCAGCATCAGAGATATTAAAATACAAGCATAGAAACATAACACTGAAAGGATTCAGGTTGTTTGGGTTCAGGTTATAAATTCTACAAATATAACTCCAACTGCTTACTTTACAGCAATATTACTGCAGTGGATATCCCTCCTTAGAAATAGAGTCAGTTTTCATTCCGCTTTAGTGGCAACATTAATGTTGTAATTTCTTACCGATTTGCAGCTTTGAAGGATGACAGAAATGAAATACAGAGGCAATTATTTTAGTTACTACTGGAATACCGGTTTTCTTCTATGTGCATTTTAAAAATTCTAGTCTGATATATCCAGGAGAAGTTCCTTCTCAACTCTATTTATACTGCCAAGGCTAACCACACCCTTCTCTGTGACGGCGTTTTTTGTGCAATAGATACGGTCTACCTACTCTGTTGAAGAAGCAATCTACTAAAATCTCAGGTTGTTTCTCCTCTATATATGCTGCAAATTTCCCATTTCATTCCCATTCTCTTGTCCATTCTACCATCAGGAGTCACCCTACAACGGGGAGGAAAAGCTGTTTGGCATCTTAAACACTACGGATGTGGGTTCCCTTTCCCTCCACCAGCCTACTCTGTTCCCTGGGGTGAACTTCCTCTTGCTCTTCACCTGTACAAGGGGAACACAAGCATTTCCCATTTGTAAGGAAACTGTAACAGGTAGATTTAAGATATTGGGAAGTACTCAGATAACCCAGTCAAACAAAACAGACCAGGCAGCAGTCAGCTATACCAAAATACCCTGCCTGAGGGACTGTATGATCTCACCTCTTCCAGAAACACTACTGCAAAGATCCAGGTATCTACTGCAGTCTTCTCTGACAGTATTTTTCAATTTTTATACTGTGTAATTTGCACAGATGATAGGTGCTAAAATTCCAGTTGTGTAGGACTGCAGCCTGGCAACAAGCTCTATTTTATGAAATAAACATCAAAGGCTTCCAACATTTTAATCTTAAATTTTTATCTGAACCAACATCATTTAAACAAAGCACAAGAAAAGTTGGATTTGTGGTGATGGGAACAATTTAAATAAATAAATAAAATCAAAGTCCATACTGCAGCCCATTGGTGCTGTGATGATATAAATAACCATGATTGTCAAATAGTTTTCCTGCTTTAGCCATCTTCTGCCAAGACACAACAGTAGTAGGTGCCCAAACCAGACTGGGGGGAAAAAAAAGAGCACACAAAGGTCCATTTCACTTTAATGGACACAGAATTACACTTGAAAAAGTTTATGGCACTAATTTGATCAAAAAAACCCAAAACAACTCCAAACAAACAGAACCCACTCCAAAAGCCACTGTTATTTAATTTTTTTTTTTTTTTTTTTAATTGCAGCACTGTTTGTTTAGCAGCCTAGACTATTGGTAGTTGCTTTCCACAGCATTCGAATAGAGCCCAGATTTGAGAGCTATAGGAATAATCCTTCCCACCCCTCCTAAGTCAATAATAATTTTCAAGTGACAGTATCTTCCTTTGATAAAACGAGGAAGGACGTATACATAGGCTTTTTACCTTATGAGACAGGAAAATTCAGCTCCAGAACTTAACAAAATCTTTTCCACACTTAGCTCCTATTTCTCTAGGAAGGATGCTATTTTTTCCCCTACTGGTAAGGAGCTGCACTTTATGAGATGAAAAAAGCATCCTTGTTAAAGGTCATTCTCTGTATTGTCTTAATTTCCTTTCTAAGTTTCCCCACTGTTTTAATCTTGCCATACTTGGTAGGAAATTACTCAGTGACATACACACCACACACTCCAGGCAGAAAGAAAATAATTTGAGGGTGTGCTGTGTCAATATCTATCATGTAAAAAAACTACCAACTTTCCTGTTCCATTCCCATATATTTTGCTGCTTTCCATCCCTTACTTCTCCAGTTTTCATTACCAGTTTTATTTTGTGTTCTTTTGATGTCTCACCACAGTTTGTTTTTTAGCTTCTCTTTAGCTACTTTTTAAAACACAAGTGATTACTAGAAACCATCATCATTCCAACCACCTTCTCCTCTCTTGTTGCTCAAGTTATTCCCATTTTAATAGCAAACGTATTCATCACCCAAGTAGTGCCACACACGCTCTGGTTCCAGTTTTTCCTTTATAAATGAAACCTAAGTTATAAACTTGTTGAAATTCAAAAAAGTTGTTCCAACCTACTTCCATACTAGCTGCACTATGCTAGTCTTTTTATTTGGGGGCAGTTGAAATCTAATTATATCCTGAAGGTATTTTTCTGTAGAGCTTTTCCTGTTACTGTGGCAGCATCAAAAGGCAAATTACCAGCATGACTTTAATTATACCAACAGCTTACAGGCAAAAAAGGAGGTAATCCTTGCCCTGCAAACTTACTCTTAAGCAAGAGCACAAAGGAAAATACGGACACTGCTTGGAAAAAAAAAAAGTCACATCCAGCAGATTAGAGAGTGGGAAAAACAGTCATATGAAAACCTTTTTCTTGTCATACGGCATTTCCTACTGCTCAGTTGAAGGTACAATGATAAACAACAGCTGTATCTGGATTTGATGTCTCCCTCTCCAGATCACATCAAAAGCAGGGAAAATTAAGTAGGAAAAATCAGATGTGGTTACTCTACTTTTGCATCCAATATTGGCATCTGTCAGAGACATGATCAGTGTAGCTGGATCCTTGGATTTGCTTTCTATCTCATGAAGAAGGGAGTTCAGAAGGCAGATCTCCCCATTATCTCATTTTCTTGTTTCCTTCTTTTCTCCCTCCTTCCTAAATCAGGAAATAGCAAAGGCAGGGTGCCATGTGTCTTTGAGATTACTCAAAAAATAAATTTGACAGAGCTTGTTTGAAAAGATAAGCTGATCTAGAAAGAGGATTCCTCTGGAAGATCAGCTCCAGATAAAAGAATATGAAGCCCCCTAGTAAAACACCAATCTGACATCTAACAAATTAAATTGGTTAAAAGGTAGTTTGTCATAGTCTTCTGATAAGGATATGCTTATTTTCCTCAACCACTGTCTTCACAGGGTGAAATAAAACCCATGTGTGATATTTTGCCTTGAATAAGTTGCTTTCTATCACTGCTCTTTAAAATTCTGTTCAGAAATGAAAGAAAATCTATTATTTCCCTCATAAAAATGGACCATCTCCTATCAATAACTTTCAAATATTTTTGGAATCTAAGCTTATATTCTAAAGCTAACATTTACCATATGCTAAATAAATAAATATCATACTAAGTTTAAGAATTTTTCTAGTTCTTTGAAGCATTAAAGTTCAGGTTATATATAAGAAAAACTGAAATATCTAACTGAATTCTTTACATTAAACTGGAAGTTTGTATTTTATATATGGTATAGGCAGAGAAGACGATATTGTTCATTACTATACCTGTGGAAAAAAAAAAAAATGTTTTTAAAGATAACAAAAGCTATTTTTTCAAAGTAATATCCTCTAGATGTCCCTGTAGAACTCATTCACAATATCCTTAGTTATGACTACATCTGTAAACAAAAGTTATTTTAACTTGACTTAGAAGACTAATTCCAGTTTGTAGAAGCCTTGAATATCATCTTTAAAATTTTGCATTCTGGTGAGAGATATCATAATATTGAAAAAAAAAAAGTTCAATCATTACAACAGTATTTATTTTCTTAATTAAAAAAAAAAAAATCAAGCAGTTAATCATTTTTTCCTTTAAGTTGACTCATGCAGCTCTAACATGGACATGTTTGTTACCTGTAGGACTTGTTCAGATGTTGAAAAAGTGTTAACATTATGGAGTAAAAACACCAGTAAAACATTGTTATGATCATGGAAGCTGTCAACTACAGATCTCCACTTAAAATTGTCTTTTAAAGTTACATCAGAGTTCATTTAAATGAAGAGCTTTGCAGAAAATATTGATTGCAAGTATTTGTAATAGAATAGTTCTAAAGCACACAATTACTAAATGTTTTAACATTTTCATAAATTTTAACAGAAGAAGCAATTAGTAAGTAGGATTTCCATTCTCCATTACCTGAATCAATTGATTTACAATATAAGAGCTTCCTACTCTTACTGTGCCTGAAGACAAAGTATGTTTAAACCATACAATACAGAAGCATAATTTGTTTCTTAGGACAACACCAGAGGACTTCCTCATGCAGAAATTCTCTTTTTTTTTTCCCTCTAGTCTTTAGATTGCATATGCTTTCCCTTTCTTTGTGTCCTGGTTTTGCTCAGAAAACACCATAGCTGGATCTCTCAGGCAGAGGCTGCTCAGGCTTGAAAGTCATAACCTGCTCATTTGCTCTTTAATACCCAGGGAGAATGAGCATCCTTCACACTTGCTGGGTTTTTTTTAAGGACCATATAAGGGTGAAAGCAAGCAATGTGAAGTTTTATATATATATATATATATATATATATACACACACATATATGTAAATAATAAAAAGTCATTCTTTTGTTGCAGAGATCAAAAAAAGTAATATGCAATAAAATAAAAAGCTACCAGAAAAGTCCTGCCAATGTTTCATTGTCATTCAGATTTCTTTAGGTTTCAATGCAGACACACCAAGTCCTTTTCTTGTCAACTTTTTTCTTCTTGTCTTTACTCTCAGTTCTAAAATGACCGATTAAAAAGAAAATCCTAATTTTGTTCACTCCAAATCTCAGTCTCATGACTGAAAGAAAATCTTATTTACAAAGAAATATTGCAGCAGGCATCATGTTGTCTTCTGTTCAATTCATTGATACTACTGGTGCTGTATCACCTACTGTGTTATATCACAGTACCATTTGTAGTGAATGGTTTTAAGAATCAGTAATATTATTATAAAACTATCAAAAGTAGCATCTATGTCCCTTTTCCTCACCTGCTAAAGGAACTATAGATTGCTATTCAAGTTACTAAAAAATATGAGCAAAGAAATGACAAGTCTCAGGAAGCACTAGCCACTAAGCATCATGCTACAGAAATAGTTTCCATTTCCTAAATTTTTAGCAAAAGCAACCCACTGCTTAGTTGTCCACTTGAAATAGTTTCTCTAAGCCAAGGATTGGAGACCACAAACCACACCTGTCAAGCATGGAGCCTTCAGGAATGACCACCAACACAGAATATATAAATGGAAATTGATTGAGCAGCACCAACTGAGGTGTGATTTATGCAAGATCTGCGCATCCAACACCACCATTACACTAACGATTGCCCTAATGGTAAGCAAGTTTTTAGGTCAGATGGTCAGTCTGCCCTTTGAGAAACTGGATTCATGGTTCCTTTCTTCTGTGCTCCTTCTAGATGCCATGCAGACCAGTCTCACAGGAGAAAAAAAATGTTCTATACCTGTCAAGAACTGCATTTCAAAGTAGGGCACATTTCCATTTTAAACACCCTCTTGGGCTGTCTAAGCATAGACTTCTATCTATCTAAGGGTGATATTCTGTATCATGTTCCAAATAATCACCCTTTGGAGAAGGTGGGGAGAAAGAGGGTTCTTGAAACCTCTTCCAAGGTGTACTACAGGGAAGCTGTCTGCATTCTCCATTTCAAATAAATTCCACACACTGACACAAACTCCAGAAATAGAGGCTTTCAAGCAAAGCAAGCACAACAGAGACTGTACAAATAAGCAACTCTATGGCAAACACTTAAAAACTTATCCGACTTCAGGCTGGCCAAAAGTGGGGAATTATAAATTTGTGTATCACAAGCTTCTGGCATACTGTCAATGAAGTGCTTAGGAGCACTTCAGGATGTCCTTATCTGTGTAGAAGTTTCCAGCAGCATACATAAGTGCCTGGAAGAACTTAAACAGTCCAGATATTCTGCTTCAGGATCTAATATTCTACTCACCAATGACATCTAAAGAGCTGTTAGGAGTTCATGAGTGCCTTCCATAAACCAGAACTAGAAACAGTGTCTGAACTCCTCTAATATCCAGTTGACCTGGAAAGACTCAAGGCCACTGTTGGGATCCACTCACAGACAACTCTTAACTGTCCTCTGGTACCAGGCCAATCTACATTTATTACATTTATAACTTGTTTAAGATCACTGACAACTGAGCATTTGGGGGGGTTCATGGTTACTTGATATAAATACTGTGCTACCAGTCATCTCTTTTGTCCATGCCTAGATAGGACTAAAGAAGAGCCACTCATCACAGATGCATCCCACAGGTCTCTTTCCAAGGGAGTTCTCACTCATCTGATTGCAAGGCTCCCTGTTTCACTTTGCCCCCGAGACTAGAGGCTGAACTACTTCCCGGTGTGTTTGTACTTAAATGTTGTCTGCTTCTAGATTCTGGTATTTTCTCCTTCTGTTCAACTTGGTCTGTTGATTTCATCTGCTTGCACAATACCTTGGAGTTTAATTAAGATCAATAGTAAATGATATAGCATGTTGCAGTTATTTTACAGAAGGCAAGTTGAAAAAGTTTGAGAAAAATCCATAGAAATTACAGAGCAGCTTGTTTCTTGTTTCGGTTGTCTTGTTTTGACAGTCCCTCCAGCACTTGCAGGTTTAATTTCTCATCCAAGCTAGAGGCATAAAGCAAAGTGACAAAGAAAAACATTTTGTCCAGTCTCAGCTAGTCATTTTAAGTTAATTACAGTGCTGAATGTTCAGCCTAATATTTTCCAGATAATTAAAGGTTTAGGTTAGCTGCCCTTCTTGGTAAGTATCTCAATTCCAACTCATCTCTGTTACAATAAACCCCCAAATCACAGAAAGAACAATGTCCCCTAGGTTAAAGAGATTTTTGTCATATAGTCTAGCATGCCTATAGCTTTCCTAGAAATCTAAGTAAATAAATTATTGTGGGTTACAGGATGGCTAGACATGATAAGGCATGGTACTTAAGTATTTCTGAGGTCACAGAAATCAGTTGTTCTACATATATGTTTTAAAATATGATACCAGCATCAGAGAAGCAGTAACAGTCGGTCTTATCAGGTGCTTCTACATTAACAACTGGTGTGGTGCACAGAGAGAACAGCCAAGGTTAAATTTGTTGTGATGTGTTACAGTCCTGGGATCCATCACATCGCTGTCAACCAGCAGTTTGGTTTGCATCACCTGCTAGTCTGAGGTGACAGACACTAGTGCACAGAGAGAGCAGCCACTGGAGAACCTGGCACCCACTTCGACACAGGGTGCACTGAATGGGATCCCAATACATTATTTCAGGCTTGGTTTCAAACAGAGCATCCCACTCATGCACCCGAGTGCTTGCTGCATGAATCCAGGTGCAAAGACCAGGCAGCTTTGCTCCTAAAACAAACCTTTCCAAGGCACTGAACTATTCAAGTAGGCACTCATTGTGCTTGCTAGAAAGCCAGTGTTTAATATAATTCCAGAGTGAAATCAATGACATGAGTAGAACTTTAACTTCTGGTCTCCACCCTGATACTTTCATTTTCCATGACCTGCATATAGCAAGGATCCTATGCATCTGTTATGCACACAGATATAAGTAACCTTCTACACATACTCAAACTTCAGCAAGGTATAAAAGCAGAGCAACAGGAAGAATATGTGCAGATCAGGATAGAACTAAAAATCACTTTTTTTTTGTTTCATACAATATCCCCTGCTTCACCAAAATGAAGTACTGGTAAGGTTTGAGTTCTTTTACATAAATGCTTCAAATAACACTCAAATAAATATTTTCAACTACAAACATCTTGTGTGTTTTACAAAACAATGACAAGATATTTCAACCATTTGGGACTTCAAAGTGATGCAGCTAAACAGACACAGACCAACTTGCAGACTGCTTCAGATTACTTAATTTAACTTAAAGTAAATTTAACTACTTAAATCTCCCACTTTGCTTTAAAATACCTGCTAAAAATTTCACCTACACTTAAATAAGAATAATGTCAAAAAACATGTGGCTCACATACACTAACCATATACACTCTTAAATAGACGGCATCAAGTCAGTAATCTTAAAAATCCAATTCTATATTGTAAATAAATACAAATATTAGCAAACTTTAGCAACTGCCTTTGTACTATCTATCTTGAACACAAAGAAGGCCAAAAAAAAAAGTTAACCATTAACAATGGTAAAATCTACACTTTAGCCATGAATTAGTTCTGGAGTGCTATTTATCACTTCCACACACCACTTAGAGCAAGGAATGTGGCTTAAATGATAAAGTTTTGCACTTTGTCAAAATACTGAACTCACTATCTAAGTATCACCACCACGACTAGCAGAGGAGGCTATAAAGAGGCAGCAGTGCAGCAGCTACCTATTTCTAAGTCTCTTTTTCTCAAAGAGCCCAGTGCTGCACCACTGATTTAATTAATACTTTAATGTCTCACGTTAATGGCATCTTTTCAATTCTCTGAAGAAACAATAATATATTATGGATTCACAAACAAGAAATGCATTGTGACTGCAAATTCTATTTCATATATCCCTCTGTATATAATTAAGAATTAAATTCCTTGCACTGTATTTGAGCTATAAGCAACACTCTGAGGGTTTTTAAATGAGCTTTAATGATCGCTCCACATGAAGATTTTGAATACTAACATTATCAATAAAAACAAATCTATAAAATCTGCCAACTCCACAGATCTGTTTCTCATAATGTAAAGTTATTGATATCATTGTGAAGAGCTATATCATCCTATGGGCAGAGGTAGCTAGAATAGTATCCATTATAAAAAAAAAACTTTATATTGAAAACAAAATTGCAAGTCTCAGTATTTCCTGCTGATATATCACTAAGCTGGAGCCCAGCATCTCTTTCCTTGTTTACTTTGTCTTAAAAACATTCAACCCAAGAGGTGCATATCAAATACCACTGAATATCCAAGTAGCATTTTCATAGTATTCTGGTCTGCTTGTGCTCAAGGACAGCCATTCCCCTTCCACCTACTGGCATATCCCCCACAACAATTGCTCCCTATGGCTGTAACACTCTGTACTGGTTAGGCATCAGCCTCCACAGCTCCTTGCTGCAGTAGCTTCATTAGCAGTGCTCCATTCCTTCTCCTAAAAAAGAAAACAGAAGAACCTACACAAAATAATAATTAAAAAACCCCTTTCACGATGGCTATAACACCACCAGCTATCTGAATACTCTTGATTATTCACTGTGCTGGTTTTTAAGATATTGTATTGTTTCAGTCTACTCTTTACAAAACACAAGTAGTTCTTTTCAGTGAAAGCTTTTGAAAATAAAAAAAAAAGATGCATATTATAAAGAAGGCATTTCTTCACTAGAAAAGGAGACTGTTTCCTGAAAGCACACTAGAGGCAAAGAAGATATAATCACAACTTTAATTGTGGTCCTTACAAGCTTTGCACTTCTAGATTGTTTTGTTGCAACACTGTCCTCATTAGCTTTTATACACTGGCTACCTAACATATTAAAATAATAGGGGGGAAAAAAAAAAGTGGTGTCTCAAGAAGATTTTAAAATCAGTAGAGGCCTTTGAAGTCCATGAAGATGAACACCCACAGGAAGAGCCAGCCCTTCATCTTCAATTTTGTAAAAAAAAAAAAAAAAAAAAAAAAAAAAAAAAAAACACCACACAAAAAAAAAAAACAAAAAACCCCCAAAAAAACCTCCTAAGCAATTTTACTTTTGGTCAGTGCTGGCACTCCAGGCACCAAGTTAGAGGCTGGACAGCCAGACAGCATTACTTGCAGAACCACTGCTGCCACAGTGTCCTGAACACCAGAGAGACTGGACAGGGACACAGCATAGCAGCAGCCGCCAATTTTTTGGTTATACTGAAAACCCCAAAACACATCAATGTCTGAGACTCTCTCCAAAATGATCCACTCTACCTCTGATTTTGTAGCTCTTTATGCAATTTATTCTTCTTTATAAAAATTGAAGTTTTCTTCTGAGGGCACTTGCAGCCAAAAAGGAGTCCAGCTTTCACATAATCCAAATTGAAATGTAGCAAACGCAGCACTTTCACACAAAAAAAAAAAAAAAAAAAAAATCAATATTCAGTCACCAGGATGTTTAGCTTTACACAGGGAAGAATACAATGAGCTGGGCAAATGTACACATCTTGCAAGCTTGCAGGAATACATGTATAGGTCAGAGATTAGTTCAGAACAGTCTTAATTAAATTTAGCATATTTAATAAAAGAAATACAGCTTTGACTAAACCAGTAGCTCTAAGCGTTTTAGTATTAGAAAGCATTCTTTATTTACAAGGTGATATGTTTTTAATATTTGTCACCACAGTTTACATTATACTAAAATTATTGTATACATCTTTGAACTATTTTTCCTCATTAGCAAGTGCTTAAGCACTCTTCTGCTTATTGCAGAAAAGTTCTTCACAAACACATTTGAATTCCCCAATAAATCATTTTACAGCATCTCAGATACAGAATCCAACCTCAAGGATCCAGTCCAGAAAACAACATCTAGAGTCATAATACTACTTCTTTTCTTCCCTCCCAACTGTGATCTTCAACTTTCTATACTGAAACATGAACGAACTCCAGACTGTGTTCCTGTTTGCTCAGTAGGGTGCAGTTTCTAGTGGTGGGGAAAATGGAAGCAGCAGCTTAACTTGCATTCAAAGTGGTGACAAGAAGGTCTTCTGGGTAATTAAACTGATGCCAGCCTCCCCTATATTCAGTATTATTAGTATTCCCTGCAGGGTGGGGAGGATGCAACTTCAGTGAGAAATTAATGGGATTTACAAAATCTGCATTACACAATATATTGTTTCCTGTGAAATAGCTAGCAAAATGTAAACAACCTCACCACAAAAAATGCTTTCCACTCATTGTCAGCATACTCCTCTTCTCCCGGTATTACATTTGACTCTTCTCCGTGACAATTGTATGAAAGTTAAAATTTGTGATTAAAATCACTAATATATCAGAAAAGTGATGCTATAGCTACCAGCAGTAAAATTACTGAACACATTTTTTTATTCAGAATATTCCTTCTGGAGCAGAGAATACTGAGATTAATTTCATTTTCCCATGATGGACGGAAGGGAGCTTACTTATGCAAACTGATAAATGTATGATTTGTTGCACAAGAATTTACAAATATGCCATTAAACAGTATTGTGTTCTCTTTCTGTAAAGCTAAATCCAAGTAGATCATGTAATTGCAAGCCTAGAAGAGGCCTGTTGGATGACAGACGTAATTACCTTGCCGCAGAAGTCAATTATAACATACTTTCTAGACTTCTCTGTGAGAAACCAGTTAAGACTTTTTTTTCGTCCCACCCCTGTCAAGGTATGTACAATAATCACTTTCCTCTTACAACTAGACTCAGTATCCTAATTTGTAGCCTGCGTCCTCTGTCTGCTTATACAAATTTCTCCTCACTTCTCTCTCTTTTCCTTTTATTTAACCCTGCTGTGTATTAACGAAGAGCAATGGCGCGCCTGGACGTGCTCAGTTTCACTAAGATAAACAAAATCCAAAATCTCCAAGACCTAACATGGATTACAGAAATGAGGGATGAAAAACAGCTTTGACTTTATCATTTCAACAGTGTACCCATTACTGCAAAGAATTCACCCTTTGTGCTGGCATTAGTATTATTTCAACCTCTCCTGACTGTTTCTCACCCAACACATCTCGGGATCAGTTGCCTCTTCCACAATGTCTATAGCATTAGCAGCACCTACTTTTCCTATGGTTTACCAGTGCAACAAGGTGACAAGCCACATCTCACAGCAAAGTCTTTCTTTATTCTTAAGAGAACAACCTTGTGCTTTATACTGTTAAACTTCACTTGGCTTTACTAATACAGTCCTTTTTCTAAATACCAGTGCTGTGTAAAACCAACAGCTGTTCTGGAGTCCAACAGCTTTGCATCAGTGACAAATGCCCTCTAATCTATCCCATTTTTCAGCCCAGGTTATCTATAAAGACAGGTGAAACCTAAAACCACTACAAGAACAGTGTAGCAGAACACAAACTATTTAAAAACTTCTTAGATTTCCTGAGCATCTCTCCACATTAGTTTATCTGGAGGATCCATCATATTTGTCAAAAATTAGACTGAAGCATTAAATATTTCCCAATGCTACTAATTTTTAATTAGCAATCCAAGACTGAAGTCTTCTCTCCTTTTCTTTTTTTTTTTTTTCCTGGTGGCTCTTCTAAATCCCCATGGCAAAGTCTATTATCCCAAATGGATTTTTCACAGTAATGCTAAATTGAGCATCTCAAATTTGCAGTACACTAATTTAGCTCAATTTGATAAGCATTTTTGATCAGCAAGCCTCGAAGTGTTTGAACAGGAGAAACGTGGGTATTCAACATAAGTTTAACTCTGTAGGTTTCATATTTGAGAACAATACATGAACTGCATATGTCCTGTAAGGGTTATTACTCTCATGCAAGAAGGGACATCATTAACAGGAGTGAAGGGAACACGAAAGCTGATCCAGATCAAACTGCAGATTCATCCTCAATATTCCAGACTAGATATGAAGGCCACCAGCACAAGGCCCCACAGTTAATCTCTCACACCTCTAGCTTCTTCATTTATCATCTGGTAGCACTGGAAGTCGAAAGCAAACATGAAGTGTAGGTATTGTTAAGGTACTAGTCACACTGCTTACTAGACCTATCTAGAGCAAAGTACATTTTATCTGAAATATTTTCCATCAGAATCAAAGCACTACATAATGTCTCCCTCTATAAAAATCAGCAACTTGATAAAGGATTAGGCTAGACAAGCCAGAGGCTCCTCCCACACTAAACCAAGCATGATTTATCATCAACAATTAAATAATAATCTATTAGCAGCTTACCCACAAAAGGTGGATTCAACAGCATTCATAGCCCTGATTTCAGCTGCAGCCTTTTGCTGCAACTGCTTAAAAAAAAAAAAAAAAAGCAAACAAACCACCAAACCCCCTAAACAGAAGACTCAAGAATCATTGCTGTCCAAAGCAACTAATGTTCCAAGTTACATAGGAAGTTTGTGTATTCAACAGATTCTCTCACAATTTATAGCTTTAACTCCAAAACATTATTACCCTCTACTGCTTTTTAAGATGATCCAGTGCTCCAGAAGGGTATTTTGAATGCAAAGAGGTGCAACCTTTGTGACCACCTTGGATATCTCACCTGCCACCACTGCTGTTTCAGAATCAGATCCACCTATTAGGAGGCACATTTTTCTATTCAGTTGCTGTGGCAGAGTTAGTCAAACAATGAGCATAAAGTTAAATCCTGGATTTTGCTTCAAATTATTTCTAAAATTTGCAGTCTGAACCAACTGCTGTCAGTCTTTGAGAGGCTTTTAATCTGTGCTCTGGAAATAATAGGTGTACAGGACACTATGGAAAGCTTCAATGAGAGAAGAATCATGCTGCCAGCCATTAGGACTGGCTCCCATAAGTAAATCATTACCTCAGATGCCTTCCTGAGCTCTTTCTTCACAGTGACTTTCAAGGTTGTTACACAATGTGGCCCTCAGACTACTAGCCACTTTTGGTCATCCAAACTGGTAGTGATGAGATAACAGAGAAAAGTTCAAAAGCAATTAAAAAGGGCTTTAAGTCATTAAAGAGACTGGTTGCAGGATGGGGAGCATAGGTAGTGTTTTTCTCAACCTCTTCAGTGGCAGGGAGGTTGACTGATAGGAACAGGAGGATACACCTGATCAACACATGCCTTAGAGGCACAGAGACATGGTGAAATAGCTCCCATGACTGGAGTGTTGGAATGGAAGGATACAGGCTCTTCAGGAAAGACAGGCAAGGGAGACAAGGAGAGGGCATCACCCTCTATGTCAACAATCATCTGGAGTGTAGGGAGCTCCACCTGGGGATGGATGAGGAGCTAACCAAGAGCTTATGGGTCAGGATTAAAGGGAGGGCAGGGAAAGGGAATGTTACAGTGGGGGTCTGCTACAGACCACCAGATCAGGGAGACAAAGCAAATGAGGCCTTCTACAGGCAGATAGGAACAGCTTCAACTCACAAGCTCTGGTCCTCATGAAGGACTTCAACCACCCCAATATCTGTTGGAAAGACAACACAGAAGGGCAAAAACAATTCAGGTGGTTCCTGGAATGCATGGAAGACAACTTCCTCCTCCAAGTGGTTGAGGAACCGATGAGGAGAGGTGCCATGCTGGACCTTGTTCTCACCAAGAAGGAGTGGCTGGTGGGGAATGTGAAGCTCTTGGGCAGCCTTGGCTGCAGTGACCATGAAGTGGTGGAATTCCAGATCCTTAGGGCAGTGAGGAGTGCACACAGCAAGCTCATCACCCTGGACTTCAGGAGTGCAGACTTTGACCTCTTCAGGGACCTGCTTGGTCCTGGGGGAACTGGAGGATGAAGTTGCAAAGCCACTATCCATCATATTTGAGAAGTCCTGGCAGTCTGGTGAAGTTCCTGCAGACTGGAAAAAGGGGAACATAACCCCCATTTTTAAAAAGGGAAACAAGGAAGACCCTGGGAACTACAGGCCAGTGGGTCTCACCTCAGTGCAAGGCAAGATCATGGAGCAGACACTCCTAGAAATTATGTTAAAGCACATTGAAAGCAAGAAGGTGATTGGTGACAACCAGCATGGCTTCACCAAGGGCAAATCATGCCTGACCAATCTGGTGGCCTTTTATGATGGGGTCACAACATTGGTGGATAAGGCAAAGCAAATGATATCATCTACCTGGACTTGTGCAAGGTGTTTGACACTGTCCCACATGGCATTCTTATCTCCAAATTGGAAACATGTGGGTTTGATGGATGGACCACTCGGTGGATAAGGAACTGGCTGGATGGTCGCACTCAAAGAGTTGTGCTCAATAGCTCAATGACAGAGTGGAAAATGGTGACGAGTGGTGTCCCTCAGGTACCAGGATTGGGATTGGTGCTCTTCAACATCTTTATCAGAGACATGGACAGGGGGATTGAGTGCACCCTCAGCAAGTTTGCTGACAACATCAAACTGTGTGGTATAGTGGACACACTGGAGGGACAGGACATGCTGACAGGCCTGGGAGGTGGGCCTGTGCAAACCTCATGGGGTTCAACAAGGCCAAATGCAAGGTCCTGCATCTGGGTCAGGACAACCCTAAACATAAATACAGACTGGGTGATGAGTGGCTTGAGGCCAGCTCTGAAGAGAAGGACTTGGGGGTGGGGGTAGACAAGAATCTCAATATAAGCCAGCAATGTGTGCTTGCAAGCCAGAAGCCAACCATATCCTGAGCTGCATCAAAAGAAGTGTGACACCAGCAGGCTGAGGGAGGTGATTCTCCACGTCTACTCCGCTCTCATAAGGCCCCACCTGGAGTACTGTGTCCAGTTCTTGAGCCCCCAACACAAGAAAGACATGGACCAGTTAGAATGAGTCCAGAGGAGGCCACGAGGATGATCCAAGGGCTGGAGCACCTCTGCTATGAGGACAGGCTGAAAAAGTTAGGGCTGTTCAGGCTGGAAAAAAAAAGGCTTTGGGGAGATCTTCTAGCAGCCTACCAATGCCTGAAGGGGGCTTCAAACTGGAAAAGGGTAGGTTTAGATTAGACATTAGGAAGAAATTCTTTCCTGTGAGAGTGGTCAGACACTGGAACAGGTTGCCCAGAGAAGTTGTGAATGCCCCCTCCCTGGAAGTGTTCAAGGCCAGGCTGGATGAGGCTTTGAGCAATCCGGTCCAGTGGAAGGTGTCCCTGCTGATGGCAGAAGGGATGGAACTAGATGATCTTTAAGGTCTCTTCCAGCCCAAACCATTCTATGATTCTATGATCTCTTGATGAACAGGGGGTTTTGAGTTACTTGTTTTAAACACACACACAAAAAAGCACACAGTTCTGTGTCTCACACCTAGACATCCACCAGCCTAAAGGCTGTACCTTCCCCAACTACAATAAAAATTGGCATTCTTCTATATTTTGCTGTAGTTGCTACTTTTCTCCATGCCTTCACTTTTGTGGAATAACAAATTCTTCCCTGATGTCTCATACACATGAGAGAAGAGCAAATATTTACTACATAACTATAAACACACAAGTATAGCAAAAGGGTATCATAGTTTATTTCATAGGTATCCTGGCTATTTCTATTTTGTATACATTTAAAGCAGTCCTATTTACCAACAGTATAAGGACTGTTCTAACAAACAGCAGTGTTGTGCAGCCCACCTAGCTCCTTTCACCAGTATTAAAAGTTATATTTAGTAAAATAAGTTTATTCTACAATTATTCAGAGATGGCAGCATTCTGAACTTACATCTAAGCCTGAACAGATGCGTACGTACAGAATAGCGTATGACAAATCGACATTTACGCACAGCACGCTGAAACACACCGGAGTTTTTTGGTTGTTAAGGTGACGCTACTTTTTATCACTTCCAGAAGTGGCGAGAAAGCAATTTTCCAAGTCTTTGACTTACTTTAATTGTCAGGAATGATACTGGGTCTGAGGCTGGGATGGGGGTTACTCAAAAACCGTGAAGAGCTCAGGGATAGGCAACTATTAAAGCCCTTGAATCCCGAGGACAGCTGTGTCAGCCAAACTGCAGCCCAGGCTTGTCTGTATTCATTATGCTGTTCCCACAGCAGAAAAGAGTTTAAATGCTCATTAAACCTGGAACTTTTCCAGACATTAAAGTGGAATGCTGACTTGTCTAGCCTTTCAGATATGACAGCATCATACCACCCTCTGTTTTTTATGATTATACCACCTCCTACACCAAACAGCCCTACATCTAGGCCACTTCTTTAATTTTTCAAAAAAAATTTGACATCTGCTATGCTGATACTACTTATGGCTAGTCACACATAAATATATGGGACATATTATAAGAATTAAGCAATCTTTAGAATAGCACTGTTTGATCATTTAAACACAGATGTTCTCCAATGACAGTTCTTCATACTGACTGATTTTATGATACTAGCTCATAATAATTTCCAGCAGCTAAATTGCAGGGGAAGACAGCTAAAATTCATTCAGTACTTTCACAATATTCCTTAGTCATATAAGCAATTGCTGTTTCAGCCTAGCCACCCAGCATAAACGAAAGGAGATTGCAGTCAGATTCTCCAACGTGCTCCTGCCGCACTGCATCAGCACACTGCATCCTACCCCCGGCAGAGTGCTGAGGCAGGCTCCAGTTCTCACTAAAATCACTCCCCCTCAGTTTAGAAGTTACTTTTTCCTCCATCAATCCATGAATCCTATAAAGAGAAACAATGTCTTGTATTTCATCTTATTCAGGGCTCATATCTTTAGAATGGCACAACAAAGCCCACCAACTGTAACTTGCCTTCTTGTGCTTTCTGTCATTTTTTGATGGACATTATTTATAAATGAACAGACAGACAAGTGAAGCAAAAGAGCAGACACAGGAGAAGGTTTCCCAAATCAATTTGGTTGCTGAATTGGAACAACTTACAAAACTTCTAGGACTCATAGGAGCAGCTCTCAGCAACACAGTCTGAGTTATTAGTTTACAGACATGGAAGGATGTTATAAAGCTCAAAGTGAAGCTTACAGCATCAGATGAACGCATAATAGGGAGAAGCCTGTGCAACAAAACAGAAACCATGAAATAAAATTAAAATCCTTACCTACATAGGTCCTTTGAATCACAGGCACTATCACGGCAACTAAAACAACCATGAAAACAGCCACAGGAAAAAAGAAATCCACATTGCTACTTTCTCCTAAAGTAGGCACAAAACTGTGAGAAACTCTCTCCTTCACTCAGCTCAACATGACTAAAAAAATAACACATCCCTGTACCACACCCTATTCACCTCCTCACTCTCTATCCATTTCAGAAAACACAACCACCTGGTAGTCAGCTGAGATAATTATTCTGACTGCCACATCCTTGGGCACTGCAACAGGTTCACCTGTTGCCTTTAACCTTCCCTGAAACACCTGATAGGGCCTGAACCTGTCCTGGAGATTAACCCTTTCATTTCTAATATTTTGATTTGTGTTATAAATGATCTTGAATTAACACAATCACATTCTGAGTCTGTAAAAGAAAATATAGCTATTTGCATGTGACGATTCCAAGTTCAGACTGCTCATCTTGGACAAGGATGTTGGACAAAATACAGTGGAACCATGTAGTAAAGCACAGGAATAATATTCACAGGACTTTGGTTTGTTTTTGTTCAGGTTTTTTTTTTTTTATAGTGGTGGTTTCATTGCACTCACAATCAACCATGAAGTTTAGAAAGGATGCAAGATAATGTCACAAAACAGTATTTTGAATGGAGGGAATAGCGCTGATCACTGAGCCATGGTATGTCCTGGACACATTCTCAGTCTAGAGTGCGTCTGTCAGGCAGGTGGCCGAGTCAGAAAGAGCAGCATCCTCAAGGCAGGTTAATACATGTTACAAAACTGAACACCACCTCATCACCCCCACCCCAAATTCAGCTTGAATTCACAGATATACCCATACAGAAGTGCCAACACACATTCAAAGTAATCTTCATAACTTTTTTTAAAAATAGATGCCTATTTTTAAAATAAAGGTAGTTGAGAACATCCATGTAATTGGTTGGCAGCAAACACAATTAGCTATGGAAGACTAAAGACTCAGAACTGAAAGACATGGAGTTGCTAACTAAATTAGATTTTTTCTGTTATAAAATACCGAAAACAGTACAATACATATTTCATGGTCCTTAAAGAAGAATCCATACATCTTAGAGAAGCCCTAATACAGACAAAATATGAAATCGTAGCCAGCAGAAATGATAGGCAAATGAAACAAATAAATTGCCAGTATTTATATATCACAAACTACAGCAGCTTGTCAGAAGTCTGTCATTGGTGTTTGTTATTTTCTTCCTTACATTTGCCTACTAATTACATTTTACCTCTCTTCTATAACTCATTAACAAATTTTGCTTGTGCTGGTTGCTCTGTTCTTAAAAATGGGATTCATTTGTGCAAACCACAAATTAAGCGGACATCATGCAACATCCATCCATGCAGGTTAGTGAAATGAAAGCATGTGTGTGTCATTGTGCTGCACTGCATGCCTTTACAGAAGAGATTCCCTATCACCAACTGGTAGACACAGGACCCAGAGCTGAGGGGAAGCCAGAGCCAGGGGGCTCCATTTCCCTGTGTGAAGTGGAAATGGATCCACGCCCAGCTGCCCTGTGGCATGCTGTAATTTTTCCTGGAAGAGTCACAGAGGCACAATACAAGCCTGTTTGAGAGTCAGCATCATAAAATTTTCCTGAGCCACTGGTGCTCGGGAAGCATATGAATTCCAGCAATTTTGTATCAGACAATTCTCTTCCCAGATATCTCCTACTCTCCTCCTCAATATTCAGTATTTTATGTTGCATATTAGTTTCACATGTTATTAATCACATTTCACAGAATGTTAGGGATTGGGAGGGACCTTGAAAGATCATCTAGTCCAACTACCCTGCCAGAGCAGGTACACCTACAGTAGGTCACACAGGAACGTGTCCAGGTGAGTTTTGAATGTCTGCAAAGAAGGAGACTCCACAACCTCTCTGGGCAGCCTGTTCCAGTGCTCTGTCACCCTCACAGTGAAAAAGTTTATGTTTATGTTTATATACAACCTCCTATGCTCCAGCTTGCACCCGTTGCCCCTTGTCCTACCATTGGACATCACTGAGAAGAGCCTGGCTCCATCCTCCTGACATTTGCCCTTTACATATTTATAAACATTAATGAGGTCACCCCTCAGTTTTCTCTTCTCCAAGCTAAAGAGACCCAGTTCCCTCAGCCTTTCCTCATAAGGGAGATGCTCCACTCCCTTAATAATCTCTGTGGCTCTGTGCTGGACTCTTTCAAGCAATTGCTTGAAAAGGCTAAAATTAGCCCTGCTGAAGTCCAGGGTTGTGATCCTGTTTGGTATTCTGCTCCTACCACACAAGATCTTGAACTCTACCATCTCATGGTCACTGCAGCCAAGGCTGCCCTCAACCTTCACTGCTTCAACCAGGCCCTTCTTATTAGTGCGTATAAGAACCAGCAGCGCTCCTCTCCTTGTTGGCTCATCCACTATTTGCATCAAGAAGTTATCATCAGTGCACTGGAGAAACCTTCTGGTCTGTGAATGGCTGGCTGTGTAGGCATTCCAGCAAATGCCTGGGGAGTTAAAATCCCCCATGAGAACCAGGGCCTGTAATTGGGAGGCTGCTGCCAGCTGCCTGTAGAAGGCCTTATCAAATTCCTCAACCTGATCAGGTGTCCTCTAATAGACACCCACAACAGTATCACCCATACCAGCCTGCCCCTTAATTCTTACCCACAGACTCTCAACTCGCTCCTCATCCACCCCTGGACAGATCTCAATACACCGCAGTTGCTCTCTCACGTAAAAAGCAACTCCACCACCTCGCCTTGCTGGCCTGTCTTTCCTGAGAAGGACAGAGCCATCCATGGCCACATTCCAGTCATGTGAGCTGTCCCACCATGTCTTTGTAGTTGCCACCAGATCATAATCCCCTGACTGAACATGAGTTTCTAACTCCTCCTGCTTATTCCCCACGCTGTGTGCATTGGTGTACAGGCATTGCAGGGAGCAAGCCGAGTACACTGATTTCAGCCTAGGGGGGTGGGAGGCCTCCCGGCCTTCATTAATACCAGAACACTGCTCTACTGGTGCAAACCCAGCTACAACCCCATCCCCCTTCGAATCTAGTTTAAAGCTCTGTGAATAAGCCCTGCTAATTCTTGTCCTAGAACCCTTTTCCCCTTGGAAGTTAGGCCTTTTCCACATACTGCCATCAGGCCTGGTGTCTTATAAAACCAGCCATGATCAAAGAACCCAAAGCCCTGCCTGTTGCACCAGTCTCGGAGCCAAGCATGTACGGACTGGATCCTTCCATTCCATCCCATGTCATCACCTGCAACTGGAAAGAGGGAAGAGAAAATAACTGGCACCCCAGACCCTTTCATCAATCGCCCCAAGGCCTTGAAATCTCTCTTCATTGCCCTCAGACTACAGGATGCAGCTTCCTCACCACCTATCTGGAAGATCAGTAATGGGTAATAGTCTGGTGACCACACCAAGTTGGGGAGTTTCCTAGCAATATCCCTGATTTGGGCTCTAAGAAGACTACAGACTTCCCTATAATGAGGGTCAACCCGACATATTGGGCCCTCTCTACCTTGGAGGAGAGAGTCTCCAACAGCTACAACCCTTCTTTTCTTCTCTGTGGAAGAGGTTGTTATGTGGCTGGAAGGCCTATCTGACCGTGATGAGACCTCTGGTATAGGTTGCCTATCATCCACACCCCCCTTAGACTGGCTGTCTTCCAGCAGAGCCTCGTATCTATTTCTCAGAGGCACCTGGGGAAGCGAGGTGGGCAGGAAGGGCTCTCGCTTTCTGCCATGGCCATGAACTTGCCTCCACTCACCCCTTTAATTTAGGCTTCTGTCTTCTGCCTGACAGGGGTAGGGTATAGGGACTCCTTGATCCTGGGTGCTATCTGGCAGGTGCTCCCATTTCTGTTGGAGGGAGGGCAGAGCCTGGTTCCACCAGTCTATTTCCATTTCAGCCTCTCAAATACTCCTAAGCCTTTCTCCTTCATTTTGCACCTTTCAACCTCATCTTGCAGCTGTGTCACTCGTCTGAGCAGATCATCTACCTGCCCACACCACACACAGTCATGCTCACAGCTGCCCCCTGCTACCAGTGAGAGGCTGTGACATTCTCTGCAGCCTGTGACCTGCACAACCACCTCCTTCCCTGTGAGCTCTGAGTTCCTACATCTAAATCGGTTGGAGTTAGAAGCATGGTCTTCATCTGCCTGGTGGAGACCATAGTCCATCATCCGAGCTGGTCCTGCCGTCTTCTCATGCTGCCTAGGTGAACTGCTTGCAGAGGGCCCTTGACAAGCCCTGTTCGGGTGCTCAGTACATGGTGCTCCCCGGAAATGTCCCGTGGTCACCACACTGACTGTACATGGGTACACTCGATTGTCGCTGTCACCGCTGCTGCTGCTGGTCACTGTGCCAACTAGTGATTGCAATGGTTACACTGGGTTCCTGGTACTTCTGGCCGAGCACCAGCACCCTGCCCACAGGCCTTCCCTGCTCGCCCTGCCTGCGCCTGTTTGCCTGTCCAGAGAGCCATTTAAATCTCCTGCTGTTGCCCCTGGCAACGCCCTGCCACGGCAGCTCCTCTCGGAGCTCGGCCACTCCTGAGGGGACTCTGTCCCGTCCATGGGCTTCCCTGGCCCCGGGAACCCGCCCTTTCCCCCTCGCACGTGCTCAGCCGCAGGACTGACCTTTGCTGCCGCTGTGCTCCTCACCGACTGAGTGCAGATGCCAGAGTTACCGAAGCCTGTTTATGTAGTGTATGAGTTCGTCTCCCTGTAAGCTCTTGTACCAGTGACCTGACTGCTGACACACTGCTTTTTTCATGACCAACAAATTTGTCAGCATCATCTTAATTACGACCATTGCTTAACCTGATATACTTTTAGAGTAAAAAATGAGCCCAGAGAATACCGTATCTGGCAACTGGATCCCTCTGCATGCTATGAAATAAACACCGTGCCTCTCCGTGCCACTGCAGAGGAGGGTGCTGGCCAGCTGAGCATTTAGAGATCAGAAGTAGCATCAGGGCATATAGTCTGCTGGTTGACCAAGAGTCAGAGCAAAGGCAGAAAAATAGCCTTTCCCAGAGACATGGTTTCTCTTCATACTAACTTCCTAGAACTGTGCCTACATCACTCACAGCCAACCTCTTTCATTTGAGCAACTCACACAGAGGGAATGGCCAATTTTTAGGAAGAGGAAAATTGAAACCAATTCCTATAATGTTTGGGAAACTATTCCTCAGAAATAATAGGTCACGGGATGTAGCTAGAGACAGTGATGAGTTTCAGATATCTCTATAGCAACTACATTTTTTAAAAAAAAAGAAGTAAAACTTTTTTTGCATCATATAAATAGCAGTGTCACTCAGGGAGTTTAGAAGAGATTCCTGTGTTGACTGCTTCATGCACATCACTGATGCCTCTTTAAAACTAGCTCTTGCATCTTCTGCCTACTACGAGAAATAATGTTTGGCTACAGAGACAAATAAATTTTTTGCACTGGTCCCTAATCATTATTAATGTTTCTGCTAGATGCAAGGGGAGAGTGTCATTTAAATATAATTTAGAAAATATGATTGTTCTATAATTTAAAAAAATGATTGTTTTCTAAAAAATCTTCATTGACTAACAGCAGACATCTGTATAAATACTACAGCACCCAAGTGAATTAAATTCTGATTCTCTTCCTTCCCTAGCTGACCGAATAGTGAATTTCTTTTCTCACTTAAAACTTTATTTTTAACAACCAAACCTTTATTTTAATAGCACTGAATATTTCCTGATTCACACAGACCTAAATTTGTGTACACTTTAACGGAGGTAACTGGCAGGAAATTGCATTTATGCTAATATAAACAATATGAATAATGTGCAGCTTTCATAGCTCCATACTGATGTAGACGGGATGTTTCCAGAGCTCAGCCTTGCTTAAAGACCACCTTGTCAAGCAGCAACTCTAAAAACTACAAATATGGAAGTTATAAAATGCAAGCTGAGCTGCAGGCTGAATTGCTGGGGAAGTGTCACACCAGTGTTAAGCTGGAACCAACACACTAACTAAACTGAGCAACACTCATGGCAGATCAATATACTATACTGACATGCAGACCAAAAACTGTTTTCCCTCCATGTCAGCTCCTAGTAGAAATCTTTGATCAAAACCAGAAAAAGAAACTACAGCTTCTATTAAAGCTGTGACAGAGAAACAAAAGAGATTTCAATCACAGGAGATTTAGGGCCAGCTGTTCCAACCAGGCTGTATATGAGCACAGGTGGTTCACGGAAGGAAAGGGCACACTTTTAAAAAGGGGTATTTTTTGAGAAGTCTGGATTGTACATCCACGTCTTCTGCAGAGACTGCTGAGGAGTCTCAGCTCTTCTTCAACCCTGAAGCCAAGCTGACTGAAACTAGAGATTATTGCCAGTAGCAGCAAGTAACTTGATGTTCTCAGATTCATTTTTATTCTGATTTGAAATGCGAAAGTATTTTCAAAACTATCTCTGATAAGGGAATTCACACAATTACCCCCCTTTTCATTCACATATCAATTTTAAAAGATATCCTCACCTCAAAGCTTTGTTTTCAGCTATTTTAATTGTCCTCGAGCACCATGGTATTTCACTGTGACAAACAAGGAGGAATTTAATCCAGGACAGATGATGATCTATTTCAAACAGTATTCATTAACAATAACCTTTAGAAAGTTTTAGAAGTGATAACAAAAAAAAAAAAAAATCATTTCCAACATTTCCAGCACATATAATTACTTCATCCTAACTAAATAAAAATAAATCTGCTTCAAGTTTTGCAATAGAGAAATATACAGTAACTTAAGAACAGATTTCACATGGACATATCCAGAGTATTAAAGAAGTTCAGGTACAGCTTGCAAAGTACCTGCATTGGCTGAGAGCTCATTGCAGCCTCATAACACAAGTATTAATTCAGTTTCTGTGAGTTTTGAAGACTATACTGAAATCTTTGCTCCTGTGATAACACTCCAGTGATATTAGCTGGTTAAAATAGGTCCATATGAGCCTAGCCTAGAAGGAATTTTTGCCTCTCACAGACACTCTGCCCTATAAAAGCACAAGTAGATTTGTTATGGTTGACTTGTATTGCTCTACAAGATTTCAGGGACATAGGTGCATTTGAATGAACTACTGTGTAATGAAACTAGATGACTTTTCAATTCATTGATCAAAGTGCTTGTAGGTCATATTTTGAATTAAGCAAAGTAGTGGAATAGTAACTATTGAACAAATAAATTTCATCTGTCAGATTCTCAGGAGTCACTTAACAGCTTAAGTTCTTGAAAAAACCTGTATTTTTAAATAAAAAGAAAATTTGTCACCTGACAATATGATTTTAAACAGCAGCATATTTTTTATATGTTCTCAGAGCTGTAAGAAATAGGGAAGAAACACAGAGAGTATCTTCACAGACCAAAGAGAACAAGATAAAAAATAAACTGGATTAATAATCTGCATTCAGCCAAGTATTTTTTAATTTGCCAATAAAATGAACAGTCTCAGGAAATCTTGTTTGAGGGACAACCATTCTTACTTGTTTTCATCTCCCTGCTTCTAGGAGGTTGAGCATCACTCAAGAGGTTTTCTTCCTTTGGTGTGGGTTTTTTTTCCTGGGTTGTTTTTTTTTTTTTAATTGGTGTTGGTTTTATTTGTTTCTACACACTTTCATTCATAATATGTTGCTTCACCGCATAAGATAATTTTGTTTAGCAAGACAGAGTGTTTGTGAGGGCTAATCTATACTACTGTCTTAAACCATCCCAAATGCTGTTTTCAGAACTCAGATTTCCACAGTTGCTTTAATCCAATAACTATCAGTGGAATTTATTTTTAACATCATTCCTTATGTGACACTATTAAAATTCTTCGTACTACTTACAATGTTTTCTATGATAAATTACACATATATTTGTTTTCCATAGCTATATGTGAGAAAATAGTAGACAGTGCAATAATATGAGATCATATTCTCATATTTAAGAACTTTGGGTGAGGTAGTATTTACCTCTCAACAGTCCATTTGGAAAGAAAAGAATAATGTATGCTCTTTCTTGGTCACTTTTTTTTTCTTAATGCTAAGATTCTTCCAGGGAATAAACTTCAAGAGAACAGTGACAGCTCATTTTATATCCTATTCCTTGTCCACTGTGTAATTTCATTAATATTTTGTTCAAAGTTGTGGGGTTTGTGTAGCAACAGCCTCCTCCAAAAGATATCTTACAGTATTTCCACTGCCAGAAATTTAAGACAGATGATTTATCCAGTATTCCTTTTTTTAAGAAGAAATATCTGATATCAGCATTTTTTTTTTAATTGGAGGATTTTTGCCTATTATTCACAAATTTAGTTACCCTTCCTTGATATGGAACAGTCTTTTACATTATTTTGGTTTGCAGTTTCAAGTTTTTATTCCTGCTGATTTTTGCTTTGCTAACTTATTTAAGTCTGCCTGCCATCTTTTGATGATGTGTCAGCAGGCCTCATCATGGGGGGAACAAACAGTCAAGAAGCAAAAAACAGCTTCAATTCACACTTTGAAACAAGCTGAAGTGCAGAATTCTTGTTCTACTGTCAAGATTAAATCCTTCCAGTAGCAAATGAAATAGAAGTGACTCATCCCTCACTTTATGTTCCACCTGTAGCTGACCCTGGATCTTCCCTCACCCACTTCAGCTGATCTAGGAGAAAACAAATAATAAAGACAAGACACATTTGTTTCATAGTTTTACAAAACGTGCTATCCTGGAACCACATAAATGAATGTTTGCATTATTAAATGTACTTATATCCTGTATTTTGGCCTGACTGGTACTTCACATCTACAGGTCTCACTAGTCTGAGCAAGAGCTTTCAGCACTTCATGTCCTTCCCAGCAGCACAGCTGCAGATCTCACCATGTCTTCACCTGCACACCCTTTGGGAAGCGTGATTTCCAGCGCCCGCTCTCCCAAGCTCATACTCCTCACAGCTGCTTTCCTTCATGCCCTGGTTTTAGTTCTGGCCCTCTCCAACCCCTGCCCTACTCTTCAGCAGCACTAGTGGTTGTGCACATTTAGTGTTTTGAGATGGTTTTGCAGATTAGCTTGGCAGCACTAGAACAGCTCAAACTTCATCATTCCTGCATAGTGGGAGCTGCAAAAAGAGCTAAGAAGAGGCAGCTAAACAGAGTTAGTGAGTCGATACTGGGTGACAGGCAGACATTGATGCACTCAGATAGGTTTTATTAACTATAACCCAACATAAGATTAAGAATGTGACCATGCCTATGCATAGATGGGTCCCAGAGGTCATTAATTCAGACAATAGCTACACTTGAATAAAAGATTCCATTCAGGAAACTGAAATACTCATAAGCCACAAATTACTATTCTCCTAAGATAACATGAAATGACCAGTGTGAACAATCACTCATTTCTGATACAGGTGTTTTCCATACTGTCTAAAAATAACAGCACTGACTTCATGTTTACAGCAGGCCTAAGCATTTCAGCCCCCAAGCAATTCACACTGCTTGCAGTTATATTTAGACCTGCTTTCAAAAACCCAGTGTGCTCTTGCTCTCCATCAACACCTCAGATGTCAGGCTTCCCTATCTTTCCCAGCCAGAAACTCTGCTGACAAAAAATTAACTTCCACTGGAGTACAAATCCTTCTCAACAATTGCCATTTCAGCTGCACACATTTTGTCACAGCACAAGCTACATTTCTCTCCTGTTTCTCATTTCTCAGGCTAGCTTCCTTCTACTCTAAGGTCTCACCTTGCTTGGTAATGAGGACTTGGGTGTATAGGTTAGACAAACTGTCCTGTGCAAGAGTTCAGCTGACCTGGAAGCACTGACTTGCACCAGGTTTTCTCATCAACAACCTGTTGCTTGGTGACATCAGTCCTTTCTTCAGAAGAAAGTGTTCTGCTCTAAAGAAAACCTTTGATATCATATATTTATCTGAATCCCTCTGAGACACCACATGCTGCCCATTCTTTGCCATGCTGGTGGAGTTGAACTTTTAAAAAACTGTTTGAAAAACAAAGGGAGACAGTCATTCTGTGCCTTGCTAAAATAAAATAGCACTTTCACAGATGCTGCGGTCCACTGAGCATATTTCTTTTTCTATCAGTGCTTTGGGAGAGTTTAACAGAGGTGAATTTCTTCCTTCCAAAGGTTGCTAGAGGACAAAAAAAACCCAAGAAATGGATCAAGAAACAGAACAATGTGATGGCAAAAGACCATCACAAAGGATGTAGAAGCAACTTAGCAGAGCTATTTCTGAGTAAATAAGAATGGAAAGTTGCAGATGCTGTATCTGGGTAGTTAAATCCAGAGTTTAGATCACAACTTAAATCCCAAGACAGGGAGGAACTGTAAAAGTTTTGCAATTCTAATACAAAATGGAAAAAACAGGCCTTATATTGAAGTGCAGTGGGGCAAAACCTTTGAAAGTCTTCACACAGTCTGTTTTTGTGCAAACTGTAGATCTTAGGCACTTAATTTTCTGCTACCTCCTATCACTGTGATGAATCTAGGCTTAAGTGTCTTTCTCCCACCCAAACAGGTGATTTTGGAAGAAGGCTGCACAGAGAAACCTACCAGAAGAAGAGAGACTCAAAACCCTGGACATAGAGATGCTCAGAGAAACTTCTCCATGGAGGCAGTCACAACTGCAACCTTCGCCTATTCCTGAAGTTTCACCGCTTCTGTTACCTTTTCCCCTTATTTCATTTCTTTTATTTCCAACCTCTCCTCTAAACTTGTAACATTATAAAGGTATCTGACACTCCTCACCTGCTGATATTTCTGGTATTATGCATCTTTCGCTCATTGTTTGCTCTGCTCTGTCTAGATTGATTATGAGCAGTCATCCAAACCTGTTGTTATTACCATGCAATAACATCATTGAAGCTACAGAAAACAGTAAGATTTATATGCTCCTACCCCGGTGATTCAGGGTACAGAAGTTAGCAACTAAATCAGATCCTGTGACTTTTCATAGAAAATATATAACAGTAATTAGGAGTCATGTCTCCAGGAGAGTCTTACCATTCATGATAGGTGGCTCAAGCCTTTTTTTAGCTTTTCTTTTCTTTTTTTTTAAATTTTATTTAATATATACACAACTAGGACAAGGGCTGCATAGCAATGACTTGGATCAGAATACAGTGACTCCTCACACAGAAAAAGTAACTAGTTTAAAGAAAACATTAGCACTTCCCTTCTTTGGGGTTTGGCAAAGAAGAAAAGAAATTTGTAACTAGGTATTTCATAAAAGGCCTCTGTAAATTCTTCACAGAACGCAGAAATAGAACATTTTTAATTTAATAGCTGACACAGCCAATTAAGAAATCTTGGGGAGTAGGAAGATAAAATTAGTATGATGGTCTGTGATTGTTCAGCTTATAGTAATCTGACCACTAGCATGCTGGTGAGGGTTATCCTAAATTTCTGAGGGAGCTTGCCATACTGCAGAGATGAACTTGCTAGCCACACTTGTTTCAGTGTACTCATCTATGTCTGTATCACTGGTCAGGGTACTATATCTCTGTTACACGTTTTTGGCTAATGCTCACAAAGTATATTCAGAAGCACTAGCAAGATAGTAGGAGATGAAAATGGATGACAAAGCACCAAAAGGTTTCCAAAGATGTTCTACTGTATTTCTAATCTGAGGTTACACCTTGGTTTTGATTACTGCTTGTCTAAAGTCAAATTAACACAAAACTGTTTAACAAAGAACAAAGAAGTAGCATCCAAAATATGTGAAAGGCACAGAATTTGGATGTGAAGTGGAGCTGCAGACCAACAAAGAATAACAACTGATGAAGAAAAAGCAAAGGCACAAAAGCATCTCAGCAAACACACCAAACAGCCCCACATAGATCCTTGAACAACAGAGAAGAAACTGTCAACATGAATGTAACATTCTTCCCAGCAAAGGAGTCCACACGCTGACAAGCCACTGTAATACCCTCACTACCACCAGAATGAAACCGCTGACCCAATGTCCCAGAAGTGTAGGGGAAGGGAAAGCAGAATTGTTTCTGGCCCTTTCCCTCATGAGAAGTGTGTGAATAACAATTTTAGCTCTATTTTCATTATTATTAAACCTCTTCTACATACACGTATTCTTTCTCTTTCTGTAATAATTACATTTGGACCAGTAATGATTCTTGGATTAGACTATTAAGATTTCAATTATGTTAGCAATAAACTCTTGGCTTTATGTGAAGTGTGTTTCAATTTTGCCCATAAACAAGATTAAGAGTGCAACAATGGTTGGCAGTTCTAACTACACAGAAGTTTAAAAAAAAAACACCAAATCTTTGGATTTGCTAAGGAAAGGTCATCTTCTGCAGAGAAATTGTATTTCTGTATATAACTTAATTATTCAGTAATAATTAATTAAAAAAAAGAGAAAGGGATTATTCAAATGTTTTACTCTACTCTCCCAAATATTTCTGTAACATTAATGTGTACAAATGGGACTCTATCTCTAATTTTAAGAACATTATATCCTATTCTCCTTCATGGCACACTGTTTTATTTTCAAACAAGTTAATAAGGCCATAAGGTTAGAAAGAGCCTCAGAGGCCAAAATGTTAGTCACTAGTATGTCAGAAAATCTACTACTATTACTACTCCAATTAACTACATTTTGCCTAAATATATTTATGTACCGTTTCTACTTATTTGTTTCTGTGCAAACACTATTCATTACCCAAAAACTAGCTTCGCTGCCCATGATGTTTATCATTCTAAAATATTCAGTGACTATCATACTTCTCTGTCTTTATTTTCCCAAACTAGGAAGCTTTTTTAATTATCACATTGAGACAAACTCTTATTTTTCCATACCATTAACCCTTCTTTTTACTCATTCCAGTTAAATTCCATCTCTCCTGAATATGAATAAGCAGAAATTATAGTCTTACTACTAATCCTTACCATTAATCCTTAAGAGCTTGCCTTGTCCCTTCTACTATTATTGTTAAATTACATTGCACTTTGGTTCCTTTTGTTCTCAGTGCTGTCCAGCTGCTTCTGTTCTTGCTCTCTACATTTTCTTGAGGGTTTGTCAGCACACTGCAAATGTACATTGAGCAGTACATTTTAAAAGTGCACCTTTTGTGCCTCAGTCACTTACAAAATTATTGAATGTGATCAGTCCCAACCCCAAGCTCAGAGGAAAACCACTAGAAAACTCCTTTTATTTCAGTAATACCCCTGACAGTATAACTCACTTCCGGCTTAATCTGTTCCATACGTAACTCCCATATTTTATCTCAGTCCTCATCTTAATCTACCCATTGCATTCCCATGTGGCACAATGTCAAATGCTTTGTTGAAATCTATACAGATTAGACATTTTCCATTTCCTTTGACTGGCTAGTCATCCCTCCAGCCAAAGAAAAATATTAGGTCAGCTGGCACTATAAAAAATTTCAAGCTTGGATTTTTATGGTAGCCTGTTTTACAGCTTCTTCTATTAATTCAAAAGAATTAACTTCCTGCAGCTAAAGAACTTGATCCCACTGGCTTCAAAGCAAACAATTTCAAAAGACTATATTTGGCTTGTCTTCCTATATTATTACATGCTGAACAGAAAATGACCACAGTTTGTATGTCAAGATCTGTAACTGAAGATCTACACAGTTCTCTACCAAATCTCTTAACCTATTCAGTTCCATGCTCATCTCTTCAACATCAGGGGGCTTTAACCAACACTTAAAAGACAAGAACATATAAGCTAAGCAGTTATTTAATGGGTATTCCTGATTAACAGGAATACCCTCCTCTGCACTGGAGGAAGGTCTGTCTGTAGATCTAGTTACCATTTCAGCAGTACAGCAACCTTCTCCCCTCACCTTTTATCAGTACTGAATATTTTGAAAATTTCATGTGAAGAAACTGAAGAAACTGGGTATTTTCCCAAGCACTTAGATAACATTCCAGGCACTCAAGAGTTTCTCTCCTAACTGATTTGCTTCCTCAGTTTATATGCAACTGTCTTTTCCATGTCCTAGAAAAGTTGAGAGGTATTAAATACCTGTATATACATGTAAAATAAAAGCAGCCCAAAACATTTATCTTCTAAACTGTTAAATGCAGTCCTGGCATTAACTAGCAATCCCCAAAATTATTCCTAGTTGACACCAGATAGACGACCTCACATTGCATAAACAGTATGTTTCTTTTCATATCCTTAACTACCAGGAAGCTGATCAGCAACTGAACGTATGCCAGAGCCCCAACACTTAGAACCTTTAATGGCACTAGCCAAATTTTTTCTGGGGCCAGCTTGCATGCTGTGGGCCCTGGAGCCCACTTTGTCTCAGCCCTAGGTGGTATTCCCAGAGGGGTACCAGGCCCCTGCTCCACCATGCACCCCAAGGGTCCAGACCCTGATCTGTGGACTGACTTCCCAGCCTGACCTCAGGCCTGCCTCATCATTGCAAATCCACCGGGCAGTCTCAACTGTTGCTTCCCTCTGGCCATGAGCTCTGGGTCTGCCCTACTTGCCTCATTCAGGTGGCAAGGGCCAGGGCACCTGCTGGCCACACTGTCAGGCCTGGCTTCCCACCCCTGACAGCATTAATTAGTAACACATCTCTTGATAAAGAACAGATTTCACTTTTTTCCCAATATTTCTTTTGAAGTTTTGTGACACACGTCCCTAGCCCTATTCACTGCACAAGGTCAAGGCAGCTACAGCAGCCACATCGATCAGTCCAGCTGAAATGCAAATTGTCAGCCTAGAAAAATGTTGCTACTGGAGTTCCTAGTGGGTTGGTTTAAGGAACAGTCTTATTTAATAGTTCCACTCATGGCCTTGGCTCAAGGAGTAGAAAGGTACTAAAGAAGTTGGCTAGTGGCACAAAGCTGACAGGAATACAAATGAAAGCAGGAATTTGCTGGGGAAAAAGAAAAAAAAAAAAACAAGCTGAATTAGTACAAACTGAACAAGATTTAACATACCAATTGCAAGCACAGGAAACTAGCAGCTTCCTACATGATGTTCCACTATAAGCACAAATATCATGAGTTAACATGACAAAGGAGAGACCTTAGCAGACTAGTTCAGTGTCTGGTGACTGCACACCAACTCCGTGAAGTGATTCTACAGAAGAAGAATGTGAACTGAGGTAGAGCAGATGAAATTCAGTTCTCACTCTGAGAAACTGCTCCGCAAGGCAAACCAAAGCTGAATAAAAGGACACAAGCAGGAGACTTGCTTCAAAAGTTCATGCTCCCCTTGAATTAAAACATGAGACTGTTGTCATTAAAGCATTGTTGTCCTTAAGCTACAAGCAGCTTCAGATGGACAAAATTTTTACCTTTCCACAGACCCAGATATCTTCCCTGAAGTTAATCGGCAGCAACAGTGATTTCAGCAGCTGTTACCAAACCTCTTTTTGCCATGAGGAAAACATTTGGCCCATCCTCCACCACTGATGGCATAAGATCACCATTCAGTATAATCAAAACCACAGGTGAAACGCATCATCTATTAACAAGCAGTGCCGTGTCTTATTTGAGAAGTGGGAAGCTAGTCACTTTTCTATCCTTCTCTATGCTCATTCAATATAAGCTTATGAAAGGACATTTCAAGGTGATGCTGAATTAATTTATAAGTGTTCACAGGTCTGAGGGGTTTTTTTCTCCTTTCCTTTAGACCATCAATAAAAGATTAGTTGTGAATGGCTGATTTGTTCCAGTTCCAGCAGGTACACTCCAGGCTCACTGCAAGGCTTTTCATTTTGAAAACGTTTTTGACATAACATTGCTATGTTACCATCTGCCTGAGTGACAAATCCCAGATAAACAGCTTTATTGAGACACTCTCTGTCCCTTAACACACAATCTATGCTAAACTTCTAGTGGCAGTTTTAAATATCTTAAGACCAAAATCAAACGCTACGACTTGCACGGTATGGAATATATTGAAAGGTTATACTTGTATATACAGTATGAAAGGCCCATACAGAAAAAGGCAAGTGAAAAACATATACTGTATTTATTAAGAATGAGGGGAAAAAAAACCCAAACCAGCCTACAACCCAAGCCACACTGTTTTTCCATCTCATGATGGATGTTGTAACAAGCTGCAAAAAAGGAAAAGGAACAGAAGGGAGTCATTTCCCCTGGAGGTGGGGTAGGAGTCTGAAACCTTTCTATGCAAAGGTCCTTTACTGCCATCACCTGGAATAAATTAAATCAGAAAAAGAAACTTACTCTTCAAGCAATATAGCAAAAACTCATTAAGTTGCGTGCTGTTACACAGATACAATGACAACATAGTCTTAGTTCCTCATGAGAGTAGTCAGAGAAGCAGTGAAGTTAGAAAATATCTCAAGAGAAACAGATAGATCTACATTCAACATGTGCACAATGAAAACGAGCATGATCTCTGCAAAACACAGATACCATTCTACATCCCAGCAGGGACAGTGTTTACACACTTGGTGTGCTCACAGAAGGACCTGCAGAATTAAACCTGAAGTTACCAAGGTGGTCAGAAAACAAAATAAGACTCCAGAAGATGTAAGAGAAAACGCAAGACTGTAAAGCAGAATCATCAGGTGTATTAGACAGAAAGGCAGTGGGCTTCTCGAATCTCCATTTGTTGATTATGGTAAAATTTAGTTAAATATTATCAACTTTCTTCTTGTTCCACAGTGACACCAAAATACAAGCAGGTGACGTTTGGAGAGAAACAGACAAAAACCAATGTTCTAATCCACATATATATGTAATTTGTCTGCTTTTCAGTAGATCCCATATGGAAAAATATCTTGCAGCTTGATGTGACAGGCATTGCTACAGCTGAAACCAACAAAGGAACACGAGAGACAACATCCTCTGAATCTTCCTCATCCCCCGCTGCATAATCATTCAGAAATAGACCGATCTCGTAAATACTGACAATTTTTTACTTGAACAGGGACCTCAAAACATTCTTTGGGTCACAAATAAAGATTAATCTAGTAGCTTTGAATCACTTCTCAGATATTTTTGTATCCACTTTTTAAATTCACTGCAGTGATTTAGCAGTAAAAAGTACTCTGCTGGTATGTGGAGCAGCTCTATGTTGTCTGCTGTTCACGTATATCATTAAGGAGTTTTAAGACTCTCAAAATAATACGGGAAAGAGTATCCATAATTATTTGAATGAAGTCTGTGCTTTCAGGAGTGAAAAGCCTTCCATAAGCTTGATGTTCAATAAATTGCCTTTTCTTATTCAATAAGGTAAAGAAAAGAAAAATGTCACAAAAAATGCTGATGCTGCATTTCAAAGTCTGAAAGGCTGAGACTTCAGAAATGCTGCAAATTCAAAGACTAGAAAACTTAAAATATTGGTGTAATATATTTCCTACATTTCCCTAAGTGTGCATTAACTTAACAAAGGGGGAAAGATACACAATAACCGGCACATCAATGGTTCTTGAATACCTGGCAAAAGCTCTCAGCTGTAGCTTTGATTTGGATAAGTACCAAAGTTAAGAGACCTGTATTCAACCAAGTTTTGTGGATGCAACTCTAGTTAAAAACCTAGGCATAAAATTCCTCAGCTGGTATAGATATTCATGGCTCTTTCATATGAGATATCTATTCACAATATTTCATTATGTCCTTTTTCAAATCAAGTCGGAAAGAGAAGTAAAGGCCAAAAATGAGAATCAAATCAAAATGTACGCATGCTCAATTCAAGTTTTAACTAAAACCTTCTATCCATTTTTTGAAAATGTTTCTTAGCTGTAACACCTATCCCAGGTCAAAAGTAATGAGCATCACAGACAGAAAACCTAGCATATTAAATATATTACATGAGAGAAATGAGAATAGGAAGCATCAAAATAGATAAGCAGTTCAGTGGGGCTGGAGTGCAAAGAGAACATGCTCTACAAGAAGAGGCCAGCTTGTGGCCTCATAGCAGTCTTATGAGTAGGTACGGTACACTGCAAACCCACTGCTTGCACACAGAAACTTTCTCATGTGCACTTTCAAGAATTTGACTTGAAAAAAGCCATTTAACATTTTTTTCCCATGACCAACTATGAAATACAGGAATTTGGCCCAAAAGAGAACCCTCAGTGAAGACAAATTTCAAAAATAAAGTAAAATGCCCAAACTATAAAAACCTGTAAAAACAAAAACAAAAAACAAAAACCATAAACATAACCACTAATTTGAGTTTTGTGTGCATCTACTTATCTTAGTAAGAAGCAAAGCACCTAAGGACTTCAAAATATGCTAAAGACTTTAGAAGCCCATATCCTACTGGAAGTCACAGATTTAAAAGAGATTATTTTGATATTAATATAGTGTTTATTTTATCCAATGTCCTGTTGGACCAGCAGAATTAAATTTCAGCTCCTGCCTTTGCCACATATACAGAGGAGCAAAGAATCATGGAATAATGCAACTTGGAAGATACTTTAGAAAATTATCTAGTTCAAGCCCCTGCTCAAATTAGGGCCACTTCTGAAGTTACATCAGGTTGCACAATATTCAAAACGGTATGAGAAATTTGAATCATCTGCTTTATGAAGCTCTATTTTTTTCTTTTTTTTTAAAAAAGCTTATTGAGAGTAACTGTCCACTACCTTGCTTTCACACAGAACACTGCAGAACAGACCTTTCCTTTTTCCTGCCTTATTCTCATTTTAGTTCAGTTCTGTTAGAGCTGCTATAAAACAAAATTGTAATATTACCTTTTAATAAACCAGTTCAGACTTTATAGGTAATTGCTTTACCCGTAGAGTGACCCCCCCACAATTCAGGCACAGCTGCAGAGTGCCAAGCAACAACTTCAGTCTAAAACATTTCCTGAGAAATTTTCTTTGGATAAAGTTAATGGCCCTGAGTCTTGCCTCAGGCCATCAACCCTCTCAATCAGTCATTAATCCCCAGAAATTGCCCAGGGCCTCAATTGCTATTGCTTAAACACACTAAATTAGGTTTTGAACAAACAGAGCAAATGAAGGTCAATATCAGGAAACAGAAATCAGTGAAAATTAAAGAAAATTCTGAGAAGTAGAAGAATCAGTTCAAGGGATACAAGGACTTGACCACAAGGTCTTCTGTGGTTACTGAGGACAGGACCAGAAAAGCAGGAAGTTTTCCTCTAACTTCAGTGGGCTTTAGGTCAAATGAGAAGTGGGCAGAATTCTGGAACAGAAGTTCCAGTCAAACTTAAGGAAAAACTTATTTACTGTAAGAGTGTTGGAGCACTGGAACAGGCTGCCCAGAGAGGTTGTGGAGTCTCCATCTCTGGAGATGTTCAAAACCTGCCTGGATGCTTTCCTGTGCAACCTGCTCTAGGTTAACCTGCTTTGGCAGGGAGTTGGACTAGATGATCTCCTGCAGTCCTTTCCAAGTCCCTTGTGTGATTCTGTAATTCTACACCTTATTATGTAGTTCTTACAGACAGTAACAGAATAGAACTGCAGTAATTCAGAAGCTGTAAACATGGATAATAAACTGATGCTGTAGAAGTACAAAACATAACACATAACATGTAAAGAAAATGTCAGTGTCATCATTTTATAGACTATTAAGTAACCAGTGAAACATGCAAGTTAGTTAATGCCAAATAATTTGGTAAGCAGAACTTAATGGTGCCTTAAGTTGACTACTTCAGTCTCTACAGGGTAACTAACAATGAAGAGGACTGACTTTCACTCACATTCAGTATTTTCCATGTATTTTGGAGATGCTCTACAAGTAAACCATCTCCTTCTTGTTTTAGCATGGCTCCTGATATAGTTCCTTCATATTACTTCAGTACCAATAAATCACTACATTTACACAAGTACGTCCACTGGCTACCACTATGACATAAGCAAAGATTATGCCAGAAGATTTGTCATTTTCTCCTAATGCATACATGCTTTTTGTTAGCCATACCTGGCTTTCACAGCTTTCCAATGCAGTGAAAGCACAGGAACTGTGTGGGTATTAGTCATATTTGATCTATATTGCAAAAAAACGGCTCTTGCTACCTTTTACAAACATCACAGACTGTGCCTGCCATGGAACATGGCAGATATAGGGTGTTTTTATCCTCATTTCCACTTTTGTTTCAGCTAAATAATGCAGCAAACAGATAAGGACCTTTCAATCCTTAACAGTAAACCCATCCTGCTAATAAAACCCAACATTTTTACTTCTTACTCAGTTATTTAGATCTTGGAAGCAAAATATGGGGTTTTTTTAAATCTATCAGTGTCTACTGAGTCTCCTATTAAGGTAATGCACTGACTAATGCACAGCAACAAAAAACTACATTAAAAACTATATATATAGAAACATATTTTAATCTGTTTTTACTGCTGCCTTATTCTGGACAATATACTCACAGCCAAAATCTGCATCAGTTTACAATTCTGTGTTGGGTTTTTTTGGCCTGCAGTAAACAAAGGCTTGTAAAAGTAGTTGTATTTACTCTGCTATTACTGTTTTCTAATACAGCCCAGATCAAGCAGTAGAGATCTATGTTTCCAGAGAACTTATGCCACCCTGAGCAAAGGCAAGCCAAACACCGACGACTAGCTTCTCACCTATACCAAAGGAAACAGGGAACAGCTGTTAAGAGCAGCACACACATCCCTACAGCCAAACAGGCCTCTCTCCTTCTGCAGTCTCTGGACAAGCGTGAGGAAGCTGTAGCCAGAGTTAGCTACTGTTTTGGGTAACAGCCTCCCATAGCTGCAGGAGCTGCTACCCCAGCCCCAGCCCTGTTCTGGCAGCATCTGCCCAGGGCCCCCTTATGGAAGTCTGCTCCCTTCCTGAGCAGCCACCCAAGGGACACGAGGGCTGCTGCAGGGAGATGCAAGCATCCTCCTATGGCAATGGAGAAGGTTGCTGCAAGTGCAGGTAGAGTGGTCTTTTATCACAGGGGACTGGGAGACAATCAGGCTGGCCTGAGAGCAAGAAAAGACCCTTCCTTGGTCTTTGAAGATCCTCTGAGCACTCCCAGATCACCTTCCTTACCAAGAATCTTCTTTCACCAGCAACCTCCAATAGTCCACCATAACTCACTGGCCAGTTCTCGCATCACTTCTGAGCTTCTCCAATTCTCTCATGTTCTTCCCATAGACCCAGAGAACTCCTACAAGTCTCTTCACCATGACAGCCTCTCAAAGCTTCTTCTGATCCCCAGCCCCATATTTCTCTTCCTCTGACCCCTGCCAGATCTAACTTTACCAAAACCTCCCAACACATCTAAAGAAATTTTGTGTATTTCTACGGAGAACTGGATGTACAAACTACCTAAATACACATATGGGGGTTTTTTCATTCTTTTTTTTTTCTTTAAGTGAGCTGGAATGGTTGCATTTGAAAAAACAGCAGAAAAAATACATGGAAAAAATCTATAAAGAATTTTCCAAGATAAAACCTTCTATATTCTTGGCCTCCTTTTACATTCTCTTGCAAGCACCTACTATTGGCAGTTCTCAGAGTCAGGAAATTGTGTTAAATACACAATTGGTACAACATGCTTTTACAGCCATGGTCAAAAACAAGCAGTTGTTTAAGAAAATCTTTAAAGACACTCATGTTTCATAAACAATTTTTTTTCTCTGTTCTTCTTTTGCTTAACATTGTAAGAATTACTAATCCCATACATTTGACTTCCAAAGTAGTTGTCATGGAAATTAAGGCAATCTTGCAAATAGTAAACATTATTTCCCTCTAAGAGAATATAGGAAGAGAAACAAGAGGTCTTGTTTGAAAGTGAAACAACAAATTCTGTTTTGAGCTAGACAGTCACATTGCACTCAATGGTAGACAATGAGAGTTAGATCACGAGCCAGTAGAAACCATCACCGCTACTGTAGAATTTATCTAAATTTACCTGGGCTTAGACTCGCTCTTCCCTCCCTCCCTGAATATTTTATAGTAATCTTAAAATCAGTTTGGAGTTGCATCAGTAATTATTCAAACATTAATTTCTGTCTGTTCCAAAAGTGTTGTGATAAATAAAAATGGACCTAAACTCATCTGCCACATATTCCAAAACCACAGTGAAGAATGAGAAATTGCAGTACTAATCAAGTTAGCAGTAGGCAGGTGACAAAACAAATAAAAAATTATTTATAATTCCAATGCAGACAGTTTCTGGCACAAACCTTATTTTAAAATAATGCTGCCCTCAGTAAGGTACTTGAGTAAAATAGACTGAAGTACTTAGAGTAGTTTTCATTCACTTCTTCCTATGTGCTACCCCTTCCTTCAATGTTTACACAGACCAGGATTTTATGGAGTTATAACATGTCTGCTTTGCTGTCTGGTCTCAATCACAGCACTTAAAATATAAACTTGTTTTTTTTAAAAAAAACCTACTGTCTTGTTTGTTCTCTAGAAGTTTCAAGGAGAAATATGTGCCCTTAACTCATGTTCCCCTTGCCAAGAGAAAGTCAGGGCCTCTCAACATCACCTTTTCAGAGGAAGGTTCTCTTCTCCACATGCATGCTAACATCAGACAGTGAGGATGCGGAATAGGTGCAGCTGCACATCTGGTCTGTGCTGGGGATTGACAGTATTTCTATACTGAACCCTAGATAAATATGATGCTAAACAACATTCCAGAGAAACAAGACAAGGAACAAAAGCCCATGAAGGCTTATGTATACATTTCAGCTGTGATGAGAACTACATATTGAAGATTTTAAATATTAACACTTTTTAGCTGGAGCCTTGGACGCCTGAGTGCCCAATACAAAAGAAAGAAGAGTCCAGTCTAAGGTATGGGGCAGACACTGTGTAATATAAAAATGAGAAATTCATATAAGCTATTTATTTAGGTATTGTAGGTGTATATGCTATATATGTAAAACAAAACTGAAAGAATTCTGTGAAACTGAGTGCCTAAATTAACTCCCAAAGAAGTGGCGTGTACAGTTCTGTAAGTGCTTACTTGAAGCAAATGGCTTCGAGCTTTGTCTTTTGTTTAGATTTTTAAAAAGTAGCTGTTGATTTAATAAACTTGTGACAGAGGATCTCAATTATTTTGATTATGTTCTCTTACAAAACTTTCTAGCAGTTTGAAAGCTCACACTATTTCATTTTTTTTTTTCAATCCACATGCATAAAATTCCTCAAACTGAGAGCCTCCAAATTAAAACACTGCAAGGGTAGCCACTGTATCTATTTGCCTCTTGGGATTTATACCTCTTCACTAAGTACAGTTTTACATGCAGCTAGTGAATAGTTACAGTAACCCCCTATACTCACTTGTTTCTATATTCATTGACTTCTCTTCAAACTCCTGATTAGCCAGAGGCATCAGAAGATTGTGTCATGTCTTCATTGATGCTCAGAAGAGAGGCTAATCAGAATGCTACCTACTATATCTATAGCAGCTCCACTTAACATTTTAGCTACTTAAGATTATTTATTGTTAGATTCTCAGTTCAATGGCATCCCATCATACTTGTAAGATATTTGTCTCTTACAAAAGTTCAGCTCAAACTTTGTAGTTGTGATCAAAAGCAAATGTTTTTGCTTTAAAAATTACTATTTGCTATTTGCTTCTGTATTTTAACTTTCAAAACTACAGCCAGCTACAGACTCAAAACTGCAGTTATTTGCAGCTTTAAGTTTTTTGGTTGGTTGTGTTTTGTTTTGGCTTTTCTAAACAAGTAATTAATCACTGGTAGCCAAGTTTCAAAAAGAAACTCATCCCCATTTTTTATACATGCCACTGCCAAGATTTGAAGGCAGATGCGAGAAACACAGCAACTTTGAAAATCAGGACACCTAATTAGGCATGAAAATGAGATTTGGGAACTACATTTCATGTGTTTCAGTTCTGAAATCTTGGAAACAAAGTTCACTAGTATATCATCAAATTAGCTTCACATCAAGGTTCTGCTCTCATGATAATGTGGTTCTTAGAAGATTTCCAGAATTACTTGCTTGGGAACTATAAATGAGAACAGTGAAAAAAAGAGCAAAGGATTTTAAATTTTCAATTAGATCCATACATTGAACTGTTCTCACTTCAAAATTTTAGGACATTAATACCTAGAATTTTTGCTTAGCTTATCAGGGAAGGTTTCACGTGACATATCTCTATATGGAAAGTGAGCATATATGCAGTGGATGCTGCAATGTATTGCCATTTCTTCACCTATACACATCATTTGAAATGCTTAGGAATATAAGACGGTACTTTGTCCCCTTGGATTTTTCTCCCCAGCCCAACTAGACAGTGCAGACGCATAAGAAAAACACAGCAAAGAGAGGAGGCCAGTTGTCACAGTGGGTTTGGCTCTGCTTGTGTGCTGGTTGATGATCTCATTCTGGAATTTTCCCCCCAAAATCTCATGGAAGCTCTACCTTACCCCCAAGGAAAATATAATTTGCTCTGCTGGATTTTTCACTTCCTTCCCTTCCAACTATACGTATACACCTTGTGTTGGGTTTGGGGGGCAGCAGGGACGGTTTTGGTAGTGGTGGAAGGGGCTACATGGATGGACCCATTTAGAAGCTCTCCTGGCTGCAAGGCAGACCTGCCTCCAGCCCAGGCTGAGCCAATCAGTGATAGGAAACGCCTCTTTGAATCAATATTTATAAGGGGAAAAACTGTTTTAAACAGAAAAAGGAGGAGAGAACCTGGAGGGGAGGCCATTGACCTGAAAAAAGAAGGCCATTGGCCAAAACAAAAAAAAGAAGAGAGCATTGTGGCCATGAGGAAGGAGGAGGAGGGGGAAGACAGAAAACCTCAGTCATCAGTATCAATACACATGACGAGTAGGAGGAGGTAAATGAGGTCCCCTGAGGCCCATGGAAGTTCAATGGTGGAGCAGATACCCACTTGTAGGCCAGAAAGGACTTCATACTGGAGCAGAAAGCTGAGCCCAAGAGCAGGTGTGACTCTGAATGCTTGTTTGATGAGCATGGAGACCCCCACAGTGGGAGGAGGAGGTGCACTGGACTGTAGGCCCAGTCTGTGGAGGTCCCCATGCCAGAGCTGGGAGCTGCACCCAAAGAGGTCTGTGACTCCATGGGAAGCCCATATTGGAACACTTTCTTCCAGGGTTCTTGCAGCCGAGGGATCTCAAGCTGGAAAGAGCGGCATAGGCGAACTGACTGCAACCCCCATTCTCCATCTCCTGTGCCCTTGAGAGGGAGAAGGTAGAGAAATTGGGAGCAAAGTAATTTGAGCACAGGGAAGAAGGAAGGGGTGGGGAAAAGGTGTTTTAAGATGTGGTTGTTATCTATCCTACTCTGTCTAATATCTTACTCTGAATGGTAATGAATTAAATTGATTATTCTTCCCCAAGTCGAATCTCTTTTGCCTGTGACCATAATTGGTGAGTGAACCCTCCTTATCCTCATTTTTACCCACAACCCCTTTGTTGTTTCTCTTCCCATCTCACTGGGTGGGGGGCAGTGAGTGCAGAACCACATGGTCTTAGCTGTGGGTGAAACCATCACACAACCAAAGAAATAACCTAAATTTGGAAAGAAAGAAAAAAAGAAAATATTATCTGCCAGCCCCCTAAGAGTAATTTTCTTCTTTTCCATTCCCTTGTTTTCAGTACTGGAAATACTGGAAGTACAGCCTATAGCTGTACTCAAGGACTCAGTCATGGGAGTTTAACTACAAGCTTCTAGTGTCATTTCCCCTAAAGATAAATAATAAAACATTCGGTTCAGTTGCCCACACTTTTCTCTTTTTCTACACTAAAAAGAAGTGGGATGTTAACAGAATAGTGAAGTAGCTTTATCCTCGGTTCCAATACACGGTATTCATAATTACATAGCTATGGGAGGACTGAGACAATACTTGTCACACGTTGTACTCCATACTTTAAGGATTCAGCAGCTTCCATTTACCCTTTTTGAATGCACAAGCATTGCCAGAAAAATCCCAGTGCACTACAGCACATTAACTAGCAAAATGTGTGTAATTATCTAATAAACAGGCTGATGGATCATTTTGTATAATTTTCTTCTAAAGCACTGCCCAGATCACCACAAAGTGCAAATGATTATAAAAGCAGTTTAACTTCATATGCAGTATTTATAACTTTAAAAAATTAGGCATATTTTCACAGCATTATTAACAGAGATTAACAGCATTAACAGCAAGTCCAAACCCTGCATTTTCAGCAATCTGCTGAACTACATACAATACAGTATGTGTATCTGCACAGCTGCATAGCTATGCTGGTTTGCAAGCTGCTACTCTGCATGCACTTGCTATTCAAGTGTATATTTTTCCAAACATTTCTGCTCCAAAACCAGTAAAGTTATATCCTTCCTGCAGCTAAACCAATTTAAGCTAATCCATATTCATTAGAACCAGGCTGGCACAATTTGAAAATAATTCTTAAAAAAAAAAAAAAAGGAAATAAATCAAATAAATCTGTAGGATGGCTATGTTAAATGTGTTACTTTCCTAATTATTGTACCTGGTAAAACCTAAAAGGAAAATCTTTTCTCAGGAAAGCTCCGTTTCAAGAAAAATCTTTAGACATAATAAAGTATCATATTTTCCTAAGGTATGAAAACATATCAAATTTCCCTATGTTAAGTGTTGCTTTTAAATTATCAAGGTGTCAGTACCAGCACTACTAAGAGTCTCCTGCTGAAGAAAAAATTGTAATTTCTCCAGGCCTTTTCCCTCCAAACTGTAAGAATCTTTCCATCATAAAAGCCACGTATCAGTGAGTAATTATGAAATTTAGAGGAAAATTCACAGATACCCTCGATTCTTCTTATGCTATTCTAAACCCTACTCAGCTGTTTCAAGTTGTTTCTAGACAAAATAATTGACAGTAACAAAATGCTCAGTGGCAATATTAATCACAAATACATAGGTATATTTCAAAATTGCATTTCTAAGTCAGTTGCTGTGTACTAGGCCCCATAAGGATCTCTTGTAGAGAGTCTGTCAGCAGCACAGACTCTGACAGTAGCTACAGCATCAGGAGGTAAGGAAGACGAGAAGGACAGTCTTCCGTGAAAGAATTTAATTTCACTGTGTGCCATGCTATTTCCACATTCATGAAACAATGTTGATGGGGAGCTGGGTTTGCACTGCACTCCTGGGATAACCGGTAGCAGCTGAAAAATTCTGGGATGATAGGGAAGATCTGCGTGAAGCTCACAGTGCAGCAGCTGAGCCATCCTGTATCAGAAAGCAGGAGCTACCAACACTGCCGACGGCTAGCAGCCGGTAGCTACCTGGTGTGCTGGGGGTGGAGGCTGTCCTTGGCTGACAAAGGCACTGAGCAACTTGCTTTAACTGGAACTGCTCTCATCTCCTTTAAAACAGTTTCAGGGCCCTTAATTCTTTATCCAACCTCTGAATGTAAGAAGATCCTGGCTCCCACTGATGTGCACAAGGCACACAGGCCATTGCTATCTTTACAGTAATGGGCATTTGTTACCATGACAGCATCCTCAGAAAGGACCGTGGTGGAGTTAATTGCACATGGGTGTCAACATTGTCTTTCCCCTTTTAATTACCCATGGTAGCATATTTGTCTTTTTTAGAAGCTTATAGAAGAGTAAGTGAGTCAAGTAAGTTTATGATGTTTTACCATTGTATTTTCAGGGAGCTGTGACAGAAGAAACCAGGCAGACTGAAAGATGTGCACTAATTGAGAGACAACAGAAGAGATAATTAAGATTTCATGATGAGGGGAGGAAGTAATAACTGAACAGTAAACTTCTATTATCCTGTTATTTCCCTTTGCCTAATCATCACTGGGGAAAAAAATAAAACTTTACAGGGCTGGAAAGGAAGCTCCTTTTCCAGATTGACCAAGACACAGTCAGATTCACAGATTCATTTATTTTCTCGGCATTTCTCACACCCTGCCAGGTAAAGGGAGTGGAGGATTGGCAGAAAGTTCTTTGGCAACAGAAGCAGGGAGGATGAGGAGAATTTTACAGGCAATGTCAGCCTTGGGGTATAACAGTGCATTTAGGCTGTCATCCTCCTGAAGAGGAAAACACTGAAGCAAATAAAGAACAACTAAAAACAAACTAAAGCAAACAAATATGTTTGCAAATATATTCTGAAATGTGATTGTGTGTGCTCTCCTTCCCATTTTCATCACAGAAATGTTTTCATCCTTACATGAATAGGATGAAATAAACCCCTTCTTTCACAGTTAAACCTTGACTAACAAAATAATTTACTCTCAGTGATCTGATTAATAGACTATATGCTACTTCTTAAACAGTCTTAGACATACTGGATTGTTGTTGGAGCATCCCACATCCAGCCTAGGCTGCAGGCGTACAAGGGTCTGTGCCATAACACCTCCCCTGCAATCCTTGCTGTCAGCTCTCCACCACCTCCCAGCCTGGTGGTTAGTTGCCTAACAAATTCAAGGCCCACCTCTGACAAAACGCAGCTGCATGACCTTGACTCACACTGCTTTACACTTTTAACCTGTATGTATGTCGTTCACTGAGCCCTTCTGCACCAGCTAAAGACGCCCAAATGCAGCAACCCAAAAGGGGAACCATAGCAGTGCATAGCACAGCTGAAGGCAAGTAACAGTTCTTCAAATTTTTGAAAAAAGTGCTCTCCTACACGAGAGGAGGAGAGCAAGAGAAGCTCTCACTAACAGCAGTCAACGTTACATTAGTGTTCAGAGCACTTACTGCACTTACAAGCATTATCAAACCCAGGTATTCCTCCCACTGAAGCAAGTTGAGAGCTGTGCCAGGCAGAAACAAGTCACTTTAACAGTGCCAGGCAAGTTGGGTGCAAATTACACCCCTGGCTGCAGACTACCTTCAGTGGTCTTTGCTTAAACTTTTTTTTTTCTTCCGAAGTTCTGATACAATACATGACGCCTACCCAACATCATTTCTTGAAAACCCTGTGAATCATTACAGTTGAGCTTCACCTATCAGCATAATGGATTTGTCTTAGAGGAAAATGTCTCCAGTTATTTTTTCTTATTACACAGATTAGGAGAAGTCATAAGGATCCATGTTGCCTAATACAAATCCATTATGCTGGTAGGTAAAGTTCAACTGTAAATCATTAATTAACATCCACATCATTTTTCTAATGGCTTGTTTATGGGTTTATTAAAATTTGTAATGTCCTCAAATCCTTCTTTGCCAGAATTAACAATTTACAGGATTCACCTGGCAGTGCCTAAAAATATTCAGAAATATTTTTACATAAAATGATGAGTGAAGTGCTGGTTCAGAAAGACAAAAATCTGCATTTTTTCCAATGTGCTGCCCTAGATCTACCATGTAGGTCTTTTCCAGTTACCATGTAAGTATGAAGTGAATTTTAACTGCCCACACCACATTTTCTGCTCTGTATCTTCTTCCCGAATTACTTTCAAAGCCATATTACCTGTTCCGCTGTTTCTGTCACCATCATAGACAGGCACCCCAATAGTGATGTTACTGACATCAAAATATTATTCAAAGCCTTCACACTACTCAAAATTTCATTCTTAGTCCTCATATGTTAGAGGGACAGCTAAAACCAAGATGAGTATTAGCTTGGTTTTGTTTTTTAAAATCTAACTATACTTACACCAGCTGAATATTTCTGAATGCTCTTGCTTGGGAGTACTGCAGCAGATTCATTCAGCCAGTAACACTCCTGTGTCCACACTCATTACTCTCACTTCCAACCATACATTTAGCAACTGGCAAAAGGGTATAAACACTCACAGATTTCTCACAACTTGCTTCATCATTGACTGGAATGACTAATCCTACTGCAGGAAAAGCAGGAGTAATCTTGAGGGAAAAGAAAACACTCCTTTGTTTCCTGCCTAGCTTTTGTACTTTGCCAAGAGAAGTCAATGTGTTAGGGCCAGAGAAACATGGAAAAATTTGTAATCAAAGTTTTGAGTTGTTAAGGTTCAAAGATAAACAGCTATCATGAGTGTAAACACAAGGCTGTATTCAAATTAGAGCCTATTCTGTGAAATCTTCAGTCAATCAATCAGTGATGAGGAAAATGTCAGAACATGGATATTGAATCAAAAACATAGACTACAGTATTCAAGGCAAATGGCTGCAATGTTTACATGAGTCATCTGTGCAACATTTTCAAGCAGTAAGCAATAGAAAAGAAAAACAGTAGAATAGAGAAAAAAGATTCACTGACTGTAGTTTTGATTTCATAGAACTTGGACTGAATAGTACTGAGGTTACTGATGGGAACAGATTTTGCACAATATCAGCAAATGGTAAAACAGTGTTACCGGGTAGGTCTCATTCACAGATTTATGTATTTTCTTAAAAAATGCTTAAAAGAGAGTAAGGGTAAAGAAATAACTATAAAATATTGATTAACAGACTGATAAATGGGTTTCCCAGCATCATGCAGTAATGGCTCCTCTTTGTGGAGAGATACTCATCTGAATACCTAAACACTGCAGGAACATACAAGCTATTTCAGTAAATTTAATGACCTTGGAAAGAATGAGAAGGAACTGTTGTGCAAGTTGCTACCTGATGAAAAATCATAGAATCACAGGGTTGGAAAAGACCTTTAGGATCTTTGAGTCCAACTGTAAACCTAACACTGTCAAATTCACCACTAAACCATGTCCCTAAGCACCACATCTACACATCTTGTAAATACCTCCAGGAATAGTGACTCCACCATTTCCTTGGGCAAAATCTGTATGGTTGTATACATCCTCAGGCTTAAAAATAAGATTCTACACACAGAGGAAAACAAACATTTTGTTTGGATGTACATAAATTCTGTAGATTGGAGGCTACATTGCCTTTCAATGTCTGCCAAAATTAATTATGATTTTTCAATATGGAGATCACATTGATCATAAATTGAGTTTTCATTTCCCTCTCAGCAACAAAAGAAACAGGATTCATATCTTCCTTGCCACGGAGATAATGGAAGTCGAGCTCATATTGTTTATTTTCAGTCTAATGTAGTGTTTCCTGCCTCCTGCTTTGTAAGTTATTTATATTCACAGGGTAATATATTGCATACAAAATAAAGCCATATGTCCTTCTCAGTTCTTACTTAATGCTTTTCATGATCAGCACCTAAGTAACTTTATAAAAGGCACCATTATATCCACTTACAGAGGGAAGATGGAGGCACAGACAGAGAAGACTTTCCCATAGGACCTCAGCCCATTGATCTCATATCTAAGAACAAAAATCAGGCAGCCCAAAGTCTGTTTGGGGCTTTTATAAATTCTTTCTCACAACACTGAAAATCATGACCAAAATAGAGAAATCATAACCTCAAATTATCACAGAAAAGAGCCATGTTCTCATCACTGGGGAGGGGTTTAAGATTATTCTTATTTTGATGGCTAACTTTCCAAAGTTACACCTATGTTATTGGCTATGCCTCTAAGCTTTCCTCCTTAGGCATAGTAGATATAAATAATGTTATTTTTTCACATGGAAGTGCATATGTTAGTGCCAACTTTACTCTAGTTACTAGGGCAACAATGAAAACAAACACACACAAAAAATACACAAGCCAGATAAAATCAACTCCTGTTTATGCATGAGTTGTGACTATCAGCATTGGCAAAGATTTTAAAAAACAGACAACTGGCTCTAGGTTATTAAAGAGGCAGCATTAATTTTACTCTTTCTTCTGCTGCATGCACCAATTTTCATCGCATTTCACTTGTGTCCTTTTGATTTCACTCCCAAGCAGAAAATTGTTCTACCTTAAGTATGGAAGTTATTATCATTTCTTCCTTCAGATTCAGACACCCAAATAAATGAAATTTCAACAGCACTTAGCATCAAGCAGCTTCTAGGCTCTAAGGTTAGTGGAACCGCTCAGGATTAAAAGTGGTAAGAACAGGCTTAACTGTCTGGAATAATGTAGGCAAAATATCATGTCACTTTTATGTGAAGTAATTTGACAGTAAAGCAATAATATTGAGCCTTACATTGCACCTAATCAAGGCTAAGTTATAACATCATACCGAACCTTTATTAAACTCATCTTTGGAAAACAATTCTCGCAGAAGTTGATTCACTCTATCAATAATACTTTAGTCACAGCAGTTGCAGCTCTGCTGTAAACAACTTGCTCATTTTATTTCTCAGTCTTTATGGTGGGAGACCTGCTAATGGATTTAAGTAGTCATTACAACAGAAAAGTTTCTCACAAGAAACAAAAGCTCACAAATAAGCTAAGCTCTCCAGATAAACTGTAGTTGCCTCACATACACACCCACAGCTACTTCGCCGCCTTCTGAGAACTTGCATGGGAGATGAGCAACATCCATTTTAAGTTCAAGCACACAGTGGAGAAACATTCTGTCCTCTGCAAGACCATGTGCTTGCATAATTGAAGCTGCACTGTAATTTGACAGTTTAGCATACAAGAAATCATACATTCATTATGTTTTCCACAAGCGTCTGTGCAAATCAGTGGTCTGTAACCACAGATTCATTGTATATGCTGGTTTTGCTGTAACTTGCTTAAAGCAAGCATCAATGTAAAAAGTTACAGCTGCACCTTCCAAACACAGTTGGGTTTAGCAAATTGTCTACATTCACAATATTTTGGTTTTTATTTATATATATTTCATTTAAAAAGTAAAGTGCTGTCTATGGGAATGTAGTGAGCATTTCATTTTATAAATAAAGTAATCCTTAAGTGTTATTAATAAAACATATCAAATTCTTTGTGTTTGTAGTAAATTATATATGTATAATTATCTGATTTATTTTGAAACTGTTATCAGATATGATATCAGTCTATATGATTTATCTGCCATGACATTAATGAAGTTAGTAATAAAATATTCTGTTAATCAGAACTGAGAGTTCATCCTTATATAGCTGTATTTCCACAGAGCCATATTAATTTTAAACTGGAACACCATTACACCAAGAATGCTATGACACATTGCTGCCATCTACACAAATTAGTAGTGAAGAAATTTGGTGACTGTTTCCTTTTCATTTTGCAGTAATATTTTAGGCAGCAGTTATAGGAATCTTACTCCTGGGATAATTATGTGGTTTTGGGCACCTTCCCATTTTTTTTTTCCTTTCTGTGTATATTTTCTCAAAGAAATACCTTTTTCCTCTGTTATGGCTCTCTAGTGAACATGGATTTTGTTGAAATTAATGAAACAAGGCATTTTTTAACACTATGCAAAACATCCAAGAGAATATTTTAAGTAGTATTCAAAACAATCCTGCTTAAGCGTAAGAAAAAAACTCCTAGGATGACTAATTTCCACTCACCTGTACTTCCACTACTATCACCACATAACTTCCCAAATATATCAGAGATCCACTATTTTGTAAGTTTACATTTGTCCCAGCTATAGATTAATTCTCTCCAGAAAACAACCTAATTCTCCTGACCTACCACCCTTTGAACAGCCTAACACATTCATTTAAAAAGTAAAAATAAAGGAATAGTCCACGTAGTGCTGGACTACAGCCAGTTTTTCTTGGTCAACAGAGATCTGAGTTGATACAAATATTTCCTTCCTATGGTGGACATATTTAAAGCTTAGATTTTGTCTTATAAATGCTAATTACTTTAGTCTTCTGAGCTATCAAAGAGAAATGGCTAGAGGGGAATTGCTAAGAGAAGAACTCCTAGGGTAAAATCAAAAGAAAGTGTTTTCCTACATTTTAAGGGGGGAAAGAAGCACACGTAATGCCTTTTTTTATATGGACCCTTGCAAGGGCTCCTTATGCCTTAAAGTACAGCTCTGTTTACTAAAATTCCTATGCAAGTTCTTTCATCTGCTTTTTCACAATATAGAATCATAGAATGGTTAGGGTTGGAAAGGACCTTACCTATTACCTAGTTCATTTCCATTTCCATGGCAGTTGTATTGTTGACAACTTTACATGTATTCTGCTGTTTACATTAGTATACACGAAGCGTAATTCAGAGACATGCCGCCATAGGACGTAAGTGTAGACATGTGCACACTTACTCAAGCAGACAGTAGATGATCATTTGAACCATGGCTAGACAAGAAAAAAGCAAGAAAACTGGGCACATCACACAACAGAGCATGGCACAGAGATCCCCAGTGCAGCACAAACCCAAGGTGGGTATGTATAACCACACGTCCCAAAAGCAGTACAGAGCTGTTGGCGCTGTGTTCAGCCAGGCTTAATAAGCCTTCCCACTCAGGAGCAAATAAAAGACTCTAGTTTACACTGACTAGACTATGTGGTATTATGTTTGATCATTAGTCTCACTTCCATGAGATAACCTTAATGAGATGTACTTCAGTCAACCCATCACCATGCAAAATTGTTTTCACTAGACCAGCATTTCTGAGGGTCTTCCTACAAATGGGAATCTGTGCTAACTCCAAGAAAGCAGTTTTACTAAAAGGTCTGAAAGCCTTGACTCCTGTCACCAGCTCTGCTACCAATGTCCTCGGTGACATTACACAAATCACTTAATCACTCTTTCCTTCATTTGGAAAATAAGAAAATAATACTAGTTTTCTGGGGACAGCATAAGATAAACCAAAATGTTAAACATTATCATTGAGTATAAGGTGCTACAAACATAAATGGTTAATAGATACTTCTCTGAAGCAAGACATTGACAGGAAAAGGAAATTATGAAGCTAATCACACAGTTTTTACTCAAGCAAATGATCCTTTAAGCTTTGTATTCAACAGAGCCTGAAGTTGATATAAACTTTCCCAAATTTCAGGATAATTTACTAAGCAGTGGTAAAATACACAGAGTACAGATCAGCATGAGATGCAACATGTAAATAACTATGGTTGTAAAAAAAGACTTTGCCTTTAATTTGCTCATTTGAATGTCTATCCTTTTCACTGATTAATCTTTTCCACAGTTTTACTGTAATCTTGGGAAATACAATAGTTGAGAGAGAATCAAAGAAAACAGGATTAGACATAAACTATCAAATGAAAAAAAAAAAAAAAAGGGTGGGGGAGAAAAAAGCCAACTTCCAAATAAAGCAATAATAAACTAGAAAAAGCAGAATGGTTTTATTGTATACTCAACCTTTGAGGCAATATAAGTGCTATGCATTTGTTTGGAAAATAGATATTGTATTTAAAGTCATAAAAACAATGACATTTCCTTCCATTTGTGTTGCACATCTTACCATGCTATCCATAATAAAACATTTTAAACTAACTTCTGTAAACAAAACATCTCCTGTGAACAAGGATAAAAATCCATCCACTTTATAAGTGAAATAATTCTTAATACCAATTACCAGTTGCCATGGTAATAACTGAGACTCAAGAAATACACATTTTGCTTGTTTGGCATGGACAATCTGCTTCCCAGAAAGGTGCAGAAAGAAAAAGTTAAATGTCTGTAGGAAGACAATACCAAGGTCAGGTACTCATTCTACTGGCATTTACACATTATTAAATTTACATGTTAACACTATGAATTATGCTTGGATGTCTCATTTTCCTTTTTTTTTAAAGCATGTGGGAAGAGAAGGGAACTTAAGGGAAGCTTTATTATAGTGAAAAATTCATTCCATGGTAGTTAGAGAAAAATATTTTGAAATAATGTGATTTTCCTTGCAGTATTAGGTTAGTCACTGTCATTGTTCATTTTTTTTTTAATTGTATCCATTCTAATTTTATATTTCAACTGTGAAACTTTAAAAAATGCATCAATGCTGATTCAAATGCAACCATTCTAAAAGTGTCAGAAGCTCTGCTGCAATACTTTTATACAGCTTTAATGGGTTTTTGATGAAAAGTTTTTCTTGGCTGGAAACATGTGGTTATTTTCATTTAGCTATCAAGCTTTAAGAATGTAAATAGTGAGTCCTTCATTAACACAGGTTTTAAAAATATCACATGCGTACAGATGTTTGCTTTAATACTTTCTCAAGGTTCAGGAAAACAGTTATAGGAATTGTAGAAATACGTGTAAGATTGTCAGCAGAAGTGAGGTCCAACGACTGAGAAATTTTCTTAAAATGATTTCACATCAACTGCTTGCACTCCTAAATACAATTTGTAGAAATAGTTTTCACACTCTTAAAACACACAAGTTACCCACAAACACTAGCACTGTGCCATAAAATAACTTTATAGAAGAACACAGCATCAAATTAGAAAAATGTATTTTAAGTATTAGAAAAATGCATTTATGTAATGCATCTAAATAATATATTGAAAATATATATCCTGCCACGGGAAGAAGCTAAGACTTCTTATTGAGAAGAGCATGCTCCAAGCAATTTCCCAAACCAAGAGATCAGAACCCTAGGAACCAAGGGGCACATATCTGCCATAGTTTTAAACATAACCTAAACAGGTTAAACATGAAAGAGCTATAGAAAGGATGCAAAATAATGCAATTACAGTGGCAGAAAGAGTCTACACTGTAAGATAAAAATCACAAAAGAAATTTCTATATTCATCCCATTAAAAACAAAATATCCAGAAAATAGTCTAAAATCTCAAATACATTGACAATTGTATATATTCACGTTCACTCTCCCTTGCCTAACAGTAGATTAAATGATGCTTTGCACACCTGAGAGGAGAAGATAGACAGAAAAGATTGGAGGGCTGAAATGTGGAGATTTTTTTGTAAGGCAGTAGAACTACAGGGAGACCTCATACACAAGAACTGCATGCTACTGCACACAGAGTGCCACATCCTTTAATCGCATTCAGAAAGTCTTTAACTACCTCTCATAGAAACAAATTATTTTGTGTGCGTGTGTGAAATTTATTTAAATAATTCTTCTTCACTAATTTTAGTACATTCTCCTAAATCAGAGAACTGTGCTTTTGATATGCTGAAAGATTGTCCTTTTTTAGACAAACTATGCTTGTCCCAAGAAAAGTCACCTAGATCCTCTCTGGCTTTACAGGTCACAAAAATCTGGAGTCTCTTTTCAATTCCTTAACTTTCCTTCAATTCCTTTCCCTTTCCAGCTTTGCATGGCTAGTGGTCTAATACAGCACAAGATCTTTTGTGGATGAAAATGTCTGTTTAAAATAAAAAACATTGAACTTTCCAAACTCTAACTTGTGAACTACTCAATAAACTTCAGAACCCCGGTCCATAAAAAGGTTTAGCTACCTGTTTACCACTTTAGGCAGCTAAGCCCATGTGACATTGATGTCTCTCAAGTTCCTGTGGCCATGCCCAGCTCCCAGGTAGAGGCAAGCATCCTCATCACACCTCAGTTTCACAATGGAACAAAAATCAAACATGTTTTCTTCATCAGCCTTTACATCTAGTTCAAATGTGTACCCACTGAGTACCAGATAAACATGGGACCAGGATGACCAGGAGTGTTAGAGAACACATCTGCCCCAGAGAATAAATATTGCCTAGAAGTTGCTGGTACAATCCCTAACTCTTTCCAAATAAATCTTCCCTCTAGCACATCACCTGAGATTCAAAAAAGTAAGTAATAATGCTCCTGCTGTTTCTAGAAAGCTATGCCCCTGCCCACTCTCTCATTCAACTCTATACTCTTCTTTAAAAGCCTCCATTGCTTCATGTGGCCAGCCTTCTGTCACTAGCTATATCCCAAATGGCAGCCGGTGGTTGCCCTTCCAAGGCACAGACTACCAGCTCCACAGACCGCACAGTATTTGGTATTGCCTCATGCGTACACATGTCATGCTCAGAGCTCAGGGCAGAACTTGGCCCTGGCAACCCTAAGGGGAACTGACAAGTAAATAGGAGCCCTAATTTCTTTTGCAATATAAATACAGTCTTGGGAGTTGCAAAAGTTAGATTTGACTCACAGATCCTACAGTGATTAATTGTGTTAAAGTAGTTATCACCATATACTTTGTTTAATCACGGTGAGTAAGATTCTACACAATTGTAAGCTCCTGCAGTGACAGTAATTCCCATATTTTTCCAATGCTGAAGACTGTTACTATTACACTAGAGCTAGAGATGACCTTTCCACTGCTTCCTCTTGACTCTTGTCATGCGCCCACACATTCGTTACTCTGGTGAAGGTTAGCAATTCCACCAGCTCTGGGTTTTTTTCAGATTTTCTTTACTCCATATAAATCACATGCTCAGCAGCACAGAGTAAAAAGTCCCGTGCTTTTAACACATTGCTGCACTTGCCACTGCAATAATATTTGACAAAAACAGCAGTACAAATGTGTTTGTTAGCATCCACATTTCGATTATTTTAAAAGACACCAGAGCAATACCTGAAGCTTATTATACTAATAATGTGAACTTTGGTTTAAATTTCTATGTAACAGATATGCTAGAATCTAATCTTCAGGGAAAATAAATAGATTAATTTCATATTAATATTTTCTTACTTCTCACTTTAATTAAACCATTCTTTCTTAGAAGTGTATGGATCTCTAATTAGAAATTAATTATGTCTCATTGTTTTTACTCAAGAATTCTCTTAAAACAACATGGAAATGATCACTTGCAATGTCTAAGCCTATGCACATCAAGAAACGTGATAGGAAAAGTTTGAGGAAGAACCTCTAGCACAGGTGAGAAATTCCATTCTGAAGAAGAGGAACTGACCTCTCCTTGTTCTTACAGAAAAATAATTAAATCCCTCCAAAAAGGAAGAATGGGTAATAAAGTGAGAGAGGAGAAAAATAATAAGAAACAGAAACAGGAAATGTTTTAGCAAGAAAAAGAGGAAGGAAAGCAACCAGGTATCCAGAACAGTAAAAAAAAAATCTCACCCTGTAACTGAGTGAGAAATGCAAAGACTAAATAGACAGAGGAACAGAAAATAGACTTTTATCTATCCAGTCCACTGTGAACAGGAGGAAAAATTATTTTTTTCACTTCCCCTTGCATCACCTTTTATTTTCTTTAACTGTTAAGGTCTCCTTCATTTTTTGTTAGTCTAAACAAACTGAGTGTTTCCTGGCTTTCTGTATAAGTAACAAATTCTCCTCTCTCCTGCAGTCTCCCCAGGTAGTCCATATTTTATTAAAATGTGAGATTGACAAAACCACTTGCAACACCACTTCTTTGGTTTTCCCCAAAAAGACAGGATAAGCTCCTCCCCTAGAAATGGTTCACACCTCTAACCTATTGAAGAAAATGTAAAGGTGAGATTAGGTTCAACACGTCACTGTACTACACAAACATTGGATCGGTTTTGCTGAGAATTGCATGGACCAATACATTTTGCATTTCCTTGTCATAAGCCTAGCCTCTTGCCTTAAAGGGGAGATAGCAGGAAAGGACAGTCAAAGGACATTCACAGAGAAAAGGAGGTTGAAACCTCCTCTTCTGCTGAACACTTTATATCCCATTTTCTCGGGACTTTCTCACAGCTTCTCTCAGACAGATTCTTTAAAACCAGAATCTAGTTCAGTAATCAGTTATGTGCTTTCTGCACATTATATGTCAGGTGTTAGTATTTCATAGAAAAACAATTTTTGTCTACTTATTTACACCTTATGGTTCCTGAAGGTTTTGACACAAGCAGACTAAAACATTACTGGAATCCTGTAAACATAATCCATTTTGTGTTGTACTGAAGATTAACTGTATTATATTTTAATCACAGCAAGGAGATGCATATAAAATTAGAATCTGAAAAAGAGAGGCTTAAAATGTTCTCATATTCTTATCACTGCTTTAAAATATGTATTATCAGGAGACTGGATCCCACTCTAGGTACCACCTTCAGCACCTCATGCGTGCCACCTTCCAGCTGATCAGACCAGATAGTTTACAGAACATTCTGCTTAGCTGTACAGGAGGACTATATTCCTCAGCCATCCTCAAAGAGCACTTGAGATACAAAAGATTAAAGTAAGTACTTGGTAGGATTATAATAAAAAAATCTACCACAGCTCTAATGACAAAAGAGAAAGCAAAGACATGCCAGTCCAAAGCCCATGTTTCACTTGAATATGCTTGTCGGTGAAACTCTTTCAACTATTTCTAAGAACACACAAGTAGTCTTTAAGCATAAGGCAGGCTGACATGAAAAAGCTCATACTCAAATCAAAACTGCTGAGTTCATACAAGCCCAGAGATATTTTTTTTATTATTAGAAGAGTTGCTAAGATGCAAGGCCACAAAAATGGGGTTTTTTTTCATTCTTTCCCAAGTCTTCCTAAATTTTAAGAAAGAAAATCTAGCTTTTCATAAGTGCTACAAAGCATGTGATGAATACATTAAGAGAACCAAGAAAAATTAATTCAGATTTTAAGTGACTATTCTGTTCAACTATTGCAGGAAAAAATGTCTCTCTATACTGGTATCCAGTCAGGATAATGGTAGCCTATGCCTTTCTTTCAAGTTGCACTAGAGGATATACGGACTGATTCTCCATATCTATTTTATATTCCTATTTTTTTGAGAAAATTTTCCAGTTTCTCAATGATTTATCACAATAATGGTTATCATTAATAGAAAAAAATACATGGTATTAGCTATGAAAAACATGGGTTTGTGTCAGCTGTGTAGTTCATATTCTGTATGTCTTCTAATAGAACAACGTTTTTGATCATCTCTTCACAGGATTTTGCAAATTGTAACTTGTGTGAAAACATCAAGGGAAACCCTCATCTACACAGTTCTACGGAGGATGAAGGATCTGTCCTCACTACTCCAGGTAACACATAAGAGCTATAAAGCATCTTCCTATGCATGCCGGGTTCAAACAGTTATTAGAACAAGTGATGAGTTGAGCAATTTCAGCTCAAGGAAAAAAGGAACTAGACCAGACCCAATCTGAAAAGTAAATCATTAACATGAGCACTTTCTGCAGGTGAGCATTTCATTCTCTGACCAGCTGAATTCTGATTCTTAAAATCAACAGCAGAACAGAGGGTGTCATACTAATGACTGTTTACTTACGTTATAATCATACTTATTCACATATGATTAATGACTAAGTACACAGTGAATCTATAAAACCCAAGGACGTACAGTACCAAGCGGTGTTCCTGCTTCATTGTTACCTTGGAGCTGAACGTACTTGGTATCGATTTGATTGGATGGCTTCTCTCAATTCTCCAAAATAGAAAAGAGTTAACTACCACAATTTAGTTTACTGAATTTTTAGTTATATTCTAGGAACGCAACTATTTTCATCTCAACAGAACTTGAAGACTTGTATCAAAATGTACTGTGGAGATTATGTGAGTATAATGATTTGTTCTCTGAAATCTGCCAGAAGTTTTCATTGCTCTTGAGCTGTCGTCACAACATGTTGGGACCCATTTCCCTCCACTGGTAGAAGTTAATCTCAGGTGAAGTTTATTTATTTGTAATTTGGGCCTAATTATGGTGTTACTTACAGTATATATGAAGTTCCTGAAATGAATATTAAAATATAAAGAATTATCAGTTTCTCTCTCATAATTTTAGACTTTTCAGGACAAAATAATTTGTCTTTTTTCTCTTTGTGAGACTTTGTGTTGACACTTAGCTGTTACACAAGACACAAAATTGCATACTATTACCTAATTGTATTAAAAATAAAAATGTGAGTTGTTCAGAAGATACCCACTCATGGCACTATTTTATATTATTTATATTTTCACAAGACAGTTTGTAACTGAATAAAGTAACTGAACAGCTTTATCATTTATAAAAATTTGGGCTTGTTCACAAAGTGAAAAATATTTTAAAGCAAATAAATGCTACCTCTACAAGGGCCATAACATGGGAAAAGCTATTGATTATTGTTCCCCATCCATAAATTGTAGCAGTATATTAAATGATTTCATTAGTGCTCTTCAAGGAAATACAAGCTCATAGTGCAATTTAAAATCTCCATTCTGAAAGATACTATAGTTATTATTTCATCACAGCAAAGTATGAAATTGCTTTCTGCACCTGGCATGCTGATAATTATGTTCACTAAGGACTTTCATATTCTTTTAATTATTATTGATAGGAATAATGATTCACTCCTCTCAAAAGCTTTTTGCATGTGCGTTCCCAATAAATTTACAGATCAATATAAAATTTTCTAAAGGATGAACATTTTTTCCTTATTTAATTTGAAAGTATAATTGCACTAATTATTCCAACCTTATCAGTAAGGTATTTCTTCCTATAAAATTATACTGCATATATTTGTTTTTCTAAAGAAAAAGTAATTGAATGGGTTTTACTAACGTGTTTGGTTTTCTGCAATTTGAGATCTTACATCTTTTACTAGACCTGTTAAGAACTGAAAAGGGATTTTCTCCTTTGTTTCTTATTTCTCTTTTAATTACTATGTTATTAATCTATTCCTGATAAGGAAGACTGAAAGAGTAACTCCAACTGACAAAGCTAGTAGATCCATTTCAGTTGGAGAAATCAGGGAGTTCAGTTTCTTTCCTTCTACTTATTGAGACCAGTTGCATTTAAATAACTGACACTGTCTTCATATAGTATGTTGCCTGATATTAACAGTAAAAATAAAAAAAACTTATAGAAGAAATTCTTTTGGTTTTAATTCATTAAAATTGGTAATTATTATATTTGTAATAATATTGCAATAGTTTGACAGTATTATAAAAAAGCCCTAATAGATTACACATTAATTCTTAACTGCAGATTTTAGGCTTAATTTAATGTAATCGTTCTGCATCAGTCAGCCTTCAGGACCTCTTGAGCAGAGAGGGAACTTAAGTTCCTAATTTTGATCCCCTGGATTTCTGCTGGTTCCCCAAGGTAAAGTCAGTCATGGAGCAGCAGCAGTTTTCTCAGATGAGACTCAGCACTGAAACAGCAGAAAAATCAGTCTTTCTAGGAAATCACGAGCAAGCAGGACTTACACAGGACTGAGCAGTGAGGCTGTCACATTACTTCCTTGGCTGCTATCCTTAAACACAAACTTAGATTGAGAACAAGTGTTAAAAGCACACTTTAGACTTAGACATTTTTCAAGGAATCCCAAACATGAATGTTCCATTAATACAGAAGCATAAGAAACATGAAAAAAAAAAAAAGAATTAGAAGCATTACATTCAAAATTTACTTAGTTCTTTAAGATGATCTCATTAATTATTTATATTACATATATTAGTAATTACATATCCTATATATGAACAACTGGTAGGATGGAGTTCCCCAAGATCAAGAGAGGTACAAAACAATCAGCAATTCTGCCAGATTCAGCAATACATGATGACATCATTATCAGAGATTACATACAGAAAACAGTTCCCTGCAGTACCACAGAGGTAAAACTACCAGAAATTAGATAAGATTACATCTGTGATGTCTCTAAAATACATATATAAGGAAAGATGGAAGGCTTTGGAGAAATCATTTTCTGTTTAAAAATACCCCTTCCATTACTGTATCATAGATTATTCAAATGAAGTGTAACACATACAATAAACTCACAGTAAATCAAAATACTCATGAAATTTTTATTTAATAAAGTTGAACACAAAAGAGATCTTTGCAAAAGTATAGCTAGCTCATAGCTTGTAGTTAGCTAATAAAGCAAGCATTATATTTTAGTAATATTCCCTATGGGAAACATTCAGACGAAGAAGTCTGACTTTGATTGGTTTTTTATCAGCAGAATGACTTACTGAACAAATATTATTAGAAGGTTGTTCATATTTTAGATTGGTTTTTCCATCACAAGACTGAATTGCCTGAACTTTACACATCAGAATTTGATAAAAGCAGCCTGAGCTTACTGATACTTTTGTTGAACTGCTTATGGCTTTGATCAGGAAAAGCTGTAACTTCTTTGCTCTCGCACAGAAGGAAGGTAGAATGCAAGCATCATTTTTTCAGACTTATTACAAATTTTACAGTCCCTTTCCAATCTCTTTTGTTATTTTGATTCATTCCACTACCACACAAACCTGTTCTGTTTGCATAGCTGTTTTGCAATCAAAAAGAGTCAAATGCCTATGTGCAAACACATACAAGTAGGGATAAAGCGCCCACTTGGACAAGCTCTGTAGAAACAGAGCTGTGTTTTTGTACAGAGAGTATCTTGACATCAGGAAGAGGATTACAACCCTTAGAGTCAAAAATCACTGGATCACCTCTGGGGGTTTGTTTGCCTTACCTTTACGTGCTTGGATACTTTGTCAGAAAAAAGCAAGATACTGTTGATTTTCTTCCTTCTGAATAATAGATATCTTTTCTGTCAGGATGCCGCAGAAGACAGACAGTATGAAAACTGTTTCTTCATACTCACACATAGCCATCTGGTCTAAACTAACCCACAAAATGGTCAAATTGATCTCAGAAATAACTTTCCTGAGCTCTTCTTTGAAGGCATTTTCTTTCTGATGCAGAAAACCATGCTATGCTGAATACTATGCTTGCAGTGTGTTTCAGCAAAATGGTGCGTATGTGATGTAAGATGCTACAATCTAGATATCAAAATTAAAACAGTCTTTTAAACTGAAGAACTTTAAATTCTTCATGTTCCTTCAGTGACGATACCAGGCATTTCTCCCCTGTTTTCTTCAGAACATTTGGCTGTATTTCTGTGTATCTGTCCCTACCAGCAACTTTGAACTTGATAGACAGTTTCTATCTTATTTGGGAGAGGAATGGCAATCTCTTCTGTAGTTTTGTGAAAACTCTGCTCAGTGGAGATGATCTTCTTCCATTTAAAAAAATACAGCAATTTAAATTCAAGAGTCATTTATTCTATTAGCCCAGCACTAGTCAAGCAGTACATGCATACTTTGGACTCAGTCACAGGACAAACCATCTTTGGAAAGGACCTGCTGGATTGTGAATGTAGATGGAGATTCAAGGAACAAAGAGGGGAAACTAACTGCTGTTGCAGCTGGAGGAAGTAAGTAGGAATATAGAGTCAAAAGAATCTGAAAGAAACTAGTTGTTACTAGCTGCAGTGCTCACAGAACAACTTGTATCACAAAACAGTGTATTTCAAAACAACACACCATCCTAATATCCACAAAATCCACATTCTTGCATCCAAATTGAGTAACTGAATGTGACATTGTTTGGACAGCAAAACAGCTATGTATGCACTTGTGAGGATTAATATTTTTGAGTGCAAATAGCTTGAAGGAAATGTTTAGTAATACTGTAGCCTGTTCATGTACCTAATGAATACATCTAAACATACACAAATCTGGGAAGAGCCACAGAAGTTAAACACATGGGTTTTCACAGGGTTCACTATGAAGATCATGGGAACATGCAGTGCATAAATAATGAGGCTATTTTAAGGATATTTGAGTAACAGAGGAATTAGGAGATTATCTAAGATTAACCATCATCTTGAGTAAAACAAAGTTTTGCTAACTTTGACAAAGTGACAAAGTTATGTACATTTATGAACATTTACACCAACTGAGGACCCAGCCCATATTTATTCTGTATGCTTTTTAGATCAGTATTTCCTTAAGGCAATATTTAGATATACTCTCCTCTTTTTATTTTTTTTTTAAATTAATGACTATAGTTGTAATGAAAGAGATGAATAATGAGCTGCCTGCACTGACTTTGACCTGGTTTCAAATGCTTAGAAGTTCAGCTCTGCAGTTTCAATGTATGCTAACATCTCTTTGGAAAGGTGTAACTACATTCATATACTGAGGAAACAGTGAACACCTTACTCACTGTGAGTAAGATCCACCCTAGATTATTACAAATAAAACCTGTTTAGGGAAGGAATCTTTTTAACGGAATTTATTTATGACTGGTAGAGATAAACTGGCTTGCTGTAGCTTCCATATAGACATTATAGTTAGACTCATTTAATATCCATAAACAACAACTTTATTTTCTGTGCAAGCATCAAAGTCTGTCACTCCTAATAGTCAAATCTCTTAGGCTCCACGCTCATTATACTTTCACTAGTTTCCCTTTTGGGAACTGAAAGTGCATAAACAAATTGCATATGAAGTTCATAGTAGTTTTATACTGAAAATGTACACAATTCTTACCAACATGATAACTCACATAGTCACATTATGTTTAGAGATTACTGACACAAATGTCAAGTTTTGTGCCTGATCCTGCAAAAGAAAGTATATGTCTGAAATTGGTGTACACCGTAGAGGACTGACCCCCAGAGCATAATGCAATTTTACCTCACTACAGGAAAGACATTGAGGTGCTGGAGCATCTCCAAAGAAGGGCAGTGAAGCTGGTGAAGGGGCTGAAGAACAAATCTTACAAGAAGCAGCTGAGGAAACTGGGATTGTTTAGTCTGGAAAAAAGGAAGCTAAGGGGAGACCTTATTGCTTTCTACAACTATCTGAGAGGGTGTAGAGAGGTGGGGATCAGTCTCTTCTCCCAGGTGACTAGTGATAGAACAACAAGAAATGGCCTCAAGTTGCACCAGGGGAGGTTTAGATTGGATATTAGGAAAAACTTTTTCACTGAAAGGGCTGTCAAGCATTGGAACAGGCTGCCCAGGGAGGTGGTTGAGTGACCATCCCTGGTGGTATTTAGAAGATGGGTAGACAAGGTGCTTAGGGACACAGTTTAGAGGTGGAATTGGCAGTGTTAGGTTTATGGTAGGACTCGATGATCTTAAAGGTTTTCTCCAACTACTATGATTCTTTATCACTGAATCAAACATAACTGAGACCAATGGGTGTTTGATAATGTTTACTTATTTTCAAAATGCTATTGGAGAAATTCCTGTTATTTTTTGGCTTTGAAAAAAAGAATAGAATGATTGAATGGAGGGTTGGTAGGTCATCTAGTCCAACTTCTCAACAAAAGAACCTAACTACCCCTAACTCCTCCTCTGACACCACAAAGACAACGACAACACAACTTTCATTGCTGCAGATTTAGCTTTGCCATGGAGTGTAATTTCTGCTCACAGCAAACAGCAACATAATGTTCATTTTAAGTGTGATATTCAGGATCACAAAGTTGATGTGAACATGAATCTTTTAGATCTCTTATTTCCTTGCCCCATCGCCACATGTCACTATTTTCCTGATTAGCAATTTTGTATTTCAGCACCTATGTCAATTAGTTATTTTGTACTCCAGCAAACATCTGAATCACTTTTATTTGAAGAAGGCAGACACAGAGCATACGTGGTTTTAGTCTGTAGAGAGAATACTGCCTTGAATGTTAATATTAAGTATACAGTAGCTGTTTACAGATAAATAATTAATATGAGACTTTCCTACAGAGGGAAACTGAGATATATTAAACCCAGGGCCAGAGAAAGCAATAACAGCCTGGAAATAGTCCCTGTCTTTATTATAAGCTGGTGTGGGTCTTAAAATAGCTAAATTATAAAAGACATACAGGAGAATTTGGGTATTTAAATAGATTTCCTCCTTTAAAAGTTTCACTTGATAAAGCAAATTTCAGCAGACTAAAGCTGAATTAACATTTCAAGTACTGACCAGAAAAGTTTAACTTCCAAAGAGCCTGCTTTTTACAAATCAAAGAAACTTATTTAGTCTACAGAAGAAAGGCTGGAATTTAATTTTTAACATTATAAATTATAACCTAGAAGTGCTGAACTACAATTAAACAATAACGACTTCAATTGACAAACTATTTCTTAAGAAGGGGAAAGATATGTCAGTGCAATCCCAGCCTTTTCCCACCTCTGCATGTAAACCATTGTTCCGCTGATCCTGTTCTCCCAAAATCTTTTGTCTTTATTCTATCGCAGTCTAGCACTCAAGGTGTACAACATGCTCTCTACTGATTTTTGTCACAGTTTATTACTGCTCTTGTTGGGCACATCAGTAATTTTTTTTTACTTTGTTTCTATCTAGGGTGGGTTCTGATAAAAGCATAGATTAGGGTTGTGGTTTTTTTCTCCCACTCTCCTTTTTTTTTTTTAAGACAATCATCACAGTAAGTCTTGATGCTCTGTCTCACAGCAGTTGCCACCTCATGTTGTCTATTTTGCAGAGGAAGCTGTAGTGATTCTGCACATTTTTACTCACTTTGATTAATGATGTGCTCTCTGGTCCTGTGAAATATTTTCAACTAATCCTCAGAAGGAGTTATTGTAATGTGATTGCTGCCTCAAAGCTGTTGGAACCCAATGATGCTACCAGTGCTATGGCCTTCCTAATAATTCATCCCGAGCGATGGGGAGCTGCTGCTTGAATTACTCAGCACTCTGTTGGACATTTCATTCACTGGAGGGTGTTTAAAGGATTATTTTTTCTCTATGTAGGTAGCTTTTTTTATTCACATAAATTTCATTTGATGTTCAGGATCTTCTGGTGGATTAAATGTAATTTAAAAAAAATAATCAAGTAATAAAATGTCAACAGGGGAATGACTTAACATCCCTGTAGTGACCATCTTAAGGCATAAGGAAGAAAAGTCATGAGATCATATTGATTTCCCTATGGTTTTCAGAGCTTAGGGAGAAAACAAGCAAAACAGAAACAGTCATAGACTCAAAGCTGGCTATGCTGATGTCAGAGTCCAACACTGTCTGACCAGGTTCTTTTAGATATTCTATCCATGGAAGGTGTAAAGTTTAGTATCTAATTTACTTATTTGAAGATAAGTGGATAACTGATTTTACACAGGACCTTCAATCTAGCAAAGTAACACAAAATGTACTGAAAAGACAATACAAACATAATAAAGATGCAATTCCCATTACTGGTCTCTGTGATAAGTGCTGGGCATTCCTAGTCACTGGGAAGGAATACATGGGTTGAAGCCAGCTCAAGCCAATCACTGTCTCCCACATTATTTTGCTTAGTTTTTACACTCTATGTTGGGCTGAGCCACATAGTTACTCCCCTCATGCTGGTCTGGCTAAGTCAGGGAGACATTCACATCCTTTTAATGAACTCAGCTATAAACATTTACCCCACCAGTTCATCCACTCAACTGTTGATAGCTGTTTATCTAAAACAAAGGCCACCCTCGGTTCCCTTTGTGTTGAGATAAAAACAGCTTCCTTCAAAACAGCTGTGGCCAGTGACTCTGCATTATTCCCTGAGCTTCCAGGGCACAGGGCCCTTGCCCAGCCCCTCTGAGCCTTCTTCCATTATAGGCATTTATTGGTCAGTCACAGCTGACTTCAGTGAAAATGAATGAAGTGAAATAGCAGCACGTATAACTACACTCAGGTGTTCAATCAACCCTAAAAATGCCCTGCTTCAAAACAGGGCAGTGGAAATTCTATCACCAAAGATAATGGAAAGGAACAACGTATTCCCATGTAGTTGTCTGCTCCCTGATGAAAATTCAATCTGTTTTAATTTCATTCAGTTACCAAATGCCTTTATTGCTCTGCTCCCTCAGTTTGTGCAGTACACTGCTGCTAGGTATGCATTTCTTGGCACATTTAGGCAAATAAACCCTGTACAACTTCTTTGGGAAACACGATTTTTTACCCTGGGCCCTAGGTTATAGAAGCAGAGCCTCAGCTTTCCCAAGGTGAACAGCATTTCAACATATTTCCTCATTTTCTTGAGGAATGCAGGGCAAAATGTAGAGCAAAAGAATGTTGTAATCGCAGATTTACTATAGGATTGTAATAAATCTTTGCAGAACAGAATGCCTGCCACAACCTCCTAGCTTATCTCTCAGTACAGGAGATTATTGTGAGCATTCAGTCTTGCTCAACAACTTAAAACTACACCAGCTCTTTCATGCTTTCACAACTTGCTCAGAAAAGCAAACTCTTGGATTTCTGCATTGCTTTTGAAGCAAGTTTTTTCCTTCTCACTTGCCATGTAGCATCTTGTTACCACAGGACAGTAGTGCCATCTGCCATCACAGCACCGAGGTCCCATCCTCTGTGACAAGTGTATGGATTGTGCACACAGGATTTACTCCAGAGAGGCATAGACAGCACTGCAACTTCCAAGAATCAATCCTTGTCTCCACTGAACTGCCTACCAACAAATTTACTTGGCTTTGCCTTCCATGGTAAATATCACACAGCACTCTCAAATTATTTGATACTGGACAGAAAACTATCAGCTGCAACACACAAGGGGTAGCCTATTGCTGCATAATCATACTGAATTCAGATCCAGAATTATCAAAGTTCAGCTCTAAGGGTTTGGACCAGACCTGCTTGTGCCCATATTTCAAAAATTCAAAGAAAACAGGTGGAATAAGTTTAGTTAGTATTAAATTCCTGAGGATTTTGAAATTAAGTGCATAAAGTGAACCAGGAATGCTGCTGCAGGTTTGTGAAAGACTAAAACTATGGAAGTGGTCACAGGACAAAAGTGACATAGGCTGTGATGGGATAAATCTTCCTAAAGGTTAGACTGTGTAAACACCACACAGTGTAAACACTTTCCTCAAGGCACACGACTGTATTGCAACAATAACTCTGTCAGCTGTGCCAGCTTTAAGACATCATTAGCTCTGTAAAAATTCCTTCCAAGGATCCTGATAGCATGTATGCTCTAAATCCTAGGTTTCAGGTCAGGGAACTGTTAGATATATTGGCAGAATGCTGAATTTGCTGAGAAACCACTCTGGAAATCCAAATACGAGGTACACTGAAAATCGTCATCAAAAATAACACTCTGGGACAAATGTCTTGTGTGAGATGGAAGACGAAGCCAAGTACAATGTGTATACTGTAAGAAAATTTTAATTAAATTTTAATTTGTTTAAAAACAAACAAAAGGATGAGAGTTCTTTCCCACAAAGGATTTGTATTAAAGAAAAAAAGCTGTATTTTACTGTACCTTCTAAACACTTTTACCTGAATTTTCATATTAATTTTGTTCTACTTAAAAAGTTTTGTGTTTTTAATTAGATACTGGCTAGGAGATAGGTGTTTACTAAGTAAAGTTTCATCTACTGATAGTGAGCCTCAAATAATGAGATGGTGAATACTTGTTAAAAGAAGTGTCCAGCAACTCTGCTGAACCATGGCAGAATTGAGTACCTTCAAAAATCCACTATTTTGCCTCAAATACACATTACAAGGGCTGTGTTGAGTTTTTTAGTAAAAAATTTACAAGCCTGCAAATCTGTATATTCAAAACTCTTTTTTTTCTATGATCAGTCTCTCCAGGGGAGGTTTAGGTTGGACATTAGGAAAAGGTTCTTTACCCAGAGGATGGTGGAGCACTGGAACAGGCTCCCCAGGGAGGTGGTCATGGCACCAAGCTTGACAATATTCAAGAAGCATTTGGACAATGACCTCAGACACATGGTCTGAATCTTGGGATTGTCCTATGCTAGGGCAAGAGTTGGACTTGTTGATCTCTCTCGGTCCCTTCCAACTCACAACATTCTATGATTCCACGATTATATTTTTGCAAATACTTACTTATATAAAGCCTTTTTTTGTTGTTGTTTTGACTGTTTCACAAATAAAAATATATATTCAGAAATTATTAATGCTTGCCTCCATTCTGAGAGATTATACCTTCTTGGAAAACCACTTTTACTCATTTTTCATTCCAAGGACTATGCAGGAATCCACCCTTAAAGCATTCACTAAGTTAACTCACTTATTTCTCATTTTAGTGCAAGTATCATAAACACTGAAAAGATCAGTGACTGAGTGGTTCATTTTGTGACACCACAAACCTGAACATGTAAAAGGAAATACTTTGAGATAACCAGTCTTTATGGGAATTGAACCTGTTCAAAGAAGGCACAGAGTTGAAGAGCAAGCACCAGTATTTTAAATTAGATTTCAATAAATGCTCACATGTCCCACGTTTTCTCTCCTCCCCACTGCCACCCTTCTGACCAGCAAAGGTATCTACAGGTTCAGAGAGCGCTTTAACTAATGTGAGATATCCTTATGCTTTCTACCTTTGGTATAAAGCACGGGCTCAAAGGTTTTGAATCTCGTATCTGTTACTTGCATTCCATTTGCACCCTACCATTCTTTATTATTATGCCCATCAAAATGCTTTCCATTTCAGCAACCCTACCATAATATTTGATGATGCATTGATTTTGGATTTGTTTTGGTTTTCCTCTCAAGATTAATGAGCTTTTTTATGTCTCAGACATTTTGGGAAGCATGAATTACAGAGCCAGAAAGCTAAATTTTTTTCCTAACTCATAGCATATATCAATATAAATGTTTGATTCTGCATTCTGACAGTGCCCTCTAGCACTTCTTTCCAGAGTGATTTTATTTATTACTAAGCTTTGGGGTGGTTTCTCCAGCTGACCAGCCACAGAGTTCAAGCACTTCTGTCTCCTGAGCTGCAGAGAATGATGATTGAACTAAGGTCAGCTTTATTTGACATGCTAGCAAGGAGGGGAAAAAAAGGATCCTCATGTACCATGTGGCCAAACAGCACTCAAACTCCCACTGCTGCAAACGGCACGTGCCTAGGAAATTTCTGGTGAACGACATCTAAAGAAGCATGGGTACTGTCAGTAACTAGGATGTCGTGAGGGTATAAGCTCTCAATTTCTGAGCCTAATATCTGCAGAGCCCTAGCCTAGAGATATGCTATGTGACAAGTGAGGCACAGGGTACACAGACAATTCCCACACTGACAAAGGAAGATGGGACGGAACATATCTTCAGGATGAGTCTGCAATTCATTTTAGATAAAACAACATATATCAACCTACAAAAATTGGCATGAATTCCTTGTCTTCTCTATGGACAGTATTTATCTGTATCTCCAAAAGATTTTTTTCCTCATTATTTTCCTGTTTGTTTTAATGAGTAAAAAGGCAATATGTATTTTATGTTCAGTTGTAAAAGTAGGACCTTGTATTTAAATGATGAACAAACTGCAGAAGGATATTTGTCTACTGGTGAGTACTTTCTTCTTTGTGTAAAGGTACGTTGCCTTATTAGTACTTTTTAAAGTAATTAACTCCTTTACAAGTCTTACATTTCTGACCATACATTCTTTTCCTCACTTAGCCACTGACAATTTGTTGCCCTTACCTTTGCTTGGTGGGTCTAAAGCAATGATAAACCTAACAAGAAATGATGTCTTCTTTCTCACCTAAAATATCCACTTCTCACTTGCTACTTTTTAATTCCTTTGCTAAAATTGCAAGCCAGGGAACCATGATTATCAACCATACACAAAATCTGTATGTGTCATTACCATTGAAGGCACAACATATAAAAGGCTTTCAAGTGTATGTAAAGTCAGCGAACAAACAAATTAATTAGCGTAATCATTGCAACGCCTGATTCTAGAAGGTATTTGTAAAAATACACCATTTGTATTTGGTGCATTTCTCCTTGAAATGTAAATTTCAAGTTAACTGTGGCATTTTAATCAGATGTATTGACTGAGACCAGGAATCGTCATAAAAGATAGCCTTTATACTTGGTACATCTGGAAAAGCAGGTAGAATCCTCAGAGGAACTCAAGAGGTTAACCAGGGGACAGAGCTAAGTAGCTTTCAACCTCAGTTATTTTTTTCTGTACACGTATGGGTCTGTGATTCTATTAAAATGAGTACATCATCAGTTCTGTTTATTATTCAAAGATTTCTAAAAAAAACCAAAAAAATACATGAAATAATGTATCACTGAGGATGAACTGACAGTAATTTAATCAGTTACAAAGCAACGAGAAAAATGGTGTTGCCTTCTACATGGCATCTCCGAAAGCTTAGCAGTAACATCATTGCTTTAAAAAATCACTAGGTTTGTAAGCAACCTATGTATCTCATTCATCATTTTCTCACTAGCCCTTTCAAACTAGAAATACCATGAGAAATAGATATTGGAGACTGTCAGGGATATAATGGAGTAACTTTGAAAGATAACTTTGAAAGATTTGAACACAATGCTGATCTACAAGAAGGGCTGGAAGGAGGATCTGGGGAACCACAGGCCCGTAAGTCTGACCTTGATGCTGGGGAAGGTTATGGAGCAGATCATCTTGACTGCCATCACACAGCATGTGCAGGACAACCAGGTGATCAAGCCCAGTCAGCATGGGTTTATGAAAGGCAGGTCCTTGCCTGACTAACCTGTTCTCCTCCTATGACAAGGTTACCTGTTTAGTAGGTAAGGGAAAGGCTGTGGATGTTGTCTACCTAGAATTTAGTAAAGCCTTTGATACTGTTTCCCACAGCATTCTTCTGGGGAAACTGCCTCCTCATGTGTACAGGTGTACTCTTCACTGGGTGGAAAACTGGTTGAATTGGCCAGGCCTAGAGTTGTGAATGGAGTTAAATCGAGTTGGTGCCCAGTCACAAGTGGTGTTCCTTAGGGCTCAGTGTTGGTGCTGGCTCTGTTTAGTATCTATCAATGATCTGGGTGAGGGGATCAAGTGCACCCTCGGTAAGTTTGCAGTTGGGCAGCAGTGTTGATCTGCTTGAGGGTAGGACAGCTCTACAGAGGCATCTGGACAGGCTGGATCAATGGGCTGAAGCAAATTGTATGAGGTTCAACAAGGTCAAGAGTGAGGTCCTGCACCTGGGTCACAACAACCCCATGCGACAGGGGTGGTTGGAAAGCTTCCTGGTGGCAAAGGACCTGGGGACATTGGTTAACAACCAGCTGAACATGAGCCAAGAAGACCAACAGCATCCTGGCCTGTATCAGAAATAGTGTGGCCAGCAGGAGTAGGGAAGTGTTCATCCTCCTGTACTCGGCACTGGTGACGCTGCACCTTGAGTACTGTGTTCAGTTTTGGGCCTCTCACTACAGGAAAGACATTGAGATGCTGGAGTGTGTCCAAAGAAGGACAACGAAACTGGTGAAGGGCCTGGAGAACAAGTATTACAAGGAGTGGCTGAGGGAACAGGGGTTGTTTAGTTTGGAGAAAAGGAAGCTGAGGGGACACCTTATTGATCTCTACAACTACCTGAAAGGAGGGTGTAGTGAAGTGGGCGTTGGTCCCTTCTCCCAAGTAACAAGGGACAGAAAAAGAGGAAGCAGCCTCAAGTTGTGCTAGGGGAGGTTTAGATAAATAAAATTGTTTCATAAATTAAAAACTTTGCATCCTGTTCCCCAGGAAGCAAAGAAAATTTAATGTTGTGATTGTAGGTTTTCAACATTATTATATATGCAGTTATAGATGTAAACCACCTCAATTAAATTCTGCTTTTTCCTTTATCAGATACAAGGAACCATTTTTCCTGCTCCGAATTTTAACCCTATTATGGATGCCCAATTGCTAGGAGGAGCCCTACAAGGAATTAGTAAGTATCTTGACTAATTCTAACACATCTTTTTTTGCATTAGGCAAAATAAAAACTCACAAAATTAAAAGTGTCACCACATATTTGCTGATTCTTCAAGCTATCACAATAAGTCACACCAGTGATATCCAAATAAATCATGTATTTGCATTTACACAAACTAAAAGATGATTGAGATTAATCTAAAATCTATACCAACACTTCTAGTAATGAATGCTTTCCTTGAGAAAATAAGGAAAAGAAAATAGAATTCTGTGTTAAGCACTACAGTGGAAGCCAACAAAGGAAAGGTATTCAGTTGTAACTTCAGCAATTAACTATTACCAGAGACCATTTAGGCTTTTAATCAGTCACCAAGAAATAAAAATAAATGGAGCAGAAAGTTTAAAGAAATTATTATCTTCCTCTCAGGAGCAATATTTGCTTTCAGTCTAAGTAAAAAAAAAAATTCTTTCACCAAAGCATTTTTCTCTGTTCAGATTTTTGTGTTTTTCCGTTGAAGATTGCTGGTATTACTGTGGGTCAGAATATTGGGGTTTTTTTTGGTTTTTTACTATCTATCTGAAACGTTTTCATCACATTAAAACTGTTGTCAAAATTTTTATACCCCTTGGGCTTTTCACAAGGCTGTAGAGCACTGAATCTTGCATTCTGTTTTCAGTTTCTTTAATGGAAATGTGAGGATTCCGACTTAATGTCAAATAAATCAAAATGCTTATTATTGATCAAGAGGAATCTGATTATCTTTTTTATTAAGTTGGCTACAGATTAAAAGTTTTTAACACTTTGCTAGACTTCAAACAGTACTTTTAATGCAACATTGCTAACAACACAGAAATTATTCTCTTAATTTAATACTGTCTATAGAAGTGCATTAACTTTACTTTTAATTTACCTAACTAAGTACGTGGAACAAAGTTCTAATTTCAAGGACAATTGGCAAAATACATAGTTCAGCTTCAGAGGAATTTAAGCCACTCCAGCCTTTACAGGCACTGACACCCCTGACCCTGAATCTTGCACACAACATTTATCCTTGTGAGAAGGTTCAGTCACATATGTTGTCCCACTGATACCAGTGGTATTACACAAATTAATAAAGGTATTTGTTTTTTTAATTATCTCCTGAATCCTTCTTAGTTTTTACCATAGAGACTGTATAAGCTGTAGATTCCTAGTGAGAATTATTTTCTGAAAAGTAAAAAGAAATCCTTATGCAGAGAGTTTCAGTAATGCATTTATTTTGTGAGTTCAATGGAAAAGAATCAGACTGATGTTAAATCAGTGTCATGCTCAAAGCTGGTGTAATTGTGGTGAGATAACCCAGAACAAAGAGAACTAAACCTGTATAATGAGCAAATATAGACTTCCCCTGTCAACTTGAAAAAAAAAAAAAGTCAATATCCAGTTACATCTGCATCAAAACGGAACCTGTCAGTTATAGATCATATGATAAAATCTGCCCAACAAAGCTGCGACACGTACAGAATGTGTATCTGTAACATATATATATGCCTATACAACAATGATTGGTAGACACACGAGAGACTACCCTTCTCCATTCAGATGGTAGCTGATCTCCACACTTTCTAGCCTAATTCATCTCTGCTGCAAGTGTGATAAAGTCAATTGATTTACACTTCGAGATACATTTATGCTGGAATGTCATTAAAATGCTGAGCCAGCTTCGGTCTGCCACCTCAGAGGAAGCAGGGGATATTACTCCACGTGGCAGCAAAGATGCAAAGGTTATTGATGGGTTAGAAACAACAGCAAGTAGTCACTTATGAACCAAGACTATTCCCCTCAGAAGAGTGGGGGGATCAGTAGCCCAACTGAAGTGCATCTACACCAATGCACACAGCACAGGCAACAAACAGGAGGAATCAGAACCACTGTGCAGCAAGAAAACTGTGGTATAATCGCCATCACAGAAACGCGGTGGGACAACTCACATAACCGGAGTGCTGCCATGGCTGGCTCTAAACTCTTCGGGCAGGATAAGCAAGGAAGGAGCGGAGGTGGGGTAGCCCTTTATGTTAGAGAGTGTTTTGATTGCCTTGAGCTCAATGATGGTGATGATAGGGTTGAGTGTCTATGGGCAAAAATCAGCAGAATGTCCAATAATGCAGGTATCATGGTGGGAGTCTGCTATAGACCGCCCAGCCAGGAAAAAGAGACAGATGAGATATTCTACAAGCAGCCGGGAGAAGTCTCACGATCGCTAGTCCTCGTTCTTGTGGGGAATTTCAACTTACCAGATGTCTGCTGGAAGTGTAACACAGCAGAAAGGAAACAGTCTAGGAGGTTCCTGGAGTGTGTGGAAGACAATTTCCTGACACAACTGGTGAGTGAACCAACTAGGGAAGGTGCGCTGCTGGACCTGTTGTTTGTGAACAGAGAAGGCCTTGTGGGAGATGTGACAGTTAGAGGATGCCTGGGGCACAGCGATCACGAAATGATAGAATTCTTGATTCTTGGAGAAGTAAGAATGCCGGTTAGCAGAACTGCCACGTTGGAATTCCAGAGGGCAGATTTTTGACTGTTTAAAAGGCTGGTTGATAAAGTCCTTTTGGAGGCAGTCCTAAAGGGCAAACGAACCCAAGAAGGATGGACACTCTTCAAGAAGAAAATCCTGGAGGCGCATGTGCTGAAAAATGAGCCATCAGGGAAGAAAACTGGCTTGGCTGAGCAGAAAGCTTTGGTTGGATCTCAGAAAAAAGAGGAAAGCCTATGAGCTTTGGAAGAAGGGGCAGGCATCTCAGGAAGACTACGAGGATGAAGTGAAGCCATGCAGAGACAAAATCAGAAGGGCTAAAGCCCAACTAGAACTTAAATTGGCCAACTCTGTGAAAGATAATAAAAAATGTTTATATAAATATATTAACAACAAAAGGGGAGCCAAGGAGAATCTCTGTCCTTTACCGGATGCAGGGGGAACAACAGTGGTTAGTTCTGGAAAATGGAGTTAAATCCAGCTGGATGCCGGTCACAAGTGGTGTTCCCCAGGGCTCAGTGTTGGGGCCAGTTCTGTTTAATATCTTGATCAATGATCTGGACAAAGGGATTGAGTGCACTCTCAGTAAATTCGTAGATGACACCAAGTTGAGTAGAAGTGTTGGTCTGATTGAGGGTAGGCAGGTTGGAGAGGTTGGATCAGTGGGCTGCAACCACCTGTCTGAGTTTCAACAAGGCCAAGTGTTGGGTCCTGCACTTGTGTCACAACAACCCCATGCAACGTCACAGGCTTGGGGAGGAGTGGCTGGAAAGCTGCCCGTCAGAAAAGGACCTGGGGGTACTGGTTGACAGTCAGCTGAATAGGAGCTAAGAAGGTGAGCAGCATCCTGGCTTGTAAACAGTGTGGCCAGCAGGACCAGGGAAGTCATCCTTCCCCTGTACTCGGCATTAGTGAGGCTGTACCTTGAATACCGTGTCTGGTTTTGGGCCCCTCACTACAAGAAGGACATTGAGTTAGTGGAGTCTGTCCAGAGAAGGACAACGAAGCTGGTGAAGGGGCTGGAGAACAAGCCTTGTGAGGAGTGGCTGAGGGAACTGGAGTGGTTTAGTCTGGAGAAAAGGAATCTGAGGGGCAACTTTATCACTGTCTACAACTACCGGAAAGGAGGATGTAGTAAGGTGGGTGTGTGTCTCTTCTCCCAAGTAACAAGTGATAGGACAAGAGGAAATGGCCTCAAGTTGCACCAGGAGATGTTCAGATTGGATATCAGGAAAAATTTCTTCACTGAAAGGGTTGTCAGGCACTGGAATGGGCTTTGGGAAGCGGATGAGTCACCATCTGTGAAGGTATTTAAAAGACAGGTAGACAAGGTTCTCAGAAATATGATTTAGTAGTGGGCAGGTATGGGCTGGACTTGATGATCTCAGAGGTCTTTTCCAACCAAATCATTCTCTGATTCTAAAATTACCAAAAGCCATCTTTTGGGATGGAAAAAAAAATATGATAAAGTAATATTCAGAATATGTAAATAATTTCTTCTTTTTCATGAGCAGTTAATACTGATTCACTATAGAAGTTTATCAGTATGCTCTAGCTATTAAGCAAAAGATCATATGTAACTTTCAATAAAATTTTATTGGAAATTGGTTAAAACATTTTATTTATTATAACTTCATTACTTACTTTATATAGTTCTTCTGAAAATATCCCTCTCGCAGTTTTTCAACAAATGGTCTGACCATAATTTGTCATCCTCATAAAAGAGATCCCTAATCCTGAAATGACAAAATAATTAATATCAACAGAGCATACAAGTGTGACTTCCCAGACTCAGCCACAAATTCTGCTAGTGTGCCTAGTTCCAAACAGATGAAAGCCTCTCTCTGTTTTATTGATGCTTTCCAGTCCGCTGAGCGTGAGAGAGATGGTGATGCATCTGATAATAACAGACTACTTCACTTGTTGCAGGTATTACACCAGCAAGTGAAAGGTACATAAGCATGGTAAATATAACTGATGTTGGTAAATACCAGTGGGATATTAATCTGTTGATCTATTTTTTTCAAGAATTTAGGTTAATGTTCTTGAACAAAACATGAACCATAACAAATGTAAGTAAATAACTACACATCCTTAATTTAGAGTCTTTGTTATGTTTCCTTTACAGGTTGTGAAAAAGACGTGTTGATTGATATCCTAACGCAGCGCTGCAACTCACAGCGGCTTATGATTGCTGAGGCATACAGGGACCTGTACGGCAGGGTATGGCAGAGCCATTTCGGACTTTCCTTACTTCTGTCTCTCCTATCTCCAGCACAGCTGGGCAGCCCTTCTCTCAGGTCAGTCAGTGTGACCAAAAGCCTGGCAGACAGCTGGCAATTGGCACCAGGACCAGATTGGCACCAACACCAGATTGGCAAACAACTTTCCTCATGTAACTATCGATACCTCTGGCGGTTTCAAATTGTCATTTACACAGCAGAAGAAGTACGTCTGCCACACACAAAGTTAAAAAAAAAAGGGACATGGAAAGTTTCTTCTGTAGTTCATTCTCCTCTACTGACCAAAGCAGAATTTCCAGACAGACTTATTTCTTCCTCTATGTGCTTTTGGGGGTTTCTGCATTACTTTTTTCAAGTTTTTTGAGTACACAATAAAATAGAATTGTATTTGAGTTGAAACACAAAAGAGAAACACCACACCAACAATTACAGGTATGCACTGATTAATGTTCTCATCTCAAGCATTGATATTCTCAGATCTCATGCACATCCATACACTAAGTGCAATACTCATCTGAGCTGCTTATTGTTAAATTTATGAATCTTTGGAAGGTTTTTCAAAAATTTTAAAACATAAAAAGTTAGCTTTTCTTTGTTTCAAATGCATTTTATCCATATTCACTGTTACAAGGTAACTTTTGTTATATAATGTCTTAAACATACAAAGAGATAGATACCTTCATTCTGTTTCCAGATCTACGATTGCTAACCAAATGACCTTGGGAAGTTGCAATGCCTGCATATTCCTCAGTTACTCCAGCAATACAAGGGTGAAAATAATAGCAACACCTTTTGTAAAATCCCTGTAAAATCTAGTGATGAAAAGTGCTGTATGAAACTAGATACTGTTGGAAAACTAAAGAAAAATGTTGTGATTAAATTGACCAGACATGCCCTTCCCCTAACAGAAGCTAGCCAAATATTTTAAACAAACCCCAGTCGTCTTCTTTGCCTGGAGCCTGAAAAACTAACGGCTCACTGGAAGATGTGTTGAAGGTCAGTTGCTATTGAACCCATCAGCATGAATGAGGACACTCAGTCTGCAGAAATCCTGCCACCCAGCCATCAGCCTTAGAGTTAACTAGAAATGGTTCATTCAAAAACTCCACATTAACTGCTGATGTGGTAGTCTGTTACACCACCAGCCTGCTAACAAGTAGAATAGTGTACTTTCTTCCTTGGGTAGCTGAACAGTTTTCCAGAGACAGCCTTTATGCCACTTGTATACCAAAATACCTCACAACCATTGACCTCTAAATATGCTGAAAGAACCCCTTACTCTTCAAGAATTTAGGGAAAGATAAGAGCTGGATTTAGAGTAGTGGGTTGATTTTGTGTTGTTATTCGCCAAAGCATGGCAAGCTACCCAAATGTGCCTGTGTAAAGGATCTAAGACCATTCTTCTCAGGTCTTCATTTATCTCTGTAATCACTGGACAGCACTCCTTCTTTATATCATCCAAAGCAGCTGGCTGGTTGTTTTCAACCTTTTCTCTAGAGTGTTTCAACTGGACCAATCATTTTAACAAGGGAAAACATTTTAAAGCTTCATAGCATTTTTTATCTTTAATTTCTGCCATTTGATACATGAAGATAACCCAGAGATAACCCTAAAGATACCTCAATAAAGAATTGCCCAATGTCTTTCAAGAATGGAGTTATGATTTGCCATATTTAGTATTCATAGAGAACAATTACTGACTTGTTTCAGCACTGATCTATTTGGATTTTCACTTTAAATCCAAAATAAAAATATTAAAAAATAAATAAATCCCTATGAAAATACACTATCTTTAAATTTATATCACTGACAGCCATATTCAGTCAGCCTGAAGTGCTATAAAGCCAGTGGCCACAGATCTAAAAATGTAGAAGAATTAATAAAGAAAAAAACTTCAGACATCACTTTTAGAATTTCAGTCTCTCAAACTATGGATAATAATAGAAGGGAAAGGCAAGCAAACTGGTTTATATTCCAGAAATGGGCTACAGAAAACTATGAAACTCATGGAACATCTTGCACATACACCCACAATTTCAATTTAAATGAATCCATAGCACTGAGTATACTTTATCGCACAAGATGTATCAAGATACTCTTGACAGCTTTCCAGAAAAAACCCACCTGGTTCTGCCTTTTGCCATGTGGAAACAGGGGTCAGTACAAATTAGCTCTAATATAGTTCAGAGATGAAACAGGAATGCTGAGGTTTGGTGGGGTTTGGGGTTTTTTGCTTGGTTGGTTGGTTTTTTCCTCTCCTCACCTGTGACAGCAGATACACTGAAATGGCTAATCTGGTTAGTGCTGCATGCAGTTTATTTGACTAATCCCTCAAAAGTTTGGACAGGAACTGCCAAACGGGATGGGATGTGTCTTGCCCTGAACTGCTGCAGTTTACACTTCAGAAGATACTTCAGCACACATCAGTGATAGCATTTCACTGGTTGTAATCTGTATTAGTGGATACTTTGCACTGGGCAAATGTGCCATTCAGCAGCCCCAGTTTATGAGTGGTAAACTCTGCAGGACAGCGCAAACAGACAGCAAGGCAATAACAATTTTAACCTTCTCAGTTTATGGTAAATGTGTCAGACCAATCCTCCACCCTCTTAATTTCATTTCAGTCTGTTCAATATGGTAGTCACTATGCCCATTCATTTGACAAATGTTAAGTGTGACACATTATAAGCAGAAATGCATTAAAAAAGAAAATAAAAACCTGAACTGGCTAAATGATTCAGACAGACTGACAAGCTTTAAGATCTCTTCTTACAATTAGCCTTCAAGGATTTCTTATAGCAGAGACGAATAGGAAATGTTAATAATGACAACTTAGAGTTGTCTTTTCTTATTTTTCAATATTTCATTTTCCTCAGTTCTGATTTCAGGAGTAATTTTAAATTAGTATCCATTTGTATTATTAATTCATTCCCCCACGGGCATGTTGTCAGAAGTGAAATGTCTTAATGAATTAATTTCTATTCCATGTGTGATTTAGTGGTTGTCAAATGCATCTAATGTGCATTCACTGAAGATTGTGTATGTTCCTGCATCATAAATTTAATTTTTAATATGTATATGTCCTTCTTCATTGCTACTCTAGCTCCTAATTTAATTATATTCAGATATGTATCAAAACCAAAGTACAGGCCTGATAAAGATGCGGCTCTGAAAACAACAGTTTGTATCATAGGAACCATTTCTGGTACTCCTTTCAATTCAGACTTAGGTCAGAATATATCTGACAGCTGCCTAGTGCTGTACACAAAACTTAAAAAAAAAATGAGTGTACAAGTAGCCTTTTAATCAGAAACAGAAGTAGTATAACAAGCTTTTGGCATTTGCAGTGTTTTGAAGGATGTGACTGGGAAAGGGGAGAGTGGCGAGGAAACTTTCATCCATTACTCAGCTACCTGGCAAGCGAGTACTGAGAGACACGCAAGGGAAGAGAAGGGTTCCCTTTTATTAATCCAGCATCTGCCAAAAGTAGTGAATTCAGTTTGAATGTAATATATACATAAGCTGAAGCACATAACCTTTCAGTAATCCAACAAAGGTATTTTTATGTGTTAGGTGCAATATGGATGATTTTTAAATTATTCACATAGTGAGTAACACTGAAAAAAGCGCAAAAAATCACCCGTGTTCTATGGGATTTGACTTCCAAAGGTGCTTAGCTCACAGATTCACAAAGGGAATAGGCCAAGGGAAGCTGCAGATGCTCTGCTGTGGTATGCAGGTTTCCAAGTCTTTAAGTAGCAGTTGCACATAAACCCCTGAACTTTCTTCTGTATTCTAATGAACCAAAAATCAACAATCCTATGTGGTCTACTTGTTTGCATGTCTACTGTCATCCCAGCCATATTATTAAAAGAAGTAGGTACTATTTAAAAGAATATTTTTCTTACTTAATTTTAGCCAGAATTCATCTTTGACAGCTCATCTTTATTCATTTACAGGGAAAACCACTAATACTTTTTTTAAGCAGTCTTCATAAAGTGTGGCTATTGAAACAATTCTGACTATGCACTTTCTTTTTCTTTTCAAGGATCTGATAACAGACCTAAAGGAGAATCTCTCTCATCACTTCAAAGAAGTCATGGTTGGCTTGATGTATCCACCTGCCTCCTATGATGCCCACGAGCTCTGGCATGCCTTGAAGGTACTTGTTAAATTCAGAATTGCTTAGAGTCACAATCGCTAATTACAGTACTGAACTTATGTTAAATTGAGTTGTTTGACATTTAAATGGTTGATAAACTGCTGGAAGTTAGCACACTGGAATAGCGTACTACTACACAGTGCACTAAGTAATCAGAAACACAGTGCTATATGAAGTTTATTCACTGTTATGCTAAAATCAGCATAAATAATATCCTTGTCATGTAACAAATACAACCCATTTAACACCCATGGCAAACTTGTTAAATGAAGAAATATGTATACGGTGAAATGTAACACCCTGATCCTGCAAGCATGTAGGTGTGTTACAAACAAAATTCATTGGAACAGCCAGTTCTGAACCTCCTTCATTTGAACAGCCACGCACTGTGCCTCCACCCCTGAAAAGCCCAGTACTTCAGCAGAACATGCTGTTACTTAAATACTTACAAATTACCCAATGATCACTCAAACTGAACTGATTGCACATTCTGAAGAAAATATTTCCTTTTCTTCCCAGGATCTCAGACTGTGTTCCTTAAACAACTGAAGTTTTGAAAGAAAAAATATTTTTTCAAAAATCATGTAATTAAATGGTGAAATTCATTCCCACAGGGCACTGTGGAGGCCAAAAGTACAAATCAGTTCCTAAAGGACTTCAATAAATTCTTAGAAAACAGAACTACTGTTGGCTATTGAAAATAATAATCCTTGGCAAATTCCTTCTCAAGAAATTCCTAAATTGCCAGTTCCTGGAAGATGGGAAGGCACATCAGAGCTCAATGCTGTTTTCCTTTTCTTTCCATGAATTTTTGCTACTGTCCACTGTCACAAAATAAGACACAAATTATACAAATACAAGCAAGGTGATCTATCTTATATTTTGGGAATCGCCTCAAAAAAATGTGATTAACACTATTTTTTCTTGTCCTTCAGACACTTAAACCAATGCATTTTTTAAACTACTGATATATTTTTTAATTACCATTGGCATTAAAAGGATTGTGAAATATCATTGGTAGCACTGGAAGCATGACTTTTATTAAAATTATTGAAAAGATTGACAAAGTTATATTTTTTCCTAAATGTGGCTCAGAGTTAAATTTTCATATAGTAATCTATCTTGATATGGTTTCATATGGCCAAAGTAAAAAACAGGCCATGTGTGTCTCCAGGCTCAGGCTCGATGTGATGTTCTCCCATTATCCCAAATGTAGAATACTCACCAACACCGTACACATGCATAACAAAAACAGCATATGCAGTGTACCTTATGTCAATGTAAGTTTATAAAACTAATTCAAATCCTGTGGGAAAATACAAGTTCTATGGTAGACATTACAGACTGTAACATTCATACATTTTTTTTTTTTTAAAAAGAAGATAGAAGCAGAACATAATAGTTGTACTCAGATCTACTTGAGATTACCTGAATGCCTGCTGGGTATCTATACTCAATCTTTGCATCTGATTTCTTTCAGCAAGTCTTAAATTCTTACTAAAGCTCTAAAATTCTTACTATTATGTTTCTGTCAACACTAGTGTTGCTTCACTCCCCTCTTGTTAATGTACATGCTGAAATTCAGACTAAGTAGGAATATATTTGAAATAAGTGGATCTACTATTAATTTAAAGTAATTTTCTGTTTAAACAAGTAGACTCTGCAAAAGTACACTCTGCATTGCTCCAGCAGAGACTGTTGCTCTTTTGCTAGTTCTGATAAGTGTAGCATCGCATTCTTCTAAAAGCTGTGGTTTCTTCTAACAACATCCTTTCATATTTACTTTTTTCCACACAGGGAGTAGACACAGAAGAAAAATGTCTAATTGACATATTAGCCTCAAGAACAAATATGGAGATCTTCCAGATGAAAGAAGCCTACTTAATGCGTAAAGTTTTTTACAAGTGCATAGTAGCAGTTGTCCTATGTGTGCTCTGAACGCATTAGCACACATGAAGGAACTGAACTACAAAATTACTTCCCAACACTAACTGGTTCTCTTCCCCCTCCTCTCCCGTAACTGTATAAAAAAGGTTGAAGCAAAATGTTTGACATTGAAAATAACATCATCGTATTTTTGAGATGTATCGCTGCCTATGACAATTGAGATACCTGGCAGCAACATTTGGGGATTTTCAGAAACTTTTGCACACTTTATTCAAAAAAGTAAACAAGCTGTTTTCCTTCAAAAAGTGCTTGCTCAGGCTGGACACTCCATCCACCTGCCCTGGTGGGGCATTTCCAAGGATCCCACCACCACACAGCAGCAGCATGGGTGGGGCTGTGCCTGCAGGTGGGTGGACAGGCAAGCCAGGGCAGCCGCTGAGATCCCCTGGCAGGCCTCTGCCAGCCCCATGGGTACCCGGTTCTACCATCTCCGGGTAGAACCTGCACGGGCCACTGTGGATAAGCACTATAGAAAATGGACATGTATTAGCACCCTATTTAATTATCCTTTTTTTGCTAACCTTCACTAGTCCTATTCAGAGCATGCTCATTTGTGATTTAAATTGTATGTTTTTCTTTTAACCTAGAATATAATAATGACCTGCAACAAGATATTGATTCCGAGACTTCAGGTCACTTCAGAGATACGCTCATGAACCTTGCTCAGGTACTGTAAAAACAAGTAGTATGAGCTACATTTCTAAAAAAATAATAATAATTTATAATGGCATTTGCAAAGTCTTAAATTTTAAGGTGTCTGTGATTAAAGCTAGTTCAATAGTGCTGCAATTTTGAACAAGATGGCGGGGGGGAAGCAGAAAAGGAAGAGAACTTGAATTCCTTCATCTACTTTGACTTTGACTTTGGCTTTCAGATGGAGGCAAAGGTCACCAGACTATTTTATTGAGTAAGCCCCTGGATATTCAACTGCTGACGCTCTACTTAATCTGTCTCATCTCAAAAAGAGTCTACTCACATGTACAAATGAGATTCTAATTTTCAAAGCTCTGTTTTCTCCATTGTTAGACTATATGGTTCATAATCCAGTCTAGGCATTATGTAAAAATGGACATATATCCACATTTGACAATGAAAGAAAGTATTACATAGTTCTCTGTTTTAAACACTATATGTTCTTTGTGCTCCTACATATGCTAAATCACAGCGTGTTTGCATGCAGACAAATGAATTGTCACTATCACACAACAACTTTTGCAGTTTTACCAATTTGTAGTTTTATGCAACAAAGTTGGTCATCCTTGTCAGATCATGAGTTCTCATTCTCATTTCAGTCACCATGTTCATTATCTTAAAAATCTTTTGTAAACCAGAGTAACAAATATTGACAAAAGGACTGGCAGGTGATAACAGCACACATAAAGTATAACTGTATTTTTATACATGTGTGTCTGGGGAAAAAGTCTTTCTTAGTAAGATTTGCAATAGCAGCAGGCTTCACTGAGGTACAGAGATAAAAAGCAGATGTTTCAAATGCAGAAGCTATAAACAGGAAATATTTTTTTATGATGTTGGATGTTTTTTCCCCCTAATAATGAAAATTCTTCCTTGCTTAAAAATGAAGAGCTATAAGTTAAGTAACCTCACTTCTCATCTTTATTGAAACCATGGGACACATCCTACTTGTCAAAAGAACAAATTTAAAATAAATTATCTGAGACTGTATTATTAGTCCTTATTTTCTTAAACCACAGATATTGATAGTGAGGCCTGCAATCAGCAACTTCTTAGTTAACAAGGTCTGACTGCTATTTTTCTCAAGATAAAGAATAGTTGCAGGAAATTCCAACTTTACTCAGTTATACTGTGTACTTCTGAAGACTGTTGAGTCATTCATGTTTGGATATGATCTTATATTAAAATTCAGTGATATTTCATTAAAAATATAAGCTTTCCAGTTCTAGTACAGTGCAATTTACAGATTATTCCATAGCAACATTTCCAATGCATCCTTTAATGCTTTTTTCAGACACTCTTTGCTTTGATTTCTATTAAATCTTGGGATTGATGACACATACATCTGACTACATATAGAAGTCAATGTGCTTCACATATGGAGAGTAAACTATTAAATTCCTGAAGTGTAGTATTAATGGTTTTCATGTCCACACTGAGCTTATCGGAAGTTATAGGTTATAGTTCTTCCTAAATAAATTAATTGAAATACAAATTCAGGCTAACTAATATTCTAGTATGAGACAAACAGAACATTTTTACTCTAGTTCTCTTTTTTGGGGGGGTTACTAATTGAAATACGATCATTTTCTACAATTTCAAAAAAAATTATACATATTATGGGATTCACCAGTGAAGCTATGCCAAGAGTAATCACTGTTAAATGTTACTGGGAAAAGTGTGCATTTGACTCATGCAGAATACTATTTAACCTATTTTATTGTTGCTTGTTTGTCTTTTTTTTTCCTGTGTTTTCTCCTGTATGTAACTTTACACAGTCATTCCAGCAAAATTTCCTTCAAGTAATATAACTTGTTACTAGGAATTCCACTGTGTGAAATTCTTACAATTTAATTAAAATATAAATTAACATTTTTAACAGGAAAAAGCTACAAATCAGTCATTCTACAAGTTGATAGACAATACATAATTTTAATCCTCCCTTTCATATATAGGGTAAAATGACTGTAAATTTTAAACTAAATTGCTCCAAACCGGTAACATTAAGGCAGTGATTACATGCAGCTTGAGATTAAGAGCTCTGCAACCAGGGCTGATTTGTATCCTTACAAGATGATTATGGTTAAAAAAGCAATTTCAAAAGTTGTGCACTTTTCTCTTTTTCTAACAACTATATAATTCAGGTCATTGCACGTTTACTAAAGCATATCAGCTTGATTTGTGTAACATAAAATCTATTAAATATATGGGAAAATTAGAAGTATTCTTCTGTGGTTTATGTGTCAAATTTGTCAAACAATGTCCTAGTCTTGGATATGAACTTTAGACAATGATTAGGAGTAAGCAAAGTCTCTGTTATTCAATGTGCAGTTTTATATTCCTACACTCCTTTAGGATTTAGCTTTTTAAGAAAATGTATATTTTTTTCCCCAGGGAACAAGGATGGAAGGATACGCAGATCCTTCTACAGCTGCTCAGGATGCAATGGTAAATACAGTCAGATGTGAGCTTCTCAAACATAAAAAAGAGCAAATACAAATGTTGAAAAGTGATTTAGAACTTACTTTTTTTTTTTCCTTTTCCTGGTATATTAGATTCTATGGGAAGCATGTCAGCAGAAAACAGGCGAACACAAAAACATGCTGCAAATGATTCTCTGCAACAAGAGTTACCAGCAGTTGTGGATGGGTAATCCAGCAGTTCAGCTGTTTGAACATAGAGTGCAAAGGAGAAATTTGACTTGCTAATAAAACCATGGTTTACATAGCAAGAAGCTCAGTGTGCAGCAGGGTATAAGCCTGAAACCTAAATGTGAACTGTTGGAGCTCTCAGACTGACACTGTTGTTAATGGGATTTCACAAGTAATGCAAAACTGAACTTTGCCTGATGATACAGACAACTGTAGACAGAACAGAAACCATCAGGATGCCAAATAACAGAGAGGAGAATGCATGACTGAAGAAAGGCATAGGCTATGGCTGCACTGAGTTTACACACAACACAACAGGATGAGGCAGAATTTTCTTAACTGTTTTCTTCATTTTTCCAAAGTAACTCTTTGCTGTGAGTGGAAACACCTTGGCAGAGGCAGTTGGAGTATTTTCAACAAATGTTTGTATATGAAAACACATTGCTGTGTTGAAGCTTTTTCCCAGAAGTTTCAAAGAAGTTTTTGATGGGAGCACTTTTTGATGGGTCCACATCTGCTCTCTCATAATGAACATACCCACAGAAATACGAGATATTTTTATTTAAAATAGATAATCAGACATAATTACAGATTGCAATAAATTTATGTAAGATAATCCAGATCTTCCACTGTAGAAAAGAAACCTGTTGTATCTGGTGACAAGTTTGAGATGTCTTTTGCTCTGCAGTGGAAAAACAGTGTTTGGTGACAAGTTTATCACTGTGCAGCCAGCTGTATTTTTTATGCCAACTCCTAACAGTAGCTTAGAATGACGTCGCTGTCATGGATCAACAAATTAATTCTTCTAACATTACTTCTGTAAGGCTGGTGAAGAACATCATGTAACACACCTGCTTATGCTCTACTCTCTGTAACAGAGATTTGAGGGCTCTGCCTGTAAGGTAGTCCTCTGTTAAGGTTTGTAGTAAGCAGTGAGTTGAAAATTTTCCTCCTTCCCTAAAGGAGTAAGCATGCCCTATATATGTGTGTGTCTAAGTCTGGATACCTGCATTATCCATCTCTGGATATTGACATGTTACGCAAGTCACGCCATGGCTTTTTGTCACAACCCATGAATCTCCGTCCAGTTTTAGCCAAGCTGAGCAAGGAAGTTTTCTTAATGAGATGACTTTCTTACAAGTTGTATAAACAAAGGTTGCTAGCTAGAGAATTTATTAAAGCTTCCAGTGAAGCAGAGGCTTTGGCATGCATTTACTTTATAGTGAACACTGGAGAACCCAGAGAGAGAATGTCCTGGAAGCCAGGTTTCAGGCTACTCATTTAGAGTGCCATACCTGGGGGATATAAGATATAAGCATAATGAAACACTGAGAACAAAAAGGCAAAAAATAAACTCAATAGTTACAGTACTGGGGGGAAGCAAGGAAAAAAAAGGCAAGTTGATCATTATTAGTGAATTAGAATAAAGCAAGATATTTTTTTCCCCCCAAGTTTTCCAGGAGTTCCAAAATATCTCCGGGCAAGACATAGTAGATGCCATTAATGAATGTTATGATGGATACTTTCAAGAATTACTGGCTGCAATAGGTAACGTAAAAATATTATTTTATACTAGCAGTAATCTCTTAATAAATACCTAGTATGGTATCTCTGAAGCATCAAGGATATTATTTTTTATATTTTAATCTACTTTCCTATATTGTGTAATCAAATTTTCAGAGATAATGAGAAAAAAATATTTGAAGTACTTTTCCAGGTTTGTGTAAATCTAAAAATGTATATCTGCAGCACTAGATTCTGACTGAGTAGAACAAGCACCTGTTCTTTATTTGATAACAAATTTTGTGTAATCAATGATAACTGCATTACCAACTGATTCTGAAAATATTAAATAACTGGCAAAGTTTTCAGGACTTCAGTGGTATACAAACAAGTTCCAAGCTGTGTATGCCTTTGTTCTCCATTTATAGAATAAGGAAAATAATAATACTTCTACAAAGATGTCATGTGACTGTATTCACTGATATTTAATAAGCACTTTGATGCAACAGCAATGAGTACCCACCCAAAATAAGGACCAGACTTCTAAAATTATAAAAATAGTTGCTTGTGAAAACTGGAAGCTTAATTTTAAGCTGAGTCATGGACAGCACTACCCAGCTTTGTATTTCAAGGAGCCCAAAGCCAATAGAAATTATTTTATAATAATCTTATGTTTACCTGTTGCAACTCTTCTCTCCTAGTTCTCTGTGTTCGTGACAAGCCTTCTTACTTTGCTTACAGGCTTTATAGTGCAATTCATGTAAGTAGTCTTTTTTCTTCACGTATCATAAAAAATAGCTTCCCTAGCTTTTTGTTTGCCTGATTATTCTTAAAACAAGTACTTACAAATCAATCCATTCAATCTTTAAGGTGTGATTGCATTTTTTAAAACTGTTGGTTTTAAAAGCAGTAGCACCTAATCAAAATTTAAGATTTAATAGTAAAAAGTTAAATATTTAGATTTCTTAAAAAAAAATTGGTCTGGTAACTTTGTCGATTTTTTCTTTTTTAAATAGAAAACTTTTCTTTTCTATGGATTGTACCTCCCCCTGCTGTGCAGAACTCAATATGCAACTTTCTTACCATGCAATTTTTGTCTCTAGAGATTTAATAAGTATCACTAAAAATTCATCATAAATTAGTTAAATGAAAAACATATGGTCATATTTTCTTGTGGGGCTAAACGTAAAGATGCAGGTTCTTTAGCTTTGTGTGTAAGTGCTAACATACTAAAATGACTGCAAAGAAGAAATGTGGGTAAATGCAAAGAAACACCTACAAATTCTTCCTACAGTCACTGAAGACATTTTATTTTGCTTTTCATTCATTTGTGAAAATAACAAGGCATTATGATGTATAAAAAATAACGTATAATCTTTTAGGTTTAATCTTTTAAGTGTGCTCTTTAGAAGATGGTCATAAAAGCCAGCCATGGGTAAAATGTGAAGTATCATCTTAGAGCAGGAATGGCAAAGATAGGATTCAAGCCAGAACCATCGAACAAAACTTGTCAGCAACACTTTAGCAGGGCCCCAGTATCCTCTTCCAGATGTTGCCACTACTGCTGTCCTCTATGTCAGCTAAACCAGCAACAGTGGCAGCAAAGAGCCAAGGAAAACCCCGGGGGCTGAGAGGGAGAGGCAGTATTGTCTGAGTGGTCAAAAGAGGATTCTGGCACACGACACGAAAAAGGTTTGTCAAAAGTACCAGGAAATACTAGCTACCAGGAAAAGTGACATTTCTCAAAGGTCCTGTATCTAGACAGCTTTTCAAGCTAAAACCTCATTTCCAATTTTAAGAAGTATCATATACATAGTTTTCTCCTATATTATATTCAGATTATGTGTGATGCAGGAAAAAGTTTTCAATGATTAAGAATAAACAGTTGCATTTTGTTTTAATTAATATTTTACTTTTTTTTTCTCTAAGTGTTTTAATGAACACAGAGCAGTGCCTGTTTTTGCAGCCAAGTTATGTCCAGATAATACCAAAAACTTTTTATATGTCCATTTATAATACAATATAATAAAACCCACCCAGAATTCTAATGCTTGAAATCATAGTCCATAGTGGTTTATGGGAAAGATTTTAATCTAGCCATCAAACACATATAAGATTCGCTATATGCACCTTTTAACACATCTCATTACTTGTTTTTTTGAGAACAAGATTTCAATATCAATGGCTAGTTGATAAAATTATGATTTAGCTTTAAATAATCTAAATCGGTCGTTACTCTTCCCAACCCTAAACCTGTTTTGGTTACTTTCAATGCCACTAGATGTCCCCATTTGCCACACGATTACAATATGAAAATTTATTTATAAACAGTTAAAATAAAACACAGATGAATACAAGCTACGTAAATTCTAAATCAATGGTTAAAAATCTCACTGATTTCACAGTTGGAAGCAGTTGTGAAAGAGGTTGTTGGCACCAGTATAGTTTGAATGACTCCACAATGGCAGTCACACCACCTACCTAGAAATTGAATATCTTAGACCACAGACAAGAGTTCATCAGGTTTTTCTTTTTAAAAGTTTCAGTGCATGTTTAAAACACTGATACGTGGGGAATTTCTGTTATTCAGTAACATTAATTATATTATTTGAAAATGTAAAAACTCAAAAGGATAAAACCTTTGAATGGAGAGACTCCTTTAAAGTCAAGGAAATCTTTATGGGTAGCCTCATTAATTGGCTTATATAGGGAACATTAATATGAGAATATAGAGATAGACCAACACATATTGTCCAACTGTCAAGTTTCTTCTTATCTTCTTTTCTTTTTAGGACTTTGGGTTTCACAATAAAACAGTTATAAGGATTCTCATTGCCAGGAGTGAGATTGACTTGATGAATATACGACAGCGATATAAAGAGAGATATGGGAAATCACTCTTTCATGATATCAAAGTAAGTTTTTACACACTTTTGCATATATTCAGCACTGGCACCACACAGGCTGTGCCAAGCCCTACCAGAAAAATACAGAGGGTTAATCTCCATTCAATTACTCATTAAAAAAAAAAAAAAGCAATGTTTAAAAACAATAGTGTGTCTTCTCAGTGCCTCAGACTGACTTCAGTAAGTGAGCAGTGAATTCTCAACTCCCTCTCATTCTATGTGATTTCACCCCTCCCCAACAGCAAGATGAGGATACAAACAGGGCAGGACACCGTATGCTGAGGAATAGTTTGCATTAATAGTTTCTACACTAATTGATACTATCTTTTTCTACACTGTCCTGCAAGGTTAGGCTGATACCGCTTTCGTGCCTGATACCACTGGTTTTATTCTCGTGCTTAAGTAGTATCAGCCTTCAGAAAAACTATTCCTCTTGTACTTTTGCTCTGTATCTTAAAACAAACTATTACACTGTTTAATTGTACAAAGATGACTCTTGCTAAGGCACTTTACCTTTTTCTGTGTTCCTATAACGCAACTGTAAGATGTGCAGTAACTGTAAGTAATTGCTCATGATTTTTTGGTATTGAACTTGAGAAGTGTTAAACAGGTTTGATCCAGCCTTTCAAAGGTAGATTGTTTCCAGGTGCCCAAGCAATCAAAGCCCAAGTTATGTGAAATTAAAAAAATCTTGGCCTAGAATCCTTATGAAAACACTGTAATATTTTACAAAACCATACAACATCAGCCTAGTCCTTGTCACATACCAAGAGAAGAAAAACTAAGAAAATGTATAGCCATAGAAATGTTGATTTTTTTTTTTTTTTTCTTGCAGCATTTTGCTTCAGGGCATTATGAGAGTGCTTTACTTGCTATCTGTGCTGGTGATGTTGAAGATTATTAAGGAAGAAGATGAACTTTGAAGGCTGCATGAATTTCTATTTTAAATAGAAACTGAAGCTATACACAATATACTAACTGTAAGAGATCCCTATTCTACACAAAATAACAGAAAAATCAGTGCTATACATTTGCTAATACTAAATCTTTCTCGAGACAGGAAAAAAAATACCATTGGCAGGAACATGGTTATATCCCTAGTTCTAATTAATATTTCTGTTTCTATGATTAATGTAAATTAATGAAGCAAGTAATAGAATAACTCCATGTAAGCATATGTTTATCATTTAGTCTTGCAACATCCCAAACACTAGATAATAGGCTCTGGAAGAACCTATTCACTTCCATACTGGAGAGAAAAAATATTTGCTTTATTTACTTTCAGCAGCATGATTTCTTCCTTTAAGTAACTTTTTTCTTTGCTTTCCCACTCCTTATACCTCATATTTTACGCTCTCGAACCTTACTGTTTTAGTTATTATCAAACTAGGTATCTGCCCAAGTGCTTTTTCATTCTTTTTCATTTAGCCCACATACTTAATGGCATTTCCCTTTTTCCGTTTGAAACAAAAGAAAAAATTAGAATTATGAATCCCAAACAAATATTGATTTACTGCCACACACTGGAAATCCCTGGAATACAAAGCATTACATAGCTTTGAGAGGAGAAGGTCAGAGGATTAAACTCTGAAATTCTATTTGTGTCTCTCTCATTTTAATAATTAATTGAATAGTGACCTTCAGGGCACTGAGGTGTTTCCAGGATGCCGCTATTTCAGGAGCTGACTAGCAGTAGGTAACACTCCACCTCCCAAGTGAGGCTGAAGGATGCAGTGCTCCCCAGACTACCAGCAAACGCCGTCTGACAACATCTGGCAATGAGGAAAGGCCGCAGAGCCTGGCTTCGAGTCCTTGTCCCACAGGAAAATGTGATGCTGCTTTAAAATACCCTGAGCCTGTTCAACCCAGCTGATCAGTGAGACATTCCAGCTCGTGTGCTTGTACCTCCTGTCAAGTCTCTTAAGTAAACAGACATAAGTAAGGGAAAATGTGGTCAGATTCACTAAAATAACTGCCCTTTGCTTTTCCCCTGCAGCTACAAGGTTTCCGACTTGACACAGACATTTGATTTGAATAGGTACTTTCTGCAAGTGTAGCTCAGTATGACTGAATGAAGCACTATTAGAAAAACTTACAAATAGGTGGCTGCCTTTATGCTTTTTTTGGACCTGTCCCTTCCCTCAGTCTGTGAAACTAACGGTATTTTCAGTGTACCTTGCTTTTTTGCAAATACTGATTCTATGTTACAAATCTATTGATTTACAATAAACTTAAAATTTCAGCTGAGTCTCTCTTGAGTTTGACACATTTCAAAATATTTCAGGTGGATAATGTAATTACTAAGCCTGAACTCCAGAAGGAATGTCTCTGAGAGGAAAAATAAACTAAGAACAAAAATGAGAATGGCATGACCCCTATCCCAGTTTGTCAGCATTAACAAAATGCTAAGCTTTAGTAATATTGTGATTTTGCAGCTGTCGTTAGAGGTAGCAACAGCCGTACCTCAGCACTCTGGAGCTGCTTCGCTCCATCGCTGCATATGCGCAGACAGCACCGGGGACGCCGCTCGCATCTGCAAACGCCTCGTCTCCGCGGCACCTCCCACACAACGAGGCCCCGGGGCCTCCCCGCCAGTCGCCGCGCGGGAACTCCCCAGAGAGCCTCTCACAAAATGGCGGCGGCGGCGCTAGGGCCCGGCAGGCGTCCCGCGGCACAGCCGCCCACGGGCCGGGCAGAGGGCGGGCCCCAGCACCCCTCGCCCCGCCCCGCCCCAGGCGCTGCCCCGGGCCACCGGCCATACACGGACCGCCCCGCGCCCCGCCCCCACGGCACCGCCTCACGCCCCCCGGCTGCTCTGACTGGAGAGCGGCGATGTCACTCCCGCGCCTTCCCCAATCGCCACGGCGCCGCGCCTTGCCCCACCCCCGCTGCCGGTTTCACTTCCCAGGAAGTTGGCGGTTGGAGTTCGTTGGCGCCTGCCGGGTCCCTGGCACTGCCCCACGGCCCCTGGGGGGGGGGGCTCACCGCCGCTGAGCTGGAGGCAGCGGGGCAGCGGGACGAGCCGGGGGCGCCCAGCCCGCCCGCCTGCGAGCCGGGCCCGGGGCAGCAGGAGCGGCGGCCTCGGCCGGCCGCCTGCTTGTCGCAGATGGAGGCCAGCCTGACGTGCGCCGTGTGCCTGTCCCTCCTGGAGGAGCCGGTGACGCTGCCCCTCTGCTCGCACAACTTCTGCCGGCACTGCGTGCTGGAGTGCTTGGCCTCGGCCGAGGCCGCCCGCCTGCAGCAGCAGCAGCGGGGCCAGGGGCAGGTCCGCCTCTCCCGGGAGGGGCCGGGCGCGGGCGGCGGTGCGGCCTGTCCCCGGCTGTCGTGCCCGCTGTGCAGGAAGCTGTGCCCGCTGCCTCGCGGCGGCGCCGCCGCGCTGCCCGTCAACACCACTCTGGCCGAGGTGGTCAAGCTCTACCGGTCTGGCACGGTGGGGGCCGCCAGGGCGGGGGAGGCAGGGCAGGGGCCTGGCCTGCTCTCCGCGCTGGCGCTCGGGGGAACCTGCGAGAAGCACCCAAGCCGGCTGGTGCAGCTGTACTGCCGGATGTGCCGCCAGGCGGGCTGCGGGCAGTGCGTCTCTGAGGAGCACCAAGGCATCTTCCACTCCGTCAACCTCATCGACGCCGTGTACCAGGAGGAAAAAGTAAGCGCGGCGCTTCCCCCGCGCCGCTCCAGGGGTCCGGCTAGGAGGTCGGACTGTCCCACCGCCCATCCCTCCGGGCCCTCCTTGCCTTTACTCAGAAACGCAGGAGAAAAAGCGGTGTGGTGGGCGGCAAGGGGCAGGGAGGGACTGCGCCGCTCTGAACCGGGAGCCTGGGTCGGTTGGTTTGGGTGTGCCGTCCCCTGCTGCCGTCAGGCTTCAGCCATCACGTACAGGGAACCAGGTGGCACTGCAGCGTCAGCAGATCTGAACCCACTTACCAAAGCACCTGCGAAGCTGGGGGGCTTGCTTTCTTTGGCTCTTTGAATGTAGAGTCTAGCAGTCTTTGCCGAAGAAACACACTGATGCTAAGAGTTTATTGCATGTCTGGGTCCAGTTTTCCCCAGTTCAGGCAGATGCTGGTCCCACTAACAACATCGATGACAACAAACCCCACCACACCCACAGATCTCTTGAGTTGGCATAGGTAATCTGGTTCATAGATAATAACATACTGAGAAATAAATGGTTTAGGTAAGTCATAATTTAATAAATGCAGAAGCAAAACATTCCTGTTTGCGTGAAGAAAGCAACTGCCAGGCCTAATGGTTGGTTGGCTGGTTGTAGGACTAGTAGTTGTGATTTTTGCCAAAATAGGTACCATTTGGGTAGAATTACCTTTTCATGCCCTGTGCAAATTGGGTGCGGGATGGCATGTCATACAGCAGTCTTGCTGTGCAGTAACTGAAACAGCTGCAGGGCAGTGATGCAGAGTATCAGTGTAAAAGTTGAAGTACAGTGCTGACTATTCTTTAAGCCAAAAGTTGTTTTTGCACTAATTTCCCTACTGTCTCTCCCATCACCAGTTGTGTGTCACTTGGGGAACCGTGGGAAAACAGTCTCTACACTAGACTGTCTATGTAAAACAGTGTTAATGTAGTGAGGTAAAGGAGGAAAAACCAGTTATAATCTTAGTTTTAAACCAAACAGAAATAACTCAGTTATGGACATCTTTCTATTTTATCAGTGTGAGGCATAAAACAAAAAAGTGAGTATCACACAGTTGCTTGTTGAACTGGAAAAGCAGCATTAAAACTTACATTGTGATAGAGGTGTGTGTGAGGGGAGAGGTTAAAAAAAAAAAAAAAAAAAAGCTGAGGGAAACAATGTTTTTAACTGTAAAGTAGCCCTGTGGCCATTCTAGCAATATGCATTGTAGATGAGCCTAAAAATATTACTTAGAGAGAGAAATAGCAAAAGAAAGTTTGTGTACTGATCCAGGAGAGCATTAGATGTTATTAAGTGATGTTTTGAATCACCACCTTTTTTAATATGTTATACAGTACATCCCACGATGTGATTATAGATAACTACTGAAATATATTGATTTTATGGAGTGCATAAAGTTGTAGTAAGTGTTTCAATTGTCTTGCAGTTAACCTTCTTCAACAGTCTGAAAAAAATGAGAACAATAAATGAGAAGCTGATGAATGAAATCTCAAGTCAACCGAATGACATGGATGTGAGTTACAGATGCTGGATATTTTTTATATGTGTCTTTCTTTCTTTTCTCATGATAGGTTAATGACAACATGGAGCATACTGGTGCTTCTTGTGGCATAGATGTGCTCTGAGCTTACTTAGGAAAGTGACTCCATGTAGACATTTCTATTGCATTTTCATCTGTTCTTGTGCTTCTAGGTGGTGCTGAACAATGATGCAGAGATAATTATACAGGAATTTGGAGAAATTTTCAAAGCTCTGGAAATGAAGAAACATCAATTGCTAGAAGATGCTGAGAATCAAAGAAGTAAAAAAGAGAAAGAATTTCTGATTTGGGAGAAAATGAAGGAAACTCACAAGAAGACCACTGAGAACTTTTTGAAGGATTGTGAAAAGCTTGTCCATGAGTGTGATCATCAGCGTTTCCTGGAGGTAATGTCTTTTTTCTTATTAGGTGATAACAATTGTGTAATGAACCTTGAATGTCATATAGAGCCTGATTAGTGTAGATTATGATAGTGACTGGATCAGGAAAAACAAATTCAACAAATGAAAAATACAGACTAAAATTACTTAACACTTCATACCTTTTTTTTATAACAGTGCTTTTCATTTTAGAAAAGTCTGAAAAGTTTTCTTTGCAGCTTATCTGTGATATTTAGTGAATTCAGTAGGTGCTTATTTTCTTCATTGAAAACTAATGTAATTCATATTCACAGTAAAGCTGTTGCCTTTACACTTGCTGTATTACGCTACCAGCTGTGAAAGTAAGCTGCTTTGGTGCTGGATAGTGAGTTATTTACTGGTCTTGCTTTCAAAATTGTCTCACATCTATTTGGTTTTTGATATTTATTTTCAAATGCTTGTTTATTAAGTACTTCCACTGCATGTTTAAACTTGAAGACATTAAAAATGCTTTTTGGGGAAAGACTGGAGCCATGACTGATAACTTGTCTGTGTGCTGCACAGTGGAATACTGTTTTGGGATACCTGAGCTATGCTAATTATGCTGATTTTAAAACTTGCTCTAAACTTTACACTGAGGTGTGCAATGGAGATAAATCAGCCTATTCAAAGCTAACTGAAGTACATCTGACATAGATTATACTACGTAGTATATACATATCTGTATACAAAACCCTGGAAGTCTTCCTCATAGTGTTTAAGGGAACTGCAGAGAAAAACACAGTTACTGATTTAGAGATAAATGCTAGAGGAACCAAAGACAAGCTTAATCTTCACTGTTATCTAAGCTAGTGTAGACCTTTAAGTCTTGTTTATGCCATACACTGTGCCTGCAGTTGTATGGAATTTAGGCAGATGGTAGATATGGGGCAAGGTACTGAATTTTGTGTTTTATTTAACTTCAAAGCTTATGTTTTCCTAAGAAACCACAGCATATTGCTTTTTTCTGCAATGGGTCTTTTTGCTGCCTTCATATAAAGGAGAAGTTAAGAAAGTACTTAGTTTCTGGTAACAGCTTGTCAAGAAAAGTTACATTTTTTACCCAAAGTAAAAGCAGCTCCCACTTTTGGAAGAAATATTCTGACTCCAGTGATGAGTGTGTTTTAAAATTAGCACCTTCTAGCCTGCCCCCCATAACAGCATACTGTTCATTTTATTGAGGTGGGTGGTTCTTATTTTAAGATTCAGTACAGTGAGATCACCAGTTTTTTATAGGGAAGCAGCTAGGCTATAGTGCAGTCCGTTTTTTAGTTTTCATTACCCGTTCTTTGGGACGTGTCACCTGACAACAGCGCAGTGCACTTCATACCGCCATTATCTGGCCAATTGGAAACTAAATCTCAGTGTAATAGCATCTTGAGAGCAGGTAGCAGAGGCTTCCCCGACCAAGAAATACAAAATAGTCTTTCACTTGAATGTTTACAAATATCTGAAATTGGTTAGATAACCATATGGGTCATGATTTGAATGCCTTCATTTCCTCTGAAGGAGTTGTTTTTGTCTTTAACACAAAATATTACAATATAAATCATTGTCCCAGGCTTACTTTTTTATGTTTGGATGCTTTTTTTTTTTTGCCTTTTTTAATGTTAACAGGTTTATTTCCTATAGTTCTGTGAAATGAAGACAGGGAGTTCAGTCTCTGAAGTATTTTGATAAAGCAAAAATATCATTCTTTTAAGAGTTGGAGGAAAACTCATTTCTATCTTACAAATTCTTGTTTTATTTATAGGTGGCCCTTGGCTTGAATACAAGGTATATATCTTTTTTTTCATGCTTTACTAGTTCTGTAGTGTAACTTTAAGATAAAAACTAAGAAAATAGTTACTCTGGATATGGTCAGATATAACAACTTAAAATAGTGTTTAGTAATTAAGACATTATAATGCTTTCAGGTTTTTGGGTGCTCTGTATTCCAAATTTTAAGGAATGTGTCAAGAATTCTAGTGATGTACTATCTGGGATTAGAGATAATAAATCTTTTGAACAGGCTCCCTGACAAAAACTGAGTATAGGAGTTCAGTAATCCATGGTGACTGGATATTCTTAGATATTTAAACTTGGGAACGCTGAAACATGCCTGGAGCTTTGTTTAAGTCTAAGAGTATGTATGGAGATTCTCCGGTGTCTTCAGTTTTGTGTTTGCAGTGCACCTACTCCATATATTTCTTTCTAAAGATTCTTAATTACATTTCTTATCACTTTTTAAGTAGAGCTTAAGGAAGAATATTGGAAATGAAGTTCTCTGTATTGTGGTTCAGACTAACATTAGCAATGCCCTCTGAAGAGTATGATTTAGATTCAGGTATAGTACACTATTCAGGTATAGAACACTAAGAAATCTGGGAGGGGTTTAATCTCTTTGAACTGCAGGCACTACTTCTTGCAGTTTTCATTGTGTTTGAAACCTAATTCAAGGGAATCATCAAGTCATAAGTTTTAAGAAAAAGATCTACGAAACCTGAGTTTTATTGAAAACTTACTTTTTCTGATTCTTTTCCCTCTTAGTGATTTCTCTGTAAAATACTTTTTTTTTGTATTAGGCAGGTGTAATTTATTTGTTGGTATTTGAGCCTTAAGAAAAGTGTTGTAAGTTTGGTGGGGTTTTTTTCATTTTCCAGAATGAAAACTCAGCTTGACTTGATGAATATAGAATCCCGCTACAAAAAACCATCAGAGTATACTCAAAAGAAGATGGACATCAAACCTGTGGTTAATGAAATATTGGCTTTGAAGTTAACGCCCATTAATGCAGGCATTGTTAAAGGTAGGGCAGAAGGACTTTATGTAGGGCAAGATTCAGGAATTCATTCTAGGAGCCTGCAACTTGCGGTACTAGTTGTTAATAATCTGCATGGCAAAAGGGTGCAAGCGTTCAGAGAGCATCTAAGCAAATTAATGGGCGACAAATTCATCAAGGGCTTTTAAATGCATTTTATGAATGTGCTTTCTCTAGAAAGTCCCTTGGCTGTATTTTTGGAAGCCGGGGGAAATATCATGATAATTTTCCTATACAACCAGTATCGCTGCTGTCAGAAGTGTGTTGCTGAACTAGAGGGGCATTTACTGTAGTGTGGTATGAACGTTAACTATGCTCTGATTAAATGCTTTTACCTGATAGGAGAAAATGTTAGGTTTTGTATCAGGGCAGGCAGCTCCAGGCATTTAGAAAACTTCTTATGCAGGCCTCCTGCTTTATATCAGAGGTTTTGACAAGTACTAGGATCTGACTTAGGGCAATAGACTTTTGTTCTTAATTGGAATCTATGTTTAGATGCACAGGAACCTTTCAGTATTTTCCATACTTAATATGCTCTTCATCAGTATTCTTGCATTCTTTCTAGTGGATCTACCTTCTGGAGGAAATGAGAACTCAACAAAAAATACTTTATTTAAAAATAAAGTAAAGCAATGGTCCAACCAGAAGAATATACCCAACACATTTCTTGTAAGTTATTGGCTGTGGGGCTACAACATTGTACTATGTTGTTTATTTTGTCTTATGAAAATGAACTGTGTCTGCTTCAAAACTTTTTTCAGCCTGTAGCAGGAGAGGAGGAAGCACTAGCAGACGGTAGCAGGATCTGTACTCGCTTTATGTCAATATCAGAAATGCCAGCGTTTCAAAACATGAGCCATGAGGTATGATTGAACAACTGTTGTAAGTATGGCTAAGTTACTATTTGTTATGCCACAACTTTCTAAATAAGCTTTTATAGTATTTTTCCGTTTTCTTAGTAGAAAGTTACCCTTCCACTTCTAGAATGTAAATCTGAGTAGGTCATTAAAGCTATCAGAATTTTACTCTCCTTTTTCTTTTTTTCTTCAGAAAGCTGGAACTTCATCTTACTACTGACTTCAAATACTTTTTTTTAAATTTTATTTTAGTGTAGCTTTTTTGGTCACATCTGTAGCTTTCAAATCCAACTAAGCTTCTCTATTGCCTATTTGAAAAGGAAGTCATCTGCCTGTGTTCTGTTTTCTGAAGATAATAGAATTCACTCTTCTAAGACTACCTAAATTCCTAATAATTTGACATGAAACTGAATCCAGTCTCTCTTTTGTTTTGTTTCCAGTGGTCTAGTTATAGAACTTTTTTTTTTTTTTTTCTTTTCACTTGCTAGCAGTTCCGTATGGGTGGCTGTGTGAGTATTGTTCTATGCAGAATGATTCTAGTTACAGTTAGTGAAGCATGGCTGGCAGTGAATCACACGATGTATGGTCTAAGAATACCAATGGCAGATGATTAAATGAAAAAGTTGCTTAGGTCCTTTCAACATGGAATTATTTTTCTTTTGTGGTATTATTTTGGAGAACATACGTTTTCTATTCTAAGAATACAATTCGTACAGTTATTGTATCTAGGTTAAAAACAAAACAAAACAAAAAGAGCTACAACAAAAAAAAAACACTCCACCTACATTGGTTTCAGATGCTTGTTTTTCATAACAGTTTGAGAATTTGTCACTTAATGTCTAAGCTAGTATTTTTTAGCTATTTCTGGTTTTGTCAGTGACTTTAAAGACAGTTTTCTGTAGTCTCCTATTTCAAAACCTACTTCTTCATCAAGGTTCAATGTGTATCTTGTTCAACGGTTTTTAAATTTTTTTTCCATAGTGACTTGTGTTCTGTTGCCTTCTATCAGCAATGGAAAAAATCATCATGAATTCTACAGAATATACGAAAACTTATGCGTTTTAGGATTGTATGTGAGTTTTTTATAAGTTCTGAATCCACAAATATCATTTTACTTAACAGGATTCTTTGCTGTAATTGTAGGAGTTACGTTACAAATACTATATGGAGTGTCAGAAGCTCAACAATGATTTCAAGACAGAAACTTTACCTGCAAATAAAAAGTATAAATTTGTAACCACTGAGACTTTGAAGGATAGGTCCTCAGGAAGTCCTTTTGTATCTTCACCTGCCAAAGCAAATAACAAAGATAAAGTAAAAATGGGAAGTCTGCAGAGCAAAGATGGCTTTGATGAGAGAAGCTTTTCTGGAACCAGTAATCACAGCAACCCATCCACAAGTATCAACTTTTCTGAAACAAATGCAGACTTAAAAATATTTAATGAGAGAAGTTCCCAGAAAGTAACCACTCCAGCCTTACCAGAAAACTCTGAACATTTAGTAATTAAAGAAAAAATGCCCATGCAGGCATCAGCAGTTATTGTTTCCAACAAAATGGACACAAATTCTAGTACTTCATCCAGCTTAAAACCAGCCACATCAGTAGCTGTTACTGTTTCAGATTCAGAGTTTCCAGATGTTTCTGCAGCAAGACTTTTTGCTTCACCTTTTTATTTCGGTGCATGTACATTTTCCTTTAAAAAGAAAGACAAGAAATATGTTTTCCCTCGGTTTTATCTAGGAAAATGTGATCGTGCAGATAAAACTGATAACCAGGATGAAAGCAAATTCAGAAAACATGATCCTGTAACCAAAACCACAGTTTCAGATGCTTCAGTCAGTCCTAATTTAGACCCAGCAGAAAGTGAGAAGCCAGATCTTCCGTTTGCCTTTGGCAGTTCAGAAAGAGATTGTTTTGCAGGATCAGGAGTCAGCAATTCATTTCAGGCTTTAACATTACCGTCACTTTTTAGCCAATCTGAGAAGCCATCTGACAAAAATGGATCATCTCATATGAAAGAAAGAACATTTTCTGCAAAGGAAACTCCAGAATATGGTATGAAGAAACCATCTGTCTCATTGGAACAAAAGGCTAATGCCTCGGAATTCATGACAACTGCAGCTTGCGGTACTTCAGAAACCAACACTGCAGCTGGGGTGAATGATGTCTCGGAGACCCCTCTTCTCCCCAGTAATTGTGCATTTTCCTTCAAAAACAACTGTTTTCAGTTGCCTTCACCAATATTTTCCTTTGGAAGTATTGTCAGAAATACATCTGATTCACTGACTTCCTCTGTGTTTTTGTCTGGAAACGGTACTGAAAAAACAGAAAAAGAGAAGATGAAATCTCCTGACAAAACACTAGAGAAGCCTGTATCTTCAGAGTGTGTAGAGCATGCTTCCAGACACAGTCATCCAAAATGTGAAGGTTTGTTATTTCCTGCAAACTCATCTGAGAAAACTGAAAGTTCAGAAATGTTTGCTGATAGTAATTCTTCTTGTGGTCAGCCTTTACGCTCATTTGTCTTTCCTGTTAAATACGAGAATGCATCTTCCACTCCACTTACTACTACAGCAACAAAACAAGAAACAAAGATAAAAGATGAAGAAAGTGAGACTGTTACTGAAAACAACTGCGCCTGTCCTGGGAGGGAAGATGATCCTGAGCCTGTATGTCTTCAGAATGCAGCTTGTTCTGTTCCTGGCACATGCAGTGATCCATCTTTAGGAAGTTCTGTGCTTACAGCAGTAAATGAGGCAGGAGGAATGCCAAGTGACAGCGATTCTGACACCGAAGAGCTAAGTCAAACATCTGTCTCTACTGATAGTAGCAGCGCATCAGAATATCTTTCTGTTGCTGAAGACAAAATACCTACTAAAAAAAAATCTGAGACATGAAGAGAGAGTGAAATGGACAATAACTATACTTAAATAAGCTGGAATTAAAGCTTATTTAAGTATAACATACTTAAAAAGTGAGGATACCTGTGATTTTACAGCTGTTGTTCTTTCTGATTCTTGCCAGTTGAGGTACCTCTGTGTTGAAACAACTGCTTATCAGCAAGTACAGTGTACTAAAGTGATTTTTGTAGTACAAACCCAAACTGAAAAAAACAACCAAAAATGTCATATCTTGTTAAAGACTCCAATATGACCATAAATGCTGTATGTTTAAGAATGCAGCCCTTCTGAGAAGTGCCACTGGGGTATGTGTGGGTGGTGGAGGACTGAGGTGTCCCAGAAAGCAGGTTCATTGAAGCATCAGCAGCAGGAAGCAGTACATTGCTCTCTCAGTACAGCAGCATTTGCAGCAGGGTTAAGTCAGTAAGAGAGTACAAACAACAGCATTCACCTCATAAGCAGGGGGGGAGAAGGGCCATGGGGAAGACAAAGGATGTGGAAGGTCATTACTGAAAATTGTTTTGCATATCTCCCTTTGCCTGTTTTCTGTGATGTATTTAATATGCAATGAAGTTGCAACTTCTAGTGCAATTTCACTAATTTTTCTTATGCTTTTGAAATTGAAACAGTTCATCGGCGTTCTTGTTACACATTGCAGAAGGGCATCAGCTACATTTCTGAAATGCTGCCTTATGAAATGTAACTGTCACAATTAATTTTCAGTTCCTTTTGGCACCAGTTTGGGAATCAGTGGACAGATAATAACTTGCTGTTTTGATTAAGGCATTAGGAGAATCTAGCTTTTAAAACACAAAAATCTCCTTTTAAAATTTGTGTAGCAACAGGAAAAAAGGAAAACAGCACTTCTCATTGCAAGTATTAATGATTCGGAACACACTGAATTTTTAGTCTGTGAAATATCATACAAAGTGGGGATAAAAATACAATTTCTTCTAATTTATTAGCCATTTTGTTGCATCCAAGAGGTAATTGTGTTTTAGCTAGTAGAATACACAGACAGTAGTACTATTTCAGGTTAAAGCTCTATTTCATTTAGGGTTCACTCTCCAGCAAGAGCCGGTGCCAGATTTTAAATAAATTAATCCTGCATTAGGGAGATAAGTCAGCTGATAAGTATTGGATCAGAAGGTTTAATATCTCTTCAGAATTTTTCACTGGCAGCTAGGTAGTTGTCTTTCAAAAAAAAAAAAATCCAAATTATCTTTTTAATATCATAAGAGAAATATTACTTAAATTTAAATCTCTGCAAGGCTTACCAATATACTTACTGTTACGGAATACTTAGAAATACTAGTTGTGGTTAAGGAAACATTGAGCTAATTTTAATTTGATTTGCGTTAAATTCTTGGCCTCAGTTTTTGTGTGTCGATGCATTCCTCTGTTGTATGTGCTGAAAAATAGTTTCTCGAATTTGTAGAACTTAATATCTGCGTTATAGTAGGGAAGGTGGTGAAAATTGTTGTTAGTTTTATAGTTCTTCAGGTTCATCTCTTAAGTTTTACTGCATTTCAGTTTTCTCTTAAGAATTGTTCCTTTATCTCTAGACATTCTTGTCATGTTCTTCTGCATGTGTAGGAGAGAAGTGTTGAAAACATACTGAGTTAAATTACTGGAAGACAAAGGCTGAGCACTATGAAAATGGCAGAAAGTGTCATGGAGGGAGGTTGATCTCACTCTAATGAAAACGAGACAAATGGAACAATTCTAGAGACAGATAAAGCTTGTTGCCAGAAGATTGTAGAGAATGCTTTTCTGCTACAGTGACAAAAAAAAAAAATTCTTAATGAGTTAGGGTTATTCCAAAACCCTCTTGAGTTTCTTAAAATTGGTTGTTTCCAATGTATCTTTTGTTCATTTCTATTACAGTGTTTCATGAGAGTTTGATAAACTTTATAAACTTTAAAGCAGATACTTTGTCTTCTAATGAAAATACACTGTTATAAAATAATAAAACAAATAAACAGACTATGATACACTATTTTTAAAAGAAATTGTTGGTGTGTGGGTTCCATACAGTCCTAGGACCGTTTTTGAAGCATGGCAAAGTTGTTGTCTCAGTGCATTATAGCTCAGCATTAGGATTTTACAGGGGAGATAAGTGGGTAAACAGGATGTTTTATTTACAGTAAGTCACAGTAAAATTACAGTCACCCCAGATGCCAGTTTTTCTGATATTTTCACAAGTTGATTCCTTGGTCATTTTAACTTAATCACTTTGTCACCTTTCAGTTATTGACTCCTTACTAAAAGTCATAGTAGGAGTGAGGTGCTTTTTATATACATCATTAAAAGTGAAACGCCGACTGTTGTTACTAATGCTTTAAGAGACATTGCAGCAAGTACCCTGTGATAGAGGTAATAAGGTTGTTTTTCACCCAGAATTTCATGCCTACTCGTCAAATAACTTGATAACATAATAGGACCAATTTCTGACCTTATTCCTTGGTCAATTAATTGTGTCTTAGCTAAAAAGATTACTTCATTTATACCAGGAAACATGAACATGGAAAGGTCTCAATAAGGTCACTTCTGCTGTAGGTGAGAAACAGTTGTGCAAGATTTCTCTACATGTGGCATAACTTGCCAGACAGTAAAAAATAATTTGACTATATTTTATTGTCCAAGCAGAGTTAAAGCAGTCTTTTCTATCACTGAGTTCCATGTGTGTCATAGTTTTGTTTCACACATTGAAAAACTGAAATGAAAAGCCGTTTAAGTCAGTTGATGGTAGCTTAGCAGCGCTACCTGACTACACACAGGTTTTCCCCCCCAGTATCTCCTGGCAATGTGCTGCACGGAGTTTAATGCTGCCTAAAGAGATTTCAAGTCAAAACCTTCATTAGTGACTTTGACAAACACCAAAGCTAATTTGAGGAAATGGGATTCTGAATTGTCCTTAATGCCTGTTTTGCTTATTATCAACAGGGAATAACTTCCCTCACTGTCTTGGTCATTATTATAAAACTGTGTGGCAATGAGGACTGTTGTCACAGCTTAATTTTCCCAGGTTATGTAAACATGTAAACATGTATGTGTATATATATATTTTATTCAGACTATGAGTAGATTAAAATGTAGTGTTAAACAAAAGAACTTTCAGGAATAGTATGAAAATACTGCTGAAAACTTTGCCCTTTTTTTGCTCAGCAAAAAAACCCAAGAAAATAGTTAGGAAATTTATTTTACCAAACTCAATAATTTGTATTGCAGGGGACTCTTTGACAAGTATGCTAGAGGTGTCCTGGATCTTTTTTACTCTTAAGGATACAAGAGGTGAAAAAAGAAGCAATTCTACATATGGTTGTAACATTTTATTAATCAAATTTTACTGTACTGATATAAAACCATCTTTATAATTAAAATTTTGCAGACTAAAATTGCAGACCAGTTTAAAAGCTTTTCTAATAGCTCATGAAGCTACTACTTCATAACTTTATAGAAACCTTGAAAAATAATTAGAACAATTTCTTTGATTATAGTTGCCAAAGTAATTGCTGAACATCCTTCAAAAATGGGCTGAAAGTTTCCAGTGCTCTCCTACTGAGAGCCTAATCTCACCACCTGTGAGAACTCTGACATTGATTCAGTATAATTCTGAGCTGTCTTAACATATGTACCACTGCCTGAAAAAAAAACAACCACTAAAAACCAGAAAAAAACCCCAAACCAACCTAAAAACATGCAATTGAAAGAGATTTGCAATTACCTAGTTTTGTAATCTACTAGAAACAATTATTTAGCTGACATTGGAGGTGCTAAAATGTCCATCTGCAAAGGTTAATTTTCTAATGTAAACTTTGTATTACTAATATTTTATATTACTAAAGCTTTATTATGAAACATATTTGGTAACTCAGACCTAGTCAATTCTTAACACAAAAGGCGGCTGATCTGTGTGGTGAGAGTATTATGTACTGCTGCATTTTTTTTTTTTCCCCTTTTTTCTTCAGGTAACAAGCTTCAGTTTCTCTTCATAGATTTCACCCACTTGTTGAAATGCCAGTAGAACATTATCATTTGGATCATCACACAGTTCACTCAGTGATGTTCTGTTTGGTTTTTGTTTGGTTGATTTTTTTTTTTTTTAAAAAAAAAGAAAATAAAAGAGGATTGTTTCATTTTAAGTTGCTTTACAGATGAAATATATATTGTATATAAAAAGCACAAGTTTATCATACCCAATAGACTTAATGAGGAGTGAAAAATCCTTGAGTGCGTAGTAAGCATCTCCTTCATTTAACCTAAAGAAAGAAAAAAATTCAAATGGATGTGCACTATAACATACTGCTTAACCTTTACTAAACCCTGCCATTTAGGTGGGGTAAGGATGCGGAGAGCATACTCAATAGCCTCAAACACCGACATACTCGTTCATTAGAATTATTGTAGAATAACTATAAGCTTAAAATAATGATGAATGCTATAGAGATGTATGTTTCTATAATTATATTAAACATATAAAAGACTCATGAGTAATATTTAGAAAAGATTAGGAAAAGAGGAAGTACTGAAGCTACAAATACTAAATTACTGACAAATTTTGCTTTGCTACTTTGAAAGTCAGGTTTCAATGGTAGTCTTCCTGTGCCAGAAAAGAGTTTGTCCAGCCAGCAAGGAGAGGTAGTTTGAAATCATGCCACTGTTTAGTCAAAAAAACCCTGTGTCACTGAAGTCAAGACTTGCCATTTATGGTATTGCTTTAAGTACCCAGAAAATACTTTACAGTTATTGCCACTGGACTTTAATGTAGCATGTTTTATTCACATTAACACATTCAACTAACTAATAATATTTAACAGTTATTTCATCCTGAAGTTCTGGAGGGAGAAGGCTTTAAAAACAAAAATATGAATTTACATACCATATTGTAAACAATGCTGTGGTTTAACCATATTTAAAATGGCAGTACATACCAGTTATCGGTTGTTAATGCAATCAAGGAACCGTGCTTATAAAAGTCCAGTGCGTATGCATTGAGTGGCCTCCTCCTTCCTTGATTATCATACTTGTTCAAATAAAGCAGGGGGCAGTTTGTGACATTAATCCCCAAGGAACGTAAGACAGCCTGAACAAAAAAAAAAATAGTCTGCTGAATAGCTATTGTGGTGTTGCTTACATACCTGTTTTGTCAAACCTACACCTTTAGACCCACAGCTGGCAAGTTCCACGCTTCTCATCCTGAACCACTCAAAAAATCTGCACAAGTACATGTGGGCTATAGAGACAGCAGTGAGTTTGTTAGTGAAGTGACTTACACTGCCAGTGCAGCTCTGAGACGTTCTGAGTGATTCAAAGTTTGACTGGGGCACTGGATTTCTCTTCAGTTTTAGATGAGGATTTTTCCATATGCATAGACCATGTATTCAGACTCTCTGATACATTCAAAGCATCAGTTAATCAGACTTAAGCATGGGACTTTTTAAGGGTGAAAGTGAATGTCAAGTCCTCAGTGGTAGGAATTTAACTTTTTCTATTACAGAATTATAAGTTGTGTGATAATTCCCTAATGCTACAAAGCCCACATAGAAGACTGCAGGAAAATGCAAGCTGTCAGTAAACATTGATATATATTACAATTAAGCTAATTTGTATGCTGTCTGACATGATCACTGAAACCTTAGTTGAGAAGCAAATGTTCAGTACAATAATGCACCCTTTTGCCAAGATCCTTGAGACTACTGTGTGATTAGTTTTAAAAAATATAAACTGATGTGGAGAAAACAAACTGGGAACACGGTTTGAATCTGTAATTTTAAAGTAATTGTCTCAGAGTCAAAAAGAACAGAGGCCTTGCAAGAAAGCCAACTACACTTTTTTTTCCCCTACATCCATCTGTTCTTTGTTTCTTGCACTGTGATAACGTGGTGCTACTCAGTGCTGATTTTTTTTTTTTTTGAGACCATTCAAATTGTTTCTCTTAAAGGATCATACTTAAGCCTAATGCCATTGTATTGCAGAGAAACAAGAAGACTGTAATGTGGTTTTTTTTTTAATTGAACTATAATAAAATTCTTCCCCCCCATGAAAATATAACTTACTTTATTAATGATCTCCCCGTGAAATAGATCATTATCAGTCACTCCAGATAAGCATGCAAAAGGTGAAATAGCAGATACACTTTTGGTGTTGTCCATCAAAAAAGATGCTAGTTCAGAACCACGCCAATTCTTAGACGTAAAATCTAGGCAAGAAGTTTCAAATACAATATAAGCTATGCAGACACAAGCTCCCTTTCAGCAATCTGTTTTAAAAGCAATACATTTTCAGTTCAGTCGATAACAATAGGAAACAGAGTTATTCTAAACTTAATTCATTCTTGATAGATTTTTCTTTTGTTCAAAAGAACCTCCACACAATTGATTATAGGATAGAAGAAAGAGCTTTCTAGTGGCAAGAATAACATCTGAATCCCCCGTCACACTTTAAGCCTTTCTCCTTGACCCATCTGTAGCCAAAATTGCTAACAGAATGAAGTTGTGCCAAAACCAAAAGGAATGTTACTATTGGAAGACTCATTTTAACTCCATCTTCTATTTTGTTCTACACTGAAGAAAAGTTTTTCACAGCTCTTGATAGCTAGGCATCTAATAATTTCTATTGCTATATTTTGGACTCCCAGACAACCTTTTTCTCACAGCATGGAGCTCTTAAGAATGAATATTCTAACTAAGGCCCTGTTAGGGTTTCTGCTTTATGCATCCCACTATGAATTTCTGCTTTTGCAACAGCGTGGCATTTCAGTTGGCTTATGGTCTGCCTTTAACTTCAATCACTGCCTGTTTGATTTTGCATTTCATTTTCTGTAAATCTGATGGAAAGTGTTTCTTTCAAAGTGAAACAGTTTCAGCAAAACAGGGGGAATGCAACCGTGTTACACCTTCCCTTTAAACAAGAAACTTTACCATTCAAGTTGAATAGGAAATTCAATTTCCACAGCTCATATCCTAGGTAAAAGCAGCATTAGTAACACTAATATATATATAAAAAGGAATATATATCCTGGAAATGCAAGGCTGCCCTTGCTCTTCTAAATTGGAATTTCATCATTCTGTGATTTACAGCTCTTCATTTCCTATGTTTTTCAGGTAACACAACAAGGTGTGGAGTCCTTCCATTGTTAAAACAATCAATCTTGAATTGAATGTTATTTCCCTATAGCGTTGATAATGTAATACCATTATTCAGCACTTCCCAGTGCTCTGTACTGGAATTGAAAACCTGCTATTTATCATCTCAGGCCATAGGTAGCATTCAGTCTTGGTTTGCATTCACATCATCTGTTTATCACCTCCAGTGCCTCACCTTTGTATTAAGCTGACATCCACTTTATACAAAACTTTCTATGATCCAGGTATCCCCATATTTGAAACTCAGAGTGCATTATAAGATATGGTAGCTTGTAAGGTGATCTGGGCTTTTGTTTGTTTGTTTTTTAATTTGTACAAAGCAGAGACTAAAAAAATCGCTGTATCAATGTAGGAAAAAGGGATGAATAATCATAGTTATCTCCTATAATTAAAGTGCTGCTTTACTGCAAAAGTATTTTTGAAGGAATGTTATTTTTAGAGGAGCTAGGAAATAGGATAGTGGTATACTACATTGCTTTTATATCTGTCTTCCAGAAACTAACATGAGATTATGTAGTAAATATTTTTCACCCAATGGCAATCCATATTGCTCTCTAATTTTATAGTCATGCCTTTTCATATTGTTTTGGTTATTGGATATCATTTATTGGCATAAGTAACTTAGATGATTTAACAAATGGTGCAATGCTCTGTTACATCAACCTTAAGGCTGTTCAGATGTTGAAAATCTAGCCTTTGTATGACTCTGAAAGCAATTCAGGTATCACAGGCATTTATGGATCTGTAAATGCACTGATGATTAGCTTAAAAGGCTTTTATTCCATAATTACACTTAATATATTTTTTCCTTTTATAAGAAGTCCTTTTGATTTTTATTACCTCTACAAAATATTAAAAGAATAGCAAGTAAAATGATCCTTTTCCTGTGCAAAACTTCTACCATATACAATATAATTAATAATGCTTGTAAAACAAAATTGAAATAGAAATTGTATCTATCAGCGTGTCTGAATTTACCATTTTTTTTCTTTGCAAAATAAGAATTAACCTAACTTCCCTAATAAAGTAAATTTCACAAATTATGAATATGGATTAATTTTTCACTTCCTACCTGTCTTTGACAGTGGAAGTCTGTATTCTTGTTCCATATCTGCCAGCTTGGCAGTTGTCAGAAGAAAATGAGCAAAATTTTCCTCTACTTTGGTGTTGTACTTATTTACAGCATCTGCAAAGTCTTCTGGCAGATCTTCTAGAAAGACCTGAAATAACATGCAGGTTATTTCTTAATTACAGTAATTTTTCCAAGTGTCAGTTCTACATTAGTGCATATATAAATTATTAATATACACATAGCATTTTAGTAGAAAGAAGGAAAGAGTACAGCTCCAAACTTGGTCCAACTTGTCAAGCTGCCTGACCATCTAGAATTAACAGATCTTAAAGATATACATTAATTTAATTAAGAAAAAGGCATGGAAGATAAACAGTAAGTATAAAATTCCTAGATTTTTATTTACAGGGTACTTGACAAACAGCTCCATTGCAGGTGTTTCAGCTAGCTAAAAAGGGACTTTTGAAGGGCTGCCTTTCCCAGATCTTGTTTTGCATATCTTGGTATTCAACAGGTTCCCTACCAACATGACAGACTGATGCTTTGCTGCCATTAGCCACAGCAGTCCCATAATCCCTCCTACATGACTAGCTGCTTTTCAGAAATAACATTTTTCCTCTTGCTGCAAACTGGCCACATAAGCACCTTCATCTGGAAAAAGTTTCTTTTGTTGTTGCAGCCATAGCTCTGTCTTCCAAAATGTTAAGGCTTTGCGCAGAAGAGCCATCAGAAGCACATTACATATGTTTCACCCATGGTGGATTAACTTGGTGCATGACAAATGTTAATGCTCACCTACTAATATTGTCCCATTTTTGGAAAAAATCCCTAAGCCTACAGTGTCATGTACAACAGAGCATGCTGGTGTCCTTCTGAGTCATTGGTATGTGTCACAAAAAGCTACAGCTCCTTAGATGGAGAAAAAAAAAATCTAGCGGAGTGAGAACAAGAAAGTAAATTGCCATCTGAGGAAGAGATACTTGAGTTGTATTGTATAAAGAAATGCTCTGTCATTTATACTTTCACATTGTGCAATATCATGACAGTAACTGTATAATTATCTGTCATCACTAAAGCATACTTGAATAATCTGCTAGTTTTCATTTAACCTGACAGTCAACTGCTGCTTCTGTGGTTATCAAGGCTTCTTTATTGTAATCCAGTAAGTAGTTTCCATTATTCTAGCTACCTGTATTGCATGTAGGTGGCAAGGTGTTGGGGGCGGGGGGCGCGGATGGCACGTGGTTTCAGGGCTGGCTGCTATGAGGAGAGGCCAAGGGCTGCCCCATGACAGACACAGCCAGCTCCAATGGCCCCACCACAGGACAGAGCTGAGCCCATCAGGCAGAACTGCAGTACTTCTAAGGGCAGAAAGTCACACAGGTAGAGTGAGAAGCAGCATTGCTAACACCAAGATCAGAGAAGGAGGAGGAGGTGATTCTTCAAGTGATGAAATGCAGATTCCCCTGCAGCCTGTAGAAGAGACCACAGTGGAGTAGAGACTTTCCTGCAGCCTGTGACAGACCCCATACCAGAGCAGCTGGGTGTTTCCTTTAAGAACTACAGCCCATTGAGAGCCCTCAGTGGAGCAGATGTATCCTGAACGGCTGCAGCCCACAGAGAGGACACATTGGAGCAGGGGTGACTTGTGAGGAGGAAGAAGCAGCAGAGCGAGCTGTTAAGAATCAACTGCAACAACTCATTTCTCATCAGCCCTGCACTGCTTGGGGAAGGGGAGGAGGTAAAGGAGTCAGAAATGAAGGAGTAAAGTTGAGCCTGGGGAAGGCAGGGGGCGGGGGGGACATAGTGTTGAAACTTTTATATTTCACTACCAAAATCTATTTTAATTGGCAACAAATTAATTTAATTTTCCACAAGTTGAGGCTGTTTTGCCCATGATCATAACTGGCAAGCAATCTCCCTGTTTTTGTCTTGACCCACAAGCATTTCCATTCTATTTTATCCACCATCCTGCTGAGATGGAGGCGTAAGAAAGTGGCTGGGTAGGCAGCTACCTGCTGGCCCACCAGACTACGGTACATCCCTAATGACAATAGTCTACTTGACAAAAAGAAACAAGTTCATTGAAGTGGTACACAACAGAAGTTACAGTAGAGACCAATGCTTTATCTACCTTTGACTGGCAAAATGTGTGTTTATATTCCATTGAGCAGGCTGGAAGATATTTTCTCCCAAATAAGTTTGCAAGAATGAGCACTAGTTTTTCCAAGACATCTTCTGAAAAAACAGTTGAGCCTATGTCAAAACAGAAAGTAATTGGGTTAAATATGAAAGTATGATTTTTTTTTTTCTTATAAACAACAACTATTCAAGAATTTCCTTTCCAGCTGCCATTGTCATGACTGAAGTTACACAAAACTATGTTGGATAAAGACAAACTCATTACATACAGAAAACTCTGGGAGATAATTAAGCAACTAGTATGTACAAATACTTTATTCTTATATGTTCACATACTGCAGCATGTGCACACAGTGGATTTTACTCATGTAATGAAGCATTAGTAGTACTTCATTGTTTTAATTTGTTGATATTCAGAGTGGGCATCCATCTTATTTGCTACATGGCATTCAGATCTTGTCTGGAGTCAGAATTATTAATTTTTCTATGTATACCATTTATTTTTACCTCATCAGAATGTTTCACAAACAGTAAATTTAGGTTAATTATACCAGCATTGCCATATGTGTGCCTTGGCTTTCTCAGATAAAAATATAAGCATATGCAGAGCGTCTAGAGGCAGACGCCAAGGATATGAGGATGAAGGCTAAGAAAGCAAAAGGTGGCACCAGCAAGAAAGCACCCAGAAAATTTCAGAACCATTGGGGCTACAGAGCCTTCCAGAGAAGCAATTAAGATGCATGGAGTATTATTTACCTTTAATTGGCTGGCACAATTTGTGGAATAAACCTTTTACAAGAAAGCTCACCAAAACAAAATTTGAAGGTTCGTGATAGTGCAAGTGTGTCACAAGTCCAGCAAATCCTCTAGGGTTACCTTCTTGATCCAAGTAGCCCTATTTCATTTAAAAGCACAAAAAGCTTAGTTGTGAAAGATGAACTTGGATATGATAAAAATATAAAATGGTGGCATTCATAAGAATAGTCAATTCAACGTAATCCATAGGTATCTACTGAGACCATTCAATTTCCACTGAAAGGCAAAAATTTGTCCATACTGAAAAAAAAGTCAACAACTATTTGAGTATTTCCATGGGAGATCCTCATCTCCCTGTGCAAAGCATAGATCTTGACTTCATAGTTTCAGTGCCAGTTCAGATCATGTTGCAAATGAAAAGTGTGTGCAGTCACCAAAGTAAGGTTTGATGCAACTTTCATCAAAAAAACCCTATTAATCCAGACGTTTGATAGGATAAAAGCACAGTGAGCAGTGATCTGTCAAATATGTTGCTGCAAGATGTTTGGATGCTAGAAGCTTATAAAGTTTATAAAAAAAAAAAAACCAGGACAAACTCATGGAATAAAACTCCATCAAAGGCTATAAATTCCAGGACACCTTTCCTGTCAAGAGATCACTCTGCATCATGCCCTGTAAGGAAGTAGGGAGTATCCAAAGAATCATCATTATATGGTTGCCCTCAGGTATTTTTGGTGGTGGGGTTTTTTTGTGTGTGTGCTTTTTGTTTTCTTTTTTTTTTTTTTTTTAAATATAGTTTCCTGGGAAAATTATTGGAGGTGGAATACTATGTATGTGAGCCAGGTTTTGTCCAGTTCTTAAGTGTTACTTTTTGGAAATGTTACTGATCTCTTTTGTACACCAACTAGATTCTTCTCTTCAATGGGAGTATCAGAATCCTTGTCTCACATACAAGGGACACTCAGCAGGGAAGACAAAAATGTTGGTTAAGGCTCCTACTGGGAGCAGGACTGGGAAACCTAGGCACAGGTGTTTTGTTAATGTAATCACATTATTGGTGCCCTTTACTGCCTGGAGTTCTGGGCTGTAAGCCAAAATGGAGTAATGCTAAAAAATTTCCAAAATGGTATCCATCAAATTGAAACTATTAGTATAGAGAGATACAGTACTAATTTTCAGTCTTCTCCAAGACCTACTTTCTAAATTTTTGTGATTCTCCCATCATTTTGGAAATCATGTCATCCTTAGTTTGTTTTAAATCCCTATTATTTCACATGCATGCCTCTTCATACAATATAAATGCACAACTCTTTCCTAATTAATTTGTAATCATATAGACCATACCGTAAGATTTTCCCTATTGAACTTATTCCATAACATAAGTAGTTCAGAATTAACATCAAACTTAAAGCACTCTAGTTTTATCCATTTCCTTAAATTTCTTTGTAACAGAAAGAAATAGCCCACTGCTATGGAATATAAGATAAATGGTTCTTTAAATGAAAGTGTACTAACACAAACAACTAAGAATCTGTATATTTAAGAACTACCCTTTATAAGAATGAGTTAAAACCTACCTCTTTGATAAGAAATTGCAAGGAAAACATAAAATAAATTTTTAATATTTCAGCATATCTTTCTTTTCTGAATGACATCAGTGAGTGCTTCAACACTGACAATGCCTGGTCAAACAAACAGGGTGGGGGGAAGAAGAAATTAGAAATCATAAGGAATGTTGATATTGTAACAAGCAAAGAAATTCAATATCCAGCTTTTATGCTTTGTTTCATTAACTGGTTTTCAGGGTAAAAATGCTGGGTAGGGGCTATGTTGTAGTTTTATTTAAATTAAATGCCTAACTCCTGGAAAAGCTTGTGAAAAAGTCCATCCTCTGTCAGATGTGTGTGCATTTTCTAAATTTATGCTGAGGTTTATAAAGTTAATTACTTGAAATTCATACAGAGATCTAAAAGACAAGGATTTAAATATCATTGAACTAAACCCAGGAAGTTTTGAAATTACTCCTTACACTGTAATATAATTTTAATATTTTAATATCTAGTACAGAAGTTTACCAATTCACTTTGTTATCTTAAGAAGACTTATGTATGAATTCATTCAGTGAGTCTTTGAAAATAAATGTCTATGGATGTAAAAAACCAGATCATCTGAAGGTAAGAGTTCCTTAATGATTACAGGAGGAGATCTCTGACCAATTTGTAATCACAGTCATGGATTGTTTGCTTAAATCTCTGCATTAAATGTCAAGAATAAGAATTCTTTGATTCCAGAGAATTAGTGTGCAGATTTAAACAAGTGAATAATACACAGAATTTTCTCATTGTTTCAACTGAGATAGCATGTCGTCGTTCCCCTCTTGCCTATGGAAATGTATGTTCACATCTTTTCCTCAAATAAAGATGAAGTTTTAAATATTGGAAGAGTTTCTGATTCTCCAAGTTAATGTAAATATTGCATAAAGCAAGAGTCATTAAAAATACCTTCCTGATAGTAACATTCTTTCTGATGACAACATTTATTGTGAAGAATAAGTGCATGAAAATGGACAGTACAATACTGTGGAGAAGATGGCAGAGGTACTGGAAGCAGTATAGCAGAGCAGGGAATTTCATTTTGAGTCAGATTGCTTACTTCTGAAGTGCATAACTGTCTGCTCATGTTAAGGAGATAGTCTAATTTAACTAAATTGTTATTATGAAAAAATATTAAACCTTTGCTTTGGCATCTGCTTTGTCATCAGCCTTTGCAGCCAACAGCATGAGTCTCAAAGTTAAGGAAACAGTCAGAGGAAACTGGCCTTTCAACTGAGGTACACTGGATTTGATAAGTCTTTCAACTTTGGGCAGTGGGATGTCATAGAAGAACACATTTCCAATCATATTTTGTCCCCGTCTTCCAGCACGTCCTGACATCTAAGAATAAAATATTTAATAATTATATTATCGAAATAACAAAATATTATTTTAAAAATAAAATATACCCAAGTTGTAGATACTGGTACCATATACACAGTCTTAATAAAGCATTTATGCAGAAATATTAAAATAATGTGTTCAAAATATGTTGTACCTCAAATATAGCTGGTTTACAAATGTGGTGGGTTTATTTACTTTTCAAAATATGAACTTCCAAATTTCTTAAAGACCTAAACACTAGCCAGGATTCATACCTTCTCTCATATGTCTTTTTAACATTTCTATTTCTTCAAAGTAAGTTTTAACTTCATTTATACCTATATACCAGTTTTGTTTTCAAGTTACATTTAGCTCTGAATTATTTCTGGGTAGGTTTGGGGCAGAGGTATTCTCACTATGAATAAAGAGCAGAGAACATGAATAAGGAGTAGAGAGAAGTTGCCTAAGGGTGCATTCTCTTGCTTGGATCACCTCTTGATCAGGTGCGTTATGGGGACTTACCTCTTGTATCAGATGATGTGACAAAGCCAGAGTCATATCATTTATGTGCAGCAGGAAGGAGATGCACATAGGTTTGCCTGCTGCACAGATCCACTCACACCCTGATTCTGAGAGCTACCTGCCAGGTGATGAAATCAGCTGCATCTGGCCTATCTGACCTCCTGAACCAGAGGCAAACTGGTAGTACTTCATGAAAATACAGTTTTGAAAAGCAGCACAAGAGCAGGAAGAGTCTCTCAGCCCGCTCAGTAAGTTGTGTCATGACGAGACATTTTGCTTTACCACATTTGCAACCTCATCTACATGCTGCTGTGTTGCACTGTGTGGAGTGCCACTTCCAAAAGGGAAGGAAATTTCTATTAATCCAGTCAGGAATCTTTATTTTCCTTGTTACATGTGCACTGTATGTTCTTACAGCGTATTTTTCACACATTTGTAAAACCCTGGCTAGAACAAAACAGTTTTTGTCTTTCCAGCTCCCATAACCAAAAGCCAAGTCTATGCCTTTAATTCACTGACTAGTTGTAATACTTTCATTGTTGAAATAGGTCTTTTGACTACATACATTACTAGTGGGCTGGCAGTTCTGAAACATTAATAACATTAGCTTGGTTGAAACTGTTATTGTCACCCAAATGAACAGCTAAAACTCAGAACATACCCAGAAGTATATGTAGAAAACAATACATTTTTCTGAATCTGTGTGTGATGACAGCTACAAGTGTACTGTTCTTGTAATAAAAAGTAGGCATTCTATTTCCATACCTGTCTGTAATTTAGGGCATCTAAAAATATAGAATCTTCAGCAAAGACAACAGATTTACATGGCATGTTGATTCCTAGAGCAAGTGTTGAAGTAGCTGTGACTACCTATAAAATATCAAACATAAGTATATCTATTAGAAATGGCAATATCCAATTAAAAAAAACCACAAAAACCATACCTGTAATATCCAACTTCAATCAACAGGAACTTTACTATCATTTTTCATATAGCTCAAATTTAAACTGATTAATTTAACAGAGCTATGAACATACATGAACTTCACTCTTCAGTGTATTTCATATAGCTATTACATACACATTAAGCTTTTGTAACCTGAAACTTTGTACCACATTTTTTAAGGAACACAAATTGAAATAATATTAAACTGGGTACAAATTGAAGTATTCCATGAAGACACTAAAAATATCATAATCCTATAGAGTTCATTTAACTAAAACACATTCAGTTGTCTGCTGCAGTAAAAGACAAGTAAAAAAATGTTCCCGTAAATACATTAGCAACAAAAAGGAGTGCCAAGGAGAATCTCCATCCTTTACTGGATGTGAGGAGAAATATTGTGACACAGGATGAGGAAAAGATTGAGGTCCTCAGTCTTTAACAGTAAAACTAGTTATTCTCCAAGTACCCAGCCCCCTGAGCTGGAAGAGAGAGATGGGAGCAGAATGAAGCCCCCATAATCCAAGGGGAAATGGTTAGTGACCCTCTACACCACTTAAACATACACCAGTCTATGGGACCAGATGGGATCCACCCAAGGGTACTGAGGGAGCTGGTGGAAATGCTCACCAAGCTACTTTCTACCATCTATCAGCAGTCCTGGCTAGCTGGGGAGGTCCCACGGACTGGAAGTTAGTAAGTGACAGAAGGAGGATCCAGGGAACTACAGGCCCGTCAGCCTGACCTTGATGCCAGGGAACATCGTGGAGCAGATTGTCGAGTGCCATAATGTGGCACCTACAGGACAACCACGTGATCAGGAAGAGTCAACAAGAGTTTGTGAAAGGTAGGTCCTGCTTCACCAGCCTGATCTCCTTCTATGACAAGGTGACCTATTTAGTGGGGCTGTGGATGTTGTTTACCTGGACTTTAATAAAGCCTTCCCACAGCATTCTCCTGGCGAATCACAGAAAGGTACAGGTTGGAAGAGGCCTCTGGAGATCCTCTAGTCTAACTCCCCTGACAAAGCAGGTACATCTAGAGCAGGCTGCACAGGACTGCATCCAGGCAGGTTTTGAACATCTCCAGAGAAGGACACTACAACCCCTCTGAGCAGCCTGTTCCAGTGCTGTCACCCTCAAAGTAAAAAAGATTTTTCTCATCTTCAGGTGGAACTTTCTGTGTTTCAATTTGTGGCCATTGCCCCTTGTCCTGTCACTGAGCACCACTGAAAAGAGTCTGGCCTCATCCTCTTGACACCAGCCCTTTAGGTATTTATAAGCATTGATGAGATCCTCTCTCAGTCTTCTCATCTCCATGTTAAACAGGTCAAGCTCTCTCAGCCTTTCCTCATAAGGAAGATGCTCCAGTTCCCTAATCATCTTTGTAGGCCTCTTCTGGACTCCCTCCAGTAGTTCCTGGTCTTTCTTGAACTGGGGAGCCCAGAACTGTACACAGTACTCCAGATCTGGTCTCATTAGGTCACAGTAGAGAGGGAAGAAAACTTCTCTTGACCTGCTGACCACACTCTTCTTAATGCACCCAAAACTGTCTGCTCATGGCTTGGACAGGCATTCTCCCCACTGAGAAAAAGACTGGCTGGATGGCCAGGCCCAAAGAGTTAACTCCAGTTGGTTGCCGGCCACAAGTGGTGTTCCCCAGGACTCAGTACTGGGGACAGCTCTGTTTAATACCTTTATCAACAATCTCGATGAGGGGATTGAGTTCACCCTCTAAGTCTGCAGGCAACATCAAGTTGGGCAGGAGTGTTGATTTGCTTGAGGGTAGGAAGGCTCTAAAGAGGGACCTGGACAGGCTGGATCGATGGGCTGAGGCCAATTGTATGAGGTTCGAGAAGGTCAGATGCCAGGTCCCGCACTTGGGTCACAACAGCCCCATGCAACGCCACAGGCTTGGGGAAGAGTGGCTGGAAAGCTGCCTGGCAGAAAAGGACCTGGGGATGTTGGTCAACAGCCAGCTGAACATGAGCCAGCAGTGTGCTCAGGTGGCCAAGAAGGCAAACAGCATCCTGGCCTGTATCAGAAACAGTGAGGGTCAGTAGGACTAGGGAAGTGACTGTCTCCCTTACTCAGCTGTGAAGCCGCACCTCAAATATTGCAGTAAGGGACCCAAAACTGAACACAAGAAAGATACTGAGTCGCTGGAGCATGTTCAAAGAAGGGCAACAAAACTGGTGAAGGGTCTAGAGAACAAGTCCTGTGAGGAATGGCTGAGGGAAATGGGGTTGTTTAGCCTGGAGAAAAGGAGGCTGAGGGGAGACCTTATTGCTCTCTACAACTACCTGAAAGGAGGTTGTAGTGAGGTGGGTCTCCGTTTCTTCTCCCAAGGGGCAAGACAAGAGGAAATGGCCTCAAGTTCCACCTGGGAAGGTTTAGATTGGATATTAGAAAAAAATTCTTCACCAAAAGTGTTGTCAAATATTGGAACAGGCTGCCCAGGGAAGTGGTTGTGTCACTATGCCTGGAGGTATTTAATAAATAAAGATGGGTAGATGAGGTGCTTAGGGACATGGTTTAGTGCTGGACTTGGTAGTGTTATGTTAACAGTTTGACCCGACGATCTTAAGGTTCTTTTCCAACCTAAATGATTCCATGATTCCATTATATGCTAATCTGAAGGATAGCAACTCTTAGAAATAAAGTTCTGTCACTATCAGTTCATTTAGTTTATTTGTTTGGAAAACTTCATGTCAACATTTTTTAAATGAGCATGACAAACTCAATACAGTATATTTTACCACTGATGAAAGGTACACTGTATTTTTAAATTAAATACACAGAGAAACTAAAATCTAAAAAAAAGAACTGATTCAAATTTACCCACCTTGATATATCCCAGCCTGAAAAGCATCTCCACTACTTGTCTTTCCTTGGCGCCCATAGATCCATGATGATACCCAATGCCCCTCAGTGCCATCATTTGCTGCAGATAACCTTTTCTTTCAAACCTAAGTCGATGAAAAATCTTCCTCAAAGTCTACAAATAGAAGTTAAGTATTAACCACAACTAGGTGTTCTTAATGGAAAAAAAAGTCTTGTCTGACAAAATTCCAAGCACTACAGAGAAATATAGCTGTTTACGACCTTCAGTGAACCTGAAGCCTAAAGTATATAATTGGATGTGTACCATCAGTAGCTTCATTATGACAACAAATCCAGGTTCTTTAGAATATTTCTATATACTACCAGGTTTTTTTTCACCTTTGCAACAACGCCAACAGTCCCAGTTGTCATACCCTGTAGCTAGATGCAACCAGACATGGCAAGCTTACATGTTCACAACTTTCCTACTCAAAGCATGGCCTCATGACCATGTGCTGCGTGCCACTATTACAGATTGCTAAGTAGCTACATGAAGCTGGTACTCTTTTGCTCTTGTTTGTCATCCCAGCTCAGTACTACCATCTCATCTCACTACACAGTTAGAAGCTCCTCTTTCCCAAACTCAGAAATAGCAGCAGATTAAACAAATCTGGGAAGCAATGTTCCTTCCACACTGGCTGGCAGCAGTCTAAAAATGCCATTGCGATCCCAGATTCCCAGGATACGGAATTGTGAGAATTTTCAAGTTTGGTCTCAATACGCAGCATTTTCCTCTCTTTCAAAACTTATCACAATAAGCAAAAAGCATTACTAAGACACTTCATCAAAATTTTGAGTATCTTTTCTCTGGATTAAGAGCTCTATATCACAATTACATTTTTTTTAGTTAAAATACCCTGGTTTTAGTTAAAATTTTAGTTAAAATAGTTAAAATGAAGAGCTAGCTATATGAACCACAGTCAAGTTTCAGGAAGTTTAGACCAGGGGGGATCTCCTGGATCAAGGCCTAGTCACCCAATACTGCTAGAAACCATATAAATCTGTCTCATAAATTATTCGTTAATTATTTGTATACAAATACATACATTAATATTTTTAATCAACATCTGCAGATCTAATCTTGTCCTCAGGGGGCATAAACACATTGAAGAGCGCTGAAAATTTTGCTTTGTGGGGACTAGAACTTTAACAGCCTAAAATAATGTATTATTTACTATTTTTACAAGATATGAAGGGCTTAAAAATGTTTTGATAAGCACACAAAGGTGACATGTAGCCTATGCCGATGGCTCCATCAAAAAAATACGAGTCTGAGATCTGAATCAACAAGTAGGAGAACTGCATTGCTGATAGTTCATGGAAATTAATTAATAGTAGTATACATCTCAGGACTCCTCTCACAAGGACAAGTCAACATCTTCTTTTTATTTGGTAGAATGAATGTTGTCCATACATCTTAAAAATAAAGTTATCTAAGATTAATACCTGGAACCAAAGCTAAATTGAAATATTCAGAATATTTCATGAAGTCAATGCACACTGTTATTAGTACACATTATATACATTTTGTGCATTTATGCACAGATTCATGCATTCTATACATACAAAATGACAACCATGTTACAATTGTCAGTGAATTACTTACATCTTCATCCACTGCTTTAGGATCAGCGTAAGTACATGCAGAAGGGACAGCAGTTAGCCTTTTAAGTCTTTTTTCTAACTGTTTTTTTTGAGTCGAAAGACGTACCATGTCTTTCATTTTACTGGAGCTCAACTTTTTGGTATTCCTGTATACAATATACAATTTAAAGTATTTTTAATGTAATTAACATACATTCATTGATTTTAAAACAAAAAGATGCCAACTTATTCCCTTTTAAACTGTAGGCTCAAACATGTAGGGAGATCTGTTAATGTAAATTTACTGATAATGTTGACAGCTTCCTTTTATCATGGCTTGTATTCAAAACAGCAGGTAATTCTGGGTGAAGTACAGAGAAGGAATCATAGTAATTACAAAAAGGAAGGAAGATTAATACAACAATTTGCAGTACCTCATTTAGTAAATTAGTAAGCTAACAAAATTACACAGGAGCAGAATTAAACGTGAAAGAGAAATGTGATGGATTTAACGCCAATAATGACAGACTGTAAGGATTTAGGACAGGATTTGAAGACAAGAGGAGATAGAAAACTATCTAGAAACAGACTTTCAAGCCACTTCAATCTCTAAATATGTGTCTAAATTCCTACTGGATTTTCAAAATCTCACTTACTACTATTAAAGCCAGCTAATTTCATTCTTTCATGATATTATGTCCAAAGAATACACTGTAAATTGTCATGATTAGGAGGGCAAAACCATGATGCTTTATGCTCTTGACAATCCTTATAACTATAGACATACTGCCAAATGCTTTATAAAAATCCATACTCTATGATTACAAAATCAATTAAATTCAAGGTTAAGTACAATCCAAGCAAAAGGCTGACAAATATTCAAAGAACATCTCACCAGTCAGGTGAACCCATACTTCAGGGATCCACCACTGTACCAGCCATGGTGAAGCTAAACTATGAAATTATTTTCCCACAGTGGCTGACCCAGCACCAGGGTCAGATGCTACACTGTTTCTAAGAGATGCATGACACAAGTTACTGTCTGGAGAAAGAACTGTTCTGATACCATGATATCTCAGCAGTGAATTATTCCAAATTGACCGATCTCATACACTCAGGTCTCTCTTTGCTTCTTAAGTTGTAGTGCCAGCCCCTTACACAATGTCAGCAACATTAGTATCTTCCTGTTGGTTGACTGTGCACTAAGTACTGCTGACTGATACCTGCCACACAGCTGCTCCTACTGTGTAGGTTGCTGGAGTACAAAGAGGAGCAGGGACTACTGTACTGCAAGCTGGATGGATGTGCTGCTGTAAGGTACATTTCCCAGAAATAAGTTATCACAAAATTGCGCTCTGTCATAACATTTAAGCTTTTTAATAATATATAGTTATAGTACTTACTGAGAGTTGAATTTTATTAGCATTTTTTTCACTTTTCTTAGTTCATCCCTTACACGTTCTTTTTCCCTCTCAGTATTAGGGTCTTGTTCACTTTTTTGTTTTTTCAGCAAATTGAGGAATACATTCTTGGCTGCAGATTCCACTGAATCCAGGTTAAATCTTTAAGTAAATAACACATAATATTAATCAGTTAGGTGAACTCTAATAGAGATTTTTATTTATATGTAATGCTGTTACAGTAATATGCAGTGAGCCTTATCATATGACAATAGAATCTTATCAGCAGAAGCCTATCCCTATTACATCTCCAAATCAGAGTCCGCATTCACTTTCAAACTGCTAGTATTCCAAAACTGAGTGGTAAAATATAAAATTATTCTGCCAATAAGTTATCTATAGAAAGTATGCTCAACTCTACCTTTCCCTAAGCTGGCCACTTGGACATACAGATAAAGCAAATTGTAGCATAAATAATTTTAATTCTTTTCAACTACCCAGTTAAGAATCAGTGCCTGTCTTCCTTGGTCTTCTACATAGCTGTTCTTCCTCATAGCTTTTTCAGGACGGGACTGTTTGAAATTTAATTGGGATGAAGACTTCTCCAGCTTCACTTTTAAAAAGTGAGGTTTTTTATTCTTGTTGCAGCAGGCAGATCCTGTTAACTAACACCATACAAGGGTGTTGGCAAAACGTCAGGTGAGGTTACATCCTAGTCCATTAGAATATTCACAAGTCATTGAAATCTGTCAGTCACCAAGAACAGGAGCAAAAACGGAAGGACTATCTTTTTATCCAGAAAGGCCAAAACCAGATTTTTAAGACTAGGAGGTAACATCTCCATATCTTCAGCTTTTCACATCTTCACAGATGACAGAGCTCAATAACAGTCATTTGCCATTAACTCTCTTTTTTCCCCTTTGAAGCTCAAGACTGACTAATCTAACTTCTCTCTATTGTTGAGGTTATTCAGCCAGAAGGGGTACTGAAGTGGTACCAGCCTGTTCTTTTTCTTGGTGGCCCTAGGAAAAGAAAAGTAAGCTCTAAGTACTTTTCTTATTTTGTTTTCCTACCATCAATGTCTGCGATAGTAATTTGGCTTCTACAGCTCTGATACCTGCACTCTCAGGAGTCGCCATTAATTCCATGCTAACAAAACACCATACAGGGTGACTGCTTTGCAACCTCATGCGTCAATAATGGCTTAGGGAGAATAAAAACTTATTAGCACCAACAAAGGATAAATATCAATCTATTACTCCAAGTCACTGTCTACTACTTGTGAGGGCTGCTCATCCTCTTCATTTCCATCACAATTTCTCAGGACTGGGATATTTAACTAGAGAGTTTGTTTGTTTTGGTTTTTTTTTAATTCTGATTCTTGTCTCTTGTCTGACTACAAAGACACTGGGGAGGTCTACCACATGTTGCTGCACTACACCTGTACTTTAAAAGGTCCTTAGATAACAGATTTCTGTACCTCATCCTCCAGCTTGATAGCACTAGGTTCTTCATCCGTGTTCACTGGTCTGGGATGTGTTCTTGTCTCAACATTATCATTTATGAGTTGTCTTGGATATTCATATTCTACCTGCAGTCCCTTGTCAGGGCCATAAGTCACCAAGAATTCCTACTGAGTGCCTCAAAATGATGTTGCAGTGCATAGAGCACCTGCAAAATTATTAATTATTTGAAGGACTTACAAGTTATCTAAAAGTCACAGAATCACAGAATGGTTGGTTGAGGTTGGAAGGGACCTCTGAAGGTCATCTAGTCCAAACACCCTGCTCAAGCAGGGATTCCTAGAGCACATGAAACAGGACTTTGTCCAGACAGTTTTTGAATATCTCCAGGGAGGGAGATTCCACAACCTCCCTGGGCAGCCTGTTCCAGTGGTCAGTCACCCTCACAGTAAAGAAGCTCTTCTTTATGTCCAGGTGGAACTTCCTATGCTGCAGTTTATGCCCATTGCCTCTCATCCTATTGTTGGGTGCCAATGAGAAGAGTCTGGCCCTGTCCTCTAGACACTCTCCCTTTAGATATTTATAAATATTAATCAGATCCCCTCTGAGTCATCTTTTCTCCAGGCTGAACAGGCCCAGCTCCCTCAGCCTTTCCTCATATGAAAGATGCTCCGGTCCTTTAATCATCTTTGTTGTCCTTCGCTGGACACACTCCAGGAGTTCCATGTCCTTCCTGTGCTGGGGAGCCCAGAACTGGACATAATACTCCAGATGGGGCCTCACCAGGGCTGAGTAGAGGGGGAGGATTGCCTCTCAGCTTGAAATCAGCCATAACATTAATTTACAACTAAACAGTTGCTGAAAAATAGAAAAATAAATAATTTATCAGCAACTAGAGTAATTTGAGATGTGTCATCAATATGTATATTCATTTTTGCTTCTTTCTTTATAGAGTTCTTTCAGAAATGCCTTTTTATCAGCATCAAGCATGTGAGAACTGAAATGGCAGTGAGCATTGTACTCCTAACTATCAAAGTGTCCAATGTAAGGAAGGGCATGGCTTCATACAGAGATCAGAACACTTTCAATTTTCACATGATTGTTCCTATGCATTATTACAGTGAGAATATGTGCTAGACATGTTTACTGATAAGCAACTTCTTTTGTTTTTATTATTAAGTCTAGCACTGAGCTACGTGCCTGCTTTATTAATATCAGCAATATCACTGACAATAATGGTATTGTCAGTGGGCTCAAAGTAGTCCATGTTTGATGTTATGTAATTCCATCTCACATACATATGACATTGATGCATGTCACTGGATGTAAGATGAGACTGTTGGAGGCTACGCAGTGGAACCATCACCATGTGACAAATGTACATATTAAGAGAACCTCATTCCACCCTTTTCCCTAGCAAATCTGACCCTACATACACAATTTGCAGCTCTAAATAAACAGCATACACTTTCCACGAGTTTTACTGACTACACTGGGGCAAAGTGTAGAGAATCTTACTCTCATTTTAACGTGATTCAGTTTCTGGTAGTTTTCTCAGACATGATGTATGGATTCTACCCTTTCCACAGAGTAATTAAATGCTCCCAGTTTTATTTCAGCTAAACCTTTAGTGCCATGAAGATACATGGGTTGATAGAGCTTGTAGACCTTTAGTTTTAAAGCAAAGGTCACAAATAGCATACTAATGGCATTTGCCAAGCCATATCAAATTATCTCCAATACCCATTTTTCTGAATATAGGCAATACACATATAAGACGTGCAATGTGAATACTCACATAAAAAATATGGCCGGCAACTTATCCATTTCCCGTAGTTTTTCAACAAACCTTGCAAAACTCTCCCACTTTGCCTGTTCTGAGCAATCCACAGGTTTTGGCTTAAGGTGCTCCAGTAGCTCATTCACCTAACCAAAATAGTATTATTGTGGAGATTTCAATGGCAGAAACTTCTGGCTAGAGGCTAACAAACATGAAGACTCAATTTTCCGTGTCAACTTCTATCAGCTCAAATTTTTTAAATCATTCCGAACTGCAATAGCCACAAATAGTTTACAGACTAAAAGGTCTGCAAGTTGTCAACTGACTTTGGTAAGAACTTAAAATACATATTGTCGTAGCATTCATGACTACCATCACTGTGCAAATAATAAAGTATCACTAACATACTAATTATGATATATTTTCACCTTTAAGTGTCATATTTAAATAAACTTGATTTTTTCCCCAGATATTCTTTATTTTTTCCTGTTTGTTGATTCACTGCCTCCTCATATTATTTTTTATGATATAGGAATAGGTGGCCTCCAAACAAGGATTTGATTTTCTGGTCATTGTGTTAATTTCTATCTTTTACATGGCAACATACACACTGGCAGTGGTTACACAGAAGGTTTCAAATATGCAGCAAAAAAGAGGTAGATTAAACAAGCAGAGCAACAGTACAATATTCTCACTAACTGTAGGAGATACCTAAAGGAATCAGGAATCAAAATCTCCCAGCAATATTGTAAGTCTGATTCCCAGAGAAGCCTGTAAAAACGTCACCTTGAAAATGCTTATGGAAATGACACAAATATTAGTGCTTATCTTTCAAGTACGGCAGCAGTTGAACTTAATAAATAATAATTATGGGAGGAGAAACTCTAAGCATCTTATTAAAGCTGTAAACAATCTTAAGAAAGCACCCTGTAACAACTGTTACCTTCTGTCTTTTGCCAAGCACAATCCATTTGCTTAGTTCTTTCTTCAGTTCCTGTTCGTATTTTCTCACATCTGACTTTTTTATTACTACTTTATTCTTGAAAGAGACAAACTCCTCAGGATCTAGCTCCTGGAAAACAACATTAATATGAAACATTGCAGTACTTTGTTATCTATTCATTTTGATATATTTTGCCCACAACTGTGTATACACACCTCTGCCCTTGGCCACTTTTCCCAGACTTTTACCATTGTATCATAAAGCTGAATGCTCTCTCGTGGAGACAGAGAAAGGTCTGAAGGAATACCAAAGTTCTCAATCTGCAAGGAGTTTAAACAAAAGAAAAATAAAGAAATAATTTTGATGGAATCCATGTTGTGTAAATGTAACAGTTTCTGAACAAAGTTGGCACCAGTATTATGCTTACATGATTGACTGTTAATGCAGCAAACGGATGATAATGTTCAATGATAAAATCACTGCCATTTAGAGAACAAACATACTTTTCCAAATCATTGTATCTTTCTTCATACAAGACTGTGAAGAGAGAAAAATGCTGTTGTGATGCACTTGGCTGTCTTAAAAAGCAAGGAGTACGAGATTTTTTTTTATTTAAAATAAAAACCAAAATAAAACATGCTTAATTCCACACTCCTTGATTAAAGTTTTTGTAGCAATAACACCAAAATTTATTTCTTAGTTACAAAATTTTATAATACTCACCTAGTCTAACACGATATGATTTCTTTTGTTGTTGTACTTTAGATTTCACATTACATTTTCTGGTAAAGTTCTTTTCAGAGTTTGTAGAGCTTCTTTCTATTGTATTCTCAGCACGCTGCCAATACCTTTTCACAGATTGTAACCACCTACAGTGCAAGTATAAAATAAAGAGTTGTAAAAAATATTTTAAGAAATTGCTACACCTATAATAGATTAATTAATAAAATCTGTTCAATCTCTCCTCTAGAATTTCCAGTCCCCCTCCCACTATCCTCAGTGAATTTTTTTCTAGCTTATCCCAGTGTGCAAATAAAAAAATGTGAAATAGCACCATTACATATATAAATATAGTGCAGGTGTCTTCTCTGGCTGTTGATGGACAAGTGTGCTTATCAGGCTTTGGCAATTTAAATAGATGTTAAAGCCCCCTAAATTCCTCCATACAGTTCAATTATGGGGCTTGAAGGAATAGTAGTACCTGTTCTCATTACACAGTTAAGAGTTACAGTATCATTTTGTGCCAGTTGTGGGAGTGAGGGTAGCATAATACATATAACAACATAACTCCAAATCAGTTGCTTCTCAGTAGTAATTGATCTCTCTGTCTAAAACAGCTCATATCCAATTTAAATACACTGTTTTGAGCAAGAAAATTCCACACATACTCAGTTAGGTGTTCCGGGTTACTGACAGTAGCAGAGAGTGCCAAAAATGGACACCGAATTGTTACCAGAAGATGCTCCCAAACCTCTGCTCCAATTTCACTGCCAAGACAATGGACCTATGTTTTTGGGGAAAAGGTTTAAAACAAAAGAAGAAACATTCCTTATCAAAGTGCACCCATAACAGGAGTTGTTTCGTGTTTTGCAAAAATCAAAAGTTTGGCAAGATCAGTACTGCATAATTCTTATGTTGTAGCAAAAGACCATGACATCCAAATCAGATGTCCAGTTAATCCCTCACCAGACTTCACTGGATAACAAATCAGTCTAAATTTCAACACTACATTCACTGTTTGTACCCTAGATAATGGCATCATTTGCAATTAATTCTATATACAAGAAAGAATACAGTAGAAATTTTAAATTTAGCAAGATTAGTCATTGACTTTTTCCCTGGAAAGATTGACAAATACCATATGATGTGAAACGTATGTGATCCCAGTCTGGAGTGTTCTATTTGTGCCACTGAAACTACAGTAGTGGCTCTTAGTTTTTCAACTAAGTAGCTCTAGAGAAATAAAATAAGTTTGTGGTAGCTTTGACTGAACTGTACATCTTCTTGAGGACTAACAGAGTTTTCAGTTCTTTCACTAGAGTACATAAGCACTATCAGCACACAGGAAAAAGCAAGTTAGTCTGAAATAGTATTTCTGAAAGTTGGGGGGTTTTACCAGGAATAATGTATGCAACGAAAAACGGAGTCGTCGGCATTTTTCCTCAAGATTTTTCATATATTTGTTAAATTGGTTAGTATTAAAAAATGCCTACCTCATCAAATATAACATATTGGATCCGGTTGGTCCATTTCTGGCAACGAGGAGACAGCATCAAGATTTCTAAACATTGAGGCACAGTCACTAGTATCTAAGAAGAACGGTTTGTAAAGCATTACTTTCAAGTACACTGACTAATCTGCTACAACTAGACTCTATATTTAAAAAGCATTTAAAAATATATAAGTATTTGATATCAAGGTAAGCAAGAACAAATGAATGATTTGCCACTGCTATCTTCAAGAAGGGCAAGAAAGGGGATCCAGGAAACTACAGGCTGGTCAGCCTCACCTCAATCCCTAGGAGGTGATGGAGCGACTAATCCTGGAGCAACTAATCGTTCCCAAGCACACGAAGAAGAAGAAGAAAGTAATCAGGAGTATTCAGCATAAATTCACTGAGAAGTCATGATTGATCAGTTTCTATGATGAAATGACTGGCTTGGTAATGAGTAGAGAGCAGTGGATATTATCTTCAGCAGGGCTTTTAAAAACATCTCCCATGAGATCCTCATAGACAAGTTGTTGAAGTATGGGCCAGATGAGGAGAAAATGAGGTGGACTTAAAACTGGATGGAAGGCTGGGCCCAGGGGCTGGTGATTAGTGGTACAAGTCTAGCTGCAGGCCAGTAACTAGCGGTATACCCCAGGGGTCAACAGTGGGTCTGATCCTGTTTAACATCTTAATTAATGATCTGAATGATAAGGAAAAGTATACTCTTAGCAGTTTTGCTGATGACACCAGACTGGGAGGAGTGGCTGATATGCCAGAGGGTCATGTTGCCATCCATAGGGACCTAGACAGGCTGGAGAAATCCACCCACAAGAATCTCATTAAGTTCAACAGGGAGATGTGCAAAGTCCTGTACCTGAGGAGGAACAACCCCATGCACCAGTGTATGCTGGGGTCCCTGTGGACACCAGGTTGAATATGAGGCAGCAATGTGCCCTTGTGGCAAAGAAGGCTAATGGTGTTCTGGGCTGCATTTGGAGGACTGTTGCCAGAAAATCAAGGCAAGGGATCCTTCCCCCATACTCAGCACTGATGAGGCCACACCTGGAGTCCTGTGTCCAGTTCTGGATTTCCCACTACAAGAGACCAACCTAATGGCCTTCTATGATGGAGTGACCCATACATCAGTGGACAAGGGAAGAGCTACTGATGTGTTCTATCTGGATTCCTGTAAGGTATCTGCTGTATGCTGGCAACCAAATGATTTTAAGGGTTTTTCTTTTAACCAGAACAAGTAATCAATTGTATGTCCCCTGAGGATGAATAGGTAAGGTTGTACGCCATAGACTGAAAGCTTCTGGTAAGCAGCACAAGCATGCTGAAAGTCTTCCTGAATTTGGTATTTAGTAATGGCACAATTGTTACAATTAGAATTCACATTTTCAGAAGCCAGAAGGAATACAGAAGTCACTACTATTATATGTTCAAATATTCATAAAAATATACCTGGGAATTCATTACATCACTGCAATAATCTCGTGTGAAGACTCCACATACTACCAATCCATCTGGAAGTTTCTTGGTGAATCGACTGTATATAGTTCCCACCACTTGGTTTACAAGGGCCTTAAATAAAGCAGGTCATTAACAAAACTAGACAGTGTATGTCTAACTAAAGGCATATGATACTCCGAGACATATAAAAGTATTCAATTTTGGCACTGACATTAACATACTGGAGTATTATGTAGTACGTAATGTACTGTTAAGTCTAGACTGTCAACAATGTTAACTTTAAAAAGATATGGTACTTGATTTTCAATTATACTCAAATGCTTTCAAAGAAAATAAGCATTGTGTAAAGTGACTTATATATTATTGATTCTATATTTTAATTATTTCCAAAGCAGCTAAAACCAGATCACATTCTACTGCATCTACAAGCCCTTTAACTATCTCAAAGTCCTGGGGCTGCAGGGATAAAATATATTTCTGCATTCAGACTGATATTAAAATTAAAAGACAATTTTGATGCCCTACCTGCATATCAGGTTGGGCATCAAAAAAAAAAATCACGAAAAAGAGAGTTTACTTATAGAAAACGAGCCATATAGATTGTTATAGAATAACAGTACATATAATTCACTATCCAAAAATCATGTCACTGAACATTAAAATAAGTTTTGGAAGAAATCAAAACATTGTGCCTCAGCACTTAAGTCAGTTTTTAACTATTAGGGTAGAACTCTCATTAAAAAATATCCCATATTTTCATAAATTTTCTCTTGAATCATCTAATGGTGAACTCAGAAAACAACAACTTGACTTGCTTGGTCATTGTTCTGTTCTAATATTACTTTCACCATATTGTGTTGGTACTCTCATCATTTACCTAACACGCTACTTACAGCACTTTTGTTTATATTAGTGTTTCTGACCTTAAATTAGCTATACAGATATGAATAGACAAAAACTCTACATGAGCTTAAATATTTTGAAGATTTTTGTAAGTATGCTGTTTCTAATAAATGTAAATGCAAAATAAAATGTAAAGATTCTATTTCTAATAATAATAATAATAAATTATCAACTAAATTTGTGTAACAAGTTCTCTCAAACAGTTTCAGAATCATACTTAGAAATATCATAGTCATACCCACAGAATATGTAGTAGGATGCAGCCTTACCTTTGTAGGAGCAACATACACAACTACTCCTTCATTGCTTGTTTTTAGAACTTTTTCCATGCAATAGTATGATGCATACGTTTTTCCTGATGAAGTGGGAGCGACAATCACTGCAGACTCATTATTATCTACAGCATCAAGAAGTTCTCGCTAAGAGAAAAGCAGTTACTTACGTCAAATTGTCTTGTTATGAAGTTCTTATCAAGTAAATCAGCTCTTTCTGTGAAAACATCCCTTCAGATGTTTTAGATCAGATTTTAGACTACAGAAAGTCAGAGTTAACCTAGTCATTTTATGACTGTATTCTTTTCTCTTAAACTGTTAGTGGAAAAAAAAATGGAACTGCAAACTATAACTTCTAATTGAAATTGTCTATTTCAATTATTTGGTCTGAGATGCTGATACCAGAACATTCTGAGTCCAAACCTGGACATTTGCAAATTAAAAAATAAAACAAATTAACTCAGCACTGTATAGTTTAGTTCCAAAAGCTTTATTGTTTTATACAAGGCAGTATTTTTTCTTGCCTTATAATAGTTACATAAATACTGTCCAAATCTCTCTACTGCTCCTAGCATACAGTGTTTACTAATCTATTTTATTCCCTATTACTGTCATCTTCCATGCTCTCTCACCTTACATAAAATCCTTTAGTCTCCAGCAAATTCAATTGGCCTCCTAGCCCAATAATTAAAAAAAAAAAAAAAAAAAAAAAAAAGTTGGATTTACTCTGCTTTAGACAGAAAAGTTATTTCTCAACTTTTATATAAATGGAGCAGAGGATGAACAGCCAGAGATTATCCAAATGGGGCACTACCACCATCAAATATGGTAATAAGCAGTGAAATCCCACAGATTCAGCGTTTCTTATGTTGAATTCTTTGGGCCAAGCTCTCTGTAGAAAAGCTCTCAGTGTAGAAAGAACATGGAATACAGTCAAAAATGACCTACAGACTCTTAAATTTATTACAAAATTAAATTTGTTAAACAACACTATTTTTGACAAGTAGTATAATAATATATATATTTAAATGGAAAAAAAAAAATCAAAGATAATTTCCATTAACTTTTTGCAAGAAGTTTGTGTCCCATTACCTGCCATGTATCTGGTATAAAATGCTGCACTCGAGGATCTGGATCATTCCTCTCTTCTCTGAGCAAGTAATAATCCATGTATTGTAGCTGAAAGCGAGCTGGACCTACTTTGATGGCATATTTGCTTACATTCTGATCATTATTTTCTCCTTTCTGTATGACCAAATGAAAATTCAAGTTGATTTGAAAGCTAGCAAGAGATTAAGAAAATAGCACGTCTTTTTGCTCTGTGGAGTTCTGCAAGCTTTGAATAACATATGAAAGTGCAGGTGACTTTTAAATAATTTCTTGCAGAAATTTACAACATATAGCCTCATGTCAGGGTTACACATTTAACTCTTCAGTGGAGTCTCTGTTCTAAAAATAATATATCTTCCATAGCTGCTGGTGGTGGTGTTCTTGTTGTCAGAAGAGCTAACAAACTGGCTAGCAGACAAAGCTTAATCTCTTCAAGCTATTGCCTGACAGAATCTTCCCATCCTATATTTATGTCTCTCCTATTCAACCTGCCCTAACCCCTTGTGCAATGAATCACAGTTGCAAAAGGAAATTCAATATAAAACCTGTGTGCGACCCCAAATTTTGTAAAGCATTGTATTTTTAAACAATCCCTGTAGACCCTAAGACATGACAAATTTAGTGTTCATGAACATGTCTGGTTACCTCTGATCCTGAAAGCTGTATAGAAAACCATTACACATTACAACATACACCAGAAAATTAGAAAATCCTGCAATAACTTAGGTTGTCAGGAATGTCTGGATGACAATCCAACTCACTGCTAGAAGCTGGTGCAATCGCATCAGGTCACTCAGGGCTATATTCAGCCAAGTTTTTACTATCTCCAAGGATGGAGATTTCACAACTTTTTCAATTTCTTGAAACAGTAACTATGTAACCACGAGCAAACAATCATTGTATGCCAGTTGAATTCATGTAGAAAAAGAGACAAATAATTTCTGCTCTTCAAGGGAAGAAAATTTCTTACAAAACAATCACTTCCTCCCTTACCTCTTAGTCCTGATCATCAAAGAAGGATGATAAACATTTTCCAGAAACAAGCTTTCAAAATAATTCAAAGAGTATCTTTGCAGCCATATAAATTTCTGTTTACTAAAGAGGAGGTAGCCTATTGTGCCAGCCAGCCCTCCCATCAAGCAGAGAAATGTATCCATAGAACTAAGGAAGGTTAATATCTGAAGCAAGAATAGGCAGTTCCAAATCTTATGGAACCATACAAAATAAAATAAGCTCAATATAAAACTTCTACACACTATTCAATGCTTAAGAAAACACTGTTGATATTCAGCTACAGTAGAAACATTACAGTCTATGAAGTTACCTGGCCAGATAGGGAGTATGCCAAATTCTCAAATCCAAGAAGTCTTAGATATCTGGTCAGCTTTTGTAGATGTGGTTTCTCCAAGAGATCTTGATATTTTTCAAGAAGGATATGAATTCTCCTCATGACCTGAACAGCTTTGCTTAAATCTTTAGATTCCTTACCTTTTTTTTTTTAAAAAAAAAAAGAAAAAAAAAAGAAAAAAAAGAGGCAATTGTATCATTGAGAGTCTTCTGATATTAGATGTTTTTAGAACAGACTTTATCCATCCAATCACATTTATGACAACTGAAAAATTAAAAACAACTAGACAAAGAGAACCCAGACTCCTGTGACCTCTACAAAGAGTGCCACTGAAGACCAAGAACCCAAATAATTCTATCTGCTTCTGCACACTCAGTTATAAAAGGAAGTCATAGAATCATGGAATGGTATGGGTAGGAAGAAACCTTAAAGATCATCTGGTTCCAACACCACTGCCATAAGCAGGGACACCTTTCACTAGACCACATTGCTCATAGCCCCATCTAAGCAAGAAGTTATACTTCTGACATCTGTGAAATAACTGAGCTCCTCCATTTCACCTTCCTGACCCACACATTTGTTATTCAATCTTATTAGCAACATAATTCACTCTAATGTTTACAACTCTAAACATGTTTAGTGCAGCGTGTGTTTGGACCCTCCTGACTGAGGGTATGGACTGAACAAGTTAATTCTGTTGAAACAGGAGGCCACTAACAATGGTAGCACAGATTTCTGTGCAAATCATCATCATTCAGACTGTGAGATAACCACCTCAGCTAATTAAACAATTCACTGTAATAGAGATACATTTTACTGTGCATGATACATAATCATTAGATATATACAATAAAACAAATTATTTATGTATACAAAGTTTACAAAGCTAAACAGGAAAACATCTACAATAGAATATAATTGGATACTTTATGGCTGACTCCTACTGCAAACGGGAACCACAGCCTGTTTCATGCCCCTGAGAGAGGGCTGTATTTACACATCTTTATTCCAGCTGAGAATGTCCAAAGTCACTCAGTCTCCTGGTTAAAGGGAGTGGAAGTTGAATACTGAACGTGAATTTAGCTATAATACCTTGCTTTCTGCAGTGTTCCTTCCATGCTTCTAAACAGGCAGACAGTCCTGTCATTTCCACACTGAACTTCACAGATTTATTTTTAAGGGTCTTGAGAAACGTCTCCAATGTATTTATTCCAACAGTCAGATTTTCTTTTATTTCCTTTTCAGTTGGTATGCACAAGGCTTTCCATTGCTCCTGTTCTTTCTTTTCTTCTTTACTTTTTAGTCGCCTGCGGTTTTCCTCTACAATTGTTTCCGCTTTGTTTTTCTATCCAATAAAATGAAGATATTTATAATTAACCATCCCTGCGTGCTAAATTACTAGATTTAGTAATATCTAAAAAAATTAAATCCATAAACTCAGTTACAGCAGGTACATTGTAGTTTTCAACTCATGTTTTCGGAATTGTTTAAAACAGTACTTCCTGCATGACTAACCTGATCCTCTTATATGACAAGGTGACCCGCTTAGTGGACAAGGGAAAGGCTGTGAATGTGCTGTACCTGGACTTCAGTAAAGCCTTCGACACCTTTTCCCACAGCATTCTGCTTGAGAAACTGCCTGCCAATGGCCTGGACAGGTGTACTCTCTGCTGGGTTAAAAACTGGCTGGATGGCCAGGCCCAGAGAGTTCTGGTAAATGGAGTTAAATCCATCTGGATGCCAGTCACAAGTGGTGTTCACCAGGGCTCAGTGTTGGGGACAGTTCTGTTTAATATCTTGATGAATGATCTGGACAAATGGATTGAGTGCACCCTCAGTAAATTCGTAGATGACACCAAGTTGGGTGGAAGTGTTGATCTGATTAAGGGTGGGAAGGCTCTACAGAGGGACCTGGACAGGTTGAATCAATGGGTTGCAAGCAACTATATGAGGTTCAACAAGGCCAAGTGCTGGGTCCTGCACTTGGGTCACAACAACCCCATGCAACGCCACAGGCTTGGGGAAGAGTGGCTGGAAAGTTGCCTGGCAGAAAAGGACCTGGGGTTGTTGGTCAATAGCTGGCTGAATATGAGCCAGCAGTGTGCTCAGGTGGCCAAGAAGGCCAGTGGCATCCTGGCCTGTATCAGAAACAGTGTGGCCAGCAGGACTAGGGAAATGATTGTGCCCCTGTACTCAGCCTTGGTGAAGCTGCACCTTGAATACTGTGTCCGGTTTTGGGCCCCTCACTACAAGAAGGACATTGAGGCACTGGAGCGTGTCCAGAGAAGGGAAACAAAGCTGGTGAAGGGGCTGGAGAACAAGCCTTATGAGGAGCAGCTGAGGGAACTGGAGTGGTTTAGCCTAGAGAAGAGAAAGCTGAGGGGAGACCTAATTGCTGTCTACTACTACCTGAAAGGAAATTGTAGTGAGGCAGGTGTGTGTCTTTTCTCCCAGGTAACTACTGATAGAGAAAGAGGCAGGGGCCTTAAGTTGTACCGGGGTAGGTACAGATGGATGTCAGGAAAAATTTCTTCATTGAAAAGGTTATCAGGCAAAGGAATGGGCTGCCTAGGGAGCTTGTCACCATCCCTGGAGGTATTTAAAAGATTGGTAGATGGGGAGCTCAGAGTCTGTTATGAAATACTACTCAAATTACTATTGCTCAGTATTGTTCATGAGTATGCAAGTACATGCTACATTCTCTGTGATGTCTGACAATGTTCACATAGTCAGGATTAATTGCAATATCTGCAGAATGTTCCACAGAGAATGTTTCCAAACAGTGCAGGGAAATAAATAACTGAATAATGTTTTTTCCTGTATTTCTCAATAGTTTCTTAAAATAAAACTAAATTAATGAACTCCAGTTTCCTTAACTTCATATTATAACACTGGCCATGAGTCAAAACCTATCAGCCTTTACAGAGTTCATTTTTTTATTATTATTTATTTACCTGTGCCTGTTAAAATATAATCACTCATTAGTATCCCTACCTAGGAACAAAATACTTTTGCCAATTAGCTAAATAATTTTGAAGTAGAGAGGCAACTTCAATTTCTTCAACTGAGAACTACTAGTGCCTTCAAAATATAAAACTTCAGCTGTGAGACTCATATAATATAAATCCTTTCCTGGATAATAGAAAAAAAAACATTTGCTAAGAGCAACTTTAATATACTCACATGCTTTTTTTGTGTCTTTTTGACAGAAGCATTAGCACTTGCTGATATATCCTCTTGATGTACAATAAATTTTGAAGTGCTGCCTTCCAAAGTGCTTCCGTAAAAATGACGAAAAGTCTGTAACTTTTGTATTTGTCTTCTTTCTTCTGGATCTTTGGATTTTGCTAATAATAATTAGTTAAAAAACACTCTGATAGAACTGATAATTGATTAAAAATTACTAAAATTATATAATTTATTGAAAACACTCTGATAGCTTTCCAGCCTAATCTGTTTCCAAGAAAAGATAGTTGGGCAATGGATAAATTTCCTAAAAATTCCTGATTGACCTAAAGGCAAAAAAAATCATTTTGAAAGAGGCTGGCTACTAAGACTCACTGAAATACAACAGTACTTTGAATTAGCTGAGAGATAGGCAATTGACTCTAACTAAAACAACTTCAGCCACACATTAAAATACTGGAAAACTTAACAAGCAGGATGCCTGTAAATAAATCATAACTGTTCAAGCAAAGTGCCTAGGCTTTTCACACAGCCCATGAAAAAAGGAAGGTATCTTCCAAATACAATTCAGGTGATCAGAAAGAGACCTCTTCCCCATGAAAACATGACTCTGTCATCAGAACATAAATAAATAAAGCTGCTGGAATTAAACTTAAGCTAGCCAGGGGAAGATACTGAACTGAGCACATGGATAGCTCCACATTCAAGCCTAGGCATTTCACTCTGCCCTAAAATCAAAATGATGAGTCAGTTTCTGAGTGTACAGACCATCTCAGAAGATATTCCTGGTTTTGCACAAGAAAAACTGAGATGACACATGCCAGCATTCAGAGTATTTGTGCAAGGCATGGGAGAGAAAGGGCTTTCTCTTCAGCTGAAGTGGACATAAACCTTCAACTCCAACATTAAGGAAGGTGCTTTAGCTACTATTCTGCAGGTTATGCTCTCTAAACTTGCTGTTGAAATCACAGTGCACAGAAGAATGCGAAAAAACATCCAGTCTGAAAATGAGCAAGCAGATGGAACCCTGGTTTCATAGGTCAAGTGGTGCAAATAGTCACTCAGGAAACAAAATTTCTAAGTCACTGAATGAAAAACATAAGCAACACTGGAAGTTCCAACAGTAATCCATTACTTCTCAACTCCTGGTAGGTTTTTCGAAGTTTCATTCACTGTATGGTGCAATAGATGATCGGAACATCTTTAAGATAAAGTTTAATGTACTTGCTGGTCCATACAGTATCGTATACTTCACTTCATGTAAACATGCAAATCTAAGATAAAAACTAAGTCCATGGTTTGTTTTCCTTAGTATCTCAAACTGGAAAAAAACCTATAGGAAACTACAATGCATAACATCAAGAATTATGATACAAACTTCTGTTTGCTTCTGTGATGGTTTTAGAGGGATAGAGTTAAATTTCTTCATAGTAGCTTGTATAGGGCTGTTTTGGGTTTGTGATGAAAACAGTGTTGATAGCACAGAGGTGTTTAGTTATTGCTGAGCAGGGCTTATACAGCATGAAAGCCTTTTCTGCTTCTCACACCAAGCCACCAACAAGCATGCTGGGGGTGCACAAGGAACTGGGAGGGAACACAGTTAGGACAGCTGACCCCAACTGATCAAAGGGATATTCTGTATCATATGATGTTATGCTCAACAATAAAAATAGGGGAAAGAAGGAAGAAGGGGAAGGCAGGGGATGTTTTGAGTGATAGTGTTTGTCTTCCCAATTAACGATTGCGCTTCAAGGAGCCCTGCTTACCTAGATATGGCTATAAACATCAGCCTGCCGATGGAAGTAGTGAACAAATTCCTTGTTCTCTTTTTTTTTTTGCATGCACAGCTTTTGCTTGACCTATTAAACTGTCTTCATCTCTGCCCACAAGTTTTCTCACTTTCACCCTTCTTATTCTCTCCTCCATCCCACTGGAGTGGAGGGGAGCGAGTAAGTGGCTGTGTGGTGCTTAGTTGCTGGCTGGGGTTAAACCACTACACCTTCTTTTATTTCTTTTCTCAAAATATAAGATTGGCTATGTGTGTACTGTGCAAATATGTGAGCAGATTTTGCCTATGTCTGGATGTGCTTATCAAGCCTTATCCAAACTATATACTTAACCATTAAACTGCACATGTACATACAGTTTGCTTATACAAATCTGTGAAGCATTTCACAAGCAAAAGGGAATGTACCGTGAACATCTGACCACACATGCTCACTCTGTTATACTGTTAGAGCTATTTAAGATAACACACGATGCATACACATAGCACAGGCACATCAGTTTAAGTATAACGTAGCTATTGCTGTAGCTCCAGTTCGGCAAGTACTTAAACAGTTCAAAATATTTTCTGAAATGAAAAGTCCTTCTCCAAAACCACAAGAACCTTTACAGTCCTGTTGTAGCCAACACAGGCACATGGGCTTTGTCTTTGTTTTCCTTACCATCAGCATTGCACCGTACTTGCTCATATTCCTCAGTCAAAGGTCTGCCAGAATGCCAGTGACAAAGCTCATCAAATTCCTTGTATTTAATAAGTGAAGTAACTGCAGGATCATTGCTGAAATAAACATTAAACAGAGCAGAAATTAAGTGTTTTCCAGATGTCTAATGAAACAGTCAAAACATTCAAATAACTGGATATTTGTCAAAATACAATTTTACCGTGTCAGAAAACCAACATAGGGTTTAATTCTACTCCAAATACAGTGTTTCAAGATGACCCCAGTTTTTCAGAAAGAATTACTAACAAATTAAAACCCCATTTTTTTCCACTTAGTCTTATACAGACTAACCACAGAATGCAATGTAACTACATAACTCACACACTGGCCAAAAAATACTCATTGCACAGCACAGAAACCACTTCCACAAGCAGCAGAGCAAATTTAAAGGATAATATCATCTTACTTTTCTTCAGTATTTTTATTTAATGTTTTTCTTCTCATGAAATCAGTCTGAGCTTTGCAATTTAAGATAAGGTCTTTCAAATACAAATTGTACATTAAGAAAAACAGCTCCAGTATGTAGAATAAGAATCAAATACTAAAACGCAAACGAATAACAGTATGAGAAAATACAGATATATTGACTCTTATCCGTTCTTGTTCTGAACCAGTACATGTAAATGTGAAATTTTAAGCAGTCATAGCAAAAGTGCTTCCATATTTGTACAAATTGAGCATTAAATGGATGTAAAGTTCAGGGGAGTAGAAAATAAGCCCATATAATATTATTTCATTAGAATAAAACTTATATATGTACCTTTCTAAAACAGGTAGGTCTTTCAAAACATCTCCAGCATATTCTTCAACAAGATCAGATTTCACTGAGATTAATCCAATGTTAGGAATTTCTTTTTCATAGCCTTTAAAGTGTAAAAAATAGTTAGTATTGTTTAATTAATAAAATATATATATTTGCATATCATAATTGAAAATTATGTCAAGTTACATTATAAATTAAACTCTATAAAGTAAAATTTGTTAAAAGTAAGCAGCAGTTCACTAATTCCCCTTTTCCTATTTCATCTCAAGCACAGGAAGAAGAATGAAGCAGATATTACTTCCTCCAAGTAAACACTCTCATAACCACTTTAGACATCTATGCTAACTTTTTTGAATGCTACAACCCATCCCATCTCATACGCATTTACCTTCCTGCACTGACTCCATAAAGACCACAGTCTCCTAAATATGCACTTACACTAGATTACTAAAGATGACATGTAACATTGTGCATCCTTCCCACATATGAAATCTAGCCAGAACTTCAGTCTTCAAGGTCTCCAAAGGCTATACAGAAATAGGCAACACAAATGCTGTGCCAGAAGATGTCTTAATACCCCACAGATAACAAAGAAATTGCCTTATTTTGCCCACTAGAGCCACTTTGCCCACTTTGAAACCAGCTGAAGAACACTCACAAATCATGGAATCAAACCAAATTTCTACTGAATTAAATAACAATACTTGTGCTGTCTACAGTGGAAGGAGGAGAGAATCCATGAAGCCTGGATTAGATTTCTGATCAGGATAAAATCAGATCACTACTCCTAGAACTCCTAGTGACAGTAATAAAGATCATGCTTCTACCTCTCAAATTTGTGGAGTTGTCAATACCTCTACATAATGTCTGTTCCTGTTGAAGAAATAGTTGGGAGGTCTTTCGTACTGGGAAAGCATCTCCAAAACTGTATTTCACAGCCAATTTTGTTACAGTGTTCCATAAACATTGGTATTCATTCTCTATTTCTTTCCCCAATTCCTTTTTGAACTCCAATCCTGCAGAGGGAGGGAGGGGGGAGAGAGAGTGAAAACACAAGCAAGAAAGAAAGGGCGAAAGAAGGAAAGAGCGGGGGAGTGGGAAAGAGAGAGGGGGAGAAGGAAGGAAACAGGGGGGAAAAGGGGGGGAGGGGGGAGGAAGAGGGAGGGGGAAAGAAAGGCACTTTGGAATTAAAAGTTTCCTCAAAGAGAACTTATCTATTTACCTACACAGCATCAGGCACAACGACTTCAGTCCTATCAAAGGTCTTTGGTCATTAGAACAAATTAGAACGGGATGTTGTACATTCAAAGTTTTTAATAGCCCAGGGTATAAATACTAAATGTACTGAGATGATGCATTTTGGAAAAAACATCAGATATAAGCTGTCTGTGGAAGTCTGCAAGCTCCACAGCTAAAGAAGAGTTTCTCTCACCTTCACCTCCAGCAGAGTAGGATCTTGAATTGATAATTTTCTTTTTAATGCCCAATAATGGGTATCATTACAAATGTTTCATATTCCTGATTTATATTTCCTTTTAAAATTCCTCCACAATTTGCTTTACTGAGGTACATACACAACATCTTGTGACTAGATTCATAAAGAAAGGGTTCTGGTTTACTATCAGACAGAGCCATGGTAGAGGATTTCAGGCAAACAGAATTACTCTGAAAGAACATTTGCTACAAATCTTTTTCCACACTTTCTTGCTCTGTCAGCTTTTGTAACTTTTTCGTGAATCTTAACACATTTAATGGTGTTGTTAAAGCTTCAGCTCCCAAATTAATGTTTTTATAAGGCAATATATGATTTTGTCTGAATCAATCTCATCTGAAATTAAAGATATTATCTAATGTCACAGTGACAGTAGGGATAGAGTCTAGTTTCCATTCTGACTGTGTTGCACTAAGACAAAATTAAATGGACAGAAAACTGGCTGAAATCCAAACGATTGAGAATCCCCAATAACAGTGACCTATGCTGTATCATTCTCCTTTGCATAAGTACAGAAACCACATTGAAGTAAATGGTAAAGTATTCTGAATGAGTACTTGTGAAAGACACTTTCATATGCAATTTTCTAGACTTGGCTATAGAAAAGTTTCCCTATTATTACATAAAATGTATCCATTATTATATGGGTGATTAGAAAATTGTGCGCATATCTGCCTGTACAAGCAGTTTCATTCTCATTTTACAGTTTAATAAAGTTAAAAATGTGAGAAAGCAAACTGTTCAACAAAAATAAATACCTTCAGTGTATTCAGCCTCATAGTAATGTGCAAGATTTATGAGCAGTGAATCATCATTTAGGTCAGGCAGGTAAGTTAAATCCAATTTCCAATCATTTGTGTCACTTAGCTGTGTGAGAGCAAAATGCATACACAACCGTTGCTGTTAAAATAAAGCAAACAATTAATTCTTATGGAGCACCTTTTCACTTGGAAGGATGAAAGCATCTCCAAAGTAAGGTTAACTACCACAGATTTTATTGACATGAAAAGGAAAACACTGTTACATGATCAGGAAACTGCCTTCACTGTTTTCCTTCACTGTAATAACCAATTTTAAACAATAAAAAGGCTTGCCATCAAACTTCCCACATTGGCTGAGACCAAAAGACCCATCTAACCCAGTATCCTAACACTAATGCTGGCTAACTGGAGATGTCTAAGAATGAGAGATCAAGTATATTGCCCCAAACAGTCTCTTAGCCCCACTGATTTGTGGCTTACAAGATTCCTGAACCTGGTAAGGTTTGCTTCCAGCAGGTATATTACATTCTTCGCTCTCATCAGATGATTAAAGTAGCATATAAAGGAAAATAAAAACTGAAATGACAATTGCATCTGATGACAGGGGAAGTAAGATAGTGCTACACATACCATTTTTATTAATGGTAAAACTTGCTTAGTCCAATGGGATTTCATTATCCTAATCTGAGCTCTCTGTGAAAGAGGCATATGAAGAATGAAAGCCACTGTAAGACATTGCATTCTACAGAGGTCAGCTGCTTCTTGGGAGATAGGGGTTTACTTCCCTGTTGAGAGATGACAGATAAAAAGCTGATTATGTCCTTCAGTAAAATGATTGTGTTCACCCCTACTTAATTCAGTAGTTTGCACTTTGTTAAAGCAGCTAATAATTTCGATCTAGTTAAACAATTTCTGCATCGTAATTACCTGTGGATACACTTACTTCAAAATGAACATTCTTGTAGTGCTGGTAGATGCATATGAGTTATAACATTAAAGAAGAAAAAAAAATAATTTTAAAAATCTCTTTTCCAAAAAGAATATGACTATGAAAATCAAAGCAAAAATTAAAACCAATTATCAGTGTGTCTGGCTGGAAATGTTATTATTTTAAGAGGAAAAGTTAACATCTAGATACAGGCCCATGCTCTTTTCTCAGCTGCAGAGCAAAAAGTCTGTACAGAAATCTAGCAGTACTAACCACTCGTAGCTATCCTGTGAGACACACTGATTATGTGTCTCTTAAAATATTACTGATATATTGCATCTATGTTAACCTGATGAAAATCTACGGCTTGTAGTAAGGTCACAAAAATTATGTCATGACCACATCTAGAACAAAAACTTTTTTCTGGAGCGTCTTGCTAACTGGAGGAAAAGTGTATCCTTCTGTAAAAGCTAGTATGGCCCTGAACATTAGGAAAAGAAAAATAGTGACTGCACCTACTTTCTAAGGTAAAACTTCCTACGAAAGCAATTGCTCCTAAGGTAAAACTTTCCCCAGGAAGAGCCACTGTGCCACCCATAGACAGACCATGCTCCATTGGAAAAGCTGTGGCCACAATATTTATCTGAACCAGGTCACTTAGAGAGTACAGTCACAAGGAAGCAGCTGGGCCTCTCTCCATCTTGGGGTCTAGAAGGATAGCCATCTCTCCTGTTAGCAAAATGTTTATGGTCACTGTGCTGAAAAGATATTAACAAAATTCTTACTTTTGCTGATTGCTTTGTCTTTGCTCCCATGGAAGTATTTGCATTTTCCAACATGTTGCTGTATACTTTTAATCCCACGGCACAAGCAAGAACACAGATCACACGCCGAATGTCAGATCCTTCAGGCCACAGCTGTTTCAACAGACGAACAGTCTGGCGAACCTGTAGTCACACCATTATGAATAGCACAAATGACCGCTGTAATAGAACTTAAAAACAAGGACAACTCTTATCCTTTACAGAGTCCCATCAGAGAAGAGGAAAAAAGGATACAGAAACTACAGCGGAAAAAGTGGGCACAATCATTAGAGAAAACAGCTCTTTTTTGCTATGTCCCTGCCCTCATCTGCCCAGGGCACTGCTTCAGCCCCTCGGGTCTGGCCTCAGCCTGTAGCCAGGGAGGTGCCCAATGCCCAGGGCCGCGGCTGCCCTTGGCTCCCTGCTCCTGGCTGGGGCAGTGGGCCAGGCCCTGGCTGCCAGGCCCTGTCCTGCTGCCTGCCGAGGAGCTCCCACCCCCGGGCCCTGCAGGAGCCCTCACTGTGCTGCTCCTGGGGTACCGAATTACTGAACTTGCTTCAGGAAAGATAAGCATAATGAGACAAAACATTAGCAGTAGCCAGGCAGCTGTGTTTTTACTGACTGCAAAATGCTTTCTAATTAACACTATTTTTCTCTGGACTGAAAAAATTCAGCTTTCTCAACTAGTATCGTTCCCACAGAAGTTCAAGAAGCTGCAGGAGCAGAAGTACAGTCAAAACACTGCAGTGTAACTTAACACTTAGGAAAATGTCAGGGGTATGTTCAGCACTAAAGGTATAATATACACATAAAAATACCAAATTTTTAAGGTTAAAATATTGTAAAATTACATTAATTAATCCATTGCTTTAATCATACAAGCACAGACCTTGCAACTGTAATCAAGCTCTTAAAAAAATAATTCTGATTGTGAATATTTGTATGATTAACACACTGTGCACGCCTTAGGAGCTGCAACAGAGAGGTTTAGATTTTGAGATGTCTTTACAGACAAGGTTGCTGCTGGCAGCAGCACCAACTCTTGCCCACTGCTGCTGAACGTACCACCCTCCCACACTCTACTCTCAGGAGCCAGCTGCTGACATGGGGGTAAGGCAATGGCCACAATGTGCCTGCAGGGTAGTAGCAACAGCCCCACAGGTGTCTAAGGGTGGATTTATGCCAAAGATCATGTTTTCTACTGAATGGGCTGGTTCCTATCTTCTACAAGACAAAGGCAGTCGCCCTTAAGTGGCATCCCACTGATCAGCTTCCAACTGAACCATCCTACTTCAGTGAACTTTAAAGAAAGAAACAACTTCAAGCTGCTGTGAAGAAGAGTGGGCACAGAGGCAACCTTCTCAGACTCAGGGTGTCACTTCAGGATAAGGAAGAGAGTCCCCAGTTCTGGCTAGGAAAGAATTTGAAGTAAAGGAATGGAGGAAGACAGTCAACGTGAGGAGAAGAAAGAAAAAGGATCAAAGAGGTCAAATTACCTCTGTTTGTATGCTTTTCAGGCTCAGCTTGAGATGTTCGTATAGACACATGAATTGTTCTTTGTACCTGACTAGGATTTCACAGGCGTATCGCAGATCTCGTTCATACTAAGAAGTGCAGAAGTCAAAGTTATATGCAGAAGTCAACAGATAACAATGCATCAAAGACTACTAGCCCCAGGCAGAAAATGTTCAGATATATAACAATCCTCAGCCTCCAAAAAGCACCTATTCTAAATAAAACTCCTTTAAAAATCTCATCCCTGGACTAAATGCTAGTCTTGTCTGGCATATTACAAGTCAATTAAGACACATGGATACTGACCATATGGGAAAGGCTGTATTTGAGATTACCGTATCTTAAGTTAACAAGGATGTGGAACGACATTACAAAGAACACAGCATGAATTTGCCACCACTCACAATGTTTGCCTGTTAAGGATTTCAAGAGTAGTAGACTAAAGATACATAAAATGAGCCACATATAAGTGCTTTGTAAGTTTAATATGTAAAATATAATACTCATATTGAGATGTTTTAATTAAATCTGCCAAGTAGAACAAATACCCTTACTGCAAACCAACAATGAAGTTGTGTAACTCACCTTTTGAAAAAATAATCTGTGATTATACACACTCTGAACATGATATCCGTAAACTCTAAGAATATCATACTCCTGTCCTGAAGCAAGCACAATGTTGATTTTTTTAGACAATGAATGAGCAATTAAAATAGATAAATAGTCTGTTTGGAGAGCAGTTAGTCCTATGTCAGACACGATGATGAAGTAAGGATAGCTTTTCTTCAGGAAAATCTCCCATTTGGATGATAAACAATTGGAAAATTCTGTATGAACAGTGGTGTCTGTGTTATGCTTCAGGTGTTCTATTAATGCAGTACGTAAGAAAAGAAAATGAGGACACGGAAAGTACATCTGTTCTGCATCCTATGGGAAATAAAAACAATAACATTATTCAGCTACATTTGATGACGCAATGAACAGTTTCCTAATTCTGATTAGAATCAAGCAGTTGGTTTTGAAGGAGTGCAGTCATTTAAACAGCAAACAAATGTTAGTTGTGCAGTACCTTGAAGAAAACAATTATGTATTTTGCTCCTTTTTCAGTGAAATCCTGCAGGAAGCATTCAATTTGGTAGAAGAAGTTTAGATATTGTGTTTCTTCATCTAAAAACATAACTAGTAAGGAATCCCCATCTATCACAAAGAATTCAGACTCAACAAAGTCTTTTAACAGACTGACATGCCTGAAAGAAAAAGAAATAGCATGCACATAATATTACTCCAAGAAAAGTGGGTGACAAGGGACAGAAGAAATTTGCTTTCTAATGAGTTTTAAAATAAATGTTTTTGTTAAATAAATCAACTAAACATTAAATGTATAAACTAAATCAATAGTAAACCATCTTTCTTGGATCTAAGGCTAATCCTAAATAGCTTGTAATCCTTTCAGTTACTGAATGTATTAGCCACTGTCCTCTTTACATTGTAGCATCTGAGGCTTCTGTGACTTATGTGACACCTCAATGTCTGCTTATGCAGGAAGTGTTATCTATTCTATCAGAAATACCCCATAGGAGATAACCACAAAATATATTATGAAAGTCTTCCTGATTTTCCAGCTAAAAACAGTGAGTTATCAAAAACTATCATGACAATGACAACTACCTCCCTCATCCAACAAATGTCTCTAGCAAGAAAAAATGCCTTAACAAGAAGAATCCAATCAAATACATTCCTTCAAGAGACCAGAGAATTAAGACTTCTTCATCCGTTTCCCATTTCAGTAAACTATGAAAGTTGATAAAATTTGCCTTAATCAGTCTGATTAAGTCAAAACTGAAACAAACCCTCCAGCACCTTGACAGTTTTTAATATATCCTAGGAATTGACTGCATTCTCCAGATTTTTAAGAATCTGTGAAAGTCCAGGGACATGGTGTTTTACCCAGGACAGACCAAGGAGTCAGAACTTTTGCAGGTTCAGATGAAGAAGAGGCAAGCCTTTCTAGTAAAGCTTTCACGTCCTTTTCCATATCAAGCAGGGAAAGGAAGCAGAATCCAAAGATGCAGAAGATAATGCATAAGAGCTGACATGCAAAACACAGAAGGTATATGTAAAAAGGAAAATTTTATAGGAAAACTGTTTTAAATGTTGTAAAAGTAGTAGCCTTAAGACATGTGAGGAAACATGCTCAAAAAAAGCATGACAGATAATTTGAAAAATAATAAATAGCAATATATAAAATTGTAGATCAGTTCCTAAAGTGTGCAGATAATTCCTACTCTTTGGGTAGATTTCTAAATTATTAGGAATCTTCTTTCATGTGGCTTGAGGAAGTATGAAATACTAAGCATGCCTTAGGTCTCCTGGCTTTCCACAAACCTAGGTGATGAGTACATAACTTCTTTCTCTAAGGAGCACTACGCTGTGATGTCTACTTAGTTCAAATAAATTATTTCTATTACCATTTATTAAATTTCTTTCCATGAACCCCACTGTACTTACTGAGCTCGTGATAGAGATGCCCAAATGTGTAGCTTCAACTTCTGTAGAAATCCAACATGTTTTCTTATTTCTAAAATAACCACATACACGGTTATTTATACAACTATCTAACCATAACTCATTAATTAATTACAAAAGAGCCAAAAGGTAAGATGCGGCTACAAAAGCTACAGGCACAAGTATAAGCTGAGAACAGCTCCTCACCAGGGCTTTGGGAATCATCTTTGTGCTGGAGAACTCTGAAATCCTTGTCTTCAGTTTGTGATGCCTGCTGTGTCACTTCAGTGGTTGACTTACTGTAAATGTTACTGTAATCTGGGTCTTTGGCTTCTTTTTCTCTATATTCCTCTTCTTTAAGCATCTGCGTAACAGCTGCTTCTGCTTTGTCACTGGTCTCGCTCTCCTCATCACTATCACTTGTACTCCCACTCTCTTTATCTTCCTTTGGTGGAATTAAGCCTGTTTTCTCACTGTCGCTACACTCATTATCCTTATCATCATCACCAGTATTCTCAATTGCATCATTATGAACAACTTTCTTGAAATGATCTTCTGTAGAATCCATCTCAAACCTTGATTCTGGTATACAAAAAAGAAAACTCTAAGTAATCAAGAGATAATTTTCAGGAAATAAAGTATGCTCTGAGGCTTTAACCATTAAATTATCTACTTCATAAGAACACTGGAATAAAACCTTAAGAAAAATCATCCCTGAACATGTTCTGTGAGACATATATTCATTTTAAAATCAATAAATATTTTTATGAACTATAAGGAAAACATCAGCTTTTGTCTTTCTTAAAGATTACTAAAGAGAAACATTATAGTTTTGTTTTGCACTTTGCATAAAGGGACCCTTGGAGGGGTTAGTCATAATTTGCTAATATCAGTTATATCTACATGGCACGCTGCATGGAATGACCCATGTTTCCTGGTTCAAGTACCCACACCATTCATGCTATTCCAGTCACAAGTAGGCACACCAAATCTTCATTGCAAGATGAAGGTAAGCATGGTTTGGCATCAATCTCACTTTTTTTATTCAGTTTTAGCTTTTTTCTTCTCTCCCTTTTTTTTTTTTTTTTTTGTTCCCCTAAGGATAGAATTCTCAAACCATGAGTAAACATACAACTGCAATGGTTAGGGTAACTCCCCACTTTACAAGGTCACAATGTTCAGTTCCTTTGAGGTAAAGATCAAATGAGTAGCTTGGGATAACCCTGCACAGTCCCTACCACAACAGCTCAGTTCCTCTGAACTTCGATTTTCTCTAGTTTCCATCCAGGCAACAGCCTCATTCAGTATTCATTGATGCAGTATTTGCAATTGCAATATTCATATGACTTAGATATAGTTATCCTTTCTTTTCATGAAACCATGAAAGGGCTATTATCTTTAGATTTAATTTTTATTCTTAGAACCTTTCTCAAAACCTGTCTTAAAAAACTAACAAAAGACACTGAAGTGCAACCTCCATTTTTCAGATTTCACAAACTCAAAACTAAGCTGCAATTTTCATTTTGATTTTCACCTTGTGTTACTTCAAACTCATAGCAAATTAAGTTGCAGAAAAAATAAACAGAAATACATTTTTATTATCTACTTGTAAAATGCCGTACACAGTGTGATATATTGCAGTGGTATGCTTGACATAACTTTACAGTTGAGCTTTAGTACCTGTTTTCACAAAATGCAAGCTATTTATATACATACAGCTACATAAAGTCACCTTTTGTGTACCTGCATACATACTTGTTGTCAAGACAGCAATAAACCTGAGACTTTTCTCCATTTTCTTATCGAAATTGAAAAAGCTGTATTAAAGGCTTGAGAACATGATTCTGGGATGAATTGTGTATTTTTGAATGCTGAAATTGGCACCTACCTAGAAAACAGCCATCAGTACTTCATCAAACTCCTAAGCAAGGACAACTTTCCATATCTGAAAATATAAAGTCAGCTGTTCTCAAAGAAAGCAAAACTGTACCTGTACACGTCCGGACTGCTATATTTCCTTTCAAAAAAAAAAAAAAAAAAAAAGGTATTAAATACTTTGTTACATTGGTGCTTTTCTGCAGTGCACACAGTGACATCCGAGGTGCCTGGGGCTACAGTGTGGACAGAGGCAACCAGGTGGCTTTTACACCCTGCCAGCCCCCCAGTCCCAGATGTTCCCCTGCATGCTGTCCAGCCACGTCACCAAGCCCTAAACCGACCGCAGCCCTAATGCAAACCCCAACCCCCACTTCAGCACTATGCCTAAACCCAACCACAGCCCCCCAGTCCTAAACCCAACCCTAGCCCCATCCCAGTCTCAGCCCTAAATCCCACCCTAAAGGCACCCCTAACCACAACTCCTATCAAAGCCCCCACCCGGGCAGTATCCACCGCAGCTGCCCGCTCCACCGCTGGCCAGCCTGTCCCCGTCACCACCCCGCTTTTAGGGCGCACCTGGTGGGCGGCTCTGGAGTGGGGCCGCACCGCCCCGTGTCCCCCCAGCTTTCGGTTTCCGTTCTGGCATGGCTCAGGTGCCGAGTTCAGGTTTCATTTCCCAGGTGCAGGGAGAACTGCGTCACTGAACGTGTAGGAATTTTTTTTTCCTACTTTCATAAAGTAGGAAATTCTAGTTAAAAATTAACTAAGAGGTTACACATTTTTTTAGCATTTCAAGCAAATCTTTTATCAGGAAGAGTACTGGACCCCTGTAACTTATTTTAGGATAGTAGAGCCTCAATTCACAAGGGAACCTGGGTGACGAGCTACTGTTGAAACAATTTAAAGGAAACCCAAGTTTATGTATCAGATTGTCTTGGTGAGAAGTGAAAAGCCCACCTCCTCTTTAGATCAGGTGCTTGTGCAGGATACAGCACAGAAAACTGCTGGGGTTACACAGGTAAGTAGTTTTCTCATGGATTCAGGTAGGTTTTTGACAGCCTCTCTGGCAGACAGTGGGCACATAACACTTGCCGTGTAAGCAGATGAGAGTTCTTTTCCATATCCTGCATTTCCTTTGAGACCTGTACAAAGATTCCAGAAACTGAGGAGAATGGTATCTTTTACTGTGGGTGTGTTACTGTACTGTTACCGACCTATGCTGCATATCAGAATTGTTGTGTTTCGTGAGCAAGATAAGCCCCTGCTCCCTCCTCTCAGCACACTTTCTTTTTCTTTGGTAGGTAACAATCTGGGAAATAATTGAAACTCTACTTCCTTTCCTCAAATTAAATGGGAGATGATCTTTTGCCCAATGCTTCAACAGATTTTAATATAAGTTTTAATTAGGTCCTGAAGACAGACCTTTAGATTCAATTCTCCATTCCTTTGCATGATGCATTTTGGTTCAGAGAAATATATTTTAGGTCTGCTATTCATCTGACTAAAAGGCAGATCAGATGCTTTACTTTCCTGAGGAAGCTGGTGCCACCACCATGAAAACATTTCAGAAAGAAGAAAAACACCACTCAGGTTGGGGAGCGGGAGTGGGGGGTGGAAGTGAGAAACACTAGCGCAAACACCAAGGTCTGGTCCCCCCACGGAGGACTCCATGCTGGAGCAGGTGGATATGCCCTGAAAGAACCACAGCCTGTGGAAAGCCCACACTGGAGCAGGTTTATCCTGAAGACTGCAGCCCATGGAAGGGACTCACACTGAAGAAGATGTAAAGCATCAAGAAAAGCTGTTATGTCCCGACTAATAATGCCCCAACCCTCATCCCCTCTGTACGGCTCAGGGGATGGGGAGAGATAGAGCAGTCAAGAAGGAAGAAGTGAAGTTGACCTGAGAAAGGGAAGAGTGTGGGGAGGTGTTTAAAATTTTATTTTTTAGTTCTCACTAGCAAAATCTATTTTAATTGGCAATAAATTAAATTACTTTTCCCCAAGCAGAGTTTGTTTTGCCTGCGATGGTAAGTGATAAGCAGTCTGCCTGTCTTCATGTGACTTACAGGCTTTTCCTCCCTATTTCCCCCTCCCTCCTGTTGAGGGAGGGAAGTGAGAAAAGAGCTGGGTGAGCATCTTGCAATTGCCCCATGACAACCCACCATGCTCTTTTAGATCTCTAAATAAATCATGAGGCAAAGAGAGAAGGGGTAGAGATAAGATGCTTGAGATGAGGATCTGAGACAGCCATTTTTTTTCAAGCATAAATGAGAGTGCTTAAAATTATCAAGCAGTAGGCAGTAGCCATCTAGCATAGAAAAACTGCTGAAATTTTAATGTGAGCCATCTTACAAAGGGGAAATTCAAATTGTAAATGCTCAGCAATGGCAACAATGGAGACCAAGGAATGACTTGGTCCTGGCAGTAGGAAGGCCTGACTCCAGAACCAAGTTAAACAATAGAAACAGGAATGCCAGAGATGGAACAGCTCTATATAAGGGAGAAGAAATTCCCTTGTTGATAATACAAGAAACGCTACGGTATCGATTTGTAGTGATACGACTGGTGCTGGCACAAGCATGCATAAGGAATCAGCTCAGGCCACATCTCTGCAGACTCCCTGTAGAACTGCTTACAGCGTAGGACTGTCCAGTGCATTGTCCATTAAATCATTTATACTTAAGCACAAATGTGTATTTAATTCACCTCAAGTGGTACAATAAAAATTCCCCAACACCTACTTGAAGCTGTCAGGAGCTACCTATCTTACACTAAGTTAAGCTCTCTCCTTTAAAATAAATGCATAAATTAAAGTTTTGCATAAGTTGTGCCTCAACTTGTTTTGTAATCTAGCCCTAAAGTCAATACAGATGGTGGAAAGATGACTACATGTCTGAATGGGAGAGATTTTTGACCCAAAGATTGAGCTAAATATATGAATATTTTAATTTCTTTCATTAACCTTACTGTAACAACACAAAGTACAGAAACTAGTGATAAGAAATCTGGAAATGCTTCGATTGCTCTTCTACGAGTAGTAAATGTAAAGTCCACACCATAAGGAAACCTCTGCTTGTCTGGTCTAACACCAGCCATAGAACTTTTGCCACATTTCTCAGAGGTCACTTAAAGAAATACTGGAAAATGAAAGGAAAAGATTAAATGTGCACATACTTTTACACAGAAGAAAAAAATCTTTGCTTAGTGTTAAGACAGAGTTATTAGGAACAATCTAAAGTTTTAAATTAGGAACTATTCAGAGTTACCCAATCATTTTTATTAATATTTTTTACTGTGCATTTTCTCATTGAATTTTCTAAATAGTGAAACTCAGGTCATGTTCATCTTGTCAGTTTTTCCTGAAACTAATCATCATAGAGGGCTCTCCAATATCCAAATATTTCAGCTCATTTTTCTTAAGATCAGCTAGATTTTTGGTACATTTCCATTCAATTTATAGGTGTTAGGAACGAGTTCCTCCCAAACTCTAGGGATCTGCATCTGCTTATAATGATTTACACAATTCATGTGAGATTTCTGAGGTGGGTTTGCAGCCCATTCTGCCTGGACAAATTAGTCTGCTTTCCAGCACAATGGTAAGCAAGGCACCAGAATAGGATCGCAGCAGAAGGAGATATCAAACTGGTTTGGGAGGAATGAACAAGAATGAGAAAACAGAGGGATAAGGAAGCAAGAAGCTGATTGCATGTAAACAGGTTGCTGGGCAGAATGTTTGTCTAGCTATGCACCTAATCAGCACAAGCTGTCTTGTCGGCTCATTAAACTCCTTTTCTAAACACTTTCCTGGGTGAGGAACTGCCTGTTGCATGTGCATGTGTGTATATGGAAGTCTCAGTGCCAGCAACTGGCACCAGATCATGGGTCACAGGGGTGCATGCGTCTGTGGAGCAAGTGAGGTATGTGAGGCAGTGTGCACTGTGAGGCAGTAACTATCAAGCTAGACCTGATGGCAAGCAGGTGAAGTGGCCTGGGAGCCAGGTATGCATGTCTCTAAGGGCAAGACTCCCGGAAGAGCTGGCTACCAGGGGGTCCAGGCCAAATACTGGCAAGAGTGTACGGTTTTGAGCTCAATGGAGAGGCCTGTTTCCATGTGCATGCAAGTGCCTGAGGTGAATGAAGATGGGAAGAAAAAGGATTCCGAGCCTTTTTCCGAGTAAAGTAAGCTCCTTCCTTATTATTAGTGAGAATCCCCAAATCCCTTGTCCCCAGGCTTCTTTGCTAACAAGATTTTATATTCCTCTCCATTCTCCTCACATGGTTAGAATTTATACATTCATGTTCTCAGAACAATCAAGCTATACAGGACATAAACCAGAATACCTCTTGGCACACCCACACTTGTGGCTGTTTTCAGCCACATCTCAGTACACACTCCCTTGGGCGGTTTTCTAGCCTGTCCTTCTCACACATTCATCAACTCCTGCCCTGTGAAACTTGCTTTGAGAACACACTGCAAATTCCGATGTTAACCTTGATCAGTCTCAGTTTATCTTCGACCGGTGCAGCACAGTTCCCACATCTCCCCCTTTTTTTGTTTTGGAACCATGGATTCACAAGGAGGGCAGCTAGAACTCTTGCTTCAGTTCTTCTGAGGCTCCACACCACCCCCCAGAGGAGTTGGGGAACCAAAGGAGTCCCTATGGGGGAAAGAGAGGTTCCCCAACTTATCCATGATGGTATGTTCCCTAACGTGGACTACTTTTACATAATTCTTTTAACTTCAAGGTGGAGCTTGAGTGACGCCAGTCATACTTCTATTGTGATTGGCAAAAACTCTTTCGTTTCCCTTTTAAGGTATAGGTTACCTAAAATTCAGAGCATACGCACAGTTGGAGGCCAGTGGCCTTTGAGCTGGAGGTGTGTTTTGGTATTATCATGAGCAAAGTTTATTCAAAGTTCACACAAGGATGGTATTTGTCTAAAGGATCACAGAATCACAGAATGTTAGGGATTGGAAGGGACCTCGAAAGATCATCTAGTCCAATGCCCCTGCCAGAGCAGGAACACCTAGATGAGTTCACACAGGAAGGTGTCCAGGCAGGTTTTGAATGTCTCCAGAGAAGGAGACTCCACAACCCCCCTAGGCAGCCTGTTCCAGTGCTCTGTCACCCTCACAGTAAAGAAGTTTCTTTTCAAGTTTAAGTGGAAGCTCCTGTGTTCCAGCTTGCACCCATTGCCCCTTGTCTTATCATTGGTTGTCACCGAGAATATTCTAGCTCCATCCTCCTGACACTCACCCTTCATATATTTATAAACACTAATGAGGTCACCCCTCAGTCTCCTCTTCTCCAAGCTAAAGAGGCCCAGCTCCCTCAGCCTTTCCTCATAAGGGAGATGCTCCACTCCCTTAATCGTCTTCATGGCTCTGTGCTGGACTCTCTCAAGCAGTTCCTGTCCTTCTTGAGCTGTGGGGCCCAGAACTGGACACAATATTCCAGGTACAGTCTCACCAGGGCAGAGTAGAGGGGGAGCAGAACCTCTCTGGACCTACTAACCACAGCCCTTCTAATGCACCCCAGGATGCCGTTGGCCTTCCTGGCCACAAGGGCACAGTGCTGGCTCATGGTCATCCTGCTGTCCACCAGGACTCCCAGATCCCTTTCCCCTACACTGCTCTCTAGGAGATCATTCCCCAACCTATACTGGAACCTGGGGTTGTTCCTGCCCAGGTGCAACACCCTACACTTGCCCTTATTATATTTCATCAAGTTTTTCCCTGCCCAGCTCTCCAGCCTGTCCAGGTCTCACTGGATGGCAGCGCAGCCCTCTGCTGTGTCAGCCACTCCTCCCAGCTTTGTGTCATCAGCAAACTTGCTGACAGTGCCCTCTGTTCCCTCATCCAGGTCACTGACGAACATATTGAATAATACTGGTCCCAGTACCAACCCCTGAGGGACTCCACTAGACACAATCTCCAACTAGACTCCGCACCATTGACCACAACTCTCTGGCTTCTTCCCACCAGCCAGTTCACAGTCCATCTCACTACCTGATCATCTAATCCACACTCCCTTAATTTGTCAGCGAGGATGCTGTGGGAGACTGTGTGAAATGTCTTACTGAAATCAAGATAGACCACATCCACTGCTCTGCCATCATCCAGCCACCTGGTTGTGTTTTCATAAAAGTCTAGAAGGTTGGTCAAGCACGACTTCCCTTTGGTGAAGCCATATTGACTGCCCCTAATGACCCTCTTGTCCTTGATATGCCTTGAGATGCCACCAAGGATAAGTTGCCACACTGTCAGCCCAGGATTGCAATCAAATGGCTTATCAGCTTCTGCAGTGATAGACAGGGTTTGACCATGGAGTCTCCACTCCTCACCACCCCTTGTATTAGTATGCAGACCAAGCTCTCCAGGAAACCACCTTGGAGAAGATTCTTTGCTCACCAGTTGCATTCTTCCTTGGGATCTTCTTTGACATTCTACCTTGCCTTAATGTGTGAACAATGCTGTGTTTTGATTTCTAAGTTACCCCCAGTAATTATTCTACATACTCCACCCTGTGACTATAGTTACTCAAGCTTCACGATGTTTTAAAAGACCTGGGGATACCACATATGACATGTGATGAGGATCATCTAGCACATACACATCCTGTGGGGGCATTAAATAGGTTAAATGCTTCATCATAATCCAAAGGTTAACATACACTGCAATTGTTAAAGCAAAGCATAATATTGTGCATATTAATAAAGCAACAATGGGCTGAAGCATCTTGTTGAAAATTCCTGCAACAATTGGCGACTGTTCAAAAAGAGTGTCCTACCATCCATATTGTCCATCTCTCTCGATTCTTTCCAATACCTGATGTATTTCTTCTACATCATGATGGACAGTAATCAGTCCTTCGTCCATTTTCTCGGGCCTGTTTCAACAACTGCTTCAGGTCATCATGTCAGAGTAGTTTCTTCACCAAAGTTAGATTCATTCCAGAAGGAACAAGTAGCAGGTCACAAATCATCATACAGCTGGACTGTAGCAATTAGCAAGATGTCACAGGAGCTAAGTAACTAAAAATCACATCCTACAATTTTTGTAAAAACACAGATATTTGAGTGATCATTTGTATCCCAACTATATACACTATCATTCTATATTAATGCAATAACACATAAATCTTTATCCCTATATTCCCAATCACATTGGAGTTTAATTTGATTAGCCACTGCATTTTGCCTATCCCCAAGCCGAATTACAGCAGCTTCTAAAGCGTCTAAGTGAGGTGATATTTGTTGATCAATGCTTGCTTGCATAGCTAAATCTAAACCTCATTAGTAAAATTGCTGATATGCTTAACTGAGAAATATTACTATGTGTGATATAACTAAAATAATATGGATTTTCTAAAAAACTGCAAAGGCATAATTACATTTCATTATATTTATCAAAGAGGTGGCAGCAAATACACATGGGTATGAAAGGGTTAAACTCTTAGGAGTTAGAAGATTTATAAATCACTCAGTTGTTTCTCATGAGCTTTTACATTATATCAGTCCTCTTGGATTGCTAACAGCCTTGAAGTGAATGCTTATCACCTAGCTGTTTTGCATGTTCCTGTTAATTGCTTAGTTGAGAAGTTGTTACCAAACACTCTTAAAGGAACACTGTCCCAGGAGTGTAAAAGAGACTGAACTATTGCTGGCAATTATGGCTATATATGCAAAAAGGTGTTTGTTGGAGTGGAAGGTGCACCCTCGGTTACCATCATAGTACTTGCGGTTTGTTGTAGTTGTTTTAGCTTTCCCCATGTAATAGGTTCCTCCTGGGCAGTTCTCTTTCTTTTCCATGCTCGTTTGCTGTCAGACAGATTCAACTTCTCCATCTGAGGCACTGGGTTCTGCATTGAGTCCTGCCAGCTCATGAGGTTTGACATGTCTTGCTGGAAGCCACCAAGGTCCTGAGGGCAAAAGAACACAAGCATACCCTCTCCCCCAAGTGATTAGTTCAATACACTGTGGACCCAATAAAGAGTCTTTATACAAAACCTTTGGTTGGTTGCATTGAAAAATATTCAGGAACAGAAAAATGTCACTCTACAGCTGTCACTACTTGGCCTGAAATCAGAGTTGCATTTAAAAAAAAATCAAAGTATAAACAGCATTATCCAATTGTTCTTGAGGAGGCATATTCCCCCTTTTTTGTTTTACGAGCATCCATTTCAATGTTGAATCACAATATTCAATAATAGCTTGACCAGTGGGGTTGTGAGGGATGCCAGTGATATGTTCAATATCCTGGGTTTGTAAAAAATCATGTGTATTGTGTGATACATACCCTGGGCCATTATCCGTCTTAAAGATTTTAGGTTTGCCAAGAATGGGAAAACGACAGGTCCGGTGGTGTCAAACATCTCATCCCTTTTCACTTCTATGTGCAGAAGCACATACTGTACCTGAAAAGGTATCAATAGAGATGAGGACAAAACACAGCTGACCAGAAGATGCATAGCATGTGACGTCTGATTGCCACACTGCAATTGCGTGCAAGGCCCTAGGATTAATTCCTTCCTGTTTCAGCAATGGAGTCAGCCACTGACAGTCAGGGCAGGCTCGAACAATATGCTTAGCTTGAGCCAGGGGAATCTTAAACTGTTTACTCAATCCAGCTGCATTCTGGTGGAAAAGGAGTGTGAGGCTTATGCATAATCTAGTGTCAAAACAGCTGCTCTAAATGAATCTGCTACAGCATTCCCTTCAACTAATGGTCCTGGCAGACTAGTGTGAGAACGCATATGGACAATAAAAACAGGGAATTGCCTGTGCTCTAGGCTTGTTTTAAGATGAAGAAACATCATAAAAAGTTCCTTTTGATTTATTTCTTTCAAAAAGGAAAAAGGGATATGGCCAACGGCATTGACTACGTATTCAGAATCACTAACAATGTTTAAGGGTTCTTAAAAAAAAAAAATTCAAGGGCATGTAATACTGCTCCTAATTCTACAAGTTGAGTTGATCCGGAAAGGCTTATTAAAGATCTCTTCCATTCATCATTGTCTTTCCAGACTACCACTGCTTTGCCAGACTTTCCAGAGCCATCAACAAATACTGTGCAAACATTGGAAAGAGGCTTTGATGAAATTACTTGTTTCTGTCTGATTGCTAAATTGTGCCTGTTCTGCAATAAATGACAAGGGGGTAAAGTAAAACTAATTTCCCCAATAAAATCAGCCAGTGCAATTTGCAGCAACATAGAATTTTGAAAAAGAAACAGATACTCCTGAGCTTGAAAAGGCAAATAGATAACAGTGAGATCATAACCAGTTAATGCCTGGATGCATTTTTATAATTAAACAAACTCTAAAAGGGTAGTTATTGTTTTCTGTAACATATTTGGTAAAAACAGCCATTCTAAGTAAGTGGCATGCTTATTATACTCAGATACCTGTCCAATCAAACCTATTGGTTGAAACTGAGTAAGAATAAAAAGACATGTAGATAAATTGACTCTGATTCTATCTGCCTGTAATGCAGCAATTTTTCAGCTACCAAATTTAGCTCTTGTTCAGATTCAGGTGTCAGCTGTCTTTTGGATAACAAATCACTGTCACCTTTAAGAGTAGAAAACAGATGGCTTAATTCGTAATTAGCTATTCCTAACATAGGTTTCACCCAGTTAATAGTTCCTAATAGTTTTTGCAGATCATTTAAGGTTTCATTCTTGTTTGTAATTTTTCTGACATCAAAGGCACAACTGTGTGAAATGTTTCACATTCTTTTTAGACTGCTGTCTTTTCTTTGGGCAGTCTTTACTTATGTGTCCTTCTTGCCCACAATTAAAACATTTAATCACATTCTTGTTCACCTGTAATTGCGATAATATGGCAGCCAGAATTGATGCTTTATGTGTCTCAGTTCCAAAATTCTGACATAACTTAATAAACTCTCCTTTGCTGGTCACTTTTCCTTTAATGGGTAATAGTGCTGCTTGACAATCACTATTTGCTTGACAATCACTATTTGCATTTTCAAAAGCCAGTTGGAACAATAGGACTTTAGCTGCTTCTGCATTGTCTACTTATCTGTTAATTGCTCCCTGTAATCTGTCTTTAAATGTCACATAAGTTTCTTGAGGGCCCTGTCGAATTGTAGCAAAAGACCCTACACGTTGTCCAGAATCAGGCACTCATTTCCAAGCCTTTATGGCAATTTGTGATGCCTGTTCAAAAACTCAACCATCTAAAGCCAATTGCACATGGACATTTAGATATTGCCCTGTGCCTGTTAACATATCTTAGTGAATTGGTATTCCTGCAGTTAAATTGTCCATAACCTGTTCTAACACCAAATCATAATATTCTAGTTGCCAAACTGCATACTGTGCCGATGGTAGTACTGTTTTCATTAATACTTTCCAATCCCATGGTGTCATTACATACGCAGCACCAACTGCTTCAACTATCCCTATCGTAAATGTACTTTGCAACCTGTTTTCAGTTATGGATTTTTTGAGTTCTTTAAACACCCAATATGGCAATTCTTCATCAGTCAGGGGGCGATTAGGCCTACATATGACAGCAAAGGCAAAAGAAAATTCCCCTTGCTTTAAGGCTTCTTTCTTGCATTTTTGCATTGCCAGTTTGCTTTCAGTTTGACCTCTACAAAGATTTATAAGTGCCATAGGTAATACGGGAGTTACTGGTGGCAGAAGAGCCTTTTCCGATAAATGCAAGGGGTACGATTCAAGCTGTTGCGGAAGCAACGGCAATGATGCCAAAGCGGCAGGAGCTGGGGCAGCAGGCAGTGATGGTGGATATAAATCAGGCTCTTTCTCAGGATTAATTGGCCTGCGATCAAAAGGATCTTTGGGCTCAGAATCCTCAGGATTTGCTGTCCTATTTTTTACTTTATCGTAAGTGTTTGGTTCTTTATCCTCCTCCTTTTTTATGATTGCCTCTGATGGTTTTAACTGTACTAGTGCAGAATATAAGAACCTCCATGTTACAATGACTGTATCTGAAATTTCAAATCCCAACATTTTACGTGTCTGTAAACATTACCCTACTCGTTCCCACACATCACTATCAAATGTACCTTCTCCTGGAAACCAGTTGCAATGTTCTTTTACTAGTTAAAGCAGATGAGTCAAATGTTTTTTCGTTACTTGATATCCTGCAGCATGCAAAACTTGCTGCAAAACATTTAAATATAACTTGAAGCAAATTGTCCCATATTAACGCAATCCCGTAGCGCCACCGTTCAGTGGGTGCTACTGTTCCAGGATACAGAATGTGGTCACAAAATCAATGCAGAAAAAAAAAAAGAAAAATTACTCACCTGTCGGATGGCAGAGTTGTCTCCCAATAAGTCATACAGGGCACCAGTTGTGGCAAATGAAGATGGGAAGAAAAAGGATTCCGAGCCTTCTTCCGAGTAAAGTAAGCTCCATCCTTATTATTAGTGAGAATCCCCAAATCCCTTGTCCCCAGGCTTCTTTGCTAACAAGATTTTATATTCCTCTCCATTCTCCTCACACGGTTAGGATTTATACATTCATGTTCTCAGAACAATGAAGCTATACAGGACATAAACCAGAATACCTCTTGGCACACCCACACTTGTGGCTGTTTTCAGCCACATCTCAGTACACACTCCCTTGGGCGGTTTTCTAGCCTGACCTTCTCACACATTCATCAACTCCTGCCCTGTGAAACTTGCTTTGAGAACACACTGCAAATTCCAATGTTAACCTTGATCAGTCTCAATTTATCTTCCACCCGTTCAGCACAGTTCCTACAAGTGCCTGTGCAGGAGGCAACAGGGGAGAGCCAGGATCCATAGCTAGACACTGGATAGCCCAAGTGCACAGGCTCAGCTACTGGTGAGATCTGCATTGTACATGTTTCCTGCTAAACAGCCTCTTCCTGACCAGCCAGTGAGTGCTTACGATGAATAATTTTAGGGGAAAACATGACTATTTTTAGATAGTAATATTTTTCTGTATTCTGATCACCCAGTCTTTACAGAATAAAAGATTATTAACTTTGTTATTATATACTAGTAAACATTATATACTGCAATGTAAAGAAGTAGTGGAATTTTACTGTTGGCTTTGATATTGTTCATGTTGAAGTAGAGCAAACTGAAGGACACCACCTCACTGGTGGTGTCCTCACCAGAAGGACAGCCCAGCCCTAGAAATAAAGACTTCGCTTTTTAGAGATGTTCATGAAGGATAAAATATACCCTTGGACAACCAAGGTAATGCTAGCATCCCAGCCCCCCAACACATCTCTGAAACCCTCTCAGCATCTGGTGCCACAGCCAAGTCCTACAGCAACACTTACTACAGGGGCATCTAGGACAATGGACAAACAGCAAGAATGCTGAAGGATGATGACACTGCAGAAATATAGTTGCTTTGCAGAGTTTTACTATGATTAGTAGTGGGTAGTGTATGTATCAACTAGTGATTAGTCAAATTGTGTTGTAGCCAAAAACTTGAAGGGCATAAGAACCTTCTGTAAAACTACATTAAGTGTGTTCCAGTTTGGCTGGGACAACTCATGCGCATGAATAAATATTTACCCTTGTGATTCTATATTTTGCCTCCTAACTTCTTTCTTCAGCAGGCATGAGCCAGCTGCAAAACTTACATAACACAATATATAGGGCAGAAAAAATTTAAATTCATTCTGGTGTTGGACATATGCATTCTAAGTCCTAATAAAAGTTCACCAAGATTTGGGCTAAATTTTGTCCATAGGTAAAATAAAATTGTACCTATTCAGTGCAGTTTATTTGTAACAGCCTCCTGAAGTCTCTGATTATTCCTATACTCCATATACATCAAGTGCACAGACTAACCACACTGAACATGCCTTGTTCTTTCCTTCAATCTCACAATTATCACAGAGGAAAACTGTCAAAGAGAAAGAAACACAGGAACAGCAAAGTGCTTATTGGTGCAATTGGTGAGGGACACAATAAGCAAAAGTGTTTTGATTAGAGAAAGAACAACCATGGTAAGAGAACAGTGGCACTACAAACCTGATATTATATGAGATGATGTTTTCCCACACATAAAGACACAGCTGGTCTTCCAGATCTTCCTGCAATCCATACAGCAGTTTGTTGAAGTTACACTGCTTATAAATCTGCTTATAAAAATTGAACATTTACCTACCAATTTCTAAAAGATGAAGTTGGTATTCTTGTTTCACATCAGCTGTTCTGGAAGCAATCAATAGGAACTGGCCAAAGTTCCCCTTTGATTTGCTGTTGTACTCATTTAATGCAGCAGCAAAGTCTTCTGAGACATCATTATGAATTATCTAAAGAAAGACATATTTTTCATTTCTGAGGAGCTAGAAGAAAACATTAAAAGCTGTAATGAAATAAAATACTATAACTGAAGTTCATTATGATACAGCCACATTATGATACAGCTGCTGGAGAGCAGGAAGAGAAGGGCCACTTCCAGACAGTATCCAAACAGGCAGGGCAGGGACTGCATTGAAGGACGCAGGGCAGGGCAGGGCAGGGCAGGGCAGGGCAGGGCAGGGCAGGGCAGGGCAGGGCAGGGCAGGGCAGGGCAGGGCAGGGCAGGGCAGGGCAGGGCAGGGCAGGGCAGGGCAGGGCAGGGCAGGGCAGGGCAGGGCAGGGCAGGGCAGGGCAGGGCAGGGCCAACAGCCTAGTCATCATCAGGCAAAGCAACAAACCAAGGTCAACTCGGGAACAGCCCTTGCAAGGCTAAGACAAGCCAACTGCAATTGGATGGGGCTTAAATAGAGCCCCACAGCTGGGAGAGCATAGGAGAAAGCTCCAGGTGAGGCCGGTCAGGGCAATTAATAACAATTAGTACACTCGGGTCCCTGACAGTATCTGAGCTTAGGCTGAATTACTTTTCAAGCAAGGTTCTGTATCTGTGTGTTAATTTCCAAGAATCAAACCTGACATAAAGCTAAGACTCATGTATTTTTGCAGTTTTGAAGCACAGACTTTCAAAGCAAATCCACTCATTAGCTTCAGGATTTTGCAGAAAATTTATTTTTTATTTTGTACTGTTTCTGGTGTTTATAGTTGAAGAAGTGATTTGATACCTTCCAGAGGTTGCAAATCTAGCAAAAGAGTATTTTAGAAAATGTGAATATATCTTCTATGCTGAATGTTTCTTATTGATTACATAGGGAAGACTTTACTCCCCATTTCAGAAACTTATCATATGCTCAATTAAAACAGTGTTAGAACAGAATATCTTGGACTATGGTCCCTTTGACACTGGTGATTGAATGCTGGGAGCTGTCTTGTTTCTCAGATGTTGTGTTCAAGAAAGCAGAAATGCAACTCAATTAACATGTTCCTAATATTACTTTCCTGCGTAAGTAAGTTATCTTTACAGACAAATATTTTGTAAAGGAAAAATCTTTCAGTACATGAGAAAAATTCTTAGAGTGTGGTCCATATTTTGTGAAAGTTCAGTAAGGGCTTCTAGCTGTTGTAGAAATACTTACTCTTTCACAGAGGTGATATGCTAGCACAGGAGTCAAATACCTCCACGGGACCATCAGCTCATACGGTTTACATTTGAGAACATATTCCAAGTGAACAGTTCTGAATACAGTTGCTGTCACACTGACACTCAGTGATATGGTCGGATATTTCTTGTCAGATATCCAACTATCATGGACTATCATGTAGTTCACCTCTATTTGCTTTCCTTTGTCAAAATCTTTTAACATGTTCTTAAAAACACAATGGTGGTGTTAGGGTGGTGCTATTACAACCTACTGTCTAGCTGATAATGTGGAATTCCTGACCTGCAAAGGGAACACAGCATTAACCTTAAGCTTATTTGATAAAGATGACAAATAAAGCACATGGGAGCCGGGGGGGGAGGGGGTTAGGGGCAGGGAGAGAAAGTGCTATATTAGTAAATATTTAACCTCTGTTCACCATTCAGCATTTTTATACAAGTGAAGTACATGGAAATTTAAGGGAAATATATGGAAAATTTGGGGCCTGAACAGCACAACCAGAAAGCTTTTGGATAGTAAAAGCAGTAACAACCAGTATAGCTAGATAAGCAGTGATAAAAGCTAAATGTCATAATATAATTGAAAAGGAATTGGCCCTGCAAAGAACTCTGCATGGATAGATATTTGTGCCCAGATAGTATTTTGAAGCCACAGGAGTGTAAATGTAGAAATAATCCATTTGGTTATAGAAAAAAAAAAAGTATGACAAAGACTTACCCCTTTCAATAAAAAATACACAGGAAACAAGAAGTAGAGTTTTAGCATTTCTGAGGCTTTTGGTTGTTTGAAGGACAAAAATGAATGCTTCAGCAGTGATAAAACTTGGGAGTGAAAAATAACCTTCAATAATCTATCTCTAAAAAAACCTAAACAGATCATCTGCTAGCAATTCGCTGTTAGTTGTACAGTGATGATTTTGAGGTGTCTGGGAAAAAGAAAAATAAAGCTAAAAGACTGGGGAGGAGTGTCTTTTTTCCCTCTTCTCTTTCTATTTGGAGCAGGGAACATTATTCAAACATAAATGAGATGTGAACCATGGATGAAGGTGTAAGCTATAAAGACAGTTATATACTTTTTTCTTATAAAGTAGAGACCACCCTGTTTTCTTTCTTAGCATTACAGCCTTCTCCCTTCCATCCTTCTGAAAAAGTTACAGAAGCTATTTCTCCTGAGTAGAGCTCTCTGTGAGCACTTTAAGTAAATAAGAGAAAAAAAACAGGGATATTATACAGAATACATAAAGAAAAATATAATAATTTTTTATCATTTAACTTATCCAGAATGCTATTTTTCATCTGTTTACTGAAAATAGAATGCATCTTTTTTAACTTGCCAAAAATAATATATAGACTTAACACATTTATTTAAGATTTTAAAAATATGTTTAGCTAAAATATACAGAATACTTTCTCAAAATAAGGAATAAAACTGTATCATATACCTTTACTTTTGCTTTTTGATCTTGGGTTTATGATTTACAGATCCATTTATCCATGCCTGATTTTTTTCTGTCCATTCAATTCTATATTTCATCCTACCTCTGTGACATGCAGAAAAAACGTTGATTTTAGAGCTATACAGCAAAACTAATGAACTGAACTGCCAACCCATTACTTTCCCATTTTGTGGCACAATTAAAGCTACTATCCCTCTCCAAATCACTGTAGTCTGAAGTTATCCACAATTGTGTTCATCCTGTGTATTTAAGATAAGTCTAAATTATGCTGCGTTATGATTCATTAATGATGAAATTACAGGTAAAATTTGAAAACTGCTACAAAAAACAATGAACACACTCAAGCATTCTACATACATTGCATAATGTTACCAAAAAGATGAGATTTTTCAGCAAGTTTTAGCACTGCACTGTAAGTATTCTTTTGTTTTCATTCCTATTTATGAGCTTTGGTAATTATCTTCATTCAACACTCCCTTAACAATGGTTGAAATTCCCTTAAGAATGGGGGAAAAAATCTTCCATTAATTATAACATGGAAAAATACTTTTCCCACTCACCTGTCTCCACCGAGATGCTTCCCTGCTTGTTATACTTAATGCCAACTAAACCACCACTGAAAGACTGCAGCCACTGGAAAAGGTCAGAGCAGGCTGAAGGACACATAAAGGGAGAAAGGAGAGAGAGAGCGTAGACAGTGGATTAGACCTTCTGAGGTTTCAGAAGCACAGTCCTCTATGAGATGTTTTACCTGGCCTTGCCTTAAGCGTGGGCCTCAAGCATGCCTTGATTCCAGACAGCTCTCATTTGGCTATTGAAATGTCTATTTATGATGTAGGGAGTGGTGGGAAGAAGGAGTCCTACACAGTTAACACCATGAAACTCTGTCTCTTACCATCCTGAGAGGATGAGAAGGAAGAATTTCAGTTTCAGCTCTATTTACAACACAGGCTGCAGACATGACTGTTTTTCCCCAAGGCAGCCAGGGAACAACCACAAACCTCTCTTTATATTTTCTGAACATGTGTACATGCTAGACTGAGATTTCTTGCAGATAATCAGGCAATTATAATAGATAATCAGAGTGTCATGCTGCTTATGTATTTCCATACCTGTCTGTAGTTCAGAGCATCCAAGTAACAGAGTTCTATAAAAAGACAACAGATTTACATACACGTTGATTCCTAAAGCCGATTTCCTAGTAGCTGTAACAACCTAAAAGAAAAACAAAAAGAAGGTGCAAATTTATGTTTTTAATCCTAAATTTCTATTTTGAAAACCAAAATTTTTGAAGCACAAAGTTTACTAAATCAAATGTCTCTTCCTTAATTGCTTCAGGCACAGATAAGACACAGAAGTTCTTCACCCCTAAAACAGCGGAGTTGTAAAGTCAGATCTTCCACAATCAAGGTGACTGTTCTGTTTAAATAAACTTTTTAGAGTGATCACTAAAAAGCTACATGTCTCAATTACAGTTTGGTGTCTTACATTGTAGGTTTTGTGCTTCAGGTATGAATCATTTGAGCAAAGGATTCTTCCAGTATGTTTTGAGATTTAGCCTGTTCAGTGCATGGTCCTCTTTGTCCCATGAGGACAGTAAAGCTTAAAATGCTATCAATGAAAAGTCTGCTTCCGGTAAAACTAGAAAATTCCTGCTAATTTTAAGGTTTTGTACCTTGAAGACAATCTTTCTTAGATGTATGGTATGGTCTGTCTTGCCCCAGCAAACCATTAGTTTGGCTTGGCTCAGGATTTCTAATGGTACTCTTCAGAAATCCCCATATTTGCAAAGATTTTTACTTTCCCATTTATATCAACGGTAACTGTAGGTATTAAGGAGGCAGATAAACATGTAATTCAATTCTAAATACAGAATTAAGTGCCTGAACTAAGAAGCCTATATTTTAAAAAAAAAAAGTAACTGTATTTTAAGAGAGACTAATACTTTAATTAAAGTAATTCTAGTTTCCCCTACTTACCCGCTCTAACACCGTATGTGTTATTTACTGTCTTGCTAGTTTTCTGTTTTCTCCTTCCTTTTTTCGGAATCTGTCAACAAACTGGAGATCTCTGTTCTTCCTCTCAGCGTGTTGCCAGCATCTCTTTAATTTCTGTAAGAAAAAAAAAAAATTACAATGCATTGTATTACTTTCCTTGCAGATATAATATAGCTATACAAATGGAAAACTCTTCAAAACAGCAACCAAAAGAACTAGTGCACTGGTAAAAGGGTATGATTTTTTGTCACTAAGGAACATATTTTTTGTTTCAATTTCTCTAACAGCCATTGGGTGGCACACGATGAACAGTACGTAAATGGCCTGCTGTGAGCCTAAGAGGTTTCCTCACTTAAGCAGTTTATGCCTGACCAGCTGGAGATTGGGTATATCCATTGGCTCCTTGTAAGATGCACAGGTGGGAGCAAGGCAGTGTCTGAGAAGCTGCTGAACTGCTTTTTAGATAGAGTCCACAATTCAATCCTTCATCTTTTTTAATACAATCCTAATACAGATTTGTATTATTTTCCACATTCATTCTTCCAGGATTTGTCATGATAGGTAAATTCTCACAAAAAGTTCCTTCTGGAAAAAATAAGTAGAAACTACAAATAAGACAATTAGAAAGCAAGCAAACCTAACATGATATTGTAGCCAGTTATAACTGCTTATTCATTTTTGTAATACACAGAATGATTTAACTTTGTACTTTTCTCTGTGCTCGCATGTATATCCATGTATACGTAGGTATTTGTCTACAAGTGTATGTTTAGGTGCGTAAGTGTACAGAAGTTAGTGTCAGAGGAAGGAAATTGCTTGGATAAGAGTTCCACATCCTGAACTCTGTAGGAGACAATGCTCAATAACTTATATCTCTATTTCTGGGCTGGAATTCTATATCTTCCAGCTGGCACATCAATAAAATAGTTACAATAAATGCTAAATCACTGTAAATATGCATTCCTTGGTGAGACAAGTGTGATGCTAGTAACAGCGTATTTGTTCTACAATGTCAGCCCTTGTCCAACAGTGTTAGGTTTTTTATGTTCTTATTTCTTTGGAAGTTCACAATTTAGAAGTAAAGCTTTTTAATACTGATATAGCCACAAGTCTGAATAGTCATATTTTTTTAAATAATTGAAATAATAGAATGTTGAAGAATGGCTACGGGACAGGGGTCACGGATCACTAGAGATGTTGTACAATCAGAGGCTCAGCAGAAGCAGCGAGGGTATTGAAATGGCTCAGGCTGCAGTAGCCAGCTTAGGCCCTTGACATAAGTATAGCAAGCAAATGCACGGTCGGGGTGAATTAGCAGAAGTCTCAAGGACACTTGTCCTTGAGACTTCAGATAAACAACTTTAGTGGAACTAAGTTGGGTAAAAGAAGGGAGTAGCTTTAGCTGGTAACCGCAAAGTAGGAGTACTCAGTTAACGTCGTGGGGCGTGAACAGAGCTAAGCCACCTGTTGTGTCAAATTTAGAGCTTGTGCTTAAGAGTGTTTAACCGATTGCTGTATGTGTTTAGCTTGCATGTGTTGTGATAAAGGGTATAAATCCAGGTGTGTATTGGATTCAAGCGGACTTCTTGAAGCTAACTCATATCGAGTCGTCTCTCGATTTTCCTGAATCCCACCTCCGCAATAGAACACACCTGACAGTTGAGAGCATCATGGTGAAAATCCTGTCTGAATATACCAGTCACGGCCAAGCCATTTGGCAGTTTTTTATTAAATCAATTACAAATAGTTGCCCATATTTGGTTAACAAGAGTTTGATTTTTGAGAAAATGCAGTAATTCAGTAATAAGTTAACAAAAGAGATTAAAAAGAGTAAACAAAGGCCATCATCTTCCAGATGGTACAAAACTAGGAGTGGCTGATACATCAGAGGGTCATGCTGTGAGGGTGACTGAGCACTGGCACAGGTGGCCCAGAGAGGCTGTGGAGTCTCCCTCCTTGGAGATACTCTAGGTGGCCCTGCTTGAGTAGGGGTTTGAACCAGACAACCTCCAGAGGTCCCTTCCAACTGCAGCCATTCTGTAATTCTCTGATCACTGAACTACCCATGTTATACTACTATATACTAAAATAAATTCAAAATACAATTTTTAGAGATTAAACATGTGGTATAATAAAAAGCAACTCAATGCTAAGTATATCAGAAAATAATGATGATAGAAGGACTATACTGAATGCAAGAAAGACTGCACAAGATCAGATTAGCCTCATTACAGAGGCCACACTAAACACCTGTCAACTTTTTTGCACATTTCCGTGTGATTTTGGTCTTGTCTTTATTATATCCTGAAAATTAAGGATTTAACTCCAGCTAGCTAGATCATCACGCTGCATGTCAGCTTAGCTTCAAAAAGACCAGTGTAACTGCACTACTTCACACACATTGATGATGGTACTAACACTGCAGTGAATTTCTATTTTGTATTAAGCTACATAAAGTAGTAAAGTCATACCCTTGTGAGAGCAACATACACAACTACCCCTTGACTAGTTCCGCCAAGGATTTTTCCATGCAGTAGTCTGAATCATAGTTTTTCCCTGATGAAGTAGAGGCAACTGTCCCCACAGATGCAGTGTTATCTACAATAAAATCATAGAATCACAGAATCTTAGAATGATTTGTCTTGGAAGGGACATTTAAAGGTCATTGAATCCAACCTTCCTGCAGTGAGCAGGGACATCTTCAACTAGATCAGGTTGCTCAGAGCCCCGTCCAACCTGACCTTGAATGTTTCCAGGGATGGGGCTTCTACCACCTCTCTGGGCAACCTGTGCCAGTGTTCCACCACCTTCATTGTAAAAAATGTCTTCCTTATTTAGTCTAAATCTGCCCTCTTTTAGTTTAAAACAATTAACCCTTGTCCTATTGCTACAGGCCCTGCTAAAAAGTTTTTCCCCATCATTTTTTTAGGCCCCCTTCAAGTATTAAGAGTTGCAATAATACCAAGAACCTCTCTCTGAAAAGGGAGCAAATAGATGACAAGTTAAGAAAATTTGTGTGCTAAATCCAGAATTGCACACACACAATTATAACATTTCACTGATACAGGGTCAATAATTTCTTCTCTTTTTTTCTTCTTTTCTTCACCTATTTCTTCTTTAAGGAAAGAATTTCTGTGTTAAAGGAAACTAATCTTTCCTTGATGTCATCTTGCTGTTTAATATTACCAAAGCATGATACTGTGACTAAAGTTTTTTGGAGACTGGAAACCCCTATATTTTTTAGGTTCTCACTTTTGGTGGAAAATGCTTGAAAACATAATCTAGATATAGAAATTAATAAAAGAACTTGTTTTGATCTGATTATTTTTCACCCAATCCCATGATACTTGAGACTCCACTCATGTTGTTTGAAGTGAACAATAATCAAATGGTAAAGTAGATGTCACCTTCACTCTTTTCTTTCTTGAGCCTATTCAAATAAATATTGGCTCAAAATATATGTCAGAATAATTTCATATCAATACCTCAAGATTATCTTTGAATTTAATTGATTTCTTGTAATATCAGTGTCATCCTGTACACACCCATAAACATAAGCATATTAAATGAAATCCACAGTGTATGGTGTTACCTGCCATGTATCTGGATCTGAACCCTAGAATCTCTGTCTTCCTCTCTTCTCATAACAAGTAATGGCTCACGTGCTGTAGTTGAAATCAAGCTTCTCCCAGACCCACAGAAAACATGGAGACCTCCATTTGACTGTGCTCTGGATTCTGTAGACATTTAGTACATTTTTCAATTGCATCAAAGGACCCAGAGAATATTCTGGACAGACTTTAATTCCTAAAGAAATGAGATCTTGTTGAAGTGGGTAAAAACAACTGCCAAAGGCAAAATACATCCCAGCTTGACAAAACTAACCACTTATTTGGAGAAATGCCATACAAATGATGCGGACATCAGTGTAGGAAGAGTTAAGCAAAGTTTAAAAAAACAACTGTGCAAACTGAATAGATAAAAGAACAAGATGTGGCAGCAACACAAAGCGCATACTAATATATCAGAAATTATCTGACATTCTGTTACGGATTTCAGTTCACAAGCTTCATGCTTTTTCCCAAAAATGGGTATAGTGGCCTGCATTCTTTAAGGCCTACAAAATGCAAATGAATTCAAAAGGAGTATAACTTTTGGAACTTCAGACTGGCCTTCAAAGCAACTCAAAAAGCCCTTAGGACATCTGAAAGATATTTACATTCAAATTTTCATACTTACAAGGGAAAAGAGACAGCAGAAACTTCCATCCTGAATGGGAACCCCTAATGATAAGAATAGATGATCAATCATCCCAAACCTATTATGGCCCCAAATTGCTAATTACTATGGTATGTAGTCTCAATTGCAGTGCAGTACAGAGAGGTGTATAAAATCCCATGTGATTATCTTTATTAATAATGTTTGTCAATTACAAGTTTTAAAAGATACAAAGGCACAGTGGATGAGGTTGCCTTAACTCACACCTGCTTATCACTTTAACTAGCAGAAAAAAAATTTTATTTATTAGGCAAAAAAGTAAAGAAAAACACAGTGAGTCTGCTAATGTGGTATGTGCTCTTCAGAAAAGAAAAAGCAGCATAGTTTAGAGAGAGTATTATTGACCTCATAAATTGTAAGTGAATGGGATTGCTGGAGAGTCATTTAAATCTGAACAAACTGCTGGAGGATACTGAGAAAGAAATGGATTCTAAAAGCTTGCACACTTCACAAAATGCTTCTTAAGGGATCAAGCATCACTTTCTGATATGCAGTCAACCATGCTGTGCCAGGCATTTAAGAACATTTGTAAAAGGCACCAATGTCTAGGGATTAAAGCCTTGGCGATAACGTGTTACCAAATCAGACCCCTGTAATAAAATTTGTCCTTGCCTTTTTCTTTTCCAAGAATACAGAATTACATTTAAATTACTATTACAGAGGCCTTCTATGGAGGTTTTGCACTTTTCAAATTCAGGAAAGACAATCTTAACTTTCATTCCATTATTTGCCTACAACAGATAGCACAGGCAATTATAAATAACGCATCACTGAACTTTACAGTTCTTGATTTTGTAATGTAAGAAAGCATTTTTGGAGGGTTTCACTGCTAATATTTTTGTTGCTTTAACTTAATATTTTGAGAAAAAGAGTACCAACTGTGCAGCAGCAAATATATAGAGGAAAAACAGAAAAATGAAAAAAATTAATTATTTTATAGACATAACCTGTGGATAATCGAGACTGTTTGACAAATTCTCAAATCCAAAATATGTAAGGCATTTGGTAATCCTCTGATAACCTGTTGTTGCCAGTAAATCATGCTATTTATCCAGTAGAAAATGGATTCTTCCCATTGCTTCAACAGCTGTTCTTAGATCTTCAACACTCCTGCCTTGGGTTGAGGGGGGGGAAGTATGTAAAAAAGCCACCCAAAATGATTGTTACATTCAATACCTTTGCTTTAAAAAGGCTTTCCCCTAACTGAAGAAACTTTGAAAAATCAGGAGCCAGTGATTCAAAAATGCATGTGTATTCTGTCTGCAAATGTGCAGCATGCATTTTTCCCTGGTCTCCCATATCACTCCAGACCCCATTCCTGTAAACATTAGAGGCACCTGCTGATTTGGGTTAAATAGTTACTGATGTCAGCCCACCCCTAACTCTTGCCACTGCTTCATTGCTAGGTGTTACTCTCCCAGTTATTCTGCATTAACTGATGATACATCAACTTTTATCTGTTGGGTGATCCAGCTTAAAAGCAAACCAAAAATCTGCAATAAAAAGCTTGAATGAACAAAAAAGGAAATCATCAGCCTGAAAAGGATAAAACCAAAGGCTACTTCAAGATGTTTATAATTTCCTTTCATTCCCAGAGAGTGTATCAGTGGGCTTATCAAAATAAATCAAATTGAGCAGCCTGAAAGGGTTGTGGGTCTCAGCAACTACAAAATAGGAATGCATTACCTGATGCAGTACCAGAACCCCTGGTTGACACTGGAGGGAGAAGGCAGAATAGAGGCCATTGCACCCAGTGGATGCATACCTCACTCATGGACCTTTTTACACTTTATTGTCCATCATGTGAAGAACATATGTTCATCATCACTGCTATGAATTTAGCAGAAACAGAAATGAACCAAAATATGCAAGCTTGACATAATAAAAACACCCTCAAAAAGCACAATATGGGTCTATTGTGTGCCTTAGTATGTTCTATTTCTTAGCTGGCCCAATGTAATCTGTGGTATACCTATTAGAAAAACTACTTCTTACACAACTCAGATGATGTCAAACTGGTGAATTACTGTAATGCCTAGAAACCTCCTCAAATACAAAATATGCCTCTCCCATAAACTGCTTTTCTTGAAGTGATCTGAGCTGCACACAAAATTCAGTTGTTAGTATGGAAACATCATGCCATTACAATAAGCAAAGTTCATTAGGATGTTCTTCTCATTCTTCATAAAGTTAATTCCTGACATCCCTCCCAAAGAACCCACAAAAATGTGTACACTTACCTTTATGTAGGTTCTTTCCACAGTTGAAAACAGACATTCAAACCAGACATTTCTGCTGTATGTTTCACAGAATTTGACATGTTTCCAGGAAATCTTTTAACTTATTTATTCCAGATCTAAAATTCTGTTTAATTTAGTTGTCAATGCAAATGCTTCTCCATTGTTTCTGCTCTTTTTTTTCCTCTTCATGTTTCATCCTTTTCTGGTCCTCTTCAATGATTTTTTCTGTTTTTGAGTCCTACTGTTAAATTAAATTACTTATAAAGTATTTGTGAAATTTTCATTAAGAAATGCTAAATATCTTCCATAAGTTCAGTGCTCATTGCTTTATAAATTTGATTTATATTGTGATTTATATTTTTCTCTCATATTTTCCAAATGAAATCATGGTCAGCACATATACCACCAATAGTAAGCCAGTGGTAATAAAACATACCCATATACAGTGAAGAAAACACACTCAAGGACAAAGTGATACTAAGGCTTTGAGAACCCTAATCTTTGTAAAGGATGCATATGCACTTTATCATACAAACGAGTTGGTTAATAAACAAACATATAAAACATCAGTGACATTCAACTGACCACCTCACATATTCAGACTAAATGAAACCTGTTTTTCTATTCAATCTTTTTGAAAAAAATGTATTTATTTTCATTCTGTATCAGCTGCTATCCAAAATTGTAATATTTAAACAACTTTTTTAAAAGAAAAATATTCACCACCCATCTGCTAGTTAAGCTGTCTAATAATAATAATACTTAGAATATTGATTCCCCCATATGCCTTTGCCGTTCCTCTCTCCTGTCCCATCTTCTGTGTATTAGCCAAGAAACAAAATAATTGTTGTACACAAATAAGTAGTGGGAATGACCCTGCTTTTAGGCCTCTGTTCCTCGTAAGAAATGCTCAGAAAATATGTGAGGGCTTCAAGCTCAATAAAGGACGTACTGGTCCTTTATTATCACTAAACAAACAGCGGATTGAAGACACTTATCATGAAGTCTTGCTAACATTTTGAACTGTATTTTGAGGAATGTGTGCCTGAATGTATTAAAAATCAATCATTCAGATGCCAGTGTACTAGGTAGAACCTAAGAACCAAAGCAAACTTATACACATACATCATGTGATTAAACACTATTCCACTCAACATATATCTGTGCAATTCTAAAAGTGAAATTTTAGAAAGTCTTAGCAAACTATCACAAGGATTCTGCAATCATATTCAAGTACCCCTTTACTCCAGGATACGACATACAAGAATAACATTCAGACTGCAAAGGCAAACATGCAGAAATTAGATAACGACAAAGTGAAGTCTGCCTGCAGAAGAAAATGAAATCACATAGGAACTTAGGACAGGAATGGATAAACTAGCTTAATTTCCTTCTGTCTTATTCTTTCAGAAGTACTATGTCATGTAAACCATATGCAGCCTCTGTGACACCTTTGCGGTGAGGCAGCAGCCCGTACAAACGTGCACTCTGCTTTCAAAGCTGTTACAATTAGGAACTTGAAAACCTTGTACAAGGATTGAAGTCTGTACATGAAAGGCATCAGTTCGTACTTGATTTACAACTGAACAAATTTTAAGTTTTTTTGTTAAAATCAACCTTTCCAAAGTCATAAACTGTTACCTATCCATGTAGAATGGTAGTGAAGTATCAGAACACTTAGTCTGCTCTAATAATAGGTAAATACTTAGAATAAAAGCTCTGTAAAAAACTTCTTTTTAAAAAGTTTTTATTAAAGTACCTTCCTCAAAATTTGTGAAAGTTTGATAAAGACAAGAGAATTAGCTTCTTGCCTGGATTTCTGAAATCTTTTTTGTTAAACTCATTGACTGTCAACATCAGTTCTATTTCCTCTCTCCAAGAAAATGTATTTAAAAATTCTCTGCACTCACTTTTATTTTCTCCTTGATCCTCAAACTATAGCAACAGCTTTTATCTGTGACATTGTCAATATCATTTCCATTTTGAATACAAACCACAGTTTCTTATTAGACAGAAGTGTTCTATCTCTACATATTACATTTTCTAGATATCTCAGGAAAAAAAAGTGCTCTTATAAGCTTTGTTAGCTAAATAAGTGCATAAATGAAGTCAAAGGAACTTGAGGAAAGATAAAAGCTGACTATTGTTACAACTTTTGTTAAATCATGTTTACTAATTTACTTCATCAGGGTTTGAAGTCAATGGACACCAACAACCCTAAGCATAGTCTCTGCCATCCCTTCTGTGCAACTCCCAAAACTGCAAACTGAGTCTCGCTCACACCAGTACAAGTGCCCAGGACAATGAAAAGCACTAAAACTGGCTATACAGGAAACTCTCCAGGCTTCACTGCCTGCTGGAGGATTACATCATCCAGTCAACTTGCAGAAGAAGAACGGTAAGAAGAGAACTCTTGGTCAAACTTACCTAGATGTCTACAAAGGAGAGGTGGCATCTTTTATGGGCTTTTGAGGTAGTTGACTCTGTGACTAAATGCTTACACTCAGCATGTCCCAAAAGAAAGCTTTAAATCTTGATTTCTGAGACTCACTCATAAAATTGCTTTCAATTTAGGGCTTAAAACACATACTCCAGAATAATCCTATTAAAAAGAGAGATAAGAATGCTGTAACAGGTGGTTTACATAGAAGTTATATACTCACTGATCACAGAGTTGTGCAATAAGATGCACAATACTTACTCATACAGTAAGTACAATTATCCCAAAATAATAAAACTTTTGGGTTAACTAATTCCTCAGTGTTGCAGTTGTACATGTGTAGGTATTTTTTTAAAAAAATATATCATGCATAATTATTACCCCAATTCCATATAAAATATATCTAATTCCTGCTCTAAAACTCTTTGTAAAACTAACTCTTCAGCCTGTTTGGATTATTTTAGGATTTCAGGGTGGCAATAAAGTGAATTAAGCAGCTTGCTGTTTGGTTTGGTTTGTTTAGAGTACCGCCACCCCTCTGTCTTGTTATGTAAAGTAAAATCTAGATTGATTGTTTCTGTTAGATCCTAATTTTGCACACCAGACCTGCCTCTATTTCTGTCTGTACCACCCTTACAAAAAATACAGTTAATGCTATCGCAAAAGGGTTTTAAATAACAGTTTTATTACCTAAATTCTGTGGATTATAGCCAGGTTTCAACCTTGCCCAAATTTCAAAGCAAGAAATACGTACACTAGACTGTTTATATGGCATCCTAGAATTTCAGAGCCTTTTGTGAAAGCATCACAAAACCTCCTGTCTTTCATCTGCAGGTTCTTTGGATCCAGTCAAGTTTTGATGGCAAAGCTAGAAATTGTATTCCAAGCAGTCTGAAGGTGCTGTTTCAAGTAATCCACTTGGATGAATCATTGTTTCAGTGGCTTCCTCAGCTGTCTCACTGACAGCTTTTAAATCTTAGATGCATACTTGCATCATCATTAAAGGGTGGTTGCCTTGGCTCTTCAGGCCTGCTTCTTCCCAGGTACACATTCTTCCTCTGACTGGTTGAATATTTTGCATGATTATCTGTGACATTTCACCTTTAAAGAGAGTTCATTAGTTCACTGATCAATCACTCTGTCTCCCTTTTCTAGACTAATATCATCAGCTTCATATAAGGACCAGAAAATCACTACATCAGTGAAGTATCATTGAAATTCAAATGACATCTCATTCAACAATTATAAAATACACAAATTTAGAATTAACTGCTCCTCCTTTGATAGGGAGTGTCCAAGACAAGGTGCACATCTGATGCTATAGAATTTAAAGTATGTAAAAACATACCTGCAGGTAACAGCATTCTTTGCCTCTTAATTTTAATTCTAGCCAAGCTATTAAACAAGACAGGAAGGGAGGTGTACATATCTTGTCATGCATTTTTCATATTTGATGGTAAGTAGAACCCATCATATTATGTCTGGAATATATTTTTACACAGCTTTTCATCACTGCCTTCTAAAAGTACTCAATTTGTCTCTGCAATTTTTTTTTTTTCCTCAGAACTGATCACTGTTTAGGAAAAGGAAAAAGCTTGATCCTGCCTAAATAAAGAACATGCTTAAGAGCTTAGACCTCTGTTTCTCAGTTCATCAATGCCAAAGCATCAGGACTGTACTGTTGGTGCTTTAAGAGCCAAAGCTACAGGTGGCTTCAGCCTTGAGCAATTAATTCCTGACCTTGAGTGAAAAATAAAACAAAGTGGTAAAAAACAAGCAAGACTGTGTATGAGACAAGATAAGGGATGAGTTGTGTGTTGTAATTAGTAACCAGTCAGAAGTAAAAGAATGGCTCATGAACAGGTGGAATTATCCAATCACGTCAATTGTTTAGGTGCGTGTGTGATAAGGGGTAAGGAATCAAAAGTGAAAGAGTGCCGCGTGCTTGGGGAGTGCTGTAGGAAAACAGGATATATAAGCAGTGCAAAGCTTCAATAAAGTGCTGATGCCTGAACACATCTTTGTGTTGGTCATTTCATCCACTGCAGTGGAGCCCCACAATGTTTACTCATTGGCTCTGAAGCTGTAATGCATAGAGAGAGATGTACTTGTAAGTACAAAATCAATACTCTATCAAAGTTCTAACTCTTGCTTTTGACAGAACCAGTGGATTCAGTTTGGGGGTCCAGACTGTATAAATTGGCTTCAAAATGAAGAAATACAAGGATTCTCAGTGCCACCTCAAAAGTTTTCATTGCCACTAAAAAGGTCCTGCTTTCTCACAGGTCCTGAGGCTTGCTTTATGTCATTCCCCAAAGCACCTATTTTTAAAATAATTCATTTACTACATGGTTTATCTCTAAAAGTAAATAATATGTTTCTGTTTGAAGGACATAGGCACTTTGTAAATCAGAAGTACATAGAAAACTTCATCCTGGAAGAAAAAATATATTGTTTTCATTTTAAGCCACTAGGCATGTTCTATGGTAGAATACATCACTCCCAAATTGTAAACACAGGTTGTTTTATTTTCAACAGACATTACTCAGTGCTTTGTCTGACCTCTTTTTGTTTCACACCAGAAAGAGAGAAAGGAAAAATTCTGTTATATTTTTACATGATACAGTCTATCATAAAACAAAAAGTAAGTTGCTGTTGCTTGTCCATGTGATATTCACCACGTCTGGAATATTTCTGTCACCACCTCTTTCTGTTGGCCAATTGGAAGAAGCAAAAGGCCTGAAGTATCTCCAACTCCATGGAAACTCTTTCCAAAAATACTCACAAGCTAAGTGTCTCCCTAATAGAAGCTAGTGACTGACAAATCTCTCAGCAGTCCATTTCATATAGCCAGCTGTGGTTTAGCTTTTTTTTTTTTTAATTTAGTCCTACTGAGGTTATCAGCAGAAGTAATCAGCTGTTCAGTGTTCCTCCTTCAGCATTCATTCCTCTTTCCAGAAGTATGGATGTCACATTCTTCCACATTTGTCTTTGTTTAGCACTGTGATTTCTGGGAGCAATACACAGCTGTCTACCCTTATCTTGCACCAGACATGTTTTCAGGTGGCAAGATGAGCCTTCCTACAGACTGCAGGAATACATTTGGCTTAATCAAAAGACAGCTTGCAATAGCTGTTCAAAAGGTATAGCAATGTAAAGTTGTATTATGATAAAAGGAAAAAGAGAAGTAAATATTTATTTTCCTAGAGATCAGCATTTCACAGTTTGTTGAAAGAGGCACATTCCTTTTTCAAAGTGAATCCTCTTGTAAAGAAAGAAGCTTTAATCTGGTATTGAACTTCAGCGCTGTCTGTGCCTGCTCAGATCAAACACATTTCACATGCTATGAAGGAATCTGAGTACATGACTGGTTGTGAATATAAACATGTAAAATATGCACTACAGGCCTGCAGCTAAAATTAATGTAATGATCATTTTCTTTATGAAGAGGAAAGTCTAACTGAGCTGCATTGGCAAAGGCTTAGTATGTACAACATAAAAAGATGCCATGTAAGGCTATAAAGCATTTTTTTCACTGCCTAGCTATAAGAGATTTATAATATGCATAAGTGCAAACAGTTTTTATAAAAAACCCACCAGATTTTTTTAAAATATGTTTTTTTGCAGAGGTATACAGGTAGCAGCTAATGTGAGTGGGACTGAAGGACACACTTAAAACAGGAGTTCCATACTATACTGGGCTTAGAAGGATGGATAACTTTTCAGATATGGTACAGGAAGTGATAATGAGTGTAATTAATTCACAAAATAAAATAAATGGTAAAGCCGCATGAATATGACTAACTAACATTTACAGAATACAGGACAAAATCAACTTAGAGAAGAGTAACAGCTGAAGCAGTTACATGAAACTAGACAAAGTTAAAGCTAAGGTCTTGAATGTGGACTCCTTAAAAGAAAACTCTCACTTTTAAGAACCAGATTAGTGTCAAATCTGATTTGCACAGTCGGGACACTTAAATTAACTATCTAACGTTTATTATTGGCTTTTCTTCTTTCAAACAGTATATATCAGTCTGCTTAAGTGAGAATGTTACTTTTGTGACACAGTTTTGTAGTATGATTCAAAGGAACCGACTCACAGACAGACAGTAAACCAAAGCACCTTCATTTTCGCTAGTGGGGAGAGCATAGGGTCTGCATCCTACAAAATCCACCTCCACCCAGGTAAAATTTCAGTCAGCTTCTATAGCAATTTTAACCAACATTTCATACATTCTGTGGTTAGTCCTTGATAGGCAAGCAGTCTGGTTACAAAACTTCAGTGCTCTATTTTGTCTATTGCAAATAATTTTATGGTTTCCTAGATAGCAAGGCATATGTGCCTAAAGGCAGCTGTCTTGGTACATACCATACCCCTGCAGAGGGGTAAGCCCCTGTTTAAGGCTAGCCAAGTTAAAACATCTTGTTAAAAAAATAAAAACTCACTGGATTTGGTAATTCATACGTATGCTAAAAGCAGCGGCCTAGTTATGTCAAGCAAACTTTCAAGCCATACTCAACTACTTTCCTTAATTCAAGTAGAGTGTTGTAATTTAACTTCTTTCCTTAGAAAATTATGTAGGACTACACTGAGCTAATACATTAAAAAAGGTGTTTAGATTTCTAAAATTTATCATATAATCTGAAATATTTACATGCTAGACTATCCAACCTCAATTATATTGCCATGTGCTACACTGCCAAATTTTACCCTTGTGAGATAGCATCAGTCCCGTCTTCTGTAACTTCCACTCCTTTTCCACATTTCTTAACTCAACAGGAAATGGATTTCTCAGTTTTCCATGTTTTAACAATATCAGCTTTATTATAGACTTGCTTAAATTCTGTTTTGTATACATTTCCAAATACAAAAACCTGGAACAGCCTTTCTACTTAAACTATAGAAGACTGTCAATTCCACAGTTTGCTGACACCTAATTTTTTATAATATAGTTATATAATGGTATTAAAGGATAAGAAATTAATATTAATATTAATTAATATTAATTTCTTAAATTAATTAAAATTAATTTCTTAAATATTTTAATGGAATCAGGCAATGAAAAGGCCTTCTCTAGGCTTTCTGCACAAATGTGAGTCTAGCTATATTGATTTTTAAAGACTTTTATTACAAAATAATCAGTACCTGTAAATCAGAGTGTCAGTGCATGTTCTCTGCTCTGAGGAGGAATTTCAATGACAAATGTGTCACCATCGCAGGGCCTAACGTACGTGCTGGGTCCTGGCAGGAACATTTGAAGGCACACTCCACAGTAACATGGCACAACAGCCCAACTTGTCCAGTGGGCCTCCACCACGCCATGACACACTCCCATCTCCACAGCCAGACACAGCGGCGGGATCCAGCGGTCTCCGCCCGCCCTCTCCCTGCGGAGCCTTCCCCCTCACTCAGAGGGGTCACCAGGCTCCCTTCCCCTCCTGAGGCAACCTCGTTCATCAGGTCCGCCCGGGACCTCTTCACTTCCAGCAGCATCGCCCCTCCGCAGCCAGCAGCACCTGTCTGCCTCATTTCTCCCACAGCTGAGCCCCTGCCGCCCTTCTCCCTCAGCGCCAGCGCGCTTCCTGCCCTTCTCCCTCAGCACCAGCACGCTTTCTGCCTTTCTCCCTCAGCGCCTCGTGTTGGGCCAGAGCGAGCACATGGGCCTGTGAGTGGAAGGACTAAACATGGCGAAAGGCAGGTTCAGAGACAGGTGTGTATAACAGCATCGAGAACCTGAAGGGAGTTTGATGAACGCCGAGGCCTGGCAAAAAGGCAAAGGGCTGCCGGTCTCACAGGCTGTCACAGCTGGCTGACAGCACCGCCCAGCTCGGGCCACTGCCCACTCTCTGGCAACTTTGGCAGGGACATCTTTACCCAAGGTACAGTGTTCATTGGCAAGGACTGAATAGCTTTGCTCTAGGAAGTATCACAAGTGTTCTAGTAGTCTTGAGATAAGGGAAGCTGAATTACAGGTTTCTCAGTCTGAGGTGGGTTGCCTCAGCAAGACCTTAGATACCATATATATTGGACTGAGAAGCCTTCATCTCTTCCCCAGTTTAAGAAACAGTTCTTTGTGAGTTGCTTATTAGCCTTCCTTTCCATTTTATGATTTCTTTTCCTCCCCACAGCTGTGCTAATTCTGGAAATCTGTGATATTTTGAAGTTTATTGAAGTGTTGTTACTTGCAGCCCCTCAGTCACTTCATTAATGAAGTATTCTGTAAAAGAAGAGTGTCCATTATTAACACTGTTCTTTTAACTGTTGTATTTCTTCTAGACCAAGTACTGGTACCACTGCTAGCAAAACTGAAAATGTATGAACTCTTCTTTTGAACTTCTACAGTTTTCTCCTAAGAAAAAGCTTAGATAACATCTTCCAGAAACTTGGAAAAATGGTGTTTGAGTACCATTGACACTGCTTGACTATTTCACTATGTTTGACACTTTCATTTATATACAGCAGTTAGGTATTTCCAGTGCATTCTATAATAAACACAGATTAAGTCTAACTATGTAACAGATTTATTTTCAAATATATTTACAAGCAAAATTAAACATGTTTACATAGTGAGGGAAGAAAAAAAAAAAAACAAGCTATGTATGGTATCAAACTACAGCAAGGCAATGACCCAGTATGTTTAAGCACAGGCAACTAGATTTTTTTTTTTTTAAACTTTTAGTCATAGAAAAAAATGTCTGTTACTGACTCCAGATATGACTGGAGGATTCTGTGGCAACTAGTAAAGGGGGTTGGATCTGCTTCTGCTGTTTCAAGTAGAAGTAGCTCTCAGATTTGAAATTTACAGACTAGTAAGACTTTAGGTCTTGGCAAGGAGATTTCTTATCTACTTGTATTTTATCCTGTTGCTATTTAGAGTAAAACATAAAATAATAGGGACCATAACAAGGTTTTTCTGCTTTCTCAAGTACGTACACAAATTACTAGGGTAAAGAGCCATGCTTGTTATTATATTTTGGTTTTAGCCCAATTAACAATGAAAGTCTTGTGCACTGTGTAACAACTTCATCAGATGGAATGGAAAGCTTGTACAACCAGAATAGCTTTATGGTTGGTGACATGAAGTTTTGAATGACTTGGGCTGACTAGTATTAGAAACTATTAAGGCTTCAGGAGACCAATATAGCTATGCTACGTCAAATCCATCAGTAGTGGAAATTATTATCTTCATGCAGTTCTGTTCATCAGTTGAATTTACCACAAAACTGCAATAGAAATGGAGTGAGCATATCAGGCATAATGTCCTTTATCTTGTTTGCATGTTATTACTCATTTTTACATTTAAATGTAAATGCTAAATTATTACATAGTTGCATATTATTGCACATGTTTATATTTCAAAATGTTTAATTGTTCCAACATTTTAGTCTCTCTGGCATTTGGCTGGAAAGCTGCCTAGCAGAAAAGGACTTGGGGGTACTGATCAACAGCTGGCTGAAGATGAGCCAGCACTGTGCTCAGGCAGCCAAGAAGGCCAGTGGCATCCTGGCCTGTATCAGAAACAGTGTGGCCAGCAGGACCAAGGAGTTGATTGTGCCCCTGTACTTGGCACTGGTGAGGCTGCACCTCGAGTACTGTGCTCAGTTTTGGGCCCCTCACTACAAGAAGGACATTGAGTTGCTGAAGTGTGTGCAAAGGGCAACAAAGCTGGTGAAGGGGCTGGAGAACAAGTCTTATGAGGAGCAGCTGAGGGAACTGGGATTGTTTAGTCTGGACAAGAGGAGGCTGAGGGGAGACCTTATTGCCCTCTACAACTACCTAAAAGGAGGGTATAGTGAGGTGGGGGTTGGTCTCTTCTCTCAAATAACGAGTGGTAGGACAAGAGGGAACAGCCTCAAGTTGTGCTGGGGAGGTTTGGGTTGGATATTAAGAAAAAACTCTTCACTGAAAGGGTTGTCAAGTGTTGGAACAGGCTGCCCAGGAAGGTGGAGTCACCATCCTAGAGGTATTTAAAGACATGTAGATGTGGTACCTGGGGACATGGTTCAGTGGTGAACTTGGCAATGCTAGGTATACGGTTCGACTAGACAATTGTAATGATCTTTTCCAACCAAACTATTCTATGATTCTATTATTTGCTTATAGTCATTTACTGCTATCTACCACCTTTCTAAAGAAGCCTACACATTATTTTTGCAATAAAAATGGGAGGTCTTGATCAAAAATTAAGTAAATTTCAAAAAGATTCAGCACAGGTCAAAGAATATAAGCATTCCCTAAATCTTAGTAGAATGACATTGGGAAAACTTGTTCTTGGCTTAATACAGCTGTGTAAAACCTTATAAGCTCGCAAGTTATGACGACTATTTCATTAACAATTGAAGCCACCAGGAATAAACTGAAAACAGATCTTTCATTTTCTGGGCAAATGTATTTCTGTCATGCTGTACAAGTAATAGGCATACCTGATTTACACAAATCATCAGTGCAACTGCATTCATAAAAACTCAGTTCCTTTAAAAATTATCTCTTCAGGTGTCTCCAGGGAGATATATTTCCTTCCCTGAACTGACAATTTAAACATGATTCCAAGAACCAGGATTTCATCCACCCTGTCCCTGTAGAAAATGCTGAAGATAGCCCAAGGCTGTTTGTTGCTGTTTATATGCAGGCTATTTTTGGCTCCCATTCCAAGGTGGCTAACCCTTACGCACTTAGTGAGAGAGGCCAGTGCCTGGATTCCACTCTCTGGGGTGACTGCTTAAAAATTAGGCATACAGCGGTTAACTCCTATATGACCAGATCCTTTGGCCCCCAATTGGCTGCGATCTGGCTGAAACAAACCTACCTGCACATTGCTTTTATTTCTTGAAATTATGTGATAAATTCTGTAGATTAAACCAGCAGTCTTCATGTTTCAGGGTACTTTGTCCTTTCACTGACTATAAAATGAAAATATGTGCCTGAAAAGGCACAAGTGTGCTCTTGAACAGAAAATGTTTCTTCCCTGGGACGAAACTCTCACAGGAGTTCTTAATGATGTGAAAGTACTTCCTTAGCAAAGCCAGTAAGGGAGAGTTGACTGTGTTACTCGTTACACTCTGGAAGGCTATTGAAACCAGAAATGCATTTTGATTGTTTCAGTGTTAATACATGGGTCAGAGTTGTTGGGTCTTCTTAAGCATATGTTTTCTAGGGATTTTGTGTGCAATTTCTGAGGGACATACTTCTTTTCTGATTATAGGATTACTTAATTTGAGATGTGACAATTCAATAGGTAAATTAATTTATACAGTGTAGTATACGATTATAGATTAATAATTATTTATTATTACAAAAAGATGCACCATTTCTGCTGATAACTCTAAAGACGTTAAGGCTCTTTTCCAGCCTAAATGACTCTATGTTTTTTTTCTTCTCCTGGATGATTTTAAGGTACACAAGGAAGCTATTAGTTTTAAACTACTTTTAGTAGCAAAAAAAAAACAATTATTTTATTAATTGTCATAAAAATAGTTAATTTTGTTAAAAAATTAAAAAACTGTTAAGCCAAAATGCTGTAGAAATAAATTATATTGCAAAATTAACTCTCAGACAGGAAGTTTTCTATGACATGTGGAGGTAGGCCCTTTAATAGAGAGCAAAAGTCCCATCCTAAAATTCCAGAATAATATTTTAAAACAGCCTAACGTACTGTGTAAAATACAACAAAATTTGCTCATTTATATGATTAAGTTCTCTGAATTTCTGAGTAGTAAGTGCACAGAACTTTGTGCCACTTCCAGACCTAACGTTGCTTCTACTGGAATTCCAGATAGTGGCAGTCTGCTGAAACATGAGTTCAGTTACCAAATATAGACGAGTGGGGTAAGAATTACATAGTCACAGAGGACAGATGTAACGCACAGGCCACAGTCTTCTCGATGCTTACAGAGGACCAAGCAATCTTTAGTGAATAGCTGGAACAACTTTAAACCTACTTAGATAAAGAAGGAAAAAAGCAATTTTAACAGCTGTTAATTATACTTGAGACTCTTCGTATTGGCCCTGTTCATTGTAAGGTTTGTTGTCTATTTTCTGCTAAATTTCATTCTTGTACTTTGGGGAGTAATTGTGCAGGATTTCAAAATTCAGAAGAAAATATGTGCTTTTCTTGTTTTAAAAAAATCTCACGAGATACATTTATTCCTTCATATAATTCGTTTGAACAGATTGGTTTTGGGTTATACATTTTTAAGGAATAATTTTTCATTGGACATATTCCACAAATTCAGGATGCTTACACTTTTCTTGAAATTAGTCCTTTGACTTTCTATGGTTTTTCATATTTTGTTATTTATTTCTTGAATACTTTAATTTGATTAATTATTCAAATATTTTCTGAGATTATTGTAATCCAGTACCTTTTGAGTTTACTATTTATCATGTTATTCCTTAGAGCATCTATATTATTTTCTGAATAAATATTTAAATAGTGTGATAACAAAATGTGTGTTTACTTGTGAGCAATTTTTAAAATATATAGCAAATAGGACCCCATAAATAGTTTATATGCAATAATTTGGGAAATACAGTAAACACTGAGCTGCATGCAAATTGTATTTTATGTTTGTGACTTTAAATTATGTAGAACAAGGCTTTGCAGGTTACCTAATGAGTAATGATGATGAAAACTGTTATAAATAAATTGTAGTCTAACTCAGAGAAGCTAGAAATAGCATTCAGATCCTCTAATTATGATCTTATATGCTACTTGATAGGGCTAGTGACACTTCACCTACAGTTAGTTCACTGTGGTGACAAGTTGCTCTAAAAGAATAGTGGTTTTATGAATTACAGTGTGGCTGAAGAAAAGTCTTTATACTGGAAGCTTCCATTCAGCTGTCTAAAGCTAGAAATAAAAATCCATTTTTAGACATCAGACTTTTCTCACCAAGAGCATTAGAAATTGACAAAAAACAGCACATGTTTAAATTCATTGACTTTATCTAAATACCCAGCTACAGATTGATTTACTTAAATTTACACATTGGGCTTTGAAAATTATTACATATGCAGCAATTATATTTTTCTAGTGAGTGGCAAAACATCATAAAACTGAGTATTAGGAGGAGATGTGCTAATTCATAACACATTCATTTTAATCATCGTGTCGGGTGGCGAACAACAGGTGAAATTGTCCTCCGACCAGTAACCCATTGAAACACCAGAGCAGCTTGGTACTGGAAGTCAGAGAAGTTTATCTGAGTATGTAATGTATCACTTTGAGATGTGAGCAAGCTGGGAAACAGTATGAATCAGTTTTAAATAAAGATATCATTTAAAACACAGATATTTACAACTTATTTAAATAGTAAACTAGCACCTTTGTTCATTTGAATAAAAAGTTTTTTAAAATAACTAAGATTAAGGAGGTAGAAACCCTCCAGGTTTAACCCTTGGTTCCCTGGCATTCATCCAGTTTATGCCTCAACAGCTGAGCCTCTAGACCAACTGTTTGCTTGGCTTCTCATATTCATTCTTTGAAGCTGCTATGTGGCAGTCTGTTATACTGTATATACATTTTTAGATTTTGTTGACAAGAGATTGACATGGTTGCTAAATTTGTTGCCCTGTAAACCCAGATAAAAGGAAAGAAAGATGCAATCCCAGCAAAGAAAAAGCCTGTCACTGTATTCTGTAAAAACATGTATCAAATCCTAAAATGCTTTGGTTCCCTTATACTTCTCTTTTATGTGTTGAGTTGTAATCTGTTGGCAAGACAAGCAGGCATATCAAGAGATGCATATGCCAGGCCAAGAATTTCAATAATCTATCAGTCAGTTAATGACTACATGCCAGGGAAACCCTGGTGAAGTGACTGAAGTTATTGGAGCTTGCACAAGCTGATGTAAAATACATGTGGGTGCATCTCATGACTGTCAAGCCACCTATCAGTGGAGCAATACTTTGGACTGTTAAGAGGAAATGCAATATTTTTTAAAATCTTGTGAGAATTCATCTTATAGAAATTATCATAAGAAGAGGAGAATTTTCAAGGGTAATTAAAGACACTGATATTCAACTTAATTAAATGCTTTGCAGAAGCAGCAATTACTTTAAAGATCAGATCACCAGGAATCTAGTGCCCAACAGGACAAATAAATTTCAATAAGGAGAGTTTCAGACAGATCCTTCCCTTGGGAAAAGAGCAGTTTCCCTGATGTCTTTTTTCTTACTGGATTTACAGTGGCAGAGAATTCTCATCCTCATTCAAAAGTCATGTGGGAAGACTGGAGATGTATAGATGCTTCTGTACTTTGTAAAACTGGTACAAATTATATACAAATATGCGGTGCACGATGATACCTAGTTTGTGAAATCTATTTCTTTAGTGTTTTACTTTCAGCATGTGGTGGTTTGATAGTCCACTTACTGGTGTTGAGAAAAGTGCTACTAAATTGTACTGAAAGGTAAGAAGTTAAAACCACCAACACAAGAAGTAAAATAATAGTAAATGCTTTATCAACATTAAACAGAAAGGATAACTTGAAATTTCTAATCCAAATGTCCTTGTGTAGATTCTCATAATGGTTTCAAATAGAACAATGTTTTCCTCTTGGAATTTGATGGTTTAGTGTCTGGAAGGCAGTGCTATGGGAAAGAGAAAAGTAGATGGATTCCCTAAATCATCATAAGTCTAAAACCAGAAAAAGTGAAGTGTAATAGCATTGATGTGAACTAACAAATCACTCAGATTGGTCCAGTGGAATTGAGCTTGTGCTAGGTAATGTACAGACAAAGGATGTGTTTGTAGTTCTGATGGAAAATGTATGAGAAAAATGACTCCTAAGTGCTCTCATTTCCGCCTCGAGAATTTGCAGCCCTGGCCCATTCTAATAGAAAATAAGGTTTATGGTATTTCATGCACCACTGGGTTCTGCTGTCCACCCAGTTTCGTGTCTGGCTTATGGGAATCAGGATATAACAGGAGTTTTTTATTGACAAGGGGTTTTTTTATTTTTTTGTTAAGGAATTGTATTTGTGTCTTCCAGGATGCAAGACAGAAGCTGTGGCCAGACATTGCCTCTTTCTTTAATGCTGAAGGAGGCTTACTGTGCAGAGAGAGGCACCAGTAAGGGATATCCTGAAAATATGTCAGAAGCTTCATCCTGCAATGACTTTTTCTGTGATTCCCTATCAGACATACAGAATGGAGAATTTTCAAATGAACTTTCTGCCTTCCTTACCCAGGAGGAGATATGTAAGAGCCTTGACATAGCTCGGAAAGCCATTGACAGTTCCATGAAGGAGGATCAGAATGCAGTACCAGACCTGACTCATTATTTCAACACCTCTCTTTCTAATGCTTCAGAAAATCCTTCTTTCAAAGATACCAAACTGCATGAGCAAGGTGCTTTACAGAGGCCTCAAGGAAGCGGTCTGACTTCACCTGCTGCAAGTCATGTGCTCCCAGCGAATCAGAAAGAAACCATACCTCAAACAGCAAGTGGTTTTGCCACAGTTTCCAGGAGGCAAACAAACACTTCACCTTTGCTAACTGCTAGTCCCAGCTTCATTAGAAGCCTGAAACATTTGGAGAAAGATGGTCCAGATGTGCCTAAGATAAGCCCAAAATCCAAGTCAGCACCCCAGGGAGAAGTTCCTTTCAGGAACAAGCTGTGTGACAAAGCTACCACGTTCATAGAGGAATTGTCATCTATATTTAGACAGGCAGCAAAGACAAGAGGCCGAAGTCCTGATGGGGACTCTTCTTCTCCAGACAGTGGATACCTGTCTCCTAAAAAGAAACAACCAGCTGTAAGTACCTCAGTAAACCAGGAGTTTGACAACACACATCAAGAGACTGAGCCTAATGCAAAACTACCCGGGGTTCATCTAAATGGAGAACATTTTTCTGAAAGGGATAGCATCACTCAGAGTGAAATGGTCCTTTGCCATCCCTTCATCAACGTGGAAGAGAATCAGTCTTCACCACCTCAATTCACTCAGAAGCTCCGAAGCCAGGAAGTTGCTGAAGGGAACAAAGTATTGCTGGAATGCAGAGTTGCTGGCAACCCAGTCCCTGATGTCAGGTAAGTGCATGCCTTTTAACTAAGTCACTGGATATCATAAACTTCTGATTGTGGAAGATACCTAAGGACAGTGGATTTGCTTAGAGGTCATCACAGAATCATAGAATGGTAGGGGTTGGAAGGGATCTCTGAAGATCATCTAGTCCAACCCACCTGCTAAAGCAAGATCACCTGGAGTAGATCACATGTCCAGGTGGGTGTTGAATGTCTCCAGAGACAGATACTCCAACACACCTCTGGGCAGCCTGTTCCAGTGCTCTGTCACCCTCACAGTAAAGAAGTATTTTCTTATGTTTAGGTTGAAACTCCTGTTTTCCAGTTTGTGACCATTGACGACTGAGAAGAGTCACATAAGAACAGTGGATCTTGTAGTGGCTAGTAAGCACATGAAACAACAAATTTCAACCTCTTCAGTTCTCTTGGAGTGTTTCATTTTCTGTTTGGGAAATTAAGTTCTACTTGATTCAAGAGCCACACAGCAAGATTTGAAACAGAATTGGCTCTAAAAACGTTCTGTGGGATTGTTACCTCATTAATCTATGTGAAATAATTCATAATTTGCCCCCAAAGAGCATGTATCAGGCAGTTGATACAGTTTTTACTGTCAATTAATTAGAATGCCTGCAAGACCCCTACCAATGGACCTTGGGGTCTATACCATGAGATAACCTAAAACTAGCCAAATATCCTCTTGTGTAAGACATTACCAGAAGACATGAAGATGGTCCCCATTTCAAAACTCTTTTGATACTTTGCAGTGAAATTTATGTGCATTTGCTTCTGTCTGATGACAGAACATAAAAATAACTGCTATGTACGTTTGCTTTAGGTTCTTTATTAACGTATGTTTATAAAGGTTCTAAAAGCTACATTCACAGTATCAGTGAGGGCTGAATAACTCGTAATACTTTCCACTGTCTTCCTTTCCTTCTAAAGCTAATAAAAAATAAGGTCAACCAGCACTGCACAGACAGCATTTACCTCTCCTCAGGTCTGTGCCTGGTTGCTTAACACACACAGAGGTAGATTAAACCTCTGGTTTAATAGTTACTCACAATCTATTTTAGTTTCAAGTCAGCTGGGTATATTTGATATTCTCAAAGGAAAATTTTGTCCAAAAAGTCCTGTTTGGATAGAATAGAGTTTGTAATTCCCCCTTCAGAGCTTCCTGTAAGGTTCTTTAGTTACATATTAAGACTACATAATTCTTTTAAAGTTCTCAACATTAAATGAATGTAGCAATCGCTTTCCCGTAACGCTTGTGCTTTAAATTTCTTTGTATCTTTTGCTGTGAAGTCCTTCCACACTTTGAAATTACTAGTATTTTGCGTTATTACCCCTGATAGTTTGCAGTAGTCACACGTGGAAGGCCTTGCAGCTATGCAAGCTTTGGAATATCTCCGAAGAATCTTTTTTGTGACTGTTGAAGACAACAACATTGCTTTTACCCTTCTCCAAGTCTTCAGTGAAAATGTATCCCAGACAAGCCGAATATTGAGACATCAAAATTTTTACAGGGTCAAAAGATCATTTATAGAGACATCAAGTGCGTTCAGTTGTAATTGTATACAAAGTGGGAAAAGTTGTACCTCAACACATTGAGTACATTGGTAATGTACTCAAGCCAAGGTTGTTCTACAAAGCCAATTGATCTTCTGAACCAAGGCAAGCTGTGGATCTGAGTATGCTAAGCAAAGGAATTACACCATGAGTCTTGCCAACAGGTCAGGAAGCTTACCCCAAAAATATAATTTTAATGCTCATCAAGCGACATGACAGCCATGTCATGTCATTGACAGTTGTTTGTTACTTTTTTTTTTTTTTTAAATATCTGCTGAGGAAAAAAGGTCAAGAATCAAAGTTATGGGTGCAAAAGCCTCCAGCTGTTCATTCTCCTTCAGACTTTCATGAAGCTAGAAAGGGGAATTGTAGAAGTCACACAATTATGACTGCCAGGGAATCCTCCTCTTGTGTTTCTTCTCTTAGATTCTTCCTTCCTCCTCACTAAGGTATTGCAGCCTGACAGTGGTACTGATGTGGACACTAGAGCAACACAAGCTGTTAACTTCTAGTATTCCTTTTGTTGTTGGGTTAGGTAATGTGACAGCTAACATACTGTTCTCATACTTTTGAGTTGTAAAATAGAGTAGTAGCAACAGACAGAGTGACTGTCCTTAAGGAAAAACAAACAAACAAACAAACAAAATGAAAAAAACAATTAATTAAAACTAAAGACCTTTTAACCTACTTTTACCCATCTGTAGGTCAGATATTTAACCTGAAGAAGGCACCCTAGACTCCATCTGCAGTCACTAAGAAAGCACACCTAGCAGGAGTCACCTGTTGACAAGAACTTACGGCAAATACTTCAGACAAAACACTTCATCATTACCTTATTATAAAAGATGAGGTGAATCCAACCCATTTCTCTCTCTCTATGCCAATGGATGGCTCAGGGAGAGAGAGTTGCTCTGCCAGTTTATATCCAAAGAAAAAAACCTAGACTGTCTTACAGGCAAGAATTCACCATGATGCATATTGCCTCAAAGGTTGTTTTCCTATTATTAGAGTTTTGAAAACATCCACACTTCCATAAATTGACCAGCAAAATTAAAAAAGTTTTTTGTTGAGAAAACAAGAAACACAAAGTTTTTTTTATAGGATTACACTACTTATCAAGTCATTAGTAGACCATTAAGGTACTGAGACTCAGTCTGTAGACAGGAGCTGTACAAGAAAGAAACACTGTTTCTGATGGCTTTAATGGTTTTACCATTGTCAGTCTGTTATGCTTTAACATATATTTCAGGCCTACTGAGATACAAAATCTATTTTCTGGGGTGAAAGTGGTCTTAGAATATGGAGCACATAGGCATGGAGGATCTCTAAAAAGAGTATTACTGAACATCCACTACATAGAGCCTAAGGTCGACAGACATTTACTTTCATAACACTGGAAAGAACCTCACTGGTGCCATCAGACTCTCATACTCTGTATTTCCTGCCATTGTACAAGTACAGTTCTGTTCAGAACTGATCACAAGCTGTTGATTTTTTTAATGAAATACAGCATAGACAGTTCAGGTGAGTTTGATAGCAGCAATGATAATATATAATAGCAATGATGCACTGTTGTAATGCATCAGTATCTTGTTGCTCTTACGTTATGTGGCAGAACATCAGTCTTTACGTCAGTGATGTGACTCCAGAACCGTACATAAATATCAACTGAACTAGGAAGTTGTGTACAAGCTATGGAGCTTTTTTTGCTTAGGTCTTCTACATCATTGTTGTATTCATTTCAGAGTCTGATAATATCAAGATGTTTACAAGAAATCTAGAGAAAAGTTTTATGTTCTTTAAATTTTAATGTAAATGTTGCTTTTCTGAATCTTAACTCTTGCAGAATCATTAAAAGAGAAGATAAATCTTAATCACCGAGCAGAATGAGTCAGGAGAAATACTGCTGACATAACAGTAGATAATTTTAAAATCAACTATACTTTCAAGTAATCTCATCACTATAAATTAATTTGTAAATTTTGGTTTATTTGCCATTTTGAAACCCAACAACAGGGCAAATTTGGGAATATACTTAATGAAAACATATTACTAACTAACAAAAAATTGCTGTTCCAAAGTTCCCACCAGAAATACATTTCTCCTTTAGTCTACAATTCATTGTGGATCTTCAAGAGAGGACGAATATGGCAGCTGTACCTCAAAAATTATTCAGTTTGGAATTCAATACAATTTTGCATGGTGACCTTTCTGTAATGAGGCTGCCTTGGCTGCAGAGGTCACTCGCACACAGCACGGCAGGGATCTCGCAGGCTGGATTTCTTCTGAGCCGCACAAGGGGGAAGTATAGAGCCCTTTAGCTCCTCGGCGCTGTCGCGGGGCCCATAGAACAAAAGCCGAGACTCAATCCGTGGTTAGGAGACTCTGCTAACCGTGTAAGGACGCAGCAAATACTTGCGTGCTGTTCGGATGAGACTCCAAAGTCCTGTCTCCGAATCTCGGGGAAAGGAGGGAGTTATTTCCTTTAGAAGATAAAAAAGCATGCAGAAAAATTTGTAGTGGATTCTAGACTATAATAACATTATTATGAACTTCTAAACAGTTACATAATATCACCTATACATATTGCTTCCCCTCTTTCTGGAGCTGAAAGAAATTATGGTATATCCCGAATATCCAGTAAATAGCTAACATGCTGCAGTGGAAAAAGACAAGCCTATGTAAAACCACTGACATACTGCAGAGCAAGTGAAGAAGGCCTGCTGTTTGTGCCACTTTCAGAAACATTTTGTAAATTTGACTTTTATGTGGTTAAAAAGGAAAAAAAAAAACAACAACCAAACAAACAAAAAAAGCAAAACACCAGTGACACAAAACTAGCTGACTATTCTCTTGTACTTTGGTAATCCAGTTTTCTAAAGGTCTGTACTTGAACAACTGTTGCATTAGACTGAATTTCTGATCTGTAATACCTTTGGAAAAAATCTTTGGAGCATGATCATATGATATACCTACCATTTTCTGAAGAAACTGTCCAGAGGAAAAAAGTATAAAAGTTATTAAACCTTTTGTGAAAACTGCCGAGTAGGTAGGAGACAGAAATGGATGTTAATCTTATTGCCAAAAGCTGGGCTATAGAACAAGCTGAACATTTACCTCGTCTGTGAGGCATAAGAGCACACGCAAAACTTGCAGGAGATGCAGATAGAGGCATGAGTGAGGACTGTACATTTGCACATAGCAATAAAATCTGCAGAAACAAGGCTTCAGTTGTCCTGATTTTTCCCAGAAAAGCCAATTTCAATAACATAGCCACTGCAAATAATATTTTTGGAACTCTGTGTGGTGTGAAAAAAGTGGAGAGCAACTAGGATTTTCTTTTTTTGTCTCAGCTGGAAATAAAATAACCAGAAGCTACAGTTCCTAAAGTCAGGATGAAATAACAAAAGTTTAATGGTGACAAGAAAAGCAGTGACTGAATTGTTATTTTTCCCAGCACCCAAGAATTTGTCCAGCCTATTAATAAGCACAGTTGATATTTAGGCAGAATCAAGCACTGGTGGTCATGAGTTCATCCAAGTGACCTACAGCAGAGCAAAAGGCCTTCAAAAGAAACTACTTAGATTTTTCTGACTGCTTAGCATGTTATTGTTTTTTTATGCATCACATTTTATTCTGAATCCAAATAATCTTTATAACTGGCATTCTTCTTCATAGCTTTTTTGGAGCTAAACTTTCCAAAGTCCTCAACCTATCCAAATTGCAGCTAGAATCCTGCTTTAACCTGCTACTCTTCTTATAAGGCCAGGTTTGGCAGAATCTTATTATAAACGAAGAAACCACCAAATGTGGTGTTAGGACAAGGTTTATATTTGAAGGTTATGTGACTAAGAAGGCCTCTTAAATTTTGAGTTCCTTAGTTACTCATAGCTGTATCATACAGAAAGGAAAAACTCATTATATTTTGGTTTGAGTGACAAAACTTGACAGAAGTAGCTTTATTCTACAAGAGTATAATAAGTAAACTTTGACAGAATGACTCATAATTAGAATCTTAGGGTTGAATCCCAAAGAAAATGTTCAGTTAAATTTCAAGAACCACTACATTTCCTCAAAATTCGAGGCCTAACATACTAGCTTTACTAGCAGAAAATTAGGCATCTAGCAAAGAAGATTTTATCACTGGTCAGGACAATTCTAACATTGCTGAACGAACCAGATTCTGACCTAAGACGTAGCAAAGTTCTAGGATATGTGTCTTCTAAAGAAGGTCTAAAGCATATTAAATATAAGTTGAAACACAATATTTCTATATTACTCTTAAAATCATTGTATCAGTCAGTAGCTCTCCTTCAAAGTGCATCAACAGCGCAGTAAATACCCAAGTTATTATTGAACTAGCAAAAGCAAATCCCTGCTGACTTAGAGCTCTTCAGTGTTTCCCTCACTACCTGCATATTTAATTACTTCTGAAGTCTGCCATGAGCTGTAAGCTATATTAGAATATTTACAGATATTCACCCAGATTCTGTAGTACAGGTACTGGGAAAAAAAAAAAAAAAAAGGACTTTCCACATACTAAATGGCTTCTTTGCTTTAAGGAATCTATTTACTCTCTTTATTGTTCTTCTCATAAATTTTGTTTATCTAAATTTCACTGTAACAAGTACCCAAAATCCCCACTTAGAAACAATACTTGCACACAATCCAGAACTGTTCTTAGAAAACAAATAAATAAATACAAAGTACAATACTTAAATTTATAATAAACCCCAAACTACTTTGATTTCTACAACTTCACAAAACTTACCTAGTTTTACAGCCTTTAAAAGCTTTGTAGTCTACAAATGTGCAATAAACTATGTCTCCACCAAAGTCTTCCTATAATAAAGGGCCTTATCCCCCAGGACTCTAATCAGCCACAGCTGCAAAGAACATTGGGTTTTAGATTTGGTAATGCTTAACACAGATCTACACAGCTGGGTGGAAATTCAGGTATACAGGACAACAGTAATCAAGCTACCCAGGCAGCAATTGGTAGGTTTTTAAGTCTTGGGAATGTAAAGAATGTCACAGATATAGTTTCTGCTTCTTTACTAGGCTTGATTTCAGGTAGGAAAACAGTGTTTTAGAGGTGTTATTTAGTTTTACAGAATCACAGAATGGTTTGGGTTGGGAGAGACCTTAAAGATCATCTAGCTCCAACCCCCCTGCCATCAGCAGGGACACCTTCCACTAGACCAGGTTGCTCAAAGCCTCATCCAGCCTGGCCTTAAACATTTCCAGGGAGGGGGCATCCACAACTTCCCTGGGCAACCTGTTCCAGTATCTGACCACCCTTACAGGAAAGAATTTCTTCCTCGTATCTAATCTAAACCTACCCTCTTTCAGCTTAAAGCCATTTCCCCTTGTTCTATCACTACCTGTCCTCATGAAAAGTCCTTCCCCAGCTTTCCTGTAGCCCCTTCAGGTACTGGAAGGCCGCTATAAGATCTCCCCAGAGCCTTCTCCTTTCCAGGCTGAACATCCCCAACTCTCTCAGCCTGTCCTCATAGGAGAGGTGCTCCCGCCCTTGGATCAACCTTGTGGCCCTCCTCTGGACTCCTTTTGTTTCTTAAAGTCTCTCATTGTGCAAATTTTGTACTTATAATGAAACACTTATGCCTTGGTGGGATATATGGGTGTTCTACTAGTTCTATAATGGCAAGGCTTTAATAGTGCTTATTTTTTTATGAAGTATGAGTAGCCATTTATGTATGTGTGTTAATAGAACATATTTAACAACACATTTGACAATCCTAGGTATCCTTAGTTCAAAAGGACAAGTATCTTGTCACTTTTTTGTATAAGCTCTTTAATAGTCATCTTCAGAACTGTTACTTTTCCATTTGTAAAATGTTAACTATTCAGGTTAGAGTTTAGAATGAGATGCTGCAGATCTTGCTTTTCAAATATTTTCATAAGCTTAAATACTTATGTTACTCAAAATGGAAACATCGATGAAGCTGGTTTATGATTAACTTGTTTTAAGTATTTGCTGATTCCATCCTTATTTGCTAGCCCAAGACTGAGAAAGGCCCCAAGAACTAAAGTTGCTTCTGATCAGTGAGATACTTAATGTGTCTTAACAACAGACTTTACAAGACTATATGCACAGTAGCTACAGTGATTGCAGAGATACTTTATTAGAGAAATATTTTATTGAGGTTTAATGTGATTCTCAAACTATTTCCTATATATGCGCCTAAAATGAAGCTTTGTACTTTTTGAGAGAGGACAGAGATAGACAATAATGTTTCAGAAACTGAGGTATTACCTTGTTCCAGAGATAGGCTTGACAATACAAATGATTTATTTCTGAATTTTTGCAATTTTTGTTATTGAGAATTGTCATTTAAACTTACTAAAATTCATTACTAGTATTAGAATTATAGCAAAGTGTCTCTCCTTTTTTCTTTTTTTAACACATCCATCTTGTATTTCTCTAGATGCTCTGGAAACCTTACAGCTTTATCAGAGGCCTGCTTGCTCTAGTGGGTCTCTAATACCTTTTATTCAGGTATTGATAGTTTTAGGATGAAATGGCATTTTTCATTTTAACTCAAATAAGTTTGTACACAAAGTATTTTAACAACCTTTAACCACAGCAATTCTATCATGTTTCACTTTTTCCTTTGGTTTGTTGGTCCACTTGATTTTCTGTTCATGGTGTCTATTTGTGGTGGTTTTACTTCAGTTTAGTTTATTACCAAATGCAATATTTTACAGTAAGAATCGATTTAAAACAATTTCCTAACTTACACAATAGTTTCTATTCCCTTAATTTACAGTGTTATTATAATTGTTTATTATTATTAATTGTTTATTAAAGAAATAGTGGTTCTTTTTTATTATGCAACAAGAAGTGTGTATTGGGTTTGCGTGGCAAGGTTTTGGTAGCAGTGGGGGAGGGGACATGGGGTGGCTTCTGTGAGAGAAGCTGCCGGAAGCTTCCCCCATGTCCGACCCGACACAGCCAATGCCAGCCGGCTACAAGAAGGGACCCGCCGCTGGCCAAGGCTGAGCCAATCAGTAACGCCTCTGTGATAACATAATTAAGAAAAAAAAGGAAGAGAGGGAAGAAAAAAAAGCTGCACACTTTGCAGCTAGAGAGAGGAGTGAGAAGATGTAAGAGAAAACAACTTCGCAGACACCAAGGTCAGTGAAGAAGGAGGGGGAGGAGGTGCTCCAGGCGTCGGAGCAGAGATTCCCCTGCAGCCTGTGGTGAAGACCAGGGTGAGACAGGCTGTCCCCCTGCAGCCCCTGGAGGTCCATGGTGGAGCAGTGACCACCTGTAGCCCGTGGAGGACCCCACGCTGGAGCAGGTGGATGCCCGAAGGAGGCTGTGACCCCGCGGGAAGCCCGCGCTGGAGCAGGTTCCTGTCAGGACCTGTAGCCCGTGGAGAGAGGAGCCCACGCCGGAGCAGGTTTGCTGGCAGGACTTGTGACCCCGTGGGGGACTCGCGCTGGAGCAGTCCCTTCCTCAAAGGACTGCACACCATGGAATGGACCCATGCAAAAGCAGTTCGTGAGGAACTGTCAGTCATGGGAAGGACTCACGTTGGAGGAGTTCGTGGAGGACTGTCTCCCGTGAGAGGGACCCCACGCTGGTGCGGGGGAAGGAGACCTCCCCCTGAGGAGGAAGCAGCGGCAGAAACACCGTGTGATGAACTGACCCCAACCCCATTCCCTGTTCCCCTGTGCTGCTGGGGGGAGGAGGTGGAAAATCGGGAAAGAGATTAAGCCCGGGAAGAAGGGAGGGATGGGGGAGGTGTTTTAAGATTTGGTTTTACTTCTCATTCTCCTCTAATTTTGATTGGTAATAAAGTAAATTTGTTTTTTCCCCCAAGTCGAGTCTGTTTTGCCCGTGCCAGTAATTGCTGAGTGATCTCTCTCTGTCCTTATCTCCACCCACGAGCTTTTCGTTATACTTTTCTCCCCCTGCCCATTTGAGGAGGGGGAGTGATAGAGTGGGCTTTGGTGGGCATCCAGCCTCTAGCCAGGGTCAACCCACCACAAAGTGTTTCCAGAATATTTTGTATTAATTTCCTAAGGGAGATGGTTTATGAGTTAGTTGTTAAACTGCTCCCAAATATAAACATTTTTCTTGTATTCTCCCCATAGTCTGACTGGTTTTATTTTTTAAACTATTTTGTCTAATAAACATACTTTTATACAGGAATCTACAATAGTCTTCTACGAATAACTTCAGAGTAGAATCCCACTAACCTGTTTTCTTACTAGTCTTCTGCAAAGAGAGAGTACTTCTTAAGAATGGAGGAAGGTTCTTGCACCTAAGGAGTTCCTTCAGTCAAAAATATTATCTCTGTAGATTTGGATTTCTTTCTGTGTATGGAGCGTTGAAGATGATCTGAATGTATGAACAGCATGTGTAATATTGCTGAGTGTAAGTAGAAAAATGTTGTTAGCCATTTTAATCTGGTAGTGCATTAATTTCAGAAATCTGTTCAGAAGTAATGTGTTGTCATTTAGCATTTTATTTGCATTCAGATTAGGAGATAATATCTATAGATATGAAAATGATTTGTCAACTGCCTGAATACTTTATGTCACAAGAATATTTTTTCCTACTCCTTATGCCAATATTCTCTTCTTTAGTTTTGCTTTTTTCCCCCTTCATTTACAAGTTTAAATAGCAGCTATCTGCAGTCTTGACCTTGTTATTCTCTTACATCTTCTCGCCTTCTCATTTATTTCCTTTTATACTCTTGCTTTGTTGGACCATGCTATGCCATTCTTCTGTCTTTAATTTTGTTTGCTTTTGCTAATTTGAGATCAGGCCTGTCCATCTCCAGGCATCCCTGGAGTTTCAGTTTCCTTCAGAGCAGATCTGGAATGTAACATTGAAAGTCACCTCAGTGACTTGTGAAACTACTTCTTATTCCTGTTTGTCTTAGAACAGTGTTCTGGACTAGTAGGCTGTTTTGGGGAAGCGAGGATTTATACCCCAGCACAAATGGTTAAGCTATTGCAGTGGCTGCCTGTAGTAATTTGTGGCCTGAAGATAGATTAACAGGCATCTTTGAGATATTTTCTTTTCCATTCTCCATTCATTTTGTAGCAGTGAAAGTCCACACTGTCAGGATTTTCTGTATGTAGAGGAAATAATGCAGTGGACTTAAGGCCTGTTTAGATCAGATACCTATCTGCTTTAAAAATACTGTGGTGTAGAAATGCTGTGCATCAGTTTTCTTAACTTGTAAGTAGCACTCTTTTTACCTTAGAACCACAGGGTTCTAATGTAAAGGTTCTATACATTTTCCCTTAGTGTGTGGACACAGCCATTTCCTGACTTTTAGTTACCTCCAGTAATTACTCTACAATGCTGGAAAGAGGATTCTTTATTATTTGTCATGGCACTAGTTAAGAACAACATTTAGGAGACTCTTGTAGTATATGACAACCAAACATTCTACTTAGATGGGGGGCTTTTTGTCTTGCTTTATTATCCAAAACCATAGAATACAGTATTTAAAATGGGTGTCTGGGGAGCCAAGCTCTTTCCTAGGTGAAATGATTTTTACAAAATCTGGACTGTGATAACAGGATAATTGATGAAAGTCTTATAAAATAAACAGATTGATAATTCAAGCATAGTTTAGGTTGAGAAGTTCACTGATGTTACAAAATGAATATTCAAAGATGTAAAACCAAAAATGTTTGGGTGTGGTTGGGGGATGTGGGGTGGCTGGAGGGGACATGGGCTGGTTGCTTTTTTGTTTTTTATAAAAGCCCCAAGGATGAGCTATAGATCCTGGACACTGGGGTTATTCTTACATTTAATTTATTTCTTGTCTCAGTAGAATAGTTCTGACTACATGATGTATGCATTTCCTCATCTTTGTTACACAGGCTGTATGTGTCACCAGGATCTCTTTTTTTCAGAGCTTTTAAGTTTAGTATTTTTCATGAATGCTGAAATACCTTCTGTAGTTTCTGTTTCAGAAAACTGCATACTTTCTTTTTGGTTGTTAGGTGCATCAAGAGTAGTGTTACAAGAGGCAATTATAAAAACAATGATAGTTGTTGAAACTAGGACTGCCCTTTCAAATCAGACTCAGGAAGAGAATTCCATCTTGGTTACTTTATTTTTCTCCATTTGTGAATACTAATGTCTCTGTCTTGATGTATTTCTGATTACATTACTGAAAGTTTAAAAGAATCTCAGTTCAATTCTTTATTCTTTTGACCTGCTTTGTCTGCCTCTCAGTAAAAGAATGCAGATATAAAGTTTCTTGCTAATGCTCCATAAATAAACAACAAATTAACTACTATTTATAAAAAGACTCAAAGATTAGATGAAAATGTTATCAAAGTACATTTTAAACTGATTCTATGTTTGAGAGCTAATGTGAAAAGCTTAAAAGTATATTAATAAAAATTACTCTTCTAGAATAAGAAAAATAGTGCTGCTATCTACATAATGAAAAAAATATATAAGGAACTTTTGACTTTTATTTACATATGAGACTTGGATGAACTCTGAAATAACAAGGCACCACATGTCTTCAGAAAGCTCTTTCATTACACTAGCTTTGTCCATGTTAAACATTTTTAGTTTAAAAACTAAGCTTAATTGAAATAGTTTTAAAATATATATTTCCAACAAAAGTGGTGCTGAAACAATGCCAGAGGCAGTTTTCCAAAAGGCTGCTTTTATTTCACATTTTAGCATTTATTTGTATAAATCTGATATACTGTCTCTGGGCCTTTCCAGTGTTGTACAAAGCATCAACAGCTAAGAAGTCTGACAGTGAGTAAATGCATTAGCAATTGGCTTATCATGGATTGATTGAAAGCATTGATCTATGAAAATTAAAACTAAATCTAGAGTCTAAGTAGAACAGAGATGGGAACGAACCCACATGTTTTAGGAGGGGACTGTTTTATTGGTACTGAAATAGGAAGAAAAACAGAGGAGTGAGGTTTTTTCATAGAGAGAAGTGTTTGGAGTGAGTAATTCTGGCATCATTACTTATCTATGTTCAACAGGTATGCAGTACTATTCCAAATCCTATTTAAAATATTATGCTTAATATTCTTCGACATGTTTGCTCATTTGCCTAAAGGCAATACCACATCTTGGATTGTTTAAGTTTCTTAAGGGTAATTACAGCAGTTTAATAATGTTACTTAAACAGGACATACCTTTGTAAGATACAATATGTTGCTTTATAAATATAAATTAAGTAAATACAATTATCACTTTGAAACTTGATGCTTTAAAAATTCTTTACTAATAAAAACTTTGTAATGCCTGAAATATGCTCTGTAAACGCATTCTTGACAATGTGGAAACTAACTTTAGAGATTTGGATGATGACATTGAACAAATAGGACTTTTCTGCAAACATTCATTGCCGATTACTGAAAATGTTAGACTTCAGTTCATGCAATTAGAGCTGACAGGACTTTGAGGGAGGTAGAGAAGACTATGGACTTAAAGCTTATAATAGACCAAACACAGAAGAAACACTGTTAAACAGCAATGAAAACTGAGTTTATTTCATTGTCTCTAGAACCCATTGGAAAGTGTGTTCTTTCTAACAAGTCTTGCAGTTTAACAGGGCTCTGTTAAGTGGACTGTACGTGTGGATCATTTGATGGGCCCTGGGCTTGCCCTTAAGTCCATGCAAAGTTGAAGGAAGGAGTAAAAAAAATTCCCTTGCTCACCTGTCATGATGAAAATAAGACAGTAAGTCCTTCCCATAATATCTGTATTTCCTTCCCTGAACACAGAGACATAAAGTAAGCAGGAAAGTTAAGGAACTAGCAGTGCTTTGTTTTTATACCTTGTACAATTGTGCCCACATTTTGAGGTGACTGGTGCAAGAACAACAGTAAATAGACCTGTTATTTCTGTGAACCCTCTGAAAATCTTCCTTTCAGTGAAGCCTATCACTGACCAACAGAACCACTACCAACAGTGGTAGAAATAGATAAATAAACATAAATCCTAGGTAGTGTTTTAGGGTATGTGGGAGAGAGGTTCAAGGCATATAATCATGAAAGCCTGTTGTTCCTGCTTTAGGCAGAACTTTACAAAAGCTCTGAAGATGCACTTTGTGCAGAACAGCTATTTTGTTTGTATCTGAGGCATCATAATGGTTTCTCAACTTGTTACTTATACACAAAACATTTTGTATTGTCACAAGTTCTTACATTCCCCATGTTGGGGTTTTTTTGCTTTTTTTTACAGTTTTGAATATTGAAAAATAATTTACAGTTATATAGTGAGAAGATTGCATTTCTTTTAAGATAGCAAAATGAACAGAATTTGGAAGTTTAGCTTTGCACCAAATAAATCTTCACTGAGGTGTTATGCCCTTTTACACTTAAGTGTTTTTTAGCTTTTATCATCTAGAAAACTTTTACATAAATTAATGTAAGAAATAGACTTAATTGCTGCTTTGTGCCCTAATAATTTCCTTGTATGAGCTGGCTCATAAAAGAAGAATTGATCAGTAGGAATAGCGAAAAATTGCACACAACTGAAGTAGTAAGGGACTTGCTTAAGCATTGAAGACTAAATATCCATATTACATGTTTCTGTAAATCAGGAAATGAGCAGACTTCTTAAATGTATACCTAGCTAATCTAGGTAGAGAAGAGATGCTGTTGTATGAAATAAATCAAGAGGAATAATTAAACTAATTTCACCTGTATATACAAAGATAACTTTAAGTTGCAGAAGAGACAAATATCTGTATAGAAGTGTCTTATCTGATGTACTGAAGTACTGCACGTCAAGGTGCTTATTATAGACCAGACAACAAGAATCTTATTTTCCTTGAGTTGTGCACCACAGTTAGTGTGATACTACTCAGTACAGATGAGTACACAACTCAAGATTAGGAATAGTGTGAACTCGAACAGGTCTGACTTCCTGTGGGAAAAGGTAGTAAGTTAAAATGCTTGGAGATTGGAGGTAATAAGCAGGTAGAGTCACTCCTAAAACACTGGGGGTTTTTTCAGCTACCTGGTCAGGTCAAAGCAAGTAGAGGACTAAAATTTTTATGCAACAAGTCTGTTATGAAGACATGTTTCTTTTAGTCTAACACTGACATGCTGCTTCAAATCAAAGTGATTCATTGTTCCATCCTCTAAATACCGTATGCTTGCAGTGCATGCATGAACTAATGTTATAAAAATAATTAATACTTTGCACTATGCAGCGCCTTTCACCTGAGCATTTCAGTGCTTTATAAATAGCTTGGGTAATATGTGAACAGCTTTTTTTTTATTTATCTACTCTTATTTTTCAGGTGGTCGAGAGAAAAAGATTAAACAAATAGAATCCATCTCTCATTTATGGTACAACTTACGGGTACCCATAGCTAACTATGAATTCTTCTAATATCAGAGAAAATGTGGCCACTAAGATAACACATGGCCCCTACAGTAAATCGTTGTTTATGGGAAGACCATTTAAATATTTGCTCTGTAGTAGCTGAGGCATGTATTTAACAGATCTAAGATGAGCTGAGTGCCTCCTACTTTGATGGACTAGTCTTGACAAGTGCAAGTTGATAACAAGCTTCATAGAAGACTGTTTAACATTTGGCCACAATCTAGCATCCTTAATATTTTGCACTTCCACTATCTTTTTTTCACTGTGACGTATTAGTAAAATGGATAAAGTATTAATATACTGATAATTAGGGGCCAGGTATAGCATTAGATGCTATCAGAATCTATTGTCCTTGACATATGCTTTCCAGATAGCTGATTGTGAAGGGAAAGGTGAGTCTCTTAGGTCAGGTGTGTCCCTGTGTGTTATGACAGTTTTGCTTTTAAGAGGCAAGTAGAAAAAAACACCCTAAAAACCTAGGAGTAGAAGCCCACTTCTTCATGCAGGGAAACAAACTATATTCAAATAAAGTCTTCCAAGGGTGCTGAGTGCAATACTTACACAGTTTCCTCCAGGGAATAAGGTAACAAAGTGGAACCCACTTGAACAAAAATATAAATTCTCTGTTGATTAGTTTAACAGGTACATTCACTTAACCTAAATGGGGCCAGTTACAATGCAATGGCATTCTCAAATATCTGCAAAATCAAGAAAGAAAATTCTTGTTCTCTATTGTGTATGTAGGCATGTGTTCCTATTCGTTGTCAAGTTAGAGAACACTGCAAAAATAGATACTGTGTTGTCAGGTAAATAGATGCTTTCACTGTTTAAGACAAGCAATAATTTTATGACATAAAGAAGGAATACAATAGGTTTTTTGTTTGCTTTTTTAACATAGAATTACTTGGAGTAACTCATTGCTACAGTTAAATATTCTAAATGTCTGTGTTGGACTATGAAGGCCATGAGTGGGCACAGAGATATTCTTTGTAGTATCATACTCAAGCCCAGAGATCAAGTAGAAACACGGCTCTCATAATGACAATTATCCATAGTTAAAGATTGCATGTGAACTGACTTAGTTTCTACCTTATTCCGTAAAAAACCCTCAAGTTATTTAAACAAATATAATGAGTAAGTGAATTAACATGCTTATTTTCAGCTAAAGCATAGTTCTGGATAAAAAGAAGTGATGCATTATGCATAGTTTGAGTTATCCAAGTTAATTTTTATAAGCATTAAAGTGTTTAAGGAGTGAATTTCTGTTATTGTCCAGTATAGGCTGATTTTAAAAGTGTGCTGACTGAGAATTCTTATTCTAGTATCAGATGTCCCACTTAGCAGAATGTGAAGCTCATCATAATTTTTTCTGTTTTGCTCCCTTCTTCCTGGAAATGTGTTTCTCTGCTAGTTCTGAATGTGAATACTTGCTAAAACAATTAGTTCAGAAAATAACAGGAACAAAATTATGTAGATAATTAAATTAATAAATGCAATGTAAGGTATAAAAGTAGCTTTTCATTTTTCCTGTTCTTAATAGATAAAATCAGCTGCTCCTGTTAAATGCTTATTGGCAAAATTCATTCTTAGTTCCAATTAGATCCCTTCACTCAGAGTTTTCTATTTTTTAAGCTGTAAAGACTTACATTAAGGTAATTGACATAGCTATTTATCAAGTAACCTGCTTGCAAGCAGCATAAACCAAACCCTTTTAAAACCTGTAGTGACCAATTGGTATGTGACTCAAGCAAGCAAACATAAGTCACTGAATGTATTAGTGTTTTTAAGAAAGGCAAAAAAAGTCCCCCGGGGAAGTTCTTACGCAGAATTGAAAATATTAATAAAAAGTGTTGAAATATAATTTTTTTAAGAGTCTGCCTTAATTATAAATGACTAATCCATAGAAAATTTGATTCTCACAGTTGCTGTATGGTGAGTTCTAAGAAAGTGAAAGATAATCAATGAATGGGATTTATGTTCCAAAATTATTTGAGTTCTCTCATGCAAAACTGATTTTGATACTATCACTGAATTGCAGGGGTTAGAAAGGACCTCAGGAGATCATCTAGTCCAACCCCCCTGCCAAAGCAGGTTCCCTACAGCAGGTTGCACAGAAAAGTGTCCAGGTGGGTTTTGAACATCTCCAGAGATGGAGACTCCACAGCCTCTGTGGGCAGCCTGTCCCAGTGCTCTGTCACCCTCACAGTAAAGAAGTTTCTCCTTAAGTTTGTCTGGAACTTTTGGTGTTCCAGTTTTTGCCCATTGCCCCTTGTCCTGTAATATAACATAGTTGAAGATTGGTATAATATTCCAAACTTATTTTTTAAAAAATTAGGAAATTATCTCAATCTCTGTTTCTGCACTTTAATGGCTTTCTTAATTAAATACAAACTATGGTTGTACTTAACCACTGATCAGTGAAGCAGTTTTGGAAAAGAAAATAACTCAGAGGGGAAAATACTTATCTCTGTATTGAATAGTTTCCCTAAGAATGCTTATGAATTGATGCTGCTATAAGGAATTATTCTGCACATGTTAATTTAGGGAGAGCTTGAATCATAGTTAAGAAGCAGTAAAACATAATCCAAAGTAGACAATAGAGATGGGCAACTTAATTCTCAATTTATTATTTGCTTGAGATATTGTACAGTGAGTCCCTTGTGTAGTGAGGAATAAGGGAAAACACTTGTAGCCTTACAGAGGTAAACATTACTCTGTTTTCTGCCTTTTTTTCTAAAACAGCATTGCCGCTGGTGAGTGCTTTCAAGTTTAATTAGAGAGGGTTGGGACAGAAGAAGAGTTGATTCTATCTGAGCTTCCTCAGGCTTGCCATATGGCCTGAAGGAATCTATAAAAGCCTGTTCTCCACAACACCCATGAGAGGTAATTTTGGGGGACTTTACCTATAAAGGAAGTAGGTGGAGATGGTGATTTGCAGTTCACTGGGGAATTGTTACAGATGCCAGGCATTGCAATTCTAGAACATACTACTGACTCCAAATTCGGAGGCTGGTGATTCAGAGTTTCAGCCTAGAATCTCTCTTTATTCTCAGAGGATTTTTAAATCACTGACTAAAGCCTCCCTCCCCTTTGAAATATAACTAAAAACTAAAACATAACCTAGATGAGATTAGCTTAATGTCTTGTTGGATAGAGGAACCACCACTGTTACTGTAACTGAGGTAAGGGGCAACCTGAAAACTGGACACATGTGACCTTATGTAGTGTGATATTGCAGCCAAAGTCGCTCCAGCACCCAGGACTGGTGCAAGAGCCACGGCTAATTCCTATATAAACTGATGCAGAAATTGGCTTTCAATAAGGCCTTCCCTGGTTTAATAGTTATAGCAGGCCCGCTGTATTATGTTATTTCACAGCTTTTGTCCTCAGAAGGACTGTTCTTCAGGTGTATGACACAAGGACAGAAATTACTCGCTTTCATTTGAGAAAGAAGATGCAAAATTAAAGTTTCCCTAGCTGATTGGTGTTGGTAATCATTGGTAGTTGTCATGATTCAAAGCAGACTGTCTTATGCTGGCTCCTGCCTATTTGAAAGATGGGTCTACTACATCAGCTTTCAGCACAGAATTGGACTGTGCTTCAATACTTTGTATTTTAAACACAGATTGAATTCACTAATGTTACAAAAACCACACCAATATTCTTTGATTTTTCTCTTTTTCTTGAACATTTTAATAGAAGTGAAGTTCTATTAATCTAAAAGGTTAATTTTTTCTCCTAGAGCAAGTTGTTCAATCTAGACTACTGGATCTCTGTTTTCAAGTGAGAGGAACATAATTTATACTAATCTTTGTGAAACCAAAATTCAATTCTGTTTTTCAGGAAAGGCCCATGTTCAGATATTTTTTGTAGTATGTGGTATGAATCTCCCATGAGCTTTAGTGAAGTCTGTTTTCTGACTGAAACATGTTGCCTGGTAAATCTATTTCCGACTCTGGTTTGTACAGCACCTTGTCAATTCGTCTTGTTCTGCAACAGCAATGAAACTACCAGTTGCAGTAATCTCAGTTGACATAAACATTTTTTTTTTTTTTTTAAAGATACAATCTTAAAATTTGCAGCAGGGATTATTACAACGTAAAAACTGACTCAGCCTTTGAATAGGATTTATACACCTAAAAGCAGCATGTGGCAAACAAAAATACAGTAGTCTGGATAGAGAAGTCCTCACTTAAGTTTAAGTTCTATTTACACCCAGTTTACATGGTGTTCTGTTAAGATTGCTTTTACAGCCATCAAGAGTTTTTGAGAGACAAACTGGAAGCTAAAAACACTGTTCTGGAAATAGCCTCATTGCCCTTTGCTGCCTTACGAAGTGAAGGGCTCTTTCTAAGCTACGTAGAGGAGAGTAATGTATCTAACTTACTGCAATTCAAAGTGAAATGTCTGCTTTTAATATTTACTGAAATCTGCATAGTAGTAGGTGGCAACACTGTAGCTGCACTTCTGGCAGCTTATCTGTGTTTTGCCATGAAGAGTACTGCAAGAGCTTCTTTAGATAAGGAATGTCAGGGGTGAAATAAGCAACTCCTGGTTCCTTACAAAGGCTCTCTTGACACACCTAATAAAGACTCTTGGAATGTGAATGTCTGACAGTGGGAGACATGAAGAACCACCAACACTGTACATGGATCTTCCTATATATGCCTAAGGCATTCTGTGAATTGTCAGCACAAGAAAACTACAGTACATGCAAACACTCTATTTATGGGTAAAATGGAAGAACTGAAGAAAGAGCCACTACTTAGGAATGCCAGAAAGAGGCCTTAGGCACTGCCCTTACTGGAATTTTTTTTTGCTAGTTCAATCTGGTTTTGACATCTCTTTAAGGGCTCTCACTATTGTGGGCAAAAGTCTTATTCTTGCCTCCTGCTCCTAAGTGATGAAACTGAGATGCAAGACTTCCTGGGAGCAGGTTTAGAAGGAATACCACAATCTGACTGCCTTTTATGCCAATCACATGCTTACATACTATGTTTTTGAGAAAACAAGTGACTTTGTAATCCTTTATATCTGTGGCCAAGCGCCTTCATCTCTTCCTAGTTTTTCCTTTAGATATTCAGAAAGTTTTCTCTATTACAGTATAAGATAGTTCCACTTATGCATAACATCCAGAATCTAATTCTAAGGATTTTTTTTTTTCCTCAGATTCAGTCTGATTTTCAAATACAATTTAGAGATCAAAGCAGGCTGTGGAAACTCAGCTGCAGGAGTGTCACTTAGACCAGGGAACTTCCACAATGGGTTTTACTAGGATGATGCTGCTTCTTCCACCAGAATACAGTTAGGACTTTTGACTAGTTGTACCTCTTTAACCTCTTCCTGACATTTTTTTTTTTAACTGCCTCAGGTGAGCTAGTATGTTTAGTTGCATTTAAATTAGGCTGTACTCCATTTCCATAGTGATGCTGGATTTTTCTTGTCTTCCCACAAGTAGAATACATCTGCCCTAAATTTGAAATTCTTAATACATCAAATTCCTGTTCTGTTGTTGTTTAGAATAACTGTGTTTCTTTTTATTGCTAATTAAGTTTTCAACTTTTGAATTCTTTCTTGAGTACTGTGTGGTGAATAATAGAATCATACAATGTTGTGATTCTTGCCCTAGACTCTTGCCCTAGAAAAGGACAGTCTCAAGATTCAGACCATGTATATGAGGGCATTGTCGAAATGCTTCTTGAATATTGTCAGGCTTGGTGCCATGACCACCTCCCTGGGGAGCCTGTTCCAGTGCTCCACCACCCTCTGGGTGAAGAACCTTTTCCTCATGGCCAACCTAAACATGCCCTGGCACATCTTCCTGCCATTTCCCCTGGTCCTATCACTGGTCACCAGATAAGAGATCAGCACCTGCCCATCCTCTTCTGCTTGTGAGGAAGTTATAGGCTGTGATGAGATGTCCTCTCAGTCTCCTCTTCTCCAGGCTGAACAAACCAAGTGCACAGGGAATAGCTTTATACTTAGCATTTTATTTTTGCCTTCCACAGCATATTGAATCTGCTTTCTTGTTTGCTCATTTATGCTTATGGAACAGTGCAATAACTATTTCTCAGTTCTTTTTTCTTCCTCTGTACTCAAAGTTGAACCCATCTATTAGTTACATAGTTTCCCTCAAAATTGTTGTTTATATGGGAGATATCAAAGATAAGATTCTTCAAACAAAATGGCTTTTTTCCTCATTGTTCAGCAAAAAAACAGTGACTAAATCCATGAATGAATTAAAAATCAGTTAAAGTGGAAATTAAGAATGGAAGCCTCAAAAACTTTGAATATTTGAAATATTTGAAATAAAATCTCTAAAGATACTGAAGTGTGGGGGCTGCAGGGTTTTTTAACACTACTGCATTACCTATTCCATGTGTATTAGGTGCATCTCTAAGATGGAAACATGGCACTGAACTTTTCATTTAAGTCTTAAAAAGTGTAATGATAATTCTTAGTACTCTTAATCTGAACTAGAAAGGATGTCAGTGGCAACTTAACACAGAAGTAATATTTGATATAAAATAATTGGTTGCACCTTTGTTTAGGAGTGACAGACTAAAATGTAGAGTTTCTTTGCTGATTTCTTTGTGCTGCAGTGAATGAAGGGTTAGCATAATCTTTTAGGGAGGAAGGCACATGGCTGTCAATTGAAGGGAAATTCACTCGTGGTACAATAAAGGACTGTTCTTTGATTTTCCCTGTGTTAATTGAAATTAAAAAAAACCCCACAACCAACAACAATGGCAGCCAATTGCATATCATATTAAAGACTACTGAAACATACATGCTGGTAATTAAAATATAGGAATAATGTTCGACATACTTGGGCATATTTCTGCTAAATTTTGAGAAGATCCTATTTTTTCAGTTGTAAGACTAGATGTTTTTGTAAAGTCTTTAATTAGGCATTTTTCATGTTTATTGCAGTGAATGTAGTTACATATTGTACTTAGTATATTTCCAATACTATTTGAGGCATTTTGCTTACAAAGCAAAATGTGTGAATAACTGAATTAGATTGTCATCTATCTGAAGTCCTGTGAGGTAGTTTAAAGAGCTACTGTGTTTTAAAAAAGAAGTCAAAATGAACAGCACTGTTTAAACACACAGCATCAAATGTTCAATCCGGCCTATTTCACCTTGACTCCCAAAAAGACCTTGTATTGTGGGCCAAAGGGAAAGGGAGGAGGACAACTGCTGAGGCTTCTAAAATATTGCAGGCGTCTGGTATTCTTCTAAAATTAAATTTTCTTGCATAAGGTAATGCAGGATAGCTTCAGCTATAAGATCAATTAAATCAGTTGCTCTGTTATGTTTACTTAGTGAATCCTATAGAATAAAACTGAACTTTTTCTTGGAATGCCAAAATCTTTCATATTGACCATTTAGGCTGCAGAGAGACTAATTTCTGACATATGCAGTCTTTCTACATAATAGCTCTGGGAAAGTTTTAAATTATTCTTAGTGTTAATAGCTTTTTGGGTGCAGCAGGGAGCAGGGGGAAGATCACTGTTAGTACTGCCCATAATGCAAGCTCTTGTACTAAAGAGTTCACTTAAACCCAAGGTCCTGAATAAATAGTAGGCACAGTGTGCAAAAAATAAAAGACTCCATCCCAAAGGAACTTGTTTGAAGCTGATGATAAACTCTGTAGTTATATTTTGAAATTGCTTGCAGGTGTCTAGCTCTCATTTGTCAGTTAACTGAAGCAAGAGGAGGTTGCATGATAAGTTGATTTTGAAGAACATCAGTGTTTAATGGCAGCAAGGCAGGGACAGGAAGGTTCCTGATTGTTATTTCAGTATTCCAAAAATTTGTTCATACTTCTAAGGTTCAAGAAAGCAAGCATGTTGCACAACCAGTTCCAATTTCAAAATACCCTTTATCATAAAGGCAGCACGGTAATAAGGAAAGTAGGAGACTGATTTCAAGAGTCAGACTGGTCAATGTGTTTTCTGCTTATTTCTCAAGTCTTAAACCCTTGTATTGAAACACGGGCATCAGTGAGAGATAACTGAGAGGCAGAACAAGCCAGTGGACAAAAAAGAGCTTGGGCTTCTATCTGATGTAACCAGAGAAATCTGTAGTACAACAATCTCATGAGTTCCTTTGGTTGCTCACTCTCTTTAAAGGGCACAAGATATCCCAAGAGGCAAGAAAGGCAAGTATCAGTCAAGGATGTGAGCATAAGGCATACCTGAATGAATGGAGCTTGGTGCAAGCTACAGATATTATTATTATTATTATTATTATTATTATTATTATTATTATTATTATTATTATTATTATTATTATTATTATTATTATTATTATTATTATTATTATTATTATTATTATTATTATTTCCTCTAATCTTCTAAGATTTTTGCAGTTTTCACTGGACTTGAGTTTTACTGCAATTCCTCTATGCCCCTACTACTGCCACCTCTCATCTGTGGTACAGAATTTCATTAAGTCTCTCAGTTGTACAGAATGACTGTGACAAGTCTATGGTGACTGTAACCAGAGCATCATGTCCCATTCAAGAGCTAGCCTTAGAGCCTTAGAGAACTCCTAACACCTTTATTCTGCTCATTAGCAAGTATGTGTGTACCTGCTGACAGCTGTTCCATACATACAAACAGATATTGATTCTGGAAAGATCATAGTCTACCATGGTTTCACAACACACCATATCTCTCATGCAGACCCCTCTATTGGCTATGCAATGGTCAAAAAAAACATTTTTTTCCAGTCAGATAAATTATACATGCACTATGTAACTTCATTAAGGCCACTGAGTTCTGTAGAGATTCTCTTGTTGTGAAAACAGAACGGTGCTTTTTTGTTGCTTTTCCACAGAAATCAGGGAAGGAACTTGAAGTGAGAAAAACAAACGGCAAATAATTATTGCAAGTTTTTAAAATGTATCTGAATGTTTTTTTCTTATTTGTATATGATTATATTATTTCTATATATGGCTATTCTGGCATCTTTATTTTGGGTTGAGAAAAATAAAGCTATCCTTTCACTTAATATTTGAATCCTTTTCCCTTTTCTAATTTTATGCTTTGTGAAACCTTATAGCCTGAGAACCCTTTCAGGGTAGATAGATCTAACAGAATACTTTTGATTTTTATCACAGCATGAAGGCAAAATGAAGAAATGCTGAGATTCAATGATGTTTTACTTCAGAGTAGCTACTTTAAAAATACCAATGGAAAAAAATGTTGATCTGTTTTAAGGCCAAATATTGGCTAGAAAGGAAGTATTTTTGATTACATTGTAATAGTATGAAATATAGCCTAGATAATGAAAGGCAAAAGGATATGGCCTCTTACTATATAATCTCTTTGGCCATCAGCCAGAGCAGGAAATTTTCTCTGGGAGAGTGAGGTATCGAGTAACTTGAAAAGCAATATATTTTTAGAGACACTAGCTTCATTTCACACTGCTTTCTAGAATTAGATTGTCGCCTTAGAGAACAGATTTCTTGTTTGAAAAGCGGACTGCAATTTAACTCTTTTTCCTTATTTATTTAAAATAGGATGAGGAGAGAGGGGGGTAAAACTACAGAATGCCATTGTTTTAGGGATGACTTTTATTAGTAGTGAGCAACAGTATACTGGAATATATACTAGAGAACAGCATATGCTGTACATGACTCTGTAAAGTCTGTATGTCACTGTAAAGGCAAAAACTCTAATAACATATCTGCAGTATTTTACTTAACAGAACTGACTCTTGTCACAGTCAATATCAGTAATAAATCCTGAAAAATGCCTGAAAATGACAGAAGGTGTCATTTGAGGGAATGTGAGATTCCTTCTTTCTGCCAGTCCCATGCAGGAATTCTACCATGCATAACATGGGAGAATCAGTGTCAGAAATGTCAGTCCTGTGTGTGTTCTGATTCATGATGCCAGATACTGTAATGACATCATATCATAAATTATTTCTTTGGGGGCATCCACACCTCCTGTAATTGTTTCTATCCTTTGAAGACCTGCTGACTGTGGCTGCATTATCCTTTAACTTCAAAAGTTCCAACCAATTAAAGGTTCTGGGAAGGATTTTGTGACAGCTAAGGGTGTGGGATTTTTTTTCTTCTTCTTTTTAAGAGGGGAATGAACAGAAAATTAGGTGTTTAGTTTGCCTGAATGAAAAGAAAATGCTGCCCAGTAATATATATATTATCCTGCCAGTTCTTTAGGGCATATTTTGAAATTTGATACAGGGCAACCTTTGTGCTAGAGATGTGCCTTTTGCCACTCCTATGGAAATCCACCCGGAGCTGGCCAAGTTACGACCTGCAGTTCTTCCTGGGTTTATATGTGGTTCCATGATTGAGGAATTTTGCCCTAAAGCAAAGATTATGTTTGTACTGGCTATGTTCATCTCTGAAACACAATCTAAGCAGCCTAAAGCCTTTACGGGCTGGTGGACTTCTGTGCTCACCATTAGGCTAAAGAAACTGACTGATACAGTGTGAAGAGGAGCTTTGGTCAGGAGTGTGCTTGGGATCAGGACTGACTGACCAGAGAGGCCACTACTGGGGGTTGTGAACAAACTGGAAGCTGATCAGATGGATGCCCTTGAGAACTGGGGAAGGAGGGAAGGATGCAGTGCCTGAATAAGGATGCTGGAACTATGACCCAGTAGGGATATATGGAAGCAGGTGAAATACAAAGAAAACTAAATGAGAGGTCAGGGTAACACTAAGCCTGTGGTAAGAAATCTGAAAAGCATGGATTAGGGCTGCCTAGACAAAAAGCTATAGATGTAGAAGGGATGGGGCCAGAATGGGCAAGGACAACAGTGTTCAACTGTATCATTTGATATTTGGTAAGTCAGAAGTTCTCATGGTAGACTAAAAGATTCTGATGTGATTCTGTACCTTTCTGTGATGTTATATGATAGAATTTACCTTGCTGGCTTGTTTGAAGAAATTTTAAAATACTTCCCATTATAAAGAATTATTGAAGTTATAAAGTCAAGGACTGAAAATGGAGAAAACAAAGTTGCTCTCAAACAGTACACTGCGGTATGCAATTATGTAATCACATTTTCCTCCCCATCTTATTCATTAGATGAGGGGTACAGTCGAGAAAGGACTTTTGTAGGATTCTTAGCTTATTTTGCTGAAGCTGGAAAACATAATATTGAATGAATACTGAAAATTAAGCATCTTATTCGAGGTACTGCACTCAGCATTTTCAATTGCAACTGAAAGTAATAGAAATGCTGATTTTAATGCATACAGTGTTATGTATTCTCTGAAAAAAGCTCACAAATATTTCAAATTGTATTTTGCAATCCCATTTGCAAAGCAACAATAACACCTTTATCTCACAGTGTTAACTCTGAAATGAAGTTGCTTATGAAGTATTCTTGTAGAAGTAAATTTAAAAGACTGTGAGATAGTCATAATTGCCTTAAAAGTAGGCAGGCATTGTGTAGTAAAGAAGTCTGAATGTTGTTTGATGAAGCCAAGGTTATGCACGAGATGGAACAGGAATGGAAATGGGTACATCAAGTTGAGGACAAATGGAGGGAGAACAGGTCCCTTTCAGAGTCTCAGATCCTTACTCTTGCCCTTTCTGTGCTACTAGCATATGTTGGTGAAACCTGGTTTCAAACAGTCCCATCCTTTCTTCTCCCAAACACTGTTATCTGCCCAGTGAATAGTCTCAAGAGTAGATGTACACTTTGTGTCATTTCCTAACATCTGAGTGCTTAACTTCTTAGCAATGCTTTTTAACTTACTAGACTTGTATGTAATGCCTTTTCTTTCCAAATATAATACTGAAAGCTCAGAACCCTCAATCTTTATTCATGAGGTGAATAAAGTCAACTTGTCAGCCATACAGCTGCTTCAGCTGACTTTAAAAAAAAATGAAAATCATAAATTGTAAGAATGGTTATTTAACCTGTGGGTTGAAATTAATAAAATACTCAACAAATTCTTTGTACCCTTTGAAAAACAAGCAGAGTCACTCCTCCAAATCTGCTGAAAAGCAAGACTAGCAAAGATGATATGCAAATAAAAATTTCTGTTAAATGAGTGGTTGCAAGGCATGAGTTTGACATTCTTCAAACACATAAAAACTATCAGTTTTACCTGTGGGGAGTATTTTATCAGCACATTTTATTCAAACAATAACCATTCTTATCAACCAGAACCAGGTTCAGTCTTGTTAATGGGATGAATTGGCAATGACTTCTGTCTACATAGCAACCAGCAAATATTGTTCCAGTGGTCTGGAGTGGCCAGAGAGAGGCAGGGCACATCGGGCAGCTTTGCTCATGCCAATAGCACTGTACTACAATTCCATCTCCTGACAACCCCCTCCCCATTTCACTAATGTGACTTTTTAGAGTATGATCTCATCTGCAAATTGTAAATACTTGGCACTTTTATGACAGGAAAGTATTACAAAGTGCTGAGGCTTGCTTCATGAAGAATTTAGTTAGGAAGCATTTTAAATTTTTTGTTATTAATGACTTGTACTTATTTACAGAAAATTTTACTCTTTAATTACACTAACTTATTTGTAATTTCAGTAAGAATTCACGTGTGCAGTATTTAGTGTTTTATTTAAGGTCCTCACTGTCTTTAGGGCCTATTAGTGCAACCACTCTCAGCTGCCTTTTATTGCTCATAAACAAGCAGCGACTGGAGAAAAAAAACAAAAACTCTTGACTGCTCTTGTTTATAAGCTTTAAACATCTGTCACCTGGTAACGCATCTTTTAATTCTTCATTTTGTTCCTACAGTGCCTTTACTTCACTTTGGGTAGAAGAATAAACTGTGGATTACTTTATTGCCTGCTTTCCTTTTACATTTTCTTAATATAGAATATGTTTCTTAATATAGAATATACTTAGAGCCTCCAAAAAGATAAGCCATAAAAATATAAGTCAGAAAGTATTTGGAATGTTAAACACGTGTTGTGGGGTTTTGTTTTTTTGGTTTTGTTTTGTTGTTGTTGGGGTTTTTTTAAATAGATGTCTACTCTTTAATGATGGTTTTACGTAAATACAATTCCTGCTATGGAGACATCCCACTTCAGTTTAAACCCAGTATAATATGTTTTGAGTAAATGTTGTAATATGTGTATATTCCTCTAGTTATTTTGATAAAAAATAATATATTATAAATTTTGCATGTATATAAACAAACTTATGTTTTAAATGCTCATTCATCATAAATATTACACGAAAATGCTTCTATAGCAATACAAAGAAAAGAGAGAGAGCTTTGAGGCCAGTAGGGAAAATGGTACCTTTTTTAATAGGGTTATCTTGTTCTAAATATAGTGTTTCTGATTTGCAGAGATAGGTGAGATGACAGTATATGTGTCAATAGTAATAAAAAATGTCCTAGAATATAAAATTTCCAAAAGTAATGTTTCTTCCTACATCTAAATTAATATTTTAAGTAGAACTATTTTGAATCTAAAAATAAATTTAAAGTTTAATTTTTTTAGTATTCAGTGTAGCTATCTGACTTTAAATTAATGAAACAAAAGATGCCACTTTTCATACATAGATAAAAACCAGTAGCACCATCGTTTCAAAAGTTGTAGACTGTGGACCTCTTTGAAATAATATTATGAATGTGTATTTTAACAGATCTAGTATCTCGAAGTCAGAAAGAGCATTTGTTTACATGTGCAGTGTTCATACAGAAATTGTCGTTTATACAAATTCTTGATACAAAAGAATTTTGACACAAAATAATTTATTATGCTATAAACTGCTGCATCATATATAGAGCACGCTCTTGTTCTGGTTCCTGTTGATAGTGCAGATTTCCTAATGATTTCAGTAGGTCACTTAAAACAATCTGCCAACTTCATCTGGAGATCAGAAAGGTCAGTGATGTAATGGTTTCTGCACATGGTCCTTAAAGGTGAGCTGCAAAGTTAAATTTAAAATTGAATGGGATCCAAAAGCCTAAAACTCCAATGCCCTTGCTGTCCTGCTGACAAAGCATATTAAACAATTTTTTCAGTAGAAATTAAATGTTTGTAAGCATGGGAACATACACTTTGGTTTTATTTGAATCTCTGGCCTCAAATGAATACTTCCCTTAAGTTTTATCATTGTTTGCATTGCCGGTTTTGCCTCTCTTGGTTCTATTCGTGAATTTATGTTTGCACTATACAGAAGCCCTTTTGTTTCAGGATCTGCCCACATTATTAGATGCTTTATGTAAGAGGAGTTATACAGATTGAAGCATTTTTGGATGCTTTTAGAGAACACTGAATTGGCATTAAATTTAGAGTGTTTAAGTTCTAACAAGTATGCTTGCCATTTATGACAATTCAGTCATTGGACATTAATTCTTTTTAAGTCTCCCCATAGTGATCTTGGCTATGTGGAGACAAATGAGTGTTTAAAGTGAAGGGAAACTAAGACTATGTAGAAAATGAGTCAGTAAGCTTCCTTCCAGATAGAGTAAAAGTACTGGTCACAAAGCACTTTGTTATTTCAAATTCTTACCTGGAATACTCCTTCAAGGATCATCATGCTGCAGGTTGTTTGTACCAGAATTGCATAAATTTGGTCCTTATAACATGCATGTTTGAAATAGCTCAAATTAAGTGACAAAACAGATTTAGTCTATGTGGTAGCAAGATATCAAGTGCTTCCTTTCAAATAAAATCTGAGTAATCTTACAGAGGTAATTCTCCACCACTTCATTACCGCTACACAAAAATTATATCATTGTATATTGCACTTATACATGTTTGATCTTGACCTTTCCCCAGAACACTTACAGAATTTCAAGCCCTGAACTTCATGGCTTCCTTTGGATCCAAACTGAATTGTGTTATTTTAATTAACACTTGTAGTCTCTGATTTCCACATCTTGATGACAGGTGAGCATACCATCAGAGTGATAAAATGAGATTAAAAGGTAGACTAATTCTGTTTTTATTAAGCCTGGATCTTACAGAAGAAGAAAGGAATTTGATCATGGAATGTTCCTAGATTTAGGATCTTAATAACAAACTTCCATGGTATTTATTTTAAGTTATGCATTGTTTACCTCTGTATTTGGAAGTATTGGGAACTTAGATTATTGACTTGTTATGAACCATTATAGTTTCATAGCTACAGAGCTACAAAAAGCTCCAGTGCCATTGAAACCAAAAAAGGCAAGTGCTTAAACATTTCTACAAAAGCCTTTTCTTTTTTTTTTTAGCTAAAACATTCTCATTTAATTTTTTTAAGCTCCAAAAGGCATAACTAGGGTTTGATGGATTGCATCATTAAAATTTAGAGTAGATTCAGCTTATAAATGGATAGTTATCTATTATAAATTAACATCTCCCCCAGGCTCAGTAGAAACTACTAACAACTTCAGTCTTGAAAAAGGGGTACAAAGGTTAAATTTCATTGTGGGTTGTTAGGTCTTTATTTTTTAATGTTGTTTTTTACTTTCTGATTAAAACTACTTGTATTACATGCAATAGCAGCTCAGATTAGATGTTTATAATTTGATAAACTAATTTGGGCTATCTAATTGCAGTGAATAAACTCATCATACTTGAAGTACACCTGTATTTTGGAGCTGTGAGCATGTTGATGATCTGAGCACACATCACACTGCCATATTGGAAAATACAGGGGAAGCAGTGCTTGAGCTTGAAAGAGAATTGGCAGATAGCTGTTATTATTTCTGGATATGCCCTCTGACTAACAGTAGTAGCAGGTGCTAGTAGGCTCCAATGATCTTATTCCTAGAAGGGCCTACATTCATTAGCAAGAGCTGAAATACAACCTCTGTCCTTTTGTTGGCCAGAAGCAGCTAAAAACGACTGTTTAATATTGTGATCTAGGTATTTCTTGCCTCAAATTTAGAAACATGCAAACACAACCCTTCCCATAGGGTGAGGTACAGGTAAAATTACAGTCTGAAATCTAGTTGAGTATTAGACGTTATGTGGAGTAGGCATTGCATGTTGTAAAAATTTTTGCTACTTTAAATTCATTTTATTCCCAGTTGGAATTAGGAACTAATTTTGGGGTTCTTTTTTTCTGAGCAACAGAGATTCCAGCATCCACTTTATAGGCTGAAGTCCCTGACCCAAGAGGGGCCTATGGCCTCAACTGGAAGGAGGTTACTCTGCCTTGTGTGTGTGTGTATGATACTTTTAAGACAAACATCTGTTATCTCTACTGAATATGTGCGAATGATCTATTTCCTGGCTTTTTCTTAGCTTGTTCAAGGTAATAATGTGCACTCCCTAAATACATCCCTCTTTTTTTTCCAGAGGGAATTGGAAGTCCCACAGCATAGCTGGGCCTGAGGGACTGTTTAAAGCTCTGCCTTCAGAGGGCCATTAAGGAGGAAAGACCATGTCAGGTTCTGTGGGTTAAGAGGGAGTAAGGGATAGTGTTGACTGGGTAAGCAGGTATCGGCCAGGAGTTACTTACTTTAGCAGCGTGTATTAATAGTAAACCGGATGTTCCTTTGTACGGATATATGTGTAGATTTGTCTGGTGAGTACTTTTCTAGTACAGTAAATGTTTGTCAGATTGAATGGCTGTCACATTCCTGGTCCTGCCCTGGTAATACAGGCTAGAAGTATCTTCAAAACAGACTGCACATCAGTCAGCAGTAGCCACACCAACAGGATTTTGAAAGCAGGTTTTGTTTTTGTTTTGTTTTTTTTTTTACCGATCCTATTAAACAAAGGTCAATGCAGTATATGACTGGCATCTTCTCAAGGGGTAGGAGGTGGTAGGGAAGTGGAAATAACTCTCAGCTATGGAAATAACTCTTGTAGAGACTCATAACAGAAGTTAGATTGCTATGAATGGAGCATGAATAGAAATGTGTATGTAAGCAGCAGAAACAATAGAGTAAGTGTTAAAAGAATGGCCTGAACTGATAGCAAAGAACGTAATTCCTAGTCAATCAAATGAAAGACTGTTCCTTCTATCAAACCCCAAAAAGCCTGCACTTCAGTAGAACCACAGCATCTTGTTAGTGGAAGACTATGCATTCTGACAACAGAAGGGTGGGAACAAGGTTGTAGTATATGCTACAAGAGGAAGAAATCTTATAGTAAGAGACTTCCCATAGCAACTGTTAACTCTTAAAGAATATAAAAATCTGTCATTATTGCTAATCAAGAGGAAAACTAGAGAAAACACTGGGACTTGATAGCCAACATCCCTTGTTTTCCATGTTGCACACAAGCAACTGTGGAGGTAACAATTTTGTAAAAACTTCTTAGCCTCTTCTTAACTAGAACTGTCATGTGTGCTCATCATTCGAGCACAGTGAGCCTGTGTGCATGGTTCCTTTGTGGGAGCTGAAGACACAGTTCCCATTTCTCTTGTGGAAGTAGTGTAGAGCTACAGGAGGTGCTTCATCATCTGTTTATTCCTTCATCCTCTATTTATTTTACCAAGGGTTTAGATTTGGGGTTTTTTTGTTTGTTTGTTTGTTTGTTTAATTTTCAGGTATCCTTTGTACTTGAAGGTGGTATCTTAGAGTCTCATTTTACAAAGACAGTTCACATCAGGGACAAATCAAGTTGCTATGGGGTTAGCATTTGTGGTGTAAGAACAGCAGATAACTTATGCTGCATTCTGATTTAGTGCCAGCTAATTTGTTAACTCCGCCTTTCTCAACGGTCACATTTTTGGTTGATGGTATGTTAACGTTAGCAAGCCCCAAATTGCTACTCATCCCTAAACATGAGGGTACCCATTTCAAGGAGTACTTCAAGGATGCTAAATGAAACTGTTGGTCCATGTGTTAAAATGAAACTTGTACAATATACTAATTAATATATGCAGGTTTCACCACCTTGCATTAGAAAAAAATGTCATTGTAGATTATTTTGGTCAATTGCAAGAAATCTTGTCTTGCATGCTTATAGAAGAGTATCTTCAGCAGAAAGTTTCTCAGCCCTTTGTAGTTCACTTATGCTTCTTATAGCCTTGATTTTGTGTTCTACGTAATGTATCTGTTGACTTGCTGATGTTTATACCTCACTCCTATTTTTCTAATTTCACTTGGCTTGATTTTCAGACTTGTTGATATCATTTTGCCAGGTTGAAAGACCTGAGGTGTAATGCCTTCATACCTTACTGTCCTTGTCTAGCAGCACAATACCTCTGCACTGCACTCTAGTGTATGGTCTGGCTATTTCCCCTAGCTTACTCTTTATGAAGTCCCTCCAAAATTCTGACAACTTTTGGATGCTTATAGTCTTTTCCCCCCACTTAGTTTTTGATAAAAATTTAAAAATATTAAAGCAAAATGTAATATTTTTGCTTCCTCCATTGAGAGTCACTGCACATTGAAAGGAGGTTTTAGTGACTTTATCTGTGTTGATAAATGGAACTTCAAACTGCTTGTTTTCAGTTGTATTCTAATGCTTTCAGGAATCTAAAGCAGCTATTCAGAATTAGTCATCTGGAAGAAGAGGTCTATATTTATTTACCTGCTTAGCTTTGAGCTGTACAATGTTTGCACCTGTGTAGGTGCTTAGAAGGATCTCACATTAGGGTATCCTATCTTTGTATTTCTTTGACTGGGGAATGGTGCCAACTGTACCACCATATGCTTTGCAGTGATGTTGAACTGAGTTATCCAGAATGTTTGCATGAGAATCCATATTACAAAAGGGGTGTAAAATCTAACAGAAGAGTGTAACTTCTGAAGAAGATGGCTTTTGGTATGCCTACAGTCTGTCAATCAGACTCGTGTGCGTATTATCAATCAGACTCTATCTAGAGTGGAAACAGCTGTTCAACAATGAAATTAAATCCAAATTAACCCTGTCTTTTCTCAAGTGGACCCCTCAGAACATACATTTCTCTGCTGTAGCTTGGTTTTTTTCAGGTCACAAAAAGTGAGATTGCAAAAGAAAAAAGCTGAAGTTTATTATCAGCAGAAAATGTCTATATACTCCATTCCTGATAAGCAAAGTGAACAGAAAACCAATAACTTTTATTCAATGTAAATATTCCATCTTATATGTAGTTTTACAAATTTTACATATATTTAAAAGAAAAGTCCTGTCCTCCTTTTAAAAAGGAATGCAGCATTAACTATGAGCTGCTACCAGGAATTTGCTATGGAGATACCCATTTTGCAATTCCATTTCAGTAGTTGCCTTTTGCAGAACAAATGTCAATTGTAGTTGTAACATAAAACAAGTTCTTCAACCTCTGACTTCATGATACAAGGTTAGTAATGGATGTGAACTATGTATCATACCTATTGGTTGTCATCTGGTCTTGTTTTTCTATTCTCTTTGAAGAATAGGGGAAGGAAACAAGAAATGTTTCATTTTTTAATGTATCGTTACAGCAAAGGCCTGCAATATCTTAGTACACAGATAATACAATGCTTGCAAAATTGAAACTGCAATTTGAGGTGCTTTACATGGATCACAAAATGAACTCTAATTACTGCAAAATCTTTTATAGTTTTTTTGTCCATTACTTCAGTTGTACAGGTAGCTACTCATCACTTTTCTTCAGCCAGTGTTGCATGTTGAAATGCATACATTTCAACATAAATATGCTTTTTTTGTATGTACTAGCAATTATTATAAAAACATTGTTGTTCACACTTGTGTATATTGACCTGCTTGCTCTTTAGATTAGCATACTATTTCATGTCCTCAGTAACTGGTGTTTGTAGCATTTTTCAGTTGACTTTCCTTGTCATTCAGCAGCTTACTGCTCTTCTGAAGAGCAGTAACATAAGAGGAAACACAAAGTGGTTGTCTATGAACCAGCTAGATCCGGACAGGCTCATCCCCTCTTCCTAGACTAGAAGGGTGAATGCAGTTGAGCAAGCTACATGGTTGTAGTTCTCTTTAAAATGGTCAGGTTTCCTTCCACAGACACTTCTGCCAAGAGGTGGTTACTATGCAAGTCCTCCTACAGATAAACCATAAAGCAAGACAAGTAATGTTTGCAAAATACTGCCCTTGGAACCAAGAAGCCATTCCTGGAACCATGGCAGAACAGACACGCGTTAACTCAGCTCGTGCACTTCTGGCTGCTTTACAAAGTAGGTAAACTGCCTATAGAAAATAGAGTGCTGTTACCTAACAAGCTTTAATTTCTTTGTAAGGCTAGGGCACAGCAGTATCTTCCTGCCTCCACCAAGCCAAGGGCCTCAGTGTTTGGAATTGTATAAATATGTAATACACCAGTGTAAATTTATTTCTATTCTCCACATCATGGATCACTGCAACAAGTAGTAAGAAATCAATGCTAATAATATCTATTACAGGAATAGGCAGGGGCGAAGGGAAGGGAAAGGAATGACAAGTTTTCCATCAATTCACTACATGCTTAAAAGAAAATGTTTTCCATTTTAAATGGAGGATTGGCATTTTTAGTGGTATCCAAAGGGGAGGCTGTGAACAAACTTTGACAAACACAGGTGCTCTGTCTGTGTCCTGAGAGCTCTGACTGGCATGTGGCAATGGGATATCACTTCTGGCACTGTGTGGTCTTGACGATTTGCTGAGTCCCTGGCATACTGATCTGTGAAGACATCAAGGACTTGGCAGCTTTGTATGTTTCTTAGCAATAGAACAAGCCTCGATATGACAACAGCTATTGCTGCATGAGTTCATTCACTGACTGCAGAAACAAAAGCCAGCTTTTCAGTGAGTGAGAGGGGAAAGAGAACTTCTTGCCAGCTGCATTACTCATTAGTCCTCTTAACCTAGTTTAACCCTTTTATGCACAGTGAAGCTGTGAGGGAGCAAGGAGTGTTCAAATGCTTTGTGAATGCTTTCTGCATTTGTTCATCAGCTGCTATAGAGCAGCTGGCCATGCTGCAAGAGTGAAACTTTAAGAATGTGTTTCCAGATCTGCTTAGGCAGTTTGCCTTCCAGTTTGTGGGGCTATTGTTGAAGGTCTGCAAAGATCACAGATACTGCACTGGAGAGCAGCAGGATATCTGCTGAAAACATTTGGGATAGTGTATGCATGGAGTATCCATTTTTCACCATAAATTCTGTTTGCTCTGCAATTAGCTCGGAGTGTGCATTGCAGAATGATGTGAAATGTGATCAGGTTCTGCCATGAGACACATATTCAGTTTCTCTGCTTTTACTTTTCTATACTAGTTCTCACACCGTACTGAGATATTTTTGCATACGAACAGGGTGTAACTACCTTGTTAAATAATACTGGACTGAAGGAAGACAACATGTTGATAGCATTTCTTCTCCAAATGCAAGCTGAAGGAGTATTAAGTATGTAAGACAGACAGTTAAAAAGCAGATTGCAGCCTCCAGCAGGGTACCTCCATTCTTCCTGCATAGTTCTCAGGTTTCCTGCCCTGGTTGCTAGTAGTGCTGTAGCTTGCCCCTTGGCTATTTACCAGGGCTGAGGAGCAAGCTTTAGGTAGAAAATGTTTCACAGAATCACAGAATGGAATGGGTTGGAAGGGACCTCAGGAGATCATCTAGTCCAACCCCCCTGCCAAAGCAGATTCCCTACAACAGGTTGCACAGGAAAGCTTCTAGGTGAGTTTTGAACATCTCCAGAGATGGAGACTCCACATCCTCTCCGGGCATCCTATTTGCCCTATACTTGGCACTGGTGAGGCCGCACCTCAAGTATTGTGTTCAGTTTTGGGCACTACAAGAAGGACATTGAGGCACTGGAGCGTGTCCAGAGAAGGGCAACGAAGCTGGTGAAGGGGCTGGAGAACAAGCCCTATGAGGAGCAGCTGAGGGAACTGGGGTGGTTTAGCCTAGAGAAGAGAAGGCTGAGGGGAGACCTTATCACTGTCTATAGGTACCTGAAAGGAGGTTGTAGCAAGGCAGGTGTGTGTCTTTTCTGCCAGGTAACTACTGATAGAACAAGAAGCAATGGCCTTAGGTTGCACCAGGGGAGGTACAGATGGATGTCAGGAAAAATTTCTTCACTGAAAGGGTTATCAGGCAATGGAATGGGCTGCCTAGGGAGGTGGTTGAGTCATCATCCCTGGAGGTATTTAAAAGATGGGTAGTGGGGTGCTCGGAGAGATGGTTTAGTAGTGGACAGGTATGGTTGGACTCAATGATCTCAAAGTTCTTTTCCAACCAAAGAATTCTATGGTTCTATGGTTACCTATGTTTTATTTAAGCTCACCCAAGAGAGGACACACCTCCCCGGGGAGCAGATGTGAGCGGGCAAGAAGGGCTCTGGGCTGTTTCAAAGGGCCATACCCTCTCTTAGGAAGAGGGAACAGGAGGAGGGGTGGGCATAAGATATGTGCTTCAGGCATAGCACACTAGAGGTAAAGCACCTCAGCTTCTCCCATCTAATGATCTCCTGCTTAGCTCTTGCTATGTCTATGACTGATCGATAAGAAGTGGTCTTCTGTGGAGAAGGCTGTCTTATTTAAAAGCTTCAGTTCAAAAAGCTACTCTGATGTACTGTTTATTTTAATTGCCCAGCCACATGTACATTCCAATTTCATCTGATCTTTTCCAGGTATCCTTCTGTGTAGAACTTTGCAAATTCAACTTTGTCATAGAGATACTTTACGTGGCATGAAGTTAGGAAAGCTTATCTCTTAAAAATTTAAAACTTGTAATGAAGACGTGGCACTGTTCCTGTTTCACTGCTTTTGTGTGTTGTTCTTTCATCTTACCACCACCAAATATAAACAAAAAACTTAAGTGAAAAGCCTCAGTTGAAAGAGCATGAGATATCAAAGGCTAGTAGAAAATAACACCCCGGTGTGTGCTAGCTCACCAGGAGAAAAACACTGGAAGTGTGTCAGCAGCAGAGGGTTGGACAGCATTTTTCTGTAGAAAGCATAATCTTAGAGAATCCCAACTGTGCACGAAAGCTTGCCTTCTGGATGTATCTCCACAGAACTTGAAAGTAATCTTGGTGTGGCCACACTCCAATCCTGCTTGCTCTAAATTCAGCTGAGTATATCTACCTCTTTCTGGCATAATAATTGTTGAACTGGAGGCTGAATTCAAACAGAATTTATCATAAGTAAAAATTTCAAAGCTAACTGCTTAAAGATTCTGTTAAAATAAGAAACCAAACAATATATCTACTGAGCTTAAGGCTTCTTTGTTGGTGCAAATTGTTATGCCGAGTTATTATTTTGTTTGCCCATCTGCCTGCTGAGTCAGCTTGTACATACCAGAGTAGAAGTATCGATGTCAACATGGCACATAATGTTTGCTAGCTAGGGGGCACAGAAGGGATTGCAAGGCGCAAAGTTGAGGGTTGACACTGATGCTCTTATGGGAAAGAGAAAGTGATTTGTGTAACAGAGCTTTGTAACATATTAAGGTGGAGAAAACATAAATCATGCATATCTGTAAGAAATCATCCCTGAAGAATAGCCTGAGTTTTATTGCTTGTAAAATTAAAAAGTTGTATGTATTAGGTTGATTGGCTAGAGGTAAGAAATCACTCCTTGAATTGGCCCAGACTAACTGCTAATGTTTGGGGAATATTTATAAAATAGTGCTTTCTGCCACTGCAAGCAAAGTGAGCCCGAGGGAAAACTACATCCAGAATTTGGGATAATTTAGCTTTGCAAAGGGTTGCAAACTTCATATGTGGGGAGTCTGAAAAGAAAAAAATCTCCAACCATTACTACCTCAGGGACAGAGTTAATACTTTATAAGCATAAAAGTGGTTGCAATTACTGCTAATTGTATGCTGATGCTCCTTGGGAAAGGCTATAAGCACTTGAAGAAGGGGCAATTCAGATATGTGTGCTTTAAACTGCAAATCAGTGGTTCTTTGAGATAGTAGATTGGAAACCATGTATAGCTTTTAAATGGCAAAAATGATCTGCTATGAAAAAACACAGCTGTTTTGGAAGTTATACACAAGAAGCAGTTAGGTTGCCTAGTACTCTCAGTCAAAGCTGGGAAATTCAGTAATTTAAGGAAGAAAGTTGGAGCATGTGGTAACAACAAATAGCCAATATATCGGAATATATTAAAAAAAAAAAAAAAAAAAGCCCAAAAGTATACTGCATATTACTTCTCAAACTGTTTGTTATGTTTTTTATTGAATAGCCTGATATTGAATAGATAGTCTGATTTTTATAAAAAACAGCTGAATATTTTATACATTTCAAAACACTGTTTTGATGAGCAGAACCTGCTGAGTATTTGGTAACATAGAATATCTGAAGGGTCTTAATTTTAAAATCCCATTAAAGGCAGCAAAAAAAAAAAAAAATCTTGGGTACAGCTTTGGTTACTATGGGCTAGAGACAGTACCAAATCCATGTATCGGCAATCACATATACCTCCCTCCTTCTTCAAGGTTTCAGCAATGCATTGGAAGGGGAGTAGCATTGTGCTTTAAGCATGACTTTTTCAGCTTTGTTTTTTATTTTATTTTTTTAATCTACCTATGAGCTCATTTCCTGGATTGATTTTCCTCCATACACAAGAGTAGAAATATGTGGTTTACCTCAAGTTACTTTTGAAGAATTACTTCTGCACAGTTAATCTGCCTGAATAGCATTTTTAAGATTTTTTTTCAAATCATGAAAGGAGATTTGTCCCAGAAGTAGGTAAAGCAGGCAGCCTGGTAAAACTCAGCCTTCACTCCACAGCTATCCCAATAGTCAAAACAAGCTTGATTCTATATAAAAAGCATTGATTGATGTTCAAGGGAGGCCCATTCCAGGCGATGCATGAACTGGGACCCCCTTATGGTCCAGACAGCAGTCTCTGCTAGGTGATCTATTGGGAAGTTCCCTCTGCCTCCACCAACCTCATCCTCAGTGATTGTGCCAAAATATGTTTCCTGGGAATCATTCTTAGGGACATTGCATAGTATATTTAAAAAAAAATTCTGTGTTGACTCCAAAGTGAAAGAGTATATAAAGAATATGTAAATAAGTGAGATTTCATTTTTTTAAAAAAGTCACAAATTAAATATAATTTTACAGATTATTTAAATGTACTTTTAATTTCATTTTCTGCTGATAACAATACCTCCTTTATGACAAATGTTAATTCCTATGTTATTTCTCATCCTTACTCTCTATGTCCAAATGCAATTTATTTTTTCTGTTTCGTTGATAAGGAAAATATTTTAATATTTCAGAAAAATATTACTTTTTTAATATACAGTATTTCTTAAAATTTAATGTTACAAAAGTTTGAGAAGGAAAAATTGTGACCACTTTTGTAACTCACTTATAAAAGAAAATACTGATAGTGATAGAAAGAGAAGATCTCTTTTTAAATAAGTATACATACATATTATTTCTATGTTCACAGGCGGACATGGACTTTTGGCTTACATAATAGTACCCTTCTCTAACACAAAGCATTTGGGCAAACAATTTACATTTTCTGTTAGTAGTAAAAAAAAAAAGGGATCATAGGGGGTTTTTTGAAAACAAAATCTCAATATCATGACTATAAGAAATTCTCAAGTACTGATTAATTTAACATCAGAACCCAATACAAGGGTTTGTTTCTTCAGTTTAGCTGCTTTCTTTATGAGAATTCATAAGTGCTGGCTGACCATCAACTCTGCTGAATGCTTCTACTGCTTAGTAAACACATCTTGAAAAAATGCAGCATTTTTCACTTGGCTTAAACTAATCACTGTGTTTCGTTCAAAGGAGGTTATTCTACCCATTTTAAAGCTTTGTGATTGCTGGTTCTCAACCTGCTGTTTGCTGAGAATGGAAAGATTTGCTGTGTGGTGAGAAGAGCAGGATGGTTATAGTTTTGCATGGTTTTGTCGTAAAAAAAAACATCTTTTTTTCCATTACTTTTGTATGACTTTCAGGAGATGGTAGTTGTCTTGCTGTCAATTAAAAACTTGATCAGAGTTCAAGAACTGAACCTTTAGGATATGAGAAAAAATAAGGGCTTTCGTTCCCAGCTTAGCTATACTTTATTTAATTCTATTTTTTGCAAAATACTTGTTGTTCAGTCTTAAAATATACTTTTATTTAAATGGAAATGCAGCACTAAGTGGGTTGCTTCATTTAATACTTCTTTCACAAATAGAGGCTGCAGAAAAGTTAAAAGCTCAATTAGAATGGGATAAAGTGATGACTATACTTAAAAAGTGCTGTGGTTTTAAAAACAAAGCAACAAACAAAAAAACCCCACTAGAATATGAGATATGTGGTGGGCAGAAGGGTTTGGGCTCCACAAACCCCTTGTTATATTTATACATTTTATTATTAAGCTCCTGATAGTTACTAAATCATAATATAAGAACTTTGGCATTGTTAATATTAAAAAAAAATACATAAACTAATCTCAGAACTAATGTAAATCATTTTCCTTCGCAGACTGTGTTCTTCACAGATTCTTAGAATTGCAAATGAAATGAGGGAAAAATTGTACAGGATTTAGTGATTATTTTATTACTTTATGGAAACCACCTTCTCTAAGTTTAAACAGAAAGAAAATTGTTTATGAGATTCTTCTATCACTACTCTTTGACTTCTTGTTTCTTAGCTAAAATGGATTTGGTGGTCAGGTGGTGGTAGTGGCAGCATCTTCTGACATCCTGGGCATCAGTTTGCGTAGCAGAGGATGTCCTGGTGATGCTGGCACCTCTGTTTTAAGAACCGATAGTAGTTGCTCTGCCTTTTCAGAACGCTAGCGTTGTGTTGGTGCTGGAGGCTGGTCAGCTGTCCCAGCCTTTTGCTTGTTTGCTTGGGAAGAAAGGCTGCTAAAGGTCTCTGGTTCCACTTTCTTTAGTAATGTGACCATGGAAGTTTTATGCTGTGTTTGAGCTACATTTGTTTCTAGCATTCCTAATAGGTTTTCTGTAGTAAATATTATCAGACAATGGCATGAAATAAAATTAAGAAAAAAAAAAAAGGAGAGAACAGGGGCAAAACTAGGGAGCATTTACACTGAAAATTATATTACAAGAATTGCAAAAATTTTTATGTGTCATTTGTTATTTCTTGCAACCAAATCTGACACCTTTTTCTAACCTGAAACTGAATTTAGAATTCCTTATGAAAGACGGAGTGTAATTTTATTTAATAGCTTTCAAAAATTCACTTATTTGTGAAAATCTTCAATTCTGACTGAGAATATGTGCACTATCCAGAAAGAAGTATTTGAGTTTTTACTTTCTGACAGAATGTAATGGAGAATCATTACCCATTTCCACACTCTATGTTTGTGTGTTCTCTCAACATGAGAATGAAGGTGAACTAAAGCTGTAGATAAATACATGCATCAGAGAAGGTATGAGATTCTCAGGCTCACTGGCAATTACGTAGAATAATTCCCATGAGCTGTAGCCTCAAGCAGAATATCCCCAATGTATGAATCATATGGACAATGCATGCATTAAACAAGTGGATGAGTTGTTCAGAGATGTTTGGTTTCCCTCATCTCCACCCTACCATTATACTAGTTTATACACCCTTTTAAGGTGCTTCTACATTTAAGCTCAACAATTTAAATGGAACCTATTTCAGGGCTGACTATTCTGTACTTATCCTGAGATTTCAATAGGTTCAATAAATAAACAGAAGAAGTGGATGATTCTTTAACTGTGTGAACAAATACTTCAGCCATTTGACTTGTTTGGGCTTGGGATGCCTGCATGCATCCCCACAAATTTTCATTGAAATCAGATGTGGCAACGGATTTGGAAAGTAATAGTTATTAAAATAGTTCTTGGGCTTTTCAGTCTTTGGGGAATTCCTGTTGGCATCTAAATGAGGTGCATACTCTACAAGATTCCTACATTCTTCTAGTGCTCTGGAATATCATTCATGTGGTTTGACTGACTTTCAGGCTTAAGTGCAGATGAGGAGCGTTTTTATTTGTGTAACTGTAACAAATATATGTATTTCTATAAGTTTATGCTATGATGCAACTACAGAACATTTGAAAAACCAAACTTGTCTGAACGCATACTGTTAGTGTGATACAGATACTAATCCTGAGGGCATTCTGCTTGAACCTGTAGCTTGTAGGTACCACTCATTTTAATAGATAATGGGTTTGAAAAGCTTGTGATTTCTTTGAAACTTCAGTTTAGGTATGATATTAATTCTGACTTTGAGTCATTAATTAACTTATTCTGAGATATCTGAACACATTCCTTTCTATAGAGAGCTTATATGGCTGTATTTAATACCTTTTTCTTCCGCGGCTCTACTGCTTATATATAAATGAATTAACAATTTTTGTAAATAGAAATGCTAGAGACCCCAAAGACAGAATTATGTATATTTTTTTTTTCTTTAAAATAAAAAAGTTTTCATGCAAGGAAATCTTTATGAATATTTTAATTTCCTCTTATTTAGACTGTATTTTCTGTAAAAGTTTATTCACATTTTCTTGGGGGGGAGGGAAGCTCTATTTCTCTTCAAAAAGTATTAATTTATGTTATTCCTTTAAGAGACAAAGACTCACTTTCAAAAAATGCCTAAATGCTCTTTAGGACCTTTTGAGAATTAAATTTGGGCATTAAATAATTTCGGAACATGCAAATACTTCACATATTATTTTTACAGAGAAAGCTCCTCTCTGAACCTATGCCACAGAAACACTTCCACTTTTTTAGGAGCAGTAGAGAGGACAAAGGAGATCAGGAAAGAGCATGCTTTGGGTCAGTAGTCACAGGAACCATGGAGAGGCTGTATGGATAGAAAAAGCAAAACCTTTAAACATTCTCTTAATCAAAGATAAACTAGCATGGGTCATCATTTGAACAATTAAGGTGTGTAGACACTAAAATGTTTGAATTAGGAAAATGCAGACTTTCTGATCTCAGTGTTCTACCTTTTTGCATTTTTCACCAGTCTTGTTTCTTTTATTAGATTAGAGCCCTTGTCTTGCAAGTGCTCCCAAGGTCCAAACAACTGTGTGACCTTTACTGCTGAATGCCACATTTACATAGGCTATATTGGGAACACATTTGTGTGTACGGAGTACAAGACACTGAAGTTGTTAAGTGTCCCAATTTACCAAAGCTCGTGTCTAGTAACTGCTCAAAAGATGTGAGTAAAATTTATTTTTTCTGCTTAATACATGGCTATTATTATATTATACTATTATTCTGAGGAGAAAAAAAAATGTAAAGGCTTCTTCATGCAAACAGTCCAGGAGGGTCTTGTATAACCTCTCTGAATGGGCCTTACCATACAGTAATATCAGAAAAATCTTGGTTTTTAGAAACTACTACTGGTAGTCAACTCTGACCTCTGACATTACTTAGAACGCTTTGATGACCCTTAATCTTTTAAATTGGATTTTTTTTTTCTCTGATTGTAATTTCTGCTGCATTTATCTAATGCTTCAGAAATCACTGTAGCCATCTGGTCTGAGCAGCAACCAATTTATGACAGCTATATCTTACAAGTCAAAGCATTACTCCCACAAAGGGTCTCATTTCTGTGTGTAATGGGAATGAACTTTCAGTGAAAGAAACTGTAATATGTATCTTTTCCTTCCTTACTTATCTAGAAATGAGAACAATTGGAAAACAGACTGAATTCTGATAAATGCTTATCAGAATTTGAAACTTGCAGCTGAATTATTTGCAGGCAGAAAATAAGACATGTTACTTGGAGCAGATCAGCTGCGAATGTACAGTTGTTGTAAGTTTCCTAAATTTGATAGTCACCTTATTTTTGAATTAAATAACAACAATATTAGTGTAGTAATTCTTTGTGCAACTAAGACCTCTCTTTTAGTTCACTAATTACACAATAACAAATAATTCCACGTATTTTTTTGTGCCATGTATCTTTGTCGTCTATGTAGACAACAGAGAATAACAAGAAATATCAGCTACTGAACTACTCAACATTACTTTATCATATTTTATTTGAGTTTTTGATCATCTGGGTTTCAAATTCAAGCAGCATCACAGTTTTGGGTCTGGTTATGACAGCAGTGCTCGGACAGAGGAAAGCCGGTGACAGATCCCCGTTACTTTTTTGTTTGCTTGAGGGTTTTTGTGTTTATGTTGTAATTTTATATTTTTGCTGAATTCATGTTCTTTCAGGCCTGTGCTTTTCTATAACAGCAAAAGAAATTCAAATATCTGGACTAAGACTGGGTTTTCGAACTAACCTCTTTTGACTGGAGACTCAATTGCAAACAAAACTAATTGTGGGGTTATTGTCCACTCAAAGCGTTACATTTTTGAAGTCAGAACTGTAATTGCCAATTCAGCAAGTTCAGTGCAGCTGATGTTCAAGATGGGATGAGGTGTGGACTAAAAGCCCTCAGGTAATCTTATCTATTCTTGATCTTTTCTTGCATGTGAAATTTGTCAGGTTAAATTTGGGCTGGCAAACCTCAAGACAGCAAAGGAAACCGAGCTCTCTAATGCTACCAAGGAGAAAAGTGCCAGCAGAAAAGTACATCACAGTAGGGCTCAGTGAACTTCCTGATACAGAACTTGGATTTACTGTAACTTTTATGGCCTTAAAATATATTGAAATTCAGTCTCTAGTGAATATGCAGGAAGGCAAATTTAAATCATCATAACTTCCTTTCATTCCAGATGGTTTCTATAGGCTTCTGAGATTTGCCTTCAACATGGAGTATATTTGTAGTTCTAAAATTTATCATAACAATTATTTTTGCTACTAGCTTTGGAAAAGCACTGTAATTTCTTTAATGAAATGAGAATTTAAGGAAGTGTATTATATTGGTTCTATAAAATCTAAGCTCCCATCCAAAGCTTCATTAGTCTTACTAAAGGATAAAAAAAGGTAGGGCAAAAAAACTATTGACCCTGGATATGCAAATCACTAGGTCTGATCTACATTGTCTCCCATACTGAGGAGCAAAGTCTTGTGTAAACAGGTGGCTGGTTTATGCTGTCACTGTTGAAACTGGCGCAGTGGAGTCTGGTTTCTAACTCTTTTCTTCCTTCTTTCCCACTTTTATTTCTGTTGTGAAAATTGATATCTCAGAACCATTCATTACAGAAATTGATTTATTGTGCTTTACTAGGTCAAATACCTCAAAATCTTAGGTTAAGCTATTCTGCATGAGATGAGATGACATCCAAAATTGCTTTGACCTTTCTTTATATTTTCATGTTTTAATTAAGCCTTTTAAAAGCTAATACTACTCTCTGCAAAGTACTACTCTTTGCAGAAAGTAGTGTGATAAAAGTATGAAGTGTGTTGTGTCAGCCTGCAATATTTTGGGGGCACTTGCTTGAGATTGAAGTCCTACTAGATACAAAGACTCTCCAGAAATTTTAACTAATCACAGACTGCTTCGACTGCTTCTGGATGTGTAGGTAGTTTTAGTAGTTCCCAAATTTATTTGACAGAGTCCAGATTAAATACAAGTAATAATAATTTTAAAAAGAGGCTATCATTAATGATTTATTATTTTCCCTAAATTTGTTCAATTATTAATGACCATTTTTAAGATTTTAAAAGCCCACAATTACTGGAGCCAATATTCTGAGGCTTTTTACAATAAAAGTTAAAATAGTTAAATTATAGCTTTCTGATTATCCAGGAAGGAAGCCTTAATGGTTTTTGTTCTGTGGGGTTTTCTTGTTTGCGTTGTGTTGTGGGTGTTGATTTTCTTTTTAACAGAGAGTACTCTTCTGAATGTGGAATTTTTAAATGAAAATTTCTGAAAAAGTAGGGTGAAATTAAACTACATAGAGATTTTATAACCCTATTTCTGCACTATATATTGTAAACTTGCAATTTTTACTATTTCAAAATTAACATTAAGCAGTATCTAGAAATACCTAGGACTAGAATTTAGGAACTTCTGGAAAGGCAGATGTGATGCTATTTTTTCTGACACCTAGTAAACTTCAATAGCAGTTTCTGTTTTTTTCTCTCCAGTTTGTGAACAAATGCACACAGTGTGAAATGCAGTCTGGCTTCGGTATTATCAAGTGGTTTGCTACTAAATCATGCTTTTCGTGACGCGTCCTTGTAAGCGTAAAGCTCCTCGGTTACGGTTTAATAGCGCAATCAAATGAGCTGTAAGTCACATTGGAATTTTTTTCTACCTACTCTTGAGATCAGAATCTTAGGGTAGAGACACTCTACTCTCTGCGATAAGAGGAGAGAATGAGGGGAGACGGATCACTACATTACTTCCTTCGTGTTATTTTTGGATATGACTAGCATTCCTCCCCTTACACACACCCTCCTTTTTCCCCAGCCCCCATCTCTTACACGCGTTACAAGCTCATACAAACACTCTCACGTACTCTGAAGCAAAAGCAAGAGCAACAGTTGGACTGGAGCCAGAGGACTTAAAACTCCGCTTCCTCATTGCCAGCAGGCTTTGTTCTTTGGAATCAGTCAGAACTAGGGAGAACGTCTTCATTGCCGGTCGGTCGTGAGTGGTTGGAATTTGGCAACTTGGCTGTCTATTAATTTTTTCTCTGCTCTTCTGTGAACTAGGCTGAATTTAGAGCAGCAAAGCTAAGAGTTCGGGATAGTCAAGAAATAAAGGATCCAGAGACCATCAGCTAGCAGCTTCTTTGTGGGGGGTGGGGGTCCATCTGTTGTGCAAAGGTAAGTGCCAGCGTTAAATGTGTATAAAAATGCAAGAAACAATAAGGTGTTTTAGCTGCTTTATTACAATAGGGGTGAGGGGGGGGGGGGGGGGGGAGAGAGAAGTATGTGAGTGAATCATACAATGTGTGCTCAGTTAGAGTGGTCTCGGAACAGTGCCTAGTAGGAAAATGTTCCTCATTTCTCCCTTTCTGAAAAGCACTATAAGAATCTATGTATTTTAGTAAAATTCCTAAGTACTTGTACAATTCCGGAAAGCTTTCCAAATGGCTTCTTTATTGGGTTTTCTGCAAATCTGCTTTGTTTTGAGCCATGTGTAGTATAGAGCAACTTTAACTACCAGAGTAACCTATTTGTTTGAAGTGCAAGAGCTGAACCTGGGAAGTAAAGATCGTCCATCACAGAGGATATGAATAGAACTAAAGTTCAGGAGGATGGGGGAGTGAAAAGGGATGAGATGCTTCCTAAGGCTGTTTAGGTTATAAGAACCCAAAATAAACTTGTTTTAAATTATTTGCATTCAGTCAGAGCACACACACCCCCCTCCTTCCCTCCTCGGCATTAGGAGCCAAGGGAATAAGTTTTTAAAAACAAAAAGCTTTGAGGGTCTACTCTCATAGGGCATAAAAGTGACAGCTAATGTACAGTGGAAAAGAGTGTTTGCTTGGATAAATTACTCTGAGAGAGGACAAGAATTTCAAAAAGAAACTTGGTTTTCTTCCAATAAGCAAAATGATTTAGCTGTTCTTGCTTTATAGAAGCATTAACACTGCTTCCTTTGAAGTTTACTAGCAGAATGGATTGCTTTGTTACAAGGACTTCTTTTTTCGTCTCCCTCTCTGGTCTTTAGGAAAAGTTTTATAATGATCATCACAGCAGCAGGTTAATCCAAAAGCCTTGCTTTCAGCAATGCCGCCTAGCTGTCAAAGGAAATTCACTGTAGGGACCCATTTGTTTTAAAACTACTGATAAGCCCTGCTATCAGTATGCTGTTATGTCTTGCTACATGGATTATCTTAATAAAGTGATAAATAAGAGACCCTTGAAATCCAAAAGTTCAACTGTGTAATAAATTTGACAAAGGAAAGACTAGTTGATTTAACGTACTTATACTTTAAAAAACAAACAAACAAACAAAACCACCAACAAAACAAACCACATTACTGAAAAGATGAAAGCTTTCCTTTCCCTTCCTTTCACTCTGGCTCCATCAGCTACTTCAAGTAGTTATTCTAATATTTTGTGTTGACAAGGTGAGTGGTCCCTTCCTCCTACCCTCTTATTAACTGCTGGTTATCAGGAATTTGTGAAGGTGAATCTGGTCACATGAAAAATACGCTGAATGAGCAAATGGGTGATTGTGCAAAGTATCGCAGGCTCAGTCAATTAACTGTTTGTTTGAGGTCTCTAAGTTTGTTTTTTCTAATTCATAAACTTGTAACGAAAGCTGTCCCATTCTGACTTTCAGCCTTCATTTGGAAGAATACTCTGCTTAGTGTGGTAATTAGTAAACACATCCACTAAATTCTGTTGCCATGAAATGACTGCAAAACAGTGCTCAGCAGGGTAGTGTGCAATATGTTAGCATGTTGGGGATGTCTAGTACACATTTTGTTTGCTGTGTACTAAGACACTTCTGTCTATAGCAGTTACTAGCTCTATTAATGACAAATTATTCACTGAACTGGAATCACACACTAGAACTAGAAAAGATTCTTTTTCAGAGCTAAAAATGGAATAATGTTTTCCTGAGTTGGGCTCCCTCCTGCCAATGGCACCATGTCAGGTTGCCTCAGCAGCTGCTTTCAGTTTCACAATTTACATGGGTGCTATAATGACATTTTTTTCTCATTGATGTGGTGGAAAAATCTGACATCTTTATGCTATTTTCCCTGCTTTGATATGTTAAAGCATATTTTCTACTGACTGTGAGGTTTGGCAATGAGTGTTGAGTTCAGAGATGGGCCTGTACAAAAACCCCTGGATTCCAACATCCATGAAGCATAAGAAGGTTAATAACTGGATCCAAACATCTTGGCTCTGGCCTAGTCCTGTTTTAAATGCACATCCCTTTGCCCACATGTTTAAATTGCTTTTTGAGGTGATTAATACGGAAATAAATCTTTCAAGCTTCGGACAGACTTTTAAAGAGGAAGTGGCATTTAAAAATCTTACAGTTAGTTAAGCAAAGCTTGCTCATTTGCTGCTTAAACTTGACTTTTAGGAGCCCCTGAGGAATTACATTCCCCTTCCTCTATTATAACTTTAGATGTAAGTAATATTTTGGAACTCCTTCTGAGATGTGCTGAGAAAGCTACAGTGCTTTGTGCCTGTCGTTTCTACTTGCTAGAGTGGAGCAGTACAGAAGGCTCTCAGAGTACATCCAGGTAATGCAAGTACCTCAGTGGGTTTTTCGACCCTAAGTGGTCTGCCTATGAGCTTTCAGCAAAGTGCCATATACATACTGTGGTAGCCCATGGCAAGAAATACTGTAGTGCAGTGCAAGGAGAGGCACAGATTGTTACTGAAATCATGATTATTCTGCTTTTTTAATTGATCAACTTCTCCAAGTCTGGCTAGCTTAATGGATTCAATGGCTCTCTGTAGATATAATTACACAGGCATCTGCCAGCTGCTTGTGGTATCTCTGTTTGCTTCAGCAGGAAAAGCTGTTCTTTGGCTGTGTTGGCTCACTGTGCTTTGTGGCACACAGCACTGATTTATTAGGCAGTAGTTGAATGTTTGTTCCTCTTCTCCTTGAATGATTGAACCGTGATGTCACTTTTTGTCTTGGCTTTAACGTTTTAAAGAACACTTTTTTTTTGTTGCAGACTATTCTCTTAACCCTAGGGAAGTGGGAAATGTCCCAGTGTTCATTGCAGAGCAACTCTGTCTACCCCAGCACATTCCAGGGCCACCGAATCATTTGTGGTCAGAGTGATTCAGGTCTGGTTAGGATGATTTAAAAGAGAGGTTATGGGCATACTGCAGTTATGCATTTAAGAAAATACAGAGAGTTTTTTACTGCCTGATTGAGACCACATGGCTCCAACTTAGACTTTTTTTAACGTGGAAATTGTTGGCTAGATGTACTCTAACAATTTTTTTTTTTTAATTGCCTAGAGGCTAAGAGTTAGGATCACAGCATTTAATGGTAAGATCAGGGCTAAAACAAATAGCTTTTAATGTTCCTTTGAATAAAAGGAGAAATGTTTTCTTTGCATATTTTGCACAGAATACAAATATGAGTCTCCTAAATGAGAGCAAATGTATCTCAGGAATTCTTTTGGACATTTCAGAGTAATTGGTGACCTGATTTGAGAGAAGGAGAAGGACAGAGATAAGGAAAGATCTCCCTGTCATAAATCATAGTAAATATGTTCCATTCCAAACACATCCTGGAAAGTATGAAAACATCCCTAATCTCTAATCTGAAGGATGATATTGTAATAATCTACATTGTAGACACTTTGTGTTATTATATTCTTTTTATGCACATTGTTTATTCTGAAATAAATACTTTTAATCAAATCTTGTTCTTCCTTCTGTACTCTCATATTTCTTTCTTCTCAGTTATATCCTTTCTCCCATAAACTGATGCATAGCACTTGATATATGACTTTAATCCAAATCTTCTTCAAATGTAAGTATTAGATGGTGATTTTTTTTATACAGATACTTCCTAAATGGGAAAACAAGTCCATGAAGTTTCAAATTTAGAAAACAGATCAAAAATTATAGCACTGAAAGACACTTTAATCTTGCCTCTGTTTGGAAGATGAAGTAAAGCTGAAGAACAGTTCCTACAGTAGTTCTGCATACATGGTAATTTATCTAGAAATAATACATAAGTATTATTCTACAACAGCAAATCCAATAAAGAACAATTATAAGCTTTTTACTGTCTTAAGTATTGGGGTAGTAGATTTAGCTGTCAGGAAAAAAAAATCAGTCATATAGTTGTGTACATACTTTTGAACTAGTTTCTTGCTTAACATTACTTCTCTCTGGTGTCCAGGACACACGTGAACTTTGTTCTTAACTTTGAAAAAGGATAAAAACTAAAAAAAAACCCAACCTTTAACCAGGGTTCATGAATCACTGTTAGTTAATTTCTGCCTCATGTAAACAACAATGTAAAAGTTTAAAAGTTATTTGCAGATTTTTGTAACTTTGAAGTACACAATACAGATGGGAAAGCTATTAGTATTTCTGAATAACTGCTGTGAGTATTAATCAGAGGTCAAAATGTACACTACAGCACCCTGACATTCCTGCTCTGATATGTTAATGGGTTGTGTTAATGCTCAGTTTTATTGTGTTAATGCATATGAAATATGTAGAACCAATCTGAACTGGTTTGATGTATATAGAGGAAGCATGGCCTTTATGGTGCCTCGTCTTAAAAGATGCATCTTGTGCCTGAAGTCTTTGAAAAATCCCAGAAGCCCTCAGTGCTTTACAGATTGAGTGAACCAGAGGTCGTAAGATTCTGCTGCATAGTATAGGTGAGAATATTCCTGTGTCTTCATAAAAAAACCCCAGACTATTAATCTGTAAAAAGACTGGCATTTGTCATTCTTGCCAAACTTTATGACTACTTACACAGACTTTTCTGACTGTGATGCTGATACAAGCTGTCTTGCACTGCTCATATGTAAAATAGATGCCCTCTCTTCAGTCAATTTTTCAAATAGCAGAGAGAGGCATGGTGGAAAAGAGCTGGAAACAAGGATCAAGGAATTCCAGGATTTACATGGGCCACAGCAAGCATATATAAATTCTAGTCACTGCAAAAAGGAGTAGACCTTAAAGCAGTCTTGGGCATTGACTCTGGACCTATTGAATTCCCTTTTTTTTTTTACTGGAAAGTGAAACCTGCTTCTGGTAGTGTTTCATATTTTCATTTTCATAATGGTTGTGAAAAACACACATGGCAAGCTTTGAGGCATGGCTGGCTAAGCCAGTGTATGTTGGTAGGTGGAAAGAATCTTGGAAGTGATGAATGTTTGGAGCAAATAGGCGCTGGCTGAAGCTGTGCAGATAGTGACCAAAGCACTAAGCAAGGGTACATGCATGCTTTTGGATCATATCATATTGACAGCTGGCACCCATGGGTATGAACTTATCTGATAAGGCTGAAATCCAAGTCTCAAGTGAAAGCCATGTTGTGTCTTGCAGCTAGTGAGAGCATGTAAAGGTGCTTTAACTGATATCTGTACAGATAGCATAAGTTAATAATAATTAGGCAAAGGTGATGCCTAATCCTCAGGTCTGGCTTAGATGGTGAGTGCAATCCTCCTCTAAAGAGAGTCCTTGTGGGTTTTGAAATGTGGAGTAATGCAGCAGTTAACCCTAATTGCATGAACCAAGTAAGCTGGTCACATTTTGCCTATAGTATGTAATTTCTGTAAAAGGATGCTGTGTGTAAGGATGCTGAGGAAATGGTGGCATAAGTTTTGCTGCCTTGGGAAAACTGAGGCTCCAAAGGCAGGCAATTTTCCTTCTCCACCCTTTCCTTCCTCTTATCTGCTGTTTCCACTAGACCCTTTCACATAGCACATTCTAAATCTTTCCTAGGGCACCCCAGATGCTATCTGGGAGTCCTGAGTCTTGAATCTTATTTTAGCTCTTTTAATGGGTAGCTTTTTCTGTGTTTTACCTCTGAGGTAATTGTACTTACCTCTAAGGTAGGATATAAGGAAGTAGCATGCCAAAGAAAAGTAGTTACTTGTAAAGATGACAGCTGTTACGTAGAGATTGAGACTTTTTTTTCCACCAGCAATTGTGAAAATTGTCTTTGATAATATTGCATTATGAATCAGAACAGGTGTAATCAGTATTGTTGATGTATTGCTTTGATAGTTAATGTCAGAAATTAATTCACAAAGCTTTTCATTTCAGTCCAGACCAGTAGGCTTAGAAACTATTTAGCATGTTACAAATGGGGGTTTTCAAAGTGTCTGAAGTTCTCTGGCTCTTCTGGATATCTAACTATTGTTGAAAGCAAGTGAATTTTTAGATTTTCTGCTGTATTCAATGATTATACAGATGACCTTGGATCTAGCTTTGATAATTTCCTTCCCTGAATTTCTGTTTACATAGTTTTCTCAAAATTTTCCAGTTTTCCTTACATAAAGAAAGCAGTCAATGTTGCTGAGTCTGAATTACAAATTAAAGAATGCATGCAAGACAGCAAGAATTAGCTGTATGGATGAAGGAGACTTCAGCATATTTGGCAAAGACTACATCCATAAGTTAAGAACAAAATTTAGCAAAAAAATTAACACTTTAAAAATAGTGCAAATTAGCTGAATTATTTCTGGGACTTGACTATCTAACTCCTATTGGCTTCTGTGATGTTGAGCAAATCTAAAAAATAAAGTTCAAAATAAATAAAACTTTAAAAAACACTATATAGAAATAGAAATATTGAAATGGAACTTGAATTATTAGAATTTCTGCTTCTGCTCATTGTTTCAGGTATTACTGAAGAAAAATATTCAAACTAGAATATTTTCTAGTCTCTATTTATGAAGTTCTGATTTTCTTTATGAACAAGAAAATTTTAAGAAACTGTTGATTAAAAAAGCAAACAAACAAAAGCCCAAGAAACAGAGTATAAGTGTTTACTAGTGGTTTTTTGTTGTTGTTTTTTTTTTCAAACAGTAGGCATGTGAATTTTTTTCTGAGATTTTGTTTATATACATTGTTGGGTACCTTACACAAACGCAAACCCCACATTTTATTTTCCTTCTAGTGCTGTGGGCACTTGCACAAGGACTTTGTTTTAGGTTTAGGAGATGAAAGTTGTGATGATCACTATCAGAAATTATTACATAGACCTTTAAGCCATATGCCACCGACTCTGGCCAAACCATCTGTTCTAACTATATAATTACTACTTTTGTTATCTGTAAATATATGAAACAGACTCAGCTGTTGCAACTGTCTGTGAATACAGGTCTTTATAATCTCAAATGCTTCAGAAATGGCAGTTTCCTCTCCTGGCATCCCAGCTATTCAAGACCTGCTGCTAATATTGAAAACTGTAGTCAGTGGAGTGCTAAGGTGCTTGTTCTCTACGTCCTGTGACACTCTGCAGAATGATGCCCATCTCTGCAGGCTGAGCCTCACTAACTAAATTTGACTGCTGTCATACTTAATGCAAGGCACTGACAAAACTGCTGACAACTTTTTCTTTCTTTGCTGTCAGCTACTGAGTTGCTGACCTGCATGAATCAAGTATTTTATCCTCTGGTCAGCAAGGTTGTATTTACTGAAGTAACTGGGAAGTAAGAAAAAAGGAGATGATAATAGGAAGAGTATCCATACAAGAATTAAAAAGTTTTGTGTTGCATATGTAGGGTTTCATTTTGTATTTAATTTGGTCTAGTTTATCTAATGTTGCAGGTGCAAATAAGAAGGTTTATCTATTCAGCCACAATAATGTAGATAACTGTCTTCTGTAGGCATCATTTAATTGTGCCTATAAAAAGCACGGTGATTGCAATATATGTCGCAGTCAATTTCATAACTTTCTACCTTTCATAATTGCAGCAAGATATCTGACAGTTTTGAAGGTAAACCTACAAGTTCCACCGTTGCCACTTCCTTGTTTTCAGTATGTATTAGACTACACGCCCTGGATGGAGGTTTCCTTTTACTTTCTGTTGATTTGCAAGTTATTAAGGTTTCAGGATTGAATGTTGTTGGGTTTTTTCTGTGAACTAGAGAGATTGGTCTAACATACTTCTCAGCTTCTTCCCGTTTTTAAGTGCTATGGTTTTGAGAATTATTACTGCTTTATCTGAAATATGTGTTGCCAGCCATGAATTTGCCATTAACTAACGCACCACAATCATATTAAATGCAATCTACCTTATGTACAGAATTTAAAATGTGTTAATGCTATTTTATCCTTATAACTTTCCATCTTTTTCTTTACTTTTAACTCTCTACAGTCCTTGCCTCAAAGTTCAAAACATCATTCTACTGGAAGATTATGCCTGACAGTTCTCTAAGAGGTTCCCCTCCCCATGTAGGCAAAATAGTTTTGAACAGCATGCTAGTACAAAATCCATTTCTGGTCAAAGGAGCATACAGTTATATGGATGGTTAAGAGCAGCATTTCGGTTATAGGCCATATGCATTCCATTTCAGCTAGACAAGCAATTGTGTTAATCCTACAAGCCTCAACAGTTCTTTGGGTCTGAAAAATGTTAAGCATTTTACATGTGGTTATTAAATACTTAATTTTTTTAATCTGCTGTAACTATCTTCACTGCTTTTAATTTTCTTTTTTTTTTTTCTTCCCTTCCATGATCACATTAATTTCCTATCAAATACCAGAAGAGGTAACTTGATGTAAGCCTAGGTTTGCATGAGCCAAGCGATGGTATCTGCAGTTTAAGTGAACATAGTGACAGGTACTTCGTGGACGCACTGGAAACTTAAGCACATAACTGCCCTGAGAGTTAATAGAACATGGCCACATAAAATCCTTCTGTAACAGCAGGGAAACAGAACCCTAAGAGTGAAACTCCAGTACTTCATTGCCATGTAGTGCTGTATAGTAACTTAGATCAGTCTCTTCATTCCAGTCTGCTAGCTTTTTAAGAGATTTGATAATAATTTTATGGCTAACAGTATGTCTGATAATGCAAAGTCAGAATCTGCTCTTAATCTAGAGACCTGGTCAGTGTGTGGAAGGAGGTCTTAGAGTTAAGGCAGTGGGAGCCAAGTTCTAACCTGGCTTTTACCTTTCTTGGGTAACAGTAGACAAAGTGCTTAAACTCAGTTTCACAGTAATAAAACGTATCTCATTATCTCACGTTCAATTACTGTTGCAGTGCTCAAAGTCCTATTCACTGAGCTTTTCTTTAGAGAAACACTTTTATTCGGCTGCTTCAGACATGAGAACACGCATTGCGCCATTGCCGATGTTCACTGTAGGTGAGCGGGAACTGTTCTCTGAACCATTAGATCCTGTCTAGACTGTTGTCACCAGTTGGCCCAATGCTTGTGTTCAATCAGATGTGCCATGTGCACACTGCAGAAAATTATCATCATGAATGTTCTTACTGAAAATACACGAGGGGTTGCCTAACCTAACAGAATGGGCAAAATGGATGAGGGGAGGGAATGGTGGAAGAAAATGAGGGAGGCATGGTGTGCTGCTCTAATTGGCTCTGAAGTTGAGAACAGTGTATGAAGCCAGGAATGTTATCTCTAATACCACATGTGTGTTTGTTCTGAAGCATTAGTCTGTAACTCTGTTCTCATGTTTCCCCCACTACCGACTCTCAGTACAGGGCTGGTTGCATTTGAAGACTACTTTTTAAAATGTATGGGATATCTTTCTATAACTTCATTTAAACAAATATTTGGGGATGCTCTACAGAAAATAGAACAGGTAGAGTTTCCTGGATTATCTTTGGAATTCACTTTGGAGAGAAAATTTGTATGTATGTGTTGCCATGTGTGGCACAGGATTCCTTTTGCCACAGGGTGAAAAACATGGAGCAGCATCTCTACTTTGGAAATCTAATATTCTGATTTTTTGGGAAGAAAAAATCAGCAAATAAATCAGCAAATAAAAATCAGAAAAATCAGCAAATAAAACAATTTCTGCTGGCACAACTACAGACACAAGCAGAAGGGGTCTGCTAAACTTACTGACAAATGAATTAGTGGAACAATCTGAAATACAGATAATGTCTGTCACACTTTGACTTTGTGGTAAGATGTTCCAGGCCCAAGAAGGAAGTTGTACAAAACTAATCAATTTAATTACCTGTCAGAAAGAAATTAATTGTTCAGTGTCTGGCATTTCATGCCCTAAAACTATAGGGGCTACTATGTAGTAGCTAGTTAAATGCAAATAGTGTGTGTTTCAGGTGCTGGGTTTTTCTTGTGTTCAGTGCCGAATTCTGTGTAGAATGTCTCACAGTTCTGTGATAATCCTCAGAGAGTATAAAACCCTAAAAATGTGGGAAAATGAAGGGTTAAATCTTATAATCATTTAAACCTGAATTACATTAAAAAATTAGTGAAAGCATCTACAATAATATTAGGGACAGAACTAGAGTCAGCTATTGTCAAGCTTTTTATGAGTGCAGTTCCTCATCACATTTTTAAACCGTTCTGTCTTTCTGCTTTGATACATGGAAGCAGCTTTCGTGTTTACTGGCGTTGCAGCCAAGCTATTGCCTGTATTGCAGTGGAGATTGAAATGTATAAGATACTTCAAAATAATAAGAAAAAAGCTTCCAGCCAAATATGAAATCTAAAAGGACAAAATGAGACAGTTACATGGAATGTTAAGGAACAAAATGAATGTACATTAGCTGTATGTACTCTGCCTGTTTTAATTTTAACTTGTACTTCGTTTCATTTGTCCTCTCACTGCTCATAGCACCTATTGATTTTAGGGTGAAGTCTTCTGAAATACAGCTAAACATACCACAAAACTACTATATGAACATTCTTTTCCTGTATTTACTGTCCTGTTTCTTGGCTTTTGTTTTGTTCACACTGTGGAGAATTGCGTTTATAGATCTGTCAGAAGGCCAAAGAATATTCTTTTTAAATGCATTTTAAATAATTTTGCAAATTGCAGACCAGATTATGATTCATTAGTGTTCACAGGTTTGGGTTTGTCTTTTTTTTTTTTTTTTTTTTAAAAAACCCCTCTGAAACCTTGAGAAATTACAGACAATTTTATGACTGTATTTGTGAAACAAACAACTATTTTCCAGACCTAAGTGGTGTAATGCAGAGGCTAGGAACAAGTGGGAATTTGCAACTATTCAAATATTTTGTAATATCTCATATTTAATTATATTAAAAAACATATATATTTATAATATATGTAAAAAAAATCTAAATAACTGCTGGGTTATTGCAGCTTGCCGCTATTTCCAGTCCAATCTCTCTTTTTTCCCCCTGATATTTGCAGGCTTTTATAATTAAATTTTGTGCTCTTATACCTGAGGAAAGTAATTTTAAGTGAAGGGAAGAGATTTTTCAGTCTCAGCCTTTAACAGCTTAGCCTCCTGAAGCTGAAGATGTTTTGTTATGAGGGAGTATTAGCTTTGTTCTGAAGGAAATTTGTTTCAATTTCAACACATAAAGGGAGCTTGAAAAAAAGACATATTTTGAAGCACAGCCATCCAAGTTGTTAAGTGATTGCTTTCATTACTTAAATAGAAAACTGTATTTGTAGTGGAGCAAAGAGTTCTTTTGACTCTTCCATTGTGCCAGACGGTGCCTACTCTGACTTTTAAAGAGAGTGTTAGTTTTTCCTTTGATTATTCTGATTTATCCTTCTTCAGCCTAGCTAACAGGTGAGACAGCAGAGTTGTTTCTTAGGCATCTGCAAAAAAGCTGTCACCATCTTTGCACAGACTGCACCTCAACTCAAAAGCTACTTTAGGAGATACATTTCAGATGTATGGCTGAGTTGTAAGTGGTGGTAGTACCCATATATGTGCCAGGAGCTCAAGCTTAGACAAATAGGAGAGTATATAAAATACGCTCCTCTAGACTTGAAGATGTCAGGTAGAAATTAATGCTCCAGAAAATAGTAAAGCATGAAGAAATTGTCCAAGAAGAGATAATGTAGGGAAATTGTTATATTAAATATTGTTAATCACTTCTGCAATAAATTTCTGGATTTTGGGGATTTTTTTTTAAGACAATGTTATGAAGAATGTCATTAAATTAACTGGCAGTTTTCTGAGTCCAACAGCCCTCAAAAATTTCTTACAGATAAAAATATGAAAGCCTTAATATCTTAAATTGCATACAAATTCTTCTTGGTTTCTTATTCATGCTTTTTATTTACATATATGAACAGCTACACCTATTTTATAAATTTATATATGCCCAAATTCAGTAGTTATAGAAGTTACTCAGTTAAATGAGAAGACATTTTTATTTTTAAATAACTAGTTGTATGTGTGACAATTAATCAACATGCTTGTTGTAAAAGCTGATTTGCAGTTTACACTACATAATTGGTCTTAAATTGCACAGTATTTTCTCTCTCTCTTGATCTGATGATTACCCAAATACAAAACAAACTGAATTATCTATCCACATCTATTTGTCAGTTAAATTGCTGCTTCTGAATACGATGCATTTATAGCACCAGCTTGTGCCCAAATACAGAAAATAAAGTTCTGTGCAAAGTTTCTTAAAGTGTTTGTGAAACCTGTGGGTTCTACATATACATGGGCTATGCTTTTTTCTTCAGAAACATGCAGTTGGTATCAAGAGTAATAAGGTACTTTGTGTTTTGATGATGGACAAAGATAAGGAAAAAGATAAATCTTTTGGGACAAAGGGCAAAGATAAATCAAAATAGGATATGAGGCAGAATTTAAACTCTGCGCTTCAGAAGTAGAAAATAAGTTATTCAGCATACAGTTCAGCATTCTGTTATTTCATGTATGAAGGTTGACGGTGACATAAGAAATATTTTTTAGAAGAAATTTCTTTATAAGCATAAGATATTTATTCATTCTGGTTAGAGAAGAAAGCATACAGAATTTTCCTTTAATATTGAATGCTTCTTTGGCCAGTTAAAGAAATCTGATCTCTTTGATGTTCTTACTGAACAAATACAGCTGCACAGATGTCTTTGTTAGGTATGATGAAACAGCATTACATGAAATGTGGTATCTCATTCGGATACCATTGTATGCACTTGTGAAGTATCATTTGCCCCAACAGCACAGTATTGTCAACAACAAGAGTCACTTCCCTGGTTTCTTTGTCATATGTCATAAATGTACCTATGAGGTTTCGAAGCCAGTTCAACCAGAAAGTTGGTAGATGCTTTTTGTTGTTCTTCTATTCAATATTTAGATATTTTCCTTACAATCACAGTTCTAAAAAAACCAGAGAACTTATCCAGTTTTTTAAAAAGTTGCTCTTGAAAGAAGTGAATAGCCAGTCGTGAATCTTACCTCAACCTCCTACACAGCCTGTTATGACAGACATATTTATTAATCACAGATACATAGCTCTGGATTACATATCCAAGGAAGTCATACAGCAGGTACTTATTTTCTGTATGTTATATTACCTCTAGTTTCTATAAAGAAGGATTTAGCATTAAACTTCTTCATTATAGGCACAGAATGTAATTGTTTTATTCTTTAAATCTCACCTTTTTTCCCTTAAAACCCAGATATTTAATTGCTGTAGCACATCACGTATATCTTCTAGACTTTTATAAGAATGCTGGATTAACAGAGACATGCAATTTATAACAATGAAATTTTAGTAAATTAGAATGGTTTTGCTTTATTAATTCATTCTTCTCTATAATTTCCACAGTAATTTTACATAGTCAAATTATGACAAATATAATGCCCCCGCAATTTATTTATTTAAATTTCTGTTTCAGCTTCTCTCACACCAAGGCCACATTTTTAAGGTTCTCTCTTAAAAAAAACAACGACAAAAAAACACCAACCCAAAACAAAACAAAAAACCCAACAAAAAACTATTTGTATTTTGGGTCAAATTTGTCTTGAACCTTTAATTCAATGGAGAATTACCAAGAGATGTAGTCACTATTGCAGATATTTTGCTCATTTAGCTTATTATAATGTGCACAATTGTTTTGACTAGGGTGTTCCACTAAAAATAGCTTGTAACAAAAAGCTGAGGTGAAGCAGAGGACCTTAGGAAACATAGGAGGTAGTTGCCTCAGTGGTAAATTTGTGGTAGGAGTAAAATTTCAATAAGTGCAGTAACTTCAAAAAAATACATTTTGTGGCAAAAATTCTTCCTGTGCCTAAGAATAATTTAACAATAACAGAGTTTAAATCAATGGCAAGACTGCCAGAGAAATGCAAAATAAGCAAAGGTAACTGTCAAGGAAATTATTTAAAATTCTCATAATCTGAAAAGTAAAAAAAATCGTTCTCTAAAAATTTTAGTATATGGCAAGTTAGACTTAGAAATCTTTGCTTTGCTCAGTGCTGTGTTGGATTTTAATACTTTCTAGCATCAGTTTTGTTTTTTCTTGTTTGCATTTCTCTGTCATTCAAGTAATTAAAAGTCTATTATAAATATACTTTTTTAAAACTTCTAATCTTAAAAGCTATAAAGCGAGGACAACAATTGCAAAGACAGAGACATGATAAAATCTCAAAAAAATATTGTTTTAAGCTAATCCTGTGATTTTAAGACAGAAGAATTAGGTTTTTAATCAAGTCTGGCAATCCTGTTTTTCTTTTATAATTAGCTGTACACAGCTACGTAAGGCTGTGGAACATTGCAGTACCCAGAGAGAATGATATGAGCTATAGGCTGGAACTCTGAGGATCTTGGCTCAGTGGTCTTGGAACCTTTGTACCTAGTCATGACATTTACTCAGCTGGATGCAGAGTCCTCACTGAAATTGGTAAGCACTTGGAGAACACTGTGCAACACCTGAGAAATCAGTTAAATTCTGAATAAGTATATCATATACACTGTTTATCGGGTAACACACTTTTTGTTATAGAATTGGCTTCTGTGGTTTTCGTCATATAGAGACATTTTTTAATTGCCTAACTCGATGTTCAGACAAAGCACCAGCAGCTATATTCAGATCTTCATTTTCTTTTAAGATTACAAAATATAAATATTCAGTATGTTGTTGTTGGTAACTCTTTTATGAATGGCCTCTACAAATAATGAAATTGTATATAAGGCACAAGAATACTGCATTGCGAGTTGCATAAGAATCAAGCAGTGTGCGAAGAACATAAGCATCTGAATAACCTGATGATTGCAGTGTATTCTAAATCTTATGTGGCAAAGGTGATTTCTTTTAAAAATCCAGTTAAATTCTTGAAGTACTATTTTTTTACAGTCTGAAAGTGTTGGACTGTTTAACCTGAATGGAGAAAAAACAAAATGGAAGTTACACAGTATTGTGAGGGAAATGCTGACTCTGCCAGTGCAGGAATGTCAGAGGATTTAAATTTAACTTTTCTTGCTAGGCATACTTAACACCATTAAGGATAAAATTCCTTTTTAATTTACAACTTATCTCTTTACACTTTTTGTAGTGGTCAGAGTTCCCTATTATAATTCTTCCCTAAGGCTATATCTTAAAGTTTCATTTCAGGTGCCATTTTAAATTAACTTTTAAGAGTGTGCAGAAAGGAAAACCTCCGTATTCCTCTGTGACTCTCAAAAAGCACAAGTTCCAGCAGGATTATGCATTAGAGAGAACCTTGAACTGTTTTTCTTAGAGCCCTGGTGCTTATTCACTCAGTGTACTGTTCAACTCTGTTTATATTTTGTTCACAGCCATTAAAATCCCAGACACACGTGCTCGTATGCATTGCCACGCATGGAGGGTGTGAGGGCATAAAGAAGAGTACAAATGAAAGATATGTTGTGTGACTTGCTGCTTGATGTCAATGTGCATGAACTGCTGCTCACCTGATATCCGATTGTCCTTTTTTATTTGCTGTTCTAGTTTTGCCATTGTACAAGAATGTAGGCAGTGGAAAAGCAAAGTAGGATTTGAAGCATGAAAAGAGAGTAACTTAACTGCTGTTCCCCTGCTAAGAAAATACCTCCGGTTTGCTTCCTTGGAGTATTGACTTTCCAGTCTAGTGGTTGTGTTTCAGTGTCTGCATTAAATACTTAATTACTATCATTTTAACATACAGTAGATAGACACAATGTAGATGAAAATTAGACCTACTTGGAGAAAAGGCAAGACAAAGAGTGCTACAGTGGAAATGCAGGCAGGAAGAGAAACAGAGAAAAGACAATGAAGAAGATAGTAAGAAAGAACAGATAAATTCAGTGTAATTTGAAATTTGGCAAGAAACTAATGACAAATAAAATTAATTCTGGTTACATAAAATGTGTATTCCTTTTATTTTTTTGTCAGCCTATATCTGACATCATTACATTAGTGTCTGTTGTCTTTCAAGGGACAGTTCTCTAGAAATTTACATGAACTCTAGCATGGCTTGCAGGAACTCACATAAGATGCAAGCTTGAGCTCTTACTCTGTGGGTTGATGTGTATACACATATGCAAAACCTTTTGTTGGTCTTTCTGACTGTTTTGTTTCTATCTGCATACTCTATACAATATTGAGAACCTACAACAAAGGGATAAGGAAATGAGTAGATAATATTTGTATTTTCAGTGTCTAGAACCTTTGAAATAGATGTATTTTTAAACCAATTCTCTTTTTTTGTAAAGCATCTGCAGTGCGTTTGTTCTTCTGTGTTACTCTGTGTCTTTTGGTTTTGGTTTGGGGTTTTTTTGCTCTCCAGAAGCTTTATTGCATTCTCATAGATAGATAGTAATCCTCTTTTTCCCCAAGAGGATCAGTTGGCTAGAATAGGTTGGACATGAGTTAATGCTGCCCTAGTTAACATAAAGCTGGAATTTTCTTGCAAGATTTGCTTCAGGGCTGTTTTTTCTGTGTAGCCATGAGTCCTTCTGGTTTCTTTGGCTCAGTGGCCATTTGATAGTGATTTGTTGCTTGCTTTGGTGATCCCTTTGTGGAAAGAATGCTTGAAAGATTTCCCTTTGAAATCTTTTTCAGTCCTTAGGAGCAGAAAATCCTCTTTCCATGATTATTCCTACTGTAATGGCAGTAAGGCTGATGGGGCTTGTAGATCGCAGATTTGTGCTCTATGATAGCTTGTACTATATAAAAGATGGAAAACTAAAATTCAGTCTATGTTTGTGTAAAAAATATTTCATTCAGTTTTATTAACTGACCCTTTTTTAATTCATAAACTTTCTTGAACTGAACTGGCCACTACCAAGTTATTGCAGGATTAGTATTTCAATTTTGATGTAATCGCCAAAACAAGTAATCTCCAAAACAAATTCAAATTAATTAATCTTCTCCTTCTATCACCATGGGAATAGACAAGAAAATAAATAAAATTAGAAAAGGAAAAAGAATATAACTAACTCCAGTATTCTTCATTTCACATAACTCTGCTCTTGGCCATTGTGAAGGTGAATTCTTTTTTCTACAATAAACAGCACAGTCCAACACCAGGCCTGTTTCCCACTTATCAAACATCACCTTAATGATGGCTGACGTAATTTTATATTGCACTGCTTGCTTCTGTGTTTTTTTGTCTGTGGCAGACAGTATCTGATGTAGCAGGCCAGGACTCGTTTTCAGCGGTATGTCAGTGATGTGGTGCAATGAGTCTCAGTCCTGACCAGTGTTGAGGAATAGCTCCCACTACTTGAGGCTAACTGGGTCTATGCACGAATCAAGGGACAGTGTAGAACTTGTCCTCCTAAGAGAATGGTTGGCTTATTAAACTCCATCTGATAAAAAAAATATAAATGGATCTTTTATTTCAGGTTCATATGCTTATCACAGTTTCTTGAACATTTTATGAGCATGGAATTCGGGAGACAGCAGAAAGCCATACAATTTGCATGAAACTAAAATGGGATCTGAGAAAATAATTAGGGTTGGAGGAGAGGTTTTCCTTTGCAGGATGTTTCTGGAAAGGAAAGAAAAATAGAACTAATGGTTAAGTAGAGCCTCATATTACAGGCTCTTGTCTGTGATTGTCTAGAAATTGAATTAACCTCTCTCTTGTGCATATCATTTAAAATGTAACTTAGGAAAGGCAGCACAGAGGTTAGGACTCTGAAGGTCTAATAAGTAGAAATAGTAGCAGAGGTCCTCACACTGGGAGAACAGAGGACTTGTGACAAGAGAGGAAAGGAGGGGAAGAGGGGGAAGAGAAATGTTAGTTTTGGCAGTTGAGCTGACAGAATAGATTTGTCTCCAAGCCCAATAGTTGTAAAAGTAGGCCAAAGGGGTCTACTGAGTAAACAAATTGAAGTTTGTTAGTTCCTTCCAAAAATGATACTTTCTGCTTGTACTGTCTGGGCTCAACAGAAGATAGAAAAGGAACTTGTTAGTCTTTTAATTACAGAAGACAATTATGTATGGTTTTAATGCCACTATCAACATTTTTTTTGCCTTCAAGAATAAAAGATCTATTGTTCATAACACAGAGGGCTCGCCCACAATTCTGGGTGTTCTTAAGGGGAATTGTCTTCTGCGAAAATCTGTTAGGTTTCTTAACTTTGCATTCTGAAATATTCATGAAATCTCAAGTTTACAACCTAATATTTTCAGAAGACAGTTTTGTAACATAATTTTTATTTCTGTTAATTTACATGGAATTTGCTAATAAGACAAAAAGAGCAATAAAAGTGAGGCAGTTCATTTCTAAAGACACCTCACTGATTGTTATTGCATGGTATCTCTCATCCTCTAGTGTTGCATGATTTCCTAAATAGGTAGGGGGTTTCTGCAACTCCTTGGGGTTACTTTGTTTTTGAGGGGCAGGGGAAAGTCATGTAATAGGGAAGGGGAAAAAAAGTTTAATTCTGAAGTATTGCTGGACTGTAACTGCAGAAATTCTCTCATAAACATGTACAAACTAAAGAAAAAAATTTGGTGGCAGATTTTAAGCCTTTAAAACTTATTTTTTAAAATATCTTCATCTTTTAGTTTGAATTGACTCTCCATAAATGTCCGTGGATATTTTTTTATTTTTTAAAAAAATATGTAGTACAGTAGGAAACTAAAAGTGTATGAGGGGGAAGAGAATGAAAGATCACTTTTGAAGCTTGCTGTCAAGAATTACTTATTTAGTCTTTATCCTCACTATAGCAAGATTTGAATTTTGGGGTGGCGGAGGAAGAAGAGGGAAAGGAGGGCAGAGAGAGAACATGGAAAAGCATAGATTGGGATTATGGAGTGAGAGGAAGAGAAGGAAAAGTGATAAAGATCAGAGTTTGTAGGACTGCAGCTCAAGAAAACTTGGCAAAGTCTGTTTTCAGGACCTAGTGAAAATTTGAGAACAGAAGGAAGGCTGTTCCCTAATGATTTGCCTTTAGTGACTCACCAATCTACCAACCCTCACAAAAATGCACAGCAGCCCCTGTAAAAAAAATAAATAAATAAAAAAGGCATTATCCACTTTTTGTATTTGCTGGACTGCTAGAGATATAGATAAATCAGGGAGCAGCCCATGCAGATATGAGGGAGCTGGTACCTTCATGAATACAATGCGGACTGAGAACATGGACTAACTTTCCAGGCAGCCTGCACTGGAAAACACTTGGTTGGACTGACGTAAACAAAGTAGACTGTGCTTTTACCTGGTAATAAGTCACCCCAGATAAGTGACTGTACCATGGCCTGTACCTAAGCCCATGTCTCTTGTTAGGGCATACCTTTTTGGTAGTGGAATGTGTGTTATATACACATATAAAAATCTGCTAGAAAAGCAGTTCATGTTCCTGATGTGAGGCAGGAGTAAACCTATTGAAAGTTTAGCAATATGGAACCTGTACCATGGGACTATATTAGGTTGACTGGGCATGATAGACAAAAATCAAACATCCTGTGTGGAGAATCAGTGAGTATTAGGAAGAAAGGAGTAGCAAGTTAAATTGAAATTAATTAGACTGTCATCAAAGCAAGCCAGTGCATAATATATGCAGAAAGCATTAATTCTACCAAAAGAGGACAAGGAATAGTTTTAAATTGTAAGTGTATACAATTTTCTTATCATTCAGAAATGTCTCACTACCTTTTAAACAAAGTTTATTCCAGCAAATTATTTCTTTGTGAATGTCATTAAACACTTCAAAGCACCATGTGCTGATTTCAGTAGCAATTTAGATTTTTGCAGCAGAATGTAATGTCTTCTTGTGTGTGATGAGCCTGAACCAATCTTTTTGTTCTATTTTTCTTTGTCTTTCTAAATATGTGTGGGCTGCAGATGGTTCTGTGAAGGAAAAGAACTGCAGAATACCCCTGACATTCAGATCCTTTCTGGAAGTGGAGGACTTCATTCACTAATTATAGCAGAAGCCTTTGAAGACGATACTGGACGCTATACTTGTCTGGCTTCAAATTCCATTGGTTCAGACAGTACATCAGCTGAAATATTCATTGAAGGTAAGAGGTGAAATAATAAGATAATTGACACATACAAGAAAAGATAACTAAGCTGAAATTTACTTTTGGTGTGTTAAGATTACATTCTGTGTCGGTATTTTTGTGATATTCCTGTTCTTCCCTGTAATGCAACACATTTTGAATATCACATCATATTAATTCAGGTATTTCAAGGAATGCCCCAAGAATCAGTGGGTAGATTGCTATTTATTTAGTGTACAACTAAGATAAAGAATGGGAAAGGAGGAACAAGCAGAGCTTTTGGCCTATGGTTAGCTTTTAAGTAGTACTTTCTGTAAATCAGAGGTTTGACTGGTGATACAAATAATGATTTTCATGATAGCAGTAATCCCTATCTCAGTTCTGAACCTCCTCCCAGTGCAATTAAATGCGGCAGCCCTAAGTGAGTCTTCTTCACACATGGGTAAATGTATTGTAATTCTTCATATTTGGTACATTGACTTTAAGTCAGGATAAAAGCCAGTCGTGCAGGTTTTGTCCAGAATCAACTGCTAGCAATTGCCAAAATATTTCTTATTTCTTATTAGTCAGAATTCAAGTATTATTATTTTATCAGGGGAAAGCTTATGACTTGACCATGAGTAAAGTTATTAAATTAATTTTTTAGTGGAGGACTCTCTTTTAGGCATTATATTATTTGAATACTGATATTTATTTTAATTCATGCATCTTTTAAACATTTCGGTAATATGTATTCTTTTGCCAGTTTTGTAACTCATTAAAATTAATTTAATAGGTTAATTGAAAGCATAAAACAAATGAGTACAAGAAATACTCATAACAAATCTGAATACCATGCCAAAATGATTAAATAGCTTTTGATTAAAAAAGCAATAAACTTCCCACTAAATCATTACAGAGATGCATTTATAGGGTTCCTTTCAGCACAGGTTTCTTCCATATTGAAAAATGGGTAGGCTGTTTTACTCAGATGTTTTCTATTCATTCTTGAGGCATTCATTTTATTTTGTTATTTGAAGGTTATAACCCTGTAGACACACTTACAAGGGCAAGTTATTTTGGATTTTGAGACAAACCCATGTCTAATTGCAGGATCTAAAGTAAATAGAGGAAGGGTTACCTACCACACTGCAGAGTTCTGCGTGTAAAATCAACAGTTTTGGGACAAGACAACTTCAGGCAGACAAGCTTTCTGCTATCTTTTAAAGACAGAAGGCTATCATTCTAGCTAGGACCAGAGGAAATGGCAGGAAGATATGCCAGAGGAGGTTTAGGTTGGACATTAAGAAAAGGTTCTCCATCCAGAGGGTGGTGGAGCACTGGAACAGGCTCCCCAGGGAGGTGGTCATGGCACCAAGCCTGACAATATTCAAGAAGCATTTGGACAATGCCTTCAGATACATGGTCTGAATCTTGGGATTGTCCTATACAGGGACAGGAGTTGGATTCAATGATGCTTGTGGGTCCGTTCCAACTCACAACATTCTATGATTCTATGGTTTTTATTCTCAGAAATTTGTTATCCCATATTGTGGTATAATAGCAAAATCCCCGGGACTTTTCTGAATCTCACAGATTCGAGTAAGACTTTTTTTACAGAAGTAAGCATGATTTCAGAAATACTAAGGTATAATACAAATGTTTAATCCTGTGTGAAGTTATAATAACAAAAGAAATTTTAAAAAGAAACAGCTAGGCAGAGAGATACAGTTAATAAAACAATTCCTTTTTTGAGATCTAGCAGAGTCGCACCATGTAGAAATGCTGTCTTGAAGTTTTACAACATGTAACTTTGAAAGAGAGAAAATTGTAGGCTCCTCCCCTATGAGCTTTAAGGAAACGAGATTGTCATACAAGCATTGTTTTGTACATTAACAGTCTGATGACACCGATGCCTCATACTTTCTTCTGTGCAGCAGGCCCAGCCACACAAGACCAGGCTACCATTTCCTCAAGAGAAATACTTCCATGTAGATCCACTTTGCTCATCTGACATTGCTTCTCTCTTCTTACTTTTTCTGTGCTACATATTGCTTTGATTTTTGTAGTCTAAGCTTTGTAAATACCTAGGGTACTCAGGCACATCAGTCCAAGCTTCGTTTCCTTGGAATCTGTCTATGCTGTACTATGCATATTGATTATGAATGCCTTATGATGTGTATCACAAATACAGCTGTGCTTATGTACGCACAAATCCTTTGAGGAATAGTATGTACTGCATAGACGTATAAAATAAATGCTGTGTGAAGTACCAGTTGTTAGGAAAAAACTAAGAAAAAGGGAATAAATGCTTTCATATTTTTTTTCTTTAAGTGAGTTCAGGGTATTGCCAAACACATACATTATATCAAGACTTCCACTGGCAAGAAATACCAGTGCATAAATGTTATGTATAGGTTAATATAAATAATCTGAACTGTGGAGATCATGGATAGCAAATTTAGTCTGAAAATGTCTTGATATACTGAGTTGCTCTTACTTAAGGCTGAAGATTTGTTATCCATGTATAAGCCATATGTTTGCTTAAGTTTTAAGTTTTAACATTCAAATAAATAAAATTATACATTTCCAGTAGAGTAGTAGTGGTCAGCATTTTTTTTTCCTTTTTTTTTTTTTTTCCATTATTCACTTTAGTATGGAGGAAGACAGCTAAGAAACTAGGGAAAACAGTTTGCAATTAAACTGGCATGGTTATGACTTCTAAAGTCTAAAGTACATAGCTACAATCTTTTATCAGATAAGAAAAACTGCAGTAGTTTATTACAGAGAGATCTCAACTCTTGGAGTGAAATGCAAAAGTAGCACAGTTTTTTCTTGGGAATGTAAACATTAAATGAATCAGTAAATGGGTATGAGATTATTGAAAATACTTTCTTTTCCAGGTGCCAGTTCCACAGATTCAGAGAGTGAAAGTTTAATTTTCAAATCAAAGTCTGGAGCTATGCCACAGTAAGTGTGCAAAGTAGAATCAATGCTGTGCAAATGTTCTTAATAAGGGCCCCTGGAAAATCTTTGGTCGTTTTAGATCTCAATAAGCATCTGGGGTATATTTATGTATGTCTTATCTTTTCTCCTTCTCTCATGTGATATAAATGTGTAGTATTATAACTGCAGATTGTATTAACATGCTTGTTCTGTCAGAGAAGTCTGGCCCTACCCTGACAACTCTTTTGTTGATATCAACTTTTCATATTCAAGTGTAACTTTAACTTAACTAAGTCTTCATTTGTAATCACCCAGCCCTGTGCCTCCAAAAAAAAACATGCAAAAGCCTACAATTACAGAAACAAAATACATTTTAGTTTATATCTTAAATCAGTACTTTTTATTGGGTATGAAAATGTGTTCTACTCAAGCTTCTTCCTATATTGATCTTTTCAGCTGATAGTGACAAATTCAAAGATGTAGAAAATACAAGGTGGCTTATCAGTAACAAACTAGCATATTCTGATTTCAGATCTTATAAAGTGCTTGCTGTTTTCTATTTTTTCAGGGCCCAAAAGAAAACCACCTCTGTTTCCCTGACAATAGGATCTTCTACACCAAAGTCTGGAGTTACCACAGCTGTAATTCAACCTATTTCTGTGCCTAGTCAGCAGGTATTTTTAGACACCAATTTTTAAATTAGTAGAAGTATTTTAAATTTTATTTTCTGTAAGTCCTGAAAAACTCCATCATTTTGAGGAATTATATAATTGAACTATAAACTTGTGTTATTACATCTAGAATGACGATTTTTAAAAATTAAGTATATATCTAGTGAATGGAGCATAAAAGTAAATAGATATATGGATTCTTACAGAGTGTGTATCAACACAGCATGTGAGCAGCTGACACAGTGGATGATGATGAAAATTAGAGTATATCATTTCATAGTGACTTGGTCCAATTCCAAAAGAATGTAATACAAATGAACACATACAATGTTTTTTAGCAAAAGTTTTACATTTTCTTATTAAATTAAATACTGTTGTAAATTCTCTGGGCCTTTTAGAGAAAATTAAATTTTGCTGTCTAGAAGTTAAATGTAGAAAATCACTGTTCATTAGTTTATACTAAGCTTTAATGCCACTGTGGATGACTTAAAGTTTGCATATTGATCATAAAATACAAATAAAATAAAAATCTCTGTTAGACTGTACATGGTAAATTCTTTTCTCTTTATTTGGCTAACCTTGATAAGCTTTTAGGTACCTGGATTTATTTATTACTACATCGGTCAAGGGATGTAATAACAGGAGAGGCAAAAATATTTCAGTGTAAAGGACTTACTTGAATGATATTTACAAGAGTCAAACTCTCAAAATACTTCAAGGCAAAGACAGTTGGATATAAAATTCTCATGGGAAGTGTGGAAGTCTTTAAAGCTTTCAATTTTATTTCAGAAATATAACAGATGTGAGATAGTGATGTCACTCAAGAAAGAAGTGTTCTAGAATGAGAACACCATAAGACAACTGCATTTGAGAGTTTGCATTATTGCATAGATACATGCAGGCCATATTGCTGGAATCAATATCCTTCCCATTTTATAGCATTGTTGAATTGCTTTGCAGGCTCAAAGCCCTACTTCATACTTGCACCGTGTGGATGGACCTAAGCCCAACTATTCTGCACCCATTTTTACAAAGGTATGTTATATCCATCATTATTTTTATATCATACTGCTATAGTCCAGAAGGGAATATCAAAATTATATATCTTAGTGCCAGAATGTTTGATCATGTTAAAACTTTTACAGTTTTCACTCTTCTATTCAGTGTTAATGAATTCCTAAGAAAATACTTTTCTACTGCAACAATGCCTTCTACCCTATTAAAAACAGTAGTTGAATTACGCTAATATTATATTTGTGTTTGCATTTTTCTTATGCCCATGACTGTCCTCCATTGAGAAATCTTTGTAAAATAAAACGAGGTCGGCACCAATTACATATCATAGTCATGGTAAAGCCTCATTCACAATAATTTATCTGCCGACAAGAACAGATAATACAGGCTTTTTTACTTTGTTTTAGAAAAAAAATCCATGCAGGTATGTTAGTTAAAAAAAAAGTTCAGATATTCCTCATTGGGATATCATGTGAAATATAAGGCATGGACTTGCTAGAAAGGAAAGTTTTATTTAGTAATATTCAAGCAATTATTTAAGTCAATATTTATCTGCACATTCATCTCAAATGGAACTTTAGAACTGGGAATTAGGTAACAGCAAAAGAGACAGCATATTTCCCTAATCTCTAAAATACAACTTTAATTGAAAATATGATTTTCATTTTGCCTTCAAACCATCATTTCCATAACAGTAACTATTTATTCACCATTTGTTGAAGATATTTCTGGTTATTACTTCAGAAAAACAGTTAACTAAAAGCTAATATGGACCAGCAAATAGTTTTTCTTAGATATGAGTAAAAGTAAGCCCTGTTCTCCACAACTGTGTAGCCTGACTCCAGCATATCCCTTTCTCGTGTCAGGAAAGGTCTGATTCTATCTGTCATAATTCTGCCCTGATACTGCAGGTGTCACAGGAGAGGGAATAGTGAAGGTGCAAGGCCTTAGAGAATGTCATTACTGCAAGGTAGGGAGGCAGGCAACTTCCTAGTAAGAGTGGGAAACAGGAGGAATCCATCCCTCATTCAGAAACTACCAAAGCAATCTAAATTCCACTGTTCCTTCCCAGTCCTTGTATCTCTTGTCCCTGAAATCCAATATTAACTGGCTTAAGCCAGTTGGGGCATACCAAACCAAAACCACTTTAATTACAGGAGAAATTAAAAGAACCAGATATGAAAAAATAAAGCAACAACCAAAAAAAAGCCAAAAAAACTTCAAACCAAAACAACTTATCCAGCTTCCTGATGCAAATTTCAATGTAACAAAATTCTTATGTATTTTATTAACTACAGATCTATGAATATTAACTAGGGGTGACTCCAACCTTAGACCTAATTTCAAGTGCTTTGTTGCATCAAGGCCTGAAACTTTATTAATAAACTGGAAAGGGAACGAGATGGCCAGTATAGTTAAAAAGACTTTGATTTATAATCTTGAGATGGATAACAAAGGCAAAAATAGTGGCTGCCTCCTGTCAGTTCTGTTAATTAAAGTACTGTGCTTCTCCTCTCTTGCTCTAGTTCTTCATCAAAGGTTTAGACTGTCCCTGATTTTTTTCAGATGTATATAAGAATGTATTACAGCCATAATACTGTCTCAGAAGCTAACCATGCATAAGCTCATATATCCTAATCATATTTCTGTCATCTAATTTTGCCTGGTTAGTTTTAAACGGCTTAGAGAAAAAACAACTCCACATTCTAGAGGTTGACCTGAAAGCACCACAGCTACTCTCTTAGGACCAAGTCAATCAATGCGTAGCTAGCTGCAGAATTTTCATTTCTCTTTGTGGAAGAAGGATGGAAAATGAAAGGTCAAACTGCAACTATCTGCTTGTGATGGTCTGAGGAATTAAATACTCCTACACCTTTTCCATCTTTGGTCATATTAAGAATGTATTTGAAAATAACCTGTTCCGTCAATTTTAACTATATAGCTGATATATTAAATTTAATCAGAGTGGAAATATAGCTCACAGAAAATGTCTATTGCAAAAATGTAATGACACAAAAAAATAAATTTTGAATACAAAGGGAAGAATACAGTATTTTATAAGAATGTAAAATACTTCTGTTTCATCTGAATTGTGATTGTTATATTTCAGGAGCTACAAAACTCCACAGCATCTGAGGGACAAGTTGTGGTATTGGAATGCAGGGTCAGAGGGCCCCCTCCCATTCATGTTAAGTGGTTTCGACAGGGCATTGAAATTCAAGATTCTCCAGACTTCAGAATTCTCCAAAAAAGTAAGGCAATAATCTGAAGTGGCTACTTTTCACACGGGGTGGGAAAAGGTCACTAAGTTAGTCTGTCAGGATTGAGTTTTGTATAGAGTCCTCTCTTCCTCACATTTTGGTTATTAAAATGGCTAGGGGTAATAATTGAACTATTGCTACCAACAGACAACTTAAGTCTTCCTTATTTTGTAATGTGTCTGCACAGATTCTGTACTTGGCTACAGCATTTCAGTATAATGTGTTCATTGAGTATAATGTTGCTTATTACTGCAATGTCTAATACCATTTTTCTTGTTTGCTTCCCCTCCTTATGATGTGAAATGCAGAGCCACGATCTACAACTGAACCTGGTAAGAATCATATGGAAAAATAATCTCTTGATTCACTATCTTTTTGAGTTTTTACTGAAGCCATAAATAGAAAAGTGTTTCTGCTGAGCATTGGTAATATGAAACCCCCTTAAAGACAATGTTTCTTTATCACACCTTCCATTCTCTACACTGTCCTTTACATCTATTCCTTTAGTAGTTAAACAGTAAATTCCATTTAGACCAGCAAAAAGGGTCTCACAGCTTAAAATTTGAAGCAAACTTAATTCTCAGAAAATGAGCAATTTGCATGCTATGGAGGAAAAAGAGCAAATCTCACAGAATTCCATTACCCAAACTACTCATAAGAGTTTCATAACACCCAATCACTAAATGCTAGTTTTGCCACTCTAGCTTGGCAATGTGAAATGTCTTAAATGCAAGTAAATCTGATCCTCAAAAACAAGGGCACACTGAACATTTTCTAAACTATTTGCAATATAAAAGTCCTAGATTTCAGCAAGCAAAAAGTGTTCTACCAACTACAGATTTTCTCTGGGTGCTTTATTTTCCTGTTATACATCAGTATATGCTGTGGCAGTTTCCTGAATAGTAAGTGGATGCTAAAACACTGAGAATATTTGTTCTGTTCTTTAATGTTTCTAAATCAAACAATATGTAGAAGAGAAGACAGTGATAGTCTGAGCCTTGCTTTAAGAAGATGGCTTGCTGTGCTTGAACATGCTTTAATTTAGAGAGAGTTTTAATTATGGAGTAGAAAAATTAAACAGAAAACTTTTCTTTGGGTATTCCCAAAAAAAATCAGATCAATGCTTTGACATTTTTCCCCTTCCCAAACTTACTTCCTGTCCAAGTAGCAAGATCTTTGCTAGATTCAATCTACTAACACTATAAGAAGAGCATCTAGTATATCTAGCTCACTGTTACTAGGAGCTTCTTCTCTACAAAATTATTTGAACTGCATTCACTCTCTCCTTTAGCATGATAGAAAGTATCCGAAAGGTCTGAAACTTTATGCAGAAGTTTCTATGAAGTCTAAATTTACTAGCATATCTTAGGGTTTTCCTTTTTAATATCTAATTTGAAATTGTTCTGTCAAAACTCACAGTCAAGAATAATGTTTGCTTATTTTTTGTAACCTTTTTTATCTCTTCACCCTCTTTAGGCAACATATTTTGTTCATCTAGCATTATACACATTATTTTAGAGTAGGAATGCCGTGCTATCTAGTAGAAAGAAGCACCACATGTTTGCTTGAAACAAAAGGTTCTAATTCAATTTTGTGAGTAGTTGAGTACAAAGGAAACTGTATATTATGCCTCTTGCTGGAATATTTTTATTTTCATGAACAACTAAGTAATTTTCAGCATTGTTTGTTCCAAGGTTCATATGGCCTATCTGACAGATATTATTGTGGAATAAATAAGAACATTCATGATAGTTCACAAAGCTAATTATTTCCTCTCATAACTACAACCTGAAATGGGAAATAGATTCTGAGTCCAAAAAGATCATCACTTTACCTGCCCTCTCACATACCTGCACCATCATGTTGATGGTGCTGAATGCTCTCCTTCCCACCTTGTAGATCCTGGGAGAAGATAACTGAAGCCTTCTAAAGGAGTAGTAGGGAATGGATCCTTACATGAAAGGTGCATTTCTTGAGTTTTCACTGATACAGAAAAGTTATTTAATATCAAAGTATCACACCACTCTCAAGGTAGGCAAGGCAAGAGTAGGAAGGTATCCTCAAACTCTATTTTGATATTTGTACTGTTGCAGTTTAATAGCCATAAGAGTAGTGAATGCCTGACAGCAGTCTGTCTTGTTCTTTTTTTCTTCATGCTTGTGATTCTGTTGTAACATGTATTTATACGCACCTTCCTGCTATCCAAAACCTATGAAAGTTTCAGTTTGATATTTTGTTCTCCCTGGATTCATTGAGCCAAGTACTATCCCTGGAAGATTTGTGCAGGTATCAGTTCCTACTAAGCCCTATTAAATAATGTGCAGTGTCTTACTCTCCACTAAAATTAATGGCAGTGCACTTATGGACTTATTTGTGTAGAAATTGGCTCTGTGCCTGCAAAGGGAATGTAAATAAAGTTTGGGCAAAATGTAAATATTTTTTTTTTGCATAAATGATGAGTAGTGTTTTTTGTATCTGTAGTAATACTGGTAATAAGTAGCACTGGTTTTTTTTGGATGTCATAAAGGATCTTAAAATCTCTACAGCAGGAAGCTAGGTGGGTACCAGAAACGTAATAGGTAGAACACTGGTTTGGCAAGGCAGACAAAACAATATCTGGTGAGGAAATTGTTCAGAAGCAAACACACAACTGCTGTTCAGTGCAGATGGTGAATATGTGTGCAAGACTGACAGGGAAACCAACACACCTATGCTAGATAAGTATTCAGAATTTTGAAAGATAGACATGATTTCTATAAATTTTTCCAAGCTTACAGCCTCCATGAAATTTTACATAAATTGTAAGAAGTTGTAGCATCACTTCAATTGCTTGTTGTCAACCAAAGTCCAGCTTCCAATAAATGCTTTATAATGCTCAGAAACATTTGCTAGGTCAGTGCTAATGATTTAAAAGAAAAATGTTCCATGAACTCACAGAGGTAAGAAATTAGGTAGCAAAGTGGGGGTTTTGACTGCTTTTGGGGGTATATTCTATCTACCCTAATGTGTTTAGCATGCCTTTTTCTGTCTAGACAGAAATCGGTTTGCATCACAAATCTCTCCAGACTGCTTTGTGAATTAATAGCTAGTCAAATTACTTAAAGCCAACATCGCAGTTTGTCAAATTACCTGCTCTGTACTTCTTTCTTGGACATTTTAACTTTATACTGATTGAATCCTTCAAAGAACAGGCTGCCTAAGAACAAGAAAATCCCATGCAGTCATTTGCCAGCTGTTGATATTTTGACCATTACTCAGCTGTCTGGACGCAGCCATAAACTGTATTGAGTTACATTAAAACAATTGTCTAATGGCATGTAAGCAGAAAACTATACGAAGTAATTTTTCTTACATTGCCAGAGAATTGCCACATATATGTGTGGTTTTTTTCCTAAGTAAAATACTGTGTATGTTCACCCAAAAACATCTCAAAAGATAGTAATCTCTTCTCTTGGATTTTGCTTTCTTGTTCCCTGTTTGCCTGATGCGTTCCAGAGTATCAGCTCTACTAATTCACTCTCTTAGAAATCTCCCCTTATTTCTGCATAATGTTTGAAACTCAAAATATATGCCAAATGCTACAGAAATCCTTACTGCCTCCCCATACCAAGAAAATCAGCTCTCTCATAGCTGATGAAATTCAGAACACAGAAACTTCAGTAGGTCAGCATGCATGTTGGATCCTTGCATTTTTTATTGAAAACAAAAGAGTTATGACTGAAAGTCTGGCTCCCTCTTTCACTGCTGAGCAGCAGAGGGGCTTGAAGAGAGCAATCTCCAATAAGCTAGAGCTCAAGATGCCAAATGAAGAGAAAAACTGAAAATAAGCTAAAATTATCCTTCATTAAAGGTGGTCTGATCAACCTGTATGCTATTGCTTGTCAATTACATTTTCAGTTGTACTCTGTGGGCCCAAGGTACAGAGTTCTGGTCCATCAGTGACCTTATCTTCAGTCTGACTGCTATAGCTGTCCTTGCTTGTTGATGCTTCCAAATTCAAAGTAAACCTCTGATCTTTTTTGTACTATGTGATTAAAAAAAAATGCAGCTATTCTTCTTAAATAGTTAAAGCTTATTGGAGTACATTAATAGTCACAGTTATGTTGCTGAATACGTGGATTTCCAATTCAGTGTACACACCCGACTTAACTAGAAACTAGCTGGCTTAGGCATCTACAGCATCATAATTGCCTTAGTGTAAATGTTACCATAAACTTTTCCTTGGCCTTTATAAATGGCTTAATTTTTTCTCAAAGCTGAGCACTACTTTAGAGTCTAAAGTCGGTGCTACCATACTGGTATTCCTATTCATTGTACTTGAACTGGCTAGATAGCAGCCATCTTGGGTGTTGATTACATATGCTGCAACCTTGGTTCTGTACCCTAAAACTGCCTTATATTGCCTACAATCACATCTGCTGATTTCCAGGTAAATGAAATACTTTTGTCATCGTGTTATTGCAAGTCAAGGTGTCTACAGGTCTGCAATATTACCCTCTATTATGCTACTCTGCATATTCAATTCTTCTCTATTTTCAAACGTCCCCTTTCTCTTTATATAAAAGATGCACAGATACCTAAATAAGAAGTTACCTGATGGGAATGTTGCTTTGCCATTAAACTGTAGTTAAACACCTGATGGCTAGAGGAACAAGAGGATGAATAAGAGACAAATTGTCTACAAGATGGCAGGGTTGTGTTTGGTTGGATTTTTACTGGGAAACCAGCATCGTGACTACCCTCTGTCTTTGTGTAGTAGAAAATTTTTGGCTTTGAACCTACATCTATAGAAACAGCTGTGTTCATTGCATCATACTGAGTAACTACTAACAAAAAATCGTACTTATCTCCAGGACTGTATCTGAATTATAGTGGAGGAAGCTAATGATCACATTTGGAGATGAAGGTGCAGATAGAACTATTCTACCTTTAATGTAATACAAACATTCTGAAGTAAACACATTTCCAGTGATAAAATTAAATACAACAGTTTTCTGTCTTATCAAAAATTATTCTTCCTAATGGCCTCATGAACCATAAAGGGAAAGGATTACTTTGTAAAACGTAATATACTTTTTAAATAACTGGCAGAATAGTCAAGTACTTGCGTGCCTAAGCATTTTACATGTTTCAGTGAACAGAATGCTTTTGTATTCATTTAGTCAAGTGTTAAACATGTTTTAAGGCCCTGAGAAGAGTATTTCAGCTCTGCTTTCTGGAATGCATTTTTGTGATGAAATTATTTGTCAGCCAATGATTGCTGGGAACTAGAACAGACAATTTTTTACTTCAAATCATCAGATTCTACTCAGCACAGCAACAGGAAGAAAAATACTTACCTAGGTCAGAATGTAAAACTAGAAAAATACTCAGAGCACTATGCATCCAGAGTGTTACAGAAATCGTTAAAGAATGTTTCTTTTGTCAAATTATTTTATTTCTGTTTTCCACGGTAGTAAGCCTTTTAGCAAGGACCTTAAGGTCAGAGATCCTTGGTTTGGGGGGAACAAAATGAATAAAGATAATGGCAATGTGTTGCTTGCACATGCTTTTTGCCAAAACTGCCTTTTGATTAGTTCTTAGGGTTTTTTACGTTTTCAGTTTAGCCAGTTTTCTCATGATTGATCACAAATGTGTTGTAGTTTCCTTATGTAGCTGAGAAAACTGAGTTTTAAACTCAGATTATTTTCATCACTGATTTACTTTCAGTTTCTTTTACAAGGATTCCTGCTATTTACTATGTATAATTTTCAAGTATACTGCTTCAGTAAATAAACCACATCATGGCAGAACCCGTTACTATTCTTTTATCATTGAAGAGTGAAGATCAGCTCTTCTCATGTGATCATTTTATATCCTTAAAAAACTAAAGAACAGTATGCATTAATTATCTGGAAAATCAGAATTCTGCTGGTTGTTATATTTTGTAGTACCTTTGCCCTCCTTAAAACAGCAGTTCTCAGCATGGTGGAAGTGATTTTCTTTTGCAGTCCTGTAATACCCAGCTTTCAGAATTCTGCTGTTAAATGAACAGGAAACTAGTACGCTGCATATATCGGATTGCATCCCCAGAGCCAGTTCAATCCAGGAGTACACACATGTGGTTAACAATATAGCTTGAACTGCTTATGACACACCAAGACTCTAAAAAAACCTGATCTCAGTAGTTCAAAAACTAGCTTGTGTTACCCATTATTTTCCTGATAAGACCTTTCATGAGTCATTAATCTTCATCTGGGTCAGATAAGATCCAACGTGCTACAGTATTACCAGACATGCCTTTTGCAGCTACATGGAATGACTGGTTTGTGTTGCCAGAAAAAAACATGTTCTGCTGTCTGAAAAACAACTCTGTGCCAAATATATAGTTAGCCATTCATTTTTAGCCCATTTCTAGTACAGGAAGCTTTTGGATACATTGCCATTTATAATTGGAAAAATTCCATAGTTTTGTGTTAACTCTCTAAACAAGACAGTGGTCTGCTATTCCACAATGAAAATTAGGAGAGAGAAAAAAAAATAAATAAATAAAAACAACCCACAACACTTATAAAATGTTTTCCTCTTTTGAACTAAAAGAAGTTAAGCTTACCTCACTGAACCTATTCTACAGAATAATTTTGATGTGAAAGTTGGAGTCTGAAATATTTTCCCTCATTTTTCAGTTTGTTTTTATTAGCTGTATTTCATTGATTTTGTGATAATACGTGGGATTCTGTGAAAATGTCCAAAATTCAAAATGCAGTTTTGGGTTTTGTTTTGTTTTTTTTTTAAATGAAACTGAATTCTATAAAACTTCCCCACTTTGGTTTTGAGACTAGAAAATGAGCATAAGAAAAAGAAACTCTTAAATAAGTAAGGAAACCTGTGTTGTAACACTGTCCAAGTCTAAATTATCTAGGTATATTGTGGAAATACTAGGTTATAGCTAGTTATTTAATTTATTTAGTTAATTTAGTTATAACTAAATTATAGCTAATTTAGATTAGCTATGCTGTAAATTTTTAAAAATATTAGAATACCATTACCAGTAGAGCTAAAATAAAGTGACTACTTTGAAGAATCTGGACAAAATATGCTTAATTAAATGTGTCCATTATAAATGGATGGAACTGATTTAGAAAACATTACTGTGAGACGTGGCCTGAAATATGAACAGTCCAACCTTCATACAAGTTTTCTGACTGAGGCCCTGGTATAATCAAAGCATATACTATGGCATATCAAAGTAGAATGAGCGGATTTCAAACAGACACAGAATACATCTGCCGCAGCATTCTGAAGAGTTTCTGGGGATGCTGGTTTGTCCTGTATTTTCAGTTTGTCTATTCCCACTGCTGTGCAGACAGAGACAGAAATTATTTTCCCAAACTCTGCATAAGGGGAAGATTTATGCGTCCAGAATTATTAATTCTGGACAGTTTAAACAGAAAAGTTAACTGGAAGTGTTGACAAAGTACTTTCTGGTTTTACTGGGAATGGAATTCGGTCTGAAATGTTGCATTAAATACAGAAAACTTCAGGGAAAGAAGGAATAACATGACTGTCATATTGATGGTGTTATTTAGAGACTCAAAAAGAGTTTGCAAGTATTAATAGTGTATGGAAAATCAACACTTCCATTTGTTTGAATTAGTACTATCCTGCATAAAAATGAAATATTGAGTGTGTAAAATGATTGCACAGACTTGTGACTGCAAAATTATTGTTCAAGACAGGTCCCTTTTGAAAACTTAGCTTGGTCAATTTACTTGTCACTTACAAAAAGATTATTATTGAAGCCATTCATTAAAGCTTCCTTTTCATGGAAGCTCTTCTGCAGTTCTCCCTGTATTTCTTTGTATAAGGAGCATTTTCTAGCATCATTCTAACATACTGTGTGAAAACATTACATGATATTTTAAATGGCTTATGATGTAGTTTGTTTTTCTCTTTATTTCCAGAAGAGATATGTACCCTTGTAATTGCAGAAACTTTTCCTGAAGATTCAGGACTTTTCACATGCACAGCAACAAATGAACATGGTTCAGTAACAAGCAGTGCGCAACTAACTGTCTGCTCAGGTATGTGACGAAAGGAAAGAAGAATTTTTAATCATGGATCTTAGATAATTATTTTACCTGTGAAGTTATCAGTCTGCTTCCCATGTAGAAAAGGGCTGCTGTAAGACAGGGATTTTATCAATCTTAGAGCATTCATATAAAGCAAACTAGATGTTTTTATTGGCTCATTTCCTAGTCTAATATTTTTATTCATGTAAAATATGTTTTTAAAGTGTCTGCCACAAGCCTGGCAGATTTTTAAGCATTAAGGTTCTGAGACTAGATGGCAGCAGAGGCAAAATGAAAGCAGATGAAATTATGCTACTAAAGGTGGCATATGCCTTTTGTAAAATAAAACACTGTGACATAGTTTGTTTAGTTTTGTAATATGCTTACCTACATATTGTTGTGGAATGCACTAACCCAGACACCATTGCAACATGCTGTGTATACATACATCTTTCAGCATTTTTAAATAATTTGTGCTTAATTGATGTTGAGACTTCAAGAAGAGGAAATCCTGTTTCAGCTGTTGTCCATACTTGCCAATCTCAGTGGCTGGATTCCTGAAAGAGATTTAGACAGATCCATAAGGTTCCTTATTGTGCCATTTGCATGGGGCAAAGTCAGAAAATGAATAGCCAGTCATGTATCTAATGCAGCAGAAATTATCAAAAGGAGCACTACAAAAATATCTGCACAGAACCAAAAAGATCTGACATTTAACAAACTGAAAATACAGCATGTACGTACCATGTACTTTGTCTATGACTTGTTGGAGAGACGTTCTTTCTGATTTCTTTTAGCCAACTCAGAAAACTCTAGTCATGAATCACTGGTAAGAGAATCCAACAGTGATGATTTCCATCATTTCCCACCACTTCCTCCAGTTGAAATTACCTCTCTTGAGCTTCCTCCCAAGAAACATACAGAGACCCACAAAGCAAATAACACCGAGTTGAGACCTGGTGTGACAGCCCTTCAACTACAGCTCAATTCATCTGAAGAAAAAACAAATGGCATCCATCCCATTCATGGAGTAAATGGAATGATTAACAGCAAGCCAAATGGTGATAAATCCATCCCACCTCCAGCTGTTTTGCTTTCACCCACAAAGGAGCCACCACCTGTGCTTGCCAAACCAAAGCTGTGAGTATTTCTGTTTTGGTTTTTGTTTTCAATTGGTAAGTGAACATAAAAAATATAGTTAGATATTTGTTGAAAATAATTTTTTGCCTGAAGCAATTTAGTGTTAGACAAAAAAGGGACAATGACTGTGCCTGAATAATCTTCTTACTGCTGTGTTTTATGTCCCAAAGAGGTGAATACAAGAGAGGACTGTGTTCTTTTTTATAGTGCTGCATCAAAAGGAGGTTCATTGTATATACCAACTTCTATAGAAAGATTTAAGATAAAGTTACAAAAAAGAAGTGGTACTGGCTGTTGCTCTGTGCTTTTTATTATTAGTCACTGTACCTAAATGTCATAATGGCCTGAGATTCTTGCATTTTATTCCTGTTTCAACATTGGTTAGCTATTTTTATTCTGAATGTTCTTGGTTTTGTGTAGTCAGTGGATATTCAGGTCTGTAATGACTGTATTGTCTTACATTATGTTTATATATAGCATATAACACATTCTGCTTGCAGACAGATTACAATGGCTCTTTTATAACTAAAAATCTGAAAATGAAAAGCTCAAGGAGAAGAGAGAGAAACAAGTAGAAAAAATTGTAGTAACATTTTTACCTTATGTTAGTGATGATACCTTCCTTAATGCAAGAGTGATCTTACGGTGACTGTTAACTTATAGCTTTATTTTAGCATTGTACAGGCTCCTCTTTTACATCTCCCTCAAGAACTTTTGGAGTGTGATGAAGGAACTAAAATGCTATTTTATTTCATTGCATCAATTATTAGAAGGGATTATTAATTATAAAAATGTGTTTAAGAAGCAGCAAGAAATATTGTCTTCAAGCTTAGCAAGGTAATTTGTTTAATTACGTGTTTTCACAGTATAACTTGCAAAACATAAAACTGCTGTTCTTTTAGCAATCATGCTAATTTTGCACACAAAAGCACATGCTTGAGGCAGCAAGCCAACAGGTTTCCCTTTCTGCCCTCACCATTTTTTTTTTCTTTCTGTTGTTCTTTGTCATTCTACAAAGTCTCTGACAACTGTAGGAGAGAAGAAGGAGTGGATGATGTAGAAAGACAAAGTGGTGGAAAAACAGTATACGTGGTGGTGATTGCATGTATGGGAGGGAGGTTGCTGATGGCAACTTGCAGATGATATGTGATGTGAAGTGAGCCAGGTGGTCCTGTACCCAGCACATCTCTTGAAAGACTCATTTGTGAATAGATGAGATAGTGGCTCCAGCAGAACAGCAAAAAGCAAATTTCACCCCAGAGCTTTCTTTCTCAGAAGTGAGATTTCCCTTGATAAAGGAGAGAAGGCTGTGTGATAGACTTCCCACTGTATAATGTTCACTGCTACTTGTGCAAAAATTGTTTTGGTTTTAAACATAGACTCAACATATAAACAGAGGCGAACACTGTGTACAATGATGTCAGAGGGATGCTATTAAGAGAATTCTTTCTGTTGCTGATGTCCAAATTGAGGACCTTGGAGTCCCTAGTGCAACTGTACTTCAGTCCTTTATTTTGTTATTAACAAGAGACTAATCTTGATCACAGTCAAGATACATGTTTTGCTTGGCCAAAGCCAGTGTGAGTCTATGCTTCTGTCAGAAATGGAAATCTTGCCTTCCCTTCAGCCAAGTATTTTGCTCCCAAGCATAATAATAGCATAAGAAAGGGAAAGGCTGCTAACAGGAGGTGGAAAAGGAATGACTGACTGCAAAGACTTGAAATCAGATTTCAGCATTTGGGAAACTGCATCTCAAGTTAAAGCTAACAAAATAATTGCATTAAAATTAGCTGAGTAGTAAAGTAGCTATCTCAATCATGAGAGTGATCCCTCTTGAAGAGAACTCATCTATGGAGTTTTATCTGTCCATAGAGTATTAGTATTTGATGATAGAAGCAACATATGTTAGCAATGACATAACAGCAAACTTGTTTATTATAACCTCTTTATAATTATTATTTAAACATATAAAGTAATGTTGGCTTTGTAGAAAGATTGAAGTTTCTGCATATTATTAGTGAGTTTTATTTTTGATGAAGACTGACTCTGATTTTAAATTTTCTAAAGAACCTTTTCCTTTCTTTTTAAGCTTGTCTTAACTTATAAATTACCTAACAGGTTTATCTGCGAACGCTCTGAAAATAGTTCATTCAGCCAACACTGAAAGTAATTGCAAAGAGTTTGGAAATCATGGGCTGGTTTTGGTTTGGTATTTTTATTATTATTATTTTTACTTCAACAAGAAGGAGAGACTGAGTACCTTCTTCCTGAAGTATGAAATACATTTGCACCTTGGCAATGCAGCTCTAATCAACACCTATAAATAATGATTTACCACAATTCAGTCCAATGCAAGATCTGGCTTGCTACAAAGATTTGCTGTAGTTGTTTTCAGGGCTGAAAAGTGTTTTTAAAGTCCTACAAAAGGCTCAGTTTGTGGTTACAAACACAAAGGTAATCCTTAAGCCATAATATCAGTTGTTACCTCAGTCTGGTGCTCTCTATTAAAAACAGAGTTTAACGTGATAATATACCGAATTTTCTGGGAAAAGTATATATAGAATTAACTGGAAAACAGTCAATAACAGGTATTTTGCTAACATGGAATTTATGAGACAATAATGCTAAATATGGTTTAAAAAGCACAATATTTTCTCATGCCTTGTTTGCAACATAAGTTTATGTAGACAAGAAGGAAAGAACTGTTGAATTGAGACCAAAAAACCTCCTAGATTTCTGTGATTCTGATCTCTGCTGCTGTGACCTGTTTGAGGAGGTTGAGCTATTAGTGTGTACTGGATTTTTACAGGCAATATTGATGTAAAGCACAGATGAGCTTTCAGAAGTGTCCCCGTAAATGTACGGTATCTGTAGATGCTTTGCATCTCTCAAAATTAGGCAAATAAGTGTTAATATTAATTTCAGTATGTAGCCCACATGTGAAAGTGCTGCCTTAAACCCCTCATAATCCTGTCTAAATGTCTGCAAAAAAGGCAGGACACTGTTCTGTAGACCTGTATATAACATGTCTGTGATTTCAAATGAAGAACGTCCATTCAAATGGCTTAGTATTGCTATTATTTTTCTATGTGTCTGTTAAAGCAGTAATAGAAAAGAAGGTGGTGTTCATATGGTTACTGGATGTATCTACCTACCTATGTGATGTTGGTTGGCTTTGTAACAAGCCATCAGTTCAAGCTTCATAGACTCACTCTGACTACAGTATGGCACCAGAGAGCTTCTCTTCAGATGGCTACTGTTTTATCCTCTTTGTGTTAGAGCGTTATTCCAGTCTGCCCTGTACAACGATCTGAAAGAGTGTTAGCTTAGTGGGAGTCGTTCTCTTCCGTGCTTCTCCCTTGCAGATGTGGAGAGTAACAGTAGGTATTGATAGCCTTCATTCTGTAGTTAATCCATTAACATAAGTTCAGAAGGGACCAGCAGGAAGTGACATGTTTGACACCTTTAAAATAAGCACAGCAATACCTGCCCCTGTAGAATGACCAACATTTTTTCTTCATTGTATGATTTAGAGAAGTAGTATTCTGCATGGACGTGCATCACACGCGCTATGAAGATGAATGGACAAAATTCCGGAATTCCATCTTGGCCGGTTCTCTTTGACAATATTTCTTTGTGATGAAAATGAAAGGCAGGTATTAATTTTGTAAAAAGAATACCTGTCAAAAGTGAAAAGCAGTAAGATCTAATTTCTTGCAATTTATGTATTTCTTTCAATAGACATAACTATATTGTTTCCTGTTTTTTCTGATATTTTGAGGTTTTTCAAAATGTATTCAAAAGTCTTAGTTTTTTAAATCATACACAGAAGAAATTAATCATGAACATAATTAAAAAGATATCAAGCAGCTTACATGTAACACCAGTAAGGAAAAGATGAGTTTATAATTTAAATTATTTATTAAGGAGTTATTCCGGTTGATATGCATCAAAGTTACTGCTGTGTGAGTTGATAAAACTTCCTTAACTAAAACCACTTGTGTTCATACTGGTTGTGAAAGTGATACTGTTTCTTGAGCTTAATTATTTGTCATTTCAGTCTTCATTCCTCAGCAGCTTCTTTCATGGTTTCTTCTGGTTTGTTATCGATGCCTCAGATATTTTTGCCAAGATGCTAGTTCAATCATTTCTAGAATGTCTCTTGTGCCCTTTATTAAAATATTTATTTCACTATTTTTCACTTATCACTGAAATTATTCTTGATCTTTCTCCTAGCAATTTGCTTAATATTGAACTTACTTGTACATGTATGTGCTATGATGTTTGTAATGCCTGTCCTGCCAGGCATTGGGTTTTAAAGATACTGCAAGAAATTATTTCTTCCTTAATAATTGTATTTGATATATGCAAGTAGTAAGTCACTGTTTAGACTGTATTAGGAGGATCTGGATAGAAAAAGAGCATGTGAGAACAGACAACAATCTAATGATTAATGCTTTGGAATATACAAAAGTCAGGTAAAAGCCCTTAGTCTGCGTAAGAGAGCCCAGGCCACTGAAGCTCAGAGAACAGACACTTGTGCTGGGAGCTTTGAAGGCTTCACATTTGTTCTTATGCAGAACAACATCATACTGGAAATGCTGAGGTGTGTGTTGTAGGAAAACTGTTTCCCATCCAGTTCTACTAATGTATATATGAATGTGACTTGCTTTAAGTGGCCTAAATTAGAACTGACCATAGCAATGCTCAACTTGAATATTAAACACTGACAATGTAAGTTTATGTTTGAAGTTATTGCATCTTCTGATAAAAACCTGAATTGAAAGCCTTTCTTGCATAGTTTGAATGATGCAGAGAGCAGAGCTCTGCTGCCATTATTTGTATGAAACAAAAAGAAATGGAGCCTTTCCCAGCTGTGGGAAAGGTATTTCCCACCTCATATATGTGATTGAACAATGAACTATGTCCTACTGAGTTTTCCATATTACTAGAAAAGTTAAGTTAAAAAAACAAAAGCAGGTATTATTAATTTTGAATTAGAACTGTCAGTCAGAAATATATACTTATTATATGAAATATATACCATACAATTATATACTCATTTGCTACAGCAAAACTGTAAAAAATAAAGTAATGTGTAATTGAGGTTCCCATATACCATAAGGCTGAACAAAATTCAAAGTTGTAAACATTCATAGCATTTTACTTGGAAATGAACAATACAGTCTTAATGTGTATGAGAAAATTGTGACACCTTTGTTTTGTCTAGGAGTTAGTGATCATGGTAAAAATGTAACTTCGCATTTGTGAGCAAAGGTCCATCCATGTCCACTTCTTTAGTTTCATCTGCTGTGCTCTTTTAAGGTTGATAAGGACCTTTGGATCCCTATATTGCTGATAAAGTCTATCCACAATAAAACTGATCTACACATATTTTCTGCTGCTGCTGAAATAACTAATGCTAACAAAATTTGCTAAAATGTAAAGCACAATAACTGCACATTAACTTACTCACTTGGTACAAGTCCTGAGCATTTTCTACATCTGTTTTCACAATATATGAATGGTTTATTTATCATGGGGGTTTTTTTCTCTCTTTTATTTCACATCTCTATTTTTTAACAGGAGTGGAGATAAACCAAGGGAAACTTTTGTGAAGAATTTCCATTTCAGTGGCTACTAATCAACAGGCACTTGTATTAGGACTAGCATTTATCATTTACTAACAACAAATGACATATAAAAATAGAAGAGGCTTTATGAGAGAATATACCAAGAAACTAAAAAAATGGTTTGTCTCCATTTTCTCAGGCTATTTTCTTATGCAAAAATTGCAAAGCCTGAGAAGGAACAATGATGGAGCACCTGTGGACTGAATGCAGATTAGGTTAGTTTAAACCAAGTTATTAGTTAACTTACTGATCACTGTGAAAAGCTGAGACCTCTGAGAGATGGAAGAGAGGAAACAAGAAGTGTTATGAAATATAGGTTGAAAGTTGCATTTATTTATTATGCTCTATATCTCACTGTTTTAAAGAATGAAGAGAGTGTTATTTAGTTTTTATGAAAAAAGATAGATGAGTAGAACAAAGTTTCTGAGCATTTTGTGGTATATTGGATTGATGTTTGCAGGTGAATTATGCAGGTGATAGAACATTGCAGCTGAAGAGACAGCTACCTGTTAATAAAAGTATGCAAGGAGACACAGTGAGGGGACTAGAATCAAAAATTTCATTCTCCTTTCTTCAAGTTATAATGATGCTAAGTCCTAAATCTTCCTACAAACCTTTAAGCTGTTCTATCTTATGACAAAGAAGACCCAATTTTGCTGAGAAAACTAGATTTTGTACTTAGTATGTTGAAAAAATATAAGTATAAATATGTAATACTTGTGTGAATATGCCATAGTTGAGTTGTATCAATTTATATCAGCTCTAATGGAACTGTATGAACTTGAAGAGATATTAAACTATTCCAGTTCCATCTCAAAATCCTGTAACTACTGATGAGATGGATCTGACACTGCATATTAATGATCCATTTGTTCATGTTATCCTAAATTCAGTTTTATGAGACAGTTTTAATCCCAGTGACTTTCATGATTCCTCATTTAGACACTTAGTCACATGAAAATGTGTCAATGATTTCTTTCATATTCCTCAAAATAGTCAGAAATAACTTTAATATTTAAATGCTGTGCTGGTTGATCTGCTGTTAAAGGCAGCCTGCTCAGGCAGTAGAATGTAACTCTTTTTTTTTCTTTTTTTTTTTTCTTTTTTTTTTTTTCCAGTTCCTAAGGTGACTTTAATGAAAACCTAAGAACAGATAGTAACTTGAAATTGTAAATAAAAATAATTAATCAGGGTTTGTGCATAATCTACTTTCAGTGACTTTAATTGCCTATTTCAGACCAAGGAATATGATTCCAAACCAGTGGCAGTTATTGCTGAGAAATTTCCTTTTTACTGATGCCTTTGTTAACATAGTGTTAAAGGGTAATCATAAATGAACTTTAAGCCTTTTAAAATCTGCACCAATAGAAGTCTGAATCTCTTTGCAACAGTGGATAAACAAGAAAAAAAGGTTAAAGATAGGTGAGAAATATATCTTTTAGGTTTTTTCTTACTTCATTTGGCACTGATGTTGCCTGACCTTTAGTAGGTGGAGACAACTAACTGTACATCCTGCTTACATAAAAGCTAATCAGTATTTTAACAGGAAAAGTCAAACATCCTTGAATCAGTTATAAAATGTGTAGTGTGTGTGCTGCCAGCATGATATGCATACATTCTGTGTTTTTTTCAGGTTTTTGTTTTAGCATTGAAAGTAATCCAGGTTATAGGATGAGCAGGGAAATGGAGGAACATGAACACAGGTTCAGCAATTTGTTTGAGTCTGTGCATTTTAAATTTTCAGTTAAAAACCTGCTGTAACCTTATGAAAATCTTTATTGCTTCCAAGAGCATTCTCCCCTTTTTTTCTGCCTGGCTGTTGCTTCATAGCTCTGTTTACTTTCTCATACCTTTGTTGCCAATTGTTACTCCCAGTTCTTCTCAAGGTATCAAGAGTCGGCTTTTTCCTAAGAAGCTTTTTTATTTTCAGTGGGTGCTGGAAGTAGATGGGACCATGTGGATGCATAAAAAAACATAGTATTACAGAATAAAGATAACAAAGGTTACAGAGTGTGGGGCAGATTGTGCATTTGGGGTGGCTTGATTTTCTCTGTAATGAGGTTGAGTATATCCGTATACCAGCACTTTATGATGCACCTTTGAACCAGAAAATACGGGAAGAAATTATGTACCATCCATCTGCAAACAGTCTACAGTAGTCTTATGATAACAGTGAACTAAAAGCATTGACTTTTGAAAAATTTCTGTTGTTTTGTTTTTTTTTTTTAATTTCTTCTTGCTGAAATAACTGGATGGATTTAATACTTGGAAATGATTAAGCAAAGCAAATCCAGGTGTTCAGTTCTTCTAATATACAGCATTTTCTGAGAGGTTCTCAGTGTGATTTTTGGATAAGGAATTGACATAAAAATGTTCAAGGATTCTCTTGGTATCATAGGATAGAGTTCTCAAACAGATTAAGTGCTTCCCTACATGCCAATCCTTGCAGAATAATCATCATATATACTTACTTCATATTTACATGGCTTTGAAAATGGCATGCAACCACGTTTGTCTTGGTATTGTTTCATCCCCGAGTTCATTATTACCCAATCTACACGTAAGTTTCAACCAATATCAGTTAAGAGGCTGAGAGAGGTACTGGCCAAAACTAGCTCTGCCAATATTCACTTTGTTTGGAAAATGCATTCGATAGAGTCAGGTTAGATAAATATACAGGTGTAAAGTTCCTTTTGATAACAGGAAGTTGGAAGTATTATGGACACTTCAGTAGTCCAGTATAGGCATAAACGTAACGTGTTCTTTGGTGGCATTTATTTCTGTCTGGTTCAGTGTGCAAGCTATAAATGTATGCTTGTGATAAAGAATTTCCATATGATAATTTTTATCATATACAGAACTAATAGAGGTGCTAGGGTTTAAAGATACTAATATGTCAGTCAGTTTAAAGTCATATTCCTAGTTATGTACTCAAGCAAATGCCCAAACTAGACAGATTGGAGAAGACCTAAGAACCAAGCAAGTTCTGCAGGTCCTGTTCTGTCAGCCTTATTAATGCCATGAAATATTTTTTGTCACAAGAAATCTTGCTCTCGCACTTTTATGGAAGAAAGGACAAGGCTTACCCAGTGAAGGGAGCTGTGTTTCTTGGGTAGATGTCTGTCAAGGAGACAGCTTGATACTTTCTAGAATACTGAAAAAATAATACGATAAGAGCCAGGGGTGTGGACCACTTTCAGAGACCTTGTTCGTGCCTTAGCAGGAATACTAAGTTGGAAACATGCGTCTAGAATTTGGCTGCAAGGGGAAAGTTGGATATTCTGTTCAAAACTAGTAACAGTGAAGGCAGAAAAGACCCCAATGCTTAGGACAGGACACTAGCAGTGTTTACACAGAACAGTTTAAAGACTGATATATAAAATGTCTCCAGGGGATGATGAAGGGTTGGCCTTTGTATCAAGTAGAACAGTTGTTTACTAGAGATGTAATCACCTTTCTATCTTCCAGTAGACTTGATAATATATTTTATATATATTATGTGTATGTATATAAAAAAAAAGAACCTAACATGGTTGATATCCATGATGTTTTAAAACTCCTGCCTCTTATCTTGTGTCAGGCCTTTAGGTATCCTTGCCAAATACTGCAGTGTATTTAATCAGAAAAATAATTAGAATATATAAAGCTAATGGAATCAGACCTCTAGTAAATGTCTCAAAATTTTGCTTCCAGGTTGAGATCTAGGCAGCACTCATATGACCTCTCAAAGGCACTGTATTTTTGTTTCTTTTAGATAATTCCTTCTTATTACTCATCACAGACTTATTGAAGTAGATCTCTGTGAATTTTGTCAATATGCAGTGTGTAAAATGTCTTCAGTTTTCAAGAATGTGAAGCATCAACTCAAAATCTCTGTATTTATCTTTACTCTACATGCCTTTACACAGGCAAATTACTAGCTTCTTGCATGTTCTTGAAATTTGTTTTTCTTATCTCCATTATCTTGACTCTGGAGGTCATCTGTATTGTACAGACTGATACTTGAAAACACCTTTCATGTTCTTCTATATGTATTTGAAAGTTGCAAATTTTCTGAGATTTTTCCTTCCTTCTCCCTCTCCTTCTCCATGTTGACCATTGCGGTGTTTCTGCTTGTAGTTTCCTTTTGTTTTTGTAAACTATTTAAGAAACATAGATGGCCGTATTTTTTCAGGTTTCACTCAAGTACAAAATTTTGTCCATCAAGATTTTGCTCACCATGCCTCTGTCTCTCCTTTCTCACCTCTCATGTAAGGAATAAAAGTGGAACTGTCTTCAATTATTTTATAATACCTGAACTTTTTTTTTTTTCAGTTAGAGTCAGACAACTTGTGTGGATTGTAAATTTAATTAAACAAGGAGTTTAAGACAAAGTGAGATTTCTTTCTTTTTTTAAGTACTGTTCCATTTAAAATCTTTTCTGTGAGACCTGTAGAGCTTTGTAAGATGTACTGTGCTTTCCCTATGTACTGTTCTTCAATAGCTCCAGCTTTGCCATTTGTAATATATGTAAGCTTTTTTAAAAAATTCTATACTCCCATTTGTCAAAGGCTGCTTGCTGCTGCTTCCATCAGTGAGTTAATAAGTTGTTGGATGTTGCAGGAATGTAGCTTTTTATACCTTGGAGTTTTTAAGTCAGATTTAGGTTATATTTTCATCTTCTAAGATCAAAAGCACTGGAGTTTAGATTCAACAGTGATGAGTTGGATAGTACAGAGGTGTGGAAGATACAGATTTTAGGTCCATGTTTAATCTTAATAAAGGTGTTGGATCCATCACCAAACGTGCTTGTAAAGATAATCAGCTGCTCTCCTTCTCCACCTTTATTTCTGGCACATCTAGACATCTAGGCACATCTAGAACTACTCAACATGAGATGGTCTTTCAGGGCCACCAAAATAAGATTCACCCCAAAATTAAGCAATCCATGCCCCTTCAAGCCTTTTGGTATGGTTGGACCTTGACTCTTAGTGATAAATATATATATGGACTCCTGACTTTTGCAAAAGATACGGAGACTCTTGATGTGTCAGGAACTATTCTAACCTTTGTTCTACTGTTCTTTCTATGAATCTTTTTTTTTCATGCTATTTTCTGATAACATGACAAAAGCCATTGGCTCATCATTTTGTTCACAAATATTCTTGGACTGTGCTGTATTTACTCTCCTGGTTCTCCTTGATTAGCTACATAATATTTAAATGTCACAATCCTTTTCTTCTGTTTTCATAGATCTGCTCACCTGTTCCTTTCTCTTACTGCTGCATGGATTACAAATTTAATAAATCATGGATTAGCAGGATCAGTCAATTGTTATATCTTTTATTATCACTTGCATTTGCAAACCTTTTTTTGAGAGTGATTATCATTTTTGGTAATTATTTGATATCTCTGCTAGATTTTTAAGCTGTCCTTTTGCAGTTATTCTTAAACACGTCTATACTGTTTGATATTGATATTGATATTCTTCAAGACATCGGTTTCTAAACACCAAGCATTATTCTTTCTACTTTTCCATTTCTAGTATTCCACTACCTTCATCCAGTTTTTCTCTGTATTTGCTTCCCATTGTCTTGTCTTCTACAGCTTTCCTAGTGCCTTCCACATTCTTGCCTGTTCCATACATTAAATCTTTATTCAGCCTTGTTAACAGCAAACAAAATATACTGATTGTCATAGAATCATAAAATGGTTTGAGCTGGAAGGGACCTTAAAGATCATCTAGCTCCAACCTGGCTGCAATGAGCAGGGACACCTTCCACTAGACCAGGTTGCTCAAAGCTTCATCCAACCTGGCCTTGAACACTTCCAGGGAGGGGGCATCCACAGCTTCTCTGGGCAACCTGTGCCAGTATCTGACCACCCTCACAGTGAAGAATTTCTTCCTAATATATTAGTTCAAGTTGAGCTTATGCTCTAGGTTTGATTTTCTCTCTCTAAACTGATTTCTGGCTCACTATAGTCTACGTATTGTTAGTTACTAACAGCTTTTGTTTGTGAGCTAAATACTAAGAAAAAGCTTCATGTTTAGTTATTGATTATGAAAATGTCCAAAAATCATGCTCAGTTTTCACCAAGAAGGATGGGCTTTTCAGTCCTTATATGATACCTGCAACACAAAGCAATAATATGCTTATTCAAACAAATACATTTTTTGGCAACAGAAAAATAACTGAAGCCAAATTGATCAGATCTATAGGTTATCTGTTCTCATGTGACTATGAAAACACTAAATTCATAGGCATATTTTGGATGCCACAGGTCCCAGAATATGTAAAATATCTGGCAGATGCAATGATATGTCAGAAAATAATTTCACATAAATTTATTTTGGATTTTCACTAGCTGTCATGATTCATCAGGAATCTGAAGGCTGTCTATAAGACTACAAACTGGGAAATAATGTGAAATGTAATAAGGAAAATAACAAAAGTCAGATGAGAAAAACATGTTTGCAAATGGAAGTATAATCAAAATAATCTTTGATTCCTTGACTCTTTAATCCCCAGTTCTCTATGGGACTGAGTGTCTGTATTTTTGCCTATTTTATACAGTTGACAAGCGTGCTGATTTGACATCCAGAGAATGATGGCAGCAGCTGAAAAATGTATTTAGAAAAATGAGTAGGATGCCATTAAAATCTGTTTAACATTTTCAGTAATATCTGTCTTCTGCCTGTATTGGAGACTTTTACAAGTTAGTTTCCAGAAAACAATTGAAGGATATAACCTATTTTTAAAAAAAACATAAATATTTAAGACTGAGTGAAGAAGCTTACTCAGTTAAAATTGCTTGAATTCACAACAGTTTAAATTCTTACTATTTTTAGTATATTAGTACTAAAAATTTACAAATATTTAGTACTCTCTCTCTGTCACTCATTTAATTAAAATCAATTCAGTACAAGGGGTAGCAGTTTACTTAAAGCCTGTTGCAGTTATTGATATATTTCTGCAGTGAAAAATTGAGATGGGGAGATAGTAATAACAATCCAGAAGAAAAATTTCTCTTGCTTATATTACTGCATGAAAAATCTTTGGCTTAAGAATTTTAAAAGTACAATTAAAGGAAAGAGTTTCTTTACATTCCTCTTTTAAGAAGACTTGTTAAAATAACCATAATAGAAAAAAAAAGTTAAAGTAACTAGTGCTTGAAGTAGCTTCTCCTTCATTCCCTTTCTCTCATTTGTGCTCTCACTCACACTTGCCCTTGTCTTCTCTCTCTCTCTCTCTCCCTTCTTCTTTCATTCTGATAGAAAGTCTTTACAATTCTGACAGATGAACCATTAGTATAAGGTTCATCAATTCAGGATAAGGACTGTTTTGCATTAATTGCAATGTCATGTTTTCATGAGCTCTCAAAGGCTTCTCAGCAGGGTCAGAGGCAAAACTCATATCATATTTTCCATTTCAAATACAATAATTTAAGGTTTGTTGTAGAAACCTCTTTTCTTTTTTGTGAGTTCCATTTTATAATGTAGCTGTTGCATTCATTTTCCTGCTTGGAGAAATTAAGTATTCATATGATCTTGATACACGTATGAAATGCAGTTCAAATTACTTAAGTTCTTAGTGGGTGAAACCTTGAAAGGACAGGGTAGGAGTCTGAATTTTTAATTTAAAAATTCTTACTAAAGAGGTTTCATTAAAGATGCTATGGCAAATGTTTCTAGTGAACTGATAAGTTCTTCCTTATAATTTTAAATTGTTATACTGGTCTGCTTTAATGGTACTGACATTACAAGGCTGTGTATTCAGAGTTTTCTATAAATTACTGTGTTAAGAGTATAATTAGAGTTTGAATATTTAAGTCATTTTCTTGCTGATTTGAGTGGGAAATGATACGTTTCTCTATTAATACCACCTCTAGTGTTCTTCCATAATCATGTTGTTTTGTTGTGATGTTCTCAGTTTGTGCAATTGCTTGTAACTTCTCTGTATCTTAATATTGCATTTTTCTCATGTCTGTGAAACAGTTAATGTGTTGGCCTTCTAAAAAAAATCTGTACTTGGAGCTTTGGAATTGCTTATATTCTATTACAATTCCTCTAATATAAAAATGATTATATAGCACCTATAAACTCTACTGCCTTCTTGGAATTGTCACATAGTGATTAAGACTTTGCTAAATGCACATCTTCCTCTACACTCCATGCAGAACTGGGTATGATCTCAATGTACATACACAAAAGCATATCAGCAATTTTTATTTCATTGAATACCAAACTAGATGTTCTCTTGTTGATAAACTAGCTGATTCACCCAAGGACCTGCCTTGTAAACAGTAAGCTGAGGATAACTTGTGAATGTAGCAGATGTGGGGTTTTGGTTCTAGTTTTAAATGTATGTGAATAGAAGTATAAAAATATTAGAAACGTATCTGAACCTGTAAGTGCTCTGAGGGATAATATTTACAATTTTTCACGGATTGCAGAAGGATATTTTCTCTTCTTGCAATTCTGTGCTTATTCTCTGTGCTAAAGACTGGCATGGAACCTGGAAGAAAATACTCTTCTATAATCTTGTATGTGTGTAGTATACTTTCCAAACAGTAACAGGTAGTGATCTTATGGTAATTTATCTGAGTTTATCACACAAACTTTCATAAAGTACCTTAGTAGTGAATGCATTATGCAAGTCCTTTGGTATTTTTTCTTATCTGTAACTGTTTCCTTTTTAATTTCCACCTGTAGCTGATTTCTTAAACTAAGGATTTATTTGGTTTTTATTTGTTTTGGCAACTACAGTCCATGTTATTATTTTTTTGATTTGGAAGAGAATGAGTGAATTAAACAAACTTTACTAAGCTTAAAGTCTCTAAAGTCCTAATGAGGACCTGCTTTCAGAGTACTTGAATGCCACCTCTTTCTAGCTCAGCTTCTATAATACGAATTGGGTAAGCAAATCTTGTGTTATCTGCAGAATCTTCTCAGGTATTCAAGAATAGCAATAGGTATGCAACTGGTGATATGGTTGAAGAACCCAACTTTGTGGTTCAGTAACAGTGTATTTCTCCCTGGTAGCTGAATAAATTGGAGCATCAACAGCACATGCAGTTGGAAAAGGCAAAACAGAATGGCATGGATTGCTGCTGTTGTAGTTTAGGGAGAGTTTAATGAATGTCATACAGCACACTTTGAGAAAGTGACCTGCTAATTAAATACTCACAGAGAGGAAGCTTAACCAACCTCAAGTGACAACAGTTCTATTGCAGTAGTTTGTTTCTGATTTTACCTAAAGGATGGAGGTATTTTTATTTTCCACATTTCTAAATTCAGGAGTAACATTTTCTGTTGTGGTGCTTTTAAGAAAATTACTTTTTATTTTATTATTAAGTATTCAAAACCTACAATACTGAAATGGCAAAAATTATTGTGAAAGTCTGGTTTTATTTTCTGACAACTGATTGCTCCAAATATGCATGTTAATTACATCTTTAAAGTTCAGTAAATTTTCATAACTACTTACAGGATAAAATTGTCATTGGGGATTCCACAGAAGTGATAAGTCCTCTTAAGTGCTTCATTTTATCATTTTTAAAAATTAATTTCTGTGGTATTTTAAATACTTAGGGAAATAGTTGTCATACTGGCATAGATGTTATCGGCTTGCTGAAATTGCTTAGAATTTTGAGTTGGATACACTCCAACTTTTGTTTACTTTTATAATGCTCAGAGGGAATTAAACTCTTCCTCCCTAAAGTAATATGGCATAAACAGTGTTTTCTGTCAGAAACAGAAATTAATGACTATCCTTTTGGCTCCCTTACTAATCATGTTTACTTAACTCTCAACACAGTCTAAAATGGACTTTAGTGACATTTCCAGACTTTGTTGTCTAGTAAATGCCTGTCTGAGTGAAACTGCCAAGTCAGCCCCTGAAGTCAGAACTGAGTGCCTTCAGCTTCCGTTAAAACACATAAACATTGTTCTGGTTATCAACAAACACCACGGAACTGTGCAGCATATAATACTCAACAAGCATGAAGAGCCTATCAGTGTCCATAGCTGTTGCTGTCATGTAACAAGCCTCATCTTGGCTTTATCGAAGTCATAGCAGATTTTGACGATGTGGCACAGCAGAGGACTGTATGTTGTGCATCTGAAATACCTGCCTCAAAACAAAATATTCACAGTATGGGGGGTGAGGGAGCAAAAAAACCTTACAAATGTCCACCCTGACTCTTGCTGTGGTATAGGTACACATAGCTTTTTTTTTTTTTTTTTTCCTAGTTCCTGAGTTTGTGCAGGTGAAAGACTAAGAACTGTTAACTTAATTAAAGATTGCAGAGTCACTGAGATAAAACTCTGGAGTTCTAATGCCTATGAGAGTACTTTTTGCTCTATCCAATTTACTATTCCTATGCAAATTCTCATCCCTGGCAATTGAATGACAAAAGACACAAAAGAACTTGAGTTTTTCTGTCACTAATTCACATGATTTCATAATTAACTGTAGTTGCAGTCATGTGTTTTATTGGAGAAAGCTACAGACATGACTTTTGAATTTCATACTGTACAAATATAATTTATAATTTTATTGCATAATGAAGTGCTAAATTTCATTCTCACAATATTCCCAGATTGAGGAAAACTGAAGGAAAAAAACCCCTGTTCTTGGCAAGTGTAGAAACAGATAAAAAAGCTTATTAGAGATACTGCTAAACTATCATCAGCTAATTAAGATATTCCACAGTATTTTCATGGCTGAGGTAAATATTCAAATTCTAACAATTTTGCATGTTATCAAGGAAAAAAACTGTAAAGCAACGGATAGTGCAGATTTTACTTGCACTCAGAATATTACAGGGGTATCTACCACAGCTTTTATAAACTAGCATGTTGTTTGTCAATTTTCCATGTGTTTATTATCACATTAGTCGTAGGCAGTGTCTGGCAGGGGATTTCATTTTTTGTCAGAATCCTTTTACAGTGGGGCTAATAACACCTCATTTAAGGCTCTCTGCTGTCAGCTGTGGAGAGGAGACAGTTGTCAAGAAATGTAGGACCATTATAGGAGAGTCATGTTTATCCTCCATACCATCTAATTCTAACAAGTTATCAGCACAGAAATGGTTTTATAGCAGGACCATTTCATGAGAAAAACTCAGCTGGGAATTTCAGGAAAGCATTTCAGTTTAACCTGAGTCAGGGATAGAAGATAGCCCATACAGGGCAGTATTCTGTGCTGATTGGTAAAGAGGCATTTTAAATATACCTGCCAATTACCTGTTAGTATTAAAAAGAAGACATTGAAGGAAGACCTAAGTTGCCTTACCACATAGTGTTCTACTGCCAGAATGAAAATTGAATTAATACTAGCAAGTTACTGACACAGAAATGTGAAAGACAGAATTAAATAATTTTCATTTAGGGTATCTAGCTACTCTTCATAAATTTGTCAAACTGGAACTCAGAAGGTTTTACATTTTTGATCTAAGACATGCTTTTGAAAATGAGCATGGGAACTTAAAGGAAAATACACGTAGGTGTTTTGCTTGGTTACTGCCTGTACAATCTACAAGAAATGTTATGGGACATAAAGTATAGTTCATCAAAAGTAGCCAAAGGACAAGGAAAAGCTGTTGGGGTTTGGGGGTTTTGTTGTTGTTGCTGTTTTTTGGGGGTTTTTTAAATGGAAGCTAAATATATGAGTGGATATACTTCCCAGGCTATGATGTAGCTGGCTTTTTAGATGAGGTTTGTTCTGCCAGTTCTGAGCAGGAGAGAGCATGCATGTCAAATCCTTTTTCAAACAAGCCTCTCTGATTTCTGACAGAGAACCAGCCTTACTAAAGCAAAGTGAAGTTAACCCTTATTTAAGAAAAAAACTGCTTTACGTAACTTGAAAGGAAAAAAAAATAAAAAACACCACAACATTGTAGCTCACTGGAATTATGCTTCTAACAATAGACATGGGTTTAGGCTGTTAAATAAATTATGTCATCATTTCCAAAATGAGAAAAAGCCATTTCAGAACAAACTTTCAAGTCACTAGAACAAATGGGCATTTCACAAATCATAACTTAACTTTTCTGAAAAAATATTGAAAAAGTCAGTCAGCAATTAACAAAATTTTGTAGCTGAAAACCCCCTAAACTTACTGGTAAAATGTGAGGTAGATAATGTTTCTTTATATTCTTTTGCTACCACCATACAATTAATATTGGTATAAGTAATGGCATAAGCAGTAAAGCTTAGAAAATGTTTACCTCTTTGTTACAAGTATTGGTATAATATTTTATGTCCTTTTTATGGCAAACAAAATTCAGTACAAAATAACATCTTTGAAAGATAAAATCTGATCCTCCTAAAAAAGACATGCACATACTAAGAACCCCTGCTGAAACCACGTTTAAATTCCAGTTTATACTCAAACAGTGAAAGAGCAAGCTCTGGGCTGCCAGGCTTAATCAGGCGCTATTTGGAATGAAGCATTTTGAATCGATGCTCTGGATAATGATATTCTGCAAAGATTTACAGACAGAGTTAAAAATGTAATAACAGATGAGTGCTACTATGATTTTAGTGTCTTGTGAAACTAATGACTGGGAATTTGGACAACATAAATGTAACTTATTAAAGGAAATATTAAGGATAGGAAATGACTGTTTGTATTCAATTCATTGCGTACCACTTGTACATTTCATGTTTAGGCACCCATGGAATGTTTCAGAAAAACATTAGGAAATTACATCAACTTTTTGCCAACAGAAAATGCAGCACAGCGTTATTTAAGGACAGAATAACATTTTTAAGAGTCTAGATTTCAGACAGTAACTTTATCAGCTTTGTATGTTGGCTGTTCGTTGTTGACCTTGCTAAAAATGTGTAGCAGATTCTTTGAATTCTCTGTATCCATTTGCTCTTCTGTGTATGGGAATCCATATGCTTTTAAACATTGTATTCTGTTCTAGTTTTTGCTTTTATACCACCTAGTATCCCCCATAAATCAGAATCTATTTTTACATATGGTTAAAGGATTTGTCTAAGCTGTCAGAAAACAACTGGTTTACAGCCTAAGTATTTTACTTCTTTAATTTGTGATTAGAAGGAAGGTTAATTTTTGTTCCCAATAGAGGGAGAAACAAAAACTTCAGAAGTGAGTGAAAGAAATATTCTCTCTAAAATGAGAAAGAGGTATTACAAACATAAAATATTGAGTATTCTACCTCTTATATAAATACAAAAAAAATTCTGAGACAATAAAAGTATTTTTGTAAGTTTTGCTTTAGTAATCAATATCAAACTTTGCAAATATCCAAAGCACAAACTTTCAGATCCCCATTTTAATTTGCAATTACTTTATTCTGATTTTCTTTGGCTTTACTGGAATATCCACTTAATAGCCCTTGTGTATGTAGCTTCTTGGAAACAGATTTTAAAACCCAGCAATATTGTAGCTTATTTTAGACAGAAATTCAAACGGATTTTTTTCTTGTTTGTTATCACTAAATCCCTCTCTTTGGTTGGAAAGGGATAGACTTTTGCAAGACCCTTTGAAATGAGCTATATATGTTAACACGAAAGTAAGGAGAAGGAGTTTTTCAGATACTAATCATTTCATCTTCTCTGAGTATTTGCAGAACATAGTACTTATCTTTCTGTAAATTCCCAAAAGATACTTCAGTCTTGCGCTGGTCCGAGTAGAACCCAGCCCCTTTCCTTACCAGTCCTCAGAGCAACAATATTACACACATCTTCTAGAATGTGGAAATAATGGGGTTATCAGATCCTTTCTTTTATGAACAAAAATTATCTAAAATGTTAGTTGGTTAGGTCTATGGTTATGATAATGTGTAGGAGCGTATGCTTATGTGTCTATGGATACCTATGATAATCCTTTTAAAAGATTCCTTCACTTAAAAATATTTTCTAGTACTCAAGATGAAACCTCAATGTTACCAGTTTAGAAATGATATATGAGAGTCATTGCACTAGGCATGTGATATGCTGAATGTGAGTTCACTTTTGATTTTTTGGTATTTACCTGGAAAAGGCTTTTGCTATCATTTTGGTTTGTTAGGGTTTGTTTTTTGGTTTTGTTGTTGTTGCTCTTTTTTTCCCCTTTTTTTGACAGTTGTGCTGAATATTCATCCCTGAAGCTGGTTCAAGGTTTACTGATGGACCAGGTATAGCATACTGCTACTTTAAGAGTATTAGGTTGTTGTGTGCCTCTGATTCCTCACAGATTCAAAATTGTTAACACTTGACCTTTCTCTCTTGGCTTCGATTGCCAATAACTTTGTTTACAGCCACCTCTTCAATATCACTGTCTTCCAGGAGCAAATCTGAAGAACCCACCAGCTCTCCACTGGGGTAGACAGTGTCAATTTGGCTATTCAGCTGATGGATCAGGAGACTACTAAGCTAAGGCTCAGCCAGACTTGTTCTATTAAACTATCAAAAATGCCTATTTTCTTCTCACTTGCTTCAGTACAGGAAAACACTGGTTCCAGATTGAGACACTGTTAGTTCCTAGATAACTGTGTGGGTTAGTTCCATCCTGTATGTAGGAGGAAAACTGAGCATCACTCAGAAGTCTTGACACTTCTTTTAATATTTCACTGAGGTTTTCACAGCTCACTTAATTTGTTCAATTAAGCTTTGTCATCTGTTTATCTACAATATGTCTTGAGTGTGAGTCTCACTGATAACGTGTGTTTCACACAGTCATTTAGAGGTCAATCTGTTAGAAGTTAGTTCATAGTCATCTAGTCTAAGCTTGCTGAACTAAAGTAAACTTTTTTTCTTTTAAATTAACATTATCTATGACAAAATAAGGCTGCCAAAGCAGCACAAAAAATGTAAAACAATGATAGTGCATTTGCAATTTCGGCAGTGAGCCTTAATTATGTTGAGTTTTTTGGCAGTGTGCAGTTGCAAGGTCACTTTATACTCTTAAACATAATAAACAATCTGTAGCTGTAGATGCAAACTGCAACACTCTTGTTTTACCAAACTGATTAAATATGTTTCAGGTGAAGTAAAGCTGTCCCTTTAAAATAGGTTTGTTCAGCTCAGTCAGTTTTAGACAGCCAGTCAAAGCAAGGCAGATTACTCCAAATCACTGTAAACGTGCTCCAGGAAGGAGAAGACAGTAGTTGTTTCTTGACCAATTAGTTACACACATTCACTTATTATTTTTAGTGAGCGTTTGTAATAACCCAATGACCCACAAATACTCCATGGAAAGCTTAGGAAAGTATTCTGTTTCAAGATGCTTTTACTGCACGCTGTATAGCTTTGTTCTTTCATAGAATTTTTAATGCTAAGAATAATTTTAAAGAGATCCTGATCATAGCAAGTGACGGAGGTGCTTTTAAACTAGTGGTAGCAAACCCACTTTTCTTAGGTGGTTGAGAGCCTGAAAGGTTTCCAGCCTTCTGTAGCTTATATTGCCTTTCTTTTCATAGGCTTTTTATGGATTCTCAATAGTAGATAACATTAGTGATATATACTCCAGGAGGCCTTTTCTGCTTTGACCTACTTTCAACATGCCAGTACTGAAAGATGTGAGAGGATTAGTTTAGGTTGTGGTGTCATGTATGCACTTTCAACAAACGTAAGTCAATGTTGCTGTCATCCTGTTCTGGCCTCTCCTCAGCCAGCCTAGCCCCATGGTGGCTCTTCCCTTGCAGCAGAGGAAGAATCAGCCCAGGATGCCATGCCAGGTGAAAAGTGGTAAATGCAGCAGACACCTGCATAAATGCTTGTGCTGGCACTAGGGTGGGGGCAGCGAGCAGTAGGTTCTTAATGGCAGTAATGCCAACTTAAAATGTCTGCATGTGAAGCTGGGGCTTCAGAACTTCTGCTGTTCCAGTGACAGTGGCCTCCTGCTCAATAACTCTACTGGGAGAAATGTTTTTGTTGCTTTGAGGGTTTTTTTCATGACAGTGGAGTATAAATGGGTTTTGCTTTAACAGAAAGGACTTTTGGCACAGGATCTTTATCCATGAGTTCCTTTGCTCCTTTTGTTGCTGTTTTTTATTTCTCATCATGGATTTACAGTCTTTTGAGGTCTGGTAAATGAAAAGACAAAGCTGCTATAATGAGTGTCCTAGAAAATCAGACTCCAAAGAAACACCTGCAATTGATTTATACCCTGTTTGTGAGTTTTGCCCCATGCTTCAGAAAAACATGAGGGAAGGTTCACTCATTTGGAAAGGAGAGTTGTAGAAACTTCCATAGGGACTGAGCAGTGTAATAGCACCATGTCTTTCCACTTAATTTGTTGTCTTATGTTGTTCCTTTTCCTGCTCATGCCCTGTCCTGTTCCCCTCCCTTCAGTTCTTGTCTCTTCAAACATAGTAGCCTCTCCCCAGATTCCTTCCATTTTTCCACTGTTTACTCAAAGAGATACAAACCCCCTAAGTAGGAGAATTAGCAAATACAGGTCATCGTCAGGATGAGCTTATCTTTCCTTCTGGTGTATAGTGATGGTGCTATTGGGAATTTTGCAATGTAGTGCCTTTAGTACCAGTTATTGATTTCAAGATTTCTCTAGTGCAACTGTGAATTTTGCTTCATGGGTCAACTAGTAACTTCTGACTGAATAGGAGGGGAAAAGACAAGTTCCTAAAATTACTGATGGAAAATATTTCTGTTCCACTTACTTGAAAGTTTCCCTTCTCGGTCCCCAGCCACATATTCTTCTCCATCACGTTGTGCCAACACCAATTGTTTGTGTGTGTGTCCGAGACACAGAAACCACTTTAAAGAGTAATTAAAAGGTTATCTATGAATTTGATACATTATAATAATTCATGCGGAATTGTGATGTTTTCAGAGCCATAGAAACAATTCAAACAATTTGTCACTGTTTTCAATTTAAATTAAGGTGTATCAACCTTATATAAGGCATCAGATTGCCTGGAAAAAATACGTCTAACATGACAAACTGAGGTAAAATAGTTAAAGTAGTAAAAATATGGAAAATATTACTTTCCCTGCAAGTTGATAATCTGTATTTTATACATATAATTTACTCCTGACATTACTGTCATTTTTCTACAACTTATATTTGCAGTCAAGTGTTTTTCTCAGAATTAGGAAAAAGTAAAGTGGATCAGATAAAATATGAATACAGTCATCCCAGCCTGATGCGTGTGCAAAAATGTTTAGATTCGGATTTTTTTGTTGTTATTGTTAGCTGTCAAAGTTCCATCACCAAGAGGTTTTTTTTTTTATTTTCATGACAGACACCATCCTGATATTTCGAGGCCAGTGTTGCAAATGGGTCTGTAACTGTTTGTTGGTTGGTTTTGGTTTTGGTTTTCTGATCATAGCTCTATTTTTGGAGACAAAGTACTTAATTTAAAAAATTGTATATGACAATTGCATGCAATGTTTATATTAGCACTTAGTCTAAACATCCATACAAATGGTTGTAGGGTGTCTGTGTTTGGATATTTGTGGGTGGCTGCAGTATGGACCCATGTGCACTGATACAAGCTGTATACTGCAGCTGGATTTTCTCATTTGAAAGATATGACTCTAAACTGTTTGTTTACACAAAGCAAAAAGGCAAGATTCTAAATATGCTTCCACAATGGCTTTCTTTTACTGAAGAGGCAATGTGAAAAATTATTTTTCTGGGCAGATGAAAACACTGGGTGCTCCACACAGAACAATCGAGCATTTCAGAATGAATTATACTAACTTGCTGAACCAGACTCTTCTCCCTGTGGGCATGCATCTGTTTGCATATATTTATCAGTCTGCTTGGAAACAGAATGAGGAACACTCATGCATTGCCTTTTAGAGCAGAATCTGAATGAACATTTTTTAAATTGCATTAGGGGAAAAAAAAAACCATATCAGGGAAGAGCCACTTACTGTAAACGAGAAAGAGGCTCTAAAGGCTCTCCTTCTTACTAATTTTCACACAGCATAAGTTATTAGTTCATCTTTCCTTCAGATAATTTCAAGCTCTGGTGTAACAGTGAAACATACTATAATTCTATGTCTCCTAGTTTAACCTCCCTAAGGGAGGCAATTCAGGAAGCCCATATTTTCTTGTAATTTCTTAATTGTCAGGCTATCTTACTTCTTTATTTTTACTCATGACCTCCTGTAAAGCACTTTAAACTTAATCTGATTGTCAGGACTTTAACAAGTTCAAATGCTTCCAGAATTAAAACAATTCTCAAAATAATGTGTCACTTACTACATTTAATATTTTAGTAGCCAAGTTCTCACAAAAAAAACTTACTAGTTTGTTAAAGATATGACCTCAAGGCCTCGAAATCAGGTTAGGTTTGATATTAGTGGTGGTACTTCGCAGAGTACAGGTCTAGCTAGCAAACACCACACAGAGCAAATGCAGCTATTGACAAGCTACTGGAATTCTTTTCCTCTGTGACAAGTTCTTTGTCTAGCAAAAACTGTTCCAGCATTTGACATAAAGCAAATGCTTACCAGTCACTTTGAAAGAGGTTGCTTGCAAAAAAGTACGGGTTGTTCACACTGTTTAACGCACACAAAGAAAATTATATTAGGAGGCTGGACACGCATCATCACCTACGTGGTTAGTGAGGCAGGGGAGCTCTTACGGGGGTTGTTCCAGATTATTGGTCTGCAGAACTCGGGAGCGCTTCAATGTCCAGGTGCCCCATCAAAACATGTTATGATTTTATCCCATGACAACACTCAGAACGCAACATCTTCTCTTCTCAAATTTTGTTTGCACATCAAGGAAGCCTGATTTTCTTGTTTTCCTTTTTCTTTTGATGTCCTTGCAAAACTATGCTCTTGGTCATTTGTTAATTTCTAAGCTAGGTTGCTTGCAGCTCCCACTCCTAGGACACTGAGCTGAAAAACTAAATACTAATACAGATAACTTTAGCATAGCTTGTATCTCTCCTTCAAATAGTCATCATGTCAAAAGCCAAAATTATTGATGATAATAATGAGGGAAATGTCATACTGTATGTCCTTTCAAGAGTATATTCAGGACCTAGGAATATACCTTCTTCATTTAAAGCTCCCTTTCTTTTTGTGAAAAATGTATTAAGCAACAAGAATGTCAGTTCCAGCATTTTTGCTTATTTATGCTTACTTTCTAATTAATCTGACATAACCTACGCATTCAAAATGAAGCAGGTACCTATCTTGATTTATGTCTGCTTATATCTTCAAAGCATAAAGATTTAAAGCAAGGCTGCATGCTTTTGATGACTATTAAAATATATTGGCAGGAGTCTGAAAGTCTTGGGAAGAATCTGACCAATCTGTACCAACCTCTTTTCAGTGCAAACAGTCATTCACTTTCATCTACTGTCTAGTAGATTATAAAATACAGAACAATGACAAACTACTAATTGGTGGAATTGGGTAACCAGGGAATTACACAGTTTTAAAAACCTCCACATTTTGATTTATTAACACTTTACAAACTAATCTGCAAATTTACATTACACAGAAATTGCAGATTTTTATTACAAATGGCAGTTGTAACTATAACATGCCATGATGACTTCCCTCTCTATGCTTTGGTTGTTCATTTTCAGAGCCACAGAAGTCTCTCTACCATAACCCGTGTAGCATATGATTTATTTTCATGTACTTCCCTTTTACTTTTTCCCCAGACTTGTTCTCTATAATAACGATCAAGAAATGGTTCAGACTGAAAATTATGAATCTGAGCTCCAGGGGAGTTCAGAGATGGGCTTTTGTTTCAGGCCTATCTTCAGCTGTATATAATAATGACTAAAATTTCCTTCAGATCTTTTTCATTGTTTAAAAAAACCCAGACATTTCAAAACAATGTAGCTCAACCACGAGGTGGGAGGAGAAGAGAGATTCAGCTTATATCAGACAGGCAACTGAAAGTTAAGAGTTGAAGCTCCCAAAGGAACAATCTAAACAAGACAAGTGTTTGACAGTGTCCTGCAGAATATCAAGACCGACATCATATTTGTCTACGTTCTGGACTGAGTATGAAGCAATATCCCTGAAATTTATTTGTGGTCAGAATTACTCTCATGAACTGGCCCAACATTGTAGTCTTAGTGTAGCCTGAAGGGTTCTTTGCCAAGTAGTTGGTTGGAAAGGCTTGGTGAAGCTCTTGGAAGCCTTTCAAGATAGCTTCCCTTCCCCCTCCCTTGTAGTGAGACATAACCTGTCTCACGGAAATTTAGCCAGACAGACTGCCTCACAGATCCCTTGGTCCAGTGACTTGAAGCTGAGATAACTGTGGTTTAGATTTAAGGCAGTTGCACACAAATGAGTTTAGCTGCAAAGCTGAGTGATTTTTTTATTATTATTTTATTTTTTTTAGTTGAGATGAGCACTTTCAAACACAATTGTGTGCTTTAATTCATTAGTGTATTTAGTAAGGATGGATTATGGACACAAGAGACTCTAGTGACTCTTTCCAGATGGAGCCTCCTGCTGCTTTATGCAGCTGGCATTTCCACACCTTGCAGTGGGACTTCAGAAGGACACAGCTGGTGATGCTGAGTGGCTAGAATGGCAAGCATGTATATTGGGAGGTTTCTCTCTGCCAGTATAGTTAGCAATGCACTCCCAAAGTGAAGGTCATTGTTAGTGAGGAAAGTTTGTTCAAGTAGGTGGAGTAGTGCAAATTACCTCTCCCTCCAGCAACAGAAATGCAGAAACCACACTGCTTTGCCGAGCAGGAATCTGCTTCTCCTTCTTGGGCTGCTAGTTGAAGGATTAAAGAGGGAACGGGACTTTGCGCTGCCCACATTTCTAAAATCCTGATGATGTCTTGTAGAAACAACAACAAAAAAGAGTAGTATTTGTTAATATCATAGCCCTTTTTTTGTTACCCATACAGAAAAGAATTTGAAAGGTACTGCTTATTGTTGTTGGAAAATGGAAGTCATGCATATTAATACATGTGAGAAACAGCTTAGAAAAAACAATATTGCTTACATTCATATCTGTTTTCAAATGCTATTCGTATCTGTCTCCCAAGTGTTATATGTGTGCTGTTGTAATCTTAACATGCTCTGTTGTTTTCACAAGTTCTTCCGAATTCTCATCAACATCAACATTCATGTAAGCATCTGAAAAATATTATCTACCTCTCTGGTTTTGATTTGTGAATTCAATATATGATTGGTAACCTCTAACGTTCATTAAGTAAACCATTCTACACCATTTCAGCTGGGACTGCAAGTTCTAATGGAGCATGTGTGTCCTTGCTGTCAGAAGGGCTTTTTTATAACTTTGCAAAGTAGGAACACAGGGAACTTGTATGAATACAGAGAGGAAAGAAGTTAAGAGAAGCATATGCTGATTCAGAAATGAGCTGACTTCTTAATTCGTTGGAGTTCTGTCCTCTCAGTGAAATACATGTAACCTGCTACTCAGTCAACTTGCTACCCATTGAGTTTCATAGTTTCTTCTAGAAAACATTTTAGACATTCTTGTTATGAGTTGTTTGTTCAGTCTTTTTAAATATGGAAGTTTATGATTTGTGATTCTGTTCATCTGAAGTCAGAGATACCACATATGCCTTGAAGAGCTATGAGGCAGAATTTAGTATCTTGACACTGTTTTTAGTGTGTAGTTTGTTGACTGGCTCATGCTGCACCAAGAGCCATATGTTACTGCAAAAAGCATAAATCTGTCTTTCCAAACCCCCATCTTATGACTTCTCCCTCTGTGAAGGCACCAGCAATCGTGCAGCCACATAGTGGGCTGAATTAGGTAGCTGGTTTGGTTGAAAAGTAAGGAGAGAAAAAAAAAAAAAAAAAAAAAAGGAGTAGTTTTTCAGGCAGATCGCTACCCTCTCAGTGTTTGCTCAAATTTAGGTCAGCTTAAACTAATAGTGGAACTGCATCCTTAGTGTGGAAGATGGCTTCAGTACATCTTTAATAAAAATCCTTTAAATGTTACTCTTGGTGCAGGGTATTTTGGAAAAGGGGTTGTTGAAATATGAACCTGTATGAGATATGACTGACTGTCCTGTGCAGCGGCACAAAAGGGAACTTTCTTGTACGAATGGCTCACTAGCAATACTTCATGGTAACATGTTTTGTGCTGATTTTGACAGGACTCCCTACAGAATAGAATCTTGACATTGATGAATGTCTTGAAAGGTTTCCAGGAATTCTTTAAAGCTTTGCACAGCACAAGAAATTGTACCTGAAAAATTAACCAAAATATATTAGAATAAAAGCAATGGGGAAAGAAATATCTTAGGATTTCCCATTTTATTTTAGGCAGTCGTTTTCTGACAGTTCATTAATGTTGTTATACATGTGTTACATTATTATGTGAAGGATTTATTGATCTTCATTAGCAAGTCTATTTGGATTTATTTGAAAGGTAACTTTATTAAACCAATCAGAAATATTATGCCAGACTTTCAGCATAGCACAGTTTGTTTTCCGTAAAATGGCTATGTCTAATTTAACTTCTTAAAGTATTTTGTGTTGTAAAGCACTTTCATACTTGGATAATATTTTTTGAAATTACACCATCAGTATAGATCCACAGAACTTTTTCTTTACATTTCCAGCTGTCTATAATAAATTCCATCTGTGTTTTATCTATATTTGTATTGATTTTTCAGCTATGCTAGCTGACGTCTGTCCTCTGCCTTACTGACCCTGAAGTCAACCAAAGTGGTGGGCATACAGCCAATTTCAGATGGCATTTGGTTAGTTTACTCCCTTTTAAAGTAGTTTAGGAAATGTAACTCAAATATTTCTGTTATTTGACAAGCGTGTTTAACTTTTCCAGTTTCACCCTCTTTACTCTGAGTTTCCTCCTCCTTAATATTTTCCAGTTCTAGAGAAAGGGGTTAGAAATGTACCTCACCTTTGGCTATCTTGATTGTACTTTTCTTTCTAAATTTCTAGTTTTGTTTGTCCAGCTATGGAATTTTTTTTTTTCTAATCCTGGGTTTATATATATTTTTGCTTTGTGCTACTGTGCATTTGTCTTTTAAGATACAGTTATATAACCCTGGCACTCAGCCTAAACTCATAACTACTTTAAAGGGAATTAGGTTGTACAAGGAATGCAAGATCAGGCATTTAGAAAATGGTCCAGTGGAGTTGCTTTTTTTTTTTTTTTTTTTTTTTTTTCCCCTGTACAATAAGTATTTATTTTAAACAATTTCCATGACTCTTGGAAACTTATTTCACTTCTTCTTAGCTAATATGTGTTCCATTAGCATTTTTTGGCCTGAAGCCAGTTGATTGCTTCAGGCTTTGTTGAAGTGTGGGTTGCTTTTTTTCTTTTTTTTCTCACCAGTTCTCTGTCTGAAATTATTCAGCTTTATTTTAGTGGCTATTGTGATGTTGGGTTTTGGTTGCTTTTAGTCTCCCAGACCAGTTGCTAGAATTGCAGTAACTTGTTTCAAAAGTCCAGACCTTTATTTATATGTTGTTTTATTGCAGAATGTATGGGCTGCTGTCCAGGCGATTAAAAATAAAAAAAGTACATTTAGAGATCATGCCTGTTTTATTTTTTGAGAATCGCATCCCAGACCATGTATCAGACCATACTATCAATAATACCATTCTGCTGGCAGCATTATTTAGGTCATGTTTTTCTCATAGCTTACTGGGAAATTAAAAAAAAAAAAACAAAAAAAAAAAAAACCACCACTCTGTGACCTTTTAGATATACCTCGGACTGTTTCCTCTCTTCAGTGTGTGTTGTGTTCTTTGGAATGTGTATTTAAGTAAAGGAAGCTATACAGTATTTCTTAGAAGAACAAGCCAGGAAATAGTGATGCAAATAAATCAGTCAAACAGGCACAGCTTTTGGAAGGTCCAAATAAAACATGAGCTAGTCTAATTGCCTGGCTGACTGTATCCAAAAAGGAATTGTGTATTTTTCCCTAGGGTGGGCTGACAGGTACAAAAGATCCTTAAAGCATAAGACGGAAGATTCAATGAAAGGTAACTTATGATAGTAATGAGATGCTGACTTCTTTGTGTATCAGTGGAAAAGTCCAGCCAGAAATAGGGGGAGGTTGTGTGCAGCAAACAGTTCAGAGGTCAGTAACCACGCTAGATTTTCCTCCTTTATTTATTGAAAAGGTAAGACTCATTGTGGTGTGGCTTGTTTTCTGTTTCTGGAGTTGTTTAAACCTGTTTTTTTGGTTTTAAGTACAATACTCTTTAAGTACTGTGACACAAATCATGCTTTGTTTTGAAGCAAATGTATATTGTGACAAAATTCTGAATTGGTCACAGGTGACACTTGTTGTAATACCAGTAGCAGAGTGAGAATAATCAAACTGGGGAATTTCCCTCCCCAATTCTACTACCCCTCTAAGAGTTAAAGGTCTGGGGTGTTCCTCCCTTTGGGATATGCTTTACGGGATCCTGAGAAAAGACATTGGTACAGATAGTCAAGTGGCCATGGTTGAGACGTCTCTTGGTAGAAATTTGTTCATGTTTCTGCATAGCTTATCCTAAATTGATTCCAGTTGTCCCATTTTTAGAGGTGCTGAACTGCTGCTTAAAACTGGTTCTTCAAAAATTAATTGAGTTCAGCCTCATGTGTCATCAAACTTTTAGCTGTGTTAAAACTGGACTACTGTTCAGTTATTTTACAGCAGCATTCTCCACTAATTCCCCACTAATAAAGATTACATGTACTCAGTGAAGATCTAAAATATACTTCTTGCATTATAAAGAAAATATTAAATAAAATTTAAAAAAAATATTATATCACTTTGTATACCATAGTTTAATTCTACAACACTTTTCCAATCAAAATAAATTTCCCACATTCTTCACATGACTGATACCATTTTTATATTTAGTACTTTCTCAAATAACCTTTTCCTTCTGATTTGTAATTCTTATGCATTCACCTTCTCTCATACATAGATAAGATTGTTAATGTGGCATCCTTGCTGCTTGAAATCTAGAAGCCTCTTGGGACAAACCTGAATATTGAGTCTTTCTCCCTAGGGCACCCTGAACAATTCCTGGGATTGAAATATGAGCTTTTTCATATTCTTCACAGCAGCAGTTCCATGTGGTTCCTGGCTAGGCAAGGACTGCTGAAGTAAAACCTGCTGCCACCAGAATTATTCTTCTTGGAATCTTCCAGCACACCCATCTTTTTTAGGGGTATCAGGAAGTTGGCATACCACCCACACACCACACATCAGCTGGGAGCTCTTCCCTGTGAGTCTAGAACAGTGCTGGGGGCCTGTCATGAAGAGATCCTTCAAAGTATTTGCCCAGCTACCTATAAATGAACATGGCTAAACCTTCTTCCATGACCACTCTCTTTGTTTCCCCCCAGTATTACTTATGTAAATGATCTCTGCTGAGGATGGTTATTTTACAACCATTGTATGACTGAGCAAGGTATTTTTGGTTATTTTATTTTTAAAGTACAAAATATTTGTAAAATATTTCTGCAATAAAAAATAAAATATTTAAATAATTTATAGGAATTGCAGTAAATCTAGTGAGAAAGAAAAAATCTCATTACAGCTATAGACAGCTGTTAGTTGGAATGCCTTTTTATTTTATAAGACCATATTCAGTGAGAGATACAGTTTTTGAACATGTCATCATAATGGGAGTTTGGTTTAGAAATTTCTACACAAGAAAGATTGATTGAATTTAGAGACAGTGGTATTTTCCTGGGGCCAGACACTCTGTTAGTGGTCTCGACAGTATACCTATCATGTTCTAAAGTATTTTCTGTAAGTGCTGATTTCAGTATGTTACACAACTTATTTTTCCAAAGTCTTCTAGCAGAAACGTCCTATAGCAAAATCCTGTGAACATCCTACAGCAAAATTCTAAATAGTAAACATTTTCAACTAACACAGTGGAACTTCTCGGAGAGAATTAGATATCCTCTCCTTTCATCCTAAGAAGCTGAAGGAAGGATAGGTTTCACAGAATGGCAGAGTGAAAAGTTGTTAAAGGAACACAGTAGTTCTTTCAGAACAGACTCTCCATAAACTGAACAGGCCCTGCAGCAAAATAAACAGTGTTCCATTGTACAAGACACCTATAGGGAGTTCTCATTATGCCAAGCCCTGAAAAAGATTTACGCTGGATTTGGCAAAGAAGCAATTCAAGAATATGTTTGTCAATGAGTATATTGGGGAACTGTCTTATTCTCCCCTCCTCCACCAGCCTTATTGACTTCCTACTGTTTTGGGGTTTTTTTTACAAAAAAGATTCTGCTAGCTCAGTAAGTTCAAGATAACCATAATAAAATGTTGTAAGCCAGCATGTGTTAGTGTGTATTACTCATAAGGGCTGTGTTTTAACAAAAGGTGTTATGTTTCTCCAAATACGAACCACACGTGTTATATACTATTGTAGCCAAAGCCTTCCTGCATATATATGATGTTTTTAGTTTAATCAAAATAGTAGAATTTTGAGGCAAAATATCTAATCATCAGTCATTCTTTATTGGCACCCACTCATTGCTAGAGAAGAAGGGGCCAAACATGTTCTTAAAAGTCCAGTTTTGCTCAGTCAGTAAATATCAGTTTATTAATAGGAACTGTATGTCTGCAAAACAGTCCTTTTCCAGCCGTGAACAGGTTCTTGTGATACGGAAAACTCCTCATTTGGTATGCATTTGGGGGATATTCTTTTTTTGTTTATTTGGTGGTTGTTGTTTTTTTGGTTTGGCTTTTTTGTTGTTTTGTTTTGTTTGGGTTTTTTTCCTATTGATCATACTGTATGTAATAAATGGCACTGAACTGCTTTTAAAATAACTCTTCTGGATAAGAGCAGTTGTTAGGGCAGAAGATAAATTTGCTTCAAGAAATTTAAAAGATTCTCCAGTTATCCTTCCTAATCAAGAGTAGATGACATCCATACTGCTGATATCAGCAGAAGTAGTGAATATGCAAATAATCAGTCACCAACATAACTGGTGATACCATGAATTAAACTTCCTGCCTAAGACCCTCTATCTGCTGCTGTTGCACTTGCTCTCACAATGGATGCTTGTAGAAGTCCACAACACTTTCAACAACACAGAGATTGCTGCCTAGACACTGCCCTGCATACAGTACTGCTCCCTTGGCCTATACTCTCAAAGGAACTCCTACCTTTAAAAGTTTTGGTTGAAATACAGCATCCCTGAGAATGAAGCACTCCTCAGTCAAAACCTCCCATAACAGTCTCTGTCATGCTTCTGGAATACAAACGTTGTGTGTTGTTTAGCTTGGTCAAAGAAAGGCCTTCTCATGGCCTAACTGAAACTGTAAGAGGGAAAGTATCAGAGGTTGTTAGCACATGTGTCAGCAGTTAGCAGGTGTTATCTGTCTATTCCTTCTGCATTCTTTTAGTCCCCATAATTTTAAAGCCTAGTTGCAAATTAAAGTGGGATCTTAAAAACTAATACGACCATGTGAAAACAAAAATGCTGTTCATAAGAATTCATATAAGAAAAAAAAAATCAATATTGTGACTTTTACAGAGCGTGGTCCTTTTAATCCATGGAAACTGCATACTTACAAAGTTGTACCTAATGAAAACCTATAGAGATATATTGAATTTCAATGCATTTAAGAAAGTCTACATATCTACCTCTTAATTGACTTTTCAGAATATTTTATCACTTACCACTCCATGATACCTCTTCAACTTGTTTTTAAAGGGACTTCCAGTTTTGGTTTTATTTAGTTATCACTTCTAATGATCAAAAATGCTCATCTAGAGAAGAAAAAAAAGCTGGAGAATACTTTGAATCTTCTGGATATCTGTGGATTGGTATTTCTGTCCTGAAACAGAAATGTGGACTTTTTATTGCATGTTTTAACTGAGTTTAAAGTAAAAACCATTATGTTTTTAATAGAATTGCATAGGAGGAGGGCTGAAGTTTTAACCAAAATTCAAGATGAAACAGCAGAAGTTTTGTTTTAATGTAGGGTACAATCTTTTCAACGATTCTTGTCCAGGCAATGAAAAAAATTAAAACAAAAGAAAAATAAAGAAAAACAAAACAAAAGAGCATTTACTGGAAATTGGCAAAAATGTAGTGATAGCTGTGAAGTAATTTAGAGTAAGAGGTCATATACATCTTAAGGAGGCATCAAAACATGCAGTTTTGTATTACACTTTGCAAATTTTTCAAAACTGTTCCAATAATCCTGGTTGAATGAAATGTAGCTTTTCGGTATTCAGGCTTACTGCAGTATAAGCAAATTTGTCTTAACAGTACTTTCTTTATGGAAATGAAGTTTAGTGATACTATATTCCTTTGCAGTTTATTTTCATCTCAGCTGAATAGCTGATGTATGCAAAACTTCATGCTTCCCAAAAATACTGGTCAGAAGCCCAGAAAGAGATATATGGTGCAAACTCTCTCAAAGGATTTCTGTCAAAGTTGAGCATGTAAGACTGGATGAAAATTGAAGTTAGAACTGATTTGTACAAGTTTTAAAATCCATTTCTACCCATACCTATCCCAAAAAATTACATGAAAATAATTTTATAAGGTCAAGTACAAGAAGTTAGTTTTATAGTCTCCTATGATTTCCTTTAAACTGTACTCTCTCACCTTCGTACAGACTCTGATCCAGTTGCTCTGTCATCGTCTTGAGCAAACACTGGGAATGCAGGCAAGACAGACTCCGTGCTTTCAGTTCTCATGCCTTGGATCTGTCATTCAGAACAGGATTTCTATGAAAGTTCTGCTAAGCTAGTAACAGCCCAGAGGTCTAGCGTAGGCCATCCAATGTGTATGATCCATGGAATTCTGACATGCTGGAAAAAGTCTGTCTGGAAATTCTGATGTCATACTGAGTGTGTGCAAAGCTCAATTTTTGGTAGGAAGGGTTTTTGTTTGTTTACTTTGAAACAAAATAGCTCATGATCTAGCCAAATATAGGCACAGTTTAGTGTAGAGAAAAAAGACTTATTTCTGGCATTAGTAACATCATCTGTCAAATAAATTAATTCTCTACAGAAGTGTTCACATTCTAGAACATCTTTAAAATGTCAGAAGCATTCCCCTTTTATTAATTTCAAAACTTTAATTTCAAAGGCACCTGAAACTACTTTTTATAAAACTTAAAAAAAAAAAAACAAAAATATTTTGATCAGATGTTTACCATAGGTTATTTCAGCACAAACAGAAATTGTGCAAAGCTGTAAGCAGCTGATTGCAGGTTCTTCTAGCACCGATCTGTGGATATCTTTAATAAAAGATGATGCTATGATGCTACACCTTGAAGAGCATAAGCTGTCTGAACACTTTATCCTGTAACCACAGGAAATACCCTGGTGGGTTTCACACCAGCACCTTTGGCATAGGTGAGCGTTGTGCTGGTTTCATGTCTCTTCAGTTGCCATACAGAGAGAGGACTTGCTGATGCAAGAAGTTTTGGTCTGTAAACAAAGTACCATACAATGGTGAAAGAGCTCTCTTAAAAAGCATTTTGATACAGTGCACAGTGTTGGAGTGGTTCATGTCCACTAAGGCGAAGCGCCAGTCAACAGCTTTTCTATGTATTTTAGAACAATTGTATTCCTCTTTCTAAGACAAAACATAGCCATCACCATTATATAAATGTAAATCTTTCTTGAGAAGTCTGGTCCTCTTCTTTCATTTCCTGTAGCGTGTTAGCTGCAGCTTATTTCAGACTGTTTTCTCGTAAGCTCCCAGAAAATGTAAACAGAGCAAAAAAATCTTGTCCACAAATCTTCACACTAAGTCATTCTGAACTCCCACTAGGAGTACATTACCCATAAGATCAGTTATTACAAATTATTACTGTAGTCTTTTTTTTAATATGTTGTAATGTCTACGAAGAAGAAAACCTGTTTCTAAAGGACAAAATTATGTCTGTAATGTGTTGTGCTTTGACAGTCCCAGACTTCATGTTGCATGTTTTTTGTTATACATTATAGTGGATTTTAGTTGCTCAGAAGTTCTCTTCTCCTGAGCATCTAATAAGCATACTCCTACGAAGGAAGATCTCACTAGTACAGTGCACCAAGAGAGCTAATACAAAAATGCTTTTTGTATTGCCAAGTTAATTTTATTACAGTGCTGCTTTATCCTCTGTTTAGCACTGTCTGATCTGTGGATCTTCTGTTTCACCCAATGGACTGAGCTGAGTTAAACTATGGAATAAAGCTGCAAAGTTTTCCATTATGATCAGCTTCAATTTTTCATTTCTTAATTTCATTCTGCTGCTCCTCATTGCAGTCTGTGCTTATTTACTATTTACCACTTGCACATATCACTAGTTACCACTTAAGAAGTCATGCAGCATATATTTCTCTCTAAAACCAGACTGAAAAGCAGTTATTGACTTGCAATTGACAGTGATTTCTGCTGCCATTCCATTTCCTCCATTTTGAAACTAACATGTTGGCAAATGCTTTCCAGATCTAAATACAATACAATGAGGAATGTCAACTATACATATGGAGAATAATACTTCCTATTCCCATGATTGTGTGCCCAACTCTTTAATACATGAGTATTGTCCTTGGTTGCTGCTGTAAATATAACGCAAATGTAAACGCACTTTTTACCACTCATAAATGCATTATATCTCAGAGTAGCTTTCATCCAGGCTTCCCTCAGGATATGTTTATGTTTTAGTACTTCTGCACTGGAAGTTCTGGCAATACTATTTTGATATGAATGCACATGGTTTTCATTGGGATAGATATATTGTTAATGTTACTCACATGGGTCTGTAATCAGAAAAGCATGCATTAAGATTAAATAAGTATTCAATTCAAACAATAAATTTATGGGTAGTAATTAAATATTGTTGATCAAGCAATCGTTTTTGGTTTCAGTAAAAGAAGGCATTTTTTTTTATATTTGGTTGACAAAAATCTGTGGTACTTAGAAACAATATGTTTTTTAGACATGATAGTTACAGCATCATTCATGAAAAGCCTTTCTGTGCAGTCATGTTTAAATATTTAATGCTATGCTGTAAGTTCAGGTACGTAGTGCATGATGCAGAGCTCTTTTTCATATCAGCTGTCTGTTTTTCTTATCACGGTGAAAATGCTGAGATAGAAATACCTTGTCTCTGTCTTTCTTGTGATTCCACACAAACATTTTAATGGTCTGCTAAACTGGACAGATTAATTTTGGACTGGGAAATAACCATTTTTTGCTTGTGTCTGTGTGGCTGCCTATGGGTACATACACACCTGGATGTGTGTATTCTGTGTCTTTCCATGACAGTTCTGGGAGAAATTTGCAGCAAGCAGTACTACCTTGGTTTCAACGTGGACATCTGTTTCTTTCAAGAGTATCTAAAATGTTTAAAAAAAGAAAAATTTATTAAGCCTACAGATTATATATTGGCCAAAACAATTTGAAATGGTACTTTGAAATACTATACTTAGCTAATAAACTGAAGGCAGCAAATATAGCTCTGATTTTTTAAAAGAGTTTTCAGGGAATTTCAGGGGACTCTTGACTGATGAACCTGGTATCTGAAAAATTAGTAGATAATACAGAAATAATAGTATGATCTAGAATAAAGAAATTTGAGTAATGAGATCATTAACATAATGTGACAATTTTTTGGGGGGGAGGGGAAATTGTAAATAGAAGTAGCACCTCACAAATCTACTCAAGCTATTTGAAAGAATCAGAACCACGTGGATGAGTGAAGTCTAGTTGATGCAGTCCACTGCATTTCCAAAGGTTTTCAACACAGTCCATTCTGAAAGGCTTCTGAAGAAACTAAATAGCTTGGGGATAAAGGCTTGACAAAATACATCTTCTTGCTTGAATAAAAGTGTTTAAAAGAAAGTAACCAAAAATAGAAGCAAACTGTCAATTCCCAAAAGAGCAGGAGATAACTAGTTGATCTCCACACAGAACTGTGCTGAGTCTGTCACTCTTCATCATATGTGCCTCTTTTTCCAGATCACTTATATTTAAAAAAAAAAAAACAAAATGAAGACGCCTTCCTCCAAACATAAAAAATAGTAGTGTTCAAGTTTGGGGTGTTTAGGTACAACAGATCTGTAGAGAATTATTTTTATCAATTAAGTCAATGTATATTCTCATACTTTGGCAGGAGATTTGTTGAAGTTCTGCATTAAAATATATTATTATCCGTATGTGTATCTATACATCCAGCATATGTTAAGATGTTAAGTCTGAGAAATATGATTATGTGTTAGTGAATTGCTTTACAATACTAATAAATGTTTCAGCACTTATGTTACTATGCCAGTATTCTTAATTTTTATTACAAGGTTCAACACTAGTACAGAAATTCAGTTCTATTTTACTGATAAAATGCTGAGGTTTTTGACTGTTTTTGTTATTCTTCGAATAATAGTAGAAGATTTTGCAGTTTGTGAATTCAGTGTTCCCTAGCAGCAGGTTGAAACAGTTGTTGCCAGTGCTCTAAATGTGATAATTTATTGTGCGCTGGTACCTAATACCTTCATATTCAGATGATAAAACTACTCAGGCCCATCGGGTTAGTGACATGATCTTTCCTGGCACATTTCTATTCCACTGATCCTCCTGAGCCTTCTATTTTTTCACTACATAAAACTGCCATAACATGGATGTGGGGCTGGAGAGCATGAGCACACCCTGGCAGAAGTGCAGGTAGGACAGCGTACAGTGCAGTTCTCTGAGGGCAGCGATTTGGTGGGTGAGGGAGAGTCTGCCACGGCTCGGTCAAGTTGCAACTGTTGGTTTACTGTCTGCAGTGGAGTAGTTTGAGTGAGTGGGATCACTTGGGGAGGAGAAAGAAGGATTCAGTTGTGCAAGCACAGATTGCCAGTTACCAAAATGAGAAGATGGTATGGGGAACACATATACTCTGCTTGATGAGATTGCCACTGGGGTCAATGGCAGCAATTTAACTATGTGGAGTATTTAGAGAGAGAAAACCTGTACTTTGAAACCTGTTTGACCAGACACAGATCGATCTGGAATTGTCATTGAAAGTCAGTTGAGTAGTAACTTCTAGATTTCTGGGAGATCATCCTTTCTGCAAGGGTAGAGGCCTAAGCTTTCGTATGCATTTATCTAAGTTTTTAGATAGCTTTCTTGAGAGCATTGTGAGTTTCTCATTCAGCAGAGGCATACTCCTTTTTGCAGAAGGGAAATATGGCACAACAGCAAAAGAGCAAGCGTGGAACAGCACCTCAAAGGTTGAAGGGTATGTCCTTCTACCCTGAACATATCTGTTATGGCGTCATTCATTCCATTCAGAAGAACTGATGTCAGATGACAGGGCCTGGACAGTAAATTGTTTGCAGAATCAGCAGTGAGTTATTCGTCAGTAGCCTGAACACCTGTGGGAGATGATGGAGTTGTTCTGAAATAAACCAGTACTGCTGCAGCCTTTAGCAGTGGTGAGGATGAGCTTCATGAGATATCCCATTTTGGTTTAAATTACTCTTTGATAATCATATGTCCTTATGACTTTTGTTTAATTTATTCTTAAAGCATTTCTGTATTTTGAATTTAAATTTTAGCATTTTCTTTGTCAGTTATGAATGTCTTAATTACATTCATCTCAAAACAGATAACTTGAAACAAGATTTTTCTGGACATAAATTCTACTAAATTGTTCCTGTATGTTTCTAATTTTGCCTTAAGTTGTTTAGGTGTTTTGTTTGTTTATTCCTTAGGTGAATTTTATCATGTTAGTCTCTGTATATAGTGCAAATATGACGTGGTCAATATAGTTCTTATTCTGCTATTCTTATTAAGCTGTTACCTTATGTTTTTCCAGTTTGAGAGTTTCTCACAAATAAACAAACTTGTTCAGGCCTCTGTTGAGGGCAAGAATGCAATATAAAAATACCAGAGTCTGTTTTCTATTGAGCTGAAAATACAACTGCTTAATGTGTTGTGTGGAGCTGAAGGAGTGTTATAGGAAGGTGGTTATAAATGCACCTTTGTACTCTCCCTATTTTTTTTTCACATACTTGTGCCCAGGAGCAGTTGCTATTGCCCTGTACATCGGTGACTTAACGCAGTGCTCTCTTTGTTCCATCCAGTCTGCTACTTGTTTTCTGCTTCACTCAAACATCCACAGGACCCTGCAATAATGGAAGAACTTTCAGCATTACTTAAGAGTTTTTTCTCATAACTTAATACTAAGGAAGCATATGCTTCCAGATGTCCAAGCAGATTTAGAAAGTTGTAAGTTTAGCTACAACTTCTTCTTTAATTTGTTGCAAAATACTGTTTCTTGTCACACTGCCTTAGAGAGGACTGTCTCACAAGACTTTTACTAATTCTGAATCATTACTTCGTGAAGGGTATTCCTTTTAAGGAGTCACAGCTCAATAATTTCCTTAGTCAGATAGAGATATCTCTGCGCATTAACTTTGTTTGTTTCAGTTGTCACTGTGGACATATTCAGTATATATTCTCCTGAAGTGTTGCCATTTTCACATTTACTATTAAAGAGAGAAATCGCTTCCTGCAGGATTCCTTGGATATTTATTTTAAAAATGACTGTCACATAAATGTCTGTGACATTCCACTTCAAAAAGACTGAATCTAAAAGATCTGAACCAAAAATACAGCAACCAGCAAGGCTAATTCTTTTATTTAAGTGCTCTTCCTTGCTTGCTGTTGGTCTCACATATACACACACACTCAGACTGTAAATTCTTTCTCATGAATTACCTGATGCGCTACTAAAACTAAGTATCAAGCAACAGTAATAAGAGTAGGGAGTGTCCTGCTGGTGAACTCGCACTGCCTTCCAGCAGGTAAGCTGCTCTTTGTAATGCTACATCTAAGAGTTTAGGGGTATTTTGAGAGTAAAACTAGTCTTGCTCGCTTTCCTCATGTAGCATAACAGAACAGCCCCTTTTTAAAAACCAGGTAGCACTGCTGAGGGATTCCCTTTTCTCTGCACAAAGCACCAGTTAAACCCCACAGGACAGGCCGTAACTTGTTCTAAAGAACAATGGAAACCATGGCAAGAATCTGTGAGTTTTTACACTGGAACTGTGTAACTTCATCGTCCTTTCTCTCCTTGGCAGTGGTTTGCACTCAGTGCCAGGGCAGCTGGCAGTGACACCGCTCAGGGAACCCGGCGCGGGTTTAGAGGCGAGGCTGCTCAGGGGCCGAAGGGAGAAACCAGTAACAGCTCGGCGGCGGCAGCGGCAGCTCTCAGAGGGTCCCCGCTGCCCGTCCCGGCGGAAGGCCGGCTGCCGAGAGCGGCCTGGGAGGCCTCTGCCCGCCCCGCCGGCGCCCGGGGAAGGGGCTCCTTACATGGGCATGGCCGCCGCTGCCGCTGCTCGCCCGGGGCCCGGGCGGGGCCGCCCGCTGGAGCCGGGCCGCGGCCCAGCCGAGGGCGGCGCGGCCCGGGGGGTTCAGCCAGACAAAGAACAGTCCCGGCAACCAAATAAGGAAGTGGGAGCTGGAGGATTTCAGAATAGGAGCAGGGGGAGGCGGCGGGAAGCCCGGGAGCTGCTTGCTCTTCTTAGCGGCGAAGTGGTAGACGCAGGGCATCAAGGCTCACGAACTTGTCGTTATCCTTCTGTAATCTTCTGCCAGCAAAGCTGAAGAACTCAAGCTCATGTTTCCAAAACCTCTTTATAGATTTATTTTTTTTTTAATATATATATATATATAAAGGAGAGGTCTTTGGCAGCCCCTTGGGTTAACAGCCTGAAGATAAATGAGTCTTCCTCTGCCCGGGGAAAAAATCCCACTGTAGATAATGTCAGCCACTACGAACACACGTTACGAGTTTTGGTCTACTGCAATGTTCTAATGAAAACTTTGACATTCATCTAGAAAGGGTAGGTATGCACCCCTGAGAGACTGAGGTGTCTTTGCAATTGAAATCAGTAGTAGAAAAGGGGAAAAAAAAAAGAAAATTAGTACTAAAAAAAGCCATCCTAACAATTCTGATAGAAAAGGATTTCATAACAAAATAACTTGGTGGAAAAAAATTTCAGGGATATCAGAAATGCAAGTAAGCTACTGTTTTAAGCATAGGTATGGAATTCATACCCTGCAATCCTAATCCCCAGTGTCTTGGAACTTCTTATTTTTCTACTTATATGGGCTGAATTTAAAAGGTCTTATTCCTGGTGGGAAAAGACACAGAACACCATTCACCTTTTCAATTCAGACTTACTCAGAGCAGGCAGAGTCAATGCAACAAAAACATTCAGTAGATGAAGCAGCAGCTGTGATCTCTGCTGACTATGTAAAAGCTAGAACAGAGAAAACTAAATAGCTGTGGGCACAAACTTCAGCAGTAACGTTTAACATACTGGCCTGGTTTACTCTGGTTTCAAAAAGTTAGCAGCAGAATGTCTCCTAAATTCACAGCCTTTATAGCAAACAATGACATGCACTATGAGCTTGACATCCTGATGAAAGGAAGTAAGTTATGCCTTGATCTTGAAATTATGACCAGATCAGCTCACAAACAGCTACTGAAAAAACATTTTAAATATTGTGGGGAAACCTGACTCAGAAGAAACTGCTTCTTTATCTCTCCTGACAAGCCTCCCAATTACAACAGCTGCAAGTTACTGAAGTGAAACTAATTGAAAGATACAACACACTCAATATTACCGTATCAGGAATATTAAAGAAGGGAATGTAGTGTTGAGATTTGAGCTGGGAACTGGGAAGGACTTATGAGGGATATTCAAATTGCTGTAACCACCTGTGACTTCGTATAAGCCTCCTAACAATTTAAGCATCTGAAGTGTAGGTAGACCTGTGACAGATCCGTAGTGATGCTTGCAAATATGATTTCAATATCACAGCTGTCAAGTGTTATGAGAATTTTACTGTGAAGTAAAGAATAAACTATAGATATAATATTAACAAAACCACAGAGGGTAAGCCTTAGGCAAGGCTATTTTGCTCTTGATCCTGAAATGTTGATTAAAACAGAAGAATATTACAGATGTCTTGTAATTTATTTTATTAATAAAAAATAGAGAATCTGAGAAGAGCAGTAGAGTGAGGGAGAATGAAAGTGCAAGGAAAAGCTGCAAGAGTTGGGAAACAAATACAGGGCAGAACCGGCTGCACAGCATAAGAGAGAAAAGAAATTAGACAAAAACTTACAAAATAGTTCTGCTTTGTGGGGTTAGTGAAACTGGCAGCATAACATGGGTCAAAATAATTTTGAGTCTGAGGACTGAGTCGTTTTCCAGGTTGTATTTTGTTACATTTAATGTAGATATTTCCAGAGTTCATATGCATTGCTGTACCAGTAGTTGTGCAGGCCAGGAAATTCTCATGGTTTGCTCATGGTCAAAACAGACTAGGAATGTGGGCACTGAAGTATGTAGGTACTTTCAGGAAGCCATTGGGATACTTGACCTCTCTGTATCTGCTTCTTCAACTGTCACTGTTCCAGTTCCTTGTTAGTAAGTGTCTATACAGCAGACCCACGGTTTTTCACCATGCTGTCATAGGGGTTACACAGTAAGTCTAACCAATGTAATTTAAACAATTTTGTACCCTGCAGACCTTTGCTATTTTAGTCCAAAAGGTGAAGTAATTAGTATTATAACAAAGAAAACTTATCTGTGTGTATATATATGTCCATTAAAATGGTGGTTGCCTTCTTATGAAAATTGTCTCAGCAACAGAAACTTATAATTTTTGTTTTCCTTCATGTATAATTAGAAGTTTGGAAAAAGATCCTCTTTTAATTTTATTTTTCTTGAATCAAGTTTTAATAGGCCAGAAACTTTGCAATATCATTTGCTTTCATATGTTGGTTCTAGCTATCCTCTCTGTAAAACACAAAACTTTGATGGTGTGTATTGGCAGAATCGAAAGTGATGGGAAATGTTTTCTTAAATAATCTTTCTTATAACAAACACATGATCCTTTATTTTCCAGAAGTGTTAAGAAAACCAAAAGCCACAAACAACTTGGTACTCCTAGTTCAGACGTTGCAAGTTTCACCAACAGGAAACAATACCAAACAAAGCAATTTACAGTTACAACCTCAGTGTCTGCCAACACCAGCAAAGTTAGGTAGTACAGAATGGTTGCAATACAGGATTCAAGAGACTTTTGAAATAGTGCTAAATGCTTTGGACTGGTACATGTTTGATGATTGCTGTTTCAGAGGTATAGCTAGTCTCTTCTGTTGTTAGGAAGATCTAACTTTGTATTCTGGCCTTCTAAAGAAATCTCAAACTCTCATGCATTCCAAGAAAATCAGTGTCCTGATCCTGGTTTAGTAATCCCCATTCAAAGCTTTTAAATGTTGTCAGGTACAGTATGGGAGCAGATGTAATTTCATGGAGGTATTTTTGGTTTAAGTAAAAATTTTAAAATCTACAATGGTTGGCATGTTAAAGCCTATTTTGCACAGCTAGTGTAAATGAGATGCATTTCCTTTCTGTATGAAAAACAAGGAGATTGCTGAATTGGGCTCCATAAATCATTTAATTCAGTCAGCTGCATATGAATTAGTTTGAAAGCTGGTAAACTCTTTCAGTTCCCTCTTCTAGTCCTTCAATGTCTATGTTACTGCTATTTCCATCTAAGCTTAATGATGTTTGAACTGTAATATGACACAAAACTCCATTGTGGCTAGCTGAATACTATTTGAGTTGATTTACAGGCATGCCTATATTCTTGAATTAATTTCCAGTTTTTAAGACCAAAAGAATCACGTTGTGTCTCCCCATGTAGGAAACACCATTTGAACCTCAATCACAATTTCTTCCTAGACCTCAGCATTTTTCAGGGTTGTGTTATTGTTGTTGTTTTCTTTTTGAAAAACATCCTGTTTTGATTTAAAGAATTTGAGAGATCTGGTCTTAACTAGCATGATCAGAATTACACAATCCAGTGTAGCTTTTAATGTCTTTGTTATTCTCAACTAGGATGCTAAAATTTTGCATATTATGATGAAGAAAAACCAAGTAGGCAAATAGAAGAAAGGAAATAGAAGTGTGTAGTTATTTGTAGTATAGTAGCACCTGGAAACTAGCTGCTGTGGATGACAATGTATGTACACTCTATTAAATATGCTTTCTTCAGTAAAGATACATTACAAACAAAAATGTTGCATGTAAGTACTACAATTTATTCTCTAGTAGTTTAAGAACTTGACAAACTCTCTCAAGAAGTCAATTGAATTGTTTTATCTTCATATGTTTTCTCTCAGATTGCTGAGGATATAATTACTTCATGTAAAGTTTTCTCTCTGCATTTTCAGCCTTTTTTTCCCCAAAGTCACACTTTTTAGTGTTCGTACTTTAAGCAATACTAATTTCATTTTATTTACAGAGTGGAATAAAAAGTGAATCTTCATTTTGTAAAGATTCTCAAAGTTTGAATGAATGCTAGCAAAAAAACCTCATATGACTTCAGGCAGTTTTGTGTTTGTCTGTTTTACTAATGATATTTACCATTACCTCCATTAGTTCACAAAAATTAATTGTTGGGTTTTTTTACTGCATTTTTCCAAAAATTGTTTGTTTTAGTTGTCATTACTTTTTAAATATTTCATTTAAATATTAGGACTTCATTAGAGTTGTATGCAATTGTCTTTTTTACGTGTAAATTAGTTTCCCTCATTTTAGTTTGCCAATCATGCTGTGCATATACAGTTGGAAAACTCCTTAAACTAGAAACAAATGTTCCTGGAGCTGGAATGATAGGCAAAGTTGTTTACAAGAAAGAATCACAGATCATATTAAGTTTTAAGTTAAACATATGGGTTTGTTTCCTTTCTCTTTGGATCTTTATCTCACATTGTGCATCATGTTAGGTTCCCAGTAAGTTGAGCTTCATGTTTGCTTTCCATACCCAGTTATGCTTGTTGAGTCACAGTGAAGCAAGTGTCTTGAACTAAGCTGATGTGCACAAGCTGTCTTTTTACTTTCATCTTCTACCCCCATGAAATGAACATGAGCATACATGCATAGACATAAAATTATTCTCCAAAATTCTTGGAACATGTGTGCAATGTAAGAGCAGTGACAGAAAAGGTCAGAGAACTCAGTTGTCTTTACTGCAATATTAACTCAGTCTGTTATAATCAAATACAAGGGAGGAGGTGCAGTTAAGAAACATGAAGTCCAGGTGCTGTTTTTCTAAAATTGTTTTTTCTTACCGTACATCAGTCCATTCTTTGTTGTGTGTGTTAGATTATCTGCAGCTATTACTGGCTGAACTGTGTTCTGCTTGTTAGATAAAATACTATCCTCGACCAGCATACTTACCCAAAATCATATAGAGAACGGAGTAGTGATGAATGATACTCTTTTTATCTTTATATATCTTGATACTATGTGTATGAGCTGCCATGCTTCTTCCCCAGAGTCATGTACCAGAATTGGAAACAGAGTGCTAGTGCAGTGCCAGTCTTCTCGCTGCCAGGATCTGGCACGTCACTCTCTGTTCTAGCAATGGGGAGATGCTTTATTTCCTCCTCCTTTTTTCCTAGTTGGCAGCATTCCTCTGTTCTCCCTGTTATGTTCTGGAGCAATAGAGTGATGGAGAGTGAGTGCTGAGTCCTAAAGTGGTCTGGGTGGTGAAAAGGGGTGAAGGGTGTTGAGTGAGCAGGGAATTTTCAACACTACCTTGTTCTGCATTGTCCACCGTAGAATGAAATTTCTCAGGTACAGGTCTTGCTCATCTTGGGGGTTTGTACCAGTTGGATGAAAATAGTTACGACGCTGTTCTTGTGTAAACCCAGCAGAATCTAGGCATCCAGAGCTGGGCTATAATACATCCTGATTGGAAAGCGGACCTGAAAGAATAAAGAGGAGCACCTTTGCTTTCAGCTGCCCTAAAATCTCTTAACCAGAGTGTTTAATAGTAGTGAGGTAAAAGGCAGCACGTGCATACACTACTTTTTGCTGTCTGTGTTGTCGAAAATTCAGGTGATACCACTGATCACCTCTGTGGACTAAGTGTGAATTTGAGAATAGAGGTTTTATGGATGTATCTTTTGAGATTGTCTGTCTCGTTTTAAGCAGATGTTACTAATCATTAGTTGTGTTCTATGGTTACTTCTAAAACTGATGTCAGCATGTAATCTATAAGAAAGCACTGGATCCAGACAAAGTGGGTTCCAGTAGGAAGGGTATGGACCAACAACAGAAATCCGTTCTTCAGTCTTCATCTCCTTGCAGAAAAAGGAATTTAAAAAAGAAGTATCTACCTCCAAATGATGCCCTTAGTGGAATATGCAGTAGTAATTAATGTATTTACAGGAAGTGTTTGACACTCTGGATGGTTTTGCATAATTAGACTGCAAAATAGCATGATTTTGGTAACACATAGTACATGTTCTCTAAACTCTGATGCTATTATTTGACAGGTGAAGAAGATGCAAGAGATGATTGTTTATAAAACAGATTACTAAATTGTGCAATAGAGTGATGTGTTTTTTCTGAAAAAAAGTTTTAAATTCAGTTTAACCTGAAAACTTGTGGACTTGGAGTGATAAGTAGTGGCATAAGTGTTACTTTAAAATAACAGAAAAGTATTTAAAAGCTTCAGAAGAATAACTGGAGACATGGCTTCTGCAGTTCTACATTAAAATATGCAGCCATCCCACCCGCTCTGTCATGCGGACAAAAATGATGTGGGAACCATGGAAATTTTTCCAACGCAGAACAGCTAACGTGGGCTCTGAGGGCAACTCTTGTGAGATGAGGGATGTTTCCTTTGCTCCCCAGGCAGCTGCAGCCCCTGCTTCTGCTTCAGCAGAAATTTCTCGAGCTTTTCTGCCGGCTATGGATGCCGAGTTCCCGGAGGGAAGAAAGGGAACTTCCAGCATGGGACCCGAGCCTTTTTAGGCGAAAAGTGTACCCAGCAGGCCCAGTCCTTGCAGCTCCGAGGAGAGAGTCATTAAGGCTCAGACCGCGGCAACAGGCACAGGCGATGCCGATTCGCTGCGGGAAACCCATATTTCCCGGCGCTTCCCAGCAGCCTGGTAACGCCTCCGGCACGCAGCGGGGAGCCCCGGGTGACCGCGGGACTCTTAACGTGAAGCTGCCGGAGCGGGACGCGCCGGCGGAGCGCACTGAGTCACGGCGGCGCCCGGCCCGGCCCGGCCCGCCCTATATAGCGCCGGGTACCTGCGGGCCCCGCCCCGCCCGCTCCGCTCCCGCCGCCGCCGGGCTCCCTCGTCCCCCGAAAACTGGCGCTCGGGTGTGCGGTAGCTGCCCACGCACACGCTGCCCAGGTAAGGCGCTTCCACGAGCTCGTGCGTGACGTGTTTTCTCCTTCAGATGAGGCGGGCGCCCGGCAGAAGCGGTGATGGAAAGCGAGGGGTCGGGGCAAAGGGGACCGCGCTGTGACCGATTCGGGCTGGCCGCGTTTCTCCCGGGTATTTCTTTTTTTGCACGGCCGTCTCTTGCCCTTTGACTTTGCCACATCGCCCGTAGTCGCAGCGGAGTGTGGCTGGTGCGCTTCGCGTGCGACCTGGGCCATCGGCTTGGTGTTTCCGAAAGGATGCTGCTGCGGCGGCAGCGGCTCTGGGTGTCTCTGTAGCTCAAGACCTGCTCTATCGGTTGTTGCTCTGTTAGTAAATGTGCCAGGGCAGTAAAATACGAGTGCTTTCGCAGCCTTCTTGGTTGGAGACTTCTGTAGGAACTCGGTGACACTCCTGAAAAGAGAGTTGGTAATGGATAGGAGATTTGGGTGTTTTAGAAAACTTGCTATGGCTTCTTACCAAAATTAAACCGAAATCAAGCGAAATATTGGGGTTTTCTTAATCCTGAGGAATTCATTAGTCTGTAAGGAAGACATATTTGGTGACCTAGCAATGATGTACTCTCCTAGCTAACTTTTTTGTCGAGTGTTTATCATTGAGCGTTGAAAGGAATTTGGTGTTACTTAGTAACTTTGTAACTTATGACAGTAACGGCTTTGGAGATTTCTTTTTCCTTCTTTTCCAAGTCTGTAGCAGACATTTGTTTAAATTTTAGTAGCGAAGACAAAAAAAAAAAAAAAAAAAAAGCAAAACTTTCCTGGCAGCAGGCACGTAATTAGAAAGAAGGCTGGGAGAAGTAAGACTGGCCTTCCTTATAATGATGTGTTTACAGAAACTTGGAAAGCAGAGATATGCATTGGCTATCAAAGAGAAACCAACGTCTGCTGTTGGAACATTTGGGTCAGCCTTATGTTAAGGAATATGGCACTGCAGAGCATACATCTAAAAATAGGAGTGAACACATTCAATGTTTCATTAGGCTTTGAGGTCAAGAAACTGTTTTTCCACAGTATTCTGTGGCTGTATTGAACTGAAACCATGATTCCTGGGATGAAACCTTGTATTTCTGAAATTAACTCTGTAAGATGTATTACGTATTGTATGGAAAGTTTTATGTCCACTCACAAGTCTGTGTGCACCAAAATACACTGGAGTTCTGGGGTGGGAAAAGTTATGATGATCTTAAGGAAGTCCAACAGTTTCCAGGCATCCAGAGCTGGTCTGTGATTCACAATGCATACCAGACATAGAAGGATTAAGATATAGAACTGATAACAAGAGGATGGAAAAGACATAAAAAGTTAAATGTCTCTCAGCCTGTGTCTGTTGATTGTATCATCTAAATCACTTCACTATGAAAAAGGGGGCAAATACCTGTGAGAACAGGATTCTGTTGCATCCTGCTTTTGGATGGGGAACAAAATGTGAAAGAACTGCCTGACTGAAATAATGTTCTGGTACTCATTTTCCTGGCCAGGAGGAGAAACCCTGTGGGAAAAGGTTGGGGCAAAGGGATAAGAGTCCGGATAAAAGAAACTGCGAAAATTGAGAAGGAAGTACACAGATGTTCTTAGGAATATAAGGTGGGATTTTGTTGGAATTAGGAGTGTCTCATTTGGGTAAAAATATTTATCTCATCTTTGAGATAGTAGAAACCTGATAATCACAGTCAGAATTTACCAAGTTACGATACATTGCAGTCTGACATAGAAGTTTTCCTAAAATCGGAATGGTGGGTGTATGGTAAAGATTTGTCAGCAGTTGGCAGATACATGTTGCACAGCTTTTTTTGTAGCTTTATGAGAGCCAAACAACTGTTCTGAAAATTTAAAGTGTGATTTAAGTAACAATAAGCAGCCTGATGTGTTAAGATTCTATTAAAAAGTACTGCTGTAAATTTATTTTTTTTTTAATGTTCTCAAGTCCTAGAAAATTCTCTGGTTTTGGGGTGGTTTTTTGGTGCTTGTTTGTTTGTGTGAGAGCAGAACAGTTATATATTGTCCTGGCCAAGCTCATCTTGTTGGACATTCATGCACCTCTTATTTGTGGGCCTATTATTTTTGACTAGTCTGAGTCTACTGCTTTATCTTTGCAGAGATTACGTGATGATGGCAGTATATAAAACTTTGCAAAGTGTTATTCTACAGTGATTACTATTTTTGCAGTTACAGTTATTGTAAAGTAATTATTGAGATCTGCAGTTCCAGGCAACAGAAAGCAATTTGCTATTCTCTGCTCTGCACTGGAGAATTTTTTGAACTTACATGACAGTTGTGGAGGGCATGATAGTCTAACGTCTCTGCGAACAGGAGCGGAGTTGCAGTTTTGTCATCCACTTTGTGGTCTGTATGAGTGCAGCAGCCATTTCTAATAGCTATGTTAGCTATGTTGGAACAGCATGCCTCCATTTCTCTAAGGACACAGTGGTAAATCTGATGAGTAATGTTCAGCTGTTGGGTTTTGGGCATTGAAAAACTAAGGGAGCGGTCTGGCTGGAAGTGGCCTGTGGGTTGCTGGTCAGCCCACTTACATAGAGAATTCCTTCTTTCTCTCCTGTACAGAATTTCTTTCTGTTACTCTGCTTCAGAATGATCCATGAGAGACTTGCCTTATTTAAACTTACGTGGATCTCAACTGGACAAAGTAAACTGATCTGACTTGTAAAATCATGTATTTGATGGGAAATTGTTGTATTCTTCGAGCAGCAAATTAATTTCTCAACCAGCTCTGCTTGAAGTAGCTGCTTTGTGATTTCACCCATGCCAACATTAATGTGGACCCATGTGCCTGGGAGCAGAGTAGAGCATCAGTCAGGGTGGTGTCATATATATAGGTTTTCTTTGTGTGTATAGCATAATTTCCTGTAGATTATGAATAGTGGTAGGCACTAAACCTGTAGATGAAGACCTTTGTTTCTAAGATGAAAATGTGTGGGTAAGGGAAGTCTATGAGGTGCAATGAGGAGAAACTGTCTGAAAAAAGGTAAGCATGTGCACTATTAGTTACATAATTTCCGTATGAAATATTTTATTATATTGTCATATGTCTTTTCACTCGCTGTTTCCTCTCCAAGAAAGGTGTCTTCAAGTATTTGAGGATCTACTGGACCTTTACTGACCTGAGAAAAGTTGATGGTCCTAAGATTTTATTTTCCCAATAAAAATTTCAGGGTAATGTAGAACATATTAATTAACTGATAGTTCCATATATTCTTGAGAACATGATCATTGGCTGGAAATCTTTCATCCTGGGAATATTCTTTAATCAAAATATGTCTATGGAATTTTGTATTCATGAATCATCTTCCATCTTGGAAATATTCCTGTTTTCTTAACAGATACCATTTCAGTGCTAGATTAAGTAATGAAGTTCCCTTTGGAGTTAAGCTCCTGCTCAGTAATAGCAGTACTGAACAATGATTTCATAGTGATAATACATCCATTTAGAAGAATTAGGAGGAACACATACGGAGTAATTACTAACCAAGTTATAATATGCTTAGAAGACTCACTTTACACTCTTACTCTGCCGAAAGTGAAGAGGAGAATCTTTTGTGACCACAAGTGTCAGAACTTCCTGAAGCTTTACAGGTCACTTAGCATTTTGACATTCAAATAATTAGAAAAAAATCCTTACTATGCCATCATGATTATCATAGAAGGAGAACCAATAATTAATACAGTTCCTTTTACATATGTGAAGTATACCTTTTGGATTAGCACACAAATAGAAAATTTATGAAATATTTTTCCCCCACATTGCTGTCTAGATGCTTAACGTGGTCTTTTTCCCACCTGCTTGAGACATTCTAGCCCTTGCCAAACCAGGAAGCTTGTACTTCCTTTATTGAAGCAGAAAGTGATTGTAATTAGCGTATTGTGTATAGCACTCCCCAGCATTTTCCTTTTCCACAAAGGGAAGGAGTTTGAGATAAAGACCGTTTATTTTTATAAAAATAAATAAATATAGTGGGCTCCATTTATTGCTGAGCCTTTTTCTGCCTGGTGCACTTGCATGAGATGAGCCAAGTAACAACTGAATCTGATTTCTCTAGTTCGCATGGTGTGCATGTCTCTCCAGGGATTATTTGAGTTAGAAATCTTGGATTAGTTTAGATTATTTTAAACCAACCTTTGGTAGCTGTTATTCAGAATTCATTCCAGTCCTTCCCAGGACTTTATTCTGAGACTGAGGAATTTTATTCCTCCACATCACCAAAAATGTTCCTTTTGAAATTCTTCCTTTAAATGTTATCAGTTTCGGAAGATGGTCTATATTGTGTGTGCTGGTCTAAAACATAGGAGAAGAAAAAAACCAACAGTTCTTCTAATTCTTCTTTTTGAAGAAATGACTCTTACATCACTTGGTTCAGTACAGAACGTTTCAAACAGAAAGTGGCAATGTGATCTTGAGTTCATACTTCAGCCCTAAAAATGTGGAAGAGTTATTAAGTTGGAGAGTTGAGTCTGTGCATCAGGAGCTGCTATACTGCATGGCCAAAGTATCCAAGTTTTGGTAAATGTTTGTAAGATGGCACATGTCTAATTTGTCCTTATGGATTTGTGTATAGTGAAGGCTTTCTAGAGAAAGACAATTATTTGCAGACAAGATGTGTCAGCCAGCAGAAATGTACAGGAAAAGATTTTTTGGTTTTCATTGGCAACATGGTTACATTTTTTTTCCAGTCTAAAATGTAAAAATAGATTAACACACAAAAATCTGTTTTAGTAAGGTTAATGTTTATACAAACCAACTAACCCCATCAAATTCACAGTGAAGAGTGATATTCTGCTCTTGTATGCTACTGTACCCATTAAGGCAACAAAATACCTGAGGTATGCATATAAATGGCAAAACACAGTGAATTAAGTTTACAGCATCACTATTGAACTCTGCTTTTACAATGTCTAGTGGGATTGTTTTAATCTTTGCATTTACAAGAAAATGACTGAACTTTGCTTTAAAAGCACTGAATGTAGAAGAAGATTCAGTCAGCTGGATTTAATTTTTAAATTGCATTTTTAAATTAATTCCTCTCCTATGATGAAGAATCCCCTTCAGAGCAAGAAATGCATTCAGGCAGTATCTGGTGTGCTAGAGAAACTTCATTAGGAGTTCCTGCCTGGGCTCTAGTGAAAAGAAAAAGAGTATGGCATATTTATTTATTTATTTATTGCTGCTTCTGCTACAGAATCATTTAAAAAGTGTGACCCCCAGTTCTCCAGCAACACTGAATACAGAAATCTGGTTTAAATCAAGACCTTCATGTGTTACAGCAACTTTTCTCAGGAGGACCAACCTGCTGGTTTTAGGCCAAGTTTTAAGCTGGGCTTGCTCCTACCCATTTTGCACTTACTCACAACTTGGAAGACTTATCCTTAAAAAAGGATCATTATGTTGTTTTTGTAGTTGTATTTTGTCATCTTTTTAAGTTTTTACTCCATGGCTGAATTCATGGTTCTGAACAGGCTGAATGACAGTATGAAAGTAGTCACTAGAAAAAGAATTGTTTCTTTCAGTTCTGTTTCAAAGACCATGTGCGTATGGACACGCAGATCTGTGTGAAATGTATGTCTCTGACTTCAAAGGACAGATAATGCAGATTTTTTTTTTAATGAGAGGAGATAATGCAAGCCTGTTTCTGTGTGCATATGTATCTAATGGTGTGTGAATATATATATATATGTATGTGTGTGTGTGTGTGTGTGTGTGTGTCCATACAGAGCATAAGTAAAAATTTGTATCTGACTCATGGGGATGATTTGTTTAAAGCAGCCAGTAGAGCACAAAACAATTTTAATAGCCAGCTTTGGCTAGCGGGGCTGGTTCACCAAGGCAACATATAAAGTTTTGCACAAATGAAAGGAGAGTTTCCTTGTGCAGAAACCCAGTGGCGCTGTATTTCTTCCAACCCACCTCACTGTACTTATTTTGGCTCTGAAATATAAAGCCTTTCTTTTCAGTGTTTGAAGGTTTCAGGAGGGCACCCTGATTTATGGCTGTATTTTCTGCAGTGACCAAAGATCTAGTGAATTTTTTAGTACAAGTGAGGCTTTGAAAACCCCAGAGGTGGTCATAATATTTTGTGGATGGGGTATTTTCACGCACTCTGTATTTGTGTGTGATCCGTGTTTCCTGTTGAAACTTTTAGGGAATTAAATGAAAGCTTGAGTTACTTGGTATTGTGTTACTGAAGGCGAGTCTGTTGCAAGATGATGCCATTTACTTCTGTGCAAATCCAAGGTGCCTAAAACCTGAAGTATGCAAGGAAAATTTGAAGGCAGTATGGATATCCACACTGGCAGAGGTGTTGGTGTGTAGCTACAAATGTCTTTTGGACTTTTTAATGAAAAGAGTGCCTGGGCTTCAGAAGCGTTCATCAGTATTACTCAGCTGACAAGCCACCAGGCTGTGTATTTTGCTCTATAAACTACAGATCATTTTCAGTGAAGAATCGGAGACTTATGTATTTTCTTTTCCACAACAGATATGTTTCCTCATCTGACGTGACTAAATTCTATTGGTTTTCTGTTTCTAAAGCTACCTGATAATTTTTATATATATCCATGATAATTCTCACTTGCCTGGGTTCAACTTCCTCACTAAATCACATATTTATTCTTTTACAAATAACTTTTGCAGGCTATTTTTTCAGGCAGTAATTAGTTTGCCATACTGCTTGGCTATGTTCTAGGGAGGAAGTCTTGATTTCCTATATATCTTCATAGTTTTTCTATCTTTATAAAAATCTGGAGATCTGTATATAACGTAAAAAAGAGACACACCTCTTCTATCAGTTTCTGCAGACATATGAGATCTGTTTTATAAAGTGAGACTATGGAAGTTCAAACTATATTGAAAGTACATTATGTTGTCTTATGAGTCTCTAGGATGTTACATGTGGTTTTCATTCTTTTATCTTTAGTGGCTTTTGGAGTTTCTATTAGAAATTTTGAGGTTATTAACTATTTAACATTTTCTTAAGTTCATCAGGAATTTCTGGAAAATGTTTGCTTCTATTTTTTCCTTTGTATTAAAATACCTTGTAAACCTCTTATTTCTTTTTTTAAAAAGAAGGGAAAAAAGTTAATGTCAGTTGTATTTCAGGAACATTTGTGCTCATAGGTCACAGAGCATTCAGGGAAAAAAAGTCAAGGTTAGAAGCTGCTTTCATATACATGCAACTGAGTTAAATGAGTGTTGCATGCGTATTTGTCTACATAAGATGGAGAGAAAAAAGTTTATGTTAATAGTTCTCTATTAATATAAAACCAAAATGATATGTCAAAGTTTTCTCAAAGAATGAACTTTCAGTTGCTGATTCTGAGGTTAGTTCTATGGTTGTCTCTGGCCCATAAAAACCAGCATGTTTCTGAGATTTTTAGAAATAAAAATCATACAACTGATTCTAAAACTCTAGGTTCCTCTGTTCCCATCCCTTCAAAATTTTGTGGTCATTCTAATGAATAGGTATAAAGAGCCAATTAATGTGAATAATGACATTTATCTGAATCGTATGAAATACCCAGAAAAACAAGCAGAAGACTCAGAAATCAGGATATTTTGCCATGTTTCCCTTGCTCTCCCGCCAGTTCTATGGCTGCCATCAGCAACTAGCTGTAAGAAACACGAGTCTTCCCTGCAGCCCTACAGTCATCTAGTCTTGATGTCAAAGGCGCGTCATGTGGCGTGTGGACCAGTGTATGGTGGAACCATTCCCAGGGTGGTGAAGCTCAGCACTGACCACATGCATCACAGTTTGTCCAAGATCAAGGACCTGATTTCAACTCCGGGGAATCTTTTAAGGAGGGAATCAGTGCTTCCTGGAGCATGAGCTGACATTTTAAAGGAGCAGGGTTTTGCAATTGCCTGTCTAAGCTTTAGCATATCCAGCTGGTCTGATACCTCACTGGAAGTTTTCTTATCACAAACAGTCACAGGGATTCTGCAGGTTCACAGAAGTATCAAGAAGTTCAGACCCCAGAAATACATAAGTAGTGGATGTCCTGTTTGTTACAGACTGCAGTAATAAAACAGGGCATTAGCACCTGAGTGCAAATGTTATAATTATAAATTAGTTTCAAGTCCTTTTGCCATGCATGTCTTGAGGTGAAGCAAGCCATTCCTACACTTACAAGTATCTAATTATTATTGATGGGTACAGCTCTTTGTGTGGTGAAATTATGGTTAAGAAAAAATATCATATTTATAATGGCAGATTTAGTGTGTGGTTTTGTTAAAAGGCAATAAAATACTTCTGGTTCCATCCTCTTCTGACTGCAGTCCGCTCCTTCTACAAACCGCCAGGCAAGGCTATTTAGTCCTCACTTTGAACACTCCTTGAAGACTGTCTTGTAGTACTTCTGCAACTTTGTAAAGTTAACATTCCTGTTGGGTACAAATTTTTTACTTTTTTGGTGGTAGATTGTAACTAGAAAAGAGAGGCGACCTAGGGACAGTTAATTGTAATGGATTACAAAAGAGCTCCATGGGCCACTGAGGATAATTATCGCTTCACAACTAAAATGCTGTGCTTACGTTATGTCCTTTTTTTGGATAAAGAAAATAGATATTTGTGCATTAAGCATTAATGCCTACAAATCCAAAAGTCGGGCCCTGTTTACTGAGTGCTGAATTACAGGAACTGTTTGCAATGCTAATATTTGAAGTAACACACTCGTTGATAAAGAGCAGAGCAGAATAGAACTGGAATGCATTTAAGCAGGAGGGGGATCTGTAGTAGATGAAAGTTCAGGGAGTTGAGTGAATTTGTATGAATGTACAAAGCTCCGGGATGCCTAATATTTTTAGTAAGTATCCTCCCTTTTTTCCAAAAAGGTTTGGTATGTCTGCCAGAATTTCCAGTACTGGCAAAGTAAAGTTGGTTGTGCAGAGTAGTAGAGGATTGACTAATTAGAGTGAAACTAGGTTTTTTGGGAGACATTTATAAAATGTGTGAATAGTACCTTTTTAATTAATGGAAATGTTTAAAAAAAATGCCAGGGCCTCATACAGAGAGTGATACAAGACAGAAGCAGCTTGTCTGCGAGATTAAATTCTTCACAAAGCCATAATTAAATAATACAATTGCCCAGCTCAAAGCATGTTAAAAGTATCTCTTCCATCACTTATGGTCTTTGTGATAGAGGAAGAATCACAGAAACCTGCTGTCAAGTTTCCCCAGGTACTGATGTTACTCTTTGTGGTTGTCGCTGAGATTATTCTCAAATGCTTCCTCTATTTAATTACCTCAAGAGTTTTGTTATAGGTTGTCCACTGTTTTGCATGAAATTGAAAATGTCTTTGACAAGAGTCACTTAAAAGGGAAGGAAGCTAGCAATATGACTAGTTTCTCAGTTAATTGCTCTTTGTTTTGGAAAATTTAGGGTTTGCTAAAACCACTAACAAAGTTTGTAGAATAATTTAAGCTTCCATATGTGCTTCATAGTTGGTAGAGGTAACTCCAGCATGCAGAATAAAGGACAGGAAAGAGGTGGTGAATAGGCTTTTTGGAAGATATGGGTGCATGAAAAACGTATTTCTCTAGTTGGCCTCAGCAGCAATTCAATGTTTCAGAGTTTTCTTTGTATGCTTTTGGATGTGTGCATTCCAGTCTAAATTAATTGGTTGCCCTGTAAGTTGCTGACAGTGTCTAATATTTTTGTTATTTGTTGTCAGGTCTGGCATTGTACAGATTCCTGTCACATGAATATTGCACACTGATGCGCAGATTGGTGTGTTGTGAGGACAAGGGCACGTGTTCAAATTAAGCTCTCATGTTTTTGGTTTAATAAAACGATTTCAGTGCCCTTTTTCAGGCAATATTAGTAGTTTTGCTCTGGTAATAGTATATATTGTCCAGTGGTTTTGAATACTTGCCTTTCTAGTTGAATTCTCATTGAGGTGCTAACTCTTGACATTTATCTGTGGCATGTTTAGATTTTCATTGCCTGGTAAAATTAGGATTACATTTACAGTTGTTGACAAATTTTACACACTGTCCTAAAAACTGAAGGATAAAGCATTAGGAAACATAGTATTATACATCATGTTCAGGCTATGTCAAGTCAGGCTATGGCTGGGAATAACACAGTTATAAAAGTTGTCTTTAGAAAGTGTCAAGTGTAATTAGTTATACCTCATTAGCTCTAAATTTGGATGTTTCTGTTCTAGAATAAGTGTGTACACATAAGTAGTTTGGAGTCCCTGTTGTGGTAGGAGTATCTATTCTCCTATAGTTCTGCCTATAGACAAGCCCAACTGATTCTTTCTTCTTTAGTTTCCAAAACAGGAAAAAGCAACATTTCTAAACTGTAGTATTGTAGGATAAACTACTGCAGAAAATTAGTACAAGTGCTTGTTAATCCACAGTTAACTAAGTGATACTTAGCTGGTATTGAAGGAGATAGATACCTCCATGTCAGAAGGTATCGATCTATCTGACCTGCTGGAGTGGGTCCAGAGGAGGGCCACAAAAGTTATTACAGCGCTGTAACACCTCTTCTCTGAAGAAAGGCTGAGAGGGTTGGGGTTGTTCAGCCTGGAGAAGAGAAGGCTCTGGGGGGACCTTACTGCAGCTTTTCAATACTTAAAGGGGCCTATAAGAAAGATGGGGAGAAACTTCTTTTTAGCAGGGCCTGTTGTGGTAGTACAAGGGGTAATAGTTTTAAACTAAAAGAGGGTGGATTTAGACTAGAGATAAGAAAGAGATTTTTTACAATGAGGGTAGTGGAACACTAGCACAGGTTGCCCAGAGAGGTGGTAGAAGCCCCATCCCTGGAAACATTCAAGGTCAGGTTGGACAGGGCTCTGAGCAACCTGATCTAGTTAAAGATGTCCCTGCTCACTGCAGGGGAGTTGGACTAGATGACCTTTAAAGGTCCTTTCCAACCCAAACAATTCTATGATTCTATGATTTGCATAATATTTCTAGACATTTTAAACTGTTATTCACCTGATGGTGATACAGTTTCTTCTGAGGCTTCATTGTGTGAGCTTTCTTGAGACTTAATTTATTTTGGTTTGTGATTTTCTTATGCTAGTTTTGCCATGCAGAATTCATATTTTAATTTAAAATTATTATTTTTTTTCTACAGTTCTCTGTACTGGAAAGAATTGATATCTTTGTAGCTTTTCTGTAGTTTAGGTAGTCAAATTATTAAGTAGCAGTAACAAAGCAAGTTTAGATGGTGTGAACCATAAAAGATGTTAACATGTGTCAAGAGTACCTGAAATTGGAACTATTATAAACATGCATGGATCTTTGCAAGTTACATATTATTGCCTTTTCTGTGGTCATTTATCAAAAGAAGTTTGATAAATGTCCTGAGCTCCTGAGAAATTCTGTCATACCCCTTCATAGGAAGGTTTTCCTATTTCAATTTTCGAAGCAGATTGTCATTCATCACTGTTATTTAAATTACCTAGATTTGTATGCCATGCTAAGTGTTCCCTGTGCTCTGAATATTTAATGAAAACTTAGAAAAGACCCGTGTGACACCAGGAACACTGAGGTAGCATCCACAAAGCATTTCCCACACTCCTTTATGTATGGAAATATCTTCCAAGAATGAAAGAGAATTTTCTGTGTTTTCACTGCTTAAATCTGTTAATAAAGGTTGAGGTGAAAGGTAGCCTATTTAGACTTTGTGACAGCTTTTCTTGGAAGAGAGTGGAGATTGTCTCACTTCAGTTGTACTACCAAATGCTAATCAGATGTTTTCTGTTTCTGTCACTACTGATTGGACTTAACTGGAGACCTGGGTATGAAACCTTTGCCTCTCCAATTATTTCTGTGCCACTTAAGTTAAGGCAAGTTACTGAGATAATTAATTCACCTTAAAAAAATTACTACTAAAGCGTAAATTAAAATTTGAAACAAATTATTGTAATGCCATGGGTGAATTTAAAAATGTAAATTTTGAAATTAGTTTGAATGAAGTTAAGTTTGTACAAAAGCTGCTTGATTTTCGGACCTACTAATTATCATTGCTCCCATTAGTTTCAATGGAATATCTATGTGTCTGAACAAATTGACTACTTGTTTGAATTCCTGAATTAATCTACACAAGCTTGGAAAGTTGTTGCAGCTTGTTTTGCTGTGATAAAACAAAAAGATGATAGATTTGACATGTACATGCCCAGCTAGCATATCAGTTCCTCTTGTGGCTGCTATATATAGTAGGCTGACTTGCATAATAGTAGTGCTAGGATGGATGAGTGAGAGAGACTCACAGTTGAATTTTTTCCATTACAGCTCATTTTAGCAGATGTTTTCTCTGTTTCCAAAATGACAGTGCAACACAGTACAATAGTGGAAACTTAACGGAGAATTATATCTTATGTAGCAGGAATTGTGTCATCCAATCAGCAGATTTTGGTGAAGTTTTACGTAACTCAGATTTTGTTAATGTTAGATAAATATAGCTGCCGTATTAGTTAAAATTGTGGTTTGAGTCTAACTTAATTCCTTTGCTTTCCCTCACCTTTTCTGAAAACTAGGCATTCATTGAACCACTGCTAAAATCATATTTTAGAACAAGAGCATTGGCTAATGCTGATAATTCTGCCTATAGTTTTAGAATAACAAAAACCTGATTATTTAGTAAGTAGACTTACTTACTAAAGATCAACAAAAGTACACAAAGATGAAACACAAAGGTCAAGTGAATATTGTTATTTATACCTTTGTCCTTCAGGCAATCAAGTCGTAAGATACATGTCTTTATTTTTAGTGAAATGAAGGCCTGTACTATGTACTTGGAGAGAGTGTGTTACTGTTGCACAAATACCCTCTATTTGAAATCTTGAGATAGTTACAGCAATGGACGTGAAATTTACTTATTATTCATTCTGCACATTAACCAGTTTAAAGTCACTCTTCTCTGCTGTAACCTAAACATTGGCCTTACTTCCTTTAGACTTCATTAAATTTAAGGCAGTTGAATTAAAAATGTATGTGTGTGAATTAAAACATAAAGATCTTGTTTGGGCACTGCCATTCAGAAGTAAAGTGGATATAGAAGTTCTTTCTTTTCTTTCACAATTACAAACTAAAGGTATGACTTCACAAAACCTACCTAGGAAGCGACCTTGTCACCACCAGCGTGAGCTCCTGTCAGCGTGGGAAGTTCAGCTTTCAAGTATTTGTTCCTGGACAAGCACTACCCTTCTGTTGCACCTCCAGAATCCAAGTTTTAAAAAACAAACAAACAAACCAACAAAAAACCCCAACCCAAACAAGCAACCCCAAAGCAAAACCACAAAAAACCTCAACCAACAAACAAAACCACCAGTCCACTCAAATTCTAGGGTTACTTTCAACTTCTAACCCATTTGCCCCTTCTGTTGTAAGGGTCCTAAACTGTTGTGCCATCACAACTGGATGTGAAAGAGAAGGCAAAGGCACACAGAAGTATTTGGGGATGTCTTACTGAGTAAGGAGGACAGAGAATCCCTGGTATTGTAAAACGAGAGTATTCACAGTGGTATTCAGTGTACTCCATCTTGCATTTATTTGCTGCATACCTTTACTTGATTAGCATTTTCTTTCCTGAGAGTCACTGGTGTAAACATGGCAACGTTTACTGTAAATTAGATTAGATTATATGTTGCACAGCTGCAACTAAAAGCAGTAGGAGCCACTCGGTGAACTCCTCTCAAACTTTTTTGGAAAAAGCAGAGGATAAAATGACCTACCCTGACTTTTTGTACTGTGGTAAATACGTTTTTGTGTTTGTATGTGACAGTGCCTAAATAAATTTTGCTCTCAATAAAATCCCATGCCAGCAAATACTCTGTGCAGACTTGAAGCAGGAGTTGGATTATTGCTCAGCAATTGCACATTAGAAATGCAGTAACTGGAATTTACGCTTACATTAATTACAGCATGAACATAAATTTATCTGGACACCTTTATTCTTCATGTCTTGTGTTGATTGCTAGACTTTGTTGTTTGTATCATACAGTGAGCGATTAAAAGCTATCCCAGTAATGGATGCGAAAATGTGAGTGTGAGGACTATTTCTCAAAAAAACCTTGCAGGTCTACTGGTTTTTCCTCCACATTTAATTTATTTTTATTTAATACAGTCAAGGAGTCCTATTGTTTGCAGTGAAAAGCCGAACATATATGTGGGTGGCAACACCTGGCTCTTAATAAATTAATATTATGTAATATTTTGCAATAAATAACAAATTTCTTAAAAATAATGTCATACTAGAGATGAGAGATGGTACTGATAGCACCATAAAATAGTGAGTTTGTCTTTTTCAGGATCACAAAGACTAAGCAGCAAATAAAAATAGGGTAGATGCTTGTCTCTGCCCTGTTTTGGGCCAGTAGATTAGGCCTCTCTTTTTAACTTGTCACTTTCTAAGGTTTCTAGAGGAAATCCAGAATCTACTGAAGTGAAGTCATAGGAATTAGAACTTAATCCCTTGCTTTTTACTGGAATTATGTATACCTTACACATATCTTTTGTTAGAGACTATGCAACTCTTGCACTGCTGTTGGTGACGATTTAAAGGTGGTTTTCATTAGGGGTTCTTTTTTCACTGTTGTACTGGGAGCTCCAGCTCTGTGTTCTCGTCCTTTGCAGCTAACTACTGGCCTTATATGATGATCCTCACTGAAGACTTTGTGGACACTTCTGAGTGTTTAAAGCAAGATGTTAAGTTGCAGAGAGGTTTCCTATTAAGGAAAAGTGATGTAATGTCAGTGGAACACTTCCAAACTCTCTCCAGTCATTTTATTTATATTAGCTGCATACCAAAGAAAATGCCCCATAAAACATGAGTGCTCCTTGCTATATTTAGCCAAGCTAATTTACTAATACCACGAGATTATGTTTATATGCAATGGAAATAATTATAAAAAGATTTGAGGGCATTTTATTGAAATAAAACAGGTTGAACTTGCAAAAAGTAAATACCAGATTTGCTCCTGGTGCATAGAAAGACTCTAGGGTATCATTTCAGCATTTATACTTGCAACATATGTATTGCTGTGCTGAAAAGCATTGTTTAACATTTGAATCTTTTGCTGATTGTTTAAAGAACATGAAGTATTAGCAAGTTATTTACATTGATCTGAGTCTTTTTAGTCTTAGCAATTCAGTTGTCTTCACATTTAACCTATGTGACTAAAACCAGTCCTGCCATACACATTCTAATCTCATCTTCTGGTCTGAAATATTTACATTAATCTTCATACGGAATACAGTGCGATACTGAGCTTTTTTTATTGGTGTTTAAAATCAGTTTGGCATATTTTTTGTTGCTTACCTTCTCTGACTTTCCTTTAGAACTACTTTTTAAATGAGTCCCCTTTTTAATGAGTAAATTTTTTTTGCCTGGTTTATGTTCAATTCTTTGTTCTACAGCTGATGGTGTTGATAAATAATGACAAGATTTCTTCCTGACTCTAACAATGTTACTTCATAATGCTGTTGAACAATTTGACCTTTTCTGTTAATTTTACTCCTACATGATGACCCTAGGTGGGTGGACCCTACACGGTGACCCTAGTGTTGGAGCTGTGGGTCATGCCTGATACTCAGACTGCCCAAAATAATATTCCCCATCAAGAGTAGCTGAGTACATTTGTTAGCTGCTGATAATTATAAATAAGAGCTGTCATACTAGTTAACTACATAATTCATACTTTTAAAAAAAGATACTTTTAAGGTAGTAAATTAAATGTGAAGTCCAATATGACTGTGAAACAATGTGATGTATGATGAGATCTGCAGTTGACTCATGAGCTACTAAACTGTGGGCAGGGGAAAGAATTTTGAGTAGTGTTATTTTTGTCTGCATTACTGAGGATGTGTTGGACATTGTACATGTTTTCTGTTCAAATCTGAGTTGCCTGTCTTTATTTCAAAGCATGTGCTTTATTGGGATGACTTCTAAAGATTTTTCTTTAAGAGGGTCTTCATGCATTCTGACATTTAGCATCTAATTTACACACTCGGAACTGCACTCTGGAGGTTTCACTAGATCTAGGAGGCTGTACTCCTCATGTAAGTGAGATGCCAAAGGCAAGATGATGAGAACATTTCCCTATGTGTTTCCTTTTGACTAGAAGAATTAGGGCAACATGACAGCAAACTGAAGTGCTGCAAGGCCAGAAGAAAAAGTCAATTGATCTTTTAGGCCTATGACAAATCAAGTGTCATTGTTTTTACACATCTGGAGCTTGTTTCGAAAATATAAAGCTATTTAATATATAGAGGATTTAAAAATGATTGCAAGATTCTGTTGCTATTTCCAAGCATGCAGATCTTTTCTCGTTCATTCTGAATGATTCATTAGGGAAGTAGATCATGCTGCTAAAAAATCATGAGAAAAAATTTTGAGTTAACTAAAGGTCAAAAAACATTTCCTGCAATTATGAAGTATGTTAATCAAGCTGAGCCTTCTGCCTTACAGATTCCTCTTAATTTGAAATATCAGATTTTAAACGCAAGACAAATATAAACAAAACAAAAAACCTTGGATCATGATATGCCATTTCTAGTATTGGGTTCATGAGGACAAAAGTTCTCCCTAGTGTAGATCATCAGACATAACTAATCTGTGAAGTATTGCCTGGACAGTGTACAGCAAGAACTATGTGCTATCAATTCTTGCCTAGTAAAGTTTATTTCCCCATTTTTAAAACTAAGGCCTGGTGGATTAGTTGTTATTTAAATAACTTTAATATTGAAGTCTTTAAATCAATTTGGAAAACTGCAGTCTCTGAAGGTTTATGAAATGACCAAAAAGTGGACAGCTTCAGACAACATTGCCTTTAGGGCGTGAGAATATAATTATGCGGTAAATCTAAGTGCATGGTCTCATTAGAGTCTTGGCATGCAAAACGGGATGACTGTAGGGGAGTAAACTTATTTTCATCCAAACAAAAATACTAAGCAGCTCAAGTCTTTCTGCGAATCTAGGTGCTCACTTTTCCTGATATACAGCACAACTAGTCGGAGAACTTCAATGTCTTTACCTTATTTTGCCTTCTGTGACAAAACCAGCATTTTAAAATGGTCTCTGTCTCTAGCTTTTTGAGTTTCACTTAATCATTCCTTGTTCTGCAGAAAATTATTGTCATATTTTGTATTAATTGTCTAATCAATTAGCCTACCTAAAATTATCCAAGTGCTTTTGTTATTTTATAACACTTCTGTTCAATGCTGTGTTTGGGGTTTCTCCCTGAAATGAAAAATGAATGTAGGGAACCTTGAAATGAGAAACAGGATCAATGTACTATTTAAATTTTATTTGGGACTATATAGTGGCTTTAGTAAACTAGCACAGAGACACAAGTCATGTGGGTTCTGACACCTAGAATAACTATCTTTTATTTCACAGTAGAAAGCTGTAGTAGAGAACAATACTTTAGGCCAGTGATTTCTGAAGAGTTAAACATGCTTTTCTGGAGAAGCTAGCGTATGCAGTGAGGTAGAAGTGAGGTAATGAATTTTGGTCCTACGTAGCGCTTCTGAAGCTCACAAGGAGTGGCGAAGAGGTGGTAGATAGCCCAAGAGAAGATGCAAGGAGACAGCTGGGAAGGCAGCAGTTAGAGAGAGGGAGGTCAGTGAGAATAAAAACTGAAGGCAGACTTGCATTATACCATAATCTGAGTATTGCTGGAAGAACAGGAAGAACCATGTGATCCACACCGTTGCTGACTGCAGTGATGTAGTGCCGCCAATTTTGGTATTGTCAAAATCCCTCTGTCTTTGAAGTAACCTAACAGTCCAAAATGAGATTTTTTTTATATGGAGCTATAGGTTATTTATTAAACCACGCCAGATAAGGTTTTTCTTTTTCCTATCATCTCAGCTATTTGTGAGGTGAAGGATAGCTTGGAGTCCAAGTTGTCATGATATATGGAGAGAAGGTTTTACATACAGGTAGTGTTGATTTCGGTGTGAAAGATGTGTATTGCTACTTTTACATCTTATTAGCGCTTACAATAATGGAAACAAAGTATGGATTTTTATTTTTTTGTTTTCAATTTACTAACAGTAACTTCCAATTTCTGAATGTAATCTTAAGTACCCTAGTTATGTTAAGGAAACAATTTATATATACTGTGCGCACTACTAATTATTCAATGTAAATCTTTTTTCAATAAGGACAAGACATAAACGGCTGTTGGTTAAGATAAACTAAATTGGCTTTCACTGTAGGAATAGATAAACCATTCTTCTCATCATGCATTCTGGAATGTTAATTTTAACATAAATCTAATCTTAATAAATAAATATGGGGAAATATAACTTGAGTCCCTCAAATCAGATGAGTGCTGTTCCTAGACCAATATTCTTTCTCCAAGAGTGTCCAGTTCCAGCCTAAGAAGGTGCACGAGTCATCAAAATAATGAGTCCATAAAGAGAAAATCTTCCTTCATTATTGTCAGACAAAATGGGTTTAAATCTTGAGGAATACACTTTTATTTGTAACTAGCTTTTTACCTGATGATCAAACTGAAGACAAACAAGTTATGTTTATTTTGTCTGTGAGGTTTTTACTGCAGGAAGGAGTGTAATTAATTGAATTTTGGAGGTCAGCTGCAGGCAATCAAATAGTAAAATCTGTACTACAACATACAAAATAGTAAAATTACTGTCTAGGGTGGGTCAATACATTGTCTCTGAATGTATAAAAGTTAAATAATATGCATGATACCCTATTTTTTTAACATATTATACTTCAATATGCTGTACACTTAAACAATACTTCAAGAAACCCTAAAACAGAGATTAATTTTCAGCATATTTGTTTAGCAAGGTTTAACTTCCCAGAAATTGAGATTTACACAAAATATAAAGCTAGAATCTCTTATGGTATACACACGTATTTTTAGAAGCCTTCTAGATTGTATCATGTAGGTAGATACCTCATGCTATTTTATACACTTTCTCTGCATGTGTAGGCTACACTGGCATGTAGTACACAGAAACAGTGGTTATGTAGAGTGAAAAAACATGCTGAGGGCATAATTATCTACATTACACATTTTAGACTCAGTGAGTCTGATGTTTTGTTTTTTCCCTCAATCCATTAATGGCTGGAGTTGTTACATTCACTTCACCTGACAGGAAATCAGTGAAGCTTCTTTAGGATGCAAACTGGAGAACAAGCAAGTGGGGACAGTTGGAGATTTGCTTCAGAATGCAGATGTGTCCTTACTGTCCTCTTAGGAGAAGTGCCAATCTATGTCGTTACTATTTTATGTAAAAAAAATGCAACTTGATCCTTCCTCTTGTTTTCTCTGGGTAAGAAAGCTGACTCCTTTCACTGAGAGCTGAGCAAGAGTCAAAACAGTTTTAGAGAAGGGACCAACCATTCAAAATTGCTGGCACTGTATTTGGCCATAACAAGTGTTTATCATTACACAGTTTACCTGTATGATTCCTTCTTTTTTATGTCATTATACATCACTTCAGGCACAGTTTAATTCAGGGAAGAAGTCCTTGCTGTATAAGTCTCCCACACTCAAGGTTACTTGATATATTAAGAAATAAATAGTACTTGAAGTGAATCATCATTATGGAATGTATTTTCACTGAAGAGTACAAAAACAATTATTTGCTTTGTTATTTATATGTAAGATATTCCATTTAAGCTTTTCAGAGCAATGCACTGTACAGGTTGCTAGCAGTTAAAAAAATGTTAAATTCCCACCATAAAATCATTTCATCTATTTACTAGGGAAATGCTATTTAAAATTATGTGTTGCCAGTGCAAGATGATCTATGTCCAAATGTGTGTAATTTCAGGATATATTTTTTTTCTTTGTGATGATAGGGAATGTGATTAGTTCTGGACAGATCTATTCAATCTCTTCAGGAGCAGAATATATTCTGAATATTTAAAAGTATATTTTTGATAGCAGTGACTTCTGTGTACTCTGTGTGTGGATTTTGCCTTTGCTCAGTTATTCTGCTGATAAGTATTAATTTTTTGTTTTATAACAAGCAAATGGTGTCATAGGGTAAGGCTGCAAGTCTTCTTAGTCCTTAAGATTTGCCTAAGACATCTTCATTATAATTGTATTTATTATGCAGTTGTAATAAGCAGTAGCTCTGCATATCTAAGATGCTTTAACAACATTTTGGGTATCATAATATTTGTCTCTTTTATACCTTGGGGAAGATGCCTTTTCAGAACAAACAAAAAACAAACCCCAAAACTCACATTAAGTATGTGTCTGGCTAGATAAGACGTGCCCTATAAACTCCATTTTGTTTTCCAAATTAGTCTAGCAGGATGAGTTGAGATCCACTTTACAAAATAGGTAACAGAAGTATTCATCAGGCAGGTGTCACTGAAATCAATGCAAGTTGCTGATGGGAAAAAAAATGTGATAAACCAAAACCACATTATCAGTCTACATGAGTAAGTAAGGGTATGTCTACTGTTATAGCCAGGTCTACAGAGTTCTTTGCAGTCTTCTAAATGCAATAGCTGACATAAGGTACATCTGCCACACTGTCAAGTGTTTGCATGTTACTAAGCTATTCTGTTGCTGCTGTTTTGCTGGTGCATGTTGGAATTTTCAGTCTGCCCTGTAACAAGTGTAGCCCACAAAGAGTCTCCTGGGCATGAGTAGATTGAGTGCTTGCCAACTCTTTGCAGAAGTATTTATCTACAATGCTGCAACACGTGCAAACACTGAGGACACTTCAGCTATTTTTTAAAATTATTTTTATTTTATTTTTTTGTCACGCAACAAAGTGAATATTTCACTTAACCAGAGCTTTGTCTGAAGCAGTTTGGCCATACCTGAACAAACTCTTAACTGTATCCGGAGCCAAGCAGCTATGTAACGTGGAGGTGGTACTTCCCTGTTTCAGGTGCCAGAGAACAATGGCAGGGAAACAGTGAAAGGCTGTTGTTTCTTCAATTAATGCATGAGCTGGGCTTCACAACATGAGCTGGGCTTCACTTCACCCAGCAGCAACTCTGGTTTTTTTTAATTTTTAATACAATGTTCATTCTTCCTCCTGAAATTCTCTCTTTCAGTAGTACAAAGTAGTTGTCTTTACTTGTAACAAACCCAAAGAACAGACACTTGACAGATACTGGAATATTAATATATAATATTAATAAAATATGTAACTGTTCTTGGGTAGGCATAAAAATAAGTAAAACTCCTAACTTTGGTGACTAGTAGTAGATGAAATGTGGTGATTTATAGAGCATCTTGTTAAATAAAATGTATTAAATTTAAAATAAATTTAAAAACCCCCCAAACAACTGTGCCTGTGCTGTTCCAGTGTCAGTACCAAGAAAATATATTACATCTAGAAGGAATGGCAGTCCATCTTTTCTTCTATTCAGTTTTGGTTTTAGGCTAGTACAGTTTTTCAGACTTTGATCTATTTTTATTTTTTTTAATTTTTTTTTTTTTGCTCCCATACTTTCTCTGAATATACACCAGTCAGCACAGAATATAACCTTCCACATGCTATAGCACAATCAGAGGCAGAAAACGTATTTGTCCATTTGCAGGCCAGTTCATTCCTACATTCCAGGTCATGATTTCCTACACTTTGGACCAATGCAGCTGTAAATTGGAACCTATATTGCTATTAAAGCCTTGTTACAATTTACCTCTTAATAATGTAACACTTTTTGCTTCCTTTATCAGTAACACTTGTTACTTGTGTTGCACTAGTTGTGTAACACTATTGAATTACCAAACCAGAAAGGTTTTTGATTACCAGGCTAATTCTTATGATCTAACCCTACCAGAGATAGGAAGTTTAGCCTTTTTACTAAAGCTGTATTGTGTCTTTATGACTTTTGGGAACAATGAATGTGCACAGGAGCACAATTTCCTCTCTTTCTGTACCCAGGCTAAACCTGTTATCTCACTGGTGCATGTTTTGAAAAATATCCCTGCAGTGGTACAGAGGGATGAAAAATGGTTCCTGTCTGTAAAAGAATTGTGTTCCCTGAATACTGGCACTGTCGCTGCTGTTGGTTTCCTTAGTGCAGAAATTGCCTCGATGCCTTTGACAGATAATCGAACTGGAATGGAAAATGGGCACAGGTACAACTGCCACTTCTTTGGATAGACAGAAGAGTTTTTAACAGCCAAACTACAGCAGGATTTCCTTACAAAGAGAGTTCACAAACAATGCAGGTACAATGCAGATGGTTTACATGCATCTTCTGTGTTTATGAACTTTCTCGGAGGAAGAGTCAAGCTTAGTTTCATAGTGTGCTCATAATATAGTACCTGTGTTAGCTCTTGCACTATACTGATTTTCTTGATAGTGTGTTAGGTTACAGTGAAATTAATTTTAAACACTCTTGTATATTAACCTGAAATATGGAAAATGTTAGTTGTCACAAATCTGCATTTTTCAAATTGTTAAGCTTTGAAGGGCAAGTAATAAAAATGGTAAAAGGTTGCAGCTGGTGGAGATGGTTCCTAGTTATGGCTCTGTAGTTATTCAACATAAGGATTAAATTATAATGACAATCCTGCATCCTCCCTGAAATCCATTAGTATAGACAAAAAATAACTCTAAATGTTTGCAGGGTAGAGCCCAAACTGGTGCTGGTTTTTGTTTTTCCTTACCTCCTCAGTCTTTATTTTAACTGATAATTCCAGTCTTATATAAATGTGAACTCTTTCAGGATTTAAAACAGTCCACATTTCTTTCTCACAATATAAGGGATTGTTCAGCATTAGGAATCTTAATGCTTGGGTAAGTGTATTTGTAGTAGTACAGCCTGAAGGCTGTCTGTGTGTTGAATACTTTGCAGTCTTGTAAAAAGGGGTGTCTCTTCTCCCTTTGCTTCAACTTCTTGCCTTGTCATACATGTACATTTTTAACATTTCTAAAAATAAGTAAATATCCTTCAGGGGACACAGTTTAGTTGGAATTGCTTTTGGATTCTGAGTACTTATTTTCAGCACATCTGTTAATTCATCCACCACTAGCTTAGGTTGTCTTAAGCTTAGCAACTCTCAACTGTTGACGAATCTGTTGGAAGACTTTAAATTATATTAGGAATTTTGTCAGAGGACAATTCCAGTTATCAGTGACTACTGTCAAATTTTACGTGAGTTGGTATACACATTTCAGTGTCTGAAACAGTAACCCTGAGAAGTTTAGAAAACAGTACCACTTATACCAGTAAAATACAATTATTGTGGTTGTAAAAAAGCAAATTAAACAGTGTGTCATGCCAGCTGCCAAAGAGCCACAGATGCAGAAGCACTGTGAATCTTACCTAGTGAGGCAACCACAGCAGCCCCCAGCACTTCCAAATCTCCATTCCTTCTCAGCCTACCAGTTATTCAGTTGGGCTGCACAGGAGCTAGAGGGGTATAACTGAACTTTATTACATCCCAAATTTAATAAACTAGTAAATTATAATGAAAAGTATTCTATCCATTGTATACATATCTAAATATAGATATAAATATATACATAAAAAAAGATATCTAAAAATAGACATGGAAGTCAGTGTTACCTGAGAAGAGCCCTTGCCTTTTAATGTAGCATGATGGTGACTGTTTCCCTTTTTGTAGAGCTTTGGCATGATTCTAAAGCAGTAGTACTGAGTTAGAAGATAGGCCTTCACTGGAAGGTAGATTTTTTGGAGATTAGTAGTTGTTACCCCAAGATACAAATACAGATATTTTGGGGTATTGATTTCAAATCTTAATTTAGAAAACTAGCTCAGTCTTAATTGTGGGTAATTCTGGTTATTTTAATTGAAATTATTCCTGTACTTCAATTTCAGGGGTATTTTTTAGTGTATTACTGTAGAACTGCACTGCCTGTTTCTCAAAGGGCAGATTGCTGGAAGGATTGTGAAGAGGCCTGTCTACTTTCTCTCAAAAGTAACTTGAGGGGACAGACCTGTTGGAAAGCAGCAGCTGGTGGACAGCAGGATGACCATGAGCCAGCACTGTGCCCTTGTGGCCAGGAAGGCCAGTGGCATCCTGGGGTGCATTAGAAGGGCTGTGGTTAGTAGGTCGAGAGAGGTTCTTCCCCTCTACTCTGCCCTGGTGAGGCCACATCTGGAATATTGTGTCCAGTTCTGGGCCCCACAGTTCAAGAAGGACAGGGAGCTGCTTGAGAGAGTCCAGCACAGAGCCACCAAAATGATTAAGGGAGTGGAGCATCTCCCTTATGAGGAAAGGCTGAGGGAGCTGGGCCTCTTTAGCTTGGAGAAGAGGAGGCTGAGGGGGGACCTTATTAATGTTTATGAATATGTAAAGGGCGAATGTCAGGTGGATGGGGCCAGGCTCTTTGCAGTGATGTCCAATGGTAGGACAAGGGGCAATGGGTATGAGCTGGAACACAGGAGGTTCCGCTTAAACATGGGGAAAAACTTTTTCACTGTGAGAGTGACAGGCCACTGGAACAGGCTGCCCAGGGAGGTTGTGGAGTCTCCTTCTCTGCAGACATTCAAAACCCACCTGGATGCATTCCTGAGTGACCTACTGTATGTGATCCTGCTCTGGCAGGGGGGTTGGACTGGATGATCTTTCAAGGTCCCTCCCAATCCCTAACATTCTGTGATTCTGTGAGGCAGAAGTGAACCCCTTATTCTTCCATACACAGGATTCTTTCTTTTGCTTTTCTCTATCTGCTTTCCACTTGCTCCTTTTCTTTTGTTAAGATCATGAGGAAGGAAAAAGGAGAGCCAAAATCAGGAAATTTTAAAAGTTACAACATAGAAAAAGGTATTTAATCTTAGTTCTTTATCTGTGGTGGTTTATTTCAATCTACTTTGTATACTGGGTTGTAATAAACTGAATAAACTTGAATGCCCTTACCACAATTTGTGGTAGACTTTACCTGGATAGAGTTCATTTTGTATATGACTTATTCCTCTCAAGGCTTGGACAGCATCCCCCCCAACTTTGGAGAACCCCCACTCCCAGGATAGAATGGATATAACGGTTTCCATATGAACTTTTGTGTTTAGAAGGTACACAGACTAGGTTATACTGAAGTTATTACACTGGAAATAGTAGGGTGTTTCCCAGAAGAGGTTTTGGTGCATTGTTCCTCCAAGTAAAATTTTTTAAAAGCTCTTTACAAACCCAGAGATGTAAAGTAAAAATAAAGCTGGTACAAATCCTAATACTGGGGACCCGTGAATGAACTTGATAGAAAACTTTCAGTATGAAGGATTTATGGCATCCCTGAAAGTGCCAGCTGCTGTAATGCACTCTGCAATCCAGTAGCCAGTTCCTTTTGAGACTTTCAGAGATGTACAACCAACTACCTATCTCCCTTCCTCCACAGCACTGTGTCCAGGCACTTGGCCTAGGCTTGGAGTTACGGTTCCTGATGATGGCTGTTACCAGCTTAGCTCTCAAAGTCAAGGACTGCTCTATTAATTTTCAAAACAATGTGATACAAATAAGGTATCAGGAAGAAGAAATATAATGAAAATGGGATAAAAAGATAAAAGAGCCTATTATAATCTAAACCAAATGCATACTCAGAACATGAATTCTTGAGTAACTATTAAAATATGCTGTACAGGCACCCTTAGAGAAGATTCTGATCATCTCTGTCCACTGTTTTCTCATACAATCAGTGTGTTTTGCTTTTAAAAATACAGTATTTTTTCATTTTAGGATTTTTAGAAACCAAATGTCTCTAGTCTTTCCTTTGATTATCTGTTTTCAAACGTTTCTCACTCATTTAGGTCCATTTAGCTTAATTTCCATAAAGTAAGCCAATAAATTAATTTAAAATATTTTTAGTTGTTTCAGTTGTTTGTTCTTTGAGAGGACAGAGGAAAGCAAGGTTGTAGAAATACTTGGGAATGTGTAATATCACATCTTGTTATTCACCTGTATATCCAATAAAGAAATGCCTAAATAGACAGCATAGAAATATCCAAAGTTATTCTAGCTACTCAATGTTTAATTTTATAAAGAAAAGGAAGACTGACATTGTGTAGCACAAAGAGTGCTCCAGGAGTAACTTCTGTTCACTATTGCGTCCTCTAGCACTGGCGATTGCTAGTGATGCAAACAAATCCTCATCCTTAACTGCTGAATAAACTGAATTTCTTTCCCCTTCTTCTCATTCTCCCATCACTTTCCAGTTAGAAACATACAGAAAAGTGGAAAACAATCTGAGACAAATTTATAAGTGAAGGTGAAAAGTCTGTGCCTTCCTGTTCTTGTAGCTGATAAGAAAAGATTTATTGTGGACAGCAAATCTGTATATATTCAAACTGCAAATAATAGCTGCACAAATACTGTTTCTCCCTCTGTTGGTATTAATGTCTACATCAATTAAAACACTACTGCTTTACTTTTTGCATTTCTTTAACTCTTTTAGCATACCTATTAGAACATCTGAAAATGTGTGTAAAAATCTTGGATAAAAATATCTGGTATTGGAAAAAAAAAAATCACAAATACTAAAGCAGATCTTTTGAAAATGTTTCCATACTACTAGGTCTGTTTTTCAGTGTGTTGTTCAAATTTCTCAATATTCACTTTAGTTATGATTTTTTTCTATTATTGATTCACTGATCTAATTTTACTAAAAAATTACTTTTAACTGTTAATTCTTATGTTGTTATAGTTAATTATTTGGCAAAACCAAAAACTCCACATGAGAAAATAAGTTTTATTCTCTATTGTTTAAACAAGCTTGATCTGTTCCCTGAAAGCATGTGTGCCCTTTAAAACACTGGGATTACAAAACACATTTCAGCTAATCGGAAGGAGGATGTAATTACAATTAAACTAATTTTTCCTGTAATTTCATCCAAAAACTGAACTTTTTTTTAATTGCCTTCTTTGTTTCCCTTCTGATGAGTGCTACATAACAGACTGATTCCCTTGCATCATTTTGATGGCGCTCTATGCCTGTGGCACAGCAGTGTTACCTTTCAGTGACCTACCTTTGTAGAGCTTCCACCACTGCTGGTGTCATTGCAAAAGGAACACTTGTGAATTGATTTTTTTTTTTTTTTTTCTTCATAATGACACATTCCTAGGATACATCTACTGAAAAAAATAATCAATATAGGGCAGCATCTGCTGTTTAAAGAATAGCTCTGAGGTGGAGAATATTCCTTTGCAGACAAGGATCATGCGTTTCTACCACTGGAATGAAAATTTGCTCTAAGGAAGTCTTTATGGCTTTTGCTATGTGGACTGATGTGATAATGATTATGTCTGCATGTTATTTCTCAAGCAGACATGAACTTGCTTTGTCTGGACCATAAGCTGATCAAAAGCTTTGCAAATGGAATTACTGTTGTCCTGAACTAAAAAACCCTGACTTACAGGCATGTATATTCCTGTGGCCTCTAGTCAAGCTTAGTGAGAGAGCAGAGTACCTTCACGTTTGCCTGCCAGCCTTTTGCAGACATACCCTGAATCTAGTCTTTACTTCTGCCTGGACTGGTACAGCAGCAGCTCAGTGGCAGGCGCTGTAGTAGTCTGCTTACCATTGACAGAGCCATAGATGGTCATCTGTGTTACGCTGCTGGCTGGGCACATCACCATGTGGCTTGGCAGTGAAAATAAAAAAGTCCTAAGACAAGACACTGACTTGCTTTCAACATATGTTAGGTAAACACAGGAGTGTTGGAGACAGCTAAGTTTCTTCTATATTCAACATACCATTTACATTATTAAATTCCCCCCCTTTATTTTTTTCTACCTTAGCTTCTCTGTAATAAATAAAAGATATACGAGGGATGATTATGATGGAAAATAAAGTAAGTATTATTTGTAAATAATCGTGAGGTATTGGATAGTAGGTCTGCAAACTGTCAAACTAAAGATACAGAATGAGCTAAAAGTAGTAATCTTACAGGACTTTCTCTTTCCAGCCAGAGTTGACCTAAAGTGTTTCTGTCATCAGCCAAGAAAGTCAAATGATGATAGGAACTAAAACTGTGTTGCTTTAGCCCATTTAGAGAGAGGAAACTTTTATGTAATTTAACAAAAAATCAATGAATAAGGTTCAGCCCGTGTCCTATGGATTGAAAAGCTAAACTGATAAGGATTTAGAGTCTCTGTTGTCAACATAGAAAAATTAATTATAAAATTTACAAGTGAACTGCAACATTTCGATGTTCTTGTTGCTGATTTAATTAAAAAGGAAAATGCAATCGCCTTTTAAGTACTGAAATATGTGTTGTTAGTGAGATGACTGATGTTGCTAGAATTGAACCATGTTTATGACAAAAAAGAAAAAAGCGACTGCTAAAATAACTGTTTAGGTAAGAAAAAGGGGAGAAAGCTTGTTTAGGACATAAAACTGAAATATCCATCTCCTTTGACCTGAGATCATAGGCAGAAATATTGTCAGAAACATTTTCTGTGAAATGTGGATGGTTGGAATATCAAAATTAATCTTAGAGTGGAAAATATGACGATATTACCATTTCTAATGTTGTTGCTACCAACAAAAGTATATTGTTGTGCCAGAATCATACATTCATATGCCATGCATTAAGTAGACAGCTTCTAAAATTTCTGCTTAAATGACCTAAATTATATATAAACAATGACACACTTGTATATAATAAAGTATTTGTATATTAAATATACAGGAAAGGTATATGTGCATATGCTGAAATTTGGAAAAATCTGGAGTAATGAGATAAAGTTATGATTTCCAGCTGGAAGATGACAACTTTTAAGCAAGTCACTCTGATGTATTCTAAGATGAGAGACCACAGAGTTAATTTTGATCTCGGTGTCATTCAAACAATTGCATTGTCATTAAAAACAAGCAAACAAAACAAAAAAAAAACCATCAAGCCAGCGCATGGTCTGGTTTGCTTCACTACTGAACATTTTTTGCCTTTTTATTTTTTTTCTTAATTAGCAGTTTTGAGTGCTCCTGCATATTAGTTTTTTAGTCTTTATTGTTCTGCTAGTGAACATCTGCGTTTCTGAAAGAAAATTCTCATTTCTATTTGAGCTGATAGTACTGCAATTAGCAGTTCCTTAGAACTGTATTCAGTATCTACTAAGACAAGTCTCAGAATCGACAGTTAAGAATAAAGCCTGGAAAGAAAAGTGGGACTTTTAAAGACATGGAGAGGCTCAGTTCACCATTTCCTTAAGTTACAAGTGTTTCTTGGAAGTCATCTTTGCTCATCTACAGATGCTTGGAAGGTTCTAACACAGGAGTTGATCCCTTGCCTCCAAGTATCCCATTATAAGTATATCAGTAATTAGGTCTGTCTAATCATCCTGAGCAGGTGACAGCAGAAATTGAGGATGAAATTGTCACTGGGTAAATATCTGAGGCTTATTATTGAAACAGGGCCATCAAATGAAATAGACAAGAAATGAAAAGCAACCTTGTTAAGAACTTTCAACATTTTTACCATTAACTCTATTATATGGCTTGTTCCTTCACAATATCCTAACTGTCTTCAAATTGTCTTATCATTTACCTTTTTAAGAATTGAAGTTTCTATTAACTTCTATTATTAATATACTTTTTCCTCCTTCTTGAGTTCAAAAAATGGACTTCTGTAGCAATGTTTTAGCTCTGAAGAAACTTTGAACTTTCCCTGCCTTCTGACTTTCCTAGACTATAGCTCAGTAGAACTTTTACCTCCTCCCTGACCAGCACTGCATGTCTGATCATCTTTTTCTCTATTTTTCCTTCCTACAGGGACCCTATAAAGATACAGCAGCTGCAGAACCAAATTCGTCTGGAGCAAGAAAGTGGCCAGTGGTATCGTCACCAACAGCAACCTGATCATCAACAGCACCCTCCCTCTTCTCCTTCCTTTCCTCCTCCCCCCTCCTTCCAGGAGCTTGAGTCCAGCCATTCTGTCACTTCTCCTGTGCCAATGAGTATTCTTAACTCTCATACTTCCCCAACAATGCAGTCTTCCAGCTCCTTCAACTATGCTCGACCTAAGCAGTTCATTGCTGCTCAGAATATCAGCCCTGCTTCAGGTTATGTGACTCCGTCTTCAGGATCATCTACATCCAGCCTTCCTTCTCCTATGTCTCCAACTGCTTCTCAGAAACAGTTTGGGAGAGCGCCTGTTCCCCCTTTCTCTCAGCAGTTTGCTCCAGAAGGGGAGTATGCCTGGTCTCCTTCTTCTCCATCCCCTCCGCCCCCACCTCCACCTGTCTTTAGTCCAACTACAACATATCCGGTGTGTGATTCCTTTCCACTTCCACCTCCTCCACCCCCTCCTCTTCCTTCAGTTTCTTCACCTTCCCACAGCCTGTCTCCAACTCCCAGATTTCCTAATTCCGGACAGTCTCCAGCAGCTTTTCTCAGCTCCATGCTGCCATCCCAGCCACCGCCCATTTCTGTCAATGCATTAGGCCTCCCAAAAGGAGTCACACCTCCGTAAGTATCAGCTAATGAGCTCCTTGACTTTGACTTACTAAAGATTGTACAGAAAATTATTGCACTTGCTTCATTTTATATTTTTCTAGGGTCTTTTGCCGTTACTTGCTACATGAGAGGGGGAGATGTGGGGGTTTTTTGCAAATGCCTCTGTGCTAGAGATAGGATATAGTTTTCTAACACTCAAAGAAGTGAGATTCTGAAAGAGTCCTACAGTAGGAACACAAAAAAGGACAAGCTGAAGCTTTAAATTGGAGTTGATGAAAATATGAAAGCAGCAACAAAAGGCTCTGCATGTCCAGAGCAGCAGAAGGAGATCCAAGAAAATCCTTCTCATGACCCCATTTTTTAAGTCACATATTCAGTGGTATTTGAAGTCTATATTACTATTACATTTGCAGGTAGAGAAATATCAAGTAAAGAGAGCATCGTTCAGAAGTCCCTATAGCTTTGTGATACTTAAAGTATGAGGTATTAAAGTATACATCTGACTACAAAATGGTCATAATGCTATCTTGACCTTTGGCTAGAGTTTTTGTTTGGAAGAGGGTTTAGGAGGGGATTTAGAAAAGCAGTGCATAAAACCAAAAAGAATCCCTTCCCCTAACAACTCCACATACTTGTTTTCCCCTTTTGTCTTCTCTAAAGGCCAAAATAGTATTTTGGAGCATGTCAGCTCCCATCATAGATCAGTTTGTCTTTCCACTGGCACTAGACTCTCATTCCGTCCTTAGAGAACAAAGAGACATGCTGAAGAACAAAAATGAGAATGGATGTATCCAAGGCTTATTTATTACTTTGTCTAGAAGTTTGTCTAAACATATCTACGGTATCTAGGTGACTTTCTCAGCCACATACTGTTGCAGTGGGAACTTCTGTTATTTCAGTCCAAGATATGAAAAGGAAGAGAAGGAAGAAAGCGGACAGATATCAAAGTAATAAATCATGTGCATGCTTTTAAAAGCATGTCTTTATCTTGATTTCTGTCATATAGCTCATTATGGAGTCTGGCCATAAAATTGAGTTAGGAAAACAAGGAATAAAGTTTGCCCTTGCACTCGGAATAGTTGTGATTTTCTGTCTTACTGTGTCCTTTGCACTGCCTGAGTTTCTGTATTGATACTAGCTGCTGAAAGTTGTATGATTAATTTCCTGACAGCTTGACAGGGAAGCACAGTCCACAAAAGCTCTCAATTGCCCCTCATTTTCCAGGAAAGGCTCTAGTACAGCTATATAGTTCTGGATAGGAACTGAATTCCCTTTCAAGTTCCCTTCTGCATGCTGTGAGGGTGACAGCAGCAGCTCAAGCCTCTGCTATGTCCAACAAGTGTTGGGAGCAACCTTTTTCCCCATTGTGCTATGTTCGTGTGCACATATTCTCACCTGAGGCATTAGCTGGGGTCTTCTTCATTCCCTTCAATCTTTGGACAGAGAGACAGGACTCTGGCAAAGATGCTTCCCCCTTCCCCTTGCCCCTCACTTCCCCAAGCCCAGCAGCCAGTCTGGGTGTGCACGTGATGGTGTGTCTGTCTGCCCAGGACAAGGCAGCAGACTCGGGCTCTGAGCTGAGGATGAGGTGGTTGGCTGTTTGGCCCGCATTCCCTCAGGAAATGTAGTCCAGATGGGAGCTGGATCATGTTAACCATACTGAATGTATGTGTGTGTAATTTATGTATATGTATATATACATATGTATATATATACACACACAAAATAAGCATTTGTCATCTGAATTATAACATTAAAACATGGTAAAAGATGTACTGCATGATGCAAAACAAAAATCTGTTGTTATGTATCTTTGATGCCAATTTTTCCCTGACTTCTCCTTTTCCATTTTACTGTGTGGGTTACTAATGTCTGCTGTGTCTTGCTGAGCAAATCATTCTGTTTCCCACCATTCTCATTCCACTCCTGAGCAATTCTTCCCCTTGCCTCCCTTCCCACCACTGCTTTTGATCTCTTCTGGTTTGTGCTATACTTTCAGTTCCTTTTTTCCCCTGCTTTCACTTTTTGCTTATTTTCCCTCACCTTTTGCTCCATCCTTCCAAATCTTCTTCTCTTGAACACATTTGCCTTTCTGAGACATGGTAGCTTTTGATCCACTCACAGTATTCCATAACCTTCAGCCTATAGTCTTACCATGTTCTCCACACATCTCCAAGACCCACTGATGGAGAAGGATGATACTGTTTCCTGACAGTGGGCTGTACAGACTGGGTGCAAGAAATGAATTGGACCATTCCAAGTTTTGCTTTAGCTCAGCATCTAAAATGCTAGTCAAGCCATTTAGCTTCTTGATCAGTCATATAGTGGTGATACTGAGAATATGATAGTGGGTTGCTGAAAGTGAACTAGGTTTGTTGTTCACTTTTTGGTGAACTTGGGCTTTTTTGGTTGTTTTTTTAAAAACACAGTCTTACAGCCTTGCCTGAATCATGGGAACAGCTACTTGTCAATTTACTACATTTTATTTGGACATCTGAAACATGGAAAGCAGCTTTGTGTCATTAGTACTTACTAATTCACCTTTTAAAATTTTAGGCATTTATTTGCAACAATTGTACAGTAAATGTTTCAGTTGAATAAAATATATCTCATCTTTCCAGTATGCTCTAGCCACTTTGAAGTTACCAACATTTACAAGCTGTGACTGTGGCAGTGTTAGTAGATCAAGCTTTGGGAATAACTTTTTTTTTTTTTAATTAATGGTGCAGATTTGATAAATTCATGTCTTGCCAGAACATAGTGTTATTAAACAAGAAGAGAAGTGCTGGTGGAACTGCATAGCTAATTAAGTACTTAAGGGAATTATGAACTTTTGTCAATTATTTCTGAGGTAAAACTTGGCTGGAGCAATTTTGTTGGCTGGAGTAATATTCTTACAAATCTCGGTTCTTTCTTTACCTAAAGAAAGCTCTAGGGTGGGTGCATGTGTTGGACTCAGGTTAGGTTTCGGTTAGAAAAGACTTGCAAGGAGCGGAGTTAATGTGACAGAAACCTAGAACTGAGGGGTTTTGTCCACAGTGAAATCTGTAGAGGCCAGAATCTGGTCTTCACTGTTCATAAATATATATATATGTGTATATATATGTATGAAAATAAATAAGTACATTTACAAAATCTAGGTAAGCACATACATCAGTAACTTTACATGAGTGTTTGTGAAAGCAAAATTAACCCCACGAGAAGGATTTAGTGACTATTTAGTGAATATTTTAACAACAAGAATATAAATCCTGCTGCAAAAAGGTGTGGAGTCATCCAATCTGGAGAAATGGAATATCCTTCGAAGTAAAAAAAACATGTATTTTCAGCTATACATACATCCTTTTGAAAGCAACTTCAAAAATTACAGTATTTTCTTAAAGTAGATATCTTCAGTAATATTACCTTTCTTCTAAACAGAAAAAAAAAATCTGACAGTGGGGAATTTATGAAAGAACATGACTATAGATTTACTGCTTTCTGGAAAAGAATTGAAAAGAAAACATTGTTTTGAAGACAAGATTGTCTAAAGTATCTTGTAAAATGTAATTAAATAAGCTGCTTTTATCACTGTACAACAAATTTAATTGCTGTTTCCATGATCTCTCGAACCTTAAATCCAAATCTTAAAGTAGATTCTGTGGGAATCATGACACTAGCAATATCAGAGAAAGATCTGCACTTTTTTCTCCCCTTTTAATCAGAACTGCTGGACTGTTCTTGCAGCTGTGTACTGTGACTTGTCCATTGAATTCTGTCTCAAGTAGCACTGAGGCAAATATTTTAGCAACTCTTATGTTTCCCGAGTCAGTTAGTAATGATGATGATCACCCTGAGGGAAAGCTACACTTCTCCATCTTTTTATCTTACAGCTTTCAACACACTCCCAGTACAAATTCCATCTTTCAATTTAGAGTAAACTTTATTGTTGTCCTGTGCAGACTGGACATTTACTTTTCCCATTTCTGTAAGTTATGTCTGTCACAACTGTGAAAGATGGAGGTTACCTATAGTATGATTCAATACCTATAGTATGATTCAATACCTATAGTATGTGAACATAGCGATACGTAGGAGGAAGTACCTGGAATAAGATTCCAATATCAAACTGAGGAGAAAGAACAGGGTGTTTTATTGCTTCTAAAGGAGCTCACCTCATCTCTGTATTCAGTCATACCTAGAGTTATCCCTGGATCTCAGGAAAATATATCTGAAGACAAGTATTCCTATAACTGGGAAAATTCCAGCAGATATTAGAGTTTGCATTCATTCTCAATGCCCCATTTTCTTCACCTATTGCTCCTGTCTGTTAGACCATTTTTGTTTAAAGTTTCTTGATCTATTGTGCTGTACCTCCTTTTCCCATGGCTTTGATACTACTTGTGGCTATTGGACCAACACCTGACTAGTTTATCTGTGATATCAGATCACTCCTTGTTGATTGTACTAAGAAACAGCTCATACTTGGGGCTTTGTTTTTGCACAATGTAACACCTTTTTATTATGTACGTGCATGTGATTATCATAAAATATATATCTAGATCAGCTTTTTTGAAATATGATTAATTCATATTTGTTCCACTCGACCTTTGAAATCCAGGTAGTGCTCAAGGTATAATAAATTAAATTTGATCAAACACAGAGAACAAGGATTTAAGAGAGACACACGAACAGTAGCCAAAATAACTGACCTACTGTATCCTGGCAATCATTGCATCTGGAAGTCTTAATTTGCAAGATGTTTTTATCCAGTTCTTTTTCTAAATGGTAGTTGCAGATGCTTAAGAATGTTGTAAGATGGTAAGTGAACTTAACTAAGAGAGTAAGTGCATATACCTCTCTGTTGAAAAGAGAGAGGCTGTTTGCAGCATTGCCTTGCAGCTCTTTTTGGTATGAAAGTAAAAGCCAGGTATGGTGCGTGATAGTCATGGAGACCTTAACCAGTAGCATTTCATCAATTGGAGTGAAGGTTAATATTTTGGATATATTATATTTTCTCAGTCCCATGTAGGTTTTTCTTCACATGCTTCTGGCAGTTAGCAGTTCTTAAGATTTTGGGACTACAAGGACTGTGCTGGCTTTTCTACGTTCCAGAGCAGTTAGTGCTTTAATGATTTCTTCTTGACCATCAGCTCTAGCATAATGCTGGTAACAATCAGAAATGCAGATAAAATTGCCTGTTACAAAATAGGTGGTATTTTTTCAATATTTTTCAATGAAATCCAAATATGTGGATATCATATCCACAAAAGATATGTATCTTCTGAAAAGCAAATGGCACTTACATATCTATGGAGTGCAGCATGAGGCAGAGGGATAACTTGCTCAGATAGGGAAGGAACTGAACAGGAGAGTGAAAAAGTAGTAATTCTATTATTTTTTAATAAGTAAAAATGCATTTTTAAAGATAAGCCGTAGAAAAATAAATTTTTGGTGGTAGGCATACAATTTGTAGGTCAGTTGTTCTGTGTTGTCTAATCATTAAGAAGGATCTTACTTGCTCAGAAATACACATTATTCATGTCCGCCTTGATCCTATCCAATGCTGATTTATTTATTTTTTCAGCTACAGTTTCATAACCTTTTCTTGGGTGGTAGAAATAATTGAACTTTTGTTACCTTTGTTTCATTCAGTACAAGTCATCCTTAGTCAGATCTGTGCCTCAGGCATTCCCTTAATTCAGATGCATGTAACGTCACAGTACTGAACAGAGCTGACTGCTGGTCTCTGCAGCGTGTGTGACAAGATCAGACTAAAAGGATTTTAATATGCAGCTGCAGCTTCAAAGTTTGTGACCTGTTACAGTGCTTGTAGTAACTTTGTTCTTACAGTAAGTGAAAAATGTGTTCAGTGGGCAGAAATAAGCTGTATTTTTGGAAGGCTTTAGTTTTAAAGGAAAAATCAAGTTACTGTTCATTACCTCAGTACCAGAGAATTGATTTGGATTTCTGTGAAACTCAGCCATACTGGCTGCAAACAGGAATTTGTTCTTGGAAGGATAACAACAGCCAGCCTGTTGCCCTTGTTTACACTGTAAAAGGTACGTAGGAAAAGAGGGAATCGCGTCCAGCCTGCACTCTGTGTAGTTAAAACATGAAAAGTACTGCTGGTTTGGCCTTCTTTCTAAACAAATGTTAGGGCAAATATTCAAAACTAAGGAGAGCCAAGCCGAGGTTGCAAAAATCTTTGCTGTCAAAAATCTCTGTGTGAATTAAGATGACTGAGTTTTAGCAATTTCATTGTGCCTTTTCTGACCAAAATAATTCAGACTTTTATCTAAGTCTGTTTTCAGGCCCTCAGTGAGTGATGCACATTTCAGAGATGCTTAAAATCTGTATGAATTTCAGCCTTATTCTCAAAGACTGATAGTTTCTTTGTACATTTGTGGTGGTAGTTGTGTTCTTGAGACTAAGAGTGCCAATACTTTGAAATATGCCTTCTCCCGCTATCTCCTGCTACCTTAATGCTCACAATATACTCTGAAAATTGCATCAGGCAAAGAATGAACATATAAATGCACAAATGAATTGGCAGATCATTTGTTTGATATTATCCCTTAGAAAAGTCAAAAAGAAAGCTGATGAGTTCACGAAGGGGGACATAAATCTTAGGAACTTAATGCATCCAGATAAGGGCATGTAAGGATGGTGAAAAATATTTGCAATAGCAGCTGAAGAAAGTTTGCTGCCAGGTAAACTTTTTGGAAGGCTTTCGTTTTAAAGGAAAAATCAAGTTACTGTTCATTACCTCAGTGCCAGAGAATTGATTTGGATTTCTTTGAAACTCGGCCATACTGTCTACAAACCAATGCATACTGATGGTTTATCTTGACATATAAACTCAAGCTGAATGGATCTGTGCTTCGGAGGACAGATTTACCAAGGGCCTTCTATGTTGCCGTTGCCTTGTAGCCTTTTTGAAATGAAGCTCAAGAATGTATATCTCAAGAGCTAACTTGGTGTGGGGGTATGTATGTGTGTATATGTATATATATTTATGTACATACTTTGAAGTGTATATATGTAGAGAAAGAAAGAGATCCTAAAGAGGAGGCAGAAATAGGACACCTGCAGGAAGAATTATATTTCCTTCTGCACTTGTTTTTTTGTCCCAACTTGAAATAGGGACAGAGAGAGGTTTTCTAAAGGTATTTGAAGACATTTTGACTGATACTCATTTTTATAGTTAAATTTTTAAACTGACTACTTCCTTGCCTAAATACTTAGTTGTAAATGTGAACACAGAGAATCTATTTTTCAACCAAGTTGCCTTGACCAGGTCTTGGATCACACTTCCACACCCACTGTGCAAAGCTCAGGATGTTCTGGCACATAACCAGAGATCTGGAAGGTCGTTAGGGAGTCTGCCTCTCCTGTTAAAAGCTACCAGGGATCCCCAGGCCATTCATTGCTGAAATATTTGCATACCTTGTTCTTACATGAAATTCCTTAGGTTCTCTACGTGACTTGTTCCAGTGTTTGTCATGGTTGGAGGGTGGAGAGAGGAGAGTTCTACATTTTGTCTAAGCTAAGCCTGTTCTTCAAGTTGTTGTCTACTTATCATCCTCAGTGGACATGAAAAACCATTGGTTGTCAGCTATTTTCTGATGTTTGATTCACCTCTCTATCTTTATCTTTATTTTCATCATTTCCTGACTAAATAAACAGGTACTTTTTACGTGTGTGTGTGTGACATAGCTTGTTGCAAAACCTATGCTTTTAAAACCAAGAGTTTTCTTGTTCTAAAACTTTCGAATTTGCTGTATTTTTCTTGAAGTGCAGTGGTAAAACTGGATTCAGTGTCCAACAGAAAGGAATAAAGGAAACCAATGAAGTTTCAGGTCTTCTGCTAATGTATCCCAGAATTATATTAATTTTCTTTTTGAAATAATGGTGGTGTTATTCAAGTTTTAATTTCACAGATTCTTGAGATGCTTAATGTTAGTGCAAATTTTCCACTTGTATTGCTGTCATGCCTTGAACATTTTTCCTGAGTTTCATCATCGGTAGACCACCTCTAGACTAATTAGAAAAAATTATTGTAATTTACAGTTGTTACCTGCAAATGAGTTGCAAGCTCAGCAAGTTCAGTGACATCAGCCAATTTGAGAAATGTGGTTTTTTATTTCGCTATTCCAGTTGTTAAGGTTGAAATAACTTAGTATACCTAGACCTTTGAAAGACCTCATTGGTCTATATTTTTTCCAGTTGGATAGAAAAAAAGAAATCATTGCTACTCTCTGAATAGCTTTTTCAGACAGTTATGCAGCCATATAATAGAAACTTCAGCCAGATTCCATTTCCCTGATTTACTAGGGAACTTACTGCAGCTCCTTAAGGCTTACTCTGAAGCCAGACACTGAAGTTTATCAAAGCTACTTCTTTTTGCCTCTCTGTATGCCCTAGAGCCTGACAGAGAGATAAATTAGTGAGGTTTGATAGGATTCAGTTTTCATTTCCTTATTATCCTACATTGTTTTGAAATGGACTGTAATACTGTTTTCTTACATTTAGTATGGACATTGAACTTACTGACTTGTAATTCTCTTGGTACTCCTTCCCCTTTTAAAAATGGTACATTTGCTTGTGGGCTTTTGTTTCCAGAGATAACTGATAACTCTCCAGAAAATGCTTTCACTTGTTACTGGAAATCTACCCCAGAGCACTTAGCCCATCACCCTCTTTGCATGTACTGTTGTGACTTTCTTGGGTAAACTGTACATTTTACCTTTACAGCCTACTAGGTGCCAGGTATCAGCAGCCCTTTTTCTGCTGAGACTGTTTTTGTCATTCAAGTGTGAAATTGGTAGGAATGTAAAATGAAAACTGTATTTCTTAATTTATCACTTGTAATTGTCAAGGTAGGATGCATAGCTCTGTTATATGCTGGTAGAGGGCATCTTCAAGATGAAGACCAATTTAAAATTTGCTGCCTTGAAGTTGGCTGGATTTTTTCTTTTTTCTTCTTTTTTTTTTTTTTTTTTTTTTTTTTTTGGTGTGTGTGTCCTTATCTAACAAGTGACAAAATTCAGTTCCATGGCAGTGCTGGGCTGGGTGGGGTAAGAGGCTGGAAGGTGAAGGGAAAGACTGTGAGGAGAGACACAGATGCCACCTCTCTACTAGCCTTCCAGCAGTTGGTCCGGCCTTCTTGAGGGACATTACCTTCTGATCCCCTCTTCCTACTTTCTACTGTCCATTTTCCTTCCGTATCTTCCTTTATATTTAGTGTCCCCAATTTTCCTGACTTATTGAAGCATCTCTTTCTTGAAGAGACCTCACCCCTCCCTCTTAGCATTCTCCTGCTTCCCTGTAGATGGGATAGTTTTCCTGACTTCTTCCCCAAAACAGAGTGGAGAAGGCTTTGTTTGTTACTTGTGCCTGGGACCATCCCCAGCCAAATGCTGAGGGAATTATTCTGCTTGGTGACTGAGATGATCTCCAGCTAATGGCTGATTATTTCTAGGGTGAGGGATGTTGTTCTCTGGCTCTTTGTGACCTTAGGCAAATGTCTGCTCCTCTTCTGCTGTGACTTAATGTGAAAATGCAGTTCTTTTTACAAGAACTTCACCATTTTCCCATTTTAAATTTACTTTCATTAACAGAATAAGAAATGTTTCAGGAATTTAGACAGAAATGTTTTCAATTATTTTCTTCATCTATTCACTTAATTCCTTTTTGGCTATTGTTTCATTTTAACTAATGCTAAAAATTACCACTGAAAAAACTTGCTGAAGAATGAATTTTCTCTAACCATGTTATAGAAACATAGTACCAAACAATATCCAACAAATAACAAACAGTATCCAACAAAATTCGTTATCGCCATATGATTCTTGTTTAACATTTTGGTGCTTGTAATTAAATTATTAAGTTGTGTATTGGAAAGAAGTTTACCCCTTACATGTTGGTCTGAATTTTTCCGTCTGTGTCATCTGTGAGTTTGGCAATTTACCTGATTCAATTCCATCTTTTTGCATAAGTCATTCACATGTAATGCACTGAGCCCTCTTTAGTTGATGAAGTTAAAAAAAAACAAACCAAAACAAAATCCAAAACATAACACACAACCCCAAAACGAATACTGAATCAGTATCGGTGTTTTAAATGATAATTTGTGAATTCACTGGAGAAATGGGGTGTGCTACAAGTTTTAAATGCTGATAGCAATGTTGATGTCTTACAACGGTGTAAGAAGAGCTGATCTCCCATAGAAACCACCATCGCTGGGCATTTCCAGCGACAGAGCCATCATTACTGTTAAGTGTTAGATACTAGTGCAGACAGGAAAAATAAAATTGCTTTGCCATTCCAGAGAACGGGAGCGAGACATCCTGAAAGGGCAATCATAACTTGCAGACTGGTGTGAGGAATAGCTTAGCCCTGTGAATGCAACTGCTAAATGGTTGTTTTTCCACTGTGCAACTCTGCTGCTGAAAACTGCTCTACAGGGATGAGTTTTCACTTTGCCAGTGTAACCCAGACTCTGTGAATGGCTCTTCTTTCAGAAACAACATTTACATGTTGCCTTCCGGGTATGTGTTCACAGAGATATGAAGAATAAACATGAAGTTATGCATTGTGTATTGCAAAGCTGTAACAAGGAATTAGTTAATAAATAATATAGGAAATTAATAATTAACTGCCTTGTCATACATCTTTCTGATCTTTATCCATCTGGTACTTCATAGGAACCTAGTTTATCTTCTATCCCAATTTATCTAGTCATGCTTTCTCTTTCATGTTTCCTCTTGCTTTGCTTTATTGCCATTGCTCATCAGTGTCCTCTTTAAGTGTACGGTGCTTACAGCCACCACTGCACAATCCTGAGCCCTGTTTTAACTAATACACAAATAAAGCGTAGTTTCAGCTTTGTACCTAAGTAACCATTTTATCAGTGATGTGAGTTAGAAGTGATAGCATAGTAAGTAAGATGACAGGTCTCTAATCTCAAAGACACAATGTAATTTTCTTTACTAATGGCAGTGATTCTCTATAAATTTCTAAATACCAAAGATTTCAGGAAAGCTCATGAATTTTCCTGTACTGTTTTGCAGGGGATTTCCCAAGAAAACAGGCAGAACTGCTAGGATAGCATCAGATGAAGAGATTCAAGGGTCAAAAGATGCTGTAATTCAGGATCTGGAAAGAAAACTTCGCTTCAAGGAAGACCTTTTGAACAATGGGCAGCCGGTATAAAAACATAAAATACCCTGGGGGATGGGAGTGGGCCTCAAGGGTAGTTTCTCAGATATGCTGCATAGAAAATTGTGTGTGGAATATTTTTATATATTATGTAATTATTATTTTAAATTGCATTTCTAAAGCTGCACTTCCACAAGGAGTGACTGTATACATTTTGGCCTATCATTCCTTCTCCTATTGGGCAACTTTACTTGGATTTAACAAGGTGTCAAAGATGATGAATTCTCATAAGAAGCCTGCACAGTCTGTACCTCAAAGGCTTTTCCAGCCTCAGAGGCTATTTGCTTTTGACTGTTTGTCACTGGGTCACTGGCCAGTAAGCATGTGCATAGCTCTTGATCAGTGCAGGCTCGTTCTACCATTTGCCCAGCTGTTGGACAACAGAGGGAAAGAATAGGTGGTAAGTGGACATCACAGGGGGACAAGGCAGTTCATCATGAGAAACAAACCCATTAGGAATCTGGCATCATTAGATCCTGCAGTTGTGGGACTTTTTGACCAATAGAATAAAAACCAACTTGTACTAACTTATGGACTTTATCAAGAATTGTCAGTCTGATGGAGGAGTCAAGAAATGAGGTAAAATGGGCAAGTATACCAAACAATTGACATGCATAGCTGCAAAGTTCTCCATTAATTTTTGTGCATTTTAAGATATGCATAAAAGACAAAATACCAAATTCTTCCTGCTCAGAGTTGATGAGAAACAACTTTCCTAAGACTTGATTACAGTTATTAAGGCATTGATTTAGATGTCTTTGAAGCAGGAATCTCTTTTAAGAGGAAAGTAATTTTTAAAATATAGAATGTCACCCCTGTTTTGTCAATGTAATGTTTTCAAAAGCATTTGAATGCCTTGGGATACCTTTGTGTCACTAAAAGGTAGTGTGCTTTAGGTTTCACAGGACCATGCTCAGATGTTTGCTATCTTGGCTACCGTGTCTGAGATGCAGACTATGGTCTTGTACTTTAAGACAGCCTATTGAGTCAGACTCTACTCCACAGCTACTGGATTCTGGTTCTTACTAAGGTCTATGGAGTGAATTAGGGAAAATGTTCAGCGTGACTATTGCTTCTGTACTTACCTTTCTCTATTGACTGCATGGGGTTTGGCAGTTTTGTGTAGCAGTTAAGCAGAATCACTCTCATAGTGTGTAGGTTCCCATTTTTTTCAATAAGGTGGGCTGAGCATGACTGTCAATGCCTGTTTTGGAAAGTGAGAGAGATGTTTGGCCTGGACAAATGAATGGAATGTCCTGAGAAAGCCCACATGGCCTGAGGAAAAAAAAGCAAATGTAACAACTGTGATCAGATGATGTGGGAGCTTGAACTAAGTAAACTCTGGTTTTGCGCTTGCCTTGAGGCTTTTGCCTTGCAGATTCCTGTCTTGGGTGATCCTGTTTGTGTAATCATGGCTGTGGGCACTTGGAGTGATCACAGAAGAAATTAAAGTGAAGAAAAGTTCATGACTTGCTTAGACATTTGTAACCAAGCCAAGGCTGGTACCTAGTTTTCATGAGTCTCAGCCTGTTGGTTTAGCTACAATATGACATCTTTTAAAAATGAATTTAAATGAGGTTTTTTAAAAATGGAAGCTTTATGTAGATGTAATGTCTTACAATTTCCATTCTTCTGACATTTTTCTGTTTAAATGAGGCATTTCACCACATAATGAGTTTGCCTTTCATTCACTGGCATTTTTTTTGCAATGCTGATTTGTAAGAAAGTGTCTAAGTGCCTGAAATGTGATATTTAATGTAGAAGGAAAAATAATAATTATATAATTGAATTGTACCCTTAAAGTTTTCTTTTAACTTGTTTTACCCTTTGAGTGTAAATTTTTATAAGCTGTCTCCTTAATTTCCAAAAGAGTAAGAAGAAATAGAAATGAAAAATATATTCTTTAAGGTTTTTTTATAAAGCTGTCATATTTTTGACAAAATAATCAAGTAGTATAGTATCTCCCTAGCATTTTTGGCAGAATTTTCTGCCGTGTGGTTCTAATGTAAAAATTGAGCAGAATGACTAGGAGTAAGATTTGGGATGATTTGACATGCACTTTTTTGATGGCCATGCTGATTTAAGCAGTTCCTATTGCTCATTCCTGCCCAAGTTCCTGGCAAGAGGATGGAAACAAATGGCAGAGTCGAGGCAAAGGCTGCTTAAGCCAGAAGAACCACTTGTAATGCAAAAAAAATGCATTACAAACTGTGGTAGAAAATTTTTGTTACAAACATATTGCTGCTCTCTTTTATTAACATTACTTAAAGCATTGCTTATTGCCTTGTAGTTCTTAATAGAGAAAAGAACTCTTCTTTTTTCTTTTTCCTTGTCCTCATCCCCCTTTTATTTTTTGTTCAGAGATTAACATACGAGGAGAAAATGGCTCGTCGACTGCTTGGAGCAGACAGTGCTGCAACTGTCTTCAATATACAGGAACCAGAAGAGGAGCCTGCTATACAGGTGCCACATAACTCTACAATCTCATAGGAAAATAAAAAAGTTCTTTCAATTTTTCTTTTTTACAGGCTGCGATTCTCTTAAAAAAAAAAAAAAGTCCCACATAAGACAAATATACACAAGATAGGACGGTTTTGATTACAGAAGTCATATGTTATATATCAGTGAAGTAAACTGGAGGATCATATGGCTATTGCTCAGTTTTTCCGTACTGAATAAGTCTGAGAGTTCTCAAATGTCTGCTCTCTGCTTTAAACTCTTTCATTTATCCTATTCTGTCCTGACCTTTAAGTATCTCATGGCAAAAATACATCTACTATCTTGAAACTATCTTCTCTTTATGTGTGTAATCTGCACTTTTTGGATGCAGACCAAAAACACAACTGAAAATCTGACTGAAAGGCCAGGTACACGTTCTCCATTGTTCAGATGCCAGAGTTGCTATTTGGAAATGTGTAGCATTTGTTTGCTTATTACCACATAAAGTATGTTCTCCTGATAAATGCTCTGAGAAACTGTCATGGATGCCTCTTGGTCTTCTTTCTGCCTCTTGATCTTTTTTTCTACCCTTGCAGGAAGCTCGCTCTGTTGCTGCTTCTGTAGTGAGTCCTGTGGATATTCAAAAGGTTAACTCTTTCACCTTTTTCTGTCTTGCTTTTTTGCCCATTGATTATTTTTTTTTCTCTCTCTCATCTTTGCTCTTTCTCTTCTACTGTTCTTGGTTATTAACAAGAGGTCACCTAGCATTAATAACTGGGGAAATTTGGGCTGCACTACCTTGAAGGCATTAGAGTTGTTCTATAAGCCTGATTGTCTGAGCGTAGGCAGCTTAACTGCAGTAGTGGTGTGCTCAAGTATCTTTGTGCCATAACGTTTACATACACTGATACTAACTGCCTTGAATCCAGATCAGCTACTCTATATATGCCATGTATACTGATTTACTTTTACAGTAAACTTTCAGGGAACAAAGAAATGTAAAAAAATCTGCAGTTTACAAAAGTATTTCTCTCTTCTTCCGCCTTTGACCGTTACTGAGGGTGACGATGAGTTCTGTAACCAGTCAGTAGAAAGACTACGCGTCATTCTCAGAGCAGAGTCAATAGCAGAGGATGGGCACATGAAAGGAGGCTTCATATAAGATGTGTTCTATCTTAAGTAAAATTAGAGTCAGAGACAATGGCCAAGGGTCATTTGAAAAAGTGCCTGAATTTCTGCTGCTGACCGAAAAAAGCATTGGCTAATAAAGATTTTTTTTTTTTCTGCTTATGAGCTTTCTTATATTCTGGCATTATTTTTGTTACTGCTAGGATTCAAAGCAGGACTTTTGTACTGTGAAGTAGAGTGAACAGGGTGAACAGGTCAAGAAAATACATAATTCTGTATGTCACAGTAACATTTCCCAGTATCTGAAGAGCAAATTTAAACAAGCAATAGCATTTTTACACTGGATTAAACTTTCCATTCTTCTTTCTGTATCTTGAATACTCTTATGACAAATTTTCTTTCTAAGAAATAAGTTATACTTCTGACCAGACAAAGGGAGCCACAGCAGCAGGAGTAAAGGGAGGCAACTATCATGGACAGCCACTGTTGCCATTTTATCTTCTTTTTTTTTTTTCCTCATTTTTACAGGCAACTGTAAACAAAATAATTTTAGCCTTCTGGTGCGGCCTCCACTATAGTCCTATGCAAATAGCAGATGTGAACCATATGGTCTTCTGGCCATCTGGAAACAAAACTCACCCTAAATCTGCCTGTACCCTCAAGGAAATAGTAGTGTGTTTCTTTTCTCTTTATGAACTGTTTCAGGATACTTTTATTCTTACAGGCTTTTTTAAAAAATTGAAAGAAAGCAGCCAATGACTTTCCTTCCCCTTATGAAGTAGACCTTAAGATAACATGAAATACAGTTTTTGCCTCTTACCAGATGTCTTCATTGTTTCATAGGGAAGTTATTGGAGGCATGGATTATAGTGTTTTTCTTCAGCAAGATAGTTTCCTCTCATCTCTAAAAACCTTAATGGATTATCAAAGATCAGTAGAATAAAAAAAAAAACATATTAGGAACACATCTTGCTGAGCAATGTATTGAAACTGGACACTAATATGAACCTTTCTTGTTTGACAGGAGTATAAAGTCTCCAGCTTTGAGCAAAGATTGATCAGTGAAATTGAATACAGGCTGGAGAGATCTCCTGTGGAAGAATCAGATGATGAGGTGCAACATGGAGATGAACCTATTGATAACAGTATGTCACCATATTTTGAGATAAAGCTGAAGCATTACAAAATCTTTGAGGGAATGCCAGTCACATTTACATGCAGAGTGGCAGGAAACCCAAAGCCAAAGGTAAGAAAAGGGAGTAAATGTTTCTAGAAATGCGCTGGAGAGTTTATATTGGTACTTTACAGTGAGCCTCTGGACCCTATGGGCTGAACCTTCCAGGAACAGCAGACATCGTCTCTTGACAAGACAGAATCCTAGCTGGTATAAACTGTCAAATCTCTTGGTATCACTGGGCAAAAATCCTACTATGAGGCTTCAGGTGTTAGTTACTCCTGAGACTTCATCTCAATTATTTTAACTAGAATAATACTTCTGTCATTTGCAGAGTTCCCTTCAGGGTACATCTGTACCACAGAATGCAGTGCAGTGCTAGAAGAGCCCATGTGAGCTGGCTCTGTAGTCCCAAAAGCAACCTCATCAGGTTAACACGGGTAATGAGCTCAGACACTGCAGCATCTAATGCAAAAATATGTTGCTTCTGGTTCAGGAGCCAGTGTGGTATCTCTGCATTCTTCAGCATTGCAAAGGTTGTCTACACAACCTAACAAGACTAAATTTTATTGAAAGTTAGAGGTTAGAGGAAGGCATAATAAAATACCATAAGCTCCCATATATCCCAACAGCAAGATCAGGCATGATGGCAAGGTTTTAATGATGAGCTTCTGAGGGAGGTTTGGACTTGAGAAGCATTTTCTTTTAGCAAATGTAAAAGTACCAGTTGTGTGATGTCAGGAGCCTGGAAGAATGCCTTCCTTTGGTAGGTTGTGTTTAACCATTTCAAAAATTGTTTGGCAATTAACTGACTCCTTATGCAGCAGGCAAACAGCAGTAGCTTCTTCAGCTTCCTTACCAGAGCCAGGATCCTCCCTGTGAGGTCCTTGCAGCTCTTACAGTGACCTCTTGTGGACAGGGGCCCATCTCTTCTTAGACAAGATCAAAGATGCCTTACCTCTTAGATAAGATCTTCACAGCAGCAGCCACATCCAAATCTCTCATTTAGTGTAAGTTTTACAGGTATGTAGGATTTTGAAGAGAGATAAATGCAAATGACTTTACATGTCCAGTGATACAGGTGTATGGTACTGCACAAACTGTAAAAAGAAAAATGGACTTTGTCAGGAAGCAGGGAAGGAACAACAGCAAATTAGGGCTATATCTACATTAACAAGTAGTGCAGACCAGAATAAGCAAATCTGTAGAACTAGGTATCCATCCCTGCATGCATTTCAGGAGGTTTTACTTCAGGCTAGCTCTAATCTCATCCCACAGACTGAAGCAGATGCAGCAAATTAGATGTGTTCTTGAAGCACATTTTCTGGCTTAGTTTCATCTGAAAGGAATCCAGTTCTGTGCTCCAAGACCACAACACGATGTGAACCACTGCAAAGTAAGTGGGGCTGATCAGTATCCTCACATCAAACAAGCACTCCTGCTTCAAAACGCAGACACACACTGAGATTAGCCCAGTCTGACTGAAACCAAACCTTTGATGTCCAGCATTACTTTTGAGATGACCGTGCAAAAGAGTCTGTTGTGCCAAATAAGGGCAGAAGACAAATGGGTTCGTTGGTGTTAGAGGTGCAGTGTGCTGGAGAGGTCCTCTTTGTGCCTGAGGCTTATGACTAAGTTGCTGGATCATCTAGTGTGAGTCAGCCTTAGTCAATTTAGCCATTCCCTAATTTTCACAGTTTTCAATTAAGGTGTAGTTTCACAGTCATCTTAATCTGATTTAAGACAGATGAAAGAGGATGTCTCCTTTCCCTCACTCTCCTGGTTTGGGCGTTAGGGATTGCACAGCCAAGAAACCACGTTGTTAGCACTTCCCCTGAAGCACGGCGTTATAAAGGAGTATCTGATGTGAATGCGCTCTGATGCAGATACAATGTTCTGGTTTTCTGCAGTGTCAAAGTAGGTGCATTAAGAAGTGATTTGCTCTTGCACCTGGGACTATGACCCTTTATTCCATTCACTTGCAGATCCTTTGTGGGATTTGTAAAGTTGCTTGGGATGGAACCAATTTCAGTCCTGTTTGATGGCTACTTGCTAGCTGGGCTTTACAGATGTCAAAGGCTGTGACTTCCCCTGATCTGCTCGAGCATGCCAAGAGCAGTTTTGAAAGGCTCGATGGCTGAGAGCTGCCCTTCTGCTGTCATTTGTTGAAGCTGGAAGTGTTGCCCCTGAATAAATTCTTTACTTTGGCAAATGAAAAGCTGGAAATGATTTACTAACTTGAAGCTCCTCCCTTCTAAGTATTCTGTCAGCTCTGCCAAGGAATGGCTTTGGGAAGGACTGTAGTGTTTCTAAAATCTGGCATTCATTACAAGGGATTTTTCTAAGCAGGGTTATTGGCTTGATTATTTTTTCCCCTGAACATGCCATGTAAATTGAATACTGATGTGCAAATTCTGTCTTCATAAATATGACTTTTTACATCTGAGTCTACATTTGTTATAACCTTCAGCATAACATTAAACTATTTCTCATTAAAATGAGAACCTGCGGTGATGCAGGAGGGATTGCGGAATACTTCTTTTTAAGGGATCTTTCTTTTCAGAATTAGGACAATGCCATCCAAAAGATTAATTGAGAAATTAATGTTGCATAAAGCTTGTACTGCTCGCTCTTCACATGGCTGAATATAATTCTTGGTGATTAAAAATGCCTGTGCTGCCCAAGATCAAAACCCCTTTTGTACTGTGTATTCCATTGCATTTCTAGTCATTACACATTGGTTTCTGAAAATCTGGTGCAAATAAAAGCAATCCAGATGCAGTGTTCAGTGCTTACCTAGTTTAATGGTACATTTATTAAAAGGTATCCCAGAAAGAAAATACTTCACTGCAAGGGCTGTTGTCTCCAGCAGTGGTAGTGTTTTACTTATTAAGTCCATGTCAGATAAAGGTAATTTTAAGAAGTTCCTACTCAGAAGTAAAATCTAGTGATGCCAGTGCTTTTAAACTTAGTGGAAATAAGTACTGGACAACATATGCATGATGTTTGGATAGCTGCTTCAGTTAATATTTGCATATATTTCCATGTCATAATTCCTGGCATGTCTCCTGATATTTCTGATAAGTGCATTATTATTAAATAATTACTACTTAATGCAGTAGATTTCCAAGCAATGTTATGACACATGTAAAGCATGCAAGTTAAGACACATTTTTTGCAGCTATGTTGTTACCAGCCTCCATTAGCATGTGTATATAAGCGATCAAATATCTTTTGCATCTCCAGTAAGTGCTCTGTCAGCAGATGAGAAGACGTGACTACATCTTTTGTTAGCACCGCAGAGTCTCTGCAAGGCTGCTGACAGACAAAATGGGAAACAAGTATAACCAGCTATTGAGGAAATGAAATCATTTCTAGTTACACATAATGCTTGTTAATATAAAAACCATACATGGTAATTAATTTTTAAGGGAAATTTCCACTCATTCCCTCCAAAACATTCTCCATTGTCTTTTCGTGAAATTTAAAAGTATATCCTCAACTTTTTCCCCTAAGTGAATGAATTTAGAGCTTTGAAATGTTGGCATGTAGGAAGAACCTGGCATATTAAACTCTAACAGGAATTGTGCTTTGCTTTGCCACTTTGTTTTTACTGGAAAGCCAGCGCCCTTTCCTCAGTGTAAGACCGACATTCCCACTTCAAGAATTAGACTGAAAAATGTGTGTGTTTTTCTCATGCTAAATAGTCCCAGCAGTCATGTGCCCAGGAAAAATGCATTTGTTCTACTTTGTACAAGTTAACCTCATAAAAATTGTGTAGTTATCTGCACAAATGACTTAAGACCTTAAGGAGTAATACATGCTTCAGAAACAACAAGTAAATAATGTTCTACTCAAATATTGGTGTGAGGAGCTGACTACAGCCTTCCTAGTATAAAACTTTTCACATATTCCTGTGTGTGTTTTTAAGCATACACCACTTTTTTTTTTTTTTCTTTTGATTCCAGCAGATTTCAGCTTGGGGTTTTATATTATTTTTGAAATATAGCAAAAAACCCCTAAAGCTAGGTCAAAATATTTGAATTTCTTTTTCACTTAAGTTTGAGGCATTAAAAACACATACATGCTTTCTGTGTAATTTATGGATTACTATAAGATATTATTCTGCATACATCATTTTTTTGGCTCACTGAAAGCAGATCTTGGGTCAGCCAGAGACTAAAATTATGTATCAAAAGTAGTGGAAAAGACCTCTGTTTGACAGATAATGTAACTGTTCTGTACAACTTGGAACTCTGCTGGTGTTGGCGTACAATTATTAAAGGCTATCTATGTGCTGACTTGCTTTGAAGCATTTCCTATTACTTTGTAAGCCTGTCTGTTTCTGTGGATATCTGTCACATCAGGGTGACACAGTTGGTTTCCATCATGCGATCATACTGAGCTGGCCTGTTCGCTCGGTGCCGGCCTAAGCGGCTGAATCCCCTTCTGCCTTTTTGGTCCAGTCCAGTCAGCGTGATGAATATGAGATGAAACTGGTGTTCCACAGTGAGATCATTACTTCTATTAATCACTGAACTAATTATTCCTATAATTATATTGTTTTATGTTTTTATTTTCTGAAAAGAGAACAATAGCATTCTTTATCCAGCTTCTTCATATTTAAGTGAAATAAAAATTTAAAATTAGTAATGTTCTCTGAAAGAAAACTGTTCTTTGCAATGACATCTATTTTCAGTTCTTGAAATGTTCAGCTGTTGTTCTGTCCTTGGGATGGGTACAGCCCTTATGCACCTGTGAATTTCCTTGGTAAATGTTCATGCTGCTATAGAATCATAGGGGTTGGAAGGGACCTCTGGAGATCACCTAGTCCAACTCCCCTACAGGTACATCTAGAGCAGGCTGCACAGGAAGGCATCCAGGCAGGTTTGGAACATCTCCAGAGAAGGAGACTCCACAGCCCCTCTGGGCAGCCTGTTCCAGTGCTCCGTCACCTTCACAGTAAAGACGATTTTCCTGCTCTTTAGATGGAACTTCCTGTGTTCCAGTTTGTGCCTGTTGCCCCTTGTCCTGTTGCTGGGCACCACTGAGAAGAGTCTGGTCCCATACTCTCAACACCTGCCCTTTAGATATTTATAAACATTAATAAGGTCCCTGCTCAGTCTTCTCTATGCTAAACAGTCCCAGCTCTCTCAGCCTTTCCTCATAAGAAAGGTGCTCCAGGCCCCTAATGATCTTTGTAGCCCTCCGCTGGACTCTCTCCAGTAGTTCCTGCTCTTTCTTGGACCAGGGAGCCCAGAACTGGACACAGTACTCCAGATGTGGCCTCACCAGGGCACAGCAGAGAGGGAATCTTTCTCTTTGAACGATTGCTAATCTGTAACGTGGCTTTCACTGAAAGCGGTTCATGGAGTGTGGTTCTGCACTTTTTCTAGTTGATCAAACTGTTTTTCTTTTAATGCTTACCAGAGAGGTTTTCAGCAGTTAAGATTCGTTAACGGTATTAATTGAGAAATGATGACAGTGAGCACCCACCTCTTATCAGCCGTGCCTTGTTTTTTTCCTGCAGATTTATTGGTTTAAAGATGGGAAGCAAATTTCTAAACGAAGTGATCACTACCGAATTCAGAGAGAACCTGATGGAACTTGCTCACTGCATACTACAGCCTCCACCCTGGATGATGATGGGAATTACACTATTATGGCTGCTAACCCACAGGTAAATGAAGGTTTGGCTCCAAAGCAAACATCCTTTTGGACATAAATCTTCAGAAAACTATCTCATCTTACGTATGCATGATTTAATTAAATGATGAAGTCACCATAAAGTATGTAAGTTAGATTTCTGTTTTCATCTTGCATCAGTAGGGTGGGACCTTTCTATCTCCAAGAGATTAGCAACTCAACAGCAGGTTTTTTTCCTATGGCTTGAGGTTTCAGAGGGGAGGGGTGTTGGCTTTTAATCACTCTTCCACCATTTGTTTTAGCTGATAGCATCTCAGCATCCTAACTGAGCATGGATAGCGTATATTACTCTGAAGGGAGGAAAAAAAATCTAGTTTACCAGCAGAAGTAACCCAATCCAGCGATTTCATTTTTCTTCTGTTGACACTACTCACTGACTATGCCAACTTTTTGAAATGAGTAGGAGTATATCACACATCAACATGTTTGCATTAGGTAGTGATTGCCATTCTGTAAGGCAAAAAATTCTAGCATTTATTTCGTAGCGGGGAGGTCTCCTGTGTTGATCCCAAAGTCTTAAACAGTGTTTTTCTGAAACAGTGTTACTGGTTCTGTAGTATTATTTTTTTCTTCACAGACCCAACATAAGAGCTGAGGTACACAGCTGTTGGATACAGTGAAATTTGCAGCTCATGCATCCTATTGAAGTAACATTTTCAATCCACTTTTCCTCCAGCACAGCAAATTGAGGGGAGAGATTTGCACGTGAGAAACCAGGGCAGTAACATAACTTTAGGGATGTAACGAATTATTTTCTTCTGTAGTACCAAGTATCTTGCCAAGACCAGGCCTGCAAGTAGAATCACACTGTAAAATAACAAACTGTATTACTGAGACAGAGTTTAATCTCCACAGGAGTGTTGTGCTCTGTTATGAACGTTGCTAGGTTACTTCGCATGACACTGCCTTTTCTGCCTTGCTCTTTAGCCGTCAGTCCTGCTCACATTGCAGCGTGCTTGGGAATGTATGGGATTGTGCACACAGACAGCACACAGATAGCACTTTTAGGCTAGATTCTACAAACTGCAGCACTTAAATCTGGTTAGTTTAAACATCATTTCTACATACACAAATAAGAGAAATAATAATGAAATACCGTAAGGCCAAGGGAATTCTTCAGGCTGGGAGGTTTTACACGTAGATGACCATTGTGTTATAACACTTGGTACCATTTAAATTGTGGAAATTCACAGCAGGTTTATAAATGATAAATACATACATACATGCTCAAGGTAAGAAGTGAATCCTGTTCATCTTCCTGTAAGTGTTGTGTTACTGCAGGTACAGAGTTTCCCTATGTAGCGTTACTGTGTGATCCAAAGTCCAGTGAACTTGGTGAATAAACTGCCTTTGTGCTTGGGCCCTGCACTCGGTCCCTGAATATTTGGGGCCTACTTTTTAGCATTTGTTATTCTGGATAATGCTCATTCAAGGGCACAACGGTAACCTAGGGTATCAGTTCTGGTCAGTATCATTGATGACACTAATTTGTTAGTGGGATTTTAGATGTACTAAAATGAGCTGGTTTGGTATTGTTCCTAGTTTGGGGGTTGAAAAAGCACTTTTGTTAAGTGATAAAATTCTGCATCTGTGCTTTTTTCCCCCTCTTTGGAGAAGAACCAGAAGCATCCTCCTCTGGCTCCCCTAAATAAAACATCTGTCTGTTTCACCAAGCCCATTCTATTCTTTCTTTACAGTGTAATTCCCAAGCAAACATACTTATCTCTTCTCCTATTTGCTTGCTTTTACTATGTGTTTAACAGTACAATGGAGGCAAAGAAGGCCTATGAGTTAATGTACTAGCCTGTCACACTCAAAGATCTGGATTCCAATTCTTTTAAGTCATCCTGAGTGGAAATAAATTTGGCATAGCTTCCTCAATCCTAATGGAAAGTTGCCCACATCTCAAAGCTATCACAAACTTAGGCAAATTTGGCAACCTTTCCTTAACAAAAGCAAAGTACGTAAAGATAAGGGAGCCTACATCAGGATTCTGATGGACTGGTAGATATTTGCTAGGCTGCTGCTGTGTTCTGGTCATTGCTCTTGGAAACACCAAACTACAAAGCAAAAAGGCATATTTGTAGCTGATAGAAATTTTATTAAAGGAAAGGATTCAGGTCATTAAAGCTCTGCCAGTTTATGCTGCCTCATGATCTGGACTAACACTACAAGATTTACGTGTGTAAAACGATGTGTTGACACACCTTGGAAATCACCCATGGTAGCGCACAGGGCAGGCACCGGTGCCTGCAATGTAAAGCGCAGCCATCGGGTTTGAACACACCACTGGGGCTTGCAGTCAGATTTGCCATGCAACTTAATCCAGAGCAAACTGACCCCGGGCCTAGACAAACACAAAACCTTGCCTGTTTCAGGCCTTTAGTTACAGGTTATGTCCCTTCCCTGTTCTCTTGCCATGAACTGTATGGGCTCAAGTTGAGTCCTTTTTTTTCACCTCCTTCCCTTTTATCCCATGCACCCATGGTTCTCACTCTGGATGTCTCTTATTTTCTAGGCCATCTTCTCATTAATTGCTTCCCACTCACCGCTTCCTTCCCATTCATCCCATGACTTTTCCCAGTCTTTGGCTTCCTGCCTGTTCTTCCCTATCCAGATTCCTTACTGTCCTTTTTGTGCTTCCATTTGCGATGCCTTCATGTATTGAGATACACAGAAACTATCCCAAAATGTGTGAATGCATCAATTGCCAGAAAAAGATTAATATGCAGTGGTGCCTAAAATAGAAATATATTTGTTCCAGATGTCTTTAATGGGCTTGTAACACACAAAAAACCTTTGCTTAAAAAATTGCTGCAGGTCACGCACAATGGCTTATTTTAACACAAGTATTTTTCTTGTGGAATAAATGGGTCATGGGAATAAAAGCAGGACACACAGACTTCATTTCTAACAGTCCAGTAGTAACACAAAGGTCACTGCCATTTGAAGCCTGCTTGTGACCCCAGTGAAATTGTTTTTTGATAGGCTTTGGCCAGATGTTAATGAACATCTATGTGCCTCCCCCAATTACTGTGACAAAAATATTTTGTCACTTTTATGCTAACAGACTTGAGTGTGCTCACAGCTTAGAACAGAAATACACTGCAAAGCTGATGTGGATGTTGCCTTACTGCTACCAGTCCAGGGGGCAGACAGACAGATGGACATTTTCTATACATATATCAAAGAGCTAATAAAAACTATAATTTTTGAAAAGTTACTATTATATTGTTATATAAAATTATATAAACTTTTACTACCGTTTTATTTCTATACATAGCATTTATATTTGTATCTATTGTATGTATTTATTAATACCACCAGATGCTTTTACCCCTTGCACAGTGAATTCTGCAGAGCCCTGGATGTGAGCGGTTCTGGCTGCAGGCAGACTCATCCCAAATGTGTTACCACTAGTGCTTGTGGTTGAGTCTGTCTTCTGAAAAACAAAGGAAAACAAAAAAGGGGAAAGGGGACTAAATACAACAGAGCCCACGTTTTATTTATCACTCACTGAAAGTAACTTAAGATAACTGAACTATCTCCAGTGCTCCCCAGTGCAGTTGTGAGCTTTGGTGCAATTCTGATCCCCAAACCAGTCTTGCTTGTCAGAGAGGACCCTTGAGTACCTGCACAATTATTTTGGTTTTTACATTCAAGGGAGTTTTTGTGCTGAGGCCCCACCAGATCCAGTGCGTCACTCCACTTTGGAGGCAGCAGCTCTGTCATTAACACTTACCAAATGCCATTTTCAAGATCTTTAACTAGTTGTCTTTCTGTCCACTTGCTATACACAGAGCAACCTCCCACCCACATCAATAACTTAGTCAATACACTATTTTAAGGACTTAATTGCCAGTGGTACTATTATCTTTTTTTTAAAGGAAAGCCTTCCTGGCAGAACATTTCAACCATGTCTGTGTTATAGTCACAATTATTCCAGTCTCTCTGTGTTAGATTGGAAGTTGATAAAACAGTTTAGCATCAGAGGTATCTTGACAAATGGTTTTCAGTCAATGAAAGAAGAGGTTGCATCACAGACACTGTAACATGTGAGCAAAAAATAAGAGATCGGGCTGAATATTTATTAATATTGCATGCTTTAAGACTTTTAATGTTCCTCCTCTCCATCATCATAACAGGGCAGAGTAAGTTGCACGGGCAGGCTGATGGTTCAAGCTGTCAATCAAAGAGGCCGCAGTCCTTGGTCACCTTCTGGTCAGCCTCATGTGAGAAGGTACTTGATGCCCTTTTTTTTTTTTTTTTTTTCCTTTTAATAAGATATGTTTTATGTGTTTTGCAAAATTATTCAGGTCAGATAAAGAATGTAAAGTAAGAAGGTAAGTTAAAAGCGTGTCATTCAGGAACAAATGTGACCTCTGCTGTCTAAAAATTTTTGCAAGGCTTGCAAACTCAGAACTATAAGCAACCGCTGAAATTACGTTACTTTTAAGTATCTTTAATTTTGCCTCTCTCCTCCTTCTTTCTTTGTGATGTTCACTAATTACTCCTTGTCTCCAATTACACTATCAGCTGTTGGGAAGGACCTTGTCACTTAGGGTTATTTTAAAACATCTCACCTGACTTGGATTCTACCAGGCACCTGTACTTTCTGCAGCTTTTAATGAGTATTCATTTAAAGAAACAGCAGATATAACTGCATGTCAAATAAGTTTATTAGATTTACATTAGAAATATTTTAGTATTTTAGTGATTTCAGTTCAGGTTCTTATAAGGAAATATGAGTCAGAAATAAAGTATTAAACTTATCTTTGGTGAGTTCACAATTATTCATATATGAAGCTTTGGTTTAGGTTTTTGGACCATATAAGGTAATTTTTGCTTCAAATACCTTTTTTTTTTTCATTACCCAAAGCATTTATGAAGCTATTTAGCACAGCTTAGACAGCTTTAGATGACACAAAAAAATCCATTTTGGTTACCCAAACAGAAGTGCTTTCAAGGGAGTAAGAAGGCTCCGGTTCTGGTTTCTGCAATGATAAGGCACATGTTTTGCTTAATGGTCACAATGGCCATAGAAACTCGATGTTGTCCAATTGTAATATATAGAATAGATGTAGTTGCATAGCCAATGTGCAATAAAGAAATTATTCCTGTAACAATTAGCAGTGGTAGTAGCATGTACTGCAGAACTGCTGTGTGCAAAACAGGCTCTCTTCCCCCAGTCTGATAACTAGAACGTACTAGGGAGTGAGGTTCGTTGTTTAAAAGATCTTATCAGTCTTATTCCGGCACAGAACAAACTGGGGTTCCTGCAGTCACAGAATGATGGAATGGTTTGAGTTGGAAGGGACCTTAAAGACCATCTAGTTCCAACTCTCCTGCCATAAGCAGGGACAGCGTCTCTCACTGAGGCGTCCTACCGGCTCCGCCTCTAACACTTCACGCTTAGGCTGTTGAACCCAAAGTTCAGGCCACTTATGGAGCATGAGAACAGCCCAAAAAACCTGGGTCCATTTGGTGGACAGTAAATAAGGCACTTGACACCTGCAAATAATGGGTAAAAATGAAGTCTCTGTTATCCCTGAAGGGCAAAGCTGCCATGAAGAGTTGGGTTTCAGCTGAATTAGTGCACATGGGCTGAGAAAGGGAAAATCTTTAAAAACAGGGACAGGAGAAAGGAGGGTGAGCAGCTGACACTTCTGCATCATTCTGAAGGATAAAATGTGGATCTCTCTCTCTCTCTCTCTCTCTCTCTCTGCAACAGGCAGAACCCTTGGGTAATAATGGGGGAGGCTCATTTTTCAGTCTGTCCAAATGCAGTTGAGGTCCAAGGCCGCTTATGGCTGGTACTTTATTTTCTAATTGAGACAAGCACTCAGGCTGCCACTATTGCTTTGGTCAGGTGTCCGGTAGAGTAATGAATTATAAGGAAGAGATTTCCATGTAACAGTTTAATTAAAAATTAGGGCAATTATTAGGGATTGTTATTTCCTGTAAAATTACCCTATGTGAAGGGCTCACCCAGATGTGTTTAGCTATGGAAGGTCTGTTTCTGCGAAGCATTCAGCACAACACTACTTCTGTGAAGTGACATTTCCCGCTACTCCCATCATCCAGTTCTCCCTGTGACTGATGAAATTGGAGCACGTAAAACCTTCCTGCAACAGACTCCCACTGTTGGCTTTTCTAATGTAACATCCCACAATATTGTGCTCCCCCATATTCTGTAGTATGTGTCATGTAGATTGCCCTATACTTTTGATAAGTAATACTCCTGTGGCGTTACAATTTTTTTTTTCTTGTAAAAGTGCAATTATGAGCCTAATGAACTTTATGACTGTTGACAGGCTTTTTCCTGTAAGTATCTCTTACTCTACAGAATGTGTTCTGGCAGAAATCTGGGTTTTTGTTATCTTCACTACATCACAGACACTTTAAAACATGCTTTGTAGCTGTTATTTTGTTTTTAATGTATTTTTCTGAAGTTTGCTTAGCTTGCAAACATTATCTCCTTAGCAATACTTTGCGGGGCGGGGGGGAAACTTTTGAACTGTCTGATGTGTACAAAGCTTGGGCTCAATCCCTTAGACGAGATGTTGCTCTACACTGTAGCATCTAAGCTGTCTTGTGGTGCACTGCAGCCAGAGCCCCAAATCAATCATCTTAAAATGCATGAGCTTCAAGGAGGATTTAAAAAAGAAATATTCCTATTGCCTCTGCTCTCAATTAGAGGATTAATTTGAACTTAATCTCCTTTATCCCAAATTAGTGATCATTACCATACAGTCAGTCATCAAGTCTCCCCCAGCTTCTTGCTCACTGAAATTCCTAGTGCATTGCGCCACACCAGCCCATGGAGTCTCCCCCGGACACTTTTAGTACATGATCTCAGTATTGCAATTCAATGCCCACATCACAACTCTAAAGAACCCACAACTAATCCAAGGATATTCCAGTCTATTGCAATTTGTCATTCCTAGGCATCTGAAATACTTGGCTCTACTCATTTCATTATTTATTTAAAACCACAAAATGTTTTAGAATTAAAATAACCTTAGTTTCACCTCTAAAGGTAAAGGCTTAAAACTAGCCTGTAATTTTAGAGGTGAACTTACAAAGTGGTAAAAAGAAATGCATTATTTTTTCTGACTTGACACTAAACAGCATGCTGATGTAGGTTTCCTTCCAAATGTGTAATCTGAAAACTTAGCTTCCACAATTCAAGAACATACTATAAGAAAAAAAACATATTTGGCCACAAACTCCTAACCTTTTTGTTTTCCATTCATTTGGTGTCATTTTTCCCCCCCCAGTTGTGACTAGTGCTGCCTTTTTATGCATCTAAACTGGATGCACGTAAATACTATGAAGGCAGATTGGGCATGGGTTGCTTGCACTGTGTAGCACTCCCTTGACCAGGTACCATCCTTTCTAGTTGGTCTTGCAGAACTAATTACCCGAAGATGCGAGTACACTTTTTCTTTATTACCATCCAGCTTCCATCCCAGCTGCATGCATGAGACATGGACATCTGCAAAAAAGCCAACCAGAGCTCAGTGTTGCTTACGAGCTGTAACGCAGGAGCTACTGAAGTAGCTTTAGGCATGTTCAAGGGGCAAAAAACCTTGGGTGCTTAAGCCCTGGATTTAGGCACCTGAAGGGGTTACATGAGCTTTTACTGTGTGCAAAGGCATCGCTCTGTGTTCCCCATTTCAATATCCATTCCTACACTAATAAGCAGTAGGAGCTAGATTTCCCCCCACACACATGCATTTGTCTGTTTGTAGCTGTGGGAAGCCTGTGATGATCATTAAAAAGTCAAAAGTTACTTATTTATGACAGATGATATTGTAGCAAAAGTGATGATTGCTCCAAATTCAAACAGAGCGATAACGGAGAGAAGGGCAACAACAGAGGACAAAATAAACTAAATTCAAGCAAGGCTAATTAAACTTAACCTCAGTGGAACAGAACGTGCTGCTACAGTGTTTATCCTCCGTACAGTAGTACAGGATCTTGTTTTCCACATGTAACTGTTGGGGTTTTTCAGCTTTTTTTGTTATGAATTATCTTAACCTAAAGAAACACTCCAGGGCAGTAGAAGAAGCAGTATAGCCATGGATACTGCAGCATGGATACTGCAGCCATGGGCCAAAACAGAAACACTGGCAAAAGTTACCAGAAAATGGAATTCAGGAAAGAGAATTTAACTGTGAAGTGTCATTGATAAAAGTTACCTTGGAGGATATTTGAATAGCTCCTCTTCACTGCAGCAGGACGTTACTATAGGCAGCAGCTGGCTCCAGAGTGGAATCCATTGGAGCTGATCAGGCAAGGACAAAAAACTTATCTAAAATTCTGTTTCAATTACTAGTTTCTTTGAATAATGCTAATTTAAATCAGAAAAAAATCCAGTTAAATAAAGAGCCACCTAGAATAAGATTTGATATATTAAGTTAACAGGCAAGAATAGCCAATGCTGAAAATGGATTAAATTATATTGTGGAAGCTTAAGGCAATTGTTTCTGAAGACATGAGTTATTTTACCTGCTTTTTTTTTATTATTAAACTTTTTACAGTACTTTTAACGAAGAGCAATTTAACGACCAAATTAAATTCTTATTGTTTTGACACCACAGTTTGGTGGCTTTGAAAATGTTCAGGAATATCCCAAACAAAAAACCTGTTAAATGATGAATAAATATCCACAGCACTTCAATCCACAGGATTTTCTGTATAGTCATCAGTAACGTGGGGGTCATCTGCACATCAGTAGTGCAGAACAAGAGAAGATGAAAAATAAGCCTGGTGTGAAAAGTCTCTTCTCAAGTGAGATGAGTTAGCTTTTAGCTGCTGTTATTTTCTGAAAGGTAATCATAATTACTGAACAGTACCTGTAGTTTCTGGTGTAACCAGCAACAGTGAAGGGATTAAACATGAACTGAAGCTATATGCTAAGGCCCACCAACTTATTTTATTTGTTGTTCAGTGATTTAAAGACTATTTCTAAACAAAAACACTATCATGTATAAATAAACCATTATTACAAGCAATTATTCTGTAGCAAGATTGTTTTCTAGATCGTATTTTGCCACAACATGTGATTTAAATGAAACTAATAAGTACAGTGTCATAATTAACTCAGTCTGAGCCAAATGCTTCCAGTGTACGTGTGTAAATATGGAGTGATTATGGTACAGGCTAATGAAATGACTTAAGATTCAAAGCAGTTGGTTTTGGGTTTTTTTTTTGGTTCTTGCGATTCAGCAGAGAAAAAAAATAATTTACCTTTATTTCACGTTATTTTAAGACCACGATCTCGATCAAGGGACAGTGGTGATGAAAATGAACCAATTCAGGAACGATTCTTCCGGCCTCATTTTCTGCAGGCTCCTGGAGACCTGACTGTTCAAGAAGGAAAACTATGCAGAATGGACTGCAAGGCAAGTATCGAGCAAAGGGCAGCAGCAACCTTTTGATAATGTTAGCTGACTCAAAAACCAAGTTAGTTTATTTTTAAAGCTATTTTACCTATTGGCACTTTCAGCCAAGAGGTTAATTAATCTCACTACTTAAGGGAAAGCTGACAATAAAAGTTTCCCTTCCCTCCAATGAAAGCACTTCAGGCAAATCTTACAGCTGAGAGCAAACTGATTTTTGGAATTTAGCTATGCTGGGGTGTGGAGGGAAGCAGCATACACTATAAAGACTGTGCTTCTCCATTTTAAGTCCTTTTACTACTTGAGTTTCGATCCCCCATTAAAGTTTCAAACAATATAATCTTGATTGATGACTTTGCCTAACAGAATTAATTGAGGCTTGGATGACTTCTGTTTACTTTATGCCAATATATTTGGGAGAAGCTATTTGTTTTCAAGCAGTACCCACAGCAAATGGCACGGCTTTCAAAAGTACAAGACTTGTTCACACAGACCAAGCATTAAGTAGTGCAGGCGGTGCTGTCGCTAGATTACACCTAAGTGGAATGGAACTTAATGTTCAATCATTAGTCAGCTAACATCTTTTTGTCTGCAAGTCTTCCACAAGAAGGTAATCTAGAAAGGAGTATCTTCTCCTTCCATGTGAAGAGCAAACAATAAAAAAAAGACAAAAGGTGTCAGCCTGCCTTTTGTTTTGCAATGTATTATTATTTAGCTTCTAGGATATCTAAACACTGATCTTTTTTCAGTCACACCCATAAGACATCATGGAATTCAGGGAGTTGGCCCAAAAGTAAGTAAATGAATACAACTGAGTCAATGTGTAATTCGGGACAGAATTAGATCTTTAAATCTTGTGGTACACCTGCAGTAGCAAACAAAACCAAACTTCTCTGAAGTAACAAGTCAGGACTCCTCCAGTGTTTCGTATGGCTAACCCCATTTCCCATTACTCTGCTTACACTTCAGGTTAGTGGATTACCAACTCCAGATTTAAGCTGGCAACTTAATGGAAGACCAATTCGTCCTGATAGTTCTCACAAAATGTTGGTGCGTGAGAACGGTGTGCACTCCCTGATCATAGAACCAGTCACAGCCAGAGATGCTGGAATCTACACCTGCATTGCCAGCAACCGAGCCGGTGAAAACACGTTCAGCCTGGAGCTCATTGTCGCAGGTAACATCTTCACGCTAAGCTTCCTCGCTCCGCGCTGTAAGGATAACATGGAAAAGGAGAATGTAGGTGCCATCAAATGAGATGGTTGAGAGGTGGAGGGTAAGAAAAGGAAGCCTGGCAGTAACAGAACTATAGTCACAGGTGATATCTTTACGTTACATTGTGGCCCAAGTCAACTAGCAAGTCACCTCTGTGCACACAGTTAAGGAAAGAGGCTGTGGCCACGGGGGAGGCCACAGACCAGACTATTCACTGGAATGGGGTTCGGAACGGTAATGTGTGCAGGCCCCGATCTGTCAGTGGGCAGCCAGCACGGCACAATTTGCGCATTTCCCCGCGTGTTTGACTAACGCCACTCCTGCCCTCTGGTAGAGCAGTTCCGACTGTAATTGAAAGCCCAGCCTTTCACCGAGTATGAAGGAGCACTGTTTAACAAGCACTGTGCAGCATGTTTATCGAGTCTTCGTGCTCCCCATTTCCATTGTTTTGGGGAGGTGGGGTGGGAAACCACTCAGTTCTATTTGCACTCACTTCTTCCCTACTAAAATACCAATGTGACTGTTTCCTTCAGATGAACCAGGATTAGGTTTTGTGATTGATGAAGACAACACTGAACTTTCCTGTCACTTAGATTTTCCATTACTGGTTTTTAGCATGTTGCTGAAAGAAAGGCTACGTTGTCACAGACTAGTGTCAACTTGACTGCAATCTTTATTTCCACAGCTAAGGAAGTACACAAAGCACCCGTGTTTATAGAGAAGCTACAAAACACAGGTGTGACCGAGGGATTCCCAGTCCGACTGGAGTGTCGAATCTCAGGGGAGCCATCTCCTCAGATATTTTGGAAGAAAGAGAACGAGTCACTCACATACAACACTGACCGAGTGAGGTTAGACCAACTTGGAATAATCTCCCCATGTATAACTTCAATGATGATTTATTCTGTGATACAGATGAAAACCCAGAAGGTCTTAAGAATGCTTTGTGTGAACAGCAGCTCATAACTATTAACCAGTTATTGTCGTAACTTATTACATTTACTCAAACTTGCAGCCAGCCTGGTGGCCCAGCCAGAATTGAAATGTTAGTTTTGTTTTCCAGCCTTGGACTTAAAACAAGTCTCTAAGCATGGGGAGAAGTAGTTTTTCTCTTCTAGAACTAAGACTTAAGAGAAATTTACTGGTGAAAACCTAGGCTTCTAAGTAAAGCTATCTGCTTCTCAGCAGAAACCTTGATTCATAACTCTGCTGTGCAGTTAAGCAACTAAGATGAAGGGGTTTTGATACTCTGAGATCTATAAGCTCATCTTCAATATTTGATAACATTTTGTAGAAATGTTTAAGAGCAAACTCATGATATATTGCAAGAAAAGGAACTCATTACTGATATGACCCTGCAGTAAATGATTGCTGTCCTCCTAAGTAATTGTAAAAGAGTTTCAGTACCTTGTTCCTCAAGTTTTTTATCCTTTCCCCAGAAAGTCTGGGTAAGTTCTGGCATCCCTACTACTTCAATCAGATTTCCAGATGTCAATCTGTAATTCTGAAAGAGAAGTTACTTTATGCATTTTTGCTTGTTAGTTTTCAATACAAGGTATTAAACAGACAAATTATCAAGCATATTCAAGGTTTTATTTTCCACTTGCTAACTTCCTCTGAAGTCCTATATTAGTTAAAAGTGGACTATAACTAATCTGTAACGAGGATTGGGTCTGATTATAATGACATTTTAAAATAGCCTACACTGTTTTGCAACTTAAAGAGTAATTTTCTACTTTGCTTTTGTTCAGCATGCACCAGGATAACTACGGCTACATTTGCCTGCTTATTCAGGGAGCTACAAAGGAGGATGCCGGCTGGTACACTGTTTCAGCTAAAAATGAGGCTGGGATTGTGTCTTGCACTGCCAGGTTGGATGTTTACAGTAAGTGACTTCAATTTTCATGGTCACATTAATCCCCCCAAAGCATCAGTTCTATAGGCTTGGGTTTGTTCACAGAATGGTTTACATTGGTCTCTTTTTTTTTGTTTGTTTATAGTTTCTCCTCAATAATAACGATCCACATCAAGACAACAAATGTTCTGTCAAAGTACATTTCGCCGTCTTTCAGATACCTAAAGCAAAACAAGCATGCATGCTTTCTGTTTTTACTTAGTATATTAAACATAACTAATTAACAACAGATAACAGCATGATTACATTATTTTTGTGGATCATTATTACTATTACTCTGCTAGCACTTCCCTAACCTTTTGTATTCTTTAGTCTGTAATACACCTGTGACAGCTACCAGAAGTGCAGTAGATATTTTTATGGTTTTCTGCTTCATAATTCACTTTGTTCCAAAGCAGGCCCTTACACAGCGAGTGATTTCTTAAACCAAAATCTCCTACCAGTCTTCTCATAACAAGAATTAAGGGGGGCAGGGAGGGGGGAGGGCGAGAGACTGGACTGATAAAGGATGGTTTCTGGGGTGGTGGTTGTAGCAGTGGGACTTGGCTCAGCATTCTTCATCGTACAAAGGGCAGCAATGGCAACCAGACTTCCTTTTATGTACAACAACCACCCTCAAACAGGCCTGTCGTTGTTAGTGCACAGAAACAAACTCCTTGCTGTTACCCCTCTCAGTGCCACAAGGAAAGGTAGAAAGCAATGCCAAAAAGGCAAAGTAACAAACACAGACACTATTGTTTGTACTCACCACATCTGAAGGTGAAACCAGATACTGAGGGGGAAAAAAAAAACAAACCACCAAGAAATGAAACACAATTACCTTTGATATAAAGTTTTCTGATGCTCAGAAGTTAGTATCTCCTTTACAAAGGGTTGATTGTGCATCTGGCACACTTTGAGAGCTCAAGAGGGCTAACATTTTCTCTTTCCTCTCCAGCTCAGTGGCAGCAACCACCTCAGACAACTAAGCCAAAGAAGGTGCGGCCCTCAGCCAGCCGATATGCTGCACTTTGTGACCAAGGACTAGACATCAGAGCAGCTTTCCAGCCTGAAGCAAATCCAGTCCACCTGACGATGCAATCTGGCTTGGTAGAGAGCGATGATCTGTAGATCAGCTGCCATATCCATCATTTTCCTTCAAAGCAGAAACACTGAAAGCCATTGCCTTGACCAATGATACTCCTATGTCACTTTATGCAAAGGCAGACACCTTCAAGTACAAAAGATAAAACAACAAACACAATAACCATATATTCCTTATTCATTATACCAAATTAGAAGAATAGATAGATTATTAATAGAAATGTACACGTTGCACAACAAATCACATTCACCAGTTCCTTATACCTAAGTTGCTTCAGCTCCTATGAATAATCCTTTTCATAAAGTCCAAAAGACATCAGAGACAGATTTTTCAGAAGAGAACACTGTTTATCACGACATGCCTTCATAAGCAATAAGTAGATGCTACACAATGGTGCAAGATTTTTTATTTGAGGCCGTTAGATCACAAAGAAAATTAGAATGTATGGTTATCTACAGTTGTAAAATGGGAAAGCATTCTGATAGCTACAATGAACAAGTGCAATACTGTAAGAATAAAACAGGAAGGGACAAAGAAGAGCAACGTATCTCTGCAACCTGCCTTCTATCTACAACAAAAAAAATATTGCCTTAAATGCTGTAAGTATGGACAAGTCTATAACGCAACTTCAACACTGTAACTTTAAACTCTTCTGTATTTTTCCTTTTTGCCATCTAGAAGGAAGCTTTCTTACAAACATACAGCAAAGACAGTTTAAGCATAAGTAAGTAAATTAACCTCTGCAATATAATGAAGAAAAAGAGCTGACGTAACAACAGTCGATGCCAGCCTACAAATACTGGTAACTAGATGGGAAAAAAATGCTGACAGTATGAACCACGGCAGTAGGGCTGCTGCAACGGGTGGGAGGGGGACAGGGCAAGAGGTTGAAACTCTCTATGGATTTCCTGAAGATAGTCTGTAACCTTGTCATACTCCCATTCAAGAATCTGAATTCTAAGGTGAGCTGAAAACTAGGGAGCATATGTATGGGACATTCGACTGTTTAAAGCTTGTGTTAACATGTGTGAGGATTTTAGAAATGTTTAGTAAGTGAGAAATGGGTTGAGACTGCACTATGAATTTAAATGCCAAGAATACACCACAGGTGATAAGCCTGCAGATCTGAGGAAGTGGAAAATGAAGATGGACAAAACCAACATCAGATTTGTGCCTTTTTTCTTTTCTTAACATAGCACGTGTCTCTGGTAGGTTGCATTTTTTTCTTCTCCAGCCTGTGGGCCAATGACAGCTCTTCTAGTGGGTAGGGTCTGTGCGCCGTAGATGAAAGGCTGGAAGGCTGGTTTCAGAATGCAAGGCAAATCCACATCAAACTGGAGCCCCACCTTGGTTGTTTCAAATCAGAACCAAATGAATTTCTGATGAAGGGGAAGGAAAGATGGAATAATTACTAGGCCTGACAAGAAAAATGAGCATTTGATGGTACGAGCATACTTTGCTATGAAAGGAAAACACTGTATTCCTTATATGAAGCACATATATGGTATCTTTCATTATTTATAATAAAAGTGTTGAAATCTTTTTATCTCAGTTCAGTTATTCAGAAGTCCTGTACTTAGGAGGTTTTTTTAATTTTGTAATTGTGTACACCATATATTGCATTACTGCTAGACGTGTATTGCTATGTAAGTACACGAAGTTTGTTTTGTTTTTTAGTGACTAATAAACTTTAGCACATAAGGGTAGTACTGTTCTGGTGCAGGATATGACCAGTTACGGGGATCGTTAATCTAGATTAACGTCGTAGTCTGTCAGCTGGGAATAATCTGATTTTATTCTAGGAAAAGTATGTCATATCATTTGCCAAATTTTTCTCGACTGTGACATGCTAATTTACTTTTTGTTTAGCTTCACTAGCATTATTTTGCCACCTTTTATTTGTATTTATAAAAAAATGTATTATCATTACTTTGGATTGTTGTGCTGATATAATGTGGGTTTAAACATCAATAAATATTACACAAAGAGACAGTTTTCTTTCTGGTAAAGACTGTTAACTGCTTCAGTACAAGCATGCAAGGTTAAGGTTAGAAATTTTAAATATTATGAATACAGAGGAAAGGAGGGCGATATGCAGCATCTCACAATGACTAGAATTTATCAGCATATTCTGCTTGAGACTTGGAATCTTGTTTTTAACAAAACACAGGAACAGGACCCATAAATGCTTAGACATTTGCCAAATGAGATTACCTGAAGATGCTTCTTTTGTAAGAGGTTAGAAAATAAGCAGGTCTACTTGGTGTGTCTAGTAAATGCAATATGACATCACTTACAACTGATTCTACGCAAAGGCCATGGTCTAAGCGCAGTTGAGTTGGTTTAAGAACAGTCTTCTAACAAGGCAGTATCAAAATGAAAAAAAAAAAAAAAAGTTAAGATTTACTTGAAAAATTCTGAATATTAACTAGCTTCTTTCTGTTCTGTGCAAAGATACCTGGAATGATGCAAGATACATAATAATTTTTTTCCTTGTAGTTTTACATTTCAGGCATTGATCACTACAAGCACAATTATCTCAGCAATTGAGTCCTGACATTAATGGAGACACTGCAACTCAAGTCCATGGCGTTCTGCCTGCTTACAGTAAATCTGACTTTGGCTTGGAGACTAAAAAACTGAGACAGCTCTTGTGAGCTGGTTTAAGATGAGGTCATCATCACCTTTTGCCTCTGTATATATGTACAGACACACACTTAAGTAGTAAATCACATCTCTAAGCAGCAAACTTGTTTTTATGAAAACATTCAGCTGCTCTGTTACTTAGTTACTGGGACTGTTTGGGTTTACAAATTCAGAGATAGAAGCGTGGAACAAGAAAACTACACACTTTTCAAGCCAAAAATCTGAAATTCTTGGAAGCATCAAAGTAACTTTCACAAGTTTCACTTCCCTCCTCATAGGACTAAAAAAAAAAAAAAAAGCAGCCCTAACTTTTTGCAAGACTTCAGGTTTAGCTAGGGGAAGACTTCAAATTATTTAGGAAGCTCCTCAGTCCAAGCATATTCAAAGCAATTGAAGACTCAGTGAAACTACATTCAGGATGACAACAGAAACCTCTTGTCAAGAACACCAACAGTGAGGTACAAAATTCCACATGCATAAAGGTTTTTTCAGCTGGTGGTGTCCCGTAACACACAATGCCTTTATCCTGCAACTTCATCACAACAGCAACAATTAGTTAACATACACAATTTTTTTCCATCACACAACTGGTGGTTGGGGATCAAAACCAATCTAGACTGCAATTTGAAACCCTGGCTCATAAACTGTAGTTTCTTTTTATATTACCGCTTTCAAAGACCATTTTAATTCACTTAGGTTGTACTCTAATAAACGCCTTGACTCCCTGCTCCTTATCTCTGCAAGCAGCCCAAACAGATTTCATATGTACTCAAGTACATCATGAGCTCATATTATCCATCATGTCACGATGCTGAGGGGGTCAGCTGCAAGGTCTGGCTGTATGACCCAGCTGCCAAACCCACACTGTAGTATCGATGGATTAATGCACAGACTGGAAAGGCCTGCTCAGCTTTATGCACGCTGACACCAGACCTGATTCACTGCCTCACAACTCAGCTGTACGCACACGGGGCAGAATTTGCTGACGTTTAGCTTGTTCTCCTCAACTGGCTAAAAGAAAAAGCCCCTCCCCTGCACAGTTTTTCTGTTTGAACAGAACTGTGAGCACCTAAGACAAATCAGGCAGATGAAAACACAGATCCTGCCCCAAGAAATTTACAATCTATTCCAGACAGCACAGTATTCCTTCATGTGTCTCTCAAAGCTTGTGACTGTAATTCAGAAACAAACCATAATTTGCATCCTTTTACAGAAGTGCTCAATCCATAAAATAATCTCAGACTGTACTGAATTGCTAACAAAAGCATCAGTGTTTGGAACATAATGCTCAACTCACACTTAGAGCAAAAAAAAGCAGGCTAGAAACAACAGCACCTGTACGTGTACAGCAGTGGTTTCAGCAGCTGTATGAACTTCAGTCCAACACCATCCGGCGGGAGAAATTTTTTGCTTTACAGAACAACTGCAGTGCAACAGGTAAACCCTGGGAAAGGGCCAAGTCTTGCAACCACTGTCACTTCCTAGTTCTGTAGTAGCATAAATGGTCCAGAAACAGCTGCAGAACAAGAAAGGAGGAAAAAAAATAACATCAGAATGATTACATCATTTACAGCAGGAGCTCTATGAATCTCATCACACTGAATAGATTAGGGTGGGTTGGTTGTTTGGGTTTTTTTTGCCTGAAACAACTGTTCTGTTAAACACTCAAGTAAAGATATTGCCAAGCTTTTTTGGCTTACTTGGCCCAGGCATCACGGAGTATTTCTACAAACAACTGAGGGTACAAAAATACATTATGAAGGACAGGACCTTTCCAAGCTACTGTAAAAGGTGTTGAAAATGCCTCGTAAGATAAGACTTCCCACACAACAGGCAACACACCTCGACTCCTCTGCAGACTAAGAGCTAGCGGATTTTGGAGACGGCTTTTACCTGCAGCCTTTGTCTGAGCAACTGCTACAGTCATTTGTAGGAAAGGGCCGGTCTATAAGCAAACCTGTTCTACCACACTGTTCTACAGTAAAATACACAATTCTGTGTCTTATTAACTCATTTCCTCCTACAATACCATAGAATCACACTCACTGAACATTTTTGTAATATACTGTTAATCTATAATAAAAGTTTTACCTCTCAAATTCTATATTAGCTGCAGCTGTACAGTCTCTGACCATGTTTATAATGCTTAATAAACAAAAACCTAATATCAAATGTAATTCTCCTACCAGCACAATTGTTAGTAAATCCAAAGATCTTGAACTGTATGTGGATGATGTCATTTCAGGTATGGAACAGCAGCAGCTTTCAAGAAGTTCGGTTTGTAAAGTTCCAGATCCACTTTCCACTAGGAAAAAAAGTGTAATTCCAAAATGTAGATTTCAAAATCTAAAACAAGCTCTGTTAGTTGTTTCCCTCAAAGTCCTGTATACAAAAAGTATAACACCATTAAAAATCTTAGAAGAAGGAACTAATTTTTAAATTATTTTAAAGCTTTGTCTGAGCAGCAAATCTGTTAAACAACCAACTTCATAAAAGCAGAACAAAGTTTGCATTTGTGATTATTAGTGTTTTCTTGCAATACTAATGAATTTCAGGTCAGCCTATACATCCTAAAAGCAGAGATAGAGTGTCACAGTGTTTCCCATCTCTAAATCCAAGGACTAAGACATCAGCAGTCTGTCTTTCTGCCTTTGCCCAGGACAAGTGGCATGCAAGCCTAAGGTGAAACTAAAAGATCACAGCACCTTAAGTGGGGAAAAAACCCGCTGATGACCAGTGCGCCCCACTGCCCTCACTTCAGAGCCCAGATTTGCTCCAGCTGCTTTTGACAGATGTCAAGTCAGAATTCAGGCCTGAACTCCCGGTAAGCACGGTTGAGCTCAATGTGGAAGTCGGGGGCAGCTGACACAGCAGAGCACTCACGAGCAGTTAGCCCAGCAGAAATACAGTTCCTGTTTACAAAGGATAATACACTAAGGGGAGCGCAGAGGAGTTGTCCGTTTTAGAGGCAAAACTAAGCTTATTACTTCGGCAATGCAAGTACCTCTTCACAGACAGCTTCAGCTGAATACATCTGAATAAATCATTTCTTATGAACAAAACTCACCTCACATATTAATAAACTAGTATATATGGTTCTTGTCCAAATGGAAAGACATCACCTTAATTAACTGATGAGAGATATAGGCACATGACAAATGTTACTGTAAGCCCGATAATACAGAAAGGGCACAATGGTGCTAATAGAAACAAAAATTTTACAGAAAACTTGGTAAACAGCTTTGCAAAACTGTGCAGTAAATTAACCTCGCTGATCTAGTATTTACAGATCAACTGAATGCAGCTCCACGCTGGTACCCTGAAAATTATGGTGAAACTACAAGTGCTCTCCTTTCTATAAGCCTTCCAACAAAAGAGCAACAAGAACCTGCAGAGAACGCATGCAGCTCCAATCTACTGCTGGTAGAGCTGCCTCACCATCAAAAATCACATATGCACACTAAATGGCATCTACACACAGCACATGCAATGACTATATTGTTTCTTTAGGGTTGCAAGAAGTTTTCAGTAGATATCTACTAACTACCGGAAAAAAATAGGATGCAAAGTCAGACTGACAGCAGTAGGAAGTAAAACACTGCAACTTAGAGCTTTTAACAGGTCTTCAATATAAGGGTGGGGATCTGTTTACAATAGAGCCTCCAACATATAGGCACAGCACCTACTTTTAATGCATTTAGCATTAAAAGTTGAGAGCTGGAGATCTGCAGGTTAGAATTCACAAAACATCAAACTGCTTCACTAACATGCTTCAGCAATACCATGTGGCTAACTTGCAGTTATCCCTAAACAAATTGTTTAAAACAAGGCAGCAATTTCAAATCTGTCAGTGTGCTACACGTGCAAGGCCACCTCAACAGCATCAGCCAGCAGTCTGGGAAAGGGTGACATCCACACAGTCCCCTGTGCTCAGGCAGTGGTAGCTCAGTGACATCTGCCCGCTACGCTCCCACTGACATTATCCTAATGTGTGTATAGTGACACCAAGGAAGATCTGGTGGGTTTTACTTGTATGTTGTTTCAACACGTTTGACATCATCATACTCAAACTGGCAATTTGTTACCACACCTACAAATAGCCAAAAAAAGTTTATTTTTAACAACTATGACAGAAAGATTCATTTATATTTCTGAATATGAGACCATGATGGTGAAGTACATGAAGGAAAAAAAGGGAAAAAAAAAAACAGTGAAATTGAATCTGATTTATTTAAAGAGTGAAAAAAACACAATTGTAGGTTTCAATGTCATATTTTATTCTGTGAGATGAACAAAGTGTATCCCAGATCTTAACCGATATGAGCTGTTAATATGGAAAATAAAAGCACAAAATACTGGAACAGTTGTTGTGGGCATAGTCAAGCTGATCTAAAAATGCCTGGCAAGGTACAGGTAGTATTTGTTACTAACTCAGTAGACATATCTACAGCAAAAAAGAGCCTTCAGCACATGGTCTGAAATTGAACATAATACATGGGTGAAAATAAAATGTCATCTGGGGCTCCAGCAGAGTTCTTAAAGAGGCAACGCTCTTTAAAGACTTCTCTCCACCACTACATTGGCCCTGTCTTTCCTAATACTGACTGATTACCTGAATTAACTGTACCTGGCCTTGAAAAGTTCAGTTTTCATCAAACTACACTATGCTTAAATAAAAAGTCACATAATTGCAACAGGCAATACAAGTTTCAGTTTCATGAAATACAACCTCTCACACCATGCAATGCATCAAAGGAGGAAAATTTGTCTAACAGCAATAGATAAACATTACAATGTACATTTTAACTGTAGATAATAATGTAACAAAGATTTTGAAGGCTGGGATTTAGATAACCACTTTCTATCCAAATTTCACTGAACTCAGTATCCTTTCCATCTTTAAAAAACATGTCTTGCGTCCCCACATAGCTCAGGATGCATGGATTTGGATTTTACAAATCCAGTAACAGCAATGCCAGCTCTCAACTTTGTATCTACACAGGTAACTCCACTTCCTTAACACTACACAGATAGTGGAACCAAATAGTACAGCTATAACAATGCCTTAGGATAGGCTGCCCTCAGGAGGCCAAAATGAAATCCCTTCATGGGATATCACACACTAACTCAGCACACTTTATACGCATCTGTTACCAGAAAAGCAAGTCTGCAAAAGCTGTTCCTCACAACAGCTCCTACCTACTGCTGCAATATTCAAGAAAAACCTCACCGACGCTTTGTGTGTCCTGCTAGAAACTTCTACTGATGATAATCAACTGCAGTGTGTGTCTCAAAAGTAGATCAACACAGTGAGTTCACTACAGCAAATTGTAAATTACAAACACATTTCTTAAGAGATAAGCAGAAAAACTAAGACTCCAATGGTATTTAACAAAAGACTACAGGAGATTTTTTAAGCAATACAGCAGGTGAAGAAACATCAAATGAATAAAAAGCACATGCTCTCACTTCCACTAGGAATGGAATCACAGAAACTTTGTATGTCTAGTAAAAGAGTGGACTGAAGTTTTCAAAGTCCAGTTGAGAAATCATGGTAAGTCAGTCAAGCACACAGCCCTACTCAAGAACATCCACATGCAAAAAAACCCAAAACATGTATATATAGATCAGCATAAATACTAGCAGCACAAGATGTAAAACCCAAACGTCTGTTTTTAATCAAGGACAGCAACATAACAGGCATATCAGAAATATGAGGGAAGCAAGACAAATAAGCCAGATATTGATACAAAAATATAGAGGTAAGGCATCAAACTACATTATCAATATATTAACTCATCAAATCAAATACGGATGGAACATTCAAATCTAGTACGGTAAACTCTGCTGTTAAACAACATTATTACCAACACAATTAAGATGACGGCAGTACCTATGATATCCAAGGACTATAAAGCCAGCAATGTAACTGTAATGAAAAACTAATTATCAGCAAGCTGGAAAAATGTCACACTAAAAAAGTCAAGATCACATTTTTTTTAATATTTTTTTCATGAAGCCAATCAGGGCCACCCAACTCTGGCTGTGGTCTCCAGGAGAGTACAAGATCTGAGTCAAAATGCTATTTTCAAGACTGGCTATGTGATGGTAACTTCTAATTCTGGAAGAATATTGACCAAGTTTATTAATAAAGACAACAGTCCACTACTGCAGACTTCCATAAAAAAGGAGCAACATAAAATAAGGACATATGTTAAAATGATGCAATGCTTGATGATAACACTAAGACTGTATGTGCTGAACTTCAGTATGACTTTAAATACACATGACAAATTTAACTTTTTTGTGAGGAGGGGGAAGCTAGCATGGATTAAAAGCCACTAGAATTTAAAAGTCAACCCTTGTAAAACCAGCAGTCTAGCTTTAGCAGTCAAATGGAATCTGTCACTGAATGCAAAATTTACAGACAGATTGGAGCAGAGAGGAACAACCGGTAAAAGTGCGTACAAACCGAACTCCCCCTTAGGAACAGGTACTGTGCCTGAATACGGCAAGCAGAGGATCAACACAAAAAGTACAGTGCTCGGAGATGGGAAGGCCACAGAGAAAAAGAATCCCCAAACTCTGAACAAAACCCTAAATCAGATTTTAGTACCATGCAGAACATGAGCAGAACCTCTACAGGCAATTCATAGAAGGTTTTACCCCTCAGAGGAAAACATCAGAGGAGGTTACAGAGGGAAGAGTGACAAATGGCTGGGGGTGGGGCCATCACTCTCTATTCTAAAGGAAATCAAGTCAGACTTGCTTTGCATATGACAGTAATATTTGATAAACATTTTAGAGTTCTTCTAAAAACTAAAAAGAGATGAGAGTAAGGAGATCTAATATCAAGCATGCTTGAAATTTTAAAAGGCATCTGACACATTCCCTTGCCAAAAACCATGAAAGATGCTGTGCTGCTAAGAGGAGTTGTCAGAACATTAAGTTGTTTAAAGACAGAAAAGAAAGGGTATCAATCAGCACCCATTCTTTCCTAAGGTCGTGGATTGCCAACAGAACAACACAGGCACTTATGCTGGGACTAGCAAAGTACAGCCCATTTGTAAGGGTTCTGAGACAGCAATTTCTGAAGTCCACGGTATATTCCAGTAACACTGAGTTACTCAATGGAAGAAAGGGATAAAGGAATTTAAAAAATAAAAATTGCAGAATCATTTCACTGGAAAATTAGGTGCTAAAACCAGCAGACTAAATGAGAACAATTCACACTGGGGAAAATACAAAAAATCAGACCTAAATACATATATAAGGAATTGGGCTCCAAGTTGACCACTAGTTATTCAGGACTGAGTTACTGTTCTTATATAGCTTCTGAACACACAAGTCTAAAGGTTAGGAAAAAGCAGAACAATTAGGTATTATTTTTGGAAGCAATATAAAACAAACACAAAACATCCCATTTTTTTAATATATAAATCCACAGTGAATACTCTGAGTAGTTCCACCTCCGCTCCCTCCTTGAGAAACTGGAAAAGGTCACAAATTGCTGAAGGTACAAGAGTCTTCTAAGGAGACATCACCACACACTTGATCAGTTACCTACCCTACACATTCACTACTTCCACTGTCTGAGCCATCACCCCAGGCCAGACAGCACCCTAATCTGACAAACAGATGTTACTTCTTAAGAGTAGGTGAACTCAGTAAACGCTGAAACAGGTTACTCTTTTTAACTGTCTTCAGTTCTAATTTACCAGTTTGAAGAAAAAAGGGAAAAAAAGGTCTTTTAAAAATATGACTTTAAGGCTACCAACACTTCAGTCTGGTCCTATCGCAACAGTAGCAATAAAAACACAGTATGCACTGCAACATTTTAAAAAATTTACTTACCAGCATGCCAAGTTTCTTCTGAGGGTTTTATTCTAGGTTTTAATCACAAATATAAACTAAAAATGCCATTGTTAATAACTTATTTAACAGTGCTCTTACCCAAAAACCAGGGGATAATAATAATTAGGGTCAGAACACACTAAGAGGAAATTATTTTTAGTCTCTCAAGCTTGGTTTCTGGTCAAGATATGTCGCACAGGCTTTGCCCATAAAATACTAAGGACAGGTATGGGGAGCAGCCAAGTTACTGAGATACTACTTGACTAGTAAAAATGGGAGTACCAGCTGTCCTTCCTCACCTTCAGTGCCCTCAGGAAAAAAAAATCATCTATTCTCTGGCCAATTCCTCCTATCAAAGAGAAACATAATTAGCAATTATATTTTTGGTGCAAAGACACATATGACACACATAACTTTGCACAGCAAATAACACCACCTCTCTACAAAGAGATAACAGTAAGATAAGGACTCCTGGAAGGACTACCTTCAGTAGTATTTTATACTCCAAAGTAACACAACCAACTGTAAATCCCCTGAATATACAACCGTTCCTTGTGTTATTTCTCAGTACATACCTGCGAGAAGATTGAACACACACTGTTTTCTGGCACAAAGACAAAATTTCTCAGCTGCACAAATGAAGAAAATCTCAGACTGTAAAGACTCAAAGTTATCATCAGTGAGATCTCTTCTTTCTGTACGTCAGTTTGTGCCAAGACGGGAAGTAATTTCAAAAGCTGAATCAACATCTGGATCATGATGCAATGAACACTGGAGCTAAGAAGTGAAGGTCCTAAACCACATTCATGGTTCTCTTCAGAGATGATAAAAACATCAATTACCAAAAATTACTTGATCTTGATAGAAAAGCCTGGGGTCAAATTTTTGTTAATTTTTCAGCAAGATAGGAACACATGATCATTTACAGCTGAATAATTACTCTGCTTCAAAAGCTGCTTTGAATAAAATAAATAGCTATTTTATTGACTATACATACATATTAAAGAGCACCAACATAAAATAGTCAAACTGAGAGTTCCAGAAGATATAGAGCCAAACACCTTGGAAGCAACATGTGTTTTCTAAATATTTACTGAGTCAGTGAAAAGTCTTTTATGAGGCAAGGTCTCCAACTGTACTCTTCACCAGCGTATGGGCAGAGTATTACAGAACTAGCAATGCTAATGACTAATCAACAGTCCTTCAATACATACACACAAGTGCTACTGAATTAAATGAGTGCTGTACATACACTCAGGAATGGAACTGAGCAGGTTTTGTCTTCATAAAAACTCATTACATATAATTAAATCTCCTAAAGGCAATTCAGGCATGCTGAAGATCTACAAGCTCCTAGCTTTGTAGTGTTAGCTACAAACAAACAAAACCCAAAGGAAACTCCTTGACACTTTGTAGGGACTGATAAGAATAAAAAAATTACATAGTTTGCAATCTTCAGCCTGCATTAAAAACTTGATGCAATCACACCTGCCAAGCAATAAACATGCCTCTGCACTTTATTAACTTCTGTGTAACATGATAATTCAAATAAAATCTCCACTCTATCCCAAATTGGAAAACATGACTTTATAAAAATATAGTGCTTTAAAAATGTATCAGCATACTATTTGAAACAATCATCATATCAAAACCAGATCTTTTTCAAATTGTTATATGCACAGACTTCATAATACCAAATGGACTCTTCCAGTAGCTAAACATACACACTGGACTTTACCACTGATCAGTTTCTCCTCTGACTAAATAATATCAATTACATACATCAATCTTCAACTCCCCTCCCTTTAATTATTATATATTTCTATATTACATCATGACATTTAAGTAGGTACTTATATTCAAGATAGTATTAAGTCATAAGATGCAAGCCTCCATCTACAATTAGAGTACTCCCAGTAACATAAGGGGACTCTAGAAGAAAGACGACAGCTTGTGCAACTTCATGAGGCTCTCCGAATCTTCCAAGGAGAATTGCTTTCTTCAACTGATCTTCTTCCAAATGAGCAGTCATCTCTGTGTGAATAAAACCTAAGAGAGGAGAGATACTCAAAGAGTTACCTAACCTTCAACTAAATTTCTCTAGTGGATTTTCCCTGAAATCCTCCAAGGTGAAAGCTACTACCAGCATTCAGCACCAGCTACCATTCTTCAAAGTCTCTAAGTCAGTCCACATAATTTTAGGGCTAAGACCAACTTTTTACCAGTAAATGTCTTCTGGTTTTGGAAGTACTGATGTAATAATCCAAATGTAGAGATCTATAGAAGCCCATGTTAAAAAAAAAAAAAGTAACTGAAATTGTTTCCCCAAACCATATTTGGTACCACTTTTCTAAAAGACAAAATATAGTAATTTCACCAAAACTTTCTCAATAAAAACATGAGTATGAAATCTCTGGCAAGAAACCCTACAGTTTGCAAGTGTTTTCATTATATTTTAGAACTTATGACAGCACTTGCATAATTTCTAGCAGACCACTCATTTGAAGAATACTTCCTGACATTTTTGAAGGACACTTCTTTGCAATTTTCAGTTATCTGAGATTCAGTTTTCCCACTGCTGCACTTCTCTTCACATAAGCTGCAGCTTCATAAAGAGCTGATCCTACCTGCTTTCTAGCTGACACCAAGAAGGGGAAGCCTCAGTTTTGCCTTCCAGTGTACAACTCTGCCCCTTTATCATGGCTCTGGACCCTTCAGTGAGCTGCCCAACTCACTAAACAATAAAAAGTATTTTTCCTGCCTAGTTCACAAGCTGAACTGGTTCATATAGAGGTGTGAAAGGCATGGGAGCGCACAAGGTAAGCAGCAGGCTACACAGCTATGAGTGGAAAAAGTCAGAAGGATTTTTCCTTAAGGAAAAGGAAAGGTGGTTTGCTTGAACTAGATCATCTTGTGAAAACACAGCCTTATCCTTGCAGAACTTTATTTCCAGACTCTCTCCTTTTACTACAGAGAAAGACACTGATGCTTTCATGCCATCTTCTCATGGTCTTCCAGGTTTCTCTAATAAAAAATAAGCATTTTTTAGCAGGACACAAGAGGAGCTGACCATATATAATTAGTTCTAATCCTCCCTTCTGCAAAGACAGCAGGTTTTGAGGGAGGAACAAATTAAAAAAAATACATTTATTATGTAGGAATGGACAGAAGAACAGGTAGACACCATCTTCCAAACTTTTCAGTGTTCCTTTAAAAAGACTGAAGGTCTTGTAACAGAATGTATTATACTTTAAACTGGAAAAAAAATAACATTTACTTACAACAGTTGAAGAAAATAATAGCAATTTGTCTTAAGTTACTTTCAGAGTACAGCAAATATCCAGCAGTCTTGGTGATCATATATTACAACAGTCAAGGATGTGGGAACTTCTGAAAAACTAACCTGGAGCAACCACGTTGACTCGAATTTGCTTTTTTGCTACTTCTTTAGCAAGAGAGCGTGAAAATCCAACTAATCCTGCTTTGGTAGCACTGTAAACACTTTGACCAGAATTGCCTTTAAGTCCTACAATACTTCCTAAAATAAAGAAACATCAAAGAGAAGATTAAATGCCTAATTTGAAATTTTGTACTAGCTTTATAATTTTAGTTTTAAATTTGGAATGGATAATGAGATTACAAGAAAAGGAATTAAAAGTATATTGCTAAATGTACTTTCTAGCCTACTGCTGGCATAAGCAAATCCCTCAATTATCTGTGACTTTTCTGGAATCCATATATCTACGTTGACCAACAGGCACCAGGAAAATCAAACAAAGAGCTTTCTAAAAAAATACCCTTGCCAAGTAAAAAAAAATTTAAAAAGGGAAACCATAAACCAATTTCTCCCTATTTGATTCTGAGTTAATACGTAGCAGCTGGTAGATTTAGCTACTGAAAGAGCTGATAAAGAATGGCAAAATTATTTTTTCAATAAAATATATACTCTGAGGTGTTTATTACTGAAACAAGCTGGTTTTACATTTAGAAGTTGCTGAAATGACACAAAATAATAGGCATTCATAAAGAAATGCTAAATACAGAATGTCTAAATATAAAGAAAATAGTCAATTGCAACAAGTAACATTTCAACAAGTTACACCTGTTAAACCTTTCCAGAAAACTATTACATAGAATTCCAGTGGATTAGACAAGCAACTTACCTATATTGACAATAGCACCTCCCTGTTGTTGAATCATGCTTTTTACAGCGGCTTTGCATGTCAACATTGTTCCCAAAAGGTTAGTGTGAATCTGGGCTATCATATCTTCAGTCTTGGTTCTCAGTAACAAGCCATCCCTGACAAACAGACCAAAACAACCCCAAAGAAGTCACTGAACAATCTCAATGATCCCATTTACTCATGATAAAACATGAGTGATGAATGGAATATTAATGGGGATTTATGTGGTTCTATACAATCTACCATTCAAAACAATGACATTGAAAAGATGACACAAGAAGTAAAGCATTAGATTTCATTCTGGCAACAAAGTCTCCTTTGCAGACAGGTATCAAACATTGTTTTGGACCATTTCAGGGGGAAGTGGAAAAAAGAAGAGGAGAAGGGGAAGTAAAAAACTCAGAATGCAGGAACTACAGTGAAAGTCATATCACCTGTTATAATTTTACCTTCACCAGGAACAAAATTTTGGTCTGCATTAATACCCTTTTCAGATGTACTCATTAACAATACTTTTACCAAATGCAAAGGCCCTTGGCACCTTACATGAAGACGCTTTAATCTAGAATTACATATGACCTTGTGACAAATAACTAACCTGTTGATCCCAGCTGCATTAACCAAGTAGTTAATAGGACCTAAATTCCTCTGCATCTCCTCAAAAGTGTTTTGGACTTCTTGTTCGCTGGATACATCACAGCTAAGTGCCAGATGTCCTGCTGTATTGAAATAAAGGCACACCATAATAATAGTAGGAATACCATTCATAAACCTTCTTCAGAATTTATCAAGTCAAGTGCTAAAACAGACGTTGAACTAGTTGTAACATGAGGGATCCATTTAATGTCCAGAGAATTAAATAAGGAAAATTTTCAAGTATCATACTGATTAGTTATAAGACAATTTCTTGGTTTATATTTTGGCCTTTTAAAATCAGAAGTTCAGCCTGAGCAGACTGGTCTCCGTTCTGGCTTGCTCAGGAGCCAAGGATGACTCAATTCATATCACCTCCCTCTTGTGACGCTGAACAATTCCTTTCACCTTACCTAGTCTATCTGCAAGATATGGACTGTAAGGTACTTAACTTCTCCAAAGAATATTGCGAAAATTGGACTGATGTAGCTTTTCTTTCAAATTTCTCAACCTTTACTTTCATTTTCATCTAGTTAAACAATGAGGGGTTCTTTTATGACTTACTACTTTTACAAGGTACCTAAGCACCGGACAGTGAAGGAAGTATTGCAAAGCAGCATACATACCACCAAGATGACGTGCAGTGGTCTGGGCTACTTCCAGGTTTCTAGCAATAATGGCCAGGCGGCAGCCCCTCTGTGCCAGTAATTCTGCAACAGCTTTTCCTATCCCTCGGGATCCTCCAAAAATGGCGCAAACCTTGCCCATCTTCAAAAATAATTCACAAATTGCAAATAAACTATGACTTTTAGTTCCAATACAACACAGAACAATCACTGTTCTTGACAACATCACGGCCCTTACTAATCTGTAGCATTTTGTAATATCAGATTACAGAATTAGTGATTTTTTATTCACCAGAAAATAAATCCTTGAACTAATTTAGACACCACTTCTACAAATACAAGTTAATGCTGAATGATTTCTGAACTGAGTAAAAAATTATGCATGTAATCTAGTCTTGCAATTCTAGTGTTATAACTCCTATTCAGTTGATGAAACATGTGACATGTATCTAAAGGCCATAATGTATCATTCAGCTCAGTGCAGTAGTTATAATTGCATTGTTCTCACAAGCACTGTCCTTGTACTGAAGTCATTCAGCCTCAAGCTCTCACTCCATCCTAAGTATCTGGGTTGGACATCCACATTGCAAACATTACTAGGCATGATTCCGTACTATTGTATTCACACTAGTTTAAGACTAAATTACACTATAATACTATGTTTTACCATTAGCTTTAGGTTGCTTTGTTTCTGCCTCTGAAGAAAAAAAAAGGTTTTTGAAATGTGAAATGATTGTGAAGTAGCTAGTTTAGATATTTAGAAAGGAGTGCAAGAAGAACGTACTTCTGTAGGATGACCTTTTATTCCACAACCTCTAGAAACCAATCAGCTGTTTTGGGATTTCCTGAGGAGCCACAGGCAGAATCCAAGAAATAGTAATGAACCTCTTTTCCATACATTTGAATAAATCCATTTTTAACCCAATTAAACTTTGACTCCACAACATCCTGAGGCAACAAGTTTCATTATTTGTGTTCTTAATTTGCTTTCTGACTAGAGAATACTATGCATTTCTCTTCACATCTCCTCCTTACTGTTTGTACCTTCAGAGGTTACTCCTCTGCTTTTTACCTTCCTCCTATACCCTCTTTCAGGTCTATTTAGTTACTCTTATACCCATGGAAACCATTCTGTATCTCACTAAAGACTGTCCAACCTCTTAATTCTGCCACCCTACCCATTGCCTCACCTAGGTCTACTGTACCCTTTTTGATGCGTGATGACCAGAAAACCACACAGTATTAAGCATACAAGGGCACCATCAACGCGTACAACAGCATACTGATTTTGGTGTTCTGTGACAGGGCCTGAAAGAGTAGCCAGACCTTTTCTGCAACAGAAAGTAAACTCATACACTTTAGATCAACTCATGTGTCTGCTTCCACTAGCAAGTTTAAATTGTCTTCCTAGGAACAGGAAGAAGATTAAATACTTGCAACTCAGGTGGTGGTCCTTTTCAAAGAACATGTACAGAAAGATGTCCTGCATGAAGGCAATTCTTTAGTCATAAAAGCAGACACTGCTGCTTCACTGGAAAGACTAATCTTTTGGGTAGCCTTCATTAGATAGTTGGATTGCAAGAGATGAATCAAGATGTCTCAAACCCCAGTAAGTACATGTCTTGAGGTCTTAGCAGACTAAAGGCCCAACCAACCAACCCAGGTTTTGAGAACAGATTTTTTTGTTAGAATCAAAGTCTCAGTCTGCTTTCTCCATCATGACTGATCTCTCCTACAGAATTAGCCAGAAAGATTCTTGAAAGTCTCTGACTACTTGTTGCAGCAATATTGCACTAGGATTTTTTCCTGCATTTCCTCCCCCATATCTCGTCCTTACCAGCACTGAGCATACCTACTCTCTTTACTTGAAACACAGAATAATATAGATTAGAAGAGACCTCTGAAAGTCATCTTGTCTAACTCCTCCACCCCTAAAAAATGTCAAGTGAAACATCTAATATAATTTATAAATGCTGTCAGATCTATATGTATGCTCTTTTCCAAATAATTACGAACATGCTCAGCTACAGAGGAACCAAAAAGCTGCCTGTGAGGAGAGAACTTTAAAATGTATCAATCTCCCCTTCCTGCTCTCTATGACAAGGGAAAAATACTGCTGATTCTACTGCTCCGAGAAGGAACAATAAAGTCCCTGGTGCGTTAACCAGGTACTTATGGGAGGTGGACAAAACCTATTTCCACACAGCAATGTACAATTTATGTTTTAGCACAAAAAAACCCCGTACAGATTGTTCAGAGTTGTGACTTGGGAGAAAAAAACGACAGTAGGAAGAATAACCCTATAGTCCCCAGCCAAACAAAGTCAGGGAAAAACAAGGATCTGCTGAGCAACAGGCTCTGCCAGGTCGCCACACAGCTCTACAGGCGCCTGTGCCACCTTTGCCCTCTTCAGCCCTTCGCTTCTCTCCGAACGAACTGTTCAGCCCGTGGCCCCCGGGGCTCCGACTGTACTGCCGCGAACCGCCCCCCGGCCCGCAGCGATAAACACGCGGGACGACACCTTTCTACACACGCAAGGCGGCTGGCACACCGCAGCCAGGCAGGCAGGCAGGCAGGCAGGCAGGCAGGCTGCGGCCGGGTCGGGCCGGGCCGGGCCGAGCCGAGCCGGGCCGGGCCGGGCCGGGCCGAGCCGTGCCGGGCCGAGCCACCGCCGCCACGCTCAGCCGCGGCCCCGGCTGCCCCGCCAGGTCACCGCCCCCAGCCCGGACCCTCCCCAAACCTTTTTTTCCTCCTCCTCTATTTTGGGGGAGGGCGGGGAGACCGGGGCTCCTACCAAGCGCCACCGACTAACGGACCGACCGACCGCCTCCCCTCGCAGCCGCCCTCCGGCCCCGCCCCCAGCCCTCGCGCGCGCGCCGCGGGGTCTAACAACCGCCTCTGCCCAGAGCCGCCCCGCCCGCCGCCAGGGGGCGCCGGCCGGGCCCCGCACCGCCCGAGGCGGGGGGAAGGAGCCACCACCCGCCCGGTGTTCACGGGGGCGCGCGCGGCTCCGCGCTCACCCTGCGGCTCCTCCTCGGGGGCGGGTCAGAGGGAGGGAAGGAAGGAAGGAAGGGGAGAGGCAGAGCCCCGCGGCCGTGTGCTTCTGCTGCTCCGGGCCCGGCGGTCGGGCTCAAGGTGGAGCCCGCGGCACAGACAGTGGGGCACGGCGCCGGCTGGGAGCCCGCCCGCCGCGGGGCACGCCGGGACGCGTAGTCCCTGCGCAGCAGCGGTGCCACGGTGGCAGGGTGGCCGGGGGGCTGCCCCCCCGCTCTCTGACCCAAGCGCGGGTTGCGCTGCCCGCCATCCCCACAGTTCGCCGCAGGAGGCTGGTGAAAGGCCGGTTTTTATGTGTGTTTCAATTTACTTCCTGGCTTCGGAGCAGCTCTGGCGTGTGCTTTCCCCACACAGGTTTTTTTCCTCCCCGGCACGGTGACTCAGGTCCGAGCGGAACACAGGCGTCACCAGGTGCCGAAATGGTGCAAACCACCCGTTTACAGAAGCCGTTATTGCTGGCAACGGCCAGAAAAGGAGCCGGGAGCTGCGGGTCCGTGCGCTGCATCCCAGCTGGGGCAAGAAGAAGGTTCTCATGGTGCTGGAGCCGGTCACTCTGTGCCGAGGGGACACCCACCATGGCAGGGCCACCGCCACGGCCCCTGCACGCAGAAGGGGTTTTGGACCTCCGCACACCTCCCTTCTCCTCAGAGCTCATGCAGGGACAAGCCCTTCTGCTTTCGTTTTACACTTTTCGGTTTTAAACTACGTTTTACATCTAGGTATCCTGAGAACATCCCTCGTGGCTGCTGGTGCAACCCTTTGCACCCAGCCCCAGCACTCACTGCCAGAATCGTTATTGGGGCATGGAGTAGCTGCCTCACCCGGCAGCTCTCTGTCCCGGCCTTGTTTCCCCCTTCACGTACAAAAAGGTGTTTCATGTGTAGACACATACAAGCAGGTGAACAAGGATTTTGTCTCTTTCGTTTTCACATTTCCTTGCCCCAAAATCCAGAGGATCTTGTGTAAGGCATCACTATGCCAGCAGAGCTACATCAGAAACACAGGTGGATAAACCCAAAGCAGAGAAACACCTGTGAGAGTTCCTGTTGAGTAACCAAAATAAGCTTAGTGTAATGCAATTAAACTAATAAAAAATCCTGCTATGTTTTAACAGTAATGCTGTTAACATTTGTCTGAGGATATGCTGGAGGGGTTTCTGTGGCCTCTTAAGCCACACATACTAAGCAAAAATTTCCACCTGAGAAATAAGAATAAAACATTGCAATTGTGTACAAGAGTACACTCTTTGGAAAATTTTTTGAGAAAAGTTATTATTAAAAGGTTCCACAAAGTAACAAGTGTCAAAATAGTTGACTGCCAGGCAGGGGCCACCTGCCTCATAGGCAGAAAAGCACCCTGGCCCAGGAGTGAGCAGGGCTCATTGACAGGGCTTTAAACTAGACTTGAAGGGAGAAGCCTCAATGAAGACAAGGCTGAGGGCAGCACATGAGTGTTTGAGGGGTGCTGCAATAGCGGAGTGCTTAAGTCTGCTGTCCCAGAGGATGTAAGAGACAGGAATCCAGATGGCAGCAGAGAAACAAGGTGTTTTGATGAGGCAGCAGCCACAGAGGCATTGGAACAGGCTGCCCAGGGAAGTGGTGGAGTCACCATCCCTGGAGGTATTTAAAAGACAGGCAGATGAGGTGCTTAGGGACATGGTTTAGAGGTGGGATTGGTAGTGACAGGTTAATGGTTGGACTCAATCTTAAAGGTCTTTTCCAACCACTATGATTCTAAAATCACACGAGTTTCTATGAGCTCAATGGGAGTGTAACTTTGTACAGTTCTTGCTTTTGACTTTAAAGCTGTTATTCGGGATTTCAGATTATAAATGTTTCTAGGGGAGCTATAGAGAGTTTAATAACATTACCTGTATTCATGCAGGATTCTTTTTCCAGGGATCATTCTTTACATAGAGAAGGAAAAGCAGATTTAGGCATTGCTAAACAGATAAACATCTGTAAGAAAAAAACCTTTAAGAAAAGCTGCATGTTATGCAAAATTAGTTTCTTTTAGCAACTATATTTATATTGCAAACTGGTCCTGTTTTCAAAAGAGTAAGCAAGATTTTGTGGTCCAATGACATTTCAGAGTATGCCAGATTCTAAAAAGCTGGAGGTCCCAGTGACGAAGAAGAAAAGGCGTAGAGAGCTGAGACTGTGATTCAATCCCTGACCAAGACTTTTGGTCTCTAGCATAACTAAGGATCAGGATTCACAGAGGAAAATTATGGCTTTTTCTTCAAGTGGTACATCTAAGCAAAGTAACACAGGAAGGAAAAAAAATGTCTGTGGTGATATGGCATGTTTTCTGAAGATGTGTATCCTTCAGAGAGAATAACTATGAGCACCATAGTGTACAAGGACACAGCAGGCAGATTTTATGTGAAAATTATATTAGTAATTATGGCTTAAACCTATTTGTGAACTGTGTCCTCATCCCGAGAGCTAACCCGTCCTTGTATGAAAGTTAAATAAAAGCTGATCTTTGCTGTACTGCCAGGACTTTGCTGACACAGAGTAAGCACTGTATTTTTAAAAAAAACGATGTTACAGTTGACAAAGTAAAATATCCTTTTCAAAGTTCAGACAAGATTCTGTTAAATTCTTGTTCATTAACTGAGTGTTTAAAACAAGATGTGTTTTAAACACTTAATTCGTTAGCCAAAGTGACATTAGCCTTTTTCCTCCGGATGCCTGGTTAAATCATGAGATCAGATAGTCTAAGCAGAGTTCATCTGAGCCAGTTTATTCACACTGATTTCCCATTAAAGCAGGATGAGCTAGTGGAGTCCAAGAGAGAAATCAGTGTCCTACTGAGTAACTCACCTTTCTGGAGGACAGTAGCTTGATCTGATAGACCTGTTCTTTCCATCATGTCCAAATCTGTAACAGCTAGTTGAGAACTGGCCATTATTATGCCTGGCTTACTATTAATGTGGACTGATAAACTAAGAATACAGGTATGGCTCTCTATGTGGCCATGTATACACGTATTTGGAACCTGTTCACAATATACAAAATGATGCAGCTGACTTTCCTGAAGCCTAGTGCACTCAGGCATTAAAAACACTCTTCCTAAGAGAGTTTTTTATTCTTTTCTTGAAATATTTCAATCATTCTTCCACACAAATGAGATACTGCTTTTGAGTAAGCATTTATCTGTTAATGGGGGGAAGCCACAATAGCCTCAAACAGGAAATGATATTTAATGTATAGAAAAGCATAAAACACAAATCAAAGCATAACATTCCAAAACAGGGGCTACTACCCATTTCTGTAACTGAAATTCTCTGTATAACTATTTCAAATTCCTCTTGGTTTTGGATTTGAGGCTAAATTTACAAAGGAACTTGAGTGCTAATCATTAACCGCACTGGTGCCCAAATCTGTGGTCTCTTAAATTTTAGCCAAGAGCCACACATGAGAGAGTCACGCTGCTCAGAGGTCTGGCAGCGTTTTCGTACTGTTCCCTGTACTGCTTCTGAAAGCATACCTACCCCATTATATGGTTTTTGTGTAAGGCCTGAGACAAAGCAACAGGGGAACTGGCTGCACATACGGGTTGGTCCCATTTTAAACAAAAGCCTGCAGGTTGGAGCACTCAGCTAAAATAAAACCTGTTTTCAACTCTTCTGTCTTAATGGAAACACAGTCACTAACTACAGTTTCTCACAACTGAAGAAGAGTGTCATAACCATCAACCTGAAGCAGTTTCAGCTTATAGGAACAACAACAAAATATTAAAGTGAGCCACAGAGATTTGACCTTACAGCCAGATGATTACTGTCCAGAGATGTCAGAGCTTTGGGATTAAGTATCTATTGAAATCAACAGTTCATTCAAGAAACTATTTTGCTTTTCAACTGGTATATTAAAAATGACCTCTCTAGGTTAAGCAAATCTGATGATGAGAGCAGGTTTCTGGAATACAGGAGTCGTGGATTTAGAACAGAATTAAGCCAGTGAGGAGTTTAAAAACAGGTTGCTGACTCTGTTCCTGTCAAGCCTACATCACCCCTTTCATCAGATGTGCACTTGTAATTTGCACTGGGGAAAATCAGGTCTAGTTACTAATTATATATATTTATATATACACACACACATATATGTAATATATAAATTATATAACTAACAAGTTATACGTTGCAATTCCCAAATCTCTTTGATACGGCCTCACCCTTCTAGGCAAGTGATACAAAGCCTGAGATAACTGCTGAAGAAAAAAACAACCACCTAGTTGTAGGAAAGAAAAACTCCCATCTCCTCCCAGTATTTTGCAACTTGGCAAACTTTTCCCAGCCACACCAGTTCATATATTTAAGTGGCCAAATTACCATATTTTTGTTCTTAAGGTTTTTTTTTTTTTTATTACGCTGCAGTCTGGTTTGTTTTTCTAGACTATCCAAAATTTCTGCAATATTTGTTACTGTGTTATAAGAGTGAGATTCTATCATGCCGACATGAAGTGTTTTTGCATATTTTAGATGTACTTTTTCAACAAATATGTGGGCAAACTTTTTCCTCTTAAACTTATTCCCAGTACCACTGTAAGAAGTGTTTCCTCAAAAAAACCCCAAACTAACCAGAACAAAACGAAGCTGCCAGAGGCTTTGGCAAATGACCTAATGTTTTCATATCCTCCTGGCTAAACAGGTTTCTCCACTACAACTAGTACTATTTCACACTTCAGCGTGAGGCCCATGTTTAAGTTAGTGCAGTCACTGAACTGCTGCTGCTTCTGGTGAGAAGTCTGGTGCACCACAGAGGCAACAGAGAGAAGTTTGTATTATTGCTGCTTAATCTGTTCCTAAAATCAAACACAATTTCCAGTGCTGTCATGCAGTGCCTTAGACATTAGAAGAAAATAACCCCACCATTGCCCACTCTCCATAAAAATTTCTTAAAGAAACAGAAGCTGTCACTGTCACACATTCAGCCTCTGCCCATGACTCTGGTCTGACCACAGGCACTGGCCACTCCTACCATGTATCAGTGGACTTCAGACCAAAAAGACGGAAACTAGGATCTCAGCATCTCTCAAAATCTCTGGCTTCCCTACATACATCTGACTTCTCATTTAAGGAGTGCACTGTTTATCAGCGTTTAGCTCTTGAGTCCCAAGTCAGTGAGGACTGGGAACAAGAGGGAAATAAACAGCTCAGCCCTCCAGAGAGCAAATTCACTGTTTTCTGTACAGCACCTTTTAGAAAGACAGCTTTTCAAAACTGCAAAAAGCATCAACACAGAGCATTCAGCATCTCCCAGCAACGTAATCTGGAAAACAAGCGAAACTGACACCACCACAGAAGGACATGTCTCTCTCCCAGCAGTCACCACGGACCATTTTGTATAGGAAAGATACTTTTTTGCATATTGCATATTTTGTAAGCACTACAACTATCCACTGTAAGTCAGGTACAGTGACATCCAAGAGTTTTGCAGAACTATTTGAATAGTCATGACTAACTCCTCCTATGCTCGTAGAGGCAAATTTAATTTTAATTGTGTCTAATATACTGAACAGAGAAAATAAGTAGTCTCAGGAACAGCACTTAAACATAGGTGAATGCCATTTATAAAAGTCCACTCCCTGCATAATTTATCTGCTTGGTTTTGTTTTTCTTCACGTATCAATGCAGTCTTAACTTCCTCCATTTTGCCTTTCATAGTCTCATGCCTTCTCCCATTCACTGCTGTGTTGGGTCTGTGTGTGTGTGTTTGTGTGTCTGGGGGAGCTGTTTTTGGTAGTGTGGGAAGGGGCCACCCTGTGAGAAGCTTAGCAAAAGCTCCCCTGGCTCCAAGGTGTACCCCTGGCTCCAAGGTGAACCCCCCACCCCAACCCAGGCTGAGCCCATTAGCAATAGAGAAACACCTCTGCGAATCCATATTTATGAGCGGAAGGACTGTCCTGAAAAGAAGGTGGAGAGAACCTGGAGGAGAAGCCACTGACCTGAACAAAAGACAACCATCGGCCAAAACAAAGAGAGAGCTTCGTTGCCAGGAGGAAGGAGAAGAAGAGGAAGGACAGAGAACCTCAGACACCCCGTTCAACCACATGGAGTAGGAGAAGGCAAAGGAGGTCCCTGCAGCCCATGGAGGTTCAACAGCAGAGCAGATACCCACATGTAGGACTCCACACTGGAGCAGAAAAGTCAAGCCCAAGGGCAGGTGTGACTGAATTGAGACCCCAGAGTTGCTCAATGCCAGAGTGGATCCCTATAGCCAGAGGGTTAAGAGGTGCTCTGGACCAGAGACCCATCTGCAGCTCACGGACGTCCCCATGCTGGAGCCAGGAGCTGTGCTCAAATTGATCTGTGACTCCGTGGGAAGCCCATGTTGGAACACTTTGTTCCTGGACTTTCATGCTGGGAAGAGCGACAATAGTGAACTGACTGAAACCCCCATTCCCTGTCCCCTGTGCAGGGAGAAGGTAGAGAAATCAGGAGCAAAGTGATTTGAGCCTGGGAAGAAGGGAGGGGTGGGGAAAGGTGTTGTAAGATGTGGTTGTTATGTCTCACTGTGCTAATTAAATTGATTTTTCTTCTCCAAGTTTGAGTCGGGTTTGCCCATGACCAAAACTGGTGAGTGAGCCGTCCCAGTCCTTCATTTCTAACCTGTGCCCCTTTGTTGTGATTCCCTTCCCATCTCACCAGGTGGGGCAGTGAGTGCAGGACTGCATGGTCCTACTGTGGGTCAAACCACCACAACTGTAAAATAAGATCCATGGCCAATTATTTCAAGAATTAATTTATCCTTCTGTTTGGAAATTATTACAGTTGCGGGGGGGGGGGGGGGGGGGGTGTGTACTTTTGAGAACCATTTATCAGCAAATATAACTGGGTTTTAGCTCATAAACATACAGAAAACTGCTCTCAGAATTAAGACTAACAGCAAAAAGCTCTACACAGCCAAAATTTCCTCAATGTTACGATGGAGCAAGTGTCAAGGTTTTCCTGCCCTGATACGTAACTACTCACAGTCTCAAGTTTTGAACCTCTACAAATGGTATCGAAAACTCAAAACTGTTTCCCACTTTGGCCCTGTGATACAGTCTTCTGAAAATTTACTGCATCTACTCATATTTACATTTAGTACACTGTATTTACTGTGTCTTTTTTGTTTTGTTGGGGAAAGGGTAGAAAGTGGCATGTTGAGAGAGGATGACAAGAAGGGGGCAAAGTCAGAAAGAAGGGTGAGGGGAAGAATAAACATGGAAAAATTCTACCTAATGATTTGGACTGAACTCATGAGAGTAAGAAAATTCAGCAAAAGGCCTATGCTGTAGGAATAGTAAAACACAGTTAATAAGCAACATGAGTTGGTCCTTCACCTCCCTTCTCATGAGAAGCTCTAAGAACTTACACAAGCAAAGTCTTTGTTTTCTAAACACAGTAATTAGTCCCTGGGAAATAGCAGACCTGACACACATGGAAGTGAAATACTTCTATGATTCCCCCTAATATCCACTTTGAAATTCGTAACATTTCTGAAAAGAAGAGATCAAAAGCTGTTTGAAGGAGGAAACTGAAGGCATATACACAAGCATTAAACCGTTTTTACAGCCTCACCTATTTTAGGATATGTTCATTGTGTGACCATGAAACTGTTTACAAGGTCAGCCCTAATGAAGCACAGATTTACTGAGTACCAGAATACCAACTTAGTGTAGCACATCCACTTACTGACAGACGCAGCAAGTCGAGGGCCCGTGTAGTCATTCCCCCATAATTGCAAATAGCTCTGATCCTAAATATAAGGACTTACACTGGCAAAACTTCAATTGATGATTTGCCAGCAATGAGTGTTGAATGCAGGCCATAATAAATGGCAACTGTGATAGTGACAATCACTCATATCTAATAGACTGCTCACCTCCTTTATCTTCACCAGTATTCCAAGAAATCTCAAAAACAATGTTCTTTACAGCTGTTACCCATTTTGCAGCCTCAAACACATACAGTAATACTTGGAGAGCTTTCAAGAAACTCAATTCCCAGTATTCAATATTCTCTATGAGATTGTCCTAAATAAATCTAGTTTCATATCTCATCTCCTCGCAGAAATATTTTCCTGTCATTTCATTTTCCTCATATACTTAACTGAGCAGCTGAAGACTTCACCTTCTTGTGACATACAGAAGCCCTTACTCTTGTATGTCCTTCCAACAAAGTAGTAAATCATCATAATACCCAATCAGCTAGCTTAATGAGGTAGGAAGTAGGTTATTAAAGATGAGAAGAAGTATTTTTAGATGATTGCTTACACAATTTTTAAATTTATCTATCACAGTAAATAATTTCCTTCAAAAGTTATCAGAAGCGATTAGCATCTGTGAAAAGAATTAACTATTGCTTGCGCCAGACTACGCCAGGTCAAGTAACAGCTGATTATATCAAATGCATACCTTATTTCAACAGTTTTCTTTTTAAATTGTTCCTCATAGATTTTGATTTTCAAGAGCACAGTTTATGATGAGATTCTACTAGAAGTCAAACATTTTTCTAGCTCCCCAGAAGAGGTCTGGTAACCACTCCTGCCCAACCGCACACAGTTAATAGTGTGGCTTACAGAAACCCAGTATGGTACAAGCTACTGGCCCTAAACTCCAGAAGGGAATTTTGTTATGAATCATATATATTTACAGTTATTCACTTTATAGAAAAGACAATTAAATATTTACCACAATGGGGGAAAAAAAGAGCAAAAAAAGCTCTTTCTGTCAGAGTTCAGCCTCTCTTAATTGAAACACACCCTCCCTCTCCCCATCCAAGTTCTTTCAAGAGACACAAAAATCATAAACCATTGCCTGAGTAGGTGAGTAGGGTCCTCTTTTTGTTTTGGAACTACACACTTGCCAAAAAAATCCATTCTGAGAAGCACTGAAAATTACACAGAAAAAAAATAATGAATAAAATTTAGGAATGAAGTACACTTGTCCACTTTTGAAACTTTTCTGAAGAAAAGTTGGAGGTTAACTTCTCAGAGAGTTACTTTTAACTGAAACAATTGACTATTCTGAGAAGATTTAAGCCCGTATTTCCCTCCTAATTTTCAGTTTAGCTACTAAACCAGAGAAGATGCATAAGTGCAAGCCTGGCATTTATCAAGACCCTGCTATTTTCCCAAAACCATATAGCTGGCTTCTCCTCCCTGCTGATTCTCTGCAGCAAGAGGTTCATTAGGCATGAATGAGAGGAGATCTCATCACAGTCTATAACGTCCTCACAAGGGGAAAAGGAGGGGCAGGTGCTGATCTTTTCTCTGGTGACCAGTGACAGGACCAGAGGAAATGTCAGGAAGATGTGCCAGGGCACGTTTAGGTTGGCCATGAGGAGAAGGTTCTTCACCCAGAGGGTGGTGGAGCACTAGAACAGGCTCCCCAGGGAGGTGGTCAAGGCACCAAGCCTGACAATATTGAAGAAGCCTTTGGATAACGCCCTCAGACACATGGTCTGAATTTTGGGATTGTCCTGTGCTAGGGCAAGAGTTGGACTCGATGATCCTCGTGGTTCCCTTCCAACTCGCAACATTCTATGACTTTTTAAGCTGTACCTGCAGTTCCTATCTTAACTAGAATAGTAAGTCCATTGCTTTTTTGTCTTTTCCTTCTTCTACGTGGTTATTCCCTTCATTTTTTTCTCTCTTCCTAGTAGACAGAAGCTGAAAATGCTTCTGTCTTTCCATCTTATGGGAAAAAGAAAGTGTCACCTTTATCATCTGCAGCCATACCTTTTTCCGTAATATTACCCATAGATTGAAGATTTTTCCAGCAAAATTGCCTGAATCTGAACTTTAGTGACTATCACTGCATAATATCACACTCATGCATTACCATTCAGATCATGATTATTTTAGGCAACCTATACAAGTGGGAAACATTTCTGCAGAGTGTGCAATGTTTACATAGCAGAATTCATTTCTGTTTACTTCACTGAATCATTGTTCAATTTGAGGATGCCTTTCATAAACAATTATTCTGCTCTAATAGTAACAAGTAACACATTTGCTTTGCAGACACCTCTGAAGCACTGTTGTCAACATGAGTTGCCTGTCATATGCTTTAAAATGTTTTGAAAAAAATATGGTATGCCATCTGGCTCCCAAACACTCATTAAATCCATTGGAAGCTAACATCACATGATGCCCACCACTTAAGAAAGAAAGAAAGAAAGAAAGAAAGGAAGAAAGAAAGAAAGAAAGAAAGAAAGAAAGAAAGAAAGAAAGAAAGAAAGAAAGAAAGAAAGAAAGAAAGAAAGAAAGAAAGAAAGAAAAAAAGAAAGGAAGAAAAAAAGAAAGAAAAAGAAAGAAAGAAAAAAAGAAAGAAAGAAAGAAAGAAAGAAAGGAAGAAAGGAAGAAAGGAAGAAAGGAAGAAAGGAAGAAAGGAAGAAAGGAAGAAAGAAAGAAAGAAAGAAAGAAAGAAAGAAAGAAAGAAAGAAAGAAAGAAAGAAAGAAAGAAAGAAAGAAAGAAAGAAAGAAAGAAAGAAAGAATTTATAGATTATACAAACAAGAAAAAAAGGAAGTCATTAAATTTTGCTTATAATTTAATTTCCTACTAAGAACATGCCAGCTATTTCAGAGAATAAAGACAGATGACAGCTCCTATTCCCAGGAGTTTATGGTCCAAGTTTATTTTCTGAGTGGCATGAAGAAGGAAAAAAAACCTAGCAAGGGAACAAGATGCTAAAGCAATAGGCTACTTAGGTTTCTCAGAGGAAGGATGTCCTTATGAACTTACATTCAGAGGGCATGCTCCAAGTTTCTTTTAAGACTTGCCAAGTCACTTAGTTTTTCCCCTCTGACTGTCAGCTCTCCCATCTTCCACTGAGGCTAACAGTTGTCAACTTCCTGTATTGACACAGCTCTTGGGAAAGATCTCCTACTCTATATATATAGTTACTGTCTTTTTCTGTGGAAGCACTTTTAGGCCTTACTGTAGAAAGAGGACCACACCTGAAAAAACTGCATTACCAGATACAGGCCTTAAGCACCATTTAGAAAGGCAACGTCTTTTCTTAGGAGATTTGCTAAATTAATTTTTCATGGGAAATTTGAAAATAAATAGATTAAGGAAGGTTGAATTTTTTTTAAAATAGTGCTTAGTTTAAAAAATGAAACAGGTTTGACAATAACTGTATATCCTGTAAATTTTTCAAGTAAGATTTATCCTGTTTACTAAAAACTATTAGATTTCCATTTTCTGGAAGAAGCAAATGCTTAACAGAAACAGAGTGGGGTTTTTGTTTGCGGTAATGTCTATTTAGATTCAAAAACTGTTAAATATATGTAAATAAACAATCTGATAAATATATATTAAGCAATTCTGCTTATGGCACATTGGTCCATTGCCTGATGACAATGATGCAAGAGGAAAGAACAAGCTGCAACCATACAGAAAATAGCCCAGGGAATAAAGGGAAGGAGAACAACAGATAACCAAATGGGATAAGAAGGAGAAAACCAGTAAGGCCTCATCCAGTAGACAGCAGGACACCAGCTCCTGAATAACATGTGGGCTAATGGTGGGTAAATTTTCTCCATTGTAAGAATGCGGTAATGTTGCTCTGACTGACCTTATCCAGGCTCTCTGCATTTTCTCAACTCAATGCACAGCTATTTTTAGCAGCAGAACTCTGCAAAATGTTTTATAACCCATTTTGGCTGTAATGCTGCATCCTTCATAGCTTTAACTAATCTGGGCTTGATATTTTGTTAAGTATTTGGGGAAAAAAATACACTAGAAAATAAGTAAAGCACTGAACTCCACTATTTGGCTGTAAATGGAAGCCTCTTAAGACTTCTGTACCTGCCACACTCAGAAATTATGATGGCAAAGACAAGTCCATCACTGAAGGGGGGAGGAGGGAGGCTGGAAACAAATGTGTTTGCTGCCATGCTCTTGTGTTTTGCCATCTGGAACTTCACAGCACAGCAGGAGGTTTCAAAACACGATTCTTGTAAGTTAATAAATCTGTTATGCTGATAAAAGAGGGTCACTCTGTTTTTGATAAAACAGACTGCTCCCTGAGGGATGAGAAAACCCACGTATGTGGAATTTGTATGCACTGTCTGTGCTGGCAAATGTATGTGAATATGAGACAAGCCATTGCCGGGTAGCGGTTCCTAGCGAGCCTCCCTTGGCAAGCACAGGGCAGCCATGCAAAGATTCATTTGATGATAAAATGGATATGCTGTAAAGGGCAGGATGCAGTAAGTATTCCACTCATGGTAACTCAAAAAGCAGGACAGATTTGAAGATCTTTATACTAGCTGAGAAATCACAGCTGTCACTAATACTAACCATTTCTGTGTATTTTATCAGCCTAGCAAGTAAATTAGCAGTTAATTTCTTCTGTCAAAAGTAAAAACACATTCAGGATAGTATGCTACCTAATGGTACCAGCATTCCAAGTATTTCCAAGCATGGGAGAGTTACACTTGTGTAAATGCAAAACCAAGCCCAGTTCTACCATCTAACAAAAGCTCTCATGCAGTGACATTGCTGTTTGCATCTCTCATGCCTCTAAATACAATTGTTTCATAAGTAAGAATTTTCTGGCTTTATTTGTAACGTATATATGCATTATGCAAAGCACACACAAGTTGACAGAAGGATTTCTAGGTAAAACAAAGATATCATCAGCCTGGATCACAGCTCCATCTATAGCTCTCTTTTCTATAATAAAATCAGCTCTGTCTTCTATAATAAAATCCATTTATTCTGGTACAGCGTGTTTCAGTTCTTTCAGAAGAACACCCACATTAACACATAAATGGCAACTACAGCCATACAAATACTAATGGCATAGTATTCATCTATGTACCTTCCTTTGGAGGATAAAGTGTTGTAAGGCTACAGGTCCTAATTTCTCTTTACAGCATCATTTGAAAGGCATGTCTTTTCTGCAGACATTAACAAACACAGGCTACACGTTTGCCTTAATTTCCATATCTTTACTACATCCTGTCACCATAAATCTTTTAGTTAATAGTGTGCAGCCATTCAATTCCTAGGCAGAGTAATTTTGTCAGATTATTGCAGTCCTTCCTGCAGCTAATTGATATCTAGCACTGGTACCAGCACCAATCCCAGAATTAGTGCCTCCCCTCACTGATACACTTCCAGTTCTAGTCTGCCTGTAAGGTGAGGAATCAGAGTTATTTCACTCTTTCCTTTCCCCAAAATGAATTATTTTTAAAAGAAAGAATTTTTCTCCCTTTTTAAAAAGACTAAAGAAAGAAAGAAAAGTATATGCACTAGCGTCACACCCTCCAACCCTTTGGCCATATTACGCTGAAGAGCTTCCCACATCTGTTTTAGAGATAAAGATCTTCCTCTCCCACCTCCCACTCTTGGAACATTCATTGTTCAGATTGTCAGCACAGGTTACATAGAACTTACTTCTTCACAGCTTGGGTAAGTAGTTGTTCCAGGTACCACAGATGTTGCCTTCCTACCTATGTGCCTATATTACAGATGCCTGATCCAGTGTCTTAGCTTTTCATTTGTTTTCCTGAAAGAGAAGCATTTGCTCTCTTAATTTCTGACTCTGCATCTATAAATTTCTCATCCTAGATTTCAGCAGTTCTCCAGCAGTAGTGAGAGGAGACTCCACACGACTAACATTGGACATGCATAAGCAGATCAATTTTTTTTTTTTTGCCAGGATATTTTAGAACAAGTCTCAGTCCATGTGCTGAGCTGCCCGGCTACAGCAACTGAAGGCCTTTGCTCCATGCATGCTTCCAGTGGAGACACACACCGCTCTCAGTGTCTGCGTCAGCAGACTTGCTTAAAATACCCAGTTGGTGAAGGCTCTGGGGTTATTTGCTTAAGCATAGTCCAAGGCATAATTTAAGTCCCTGATTCAGCAAAACTCCCACTGAGGTCAGTAGAGCTGTAGTGCATACACCGAAGGACGACACCAAATCACGGCCATGGTGACTAATGCACAATGTGGGAGGAAGGGGGAGTATTCTCGGCCAGCGCAGTGAACCATGACCATTAAATCTCAAACTAGAAAATGAAAAACGTTGCCTGAGCTCTCCAAAGTGTCATACTTTCCCTTCATATCTAAGTGTTACAGCACCCAAGAAATCAATTTTGGGTTCAAAATTTCAATTTAATTTATTTTTTAAAAGTATAAATAACTTCTATTTTTAAGTACTGTTGCTTTCCCCACCCACCACCACTTTAATTTCCAGGACGGTCCAGAGGGAAAAAACCCTATGACTCAACAAACACCTCATCACACATTTAATATCATGTTTAAATCCATTCCTGTTCTGTAAAGTGCTTAACAACTTTTTGTTGTTGTTGTTGTTGTTTACTAGAGTCCAATGCACTTAATCTTTTAAGAAATGAAGGCCTAGGAGGTTCAGTGGTGCATGTGAGAAAGAGGAGGTGGCTAGGCATAACATTAGGCTACATTATAATTAGCCACTAGACATGCTAGTTCTAGCTATAAAAAAGTAATTTAAAGTTATAAGCAAGACATTACATTCATGCCTTAGGGACCTTTTTTATATTTGGAATAATTATTTCAGCATCTAATATTTCTTGCAAAAGCATTCTATTGTGTTAATAGAGGAAAGATAACATAAGCCAGCTATAAGCTATTGTAGATTTGTCAATAGTATTTTTAGTTATAAGAACATGGGCTTTCTATTTGTGTCTTTTCCAATGCCAGACACAAATGAGCTTTTAATGGAAAATGCTAACCAGAAGCTGGTCAGAATCTAGTATTTGCTCTTGGAAAAAATACTATTTCCTTAAAAATGTTACTTTTGACAAGACTGCAAAAGAGAAAGCATGCAGACAGATACCTGCAGACAGATTTTCAGACCCACACAAACAACTAGAAAGAGTTCCAGCCTCTGCTAGCATTATCCAATTATCAAGTCCAAAAAGTTCTAAAGTACAAGTTTGATAATTTTTCTCCAAACTGGGTCTTGTACTTGATAGAAGATACTTCTTGTACTGGTGAATTTAGCCGTTACTTAATAAAAACAGGGCTGAAGGCTAATTAAATCACAGCTGCACGCGTATGCTCTATTTACTGTCAGCTATGGGTGTGTGATACTTCACAGTCAAAACTAAACCTGTGACACAGATCAGCAAAAGTACAAAGGGAGCAGAAGGAAAAATTCCCACATCATCTCGTTCATCAGTAACACGCTTAACGCAGAGTCCATACAACAACGGTTTGCCAACATAAATATATGACAGCGCAAAGACAGACGCATCCTGCTGATTGATCTTTTTCCACCAGCACGACTTCTAAAGAGATGGAACTGCTCTGGGAGCAGACAGCTTTCACAGCTTGCTTTAGCTGTCTGAGGCCGCTGTGCAGCTCCGGCAGCAGTTCCTGCCATCAGCCTGGACTGCACCTGCACTCGGGCCTCTGGCAACATCGCTGTCATCGCAGAGCCCCCACAGGCACGTAACTGGCTAAATTCTGCTGTGCTCCTCATCTCCCAGACATCCAAACACTTGGTCACATCCAGTAACAAACCTCACCAACCTACTGTGGGAGAGGAGCATCAGCATCATTTACTAAGGGACAGCTTAGTGTAAAAAATAAAAAAGAAATAGCTGTGGTTGGACCAGACAATGTTTCACTCATCTCTTTAATTACAGGGCGGTTTCTCCTCCCACCCGTTCCTCACTGGCACATTCACTGCTGACATGTCAATCTTTACTAAGAGAACTGCAGCAACTTTCCCAGACTCAGAAACGGGTGTTCAAGCCTGGCTGATCTTGTGCTGTGGAGACCAGCTGAGAAATGTTACTCAAAGAATTTTATATTTCAGTATTTAATTTTTCTTGGATCATCTAAGTGTTCACTGACCCTGCCAAACCAGAGAAACCAAATTACAAGAGTATTGTTCTGTTCTGCAGTTATGGCCAAATTTTATCTGCATTTGACACCAGGTTGTTGTGGATTTCCTTATCAAGGAGTATTCTAGGTAAGAAAAAGAACAAAAGAGAAATATTGTCTTCCATTTTCTAGAGCACAGCTGTAGCAGACCTCCAAACAGCAGTATGATTGTAGCATGTACAACTGGACCACTAAAAGTTGGTCCTGAACCAGTCTTTGGTTCTTCAGATAGAATTCAAAGGTCAACTCATTCTTGCTCTCTTTCTCCTATTTACTGGAGACATTCTCAATAAAAACATTCCAGCTTTCTGAGAATTATGTCTAGCAGTCTGGGGCAGAAACCACCAATTCATTATTAAGGAATATGCATTAGGTGCAAATAGTCAAGAATACTGAATGCCTAGGCAGGACGAGTACTTGTTTTGTTAAGAGTTTTAAAACATTTATCTCTTTGCCTGTGTTGTTATCCTCCATGAAAAGGCTGATCTTTACAAAGCCCAGTAATACTTTATTTTTAAAAGTTACTAAATTTCATCTTTGTAAAAAAGCTATGTTGTGTATCAGAGATCTTAAATCACTGAATGCAAAGAATACTTCAGTGATATGCAGGAGAAAATACTTACTTGTGTACTACAGACTCAGAAATCAGACAGAGGCATAGAGTAAACCTTTGATAAGGAGCAAAAATATAAGCACATTTTCCTGATCTGTGTGTATTCAAAAGACACAGCGAGTTTGCCTGCCAAAGAGGAGTGGAGAAGAATTCTTTGAACTGTAAACTTTTCAGAGCTAGCATTCTTCAGCTTATTGAGAAGTTCAACCAGCTGAAATAAGAAATTTGACCTAGGGCACGTCCCTTGTTGTGGAGAACAGTCAACACCACTTCAAAGTCATTCTGCTGCTGACTCATCTTCTCTCCCAAGCACCCACAGATATGCCATGAGAAAATGCGGCAGCAACTAACCATGAAAGATTTTAGGGCTAGCAGCTGTTAGCAAACCAAACCCTACTCTGCAATTGTGGATCTGAAAATTAATAGGTTTGACTGAAAAGTGAACAAGTCTCCCATGCTTTATAGTGCTGCTAAATGGCATCATCTTTGATCTAGTGCCTTAGCCACACCAGTAGGACAAACATTTTCTGAGAAAAGGATAACACAGCCCAAACAGCTCTGTATTTTTCAAGTATGAAAATCATCCAGATCAGTTTCTTTCAGACATATTCATTCCTCTAGGGCAGATATTTTCTTTCACTATTTAACAGTAGGGGGCATATTCAGTGGATGCCAGCAAAGTTTAATGAAATCAATGAAGTAGCACTGATTTGCAGTAATTGAGAGTCCAACCATGTGTTCTAACGCCAAAAAATCTAGATATTTTAAAGGTTTACCCTTTCTTTCTGGAAGGAGGGTGTGAAGAGGGAAATCAAAGTCCATTTGCTTTGTAGAATGGGGTTCCATCTACAACAGCAGGGACAAGAAAACACCCGTACAGATATTTTAAAAACCTGACACCTTTCTTTCTGCCTTTGTAATGGAAGTGTATTTTTTCTTCATGTGCTAGCCAAATTTCCACACTCTACGCTCCCGTACAGGCTGTTCCCACCACTCTGAAATTAGAATGTAGCTAGTGTTTGGACACATCTTGTGAACTGTTTTTGATCTAAATGATTACTAGATGCAAACACCAGAAGACCTTTGGGTTCTGTGTGCCACGTACAGAACCATAATCCAGGCACTAGAGTTGGCTGCAGGGTGCAACTGAGTGCTATTCATTTACATGTGCTAAGAGGAATTTTACAAACTAGTTGAAACTGTGAATAATTGAAATCTGGGTCTAACATTACTGTGTTTAAATTGTCGTCTTTACTCCACTGAGTAGGAATGGCAGAGAAGTTAAGAACTGATTTTGCCACTTCTATTTTCAGCAAAATAATAGAGCTGACAGGAAAGAGTATAGTAGAAGGAATGGATAAATAGTAATTTCTGACATCTACTAATATTATATTCAGTGTAACCACTATGATTTGATAGGCATGCATGAAATGCTCCTTGTGTTATATTTCAAATGGCTTTTGCACATTGCAGATTTGATATAGTGAATTCATTTTTGTTCTGTTCCTTTTATCAGGCTGCTTCCGATCATAGTGCTCTTCAGCTGTTCCAAAGGATCAGCTAAGTCTCTTACTCACAGAAATCAGTCTCTAGACAACTTCTCTAGCAGAAGGGCTTTGATGGTCCAGCTGTTGACTGTATTTGGAGGCAGGTCTTATCCATCAGAATCTATTTGCAAATTCACAAAAACCAGTCAGCCTTTACTTTCAAAACAAGTTTTGTATCACATACCTTGCAAGAACAGGAATCATCAGTTTGCCAAATGAGGAAACTGAGGCTCAAAAAGGTGACACCTCAAGTTTTCAGGAGCAGCTGCTAACTTCAAGGTTTTCAACAAGTTTGCCTCCCAGAAGGTAAGAGCAATTTGGATAACACTGTGGAAGGAGAATGCATTGCATCCATACCATTTTCCAAGACAGCCCTCTAGTATAAGTGTTACTGCATAGACTACATAGAAAGTGAACACCACCTCTGTTTACTAATGGAAACCTGCAGCTCCTGTTGTGCTTTTTATTTAACTCAGTCCTCAGTGTGATACATATATTCTCAAAGCACATCCATCATATCAAGCCTTTCAAGTAATTCAGGAATAGAGATGCCTAGTTTTGGATTTCAGATGTGTTTTGACGTGAGAACAATGATGCAGCTCAGGCCTACTGCAACAACGGTCCTTCCAGACAGTAGCAGCAAACAAATACAAACTTCAGAGACTGGGCAGAGACCGAGGACTGCATTTTCAGCCTTAGACATCCAAATTCCTCCTAGGTCCTTTGACAGCTGGACTCTGGTAACTGAGGCAAGATCACAAATAAGTTAGCTAAGATTCAGATCCCAGCTGTAGGTGCTCCAAATCCTTTTATCTTTCCCATTTTCCCCATATTTAATGTCCATGTCTTCACCATCCACCACCACCATTCTCAGCTCTTTTGTTTCTATATACAAATATTTCAAGTATGCCAGTTTATGAATGATTAAGTCATTCAAAAGAATTTAAGACACCGGTTTTGCCCAAGTCAAACTTCAAATCTGCTGTAAGATTCACCATCAACTGTTTACCAAAGTGCAGGGAAAGAGCACCTGAGAGTGATTTGAGAAGTATACATATTGCAGATTTGTGATAAGAATCCAAAGAAGATGAGTGCATTGGCATGCCTTACAGAAACCAGTGGCATTGCTATTTATAGTACACATATATGAAAGACTGTACTGTAGGAGTTTTAGTAATGCCAGACACAAATATTTTTAAGCAGACAAGTGGATTCTTGTGTTTCGTTAAAGTCAGTATACACCTTTAAACATATTTGCTGAAAGCTACTGGAAAGAACAAGCCAGTCAAAACATTTTGTGAGCCCTGTGAAAAAAGCCAGAATGCTCAGAAGCCATGATTTTAATCCTATGCAAAGCTATCATAATTGTCATTACTGCTATAAGGCAGAGCTAATGAAGTGAGGGTGAACAGGACTTCAGGCACCTTTGGCAAGCCAAATGTTAAACATATATTAGAATTATTCAACAATTACAATACAAAAAAAACCCAAACCCAAAACACCAAACCCCAACCCAAAGAAACAGTCTTACTTGTATTGCACAGCCATGATGTTTGTGTGTGCTTTTCTCTTATGGATGCACTGATGTCAGATCACAATTCTAAAAAACAAAAAGCTGGTTTTCTATATTCTCTATTCCAAATTTCTACAAATGATGTTGCTTTCCCCCCCTTAAGTTAAGGAGAGTTAGACTAGGTGCTCCTTCTTTACAGAGGGGACTTAATGGCATGTCCCTCACTGCTAGCAGAATCTAGGTGCTGGTCAGTCCTAACTAACAAGGAGTCTATCGCAGTAGCCAAAACATTTATCAAGTCTTAACATTTTTGCAAACACTTTTCGGATTAACTTTCTACCAGTTTTCCAGCTGCCACACGTATCTAGTAGACACATAACTGCATCCAAATCAAGAAGATCTCCTAGTTAGGCAGTTACTGTCTGACAGCTGTGCACAGCAAACTCCTTCAGGGTAAATGAGTCTCCTACCACCAAACACTTCTTTGCCCTCAGTGAAAGTTCGGGTAGATGCTTCACCCTCAGGGCTGGTGACTATTTCTCAATATACACACAGCAGGTCCACTAGCCAGACACTTCTTCCTCTAGGGAAAGCACTTCATAACTATTGTGCACCTGATATGCTGCTGACAAGACCAAACTAGTCAGTCATGATCAGGCTGAGATGGAAGTTACATACCTCTTCTGAAGTTACTTGCAGGAGCAAGGAGACAGAAAAGATCAGCCAACTCCTAGAGTTCTCTCTACAGTTTTTGCATTATATTAATCATTCCAAACTTCTAACGTTATGGAATCTGAAGACTTCTTCTCTATGAGCAGAAGTATCCTCCTTTGAATTCTGAAATGAAGTAATTTCTGGTAATTTTATTGTCAAATCGTTTACAAGTAATTTATGTTTAATGTTTGCATACACATTTTCATTTAGCTGTTTGCTAAGAAAATATTTATTAGCATTGGAAGTTTAACATAGTAAATCAAACACTTAACATTCACTGGACTTCAAACGTAGATATAAAATACCTTACAAAATTTTTAATGGAATTACACAAAGCAACTGCACAGGGTTTATCTGTTTCTACACTGAATTAATCCCAAGCCAAAACCAAAAAATAACCCCTAAAAGATCGCAAAAAAAGGCATGATAAACTGCATTTTTGTCATTGTTGCACTGCTATGTAATAAGCCCTTTTTACAAACATTTACTTAATATTAAAAAAAAAATCAATTAAAAATTTATTCCATCTAAAAGAACTATTGGATTAACAGCTGATTTTTAACTGACTTTACACCATGAAATTCTATTAATAGAGGTACCTTAGTAACTTAGTTTAAAATATGGAGAATAGAGATAGAAAAAAATTAACCTTTAGTAGTCTTTAATATAAAATGCACTAAATTTTCCAAAATAAGAATATTATGACACACTAGTGCCAATTTATGCTGACAAAAGCTGATATCAGCTTCTTTCTAACTAAAATTCATTTCACAAATCCTTTATATATTACATGAATATTCAAGTAAACTATTTAAAAATATTAAAAAACACAAAAACTGAATTATACAGTGTTTCAGAGAGATGGCTAATTTGGGAATGCTGTCATGTCCAACTATAAATATTTATAGATATATTTATTCTTATTTTTAAGACCATCATGATATTACCTGATATTGCAAGAAATTCTTGTCATTAATATTTTATATTTTTCAATGGATAACAAAAAAAATTGTAAGGATTTAACACATAACTGTACTTTTTCATCACTGTTTCTGTGTACTGTATGACACTGAATCACACTACTGGCTTCCCTTTGTAAAGTGCTGAGTAACAGCCAAATTACATGAGATTTAACTGGTGATGATGGTGCTTAGCATCTTGCAAAAAATCACCATTAAACTGCTATAATCAAAGAATAAAATATAAAAACCCAAACAAACAACAAGTTCAGCTGAGTAGCACGTGTGCTCACCAGTGTCAAATCTCTAACAAAACCCTGAAAGAATAACAACACTTCTTGCAGGCTGCATTCTTTTTATCCATCAGCTGCAAAAACATAAAATATTTTATTAATGATTAAAACACTGGACACCTCCTCTGGCTGAAGGTGAGGTTCTCACTAGTTTTGGTCAAGTGGCTTTTGGGAAACTTTCAGAGCAAAATAACCCAGCAACAGGAAACTGGAATGGAAAATGCCAGCCATGCACAGTTATATTACTGCAGGAATTGAGTAACACATGCAAGACAAAGAAAAGGTCAGAACATACCAAAGTAGCAATGGTTAAGAAGTTAGTAAAGTTTTCACAGTGTTTCTTACAGCCTTTTACTTTAACACAAGTGCATCACTTACCACCACTATTGCTCAGACATTTTAAAACATCTCTTGGCCATGCAGATCAGTTTGAGAAGAAAACAGCAAATTACACTTCTTAGGCATTTTTAGACATCAAGTACAGCTTACAATTTTATTTTTATATTCAGTCTTATCAACAGATGTTTTCAAGAAATAAGCATTTTAAGTGTTGGGCTTTAACATTCCTTCCAATTTTGTTGGATCCTATGCACTAAATGCCCAAAGAACTGGCCAAATATACAAAGCTGAGCTTTGTTCAAACAGCCAAGTTACCACATAAACAGAAGGTATAGGGAATTTCTTATTGGCACTCCTAAATTTCTTCCTTCCTAACCTTGAGATGATCCTAACCTTGAGATGGTTGAATTTTATTCAGTTGTTCCAATACACCTTTGCCTCCTGGAAACATTACTCTACTTGGGTGATTTATGAAGAAGTAGAACTAGACTCAAGAACACCACTGACTTTTTTTTTTTTCTCTCTTCAAAGAACAAAATACACATTTTTTCCCCACTTGGCAAATTCTATTTGACACCACATCACCACCACTCAACATTAATTCATAAAACAGAGACTTACTCCACTGTCAGACACAGCAGGGGAAAAATGTCCAGAGGATAAACAGGAGGCTCTTTATCAGATATAATTGCTTGCTCATAAGGAGAGAATCCAGCTTCCCCTTAGTTATTCTTCCATAAATTAATAATTTGTTAAATTCATAGTCACAAGAATTTTAGCTATTACACAAAATTCAAGTTTAAAAAAACCAAGAATAAATTACTTACAGCCTTGTAAACAATTGTTCATTAATGTAACATACTTGGGGGAAAAAAAAGTTCCTCTATATAATAAATCAGACAGTACAAGGCACACATCACACTTAAGAATCCAAAAGTGATAAAACCAGCAGATGCCTTCATCTTCTTTGTTTGCTGGTATAATTGTGCTAAAGACACTGTAAAAATATGTAGATCTTTGTTTACATTACAGTCATTTGAAAATATTTCACGACTGTGCTTTTTCTGGTAAAATATTTGTGCTATTTTACAGTACAGTATGATTCGAAGCTCTTGGAATGAATCTTCTCAAATGTTCTCTACAAAGCTGCCGGGGAAAAGGCCAGTTTTTCCATTTCGTTGCAGAGTGCCTTTGAACCAGCCATCCTCACGTTTTTTGTGTACAAAAACAATGTCACCTTCCTTAAGTTCAAGTTCTGCTTCACTCTGAGGAGGATAGGATACCACAACCCTGTACCTGTGTAATTAGAAAAAAACACCTTAATTTAGCTTCTTTTTTATATATTTTTTTTAAACCAATGTTTTTAAAAATATTTCTGTGTATGTTAAAATTTATAACAACAGGAAACTGCCTAGAACTTTTCCTGAGTTTCCTGAGTATGTTAACAACTTAAAATATGTCTTGAAGAGAAAATAACAATAGCAACATAATGAATTTAAGTCAAATGTATGCATCTCCTATCAAGTTTTTTTCACCAAGATTCCTGTAAAAAAACCCCGATACAATGGTTAAATAATAGGAGAAACTTGTAAACATATTTTTGGATATAAATTTGCAGACTCTTCCAGTAAGCGTGACTCAACAATAATCAAAGCATTCGCAGCAGTAACTGGGCATAATTTTACAACTGTATGCTTAATATGATATTATCCCAGGGAAGGCTCTTAAGGAAAGGCACAGAACAAAAAGAAGCAACTAAAAAACCCTATTAATTTGCACTGTTGTTTTAAATTCTTTTCCTTTGTCTCAGAAACTTTTCAGGATAGAACACGTCATCTTATTTGGACACAGTTGCACAATTTATGTACTACCATATTGAAAGTAAATGTTTTTTAACGTGTTAAACTGAACAATTTTCTTAGGCACCTGAAACAAACAAAAAAAAAGTACGTTTTTTCAGTTTTTCACAGTAAAATCACTTTTCAAATATGAGTGCATTGAAGAGAGGCTACACTCTGTATTTTTAAACGTGCGTAACACCACTCAATCTCTTCTGCCACAGTTTTTGTTCATGTCAAACTAAAATGTAAGCGCTACAGCTCTGTAGACAATTGTGTCAACTTCTTGATCAAGTTCTCTGATAGATATTATAACTCAGTTTCTAGTTACACAACCAGTAATATCTGCATGTTGACATCAAGTAGAATCGATGGCTGACTGTGGAATCCAAAAGCTTCTAAGGTTAAGAGCCTTAAATGCAGTGCTAGGAGATCTGATGGACAAAATCTAATTTCCAGTTAAAATCAGAATAGTTTGCATTCATGAAGATTACATATTATTTAATAGATTAAGACAATTATTATCTTAATAATCAAGATAATTTATTATTTTAATAGATTAAGATAAATTAACAATCTGATGAAAACACAAAGTAACAGGATACTTCTAGTAAAGGATGGAATACCAAGTATAGCTCAATACACACATAACAATACAAGCTAATTCTATAATACTAAAACAGAGAAAAATATTATAGTAGTACATTTTGCTTAAGAACATGTAAATGAAAAATAAAGTCTGTCCACATAGTTACAAGTACTGAGAAAAGAGTAAGAGCACTGTGTAAATAATTGGAATCTTTTGGAAAGTCTGTATAGCAAATCATATTAGGACTTAATCAGGTGTCAAATGTTATTTATTAGTGACTTATAAACTATGACTTTGTTTCAGTTATGACAATCCTTAGACTTCAGAGTACTGAAATTATTACAAGATTCATTAGTGTACAGCTGCAGACTGCTCCTCATCCAACCTAGGCAGCATGGCAGATGCATGTGCTAACTTCTCCTGTGGGTAACTTGGCTTTTAATGCTGACTTAGGGCATGAGAAGCAAACATTTTTAATACACTGTAAGTTTAATTAAGACTGTAAACTACTTGAGATGAAGCAATAGCCTCTACTCAGGCAGGACAAGATAGTAAAGTATTAAGAACTGCAACAAAGCTATGAAGAACTTCTATTACTGTAATAAACAGATTGCTTTCAGGCTGAAAATTAACCAGCACACTACGTAACACACACATAGCACTAGTTTTATCCAAAAGAAAGCCTGTTAAAACACGGGTTTCAAGAAAGAATACCTGCCTTCCTTACCCTGCATTCTGTCAAATGCTGCCATGTAAACATTTGACATGAAATACGCTCAGTTTCAGTTTCTAATGCTGTCTGTCAGTAACTATCTCCTCAGCTGATAGACTAGCTTGTTCTTTCCCTAGCTTCTGCTGATGCCTCCTGAGTGTTAAAACCAACAGTTTTGCAAAAACCCATCTTCTCTTTGCTCTCCCTAACCAACTTGTGTGGAAATACTGTGCTCCTGAGCTTCCCATAGTTTTGAACTCCCTTGACCCTGCAGTAATTTAGTACTTCTCATTATGTTTTAGCTTCCTGACTACCTTGATATCTATCCTGTAATCTCATCTCTAAAACAAAGCACACCACCTCTAGTATTACAATGCTAATTTTCTATATTTTTCATTGTTTAATGAGAAGAAACCCACCAGGCTTTTAACCTTTAAATCACATCCCCATCTTCTGTTACAACAAATTTTATGCCATGTATTACAACTCCTGTTTGCCCAAGTAGAGGTGCTCACATGCAGATTCATCACACATTCACACAGCTGTCTATTCATATCACCTTTGATCAGCTTTCGAACAAAAACTATTTTTCTATTACCTATTTCATCATCTACAACATACTGCCAAAACTACCAATTTCATGCAGAGTAAAAAAAAAGCTTATGCTTTAGCTCAAAAGTTCATTGCCAGGTCCCTGGAGAAAAATAATCACATTTACTAACTGTGACCCATATTTGGGAAAAACATGTTCATTCCCACATGTCTGAATCTTTCAAAACACTTCCTTGTTTATCTTGCTATTCAGTATTTGCAAATGTTTTTAATGTCTGAAGATCAAATGTGCAGATCTTTTTTGGTCACCTAATCTATAATATTTTATATGCACCTAAGCTGCACAGTATGTGTTTTCTTCTTTCTATTTGCTTTGACTGTCTTACAGTAGTTTTCAAAATATTATCCCAATTATTTTTAATCAGCTAGTGATAAAATATTAATATTATAAAAATAAAAGTACTTTAGCTTCCCAGAAGCAGCCACTATATTTGCCATTAGTTATTCCCTGATATTCCTAATGTGTCTGGCTGTATGTCATACCGCTCTTGCACTTTGCATTTGTGGATTATTTAGTTTTTTTGAGGAGGGAGGCAGTGGCAGCAGTGGAGTGCCTTCACATTTCTCCATTCTACTTTTCATTTTTAATATTGGCATTTCTCACACTTTTCAGTAACATGAAAAAGATTATTATCTTCCATGTGTTTCTCCCTTAATTGCTTCTGTTTCACTAAACAAATTACTGCTTTTCTTCTCAGCTATTTGTTGATTTTTGGACAATTATCTGTGGTTTTCCTCATCACCCAGTGGATAAAAATATCAACTCACATGCAGAAGTTTTAGCTGAGGAAAATACAGAAAGCTGGAATTACTATTATTACACAAGTAAAATTCATACTTTTTATTCAACTCTTGTTTTAGTTTCTTTTTCTTGCACTTTGAATTTTTACTTTCCAGCTCACCTATGCCCTGCTGTTGTGCAGGTCTCCTGTCTGCTGTCTTGACTCTTATAGATAATTAATGCTCATCTAGGGCAAACTGATTCTCAGCATTTAATTAACAGCATTAAATGCTGCCAGATGTGATAAAACCTGCTGCCCATTAAAGCCATTGCCCTGCTCACTGGAAGCAGATGTTGCACCAGTCAATTTGTGGTGGATAAAACTACTCAGAGTCACTTAAATCACAGAACAAAATTACTGCTGTCTGTCACTGTAACTGGATGAAGGATTCATATTATAGTTCAGGATATGCAGTGATGTGTACTTAGGTTCAACTTCAAGTCTTTTAACACCACTGTGGGGTGCTAGAAAGGTTATTATTACAGTGCTTTATATTTACTGTAAAACTTAAGGCTATTTAATCAATGTTTTCTTCTAAAAGAGACAGCTCATGAAAAGAGCTTGAAATATTCTTTTACCTCTTATGGAAAAAAACAAATTACTGTGTATTCATAGCATAACATGGCTCCCTCTGAAAACTGCAGGGGGTTGGGTCTGTCTCTTTAATGTAAAGACAGTGATCCTTGGCCTTGTCAGTGCTGCATCAATACAAGAAATCATAATGCCCCATGACAACTTGTGTCTTGGCTGGAAAGTCAGAAGAAATGACCGAACACCACTGCAGTCTCAAGTGACAGGAATTCTCTAAACTGCTCCAATCTGGAAGCAAGGCTTGGCTGAAATTTCTGTTTAACTTCTCTGCAGCTTCTGTACAAGGAACGTATGAAAGACCATGGACCACACTGAGCAACCAACCTAGTTCACGGAAGAGTGAGTACAGGCATAGGACCTACAGAGAAGACCTACAATAGTAAGATGGAAAGGAATCTCATAATTTACCCTTCCTTTAGTGACATGGCCACTGGCATTATGTATCCATCTGCAAATCCATGCCACAAAGAGCTTGTCTGTTATCAAACAAATCAAACTCCCATCCATTTATTCTGTATGATTGGAAACAAGGTCACAATTTTTCTGATTTTCTGTAGAGCATACAGGAAAGACACTCTAGGACAATTTGCAATTCTAGTGAACGAAGAAACAGTGGGATTAGAGTGAAAGTTTGATATTGTATGTTAAAAGGAAGCAAAGAGTTTTGGGGAAACTACATATCCAAACCAGGAACATTTTCAAGTGCTTACCAGCATTGAGCCAGCTACTTTTGCTCCTAATTCATGCAAAATAATCAAGAGAACCTGAATCCTAAATCCTCTAGTTACCTTTGAAAATAAAACTTGAATACCAATAATTATGCTACAAAGCCAGAGTCAGAATAGAAAGAGTACTGTTTCTTTTTCCAATCAGATTGTAGACTGTGATTGGAATTGTGATATGTAAAAGCAGAATAATCTTAGCACAAGATTTCTCGGTTCTTCAGCTTTTTGTTGAGCATATCCTCATGAATATTTTCCTCCTTAACCCCAAATTTTCACTGAAGATGACTGCATCATCAGTATGTTTCTTATCCACCTCTTCTTCCAGACTAATGAAGATTAATCAATGCTTATAAATTACTTTGAAGATACTGAGTGCAATGTAAGTAGTAAGTATTATTAAGCAACACAATTTAAGCAATTTGGCTTAAGGAAATGAAACACGAGGAGAACACACTAGCAGGAAAAACATTAACCCTGCCCTGAAAAGGACAATGGGAACCCAGATTAAACTCTATTTAAATACACTGACCAAAATGTACCAATTCTGCATGACTACCAGGGAGAATGATCTTGTGGTAGCACTTCTCTGGTAGCAAGTAACAAATAATAGTAAGCATACAGAGATATATTAAAAAGAATGTTTGAGTGTACATTATTACTAGATCAATAAAAGTATACATCATCTTTTTCTGTAAGTAGTTCTGAGAAAAAAAAAAAATTCTATCATGGAAGTGAAAAAACTACTTTTTGTGAGGATGCAAACAGCTTTACCTGAATATCCACTGGTCATGCCAGAATGAATTTGATATTATTTTCACATTCCAAGCATAAAACATATTACTGTGCAAACAGACTTATGATAATGTGAAAATAAATTATGTTATTCTTAAAGAAAAGTCCTTCAGGTTTTATTTTCCATCTCTAAGTGTAAATCTACTTCAAAAATTCAGTATGAAATATAAACTTCCTGCAAGGGAATTGCATAGAAACAGTAATAACTTTTAAAAAAATATTAAAGGTATGACAGAAGTCAAATAAAAGACAAAGCAGAAATTTATATACTTTGTGGCTCTTAATACATGGATATGCTTTATGATCAATGGGTCTGGAAGTACAATGGTATGCCCACACATCAGGAGTTAACAGTATCAGAACAAAGTCTACAACAGTCAGCAGTAATCAGTTCAGTCCCTAGAGCTGTTAACATTGCAACTCTACTATTTTTTTTTGCTGTACGCCACACAATCCTGTAGCTACTGCAAAAAAAATCCTATGACACTCTTCATATTGCTTGTCTACTACCAGGGATAATAAAAAGAGACAGTAGTTAGAAAACTGCCACTTCCTTCACAGACGTGAGAGCTATGGAGGACTTGGAAATTCAAAAATAATAGGTGGACACAAAAGAAAAGTGACAGAACTTTAAAGCAACTGCCTGGCAGTTTCAGAGTCCAGACAACTATGTGTTTTTCAGGCTCACTTGCCAGGACATAGGAGCTGCCCTAGAGCTTGTTATGTGGAGTGCACAGTAACGGGGTATTTGGGTAGTAAAAGTATCTTTTGCAACAGCTCAAGAAATCACATATTAAGCCTACTCATAGATTAGCATCTCATTCACCATATATTTAAGTTGGCAGTTATGCACTGCTAATAATCTCAAAGGACTAACCCGATACTCATAAATGCAAGAATATAATGTGTTCATGTTTTGCAAAATAGGAGGCCTATTTTATCTACCTCAGTTCTCATACCAAACCCATGATCACCATATTTGAGTGTCTATTCATTCCAAAACCTCAAAGTAACACAAAAGATAAACAAACAAACATGAGTGTTGGTTGATAAGCATATAAAGCATTGTTAAAAAAGTAAGTTTCATCTTGCTATAAAATGTCAGCATTTTGAAGCAGTTCTAATATACACTGCAGGTGTCAAAGAGCGGGTTTTTCCTTGGTTTGCCCGAGTCGAGTTGCACAGGATAACTTACCTTTCACAGACAAGAGGCCTGGATTCATTCAGGACCGGACCCAGGGATGAGCAAGGCTGCCGAGGCGGCGGCGCTACTGGAATGGAGGAATCCAGGGAACTTGTTTTGCGATGCAGCGTCTCCTGTGCCAGCCCAGAGACCTCGCTGTCAGTGGAACAGGCTCCAGCTTTGCTGTGACCAGCCGCTGACGGAAGCTCTGGCCCGACTGCACCTTGCAGGGCTAACTCTGCAGCTGCTTGCTCAGCCTCCAGCGTTGGTGATGCTGGAGGTGACAATCGGGGCTTGCGTTTAGTGGATGCTCCAGAAAGCAGTTTCAGCAAACCTTTTTTTTCTTTCTGTAAACCAAAAGCAGTGCCTCATTTTAGAACAAAAGCGTCCTGTGAAGAGCTGAACGCTTCCTTCTGATAGATGCCATCATGATCAGAGAGGACTTGGTACATTAGGAGGAGAGATTTGAGACTGGACAATTTCCCCAAGGTAATAATGAAAATTATAAAAAAGAAAGATCATTACTAAAATTCTAAAGAGAAAAACAATAAGTCATTTACATGACACACCAGCTAAGTTCTTTCACTTAGTTAAGGCTTACCTTAAAAGCCAAGCACACTAGCCCAGAAGCTAGTCTAGAAAAACGGGTGAGGAGTTAAGATTCCCACAATGGGAATCTAAGAAGGAAAACATTTCGTTAACATGGAAGTTTTCAGGAAGGCATAAAGAGTCATTTCAAACCAAGCAGGGAGAAAAGTCTGCCCTGGAGGTTGCTGTTTAGGTAAGTGTCTTTTATTTATCCTCCCTCAGTAAGGGAAAACCTTAATGATTTAACAGAAATTTGCCACAAGGGGAATGTATTGTGTTTTGCTGCTCTGCTAGAGGGGAGAATTGTAAACATTCTTTTTGCCTGTCTGGACAGGAATCCCTGAAGACTATTATTTACCCTGAAGAGAATTATTTAAGTAGCTTTTGTGTTTCTTGTCTTTTTTTTAAGGGGTGTGGCAGTGATCATCCTACCAACCCTTTGACTGAGTGAATTTAGTGCTTATGAGAAGTGCCAGACTGTAAGCCCTGGAGACAAAAATAAGCTTTTTAACCACAGAAAGAGAAAAGCATGAGCAATGTGAGATTTTTATTATAGCTTGGGATGCAGTGGAATTGGTGAACTGTGAATGAAAAATCCTCTGTCCTTCTTCCAAGTCTCCAATAATTTAAAGCTATTTCAGCAAAGAATTGCTGTATAGCAAATGGAAAAGAAAAACTCAAAGAAATTAACATAGTCCAAATATGTTAGCATCTTTAACCTTAAACTATGAATAAGTTTTCTAAAAGCCCTGCCTAAGGGTACCTCAGTCTGATTTCGGTGACTATGGCTGAAGTAATTTTAAAACAAAGTTTTAGGTACCTCCATTCAACAGTAACAAACAAAAATAATTTAAAAGTGGGTGAGATTAGTGTACAGCCTATGATTAAAACTTTCATAAACTTCATTAAGGAATGGATGGGGGTGAAGAGTAGTAAGGTAAAGTCTAAAACATTTGAGATGTAAAGAAAATTGTCAAAAGGAGAAAAAAAAAATAACCACAACTGTAAAACAAAACCAGTGGGAAAGTTGTAGGAGGGTTTCTGCCTACAATATAACACAATCACATGGCTTGTTGGACAGTGAGAATGAGTTTAGACAGAGGAAAAAACTTCAAATAGAAGGAAGCAAAGCAGAATCACTGTAGTCTCTACTAATCTACACTTAGAAAAGAGAGATAGGTGCTTTTTTTTTTTTTTTCTTTGTCCAATAAACATTGCTTGTAATGTGCTTTTAATAATCTCTCAGTGGGTCTGCTTAATAAGGAAGGCAACCTAAAAAATACTGATTTCTACTAAATACTAGGGTTATTTTATTTGACTGAACTTTTTATGTTCCTGCAAGTTCATGGGGTGTTTTGGTTTGGTTTGGTTTTTTGGCATTACAGGGTTATTAGTTTACAGATACTTACTGATACTTACTGGTAACATTTGCTAACCATATAACTTTCTAAAGTTATAACTGACTGCAGGTAAAGAAAAACAAAACACTTAAAATTCCAACAGTCAATCTATCAGTTCCTCTGAACTTTATCCATTCACCTTTTGTTTTTCCTGCTTAAGGCATGAACCTGCTACCCTATTTTAACCCGTCTCCAAGGTCTGCTCTGTATTTTATTCATCCTAAATTATTCTTGTGGCCAAGAATAAATTTACCCATAGCTGTAGTCACAAAATAGCTGCTGAGTTTCAGACTCAGTCTTAAAAACCTTACAATGCTGCTATTCAGCAAATGTAAGAAAAAAATATGGATGTCTTAAAAGTTTGAATTATGAAAATGGGAGACTTTAAGGGAGTGATTTTATTCTCTACTCACCTTGCCATCCTTGTCTGCTTTACTGACAACAGCATTTCCACCAGCTGCTAAAGCACTCTCTGGAGATGCAGGAGCTCCAGCGTGAATGTTTACAGTTCTCCCACTAATATCTCCCTCCAAAGATGACGCCACAATGTTGGGAGAATTCAAAGAAGTTGCTGCACATGCCAGTGGGATGGTTGAGCGGTTCACATTCACAGCTGTGACATACGCAGCACTGTTTGGAAGCTGGGGCTGGATCTGCTGGGAGGCAACAGAGTGGTGTGGAATGATCACAGCTGCAGGAATAAGGCATGTTGGATTCTGTGCTTGTATGGGTGTGACTGCTGCCGTAGGTCTTTCTTGACTGTGTGCGGCAACTAGAACAAAAGAATAAAATCTGAGAGTTCATCTTTTCACAAGACACACAAAATGAGGTACAGTCACTGTGATACAGCTGATCAGCCATAAGGAGCTTCCTTCCTACCTTTGTAACTTCCATTTATATTAGTATAATGGCATCTTACACAGTATCAAATTTATCCCATCAGAATAAAGAAGCAGCATATGCTACCCTACTTACACCAGTATGCAACTGAAGAATAACAGCACTGTAATTATTGTGGAAAAATCCAAGCTGCTAAGTAAAATGCTTCTCATACAGCCAGAGATGCAAAGTAAAGATTACATTTTAGTTTCTAAGAGCTAGGTAAATCCTGCCTGGATCTCGTTTGTTCCTTTTAATATGCTGTGTAGTTGTCAGGGCACATAAAACAAAGTAGGAAGAAACACTCCTTATAGAAGCTGCTAAAAATATAATTGGATTGTTTTCCCTAAACTATTCACAAAATCCACAACCGATTTAGTGGGTCTTTCAAACAATAAGTACAGTGGCAATTACTGCTATGAGTGGTTTCTCTGAAAACGTAAGCTATTGTCTCTTGGGATGTTTAAATATAGAAGTGGATTTACTCATACCCCTGTGAAATAAAAGGAACATCTACACTGGAAGTTGAAGAATAGCACGGGGCTGAATACACTAATCCCGGGCTGCAGTGTAGCCACAAAGCACAGAGCTCTGCATGAACTAATGTATCATTTCCAAGAAGCAACATTACTGTTATATGGTCAACCATACATGCTTTAGGGTCATTTCAAGAGCTTGGGTATCCCTGCACGACAGGGTGGTATGAACTGTAGACATCTTACTCAAATAATATGAGGCAGAATGCAGCATTCTGGTACTGCACACAGCCTCTTTCCTTCAAACTGAAACTCAGTATCTAAGGAGAGGTCATCCCTCTAGCTTGGTACATGCACCATCTCAAATATCAATTCATTCTCATTTTTCAGATACTAATTAGACTTTCAGGCTTGTTGTAAATGATATCCTGGAATCAAGCCTCTAGCACTTGCTGTCTTTGTTCTGCTCTCTATAAATTCCCCTGTTAATTTGGATAGATTGCATCAACAGTGTATTAGAGAAGACTGACAAAGTTCACAAGTTTGATATAACAATCCTACATTATCATACCCAATTACAATTTCTATGATAAGAAACACAAATTCTTTCTTAAAAGGAAAGCACCACTAAATGTTATGTCTATTTTTTGATAAGTAACCTCCTCCCCTGTAGCAGACCCTTCCTAACTCTGAGTACCACGAACATTTCAAAAAGGAAGACAAGGGAAGTGCAGCAAGATTTTTTTGTAAAAAACAATTATTAATGCTGCTGTTTGTTTGTCAGACAAAGTCATTTTCCTTAAAAGTAGTTACTGTTCTTCAAGATATGTCTATAGTTACATGCAATCAATGCAGTACAAGCATGGAGTACTTTTCTGTTTTGTTTTCTTATCCCTGATGGAATTCATAGGAAAAATGCTCCAAGTCACCCTATTTTAATAAAGTTCATCCTTTAATGAAATAGGCAGAATATACATTTTCTTCCCAGTTCCTTTAATCACAGAATGCATACCCCCTCAGTGAGGGTGATGTCAAGCAATGTCTCACTAAGATCATTTGAAGAAGGGTCCTCAAAGTCCTCAGCTAAATTGAAACTGAAGAACAGCCCTGCAAAATGCAGCACTGATCTGTGAAGCCTCATCAAGAGAGTAACATTCAGCAAGGTGCTATGAAAAGCTCAAGATTATCACATTTCAGACATTGACTACAAAGTTCTCTATAACATTTGAATATAAAGCAGTCATTATTGATTCAGTACTCAGTCCTCTCAGTTCTCCTTGTAAGGGACAGATCTGTATTTGTGACTAACAGTACACCTTTACACTGAAATCCAATGTTAAGTTCTTTGTGAAGGGAGTGCAGCCCCTTTGATTTTCCATTTTGGACCTGAGAAGTTGGTGGGAAGTATGCTGTCACGTTTTCCAGCTGAATCGAACTGTAAGAGCTTATTCATCTTGACAGTGGTGCAGAGCTGCACAGACAGAAAGGCCTCTGGAGCCCACAGGAGCTTTCTCCTTTGTGCTGTCACTTGCAAGCTTCTAGGCAGCTCAAAAGAAGGATTTAGGGTAGAAACCACCTATGCCTGAGAGGCAGGAAGGTACAGATGCTTTGCTTAGTTTCTCTTACCAGCTGCCAACAGCACCTGGTTTATTTTTATTTAAAGGCAAAGAATAAAGTTTTTACAGAGGACTATCGCATTTGTTCCAGCCTAAGACCAGACTGGAGGAAGATAGGGCCAATTAAGGAAATAAAATATCTAAAGACATATGTATATATCTTGCCTCCAAAAGCAAACCTGGGTGCTGACATCTGAACAGGCATAGAGCATTTTAAGAGATGTATGACTTGGAAGACAGGGTGGGCTAATTCGTGGATATTGAGACCATAAGAAACAATCATCCTTAAGGGGATAAAAGATAAAACCATTTGCATCTTTTGCTCTCTCTTCTGCTCTGTCAATAAGAATCTTGTGATTAAAAAAACCCTTTCGTTACAACTCTCTCAGCCAGGAGACCTTAGGCCTCAAATTAAAGGCTGAAAGACAGAGCACTGGGATACTTTGAAACGGAGTTTTGTTTTGTTTGGTTGACTTTTAAAAATTATTTTTATTTTCTTTTCTTTTGAGGCCCTAGAAGCACCTGGAACAGATCAGGCTCCAGTTGTGTGGTATTTTCCTAGTCTGGCAAATCCACAGAGGAGTGCATGGATTTGGTAAACAAAAACTCTTGAAACACCACTATCAGGCCTTTTGGATCTGGGTTTAAATAACAAGAAGGCATGCTTCACCATGATGTGGCCTGCCTCAGACAGTAAAAGCAGAGTTATACCTGTCAGAAATGCAGAATTTCATGACATAGATCATATGGATCTTGAAGCCAGTATAGCCTTAGTGTTTCAGAGTGAAAGCTGAAAGAAGTTGCAGTCAAGGTTAGAGAACAAACTGAAATGCCTAAGGACCAACCCTGAGCTAGAGCCCTGAAAAAGAAGGAAAGAATGCTAAAGGTCTCCAAAGATGTTAGGAGATAATTTAAAAGTGAATGCTAAATTAAGAGCAATCTGTAGCTGTTATGCAGTTAACACACACAAAAAAAAAAGCTATGACTCAGATGTTCTTACTATATGAATTCTATATTGGGTGAGGAAGCTCAAAGAATGTCCCCATTCCAGATACTGCTGGAATAAAAAAAATTCCACCTGACGTACTTGCATATAAATTCCCAACAGCAGGAGTATGTACATACACACAGTTGCTTAGAGGAGAATAATAAAAGATTAAACAATTCAGAGAGATATATCGTAATTTCAGAAAAGATTCAACTCTAAAAAACAACATTAAAAATGCCTTAAAAAAACCCCAACACATATTTACACACACCCTGACTCCAGCTACTTGCCCAGACAGACCCTACAGTTTGCCTACCACACAAGAAAACCTTTATTTTATTTTGTTTTATTTATTTTACCTGTTCTAACTGCATTGCGAGCCTGGTTGACTGTCATTTGTCCTGTCACGTGCATAAGGACCTTGGTTTGTGGACTAGTTTGGATATGCGCTGCAGAAACCACAGCTGTGGGTACTGTGCTGGAGTTCGCTGCCACACCATTCCCCTGGAGCTTCTGAGATGTTCCACTAGCAGTGGAAGGGCTGACCATAGTTACCACTCGTCCCGTTTGGCCAGCAGTAGACATAGGAACTTTTGTTTGTGATGCACTTGTCACTGTCCTGCCAAAATTAAAAGCAAAACACTAAAAAACAACCGAAAAATTATCTAGTTACTAAAACCAGCAGCTCTACTATTATCCAATTTTAGCATTAAATACAAGAACAGAAACATTTTGGATTTGAAACTATCCTAGCAAAAACCAGGACAACTATTTAGACACTTGTATAAAGATGTACCTTGTAACTGGAGCCACGTAATTTCCAGGAAAAACACCAATCTTGCTTGTATGCATGGAAGTTCCCTTGAACCAGCCATCCTGACAGCGTTCAAACACCAAGAACATTTCTCCCTTCCTCAGTTCCAGCTCATCTTCTTTTCGAGGAGTGTAAGGGTATATAGCAACATACCTAAAAGACAGGAAAGTAGATGAAATTGATAAACATAAAACAACTGAAAAGATCACTTTTGTTATCTGGCAGAGAGAGTTCAATCAGAGATGAGAAGGCATGGCAGAAAGGGTGATGTGTTCGTCGATCCATCGTACTGTTACAACATTAAAACAGAAGTTACAGTGATATTAATGGGAAACAAATACCATTGAGACTGTCCTCCTAACTGCACTTCAATGTCATGTACAATGCTTCTAATAACATTGCCCATTTTCTTCATTAAGTTAGTGAACGTAATTCAATAGGTGCTTATCAGGTATAGATCCCAGCATATCCCACTTCTCTCTCCCTCCACCTGCTTCCAGCCTCTCTTACACTTTGTGACAGGCCAACTTCTTTTGTGTTGGAGGGGTGGGGAACACGGAGAAGTTCTGTTAGTTGGGAGTGAAAAATCTGTACCAGAACTACTTTTCAAATTGCAAAATTGGAATGTCCCTGTGCAGCTGCAGTGCCAAAAAAGAGGTATGCTACTAGAACTTGAAGTCTATGGGTAAGGTAGCTAGCAGTTACTCACTTGTAAAGGTTATTTCTTCTGTTTCCTTCTAAGCAACATTAATGCACATATAATAATACAGTGCATCTGAAATCATAGTGAAAGTTCAGAAAAATTTTGTCTTTCTTTTTAAAAAGATACTCTGAGGAAAAAAAAAAAAGTAAAAAAACCCTGAAGCTCCTGCAGTTGTATGCTAAAATATTCCTAGAGAAGTCTTCAAATAAAATTGCACAATTTCCTATTACCACATTAAAAAATTATACTGTTTTAACCACCACAGAGTTCTATTTTCCATCACAGTTTGAACATATGAAAACATTTAAAACCTTCTATATAAAAATATTTATATAATTATGGATCCAGACCTATGGGAAATAGCATTCTAATAAGTCACATTTTCTCAAAAAGAATATACTTTTCACAAGAGGCAGCCAATTAGGATAGATGGGTAGAATAACCCCTTTTTTGAAAAAGGATCCACAATCACTTGCAATGCTAGTCTTTCCCACTCCCCTCGTTACCCCAAGGGGAAAAAAGCAGCTTTACAAAACATTCTCTCATCAAAACTGTCTCTTGTGCACAGTAACGACAGCATTAACTGCATGCTTCTCTTTTTTGCATTATATTTTTGTTCCTTGCTGACCACTGAGGAAACTTTGCATTACCTGCAAAAATGCTTTAAAGGCAATATAGGTACCTGGTAAAGCAAGTCCAAAATGCATTTTAAAGGCAATATATGACACACTGGTAACAAAAGGCTTCCCTAGTACATGATTTAGAGGTGATCTACAAAGCCACACACTGAAGCTCTATGGAAAAGCAACTGATGTGCTTTAATTGGTGTTCGTTAACTTCCCTTTTAGTTAAATCATTCCAAATATCATTAGTATCTTCATATAGAGCAACCCTTTGAAGATGGGAGGATGAGGATAAATGAGGTGGGAACTTGATTAACTGCACTAAGCACAATAATCCATAAGAAGCAGTGTTAAAATGCTTGACACTAAAGAAACAGTCCAAATCCAGATGCACCTGCTACACAAGAAGGGCACTCTTTGGGAGTGGGAGGAAACCTGGTGGGAAGATAAAAATAAAGACCCAGAACAAAGGTGGTCCTTGCATTATTCAAACGTGCCCTATTAGATGGTTCAGCCACTCCTTGATTTTATTTTTTCTTTTATTGTTCTTACTCTCCAAGCTGCACACAAAGAAGTTTCCAAGAAGAAAGATGTTGTCAGCAGCACATGTTAATATACAAAATATTTTCACACAGAAGGATGACGCACATTTGCTTGTATTACAAGTGTGAAGACATAATGCTAACTAGCAGCTTTCTGCCTTCATTCCAAATTGCCACCCACTAATTAAGTGTAGAATCTTCAGTCAAATTTCAATTGCAACTTACACAAGCAGCCTGAAAATTACATTCCAATATAACAGTTTAAATGAAATACAGCACTTTCTGTGTTTTGGCGTAAGTTATTCCATATGAGAATAGTCTTTTCATTCCATACATAACAGAAAACATTGAATAATTCCACTCCAGAGTTTGCCACTTGCGAATTACACAGTCTTCATAGCTAACTCATGGATTCATTCATCTTCCACATGATAAATATGTTTTTGAAGTGAGTCCTTTCTATACACAGCAACAGCTGATTATACTTACCTTAGATACAAATAACTCTGTATGAATGCTATTTGGGATATCACTTTTATGTATTTTCTGTTGCCTTTGTTCTGAGTTGTATGCTTGGCTTTCTGGGAATTCTAGCAGAACATTGCCAGCTGGTATGATTTAAGTACATATAAGTTATTGATCTCGTTCCATTTTTCTGACTGGTGAAAAGTTTCAATTTTACTTACACACTTGGACGAGTTTGTGGTCGTAAATGTGCCATTTGGTCAGTTGATCCTGATGTAGGCCTTGGTATTACACCTGCAGACTGAGCTCCAGAAGAGGCCGACGCAATGATTGCAGCAGACAAGAGAGGTGGTGGTGGAAGTGGGGGATTCACATTCTGATTTTATGAGAACAAAAAAAATAGCAACAGATGATCAATATTGTTTGATGAGTTGAATCAGCTGCAAAAAAAAGAGTATGATACTCTAAGGAAATGGGAAAAAAAACCAGTTGAGTTCAATATTCCTCTACCTACTGTACGATGTAACTGGAGAGTTAGGTTTGTCTGTATTTCTCTTTTCCCAGTTTAAAATCTTGAAGTCTTGGCAGCGAATTAAGCTAATGACAAGCAATTTCTCAGCAGAGGAAAAACGGAAGGCATTGTTTCTAATTATAACATCTTTTGGACAGGACTCAACAAAAATTCAGAAGCCTTCCAGGAGGCCGATTTTGCATCCTACTGCTGACTGTACTTCAAAACATGATTGTTTTTGTAACCTGAAGCTGAAGCAGCAGTGCACCCAAAACCGCCCCTTCTGGGGAAAATTTTCTTTTGATGTATGGGCTACAAAAGCAAGCACAATATGAGTCCATAGTCACTGAGCTATTGTTACCACTTTCTCCTATTCTTCTAGTTTAAAGAGTTAGCTTTTGAAATTCAGTATTATCAAGATTGGTAATCTTTAACAAACACCCCAGTAAAAAGGCACAGCTCCTTTACAGGCAGATCCTAACGGGGGTCCTGCCTACAGGCTTCTGGGCCTTTTCAGAATCAATGGAGCAATTGTTACCTTCTGCTCTGTAAAGCCTCAGACAATTCTTTAGGACCTTGTGTACTGACACTCCTGGGAAAAGTCTCTCACAAAAGGAGAACTTTTCCTTTCCCTGCTTCCAAAAATAATTATTTGTGTTAGAATGCACACAAAAAGAGTAATAAAAACCCTCCAACGTTTGAAAATGTAAAACTGAATTAATTTCAAACATAATCTTTGACTTCATGCAATTCTTTAATACTGAAACAAAACTCTACACCACGCCACTTCAGGCTTAAAAATCACATAACAAAAGTACAAATTAAAAAAATGTCCTGAACTACTGCCTGGCTCTTCCAGTACCTCAGCATATAAACGTACAGCATAATATGAAGAGTTTGGAAAATAAAAAACTGAAAGTAATTTTAATTCCACTCAAACAGCCTAATTCTAAAGGGTTTTTAAATTTTTTTTTGTTTTTCTAAACAAAAACCTAAGGAAAACAAGTTTTAGTTCTACACTATGTGATTACTACCTTGCTGCATTTGGTGTAACTGTTCATAAAAAGGCAGCTCTCTGAACTCGACAGTCTTACACTGTCAAGACACAGTCAAGAACTGCATAATTAAAAGCTTTCAAATCTAGAGAAAATTGATTAACTCTAATAGTTTTTTAGTCAAAATTCTTATGCTTAGTTAAGATATTAACTGCATGGTATATCGTAAAAAATTCCTATTCTATTTAAAGGGGGTTTTTATGATTGTACATAAACAGTTTCTTAAGTCCAAACAGGCCTCCTATATCCAACACAAAGCAGACGTGACCTGCTGGAGAAAAATCATGGTGAGCTTTGATATTAACAGCCGAGTTATTTACAAGAAGGGCAGTTGCATTTGCTTCACGTGGTAGATCCTCATGAATCCAACAATCTTTTTAAAATGTCTTGATAATTCATACCGAAATACCAACATTTCTCTTTCAGTTGCTTTACAGCAGACGTTACGCCCCCCAAAGTCTCAGCTGAATCCAAGCTGAACATGAGCAACTAACTTTTAAACCACCTGTGTATAGAATAGAAATTAAATTTTTTTTTAGGCATCTAGATGCCTTTATACATGGTAGAAGGTGTAAATCCACATTAGGAGATGATTACTTGTAAATCTTTAAAATTAAACCTATTTGTGCAAAATATCAAGGTTGTCACTATTCCATACTTCCTGCATCTCTAAAGATATAAATGCTGGGCATTGTATTTTGTTCAATTGAACCCACAATACACATCAAAATTTTAGCTGCAATAAAGGCACCTTCCCAGCTCTATTTTATTCGGCTTTATTCAAGTTCTGCTCTCCTCCCCATGTCTATTACTATGGTAATGCAACCTGCAGTGAGGCACAGTCCAATTAAACTCCTAAAGGCTTGGCAAGTACCTAGAAATCTAAATAAACTACCTGATAGGCTTTAGAGGACAAACGGCTCCTCAGTTTGCACTGCTAAAACTTGGCAAAATAGATCCAAATGCTCCAGGCAAGTTTTCAGGAAGTTTTCTGGCATGTGACCATTTTTCTAGCTACTGAGAAACATACCTACCTCCAGAGCATAAGTTAGTTTGGATCATTCCCACATTCAATGTTCTGTGAAAGAATATATGCAAACCCCCCAGGATTTAATAAAATACGCTTATCAAAATAATTAAGAGTATTTTTATTTTAGGTAGTTGAAGGGGAAAAATTGAAAGTTTCTGCAACAATTTTCAGACAACAAAGTGTACTTTCAAAAATATATAACAGCAAACGTGGTAATTTTTTTAATTGGAAGAGGAAATATTACCTGATTTGATAATTTATGTAAAAACTTCAAATAGTACCTATACTCATGTTCTAGAAACTCATACATATTACTAAGTTTAAATATAATTAGGCTGCATTCCCATATCACTCAACTGAAGATCAATAATCAGCTCACCCAAAGAATAACAAAAGGCACAGCAGTGGAAAAAAACAACATTCATTAACTGCCTTTGCTCCCACAAAGTCTAGGAAAAAATATATGACTTGAAAAATACCCTCAGGGCTAACAAATTAAGGCTCATGTTTAACAAAATTCCTCAACGATAAATGTATGTTATCAAGAACAGGCCTCTCGTACAAAACCTCATAGTTTCCTTCAGCTGCTTCCTCTTTGTAACAAAGGCTGATTTGAATTTTTTTGGTTAAAACTCAAGACAGTTCTTACTCAAACCTCTTCCTGACTGACTTACACGATTAATCAGTGGGAACTACATGAAAGAGAGCTAAATGTCATCAGTATACTATAACCCGCACAGCTTCTGCCTTATTAATAATAATTCAGATTACCTTATATACTTTAACATAGAGGGACAATTTTTTGGGTGTGTGGGCAAGAGATAAGGCCCAGAAAAAACAAGGATTTTTTAATTTTTGAAACCTTCAGCAGGTATGTGAATGTAAATCACTACAACACCGATCACCTATTTCTGCTAATTAAGTGCACATACCAAGACACATTTTCAAAGTCAACATATTCAATCTGCAGAAATAGCAATATAGATATCTAGGTTGATAGCAATCCAAAATACTTTTAACTTCTCAAGAGACTTGCAAAGGCAGAATGAAAGGAAGGTAAGTTATCTGTTGTTGATATATTCTGGTTTTCTTCTGCTGCTTTTGAATGTAACTCTAACTTTGCTGTGGTATGTTTTGTCTCTGTTTTTCCCATAACATGGTTCAAATCACATACTTCCTTTAAGAGTTTTTTCAGCAAAATCTATGGCAACTAGATCTCCTCCATGAGATAACTACCTTATAAACTGCATCCAAGAATTTCCTCCCAAGTAAATGAGCCTTACATAATTGTATGTGCATATTTTCACCCAACAACTATTGAACTTGACATCTGCTATTTATATCTTATAAAGAACTTCAAATATACTAAGCACCTACAAGGTTCAAAAATGCCAGTGGCCGAGAAAAGCAGAGCAACTAATGCCCCCATGAAAGGCAAAGTTGCAGTTTGAAGCCTCAGAGAACAGTGTAAGTGATAATATCACAGTCAAAAGCCTCAGCTGTGAAAAACGTTTGTCTCCGTTCATAGCTTCTTCAATTTTAAAGAATCAAATCTCAAAACACAAAACAAGAATTAATGCTGCCAGCTACAGAACTGCTGCTGTAAAATAAAACTTTTAAATAAATTAGCACAGGTTTTCTGAATGCAAATTAAAATTTGCTTAAGTGATATGAGCAGCAGATAGTGTATATGGTCACTCGGCAAAAAGCACTTTCATTCCTAAGTCTTATTTGTGTCAATTTTGGCTGCAAATTTGTAAATAAATAACTTCACACAACATTTGGTACCAAATAGCATCTACAAAAGATTATTATGGACAAAATAAAATTATTACAATTGGCATTTTCTGAACCACCAAAATAAAAACATAACAAATTAAAATGTGATCCTATACATAAACACAGACAAAAGACTCGCAAGCTCCTTGAGACTGGAATTTAATCTGAACTTAGAGAAAATTGCTACCCAACCAGACAGCTCAAAATATCTCCTCTGAACAATAAAAAAGACATCTTTCTTACAGAAGATAAGAGAAGACACTAGCTTTTCTTTGCTTGTAGATTCAGGACAGAAAAATGTAGCACAGTACATAAATTCACTGTAAAGGAATATATCCTCTTCTTTACTGATGGGGAATCATGCTCATCCTCTCTGATTTCTCCTTTCTCCCTTGATATGAATTTGGCATGAAGTAAAAGAAGTTGTATAAACAGCTTGCTCTCAAAGAACAATCAATTACTTTAAACAGTGTTATAAACACCAAGACGATTGACAGGAAGAAGACCAATTAAATCAACTTCACGCTAAAGAGAAACTCTCCCAGTTCCAATCCAACTCCCTTGTCATTTGCTTACTATTCAGAAATGGAAAAAAAAGCTAAAAGGGAGAGGAAGCTTAGAGAAATGCAGGAGTTTATACTTACAAAATACAGTGCATACAAAAGCAAAAGGACTCAAGCCTCAATACTTAATACTTCTGATGTATTAGATCATAAAATCACAGTTGTTCCGTAGTTTAAAAGTAATGCTTAGAATATCAGGGAGGGTATTTCCAGAAAGGAAACATCTAGAGAGACAAGAACATCACTTTCTCTCTTGACCTGTCAGAACCATTTTGCACACTTCTAAAATTAAGACAGGAGTTTATGAAGCAAGAGGAAAAGTGGACCTAAAAGACACATTTCACAGTCTGTGACTATAAACTGCATCATCACCTAATATCATCTCTAGTAAAAGAACACAGAAACAACCTGACCATAGTCTCAGCTGCCACCTTGTATTTTAGTCATGCTGAAAACAAGTCAAGAAGAAACAGAACATTATGTGCAGAAGGTCACTGACTTTTAAAGAGGGTGGCAAAGAATAATTTAGACTCTCAATGGGAATTATGTGCCTAATTGGAAACATAACCAGGAACATGGTTATCACAAAGAGAAAGTAACACTCCAGGATACAGGACGATCATGTGGCAGGAGTTTCACTCCATGCTGCATTTACCACTATAATTTAATTCCTATGGGTACCAATGGTGAGATCGCTTTTGAACAAGCTTATGCAACTAAAGCACCCGAGGTGGTTTAATGACTTTACATCAGCACCAAAATAAAGTATTTTTCCATGTTGGCATCAAAGAAAGAACTACTGATTCTTGATAACAAACAAAAGTGTTTGTTACTGAGAGGAAAGAAAAAGCAACTTCTGGCAGAACTTTGATTCCTGCCTACCCTATCCTCTCCAAAATGTTTCTCATCCACAGATCAAATCAATTACTCAATGCTTGCGGCATGTATGTTAGCTAGACTTATATTCTGCCTAACAGCACAAATGATACCAAAACTTATTTTGTTTGCTCAGTTCTCACAGGTGTTTTTTGAAGGCCAGGATGAAAGAAGTGATTACATGGATTAGTATATAAGCAACTAATTGTTTCTAGTATTAGATGTACACCTCATATGCAAAAAAGGACCTGAGGGTCCCTCTTGGTGGACACTAAGTTGAACATAAGTCAACAATGTGCCATTGTGGCAAAGAAGGGTAATGGTACCCTGGGCTTCACTAGGAGGAGTCTTGCCAGCAGGTCGAGGGAGCTGACCCTTCCCTCTTCCTCAGCACTGATAAGGCCAATCGTCAAGTACTGTGTCCAGTTCTGAACTCCCCAGTACAAGAGACACACAGATATACTGGAGAGTCCAGTGAAGAGCTACTAAGATAACTAAGGGACTGAAGCATTTCTCCTACGAGGAAAGGCTGAGACAGCTGGGACTGTTCAGCCTAGAGAAAGAAGGCTTGGGGGGATCTCATCAATGTATACAAGTACCTGAAGGGAAGGTGGGAAGGTACAAAGATGATGGAGCCATGCGCTTTTCAGCGGTGCCCAGTGAAGGTTCTGTCTCAGTATAAGGAAACAGTTTTTCACTGTTTAGGTGACTGAGCACTGGCATAGGTGGCCCAGAGAGGTTGTGGAGTCTCCCTCCTTGGAGATATTCAATATTGTCTGGACAGTGTCCTGGGCAACTGGCTCTAAGTAGCCCTGCTTGAGCAGAGAGATTACACGAGATGACCTCCAGAGGTTCCTTTCAACTTCAACTGCTCTTTGACATTAAAACATGAATCTAAATGTAAGAAAATTACTAACTGGTTCAAGATTAACATACATTTAACAGTAGGATTGCAAAAACGATCCCCATATTGAAGGAGTCGTTAACAATAAAAGGGAAAAGCATTGCTATAGCACAACATGAATTACTCAGCAAGGCAGAGCAAAAGCACACTGTCTGTATAAATACCTGGCAGCTGTGGTCTCAAGCTGATGGATTTTTATAAGACCTTACTTGTTTCCCCTAACCTGTCCCCTAGCATAATCTCTTTCCTACTCAAGCTGAAAAGAAACACAGTTCTGGAAGAAAGCGTGCTTCTTGTGTTTACTACAGAGAAACGACAGAGGAAAGCTGGAGAAATGGATATGCATGACAGGATGCAAACATTATTGTATCAATAATGCTTTTGCTGTAGTTTAATTTATACCATTGCCTATGACTTGGACAATCATCATAAAATCATAACTTCTGATCAGTGTATCAGAACTCATTTAAAAAAAAAAAATACTGTACAGACCAAAGACAAATGGGAAGGCTGAGTTTTCTTAAATGGTACTTACACCAAGAGCAGCTTGGTAGGTAACTTCTGATGGGAAGGTAAACGAAGGTCCTGTTGTGACTGGGCTGCTAGGGGGTGGAGTCACAATTAGCCCTGTAGTACCAATATGAACCTGTGAAAGGAAAAAAAAAACCCAGCAGGCTCAGTTCCGAGTAGTTTATAGGAGATGGTTTTGACACAGCTGTACAGCTGCAAGCTTCATGGTCAAAATCATCAGGGCTCTACTATGTATCACGTTAGACTAGAATTAATATTTTATTATATGCTCATATGAACAGCATTGGATCACAATGCTCACTTCCCCTCCCCCGCCGTTTCAGAAATATTGGAGATATACTGAACTATCATTGTGAAACACACTTTTCCCAATGTCAATCTTCATTTTCTCCATAGAAGGCTGTCAGATCCCAAAGACGTGCAAATAAAACACATTTACTAGCTCATGTAATAGGACACCAACACTTCTTAGTCTCCAGTACTATCTCTTCTCCCAAGATGTAATCTCCATGTGAAACAGAGAATTGTTCATAAACTACTGTAGCTTGTAACTAAAAGCTTTGAAGAAATGGGAGATTAACAAACAAATAAAGGCAGATAAATATTTCTACTTATCACAATCAGTTTAATATGCTACATTACCGGAAGTAATGTAATTTTCAAGTTGAATTTACCTTTTACTTGCATGTGCTTTATTAATATCCAATATTATATTCAATTTAGAAAAAAACCTAAGAAATTAAATCACTCCAGTTTCTAGTTTCCACAGTTTAATAAAAATCTTGGTGGTAATTTAGAAATTAAAAACTGTGAAAAAAAATAACTTACAAGACAAAAAATATTTGCTATCATTGTATAAGAAGTGTTGTAAAATGTTTTCCTTAAATGCTCTTATGCTGGAGGACAAACTTCATGAAAGTGTATGTTAAGTACATATAATTAATAATTCAAAGTAAGTAATCTGACAAGATCAGAAGCCTTTATTATAGTTATTAAAAAAAAACAACCCACATATGATTTATATTTGATTTCATGTAAATTACCTGAGAAGGGGCACTACAAGAAAGTCCCGTCAGCTCACTGATGCGGGCTGCTGCGGTTGGGTTGCTGGAGCTGATGAGGACAGGAGGACTAATTTCCATCGAGTGGCGATTCTGAGAAGACTGTGAAGACTTGTTGGACATAGTGAGGGAGGTAAAAGAGTGCCTTTTTTTGGTGTTTTTCTTAGTATCGGTGTGCTTTTGGGTTGAATTGTTGTGGGCTGCCCCAGAGGTACCTTCTCCAGAGTCAACAGCAGAACCTGAGGGCTTATCCAATTCTATCAGCTGTTTGGCTGCTGTGTTAAACTACAAAAGAAAGTCACACATTATTATTTTTTATTTATAAAAATCATCTGGATATAACAAACCCCCCCCCCTATTCTGTCTTTATTCATAATATAGTAGAATTTAAACCATGCAACTTAAAACTGCAACATATTGACCTACTCTACAAATTAGTCATTACAGAGTCTCATGTCTCTCAATACAAACTCAAAACACTTGTTGGGCTGGTGTGGACTATCCATCAGAGGTAAAACTTCAGTCAAGAAAGGACATTATGCTCTAGACAAGCCATGGATTAATTCAGCAATATCTGCTGCCTCTGTTATCTAGAAGTTAGACTAAATCAGAGTGGTCCCCTTTGACTTTATAATATAAAAATCTGTATTACAAAACTTCTTGAATGTTCATTTCATTTTAAGCCTTTTTTGGTTTGTTTGCAAGTATGGCATAAGCCCACACCTTTGCATGTGGGCTCTCGAAGACATTCCTCCCAGTATCCTTTGGTATTTATGCACATATCTTTAACACTACCGATAGTAAAAAACAGGCTTCTTAAATGCAGATTTAAGAACACAGTAGGACAGACTAAAGATTCAGCTACATCAGTATACTGCCTGGCAACAAGCAGCTATACAAGCATAAGACAGCATAATAAAATAAGAGAAAATAATCATATATTGGCAGTTCTGTGGAAATACCTTCTCAGCTTCTAAATTTTCTAATGAGGGGGCAGCATTTCTGTACCCAAGAACCCTCAAATGGATTTTCTGGTTTTTTAATCTTATCTAATGATTTTTTTCCCCACAATGAAATTTTCTCTATGTTAATTAGTTACAATAATGTTATATTAAATGCAAAAAACTCCTTCCTTTTCAATGAAGAAATATGGAATCCCACACATTTTTTTCTTACAATGAAAGTAAGCTATTTAAGAGAGGAGGAAAAAAACCCAACAAAAAAACCCCCTACATTTTTTACAAACCCTTTATTTCCAGAAAATTTTATTTGTATTCTAGAGCTATTGGAAATAATAATGTCAGAGCTCTCATTTATTCATAAGCTGAAGTAACACTAGCACCAGTTTTCTGAACAAGTTACTTAATGTTAACATGTACCATTAATATTGAATACTGTTACTTGGATAAATGTAGACAGTTACAAAGAAGGGAAAAATCTTTTCTGAAGAACATCAGGATGAAAGAATGAAATTAGTTACTGTGGAAGTACTATTTCTATTCTTCAGCGTATGATTTCTTCTATTTATTTTACCCATTTTTCCACAAGTCTTAAAACACCTACTATGCTCATGAAGTTTGAAAGCAGCATTGTACCCCATCAAATCTTTTTTAGACAAAAACCACATTGTTAATCATGATAGCATCAACTTAGATTTAAATGCAGCTCTCTCAAATGACAACAGCTTATACCCTGCACACTTTTCTATCTCCGAGGACAAGTAGATATATATCAAGTGGTGCAAAAGAATAAATAATATTTACTTTTTTAATATAGAAAAGGTTTTCAAGTGGTATAAAGATAAGATCTGGAAAGAAATTCCATGCATATACAGAAGAAATAGACAAAATAAGTTCAAAATTAGAACTACTGGAACAATGAGGAGCTGACATCAAAACCTACTAGGATGTGACAGTGGGAAAATTAGAATTATTAAATGCTTTAAGAGGAAGAACTATTTAGGACATCCTGCAGTGGGAGAGGGGAATAATGGGGAATCTGAAAAAGGATACAAAGGTGAGAATGTAGAATTTTTTCCTAAATGTTCTTATTGTTCATCCTTTAGAAGGCAGCTGAAGAGAACAGGAAGGGCTGGAGAAGACAATATCACAGCAGTAAACATTCCTAAGAAAAAGGTGTATGCTAGATTTTCCTTCCTGCTGATACAGGACACAGATCATATGGACAAAATAATTTTGTACCACTTGTGTGGTACAGAAGACATAAACATACAGCTTTCTCCAATTCACTTGCAAGCCCATTATTTAGATAATTATTTATTAAATTTTAAATTTAGAGTGGATATACTTTTAACAGACCAGTGAAAACAACGATATTTTATCAGAGAACATTGATGTGAGGCTGAAGGATACAACACAATTAGAAAATAAGACCAAAAAAAAAGCCCACTATGCTACTCATCCTGTCAAAGTCCTATCCTCCATCATGGCAACACATGCAGGCCTTTCCAAGGCTAATCATTTTATGTATTTTGCACATTTTTTCAACTCAGACTGAAATTATTCATGCCCTTTCTAAGAATCTGTGTCTTTCACACTGCCATATACAATGGCTGCAACCACTTCTATTCTTACCTAATCCACTCCCTTTTTCTAGCAAAGAGCCTGTTCACAAATTACACAGATCAGAGAAAGAAAAGCAGTACTCACTGCTAAAACAAGAACTACCTAATCGGAATAGTTAAGGGATCATCCAGGAGTAAAAAACAAACCAAACAGCCACACTGATAAGAGCACCCCAAGGTTCCTGCTACACCTCATTATCTTTGTTTACCTCCCAAAGCCATTAATCCCTGCAGAATCTGACTACTTCTATAGAGCGAACAACCTACTAGAGAAGAGTTAAGGCTTGCCCATGGCACTGATTCAAATATAAGCAGTGTATTGAGCTTTCTTATGTAGAGGAGAAAGCAGAAGACAGCAGTATGAACCTAAACATGGAAAAGAACCGATTACTGGCCTTTTCTTACAAGCAACCTGAGGACAGCAACAGTTGCAGAATATTTTGCAATTTACTTCTTCCTTGAGAAGAGAAATGAAGAACTTGCACGCGTTCTCCAATGAAATGGCTAGCAACCATTCAAGGCCACCATGGGGAATGCACCCACTCATGCTATGAATTGTTTCAATACAGCATTCCTGTCTGCAACAAATACCCCTCTATCTATTCCCACATTTTCTACGTTGCTTTCCTGAACAGATGCATTTGAACTGAAGCTTCTTTACTTTTTTCTTCATGTTTATTTGTTTTTTCCATTCAATAAAATCTTGCTGTAATAGGTAGCCTGAAATCCAATTCCCCTTCCCACCAAAACCCAAGAAACAGAACAACTTTCCAAAGGAGCAAGGCAGAGGTGGCCAGCTGTGCCGCGCCTCAGCCCTCCAGTAAGGGGTCAAGGCAAGCTGTCTAGAGAAACTATCAAGTAGACTACCATGCAAGCCCAATTTCAAAGTCTCTTATAGTTGTGCTTTACTGTATTTATTTTACAAATGAATTCAGGTGTTCTTCACTCACACGTAGAGCGTTAGAATTTAATCACTTTCTGAAATTAGGTGAAAACATCATCTTCTCCTTCAAATCATCTTTCTATTCACATTCATCCCAAATTTTTATTTTACTACTTTACCATATTTCAAGGAGTTGTTTTTCTACATTACCAACACTATTATTAGTAAAATTCCAATTCCTAGACAGCATTTCCCTTTCATGTATATTTGGAAACAAAGGAGTAAAGTGTAAAAGGTAAACGTTGTCCTCATTTGACTTTGTTATTTTTGCTAAGTATCATCCTGCACGATAGGCAATAGCTTAGAAGCCTAAATTCAGCTTTGCAATTAGAGCTCCAGAACAAATATATTAATCAAAACGATGATGCTCAGAAGTTGTCATTGGAATTATAACACTGAGATTATCACATTCAAATACAATGGGGATCTATCATTTTCTATTCAAAATTAACAATCTCTGTTTTAAGCCGTAACATGCAACATTCACTTTTTACATAAATTTTCTGTCTAGGCAGGCAAAACAGTCACAAAGTAGAGGAAAGTTCCCATAAAAGCTCTTATCTAATTTTTCTGAGTCAGTACTGTAAAAAAAAAAAAATCTGATTTTTTTTCCCCCTAAGCACTTTATCAGATCACATAATTTAAAAGTAATAGACAAAGTTTAGCCTAGTAAATACAATGTTAAAAAGACCAGGCTAGAAATCCAGCCTAAAATCTAATCTAAAACGCACAGACACAATAAAAAAGAAGTAAGTTTTGAAACACTCCTGTTTGGTACCGGCACAGATGCTAATAAAAAAAACTCAACAACCTGACATACTAGGTACATAAAATGTTATGTTCTCATTGATTAAAATGCCATGTTAACTGATGGATGCAGTAGTAGTATAAAATGACAATGAAGTTAAAATTCTACTACAGTGAACATTTTAGATAATTTGGGGTTTTTCTTCCTATATTTCTATAAGACTGCCTATGAATAAAGCTAGAAGAGCTGGATTAAAACAAAGGTGTTTCCCAGTTGTTCACGTTAACTTGGGAAAACAACAACTGTCATTTTTTTCTACTGACTTTTTGATTAAAAAGTGATTTATTTTCCCTGAGTTTTGTTTTTCTATTCTGGATATTTGTATTTTTCTAGTTGTTCTGTATGAGTGCTGAATAACCTGTAAAAATTTAAACACTTTTTAGAATTGGAGTGTGTTTACTAAGTGTAAAACATAAAAATGTAAAGTTTGAGGTCTTTCTAAGAAATGTATGTTGTACCCTGAACTGTACCCCACACAGAAAAAATTCTATTGCTATCTGTTTAGTCCTGATTAATCTTTCTTTTTGGAACAGAGATAAACATAAGTGTTATGAACTTAATCATACAGTTTCTAGACTCACTGTGCAAGAACCTGGTTTACCTGCTTTGAAATTCCATCACTCAAAACTCGAGTAATTTAGATATGTCAATCAAGTCTTACTCTAGTAAAACTAGAGGGTTTGTTTGGTTTTAGCACTTCTTAGAAAATAGAATTTATTTTTTTTGCAATGTTTTGCATTATATGTTTTTCATTTGCAAATAGAGGTAATTATTTCACAGTGCTATGAAACAGACAAAGACGTAATGTTTTTTTGACAGTTAACAAATCACACTTTTGATGGAATCACTATCAAAATTCATCTCAAAATATTTTCAGTCTTAGCTTTTATTATTACCACAAATTTAGGAAGTGAAAGTGACAGAACAGAGTAGACTAGCAATCACTGAACCATGAAATGTTCCTCCAGGTAAAAAGTTGTCCTCAAATATAATCAGAGCTTTTCACGGACTTGAACATATCTATAAATTCATCCTGTGACCTCACCATACAAGAAATTTCACAAGTATCAGACCTATACTACAAAATAAACATCACAGACTACCCACTTTAAAGTTAATGACTTCAAAAATCTCCAGTAAAAGCAGCTACTAATTCACATTTTAAAAAATAAGGAAAAAAAAAAAAGATGTGGACTAACATATGCAAGGCAAAGACAATGTCTGTCATTATGACAAAAATAGGCAATGATTACAGGATTGTGAAAATATAACTAAAAATACCACATTAAAAATACCTCAAATACATTAACTTCTTCTCATCTTTGGTGTCTTTAATAATAACACATGTAAGAATGGTTTGATATATTTGTGTTAACTGTCTGCATATTTTCCAGAATAATAACTATATAATATCAAAAAACAGGTATTTCAAAATTGAAATGGATAGTTTTCTGCATATCTCAGTGTTCTTCACCATAGCATGTTTTTTGGCTTAGCATATGCTGAAAAAAACCCACCTATCTGAAGTATCTCTTTGGCTACTATTTATCATTCTAGATTTCCCTTACAATTTCTGTGGGGATATGCAAATGTGTACACAAGTGCCTGTCCCTGTTCTAAAGGGTTAATTGAAGATATATTTTCCTAGTTGATGGAATTTGTCTGCAAATATCAACAGTGAAATACATTTTGTCACTGAATACCTTTTCTTTTCAAGAGTATTCTCCATTTTGCAAACTTTTGTAGAGATGGAAACTGAGTTGTTAGTAAAATAGTAAGCCCAAGTGGCAGCTGTAGGAAAGGGCTTTTTCTAATTTGGCTGAGTTAAGTGATTTAGTTTTAAAAAGCACCACAAAAAACCTCTACTGCCTGAACTGAAGGGGCAGTTAATTGCAAGGAGCAAGGAAGGAATAGCCAGGGGCAATAACATCTTAAACTGGCTTTTAAAAACTTCTTAAACTGAAGCTAGAATTGCACTAATCACATTGAAATCCTTTTGGTTTTGTTGTTTTTTTTAATTATGTGAAAATTTCTATCCCCATATATCCCCTTACATCAACCAATAAAAACGAATATACACATTTTCCCTAAAAACTAAAAATTTAAAAATTATATGTTGGTTCAACACAGTCATTTTTTAAAAAGTCGCCACCTCATCAGGGCATTGAGAAATTGAATCAATAAAACCTGAGTTGATTCTTACTGTGGTTAAACATTTCTTCTGTGACCTGACGTACATATTTCTCATCCCACAAGTAATGTGAAAATACTTTTTTGTTTCCTTATTCTGACTCATTTATTTAAATAAAATCTCTTCAGTGGGAGAAGTGTACCTTACCAAGTATCCACAGCACACCTACCAGAAAAAGACAAACCTATATAACTTCCTGTAACAAAAATTTTAATGATAATTGTTGCTGTTAGTAATCTATGTCTTTCTTTATAGAAGATATAGCTTTCAACTTTTAAACCTTAAGAGGCTGGGGAAACTCTCAGCTGCTAACTCTCACTGTAAATTGTCACAGAATCATAGAATGGTCTGGGTTGGAAGGGGGCTTAAAGATCATCTAGCTCCAACGCCCCTGCCATGAGCAGGGACACCTTCCACTAGACCAGGTTGCTCAAAGCCTCATCCAACCTGGCCTTAAACACTTCCAGGGAGGGGGCATCCACAGCTTCCTTGGGCAACCTGTGCCAGTGTCTCACCACCTCACAGTAAAGAATTTCTTCCTCATATCTCATCTAAACCTCCCCTCTTCCAGCTTAAAGCCATTTCCCTTTGTTCTATCACTAACTGCCCTTATGAAAAGTCCCTCCCCAGCTTTCTTGCAGGCTCCTTCAGGTACTGGAAGGCCACTATAAGATCTCCCCAAGTCATATCACATATGAGAAATGCAGAAAGATACAGCAGATTTTGTATAAAGGTCTTTTGGATGTAAAAGTCAATGCTTTAGCTGCTCAACAACAGCATATTCTCTGACTCTCTATTTGTGCTAATTAGGTTTTGAGAGGCAGGTATTAGGGACAGTGCAAAGCTTCCTATTTCTCTGACTTGCTGATTGCTTCAATTTTGTGGTTAAGCGTGGTTAAGGTTTCTGATTGACTGTATGACTTCAGTATTAACAAGAAAACACATTGATTGTCTCCACGTACTTTCATTCCAATTCTGTTCAATGAAAACAGGTATCAAATAGCTAAGGAAAGATCACTGGTTCAACTGCTGAGGTAATTAAGTTTCCCAAACTAAACACACAGATCTTACATTATCTTAGGTCTAAGATTATTTATATCTCAGGTTATCACCAGTACTGATTACTTTTCCTGTTAGAAAATGAAATACACAGTGGGCACAACCTTACCGAGGGCCCAACTTTACTCACCTCAACGTATGAAATTGGAAATATTCCTATCTTGTCAGCCAGCATTCCTTCTGCCCAGTTTTCATCCACACGGCGAATTACAGTCAGAACATCATCCTGTGTGAACATGCAGTGATTATGTCTCCCAGCTCTAATTAAACTGATTTAATTTCCCTCCACAACGCACAGGTAATCAGAGAAGGTGGTCCACGGACAAGGACTGCAGAGAAGGTACTTCATAACAGGGAACACGCCGGTTTTGGGGCTGAGGTCGGTTCCAGCTGTTCCTGTTTGTCAGAGTTCAGCTAACTGTCCACAGCCCATCTCAGCCATCTGACTTTGTCCTAGTGCAGACTCCCTGCCACGTTCAGTCTATGATATTCATCAGCCCAGCTTTAAACCCTTGGCATTAATCAACAGAACCACAATCTTTTTCCTTCTCAACTGACTCATTACCCAGCCTTCCCTAGATGTTGCCTTTCTGCTTAAGTACTTAAGAACACTGGTAAATGGGAAGATTTCTTTCACATCTACACAGAGCTTTTGGATTAGATATGGTTTTGAGAATGTTACAGAAAAAGAGGATTTACGTGCACATTAAACATTACTCTCACTTATACTGAGATGTGTAACTGTTTCATATGGACGTTAAAATATTTGGAAACATATAGGCTTACTCAAGTGAGACTGCAGATTAAAAACAAAACAAGTTTGCCAACTAGTTAATAAAAATATGCAAGCTAATGCCAATCATCTTCCACAGTATTGCTGCTCTGTGTTGCAATAACCATTGTCTGTCCACATGTTAATATCCTTCCTTTCTAGATTTTTTAGCCATCCTTTTCACTTTTAACAGGCAAGGGTAGAAAAGTGATTAGCTCACATTTGATCTTCCAACATTTTTGTGCAATTTGATAAATTAAAGAATCGGAAATTGAAAAAAGGAACAGCGCCGATTCCTGTTAAAACTGTATCATTATGTGCCTGCAAGACAGAAAATTAATTACAACAGAAACAACGTAAGAAGAAACAGCACATTTTCCAAAATGCAATTAGCAATACAGAATGACAAAGTTTAGCACTACTTTGTGTCTACTATCTAGATCCTAAAAATGTTGCTTACTAAATGCAAAGCTGAAAATAGTACCAACTTTAACAATTTAAAATGAGTGTTTCTTTAGAAGATGGAACACTTTTAATTCATAAGGCAGGTTATTTCTCATAAATTAAAAACATTACAACTGCAATTATGAAAAACTGCATTCTTAAAAACAAAACCTCAGAGAAATTATATGTAATTTAGGAAGAGAACGAAGGCAAAACTAATCAACATAGGAGAAATACCTGCAGAATTACCCGTCCTTTTGTGAAGCTCCATTAAAAAAAATGCAGACAAGACTACAGAACAGTCGTCTTATTTCTTATCCAAGTGAATGAAATTATTAAAATACAATAATAATTTAATTCTGGTTTTACCTTTGCAAATGGTAAACAGTCTTTATCTGCTTCCTTGTCTTTTACTTCAAAGTCATAAAGTGCTTTGCACTGAGGCGGAGGTTGAGGTAAAGGTTTAATAATCTGAACAAAATTGGTAGGAAAAAAGCCATGGATGCCATTGAATTCTCCGTGATACCAATTTTCATCCACCTGTCGACGCAAAATGATGATGTCTCCTTTACTGAATTTAAGATCTCCAGGTTCTTTTCCCTCGTAGTTATACAATGCTTTGGCACATGGTAACTGAGGTACACCCTAAAAAAGAAGAAGAAAAAAATCACTAGAATTAGATTAGCATTACTAAATAGAATTTATATTACATTTTTTGGGAGACTATGAATGAAACTGTATAAAATTGCAAAGTAAAATTATACACAATAACATTATTTTATTGCAATGAGTCCACTGATTTTACCCAAACATGTAGGAAGAGCTTCAGTTCTGCACAGTCTTAACATCCACCTAAATTTCCTGATTTTCAGTAATGCTACAATGTCACTAGACACAAGAGAGGCAAAAAACTGTAAGACTTTATCCCTCATGTACTAATTTACTAAGCTTAAATGTTAAAAAAAACCCTCAAGCAAATAAACTGGAAAGTATCCTGATCACTTGAGAGACCTGACAGAAAAATGCTGCAAGAAAATACAAAACTACAATAACAAATTTGCTATAAAACCTTTAAGGCATGTTTTTTGCCTGACTTTCTTGTTATTCTTCTCGTCTTATTTTTTTCACAGGTGCAGCAAGCTAAGGATGAGGAGATAGGGGAGGTGTTTTCCAGCTTGAAAAACACATTTCATGTTATTAAAGGTGAGATATTTAATCCTGGAACAGCTGTTTTAATGTAATTATTTATTTAAAAGCATGGCTAGAAAGAATTACTGGAAAAAACTGTTGAAGGTGTGTCTCCTTGGGTTTTCTTCACTTGATTCCTCCATAATATCTGAAAACTATAGATCATTGGTGCTGCTCTTGAATGCACATCAAAAGGATTACAATATAATACTGTGTCATCCTCCCTTGTATACACAGCAGGCATTATTTTTTAATTGCTCAGTCTATGCCTCCACATCTTGCAAGAGTGAGCCATAAAACTTCACAACTAGTATTAGGGCTGCTGCCTTCAAAACTCTCTTTTCTCTCCAACTTTAAATACCTAGAGGGGAGTTCACCCCCTTAATGATGCAAAGGGTAGTAACCTGCATTACTAAGACAGTCTTTCCATGGCAAATTTTAATTAAATTCAATGTTGGTGATATCATTTGCCATATCAACCCCACAGTATGTCTCTCCTCTCAAGTACTCTAACAGCTCAGACTGTAAACTGGAGTTGCACTTGCAGTATCTCAAGAGGAACACACACAATGCAAGGAAATTCTCAGAAGGAATTACCACTTTGAGTCTTCCTCACTGGACAAAAGACAGAGTGCTTGATAACTTATTTCACATTTAACATCTAAAAATTTATCTTTCAATATAATCCAATTTGTTTGGACATCTTTAAATTTTGTGTATGATTTTATACACAGATCAATAATTTAATGAATGGATGAATAATATCTTAAAGATTAGCTTATTTAATAATTTTCTTTCTATACCAAACCAAGGAAAACCATATTTATATACACAGGTACAGATGAACATGATTTACATACAAATACAGGAAAATCACAGTTCATTCTACTGCATCTGGGATAGGTACTGAAACTGTTATATTAGCAGGATCCATGCAATTGTTCACAAAAACTGGTGATTCAGACTGCAGCAAACTATTTTTCTTCATGATCACACTTAACTGCACCAGTGCAGAATGTAAACACCACTGGCATACTCTGTATAAACCCAGACAGGGATAAAGACTAAGACATCAACTAGAGAATTTGTGGGCTCCAACTGATGGAGGGGGAAATTCATGGCCACAATAGAAGAATTTTTAAATACTGTATGTATGCATTTTTTAGTTCTGTGTGCTCTCTGCAGAGCAAACAGTCTGAATGAATAAAGCAGACAGGGCAGATATAGTAAGGACAAGTGCAGAGAGAGAACTGGGTGGGAGAGGGCAGGTTGGAAGCAAACAGAAATACACCTCTACAGAAGGGAGGGAACACTGCTTGCTTATCCATTTCCATCCCAATAACAAATAAACAACAAAAAATTACGGCTCTTCAGTGATTACAAGCCAAAAACTTGGTACCAAGTACTCTTACTTGGTAGAAAAAGGGCTCCAAGCAATTATAGCTACTACAAGACATAGGTATCTCTCTTGCACTGGAAGTAATAGCTGGAGCTCTCCCAGGAGATATCCCATTATCCTGGGAGGAAGCTTTCTATGTCCCTGTACTGAGAAAGAACTTTAAGATTAGCTGAGTGCATAAAATGCAGCTGGGGAAAAAAATGAAAAAAAAAAAAATAAAACAACCAAAACCAAAACAAACCAGGAGGGCCAGCCCGGTAGGTCATGTAAAAGTGACCAAACTCATCACTTAGTGGTCATTCAATTGTCAGAACTCCTGTCACATTTATGCAGTTTATCACAAAGCCTCCCAGAAACAAACCTTCACTCAAACATCCCTTTGTATTTTACAGCAAGTTCCTTTTCCAGTGCATAGGTTGAGTTTCTGCAAAGTTTGTTTCTTATGTTAAATAAAAATGGTTCCAGTCCGCGATTTCAAACAGAACAAAGCTCAACAAAACGCACAGTCAGTTCTCAGTCAGACTGCCAGGGACTAAAGAGAAACAGTTACACAACTCAGATGAGAAGTAAAGCAAATGCCTTTTCCTTCTGTCCCAGCAGGGGATGAAGCGAGAAGGAGAGGGTGCGATGGGGAGCACTGTTCTCCGGGGTACAGTATCAAGGGCCCTCGAGCACCGTCTCCATCTTCCTCCTCCTCCTCCGAGCAGGCCGGGAGCCGCGGCGCGTGGCTGGTGCCTCCCGGCTGTCCTGGCTGGCGGCCTGGGGCGGCCTCGGCCCCCGCTGCCCCTCCGGCTGCCCCCCAGGAGAGGAGGCCGTGAGGATACGCCAAGCCAGAGTTTACATTTCACTCCGTGTCTCTCACTTGGCTAAACATGAAAGGAAGGCTTTGGAAGAAAAACTTTTCAGCCTACCCTCAGGTTTACAGCTGCCATTTACCCTGCCAGTTCTTTGAGAAAGCAACAAAAAAAACCCCTCAGACAAAAACCTTTTTAGGAAATTAAAATATAAAACTCAGAAAGACTCCACACAAAATAGGTTTCTTAGAATTATTTCCTGAGTCCTTATGCAAAATCCTTACGCAAAAATATTTGAACTTCTAATGCTACTGCTGATGCACAAGCTGTTTAAATTCATTTTTAGCTAAGGCACGGATATACATACATTTCACACGCCAGATTCCTTTAAAGAAAATAAAATTATTAATATATGGTGACATCAAAACAAATGGCTTAACAAGAATATGAAAAAATGCATATACATTCATATCTGTGAGGCTCAGGTCCCTCAGATTTCTTCTCCCAAACCAGATATTTTGTCTTAGAAACCTACAGAATTCACTTACACGTTTGCTGTTTTGATTTATACTTTGTCTCCAGGCATCTTATTTCCAACTTTACTGTTATTTTTTTAACGAACAATATGCAACTGTATGTATTTTTCATGAGCTTAAGCCAAGGGAAACTTATGCCTGCACAGAAACATGAGATCTGATTTCCTTTTAAAAAGGAGTTTCTGTGGCAGAAGCCCAAATGTAAATATGCTTACACTGGCATAAAACAGCATTCATTGTATAACTCACTGCACTGGGAGAACCGGCATAAGCTAAAGTAGCAAAAATAGCAAATCCCCTCCCAAGGAAATAAATGGAAGAGATATTGGGTCATCTGCATCTCTCTTTCCTTCCAAGCCTCCCCGGCTGCAGTGCTGCTTGTTGTCACTTTCCCAAGCAAGCAAGGAATTCCCTGTTCCCTGGCTGTGTAAATTCTGCCTTTCTTTAAAGGTCTAAAAACTGGAAGGTACTAAGATTTTGATCCATGTTATAAGAGGATCCTTAATAATCATCAGTTATTTGCAATTTTCTTACAAGTAGAGACAGAAAAATTCTTTTTCTTCAGATATCTTTTAATTTTCTTTCCATGTAGTTCCCAAATCAAACCAATAGTCACAATAATAACCAGGACACAATGAGAGACTTATGAAAAATTTCCAATTACACAGTAATTGTAAGTACAGTAAGTCTAGTGCTGCAGAGGTGCTTTTATCAGTCTTAACTCTTTTCCCCAAAGAACCAGTATTGTAAGACATACTTGGTTGCTAACAAAAATTGCCTTTACATGAGGAAGGGAGCTTGTTAATATGCTGCAGCGAACTTGTTTGCAAGGCAGATTTCAGTCAAGTGAACTCTTTAAGTGTACATTCTCCACCAGGTACCAGTATACTCAAGATTTCCTCTTCAGACTTCTCTTCAGTCATTCAAACTTTTTGAAAGACAACATTCCTCTTTTTAATCCTGTAGTCCATTCTCTTTCATATTGTTGCCTTCTTGACTCAAATCTTTCAAATGCATCCTTTTTATTACTTTTTTAATGTGTATTTTTGCTTTCTTGCCTTCTTTAGCCTTACCAAGCTATCCAGTCCCACATGGAAGAACATCCCATTTTGACCTACAGTTTTTTCATGTCTCTTTCATCTTGCTGGCTCCAACACCTGTTTTCAAGTCTTAATTTAAAGCCATCTGATCAGTCTAATTTCATTTTCTTTGTTGAAGCCTCCTTTGTTCTTTCTGAACCTGCATTTAAAATTCTCCCATGTTTTGAGGCACAGAGCTTATAAAAATACTTCACTGAAAACCTTCTTAAACACTTGTATTAAGAGATGTGTTTCCTTGCGGAGTATTTCCTTGTTAAGCTCCCTATGTTAAGCTCTAGGTATACTGCTTTGACCTGAGCAAATGAAATACTCAGTTTTGCAGAACACACCAACACAGAGGCAGTAACATTTGAAACTAAGTCTCCCCACTCCTTTTTGAATTCCAGAACACAAAGTGTCTCCATAATCCGAGAAGAATGTAAAAAGCTGGCTCCCTGCATTTACTTCCTCATGATCCGATTTGCTCAAAGAAAGGCTAACTCAAGTGTTATTAATCTGTACCTGACACTAACTTGTTAGTGGAATCAATTTTACATACTTCTACCATCAAAACTATCTTGGAAGACTGCAGAAGTCATCAGTGCAAATAAAATTATTTCTAGTTAAAGCACCTCTGAGGTTCCTGCTATCGGAATGATAAAAACATAAAATATATTTTATGGCAGGAGGCTGCATCAAGTTGCCAGTATGCTGTAATAACCATAAAAACAAAACTCTGGTGTCATTTGATACTACTGAATTGCTATTGCTCTATTGAATACAGTGAAATAGAATTTTTTATATGACAGTTCACTAGATTAAGGAAGTGAGCAATGTTAATGTTGGTAAGTATATTCATTCCTACTAGTTTCTAATGATACAGTTGTACTAAATATCATTTTTCTCACCACTCAAAATAAATAACAAAACATTTTACTTGAAACAGTAAAAAAATATGTAGGTGTTTTGAAACGCCATATTCAAATATCGTTAGCTGCAGCTTGGTACAGTTCTTGATTTTAATAAAAGTAGAAGAAAGCTGTGCATCGAGAGGAAACGAGCTAGCCAGGTTACCCTGATTAAAGAGACCGGGTATGAAATCCATCTGTGTGTAACTTAACTGTGACCTACATAATAATCACTTTGAAGAAAGATTACTTTAGGGGAAAAAATAGGATGCAGGAAAAAACCACAATCAAGCCAACATATTTGTTATACTTTTGGAAAAGCCGAACAACTGCGATCAGTAAAAATTTTAGGTTCTTGATACATGAAGAAATGGGATGATATTTTTACAATTATTTAATCTGATCATCAAGTTGAAATTTATTTGGTAGACCTGCAGAGCTTCTCTACTAAAAGCTAACTATTACAGAATATGGTAAATTTTCTCTAATGCTCATACATGATAACACTAGTACTAGCACTAGATGTAATAGTGTGTGACATATCACAATACTCTTTATGAATTTCCAGGTTTCCATCTAATGCAGGTTGAAATGCCAAGCACTCCTAGAGCCCTTTGACTGACCCTTTTGAGGACTTTATCAGTTAAGTTTGCTCTTGGTAAACTGCAGAAGAACTCCGAAGCACAGGCTGGGAGTATTTTGTAAAAGGGTAGCTCCTCTCCTCATGCAAACCATTTTCAGATGTTCTTTTGAAGCAACCGATCAGTGACTGACTTAAAGCAGTCAGTTTATGAAAGTCCTTTTTGCCTCCTCTGTCTTAACAACTTTTAGAAGAAGACATCTTGGCATTTTTTCTTGTCTGATGTCAAGAAAGAAATACAAGGTTGTTTGTATGAGCAACTCTCTCCCACAAAGTTGTTTTGAAATTAAAAGCTGGAATACAGGAGAATGAAAAGAATTTTTAAAAGTTGCCTTAAGGCTTAAGCAATCAGACTAATAATATGGAAGGTTAGAAAGGGACATTTACAAAACTTTTCAAAAGGCACTTAGCTCAGTCCCTTTCTGCACAATACCTGAGTTTTTGAAAATTTTTTTTCAAATTAAAAAATGAGTGTCTTCAGAATGCCGCCTTCTATCCTTTGCCTATCTGAAATGCAAAGTTCTCAGCTACTTACTTTTACGAGGTTTGTTAAAGAAAATTTCGAACACTTTCCACTAAACTAAGCTCTTAAAATAACCAAGCAAGTAAGTAAAAAATAGGCAAAAGTGGAGAGAAGAAAATAATTATATCCTGGCACACTGCATGTTCTCAAATATTTTAACTGTGTGCACTTGACAAATTTAAGATCGCTTCTTCCCATGGGTGAAAAAAAAAAAAAGAAGCGTGAGGAAACTGCTCTCCACAGGAAAAATTGAGAAGGTAACTTTCAAGGTGCAGAAGAGAATTTGGGTCCACATTCCCAATGATTTTGAAAAGGAAAGCCAATGCATATCAAACAATTTAATTCTGACTCTTTGAAGTCTTTAAAAACCTTTTGATTAATTGTTTACTACAAAACCATTTTGCTTTGGAAAAACATATCCTTGTAAGAATCTAAACAAAACTTTAAAATGTGCATTATGTAGAGCTAAGATGTCTACCTAAAATAGTTATTTGCAAAAGTAATGATTTGCTGTAAAAATCTGCTCTTATAAGCTTTTATATCAAGCTCACTGGCCAGCCTGAAAATGCTACTATCCTCATCGGTTTTCTCTTGGCATATTACGACTCACTGGCATTTGATGTCTCCATCAAACCGTTAATTTTTCTTGTCCCAGTGCCATTGTACAGCAGTGTGAACCTTCTAATCTCCTTAAGCATGTCAAGTTGATATGCAGCACAAGTTCATTCCATTCCACTTAAACTCTTTTACCAGCATATTTTCCAACACATCCTGTTTTCAGGTAGTATCACCTATGGCTTCTAAGACCAGAATAGGGCCTACTCCAAGGAGAAGAAAAAAGAAAGACACCCACGCCTCTTGGCAAGCATACATCTGGAAGAGCAGTACAATTGTGAGACGGGGTAGTGGGACTCACTAGTCCTACTCCAAACTGCCACTAACGACTGTATATCCCCGAAGAAGTCTCAGTGTGGAGTAGGATGTTAAAATGTATCTAGTGTTCCCCAGTCATATCTAATCTGCAAACATTAAAATCCCTATGAATGTCCAAAGTTATAAAGGTAGACCAACACTAGGGGCTTTGGAAAGTTTTGCTGTTTCCACTTTCTCTACAAACACCTATAAAAATGCAAGAAATTTACTTCACAGGTATTACTTTTATTTTTCTAAAGAACGCTTTGGAAAAGGGAAAATAGACGCAGTGGATTACTGATCCACTCCTGCACTTTTTCTAGTCAGCTTGAGAAAGTGACTTATCTTTATAATCATATGGCAAACAGGTTTTTTTGGGGGGGAAGGGAGAGAAAAATGAATTGGAAAAATGTAGCCAGAAAAGCAAACAAATTTAAAAAAATCACATAGGATAAAGTATACGAAGGTTAAGAGCCTGAAAAGACCCGTTAAAAGACTTAGAAATAATATGTCCCAAATAGTTTTCTAAGGTATAGATCACTGAAGCTCAGAACACAGAACTATTTGACTGTTCAAAATACCTAACTGATAGATAATACTTCTGTGTTTAACAAGAGGCCTCATTTTGCCTAATCACCCAGGAAATGCCTTTTGTAACTATTCACTCCCCATCCAAAATTTGTTATGGGAAGTGTGACAACTTTCCTGTGCCAATAGAGATTCTTAAATATAACTTGCTTTTTTTGCTTGTTTGTTATACGAACATAAAATCATAAATGAATAACTACAGAAGAGGCAAAAAATACCCCTCTGAAAACTATCAAAATACAGACTACAGCTGATTCATTCTTACCTGGCTATTATGTAGGCTCCCCTTTTCACTTTTCATTTTAGTTTCCACATAAACTGGAAGTTACACATCTTTGGCATTCTTTTGCTGCTGCCCAAATTCATACTTATCCTTCTAATACAGTTATCTGGAATTTACTCTCCCTGTCAAAAGCCATATATGCAATTGCTTAAACAGCTGAATAAGTAATTCCCAGCAAGATTTGTGCCATTCTGAGTTCCAAGTCTAGATTAAATAGATTTTCACATAAACTAGGAATATGGTTCTTTCCCACTTGGGTTAATGGGAGGCAGCTAGAGATGCCACAGATCTTCGTATAGCCTCCCACAAACAAATAGAGCATCAGTCACTGCAACTGTTATCATTTGAAATCTGCCCTACTAACTGAACTGCCATCTAACTTTATAACAACCTTCATCAGTCACCAGAAAGAAAAGAAAAAAAAAAAAAACAAACCCCAAAAAACCCCACAACAAAATTAATTCACGAAAACATTCAGAAAACAACATCTTGCTGTAATCTCTATAGTCAGTATGGCAGACACACTGTACATGACAGCTGGTGAGAATTTCTGTGGCATATGTAGTAGTTAACAAAGATACAGGGACACAGTCGACAGCAATCTCAGCAAAAGGAACCATCTTGCAATGTTAAGAAACATTTCCCTTCTTTTGCTTAATATAGTATCTTTTTTTTTTTCCTTTAATACATTAACACAAAATCTCACTGCATTAGAAAGAAATAAAAGGGAGCCTACATAACCCCACAGGGTATTGACAAAACCTAGAAAAGATTCCGTTATTAAACATGGTACCACTAGGTTGTGCTATGCTGGAGTAGTAGTAAGAAACAGAAATAATGTTGTCTACCTGTCAACATGGCTAATCAGAATACCTAGCTTCTCCCCCATTTTTGCATTAAAAATAGGCCATCAATATTGGAAAAGTAGACCTACCTTACTGACCACATTTAAAATTCTCTCACAAATCTGCACTTTGTAACACCACTTGACAAGTCACTTTACGAAACACATTCGGTTTGCTCCCTTTGAAAAAATGTTAATCCACTTAGTGCAGAAGATTGGAACATTTGGTTTATCAAGGAAGCACTGGAACACAAGATGTCCTGTCCCTGCTTCAGGGAGCTGATATTTTAAGACAAGTATCAAATGCTCCAGAGGGTTTATCAACAACGTAAAAATTTAAGAGCAACGCTCTGTATTGTTCTAAAGGTTTTTACGCTTTGAACGTAAAATGAACGTAAACAAGCTTCCCTCACTGTGATGTGAAAATGACTGTTTACTTGTTGAACGAAGCAAAGGAGAGGGAATTCCAGGTGAGAAGACAGACTGAAAAAAATTGAAAAGAATAAATGAGAAATGAGATTGCCAAGAGCAAACTCTTACTGCGCTTTGAAGGTGAGGAGTTTGAACATGACAAAGAAGGAGCAAAGCCAGCAAATGACTCTGAACAAGGGCGTGACTTGGTAAGATTACTCTCGGTGAGATCAGCATGAAGAAATGTTCCTTTAATCTCTCAAATACTTTACTGCCAAAAATTGAGCAATGGGAAAACAGAGAGTTGCAAATGAAGAGGTTGCTGAATTTTTTGATAAAAAACTTATCAAGGTTGACAGTGATGACTTTTTATCTGAGCGTGCTTTGCTTTCCATTATGATAAAGTGTTAATGTATTCCCCGCCAAAACAGTGCCAGGTCTAAAATTAAAACAACCCTGCCAATGATACTTTGAAAAAGAGAGTAACCCCACACAGCTCTCCTATCTGATTTTGATTTTAAAAATCTGACATTCCACTACCTGCTGAGAAAGTGGTTTTACACGTATTTTTTTGTCACTTCTACTATTTTGTAAATGTTCAGGTGTTTCTCCAGCCTTCTGGATGAACACATCGCTATCATGTGGCCTTCTTGGGTATTTCATGCAAACTCTTGTTGCCAGGATCTGGAAGGATTTTTGCTCAGCTTGATTTAGGACCACTATTGTGTCCTCCTTCTCCTGAAACCCCCTCCTTCTTCTTTTGTAATCAACTTAATTCCTTTAATATCCTGACTTGAAACAGCCCCTTGCCTAATGCAGAAAAGAAAAGGTGCTAATTTTAGCAGTCACTAAAGTAGTAGTAGTATTTAGTAGTATACACAAATACAGGTCCACTGCCTGCACAGAGTAAATGACAAACTCTATTTGCTATTTATTTTTACTTATCCTTTAAATCTCTCACGCCTCAAAGCTTCCTGGAATATGTAATTTTTTTTTCCAAAACATTTTTATAGTACTCTATTTGAAGCAGCTGGTCGTCCTTTTGAAAAGGCAACTAATCCTAGCTGAAATTACTCGTTTTTTTTCAAAATAAATGTTCCTCTATGCTTTTTACTATAACAAAAGAGCTGAGTGAGCCAGAAGAATACTATGTTAACATTTACTTCTTGTGCAGTGACAAGCTGGAGTTTGCACCTCCTGGTTATTTCAGCCAGACTGTAAAAGCAGACAAACAGCGTGATGCAAATGAGCCTTTGCTCCATGTAGTACTGCTAGAACAGGCTTAAACCCATAATGCCTACAGAAAGTACTATGCTTCACATTTCATGTTGCTCAAATTAATAGATTTTAGTGTAAAATTATTAGTGTAGAAAACAAAATCGATCCACATGTCTTGAGTTCATCAGGTCTGAATTGGTACACAGACATTTCCTAGCCACACCTTGCATCCCCTCTGCTGTCACTGTATCTTTACAAGCCCTTCCCGTCAGCCTCCATTCCTGCCTGAGTTTTGCCTTCCTTAATCCCATACCTACATGCTCAGTGTTTCTAAATTCCTCCAGCATCATCCATCCCCATTTTCACCTTCTCTATGCTTCCTTTCTACAAGGGAACTCAGTGAGAAGCTCCTCACTCTGCTGGCCCACCCCACCACCCCCCACCCCTTCTGGGGACCAACATTACCCTTAACCAGCAACCAGATTTCCAGCAATATATGACTACCTCTCTGTAAAGCAGTGCAGAAAAACATATTCCACCTGTTTATGTTAATTAGTCCCTTATGCCATCAAGAGTTGCTACTGGTTTTAGGTGGAAGTTAATACTTTAAGGTGTCAAACGCAGTTACCCCAGCAGATCTTGGCCAAGTTTTCTCCCAAGCTGTCCAGCTCTAGACTGTCCTTCACTGTATAGGAATGCTTAATTTTTACAAAACCTATCAGCTCAAATACAGCAAAATCTCTCATTACTGTAATTCCACTGTCAGAGGCAGGGAATGTTGCATAAGGAGTAGACAAAGCAGAACTAGGTATTTCAGGACAGGAAAAGATTTTCCATTTTGCTGTCAAATGCAGTTGTTATCCAAGAGTTTACCCAATGTTTAGTTTTGAAGCATGACAGCTGAACAGGGGCTAGAAATTCTAGGCAATAAGAGGCTTACTTACATTGAAAGGATAACCTGTTCAAATCTCATTGTTTTATCACAGAAAAAATACCAGAACACAGGTCCAGTGAGGTCTAGTCAGCCTGTGTTTGCTTACAGCAGTTCTGTTCCTCTAGTCCACTTGCACTGTTGACATTATATTATTATTTGGTTACAACAAACCAAACAGATTTCATTATTTATTTTTTAAAATTACTTAAATGAATGGTCTTTCAGCAACTGCTTTTGTGTTCACTGCAGAAAGAAGAGGAAATTTGAAAGTAACAAATTGATCATTATTATGCTGTTGTAACACAGACTAAATCTCTCTGTTTACAGATTATTTCATCGGGAAATCTTCCCCCATCTTTTTTGTATTTGGCAGACACTGCCTCAAAATGTTAAACTGTTACATGCAGAAAGCTGCTCTTGAAAGTAATCCTCTATTTCAAAATAGACGTCCTTTCTACTTCAAACAATTTAATAGCAATTCTATCCTGTTGTCATATGCATTTTCCTAAAAGCCCTTCGCCTCTCCAAATGTTATGAGAACTTTGTAGTTATTTTGTAAAACAACATCTGAAGTATTTCTTGGACTTGTACCACAATTTACCAGTTTCTGTATTTATGAAAAACAAGTTTATACAAGTTGTTTTTTTTATTGTTGGGTTTTTTTTTTAAACTCTCAAGTATTCAGAAAAGTTAAGGAAGGTAATTTTTTGTTTGTCACTGATATAAACACAAAAGAAACAATACATTCTTTTATCCAGTTCAGTGAAAATGACCATTTTCTTTCCTCAACAAAGGGAGATTATTTATATTTTATACTATTAACAGTCTCAGATCTGCTCGTAAGTTTTCATTTAGGTTCATGTCATAAATGAAAATATATACTTCTATATAACAATTTTAATCAAGTTCCTATATGCATGTCAAAGTTTAATGAGCATATTCTTGTACATATTTTTTTCATTTTGTAGGAGTCTTAAAGTATATGAACTGCACTACTTTTTGATGAAACTAAAATGGAAGATGTGCTCCAACAGTGATTTACTGTTTCAACATTCCCTGGAATCAGAGTGGAGTCTGTTTATAGTAGTACCTCTAAAAAAATACAGGCTGGGGCCACCAAGTCCTTAGCACCCACTTTTTCTTCTATGGATCCATTCCCACTGCAGATTACTTGCTAATACAGATATAGCCACAGTTTTCACAACCTAAAGAAGTTTTTAGTCCTCTGGTTGTGCAATGTGACATATGTCACAATCTCAACATTTTCTTTGAAATAATTAACACAGTTCTCACTCCAGCAGGAGTTAATTCTATGCTATCCAGACAGGTTTTTCCAAAACCTACCTCCTAAGGACAGTAAAATGCTCAGGTAAAAATCACTAACAACAAGAAGGGACTAGATATCAGAAAGTCTTTTGTAGGAGATAGTAAACTCTTCCATGGGACTGAGACCATGCACTTCTTGAGTAATTTTAACTTCTAAAACTTTAAGGAGCCTGTAAGCTCCTACTGCATAAGGACCTCCTGCCCTTGAGACTCCATAGTAAGCAAATTAATAACCATCTACTTACATTAACAGGGAATGCACAGAATAATTATGTTCCACAAATAAATTCTCAAGAACAACTTATAAGACGTACAACTTTCTCATTTAGATAAAAAGTATTTTAATTACGCGGTTCAATCGTAAGGCATTATTATGGGAAAGTACTTCGGAGCCAAGAGCTAAGAATCAGATAAGATAATGAAAGGCTGATGGCTCTTTAATTCTTTCTCTTAACTATTCATGCTACTGAACTGGTTGAGTTATATTTGGAAAGCAGACTTCAGTCAGCTTGAACTTCAGAGTTCTCTGATTCAGACTCCAGCAAGACTTGATAGAAGACAACTCCTCAAGCAGGATACCCAAGCTGAAACTCTACTACTTTTTGTCACCTTGGTAGGACAGCTTGCACCTTAAGGCCCACTGCTCACAGAGTTGTTTTTTTCTTGGCTCTTGTGCGAGACTATCTCATTTATATAGAATCAAACTGATCAACTACTTTTAAAAGTATAGTTATATATTAAATGTATAGTAAAACCTCTGTGAATCACAGCTGCATTAACATGGCCCTCAGCTTTTTAAGTGTTCCACTCAGCACATTTGTGTGAACAGTGCTGACAAAGAAATACTGTTCTGAATAAAAAGTCCTAAATATATATTCATGTAGGTACCACACTTGCAAATGGTACAACAATGCTCATATTAGACCAATGCACACGCTGCTGTCACACGCATTAAACTTTCCTGCAAGGTAAACACTCTTCAAGCCACTGACTTCAGCCCAAAGTGAAACAAGTTATCTTGTAAGCAACAACCCCCCCGTGTTTCTCCTAACTATTCTTCCTGTCAGGTTTTGCTGACATTCCCATTTTTCTCTTTATTCACTCAACTCTGTTTGCTCTTTGTAGGATGGCTGAGGTTTAGGATTTGATGTGACCCCGAACCCACTTTTGGAAAGTATGGTATAGAAATACTGATGTATGCCATGACACATTCTGTCCAAAATTTGCTGCCTTCAACAGAGCTGGCTTGTAAGCCTGTCCCTGCACTGCCTGAAAGCCTGCATTTAAGGTTGTTTCTAAGGAACCCATTAAGCCTGCAATGCAGAAAATCACTTTCCCTAGAAAGGTACCAAGTCTTAAACCGAAAACATCGACAGATGAACAATTTATCCCTTCCATTAGGAGGCTTCCACTGGCTTACTGTGCTACAAAGATTTAGATGCTTCTTACAGTACTTGCGTAACCCAGAATAACTTTAGCCCACTATTTACCATCACTCTTCTGATTACATAAAGCTGTAATTTGTATTAATTGCTATTTCTTCTTTCCACCACTTGTTATATGAGACTATTTCTGCTATATTTGTTATTTTTTTCCAGCTTTGGGAAAGTAGCCCTTTTGAATCACCAAGCATATACATCAGGGGTTGCTTACATTGAACACAATTTACTATTTTTCAAAGCAATCAATACTTCCTCTTCAACTTCATTATGACAGCCCAAAATTACTGAATTCCTGGACTAGGAAATTATACTTCAATCATATTTTATATGTTTCGGTATATGCTGTAAAGTAAAATAATTATCTATCTTTTTAGAAACTAACATTATGTTAACGCAAGCTGCGTAAGATCTTCTGAATAAGACTACTGTACTGAAGAATTTCAGTTTGAGATACTTCATAGACTCATAGAATGGTATAGGCTGGAAGGGACCATAAAGTTCATCTAGCTCCAACCCTCCTGCCATCAGCAGGGACACCTTCCACTAGACCAGGTTGCTCAAAGCCTCATCCAGCCTGGCCTTAAACACTTCCAGGGAGGGGGCATCCACAACTTCTCTGGGCAACCTGTTCCAGTGTCTCATCACGCTCAGTAAAGAATTTCTTCCTAATATCTAATTTAAACTTACCCTCTTTCAGTTTAAAGCCATTTCCCCTTGTTCTATCACTACCTCCCTTCGTAACAAGTCCCTCCCCAGCTTTCCTGTAGCCCCTTCAGGTACTGGAAGGCAGCTATAAGATCTCCCCAGAGCCTTCTCTTTTCCAGGCTGAACAGCCCCAACTCTCTCAGCATGTCCTCACAGCAGAGGTGCTCCAGCCCTTGGATCATCCTTGTGGCCTCCTCTGGACTTGTTCTAACAGGTCCATGTCTCTCTTGTGTTGGGGGCTCCAGAACTGGACACAGTCCTCCATTCTTCCCCCAGCCTGTACTTGTGCTTGGGATTACCCCAACCCAGGTGTAAGACCTTGCACTTGACCTTGTTGTTGCACTTCTTCCTTTATATTATATTAAGTGCTTAAGAAGTAAATAATTTTTTTCTTTTTTAAGCTTTTTTTAAAAACCCTTTATATAAAGAGTTGACAGCTAATTACATATAATCTCTCTTTGTTTCCTTCTATCTTTCAATACTATTTAAGGTCTTCTAAAATTTCCCAACAGACTAACTTTTCTCAAGTATAAAGTCACGCTGCTCTTATTTCATCATCTATATCAGTTATGAATTCTGAAGGAGAGAGAAGCCAGACTGTAAGAATAAATACAGAGAACCTGTAAAGGTCTATTCCCAAATGCATTAAAAATTCTTCCAATCCAAGAAGCTATTGTTTACAGTTACCTGCAGGTAACTCTAGTTAAAAAAATATATTTCAAGTATTCTCTATATTGGAAGCAAACTCTGAGAAGGTATTTTTGAAATCTGGGATTTGCCAAATCAGAATGGTTACATTAATGTTACTGTTAATGTCACTGCACTGCACCAAAGTAAAAACTCCTCAATACCAAGGAAGAACCAAGTCACATGAGCACAAGTTCTGCAGCTCTGAAATATTTACACAGAAGTGGCATATAAATAATTACACTTGTGCCAATTTTCATGCACTTCCACAATTTGGTTACATTATTCCAGTTCCTGTGACTTTCAGCCTTCTGATTTTAGTATTTATTTGAAAACTCTAGAATTTAGTTACTTAAATATATACTCCGATGTACTCACAAATACATTTAAAGCTCTTGCTAAGAAAAAAGACCAAAAAGGTAATGTTGTAATTTCAAAATCTGAAAGTTAAATTAAAGTCACCTCCAAACTTGACTTTTTAATTTTCTTTAAACATGAGTTTGGAAGGGCCTTCCTCCCCCCACCTCCCCATCCTGAATGCTTTGAGTTGCTGGTAGCAAAGACTAAGTAGTCTTTTAACGGTATTTATGAGACCTGGAGTACAAGAAAGAAACAAGCAAACAACCCATACTGTCACGCACCTTCCAACGTCTGCTTCAGCTCCTCTACAGCTAACTCAAATCTTCCCTATTGACAGACTGGACTGAAGTTTTCTCTGGATCCCTTAGCAGTCTTTATATAATTTAGGAACGAAAGGCAATAACTTTCTGTGATGATGAGGACAACAGGGAATCCTTATTTACTCAAACTGTAAGACATTCCACATGAAACTGCTTTTTTTCAGTTCCCTGGATTCAACTCACAAAATTTGCAAACTGAGGAGGAAATATAAATCCAAAAAAAGAAGCCATGGGTTTTCTATTTAAACACAGCTTAAGATGCAAAAGCAAGGCTACTACAGCTCTTTTTCCAAAGTATAAAATAAAATACAAAGAAATAGAATATTTTTGAAAATCGTATGTTGATTATCTATAATAAATTCTTTACAATGTTAAATAAATAAGAATATATAAGGTCTGTATAGAATAAAACCAAAATAATTTCTAAAGCATGTCTTCATTTTACATTTACAGTTTTTTGGAAAACCCAAGAAAAGTCTTTCATGGTACCTATCAGGGCAGTTTCCTTGTAACATGTCTCCATTTTGGTTAAGTATTAGCATGATCAACCTGTAGAACAAAAAATTCTGTCCTTCACAAAAATGAGTATGACACCATGCTGCTTTTAAGTATCTGCTCTGTTGCGTACACACACTTCTACAAACCTCATTTATCATCCATGCATCAGACAAAATATGTTGCAAATTTATTGCATTGCCTAAAGGAAATCAAACCTACTATCTCATTAACCAAATGTTCAAATCTAATTTCCTTACAGTTTTTAAGTTTGCATTAGCAGCTTATATTTAGTTTAAACTTTGAGATGAACAGCAAATAATTAGTTCTACATAAAAATGGACAGCCTTGGCAAGATGGTGTCTCTGGTGCTCCTTGCATCACACTGTTTTTGTGCTTCCTGAACTTTCAGTTGGGAGTGCTAAATACATGTTCCTATTTGTTTGTGCAGAGCTATACTACTCAATTATTTAGCAACATAAGGTTTGACAGATGGCTTTTCCAATTAAATTATTTAGAGGTTATTACAGGTCAGACATTGCCTCTCCTCTCCCCTGCTTTAAAAAAAAAAAAAAAAAAAAAAGACACTTCTAGGAATGTACTTGAAATTGTTTTGTGCAGGTAAACAGTGCTGCCTTAAATGGTCTCTGCAAATACACCACTAACTAGTTACAAGTAAAAGCTTCTCCAGATGTGTAAAACAGTACAGTTCGCTTTGCAGCTGATGAAAGCTTCTATGTGAAATGCTATTTAAATACAAGAATTTATTAGCAATTCAATCTACATCTGTAACATTGCCCCTAAAATTAACTATACACAAACGTCTCCTGTTCAAATTCAACATGAGTCTTTGAATATTGTACAGAGGAACTTAAAATAAAAACATATCAGAAGGAACTGTATTTTACAAATCAGCATTGTCATCAGCATTGTAATCATTACAAATGAGCATGCATTTCAAAAGCATGTAACTGATCTTCTTTTAAAATATTAAAGACAACAATAATAAAAGCCACACATACTTTGGAAACTTGTTCTAAACGATGATTGTTATTGCTAACATCTGCTTTAAACATGAGCTAGAATATAAACCTTAACAACGTGGATGAAAATTCCAAGATCTGATAATGACTTTACAAAAAAAAAAAAATCTAATTCATATGAAACATTCCATGTCTGCTATGGAGCCAAAGGCAATTTTTAGCTTGGTTACATTTGAAAAGGAATCCTTGCAGTCTTGGCCAGCTCCATTCCCCTCTCTATCAAGCCACATTAAAACAAGCAGGCACGTAAAAAGGCAGAGTGCCATGTTAGTGCCATCCTCCGCTTGGTTCCCTGTGGCTGCTGGCTGCTCACTGAGGACCTTCATGATCTGGCACCAGTGACAGGTGTCTTTTTTCCAGCTGGCTGGTAGGGGACATGAGAGAGATAAGGGACACCAGCAAACCTCAAATCCTGTGGGACCAGTTAATACAGAGAACATGAAGAGTCATCACAGGTCACTGCAGTGTTGGTACAGGCCTAAATCTTAGTCTGAAGAAAATAAGCAACCTTCTTAACCAGAAGAGACTTCAAGCTGAAATGCCTTTTAAGAAAGTTACATGTACACAAATTTGAGAAATAATCACAGAATCACAGCATTGCCTAGAGTGGAAAAGACCTTTAAGATTATCCAGTCCAAATGTAATGTAGATGGTCTTCTACTCTCCCCTAGCCAAAGGAGCAAAGGAACAAAACAAGTTCTTTCTTTCACTTGGGTTCAGTGGTTTGACGGTTGCAGTTTATCATTAGCTAATATTCAACATATTGAACAAAGACAAACCAGCCAGCAAATGAAAAATTACTAGAAAGCAAACATTCAGGCAGGGTACCCAACTAACAACATAACCACAGCTTCAGCAACACACGAACTGAGGCAATGGGATTCCTCTAGGGGAAGAAGAGTCCCACGCTTCCAGACTGCCACAGCACACACTAACCACTTCGCTTCGTTCACTGATGAATGTCCATTAGCTTATAGCTGCTTGTTAAATAAAACTGTTTGCCTAGATTGGGAGGTACAAATCCCTTAAAAATGTCCTAGGTGAGAGCCAAAGAGGACACTAACAGGCAGACCCAACTGCATAAGACAACCATCAAGATGCAGACTGCAGCAGCCCTGTGGCTAACTGAGCAATGGCTGCTTCACTTCCCTCCAGAGGGGACAAAACACGCTGCTCCTATTTTAACACGTAACTTGCTCGCCACACGAAAATACAGGGTGACCACTGGCCATAAGGACTTCCAACAGGCTGCTCAGATCAGGAGACCTGCCTAACTTTCACACCCCATCCTGCACGGTGCCAGGGAGTCTCAGCACACCCGCAGGTCAGAAAAATGAGGAGCAACTCATTATTTAGCCAGCTTTTAGTGAGGACCAGGAGCACCCTCACACTGCTACACAGAAGCTCACCTTACAGTTTCTGGTGCAAACCACATCGTACCGACTTTAGCTTGGTATGTGTTCTCAAATCGAATCTAAAGACTGGAGATTTGTGAGTCCTTCACCTGAAAGCAGTTACTGCTTCTTCTGAATTGTTATTTTCCATTACATCAATGTGGCTTCACGGTCAGTGAAGCAGGCTGACGTCCTAAAAATACCAGACAAACTGCAATAGTGGCTTCTAAAACATCACGTCTTATTGTGCCAATGAACTCCAAGAACAAGCGCAGAAAAATCTATACTTAAAATATTATATATGTGGTACACTTAAAGCTCTCTATAAGAACTGACTGTTTTCTGCCACTCAAAATGCCCCTTTAGAGAAAGATCTCACATCAAAAGGAGGAAGGCAAGATCCTGGCGTAGTTTCTCTTTAAAGAGGTCATCATCAGGTCATCCACAACACAAATTTTAGATTTTCCAAAAATACAGCTGATCTTCTGGAACACAGAAGGTACTAAACTACTTGCTTTGCATAACCATAGACAGATTCTTCTCCCATTACATAACCCCTAAAAGGTCACTTCTTTATGCTTCATATTGGACTAAAAAAGGTTTGAGTCAAAAGCCCACTGAAATTTTGACAGCTAAGTTATCCCAGTAAGAACTTAAAGTTGAATTATTGAGCCTCATTTTACTGTACACAAAAATTAAATTATGTTAACATAAATAATGCTATTTTCTCAATTTTAATCCTCTGAGATTATATCAATAAAATATAAAGTCAAAAGAAAAAACAGAACAATTTTAAATGTATTTGGACTGTATAAAATAAAACAGAATATAGTTATACCTCTCTCCAACCAGTTTACTAACATGTTAATTTTTTTATATATATATTTACACATACACAGAGGTCATAATACACAAAGATTTGCTTGTAAATCTGAATCCAGCAGTTGAGAAATGAAGTTTTGTCTTTTAACATTAGAAATTGAAGAAATCTGCACTTTTTGAAGAGTTCTAAAACTCTACAAATTATTTCAAGCAACAAGATTCTTCTCATATGGCTGTTTTGTTTTTAGTAGATGAAAAATCATATTTATCTGTAAATCCATTTAAGTACCTGTACTACCACTGTGACCACAAATACAAGCCAAACTCTCTCATCCTTATGTCTGTGCTACAAGTGGGTATCCCTGGCATAGTTAATTACTTTACAGGTTAAGAGTTTTCTACTTCTCTAGTCTTCAATTTTATCTTGTACACTCCGTAGAAGTAATAACTCTTTCCAACGACTTGGAGTAAAAATAACTTTTCTTTTCACTATATCCTGATGAATCTTCCAAAAATGCAATATAATAAAAAAATTAAAAAATAAACTTCTAAAACTGTTCGTTTAACTCTCTACGTTTTAAAGGTGTGGATTAAATGTCCAATTTTTTTTTTTTTTTTGTGGCATTTACCAACAAATTCTTGAAGTGATATTTTGGTTTGTTTTTTACTATATCCAGCAATTAGTTTACTGCAGTAAAGACAGCAATTCTGCGTCATAAATGCTCACAACATTAGCTAATCTCTATTGCCTTGCATTTATTACTGCCTACAACTATTATTTACTTAAATCCCTTGAAACCTAATTTGTTTCCATGTACGTAGGTAGATCAAACTAAGTGGAGCAGGGAAAGGCTTTGGACAAGTAAGGGACCTGAGTCTAGAACAAGAGGCCTCTGAAGAGGCTTCCATAGCGCAAGCACTCCATACCCAGGCCTACACCTCCCACATCAAGTGAGCAACAGCCCACCTCCTCAGGGAGCTCAGCAACTCCTCTGACAGAGCAGGCGACAGATACTACTCTGCCCAAATGGTCCCTTCCAGAAGCATCAAAAGCTCAATTTTGTTGTGTTTTGTCCAAAGATGAAGAAGCAGTGATACCACAGAGCCACAGAAATCTGCACTATCAACAGAGAAAGCTTTATGCCAAACGGCATTTTAACTTATTTTATCGAAATATTTACCAAATAAGGAACTTAATCCAGCACTTGAGTAAAGAAATGAAGGATCAGAAACAAAGCGTGGAAAATAAGAGTATGAAGATAGGAAAGGCATACCCTGTGCAAGTTAGGAGATCCCTCCACAGAGCTAATACATCATTTTTTTATATTTAAGAGGAAGGGTATTGATAAGACACATTGCAACACAAATTAGGATTTCAATCTAAAGACAACTTCTCTCATTAGCTTCAGAAAGTGCTAGTATTTTATTTATTTGAGTTACAGACTCAAATGCAAACCATGCAAAGGCTTAATAATGTTCATAAACTGGACTGGTAAGATCCCAGATTTCTGACAGCCTGGCTCAGCAAGTGTCATCCCGTGGAGGATCTCAGTAGCTCTCCTCCCACATCCGCTTTTTACCAAAGGGATAAAAAAAAAAATACAACTGACATCTATAAGATATTACACTTAACTTCATCCATCCAGGCAACAGTGAAAAACTAATAATCCAAAAAAAAGCCCTCTCTCTGGAGACAGAGAAAAAGTAAATAGTGCAGAGATTGCACTTGATCTACTGGTGTCATACTGGGATCTGAAGATGAAAGGCATTTTAGTTGAACAACAAAGCAATCCCTCCAACAATACAGAAAATTAATTTATTACTGGAACCAACCTACATTTAGACACAAGGTAGCTCTTTCTACTGCCTCTCTCTTTCAAACACAACTTAGGTTAAAAGCCAGTGACATTACACACCCAAGTCTTCCAAGTTAGTAAATGCTGAGCTGAGACTACCTGCAGAACTTTATATTATCCCCCTATGTATGCACCATAATAGAGTTTCTAATTACATGATCCCTTTTTTAACTTTCTGGAGATGAGACTGCATTATATTGTTTTCTTATCATTAATCAGTGATCACAAGTGTCCATGTCTTACTCATTTGACCAACCCAGAATCCTAAATTTTCAGTTTCCCTTACTAAGGTTTTAATTATGTTAAGCACAATAAAGTAAGCCATAAATATTCAAAATTGCTCCAGCGAGATGAGGGAGTGGTGTAACTTTCATTTTACAAATAGAGACAAAAAGTTAACAACCAAAAGTCCTCATTCCTTTCAGCTGACCTGTTTTATTGCTTTCTCTCTACATCTCCTTCCCAGAACACAGGACACTTAGTTGTGTACTTCAGAGATTCATACAACAGGTACCAGTGGTGGGACATCAACATGCTAAAACACACAGGCACACACTTTTCCATACAGGAAACCACTGCATACTTCTGAACGGATACCGTGTTATGAGTTAATACTGACATTTTTTTTATTACAAAGTCTGGGGAAAAGAAAGACATACAACCACCACTTTAGATAGAATACCTGAAGTACTCAGCTAGCCACCAAGAGATCAAATGATGCTATATCCACAGATGAACAGGAGAAATCCTTTTCCTTTCCAAACATTCAAGAGCAAAACAGATGAGGAGAGCAGTTTTTGTCTAGAAGGTTTGAGATAGTAATTTGATGAGGCCCACACTAAGCAGTAATGCTGTATTAACCTTTTTGTTGTGGTGACAAGGTCAACCAGCTATTAGACTCAGTCTTTTTTGACAAGAGAGAGGTGGAAGTATTGGCCTTCGCAGGAGAGAAACATGGTCCCTTCCTTGCATTTCTGGTTTGCAGCATTTTCCTGGCCTTGCCTGCCTGAGTGGACCTGCTAAACTACCACTTAAATACCTTAGAGAAAGAGGAAAGAAGGCTTATAAGCAATTGTATGATTAAAGTAACTAAAGCACAAGTTTTTAGAACACAGCATCATTTACATCCCATAGGCACAAATCAGGTTATAGAATTTGTCCTTTGCTTTAAGGCCTATAACTTCTATTCTCTACTGACTTAGACTTTATTTTTACTCAGCTATAGATAGTCTCATATAAATACATCTGGACAAGGAGAAACTGGATGCAATGTGCAACTTTTACTGACTTAAAAGTTTTTTTGTTATTCCCTAGCCTCTGCTTCCCCAGCAATCTCACTCTTTCCTTCCTCACAACAGAGTGAGCTCCACTGCCTCATATGGGCAACTGAGACTTCATACAACTACCATGACTGGGCTTACATGTCATCATTATCTGTACTTTCAACAGTACAAACTCAGATGTAACCTAAACTTTAAAGTCTAAGCACAAAAAGTTAAAAGTTGTAACTGAGGTATACTTCCTAGTTGTTAGAAATAATAATAGAGAGAAAAAAAAAGTGAATGTACACATTTCTCCTCTCATCCTCCACATACTACTTGAAGGCAAATATCACTGAAAAACTATGCTCTGTGAATGTATTTTCCAGTGTTGAATAATCAAACTCCAGAAAACTACTGCAGCTAACAATATTAAAAAAAAAAAAAAAGTTCTATTAAATGGACCATTTAAATTCATTGTGTTAAATACTTTCCTGTTCTGACAGGGCATTGTGAAGTCTGACTCATAGTTAGGATTACAGTATTTGAGACAGGCAACTGAAAATGGAAAAGCTAATGCCTATCAGCCTAGCTATTTTCTACATACTGTTTGTATATTAGCATTTCAAAGGATCTATGAATGAGAAATCAGCCTTCTCCAGATGTACAGGGGGACTCCAGTTACTCAAAAAAAAAAAAAAAAAAAGGACAAATGATGTCAGGAAATTCAAGAAAAACTAATCAGTAATTTAAAAAATTGTTTAATGCAATAGTTAATGACTACGTTATTATAGCTTGCAAAATGCTTTTCAAAATCACAAGTGATGATTTAAAAATGCTCACACATGCATTTACACTTATGGTAATGCACACAGACTCATCTTAGAAACTGCCTGGTATTACATGGGTAGTCAGCATCCCTACTACAGCAGATTTTGTGCATTTGATTTTACTCATACAAAAACAACAACAAATCTAACTCTTACTGTTCTGCTCAAAACAAGTAAGCAACCTGAGGTTACAGTTTAGAGTTAGCCATGCTACCAGAAGCCAGACAGAACAATAATTTCCAGGTGAACACGTGCTAGTACTCATTCGTATTTTGGCACAAGTTAGGTCATTAGCAGCTTGATAGTAAAAGCAGAACAGTGACTTTCTGCAATAAAGAGCTACTATGCTATTTGAATATGAAGCATGTTTTGGACACAGCAAAAAAAGGGAGTATTTTAAGAAATGAGCTAGAAAATGCTCAGTTTTTAATTCTGATCCCTCAAAACATGCAGTTGAATACATTAGAGAAACGAATTTACAAAGTTAAAACATAACTAACTTCCTTGAGAACAGGTTCCCATTTTGCAGATGCGTTAAGGGCTTGGAATCTTAGAAAGAAGCATTTGGAGAATGCTGAAGGTTAGAGTTTGTTTTGTTTTCTTTGAATATTTGCTGCAGTGAATATAGAAGAAATATGCTTTTTTGCTGGCCCTCATTTTTCCCAGTAGACAATAGCTGCTACTGTCCAGCGTTTAAATGACCTTTGCCCTGCCCTCCTACTTTGTTTCCCTTAGGAATGTCATTCATCCTTTTGTAACACATTGCAACTCATTATTGCCTTATTTTTTCCTGCTGCTTTTATTCTGGTCTTTTTAAAAAGAGAATATATATTCTTTCAGTCTAAGAAAAAAAAATAAAAAGGAAATCATTAGGACTTGGGAGAATGCTCAGAGCCAAATATTCACGCTGTACTCCAACATAATCTGAAAGAGTTTTTACCCATAAATTTACCAAAAGTAGTTAGTGACTTGGTGAACTAACTGTAGACATAATGAAATACCACATTAAAACATAAAATTTAAGGATATTTTTATTTTCTCTCATTATTTTTTTCTTACTTCTTCTTGTCCCATATCTTCATCAACATTTCACTATACGTTTGTAAGGGTAAAGGGGTTGCTCCCCCACCCACCTCAAACCAATCTATAAGTGATCTTCATATACGGGCACCTTTCCTCAGGAACTCTGCATTTATTTAGGACAGACATTGCCCTTATCTGCACCAACAGAGTTTTCACAACATATCTGCGCCTTTGCTATTGCTACTTCTGATACTCTGGCACTGAAGAACAAAGGCAGACCTCCCGTTTCCCTAACTCACTGGTGGAGCTGAGCCAGTATTACTGGAGTTTGAACTTTTTTTGAAAACCAATACTCATGGATACAGAGGTACAGTATGTTTCTTTGAAATTTTCTTTGAAAAAGTACCTGAAAAGCATAATTTTAACTTAAGAGCCTAAAATACAAATGACCTTCAATTTCCTCAACTACTACACAACAATGGCATATTCACAGCCAGCAATACAGATGAATATAATTTTCCTTGACCACAGTTCTTTGCCTAAGAGTAGCAAAGACATTAGTAATAAAACACGAAAACATCCAAAGATTACAGGAGAATAGCAGCTGCAAAAGCTCAGAATTTTAAACTACCCTAGAACTCCTACATATTAAAATATACCTTGGTAATCAAACCTAACTCTCAAAAATAGAGTGGGGATATAAAGATTAAAATAAGTTTTTTGAGTAATCCTTTTTAAAAATAAACATTACATGCAAACAGTTATAGAAAACTTACTGTTACAAAAATGATAAAAAACTTTATTAACAACGCTGTTCACAATGACAGTTTAGTCAACTCAATGAAAAAAGTACAATTTAAATCTCTGTCAAAAAAAAAAAAAGTTTTCTAGAGGATGTGGATGAGGAGACACTGAAAAATTCGAGATTACAACTACCTACTGTGAACCAGCAACCCTGGAGGGAAAAATGTTTCTTTTTTTTTTCCTTTTAGTCCACTAGATATTTCTTCCTGTGCCTATGCTACGTGCTAGCAAGAAAAACGAAGTCTTTGTTTCCCCTTTTCCTTTTATTTATAGTTCTATGGCTCCAGAAGCTTGCAGTCTCATGCAATCAAAACTGCAACTGGAAACATTATAACATCATGTCAAATCACAGAATGAGCTACTTTCATATCACATCAAACTGCTTGCTGCTGAAAACCAGAGGTCTCTCCTATAAAAGGATATCTGATATGTTGAACACGGTATTTCATTCTTTACCCTTTTTCTTTTCTGCTTTTTTCAATCCCTCTTAATAACCCAGCTGCCAGTCACCGTACCAGAGTCACCAGTGAGAGGGTTTCATGCAACCGGGTTAGCTGGTTCCCGTCACTGAAGCCAACATCAGGATTTAAACTGGGCGCCCTGCAATTCATCCCTCAATTCCAAACATCTCAACTTTGGCAAACAAATAGGTGCAAAGATCAGCCCAAATCATTTACAGCTTTGCCAACTGGCTCCTCATTCCTCAGCCTAAAACCCTTGGCAGTTTAGCAGAGCTGCTCCTCCCATCTGCCTTCCAGCTACCTGCTGGGATGAGCAATATTTACCGTCTTACGCTTCAATCAGAGGGCAGCAAATAACAGCACAAGTTAAAAGGGGACCAACTCCCATTCCAAGAGGAGCATCTGAACTACTGTCTTGAAGGGAAAAATTCAAATAACCTCCCACAAGCTCACCAAAACTCCATGTAAAAGTAGCTTTAATCTTCTAGATGCACCAGTGAAAAGTTCCAGCCGCTTCAGAGGGGAGAAGCAGTCGACAACAGTGCGCGTCGGCTCTGCAGCCCAGCTGCCAGCAGCACAGAAACCTGCTCTTCCGACAGTTTTCCTTCTGGAAAACTTTGCAGTATTTTCATGCTGTAACACAACAATATGAGTCACTCTCTTGGAGGGCATCATTTCATTTCAGATTAATAGGAAACAAGGAAAAAATTACATTTTACAATTACAGTCTTAAATGTTACGTTCGTACATGAACATTTAGGATTAGGCACACACAGGCCTAACTGCCTGCAGAACAGTGTAAAGGGTGTGCAGGAGGAAGGCTCCACCCACAACAAATTATAAATCTTTTTCTGTACAACCCCATGTACAAGGTAACATGCACACAATCCATCAGACAAACAGTAATTCTAATAATATTTAGTGTGATCTGAACTGTATTCAATTTTCAGATTGTAAGAACTATAGATAATTAATACTGCTTTCTCATTAAGGTATCACATCTATTCTCTTTACCTGTAACGAAAGGCTTCTGGCTACCACCCAATGACAAATAATGTAAATTAAAACCACAAGAATGTCGAATTAAGAATAACTGGAAAAGGACAGAACTCACTTCAATTCGCTTTATTCCTTTACTAAAACAGGTACTTTTTTGAAGCAAAACACGGGGTAGAAATAAAGTGTATTGTGTCAGGACCTTTTACAAAAACTAGCAAACCAAAACCTCAACATAGAACCAAAAAAGCCAACCTACTTGCCTGCTGGAAGTCCCCACTACCTAAGAAACAAGTCCGCTTTTGAAGGAATAAGATGACAGCATGAGGCACATAGCTGATAGACTGTACACTTCTCCCATGTTTCAATGACAAATGAAGAATAAATTTGAAGAAAAAAAACCCCCTCAATTTTAAAATTTCTTAATTCAAAAGCGAAATTCACCTAAAAATACGTACTCAAATATGAGAGTCATTGAAAAGGTTTTCAAAGAATACAGAAGTTTCTGATTTTGGTGATTTGGGGGCTTTACTTCAAGTAGCAAATGAGCTTAGAAAAAATCACCTTTAGTTTAAACAAAAATATTGGATGCCATAGCACATGGTTTACATTTTCTGTATCAAAATTTGCCTAGAGCAACCCAAAACATTTGCTTCTATTCCTATGTTAGATATTTGTAGTTACTTACAATAGCATGAAATGCTAATAGCTGGGCTTCAAATAAGAAAAGCAAAACCTCTGAATTTTATCAGTCATGATTATGAGCAGCGACAGGGCATAACGCTTCTCGTGCTTTCTCTGATCGCTTGTGCGAAATCTGATGGCATCTTTAACACCATACTCTGAAACAATGCATACACACTGACTTCTAGGAAAGATTATACTATAGGATTTTTACAACATGGTAATGTACACAATTGGTTATTAAACTCTTTCTGTTCCATAAGATAAAACTTCCAGTGTTTAACCTCCAGACTGCATTAACTAGCCTCAACCAAAGCACTGAGCCCTCTGGGTGTATCATGCTTATTACTGATTAGTTTAAGAATATCTGGCCCTCAAAAACGCACCATGGCAAGAAAAAAAAAAAAATCTTATTTGTACAAATGGTAGCAAACCAGTTAGAAGAAACCCATGTATCTACCACATATCTCAGGAAATACTCATTATAAAGTTAAGTTGGTACAGTTAAATTCTCAAAAAGATTAAGAAATTAACTAGGCAGAGAAGTTTGATTCTCTTCTATTATGTATTGTAACATATAGAAAATTTAATGTTGACACTTGAGTAATCTCTGTTTTCAAATTTTTACTACTATTTTAAGGTAGTAAACTTAATCCACAGCATGCTCTGCAGTGATTTACTGTATACTTCTCATGTGACTGATTAAGGTTTTATTGATCTAAGCAGAGCAAATCAAGACACACGTGTATTCAAGGTTTTAAAAACTGTATTACAAGATGACATAATGCAAGTAATTAAGGATTGCATACAAATAAGGCTAAAGACAAGATTTAACTATAACTTTCTGAGGTGAATACTCAACCACATATTAGTAAAGCTTACACATACAGCTAGAATAAGATCATTTTTGTTTACTGAATGTATAATAGAAATACTTAAACATTAATAAAAAAAAATTCACAAACACAGCACCCTATACAGTTAATCTAATTTATGCTAAAAAATTTTCTGATTTATATTGCTATAATCTACAGGGGTTTTGTAACCACTTTTGCCAAGACTTGCCTATGTTCTTTAATACCCTGCTTGCCACTGGGAAATGTCTATTCATTCTGTTTCATCAGTACAATGATTTCCATTTCAACAAGTGTGTAGATACAATCTTTAAAAACTCATTTATGAGTAAGCAACCTTAATTTCTTGTGTTACAGAGTTCAAGAGCAACATATATCATCTGAAAAATACCACACAATATTCTAGCATAAACACAATCAATATGCAGTACTTCTGTTTGAGATTTCTTATCTGCTACAGCCACAAAGGAGATCCAAATGTCTTAGAAACTAAATGTTTGGTAAGTATACAAATTGCATGTGCTCATTTAATTAAAAAACAGAAAGAGAGATGCGGATTTTTTAATTACAAATATTCAATAGAAAACAGATCTCTCCACCTACTACTTGAAAAAATATTTTTTAAAAATTAAATTAGGCCTAAAAACACCAATTAGAAAAATTATGTCAAAAAACCAGCTCTACTTCTGCTTGATACAACTAGTTATCTCATTCACTGCTTTAGCAAAGCAAGTCCCCTACTGCAATCAGTAATTTACAATTTCTGTAACAAATATCTGCTTATGTACAACTACACTACTTTTAAAACTTGTTTCGGGTGTAAGAATTTTTTGGTTAAAAATTTAGCATAAAAGAAAGCACATTTCATGTATCTAATAAATGAAAGATAATTGACTTTAGCAAGCTTTGTATAAATTACAACAATCAAGCGATTTAATTGCATAAGCTAGAGAAATGCAGTATTTCTCTTTTAGGGCATCTGGATGTTCCCTCATTCCAATATCTAAATGCAGCACAAGATGATTTCTGACCCCTCTCAATCTTAAGTACAATGTAAGTAAGCAGTGGGAAGAGTTTTTTAAAAAGGAAAAAAAGAAAAAAAGGTATTAAATTCATTTAACAGACCAAGAACTAGAGACTAATTCATTCTCTCTGGAAGACATTACTACAGCATCTAAACTGTTATTGCCTCTATTTTCTACTCCACTTTCCTGCTGAAGATTATCGTCCATTTGGCAAGGTCAACAGGAAAATACTCCATGTGCCAGCTCATCAGCAGGCATAGTTCATAACCTGCCGATTAGCCTAAACTGACTTTGTCAGTAACCTTCAGCGGAAGGCAGGAGTGATAACAGTTTAAATTGCCACAGATAAACCTGTCAAACATCATGATTCAGCTCACAGAGAGACTAAGTGATTTGCCTGATGTCATATATTCAGTTTAAGAGCTGGAACTTAACAGTATCTCATAGTCTTAACTAAAAGATAGCGTTCATTAATGCATTTTATTGAGGGTAAAAAAAATGAAGTTTCTGAATTCACCCTGTAATTTTCAGATTTTTTGTAAATGCTTCCATTATTTCTTTCTTTTTCATAATGCACAACTCCACCAAAGCCTACAAAAAGCTACAAAACCTCCACAGCTTACCTAGAATACCCTCTTTTGCAAGATTACACATTCTACCAAATGCAGGCACTGCCATATCTTCATATGGCTGGGCTGGGAATCACCTTGACCACATGAACCTGAACTGAAACAATACTGCTAGATCCATTCTAGAGCTGTGATACAAGGTCATCTCATCCAGTGAACCCAGTTGGAGTTGATTCTTTTTCTCCAAAGTAGTATGCTTATTTTGCCTTTTTTTTCAAAAGTACAGATCCATCACCAAAGAAAAAAGCCCCTGATAAATAGAAGCTAAAAAAGAAGCAATAACTTTAGCTGTGAATCAAGAGAATTAAGTGAGACAACTTGTTTGTTCGATATAGCATGGGACAAAGGTAACTTTGCTCAGTATTTCTCTTTTCATCTGCCCATGAAATAAAGAAATTTTTTTTAATGAACAGACCAAACTAATTTAATTACATAGTATTTCATTATTTGCTCCAAAAATATGCTGCATTTATTCAATATGTGTACTTGAACTTACCACAGCAAAAAAAGTATACTGGAGATGGTGATCAATCTATATTGGTTTCTCGAACAGTGAAAGAATACAAGAAAAAAGCACTACACAAAGATACTGACCGCAATGTGTAGCACTAGAAAGGTCCATACACACATGTAAAACCAAAGCATGGGAGAAAACTGCCAATATGGCATGAAATAGAAGAGTATAGGACAGATAATGCATTAAGAGGTACCTTGTATATGTAGCATTGGCTGAATATATAAACATAGCCATATTTATGAATGTATGAATACATTGACTATTAAATACAGGAGAATATTGATAGTGTTGCTGTGCCTCCACCTTCACACACACAGTGAAGTGAAAACAACTATATAGTACAACCAATTATTTGTTTGAAAGGAAATAATGGGCTTCAATCATACCTCTGAAAACATGTTATTTTCACAGCTTGCTATACTTATTGCAATGGACAGTAAGATAAACTACTCTGGTAAGAATGTTTAGCAGAGAAGGAAAGTTAAAAACCAAAGGAGTGGTATGTAAAACACATCTTGACTATGGGGGACAGAGTTTTGTGAATCAGATTCAACTTAACTCTCTTTGTCCCATTTGAATATACTTGTTGAAAGTTATGGGCTTCATCTCCCCATCTGCTGGTAACAGGACCTAAATGGCAATCCAATTAATTAAATATATTTTACAATGTATTTTGGTATCATAAAATAATCTTTTGATGAAGGGCTCAGACTAGAATGGAGAATCCAACAGCAAGAAAAAAAACCCCAGGAAAAAATGGTGATTATTAAAATGCAGATAAAGTGTTAGATGAAACTAATAAAAGATTATTTCTTGTTTCTCTTTCCCACAAAAACCTAGGAATACTCACATTATCTCTTTAATAAAGAAAAATAACTTGATACGAGTTTATCCACCAAGTGAAATGCTAATAAGAAAATAAAAATTCTTATTTGATAATACATTATTAAGCCTTTTCAACAGCTTTGTACAGAACGTGCACACTGAAAATAATTTTTAGTAACTTCACTTACACACTTATAGAAACCAATAAATACTTATTTTGCCACTGCAGAAATTAATAATTTCCTACTACTACTCAAGTAATACATTTTTAAGAGCCATGTTTAGGTTATGTATTAAGATGTAACATAGACCTGAAATCTTGATGCATCTCGTTAACTCTGTCCTTATCTATACCACTTACGATGACAATTTAACCTGTTTTTCTAGGATCCTTCATCTTCATATAAATGTATAAATGAGACCATTCCATTCAAGAGGAAGGCAGCAATATGTATAGTCAATCACTGCCACACCCCAGAATAATTTAGGGGCAGGAACTACAGAATAGCTCATAGCTCGTATCCCAGTAATTTCCCACATAATTCCTCAGTCAGAAATATTCCTAAAACAAGCAATTTCTACACTAGCTTGGAATCCTAAGTTCTCTAAGCATCTGACACATCCAATTCTCTTTTACAAGGGAATTCTCCCCCCCATAATTTGTAAGGAAGCTGAATAGTAGCATGAAATGTCTTCTTTGCCAATGAATATTTGATTTCACATTATTTTTTATTATCCAGTATTGATTTTTAAAAGGTTTATAGTAAAATAGGCTTCAAGTAAATCTTGAATATTGAAACTAAAAATTACTGTTGAATACAAACACAGTATCTGAAAGCAAATACAACTTTTCTTAAAAAATTAAGATAGCAAGGTGACTAGAGGTGACTCTTGTTCACCCAGTCAGCACGCTGACACCTCTTTCCCTTCCACCTTCTTTTTGAGTTAATCAAATAGACTAATTTTCATTTGGGAAATCCAGATTAATCTAAGTACCGTCATGCACTGATTTAAAATTTGTTTTCTTAAAACTGTCCCCTCTAAAGTCACTGACATGTTTTTTAAGAGGAAAAAAGATATAAATAAAAACTCCAAAACTTTAAAAACCCAACAAAAATACTTTTCTCACTGTTGAGTGAAGATCTTCTTAACATGTAAGTGACTTGATAACATTCAACCCACAATGCAGGACTCGGTCTTCAGACAATCTTTAGCTATGGCTGTTTCACTCTTTTGTGCCCAATTAAAAATTTTGCTTTTTATGACCTTATATTATATGAGAATTTTAGCATATTGCCACCAGCAGCACTTACTAAGTTGATCTGGAGACATCAAGCAATATGAAATATATCAGATCTTAGAGCAGAGATACCCATCAGCCCTGACAGCTGCCTTACTCCTTGTTCATTTTCTACTTTTTGGAATTGAATGAATCATTTTTTTTTTCCTGGCATGATCTGAAAAAGAGGGTGGAGATGCCTTACAGCTCTTCTGCCTGTTGGTGGGTGGATAGCGCCCACCCTCCAGAAGCAGGAGCAGAAAAGTCTACAGCTCCAGAAACTGATATATTTGATTTGCATGGCAAGGTGTGATAGTTTCACTGGGCTAGCCCTTGGCTAGCAGCCAACACAGCCGTTCAACCACTTTCCCTCCACTCCCAGGGGATAGGGGAGAGGATTGGGGGCCAAGGATAAGGAGACTCATAGGTGGAGATAAGAACAATTTAATAATTGAAATAAAAGAAAACTGAAAATAATACTAATATTAAAATAGTAGTGATAATGATAACAGTAACAAAATATGCAAATGAGCAGTTGTACAGTGCAACTGCTCACCACCCACCAACCAAGCCCGGCCCGTTCCCAGAGAATGATCCCGGAGGAGCGACAATCCCAAACCGAAACCACACTCCCAGAAGAACGAGAGCCTGAGTGAAAGCCAGAGAGAGCGAGAGAGGAAGAGCCCCTCATTGATGTACTGGGCATGATGTGATGTGATACTTAAGAATCAGGAAAAATTGCTGTGCAACAGGAATCGTAGCTGAAGAGAGGAGTTAGAATATGTGAGAAGAAAAATTCTATAGACACCAAGGTCAGGGAAGAAGAAGGAGGAGGAAGTGCTCCAGGTGCTGGAGCAGATTCCCCTGCAGCCCACACTGGAGACCATTGTGAGGCAGGCTGTCCCCCTGCAGTCCATGGGGGTCCAGGAAGACCTGCAGCCTGTGGAGGACCCCCCATCAGAGCAGGTAGATGCCCGAAGGAAGCTGTGACCCCATGGGAAGCCATGCTGGAGGAGGATCCTGGCCAGACCTGTGGCCCCATGGAGAGAGGAGCCCATACTAGAGCAGGTGTGCTGGCAGGACTTGTGACCCTGTGGGGTATCCATACTGGAGCAGTCTGTTCCTGAAGGACTGCACACCATGGGAAGGACCATGAAGAACTGTCGTTCATGGGAAGGACTCATGCTAGAGAAGTTCGTGGAGGATGGTCTCCTGTAAGAGGGACCCCACGCTGGAGCAGGGGAAGACTGTGAAGAGGAAGGAGCAGCAGAAACAACGTGTGATGAACTGACCCCAACCCCCATTCCCTGTCACCCTGTGCTGCTGGGAGAGGAGGCAGAGTAAATGAGGAGTGAAGCTGAGCCCAGGAAGAAGGGAAGAGTGAATGGAAGATGCTTTTTAAGATTTGATTTTATTTCTTATTACCCTTCTCTGATTTGATTGGCAATAAATTAAACTAATTTCCCCACGTCGAGTCTGTTTTGGCTGTGACAGTAATTGGTGAGTGATCTCTCTCTGTCCTTATCTCGACCCATGATCCTTTTGTTGTATTTTCTCTCCCCTGTCCAGTTGAAGAGGTGAGTGATAGAGCAGCTTTGGTGGGCACCTAGAGAATAAAAGATCACAGTATTCTGGGAAGTACTCAAGTCACTGAAATACTGGGTGGGTTTGGTTTGTTGGGTTTTTTTCACTGCTGTTGTTTTAAGTGACTGCCCTGTTTTGTTTTGGTTTTTTATTTTTAAAGAAAAAAATAACTTCTGAAGTAATCAACTGTTTAACCCTAGAAGAGGATTTCAAACTGAATACTAGTGAAGCAGTCCTCTACAATTCAGAATTAGCTCACTCAGCTTAGGAGAGGCAGGATTTCAGACATGTGCTGCTTCTCAGTGCTAATTATGGGCTACCTGTAGTGAGTCCTTTTTGGAATATATTAGGAAACCTAAATCCAAGCTCAGTTATGTGATCAAAGCTGCAGTATCTAGCACCTTAACAGCCAAGGTTTTGTCTGTCTAGCAAAAGAATGTAAGAATATAAACACAATTGGGTCAGAGAGCCAAAGCTGTTGTTGCCCATCTGGCTGCAACAACAGATTTCTGCAGAACAGCAGGTAGGATAAACATCTCTCTGCTGCAGAGAAACATGACTTAAATTAGTTTCAGAAAATAGCATTTAAATTAAGATCTCTCACCCATAATTGTCATGGAAAGCGCACTGAATTTTAACAAGAGCAAACATGGGGCCAGGCTTCCATTAATAAACTTTATCATTAAATCTACTACTATTAAGTCTATACTCACAAAGACTACTGCTTATTAACAGTTCTTTCTCATCTCAGCAACATAGCAGATGAAGAGACAGATGAAGAGCTTACTTTAACTGTTCAAGCGCTAAAGGCTACATTTAGTTTTTGACAGTCACAGGAGTTTTGATATGCCTTAGTGGCAAATTTCATTGCAGTGTTGTTATTACAAACTGAAAAATCCAAATCCTAAAAGCACACACAGGAAAATGCTGGTGGCTAGGCTTCACATTTCATGGTCTTGTCCATCTGAGGACAATTCAATTCAGAGAGGCTTCCAGCACAACTTCACTTTCAGTAAGAATTTCTCCTATTTTACCGTCCTTGCTCTAAGCAACATCTAAAGCAGAGTATGAATGTGAGCTAGACCCCAGTGTTTTGGGTTCCTCCCCCAGCCATGAACAGCCTGGGTCACACACTGGTAACAACCTTGGCAGCACACTCACTCCTCTGCTTCTCCCACTGCCAATACTAATGAAACAACACTAGAAGTAAAAGGTTTCTTAGAAACTTGGTGTTAATGCTGCCTGGCTGGAACTATCTGTAATGCTTTTACTTATTATTCCTGAGTAGATTTGATCAGAGAGTGCCAAGCCAGCCCATCAGCCCTTTCTATGTATGGTCTGTTGGGTGACCACATTTCTAAATTCAAAATTATATTAAATGGTTGACAGCAAAACAAATTGCAACAAAGCCATGATTTTAAGAATCGTTATAGCTATGATAAGACAATCATCACTGAAGCACCCTGAATACAAAAGAGATTAAAAAAATAAACTCAAGCAATACATAAAAGTAATTTACATAAACAAAAAATCAAGCTATGCATAAAAAAGTAGTTTTATTTTAAAAAGGCAAATGGTAAAATACATGCATAAAAATCTCAGTTTTGCTTTTTATTTGAAATAAAGAGAGATTAAATGAAGAACATGGAAAGAGAACAAAGGGATGATTTCTACACACCAGCAGTTTGGCTTTCTGGTACCAGTATTTTATAGAGCATGTTACAGCCACTTTTATGCTCTCATCTGCATGTGTCAAGTAGAACAGTTAGCCTTCCTCTAGAGTCAGAACAGGAGAACACACTTGTACGTCTCAATAATACTACATTTGTACAGCCTCAGTTGTTCTCTCTCCTTGCAGGTAGGAGACAATGGTTCTATTTTGCTTTTTTTAAAAAGGAAACAAAGGAATATTACATTGCTCAGTGATTCTTTTTAAATACAGATTCACTACTGAGGGTTTCAAACACTTCGTGCTATAACACAGAGCATATAAAATGTAATCATTTTTTCTACCACCTAGAAAGAACACACCTGACACTCATTTCTTATTAAGAGAAGAACATTGAATTGGAAAAAGTGAAAAGCTAGATACAGCATGCAAGGTCATATGAAAAACTGAAGTCCGCATACATCTCAAATAATTTTGCTGGCTATTATTATTTTTAAAGGAATAATACTGTACTGAAATAACTATTTTTGTTATTTTTCTTTCAACTGCAGACATATAATCCGTACAAGATCATAGAGATACAGCTAACCTGAAATGTAACATTCAAAGTTATATATCCAGTTAAAGCTGTCTTTTTAAAAGCTATTTAACTTCTGGAAAAAGCTTAATTTATGCTTTGACAAATATTAGTTTCTTTCAAACCAATAATGCTCCAACATCTGGAAGTTTATCCCATGAGACACTATTTTCTCATTAAAAACAGAAGTCAGAAATGAACTATTTTTTCCTAAATTAATCCCATCTTTACATTACAGAGGAAAATGAGAAGAGAAATATCACAGCTAAGCCAACACAAATAACCAATGTTATGTTCCCTATTTGATGGTTAAAAAACAGGAAAACCACAGTTCATGCCATACTTAATTTTTAGCTTTCTAGACAAAATATCCCATCAAAATTATTTTATCTCACAAAGTAATTGATTTGGGACACAAACAAGGAGATTAAGAAAAAAAAAAAAACTAAGAAAAAGGTGCCATTTCCATTAAAAAGTGCCATTAGTAACTGGCAAACCAAACCACAGATGTCTCGGCATGGATTTTCCTTAGCCTCTACTACAGCACTGAAAGGGACTGCAAAACAATTCTTTGTCCCAGTGACCCAAGCACTCACTTGGGATGTGGCCAGTTGGGTTTTAATCCTTTTTCCAGTGGATATTTTATTTTCACAGAGTGGAATAGCTTTGGTTTTAGAAAGGGGGAGGACAAAAGTCTACAGGATTAAGCCGCTACGATCACAAGTACCAATCTCACAGTACATTAAATACCAAACCAAAGGCTGAATTGCCTTAATTGAGGTAATTCACTTATGGCAGATGTAATGCATACTGACAAAATGGCAAAACAGAAAAAAACACTATTTTTTCCAATGTCTTTTGAAATTTTTGTGTGCAAATACAAACAAAAAGCATAAAGATAAAATACAAAGTATTTGTTAGCCCTTGATCTTAACAGCTAGCCAATATTCATAGGTCCTTACTGGCTTACCACCATCAGAAAGATAAAATGAGAATTCAAAATAGTATTTACCAAGAACATTCATAAAATCATGAATCTCTGAAAATAACATGACCAAGAAACAGCATTCACATACGCTGCAATTGTTAGTGCTACCAGCAAGTCCCGTGCTCTCCAGAGTGTTGTCTGATGCCTTGCTGGTTCATGCACACCTCTGCTTCTTTTTTACCTTCTCTCAGAAAATCCTTTTTTCTTCAGGCACTAACCAGTGACCCAGCTCTGGTATTTATGGTCAGTTTTATCAGTCCTCACAGGGCAGTCTCTCCTGTTCCAGATTTATTATGCTGATCAGCGCCTTTAGCAGCAGCTCCTATTGCTTCAGCTGCCACAGGAACACTAAGACCAGTGTCCTTCTCATGAAGGATACTGAACTGCACTTGTGGATTTTTACCAGATCTGTTTTCATGGAAGCTATTAACACTCGTCTATATTCCAACAGAGTAGTTGCCAATGTATATTTTAATAGCAAAGTTCAAAACTGCAATTTTATTTCTATAGCTAGAAGACCTTGAAAAATATAAACACAGTGAGTGTTTACAGAAAACCACTTTGGACAGATTTCTTCTGTTAATATGCTGGACAGAAGAAAGAAATCTGCAAAAAGTATTCTTTTTTCAAAACACAGCACAAATCAAATGGTATTTCATCCACTGAGTACCACTACTCCACTACTAAGACATTCAGATTCATTTATCCTAATAAAAATCAACAATATTATCTGAAAACAAAGCACTGTTTAGCATCTAACAGTATATTCAGTGCAGACTTCAGTAACTGGAGTTTGCACCCAAAACTAGAGCTCTGTGGCTCTGACAAAGCCCGGCCATTTGAATTCTTACCCAAGTTTGGTCTGCCTTTGTACAAAGCAAAGGTCTTCTCCAAGTCGGAAAGCCACACTCTACCAAAGGTTTCGCTGACACCTCCTCCTTCCCCAAAACAAAACACGCAGAAAGAATGTGTGACTTTTTAAACACATTCATGCACTCAAACCTGGAAAATTAGTGAATAACTTGATTTCAACTTATCTGAAATCTTACAAATTCTTACTAATGTTCTAGTTTTGAGAATCACAGATACTTGAGCTCCCGAGAATTAAATGCTGTTTCTAGGAACACTGCAAATAGCAGTTAGAAGAGACAGCATCATGGTTTCCTAAACAAGACTGCAGACATCATCAGGTTGACGTTACCCGTTTCTCCAACATCACAAGGTATCTTATGCAAATAAAACGTACGAATTCTTGGAGGAAACTATTTAACATGGGCTTAAAACACATGATTTAGAATACTTTACTTTTCATTTACTATAGGCAAGACTAACCAACAACGACCAAGTCAGTGCTTCTGTTTGATTCTGATAAACTACCCTGAACTTCAATCTCACTATATCTAAGTAAAGCTGCACTGAAATCTTGTAAGCAGATGAAAAATTTCATGCACACAGATTTCTTTTGAGGACTGTGCCTCTGAATATTATAAATCCATATCCTTCCATTACTGCAAGTACAAAATAATTTTATTTCTTTTTTTTTTTTAACCATTTCTAATCTAATCTCTTTATCAGTGAACTAAGTAGTATGCTCCAGACAAAAATATATATCCACTTGGACAACCACAGCCTACAAAAAACAAGGGCATAAACTCCATCAACCAATTTATCTCATTGGGTCATAACTCCCATCAACATTTAAAAAATAAGGAATTGTGTGGCATACCCTAACTGCATGTGCATTACAGACATATCAGAAGCTCTAAAAGGAGTAAGGATGTCACATTACATAAAATTTTACTCAGAGAATATCTTTAAAATGGTATCTCAGTTTGCATGCAGGAATAAAAGAGCAAAAATACTTCCTGAAAGTTTTGCTGTTTTAACTCATATCTCCTTTTTTCTTGGATTCCTTTGGTGCAAACTCAGAAAATTTGAAACAAAGAGTACTGACAGGGAGATTTTTTTATTTTTTAGTGTAACACTCTTGTAGAATAACCAGTTCCTCTTCTACGCTGTTTAAAATCAATTTTGACTTCTTTTATGCTGTTCCTTTTAAAGGTAGGGAGCTGTTAAAATAGCAAACAGGGAAGCATAAAGGACATCAGCTCCCTGTTGCAAGCAACGGAATTCTGACTTGAATATATGAAAAGGTATGATTTCCTGAGTAAAGAGCATACACTCACAAGAGGAGCTGAAGTTAGAAATAAGCTTTCATTGACCTTTATGATTCTTTCTGGGTTCAGAGGTTTCAGTATGAACAGATAAACACTTCTTGAAATTGTAAACTGCTTTGGGAATCTCTTTCCAGAAACAACCCACTAGCTATTTTATTTCTCCACTGAAAAAACAGTTCCACCTCTTAGTGAAAGTAAAGATAAACAAAAATCTCCCTTACTGAACAAAACCAATGTATTTTAAAAATGTAATTCTAGAAGGATAGTTTTCCCATTAAGCAAAGTAGAGAAAGGTGAGCTGCTCCAAGAGACTGAAAACACACTGAAAATATTCTGTTATTTTGCTTGGAGAACCTGCCCCACAAAATTAATTATTTTTATCTGTCATGCCTAAATTCAAAAGAATAGTATTCAAGATTGTACCCATGCTCTGTCATGCCAGTAGGATGTTTACATCCTTATTTACAGCTCTTACCTGACTGCAGAGCTACACAAAACTTATGGAAGCAAGGTGAAATAAAATGCTATCAAATCAGAATAGTTACAAATGCTCTTTTTTTTTTTCCTTCTTCCTTCTTTGAGAATCTTTTCTGATTTCCAAGCAATTCCAAGGTCATTAGCCCACCTTTTGAAAAAAATCTTTTTGAGTTCACTAAATAGAAGATTTAAATTTGTAGCCTTATTTGTGGATTTATTATTTGTAGCCTTCTCTAAGAACCATTAAGAATAGTTTACTGCTAATACAATTGACATTTTTAGAGTCCTGTGAAGAATCTCAAAGTGCTCGAGAGATACGCCAGAAATAATCTTCACAGTCCTGAACAGGAAGTTCCTCAACCATTTTGGAACTGAAATATTCTACATGTCACATAGTACACGACACACTATTTCAGAATAAACAATGAAAAATAAAACACATAGTATTTTTAAATTAAAATACACACATACTGGAGGAATATAGATGGGACATGAGTCAATACAGTTCATTCCTGTTGTTCTTGCCTCTTGTCTAGCCAACTCCTCTGTATCAACTTTTCTATTTTGATGCTCTCCAAAACCCTCCTCAAACATCAAGCTGCCTCTTCAACTTGTTCCTTCAGCATCTCCTCCTTGCCAGTTCTCTAGTTCAGTTCCAGTGAGCAGAGACTTACTTGCTCAACTGGGTTTCCTTCTCCATCATTTTTTATCCAACCTATCTATTGCTATGTTCCAAATCTACTACTACAGTTTATTTCCTTAAACTTAATTTGCTATCTTCTGTTCCCTTATTAGTTGACATTTTGAGTCTTTATCACCAATCAGCACTGAAGTTTCTCTGCTGTTCAGTCATCTATCCTCCCAGAGGCATTCTCCCATTCTTTCAACGAGATAAGCAACTGCTTTCATGCCTCACTTGCTCTGTGCTCAGCATTTCTGCCTCCCTCTCCAAACACAAGGTCGCACTTGGCATCTCCCAGACCTGGCTTGCACCCCACATCCACCTTGTCTGCTCCCATGCTATGCTGAACATGACTGGCAGGGATCCCGCAGTTCGTCTTCTTCCGCTACAAAGTGGTTTTTCCTTCCTTTGGCTCCACTACCTCAGCAGCTCTGCTCAGGAGGGCTAGAAGAGCCAAAACCTGAACAGAAGTAACATGTAGCCTACAGCGGTTGCCAATACCACATTATCTGCATCTACCTTTTTTAAATCCTGGTCCCCAGACTACTGATTGCCTGAAAGATTGTCACAGATAGCTTGTGAAACAACCACAAAGAAGCTTTTAATCTGCATATGCATAATGGTAAGAAAGCAAACTGTTATTTACCCCACTCTGTATTTAAAATTTAACCTAATTTTATTGCGCTCTAAACCAGGAATTAATGCATTAAAAAAAAAAAAATCCTTTATTCACCCTGCCCCCACTCCTACCAAAAACAAAATGGTGGTGAGTCTTATACTCGATGAAAGTTCAGATCAGCATTTCTCAACCTTTCAAAATTCAGTGTAGATATCAACATGTATTTTGGGAAGACCTGTATGTGTTCAGAAAGATTATCTATTCATCTACTTATTGACTATCCCTGCACTGCTTAGACCAAAGATCTAAGAAGATTATAGAACCTGGTGGCAAGGCTGAAGGCTGGTTAACTTAATAAGGCTGTGGATTTAAAACTGTGTTAAATTAAACAGGTTTTGAAAATGGCTTAACTCTGTTAGTGTGGATAAGATTTAAGAGTCTCCTCTCAGATCTTTATCTCACCCATGAAAAGGAAGACCATGTGACATAGCAGAGCACAGGCATACACAAACAAGTAAAGGTGACAAGACGTTGGCTTTCTTTTAACAAACTCAAGCAAGAAGAATAAAACCTTCATCTTTACTCAAAGGCACATTACCACAGCACACTGAATACATCTTTACTGAATTTGTTTAAAATAAGCTTCTAGAACAGCTATGCCCTATATATGCCAAGTCAGATCCTCCTCTGATTATCTCTGAATACTCTTAATCCTAACACTTTTCAACCAGCCAGAAGTGTCTCATTCTTCCCCATTTTTTAATACAAATAAAATGCAGACTATAACCTAGAGGATTAAGATAGCATGCTAATAAAGAATAATTGAAGAGACTTGTTTCAAATTATTCAGTATTGATCCTCTTACTCCTCTGCACAAGTAAGACCACATTCCTTTTCTTGAGCTCAGCAGCTTGAAAGTCTGGTAGGAGTGAGTATTTTTGTCTTTAATCAGAGCTTTTCAAAAGCTTGCCTTGTAAAATTGTGGTTCACACAAGATAAAACAGTGCTTGAGGTCTTTAAAAAAACCTTTTAATGTACATGTATATTTTGAAAGTTCAGGTGCTGAGAAGTCAAGAGAGGCAATAAGCACATCTTTCCTCTCTAAAAAGGAGAGCAGAGCTACCTCACCCTACTGCAACACCATTGCCATGAAACAAAATCAGATTCATTAACAAAGCAACACTAAAGGCTGTGGAGTGCTTCAGGTGTTGTGAAGACCAGCAGGACACACTCTGATGCCTGGCTTATCTTCTCTGCAACACTGGCAGCACTCCTTCACTTCAGAGAGGAGGAAAATACTATCTGTATTAATTTTTAAGCAACATTTAAATGTTTACCTTTGACCAAAATGCACTTATGATTAATAGTATACTTCCCAGCTAGAAACTGTAAAATTATACTTTGCACATTTACAGAGAACTAAAATGGACAATTGACTCTGAAGAATCATGCCAACTTGGAAGATAAAGAACAGTTAAGCACCAGACCAAAGTTTTTATTTAAATTAAAAAACAAAACAAAAAACCTCACGCACAAAAAACAACCCACATAAAAATCACAATAAAACCAAACACAAATTTACACCGTATTTTAAAAAATTTTATGTAGAGCATATCAGGCCCATTTCAAACAAAATCACTGTGCGAGAGAGTGCACACACATGCACCCAAGAGAATCTTGTTCTCAGTTTTAGGTGACCAGACACATTCCTGCAGATTTTGGTCTTTTTATATTTGAGAGTTTAAGTGCTTATATTATAGGTGGTTGGAAATTAATCAAAAGTAAAATAAGACAGGAACAAAGACCTAAACAAGAAATTAAATTACTTAAAATTCTCAAGTGTCCATACTCTAACGCTACAAAAAAACTAAGTCTGGATAACAAATCACATGCTTGAGTGCCACAAGCCTCAAACGAGTGTCACAGCCCTAAGCTTCTGAGGGTACAGGGATAAATGATTTCTGTGGTGGATTGCTCATATGCGCCACAGTCGATTTTCCAGCATGTAGCAGGCTCTGCTTCTGAGACACTTTGGCAGTAATCTCTTAAACGAAACACAGAGTTGAGTTTGACTTCTGTGTTTCATTTTCTCCTCAATTGGAGGATCCAAACCTGTAGGTTTCCAGGAAACACTGAATGACATTTTAAACATAAGCATATAAGCATCACATGTCAAAGAATTCCAAATACTAGACTCAGTTTCTCTCTTTGGAGTGATTGTACTTATCTCCAGAGCATCTTCCTGAGTCCTGACGATTCCCTGACATTTAAGGGCACGTAGAAAAGAAAACAGACCCAACTGTTCGCCTCTGTGCTGACCAAGACCCCAGGGGCTTCATGCCCAAACTGCATGGCAGCCCCGCCAATATCTACGGGACGAGAATAAACGAAAGCAGTTATTCAGGCACTCTCAGTGCAGCAAGGCTCTAACTAGGATGAGCCCCACTGTTCTGTCCGATGATCAAACAGAGGACAGTGCTGCCATCTCCCCTTCCATACCCAGGATTCCAGCTGCACAGACAGTGCTACGTCTAGGAGACATCTGCCAAGATGATAACTTCAACTGTCAGAACCACTGGGACAGAATTTGATACAGCTGAAAACCAAAGGAGAACAAAGGACTTCTGAAGTAGTGGAGCTATTGCTTCCTTGTCCTAACACTTCACGCTTGGAAATAAAACTGAAATCCAACAGTTACACAAAATTGCAACACAGCACTTGTAAGAGGCACGTATCATCTCCTAGAAGCTGCCTTTGAAGTCTTTTTCCCCTCTCCCTCTTAGATCTATAGGATGGTGGAAATATGCAAGTAACACACACAACATCATAATTCTTCAGTATTCTGAATGCCAGAGTCAAGGTACCACTCGCTTGTCAAGACAGATCAGAAAGGCTGAAGCAATCTTAATGAGTGTGGAAGGTGAAGAAAAGTAAGAAATGCAGAAAAGAGTACTTCCCTGAGATGTGCCATTCTTCCACCTCAGGGCCACTTGCTTCCTAAAATGAATCCAGCTCACCTCAAAGCAGCCATCCTCAGTCCAAAAAAAACTTCTCTCCAATAAGATTCTGATTTGGTTATACAAAAAGAAAAGCAAAGAAACTGATCTAATGCAACTGACCCAAGAATTCACCATTGATTCTCTGAGATGATGCTTTTCTGTCTAATAAGAAGGCATCTGACAGGAACCAAGATGTAACAGATGCATGCTCTTCCTCTGCACATCCAGTAATGAGATGCATGTAAGAATAGGGTTGACCAGATGATATTTCTGCCTTTATTACTTATTTATTTAAAGGAGAAAAAAAAAAAGATAAACCTTTAAACCAAAGGAGGCTAAGCAATACACTAATATTAACCCTTTATACACTTTATGTTCTTCATTCATTTAGCACATTTAGTCATAAATACCACAAGAGTGTCTGTAGTCTAGATACTTCAACAGAACATTTTCTTTCTTATTGCTTATTCTATTTTTGTTGTGTTTGACAGAGTTAATGACAAATTGGACAAAAGAGGAAAGAAAGATATAAGTTTTCTTTTTATTGGAAGTAGTACACTAAGATCAGAGGCAAGAAAATACCTGAATAAAGGACAATAACAGCCAAAGACCATGGAAGGTGTTAAGCACACCATAAGGAGAAGCCCAAATGCACTGCAAGGGTCAGTCCACCAAAAGAGAGACAAACAATTGAACATAACAAGTTTCCAATTTTATTATTATACTTTCAGGCAGTTCCTATCCATACACTAAACACAGGGGTGTACCATGTGAAACTCATTTCACTCAGGTAAAAAAGAGGGAAGGAGAAGGACTTCTAGCTGACTCCACCCCAATCAGCCCCTTCAGCTCTCCTTGTCCTACATGTCTATTAAGCCACCAAACGAGAGGTACCCACTACAGAAAGCCAGATGCTATGCATACAGAAACACAGCAATAGCACTACTGAGTGACTTTTCTAAGCAGACCCTGGACCACCTATGTAAAGCAATTTTACTGGTATTTGATTTCTGTGGTAATAAGAGGAAAAATGAAAAGATTTTTATTCTCTTTAAAAAAACCCCTGCTCCCCTTCATGAGCTCATTAAAAGTAAGGGCTTTAGACTTCCTTTTTGTGAGAGGTTTAAATTTTCTGAATGATCAAAGCTTTTTGAGTAGAGCAATAACCTGTAACTCACCAGCCAAACTATAGTGCAGAAAAAAAGACACCATTTTATTTTAGGCAGGCTGTTTTAAACGAAGCTACAGAAATGGAGGAACATTAAATTGGAAAACGAAGGGAAAAGAGAGCCCCCCTCTTCCACCTGAAAACAAAGCAATCATGCAACAGTATCTTCCACTAATAGACACACACAAAAAAGGCTATTATAAACAAAAGAAAAAGATACTTAAGTATCACACTTAAATATTGTGGATTTGTTTTTTGTTTATAAGTCAGCTTACTTCAAAACATAATTATTTTCAAAATAAAGGGATTACACTAGTTTCACAGCTATTTTATCAAGCAGATTAATGTTAGTTGGCAGGTTAAAGATTGCTATCAATATTCAAAGTATGGAATTAAATATTTCCGTACTACCAACACTATTCACATTAGATATTCTCTTTTTATTCTTTTCAAAACACACATCAGTGCACCAGTCATGCAATTTTTTCCAGCTGAAGAACAAAAAAACAGCTTCCACAGATTTTTTTTTTTTTTTTAAGTATATGGCTTTTCCTAACTGAGGTATTTATGTGATTCCCTATTAAACATCCAAATACAGAATGAAATCCTTTTAACAATGTAACACTAGGCACTGGACCATCTTTGGTACAGGAAATGGATTACAAACAGCTCAATGACTTAAAGAGTGAGCAGCAGTATCTACTGACCTCAACCAAGACTGTGGACCCATTGTAAAACACCCTATAGATACATTCAAAATAAAAAAAGTCAATCTCTGCCCTGAAGAGTATACAGTTTAACCAGGGAGTCAAACAAAGGAAGCACTATCAGTCATATCTGCAGATGGGAAACAGAGGCACAAAGAGCTTTGAATGACTCTGTGCAAGGTTATAAAGGATGTCTGTGGTAGAGTCAGGAACTGAGCCCGGAAGCTCTCAATCCTAGCCCAATGCTTTTGGATACTGAGACAATTCCTCCTTTTGCTTATGCTCCCTTTCTTTTCTTAATTACTTATCTCAGAGAGGAAAGACATTAAGACCATGAGAAGCAGTCTATTTTCCTTTTATATTTTTAATCTCCATTAAATTTTATCTAGCTTAACATAGGGTACAAAAGTGTTACAAAGAAGTAATTAAAATTGTACAAGTAATTGTAAATGTTAAAGCAGAATCTGGTACTTCAGAAAGTGTGAAAGGAAACAAAAGCACGCATATGTGATCTAGCCAGACTTCTCCAAATGTTGTCTAATTATTACCCCAGAATATGAATAAGTACCTATCTCCACATTCTCAAATTAAGATACTTCACAAGTTAAAGTTGCACCTTGACACTCCTTGCTTCTATAGGATGGAATATATGCAATAAAGCATAAAAATTACACAGACAACAGTAAGATACACTTGTTTCTTTTTTTTTAAATAAGGAGGAAAGCAGATTTTGTACAAATTTGTACACATACAGTCCTCAAAATCAGGTATCATCAAGTAATGATTCTCCAGCCTACCATCATAAGTACCAAGCATGAAACCAACCAACTGCATTAGCCACTGTTTCTTGCATATTTCTATAAACACTTTTTCCCTGAAGTGGCATACTTTACAAACTGACCTTTTATCACAATGTGGGCCTCTTCTAAGAGTACCTAACCAGCAAATGTTTACTGATATAACATTTCTATGTATTGTTTTATTCTGCTAACTTTTATTCAGAGATGATTTAAACATCTGTTCCAATCTACACCTGCTGCTACGCTTGGCAATCCCCTTATTTATTTTCAATCCTTTATTACAGTTCTTGATCTACGAACACACATTTTCAGTCCCATTGTTGTTTTCTAATCATTAAGAAGCTTCCATCGACAACTAAGAGTTCCACTAGGATCTCAGGAGGCAAGCACGTGTCATGGCTACAATACTAGCACTTGTGTCAGCTCCCATCAGGTTTTCCTGCTAAACAGTCAAACTGGGCGAGCTGCCACCCTGAGCTCCTTTCTCCAGGGTGGTTAGGGAAAAAGAAAACCAATTGGTTACATCATCCACCCAGTCTAACAGACAGAGAAGCCTGACCTGCTGAAGTCCTCACAGACCAGAAGATGGCTTGTTGTCTCTACTGCCCCAAGTTGTGTACCAAGTTCAGCCATGGAAGAGAACCTGGCTCTACTTATTTCCTTTTTGGCACTAAAGCTGCCTCAGCAGGTCCCAGGCGGGATTCCTGGATGACAAATGGCCGCTGCTGCGGCAGCATGGATGTGGGAATTTAAAATTTCACTGTTGCTTTCCTGTGTTACACAAGCATGAGAGCGGACATGTGAGTTTATACTACAATGAAACACAGTTGAGCACTCAAGGAACAACCTGCTGTTTGTGGGTTTTTTCTTTCCTCTTTAGTTTGTAAGAATTTATTGCAAACATCTCAGATGTTAGTGGTTCTCAATGGGAGAGCTCTGTGATCAATTGATGTTTTAGGAATACACAGAGCAAGAATTTATTGATGCAGTTAGAAAGCCACCTTTAACACCTAAATGAGCATCTTCTAATAGCCTGTAATGTTCCTTTACCCTCTCATTTCAGGAAGATTTCACCACAAACGGTACTACCAGAGGTCTCTATTAGCTTTCCAGAATAAAAACAAGAAAAATTGGAAAAGCTCAAGGACTTTCCCATTATCTGGACTGTAACATTTCGATAAGATTTCCCACAGACATACAGTATAATATACCCAAATTACATGATCCATACTTATTCAGCCTAAACATCTACTCTATTAGGCAGGGCCAACTTTTGAGCTACTCATGCTTTTCTTTTCAAATGGGAAATAATTTTAATCCTTTACTTATCTCTTCCTGCCTACACTTGGTCCAGAGAACAGCTGAAAACATTAATAAAAAATACTCCCAACAGCGATGAGATTTCAGACTACCCAGATACCTCCACTCTAGGTTGTGCTGAGAAGACAACCCTAACTTCAGAAACTTGGACTATAAAGAAACCAGCAGAAGAACTAGTATGTCTTAGGTACATACAAATTCAAGGGAAAAGGAAAGTTAAATGGGTATCATCTTAAATCTATCCCCTAGTAAAGAAATTAGAACGGTTCTCCAACATCTATCAACTTATGCACACAGCTACATTTAAGACTCCTGCAACAAGTATAGTCTTGTAAAACTACCATAAGGAGCCTCAGATAACACCTGCTGGACATACTCTGTGAAAATGACAAGGTGAATAATACAAGAATAAATTTGAAAGTAAGTACCCTAAAATTTTCATATGCTCTTTTGAAGGAAAAAAGAGTCCTTCAACAGCCCTCAATAACTTGCTCCTGATCACCAGTCCCCAGCAGGTTGGGAAGTAGGCTGCAGTTCTTAAAGATCTTCCAAGCTGTCAACCTAGCTGAAGGTTTTCACTTAAAAAAAAAAAATAAAAAAAATTATATATATATATATATATATATATATATATATATGAAAGCATTAAACTACCATCCATACCAGAGAGGAAGCTGCAGCATGAGTGTAACTTATTTGCTCTCTCAGGCAAACTGGTTGCTCAGAACAGAAGAGCTGGGCAGTCAGCAAACAGGCTTCCATCAGTTACAGCAGTATGCTGCCTCTGCCCAACTGGTACCCGGGGAAAGGCACAGAAGGCTTTATGCATCAAAACAGCTGGGAATAGACGGAGGTTAAGAACTTGCAGGGAAAAACTGCAGTTGTTACAGTGGTGATAGATTACAGAGGTTACAGAAAGAAACAGGGTTATTGCAGTGGGGGAGATACAAGGCACAGGATTTGTTAATCCACACCACCCACCCAGCTTCATTAGTTTTAAGACTCAAGGAGCCATTTGTTTGTTTATTGCCATCCGTCACCACATACATATAGAAAATGCAATATACATAGTACTGTGCAATAACAGGGCTGGCAGCTCCACAGTCATTGATACAGTTCAGGAAATCACACTGCAGTACATGCTGTATTAACCTTTTCAGAAAATTATGGCATCCTCTGAAAGGGCATTTATGAGCTCAGTATTACTTGAGGGTATAAGCAGAATGTTTATGACTTGACAGCCTTCATCCACATTCACTTCATTTAACATAACAGCAACTTTCATTTACTAGTTCCCCTTCAGCAAAATTAGTTTAGGAAATCTGACTCTGCCACTCATCTAGAAACAGATTTTCCTCTTCAATTCCCAGAGAGGAACTGTATTTGAAACCATCTTTATATAATAGTTAGAAAAACAAGTAGGGTGTTTACTTCAACACTGTCCATTAAATTGGCATTTTGTTTCATGGATTTTTTTTTTTTTTAACACTTCTCATATAGACAAATTAAAAGTTCCTCTTATCTTCCCCTTCTTATCCCTCCGAGTTAGCTTGTGTTCTTAGAAGTACTGCTTTCCTAGTAGCAAAGGCTCTGGACAAAGTGGACAATAGATGAGATCATCTTTCCCTGTCTCCCAAAGGAAAGAAGACACAAGAATGGTTGTGAAATCCCAGAAACAAAGATGTATTCAGACTTTAAATAAAATGTTGTAAAATGCTGAAATCTATCGCTAATATACACTGAGTATCAGTTAATTGCATGAGGAATGCACGTGGTCAAAATCTGAATGGCACATAGTACAGCATAACTAATAAATTGAAGTAACATTCCATATGTTATCGCTTCCTACTCTGTATAACATCTGGAAATGCAAATATTGCACAACAGGATATTACAGAACATCAAAAAAAAGAGAGAGAGAATATTCCATATTCAGTTTTATTTTTTCTAATAAGGCTTTGAGAAACTCTGAAGTGCAGCCATTCACATATGCATACACTGCTACACCAGAAGTCTTTTTGGAGGAGAAGCAGTCTCTGAAAATAGTTATTTACAAAGGTCAACAGAAAAATATATAAACAAGTTATATGGGTATTTTGCTTTGTTTTAAGTTGAAGAGCTTGTGCAAATGCAAGTTATCGTGGTAAACTCCTTAAGGTTCTGGAGAAGACCAGACTGGTTTTGATACTGCTGAAGCTTCTTGGCAATATTTTTTAAGGTTTATCCTCTGAAAAAAAAAACCAACCAAAAAACCAACAAACCCACATAGTCTTCTCTCCTCCCTGACCAATTAAACTATTTACAGAACAAAACTCATTAACAGGAAGTGTCATGATAATTATTATTTTCATATTCTAAAGTAAAGAACCTAATGAGAGTCTCTACCAAGCAGAGAAAACAATACAATCTAATGGAGGAACACCTGTATTTTAAATCCTCATGCAAACTTAACAGATGTATCTAAGATGTTTTAAAGAGATTTCAATCATGTAAGCACAACCGAGGACAAATGAGTGTAAGACTTCCTTCGTTGGGTAAGTAAACTAAATCATTCAGCCATACTTTAAAATAAAGACTAGTCTTGCCAAATACACATTTAAGCCCTCTCCTTGGAACTCCTTTAGACATTTCTTAAAAATAAAGTAAAGTTCACAAGAAAGAAACCACTTAAACCATTCAGAAACGCCACTTCAAACACAGGAACCCTAAACACGCAAGCATCACAAAGTGGGTAGCAAGACCCCTCAGAGAAGCTGTTCTGCCTTGTCTGTAGATAAAACAGAGCAAGGTCAGTCACATCATAAAACTACATTTCCTGATACAGGCTCTAGAATGGATAATCATAAATAAGTCTACTGAGTCTTGATTACAAGGTATGTCAGAGTCTACAGGTTGCATAGATCCTAGGAAGGAACAGGAGTACAAACAGAAGGCAATGTCTTCCCATCACAGTAGACAGATTTTTCCAAATCACTTAGAAAAAATACTTTGAGGAAAAACTAATTAAAGAAGGGGTGGGGACTGAGAGTACAAATAACTTACCAGACCACAGTAATTCAAACATTTCATTTTAAAGGAAGAGAAGTGTAGCTCTTTAGAATTCAATGGCAAAAACTCCATGAACGTCAACAAGAACATAACTTCCCTGCTCATGTTTAAAATCCATTAAATCTAATTCAAAGGAGATCCAGTGATAGTCAGAATCATTACAGAAAATGCAAGAGCCAAAATAAAATCCCTGATCTTGCAGCTGACAAATCAAGAAAAATTTCAAGTGTTCTTCACAAGATATTTATCCTTAACAATTACTTAACCTCTCCACATAAATTATCTTGTTCTATTTGACTTCCTTTTAATATGACAATTAAGGTATTGAGATGCTTTTGTTCTCCTTACCTCAAATACTTTGAGTTTTAATAAGGATGTATTATTCTGGTATTTACATAACAGTGAACCAAGACTGATAAGAACACTGATGTGTTTTGCTAGACATCTGCAACAGTTCTCAAAAATACTGTTTTGCCATATTTACTATCTGAGTGCCCTTATGCTGAAGCAGAGGCCATCGACTGTTTTGAAACAGTGCAGGAAACAATAGGATTGCAACAAAATACCATGAGCACATGTACTTACCCTAACAGGAGGGCTCCGTGCTTGCACCCTTTGCTGCTGTCCAACTTGAGAGCTCTGCAGGTCCTTTGATCCGCAATTCGCCACAGTATTGATGGGGACCCTTAAAGCATTTGTGCCACCAGTCCCACCACCAGCGCCAGGTTTTCGAGGCCTCTGTTTGATGCCATCCAGTAGTCTGACAAGCAAAATATTACTGGGAAGTTCGTCAACACTGCAATCCACTAAAGTCCTGCACTCTGGGCATCGAAGCTCATTTCGAGAGCTCACAATGCCCAGCAGACAGCGTTTACAAAATGTGTGTTGGCAAGGCAAGACTTTTGCAGAAGCATCAAGGCGTTCTAAGCAAACAGGACACTCCAACAGATCCAGCAAAGCTGATTCATCCATTTTCTTTGTATTACTTAACCAAAACCCAAATCCTTGCAGAATTTGTGTGTTCTGAGCACTCCAAGGATATCATGTTACATCCATTCCTCTTCTGACTGTGCTCTGAAATTTTTTGAGGGAAAAAAAAGCATTAACAAGTCGAAAAAGAGTCAGCAAGACTATTTTATATGAAGACGCTTACACAAAGAGCAAAATAAAAGATCTCTAGATTCATTCAGCGGATGTTTTCAATAAGTAAAAGAAACATCAGAACAGTAATAAATAATAACAGCAGTCTATATTAATAGATCTGATTAGTTAAAATATTCTAACAAATGCTAAGTGCTAAGGTCTTTAAATTCAACTCCCTATAAATTTTAATCTTGAGTGATTCTGTTTTCTCAAATTATTCTATAATTATAATAAAGCCTACTTTTCATAGTTCTTGCTTAATACACCTGTATCGGTGAACATGTATTTGAAAATAGCTTTTTCCACAACGAGAAGACAGCGAGGGTAACTACAACGGTGTCCAAAACAACAGAACAACCAACAGGGCATAGCAAGGGGAATCACATCTGTGCCAAGGCTAAGGCAGTGGCAGACTACGTTTCTACCATTTCTGTGAAGAGTAACAGCAGCACATTACACACATCAGCCTTGAGAACAGCACTTAGCTCACGGGGGTTTAAGCTTACCACAGGCACTGACAAGAGGGTTCATTACAGTGCCGCCTTTAAGAAGCGCTTCAGAAACTATCGCGAAGTGATTTCCAGCAGGAAGTGCCGCTGCCGTATCGTCAGGACAGCACGGGTGCTGCGTGTGCAGCCGCAGAGGCAAGCCCGCAGCCAGCCGAAGCGTGTGCAGCGAGGGGCTGGGAAAAGGGAGGGAAAGAAACCCCACCACCGAAAAAAACAAAACCCCATTCTGCGGGAAGTCATAGCAGGCTGTTCCACGGGGGGGAAATCGCTTGTGAGCTCGGCAGTTCCCACCGCTACGCGCCCGCGTACTTGGCGCGGCGAGGCAGCCCTAGCCCCAGCCCGGGCCGCTGCCCCAGCGCTTCCCGCGGCAGCAGGGCGGGAGCACGACGGGGGCCCGGCCGGCCGCGCAGGCCTGTCCGGCCCCTCGGGGGCTGCCGAGGCCAGGCTCCGGGCGAAGTTGAGCGCCTCCACCCAGCGCCCGCCGCCGGCCTGCGGAAGCGGCTCGCTCGGCCCCGCGGGCGCTAGACGCGTGTCGAGGTGCTCGTCCCCGCACCTACCTGCTTTCGGGCTGCGCGTCCACACCGGCGCCTTTATTCATTTATTTAAATTTCCCCACTCCCCCCTTTCAAAGCGACCCGCAAGCAGGCAGACCCCGTGGCGGGCGGTACGCACCCCTCCGCGGGCCCTCCGGCAAAGGGGTGTGCGGGGCCGGCACCCCCGGGGAGGTGCATCCCGCGGCGAAGCGGGGTGAGGGAGGTGGGCGGGGGGCTGGCCCGGGGCAGAGGGCTGTCACCCCGCCCCGCGGCGGTGAGGGGAAGGGAGAGGTCGGGCCTGCGGCCCCTCCGCCGCGCCGAGCCGCCCCCCAGGGGGCGCGGGAGGGTCCCTGGGGAGGCCGAACACCGCCCCCCTCCCCAAGCCTCACCCGACTCTCACCGTGTGGCGCCGCAGAGGGCCGGAGGGGCTGCGCCGCCCCCGCTTTGTTCCCGTGAGGAGCCGCCGCTGGCCCCACCGGTGTCTCTCCCGCCGCAGCAGCACCGAGGCTCCCGTCCCCTCCCCGCCCCACCGCGCAGAGCTGACGCGAGGGGCGGTACCGCCCCGACGAGGGGGCCGCGGGGAGGGCAGCCCCCGCCCCGCCCTGCCCCGTCCCGGGCCACCTCCCCTCAGCGGCAGCACCTCCCCTCACGGGAGGAGGCGGGGCGCGGGGCCGGGCCGTGACGGCCGCCCCTTCCTCCCCACCGCCCCCCCGCCAGGTACCGTGGGGTGACGGTTGGCAGCGGAGGTGCTTCCCGCCCATTTCGTCAAGGGGGAGACCCGGCCAGGCACCCGGGGCTGCTGCTGGGAGCCGGGGGGCGGCGGTGGGGAAAGCGGGCGGGTGGTCCGAGGGCTCCCCCGCTCGCCGTGGTAAATGGGACTCGGGGTGCAGGTCCGCGGCTGCCCTGCCCCACGGAAGGAGGAGCGGGGCACCTCCGCGTCCGGGGAGCCGAGAGCCAAGGAAACGCTCCTCAGGCGGAGCGGGCTGGTGTGGGGCGTGGGAGCCTCTCCCGGTGGGGCGGCCGGGCCTGCCCCCGCTGTACGCTCTCTGCTCCCGGCGCGAAGGGCGCGGCGTCTCGCTGGCAAGGGCTGAGGCTGGGGCCCGGGGGAATCGCGGCGTTTCCCGCCTGTGTGCGGGGATCGGACGCTGTGACGGTGGGTACGGGCAGCGAAGGGAGGCAGGTGGGTGTCGTGGCACATGAGGCGCTGCCCCCGGGTGCCGCACTGCTCTCTCGGGCCCGGGCAGACCGCTCTGTGATAAATCGAACGCAGCACAAATCATTAATCTCGGGTGCGGGTATCTCTCTGAGGATGGCAGAAAGTTACTCGTTAGTGTTGCTCAATTAAATAATCAAGTGAGGTCAGAAACTGCCCAAAATAGGCGTCTCTCTTGACACACAACACAGGAGATGAAGCCCTTGCTTTGGAGGCTGCTTTTGTGAAATAGCCTATACAAGACTCTTGGTCTGAAAGAGGAAGTAAACCCTATGGTACATGTAAGTTATCATAAAATAAATCAGCAAAAAGGAGTTTTTAAAAAAACACACTTTTTGAATTGGATGAGGCACCTTGGCAATGGATGGTGAGAAAAATTTAGAGAAATGTGTAAGTTTCAGCTTGTATAAGTTTCAGCTTTTATAAGTTTCCAGTTAAAGATCTCACCTGTTGCAACTCAAAAAGGAAGCAGTTTGAAAGCTTCCTTCTCATGTGGAGTTTTGAGCTATTCAAGTTTGTTGTCATTCTTACTGAATTGTGTGTGCATATAAAAAGCTTTTTTTTTTTTTTTTTTTTTTTCTCCTTGGGTTATGTGGGTTTGTGTAAGTTGATAGCATGGTAGGCTTTTCTGTCTTGCCTTCTGGATTTGTTAGCTTGGTTGTTTCCTATGGTAAATGACTATTAGGATTTCAAAATATGTCTTCATACTGAATGCATCTTTTTTTTTTTTTTTATTTAGTAGTAGTAGTAGTAATATTGAAAGTGCTAAATATCTACATTTCATTAAGAAATAATGTTTCCTCCCCCATGAATTCTGGAGTTTAGGAAATTGATACAGATGGGTTTCTGGTCTATGTCTGTGCTTTCCAGGGAGTATCGTAACATAAGTAGAAGAGAAGGGTATAAACATCTGATACTTAAGGATATTCCCTTGTCTCATAGTGCTCCTCTGTCTTGCCATGTTAGTGCTGCCGCTAATGAAAGAAGGGTAATCAGTGCATTTAAAATAGGGACTTGTTGAATCTAAACAAAAGTTCATCTCACAATTGGATTTCACTTCTGGCCGTAGCTTTTCCAAAAGGTCTCATCAAGGTTGCATGTAATAATTTGCCAGCCTTTCCAGCATAGTTTTGTAAGCAACACAATTGTTGTCTAAACTTACTTTTCTGCCTAAGGAATGTAAAATATCTATTAAAATGGTAGAGGAATTTACAATACAGGTGGTGTACCAGGGAAGCAAGATGAAAGTTCAGGGAAGCAGGATGAAAAGATTAGCCCTTTATCAGGGCTGGTCTTTGATAATGTTTTATGTAAAGTCTGTAAAATACTAAATATATTTTGGGATACTAGCCAAGGCAGTAAATGTTCTGAAGAGTAGCAGATAAATATGTTACTTCCTGAGCAGCAGCAGTAGTTAATTTTCAAACAAATGCAATCCATGGAAAAAACTGTGGGTGTGCATGCTGATGTGCGCCACTGCCCTCTTACGGGCGAGGTGTTGGGCTCGGGCAGCTGGAACAGGCTGACACCAGGGCTGAAAGCAACAGGATCACTATGATGTTGAAGATTTATTCATTCTTACGTCCAGCCACAAGCAGGGGACTGTACATTGCACATTTTTAGACAAGGAGACCTCCCTTTTAGATACCATTCCTTTCTGATGTACAGTTCATTAGTTCCTTGCACAATTTTTACAAAGTGTGGATGCAAAGGAGAGATTGCACAGGGCAGAGAACCATTAAAAACACAAATTTGAGCGAAGATGCACCCCAGTTACTCAAATTCCCGGATTTCTACGATTATAATGTCTATTAATGTTTGTTGATATTTGTGAAAACATATTTTACATATTTTTGGTGTATTAAAGTGTACTTCTGAAGTTGGTTTTCAGACACAAACTTTTTTTTTTTCCCTCCAGCATATGCTGTTTCTCTTCATCTGGAGGTCGTTGGGTAAAGAAGCAGCAAAGGGTGATAGGCAGAACAGCAAAAGACAAAATGTCAGTAGCAGAACTGGTAATGCTTGGTTTCTTTCTTTTTTCTGTGTTCTGTGTCCAATATCCTTGGTGCAGCAAGCCCACTGTGTCCTCTGTGCTCCTCATTCCCTTTTGCCAATGCCTTCTTTTTCTTCTGTGGGCCAACCAACCTACAGGCCTCCCCGCCATGTCTTCAGCCCTCTCTGCCATAAGTCATATTTTCTGTTAGTCCTGAAACCCTGCTGCAGTAATTCCTGTTTCTATCACGTTTCCAAGTATCCTTAGTTTTTCCTTTGTCTTTAAAAAGACCACTCTCCATCATCTTTGCTAAGTTGTGGGGAATGGGAGAGGTGCCTGAGGACTGGAGGAAAGCAAATGTCACTGCAGTCTTCAAAAAGGGCAAGAAGGAGGACCTGGGTAACTACAGACCGGTCAGCCTCACCTCCATCCCTGGGAAGGTGATGGAACGAGTTATCCTTGGTGGCATCTCTAGGCATATCAAGGATAAGAGGGTCATTAGGGGCAGTCAGCACGGCTTCACCAAGGGGAAGTCGTGCTTGACCAACCTTCTAGACTTTTATGAAAACATAACCAGGTGGCTGGATGATGGCAAAGCAGTGGATGTGGTCTATCTTGATTTCAGAAAAGCATTTGACACGGTCTCCCACAGCATCCTCGCTGATAAATTGAGGAAGTGTGGATTAGATGAGCAGGTAGTGAGATGGATTATTAACTGGCTGGTGGGAAGAAGCCAGAGAGTAGTGGTCAATGGGGTGGAATCTATTTGGAGACCTGTGTCTAGTGGAGTCCCTCAGGGGTCGGTACTGGGACCAGTATTATTCAATATATTCATAAATGACCTGGATGAGGGAATTGAATGCACTGTCAGCAAGTTTGCTGATGACACAAAGCTGAGAAGAGTGGCTGACACTCCAGAAGGCTGTGTTGCCATCCAGAGAGACCTGGACAGGCTGGAGAGCTGGGCAGGGAAAAACTTGATGAAATATAATAAGGGCAAGTGTAGGGTGTTGCACCTGGGCAGGAACAACCCCAGGTTCCAGTATAGGTTGGGAAATGATCTACTAGAGAGCAGTGTAGGGGAAAGGGATCTGGGAGTCCTGGTGGACAGCAGGATGACCATGAGCCAGCACTGTGCCCTTGTGGCCAGGAAGGCCAATGGCATCCTGGGGTGCATTAGAAGGGGTGTGGTTAGTAGGTCAAGAGAGGTTCTCATCCCTCTCTACTCTGCCCTGGTGAGGCCACATCTGGAATATTGTGTCCAGTTCTGGGCCCCACAGTTCAAGAAGGACAGGGAGCTGCTTGAGAGAGTTCAGCGCAGAGCCACCAAGATGATTAAGGGTGTGGAGCATCTCCCTTATGAGGAAAGGCTGAGGGAGCTGGGCCTCTTTAGCTTGGAGAAGAGGAGGCTGAGGGGGGACCTGATTAATGTTTATAAATATTTGAAGGGTGAGTGTCAGGAGGATGGAGCCAGGCTCTTCACAGTGATGTCCAATGATAGGACAAGGGGCAATGGGTGTAAGCTGGAACACAGGAGGTTCCGCTTAAATTTGAGAAGGAACTTCTTTACTGTGAGAGTAACAGAGCACTGGAACAGGCTGCCCAGGGGGGTTGTGGAGTCTCCTTCTCTGGAGACATTCAAGACCCGCCTGGATGCCTTCCTGTGTGAACTCATCTAGGTGTTCCTGCTCTGGCAGGGGGATTGGACTGGATGATCTTTCGAGGTCCCTTCCAATCCCTGATATTCTGTGATTCTGTGAAAATGTGAAGCAGCATAACCTGTGCCTGGCTTTGGGCAACACTGGCTAATTGACAAGTTGACAGGCTGACAAGAAGAGATAACTTGACGTTTGCTGCACCCTTTTCTGCAGGGGGGACATTACATTTTAGATCTTTTCTGGATATGACTGCTGTATTCCATAAAACCTATAGAATCTTAATATATTTACAAATGTTTTGTCAGGTTTTGCCAATAGATTACAAATAATTGGGAAGATGGGCTGACAGATGCATTCTGTAGTTCTTTATATCTAGTTCCTTAGGAAATTTAACTAAGAAGTAGTATGAGACATTTCAGAACAGGATTCCACTTGTTAGCATGCAAATCTTCTGAAACATACAGACATTTGTAAACTAGCGCACTAAAGAGCAAAAGCATTAAATGCACTAAAATGCACTAATCCACTGAAAATCAAAGCCAGGTCCAGTCTCTGTTCTAATACTACAAAATGTCCCTGAAATTTGTGACCCTGGTGGCAGGATAACCCACGTGCCTGAAGAAGTCATGTTGGCAGTCTGTATAGATTAATGAAACAAAACTGAGTAAAGTGAGTGCCGAGTAGAGAAACCCTGGCATGCGAGAATAAACATATGAATGCATATTTAATTTATTTGTGAATTGCATGCTTAAAATCCTGAGATTACTACAAAAGACTCAATAAAAATCATGGAACAAGAGGTGTTATATCCCATCAGAAAGAAAATATAACAGAAAATGACTTGTGGCAGTGATAGTCTGACTTTTTTGGTTTTTATTTGTAGCTTCAGGGATATATTTTTAACATGAAGAATATTTCTACTGAGAATAATAAGTATGTTTTTGTTTTAAGATACGTTCTCTGTACTAAACTACTTTTACAGCTTTTTTTTTTTGTCAGAAAGGATGACATTTCCTCATTTGTAATGTCCACATTAGGCCGTCTTTCCTATGCAATACAGACCTCGAGCACAGGCCAAAAAGGTTCATCTTTTTTCCTCGTAAAATGGCCCCTGAAGATGCAGTGGCAATTTCCTTTCAGGACACAGAGAACTCCCACTGAGGTCAGTTTAGTAAGAGTTTACCACTGATGGCCATGCTGTTATTGCTGGCTGTATACTGGCAAGTACAGCACACAGTGAAGCATGGCCAAATTTATTTAGTCTCTGGCAGAAACGAGCAAAGGTGTTCTTTGATGACTTTGTTCCCTTTTCATTAGAGCTGGGGAAATTTCTTGGTGGGTTCTTTTTTGGGGTGGGGGGGAGCGTTGAGGATGTTGTGTGGTCTTGGCTTTGTTTCTTTTTAACAACAAGATGTCTATGCTGCAGTTAGTGCCAGCTTTAAATTGCCTAGCTCGGTTACTGTTAGTGGAATTCCGGCAGCATGGAGCTCAGCAGGGTTGATATGGATCCAGTCTGTTTGCTGGCAAATTGAGTTTTGTGCAGCCCCTGCTGCACTTTGTGTTGTGAACTAGTCGTAACTAGATCAATGACTGTTATACAGATGCACTTCTAAGGCTTCTGCATCCTGCCAGAAGGATCTCTGCTGTTCTTGTATTGTTGAGGAGGCAGGAGAAATGGGTTGTTGTGCTTTCACTAAATTTTGGGTTCTAGTTTTACATCTCTATTTTGTGTTCTAGGCATCTAGTTTGGGGTATAGACAGTTGCCCGGCTACATCTGAAACCTGACAAGACAGAGATGACATTTGACTCTTGATTACTTTTTAGTTTCCTGTTTTCTTGAGGAGAGTATCATCTGTGTGTTAATGTAATGAACTAGCTCTCACAAACAGTGTGAAGCTGGGCTTATACCTTTTGCCCATATTGATGCTTTTGTAATAACTTTATTTGCATCACAGTGAGGGAATATCCATCAGAAAAAAAATGACTGTGGCATTAAAGAATAAACATTACAAATTCACAGAATCACAGAATGTCAGGGATTGGAAGGGACCTCGAAAGATCAACCAGTCCAATCCCCCTGCCAGAGCAGGAACACCTAGATGAGTTCACACAGGAAGGCGTCCAGGCGGGTCTTGAATGTCTCCAGAGAAGGAGACTCCACAACCTCCCTGGGCAGCCTGTTCCAGTGCTCTGTCACCCTCACCGTAAAGAAGTTCCTTCTCAAGTTTAAGCAGAACCTCCTGTGTTCCAGCTTACACCCATTGCCCCTTGTCCTATCATTGGACACCACAGTGAAGAGCCTGGCTCCATCCTCCTGACACTCACCCTTCATATATTTATAATTCCCAGTGTTTAGGTGAGCTCTTTGTTACCTTAAGACATTTCCACCAGGCTAGTCACAGGAAAACACCGGGCTTATGAGTGCTTATGATCCACATAGCCTAGCTGCAGCATCCACTGCTGTAGAAATGCAGTGAGGTGTGTGTAGGTGGTCAAGAACTTGATGTGAATGATCATTACACTGATGGGAACATAGTGTCTGCATCTCATTAACCAGCAAGCTTGAAATTGCCTTGACTATGAACAAGGTTAAAGAAAAAGCAAAGAAGAATGTTTGAAGAAATCAAATTAGATGGCACAGCTGTGAAGATTTTAGAAGAGGTACAGAAATGTAAGAATACTTTCTTAATAAGTTTATTCTAAAATCAAATGATCTTTTTCCTTCCTTGCATGCAGCTGATAAGCCACATATCTCATCTGTGAGGCTGCACAGTAGGTCCTGCTGCTCCTTTGCCTCTCCAGAATTAGTGCTGTGCCCACAGGGGAGATTCCTGTGGGGACAGAGCATGCCAGATTCTCTGTTCAATCCTTTTCTGGGTGTCTCCCAATCCTATTTAGAGCTGCTCTCCCAAAGATTCCTAAGTGATTCAGGATGTAGTTTTAGAATTATTGACTGCCCTAGACTTTTTGGAATACTTGCATGCTGTTTTAATAGTTTGCTATATTGTTAGCAAATTTTAAGCTATTATAAAGCTATTAATGTTTTCCCCACTTGCAAAGGCTTTGTACAAGTCACAGAGTAAAGCTGTTTCATATGAACAGTAAATAATAGAATCATATAAATGTTTAAGTAGAATTACTGTGTTACTGACTCTAGACTGAAATCAGGCAGAACTGTAATCACCCACTTTGAGGGATAGTGGGCTGCAGTGACTAAACTCCAGTTCTGTCTTTGAGGAACATTGTGACAAATGTTTGCAGCTTTCAGAACCCAAACAGATGAGATGAGTTTTGAGGCCCAAACATTTTTTTTTCCTTTAAATAAGTGAAAATATAGTATCATAGAGGATATTCAATATTCATAAAAGTTTACTTAGTCTTCATTGCCACATCTCATTACCAAAGTATCTGAAAGAAGCTGAATGTTTGGAGACTGACTACTTAGCATCTATACTATTTGAGCAAAAAAATACAATATTAGATAGGAGGAGGTGGGACTGCTGAGGAGAGTCAGAGGCACTTTTACACATGGAGTGTATAGAGGGAGGGAGGTGTGGGCATTGGGGGAAGTCTGTATCTATCCTGTCAGGGCTACAAATCCTAGATTCTGTCTTTTGTTATATTTTGTATTTCTAGAAGTGCACTACAGCTTCACTCTCTCAAATCCTGTGAGACCAACGAAGCTAATCATTAAGTTTCATGAACTGGGAAGAATTCACAACACTGTGCTATTTTATCTAGAGGGGTCCTGCATTCAAATTAACCCTCCTAGAGCAAACATCCTTGGCCAAAGCCTCAGGGTCCTATCCTCAGAAAAGCACTCTCCAAAAAGTGGCAGGCTAGAACCTCTGACCTCTTCACATTTTCACACCAAAAATATCTTCAGAGCATACTAGGCACCCCCTTCAGTCTTTCTAGATGAGAAATTTTCAAGTCCATTCAGAGTGCAGGCTCTACAGCAGGTGATTTAGGGATATTGTTTTTCTTTTGGGCAACTGCACAACAACATAATGAATATTAAAAACTTCTGCGGGTTTTATCAAACACCTTATTCTAGGTGTCTTATTCTAAGAGCAGTTACTTGAATGCATTTACAGAAGAGCAACTCATAAAAACTGCTTTTGTGGTCATTAAAGCATGATGAATGTATAGCAACGATTGTGTGTACTGTCGTTTGTGTATGTTTTATGGTGAATCCTGCAGTTCCTCCTATTGTCCAAATCAGGAAATCTGTTGAGAAGTACTGCACTCCCTTCACCTAGATCTCCTCTGCAGTGAGGGGTGGTTAGGATCTTGTCCCAGAACAGAGTCCAAATGTAGCTGCGCCACACTTCCAGGCTTACGAGCAGTGACTGGTAAGATGATCCAGGATAAATATGTGACATCTTTCCATCTGAAACCCATGTGTCTTTAGAGCAAAATCTACAAGAAGAATTTGCTAGCTTGTTTAAATTCTAAACTAAGCCATTTTAGAATTTTGAGTGCTGCAACAGTTCGATAGTTCACCAAAAAAAAAAAACAAAAACAAACAAAAAAAAAGAGTTGTCATGTTAGTTCTTAAAAGCATGCTCAGCTCGTTTTTTTTGAAGAGATTTATTTCCTTAAAATAGCATTTTCCTACTGAAACTGCCTGCTGGGCAAAGCTATTTGACAGGCAAGTAGAATTATCAGCATGTTTACTTTTCAGACATCTCTCACACTTGAACAGTTCTGCTGTGGTATCAAACGTACAGTGAGTGATGAGATGAGTTTTGTAAGAGTTTGTGTACTAGGATATAAAAATTAAAATGTATTAGAGCATTAAAAGTGCACTAACATTTGCATCCCAAACTAGTCATAGCTGTCCTTACACCAAGGTAAAGCGTTTTCTTCGACTGAAGGATTCCCTTTTGGAGTGCATCCTGAGGTACAAGGACAGCTGCATTCCCATTGGCACAAATTATACTTCTTGTGTTGTCTGAAAGGTCCAGAAGCTCCTTTGCAGCTTCAGTTATCTGCAGCCTCTGGTGCGCGTCTGAAAGGTTGCGGCCAGAGGTTTGCATGGGGTCGGTGTACCAGCCAGGTACCATTGGTTTTGTCTGTGATATCGTGGAAGCAAAAAGCAAGGACTGCTAATGTAGCCTGGCTCTGGAAGAAAGTTTGGAGTTACACTGGGATGAAAGTAAGGGAACAAAGGGACAAGTTCCCCAGTGATTTTTTGCAGAACTGCTACCACAGTTCTTTACAAACTGTGGAGATGCAGAAAAAAACTCCTTTCCTTGTTCAAAACAAGATTAAGGAAGTGAGATAAATTTATGGAGTATTCATGGCACTACTTTGGATTTTTTTTTTTTTTTTTTATAAAGCTTGGGACTTGGCCTTTAAGTTGTTGGAGACACTGAGACACAAAATGAGTTCTCTGAGGCTGCTAGTGCTACAAGGCTATATAATCACTCCGGGATTGCCAAAGTTTTGGGGTTTTTTTGTAGATTTGTGTCACTTTCACTCCCACACATCTGGCAAGAGACCTCTCTGCACTGGCTTAGTTGAAAATCTTATCTCATAGATCATTACTAGCAATAAATTCCAGCCTTTGTGCTTACTTACACTGTCCCACAGCCTGGAGTCACTGATTTTGTGGAACTAGGAATTCAGGCTATAAAATATATACTCACTAACACACACCAAAAAAAGAAAAAGAAAAGGCGCCTCAAAACCAACCCTCTAGCTCTTTCTTTGTGAAGCCAGCTCTGAAAATGTAAATTATATCAAACTGACTCTCAGGGCCAAAGAAAACAGGCAGCTGGATTCCATCCCTTTAGCTAAGAATCTGCCCTTAAATACCTCTTAAATACACACTTTATGCGAGCTATAGTCAAGCTCATTTTCCAGTAATGTTTTCCGACGTGCCCCAGAGAATGCAAACAGCAACTCTCTGCGTGTCTGTGACGTGGACACTGGCAATGGATAAGTGTGCCAAAAGCCTGTTGGTAAGCATCACTGCAAGCTGCCAGTGCAGTTCTACCACTGCTCTTCTCTAAGGTCACACCTACACTAAAAAAGGGATGTATTTTTAATCCATGTCACAGTCCTTAAATATAGCGAAGGCAGCTGCGGTCAAAACAGCTGTCAGCCAGTGGTCTGTGCTGGGTTTCCTATGTGCTAGCTCACATTAGTGAACTTTTTTCTGGTATTGCATTCTGGAAACGTTCTTATTTGTGGTATTTATTGTACTCTTCCTTTTCAGAATGACCATGGGGAGCACAAAGGCAGAGTTACCTTGAAGACTTTGCAACTAATTATGAAAAAGACTGGAATGAGAAGGCAAGACAAGTGAGTGGAGATGATGACTGGCATAGCTGCCAGTTATCTCTACAGGATAAATTAAATTATTTGCTGGGGGGGAAGCAAAGGGACAATTCCCAGAACTGAGCTGCAGATCTCCAGTTTAGTGACCTGTCTCCAGGAATGCCCTCTCCAGCTGGATCAGCAGCAAGTGTTGCTGGGTAGCAGGGGTGTTCTCTAGGTATGGGGTGAAGATGCAGTGTACTCTAATATCCTTCCATTCCCAGTCATCACATTTCAAAATAAAAATTGGCAAATGGCAGATAATAAAGCCAGAATATTTTCCAAGAGTCCCAACAATCATTCTTGAGTAACTTACCCCAGCAAAACCGTGGCAGAATAAACCATCAGGGTATGACTAACCTGAAATGCCATCCCCTTTTGTTTTCATGGGACAACATAACAATGCTTTGATTCTAGGTAGTGTTGTGTAACATGAAACATAGTCGTCTTAGGCAAAATACGAGGATAATCCAGGAGCAAGCTGTAACTTAATTTTTGGCATTTTTATTTTCAGTTTCCCAAGTGAATTCTACTTCTGAGTGCATGGAAGCATTTTTTAATCAATCCTGATACATATCCACATACACTGCCATCTAGAATGAGGTTATAGTGCATTATAGCAGCTGTGGGAACCTTAACTCACTTTCATTGACTTTAGGAGGATTAAGTCAGAAACAATACTATTTTAATGGCGTTTTTTCTATTTACTTGGCAAATACTGTTGTCAATTTAAAGTTTCCCATGGGAGGTGTCAAGAGGTCACTGAAATTTTCCTGGGCAAGGGAGGGAGGGTGTTTGAAACCTTGGCCTCCCTGCTGCTTCCTTCAGTGTTTTCCTTCGTGTCATTAGTGCTGTACTCGGCACTTTTCCCCTTTCTTCCAGTAGAAGAGGGAGTGAGTGAATGTAAAAATGTTAGTGAGGAATGGAGGCAAGAAACACAGAGAAGGTTTTCCTGCTGTTTTATTTGCCTAATTCTAGGCCTCGGTAACAGTAAACTTAGCCACAGAAAGTGAGTATAGAATATATCATCTTGTATACACAAAAAACTCCCAGATGCTTTCAGCACTTTTATTTTTTTCCCAGTTCATTCTATTATTCTACACAGTCTTCTGTCCAGGGATCACAAAGCCTTCTGATCTCTCGGTTATCCTATGGCAAGGAAACAACAGTTCCCTAAGGCTGAAGAAGCATCAGGGCTTGATTTCCAAAAATGAGGTACCTGCAATTTCCATGAACATCAGTGTAAGTGAGCAGCCTATTTTTTCAGATCCTACTAGGACAGAAATGCAGAGTGGAGGGGCAGGAGAGACACCCCACATCTTACAGGTCTTCTGTGCAAGGCTTCTTCATTTAAGCTGAAAATAGGTACCTGAGTTGAGGTATCAAAGACAGCTTTGTTAAAGCTAGTGACCGTAGGAAGGGATCTGGCCTGTTTCATACTGAGGATTAGTGTGATCCCTCTAACAAGCCCCCATGGTTGATCATGATAAAACAGGCAATTTCACAACTGCTAGATTTTTTAAACTATTTCAGTTATACATTTCTCACATTTTTAACAGCTGTAAGGCAGAAAAAAACATCTTTGGGATGTTTTGCCACCAAGTGAAAACAAAAATAGTGTTAAGCAAGTACATTAGGACTTGATTAATGCAAGATAAACATCATACACTACACAGCTCAGCAGGCCTGTTTCACATTGCATGGTCATACATAAATTTCTCTTCCTAACACTGCACAAGCAGTCTTGCGCCATCCCTGACAGATGAACTTTAGGAACCATTATGAAGTGGTTTAAGTTATGGCTCCATCTGTTATACTGCATCCTTCTGATGGAGATTGCTTTCACTGTGGCAGAAGCAGCAGAATGGAGGATGTGTCCGTATCTGGCAACGTGGCTCAAACCCATCTTCTCAGCAGTTTAATCACCGACGCTGTGCTTTGTGCCAAAGCGTCAGGGTGGGTGCACGTCATTCTGCCCTTCCATCAGCAGAGGGAAAGAACAGACAGCTGAGAACAGGAGCGTCTTAACAGATCACAGTGGGATTTGGCTCAAACTTTAAGTTGCACTGGGAGGAGGGAGGCTGTATGACTGGCTCATCATGGTATTTATGGTGGAAAATGCTTCCCTTACTGACCTGAGCAGACTAGTTACTGTAGTATCACTGCATGGTTAGCAAAGGTCACAGGCCAGGATCGAACGGTGCTGCCTTTCCCAGCTGGCAATACTCAACCCCACTGCCTGTTAAGAGTCAGAATTTGCTGGAGTCTCTTCCTGTACAAACAAGATTGCCCAATGTGGAGAAAGCAACAGTGGTCATCTGAGGAAAGGAGGCCCGGCAGTGAATTAAGTGAATACAGTGAGTGAATTTATTCAGGGCACTGTGATCATTAACTGATGAACTAAAGTCCACATTGAAATAGACTATACAATTCAGTGCAATCAGGCTTTTCAACAGCTAAAAAAAAATGCCATATTATTAACAGATAAAAATCACATTAGAAATGTTTTAGTGCTGCAGAAATAATTCTCTCTATATGCTTACTAACAGTAAAATACAGATCTGCTAAATAAGGTTTTAAAACTATTAAGCATGAAAAAAGAAAATATACTAATATTTCTTAGAATTAAAAAAGCATAGGAGTATGTCCAGCGTTAAATCCAAATTTACTCTGTTGAGAAGCTCAACCACCATGATAATCTTCACCTTTTGATTTCCTCTCACAAAGTTCGAAGAACACGACCAAAATACTCCAAACTGCCATGTAAAGTTATCAAAACTGTGGGAATGGATCAACTAAATGCACTACAGTAATGGTAAATTAGATGCATTTTATTACTGTCTTTTGAACGTCTTTATTGAGCGTTGATACAGCCCAATACAGAGGAAGAAGGGTTCAGAGGAAGTACAACAGCTTCAGCTGTTTATAAAAAGGAGACCAACCAACTGTTTCAGCAGTCGCCATGTTGGTGTAGCTCCACCACAGACAGAGCTCTAGCTCATCATTAACGGCCTCTCAGGTTTTTCTGCCTTTTTTATATCCCCACCAAACCAATCACTTCTTCACAAACAGGCTATGTACCTTACTTTCGCAAAACTGCTCTGATAGCACTTAAACAGTTCCAGTAGCAATAAACCAAACAGCAGTGAGAACTCTTGACTGCTGATGGGGAAGGCGATAGAAGGAAAAAATAGCATCCCTGAAGTATTGCTTGAGATTTAAAATATTAAGAGAGCTAGAACCGCAGGGTTTTTGCCTGAAATTTGAATCTGGGGAAGTTTTATCCTTTATTGAGGATACAGCAAAAATGCGTATTTCATCCCTTCCCCTAGAGAAGAGATTACTGTCAGGATAGAGCAAAAATGAGGGTATGCCAAGGACAAGACTGTGGTTCAATTATCCTTGGAGCGGGTCTGCATCAGCTTGAGCCACAGCGCTATTTAAAACTGAACTGTATTTTCTCCTGGCTGACTGCAGTCCCTAAGGGAACATCCATCAGCCAAGCAGAAGTGACTCATGCAACGCCCCAGCCTCACACTTGATACAGTCAACCTGAGGGATGACTGGTGAAAGAACTGTCACAGCCGTCCTGAAACTAAGCAAATGCTCCCTCGCTGGGGTTTCCCCACTGTGCAGCCTGCCTGGTTTTAGCTTTTGTTGTGCAGCTAATGTGAAAAAATTCTCCAAGTCTTTGGCTCTGTGAGGTTTTAAACTGTATCATTTAAAATAAAGTTAATGGAATTAGCTAAATCCCATCTTGGTTTAAAAACATCTTGGAAATAAAATCTGGAAGAGTGCACCAGGTCAGAGGTGCTCAAGGCAAGCAATTTATCAGGAGCAGCTGAACTCCTATATATGTGTCTCACAAGTAACTACAAATTAATATATCTTTATGGAAGCAGTTCAATTAAGGTTTTAGTTGCTGAAGAAGTGTTTTCAATACTCTTGCACAAGCCAGCCATTCAAAGTGCTACTATTTGAATTGAACTCATCAGCTCAGCTGGAAAACATACCGACTTGGAAAGGCAGTTGAAGTGTGTATTGCATTAACACACAAACTTAATTTAAGGGAAGCAGCTCTTTATTGACTTTTAAATTAGTACTTAAACTCTGCAAACCGCCCCGTTTAAACTGCTATGATAAAAATGGCAGAAAAGAAATATTCTAGGAATGGTAACCATTGGTTTGTAATTTAGGCTAAATTTTAGTCTACATGGCTCATGAACGATCAAGTGTTACAAGAATTGACAAAGTACAGAATTTTGTGAAGAAAAACATTTAAAAGGATTGAAAAATTCAATTTCTATGTTTGTCTTTGATTTCTCACAGTTAATAAAATTAAGTAGAGCCTGGCTTTATTTTTAGTGGAGAAAGAAAAGTGAAATCAGGAATGTATTCAGGGGCACACTTCTGGCAGAGGAGGAGATTGATCCAGAACCCCACAACAGCACAACCGTGCCAGAAGTGTCGTATTTTGTTTCATTTAAATTTGCACCTAGTCGTTTGGGAACATGGACGTACCGTGCCGTCCTGTCCCCCAGGAAAAGGAGCGCAAGGGTTACGCGGCTGCCGCAAGCTGCGAACCCGTGCTGGGGCTGAAGGCTTGGTGCCCAGCTGAGCACGATCGAGCTATGTCTCTGCGTTTGTAAGTTATCTGTGAATAGCGGCGCTGGCGAACACCGGTGGGCTGCGTTTGTGCGTCGGGTTTGCAGAACGCGGCCTCGCACCAGGAGGCGCTGAACCACTCACCGGAACTCGGAGGTTCCCTGCTGATGCCGACGCTCCCTGTCCCACCTTCGGGACCCGCCCAGAGCCGCCGCTGCCGCACGGCCCCGGCCTGTGCTGCCACCTGGCGGTGGCGCGGCGGGCGAAGCGGCTGGCTCTGTTCCAAACGCTCGTAACACCCCTCGGGTCACCCCCGAAGGATGCAGCTTCCCCCGCAAACAGACGTGAAAAAAAAAACAACCCCAAAACAATCTTACAAAATTATGTTGTAAGCTTTCAACAGATTTAAGGCAAGGTTGGAAAGCTTTAGAACAAAAGAGTTTGAATGAACATCCAGCATGGACGCGCAAATCGGAGCAAGAGGGAGACAGAAGCACCGAAAGCTGAAATGAGAATCGCTGGCAAACGTTCTAGATGCCTGCGAGAGCACAGAGCACCTTGCCAGGGATACCATACACTGGTACTTGGTTCCACTCGGCCATTCTCTCACCCCACCACAGAAACCTTGCTGATCTGCTTTGGTTCCTGTTGCCTACCCAGGCAATACATTTTTCTGAAGCACCTTCTAATAATAACTTCAAATACACAAAGTTCAGCAAACTGAAGAGCAAAGGCTTCTTCAAGCTCTTTTCTTCAAAAGAAGTGTGGGGGTAGGATTACTGTACCTGTTCAGCTCAGAACAAAGCCAGTGAGCAGGTGAGACTCCATCTTCCGGCTGCACCGGTGCTAAGCCTGCCTCCCTGCTGGGGTTCTGCTCCTTTCTGCTCAAGACCAGAAGACTCAAGGTGTACCTACAGCTATAACTGGCCCAGTGAGCCAGGAGATTCCCGTCTCATGGGCTACAGTCATGGCTGCCAGGCAGCACAATGGAGGTAGTGGCAGTTTGGGATTTTGGGGTTGTGGTTTTAGGGATTTTGGGAGGGGTGTACAGGTGGAGGTCTGTTTGTTTGTGGGGTTTGGTTTTTTTTTAAAGATTCCTCATCTGAACTACAGGTGGCTTCAGGAGTCAAGAAGAAAGACTGAGGACAGGGACATAACGTGAAATTAGTTTACAGAATATGTTTTGTGCCAAAAATACCATTCTGTATTTCAGTTTGCTACTAGAATTACAACAGAAAATTCTTTATAGTGAATATAACTTGACACATTAAAGAGGGATTTCAAATTTCAGATAAAAGTATTTCTTTATCAAACTTATTTACAGTGTCAATTTAAAATTAGCTCTTGAGGAATTTCAAGGATATCCAGTACTGGTTAGCAATTTTGAAGATTATTTTTGAAAGGCTGTGCATACTCTACACTTATTTTTCAAATCATTAACTGATAAAAAAACTCTTATGTCTATCAAGGTTGAAATCTGCAGATTGTCATTTTTTTTTCTTACCAGAAGCAAACCAGCACACAGCGTAAGAAATTAATAATGTCAATAATAATATGATTTCAATTTAAAAAGGATTAAACACCCCCCAGCCCTTAACTTGTCAGACTGTATCACCTTAAGAAAATTCAAAACCATGGAGCTCAGAATATACCGGTTGGTGTATTTTCTTCTTTCCATATGGTTAATCTGTACTTTTTAAATGAAAAGGTTTTGGGTCCTCCCTTTCCCCAAAAGGCAAGCAAGGTATGATTTGAAAAGCAAACCTGAAAAAGGAAAATAATGCAGACTCATTCTTTATTAAAGTCTTTAGAATGTATTTGCTAAACATCATGTATGGTGTAGCGCATGAGGATCAGCTCTTGGAATAGATTATTCAGCAGTGAAAAGTGGAATGGAAGAGAAGCCTCATGAAAAGCCTCTAAATTTGCTGTGGGGAAAAAAAAAAAAAGAAAAAAAAGGAAGGGGAAGGAGAAGGAGAAGAAGAGAAGCAGCATACGACAGAACCATCACTGTTCCCAGCAATCATCACACTCTTTCATCAGATGAAGCAAGAGGTGTTTATCAAGTAAATAAGGATATTAAAAAATTAATATATTAAAGGCATTTATGGTTATTAATTTTATTCTCATTGCAGGTTCCCAGGACACAGCTGAAATAGAATAAAGTCAGGTCTACCTTTAAGAATTTGATGTGTTTAAAAAAAAAAAAACACTTTTCAGTGGGCAAAACTTTAATAACAACACCATAAAACAATTATAAAAAAATCATATACATATTTTGACAGTTCTAAATAATACATATATATATATATTTGATTTTACTTTGTGGAAAAGTAACTTTTGACAGTTATAGATTGTGACTGGCTGTAGCTGGAAAAAAAAAAAAAGTATTTTTTTCTAGTAGGGCAGTTGGAAGTTTGACTGTTCATCAGATTTGTAACAAGAGAGTTATTGTATGGGTAAGCCAATAAAGCCATTCCAGGGATGATGACTGGAAAGCAATCGTACACCTCATGTCTGCCCTGTGTAGTACTGCTGTGACAGGAGGAACAAGGATTGGTGGGTCAGGACAAACCTGGTTTTTCTTTCGGGGTGGTGGAAATCAAGCGACAAAACATGAGCCAAAAGAGGAGAAGTATTACACAGCACTTGCACCTGCAATATTTCCTTTTCCCCCATGGCTACTGGAGCCACGAGTGTAACGGTAAGAATTTAAAAACAAACTGAAAAAAACCCACTCCTTTCAATTCAACAGCATACTGTATTATCATTGACCAGATTACAAAATTCAAAAGAGCTAAGTACTTGGGCTTTTGGGAAAGGGGAGAAAAATATTGGGAGAAATGCATTGTAGCTCCAACTGAATTTTACAATCTCAAAAAACCCCAGACATTTCAATGATGACTGAAGTACCAGTTTCCCTTGATCTAGAAACACCATTAAGGTATTTCAGATGACACTAGTTAAGAAGTGACAGAAGCCTTCAGCTTCAAAATACAGTATTTTTTTTATTAAGAAAAAAGTGAAATACTCAAACTGGACTGCTAGATTAAGATGCTATTAAAATACAACCACGAGGGTCAATAAAAATGAAGCCATTTCTTTACGTAGGTGTAAAGAGAGGCTGTTTTGAATACATAAGTGAACAGGCTACACGTGGGTACTTCAACAACACAGTAATGCTTCCAGGTGCTTAACCGTACCAGCCAGCTGTTGATATGGCAGAAATTCTGTTTCACGTTACAGGTCTCAGTTTTGTGTCAGAGTATCTGCAGGTATTCCTTTCTGTATTTCTTTTGGAATTTGAGAGATTACAGGTTTGGGAGTTTGTTTGTTTGTTTTTAAATTTGGGCATCTAATATTTAATGAACATATATGCAAGTACACACAAGAAAAGTGTATAGGTATCTCACGTTTTAAAAGGCATGTTGTTCTTTGTCATACAACCAACATTCTTTTTTGAAGTCTAGCTTCTCCTGCCCCACGTTACATTCTCCATTTGATTTGCTATACAGCTGTGCAGACTTCAAACACTGACACGTAGTACAGCATTAAGGAATTTCCTGAGTCAGGTTTATTCATCATTATCTGTAAAAAGCAGGAGCGGGGGAGAGACAGAGTGAAAAGGAGTGACACACACACAACAGAATCACAGAATCACACAGAATGTCAGGGATTGGAAGGCAGCTCGAAAGATCATCCAGTCCAACCCCCCTGCCGGAGCAGGAACACCTAGATGAGTTCACACAGGAAGGCGTCCAGGCGGGTCTTGAATGTCTCCAGAGAAGGAGACTCCACAACCTCCCTGGGCAGCCTGTTCCAGTGCTCTGTCACCCTTACTGTAAAGAAGTTCTTTCTCAAATTTAAGCGGAGCCTCCTGTGTTCCAGCTTACACCCATTACCCCTTGTCCTATCATCGGACATCACTGTGAAGAGCCTGGCTCCATCCTCCTGACACTCACCCTTCAAATATTTATAAACATTAATCAGGTCCCCCCTCAGTCTCCTCTTCTCCAAGCTAAAGAGGCCCAGCTCCCTCAGCCTTTCCTCATAAGGGAGATGCTCCACTCCTTTAATCGTTTTGGTGGCTCTGTGCTGGACTCTCTCAAGCAGCTCCCTGTCCTTCTTGAGCTGCAGGACTCAGAACTGGACACAATATTCCAGATGTGGCTTCACCAGGGCAGAGTAGAGGGGAAGAAGAACCTCTCTCGACCTACTAACCACACCCCTTCTAATGCACCCCAGGATGCCATTGGCCTTCCTGGCCACAAGGGCACAGTGCTGGCTCATGGTCATCCTGCTGTCCACCAGGATTCCCAGATCCCTTTCCCCTACACTGCTCTCTAGGAGATCATTTCCTAACCTATACTGGAACCTGGGTTGTTCCTATACTGGAACATCAGGTCGGGGTTACACAACAAACTATAAACCACAATTTAGTAAGCAGTAATACAAGAATTCACAAAGTCGGTCATCAGTGAGGTGACTGTTACCAAAACTGCCTTGAAAGTATGTGTACAACGTGTCATCTTTCTTGGATTAGTGGCATTAAGATAGTTTCATCCCAAGTGGCCTACTTCAGTTGGAACAATCCTCTTAGTAGAGAGCAGTATAGATTTTTTTTCTAACTTTTCTTATCTGAAGAGTATAAAACTTTTGAGACAAGCTCATGAACATGCTTCTCTCACTTGTCCTCTACTGACCTTTATTAGCACAGGATTTTTTTCTTTAAATGTCTGAAATTTGAAGAACTACTTTAAATGTGATTCTTTATGTATTTTAGTACTAAAGTACTACACACACTTGAAGTGCCTGAAACAAAGAACTACTTTTTCCTTACATTTTTGTATGCTACCACAGATTTGTAAAATACAGAATTAGAACTGAAGCTATTAAAAATAGCCACTTGTTAATCAGCATTTTGCAAGATGAAAGTCAGCTCGTTTTCACAGGATTCACTCAGACAACAGCTTACAATTGGTATGCCAACATTTCAGCAAATTATCATTTAAGCCTCTTAGTACTAGTTTAAAATATCCTTAAGGCAAAGTGGCAAGGAAAAGGAACTGGTAACACTATAGGTACCACTTCATTGTCATTCTGTATTGCCAGTCCTTTGGACACTTGGAAAAAATAACTACTGAAATATATTTTTCCAATTCTGTCATTAAATAAAAAAAATGTCGTTGAAAAAATATTTTTCAGATACTTTTCTGTCATACTTCTATAACACAGCATGAAAACAACACAGTACTGGTTATTCTTACTGAGTGGTTCTATATCAGTAGCAATGAAAAAATAGGAACATGTAATTTGTATTAGAATTTTTTTTTATCACATTTTTAAAACTAGTTTTTAAGACTTTTTCCCTCCAAGCATTTACATATAAAAACTGTAGAAAGCCATAATCTTATCTGACTTATCTGACCTGTATTCACTGCTACTGCAACACATTTGTAAAAGAATTTAAAAGATGCAGAAAGTAGGCATTGGTTAACAGGCATTTAGAATATTTTTTTTAAATTACAATACATAAAATAGTGATAATGGCACCCATTTCCAAAGCCAATATATAATGCTTCTGATTTCTATAAAGATATTTGAGATTTTTTTTTTTCCTCTTTAGTAAAGACTTTCATTATTAGAAATCTAAAATTACATAATTGTAGTTAAAGTTTTTGCCTGAGAGGAAAAAAAACAAAAACCCCAAACCATTTCTCACTGATAGTGCTCTGCGTGGTGTTTCATAGAGTGACTCTGAAAGATCTAGGAACTCTCTGTCTGCCTTGTAATCTGTGCTAAACTAGGCAAGGCTCCCAAACAAGATAAATTCTCTTCATGTATTACTGAGACATCCGAAAACCACGATGGATTGCGCCTCCACATCAAGTTCTTCTGAAAAATGACAATTATAGGGTAAGGAGCCACATGAAATTTTCTTTTCAGAAAAGCAGTGATACTGCAACCCATTAGAGGTAGAGTTTTTGAAAGAACAATATTATTTTAGCTAAAAATCCATTAGTTCTTAAGACAAAATTGTTTTTAATTCTGAAAGTTTTATTCTCGACTTCCATCTTCCCAATCTGCATAACTGTTTTACAGAAATTAAATAATTGCACTGCACCTTTCATAAGACAACTACTGTTATAGCTGACTGTATATGGACATGCTGTTAAACCAGAGAGGTCAGCTTGCTTAATCAAAGTTTGCCACGTTGCAGGAATAAAAATACCGTTTGTGAACTAAATTATTTTTATCAATTTAGCCCATCAATATAATAAAGAACAGATAAGTTTTAAAAGTATATTAAAACCTATTGTATGTGACCAAGAAAGAACATAAGCCAAGCCATAATTGCCAGGATACAGCAAGATTACCTTCTTGGTAGGCGCCGTCTGCCATCACTAGGTGAAGTATTTTGGCATACAGGTGCTTGTGTTCATTTCCAAGAACAGTCTGAACTATGGTTGAACAAATATCAATATTTTCATCTTCATCTTCATGTATAGCCTGGGAGAAAGGACAATCCACGTTGCCAAAATTAAAATAAGTATAGAATCAAATAGTTCAAGTTTATTAAATGCAATTAACAGTTAAACCCAAAGTTTTCCTCTTTAATCCACTGGCATGGTGTTCTCTCTGTTATTATTTTAGTGTGTCAAAACAGAATACAAGACTAAGAAATAAACATTGATTCTAGTCACACAATGCAATTAGTTACTGGCACAGTACACAGCCCTTGGTACTTGCTTCTTAAAATACTTTCCACTCAAAGTTATTCCACCAACCTTTATTTTCTCATAAACTTCAATGAATTTATCAAAGCCTATTTCCTGCTCCAGGTTATATCTCAGCTCTTCCAAATGGCTGAAGATGCTATCACATTCTCCACACTCACTGGCAATCTCTCCATCACTATTATCTATAAAGAAAGAAAACACAAGTAAACCCCCCTCAGTTTCCTACGTTTTAAATGTTGCTCCTATGTCCCTAAACTCGGTATCCGCACAGACCTCTACCTGTAATGAAAGCAGGTACGCTCAGGAGCACCAGGCAGTGTTGGCACCTGCAAGGAAACAGGAACAGTCCCTTTCTTGACAGCAAAGAAATTCTGAACACAAACTGGGAAGCATTTAGCCATCTCCCCTAAAAGCCCACTCTGGTAGTTAGCCATAAGGGTGTTCATACTGACAGAAAACAAGGCATGATCTCAAGGCAGACCTTTACTTAGCAAAGCAACGTTAGTACATCAGCAGATGGTTCCATGTAACCACTCCACATATTTCTGAGGTGGAACTGATGCAGAGCTCAGTGGTGGTCCCACGCTAGGGAAAAGAGCTCCTTAATGAAGCAGCTGTCTTCTAACAGAAAATAAGGCCATGTACATTAAGAAACAGTTATTTACTTTCTGTATTGAAATGCATCATGTTCCATGGAGCAAGTCTAAAAAACTCACTACTAATTTAGCTACAAAATTCCTCATTCTTCTATGAATGCATCTCCTTCGTGTAGCAAGTTCAGTATGCCAACTGGTGCAATAAGATATGCGAGAAAAATCAAGATACTTTGCTTATAGACTACAGAAACCTTACAAATAGGTTTGTAACAGTCAAACATTATGTAATTTTAACAAAAAAAGGTTCTATTTAAAGATGCAAGATAGAATACTTATGTAAAATCCTATTATAAAATGCAAACTGCTTTTGCCCAAGAAACAGACTTCCTTAAATAAGTATTTGAATTATGAAAGGACTTATCTACCCAGGGAAAAATACACAACTTTTTAGATTTCAGAGCTTATATTACCAAATCTTTAAAAAAATACATAGTATTGCCTGGAAGGTCACCGGCTTCGTGAGTTAGTATTAAAACTCTATGACTTCCAGTTCCTATATATGACTAGTGTAAGGTATAATCCTGACCAAATCATATCCCTGATTCAAGTATCAACAGTCATATCAATAAGAAATTATCACTGAAATAAAAAGAAAAGTTGTATATGGCTTAAAAACCCATCTGATGACTTCTAATCCTGTATTCAACTTCTGGATTTTGAACAGATTTGGTTTCAAGTTCTGTCTGTTCCCCTGAGTTCTGAAGGCCTTCCTCCCGCCTCCAATGAAACCTGCAATTCTTAGATCATGAATCTAGAAGGTGGGACTGAAACCCGATACTGTAATGCTTGCAACAACAACAGAATCACAGAAACATAGAGCAGCGTACGTTATCAGTGTGCAACATCTGCATTGTCAAAAAAGGAAAGAAAATGGTATTACCTAAGTTTATTTTACCTTAAAATAATCATTAGAATCTATTATATAGATAGTATTTTACAGGTATATTCAATGATTTTCAGTTTGCTTAAAGTAGTCTTCAGGAAGCCAAAATTACACAAAAACTACATTTTAGATTAGTTACTGATTTTCTGCATCTTTTTATACCTCTATTTCCAAATGTGCTTTACTTTATAGCATTAGTAAAATACTTTTATTTCAATCAGAATTTCAAAAACAGAACTGCGACTTCAGGACACCATTGTGTATAGCTAATGCAAAATGCTAAAAGCAGTAATAAATTTTTCTGTCTCATTTTTAGTTTAACTGCATTAATAGCTATTTTGGGCTAAGGACAAGGTTAATAATTTCATGTTCCTTTTGACTACTTGTTAAAATTACTTAATTGTAATGTAAGCTGGATCCTAGATACTCCAGTCATGTCAAATGCTATTTCTTTTTCACTCTTCCATTGCAGTCATGAATTATTCAAAACAAATGATCTACACAGTGTCTTTGATCTTCCTGGAAGACAGGTTTTAGACAACTAGAGAAAAAGTGACTTACAATCACTGCCTAACAAATAGCTGACACTTAATTTGCAACATAGAATGTTGCTTAGACATTGACCTTAACATTCAGAAAGTCTAAATATTATCTGATTTTTTTAAATTTCTAAATAAAAACTATTAATTAGAGCTTTATTTCATTATAAGTATACAGTGCAAATACATTATTCTGTGTTTGAATTGTTAAAGTCAATAAAGAACTTCTAAAACAAGTATAACAGAAATTATACCTGACTGCCATTCTTCATTAAGTGCACTTTCACTGCTGGGGTTGTTTTCATCTCCTTCATCCAGCTCTGTACCGTTCGTGATGCATTCGATGACATTCGCCTTTAAGGTAGACTCCTCCTCTTCACTGAACTCCTCACTAGGCTGCTCCCTAAGCAATTGTTCCATTGAGGCCCGGAGTTTCTGCAAATCTGTATCTGCCTCCCCAAACATACTAAGAGAGAGTGATATAAAGTTTATATAATTAATGCTTTATAAGACAAACCCAGTAGGAAGAGTTCATTTCTTTTGTTAAGCCAACAAACTGGAAAGCCAATGTAGCTGGAGGAAAGGGGGGGGTGAAGAGAGAGATACAAATATTTGTGTCCTCAGTCCAACATGATTACACCAGTGATACCACTAAATCAGGCCAGACACAGGGAACCTTAGCTAAACAGATACCAGGTAACAGATATCGTAAAAAGATTATGATAGGTCCTCAATTAAACTTCATTAGTAAGATAATTTCAAAATCTTTGTTTTTGTGAGCCATTATAGAATCCTGTCAAGTATAACATTCCCAGTCCAGATGAAAATGTGTCTGGAGCAAAAAGAGACCTAGATCTCGGCAGAACAGATACACCAGGTGATTTTATCCATCAGACTATCCAAGTTGCAGGGAACAGTCAAGAGCCAGGGTCAGATGTTGAAGCCCCTGAGAGAATTTGGGGCACCTGAAGGCCATTCCAAGACAACAGTAGAGAAAACAGATGAGCAAGATTCCCAGAACATAAGAAGAAAGGAAATCAAGAAATCTTGATTTCTAGAAGAGTGGTAGCCATCAACTTTGATCTGCTTCAGTGGAATGCAAGGCGCAGAAGCCAGACAAAATAGCATCTTGGATAGAATTTGGAAAGGAAATTCAGACAACTTTTGTAAGCAGTACACCCCATTGGCTTCGCAATTCACCGGAACAAGACTCAAAGTAAATGGTGATTCACTACAGGATTTTAAAAATTTGGGTAAAAAACACCATGCTGGTATACTGTGTATAATTGTTAGTGTATAACCAAAAACATTCTTGATCTAAGATGCCTGTTGATAAACTTGATACACTCACATATCCTCAGAATCAGAGGGTCCTTCTTTGGCTTGCTCATCTTCTGTATCATCTATTTCAAGATTATGTTGATGCTGCACATCTGCTACGCTGGGAACATCGACTAATGTTCTGTACAGTTTGTAAAGATCCGGGAGCGAACAAGTTCTCAGCATCTGCAAAGGTAATAGAAAGCTTGTTTGGGAACAATACTAAAGACAGTCTGAGGTTATAAAATACTTCAAAGTGGTATTTTTTGTCCTTTTTTATTTGAAGGTCAATTTCAAAATAACAATGAGTCCAGCAAAGACCCTCTAACTGTTGAATATCTGACACCTTGAATTTTGCTTCTCAGCTAAAAGGAAAGCATTCATTCTGCCTTTACAGGCTACAGTCATTGAAAAGCTTTAAGAACATCAGCTGACATACTGGTTTTGTGCAGATTGATTTGTTACCTTGACAGCTATCTAGAGAAAAGGAACACTGCAGTAGATAAATAATATATATATATGCCGCTGTTTACAATGTATGTATGTCAATCGCTCACAGCTTAGAACTATTTTAAGCAGCTGACAAAGGAGTATTTTTTTTTAAATGACATTTCATTATTTCTCTAGGTTGGTCACTGAAAACAGTATTTTTTATTTAGGTATATTTCAAGGCAGTTACATAGTATTAGAAAGAAGTTCATTACAAGAAGTATGAGAGAAATTCAAATTACAACAGTGATTTGTTGCAATGGAAATAAGGCAATATGGAAACAAAGTAACTGTTTGCTCAGTGATCGACCAGATCTCGCTTTTGATAAGTCTAAGAACCCTCCAAAATTACCAAATATTCACCATAGTATTAATAAAACAAGAAACAAGACCTAATCTGCATTAAGAAGTTTTACCAATAAGCCTCACCTTCCTTCAGCATAGCTCTGAATACATGCACGTTCAGTTTTTGCTCCTAATGACATCCCCTAAATTTTAATGAAAAAAGTTCCTCAGGTGCAATTTATACCAGCACAATCTATTCATATACATGCTCAAATATCAAATCTCTGTCAGCACATCACCAAAATATTATTGCCAAAGGAGTAACCACCCTTTTTGACCACTACTACCCAAGTGAAGGAGCAATCAGAAGACTGACTTTACCCCATCGTTTGAAAGTTTCCAGGTAGTTTGAAAAATTCTTATTTTCCTATTAGCCTATTTCTGGTAGCATACTGACCTGCCTACAGAGAGGACACTAACTCTGTCCGCCCTGCTCCCTCCTAAAGGTTCCCTTAGTTTCTGGGTAAGAGCTGCAGCAGAGGTATGCTTGGGAAATTCCAGAAAGTTGCATTTGCAGATACTGCAAAGAAGTACCGAACGTCCTCTTCTTGCAACCAAACGAGGAAAGGGAATTTCATCAAGCCTGCTGCAGCAGTAACAACACCACATCGTGCTGTTCTCCAGGCTCTCTGCTATTATGTAGAGCTCATCTCGTACAGCATTAACAATTCTGTGGCAAACGCTTACGGCCAAAACACGCGCCAGATATGCAGTAACAAGTGACACACTGAAGCGGTTCATACTGATACACTGAAGAACTTCATTATAAAGCACATCCGTTACTGGCTAAAAGTGCTATGGGTACAAAGAGGGTTCATCTTCCCCCTACTCACAAATGAGCTTTTCTGTAGTCAATGTCCAACTGCCAGATAAACAGCTTCATAAACTGGGGAAGTTAACGACAGACTAACTCTTGAGGACTCAAAATTAAGAGTCATAAATCCATTTATGTGAATATATGGATCTGTGAAAACACATGCAAGCTTCTCAAGAAGCCTTATTTTCCCACAGGTGCAAACAGCACTATTGCTGATATTATGCTTCCTAGCAATGCATCAACCAATAGACACTATTCCATATTAAATTAATCATCAATAATGCACCTACAAAAAAAGGCTGGGAATCAAAAGAAGAAGCATTCTCACTTATCTGGCATGCCACCACCTAGGAAATCCCTTACTACATGTTGACTGAATGCAATGCAGGTGTGCAAGTTTCCAGAGAACCCTTGACAACACTGCTTCTCCAAAAAGCAGCTGCTCTTTTATGCACTTTCCACTTTAGAATCCAGACAAGTACTGCACATAATTTAAGAAGTCTATTTCATCTACTGGTTCCATAATGATTCTTAAAATATTTTAAATTCAGATCAAAACCACATTGCACCATCCTATTCTCTGAGCTGCCACTCAACCCTATGTAGCTGGTCAGGAAACGCCTTCAGGAAAACACTTCATTCTATTCACTCTTCTCAAGTCTTCCTGCTTCACAGCCAGAACCTGTGCTAGTTGGTTAAATCCTACAGGAAAAAAACTCAATCACTTGGTTGCCAGAAATTACAAGATACTTTTGCTGATCTGTTTGTTCAGTGTTTATATTTACGATGGCAAAGTAGTGGTAAGTCTGAAAAACTGCACAAAAGGGAAAAAGCAGATAGAGGAAGTTGGGAGTTTCCTAATGAACTCCCTCAGTTATGTCTCAGAGAAGTGGTGGCACCCCCCCACAAACACCTGGACACAGAAAGCTGAATAGCAAAACCAGAGACTATCACTGCTGCACAAGTCCCGCTCATACAATGAGCACAGTGCAGCCATGCTGCAGGGCAGATATGGCTAGACAAACACAAACACCTGCTGAAACAGTTATGCCCTCTGTTCTGGCCTCATTCAGCCTCAATAAGAAAAAAAGAATAATATTACTACAGAAAAACAAGTATTCTTTTTCAGTTTTTTAAACTTGCCTTTGGGTCATTTGCATCGAAAAGCCCTGTAGAAAGTCCAATCAGCAATGAACTTTTGCCTTTATTTTTTGCTGGTGATATGGAACGTGAACGAGGTACAAAAGGCTCTTCTTGTGAAGACTGAGCTGACAGAACTGGTGAGGCTGTTGGTACTGCCTGGGGCTGTAATACCCTCTGGAATAAGGGTTCAGGTTGCAGACAGTCACTGGAACAAGTTTCTGATGTGGTAAAAGAAAGCCTGTTACAAATCAAACCCCCAAGGTCTTCAGCAAAAGGTAACTGAAGTGAATAAAACGAACTCATTTCTGTTGTACAGTCAAAGGGGAAAATAGCACTGTAGCAGTATTAAAATATGTTCTGGATTATTTTAGTAAATACATTATAATGTAAAATTCTCCCATTTAAACTTTTTGAGAATATACAGCCCTCAGTTAAAGCCTATTCTGTTCTCATGCCTTCCAGTTTCTTGTCATCCATTTTCATCTGTTGCTTCTTGCCTTATACTAGATTTCTCCAAAAGCTACTTCAACATCATCTGCCCAAACACTAGAAAAAAACCCCAGTTTGTTTAAGTCAGCCATAAATAGATGTGATAGCATCATCAGTGATACTTGACACTATTGGTGGTATATCTGCCATTCTACTGTAAAACATGCAGACCTTCTGAAGTTACTCTGAAGATCTCCAAGAGCAAACAATTCTTCTAAGCAATAAAGATAAAATATTATAATTAGTGGCTGCTTAAAACTTTTTTTATCCAAGCTGCAGCTCAATACTATGAGATGTCTACAAACAAAGCAATACTTTTTTGAAGTAAATTCACCAGATTTCATAACATTTAAAAATAGTCACTTTAAAAGGTCATAACATTCAGAAACTTGACATTCACTTTTAAGTACTAGTGTGGGCCACAGCTCTACTTATCTATGCACAGTTTGGCGTTGTTGTTACATGTTCTCTTCCACAGTGGCAAAAATAACACCTATAATTTGTCTTCCTAATCCATCAGAAATTTTGTTTTTAGAAGTATGAACTAAAAAAGAAAATTAAAACAGAAAACTTGCTCTTTTGGGGTTGGTGAAGAAGTGAGAAGGAATGGTTCAAGCACTCTGTGTTGCCAGCTACAATAAATAAAACAAGATACTTTGACTGACCTTCCGGAGCTTTCTCTTGTGGTTGCACACTGTCAAGTTCTACTTTCCCAGAAGATGCCTCATTTCTTCTGTCATGTTGTGCCCTTTTATAAAATACCACATCCAGGGGAAACACCATGTAAAAATCGTTACTATTCTAACAAAAAAAAAATCCTCAGCCACGAAGTGCAGTAAAATTAACATGGCAAACAAGCAATGATACTTTAGCTGAGCTTAATATTTTAACTGATGTATCTAAATCCTACTCAGTTAAAGGTAGTTGTTTGAACTGGAGAGAGGGGGATCAGAAGAAGAGAGTACTTACTTATTGTCTTTCTCTTTTACCCACACTTCATTAACGGTGATGGGAAATTCCTTACTCTCCTTACTCTGGTGCTTTTTATCTTCTGTTTCTTCCAACATCTCTACTTCCAAATCATCAGGCTCTAAAATTAATAAAGTCATATACCTCATTAAAAAATAATCGCAACCAAACAAAAAGACAGGAAAGCCTATACATCTTAAGATCACACTTAAATCCTTCAGCTTTAATAGTTTTCTGCATTTTGCAGAAACAACTGAAGTTTTATACTCCCAGAGGCAAAAGTTGTTTCTGATTCAAGAAAAATATCTTAAAGCTCCAATGAACTATGTCTTCTAAAAACCTCAGTAGCATTCCCCCAGACATCAGCAGGGTGCTGATATCATATAGGGGAAAAGACTCCAGCACAACTGATGAGGATAAACAAAAAAAAAAAAAGCCCAACAACAACAAAAAAATTGAAGCACTTCAGAATTCCACTTGTTTCTAGAGTTTTCTATACGCACACAGAAAAGGTTTCTGGAAATTTACAAAATACATTAGTAAATCAAATTACAACACCAGCATAGAAAGCACTTGGTCCTACCTAAAAGGTGTTAATAAAAAACCTCACATTACATTATGGGAAGATCTAGAATTGCACAGGATCATTACTCCCCTCACTGAACTGGAAAAGAGATCGTAATTAGAATTACTAATGAAATGACTTACCATCCAGCATAATAGGTTTGCTTTGCACCTGGGCAGGTCCAGCTCTTTGACATTCTTCTGGTATAGTCACATCAGACTCTGTGACACCAACTGGTACTGAAGACTGAGCTCCGACCGTAGGAAAAGCTTTCTCTTCTTTCTCCCCTTCTACAATTAAGGGCTGATGATCTTCAAGACATTCTGCAGTACCTAACACAAAGTTATTCTATTATTTGAAGACTGCTTTGACACAGTTTGATAATAAACTACAACGTGACTACAATGTAAGTTGAGAATTTTTGTTTCTTTAAAGGAAAACAGAATAAAAGAGTTTGCATGCTTTTATTATAACTATTATGAAGATAAAAGCTAGAAATATTAAAATTTGAATTTTACTTGCTGCATTATCATTAGTACAAGCTTATTCTTGGAATAAACATATGTCCTTTTGTCCTTGGAAAGGACAAAAAGCAGGAGTTGATCAGAAGAAAACCCACTGATATGGTAAGTCCCATGCTAACAAGAAGGTTATAGCACCTATCTAATACGATATTCCGCTGATGACATTCTTTTAAAAACCAGACTTGTTTCTGTCAATAAGCACAGTCCAAGACCTTTCTACAAAATGAAGACCCTTCCCTTTCATCACATCCTTCTTCATTTCTTACCATTTCACCAAGTTTGAAATATTCTGGTGTTTTCCAGTATCAGCTTGTGCTGACATTTAGAACATTCAGAACTGAGGCAACATGCAGAAGCGGAAAGTAAGAGAGAGGATAGATTATGCTTTTATGACTTCAAAATTGTTCTCAGTAGACAAACTGGCAATCTGGCACTTCCTATGCTTTTAGTGCAGATAATTACCAGCTGTGCTTACCATTTACATCTAGTTCCTCAAGTAAGTCAGTTTGCAGCTGCAACTCTGCTTCTCCTAGGATCTTTAGGACTGAATCAGTAGGGCTTTTGCCCCAGACTTTCCTGTGGGGTTCACCAATATCTAATCTAATTACTTCCCCCAGAGTTTGACCTGTTGGGATACAAATATAGAAACTTTTAGAAATTAGAAACTTTTATTCACTTTCTATGTAATAAACAAACAACATCCACCAAACTAAAAACTACGAAGCCAGAACTCATGTCACCTCACCCCAAGTCAGACAGCCTAAAGACTGTGCTCAAAAGTCTGGAGTTTTTCTTCTGCCAATTCAGTTTAATAACAGGAGTTATTCAGTGCCAGTTAACATCTGCAACTCAATAGCAGCAGGAGGTTTTTTCAGCAATTCAGGCACTCCAAAAGAAAACAATATGAGAAATGTTTAAAACTGGCATGAGATACTCTTAACTTTACTTGAAATGAGAAATTTTTGTCCTGCTATCCTTTGACATTTATTTCTGTCATTTCACCCTCCAAGGAAAACAGAGGATATAAAGCAGCAAAGAAGAATAGAGCAAAAGTTGTTTCTTGATCTTCTAACATCCTACCCATGTTAAAACTACTATGCTATGAAGTACATCTGTTACATTCTCTGTTACATACAATGATTATTTATTTCTACAATACAAAACAGACCCTTAATAAGACACACAGAAACCAGGGAAAAGGTCTTCCACCCAAGAGACCAGAGAAGGCAGACAGCAAATTTGAAAAGACAGGCTTGATTTAAAAAAAGAAAAAAAAAATCTAAGAATTGCTCCATGAAAGTAACAGATATAAATTGAGAAAACACTCAGTTTTTAAAATCCTTTTATGTTATCAGGAGATCAATAAAGTTAAATAAGAAACTTTCGCATATCTTAAGTGCTGTTTATTCTTTCTGTTAAACTACTGCCTATTTAAAAGACACATACAAAGAAAGCTCAAAGAAAGAAACTATGCATTCAAATAGGTAACTATTTAAGGAAATAAGGAAATAATTTGTTGAATCTCCTGCAGGCCATTTAATTACTCAGCCTGTGCCTTATTCCTTGTCCAAGGGAATACATCACCACCTGTTTCTTATAAGCAGATGAAACGCAACCGATAACAAGACTATAATAATAAAGAGTACTTGCTTTATAAAAACAGACACTACAGATGGTAAACTGATTTACTAATATCATGGTGACAAAAACTAGTACTTACGGTCTGTTCCAGAGAGAGAGTCTTCCATTGATAACTGAGCTAGAGGAACTACCAACTCAGATGGCCCAGATTCCCATTTTTTGCGATCTCCTAGAAGTGGATTGTCACCTTCTTGTTGTTCCTTACCATCTTCAGACCCAACTGATTCAGAGGTATTTTTACACTCCTTTTTTCCTTTCTCATCTTCTTGAGCTTTAAGATTTTGATTTAATCTTCTCAGTATTTCTCGTTTATTCTGAAATAAAGGCCAACATGTATCACTTAAAAAAGTACCTTTCTTAAAAGCTAAACTAAATGAAATTGAATACAGTTTGACATACTTGCATTGCAAAATCTGGCTTTTTTATTTCCTCCTCAGCTTCCTGGATAGCAGTTACATTTTCATCCTTTAAGGCCAAGAAGCATGAAAAACAAAGTAGAATAATATGTCAGAAAAAAAATCCTGAGACTATTAATAGACGCAATAGTGAAAAATCACCTCTAAAACCTTTTTATCGACAGCTGCAGATAGAGTGAAACAGGATGTATGACACTTCTGTTTTTATGGGGCTTCCCAAAGACAGAATTTCAAGGGCAGCTTCCGTCTTTAAACCGGTTACTATCTGAAAGTGGTGAGCAAATGAATCAGATTCAGCTCAAGCAGCGAAGTGAAAGCTCATACCACAAGACATGTAGAGAGAAAGCTAAATATAACCTCTACAGCAAAATGCCACCAAATTCCAATGCTAGAAATGAGTAAATTCTATAAGAGAACAAAAATATGTGGCAAGGACAGAGTCAAGGAGCACCTGTAAAGAAAAGCAGAAGGAAGAAAAGACAACTTTAGTGATTACAGCATAAATAATGTCAGTTTGGTAAAGAATAAGAAAACAGTAGTTCCTTGACACCGGAAAACATATCAGAAAGCCTGCCCAGATTAAGTCGATTGAGACTGGGCACATGCACAATTACACTAAACTAAGGCAAATATTCCATCACGTGGTGCATTTTTCAGGGAAACATTCTGCGTTGTTCTTAATCTGCCTCAATTATAGGAGCAATGAATACCAGGCTTCCAAAGCAATCAATAATTTTATTTAGAAAGCATATTTACTCTTCCAAATTGTAAAATAATCAAACTAAAAATTGAAGGCAAAAATGTAGGGTTACCCTGTGTGTACCAGGCTTGTCTTCTCCAATTGCTCTGAGTGCTAATGTTTAGTCAGTGACAGTCACCATCTTGCATTACTGTAAGATAAGCTATCCACATACAAAAATGTGCTAATAATTTAAGTATTTGCCAAAACATTATTTTTTTAATTGTTCCACCTTTCAACCAATGTCTCTCAGTGTATTACATTTTATATACACTATCTAGCACTAAATTTCACTATATTCCTATAGTTAGAGCCATTAGGGTTGTATGCAATATACAATCCCACATTACACTGAAATCTAGAAATAGCTTAGGAAAAAACCCCAAAAGTTAGCATTCAAATTAACACAGATTATGTTAAAAACTCAAATTCATTTGTATGCTCAGTTTCAAAATTTTTACTTAAATCAAATGGTAGTAGTCAAGGTAAATGGGTAAGCATTTACAATATCAGGACCCAAGATCACAGAAAATAGAAATTAGGAAGTCTCTAATAATGTTTTAGACAACAAGGAGAGACAACACTATCAGATTCAAGTCTCTTAAACTCTATATTCTCTGTTAGAATCAGCACACACTTTCAAACTCATTGAAACAAGAATATAAAATATTATTATCATTCAAAATTTATTTTCTCACTTCCACCAGCTCATAAACTCCTTAACTCCTCTCTTCAAGGGGCTGATGAAAATTCTGGTTAGTTGATGTCTTCTTCCACTAATCATTACTGCCTTGATCGAAACTGAAATTTCAGCCTAGGGTTCATCATAAATAAGCCATTTTGTTCAAAACTGACTGAATTTGAATTTCAGTGTGCAGATGTATTTCAACAGCTTCCAAGTTTTGGTTTCTTTTAATTATTTGTTTTCTTTCTGTAATTAGAAGCAACAAGTATCCATAGTGATTTTTTCTACCTAATCTATATATTCTTATAAAAATACTTTTCCAAATCAGATTGGGTTGTTTGGTTTTTTGTTGGTTTTGTTATGTTTTATTTTTTTCACCATTAGTTTTACCCTCTTAGTAGAATTACCTACCACACCCACTTCCTTCAAAGCAGAAGTCATGGAGATGACTGGTGTACCAGGCTTCACTGGAAGCTGTGGCTTAGGAAAAGCTGCTCCAAGCTCTTGCAGTCCATGCACAGGACTGTGTTCTGTAGCTCCAACATGAAAAGGCACATTAGGATTCTTTACTCCTTTTGCTATCAGCTGTATAGATTCAATTAAAAATTTTAAATCAATAAATTAACTTCAAGACTTTGCACATTAAACACAGTGTTATCAAGTAGGCTCTTGTAAACCTTAAAAAAAGAACATTTTCATACAAAAGAACTGCCAACTGCACACATGCAAGTGATTTCCAGTTTATCAGTTTCACTACATCCTGTTTTTTGGAGCAATATTTTACTATTGGACTTGACACTCCACAGCACACAGCAGCAAAACCAGACTGAATACACTTTGGTAAGTTATAGATCATTAATAAAATGCTTAAGGTAATCCTCATGATTCTTAGGTTTGATGTTCTTAAATTCTTGAACTAAATTCTTCATTCAAGTATACCTAAGATAAGGCCTCTGATGAGGGAATTCTGAGTGACAGATGCTCTCCTCAGTTTCAGAAGACAAAGTAATTATCTAAGCTTGAAAAATCACAGTATAAGATTTTAGTTACACAAAGATACAGCACTACATACGTAGACTGCATTTAACAGATTTATTTTCTTACATGTTCTTCCCAGGCTCTTTTCTCTCTTTCATATGCTTCCTTTCTCTTTCGCTCTAACTGTTCTTTCAGAACTGCAGCTCTAGCATTTGCTTGGGCCTGTAGTAAACAAACACACAGAAAAGACCAACATAAAATAACAAAAAGCATTAGTCTCCCATTCTGTGAAACTTTTTAAAAGAAACATTATTTATTACTTCATCTTGCTTTCTCTCACTTGGAAGCTGTTGAAATACACCTGTATACTGTGAAGGCAAGACTCCACTGACAATCAAAATTATCATACAAGTATAATAACTGATCTTCTACATTGAAATAATGGCAAATCCTCAAAATTTAATGACAATTCTTGATTTGCATGATTATATTTTTAGTGTACACAGTAGTTTTAAATTACTCTGTTTAAGATAATATCGAATTATTTTTGAAGTCAAATGCATTAATCAAAAAATTCAGTTTAAACTTTACATACATACTTAATAAACACAAAAAGCTTCAGTTGCTGTTTCACCTCTAGTTTTAAGGCATAAGGTTAGCTTGTTTTTACATTGCCCTTTGCAGATGATGGGGGGAGAAATAAATCACAGAACAAATACTTGCTATGTATCATATGGTAGTTATTGATATAAGAACACCACAGGGAATAAAGTTCCAATGAAACACTGGGTTTCTGTGAAACCCATTTGCTTTAAATGGGTATATCATCACAGCGGTATACAGCTCACCTTCCAATCCACATGTAAGTAATTTTGCCTTCCCTTCTTTTAACTAAAAAAATAAAGTTGTTATTTAAGGTACATCTTTGTTTCCCTTTCAGTATCAAAATGCTATCTCCGTTACACCACACTTAGGACTTTAGGACTAAAGCTAACCTAGAGAAAAATCTCAAAGGCAAGATGGGAAAAATCCTTGACTTGCTATGCTATGTCGCAACATATTTTAAAATTACTGTGATAAAATAAAAACCTCTTGTAGTGGATGGATGAACAAACTACTGATAGCAAAATTAAATATAAGAAACTTCATGAGATAAACAAGTTTGGACACAGTAAGTTCCATCTCCTCCCTCCACACAATTACCTTCTGCGCTTCTATCTTTTTGCGTTTCTGTTCTGCTTCCTCACTTGATTCTTGTCCATCAGAACTGGAAGCTTCACTCTGCAAAATACAAATCCTTGGAGAATTAACATTAATTCACATTTAAAAACTGAGTGATATAAGTGACTACTCATATCATTAGATTGACTGTATGACTAACACAGGTCATAATTTCACTAGGTAACTCCTCAGATGTAATGCCTACTTGGACAGAACTTCATCCTTGAGAAGATGGTTTTTGTTTATTTAGTGGGGTTTTTTTGTTTGTTTGTTTTAAAAGATAAGAAGCTTTTACAAGCCAAGAAGAAAGAAATGTGTCTACTGTTGCAAGGGAAGTTATGCTGGGCTCTCACCTGCCACCCCTCATCACTGTTGCACACTCTGCGGGCAAAGTACACAAGAAAGGTTTGATGCTTAGAATTCCAGTTTCTTCCATTGTATGTGCTCCATAGAAGGTGAAATGGGTGAGGGGGGAAATGGTAACAAATAAGAATATATAAGGTCTACCTCTGAAATCTGTTTTCAATCTCTCCATGGCCTCTGCACATTCCTATTTATAGAACACACTGACAGGGCCACATAAAAAAAGTTCTGAGTTCAGGAGCTTTTTATTGTTCATGACCACTTGTGCAGACCTTTATTTAAAATGAACTATTTAGAAGGCCTATTTATCAGACTTCTTGCAGTATAAGAAAAGAGTATTATTAGAAATACTTTGGCAAAAAACAGGCAAGAATTTTAGGCCAATTTTTAAGTGGGGGAGGAAGCCATGCCCACCTTGCCTTCAGTCAGCTAACAGGAAAAAAAGACGACTGGAAAAACCACTGGAGATAGAAAAACTTGAGAAAAATAAACTGGCACTCTTCATAGGCAAAGGAATGAATACATATATTCATCTATTGTATATAAAATAGGATACTATGCAGTGGCAACAGATATAAAATTGTTAATCAAAATAAGGAAATAAACACATCTGTGACAAGATTCAGTCTGAGATGGTGTTCCTCTAGAAACGAACCATGCCAATGTTTGCATCTGCAGGTCACCAAGAAAAAACCTCTTAAACTTGGTCTCTGAATTCTGAAAATTGGTTTAGGGCTACTTCTTGGAAAGATATTAATCTATTCTCCATTCCTTTGTCAGTGGGATACTTTCTGGGGCATAAAACACTACCCCAGGTAAGGTACAACCACTAGGAAAGGAAGTTAGGTTCCTAATACCTAATAACCCATAGAGAGAATTAATGTCATGGTCACAGTAACACTAATTTTGTTTGATTTTACAAGCAGAAGCAGTCTTGGCCTCCAGAGAAAAGGCTTCTGGAGAGTACCTTTACCTCTGCAGTTAACCATAGTGCAGGTAGGGTGTGGCTGCTCCTAGTTTTGAAAGGAAACGTTGCAGCTGTTCAGTGAAAAAACGTAAAGAAGCAGTGCACTACAGCAATGACTCTGTACTGGTGACGTTTTAGCACTGTCTCTGGTATTCTAAGGGTACTCAGGAGATTTTGTAGGACTGTGTGCAGAGATGACTAGTCCCACTGCAGCAGTTTCGAAGCCTGTCCAGAACAGCAGAAGAATTATGAGTGAAATTTGCACCAAATGAAATTAAGAGAGCATGGGCTTATGGTGCATCAGCTTATCATTTTATGTGAGTCAGTGCTAAGTGACAAACATCACTGACCAGCCTCTACAGTAACTTCACAGACTCACAAGACCTTGATTTTCCTCCTGCTCCTCAAGACAAACTTAGGATAATGGCCCATGTTTGTCCCATGCCAGACTTAGCCACTAGCACATCTTAAAAAGTTTACATAGTCTTCTCGGGTAGAAATGTGCATAACTTTTGCTCTGGATCACTCGTTTTGGATTTAAAGGGGCATGGGTTCCTCTTCAATGCACTAAAGAAATTTTGCACCTCAATCAAGGGATTGAATTCAGCTGTCTTGTGTCTCACTAGTGACATGCAATCAAGGTTATAGAAAACACTGGCCAAGTCCTAGAAAGCCAAGGAAGGGTCTAGGAGAACAAAGAACTGCCCACTGTAGAAGATCAGGTTCGGGACCACCTAAGGAACCTGAAGGTGCACAAGTCCACGGGACCTGATGGGATGCATCCGTGGGTCCTGAGGGAACTGGCAGATGAAGTTGCAAAGCCTCCATCCATCATATTTGAGAAGTCCTGGCAGTCTGGTGAAGTTCCCACAGACTGGAAAAAGGGGAACATGACCCCCATTTTTAGAAAGAAAGGGTAACAAGGAAGACCCAGGGAACTACAGGCTGGTCAGTCTCACCTCAGTGCAGGGCAAGATCATGGAGCAGATACTCCTAGAAACTATGCTAAGGCACATGGAGAACGAGAAGGTGATTGGTGACAACCAACATGGCTTCACCAAGGGCAAATCATGCCTGACCAATCTGGTGGCCTTTTATGATGGGGTTACAACACTGGTGGACAAGGCCAAAGCAACTGATGTCATCTACCTGGACTTGTGCAAGGCATTTGACACTGTCCCACATGGCATTCTTATCTCCAAATTGGAAACATGTGGGTTTGATGGATGGACCACTCGGTGGATAAGGAACTGGCTGGATGGTCGCACTCAAAGAGTTGTGGTCAACAGCTCAAAGTCCGAGTGGAAACCTGTGACGAATGGTGTCCCTCAAGGTTCGGTACTGGGGCCGGTGCTCTTCAACATCTTTGTCGGAGACATGGACAGGGGGATTGAGTGCACCCTCAGCAAGTTTGCTGACAACACCAAGCTGTGTGCTGTGTTTGACACACTGGAGGGATGGGATGCCACCCAGAGGAATCTTGACAGGCTTGAGAGGTGGGCCTGTGCCAACCTCATGAGGTTCAACAAGGCCAAGTACAAGGACCTGCATCAGGGTCAGGGCAATCCCAAACATAAATACAGGTTGGGCGATGAGTGGCTTGAGATCAGCTCCAAAGAGAAGAACTTGGGAGTGGTGGTGGACAAGAAGCTGAACATGAGCCGGTAGTATGCATTTGCAGCCCAGAAGGCCAACTGTATCCTGGGCTGCATCAAGAGAAGCGTGGCCAGCAGGTCAAGGGAGGTGATTCTGCCCCTCTACTCTGCTCTCATAAGGCCCCACCTGGAGTACTGTGTCCAGTTCTGGAGCCCCCAACACAAGAGAGACATGGACCAGTTAGAACGAGTCCAGAGAAGGGCCACGAGGATGATCCAAGGGCTGGAGCACCTCTCGTATGAGGACAGGCTGAGAGAGTTGGGGCTGTTCAGCCTGGAAAAGAGACAGCTCTGGGGAGATCTTATAGCAGCCTTCCAATACCTGAAGAGGCCTACAGGAAAGCTGGGGAGGGACTTTTTACAAAGGGAGGTAGTAATAGAACAAGGGGAAATGGCTTTAAACTGGAAGAGGGTAGGTTTAGATGAGATATGAGGAAGAAATTCTTCACTGTGAGGGTGGTGAGACACTGGAACAGGTTGCCCAGGGAAGTTGTGGATGCCCCCTCCCTGGAAGTGTTCAAGGCCAGGCTGGATGAGGCTTTGAGCAGCCTGGTCTAGTGGAAGGTGTCCCTGCTCATGGCAGGGGGGTTGGAGCTAGATGATCTTTAAGGTCCCTTCCAACCCAAACCATTCTATGATTCCATGAAAACAAATAAAACAATTCAAAGTCACTAATACAGGAAAAAAGCTGAATATTTTAGCATTAAAAAACCCCAAAACATCAAAACCTACAGCAATGTGGAACTCCGTTTAGCGGGGACAGTGGTCCAAAGAAACTGAACGGTATTTGGCATGCTGTCACCTTATATGTCCATTCTCTATACATAAGATGCCTGAAGGCACTTAATACGGGTGCTTAAAGTTGGGGTGGGGGGTCAAGAACATTTCTCTAGTTTTAAATCACCAAGTACAATGTGAATATATAAGCAAGTAATCACTTGAGGAAACCCAAAACCCAAACACTCTAGATTAAGATAAATAGACAGGAAGGGGAAGAACAGAAAGGAGTACAGGATCACACAGTAGGTTAATAAAAAGATGGAAACAAACTCTTGGTCATATTTACTACATAGATTGCCTCTGAAAGGAAACCTTTTTTAAACAAGTAAATGGATTGCTTCCAAGGGTGCATTGGATTGTTCATTTGACACTGTAAGAAATGTTCACTCTGAATCTACTTTATGAATGTTTCTTGTTTATTAGGAACATATTTTCTAAAAGTGATGTTTGGAAAAAAAAAAAAAAAAGTATTATTAAATTGAGCTCATACCAGGAATTCTTAACGTTAATACTGTGATAGTTTCACTGGGCTAGCCCTTGGCCAGCAGCCAACACAGTCATTCACCCACTTTCCCCTCCATCCCCAGGGGATAGGGGAGAGAACTGGGGGGGCAAGGATAAGGAGGCTTGTAGGTTGAGATAAGAACAGCTTAACTGTTGGCATACCCAAATGCCAATTCAGCATATTAATTTAAATATTCCTCACCCCCTTAGATCTTGTGCTTGTGGACTAACAAAACACAAAGTCCTTCACTTTCAGCAACAAGAATGCAAACACTGGTGTGTTATCATTGTCTCTCTCATAACAACTCCCAGGCTGAAAAGCAAAACACAGCACTATTCTAGCTACTGAAAAAGAAACCCAGCTCTGTTCCAGCTAAAAACCAGGACAATTACACATCTACAGAATGTATGAAACCTATCGCTTCCTATATATTCTATGTGAGCATTGTCAAAAAGTAAATTCTGAAGAAGTTCCTATAACTAAAAGCAAGTAAATATAAACATGCTTGACGAGAAATTTATGTGTCAAATTCAGATGTAACCTTACCTTGTCTTGTTTTTAAAACATTCTTAGTTTACAGGCACTGAAACTGCACCCCAATACTAAAATAACTAACAAGTTTTGCATATTTTGGAAGACGGGATGGAAGCACACTAACTGTGGAACAGAATTAAATGTCAGAAATATATGTCTATATATAAAACTGCCTATGAGAAAAGTCTTCCCACAGGAATAAAAGAATACATCCCACAGTCCACTTCCGTAAGCATTTGAGATTATTTTTCAAACTAACCTTCTCTCCACGAAGTTTTGCTCTAATCTGTTGACGTTCATTAAAGTTTTGTAGCCGGATCTGTCTTAATCTTGCCAAATATTCCTAAGGCAAAGAAAGGAAATAAATTTCAGTTATACTGAAACTGTCTCCAGTATGGTTAGCGTAAAACACATAAGATTCTACAACAAAATAAGATAGGTGAAAAAAACCCCAAACAAACCCATATTATTACTATCACCATATTAGCATTTACTAAGCTCCAGAAAAACTCTCATAGATTAAAAATACAGAAACTGGAACGTGTGTTTCCTAGTATTAAGGTACCATTACCCTTTATATCACTGAAGGCTAGGAATGGTTATACTTATCACAACAGGATTAAGACATAGAGAGTCATATCTGTATTTAAGTACATTCAAAAATTTCTCTGAGACAGACTGATGTTGACAACTATTATTTTTATTATTTTAAAAAAACCCAACAAGCAAACAGCCAAACATACCCAAACTCTAGAACTTCATGCAGTAAATTACTTCCTAGGAATTTACAGTGTCCTTTTAATTTGTTACACAGATGAACCATGCAGGGAAACTAGGAACAGTCAAGGTCAAAACAGGGCTATTTGTGTGATGAATGAAGTGGCAAACATGCGGCAACCGTACCTCTTCCTCCTTGTTTCTGGATTTCCTTCCTCTTGCAGAAATGGGCCTGCCTCCATAGATATCTGCCACGTTTTGCAGTGTACCCTGTTTGCCATTTAATGGTATCAAATTTAAGGTGGCCGGGGTGGTAAAAATATCTGCTTTCTCCAATAACTGTTCACTTGCAAGAAACCAAATCCATCAATGATCTGTATTTGTTCTGAAGTTAACCAGTAACCCCTTTTCACTTACAGGAAACACATGACAGTAGTAATGAAAAATTCTGAGTAGCCAAAGAGAGAGACTTGAGCTTTAAGAATAGTCTTCTCCCTGCAATTCTGATCTTCTCCTGCTATGTTAGATAGCCTAAATTCTGATGGGCAGGAGTTTTTCTACATCTGGGCTGTATACAAATTGTGGCACAGAGTTGGCATTTCTGCCAGTGTTGAGCCAAGCCTAAAATAAAAGTGGAATCTTTACACGTTCTTAGATGAAGCTTTTTCCATAATGACTTTAAGTATTTTATTATATTTTTGAGTTTGCTACTTGTACTACTTATTTTAAATACGAGCAGCCTTGTCTGATGGAAGGTGTCCCTTCCATGGCAGGGGGGTTGGAACCAGATGATCTTTAAGGTCCCTTCCAACCCTAACCATTCTATGTAACAAGCTGTGTTAAATGCCTAATACACATACATTCACAGTGTTTAGTCTTGGTTAGTGTGGTGTACACACTGTCCTAACTCACCAAAAGCATTCAACCTTTAAGGAAGTCCAATACAGAACAGTACAAAAACCATTTAACTCCAGGCTTCCTCTTCAGATTAAAATAGAAAAAAAAAAAAAAAATTTTGTTCATTTTATGCTATATGCCTCTGCTGAAGAGGTTAAAAATATCTTGATTTGTTAACTCAATAGTCAATAGTAAGCATACATGTGATAGGTACATGGATCTTCTGCCTTATAAAACACCAGGGCTTTAGCTTTCTCAAGCTTGAGGGTAGAGAACCATTGGTATGCACATATTCCAGTTAAGTTCTTGATTGGGAGGACTGAATCCAAATATTCTGGCTAAATACTCTCTCTGAGAAAAAAAAAATAATCATTAACTCAAGGAAGTTTCTGCACTTCTGTGGTTTAGTGACTGGGAGATCAGAGAACAATTTAAAGGAACCATCTTGTGGATAAGAAGTAGCATACATTCATGAGGACTCCATGAATTCTGGTTTCAGCTTGAACATTAAGTCATACAAAATGGAAAAGAATATTTTCCATATTGGTCTTTTTAGAAAATATTTTTAACTTTTTTATGCATGTTCTTGAGCTTTACAAAAGCTAACTGGCACTGTTCAAGTAATCTTGTTCTTCATTCTAGCATTCAAGCTAGTCTTTTCATTAAACTGATGGAGATTTCTATCACTGCTATTAAACAAGAAAGAAACTGTAAACAAGATTTTTGAGAAGTGATTTTCTTTCTGTAGATTTTTAACTTTTACTCATCTGCCTCCATTAATATTTTCAAAGACCAGGACTCAATGTTTTGCAATGCCACACAGCTGCACTGAAGTAGCAAATTAGGTCAGCAGCTATCTTAAAGAAGAGATGACTGAAAGTATCATCAACTCAACTACAGAGTCAAACTTTAGACTGTCACTTGAAAATTAAAATTGATAGCAACTATATTTAACAGAAGCTGGGAAAATTAGTGCAAGTCATTTGACTTACAGTCTTTATATGACAAAGAGCTGCATATTAGTCAATGATTCCAACTGATTTCTCCTCTCAGATCATCATGGACTGGACAATAGTCCCATCCCTATATGAGAACTACTGCCAGCTAGTCCAATTATTTTCCTGCACAAGTAGAATGAAGCTGCTGAGAACTCCTGCTATCAATGGCAAATGACAGTACGTGAATTTGGGACCCCAGCTTTGAGTTTTAAGTCTTAAACACCTGGAACTTACTTTTACAACTGTTCAGTAACCTCTCTTTTATTACAGCAGGCAGTTAAGAATAAAACATTTGGGCTCAGTTGAATACATTAGAGAAACCTAAGAAACATTAACCCGAATACTTTAGTATCTTGCATTAATTGACCTCATACATTTATATTAATGTCAACAAAGTCAAGAACAAAATGGAAGCAGGTATTACTAAGGACTTGTCTAAGAAGAGGCATTCTTTACAAGAATTTTTAATTTTTTTTCAAAATTGTTTATTGGTCTTGCAGGTTTTAAAAAATAGAAGCATAGTTTTAAAGTGGAAGATTCATGCTTTAAAACACAGATACTAATCTAAGGATACATCACCATCAAATCAGTGAATAAAAATAACTACGAACTGCTTATTGTAAGTGAAATAATTCCTGAAACAAAGACCTGGCTGTAAATCATGATCTGATATTCAGATATGACTCAGGAGATGCTTCCCTAAATCTGGTTGGTCTCATCTCACTGCAATGCCAGCACAGCCAATTTAATTTCAGCAGCTGATAGTGATATTGTGACTTGGTACTGTATATGAACAGTGTGAAGAAGCACTCAGAAAGCAAAACTCTCCACATTATGAAAACACACAATTCAACCACACAAAGTCCTAATGCAACTTAGTAATTTCCAAGATACCTTTACTGCAAACAAACATCCTAAAGGATTAAAAGCACAAAGAACATGGAACATTTTGTGACACTGTCCACTAATCTCTAAAGAGTAAATGTTTTAGAAACATCAACTTTGACAGATAGACGTTTTTTACAATAAATTCTCAATAAGCAGCATGTGTTTTTCTAAAACACATTACTACATCTGATCATTAGCTGTATCCGTTTTTTCAAACTTCATTTTAGGTTCAAACTACAGAATAATACATAAAGTTTCATTTTAATCAAAACTTTAAAGCCATGAACAGAAAAAAATGTAAATGAATGTTCTAAAATTCACAGTATCAAGTTAGACATAATGCAAAAAAACCATTTTCCTTCGTTAATAAATTCAAAGTGACGAGAAATGAATTGCACAATTCTGTTACGTTTTAACAAAATGCAAAAAACCTACCTCCCATTCTGTGGTGGGTTTGTTTTTGTGGGTTTTTTTGGTGGTTTCCCCCCCAAATACTTAAGGAAAATAATTAGATGGCATTTCACAATTATGATGCTGCTATAATGATTCATAAAGCATGCTGAAACAGGAATATATATAGGAAGATCAGATTCCATACCATGTGTCCCTGAGCTCGAGCTTTGTTTTCCATGGCTTCTCTCTTTCGTTGCCAGAATTCTTCAACTTGCTTTGCTCTATCTGCAGCTATCCATCCTTTTTGCCTGAGTAATTGCAACACATGGCAAGATGAAAGTTCCTGAAATATGGCACTCAAAAGCCCCTCTGCATTTATTCTAACTACTAACTTTCTGTGAGTAAGATTTTTTCAAAATATGCCTTTCATCAGTGATAACAGAAGTCAGACGTACACAAAGTAGAGGAAAATAAGCTCAACTAAGTTAAAAGAATAATTAAAAAACACCCCAAAACAACGAAATACTATGTTACCCTTCCAGATCCTGGTCATCAAAACAAAAATCAATGTCAAAACACAATCTTGGTGTGATTATTTCTGAAAATGTCTCAGTTTGTTTCATTATTGTTATCGTTTGCAAAAAAGAAGACTCCCTCAAGGTTTCCCTTCAAGACATGAGCAAGAACTCAGCACGTGAGCCAGTCAGTACGGTCAATACTGCAGCAGTTTTTCAAGACTGACCTACGTTTGGAGTAAGAGCTCCTACCACTTAGATAATTAGTACAGTGCTAGTATTCTCCGAGTGTTCTGGCAACTCCTCTTGGGGAATCTTTGGGGCTTTTTGTTTGTTTTTAAAGGGACTGTGAAGGAATTTTCCTACCTTAGAATTAGCCACAACAAGATGTTTGTTTCACTTTCCACCCCAGGTCAGGGACCTTCTTGGGTAGACAAGAAGGCTAAGTTCATATTACATGGTTTTGTAGAGGAACCAGTTTTTGACAAATTGGTTATCAGTGGACTCAGAGGACACCTTCTATTAAAAAAAACCCAAACCAACCAAACAAAAAACCCCACCAAAAGCCACTGATAAATGGTGTAAGATATTCTAACAAACGGTAGAATGACGAGGCAATCCCCTTTCCAGGGTTCCCCTTGCCTTGTTTGACTGAGGGGTGTTGGGAGTCCAGCAACAGGCAGGAAGGAATTTCAATAAGCTGATAGCAATAACCCATCAGGCTGAGACAATTAAAGAAGAAACAATTTTGAAATAAGAGCTATTGCTACTAATTAATAAATTAGCATACTAATCAAACATCCTTGCATCTACTTTTTTCTCTCCTCTCAACCTCCTCCCCAGGCAACAAGGAAATGAAATATTTCTGTACGCTACAATTCATTAAAAGGAAGATGGAGATAAAACTACTTTGACACAATAAAACAAATGCTTTAGCCACTCTGAAAAGGCAAGACGATCCATGTAGGTGTTACTGGTAAAGAAACAAGCACTTCATAATCTTTGTATACACATATTTGACTGACTACAAGATTTTTACTGTAATGTTCATTACATATGAACTCAACTGGTGGATAGTGAAATCTGTCCAAATCTCTGTCATACAGCTGAAGTTTAGCTTACAAGTGTTGGAGGAGAGGTGCTTCCCGAGAAAAAAAAAACAAAAACAAAACAAAACCGAAACAAAAAAATAAACCCACACCAAAACCTATTTGTCTCAAATCAAATTCACAGCAAAAACTTATTTCAGCTAAATTTTATGAAAATTATTTTCTCTACTCAAAAGCTGAGTGACTCATTTTGCTAAAACATTTCAACTAGACTTCTTCTGGAATGCATTTCTGTCCAAGAGACAATTTTTAAAGATTGTTGATGTTGAATATACTTAGCTTTATGTTAGCTGTGGTAGTGTAATCAGAAAATTGTAACTTGAGGACTTCTCAACTTCTTTCATACACACTATAAACTATCTTTAAGAAATTTGCAGTTATTTAAATTATTTCTTTGAGCTAAACATCCTGAATGCTTAGCTTTATATTTCACCTCCAGCTGAAAGAATAACTTGCAGGAGAGAGATACTGCTAGGCTAGCTATGACAGTAGACAATAAAGTACAAATACTTACCACATTTGAAATGGTAAGAAACAGCACCTCAATTTAAGGCTAAAGGTAATCCAGTTTATAAACAGAAATAAAAAAACCCAAACCAATAAACTCTACCTATTCTGAAACTTCTGCACAGTATTTCCATTGCTTCCAAGTTCATGTATTTGAGAAATACTAAATCAGTTTCTCTCATGATCTCCACATTATTCATAATTTACAGCCCTCTACTACAGTTCCTCTCAATTTGAACACATTTAAAACAGTTTACCCAGGTGCAGCTAAGTATCATTCAATATTGTCAAATGTGTGAGGCAAACAATGTTTCCTAATCTAGGCAAGATTCAGGGTTTGTAGCACTTTGTTAAGAATAAATAAAGGAGGATGGAAATGCACATCTACATTAACTGGGAAAATGCACCTTCCAGTACTGGGTTGTACCGGGTTGTTCCAACCCGGCCTAGTGGAAGGTGCCCCTGCTCATGGCAGAGGGGTTAGAACTAGATGATCTTTAAGGTCCTTTACAACCTATACCACTCTATGATTCTATGAATTTTAATTAGCTCACAACAGCCCAAATTATTATACAGAAAATAAAATACACTTTGTAGCTTACAAAATTGTAACATCAGTGTTAAATGTGTTATGCTATTGCTGCAAACTTTAAAATAGAAAAAAAGATCTACAAAGGCAAAACATATTATATTAAAACATAATATTGAATGAGTTTAGAAGAACAAATGTTTTATTTTGCAACTTCCTTTTCCTCACACTAATTCCATTTATTTCTTCCTTTATTGGATACATCACTGGATCTGCAGAAGTTTAAATAATGCATGAGAAAATTTGTTTCTCTAGGAAAGTTAGTAACACATACTACATTTCTAGAAAAACTTGCTTTCCCATTTACTGCTCACAAATGCAGACATATTTCTTAGGGCAGTATTAACAGATCTGAAGGACAGCAAAGAAGTTTTGAAAAAGCTACTTGAAAAAGTGAAATCATGTAGAAAAAAATAAACCAATACTTGTTTACAACCCTTCTATATATAAAAAGCTCAGTTTACAGTAATTGCAAAGAATAAGCATCACTGGATTAGAGACTGCACACCATTGTAACACCTGGTATTTGCATCTCGACAAAGAAAGCTTCTAGAAGTTTTCCACTGATCAATAAAAAGGAGCTAACAATCCTGAGAGCATTCTAGACACTCTCCTATGCCAGAGAGTCAAACACTTAGATGGAGAGAAGGCAATCAGAATGAGATGACAAGAGAAGGAAGCATCTTGGCAGGTAACACAGGAAGTGGAACTATGAAAAAAGCAGAGGAGGCTTATAGTGTTATCTACAACTGAATTAAGCCAAGAATTTTGGCTGAAATCTAATACAGTTACAGTTGTTAGCAATTAATTTTTTTCCACTATTGGGGAAGCCAAGGTTTCCATTGGTTCTAAAATAATTGTGGTCTGTGAGGGACTAACACACAAACAGACGGCACAGTACCAATGGATAAAAGTGATTTTGAGACATGTCCAACTACTAAATGAAACAAGACACAGAACAAGAGTCTAACATGTAGGGACAGATTTATGGATTATCACAGTCCAACCTGTTTGCATTGGCTTGTTTAGACACCTCCTTCAATCTTTTCATTTTTTTCCTAACTGCACCAGCATCAGGTAAATGGTGATGACCTGCAGGGCCCTTAGGGACTCCTGGACGTATTCCAGGTGGAATTCCTCTGTAGATAAATATGTACAGTAACTTTCATTACTTTCATCTAAAGCAGACCACATGCAACTTCTAATGGAAGGTAGCCATACCTTTCAACAACTTCTCGGCCTTGGACTTTCGCCCTCAGTTTGGCTTCCCTCTCTTCAGCTACTCTAATGTTTTCCTTTTGCTGTTGCAGCTGGTCAAAAATAGCATGATAGTGTTCATACTGTCCTCTGGAAGACACAGGAAAAGGACCAACACCACCTCCACCGCTGTAATATGGTGCCTGGAAATCAGAAGGGGTAGGATGAAAATTTCAAATGCTGGTTTTAACAAGCCCTTCCAATTTTCACCTCTTCATCAGAATAAAAATATTAATACTTCCTACAACAATTCTAAAGTGGTCCTGGTTTCATTCCTGGCATGCCCTATTTTAACAAACTACTAAGCAGATAAATTAAAAACTTACTTTTCTGTTAGTATTCCAGACTAATACAGCATTTTACCTCCCTCTGATAATAGTCCAGTTATACATGAGATATCTGTCACACATTTTGGAACTTATTGGTGGGAAATCCATTCAAGTACATAATTGGACATACATGTTCTACATGGCAAAAATCAAAAGCTTTAGCACAAAATCTAGAAATGATACAGTACTAACTGAAGTACTAATGAGTGATTTGTACCAAACACCCGCTATTTCATTAAGCTGGAAACAGTTAAGCACACTTCTAAGGTTGCTGAATGGCATTAAGTACAGATTTACCTAAGAATCTCCACTGTTACCAACCTGTAATTTGGTTCAACCAGAATTGAGATATTTCCCTACTAAAGCTCAGATCAGGGGAGCATCTACCACAAGCTACTGCTTTACGGGAATGATCTCTTCATTCTCAAAGAAGCAGGATTCCTACAGAACCTTCATGTGAAAAAAAAATAATAAAAGTTGCAAGCAGCTGCGTACAGTAGTAGCCAAGGATGGGTGCAAAAAATGTGAAACTGGCAAAACAAGGTTAAGGTTGTCAGCACATGCATAAAGATGTTCCCTTTACACCTCTGGGAAGCAGTCAAATAGCCCATGGTAGTGAATCTATGGAATTTGTTTTAACAATAATGTCAAATGTTCCTTCCAGAGTGGTTTTAAGTACTTTAAATAAATTCAAATAGGTGAGTGCAGATGTGACAGGTTTAAGATTCCCTGCTTACTTAATTCTTGAACAGATTATATTTGACAATGGAATCTAGCTCATATTCTGAGTTTCAGCTGCCCAATACCCATCAATAGCTCCCTGTAATCCCTATGACAGAATTCTGAAAGATTTATCCAGACATTCAAATAAACATGCAGGTATGCTGTTCATCTGAATAAAAATAATTTACTATACAAGACTATAGTTTCTACAAATAGAAGGCAAAGTCTTGCCTTTGAAACTACTACAGGTTTCACTTATTATTAGAGCTCAGTTTTCAAAAGGATTATCTAAAGAAATAGTATGATCAATCTCTAGGCAAATGCTATGAAGCAGGTGCCCAACAACAGTCTGCAGAACCGTTATGGGCCCTGCTAGAACCACAAACCCAAAGCCAAATCCTTGCCACCTCTTTCCCTACCTTCCCTTAGAAACAGGTGCCAGCAACCAACCTCAAAAGACAACAGGAAGAGAAAACCCTGCAGTGCATGACCCTGCCATGCCTTCGTAAGAGACTATATAGCTTGCATTATTGGAAAGCCTGAACAATGCCATTCCACAGCATTGTCAGGAAGTTGGTGGATACACTGTTTTCATGTTGGAGAAAAGAAAAATATAACAAAGTCAAGAATACTATAATAGAATATGGAAACCTGGAGTAATGATAACCTAGCAGCCTGCAGTAAGTTTTGTACTCAACTATCCAAACTGGAGAAGGCATTTCAATAAATTTTAAAGCATGTTTGCCAGTGACACATAGTGAAAATACACACAGCCACTGAACTTGTTTCCCTAGATGACTGAGAATACTGATAATGATGCAGCTGTAGCTACAACACAACACTTTATATGTTTGCAATGTTTAAGGGCCTTGCAATACAATTCTCAAAATTAATCAAACATGACTGTTTTCAGGAACATATATAGCTCTGATCCAAACATGACGATGCTGATACATCGTGTTGTATGGAAGCTTGTATTGGTGCCTGCCAGTTTCATCTGGAGAGAGAGAGAGAGAGAGGACAGCATAGAAACCAAATGATGTCCTTTTATTTTTCCATTAAATCAGCACCTGGTAGTTTTTAAAGTCTTAACTTTGCTCTAATATTTAAAGCTTAACTTTGCTTTAATATTTAAGCTTTACTTACATGATGTGTGACACACATCAGAGATGATGCCTGTTTTGAAATAATGTACCTAATAAGCAGCTACTGAAACCTGGTCAAGTGCTTGTGTATTCCTCATATTCTTGTACAAGGAACAGAAAATAAAATCTATGTTCATTTTGACTCTACTGCTCAGTCAAAGCTTGTTTACAAAAACCCTACTAAACATGTTTAGGCCAAGTATTTTTGTAAGACTCACTACCACCACAACAAATAAGCTGTGTTTTAATCCATTTTATATTGTCAAATAGATTTACAACACAGCAACACTTAAATTCCTGCACTAGCGCTGTCTGATGAAAGTAGCCAGACCTTTATATTCAAATAATTTAATGAGACTACTTCCCAGAACAGTTATGTTTCCACAAAACTATGACAAACAGGCAAAAAGAAATTGTGATAGGAATCAGATTAAATTATGTAATTAAATTATGTAAGAAGTGAATGGCCAAAGGCTTTACTGCTTTCAGAAAAAAAAAAAAAAAGGAAAAAAAAAAAAGGTTAGATTTACTTGAGATTTTTCACCCCCCTCCTGAACAACTTATCAGTATATATAAACATTGTCATTTATGTTGCTAAATAACAAAGAATGCTTAGAAGCAGGTGTTTAGTACTGGAGAAGAGGTCAATTATAATAATATGAGAACTTGGAAAAACATTTCAAGAAGCTGTTCATGCACAAATTCAGCACAGGAAAAGCAGCAAAAGCACGAGCGGAAAAAATAAAGTGGTACATGAAAACCATTATGGACAGAAAAAGAAGATATTCAGAAATTTAGTCAGTATTAAAAACAAAAATCGTGCATGATCTCCAAAAAGCCAGGGAAGAGACTCTGTTATGCAGTTTCTCTTAAATTAACCATAGATTAATAATGGGCAGCCCCAAGAGTTGACCTCCAAGAGCAGATCTTTCTGAAAAGAGAAGGCCATGCCAGGTAACCAACGGTGCGGGGGAACAGACTACACCATATTTCTGCATCTGCTGCCAACCTTAACATCACCACTTCCACCTGAACCAAGCACATTCCTCCATCCTTGTTCCCTGGCTCTGTTTATTCGTTCCATCTGAAGAAGAAAACAATACAGGAAAATATAATTCAAGGAATCACTAATTAAAAATTGAACTTCACTATTAACACATTTTAAACATATTTTACCCTTTCTTTTTCCAATCTTCTCATTTCATCCGCCTTCAGTAAACTGACCTGCAATGTATAAGGATTAAACATGTTTAGTAATTAAGAAATTTAAGTACTCCAAATTCTTACACAATACATAACACATCACAAGATACTTCATTAAAATTATTATGGGTTGAAAAAGAAAGTCTCAAGAATCTTGTCTACCTGATCTCTCTGACGTTTTTCAGGCAATTCTAACCTTTTCCTTTTTGAAGGTTCCTGAAAAACAAACGTATAATTTGGTGTTTATTACAGAGCCATTATTCTGTCAAGTCTCTGGCAAGATAGGCTAGTTCTCCAATTGCTGGTATATGTCCAGAAAGGTAAAAGAAAATTTATTTTTTTAAATTACTGTTACAGAATGTTTGAGAAAAAAGATAAGGAGGAAAGGTTTGAAGGTTTTATTTTGTCATTCTTGCTCTGAACTTAGCTTTTGCTTAGTTTGAAAATTAACAGATGATTTCATGATACCTCAAACATTTTCCTCCTTTCTTCTCCTGGTTTCATTTTCTTCATTGGAGTGGGAAAAGCCTGGATAAGAGGTGAAACTTCAAATTAGATAGCATGATGCCAGAATGAGAGAAAAATTCAAATCAGAAAAAAAAAATAATTGTAAACCCACAACTTAGTAGTCACAAAATGGGGTTTAAAATAATTATTACTCAAGAGGTTTTATATGAAAAGCACTGCTAGGATCTAACAGTGAATGCTACTGTACTTGTTAATCCTCTAATAAAAGCTCTGTCTTGAAAGCTGAAGACAGTAATTTTAAAATTTGTTTTGCCTGAACTTTTCTTTTCTGTCAGTATCATTCTGCATTACAATCTGTTCCTTTTATAAGTCTTTGAGGGTCCCTATATAATAAAATTCTCTTTTATTTGGATAACAGATTTATTAGGTTACCCTTATGCTCTATCGCTTGGGTAACTCTAACCAAGGTTCTTGTTGCCTATGGAAAAGGAAAACACAGCCACTATTGAACACCTGGTAAAGAACCACCTACACCTAATGAACTATGCTGCTTATTCTAGTCTTCTCAAAAAAATGGTGGTTAGTTTTAAAGCATTTTTTTATGACTGTACTAGAACACAGAAAGCTTCATAGTATTTTATTTTGATGACCTAAAATCCTATCAAATGAGTACATTAAAATCAAGTATTTCAGAAGATGGAAGCCTTTAGAGACTTAAGACAATGTAGTTCAGCTACACTGAGTTAACATAATATTGCTGAACAAAGATGATGATTATTACAGGCTCCTCTGAAAAGCCAGTTGAGTTGCAAGTTCAGACTACCCTGGAAAAACAGCAAAGAGAAAAAAAAAATTATATTACACTGTAGCCATTGTTTCTAACCTACATCTTATCCCTTGTCACTAGGTACAATCCTCTCAAATAATGTGTCTTAAAATTGCAGAGTTACTGACTCCTTACGTGCAGCAAGAGGCTATTTCTGCAGTCTCTACTCTGCCACTTCAAGGCTCTATGCAAGCTGGATTGATGCTGACTAGTGAAACTGATATTGAAGAGCAGCAGGCTAGAAAATGGTTGTGCAATCAAACTCTAAAGGATAAAAACCTCATGGTCTCACAAGGACACCCAAGGAGTGTGTGCGTTCCCTTCTGCTTGCTCTTTTTCAAACTGTGTATCACAAGCCAAAAAGGTTTGTGTGATCAAATGAGTTTTTCCCTAAATGTCTGCTAACTTTGGAAACTCAAGGATAAGTTATATCTCAGCGATAATTTTCTATCCACCTATCAAATTTGACAGATGGATAGAGAACTCAGTATTATGTTCCTCAAAGTGCCATGGGGAGAAGGAAAGAAAAAAACTCTCCAAAACCCACAAAAACCTCACAACAATGACAAAAATATTACTCATTCAGAAGAAAATTTGAATTAGTTCTCCTGCTAAAGTGGGAGCTTCTTGGTTGTTAGTTGTTTGGCATGTACATATAGCTCAAAAGTAGCTATATCAAACATCTCCTGGCCATGCAGTAATTAAAACGAATAAAGAGAGAGGAAAAAAAGTTTCATGTAATAAGGAGTACAGAGAAGATGACTGGAAAAAAGAACAGAAGTACTGTACAAAGGTATACAGAAGACTTTCTCATTAGCTCATGGAATTAAGTCTGGGAAACCCCTCTTCCATTTACACAATCTCTTTACCTGACAACACCTTAGAAAATGACTAAAAGTTTTCTATGTTTTGAATATTTGACATTCTTTTTGAAGGAAGAAAGAAAGACGCAAACATTCTTATCCATTGTTAATAATCGTGGTGTACTGACAGACTTCCAATATTTCTGAGAGTGGTCAACACCAACACAGGAACTGAAAACATGCAAAACACATCTAATTCAGCAGTGGAATTAAAAACCAGAACTAAAGCAGCAGTCTCAAAAAATGATTAAATTAAAAACCCACTAAACAAACAAACAAAAAAATCAATAATGAAGCAAACCAAGCCTTTAAACTACTACTACTTTGTCTGCAGATGCATGTGTCCACACAAGACATTTTGAAAAGAAATGCACGGTTTTTTTCATAGCATTTAAATAAGCTATGAGCAAAATAGCTCAATTTAAGTAACTTAGCTTTTTACCTGTCTAGATTTAGCCAATGGCTTCTTCTCATTAGGCTTTTTAGGTGCATCACAAGACTTCCTGATCACTAAAGGCACTCCGTATTTTGCAGCAGGTTTGGTAATTTTCTGAGCTGGAGCAACTGAAGTCAGTATTTGTTCTTGAGCTGGTCTTTTAGCTGAAAAAAAAAAAAAAAAAAGCAAAAAAGAAAAAAAAAAGCCTGTTTTACAGCTATCCATGCTGGCCAGTGTACCATACTTCCCTTTCCCAAGGTCCTGTAACAGCAAAGCTGGAGGAAAATTGGTGAACTGCTAACATTTCATTCACATGAGGTGATGCATAAATGCAATATGCCCAGTTGTCCAAACCAGCTCATCTAAATTTTGTGTTTGGTAAGAAACAGCAGAACACAATCCTTGGGCTATCCACTCTCAACACTCCACTTTAAACTGGAGAATTGAAGCTTATTTCATCTGCCATGCTTTATTATCCAGTTGTCATGGACCCAGTGCAAAGTTTTCCTAATGGAATGGTAGGACAGGCTTCCCTCCACTAACGACACTGGACTGCAACCTGCAACACTAATGTCACCAGAAGATGAGTTCTGGAAGAGTTTCAATGGCCTTCAGGGATATTGTTTTCCCCGTAGAGTTCCTGAAAATATGCCAATATTGTGGATTTGATTCTGTGTTTGCAGGGCTCTTTTACTATAGAGGACTGCAGGACAGCAGTGAAACACATAACACTATTAAAAGACACCAAAGCACTTGCCACAGCTTCGAGTAATTACAAGGAAATAAAATAAAGGAGAAAAAAAATCTAGGAAAAAAAAGCTAAAATAATCCAGAAAAATGAAGTAAAGTAAGATTATCTTGACAAAGTAAACCACAATCAAATTTGCTACCAGGAGTAGAAATTCTACTGCTTTGGGCTGAAGTCTGGGCTTAATCTTGGAATCTCTAACAACACCTCACACATTTTTACAAGAAATGGTATTTCTCATTATTAAAGCAAAAAAAAATTGTGTAATAACAACATATAAATTATCTACAGTATTTGTAGTCTTCAGAGTCTCAAATTTAGAAATATAGCATACTGCAAGAGGAAAAAGTACACCTAAAGTATTACAGGAACATAGTTTATATTTGCATAGTTTTTATCCTACATACATTCAGTTCCCCGGGGGAGAGAGGAAAATTGCTTCCCTCTCTTTTTTTAATTAAACTTCTAGAATCAGATATAGACACACCAAAACCAATAAAAAAACAAAGCTGCATACACTGTCTTGCAAGAGCTGAAAGCAAGAGCGCTTTACACACTCAATTACCTGGTGCAGCATGTGGTCCAAACTTCTGGAAGATTTTGTGATTGAATTCTTCTGCAATAAGCTAAATAAAAAGTTGAACAGTTAGTCAACAGTAGTTATGTCTGAAGTTAGAACTCTTCTTCAGAGAAGTGTGCCACTCTCAGTAAGCACCTAACTAACAGTATTTACTGTAACTTAAATTTAAATGAATACTCAACTTCATGTATTCAATGTAGTATCACTAACATTAATATGAAGCTGGATTCAGTATTTTAAAATAGTTTTGGCATAACTACTCAAATAATTTTTAAAAAGCAGTTTAGTCTGACTTCTGGGTAGCACGTTACCTCATTTATGAGCTAGCTAAGAATCTAAAAGAAAGTTAACATGAGCATCAAAACAGTTTTATGCATAGTTCATTTTAGATTTCTATACAGTTGTCAAACTTTAGACAGGTTATGTCAAAAAATAGTTGTTTAGGAATTATTGCAGTTTCTGGTTTATCTTTTCAAGATGGGGAGATGACTACGTATGTGGATATCTAGGAACAACATATATAGTGTGCTGTCAGGCATATCAAATTAGCCTAATAAAATGCGGAAACCAAGCCTTACTGGAGCAAAAAAATTCGGAGTCTAGACAAAAAAATATTCAAACATGAATAGGCCATCATCGCACATCATATTGAATACTGTATGTAGTTCTGAACCCAACACCTCAAAAAACATGTAGCAGAAATGAAAAAGGTTCAAAGAAGGGCAGCAAGGATAACTAAGTGTTGAAAAGCTTCAGTACAAAAAGCAAATAAACTTGCCCTTCAGCCTATAAAAAGATGACCAAGATGTAATGTGACAGGTCTAGAATACCACATGTATTTGCAGAGAAAGCAGAGAAACACACAAGGGCAGCAAATGATAACACCAACATAAGCAGCGGAGTACAACTGAATACAAGGAGGAGGGTTTAGAATAAACAAAGTTGATGCCTGCTGCAACAAGTAGCAGATCTGTGAAACTTCTTACTGATTTCTTACACAGGTTCAAGGAGAAATCAGATAAGCTCATGGATAAGAAATCTACCAAGGATAACTAAATACCAAAGAAGATGCTTCTGGAGCTGATGCAATTGAGATAACCAAAGATAAAAGCTAGGAGAGTATTACAGGGCAACATCACATAGGCTTGCTTCGTTCTTACACACCTCACCAGGCACTGCTTATGGCCAGTGCTGACTGCCCACAGGATATGGAGTGAGACTGACTTTTAGCTGAGCCAGCATCATGTTCTCATTTTCTAACATCCTGCTCTCAAACTTGTTGCTGAATCTTAGCACTGCAACTGGTGTTACCAATACAGAATATTCAGAGAATGGGAACTGCAAAGGAGAAGAGCTACTTGTAGACAGGTAATGGCCATACTATGGATCACTTTTCTATAGACAGAGCATGCCAGGAATGCATTACTTAACATTGCCGGCAGTTGTTGGCAGAATGTTAACTGAACAGTTGCTAAACCACAAGGTTTTAAGGAATAGTCTTTTTAGAATCTTGAACTATCCAGATTATTTTGATTTGCTTAGAGGTTACTAGCTACAGTGGATGCTGAGGAGTTAAAACTGAAAAAAACCAATAACCAAAGTGCAGAACTTGGGACTCTACACATAATGGCAGAGAAACTTTTTAACCTGTACAGTCACCAAAAGATTCTGTAAGCAAGAAGTCACACACGAGAACGGTCTCCTACTGAGATACCTATGTACCATTGTAGTTCAGTGATGTGGAAGCTTTTATTGGGTGGTAAGCTGTAACAACTGAAGTGTTGTGGTTCCTTGATAACACAGATAGTGACAGAAAAGAAACACGGCTCTTCGGTATCCTTCAGAAAGTTCCCTTTCTATTTTTTTTTAAATTGATGCTAATTTAGATCCACTCTTTACTGTAACTTAGTAACTATGAAAATTAAGAAAGAATTTATATAAAACTGGAAGATAGATTTTCTGTCATTTAAGAGCAGAAGTTCAGCAATATTTGTAACAAGTTGAAGTTCTCAACTATGGAAGATCTCTTAAGCTTAGACTAGGGAAAGCAGGGGACAACAGCATTAGCAATGGATGAAAATGAAAGAAACAGGCATTGCAGCTGTGTTACAGAATGGCCACCTCCAGCTGAATACCAATGTACCATGATTGATGCATTTAGTAAAAGATGCCATCTGAGCATGAGGGGTTTTTGTTGCTTTTAAGATTAGGTTGCATCTCTAAGTCAAACACATTAGAAATGCAGTTGGAAAACCTGTGTGCAAATATTCATACTCAATCTAGGAGAAATGAGTATCATTATTAATTGTACTATGCCAGACTAACTCCAAATTAAAATTTCATATCCATTCTGGCTCCTGGAAATCAGATTACTGTTGCAAAAGTGAGAACAAACTTATTTGTAAAAACTTATGAATCTTACTTTCCATTGAGACTTAAATCTGAATTATCATCAGTTGAAAGTCTATTTCATACACAGGTGAAATCCCAATTATATATGGCCTTCTAATGAAATGTCTTTAGTTGTGAGTTAGAACCCACTCCAATTCTTTATACTTAGTGGGGTCTACTTCTGCATTAATTTCCTCTGTGTCCTTTGTCTATATTAATGACTTCATATCAGTACTACTATTCAATTGTTAATCTTGACCTCTTTTGGTTAGCTTTATATTAAAAAGACATTGATAGATGTCAAATGATACCTACAGATTCTAAAGAGAATAGTAAGAAACTTCTTTGAGGTTATACACGTGATACATTTAAACATCAAGAAATTTAATGATTAGTTTATTTAGCAATAGAACACACTTTCAGACCATTTCAAATTCAAAACAAAAAATGGATTGAAGAAATGATGATAAAGCAGCAATGCTGAAGTCACTGGCAGCACCTTTTTATGAAAAAATACACACCTAAACAAACCAACCAACATCTCACCCATAATTCCTCACTATATAGAAAACCACACAAAATAATGCACTTAAGAAAATGCCAATTTAAATCTGTTTGTGGAAACTACCAAATACTTAAGCAATTTGAGATTCTTCTTTACAGTTCATAGTAAAACTTATTTCCTTAACTCAAAGTGTCTCTATACAAGCTCTAGGGAATACCATTACTATATTAACATTAGAACAGATAAAAAGAAAAGTCCTACGATGTTTTCAGCAAAATTAGAATTAAAACTAACTCCATACCTGTGGTGTGAGAAATTTTTCAACCCGTTTGGCTATAAAGTTTTTCTCCAATATGGAGTTTACTGATGGTCTATTCCTAGGATTCCTTTTAAATAACTGTGAGAGCAGATTACGCAGGTCATAGGAGTAATGCATAGAAACAGGAGGAAAAGGTCCAGAGATTATCTTCAGTACCAAGTTCTTCATGTTACCAGCTTCAAACTATACCACATAAGAAAGAAAACAGTTACTACATGTTACTGTCTGTCCACTTGTAAGGCTGCCTACAAAGATGAAGAGGAAAACAAAACAAAACACACCTTCCTTTGCTTCAACACACCAAAATGAATTTTCAAGGCCATCAAGTTTTCATAAGCAGTTTAAAATAATCTGCTGCCAAGTATCCTCATTATAAATACATCATAATACAGATATTTCATACTACAGATAAATTTTGGTAAGAAACTATTTCCCTCCAGATCTAGACTGATAATAATATATAATTAAGGATAAAATAATTATATAATTATCTGCTTGATCTCCTTTCCCACTTTCAAGTATCACCTGACTTCTGGTCTTTTTAGTGAAGCCACATTTCAAATGAAAAAATGTAAAGCATTCACACTCATTCAGTGTAAAATCCAAAGGAATGCTTAGGCTTCAGCTTAAAGCTCAGGAAGCAGAGCACACGATTTCGATTCCTTTGTACAATAAAAAGAAAACAATACATATCTTCCAGCTCACAGAAAACAACCTAATGCCATCAACTCTCAGAAAGGCAATGTCACAGAAAAGACAAAGCAATAAGAAATTACAAAAGCTTGAACTGAAATTAAATCCTTATCCCCTTAAATTTTTATTCTGATTTTCATGTTTCCATCTTTTTTCTTTTAATAAAAATAGCTATTAAAAAGAAAAAGTCCACACATGAAAAGCCACAATCAAAACAAGATGGAAAAAAATATTTTTTCTTCCCTTGCTAAATGGAAAATGGATGATACAAGATGTGTTGTTCAAAACAACACACATACACACAAAAAAGAGTGGAGAGTTTTTTTCTGAGAACTATTTCTGTTCTGAACAGAAACGCATTAATCCATCTGCACAAAAAGCCAACAGTCCAAATTAAGACCTTCAATGAAAATGTCAAGTTTTTGGAAAGAAAGGAACACTATTCACAGTATTGTTTGTTACAGCACCTATCATTTTTTTCAGCTAACAGAGTTCGTTAAAAACCCTAAATTGAAAACAAAATTACAGTGCTAAGATTTTTTGAGAGATTGGTATGAACAAAAATACAGATGGAAAATGTTGTTCAGTATAGGAAGAGGAGATTAAAATGTTGAAAGTAATTTTAAACAGTCATTATGAAAGCCTTTCATCAACTGAAACACATTTGCATAACATTAGGAAACATCTCTGTTTGAAATCACTATTCTTTTAAAGAAATAAGAATTTTCCACTCACCGCATGTTTAAGTGTACACATTTCATAGAGGACACAACCAAGGGCCCAGATATCACTAAATCAAAGAGAACATATTTAAAAATTAGTTCTAGGTGTAACATTGACAAGGAACTTACATCTGTGAAGTCTATCTTTGAAAAGGAAAAGGTTGTATCTGGAGTATATACAAGCTTCCTTGTAAATTCCACCCCTCCAAACCACAAAACCCCCCCAAAATAAGGCCAACCTGAAAATCAGATGGGGTTATTTTGCCTTCAGATTTTATTTAGATCTTTTAATCTGAACCGCCCCAATCAGAGCAATTACATAAAAGAGGGACAAAGGCTTTTTTCCTTTACATGTATACATTTGTCTGAGATCTTTGAATTAAACAAACAAAAAACCAAACAAAAACCACCACACAGTTCAGCAACTACAATTCTTCAAGTAAATTTACTCTGTTTAACATTAACTAGCCTTACCCTCACTCATTATAGGATTACAGAATTCGGTTACAATACCATTGGATAATAAATCCCATGTAGGAGAAATTAAGGGACAAGGAACTGTAATAAATTTTTACCTTTTAAGAAACCAACTGAAATTAGTATAAAGCAATGGATGCAGCTGCTTAGTCAAGCTTAAGACTAACTTGATAATGATTATGTTAATTACATTAGGGATGCTGTTACCAGATACAGCCTGCTGCCAGGACAGTCAATGTGTAAGTAAAGTATCCGTATGACTTTGTTATCTGAAGCCAGCTGAGCCACCTAGCTATGCATGTGCTTAGAGAATCCAATTATTGTATGTGTGATTTCATCCTTAAAATAGTTTCACATTCATACTGAACAAACTGAGCCGGTACTAGTGTGTAGATAGGCAAAAGCAGAGACATAATTAAGAGCAGAGCTAGATCTAGAACTGAGAGCATTAAGCTAAATCACCTTTGCATCACATTGTTTTGTACTGTACAGATCTACTAAGGTCCCACTTGTACAGTGACACTCAGTACCTTCTTGGGTAAGAGATGAACTAATAGCCCTTCATCATCATATGATTAGAAATCTAAAGCTGTTCTAAAGAACTCACTTTTTTCTCCTTACCAAAAATGTTTAATGTAATGTTTATTAGTACCTTTTATTGTTGTAAGGTTTGTTCTGACATATTTCAGGCGACAAATAGTATGGTGTGCCTATGCAAGTGCGAGCCAACTCGGCAGTGCTAAGGAAAAAATAAGAATGAATGTTAACTAGTTAACTCACATGAAGTGCATGGATTGTGTTGTCCTAGATCAAAGCCATCAGCAACAAAAAGGAGTTACCTGTTAAGAACTCTGGCGATCCCAAAATCTCCCAGCTGTATTGTTCCATCTTTGGTTAAAAATATATTCTTGATATAGAAATTTTAAGAAGTCTGTTAATTAAGACATTCATACAATTGCATACTTTTTGTTCCCAACATGTTTTGGGAAGAATAAAGTTTTCTACCATTCAATCACTGTGAAGTCACTGGTAGTAGTGTTATCGACTACTATTGAAACACCAGACCTATTCTAGTCCTGCTTCATCAAAATTAAAGAAAACACTATTACACCTTCTAAAATATAACCTTTTCTGTCCCCACACATAAATATACTAATAATACTCAAGTAGCTTCATTAAATAGTCTCATCTGTTTGCACAAATATCATCTGAACTTCTTCCAGACAATTCTGAAGAAAAAAAGTGTTTCTAGTGTTAGAAGTGTTTAGAAAAAAAGACTGTTTTCCATAATTTGGCAACTTGAAGTAGCAAGATATGAATGTAACCATTTTGGAAGTAAATTCAGTTAATAAATAATTACCTACATACCTGCGACTTTATGTCCCGATGCAAGATTTTTCTATCATGTATGTGTTTTAGTGCTAAACAGATTTGTACAAACCAATCCAAAATCTATGCATAAAAGAAAATGCAATATCAGCATCATTATTTATCTGAAAGATTCCTCAGTTACATAACTGAAGATATTATCAAATCAGTTTCATAATTCAAGATTTTACCCTCTTCCCACAAATCTGCCTTCATTTATACACAGAATAATTAAAAACATAACAGTATGATCAGTATAACGCAAAATTTTTAATGAAAGTTGCCTATTACGCAAATTAGATATTAAGCCTGAGACTACCAGTTTCATTACATATCATAGAGCTAAAAAAAGTACCCAATATGAACTTGACTGGCTAAAATGTTTAAGAAATAGAACTTGCATCTTAAAGACTGTACTTTTGCTCTAACCAATACAAGTCGTCTTGCAGTCAACTGAGTTCAAAAAAGCCATACTGATGTTTACAGAGAAAATTACTGGATGATAAAATAAATGTATGTATTTAATCTTAAAAAGAAAAATAGCATAAAGCAGATTTCATTGAGAAAAGCAACAAACAATATATAACAACAAGATTACAAACTAGCCAATAAAACTATTTCTTTTTTTTTTTGTAAATTTATAAAAACCACAATATAAGAAGGGACTAATAGTAAGAAAAAACTTTTATATGTGAATAGTAGTTTCGCAGTATAATGCAAGGTATACTTTTCATTTTTGCATTGTAAGTTCTTCTTGTAAAAGCGAGCACAAATTAGAATAAATTAAAAGTTACACAAATTATATCCAAAAGGTTTCATGATTACCCTCAATAGACCCAATACAATACTAAGCCTTTCCAACCATATGTAAACTGAGATTCTACTGGATGCAGACACAAAAGCATAGAAGCAATTTATAAACAAGGAAACAAAAAGCTGAATCCTACTCAATCTACTGTAACTTAATTTAATCAAATTTGTATATAAAAGCCTCTTATTTATTCCAGATTCTCCCACAGTACAAATGACTCTATAACCAGCACCATGGAATAAGAAAATCTGCTGATACACTTCCAATACAATATTCATTTTTTTCTAAGGGAAAAATAAATGTTTGGATTATGTAAACTTCATATTGCTATATATCATATTACTATATTCACAAAATATGTTATTTTATCCTTCTGACAAACGAAAGTCAGTATTACAAACCAAAAATCCTGTGACATTGTATCTTCAAAAAAAAAACAAAAACAAAAAAACGCAATGGTTTAAAAATATTCATGTCATCCTTCAGTATTTTTCATTTCTCAGACTTGGTTTCCATTGCAAGACATCCAACTTTTTTTAAAGCATCTTACCCATACAGTCAAAACCCCAATTAACATACTCAGGATTTCCACCTACTCTTTTGCTTGTTTGTTTAAAGATACTACAGTGACTGATGGCAACAAGACTCACAATTTCAGAACCTCTTTTTAGATTAAACAACTATACCCACCAAACAGAACCAAGATAATTTCATACTCATTAAAAAGTATCATGCAACAAAACACCACAGCAGCAGTTTGCAGTTACCTGATCTTCAGAGAATAATATTCCTTTCTGGGCATTTATTTTTTTAAATAGGTCTCCTCCTTCACAGTAATCCATCACTATGTAGAGACAGCCATTTTCTGTAAAATAAAACACAAAGTATTTCAAAAAGAAAAAAAAAAATCTTTAATTGAACTTCCCAAATGCCTTCACTGCAGTCACAAAAAAAAAAAAACCCAAATAACTTAACCTTTTCACATGCAGCTTCAGATATCACTCATTACCCTTTTTTCAAACTGCAAGCAAAAATTATTAAATTTCACTCCCACAGAATGCTTCTGAAATCTGTCTTTCAAAACATCAAACAAAGGATTTTTCTTTTGTGCTTACAGCTGTTTGTATCTTGGTTAAGCTCTACGATTGGTATTATTTTAAAAGATGATCTTAGGAGTCTGGATTTCATGTGGACCTGTTGCTGAAATAATTCTCTTTTATAAACCAAATCAGTATGTTCAAAGTCAATATGCTTCAGCAATAAAGATGCAACATGAAGTCATGTGAACTACAGATTACAGGATCTACCTTGTAAGAAGAAAAAAAAACCCAAAAAAGTAGTCTTAAAGGATAGGCCTCTATTACAGAGAAGACAGAAGCATGGATTTAGAGATCAGAAGACTATGGCTGTGCAATATGACTATGGCACAAAATCATAATATAATTACTAGAAGAAATGAAAGCCCAAAGTCAAAATATATATGAAAATCAGCAGAAAGTAAAGGAGACAGTATCTCAAATAATATTTAGGTTTTTTAATATTATTTTAACCTATGTGATAGGCTTTTGGAATCTTTTTTCTGTTCTGCTCATTTCCTGAGACATTCACTGGGAAAACAATGTAGAATTACATTTTTCCTTCACTTATAGCTTGATGAAGCAGTCCCATCTATTTTTCAGCTCTGAAAGCAATGATGATTGTAATTATTGAAGAGTGCATTTTAAGACAACAGACTTTGAGATAAAATTGTTCTTGCTAGGTTATCAATACTCAAATTTAGATCACATTCATATTTAACATACACAAACATTCAAGTCATTAGGGTATACACAAGTATTCAAGGACATTTACACTCTGGAGAAACAAGAGAACATAACCCTTTCATTTAAGCATCAATCAAAATTGATTAAATGTAAGGAAGAGATCTAAATATTTCTGTTTAACTGAAATATTCTGTTGCACCTATAAAAAATTACTATTATTTTTAAACATGCAGGGAAACTGGAAAAAATACAACAAAAAAAGAACCAAAGTAAGTAACAAAAATATGAAAAAGACTGCTTAAAGAGAAAAAACACACTGACATTTAAACTCCATGCAATAAGCAGTGCACAAACAGCCACTTACTAGCACTACCTCAGGTTCCACTGTATTAATCCATCTTACCTTCAAATGATTCCCTATATAAGACAATATTCGGATGTTTCATGTTAGCCAATACAGCAACTTCTCTCCTTGATTCTTCTCTTTCCTTATTTGACATCTTCAGAAGAAAAATAATGATTTTTTTTAGAAAAGGAATACAAAAGAATTAGAAAAGGAATACAAAAAGAATGGATCAGTAATTAATAATAATCACTCACCTTAGAGATGTTTATTTCTTTAATAACATACTGTTGTCCATTTTCTTTAGCTTTGACAAGAATTGCTTTCCCAAAGGATCCTTCTCCAATCTTTCGCACTTTAATATATTTATCCATAGTTATCTTCTTAAGGCATCCTTACTCGAGTACTAGGCAAAAAAACCCACAAAACATTTAGTTAGCCATACTTAGTCATCTACATTTTTTTTTTACTCAAAATGTCAATCCATTTATCTCCTCAATGGCATCATATGCTTTGTAGCTTTTCTGTAAATCATCTCCTCTTAGTCTCAATTCTATTTTGGTATGGTTGTCTCACCTGGTGTAGAAAAAGGGCTGTATTGCTAAAATCAGTTTAATCTTTCATCTTGATAAGACAGTATAAAAACCAGATGTGTTTATCTTTAAATAAAGTAAGTAGTGCTGTAACTTCTGATTCAGCTAGCACACAATCATTGTATAGAGCTATAGCATCTAGTTAAAAATCTTTCATTCAACTTTACTTGGAAGAACTACAACAGTAGGGCGAAAAAATATTTCCTAAACATTGTTTCTTAAGAAGCATTAAATTCAGTATTTTAGAAGTTTGGCACTATAAAGAAGCCAAAAATGGACTGAATTCAAGCTATGCCCATCAAATTTAGAACCATTATTCAACATCGAAGAGTGTGACCTTAATTCTGACTGAAAATTTAGGTAATTTGTTTTTCCATGTTGCATAGAAAATAAATTCATTACGAAATGGTACAAATCAATTTTTAATGTACTATCTGACCACTTAGACTACTTTTCGAGATTAAACAGATTACTCAGGTGAATATTGATGGTGCTTAAGTTTCTACATTAAAAAATAGTAATTTTGGTAAAAATAAGACAGTAGTGAGCTGCACGTGGAAGGAATGGCAATGCAGAGAAGCATCACAACAGCAAAGCAAATTGGCAAAACAAAGACCAAAGTGATAAACATCAAAACAAACTAATAGTGGACTAAAAGGCCATCTTTACTAGAGTAGAAAGAACCTCCATACCCTGAGGAAGTTTCCTAAGCCAAAAAAGACAAAAGGCTCCTAAGCTTTTCTGCATTCAAGGCTCACTTGAGAGCACTAACAGCATCTGCCCTTTGTTGTACCCAGCTTCCTTCCAACATGAGACTCTATTAGCTTAGAACCATAGTTCACACACATTTCAGGTGAGGCTCTTCTCCCCGATTTGGGATCATTTATTTGTCGCTGAATTACCATGCACCAAACACAGATGCTGCTAAAGAACCTCAGGAAGAGGAAGAACCCATACCATGAAAGCAGACTAAAATTAATAAGCTTGATTAGTATAGTAAGGCAGAACACAAGAGAACTAAAGCAAACTTTTCTGCAAAATAGGAGATGGAAAAACAACCAGGAGTAAGGATAACTACCAGGAAAGAAAAACGTGGAAGTGACAGGCCTGCAATGTCTTGGTGGGTTATTTTGCCTTTAAATGCATAAAGATGGTTCAGGGTGAAGTTGCACTTCTTAAAAAGGAAAGACTCAGTATTAGCAGCCAAATTCTCTTATGGGCAATAATAAAACATAACAGGCAGGACACAATTTTTACTTCGCATGGCTTTACTAAGTTCTCTTCCTACCCCTGCTTTCTTTATGAAGGCTATGCTGTACTACAGCTAAAACAGCTATGTCGGGTGTAGTTTAGGGCTCCTACTGCACGCTGTTTTCTGCACATATAAACTGTCAATAAGCAGCCTGTGGGCAAGAATGTTCAGTTCAGCCAAACAGGGTATGCAATTCTGTACGAGTTAGGCAGCTTATTTTCACCTGTGGCATAGGAAATGTGAGTCTTGAGAATGGATCTCAGCGCTGACAGGGCGTTGGCTTTTCAAGCCCAGGGCAAGAAATCATTTTTACATCACGGATGCGCACGAAAGCGGCTTGTGCGCCGGGGCACAAGTCACACCCCGACCGACCGCTGGGCGCTGAGAAGGTGAGGCGACGAACCCGAACGCACGGCCAGGCCAGGGCCAGGCGGACGGAAAGCGGCACTGCGCAGTGCCCGCGGGCAGGAGATGCCCCCAGACCTGGGGCCCGGCCGGGCCGCGCTCCTCAGCCGGGCCCCAGCAGGCCGCCGCCCCCGCACGGCTGGAGCAAGACCGGTGCCAGGGCGAGAGGCGCAGCCGGGAACCCCCCACCCTACGGCGACTGAGAAAGGCAACCCGCCAGCCGCTGCTGCTGCCGCTACCACGGGCCCCGCTCGCCTCATCCCCAGCCCGGCATACCTCCCCGCTCCGCCCGCCGCTGCCACGGCCGCTCAGCCGAGCCCCACGCCTGCCGCGGGAGGGCCCGCCCCCTCAAACCCTATTGGCGGGCCCGCCCCAAGGCTCAGCTCCCATTGGGCGAGGCAGCAAGTGCTCCCGACCGCCCTTCCCGCGTTAGCGGTGCTTCACCGTGGTAACGCACGGCCAGCAATCACGTGACGGGCGGGGCTCCGCGCTCCCGGCCGCTGGCCGCGCTCACTTGCGCTCGGGGGAAAAACCGTAACACGGCCCTAAGCCGTTCCCCAACCAGCGGTGATCCACAAGACCGCGCAGCCTGGCACCGGCGGTACGTGTCTCCCCAGGCCGGGATTTGCAGGGGGAAGCGTGTCCCAGCGGGGCTGTGCCCGACACTCACCCGGGAGGGCCGGGCTGCCCGCGGCAAGGGGCTCCCGGGTGGGGTCTGCGCTTCACCTGCGCCCCACGGCAATGCACGCGTTAGCGGCCTGCACGAGGAAAGGCTCGTGAGGCACAGCGCTCTTTCTCAGCCTGACTCGGACGGTCTGGGTCCGTCATCCCGCGCGCACACCGCACAGCACTGCTCGGCCTGGTTCAGCTCTTACATAAAGGGACCTGCAGGTATTTTAACGTTTTTCCTCGGGGGGGAAATCCCACCCAGCCTGCCGCAGGGGTTTTCTGAAACTTCACTTAGATGAAGTGCGCTCTTTACTTGGCCCCGGTACTTTGGCAGGCGCTGAAATGCCTCGCGCCTACCTTGCCTGCTTCAGACTGATGTCACACAGGTGGTGTGTGCGTGGTACGTGCTCAGCTCGCGAACCGCATCTCACCCGCAGAGGAGCAAAAATGTAAGCTCTGGGGACTCTACAGTCAAATCTGGTTTAGCCAGAAGCCAAACGATGGTGCGATGTGCCGAGACACCTCCTTTACCTGGGAAACCGGTTACTCCCCGTTCTGAAGCGTGGGGATTTCCTGCTCCCCCGTAACCGCCCAACTCAGCGCAGCGGCGAGCTGTAGCCGTGGCCCGTAGCACGCCTGCCTTGAGGACCGCCTCTTGCGTAAGGAAGAGCCTCCAGCACGCTCAGGGCGGGCGGTGCTACAGCCCAGGCCCAGCCCCCTCCGCTTTACTAGACACGCGCCTAACGGCCTCCCCACTCAGGGCCGCCGAGAAGCCAGGCCCCTTCGCGCGGACGGGGAGGGGGACCCATGTCGGCGGCGGACCGCGGGAACCGGAAGTAGTAGCCGTGGCGCTGCCTCCGGCGGCCCGGCAGGTGCCGAGCGGCGGCGCGCGTGCGTCGCAGAAACCCCGCCCCCAGGCCGAGGGGGGCGGGGCTGGCTGGCGGAGCGACCGTTGGGCCGGGGGCCGAGCCGGTGTCCGCGGCGACTCCGTGACCCCGCCCCATTGCCGCGGGAGGATGAGCCAGCGCCTCCCCGGGGAGCAGCAGGCGGCGCCACCCGGACAGGTAGGGGCGGAGCTCGGCTCGGCGGAGGGCCATGGCACGGGACAGCCGCCGCGGCACCGCGACGTGACAGAAGGGGCCGCGGGCGGGCCGCTGGGTCCTTCCCGCTGGCGTTGGAGCGAGCGGGGCCGAGGTGGCCGCTCCGGCCCGGCCGCAGCGCGGTGGGAGAAGAGAGCAGAGCAGACAGCCCCCGCATCCCCCGCGGAGCGGCTGCTGCGCCCTCCTGAGCCAGACCGCTTCGTCCCGCGGGCGGCGGGAAGGGGCAGAAAGGGCGGTTCCTCGTGGACCCTTCAGCTTATCCCGAAACGGGGAGGGCTGGGGGAAGGGGGAGTACCCAGCATGGCGTGTAGCCTCTTGTCGCCTGATGTAGGTGCTCTCCTGTGGCAGCTCTCCTGTACCGGAGACTGAGGGGCTCTGCCTGCCGCTCGGTAGAGTCTCCTCCCCACGTAAACAGTGTCAGAAGTGTTATTGTGCTTGAGTTACTCGCTTCATGTCAGCTGACGGGTTTGGTTAGAAAGGCTGCTGTTACGAAAGAGAGGGAGATAATGGGCTCTTCTTGGAGATCCTTAATTAAATGAGGAGGAGGATGCAGGTCAGTGAGGTTAAAAACGACGATTGACTGCATTCTTTCATATTATCTTCCCTACTTCTCCAGAATTCTTCCTTTCCCTGTCCGAAAATGTAAACCGGCTGATGGTAAAACAAATACATCTCAAGTCTCACTTCTAATGAACAGCAGCACATCTGACAGTGGAAAATCGTATGCTTATAGTGAAATATGTTCAGTGTTGAAAAGTAAATGTGTGTGTCACACTTTAAAGTACTGAACTAGGTAAAACACGGCCTTAAAAGCAAATTAAAAATGTTTCTGATCCTAAATTGTGTTAGAGTAGACAGTTAAAAATATTTTTTTAAGTATGTCCCGAAATGGTAGTTCTTTGTGTTTTAAGACTTGCACCTCCTTTTTTGAGGTTGTGGGACCTCTGAAGTTCATGGTGCGGAGTTTATAAAATAAATTAAGTTGATGATTATTTAAGTGTCAGATGTATTGGTACTTTTGCTTTCAAATGTCTGTCTTCTTGGTGGACATGTGAAGGGTTTTATGTGCTGTATCCCTTGGCAACATAGATGCTTCTTTGCAAAACAGCTATTTCAATGAAGGATGTGTTGGCATGACAGATTTTAAAGCAGACAGTTATCGGTACTGTTTCTCTGTTTAAGGAAACTTCAATATGCTATAATGTAAAATTAAAAAAAAAATCATTTGTGCATTACAGAACACGTACCTTTGTGAAGTAAAATAAGCTTCTAAAGAATTAATTAACTGGCACTATTTTTTTTTTTCTAAGATAAAAGTCTTACACTGGCTAACTGCTTTAAATGTGGTGTTTTGTCTCTTTGGTTGGCAAACAGATGTAAACTTGCTGCTCAAGAATTTGTGAGTTGTCAAAATGGGAAGGAGTTCTGCTGTGGGAAAACTGCATGTAGCTTGAAACAGAATTACTTTGCATCTGTATGCAACATCTGTGAAAGTCAAAGATTAAATTGTGCCCAGAAAAATGGAGCTTGTTTCTTGTTTGCTTCTGTTTAGTATTGGTACGTCAGTCCTAAAAAATCTTTGCCTGACAATAGGAGATGTCATGAACAATGTGTATTGCAATATTTCTAGAAATATATTTACCTTGTTCTATGATGCCCAAGGCTGTCTTTACCCAAATCTTTATGGCATCCTATCTGTGAGTGGTTTACAGTACCACTGTTCTCCCTGTGATGCATACTAGCAAGTTAAAGTAATCCTGGGGTAAAACTCCCCTCTCTGCTTTATATTGGCTTGTAGTAAGAACAAGTGAATATGAAGCAAAGGCCTACCCAAATCCTCAACCAGGAAAGACACTTAGAGCTGTTGATGACTGCGTTGCTTTGAGCCACTTTATGAGTTTGCCTGTGTTTTTTTCTTGCAATTATGCTGTTTGTACTTCTCTTGTGCTCTCTTCCACACCTAACATTTGTCACACACTGATGTTTCAGTAATATCCAAGTGAGAACCCACTTATTTTATGAACAGCTGGGTCTAGCTGCTTGATATATGCTCAATGAATATACACTTTGGCCTTTTTTCCCCCTCTACTTTGCTTTGGGGCTTTGAGGGCTCTGTATGTGTGTCTTACCTTGGTATTTGAACAGCAGAGTTGCATTCTTTGAATGTAAGCACTAAAGCTAGGACAGCTGTTCCAAGTGCACAACCTTTGCCAAAAGGCATCCTACGAACATTCAGAATTTTTTCCCCCTCCCCTTATTTTAATATGCATATGGATAGGTGTCACTGTGCAGATCAAGTTTTCAGGGTAAAGTCTTACAATAATTTGGCAGTAGGGATATTCTTAACTTGGTCATAATAAAAAAGTGGAATAGAAGTTCTACTGTTGAAAAGTTTTGTGCCAGAAACAATAGCGTTGTTTTGAGTTGTTTGAAAAGTTCATTTCCTAATTCTCAAACTCTGGGTTGTGTGTTCATAGACATCTCGCTTTGGCACCTGCTTGGCAGCAGCAATAACGCAGTAATTTCTGAAGGCGGTCAGCAGTGGTAGTGATCATGCACGTGAAACTGCCTCTACACACTCTCTGTCCATTTTCCCCAAGCTAAGATTTCACCTTTATACCTGTGTACTCTCAGAGCAAGTTCCCAATTCTATGCTCCCTGTGTCAGTCTTTCCCTTACATCATAACCTGAAAGTGCAGGTTCTGTGTTGGATGGCTTCCTAAAGCTGTTCAGGTGTCAGGCCACCTTTTTACCTGTGCTCATGAATGAGGTGTGCAGCTCCAGGATCTGCTACCTAGTTCTTTGTGCTTCTTTATATGCCAGGCTTTGGAAACTGAAGATGCTCGGAATATTAGCAAGTTAGCAATTATAAATTTTTATAGCTGTTTAACTTGGTACTTGAATTTTGGAAGCCTTTATAAAATCATGTTTAGACAAAATAATGTTCATTTAAATTGATTCTGATAAGAGGGTTGTAAACAGACTGTAATGATAATTTTGCTGGGACATGTACTCTGCTTTAAAAAGATAGAAACTGAAGAATCACCATAAAACGTTGATGTAGTGGTTATACTTAATGAGCTGATAATGCCTGTTATTATCAGAGAGAAGAAAGTTGACAAAATAGTTCCAGGGCTTCATGCATAATAGAAATGATTCTAGACTAAGCTGTTAAAATAGTTGCAAATCTGTTTACAGATATGGAGTATCCTTATTTGCTTGTATTATGTAGTAAGTAACCTTGAATATGTACTCCTGGAAATTAATGGAAAGAAGAGAATTTTTAACTTTGTAGTGGGTAGCTGTGGTTATTTTTAGTGATTTGCAGAGTGTCTAGTCAGTTATTTCCCCTTGAACTTTCTAGACATTCCGCTTTTTTGTTTGTTAAGCATTCTGCTTAGGCTTTCTAGTTACAGGAGTAGACTGTGGTTACTTTGGGAGGGTAAAGAGGAAAAGTAAATGAAAAAGTGCATTAAGTTCAGTCCTAAAGCACAGACCCTTCGATAAAAATAACCTTTGTTGTTAGTTTTTTCTTATTTTTGATATATTTTGTTAAATTTCTCTTTAAAATTTCATGAAAGTGGAAGTACTCAAATATGCATTTTGTAATACTGTAATACAGTACAATGAAGTGTTTCCTAATTTAAATAAAAATATAATTTCATTTCAGTAATATGTTTAAATTGCAAATAGAGCTACTGAGATGACTTAATATTTTGACAACCTGCCAGTTAAAATTCAAGTACTCATTTTCCTGAAAGATAAGATTGTGTTTGAGTTCCTTCCACTCTTATCTCCAAATGAGTGTTCTCTGCCAGGTTTGTTGGTTTAGATGTGTTATCTGCAGTTCTTGATCTACTGCAGCTTTCCCCCTGAGGTTTCTGTTACTAATTTGCCTCTTGTGTATGTGTTGCAGAAAAAAAAAAAAAAAAAGCGGTTCTCCATATGCTTCCAAACACGGTCATTTTCTGACTCTGAGAAGTAAATCTACAAATTTCCAAATGGAGTATCTCTAGGAAGGAAAACTGACGGGGTTTTTTTTAGTTATTATTTGACTTTTACTGCTTGTCTTGCATAAAACTTTTATTCTCATATGGAACACTACGTGAATGAGTCAACACTTAAAATTATTATCAGTCCTACAGACTTACCAGTTTTCTTCTGTTTTGTGCTGAGACATGAATATTCTTTTTATTTATGCATCAAAGCTTATAAAACTGCAGAACACTTGAGGAGACCTTACAACCTGTGCACTGAGTGTTCATGTTATTACCACAGTCATAAAATCTGAATGTTTATTCCTCTCTAACAAATCTTTAAAAATTTGGGTAGGTGGAAGATGGATTATTTTTAATAAATTTGATCTATGAACCCAGTGAACTGATCTCATCTCTGTGGTTATATAACATATAAGATAACTGACCTTCTTGTGGTAACTCCTTTAAATAGAAGCATTTTAGTAAAGTATTACTCAACCTTTTTTCTGTAATTTTCAAAATTAAAAATCTCCCACAAAGCCACTCTCTTCTTTTCCTCATAAAAGATCCACCTTGATTCTTGCTTTCAACTTGATACCGTTATTTAACAGTGGTAATTTCCCTCCAACTCTCCTGCTGGAAACTTGTCTACCACTCGTAAACCCTGACAAAATACACATAACTTTGGAAGTTGTACTTGCCAACCAGCCAATTAAGTTTCACAGCTGGAGAGAAGAATATTCAAGTGAGGGGGACTTGCTGTGCATTCGGAACTGCTAACATTTGATTTACTGAATATTTAACTTTTGTCGGTGTTTGTGCATCTAGGGCTTCACTGTCTTTTGGTGGTTGTTTTGTTTCGTTGTTTTTTTTTTAAATCTCCTTTGATTAGCATATATGTTTTTATTAAAAAGCAACACCAAGCTGTTAACAATGTTATTTATTAACATCAGAGTGTCACAATCTCTCTTAACAGGTTTATTTATTTATATTATTCTTTGAAGAAGACCAGTAAAGGCTGGATATGCTGTGTTTACAAAAATGGCTTCTGTCTAGTACAGCCAAGAAGGTCAGCGATGAGCCAGATCCAGGTGTTGATGGCAGATTACTTCAGTCTCTCCTCACCTTGCTGCCTTAACACTCTTGCTTGAGATGTTCCAGAGCAAGAAAAAGAGCAAAGCCTACCTCCAGGGCTCCTGGCCTTGAAGTCTGAATAGCTCTACGTAGTGCATCTGTCAGTCTCTCTTTTTGTTACACATACCAAGAAGAGCCCCCAGCCTTTTTACTTTTTGGTGGCCAAATACTTGTTGTTTCTAACCAGGGTTAAGCTGGTGTTTTCTTTGCTCCTTCAACGTTTGAAAATCCGTAGTAGGGAGAGTGGGGAAACAGGAACCACCAGGGGTCCCCAGAAGGTTTCATAAGCAGTGGTCGTATGCCTGTGCTCTGTTTTGGAGGGATCTATAGGAGTTTTGATCTCAGGGGCTTTAGTGTGTTTATAAAGAAGTTGTAATTCAGTACAAGGACATTAAAAATCTATAGTAGCTGCTGTTATTGAGAAGATGCTTAGGGTTGAACTGGGGATAGTGGTGCTTTTTAAGATTCCAGTTTGACAATCCTGAATTATAATTTTGCCTATCAAGAATGAATACTTTTCATGTGTATCTCTTTGCTGGAGGCTATGCTCTCACATGCTCTTTGTCTTGGCTTGCAGAGCCTCTTTTCTGTGATGCTCTCTTATTTCCTTTATATTAAAATTTCTTGCATTGAACCTGAACAAAATTACCTGAAAAGATGCCCAACTCATGTGTGACCTTGAATTTAGGAATCTGTGCATAAAGCTAAGAACTGTTCAGTGCATTTCTTTGAGAAGATAAAGAAAAGCAGTATGAATAACTTGACTTCTGATCATCTGGTGGTGTGTAAAAGCTCTGCTCCATTGTTTGTGTAATCCTCAGATGACTGCAGCACAAGTCCACCTTAAAGAGGAGCAAAATCCTTAAAACTGAAAAGAGGAGGTTGCACACTTTTGTTGTGTCTTTTTATCAAACAGAAAATGAGCATCGTGGCCAAAGACTCGTGGGCAAAAGTTACATTGTCTACAGTGAACCCTACAGTCATAGTTCCTGCCCTTCAAAAGAAGGAGTATGGATCTTACCTTTCAGTTGTCTTAATGAATTTCAGTGTTATTCTCGCCTGAATATGATCACAGAAGGAAGATTAGAGATATTTTTTTTTTTCTATTTTTTTTTTGCTAAGGGAACTCTCCATATTTCTTTCCTGGACAAATTATTTGAAGCTGTAGATACTCACCCATTAGTTTAGAAACTTAATACTGTGTCTTATGTGTATTTTAGGCTTGCTTTGAATAAGCAGCCATGGACACAGTTGTTTACCATGACTTGGCTAAGGATCAATACCTTCTTGTGGAGTTTAAGCTTTTGTTATGTTTGCTTTTATATTTGGTTGAGGTTCATGCTTTTTTTTAAAGAAAATAATTGTTAACTAAAAACCTCTTAAAGACCTTATAACTCGTGTAGCTGCTTATTACTGTGCCTGTGTGGGAGACTACTCTTCAACTCTGATAGCAGAGTTTTTCTAATGTATTAATAAATGAGGTTAATTTGGTAAATTAAAATCTGAGTTTTCAGATAATCCAGCCAGTTTTGTTTAAAGGCAATTAAAAAGTGTTCACATTAGTAACTTGGTGAATGTGGAAGAAGCAATCTTTTCCATCAAGTAGGCTATTATCTTCGTGCCAGGTGGAATAAGTCTCCAGCTGTCACAACTATGGGTAGCCATAGCCTTAGTGGTCAAGAGATTTTAGAGAGCGGAGGTGAAGTAGTTTTGAAGTAGTTACTTTCCACAAACTAATGCAATGCCCTTAGTGTTTTTAGTCATATGACTAGAAGCATGAGTTCAGTATTCATCCTGTAATTAGGCTGAGAGTTTTTAGGTTGATTTTTTTTTTAAACTGAGAATGTAAAAAGTGCTATACAAAATGGGTATTTATTATTGATTCTGCTTTTGTGAAGATCGGATATAGTGGTGATATTTTGTATTGGTATGTATCATAAAAGTGAAAAAACATTTCAGACTGTTGTTATGTTATATTAGGCTTTTATAATTAAGAGTGGTAAGATCAGTAGAATCTAGAAAGTAGATATGAATACTGTTTTCTTGTTACAGTTTTAAAGCTAGGATTGTCTTCGTACTTTACCGGTATTATCTTTTAATGTAGTTTTGTGTATGTGTTTCTGTTCTTGTCCTTGCTTGCTTTCTTGTTTAAATAATATTTGCATGTGTTTTTATTTTCTCCATGAACACAGATTTTATTTGGAAGTAGCTGTGAAAGGAACTAGAGGAACCTTTACCTACACGTATTTTTGGAAACAGACTTTTTGTCTTCTATTCCAAGAGAAGATACATGAACTTAAATAGATTTTTTTTTTTTGTAAACTCAAATAGCTTCAGTAAACTGGCAGTGCTCCTTTGTGACTTTATTTTTTTTTCTTAAGATCTTTTCTCACTAAATGACTGCAATAGGAACAGTCCTGTTCCTGACATCAGTTAAGTTAGTTTCAGATGGATTTTTTAAAATGCTACAGAGAATGATCTTCTGTGTATCTAGTTTTGTAAAGTTAGCATGTGCATTCCCTGGTTTTTAACAGTTTGGGTTCTTGAGTATGCTTAAGAGGTTTTGTGGTCTAAGATGACTTGAGAAAGTTCAGGAAAACTGCTGTTTCGCTCATATTCCCTTCTGTATTAGATTTGAAGTGTAAGATTTTTTTGAGTCTTTTTGTGAATAAATAGTTTGCTAGTGATCTAAAAATTACAGTGAGAAATTCCTCACAGTTCATTCATCCCTTTTCCAAACTTGAAGTTTGAAAGATGAGTGATATTCTCATCTTGATTAACTGTCTTTACGTGATACGTAGAATAAATAAATGGAGCCTAAGATATGTTGAGTCTGTGGTGAAAATGGGAATGTCATTTTTGATACTGGTGAGACTAAGGATGAAAGAGTGGCCACAACATGGCTCTTGTTTTAAAATTGTTGTAGAAGTCTTATCAAAATTTCTTTCTGAAGGGCAGGCTTATTTATAAAATAAAAAAGATGACACTGCACTGTTTTAGATTAACATAATATGAGAGGCTTGGAATTAAGTGTTCAAAGCTGTACTTGACTACTTCCTTCTTTTGAGCAGTTGTTCTAACATATATCCCCATATATAGGTTGTATGTTAAAATTGTAATTTAAGTATGGGTATGGGGAATGTTTCTGGCCTTATTTGCCTGTTCTTGAAGTGTATAGTAGTTGGATACTTTTTAAAATAAGATTATGTATGTAGAATTCCTGACTATTTTAAAACAAATAATCACTTTTGAAGATTTTTACCAGTTAAAAGCTTTAAAAACCTATATTTTTTTTCAAATTTTTTCAGCAAATGACTCTTCTATTGCTATAATTGCATTTCCTCTACTGTAGAACACATTGTTATGTGTAAAGGTTCTAATCTTAATTTTGTCTGCTTTTGCTTTATGTCTGCATAGCGTTTCTCGCTAGGTGCTGTCCTTGTGTAGGGTTTGCAGGAAGGTATTTGTGAGTTAGGGGACAGATGGCTGACTTTTAGCTCTTAGGTGATAGTACTGAACAGAAAAATCGAATATTATACAGATTATTTGGTTTATCAGGATTCTTCTCAGTTTGTGAAGGAGCTGCTCTGTTAACAAGATCAATCATTGTGGGTTTTTGTTGTGGGTTTTTTTTTTTTCTCTTTCAGCTATTTATTTAAATGAGATTTGTAATCTGGAAGAGTACTTTTAAGTTTTCACTCCACCCCCCTCCCAGGGAAATAACAAACTTAAGATACCTTTTTTTCCTGCCAACCAGCCCTTTGAGATACAGAAAAGTGTTTTTATGGGAGAACAGAGCACATGTCAGGCGATCTGAGTAATCTGTGAATCTCTGATAACAAACGTCCTTAAGTCAGACTTCTTACTGTCCAACTCTGTGTTCTCCAGAGACGGTACTCTGCACTGGAATTGGTTTCCTCATCTGACTCGCTTCTCTGCTTGACCTTTTATTTGTAGAGCTTGGAAGATAAGCAGGATGTCTGGTGTTTGAGAGCAGAAAAGTGCCTGAGGTACTAGGCTGTGCAGAAAACTGCAATAGCCTTATATGCTTTTTCTGCTATTAATGTAACTGTTTCTGTGCTGTTCTCCTTCACCAATGTAGTTCCTGCATGCACTGTAATTAAATTGGTCTTTCACAATTCAATGCACCTGTATGCTTATTACTTTCTTCCCTCTTCCTGGTCATAACAGGTAAGACATCCTGCTTTAGCTGCCTGTTCTTTGGGTTTGTTTTTTTGTTGGTGTTTTTTTGTTTGGTTTGGGTTTTTTGTGTCTTTATTTTTTTTTAGTGTCAGAGGCTTCTCTGTTAACCTGCTTTGTAGAAGAATCTTGATGGGTCAGGACATCCTGGAAATGCCTTAGTAGTGTAAGGATGATGGGTTAGTTTCACCCTTTTTGCTTTACAATCTTTTCATAGAAGACTTAGCTATGTGACTTGAGTCAAATTCCTCCCCTGTTGCAAGAGCTCCCTGAATATTGTGTAGATTGTCTTTTTTTATTCTTACAGTGCCTTACTTCACTATTTTTGTTTCTTTTTCCAAAGATAGTCTGAAGCATTTTTGATTCTGCTTTCTTGAAGTATCTGGACTAGACTCTGGGAAATAAGTTAAATGTAATATCTTCGATGTTCTAATTAATCATTTGTAACTTCTCTTGGATTTTTACAGTAGTCTAGGTTGAAAAAAAAAAAAAAAAGGGTTTATTACTTAAGTATTTACTTGTAACTAGTGGTTGTTGGGAACCTGGTGTAGGATTCTTTGTTTACTTTTTCAGGATATTTGGTTTGGCTAGCATCCAACTAGTACCTTTTTTCCCCCATTTGCAATTTCTCTTGAGTAAATTCCATCTTTCCCCACTTGCCTTTTCGTGCCTATTTGGATAGGGCAAGGAACCTGTGGAATCAATCTGACATTATAAAATGGCAAGTTGGCTAGTTAGTTCTTCCTTCACAACTCCATAAACATTTGTGCAGGCTCTCTTATGAGTGCACTCTTCCAGTGTCCAGAAAGGATAATCTGCACCAGACTGGGTTAGGAACTATATCAGTTCTCTTTTGGCTTTTGCAACCATAGAAGAAAACATTTTCCTGGATCTTCCTTTTCTTTATTATTAGCGCTCCCAGCAATCTGTTTCCAAGGAGCAGCGTACTCTCTGTGTCCACATCATTCAGTTTCCTTCACTCCAGGGAGGCAGATCTCTTACCTGCGTTATAACAGTACTTTAAGGTCACGTGAGCATACACTTCCAAGGTGTCTTGAACATTTAACACAGCTCAAGATAGTGCATCCTGAACTTGGTGTCCTAGTTTGTTAAACAAAACCTTTTCTTATAGGCACACAAGGAAATATGTTGTATGTTGACCTAAGCTGTCCTCCCTCCCATTAATTGCAGATAGTGGTGGACAAATTAGTGACTGATGTGCTCTCAAGAGGTAAAATTTTAGTCCTGTGTGAAGCTTACTGAACAGTTAACGTTCTCAGTCTTAGTTTTTCCTGCATTCCTGCCATTGCTGCATGCTGCTGTAAGATGGTATCTGTAACACAGCGTCCGATATGAAGCAGTTGGGGTAGCTGAATCTCTGGGAACATAAAGAATTAACGTACAGTTCTTACAATCTTGGTTAGGGTCCTCAAAATTAATGGCTTTGGTGTTACGGCTTTTGTTTGATTGTTGAAGAGGTCTGTCAAAAGCAATACTTCTGCTTCAGGAGACATACAGTGTTTTAAAACAAGAAGAGAAGGCCTGTGGTATCATGCCTATCATGTAACTGTAGGTGTGTATGTGCCAGAGGAGTTGGTATGTGGAATCCTGTTTGTGCAGAGATGATGCAGGGATTCTTCTCAGTATGCTTGGTCTGGCTCTGGAGAGTCTCTTGGTTTTGTTTGTCAGTTACTGCCTAATTGGTAAAACGTTCCCTTCCATTGTAGACCAAGCTGAAAGCATTTTCTCAATTATTGAAATATTTAATATCTCTAATCCACTGTTCTCATATTTCTCTAAAGTGGTTTAAAAGACATCAAAGGGGAGAGTTATTTCTCTTGTTCTGAATACAAAGTTTGTAGTAAGATTAACTGAAGCTGTGGAATTTAATATAAAGAAAATTATTCTTTTTTTTTTAAGAGACTTTTACAATGTTCCACCTTTATACCATAATAAATATTTCTGCTGAGACTATTACAGAAGAATGTCTTTATTAGATGAAAAATCTGTACTGTTAAGGGAGAAGCCACTTGAGCACGCATACCCCATCCTAAGAGTCACACACGCACACCACCCCAGTCCTTCCTGCTAGGACTGGAGTCTCTTTGCAGTAGGTAACTCCCGTGAGCTGACAGTTGCCCCTTTCAGCTCCTTTCACGCGCACACTGAAGCACTCTTCAGTGCTTCCCTTTTCCTCAGCTTTGGCCCTACATTTCCCATAGCAGAGACTTAAATGTTGAATCCTAAAAAAAAAAAAATACAGTGGAAAAACAGGTTGAGCTGGGAGCCTCCGGAGAGGGACCCTGAACAAAGTCATCCCTGGGCAACTATAATTATCCTTTAATATAAGTATCCCTTACAACTGCGTAGCTGCCCCTCACATGCTCTGCTCTTCACATATCTTTCAGGTGCCTTTTGGTCCAATGGTGATTTCTGGTCTGGGATCTTCTAACACCTTATTAGATTCCTTGTCTGTCTCCTGGCAGGCCATTAAGTGTTCTTATCTTGTCAAGTTGCAGCTTCTGCTGATGGTTGTAGCCTCCTTATCTTATGGTTTATGCTTCTCCTGCACCTGCTCACTGGCAGAGCATGGGAAGCTGAAAAGTCCTGGACTTAGCATAAGCGCTTCTTAGCAACAACTAAAACATCAGTGTGTTATCAATATTATTCTCATATTAAATCCAAAACACAGCACTGTACCAGCTACTAGGAAGAAAATTAACTCTGTGCCAGCTGAAAACATATCTAGGTGAAAGTTCACAGCTTATGGCCTAAGGCTTCAGCAAATGTAGCTACTCATGCTAAGTAATGCTAAACAAACAGTATTCAAAATAGCACAGTGTTATGCTGTAACCCCTGCATCCTAATGCTAAATGATTGACTCTGAGCAATTCATTCTATTTAAAACTTACTTATTCAACCTAAACAACTAGTGTTTCTTAACAGTATGTAGCTTCTAAACTTGGTACAATAATTTAAACAGGCTTTAACTGTGCCCTCAGTATGCATCAAACATAACAACAGTGTTAATAACAGAATTCACTACTTGTGCCTCCGTGGTTTCCTTCTGTTAACACTAGAGAATCAATTCACTCTGAGCTTAAGTAATTGCTTTTGCTAGTTGTGTTTCTGCCTGTGGTTTACAAAAGAGATACTCTGACTTTTGAACACTAACTGTAAGGATCTTCAAGAGTTCTTGGAGCAATTTGAGTCTGGAGCTTGAGCTATACACAGAATTAGTAGTACTTTTGGGGTCTATAGATTTGTTACCTCTGTTGTTTTGATACATTTACAAACAATTCTCTTTGCAAAACTCATCAGAACATATGAGAAATTAGATGAGTGTAAAAGTAACAAAGATTTCACTCGAACGGGAGGTCAATTGGTAGATGAGAGTTCAGATTATGTTTTTTGGTGCATGGAGCAGGTGGAGGAAGATGATGAATGATGCAGTGAGTAGAAACACTTCTTAGAGTCCCAACGTCTCATTTCAGCTGTGCTGCGTGGCTTCCAGTTATGGTAGTACCCAAGTGGTGCTGGCTTAACAGGACTTTCTGTGAGCATAATAATGAAATAGACTGTTTGTGATGGGACTTTTTTTGGGTGTGTTCTTTGTAGGTACCATTTCATTGAGAATGCCAAAAATTACTGTGTGTGAAAAGTTAATATCTGTTGAAGTTTCAAGTACAGCTTCCGAATAAATTATAAATTCTGATCTTCTGATGTTTCCGGATATAAGAACTGTATTTTCAAATAGGATTTGCTTCATAATATGGCAGTGTGACATTTTTTTCATTGTCCATTAAGAAGCTTTTCTCAGTGGCTGTAAAATTATAAAAGGTCAAGAAGAATTTTCACATAAAGATGAATGGAAGAAATCTATTTTCAGCGAGAGTGTGTTTTAATTTGTAAATACTCTAAATATTTTTTTAAGGAAATGTGAATGAGTAAAGCCAAAGGGATCTATCTTGCCCAACAGCAGATTTCTAGGCAAGAGTATAAGAGTATATATACGTACATCTCTAGAACACTCTCCTAGCCTCCAGCATTTCCACCAGAGGTGTTGTCTTAATAGCTTTTGATGTGGTTTGGTTTTTGTTTTTTGCCCTCTGTGAATTTGTCAGGCTGCTTTATGAATCATTGCATACTTCTGGAAAGTGGCAAAGAAGTCCACCACTGTCCTACATGCTGTGTGAAGAATCAGCCCTTTTTTCTCTGCTTGTCACCTTACCTCTTTCATTATGACATGTAGGAACTACTGAAAAACAACAGATGCTCTTCACTTTCTTCATGCCACTTGTGACTCTGCTGACATCTGTTTTGTCTTCTACATTACATCTTTTCCAGACTGCAAGTGTCCTGATCCATTTTGTTGCCCTGTAGAAGGAAAGCTATTTTGTGCTCTATTGTCATTGTGTTCTTTTGTAACCTGTTTCAACTCTTCTATAATCCTGTAGTACTTTTGGCACTATGTAAAGTATTTAAGGTGTGCATAAGCTGTGGATTTATACGGGAGTTTAATTAAGTTCTCCCTCTTTACTGGTAATTCTTGTATCAGATTAACATGGGGACTGCTAGTGCATGCTGAGTGCTTTCTTGTAACTTATTATTACATTTGTGAATGGTAGCAGTTGGTTCAGAGCCCACTGTTTATAAAGTAAGTTGGGATTGGTTCTGCTACCCCCTCACCAGGTGATGTGATTCATATTCATCTGTATGAATTTTTATCTAGTGTTATCAGCCTGCTGCACAGTGCTGAGAGTTCCATCTGCAGCATCCAGCAAGCCTTGTTGCTTTGTATTTCATCCTTTCTTCTAGGTGACTTACTTAGAAGGCTGAGCCATTTGCTAGTACGGGAAACCTGTCTGTCTCACCTCCGCTAGTGACTCTTCATGCTGGCCAACCAGTTTGGCCGTACTTGACAAGGCTCAAGAGCTGGGTAGAAGAGAGGGATCTGAATTGGATGTCCTGTTGGCTGTTTTTATTGCTGCCAGCTGGCTGGATGTTTACAGTGCATATAGCTTTGTAGCAGTTACAGTGAATGGTTACAGAATTTGAGGATAAGCAGAGGAAAAAGGGTGTAAGGAAAAGATTTGGAGGTGGATTAGGGGTCATCTCCTTTGCTTGGAGGGAGTGAGAGGTTTCTTATTACTGAAGAAATGCATATTGGGCTGTTATGTATTAATAAGGGGGGATGATCTTTGAGAAATGACAAACACAAGACTTTATTTGGATAAAGAAGAGCAGAGAATCAAAGTGTGATAATGCTCTCCAACCCCAACCACAAAGTTGTTTTTGTGGATTTATGTCTACAAGGCAAAGGAGGAGTCTACTTGAGAATGTCAAAACCTCATGTGTTACTGTTATACTAAATGTGCAAAAGCATGTGTTGCTGACACCTCATTGTGTTTAAAAATAAAATAACCAAACAAAAGGCGTATAGATAAGAGTTTTGAAAGCTTTATGTGGACATAAAGATTTTGAGCTGTTTTCGACTTTTATATTTTCACTCTTCTGTGCAGAAGAATGTAAACAGTTGTGTTCAGGGGACTAAAACTTTAGCCTGCCATCTGTTTCACTCCAAGCAGACATAGTACAAAGATACCATGACGAAAGAAACTAATTTTTTGACCTTAACATTGACTGGATTTTGCACCAGCTCCATGGTGCAATGCACACTCGTATGCATGGAGCACACATGTTCCAACCACCCATACTAAAGTGAAATACTTTCATGATGGTAACATTGAACTAAGGAGAGGCTGAAGAAGCGGATGAGGAAGCATCATCCAGTTAAAAATCACTAAAGACTTATGTAGAATGTCCTATATATAATGTTGTGTATTGCTGCTACGTTTTTTGTAATTTACAGGATTGTCACCTTAATATTTTTCCCCAAAGCACGAAATACACTTGTTTTATTTTATATAGATTTCTCGGTCTTTCGTGCATATTCAAATAGAAAATAACTAATTTTCTTTATGTAGGTTATAAAGCAGCTAAATGGAGTCTGAGCAGCTGTTTCATAGAGGCTACTATCGAAACAGTTACAACAGTATAACCAGTGCAAGCAGCGATGAGGAGCTTTTAGATGGAGCAGGTGTAATTATGGACTTTCAAACCTCTGAAGATGACAATCTCTTGGATGGTGATGCATCGATTGGTAAGTTAATGTTAGTTTCAGCTTAAAAATTTCCCTCGATTTTATTTTTGTGGCTTTGTTGTTTTCATTTTTTTTTAATAAACAAAAACAACCAGCCCTTTTTCATAACGAATTTTAATGGTTCTCTTTAGCTAATCTGTCCATCAGAGGGATGCTTTAAACGTGAAAGTGGCTGAATATTTTTCTGTGTGCTTGCTTAACAGTTACATTGTATGGTATGACTTCTGATACCAGGCAGATGACAGACTTGGATGTTGAGTAGGGGAAGGATGGCTATTCTGCAGCTACCTGATCTTCCTCTTATTTTGTTTAAAATCAAACTCAGCCTCTTGAGTTTTCTTTTTTTATCATCTGTTCCTCCCCTATTAATATTCAGTTGTCTTCCATCCTTGCAGAGTCTCTTTTTTCATGCGCTTTCCCTTTGCCATACTTAGCAGTTGGATGTTGTCATTGTACTAGATAGCTGTGTTGTATCATTATAAGCATCCTTCTCATATGTTTGCCTTCTGTCTAATTAGATATTTCTTGAATGTGCAGTTATATAACTTGTATACCAATACAGGTATCAAGAGCCAGAACACCTTCAATCTGCATAAAAATTCATTCTGCCAAATTACTTGGAGAACACCAGCATGATGAAGTCAAGCATTTGATAGTTAGGAAATATTAAGTGAACTGGCTTCGGTGTGTAATATTTTGTTCTGAATATCCAGCACTTTATTAAAAGTGAGTGCCTTGCTTGTCTAACATAATATTAGCAACCTGTCCTGAAAGTCTGAAGCTCTGGTTATTGTTTATATAAATCGTCTCCATCACTTCAGGCTTTAAGGATAAATAAGCTTGCAGTAAAATAAATAGTTTGAGAGCCAGTGTTCCGCCCCTTAGTTGTCAAATTAGATCCATAAGCTGAATCCAGACATATGAGGCAGTTGTTTGCACTGTCAAAAGCAATGCTAATTGCTGCACATACCAGCAGCCCCTATCTCATTGTAATGCTGAAGTATTAGAATGTGCATTAGAACGTAAATATTAAAGTATTTTCTTTCCTGGAGTTGAATTTTTTGCTAATGTTATATCTACTTGCCACAATTCTGGTCACTCCCTAAGGGACAGCAATAGTAATAAGCACTAGTATTTTATTGTGAATATATATGAACAGTGATTTATATGTCTCTGTGCATGGAAAATATGTTCTTGTGCAGTAAATCATAGTAAATATCTTGGCAGTACATCAGAATCTGGTGTAAATTTTCTTTTCAAGGTGGTAACAACATACTTCCAAAACAGTTTTAAATAAAATTAACATGCAGGAAGTGAACATCTGTTTCTCATTCCTTAGGTCTCCAGATATGCAAGGTAGTTTTTCTTGTGTGTTTTTAATTCAGCATATCTCATTGACAAGACCAAACAAGCACTTTCTTGCTGGACTGCATGTGTCCTTTTTGTAGTCCTCTGTTACTCACCTAGCATCAGTTATTGGTTTTAATTATTATTATTATGTAAATACTCTTACCCTTTAGTCGTCTCTTAATGTATTTTTGTTCTGTTGAGTCTAAGTACAGATGAATTCACCATACAGAATCTGTCCCACCCACTGAGGAAGGGCAGAACCATCCTGGTAACTGGAAGATCCCTTGCTTCTCAACACTGCTGGCCCTCCAGAGCATTATTTGAATGCAGAGGCATTAGGTCTAGTTCTGTGTACCCTGCCAAAATCAGAAGCCCTGTTTAAACATATAGTTTGTGTTTTAAGTCTTTAGGGCAAGGACTTGTGCCACACTGCCCAAGTCCTAGAAATCCAAGGATGGGTCCAGGAGAATGAAAAGCCGACCGCTGTAGGAGAAGATCAGGTTTGGGAGCACCTAAGGAACCTGAAGGTGCACAAGTCCATGGGACCTGATGGGATGCATCCACGGGTCCTGAGGGAACTGGAAGATGAAGTTGCAAAGCCACTATCATCATATTTGGAAAGTCCTGGCAGTCTGGTGAAGTTCCTACAGACTGGAAAACGGGGAACATCATCCCCATTTTTAAAAAGAGTAACAAGGAAGACCCAGGGAACTACAGGCCGGTCGGTCTCACCTCAGTGCAGGGCAAGATCATGGAGCAGATACTCCTAGAAACTATGCTAAGGCAGATGGAGAATGAGAAGGTGATTGGTGACAACCAGCATGGCTTCACCAAGGGCAAATCGTGCCTGACCAATCTGGTGGCCTTTTATGATGGGGTTAAAACATTGGTGGACAAGGCTAAAGCAACTGATGTCATCTACCTGGACTTGTGCAAGGCATTTGACACTGTCCCACATGGCATTCTTATCTCCAAATTGGAAACGTGTGGGTTTGATGGATGGACCACTCTGTGGATAAGGAACTGGCTGGATGGTTGCACTCAAAGAGTTGTGGTCAACAGCTCAATGTCCGAGTGGAAACCAGTGATGAGTGGTGTCCCTCAAGGTTCAGTATTGGGTCCGGTGCTCTTCAACATCTTTGTCAGTGACGTGGACAGGGGGATTGAGTGCACCCTCAGCAAGTTTGCCAATGACACCAAGCTGAGTGGTGTGGTTGACACACTGGAGGGACGGGATGGCACCCAGAGGGACCTTGACAGTCTTGAGAGGTGGGCCTGTGGCAACCTCATGAAGTTCAACAAGGCCAAATGCAAGGTCCTGCATCTGGGTCGGGGCAACCCCAAGCACAAGTACAGGCTGGGCAATGAGTGGCTTGAGGCCAGCTCCAAAGAGAAGGATTTGGGAGTGGTGGTGGACAAGAAGCTGAACATGAGCTGGCAATGTGCACTTGCAGCCCAGAAGGCCAACTGTATCCTGGGCTGCATCAAGAGAAGCGTGGCCAGCAGGTTGAGGGAGGTGATTCTGCCCCTCTACTCTGCTCTCATAAGGCCCCACCTGGAGTACTGCGTCCAGTTCTGGAGCCCCCAACACAAGAGAGACATCGACCAGTTAGAACGAGTCCAGAGGAGGCCACGAGGATGATCCAAGGGCTGGAGCACCTCTGCTGTGAGGACAGGCTGAGAGAGTTGGGGCTGTTCAGCTTCGAGAAGAGACAGCTCTGGGGAGATCTTATAGCGGCCTTCCAATACCTGGAGGGGGCCTACAGGAAAGCTGGGGAAGGACTTTTCGTAAGGGCAGTTAATGACAGGACAAGGGGCAATGGCTTTAAGATGAAAGAGGGTAGGTTTAGATGAGATATGAGGAAGAAATTATTCACTGTGAGGGTGGTGAGACACTGGAACAGGTTGCCCAGAGAAGTTGTGGATGCCCCCTCCCTGGAATTGTTCAAGGCCAGGCTGGATGAGGCTTTGAGCAACCTGGTCTAGTGGGAGGTGTCCCTGCTCATGGCAGGGGGGGTGGAGCTAGATGATCTTTAAGGTCCCTTCCAACCCTAACCATTCTATGAGTCTATGAATTTATGAGCCTGGTTTCTTAGCAACATTGAACAAAATGGCAATAACATATCTGTATGTAAAATGATTGTAGAAATAATATAGTTAAATTGAAAGCTGCATAGCTGCGGTGTGTAAGCTTGGAGTACAAATGAGTACAGGCAGTAATTTATCCAGTCTGGGTAAGTTGCCATGGACAATCAGGTGTTCATCATAATTTTATAGTTTATGTAATAAACTACAGAATTATGGATTAAAAAAAAACCAAGACCATGCAACGAGGAGAAAATGAAGGATTAAGAAATTCTTTCTTTTATTTTATTTTCTTTTTTTTTTTTTTGACTAATTAAAATTGAACCATAAAGTGCACATATATTATGCAGATAAAAAGCCAACAATATGGAATTTGTAAAGTAATTACAGTCTTTCCCTCTTATTCAGTGGGCAATAAGTTAATAGAAGGAGGCTGCTCATTTCAGTAGGCTTTGTAAGTCCTTTGGCTGTCAGAACAGCAGTTCTATGAAGCCTGCATAGTACTGCTGTTCACTCTACCACTCATACCTAAGCACTTAACTGAGGCTTACAAAGCCTTTGAGGCTCTTATGCAATGATGAATCTGCTTTCTGTTGAAAGCATGTGGAAATTGGATAACACTGGGAAAGAATACTAATGATATATACCACTTGTGGGAAAATCTTTTGTGTTATAAGGAACCAAGCAAGTGAATGTTAACTGGAACCCATTTTGAGAAAGTTTTATCACCTAGACTTCTATGTATCTTTAATATTTAGTTGATGGGGATTTGTCTTTTTAGTGTCACTTCTGATTGGCAATTTGAATGTTTTTGTGTAGTTCCATATAGGGGATTCACGGTTATGTTAACAACAATGCTGTACAAGAGTCTTGTTTCTCATAGCACCATCTGAAAGCAGGTATGTTACCTATGCTTCACTGTGTCACCTGAGAAGAATACAGAAATTGTGAATATGTAGTATTATATACTGAATACATATATTAACATATTATATACTGTAGGTATGTATAGTAATTATATCGTAATTATATATGTCTGTTATGTTTTCCAGTAGCTATTTTTTTCATAAATTTCAGACTTTTAGTGGCAGCATTACGGAGAACAAATAGGTATTGTGAAATTGTAAATTCTTTGAGTGTAGTGTGTTTTAACATGCTAAATAATTAAATTGCTATGCATGTGGAGGCTTGGATGGCTTGCACCAAAGCCCTGCCTAGAAGGGATACTGCCTGTCAGCTTTGATCAAAACTTGCTTTTGTTCCTCATCAAAACTAATCTCTTTGTATTACTCAAGTTAGCGTTTTTCCTTGTTGAACTGCTGTCTAATGAGGAGGACTGTGACATTCTACTGGTAACAGAAGTATCTGCCTGTTTGTAGGGAGGATGTCTTACCAAGGCTTTTATGTGCAGTGTGCTTTTGTGCATGCAGTCTGTGGAAATAATTTTCATCATGACTTATTTATGTTTTATTTTTAGACTACTTGCCCTGCTTCTTGCTAGGTCAATTTAAACACATTATACTTACCATTGTGAAGCTATCAGTTCTTTAATAGTTAAGTCATATAAGGTAATCTTTACTGGTTTCAATCTTATTGGAGGAGATCTATACTATGTGATTTTTAAAAAATTGTTACACTAGGGTAGTTCATTGTTTTCAATTACTTTAGCAGGGGGAGAAAAATAATTATTTTTAACCAGAAGTGAAATCTTCAGAATTGAAATATATTATCAGATTAATATTTTAACTGAGGAATATGAATGAGAAGATGAAATGTCTAATCCATTCTTTTTCTCTCAACACTGGCTTGCCTTTTCTGTCCCTAAAGTTTAAAAGAAACAATTCTTAGCTATTGACTGGGCTTGAAGGGTGTAGCAAGTCTCTTCAAAAGTAAGAACTTTTTCTTTTATGATCTGAGGTTAGCCAACTAGCAAGATGGAACTGAGAGGTCTCCATAATTTTACTCAGAATTGAGGGCTGTTTATGTGATGTAAGAGGACTGTATCAGTTTTCACTTTTTTTTGTTTAAGTGTGGGGCAAGCTCAGCAGGAGTTGGATTTTTATAGTGTTGTCAGACTGCAAGGTTTTCAAGGCACTAACTGAAATCAGATGATTAAACTTTATTTGCAGTAAAACTGTTGCGCAAACAAATGATCTCACTGCTGTTTACATCTCAAGGTACTTTGATCTGTCTGTGGGAGTCTGAGTCCTGAATCAGCTTGGCGTTCTTTTCAATAGCTATAGTGATTCCTGCTTCAGTTGAAGGAGCTTAGTTGCTTATATTGTGACTTCAGTGTGGAGACAGTTTACAGTCTGGCATATGGTGTTAGCATAAAATTGGCAATAGTTAACCTTAATATGACAACCTGTAAACTGGTAATTCAGAAGCTGCTGCTACAGCCGCTACTATCTCCTCACAGTAGCAGCACCACTAAAAAAAAGAACTTACCAACAGGTCATGGTGTAAAATGCTGCAGCTCTTCTGAACTGTCCTTAACCATGAGTTGGAGTCCTTCGCCTAAAGTGAGAGACCAAAACAATCAATTTTCAGCACCCGACATAAAAAATATGATATAGTGAACTAATATTATGGCCTTATTTGGGGAACAGAATGTAATTTTCAGCAAGTGCAGGTGGTTCCATGTAATCAAGAAATTTCTACCACATCATAATTCCACATCTAGATCTTCAAGCAAGATCTACACTTAGTGTTGTCTTTTCCAACAACACATGAATGTCCTTTCATGTGTATGCTTGTTTCTGTTTAGCTATCGCAGTTTATAAAGAAAAGAGAGAATATGGCCTGGTTTTTAGCTGCAACAGAGCTGGGTTTCTTTTCAGTAGCTAGAATAATGCTGTGTTTTGCTTTTCAGCCTGGGACTTGTTATGAGAGAGACACTGATAACACACCAGTGTTTGCATTTTTGCCACTGAAAGTGAAGAACTTTGTGTTCTGTTAGTCTACAAGTGCAAGATCTAAGGGGGTGAGGAATATTTAAATTAATAAGCTAAATTGACAGTTAGATATGCCAATGGGGTATTCCATATCATATCATGCCCAGTATATTAGTGAGGGTCTCTCGCTCTCTCTGGCTTTCGCATGGGCTCTCGTTCTTCTGGGATTGTGGTTTCGGTCTGGGACTGTCGCTCCTCAAGGATCATTATCTGGGAACGGGCCGGGCTTGATTGGTGGGTGGTGAGCAGTTGCACTGTGTATCACTCGTTTGCATATTTTGTTATTGTTATTATTATCACTACTATTTGAATATTAGTATTATTTTAAGTTTTCTTTTATTTCAATTATTAAATTGTTCTTATCTCAACCTACGAGCCTCTTCACCCTTGCTCCCCAATCCTCTCCCCTGTCCCCTGGCGGTTGAGGAGAAGTGGGTGAACAGCTGTGTTGACTGCTAGCTAAGGGCTAGCCCAGTGAAACTATCACAGAATACAAAGAAAATAATTAAACCCCCCTTATTTCCTGCATAAAGATCTTAAGTTCCTGTTATATTCTTTATGTGTGCAAATTGTATTAAGAGATTCTTCCTGTTGTCCACAGCTGATGTGAAAAAGGATCTTCAAAGTCATTTTGCGCCATTGTCATTCTTTGTGTTTTCCATGCATGTGGTATAAAATTGACTTGACTGAACAGTCATTATGACAGTTTAACAAAACTCTTTGCTAAGTTACATACAACCTATCTTCCAAGTTGGCAGTTTGCATTAAAGTACATTCTTAAGTAAGGAATGTATTTTCTCTCAAATAATGCCATACAAATTGAAGCACGAGGTAACATGACTTACCCTGATCACAAGGGGAAGCATGAGGCACAGCTAATTTCTTTTGAATAGTTAAATTGTCAGTAAATAGTTGTCATTTGCCTTTTTTTCTCTAGGATTGTAGTTAGAGCTGCAGACATTTTGCCTGTGCTCTGTACTGCTAATGCAGCTGAACACAGAATATCTGACAATACAGAACCATGTTTTCTTTTACTTTTTTATTAGTAATGCATGAAGCTAATTTTGTCCATCTATCTGGAACAGAAGTTATTATACATTATGTTTACATGGATAACTGTGCTAATTAACAAAGTTCTTCAAGGATTTCAAAACTGCTGGCAGAAAGCAAAAGAATTGACTGAAAGATTCTTAGGTTAAGGGGAAAAAATGTTTTGTCTTAGTTACTTGATTTCATTATTGAATGAGTGAGGTGTAGATGTTTGAAATGTCTTCTGTATCTTACCTGTTTAATGTGGTAGTGATTTTCCTGAACTCTGATCTGTTTTTTTTAAATGTAGTTATTGTCCAAAATAACTTGATATTGATTTAATTGAACAGCCTGTAATGATGTTGCAGTGTTAGCCTGGACCTTCAGATTGTAATTGAATTGGTATGGCATTAGACTGAGGGACAGAAATTATGGTGATGTGTATGTAGAGTTTTTGTAACCAATTAGCTTCTTTTTCTCTTAATTGTTTAAAAACAAATATTGACTATTTCAATTTCTCACAAATGCCATAGTCAGTTATTTGAAGACTTGTTTATGGGATATGAGAATTGTGTTAGTTTTAGAACTTAACCCTACCAACAGTAGTTGAATGGTCTCACCAGTCTTTCCTGCTAAAGTTGTGTTTACAAAATTAGGTTTAATCTTCCAAAACACACAAGCTTATTCGTTTCCAGGCTGATACTCTGGAATAATATAAATCATAATAATAGTAATTAATTCTTTGAATTTTTCTGATATCATATTATCTTGTTAGTTTCCTTCCGCAGCTCTCCTGAAGTGCTTAAAGCAGACTGGCCTAGTTTACAGATGGTGCTGAGGTAGTTATTACTGACTTGACAGCCTGGGGTAGTGTTATCCTATGTCCTTCTCCCAGGCATGCTATATGAATAGTGTAAGATGAAGGAATGAAAGTGGAGGAAATGTGATGGCATATATGTAGGTATGTAGAAAGAAGAGTCTGAAGTGTACAATAAAATTATTAAGTCTAATAACTTTAAAATCTTTAGGTACTAAATGAACAGTTTTCACTACAGCTTTAATAATATTTCATTTAGTCATTTTACCTTTAATTTGTTCTCTCAAGTCAGACAAAGGAGGCAGATACAAAATTAACCAAACTGATGTCAGGCTGCACTCTTGTTTTCTACCTTTGAGAATATTCTTGCTTATCAGCATTTTAAAGTGAAAATTTTTCATCTGCTTGATTAAACAGAAATGTTATTTTGGATGAGGATATCATGATGTCCCTGAGACACAAGAACGACTGTACTGGGTCACACCACAAATCTGCCTAGTTCAGCATCCTGTCTCTGTCAAAAGTCAATGCTTAAGGAAGAGTAAGAGCACGATAAGGAAGCAATAGGCATCTGAGTACTTGTACAGCAGTTCTGTGTGGCTGAGGGCCTCCCTCAACAGACTGGTAGTTTTTAGAATTTTAGTCCTTTTTCTTCCACTGTCTTTTCCTTGAAGAAGTTCTTTCACACCTATAACATCCTTTGGCAAGCTGAAACAGCTTAGCTACATTTCATGTGAAGACCCACTTTATTTTCTTATTTTGAACCTAAATCCAGGTATGAATACTGCTGAGAACAGCTGTAACTGCCAGAGTCTGCCTAGGCTAACACTGGCCTATGCGTTAGCATGAACTGGCACATGGACTTCCTTGTCACCCACCCTTGTACAGCGTAAATGCTTAAGCTCTTTTTTTTGTTGTTGATAGTTGCAGCTGTGAAAATTTTTTTGCTGATACCTAGGGGTTTTAGGAGGTAATATTAGTTTACTGAAATGAAACTGCTGTTGATACAAAAAGGTTTGATATGAAACTAGGATAGAGTGACCTGGAACTCATATGACTTCGTTGTCTTGCCAAATACACATACTCTGATAAGACCTATCATGAATTGGTCATATGCACGTAGAAACTAACAAGGATTAACACATGGATAGAATGGTGCTGTCACTGTGAAAGGTGGTAGTCCCTCTCCCACTTTCAAAAGAAGAAAGAGTAATGAATTAAAATCCAAGTTTCAGAGCAGTAATTTAACTACAACAAATCAATGAGCAAGTATATTAATCACCAGTGTAAGGTATCAAACTGTTCATAGCTTATGTTTTCCTATACCTGTACACAGTGTATACTCATTCACAAATTCTTGGTTTTTTTGCCCTTGTTGTTCGTAGTGGTCTTGATTCTATGCAACAGTAACTCTTAAAACAGATAGTGAAAATTTGATTTCCATTGCTACTTGTTTCTTTCCCTCCTCAGTTATCTTTTCTGAGTTAAGGACTTCTGATTTGCTCAGCTGGACCTTGCAGCTGTCCCATGCTTTGGATCCTTTTCATTGCCCCTTTCTGAACCTTTGCTAATATCTGTAACTTAAGGGAGGGATCAGAATGTTGCACAGCATTTGGAAGATGGGCAGACCATGGAAATAAAGTAGCAGGTTTTATTCTGACCACTGTTAAGTACTGAGCTCATAGTTTCATGGAATTCAAATATACCTGGCATAGTACAGTATTGTGTATTAATAACATAAAAAATTGCTGTTGTTTGCAGAAAATAGCCTGCTTTTCTTTCCAAATCCTCCTTGTGTGATTAGTACACTGAAAGTAGATATTTTTAATGTTAATATAAGCTGCCCAATGGGGGGGAGGGGAGAGAGGAAACAATTTAAAAAAAAAAAACAACACCTCTTGCAGCTGATAGCTATATGTAGTCTGTGGATGTCAAGGGTTTTCTTCCAGCATCGGGTTATAGATCAAGAAGAGTGTGATGGACAATGCCAGAAAGAAGTGAAAAGAAAACCAAAGAGAGTAGTCTTGCCTTCAGTGTTTTGGGCCAGGAGTCAAAGCAGTCTTTAGAGACCAAACACTTGGGGTTTTTTCCAGTCCAGCCTTAGGTGTTGATGTTGCATCATGATTTCATTATTTCCCCTTTCTTCTGTCTATTTCTTTATTCTCCTGCCCTAAAGTTTTGCATGGCAGTGGGGAGCATTTACTCCTATTTCCTATTTTGCATTTTCCTGATTGGCAGTGATGGTTCAGCAACCCTGGAGGGAAGTCAGTCTCAGAATTGATTGCACAACATGTTTGAGACTATATGACCTGTTCTGCTGCATTCTGTTTGCTGATTGGGTTTGACCTCACTTACCATCTTCCATGTCAGGACAGTGAGTAACAACACCATTGGAAGTTACACAGTAATGTAGAAGTGTAATTCAAGAGCCTGTGGTTGGCCAGTGAAGAAGCAAGCTTATTAGGCTAGATCCCGAAATAGTGTTCTCTGTTGGGTGAAATGATTGTGAGCAAAATTAAGTAACTAATTTGTGGGAAATAAATGAGTATGAAAAAAGAAAGTGTGATTAAGAAGCTTTTTTTTTTTTTGTATAATAAAATGCAAATAGAAAAAATACTATTGTGTATTACTGCTAAGCACATTCTCTGCAATTTTTTTGACTCATTTTGTTTAAACCTAATCTGCCTTGAACTACTGAACAGCATATATTATAATTTTTTTTCTTCTGCTTTTACATTGTATTTTGTCTAAATTTTTTTCCTGTCACTGCCTCATTGAGGCTTTTGATAAGGTGGGAATGGAAACAGCATAATGGAGTCTTTTATATATAGCTTGCGTGATACAGAACTGGGAGCCTTTTGCTAACAGCACTGTGATCAAGCAGAGTTCCATATAATGCTGATGAATGAATGAAGTTTGAGACTGCGTAATTTAAGATTATTTTTTTTTTACTGTCTATTAATTTGAAGCTATGTATAATTGAACTTTTTTTCCCCCTCTCTATTCCTTTTCTGTAATTGCATCTTTGAGTTACTTAATCCTGGACCGTGTCTGGGTACTGAAACTGAGAGAAGGGTGTTTATTCACTTACTGTCTTTAGTGTTCCCACTGCTGGCTCTTTGTGATCCAGATGAGAAAGTTGCATGATTTTATGCTGAGTGAACAAAGTCAAACTGAAGTGGCTCCAAGATCAGTAAACTGAGACAAGTTAAGTATGAGAAGTCAAGCTGGTAGAGGGATTAGACCTGGTCTTAACTTGGCTGCATGGATTGAGAAAAAGGTAAATGAAAAGTTGGAAAAAAAGCTGGAGAATAAAGCGTAGGAAGAAAAAGAATGAAAGGAAGAGGAATGGGACACAGTAGGTTTTGAGACATTTTGTTTATTCTTTGGGCATCCTGTTGTAAATAGATGCTTTCATGCCCAACCGTCAACTGAGGGTGCATACGAGTTAAATTCTTTTTAGAGTGGTTGGAGATGGTAGCTGTTTTGAAGAGTGCTCCATTATGTAGCATTTTTCAAGAGAACATTATCTTCTAGATCTGCTGAAGGAGAAGCTTTAGTTTTGAATAATAATAGGAAAGAAAATGACAGTTAAGAGTCACCAAAATTTTTTGCATTAGTCACACTGACATTTGTAATTATCAGACATGTTTTTGGCATGTCTTGTTACTTTAATGAAATCATTCAGCATCCCGAATCTTACATTTTGAATTTCATAAAAACTAGGATTTTAATTTTCATTACTTGGTGCAATGAAATTACATATTCTGTCAGCAAAATAAATGAAGTAATTGAGGGAACTGAGAGAATGTGTTTGGTTTGTGTGTAACAAAGTGCTTGGCTGTCTTCCTTAAACCTAGCTTACTTTTTAATATGAAATAGTGGAATAGAGCTTCAGAATTAAGCTATTCCCTCCAACCTTGGGTAAGCAGGCTGTCATTCCTCTGTGATATTCCCCTTCTTTTCATTAGCCTTGTTCTGTTGCCTCAAACCACCTGTCCCAGGGTGTATCCGGTTTGTCTAACATCTGACTTGTTCTTCTATTTTCAGATACTTTATCTTGATTGTGCTTCTCCTGTCTCCCTAAAAGGGTAGAGATAAGGTGTGGAGGGAGAATTAAGGTATCTTTCTTCATACTCTTTCTTCATATGCTTTGAAGGTGTGTCACCCATATACACCCATACACTGTGATGTTTCTAGAACAATGGACTTAAAGCCCTTTTCTGCAAAGATAGATGCATCTAAGTGATGGTTAACAACCCTGTGGGCCTGTTGAGAACAATGGGAGCGCTCAGATGTGTTAAGTTATTTGGGCATGCAGGATTTCTGGGATTGAGCCTTAGTCTATAATTACAGTGATGAAATCTCCTTGAAAGCAAGCTGCTGTACAAACCCGCTGTTTACATATGAACTGCTCTCTGTACTAAATTAGCTCTTTTAAGGGGTTCTCAATCACTGAAAATCAGGCTATTGTAAAACTAAGGTTAGGCCTTACAAGTGGTGTTCATAATGTCATGCACTCTGTAATACCCAAAATACCCAGTTAACTAGAGACACCATTTCACTAACTACAATTTTGGAATTTGCTGAACTTCACAACAGAAATAACTCATACTCTTTCCTGAATATAAAATTATTAGTCAGTTAAAGTCAGACACTATTTCAAACCAGGGAGAAAAAGAGTAGTTTGGAAAGATTAAATTGTATGGACTTTTAGATATTAAAAAAAAAAAAAAAGACTGGCTTAACTAGGTCAGGTTAGCATGCTTAGTATCTTCCCCTTTCTCCCCCGTCCCCCCCCCTTTTTTCATTGTATTATAGGAAAGGCAATGCACACAGTGGTAGGGTTAGGAACAATGAGAACACAAGCCGGCTGGTAATTGAGAAGGGAAAATTACTCTTCTGCTTTTTAAAACTAGACAAAGAAAGGACTGTATTTGGCAGACAGTCTATAAGCAGTAACTTTGGAAGAGCTGTTACAGTGTAATATTAGGTAGACTCTTGACATTTTATGTAGCAAATATGAAGTTGTATCTGTTTTACACTACAGACTTCTTGTCACTATTTTCCCTGGTATCTAAAGTTGATCATATATGCACTCCCAACTAGTTACACCCTTTATCTTTTTCAACTCAGACTAAATTTTACACTTGTGTACGAATTTTGCATGTGCCTTAGTCCAGTGAACAAGTTTAGGCCAAGTTAGCCATTTCTTTGCTGTCACTGGTTTTTATTAAGAGTTCTAAGACATTCCAGGCTGCCTTTAACCACATCAGACTCTTAAACTAGCTGCGATCTTCCACACTGTGCTAATACAAGTCCTTTATATCCTTTATTTCATATTCTTTCAAATATGGAGTTGAATTATAGTGTTGTCTTCTGTAATTGATGTAATAAATGCACTAACAGTTCATTCTATAATAATTCTTTCTTCAGGTTAAAAAAATTGTTGTCATATTTCTTCCTGCTGTGAATGACTTTTTATTTAGAGCCTTACAATAAGATTACAGACTCTTTCCAGGTGCTGTTGAGATAAGGAGCTGAGAACACTCGGGGGTTTCTGTTTTACTTCTTAAATCAAAGTAATGTACATAATTTAAAGTTCAGAGGTGCTTAGGTTTGGGTTTTCCCAAGCGAAAATAAATGGTGAGAATGCATAATGGCTCTGAAAGTCACACCACTTTTGGATATTAAAGATCTTAAAGGTTTGATTGCTCTTGTTGAAAAGGTGATTTGTAGGCAGCCACTCTTCAAAAAGCATTTCCTTGTATAGATGACAGCAAATGAACATGTCTCTAACTCAGTAGCAGACATGAGTATTTTAGAACTGAGTGTCTCTGGCTCAGGGGTTCCCTTTGTCCTGGAGAAAAATAGTCTTTAAGGTTTTAAAATATATTTTGCTATATGCTTATATATTTGTTTTTTTCTTTCTTCATTCTCACTTGTTTTTTCCATCTGTAGAGATACTAGCACTTTATCAACATATTGGAACCATATTTTTAAGATTTAATGTATTGACAAGTCTGTGAAGTAAATCCAGTATATTTTTATGTCCTACTCTGTGCTCAAAAGGATCATTTACAGTACACAGCTTGTAACATTGGCATTGGCTTGTAAAAGAAATAACTTTCTTAAGAGCATAGTTGGAAAATTATTTAACAATCTAATGCATTTGAAAACCAAAATAGTTGTCTGTCTGTCATGCTTACAGAGGTGAAGAGCACACTTAATAAAATTAAGTCCTTTCCTTGTGTTCTGGGTGAATGAAACTGGGCCTTGGCGTTGCAGGAATGTGGTATTCTCACCTTCGCTAAGTGCAAATAGTCTCAGTAATTTCACTGGGAGCCCTCAGTTGTGTAAATTGTTTGTTTACACACATGTATGAGATATATAGAAGTGTTATACTGAGGCAGTGTCTAATAACTTGCATATCCATTTTCAGCTCTTGGAAGCATTTTTTTTTTTTCTTTTATGTAGATTGACAAAAATGAATCTCTGCAACTGAAGTGATAGTGTAGTTAATGTGTGACACATTTTACTGAAGCAGAACACTTAAAACAACTGAGAATAGACCAGGGAACAATAAGAGGGGGGAAAAAAAGGACAAATAATATGCATTCTTACCTAAGTATTTCATTACAACTAAACTACGGAAATCTCATGTAAAATAGTTTTCTAATCTGTAGTTGCAAGATAGGACCAGTACAAGATTCTACAGTGAACAAATTCATTTATGGATACAATATATAATAACATCCACTTCAAATGCAAGCAATTATATAGTCAGTTTAAGATTTCCTGTCTTTAGAGACCAATTATTTGAAGTGGTTGAGTTTTGCCAAGGCTGTAGCAGTCAATGTTTGATGTGTCACATGAACGCCTTGGTTTGTGCATTGTTGCCTGTTCTGAGTCTGTGACTTCTAAAGGACTTGGAGCATTTTGTTAAGAGTAATGCAAGCTTAGGTATGGACTTGTATTTATTAATTTGCTTTTTTCCCATTAATACGGATATTATGAGGTTGTAATACCAGAATAATCATCACCAAAAAAAACCTGGAGACACCAGACCATTTTAGTTAGATGTGTAATTAAATTCTTGCTTTAATGTTTTTGATTACATTTGTTTAAATCTGACGTTCTCTGCTGTAGTTGGAAGCTGTACGCGGTGAGCAGGGGGTGGCAGTGCGGGTGGGCTAAGCTGACCCCGCGGGGCAGAGCGCCTGGCTTCCCGCAGGCCGTGTCGGTCTCCCCGGGGGTAATGGCCGTGGCGTTTGCAGGGTGACCGCAGTCACTGAGAGACAGGCTTCCCCCAGGACAAGTTCCAACATCTCAATCTTGTATTCAGCTGCACCGAAGCGCACGTTTGCCTTTGTAACTGAGCCCGTAAACCCACCGTTCCCTGGCGGCTTTGGCAGCTGCCCGTGGGGCAGTGGAGCTCTTCCGCCGTCCGTGTGCCTGTCCTCGGGACGGTTCCCTTCGCCGCTCCGGCCGTAGGAGGGGGCGGGGGCCGCGCTGACAGCGCGGGGCTGACACCCGGCGGGCCCGGACGGCTGCCTTCGCTCCTCGGCTGCAGACGGGCTCTTGGCTTCACGTTCCTCCCGCCGGCGCTGCACGGCGCGGCTGATGGAACAGCCGCCGGCAACGAGCGCGACGGCGCCGGGCGGCAGCACCCCCGGGGGCGCGCAGCGGGAGGCGCGGGGCGCAGGTAGCGGGGCCGCGCCCGCCGTCCGCCCAGCCACTGACAGCGGCTGCGGCCGCCCCCGCCCCGCGCTGACATCAGCAGCGGGCAGAGCCCGGCTTCTGCGCCAAGGCGGCGGCGCGCAGGCCGGGCCCTGGTCGAACATGGCAGCGTCCCCCGCGGCCGCCCTTGTCTAAGAAGTGCCGCGGCCCTTCTGAGCCGGCGGGCGGGCTTGGGATCGTCGCGTCCATGGATGTCTCTTCGGATCCGTATCTGCCCTACGATGGCGGGGGGGCAGACGGCATTCCGCTCAGGGAGTTGCACAAACGAGGTATGCCGAATTTACGTTCGAGTTACTTGTTCGCCTATCTGGACGTGTGAGACCCCTGTTCAGATGTGAAGCGGAGGTGTAAGGGCTTGTTGATTACTGCCTCGCTTTGTTTTGCCAGCCCGATGCCCTTTATCGGAGGGGGATTCAGTTCTGGCTGGTTCCTGCGCTGTCAGTGATTGTTTTCTCTGTGGGCAGATTAGCCCTTCTTCACATCTCATCGGCTTGTGACTCCATCTTCAGTATGTGGCAGTCTTTCCCTCGCTCTCTCTTTTTTTTTTTTAAATAAATAAAAATTTCGTGCACAAAAAAAACCCCTAAATCGTGATTGTGACTGACCATGACCAAATTGGCAAGAGTTTATTCAATAGGATATTTTCATGCCTTTCAGTAACTTGAATAGGAACAGCATTTGTCTAGCTTTGAAGTTGCTATATGTGCTTTAGACTTGGCTCTTTGTTGGCGTCTTTGATGTATGAAGGGAAAGCTATACAATTCTAATATGTCACTTAAACTAATATTGATGTCCTCCTAAGAAGCTGGAGCTTTGTGATATTCTTTACACTGTTGCTTACAAGGAAGGATATTAAAACAGTGTTGTCAATGTTCCGCTAAAAAATCCTCTTTTGAGCTTGCCTTTTTTTTCTTACTGAAAATTTAAAGCAGAATACATTCTATAAAGATGTGGTTTTATACTGAGAGAAGATATAGTAGGAGTAAGTTAAAGTTATGCCTTCAAATTATGAAGATACAAGTTGATTTCCTGGTTGGATTAGATGGTTACACTTTGGTGTCTAAAAATAGTAAATGTGGTAAATTGTCACTTTTGTTTAAATTGGTTAATCTAAAATTAGAAAGTTATCAACATTTATGGCTACTGATGATGGCATTAGAGAAGAGGTAGGCTGAGAATAAAGATGATTTACATAAGGTGAATATTTTTTTTTCTCCATGTTTATTTGTTTCACCTCTCCTTGTAAACTTGTGCTGCTCTAAATAAATAAAGATCACACTTTTTTAATGTTCATTTAGCATTTTTGTCTGTGTTTTAGTAGTTTATATAAAAGGTTATTTGTTATATTTTTATGATTCTTAGAATGTTTTTCAACATATGTTAAGAATATCAACAAGTTCTAATATGGATTAGAGTATTTTAAAGCAAGCAAATTTTTCTCTGCTTGGATAATTTCATGGCAGGTGCTGGATAGCGCTCCAAGTCAGATTTTCAAATTCCTTTTGAGAAATCGAGGATGGTATTTTCTTAGAACATTTGCAAGGTGTGAATTGGAGGTCTTCTCAGTTCCAGGGGAACGTGCAAAGAAGACAGAGACAGGCTCTTTTCAGTGGTGCCTAGTGCCAGGACCAGAGGCAGTGGGCACAAACTGAGATGTGGGAGGTTCCCTCTGGACATCAGGAAACAGTTTTTCACTGTGAGGGTGACTGAGCACTGGAACAGGTTGTCCAGAGAGGTTGTGAAATCTCCTTCCTTGAAGATACTCAAAAGCTATCTGCATGTGGTTCTGGGCAACTGACTGTAGGTGGCCCTGCTTGAGCAGGGGGGCTGGACCAGATGACCTCCAGAGATCCCTTCCAACCTCAGCTGTTCTGTGGTGTAGATTTGTAGATAGTTTTAAAGATGAAAACTGCAAAACAGCCCTATTATTACACTTTCAGACTCTGCAAATTATAGTTAGACATTGAAATGTGATCAGCTGGAAATTACAAAATTTTAGTTGATTTTACAATGAAAAATAGATATTTGCAGTGCAAAATGGTATCTGGCACACTGGAGTATTGCTATTAAATATACAGGTTACAAATTGTGTAATGAAAACAGCTGAGGGTTCGACTAGGTGTTCTGGTTGTGGTGACACTGCTAAGAGCCAGCAAGAGAATTCCCAGTTGTGACTTGTCACTTCCTGGAGTTTCACTGAATTCCGTTAGGGCTAGTCCCTCCTAAATTCTAATACTGTATTTCAAAACCAGTGTTACTGGTTCTTCTTCGGTTTGTTATACTGAATTTAGATATAAAAACCAAACAACAACAAAACCCCAACAGCGTTACCATAATCTCTTGCAACTCTTAATTTGTCAAGTGCATATGGCTCAGAAGAAAATTGAATCTCCAGACCAGTTTGTTCCATAGATTTCATCAAAATTTGTGGGTATTTCCTGCTGATTTACAATACCGCAGTAATCTGTTTTTGTTATCTAGTTATCAAAATAAGGCTTAAAATGTTAGCAGACAAAACCAGCAATTTGAAGTAAATTCTTGACATTTCCTTATTATCTCTGAGTCTAGAAAAGGATAGTACCAAGATTTTTTTCTCCTCTCATGTAGATTTCAGAGCATTGTAATAATAAGAGAAAATGAATAAAGATATTTTAACAAGCTTAATTGTTAAAGCCAGTGGATTTTTTTCCCTTATTCACATACTGACAGCTCTTCTGTCCTGAAGAGTAATGTTCATGTCATGCAAAACTGCTTTGTAACATCAAAGCATTTGTTGTGCTAATTGACTGCAGTAGCTCACCCAAAGTGGCTGTACCTCAGCAATGATGTAATGACTGTTTAAATCATTAGGGGTCTTTGAGGTTTAATTAACAGCCTTTACTAATATTCAATTAATATTTTAATACATTATTATTAAAAGCCTGACCGTTGGTTTGCATTAAGAAGATGTTATATTTTTTTCAGTGCAAATACACCGTGAAACAGCAAATTGAAAGATTTTAAAATATGTATTTATTAATTGTATTTATCTTTTAATGTTGATTACTCATCATTACCTCTTCAACAAAATACAGATATTCTTGAATGCTTCTTATCATGAGTTCCTTTAACTTACTGTCCTGAGACTTTTCTTTATGTAGTTCTAAATGCGTTGTTCCAGACCTCCTTATCTTCCCTGTTTATACTGAAATAAAACTGCAGGAACACAGTTCTCCATCTTTTCTGTTAACTAAAAGAGTGAAAAGTACTATTTATCTTCTCAGAAAGGGTTTTAAAGTCCTGATTTAGGATTGCATATATTATGAAAAAGTGTACATGTCAGTTACTTATAAGAATTTTTTATATAATAAACCATATGCTGGATTATATGTTGTGTAAATAAATTACTTGTGTTGCTCAATTCTTTGCCCTTGGATTTGTTTTTGCTTCATTTTTGTTAACTGGACCCTTTTGAAAGTTCCAGATGATAATTGTCTTGCTTGTCTTCCAGCTATCCACAGACATGCTCACACTCTTTGATTCCCCTCACTCCTTTTTTTTCCTAAATAAGCATTCATTTTACCCTTCTTTAAAGATTTGAAATCTGAGCAATAGCAGTACATGAATAGTGGTCAGCCTACCAGTAGCAGAACTTGAGCTTCAGCAAGCACAAGGGTTGTTAACTCCCTTTTATTTGTTACATATGCATAAGCACATCTTAGATTTTAGATTTTGGAAGTCCTCAAGCAAAATTAATGAAATACTGTACCACTAATATCCTACGATTCAGTCAATAGTCAGGAGGTGTGAAAATTACATACATAAAGAGCACACCAAATTTACTGGTGACTTAGTAAATCTGATTTTTTTTTGAGAAAGACAAAATAACTTACAACCTCATTTATTTCACACCCGTCACCACTGTCTGTAGGTGCAACTCCTATTGCTTAGACTATACTATTAACTGAAATATTGGGGAAACCTCTTCACCCCTCTGCCAGCAGAGGATATTTAAGAGTTTGAGTCAGGTGCATACTGAGTTAATTCAGATCCTCTGAGTGGTGAGAGTTACACTTTTGTATTTTAGGCTGCATTTGTGCTTGTGGGCCTCTTATGTTTAAGAATTAGTAGATAAATCAAAAGTTATTAGAGACTGAAATTCCCAGCATGACCTTTGAAGTAAATGGGTGTGAAAGTTGTGTACATATGCTGAGAGCTAGAGTTTGACCCTGTAATTTTATTGGTAGCAGAGGGAGAATAATAAAATTTATTTTTAGACTAATTACAGGCTCATGACTGAGAATGCGATCAAGATGATGATAGTTGTCTCACATTGAATGCTTTAAGAAAAAGCGTTACTTGAAGAAACTCAACATGGTTACAGCACTGAATTTATGCTGCACTTTGTTTTAAGGTCTCTAGTATAAAAAGGGGATAAAGATTTTCAATTATGAGTTCAGCATATTCGACTTTGGTGATTAACAGAAAGTGCCATGAGATATAACTACAGTTCTTTGTAGACACCTACAGGTTATCTGTCTGCGTGTGCTGTGTGAGTCATAAGGTTCTCCATTAGGCATGTGTTTCCCAATTTTGGAAATAAGTTTGAGATGTGGCATTAGAAGGCTAATGAACAAACCAAGATTATGCCCTCCTGGAGCCTGATTGGGATACTAATATTAGCTGAATTATTGTTTTTCTTGCATCCTGTCTTTGCTCTCCAAAACAACGTGGAAGTAAGTCGCTTTTATGTACATGCAGCAGCAGTGCTTCAAAATCTAGTTACCTAAATTTCTGTTGTTCTGACTCATTGCCTTGGCCATTGTTACATGATGGATTACTTCCCTTTTGTAATGTTATACCTTTTATTTTTTTCTCGTTTCCTTCCTACACTGCTCATCTTACTATTGAAGTTTTACCTTTAGTAGTGTGGGGATCCCCATAACTCCACTTGCATATCTGAAGTCCCTATTCATCATAAACATAGCTAAAGAAATATAGTCCATTCTGCCTTTAAGACTACAAGAAAATAAATCTGTAATAATAAAGCCTTTTTTTTTTCTGCCGATTCATTGAAATAGAAGTGTTTCTTCCACCTAAAGTAAAAAGCCAAAGCTATTTATGTTCTTTTTTTTAATTATGCTATACACATTGAGCAATACTTGATCTCCTCTTTGCTGCCTTCTCAGATTCCTGTGCATTTGCAGTGGGTGCAAGCCTTCAGAAGCCTTGGTTTAACTCTGAGGTGCTACTGTTTAGCTTTCATTTAACTCTTGCTTTTTTAAAGGTTATTTTTAACCCAAATTTGGGGTGAGGGGCAGAAAAAATGGAGAGGAGGAGATTATCACTCAGTACTTGGATAAAGCTTTTTCTTTCTTTTCCCTGTTCTTCAAATCTTCTTCTGAGTCTTCCTCTTTCCTGCCTATCAGATTTTTTCCAGCTGATTTTTCTCAGTTAGTGTATATATAGTTTTATAATTTTTGTATGTATTTTGATTGTCATGCAGAGACCAATTTGTGTTTTTAAGCCTTTGATGCAGTTTAGAAGAGCCAACTGAAGCGACAGGCTGAAAATTCATAGTTAGACACAAAGGGGAATGTTATTACTTGATTACAAAGACTTTAAAATCATTGATCATCAACAGTAGCGAATGATAGCACTCTGGCATGGCATGCTGTGCTCCTGATTCTGAAAATTAAAAATTACTTCTAGCCAGGAAAAGACAATGACAAAGCTTATGACTCTTCTTGAGTGGTTACAGACAAATTTAAATAAACTGGTGATTGTTTCTTGTCTTTTTTTTTTTTTTTTTTTAAATTGACAGCCTCATGTTTTGAGGTCTGAAAATGGAGACAGAGAGCAGCTCAGGCATTAACACGTATCCTGTGATTATAAATCTTCTTTGTTACAAGTGTAAATGATCCTTAATGGTGTGTGTTGCATTCAGGGCGCTTCCCCACCTCCATTCCCCTTGCCACCTAATACCCAAGGACACACGGGTGAAGCAAAGCCTTGGATTAGTATCTGGTCTCCAGAAAGCTGCAGCCCCTGCTGATTTTAGTGCTCAGCAGGTTTGGATGGTTATGTCAGGGAGAGCTTATTCCAGCCTTTGGTGTAAACTGATTAGCTTCATTTTCACTCGCAGGGGTGCAGGTTTTTTTTCCCCTCCTTTCATACTGTTCAGAGTACCACAAATGGAATACGTTGCACTGCTGTTAGCCAGAACTATGGCTGCTGAGGACAATACTGTGTGGTTGTGCACTGTCTAGAACAAGGGATGTGAGAGCAGCAGCAAACTAGTTTATTCATGCTGTAAGAGTTTGCAGTTCTGTAGCTTGTAGAGAAATACCTTTGAGAAATTGGGTCTTACTATTGCTCTGCTGTTGACTCTTATATCGACAGCATTTATCTGTTGTTGTGTTCACAGCTGAAATGTTTTTAAATGTAGCCACCTTCCAGAGTTTTGAGCTCTATGAAAGGGATGTTACTGTATAGTGTCTGTATATTAATATTTATATGGAAGTTTTCAATTGTTTCCAGCAGAAAGAGATAATTAAAATTTAACAAGACCCCAAGGGTGTATTTATATATTTCAGTATAACTAGTCTGACAGTTTGTTGCTGTGGAAGGGGGGGAAATTGCTTGTCGTTTCCGATCTCTTCTGTCAGTTCTTGCTCTTGCACTGGTTCTGTTTCATTTCTTGTCTGACAGAACAGAAGCTTGTATAGTGGCAGAATTTTTTTTGTTAGTTTTGTTGATTTAGTTGGACTAGGATGCTTGCTTTGTGTACTGTGCAGTCAGATCCAAGAGCGACAGCTGACCCAAGGGTAAAAGTGGGAGAGTGTGACCAAGAATGAGAGGGAGAAATAGGGGGAACAAGGTCTCCTGTTTGGGTGGCAGCAGTCTGTTAGATCGCCTCAGCCTTACTGTGTAATTATGTCCTGAGAGATACGTCCCATTTCATTAAATGGAATAAGCTGATATGTACTCAGTTTGAGAGAGAACGGTGTGCACTTTGTGATGTGCTTTCAGAAGATGTGTGTCATATACTGTATAGCATATAGAAGGGATCTTAAACTTTATCATAAAATTATGCTCTCTTGTTAACTCTGTTAACCACCCTCTTGAGCCTGCTCATGTTTCAGTTCTATACTTTATTCTCTATGGAGGCTGTAGCTGTGTAGATTTGTTCTTTAGGTGATATTGGTATTTGGTATCTGAACAACTACCCAATATCTTCAGTTCAGGGTGTTTTAAGTGTACTTCTGATGGGATTTTTAACTCATGGAGTGTGGAAACGAACCCACTGCCTCCCTGGAAGGGAGAACACTAAGAAAAAGTGACAACCCAGGTCCACTGGCTCTTCATTTCTTCATACCAGGGACAGGATAGAGGACGCTGAATTACGATCTACTGGGTTCCTTCACTGGGGACTTGTTCAGAGAGATCTGTGAAGTAAAAAATGCAACAGCATATGAATGTTGACAACTCATGTTTTGATTTATTAAGTGTTTTAAAATGTTTTATCTTGAAATTTTTGAACTGTGCCAAAGTGAATAGTCAGTAATGGTCTTGCTTGTGTTTTACAGGTCTTAGTCCTTGCTGATGTGATCTTTTTCTTTTTAAATGAATTAGCTAAAAATTTAACAAGTATTTTCTTTTAAAAAACCCATGACGTTTCACCCGCTGCGTGTTGCCCAGGGTTGCTTTCAGATCTCAGAGAAATCTACTGAGTTGCAAAAGGCCGAGGGAGTGGGGGATCACTATTAGAGGAGGTGAGGCAGCCTTTGAAAATGTTGTGCATGGCACCTGAAAAATACTATGTGTAATCTACATAAATCAGCTTTTTGTCATGGTTGTCATAGTTCCAACATCAGTCAAGATTGAAGACTGCTTGTTTGAGCCATATATGTAGCATATGAAAGAAGAGATATTCCTTGCCTCAGAGGGGATATGACACAAGGAGGAATCTGTAACATGTAAAACAACTTGTGTGATTAGCAAAATATTAATTCTCAAATTTATTTGTTCCTGCTTTATGTCAGGAGGGACTAGCTAAGCAAAGCAGTAGGTTGGATCAGTGTTGGGAGCTAACAGCCATGCAGTGTAACTTCATGTTCAGAGGGAAATGAAGGAGAGCGATACGGTAAGGACTGCTTTTTCTGTCAGGCAAAGTGACTTCTCAAGCGATTTGGGATTGTACTTTTTCATTCTCACTTAAAAAAGCAACAAAACAAAAAAACCCCAACTAAACAAAAACCCCTCACTTCTTCAGAGATGAGACCTTTTTTACGATGTCGGAATCTACTTCTCTTATTCCAGTTTTTCCCGTGTAGCATTTTTATTTGTTTTTGCTGTACCTCGTTCTGGTCAAGTGTCCCAAAGTACAGTGTATTACTGTTAACAGCTTGTCCTGGTTGAGTATTGGTAAGGGTATATTTCTTTAAGTTCTTTAGAATAGTTATATGTTACATAAATCATAATACTAGCCAGAGAATGTCCTCTCCCACTACTGTCAGACTTACGTGTCTCAGATATAGAGCATCAGATTCTGTGCAGTTGTCCTCTTCATGGTCCTGTATAGGGCAGCTTTTCTACCACAGGCTAACGCAGGGTATTGCTGCTGCCTGTTTCTCACTTGGTACAAGGCTACAACTGTTCAGCTGCATCAAGTGTTCACGGGAGATCTGTATTCAACAAAACTACCTCTTCAGCTTCACATCTTGTTCTGTGTGTCCTCCCCATCATACATTTTTCATTCATATTATATTTCAGTATTTGGTGTGCCAGGAAATGCTAGCAAAGTAGGAACCTGACATAGGTTGGTGGGATTTTTATTGTGTCCAGGCAATGACCATTCTTTGTAGCCTACTCCGAGTTCTGCTTGGGGTCTAGTGTAGTGAGTGTAGTGTCATCCCTCATGGTTTCCCTGCAGAGAATTCCAATTTAGCACCTTGTGATATGCATAAAATCATCTGTTACTGTTTTTGGTACATTTATAACTCTCAACTCTCCTTTACTTTGTGTGGCATAGCTCCTTATAACTTCATATTGCTTTGTATATAGCAGGGCATAAAACCAACTCCCCTGGGGCAAAGGCATACTTTTGTCATACCATGATCACTCAGGTTCGGGAAACTGCTTGATCACATTGTAACTTTGCAGGAGATTAATAATTAAACTGTGGCTGAATTTAATTTATGTCCCCTTGCTTTTCAAAGGAGGTTAATTTAATGTAAAAATAAATATTTTCGTAATATATTCTGATGCTTTCTTAATTTTGAGAGCTGAACTAATCATTACAGTGTGAATTTTGTTACTGCCTTTTCCACAAGATCAGCTTGCCCTTTCAGCTAGCCAGACATGGATCTTACACTTCCTTTCTAGATATGAGAATTGAAAATGGCAAGAGAATTTAATCCCTTTTCCTAAAGCAAGGATTTCACAATCACGTCTACTAGCAAATCTGATTTTAATTTGTTGTTGTTAGCCTTTTATTAATGGAACCATAGGTAATATTTCTATACATCTGCCTTAAGAGAGACTAGCAACAGCTTTGGGAAGAGATTTACAGGGCTTAGGTATGGTGAATGGGTGAGGGAGAACTTAATATGGCATAGACTGGAGAAAAAAACAGTTTTAAGGAAGTTTGCAACCAGGCTAGCATGAGGGGATGGTATTGGCATTGTTGAGGCATTCTCCTGTGTTTGCATTTTCTTCTTTTACTTGAGGATTTCAAGAAAAAGGTAATATTTTTATAGAATTTTAAGCTTTTCTATATGTAATGTGTATATATAGAGTAGTTTGTGTATTTTGAAAATTTTTGATTGCATTTTGTATTAATAGGATTTTTGTATTATTTTCTTGTATGTTCTCTTTCACCACTAAGAAAACATCCAAATAAACACTGTGTTATATAGCAGGCGCAAATGAGACCCCTCAAGCAATAGATGCTGAGGCACGCCTTTGGGTCTGAGTGTAACGGAAGGTGTCACGCTGCTTCTGCTAGGTCTCAGACTTCACAAATTTGAAGGGAACAAGCAGATTTTACCTATGTGTAAGTCTGATTGTCAGTTGTTGGTGAGAACTGAGGACTGAGATTTGTAACGTTTGGAAGTTTACAGGTAGGCCCTTTGAAGACTTTATTTTTTTTTTTTTTTTGATAAGTTGGAAACTTCTGCTGACCACACAAAGAAGCTGAGCCTGCAATTAAAAAAAACCTCAAAAACCCCAACCAAACAAGAAACCCTAACTCAAAAAAAACCCCACCTACCTAACCATCCCAGTGTCAGTCTAGTGAAATGAGTTCTAGTAGCTTAGTAGCTGTCTGATAGAAGTCTTGGCCAGCTTGGGTCTGCTTCTTTAAGAATAGAGATTATTGTGGTACACCATATGCTGTTGGCCAAATTATTTTATCCTTAGTCAAATAAATGAGAGTAATCACTCTTTAAATCACTGTCTATATTAGCCTCATTATAAATGTTCCCCTTATAGCAATTACTGTTGCAGAAACAATTTATGTGGGTGGGTAAATGGTGGCCGTGCTATATTTAGGCAGCCATCCATCAGAAAATTATATTTCAGTTCTGTACTGCGGGAACTGAAAAAAGCCAAGATATTAAAGAGCTGATGATATTTGAAAGCTTTTAAAAAAAACTTTCTTGATCACTTTTGAAGAGGGAAAACGTCTCAGTACTTCTCTTGTTCTTGATCACTGAAAGAAATACTGTTGGGGATGTTGCTATGCAAGCTGCTTGTGAAGGAACTAGATAGGAATGACAAATTAGAAGAAGACATTTTTATACAGTACTTCCAGCTTCTCATAACTGGGGACTGTTCTGTGAGTTACATGAAATAAATAAGTATTGCTTGGCATTCTGTTACTTTTTAGCTGCACAGATAATCTGTTGATAATGTATTTTAGGTTTGGTTTAAACATGTAGAAGAGATTGGTAATCAATGGTATAGATGTTTAAAAATAACTGGTAACTTATGGAAGTGCTGTGGACTTTTAATCATCTGGCTTTGTTTTCTTACAGTCAGATGTTCCTCTTGCAGTTCATAAACTGAAATAAACTTCACGTTAAATGTGTGTTAAGCTGCTCATTTTTTCCACTTTGCTCTATTGAAGTTTCTCTAGAGTCTGCACACAAAACAACAATTTGACTTGTACATTCATATTTAACCAATGGAAATACAAAGTCACTAATATGCAAATTTAACGTACAAATGAGTGAAAAAAGTAGCGACATGCAACACTGAGAGACCTAAATGAAGTAAAATATGTGTATTATGGGAAGTATCTTAATTACTAGTTAAGAAATTTTATATGCTGTAGTGTTATGAACGTTAGAATACCTCGTTTATTGCAGAATTAATTAATTCTGTCTTTCCTCTACCACAGGAACTCATTATACAATGACAAATGGAGGAAGTATCAACAGCTCAACACATTTACTGGATCTTCTGGATGAACCAATTCCTGGAGTAGGAACATACGATGACTTCCATACCATTGACTGGGTTCGAGAGAAGTGCAAAGACAGAGAAAGGCATAGACGGGTACTTGAGATAAATAACAGTACTTGGAAAATAGTTTTTGTTGGATGTTGGAATTAAGGTCTGCTCTACTAATGCGTACAAATATATGCATACTTTAAATTTTTTAGTAGTAACATCAGCTAGAACTACCTGAATGCTATTTAAAAAGCATTGTTTCACTGATACCTGCAGTCCTGCAACAGTGTTATAACTTGGAAAGGAAACAGTAATTTAATAGAGTGGGAATAGTTCAATGTCACCCAAATGACATTTTTATAATACTGCCTTTTTTGCATGCTGGTATATTTAAGGCTGTTTTCTAGTGTAGATATATTTGTAATAGTACAGTAGTGCTTATGGGGGTAATGAAAAGTGAACACTGATGTATATTGCTTTTACACTGACACAGGTGTATCTGTGCTACTGCTGTGTAGTGCTGTGGTTGGTTGGATTATGGAAAGTTAAAATTCTCGTATCTAAAACACGTGTCAGTGTATATATGCTTAACAAAAAAGTAGTCTCAGTATGTATGGTAAATGTCCTTTCCACTCTTCCATCACAGAACTTGCTTCTCTCCTCTTTTCTCTTGATTTCTTTAGATCTTCAAAGTTCAGGCTGTTCATCTTTTCAGCGTGCTCTGCAGCAAGTTCTTTCGTGAAACGGACTCCAGTTGTGTTAGTCACTAACACGCTGGATACTGTCATTCATGTAATAGATTTGTTCAATAGCATTTTAGGAGGAAATATGCTATTCAGAGCCCTACTGCCAAACTTTTAGGGTGCTTACAATAATGAACCTTAAAAACAGAGCAGATCTGGAAATGTGATTTCTCCTGAAATATTTTTGACTGGTCAAAATGAATAGTTAAAAATTAATTGTAATAGTATGGAGGGGCCAGGGGAGAGGTTCCTTCATGTACAGCACTGTAACATTATTCTGCTTTCTTTGGAAACTCTGTTTTTAACTTCCTGGAAGCAAATGTAGGACGTATATGCTGATTTACTTTGACATGGTTAAAAAAGTAATCTTACACTAGTTTAAAAAACAAAACAACCACAATTGCTTTTCTAAGGAAAAGAGATCTTTGGACAGTATGTCTGAGAACACGTACCTTATTTGAATGCTTTTAATGAAAAGTAAAAAGGTGTTTTCCATGTAATACTTAATGTCATAATGTGATGTCTAGGCAGTAATTAATACAGTGCCAACTTTACAGTGCTGATGTGTATGTTAGTGTCTAGTGGATATGCTATTGGTTAGAATGTTGGGCCTGACTAAATCCTGGTAAATAACACCTGGAAATAGTTTATCAGGATGAAGTCTCACAGCTGTTACTTGTTTTAATGTCTGAGAACAGAGAAGTGGGACAAGACAGTTCACAGTTTATAGTCACAGTACTGTGAAATTTACAAATATGCCCTAAATGATAGGAGACATGTAATCAAAGATGTAAGAAGAAGGAATGAGTACTAGTTCATGATGGTTTTGAAAGGCAGGCTACTGTAGAAAAAACTTTTTTTAATTAAAAAAAACTTTGATAATCTCACAAATGTAGAGGAAGCTATAAAATACATTTATTTGCTTTAGGGGTGGTATTTTTTTTTCTAGATTTCCTTGTCTAGTAGTGTGCTTCCTTGTTTTTTTAGTTTTTTGTTTGGTTTTTTTCTGTTTGTTGCACATACTTTCCAGCTTTTTACAATACATCATAACAACAGGATCCAATTACATAATGAAGGTTTAATCATAAACAAGTTATGCACAAATTTCTGCTAAGTGCACAAAGTAAAGTAAATAAGGCTGAAATAAGAATTACTATTTTTTCAGTATAATAACTTAAGATGTTGTTAGTAATAGTTATCTAGAAGTATTACAGGGTAGTTATCACGGAATCGCAGAATGTCAGGGATTGGAGGGGACCTCGAAAGATCATCCAGTCCAACCCCCCTGCCGGAGCAGGAACACCTAGATGAGTTCACACAGGAAGGCATCCAGGCGGGTCTTGAATGTCTCCAGAGAAGGAGACTCCACAACCTCCCTGGGCAGCCTGTTCCAGTGCTCTGTTACTCTCACAGTAAAGAAGTTCCTTCTCAAATTTAAGTGGAACCTCCTTTGTTCCAGTTTACACCCACTGCCCCTTGTTCTGTCATTGGACATCACTGACAAGAGCCTGGCTCCATCCTCCTCACACTCACCCTTCATATATTTATAAACATTAATGAGGTCACCCCTCAGTCTCCTCTTCTTCAAGCTAAAGGGTTTTATTTTTGTTTTTAGTCTTAAGATAAATATGTATATATTTGAAAAAGAAGTTTAGGAATTTAAATTACATGGAATAGCTTATTAGGAGTATACTAACAGTTTATTTGAGGTTCAACAAAAAAAAAAAATTTAGGAGAGAAATGATTTTACCATTATGTGCTTTAGATGTGTATCATATAAAGTATTCATTTATCCTAATAATGCATTTCCTGGGTTTTAGTTCTGTAAATTAAGCAGATTTACTTTCCTCTGTCAGTTGTTTGATGCCTGAATAACCAAGCTGATTTATCTATCTAACGTGCTAAATACAAGGAGAATGCTTGTAGTTTGAAGAGAGGGTATATTTGTCTGCAGCTTGCATCGTGCAGTTTGTATGTCACACTTGCTTTTTCCCTCCTATTCATATTACAGTAACACATACAAGTATACATAATGATTTCTCTTTGCAGATTAATAGCAAGAAGAAAGAATCAGCATGGGAGATGACAAAAAGTTTGTACGATGCATGGTCAGGATGGCTGGTAGTCACACTGACTGGTTTGGCATCAGGTAAATTAAAAAACAGATAATTTCTTTCTTACATTTATCAGCAAATATATTTACTCTGCTTCTCATTTGCGTGTTATCCACCAACCTGGATAAGAGCTGGTTCAGACTACCACCATAATTCCATGAGAGGAGGAAAAGGTTGACAATCTTGATTTACAGACTTTAGCATTTTGGGTGGGTGGGGGGGGGGAGGGGAGGGTTGCTCATCAAATGGAAAAGAAAATCCTTACTGAAATTAATGAGAGTTTTTCAGAGTTATTGAACTTCCATCTACTATGGAATGTATCAATGTTCTTTAATCCTGTGATTGCTATAATTGGGATGGTTAAATTTTGCTCTTTTCCTGTAGGATTTTTTGTGAAAGTCTATTACTCGATTGTGCTAGATGTTTTTTCTGCTATTAATTTGTTTTAGTTTGTTGGGTTTTTGTTTGGTTTTTTGTTGATTTTTTTTGCTAGGAACTTTACTAGGAACTAGCTTATTCCTTATGATCCAAAAAATAGCTCTGGTATATGTGTAGTTTTGGTAAACACACTTCCTTTTAAAGCATATGGTTATACATGAGCAAAGTCTAGCTATATGTTTATATCATACCTTTCTAGAGGTTGTTACACAGGAAATATTAGCTTTAACAGGTAGAGTTTGTTGGCCTCTGCTTCAACTCTTTTCTTTTTAATGTATTTTAAGGTGAGTTTTACAGCTAAAATAATCTGATAGTTTGTGGCCCCGCTGTCACGCAGTGCTGCTTTCTATCAGCGTAGTTTGGAGTGACCAAAATGTGGAGGAGTTAGAAGTCACAAACTGTGTGCCCAGTTTTCCCAAAAAAGTATATCAAATGGAGATCTTAGATTAAATGCTAGGAAAATTGGATTAGTTGCAGAGTATGGCTGTGCCTGTTAAAAAGGCATGGTAACTGTATAATTACTGCTGAAATATCTACATAATCACTTTCAGAAATGACATATAAATTAATATATATGCAAAGTTTGTAGCATGTTTATATACCTCTGAATGTACAAACTAGGAGTGTATAATTACTGGAAATTGCTTGTGATAGTCTGGGGTAGGAACATGCAGTGTTGTGTTTCCACCTCCCAAGCTGCTATGTGTATTAAAATTGCTTTGCTATGTTTCTGAGCAACAAAGCAAGCAAATTCTGGCTGTGAGCATTCCTAGGTTTTTCAGTTTCAGTTGCTTTCTGTTATATGTGTGTAGTGAACCTTAAATGGTACAACCTTGATTTCAGTCATGGGGAGATGTATGTGTTTCAATTAATTTGGTTAAAATTTTGTTCTACTGAAATACTGTATGCCCTTGTCTTTGGCTTTTGTTGGCCCAGGATCTCAAACTGAGGATCTGTCAAGATTAGTAAATATAAATTAGTAAATTGGAGGTAATTCTCTGCTGCAAATTTACACAAGTAAATTGTGGCTGTCTCTAGATAGCTATTTCTAGTAGTGATTAATACCTTAAAAATAGCAAATTATAACTAATTAACAGTTGTACATGTTCACAAAAATATTGACTTTAGAAGTAGTTTTTCAGTATACTGCTACCATGAAAAACTATTTTACTTTTGTAAAATAAAGGATTTTTAAAATTAATTTTTAATCCTTTGAAGCAGTTTCTTAAGTAATTTGTCTTATTTTTGAGGACTCTTCAGCAAGTTTTCTGCATGCAATTACAGCACAGAATCCCTCTTAACCTTTGAGTTTGTGAACTGCTTAGGATCTATACTGTTTGTACCTGCAGTAGAAATTTTACATGCTTACCATGTTACAGAATGAAGTCATTTTTTATATGGATTATGTGAATGTCATCAGGGTTTATTTGGTGTTTTATTTTTATTGTTCTAAAACTGTTGTTGCCATGGTAATAATTTTCTCCAAATATGCTGTTCTGTGCAAAGCATAGTAGAATAGTTCACGAGTTCTCTGAGGCATGGCAAGGTAGTTTTTTCAGAAGGTCTGTTGTCTTTTTCATCACAAAAAAGTATCAGTCCTCTTTTGATTCTTAACTCCTTAGTTTTAGTGGACTGTTGAACTGTGGCATAGGGGAAAACAAAGAAATAAAAAAGATGCCTTTAACTTCAGGAAATATAAAAGGTACCGGATTCTTCAACAAATACTAATCTTACCATATTGCAAAAATTCCTGGAAATCAGTAATATTTTAAATGCCTGTTTCTTTAGGTTTTCTGTAATTTTAATTTATATCAATTAATACCAGCACATTTCTTAATTTTAACTTTATGTGTTATTCCTGTTTACCAGAATATTAATAGAAAACTGTTTCTACAACAGGGGCATTGGCAGGATTAATTGACATTGCTGCTGACTGGATGACTGACTTAAAGGAAGGCATTTGCCTTAGTGCTTTGTGGTTTAACCATGAACAGTGTTGTTGGGGTTCAAATGAGACCACGTTTGAAGAGAGAGATAAATGTCCACAGTGGAAAACCTGGGCAGAGCTAATAATCGGGCAAGCAGAAGTAAGTATATACCCATTCTTTGATAGTCTTGCTCAACAATTTGCTGAACACAGAAAGAAAATAACAGTCGTAAGGTTAGGGTACTAAACACAGATTTGTCTTGTACTGTCTGCTCCATTTTTTCAGCATTTGAATTGATTATTAGATTACAGTGTAATAAATGTGCATTTCATGCTCTGCAAGGGGGCTTGGAATGTGTAAGAAAGTTATGAGAGTATAGAACTGTTAATAACTTGAGAATTTCTATTCTTGATCATGGCTATGCATTAAAAAAAACAAAAAAACATTTGTGGTGATCTCCAATAACTAAGAGTAGATTGAGTTGGTTTTTTTCTACCACAATATTTTAAAAATAAAGACGGTTTACTCGGTATTCACTAGGTTTTAGCGGCTAATAGCTATTAAAACAACCCCAAACAACTGTCCTATATTTATTTTTTATTTTTAAGATGAAGTGTTAGAACACTTTCTACCTTGTATAATCCAGTCTTTGCTAATATCCAAGTGTCATGACTTTATGTTTCAAACAAAGCTCTCTATTTCTTGACTTGGTAATAATTGCTGTCCCTCAAAATGTGTGCATAAGTGTACTTGCAGTAAGAATTCTTCTGAGTTATTTTAAGTAGTGATTTTGCTCCTGCATCAAATTTATATTCTGACTTGTTTTTGTTTTTGCTTTTAGGGTCCAGGCTCATACATAATGAACTACATCATGTACATTTTCTGGGCTTTGAGCTTTGCCTTCTTAGCAGTTTCTCTGGTGAAAGTATTTGCTCCCTATGCCTGTGGCTCAGGGATACCTGAGGTGAGGTCTAATTTTTATATATTTATAACTATATATATATACACACATGCATACATCGATGTTTTGTATCAGTGTGAAAATTCCTGCTGCCTTACAGGATCGGGGGAAGGCAAGAGGGAGTGCCCTGTGACTTTGATGAAGTACATTAATACAAGTATTGAAATTGGAATAATGTAATTGTGCTAATTGTTCCTGAGAAAAATATCCCAAGTTTCAGAGGATCTCCTGACTTTGTAGATTTTGCTGCATGCTTCTGGCTGGAATACTTTTTAAGGAAGCATTTAGCTTAGGAGACTAGACTACAGAAGAGTGATTTCCAAAGCTCCCTCCAATCCTCACCCTCCCTATGGTGATAAGAGAGCAGTGGTTCATGGACAAAATATGAGTCCTTTGGTACAGCAATTGATCTTTTGTTGCACTGGCTTTAATCGCCTTAACTAGCACAAACCGTCAGACAGTCACAAAGTAAAATGTGCAGTATCCTCAGAAGCGCATTCTTTTTGCAATTGCTGTCTGCTGCTCTACACAGAATGAGAGGGAAAAACCCAAACTCAAACTCCGGGCAGTCTCACTTTTACAGTCATTCTGTAAATATTTCTTTATGTATATGTACTGGAGAAGTTGAAGGAAAAAATCCTGCATCTGAATAAGCTTGGAGTACTGTGCAATCATTCCAGAAGAGATTTCATCTTAAACTGATTTCGAAATTTAGCTAATCTTTAGTTTCTACACACAGCTGCCCAGTGTTTCATGTATATCCTATTTATAGACATGTTGTTGTTTCCTATGATAACGATATTATTTCTTATATAATAATACAGGAATATTATATGCCTATATATAAATATATGGGCATATTTTCCAGGCTAGTAATATGACACTGTTAGGCAAAGTAACACCTTAGGCAAATATCGCATCTTTCTGGTGCAGAAAGGCTGATCTTTTCCATCTTTATGTCAAAAAATCTACTGTTAAATTTTTATGTAGAGATGGTAAAAGGAGAAAACAGAGAGGAGTAAAATTGGTGCAAGTGTGATATTGCTGCAATAGATGACCATGAAGATAGTTCTTGCAGGTTTATTTTTCCTTTGTGAGTTTTCTGACTTTCACTTGATAATTTCCATCATAAACCAATGAATGCAGTGTTAGAAGCTACTGCAGGTTAATTTTCTACTAAGTGTAATTGATAATGTTGTTGTATGTTCAACATGGACCTACTGGAGCAATCCCAGAGGAGGCCACGAGGATGATCAGAGGGCTGGAGGACCTCTACTCTGAGGACAGGCTGAGAGAGTTGGGGCTGTTCAGCCTGGAAAAGAGAAGGCTCTGGGGAGACCTTATGGCGGCCTTCCAGTGCCTGAAGGGGCCTACAAGAAAGCTGGGGAGGGACTTTTTACAAGGGCAGGTAGTGACAGAACAAGGAGTAAGGGCTTCAAATTGGAAGAGGGTAGGTTTAGATGAGATATGAGGAAGAAATTCTTCACTGTGAGGGTGATGAGACACTGGAACAGGTTGCCCAGGGAAGCTGTGGATGCCCCCTCCTTGGAGGTGTTCAAGGCCAGGCTGGATGAGGCTTTGAGCAGCCTGGGCTAGTAGAAGGTATCCCTGCTGATGGCAGGGGAGTTGGAACTAGATGATCTTTAAGGTCCCTTCAACCCAAACCATATTTCTATGATTCTCTGTTATTGTCCAGTGTTCAAGAGTAAGTTGCAAATAGAAAGCCCTTGGCAACCAGACAGACTCAGTGTAGCAATCTGAACAATACATATTTTAAAGTGTGATAAAGTTAGTAATTTGAAAATAATTTTTTGAAGTTATGCAGCTAAAAGTAACTGTTTTCTGAAGAAAGGATAATAAAATAACATATATTTTCTGTCTTCCAGATAAAAACTATTTTGAGTGGCTTCATCATCAGAGGTTACTTGGGGAAGTGGACTTTGATGATAAAAACAATTACTTTAGTCTTGGCTGTTGCATCAGGTTTGAGTTTAGGAAAAGAGGGTCCCTTGGTACATGTTGCCTGCTGCTGTGGGAATATTTTTTCCTACCTTTTTCCAAAGTACAGCACAAATGAAGCTAAAAAAAGAGAGGTATGTTCTTACAAAAGCATTTCTGGAATGTATTGAATATCTATGCATTTACACCTTTGTTTAAAAGATTGTATTTGTTCTCTTGGACAGTGTTTAGGCTTGGATTTTCAATGTTATTTATTTTGTTAAGAACAATGTATTATCCCTAGCATTCTCCGAGTTAAATTGTTTCCGTGTCAGAGTAAGCTTGCATTTCTCCCACCTCAGAGACCATTTGATTTTACTTAAATTCTTTGTATTCTTGGCTCTATATTTTGATAATTGATGATTGTCTTCAGTTGTGAGGACAGGAGAGGACTTTTGAACCCGTGAACAAAGTATTCCTGGAAAAGGGTTGGTGACAACAGTGTTTCTGCTCTGTTTCACTTTGTTGTTGTTTCTGAGTGTGGTGGGTTAGCCTTGGTGGTCACCAAGCCACTGTCTCCTCTTCAGCAAGACAGCAGGAGAAAATAAAATGAAAATGTCATACGTCAAGATATGACATATGGAGGATCACTCACCAATTGCCATCACAGGTGAAACAGCATTGACTTGAGGAAGATTACTTTATTGCCAATTAATAACAGAGTAAGATAGTGAGAAATAAGAACAAAACTAAAAACACCTTGCCCGAACTCTCCCTTCTTCCCAGGCTGAACATTAGTCCTGACTCTTCTATCCCAGAGCGGCACAAGGGGATGGGAAATGGGGGCCGCGGTCAGTTTGTAACGTTTTGTCTCTACCACTCCTTCCTCCTCATGTTCTTCCCCTGCTCCAGTGTGGGGTCCTACTCATGTGAGACAGTCCTTCGTTAACTGCTTCAGCATGGATCCCTTCCACAGGCTGCAGTTCCTTCCAGAAAACCTGCTCCTGCATGGGCTCCTCCCCACAGGCTGTGGCTCCTGCCAGCAGCCTGCTTTGGTGTCTACTCTCTATAGGCTGCAGCTTCCTTCAGGGCACATCTGCCTCCTCTGGCATGGGGTCCTCCACAGGTCGCAGGGTGGAGACCTGCTCTGCCACGTTCCCCCATGGGCTGCAGGGGGGCAACCTGCATCACCATGGTCTTCTCCACAGGCTGCAGGGGAATCTCTGCTCCAGCACCTGAATCACCTCTTTCCCTTACTTCTTCCCTGACCTTGGTGTCTTCAGGGCTGTTTCTCTTGCATTTTTCTCATTCCTCTCTCTCACAGCTGCTGTGTGGTGCTTTTTACCCTTTCTTAAGTATTTTATCACAGAGGTACCACCAGCATCAGTGACAGGCTAAGCTTTGGGCAGTGGCAGGTCCATTTTGGGGCCAACTGGAACTGACTCTATTGGACGTGGATGTAGCCTCTGATGTCATCTCACAGAAGCTACCCCTGCAGCCCCCCACTACCAAAACCCAGTCACATAAACCCAAGAGAGAGAGCCATGCTGATGAAAGCAAGTATAGTCATAGAGAGTAGCAAGATTTAACATCCTTACTAATTCAATAATTTTTTTTTAATTGTAAAATAAAAAAGGGTGTCATCCCAGCTGTGCTTCAGTTCTCAGACTCAGCTTCTGCTTCTAAAAGGAGACTGCAGAACATGGGGAATTTGCGTTCACTTCCTATTTCAAAGCTGTGTAGTCTTAGCTGTGGTTTAGCTGCTTATCTCAGAATAATGTAGTAATTATTGGAGTTTCTCTTTGTATTCTTCCACAGGTGTGTAAGGGCTACTACCTGGGGGTCAGTGTTCTTGCAAGGACTTTGTCCAATATTGTTATAAGTAACATGCACTTTAACCATCCTCATACACTGAACATAATTCATCCATGATGCTGTAGGACCAGCTGCTGCTTCAGTTCCTCTTAATCTCTCTCTTAGTCTCAGTTCACTTCAGATCTTTTTGCACATTCTTGCTTGAAGACTACTGAGCACAAATCTCCAGGACTGATATAAAGTCTCTGTATTCTGTCATCGATTTTTGTCCCTTGAATAGTATTTGTGATTGGTGGACTTCCCACACGCACATCTAGCACAGAGAAAGCTTACTATAATTTCTTGAAAATGAAATATCAGCAGCTTCATACCGAAGCGTAGACTCCCTGGGGTGCTTTGCTGGGGAGGCTTTGAGCAGCATCCTTGGGTTTGTCATGGCTAGTACTGGGTCTGTGGCTGCTGTGACCACTGGCCACATCTTATGAGCATTCTGATACACTTGCTTGATGCTTTTCTGTTAGCAAGTCTGTGTGTCTGATAGAACATAGAAGAAACTGATAACTGTGATGAGATTCAGTTCTCCATGTTTAAAGCCTATCACAAACTGTAACAAAACCCCTCACCATTGCTCTTTTCCAGGTGTTGTCAGCTGCCTCAGCGGCAGGAGTATCTGTAGCTTTTGGTGCCCCAATTGGTGGAGTCCTTTTCAGTCTGGAGGAGGTATGTCAAGAGATGGCACTAAATGATAGATATTAAAGAAAATAGTATCTCTTTTAGCATGAATAATCTCAGATTCCATTAAGCTGCAGAGTCTTTCCTAAGAAGGAAATTATTTTTGGACCCACATTTCAAAGTCAAGAGTCCTGTTCCTGGCAAACTCCTAAAGATATTTTTTCTTTTCTTTATTCTCAGTTATATTTTTTCAGGACAGGGGCTGAGTCCATTAATGATCACAGTTTACATACAGAGAGAGATGCAGCAGTTTTTCATTCTAGGAGTGTATTCTAAAAAACAAACAAAAAAATGGAGCTCTTATTTTGAAAGAGGCTTTAGAAACCTCTTTGATAGTTTTGTGAAACAAATTTTTAAACATTACTTTTCTTAGTTTCATGCACTAAACACAATTGAGTACATTAATTATCAAAAAGGCAAATACACTATAAAACTGACCTCCAAGGCAACTAAGCTCTCTTCTCCAAGAAGTGTTTCATATTAAATGAGTTTTCATTACTTGTTTCCAAAATATGTAAGAATCTTATTTAGATCATTAGTATTAAAAAAAAAATCTAAAAATCTCTGAATTGAAAAAAGGAAGCAAAATATTATTTCATGTATAATTTTGCTATATCATTAGGGGATTTTGAGGAATTCCTTTGTTGCCAAAAAATTCCAAAAAAGCCCTCTTGAAATTCAAATTAGGCTATGTGGGGCCTAAGTAGGAAACTGCATGCTCTGTTTTGAGGATTTTTTTTTTAATGTTGTAATTATACTTCATAAAAATAACACATCTGCCAGAAACCTTTCAATGTCGGTTGAATGGAGACGAAATAGTATTAGAGGAAATTAGAACAGTGAGTACACAGTCTGATTCTTATGGTTGCTAGAAAGAGATACTTATAAACAGATAAACTTTTAAATATAAATTACTATGCATTATTTCCTAACAGTCTTAAAACAGTAGTGGTTTCAATACTGCTTCGGTATTGTCCTTAAAACTGATAAAAGTATGAATTGTTATAGAGCTTTGTAAAAACGTAGTATGCGCTGGAGCATCAGTGCTCCAAATGGTGGGAATAATACTGATAAAGTAAAAGTACCTTTTTTAGCGTGTACCATGTGAGGAGCAGGACTGTAACACGTCCCTAAAACAGTCTTCCTGGTATTTTTAACTGAATCACTAATAATTCTCATGTATTGTCTTTTGCAGGTCAGTTACTATTTCCCGCTGAAAACTTTATGGAGATCATTTTTTGCTGCTTTAGTAGCTGCATTTGTTTTAAGGTCCATCAATCCTTTTGGTAATAGCCGCCTAGTTCTTTTTTATGTGGAATATCACACTCCTTGGTACCTTTTTGAACTGCTTCCTTTTATTCTTCTGGGAGTATTTGGTGGGCTCTGGGGAGCGTTTTTCATCCGAGCAAACATCGCATGGTGTCGTCGACGCAAATCTACGAAATTTGGGAAGTATCCTGTCCTGGAGGTTATTATTGTTGCAGCAATAACGGCTGTCATTGCATTTCCTAATCCGTATACAAGGCTAAACACCAGTGAGCTTATTAAAGAGCTCTTCACAGACTGTGGGCCATTAGAATCTTCCTCCCTCTGTGACTACAGAAATGATATGAATGCGAGCAAAATAGTAGATGATATTCCTGACCGTCCAGCAGGCACTGGAGTCTATTCAGCTATATGGCAGTTGTGTTTAGCACTCATATTTAAAATAATCATGACAGTCTTCACCTTTGGTATCAAGGTAAGTGTGAATGCAGTGGCTGCATCATTTTCTGTGATTATTTAATTACTGCCTTTCTCATTTTCCATCTCTCAAATCTAACAGCTTTGTGTATAGAATTTTCTTAATGCGTAGTTCTTTCAAAAAAGGTCTTTTTACCATTGATTATTAAACAATTCTTAGAAAACAATATTAAGTTTAATTAAATTCAAACTAGCCCTTTGTTCAGCTTGATACAAACGTCTGCTAAATTTAATAAGGAACAGTAACTGGGTGGGTGGATGGCTGTTTGTATGGGCCTGATTCAGTAATAAGGATGACTCTAAAATTTCCAAGAGCTGAGTTCAGATGAAGTTCAGACATAACCAGTCAGGTTCCCTAGTCTTGTTGCATGGAAGAAGAAAAGTCTATACCTCTTGAACAACTTGTAAGTTTATTTTTAAAGCCCTCTTTGTGTTTAACAGATAAATGTAATTACTGCAGATTGTCAAAGGGAGCTGATGATTATTTCCTGAAATTTCCAGTATTGTGTGTTATGACTAGAAAGCATGCTTTGTTCATGTGACTGTAATGGGAATTTCTTCTCTAGTATAAAGCAGCATAATTTTTGTCTTTCCTGGTCATTTCATAAATCTGTTTTGGAGCTCTCTTCAGTGTCTCTCCAAACTGTGGCTGTTTTCTGAATGACTTATAACTGTCATGTCTTCGTAATTTTCTGTGTTGTCAGGCTCCCTTTATTCTTTCTTGCAACTACATCATTATCACGTGTATCTTAACACAAATGTCTTGTAGGATGTTCACTAAGCAGGATTTGCGTTTAAACTGGCTTTAACTTTTCAGTCTGCATTGCTGTTCCATGTAACTGCATGCATAAGAAAACACTCCTTTACTCTGAGGGTTGTTGAATACTGGAATAGGTTGTCCAGAAAACTTGTGGAGTCTCTAACCTTGGAGATACTCAAAACCTGAGTGGATGCAATTCTGTGCAACCTGCTGTAGTTGACCCTGCTTGAGCAGAGTTGTTGCACTAGACAGTGTGGAGTGATTGTGTCCAAGCTCAGTCATTCTGTCTGCAATTGACAGAACAATATTGTGTTGTGTCGCTTGCGTGTTGTTAATTTAGAAAACGTTGCAGTCTGTTATTTGAAGTTATTTTCCATATATTGGATGATAGGTAAGAGAAATCAGTTGTGTATATTTTAAATGTTAGTCTTCCATAGGTCAAAATTTCAGATATTATTCTATAACATGACCACTCCAATCTGTTGTATTCACTTACTGTATTTCACTTACGTGTAGGGCTTTGCCCTTCTAAGCACTATAACCTTTCTTACCGTTCACGTGGTCATGGGCATCTGGCTCTTTCTCGTGGGACTGTCACCACTTTGTGTATTAGAATTCACTAGATGTAGAGCTTATACTTGGTTCATTTTTTCCTAACTTCAGCATCTGCAGCTCTGTGGAAATATTTTTGTGAAGTTGTAAGAATATAATTATCACTTTGCCAAGAAGCAAGGAGTCATGCTGCTGTAATTAATGGGACTGTGCTACACATATTTTTTCTGAAACTGTAAAGCATATGGCTGATTAGAATGTCAGCCAGTATCTGGAGATCTGGAGAAGGCGATGTCACTTTAATGTTGTATTTATTTGCATTTTAAGCTTCATTTCTATGAAAGGGGGAGAAAATTCAAAATTTAAAAAAAAGAAGAAAGAAAAATATGTCTTTGTAATTTCAGTCTTTATTAAGGATCATCTGGGCTCTCCAGGTCTGTCCGTGGAGCTGTAGCCATGTGCAAACACACTCATCTCCCCTGCAGGAACTGTTTTCCTGCGAGGGAAACAAAGCAACTTAGCTGCTGCCTGTGAGGCACAGTGATTCCTGCTGCTCTTACTGCCGTGAGCAAGGATCACCACAAAGCTGATCTGACAGTGGTTTGTTTGCATTTTTTGATTTGGTTTGTTTGGTGGTTTTTTTCCTTTCAGGCTTTTGTACATATACTGTACTGCTGATTATCACTAGACTTGTTACTGTGGCTAAACACTGATGATCAAGTTGGGTGGGATTACAGCTTTGCCTCAGAGCCCGACTGGTATGCAACTGCACTACCAAATAAGTGGAAAGTTGCACCCATATCCTGATTTCTTGCTTGTTTCAAAGATTCTCCATGTGCCACAGAATACATCTTTTTCTCTGTAGTGTAACTTCAGTTAGGCTGGCATGCGCTGGAGAAGAACGCTGAGACAAGGTAGAACGTGGCCTTTTTTCCTTGCTTCTCAGTGAAGCTTCTCCACTTAGTGACTTGTGATTCAGGGTCTTATGCAAACAAATGCAGCTGTAAAATCATAATTACAGGTAGTCTTGAAACCATCATCCACATATGATGGAAAGAAGAGAAGGAGCTATATGCATAAAATGTTATATTAACAAAGGACCAGAAACAATTTGGATGTAATTTCCATGTGGAGACTGAATTTCTATGGCATGCTGCTGTAGCAGACTAGAATCTGAGGCAGTTTCAAAGATTTATTAAATTACTTTTATATCTGAAATGTTATTTTTTCAGGGTGCTATTTTACTGTTCACCAAGAAAGAATTTAACTCAAGAAAAAGTTTGGATTTTAACAGTTAGAAAAGGATTTAGACGCATGATTAATTGTGGGAAATAACAGTAGAGGTATAAATGCACAGTTTGGATATTGCACTAAAATGATAGCATTGAATAGTTACTTCTGTCAACACTGAAATATTAGGTAAGTCAGGGTGAGAATGAAGGATTGTTAAACTTTTTCCCCAAAACCTGTGCTGCTGGCTTTCAAACACAAAGTCTGCTATGTTTGTTTGTCCTTTGTTAATCTGTTAGAAGTCATCTTTGCAGTAATAATAATGATGGTGATGCAAATAGATTCTGCAGTACAGTTCTGCACCAGCTATTGGATTCCATAGCAAAACCTATAGTTTGGAATTGCACAATACTGAAATTTCTCAGCTATACAATTGAAAAAAGTCAAATTATGTGCCCTGTTACACCAGGAGTGCAATTTTTTTATGAAGTTATTTTGACAAGATGGGTTTAGGTGCATTTAGACAGAAAGTAAAAATCCTACTACTTGTAGTGAGATCTGTACCTCAGTCACGTAGAAAATATTTTGATACTAACAACTGCTGTGAGGAGAAACAGCGGGCATTTCCAGTTTAGTGAGTTGTGCAGACACCAGTATGATTTTTGGAAAGAAGATTCAACAGCTGTTTCTCAGATGAACACTCACTCCTTATGAAGCTGCTGATGAAAGCAATAACATTTTACTAAGCCGTGTTGGTATGGCAAGGCTGGGTGGCCTTTTCAGGTTTTAGTTAATAACAGAAAAATAATTTAAATAACTAAAATTACAGTAGGAACTTTTTTTTTTACTGTAATATGTTACCTGCTTTTTGCAATGGGAGTTCTCCCTTTTTCTGTCTTTGTGTATTTAGCATTCTGTATACAAAACTTCGTATGGGAGACTGCAATATAGTGAGCAAAACTTCTTTTAAAAATCACCTATTTAGTTGGCCATCTAATTTACAGCAGTGTTAGGAAGCTGTAAATTTGGGAAGGCAGTCCTATGTGCAAAGCTTGTTTAGTAAGTAAATGCTGACTCAGAGGAACATGGCAGTAATAAGGGAGATGGGAGATAGTAAGGAAGACTTTTCAGTACTAGTAGCGCAGCTCAGATTATGCATAACAGTAAAAATTGTGCTGTTGGCACCGAGAGTCCTATTTATTGTCCTGTACTGGTAATAGGTTGTATAAATAAAATGTAAACAAATGTGCTTGTAAAATGGGTTCAGCTAACCAGATTGATCAGAGGTATCAATAGCATTCTGTTAAGTTTTACTAACCTTGCATTGTCAGTTTACATGTTTCTAACATGACAATTTGAGCATTTTCATCACTTTGTCAAAAAAAAACTGCAAAGCAACCCTTATAAAACTATGCATCAGGTATGTTCCCATCAGCCTGACAACAGTTCTTCTGTTTTTGTTGCAGGTCCCATCTGGGTTGTTCATACCTAGTATGGCAATTGGAGCAATAGCAGGAAGGATTGTAGGAATTGCAGTGGAGCAGCTGGCTTACTACCATCATGACTGGTTCATTTTCAAGGAGTGGTGTGAAGTTGGAGCTGACTGTATTACACCTGGTCTTTATGCCATGGTTGGTGCTGCTGCGTGCTTAGGTAACTGAAATATAACAAAGTAAATCAGCATCTGGTGTCTTTTATGTTGCCAAATAATGGTTAAAAAAGAAGATATTAATGTGTGTTTTGTAACACCTTTTTATATGGACTTCTCTCTCCGCAGAATAGTACATTCACTTCTCTACACGAGACTGTTGGATCCTTGTGATCTGAGGAATAACATGTGAAATTTAAATCAATGAGAAATAGATTAATTTAAATAGTAGTGTTTGCTTTCTTTTTCTGGTATCAAGAGGTGTCATTAGTACATCAGACAGAAAAATATTTCTTGAAATGTGTGAGGTAGAGGATTTGCAGAGACAGGGACTGTTGAAATTATTACAAGGAGGTGATGTGATCAACTGCCACATGTGCATGAATTGCAAAAAACATTCTTGAAATTCATGATCCAAACAAAACATTCAGAAGTGTCTGGTGATTTGAGGAGTCCAGCTTTAGATATTTTTAACAAGTCTGATTTACAAACTGTTGAAAATCAGCTTCATGGAAGGAGGCATCAGTTGGGCATGTAAACTAGGAGAGGTTTTTTGAAAGTCTTGTCTTGTCCTCACTTATAACTTCATTGCCTTAGAAATTAAACTTATAAGTTATTAGCACAGATTCTGAAAAAAAAGTAGACCTTTTCCTTAAGGAGAAGTGCATTTGAGCAACCGTATAAACTAGTGGTACAAATTTAGTTTTTTGGAGAGGTTATTGTTTATTAGATCACTTTTGATTGCATTGAAATAAAGATCCTGTTCTTTTATTGAATGAAGAGATGGTATCAGAAACCTTGACAGAAAAAACGTCTTGAATACTAACAAAAGAGAAATAAAATCCCTGTCTTCTCCCTTTGTCCAAGAAAGAGATTTCATCAGCTCAGAATTCTCTTTAGCTTTTATGATTCAGTAACAGCATTAAATTTCTAATCCTTTGGACAACACAGCTGTTGAATTGCTGCATGTGACTTCCCTGCATTAGTTCCATTCTTTTTTCCAAATTCTTCTCTTATTTGATTTCCTTGCATTTCTCGGTATTTTTAACCTAGATGTGGTATGGAGAAATACGTGTTTATTCTTAGTGTACATGAAAGAACTGCACCTATTTTCAAATCCCTTTATTCTCTGACTTTCTAGGAATTTTCCCCTAATTTTGCTAAAAACTTTCACTTTTACGTCTAAAGTTTTGTGTTAATCTTTCCTGTCTGCTTCTGTTTGTGTTACACAGATTGATGTTTGTCAGATGACCTTTCATGGCAAAGTTACGTTTGTAGTTCTCAACAGGAAGGCAGGAAATTCTGAATGCATTGTTATCTGATATTAGAATGTTACTGGCTGCTGTTTTTCTTGCAGGTGGTGTGACAAGGATGACTGTGTCCCTGGTAGTTATTGTCTTTGAGCTAACAGGAGGGCTGGAATATATTGTGCCCCTAATGGCTGCAGTCATGACCAGTAAGTGGGTAGGAGATGCCTTTGGTCGGGAAGGCATCTACGAGGCACACATCCGACTGAATGGATATCCTTTCTTGGATGCAAAGGAAGAATTTACTCACACAACACTGGCTGCTGATGTTATGAGACCTCGAAGAAGCGATCCACCTTTAGCAGTTCTGACGCAGGATAATATGACAGTCGAAGACATAGAAAACTTGATCAATGAAACCAGCTATAATGGTTTTCCTGTTATTATGTCAAAAGAATCGCAGAGACTAGTGGGCTTTGCTCTAAGAAGAGATTTAACTATTGCAATAGGTAATTATCTTCCAGTATTACATGATTATATATGCCAATTTAAATTATTTTATAGCTTAAAACAGAATTTCCTCTGTGTGTTTCTAGACGTATTTCAGGTTCAGATATCTTGCACAGGCTGTTCTTTTATTGAAGTATATTATTATCTTCAGTAGCAGGCTCTGAAATGAAGTTTATCTCTTTGTCAGAAAAACAAGCCAAAACATCATCTAGTCTGGTATTTTTGTTTGGTTTGAGGCTATTGGTAGTATCTCTTTAAGTGATGCTACATTAACATTCTTCAAAATTGAGTAATCATCATTTTAGAACAGCAGGATTCTGTGAGAATTACTGTCAAGTAATTTTTAAATTTAAATATATATCATACTTCTCTCTGAATGTTATTTACTATTGTTATAACAACTAATATTGTATTATGAAGAGATAAGTGAAATATTAATTATTTTAGGTTTCTGTTTTTCAGTTTGTTTATGTAATGGAAAATTTGTCCCTGGGCCCATGAGCACACAAGCCCTGTTTGGGCCCTGTTGTGGTTTTAACCCAACCAGCAGCCAAACACCACGCAGTTGCTTGCTCACACTCCCCCTCCATCGCCTCCAAGGAATAGGGAAGAGAATCAGAAGGGTAAAGACAAGGAGACTCGTGGGCTGAGATAAGAACAATTTAATAATTGGAATTAAATGAATTATTATTATTGTTAGTAGTAGTAATATATTATTATTATTAATATTATTAATAATATTAATATTAATAGTAATATTAATATCATAATTAATAATAATAATAATAATAATAATAATAATAATAATAATAATAATAATAATAATAATAATAATAATAATAATAATAATAATAATAATAATATACAAACGAGTGATGCACAGTGCAGTAGCTCACCACCTGCTGACCAATGTCCAGCCCGTCCCTGGCTAGCAATCCTAGAGGAGAGAAATCCTGAAACCACAATGCCAGAAGAGAGCGAGAGCTTCGCAGATAATCCTCACCCATATACTGAGCGTGGTGGTGTGTGATATGGAATATGCCATTGGCCAGTTTGGGTCTATTGCTCTTGCTTCGCTCCCCACCCCCACCCAAGCTTCTTGTGCACTTGCACACTAGGAAAGCATGGGAAGTTGAAAACTCCTCAATTTCTTGGAAACAGCTAAAATCATCAGTATATTATCAACATTCTTCTCAACCAAATCCCATACTAAATCCAAAACACAGTGCTATTATAGCTACTGGGAAGAAAATTAGCTCTATCCCGGCTGAAGCTAGGACAGGCCCTCTTTCTCTGGGTGAGTATTAGAACTTGTGTGATGCTTGTGATAATGCTTTGTGCAGTAGCAAGAAAAATTCTGTGGATTTTGAGGATACTGTCATAACCAAAGGAAAAAATCATTATTATGTTAAGAAAATGATACTAAACTATAACATTTGGTACATGAAATCAGTGATGGAGGTTGCATCTTAAACTTATTTTTTTTTCATAATACATAAAAGCATACATTAACAAATATTTTTTTACAAAGACACTTGAGAAAGAGACAGAAAAGTCACCTGAAACTTTTTTTAAAAATGTTTTGTGAATACAACACTGTTTACTTCAGTAAAACTTTTGCCTGTGGTCTTAATACTGTGTACACTATGGTATTACACTATCTAGGATATACAGGAATGTCCGAAACTTGGAAATTATTGTAGACATCATATTGTTTTAAGTTTGTGTTAACTTAAGAGTAAATGGGGGAGTAGCAGAACATTCTTCTACTGATAAATACACTTTCACAGGTAAGACTCATTTCAGCTGCTGGGATTGCACAGTGCAAGTTGCTTAGTCTTGGATTTTGGCTGCCTTAAGAGAGTCATTGTGTGAAAAAGTCAGGGTACAGGGAGGGATGCTGATGTCACCAAGGTGATGAAGACATGAAAAGGAAGAGGATCCAGTTCACACAAAGCTAAATAAATTCATTATAAACAAGAAAACAAGTTTTCAGAGTGATCAGAGATGAGTTCTTTGGTTTCAAGCCAACAATAATTACAGCCATTGGAATCATGACAGGGAAACTCAGTTGGGATTGGCTTTCCCTTTGACAGTTTTTTCAGCAACCATCTATGTGCTTCCTGTATGTTAAAAGTCTTGCCACCTCTCTATAATAAATAAAAGTTTCTTACTGGAGTCAGAAAGGTAGTAGCCGAAGAATGGCTAAAGCTGTATGGTAGATGGCTTTTGTGATTTTGGCACAAACACTTCTTGGGGATAAAGCAGTGGCTATGGAAACACATCAAAATAGCATTAATCACTGATAGTGTCGATTGATCTATCTGTCTGTTTGCACTAAATTATCTTACTCCAAGAATGTAAATTCTTCCTCCTTTGGTGTTCCCCCTCCCTCCTCTTTTTTTTCTTAAAGAAAGTGCTAGAAAAAAGCAGGAAGGGATTGTTGGCAGTTCCAGGGTCTGTTTTGCCCAGCATACCCCATCACTTCCAGCAGAAAGCCCTCGACCACTGAAGCTTCGAAGCATACTTGATATGAGCCCTTTCACCGTGACAGACCACACACCAATGGAAATAGTGGTGGATATTTTCCGAAAGCTGGGTCTGAGGCAGTGCCTTGTAACACACAACGGGTGAGTAAAGTGGCAGCAATGCTGTTCATTTTGTTAGAGACAGGCATTTTCACTTTCAGGACCAGAGCATTTGAACCAGGATATATTCCAGGCTCATGGTATTTGAACCCATGGTACCGCAGCCGAGGACCCCAACTGTTTGTTAAGAAGGTGCTGTAGCACCTCTCTTAAAGTCTTACTCCTCCTTTGTGTTCCAAGTAAGCAGGCAGGTAACTTCAGTCATTTTAAGATGTTCTTTTAAAAATTAGGTCTCATTCAACAAGTTTTGTGTGTGCAAGTTGCATGTGGAGGAGACACAACTTATCTCGCGGAAATGAAGTCCTCTGTGGTGCACGGTCTAAGGCCTGTATTTCCCCATCCTTATATGTGTTCTGGCACTGTATCATCTATTGAATATGTACAAATATCTGGGTTTGTAAAAAGTAAGGGAGGAAATGATCCAGTCAGTATCTCCTCTTCTGGAGTTTAGTGATGGGGATTACCACCAAGCTCTTGTATTTGGAGTACTAACAACTAAATAACTGCTACTAGTTCTGGAACTTCAATCTGCAACCTTTTGTTTCTACACTTCAAAATATTTCGAGAAAGTATTTTTAAGATGTAGAATGTTTGTAAATGAGACTATAGGGAGTTATCATGTGATTACCCATTAAATAAATCAGCCCTAGGTATGGAAACATAAATGTTCATTTTAATTGCCTCTTATCTAAACTGCTCCTTTTTTCACGTGATCTTTCTCTGCTATGGCTGTTCCTTTAACATTCTGCTTTCTTTTATCTCTTGGGTTAAACACCTGACACACAACATTGCAGCTCCTACCATAGTATCTTGCTTTCTCTTTCGCATATCTTTTAAGGCATCTGGGGAGTGAAGCATTATCTGCTAATCCATGTTATTTAGGATCAATGTCCATGGGACAAAACCCAACAAACCTGGAATATGGGTGGTACTTTGTTTTGCTGTCAGCAAAAGGACTGCTGCTATAAGTGGCAAGTATTTAAATACTTCATGGGTTTCCAGGTTTATTTTTACACATGTATTTTAAAACAAATTTATTTTAAATGTTCTCTTGCTCTTTTTTCTTCAATGCATCCCTGTATTGAATGGCCAGTAGATATTTTCAGAAGCATAAATGACACTAAAAACCTTTCTCTGATGTGGAAAGGACATCATGTTCTGACATCTAGAAGTCAGGGCAGGCATGCAATTATTCTTGTTTTGAGGAGGGCAATTTGAATTGATAAAACTTCAGTGAAGAATATTTAGTATGATGTTGTGGTTGAGTGCTCAAACATTGACATTGATGTCAAAATCAACTCTTAAAGAAAGCTTAATCGTGCAAAGCTATGTCAAGCTGTACTATAAATTTTTGACCCTTTTGGATAAAGTACCAGCAAATATGGATGGCTTTAATAATTTGCTGATTTCTGACATTCATATTAATTGTCCTGTTTCAATTTACAAACTTGTGATATTCCATGAACATACTGTCCATTACAACAAGGTCAGATAGTAAATACCTAGTACTAGTGGTATTTAGCCATGTCATATAGCCATGTGACATCAAGGACTAATCTATACTTTGGCAAATTTCCTACAATTTGAATATACCTACATGAAGAGACACATCAGTTTACTAGTTCCAGTCCAGATTGGAATAGAATCTGTGCAGAAAGTGGTGCTGATGACATAGAGATACATAGCAACTCAGCCTCACTGTCTGTTCCAGGGAGTTGCTCTTGATTTATGCTGTCATGAATGAGAAATTGGTCTGAATTTGTCTGTTTCTAGGGACATCAGATAACCCTGCTCTGTAGCACAGCCTCAAACCTCAGTTGCTATGACTTTACACAGTTATTAGTTTGTCCATCTACTGTGGCTTTTTAAAATGTGGATAGTAATTTGTATGTGTGAGGAGAAGTAACAACTAAACAAAGGAAGTAAAGTAGATTTTAGTTTCTTTGTCTCTAAAACCTGAAGAGACATGAATATGGGGAGAACAGATTAACTATGCTTCCCTGATGTGTACTTGATGTGAGAAACATACTGCTCTGGGGTGGTTGAAGATCCAATTGTGTTCTGCATTTTGGGAGATAAAGAAAAATGCAATGTCTGGGAAAGGGTACTGACTTTGAAATCATTTTTCATTTAATTATTTCATTGGCTTTCCTGCAACCATTTCTTTTTCTTTTAGTTTTGCTCTACTCTAATCCTTTTTCATTGTGATTAGAACTTTATTTTAAATTTGATTTCACATACAGTTATTAGCATAACATGATCTGTTTCAGGATTGTCTTGGGGATCATCACAAAGAAGAACATATTAGAGCATCTCGAGCAACTAAAGCAGCACGTCGAACCCTTGGTGATTAGATATATCAGATCTCGTAATTAGACACATTAGAAGTCAGGAAGCATGAAACTTGTGAACTGTTCAGGGCTTTTATGACATCGGCTGATAAATACTTATGCTAAAAATTTTTATTAAACTGTAAAACAATATGTGCAAAATCCTTTTGTAGAAATGAAGCTGTTAATATGGATATACTGTTAGTCACAACATTAAAGGAAAGTAAACAGTAGACTTTCTGATATTTTTGTTCTTAAGATCACGTAGATCCATCTAGGTGATCTGCTGATTTCCCCAGGTGGGAAAACACGCAGCTAGGAACACTTTTTCTCCTCCTAAAGCAAATTAAGATTTTTATATATGCCAATTTATTTTTCTGATCTTGACAGCTTTAAATAGCTGTTACATAGCAAAGTAAGTATAACGTTTTTTGAGAAGCAAAGCCAAGCAAGTTTTCAATGTGTCACATCATTAGATCTCCCCTGTAATCCCCCTATATCAACATGATTTTTTAAAAGTACTCTTTATTTTAGTAAACTCCTGTGGTTTTATGTAAAGGCCTCTGATTCTTCTGCTGTTACCTACAGCAATTAATGTACTACTTTATAAAATGTTCAGTGATGCCCTAAGCCACTAAGTGGCATGCTACTATGTTGACTATTGACTTCAGAATCTAGATCCTGTTTTAACCCTGATGTTGTGAACTAACCTTAAACAGAAGGAAGACTTTATCTTAATTTGGACATGGGTTGCTAGTTACATCTCTACTAAACCTACCTGCCAAGTTTAGCTGCCTATGTACAAAACATGCTAATTATGTTCTCATTTTATGCTAATATTTCACAAGTATTTCATGCATCCTTTATTAAGACAAAATGAAATGTACTAACCAGAATAACAAGGGCACCAGCTTATTCATTCTGTTCTTTGCTTCTCCTGTGATATTATCCTTTTGGACAGTCTCATCCTTTTTGATACTTCGCAGAGTTACAGTTTTAAAAGCCATGAAGACTCTGTCATAAGAGCACAGTATCTAAACTGGAAAATGAAAATTTTCTTTTATTATTCACAATTTATTTTCTAAAGGTGTGAACTCCCAAAACTACTTAACTATTGTTTATTTTACAAAAGTTTCACGGCCAATACAGTGTGCTCCTATGAATGTGTTCAGCCTGAGACAGTGTCAGACTGGAAGGATCCTTACGGTCTAAAAATGGAGGGGAGTCTGATTTGCTGTTAGGATTTTGGGCCATCAAGCGATACGTCACTTCTGATGGCTAGGTTGGATCATGCCTCCCTTATGAAATGGGATCAATATCACTTCTTTTTCATACCTCTTTTTTCTTTGTCCCTCTTTGTTACTTTTTTGTTGGCATATGCTAATCAAAATTTCATTTTTGTAGAAACAAAAAGTTAAACAAAAATTGTCATGGGCTCTACTTGTATTACTTGTATTTTATTAAAGTGGACTACAGCTGTCAGAGACCATCTGATATGGTGTCTCAGCATTGCTGTCTTCTAACAAACCGGTGGTTTCCTCAGTATTTTGATTAATAAAATGTTTTTGTTTAAATAAGAAAATCAGGCTGTTTACTTTTGCTCTATTCCTGTCAACAAAAAGGACTTGGCTAGAGATTTGTTCTGCTTTATTATTTTCCTGCTTGAATTAATATCAACTTTCTGTTTATCTTTTTCAGGCGCCTCCTTGGCATTATAACAAAAAAAGATATCCTCCGTCATATGGCCCAGACGGCAAACCAAGACCCCGCTTCAATAATGTTCAACTGAAACCCATAGCTGAGGAGAGAGAGGAAACGGAAGAGGAGGTTCATTTGTTGAATAGCACAACACTTTAGTCTGGGGAGTACTTCTAAAATCAGAGACGAGAGCTGGGTTTTTTGCGTAACAGTGCTGCTGGAAATGAGGAGTTGGTCTGGGGGAGCATGTGGTGAAGAAGAAGGTTGATGGGAGCATGGGAAGGGAGAGCTGCTGTCCTGCACTGGATGCGTCCCGAGACGTCAGGTCTGCCATGATAGTGCAGTGGGTGAGCCGTGCGAGGCAACGCAATTCTCCAGCCCCAGCCTGGTACTTCAGCATTGAAGAGATGTGTTATTAGTCCCTGTTTCTGGAGGGATCATTCTGAATTGAGCCATCTTACGGAGACTGAAAGGTCTTGCCCTTTTTACCATTGAAAACTGTTGTGTTAACTCATGAAACATCTGATTATTACACATCACCTTTCTACATTCCAGAAGAGCTTTATTTCTCTCTCTCCTGAGCCGTAACAAAGCCTCTTTAAAATTGGTGTGCCCTGTTGAAGCAGTTGTTTCTCATATTGAGATGTACTTTGAGTAGCTGAGGTTTGATCACAAGAAGGGAGGTTTTTCTTGTGCCATTAAATGTGTAAGTTTGTACGTCATGAAATGCTTGGGGCAATACAGAGCCACTGCGACAAAAACAGAGAACAGGTAATATCGTGCAAGAACCATGTGAGACTTCTTTCAGCCCATGTGCTGTTGTGATATGAGAAAAATTTAAACCAGATGAAACTAGTGTTTCAAAGAAAAATACTGTTTTTGCTGCAGAAAATATGAATAATGTGACCTGGTCTTATGCAATTTTTGTATTATTGAAAACACTATGATATATACCAATGTTGTGCAGTATAAGGAAAAATACTGCTATTCTACTAGTTAAGAGCTGGAACAATTCTGTATATGTGTATCTGGTAAAAACTGCATGCTACAACACTGGAGATCTTTTTCCCCCCCTGTAAAATTTGAGAACAGTAATTTTTATTTTTTCTTCTCCACAAAAGACGTTCCACTGCTGACATGGTAGGAAGAAACGTAACTCATAACTTGCACTAAATGTATATTAATTTTCTTGAAGTTTTACCATTCTTTATTTATATTTGTATGGATTAAAGAATTATGAAAAAAGAATCAGTTAATATCTCACATAACTAATAAATTACCTTTTTAATGTGATTTTATAGAATAATTCATAATCCTCTGCAAGTAATGGAGGATTAGAAAATGTTTACAACTAGATGAAGGGTTTAAACAAAATGGTTTCTTTATGATCCAACGTGCATATAAGATCATTTTCAAATGCAACTTTCACTGCCGTTACCTTGAGATTTCCTTTTTCCTTTACTAGCAGATAACTGGAACAGTAATATTAAAATTTTATTTTAAAAAACTGCAGGGTTTAAAAAATAATAGGAAGAAAGCAACTATAATTACTAGATTGCTTTTGACTCTCTATTTTTTTTTTCCAAAGTATATAGAGGTGTAAATGATACGTAGCCACAGAAGATGAGCAGCAGGGCAGAATTGAATCCAGTACTTGAAACTTTGGCAGGGTTTAAAATTCAGCAGCAGCAGCAGCAGCACACATGCTGGTAGGTGAACGGACAGATCCCCAACTTCTTTACTTTTTTCTTTCCAGTCACTGGATTAATTTGTTTCATATTCATTTTATCAAACTACCACCACCACAAACACATGCAGAGGAAAAAAAGCGATACGCTGTAACCTAAAGTTGGGAAGAAAATAATTAAGAAATCTGGCTGACAAAAATCATGCTTTATAATATGGAGTTAGATAAAATTTCCTTCTTCGAACAGTTATGCCCACAAGACTGCAAAAGTATAAATGATAAAAGTCTAAAATAATAATCCTAGGTATCTCTAAGGCATTCTTCACAGTTACCTCAATGCCTTTATTTACAAAGTACTCAGTATGATTTTATTTTGAGTACAGTAACACACTGAAACAAAATTCTGGTACTTCTGGCAAGCTCTAAAATAATGTCTGTGCTTAAGTGCTCTGCTGAATTTTTACTGTTTTTTCTGAGTATAAAACTGCCATCTACATCTCATCATCTCATCTCTTGCAGCAACTGGAACTAGTAGAAAGTGGAAGGTGCCAGTGGGCTCTTGCTGATCAGCCCCTGTATTAAAAATGGGTTTGGCACTGGAACAGGGAGTCGTGCTGTGTTAAAATGGGAGTGCTGCAGCCATTTAGTTCTATTCTTCCACATGAAGTCAGTGCTTAGTGGTTCAGAATTTGTTGTGTTACATTGCGTAAGCCTGAAGAAACTTGACGAAGGATTTGGCCCATTTATAGAAGGCAGCTCAGGGAGTTGGCTGCGATTCCGATTTCTGGTTTCAAATTTTTTTATACGGTGGAAGAATATAAACGCACTACGCATCAAAATTGCTTTAAATTAGTTTGAAACCTCTGCTGTTTCTGATGTTCTCATAAAACACTGCTGTGTGTACTGTATTAACTTGCACCTAATTCTACAGACTGCAGTCTCTGAATTAAAATACAGTTCACACCCCTGCTGTGTTTTATAATTCCAGTATGGATCCCGAGTGCTGCGTATAAATTGTGCATCCCTGTTCACTCTTCTCACCTGCTAAGCTTTCCCTGTCGACATTCAAAATGTCTTCTGGTAAATGTGTGTTAGAGGTTCTGATAATGAAGTATGTGTGCCTGTGCTGTGCAACAAAAGTTTTCTAACGTAAAACTTCTAGCGCCTTACTCAAGTTACTAATTTAAAAAAAAAAAAGAGTGGTGGATGGGAGGGGGAAAGTGTCAGCATTTTTTTTCTTTCTTTCTTTTTTTTTTAAAAAAACCCAAACATTCAGTTACTGGTTCATGAAGAATGCATTCTTTGTTAAACTGTGATGTTGCCTAGAGCTGTATTTAATATTGATCTTAATGTTTTTATTTATAATAGTGTGGTAGAGCTGCATATCATTACAGTAAAAATGCTGATTACTGTGATGATTTAATCAAACATTAAAAACTTCTGTATGACCATTTATTGTTCTGTCATGTTTTCACAAACAGTATTTGTGTTGATTTTTGTATTTATTTCCCCTAAGAGAAAACTAACAGCTTGTAATTTTACATTAAAAAATAGTAAGCAGGTAACAAAGAAAAGAATGAATGTTAGGAGGAGATGCAGTCTTTGTTTTCCCTAGTATTTGGCTACAAATCCGTAGACAAATCAACCCAATCAGATCAGTATTAGGTATCTTTTTTCCAAAACAGGTATTTTAAAAAATGTTTTAGTTCTATGATAATAGAATTGTTGGCTTCCTGATTTAAAAGAGTTAAAAGTGGATGATGCTTTTACCATTTGAAAGCCAGGATTACATAGTTTCTACACAGTACATTTCTAATACCTCGGTTTAAAAAAAAACCCAAAACCAAACCATGGTTAGACATGCATTGATGATGTATATTAATAATGTGCAGCACTTTTTTTTTTTTCAGTTGGTGTAACAGTTCTCCTTCTCAATTATAGGTTAATAAGACTGAAAAATTCATACTAACATCTTAATTTTTGCAGATTTAACAATATGAAAGGTGAATGTTTTGTTACTTGTGTGATTTACAATGAATGAATATTGAAGGTCTCTTCTGCTTGGAACATAAAATTGTAAGGGAGCAAGACTGAATTTCCAATAAAGTACCTCTTTTTATGTATAAAACATAAAATTCTGGTCCAGTGAAAAAGTCCCTGTATGCTTGTGCTTATGTTTGAATAAGTGGAGTATTTATATGCTGATTGGAAGGGGTGGGGATCTCAAATTTACAACAGTAGATGTGGCATTTAATTCTGAGAACTGGAAATACGTTTTTGGGTTAAAAACTTGAGATAACACTTTTAAAGCACTCTGACTGACACTGTGAATTATTTACTAGTTTATGCTGGAAGGGACCTTTGGAAATACAATAATTTGCCAAAAAGCAGGGACAACTGAGATTGGAGCAGGGGGCTAGCGGCCTGTCATCTCCTGAGCAGCACCACCATCACTAGCTGGGGTGAGGTGGGCGGCCACAGTGGAAGGCAAGCAGGATGGCAGGCCTGCTGAGCGAGAGCAGAAGTCGCTTTCCCGTGGTTGCTTGGGAATGAGACCCTTCAATGGAAAAACAACAAATTAGAGAAGTGGAGCAATGAACCTGAAAACACTTTGTGTCCTGTACAAAATCAATTCTATTTTTTAAAAGTCTAGGTTAGTGAAAACAGTGACTTCATCCAGCTAGTACGGTAGTGGAGCTTCTAATTTATCTGGAATTTCTAATGTATCCGGTAAGATCAGTTAGCTGGCTAATTCTGTTTGTTTCCCGTTGATTCAGCCCGATCCTTAAGCTCGGTACGTTGTGGCCACGCGAAGGGAGGGCGCTGCTGTAACGGACGCTTTCAGCCCTGCGCTCCGCCACAGCAGAGATGAAGAAGGCGGTTGCCACTGAGCCACAACGCGGAGCTGCTCTCGGCCTGGTTCGGGCTCGGGAACGGGGAGGAGCGCTCCGCTCCGCCGTTTCCCGTGGGGTGGGGGCCGAGGCCTGACCGGACGCTGCTGCCCGGCCGAGGCCACAGCCGCGCGCGCCCGGCTGAGCGGCAGTCCCGCTGTGGGCGTGGCCTCGAGGCAGCCCTGCCCAGCCGCTCTTCCGCCACCCGGTGGCGGCGCGTGACTCTCCGCCCCTCAGCACGCGCGCAGCGTGCGTCACCACGACCCCGCCCGCCGCCCCCCGGCCCAGTGGTGCGGGAGCAGCACGCGCAGGCGGCACGGTCTTTACTGCAAAGCTTTACTGGCCGCGCGGCTGCCCGCGCTACACACCCCCCGCCCAGGCGCGCGCGAGAGGGGAGAACACCCCGCGCCGGGACCGACCTCCCGCCCAGCCGCAGCCCCGCGCGGCCCCGCGGCCGGCTCAGGGCAGGAGCTGATCCACCTCCTCCGCCCGCCGGCTGCCCAGGTGCGACGCGATGATCTCGGCAAAGAGGTCCCTGCGCAGCAGCGTGTAAGCCAGGGGCAGCAGCTGCCCCACCGCCTTGTGGAAGTACTGCGGAGAGAGGGGAGAGAGCAACCCCGCGGTCAGCGCCTTGCTGTGCGCAGCCACTGCGCCTCAGCCACCGCCCCCTCCCGCCCGAAAAAGCTGTCAGTGTTTCTTGGGGCTGTGTACACACAACTCTGGCCAGAACAGAAAGCAGCTCTACACAACAGAAGCAGAAATGCTGGGACCAAGGCACAGTGGCATGTGTGTGAAGCCATTGTTTTTCCTATTTGCTAACCTAGAAAATGCAGTAAGGTTTCTGTTTTCAGAAAACAGCTGCAAAATTACTGCTGTTTCAAACTGCTGCATAAGGTCGGTATCAGGCCCTGCCCCAATGCTGCAAACACAATTACTCATGCAGGAGGTTGTTAGTCTCAGGGGCTGAGAAGCACAAAGTATGGAAGATGGGGGGTTACCTCCAGCTGCTCAGCCAAGTGGAAGTAGCTTTCCTTCACTGCCCTTCCAGATGTAGGACAGAATTAAGCAGCTGAAGCAGCAGAGTCACTGAAGGAAGGGTCCTAAATAAGCAGGGTATCAGAGGAAAATGCAACACACACTCAGATGGTGTAGGGAACATACAAAAGCAGGGCAGGAAGTCCAAGAAACTTGTTGGTAATTTAACAGTATTTGGATATAGCAGTGAATTTTCCTTCAATTCTTAGTGACTAAATGCTTTAACTAGTATTTAGCACAGCTTTTCTGGGTCTACATTTAGTACCGCAAGATTTTCCTCTGTCTATAGGATGCTCTGGAGCACTCCTTAGCCAATACTGCTTTTACTCAAAAAAAAAAAAGCAAAACAGTTTTGCATGGGTGTTTCTATGACCATCCATTCATATTACATTCACATTGAAGCTTCTTTATCTGTTATTTCCTAGCCATAGATTTATCACAGATATAACCCTTTTCATTTAACAGGGCAGCATCTAATACAGAACAAAAAGTGTTAAGTACAATCTTTACATGTGATTAAGCGCTACTAAATCAATCAGGTTATTTATGATATTTGTTGTTAAAACAGAACCAGAAGGAGACACCTGGTGGGAGGTCTTTTGCACAGCCGTACAGGCAGGACAGGCAGGCAACTGACCTAGGTTCATTTTTTTTCAGCTGGGGTCACTACAAACATCAGCCTGTTTCTTGATCCAGTTGAATGTGAGTGCTGGTGCCTATACAAGTAGCTGGGAAGAGGATGCTATAGCTGTTCAGTATATCTGGATCAGACACTGCATTTTTGGGAGTCTAATGACAACTCACTGTCTCGTGCATATCCAATCCCAACAGTTAAATGGTGCTTAAATGCTTCTGGATTGTGGGACTGTGCTTTCACACAAGCAATTTTAAATTCAACATGAAATGGTGTCATAAGGATGACTTTTTAACAGTCTTCATGAATTAAAAATATTCTTGTAGACTTTCAGAATTCCTAGAGATAATTATATGACAGACATGGGAATAATGATCTACAACTCCCAGTCCATGCATAAAATAACGCATAATTTTGTGAAGTATGATTGTTGTGGTACTCACATGTGATCCATAGCAGAACAGGTCCATACCCAGTTCATATCCCATTCCATAGTCACATTCATCATTAGCAAACTGAACAAAGGTCAGCATTTCTTGAATGGGTGCAAAGGCCTTCAGTCTCTCATCATCAGTAGGAGCATCAACAATGGCCTTGCAGATTTTTTTAAGATTAGCTGCAAAAATAAAAAGCAGAAATATTTAGACATTTAAATAAATTAATATTGTACAGAAGTAGTTTGTGGCAAAAACATATCTTTGTGTGACACTTACATGGAGACTTAAGTCGGCACACCCTGAGCTGCTGGTGAAAAAGCCTCCCCTTTCCTTTGCTGCTCATTCCTGCCCCATGCCCATCCATCCCAGTTCCCCATACACACACAGGCATTTGTGTGGGGAACTTGCACCAAGGAACTGAATCTGGTTAGAAGACCACTGGGAGAAAAGCGGGGATAAGAAATAAACCCACAAATCCCTGAATGTAGATCAGTTTTTTTGGATCTACTTCCTGCATGGCTCTGCCAGTACAAGAGAGAAGGTCATCTAAACTACTACTTCAGAAATTATTATTTCAGATACAGCATGTTTCACTGATTCTCACCTGGGCCATTTAAATAAAATACTTTGAGCTCAAGTGTGACGGTTAGGACTTCTGCCTTTTACTCCCACCGCTCATATTCTTCAAGTAGGAAATATGAAGGCATTTTGTTTTTTGCAGAGTAGCTATGTGACTGAAGGTTGCTTACTTAAATAAAGCAGAAGAATATAATAAACAAGATATTTACCGTTTGTTTCAGGAAGTTCTCTGTATCCAACGTCATTTTTGTCTACAGGAACAACTAAGCCTGCTCCATGAAATGCTTTGGTCACCACCTAAATAAAAAGACAGGAATTTGGATACAGCACTGTAACACTGTGACATAAACCCACTCACCTCACAAAACAACTAACACCTGACTGCTGGTGGTCAAACCTAATATAGTATCCAGGCTCCGGGACATCTACTTAGTTTAAAATTATATAGCAATTAAGTATTGAAGCTTAAAATAACTGGAAACTCCATTTCAGTCAAGTTGTGAAATCTAGGAATTCTTGTAGTCACTTGTGTAGCACTGTAGCTGTACATTTGTTTAGTCACCTCTACCATGACATTTCTGATAGGTACATAAAAAACCCTCTGTTATTAATCCATATCACCCTTAATGTTCCTGTTTCCAGTAAATCCAAGTATTTACACAAATCTTCACTTTGAAGCAGTTTTATCCAATGCTCCCCATTTGTTTTCATTTTTAGACTATTTGTGTTATCATTTTTTTTCTTTTAATTGAATGCCAAGCTATGGTTTACAACAGTAAAGTGTTTTGATTTAATCCTATTATTTGGAACACACTTGTATTGATCTTCCCTCTCCTGAAGTGCTACAGAGAAAGCTGATTACCTCTGGAAATTCCTAAATGAAGCATCTTTACTGACTAGAAAGAGGAAAAATAAAAGAAACAGGCAAGGAAATGAAAAAGTTTAACAGAACTTAGTTCTCTCCAGTGGATCAGGAAAGTCATACTTTTTTATCTCTCTGTTTCATCTTCATGGTTTTTTGTTCCAGAGAATAACCCAGTTCTTTTGCTGTTCTTGTTAGTTTTTCATCTATTTCTTTCAAAATAGCATTTTTCTTTTTATCAGTCACTTCCTTAAGCTTTTTTGACAAAAATAATCTGCAAACAGAAGAAACATGGCTTAAAAGAGCTTAACAGAAAACAAATGAATAGCCTTCTAATCACTAAACCTCCAAAACTTGTAATGAAGATTAGCAGTCATGGGTTTATTTATACACATAGACATGGGAATGCAAGCCTCTGAACAACATGAAAGAGAAAAAAAGTTTGGCACAGGCAGTACTTTGGCATTTCCCATCTGTATTTGCATTACAATATAGTTATGCAATCTGCAGGTGCTAAAGACTTTCATGAATTCCGTAGCTGTTCAGCTTTCTATCTTAAGAATTCAGTTTGCTGCTTCAGTGCCATACACTATTTGTCACCCAAGCCATGTACATAAATGCATATTTATGAGTTTCATCACGGGGCTTTCAAAGCCCATGTCCTCGTTTAACTCCGTACCCCACAAGGGTTCTTTTGCAGCAGCCTCTCTTCAGTATGCTTTCGCTTACTGACGCGTCTCTCCCGAGATAGCTTTCCATTTTTAACTGACAGGTCAGGAAATCTGTTGTTTACATTCATGACGCAGGACCATGTAAGAGCTTCACGAATCACACTGAATTACATATCCATAGAAATGCTATTTCTTGCAGTTTTCCATCATATAAAAAATATGTATTTTTATGTAGGCAATAACAAGAGCTAGATGCTAGTCATTTAGTACAATATTCAGATTTCCTTCACCACTGTTTGAGATGCCCTTTTACTTAGGAAGTATTTTAACACACCCAGTGGGCATTTTTTTCCCCCTACAGAGCCTACCCCGACAACAGTTTTAAAGAATGAAATAATTAACACTCATTTATTTTACTTGCAAAAGGAAAACACTCTCAATAAGCCTATTAAGGGTTTTGAGACTACCTTAAAATTTGCTAGCAGGAGCAGAAGTGAGGGTTTCTTGAGAAAAAAAGATACATAATAAGTTAGCTGCATTATTCCACATCACATCTCCCAATTAATAGTTTCTCTTCTACTCTTTTATAAATAAAAGTAAATATGAACCTTACTTGACTGCAGCAAAGACATTATCACCAACTTGTGAAATCACACAGCCCTTCTTGGCTTCATTTGCACCAACCCACACTGGAAGCTCATCTGGCACGTCCCTATTTATGAAAAAGTACACACCAATAGTCAAGCTGTGTCCATTTCTCCTATTTCAAAGTAAAATTAATCTGCCTCCTCACCATGCTGCCATGTCTGCCAAAACCCCAACAAGAAATGCCCTTAGATGTCAAGCTCCAAAATCTCACAGCATGGCTTTGAAAGGAGCTTGTATACATGCAGAGAGAATACATATTTCCTGTATTTCATGAGGTTTGACTTTTTCTTCTACTTATCATGGCAAAAGTCAAAGATTAGTAAGTGAAAGTGCTCTGGAGCGTCAGAGGAGGTAGATTAATATTTAAATCTAGTCTTCAGCTCCAATATCGTTGATCTTTTTTAATAAAAGATATCAACCCATATGTTAATATCCTATTAGAGAAGAGAAAGATCCTTGTTTGGCGATAGCGCAGTTCTCAAATCCTGTCTCATGAAAATCAGAGGAGAAAAAGCTACATACAATGACAGTCCAGTAAGAGCATATATAAAATAAAATACCTGAAATACCCCATGTGATACTGTGTTTTGCTATCCCCAACAAGTATAGTCTGGAATTCTGGAGGATCATAGAAGAATCTCCAATGAAGATTGAAGTCCACATCTGTTGATTTTGCTTTTTTGTGTTTTCCAGCAAGGATATCATATGGTCCAACCAGCCTAAGTCCAACACTTGACACAAGTGCATCTGAAAAGCAAAGCATGAAGTGGTTTACCTTCTGGTGGATGTATATATAAACCAAGAAGTTCCTGTGTCACTCGGGTATCAAAAGCTTCTATAAATCCAAACAGTCAAACACTCTGTTTACCAGACAAGGAAATCTGAGATACTCTTTTATGCAGATAGCTTTCATTCAAGAGTTAGGTTGCTAAAGTTCTCCTAAGAATTAGTGGTCAACAGCTCAATGTCCAGATGGAGATGAGTGACAAATGGTGTCCCTTTGGAGTCTGAACTGGGACCAGTACTGTTTAATATCTTCATTAATGACACAGACAGCGGGATTGAGTGCACCCTCAGCAAGTTTGCCGATGATGCCAAGCTGAGTGGTGCAGTTGACACACCTGAGGGACAGGATTCCATCCAGAGGGACCTGGACAAACTTACAAAGTGGCCCCGTGTGAACCTCATGAGGTTCAAAAAGGCCAAGTGCAAAGTCCTGCACCTTGAGTCAGGGCAATCCTCAGTATCAATACAGGCTGGGAGCTGAAGGGATTGAGAGCAGCCCTACCAAGAAGAATATGAGGGTGCTCGTGGATGAAAGGCTGGATATAAGCTAGGAACGTGTGTTTGCAGCACAGTAGCCCAACCGTATCCTGGGCTGCATCAAGAGAAGTGCAGCCAGCAGGTCGGGGGAGGTGATTCTGCCCCTCTGCTCTGCTCTCATGAGACCACACCTGGAGTGCTGTGTCCAGTTCTGGAGTCCTCAGCATAGAAAACACATGGACCTGTTGGAGCGTGTCCAGAGGAGGCCACAAAAATGATCAGAGGGCTGGAGCACCTCTCCTATGAGGACAGCCTGAGAGAGTTGGGGCTGTTGAGCTTGGAGAAGAGAAGGCTCTGAGGAGAGCTTACTGCAGCCTTTCAGTACTTAAAGGGGGCCTGTAAGAATGATGGGGACAAAGTTTTTAGCAGGGCCTCTAGTGACAGGACAAGGGATAAAGGTTTTAAACTAAAAGAGGGCAGATTTTTCATAAGTATGAATTTTTTTACAATGAGGGTGGTGAAACACTGGCACAGGTTGCCCAGAGAGGGGGTAGAAGCCCCATCCCTGGAAACATTCAAGGTCAGGTTGGACGGGGCTCTGAGCAACCTGCTCAAGTTAAAGGTGTCCCTGATTATTGCAGGGGGGTTGGACTAGATGACCTTTAAAGGTCCCTTCCAACCCAAGCCATTCTATGATCCTAAAATAAACTGTCATTTCTAGAGCACCTAGGGATGCCACCTTCTGTTATATAATAAATTTGGGGAAGCTGAAACCTGGATTGATATCACAAAACTTCAGTTCCATACTAATCATTTTAAATATACATACAAGAAAGGCAGATTTAAACAATATTTAGTCCCTCTGTATTACACAATTTCAGTAATAATCTTTTAGAAAGCTTAAAGTGTACCGACATCTTTGTGATTATCTCCAGTATTCTTGTTCACACTCATGTAAATATTCAGCATCTCAACTGAAAACTGAAGCAGCATTAGAATGCATCTGACTACCTCCAGCTTGCCTGCCTTCAGGCTGTTTTTGAAAAAGAAAGTTAGAGAAGGCAAAAAATATTTAAAACCCTACCACTTGGTTTCTCAGGATCTAGTTCTTCACAAAACTTCCAAAACTGATAGAAGTCTTCGGGCAGTCTAAGCCGATAGCATGTTTCTGCCTCTTGACGAAGATTATCAGGGATATCTGCCTGAGCTGACTTTCTCTTCTTGACATCTCCATTTTTTTCACACTGCAGATTAAAAGAAAAACCAAACAAACACAAAGTTCATTTAGTTATTTACTGTCAGTTCTATTGAAGGATTTTACAAAGGTTCTGTATTTATTAATGGAGAAACAACAATAAAGACCATTAAGTCATGCTTGTTACTTAAGCCAACATATATACTGATTAGAACATCTGTTTTGGATGGAATCCCTTGAAAGTGCATTATCTAAGACACGTGCTAAACATGCATGAAATAGCAAAGCACTACTTTGATATTAATGGGTCAACAGAACCCACAGAAGCACTTATGAGCTAATCAGGCAAAGGACTAAGCAATCTCAAAATTTAATCTAAGTTCTACATTATTTTAAAGTGACTGTTTCCAATCACGCAGCAGCTCGCATCCAAGAAACTCGTGTTTTACAAACACTTGGAAGCAGGGCCGCTATTTTGTTACATCTGGTTAAAGAACACAACAAGAATTCTCCAAGTCTCTACTATGTGAACTACTCCGCTGTTCAATATCTGAACTGGTGCAGTTTACAGCACTGCATCTTACAAGCAGCTTAAGGTTTAAGTTGTTTTAAAATCCGATGTAACATGAACAGAAACAGGCTGGGAAATGATCCACTGGAGCACGCACACTGCTCAAGCGGTAACCTCAGCAGCGACCTCATTCCCACACGCGGCTCCACTAATCAGTGGGAATCATTACCCCTGTTTTAAAGAATAAGGACAAAAAAGCAAGGTTTCTTTCCTCCTGTTAGGGCTGTGCAACGAGGCAGACATTTCACCCCTCACACGGGCCGCTACCAGGTACTTAACGCTGCCACGAGCATCCGTCCCTGGCAGCGGGCACCCGGGCAGGCTGGGGCTGCGGCTGTTTGCAGCGCACCTGAAAGGCGGCGGTCACCCGGGAGGAGGCTCCCGAGGTGCCGCGGGGCCTTCCTCACAGCTACGGAGCAGGCCAGGCCAGGCCAGGCGAGGGGCACGGAGGCAGAGGCTCGGCACTACAAGGTATCCGCGCCCACTGAGGCCTGCGGCCCCACGACCGTGGTCCCCGGAACTCGCTCCCCGGCCCGGGGGTGCCTCAGGCCGCGGCTGCCGGTCCCCGCTGGCGGGCTCGGCCCCCCGTCCCCCCCCGCGCGCGCTAACGGCCACCTGCTCGCCGGCCGGGCTCGCCGCCCCGCGCGGCCTCCGCTTCCCGCCACCTGTCATGCTCCCGCCGGCCGCATCGCACCCGCCCTCCCCGCCGCTTCCGAGGGCGGGCACCGCGCCCCCGCGCCTGCGCAGGCCGCGAGCCGCGCCGGGCCGGCCACGCCCAGCCCTTCGCGCACCGGCCGCGGGGGGTAGCGCTGTGCCCTGCCCCCGCCCGCGGGAGGGGGCAGCCGCCCCCGGGAAGGGCAGGAGGGAGCGGGTTAGCTGATGTCTCGGGGAGAGGCGGGGGGGCCTCGCAGTGGCCCGGCCCGGCTGCCGGCCCCGCCCGCTGCGGGGACAGAGCCCCAGGCCCAGGAGGCAGCGGCCAGGGGGCCTCGGCCCCTTCCCCTCCCGCCTGAGCTCCGTGCTGCGGGGTGAAGCGGCGCTTCTGCGAGGGCAACGCGCGGATCCACGTGTCCGTGTCAGCTCCAGAGCCAGCCCACGCCGGAGCGGCCGGCGAGGGCAGCGGGGCGGGAGGAGGGGGCAGAGCGGTGGCCTGCGGGCTGCGTCAGCCCCCGCATGGCGCCTGAGTGGGGAACTTGGCGGGAAGAGAAGGATCGCAGTTACCCCTTGATGGCAGCCACGCCGGTGGCTGGAGCTGGGTGCTAGCGAGCAAGGCGGGGAGCTGACAGCCGCGTTTCCTCGGCGGTAAGCTCGCTCAGCTCACGGCAGCCTTCAGACACTTTCGAGGCTTTTTTGTTAACCCTAATAACACATACGTGCAGACTCCTGTCATACAAGTTGGGGTGCTATACTGGGATCAGACGGAGAAAAAAAGATCACCTGAATCTTTCCCTTCAGAACTAAAAACTTAAGAGATAGAGGAAGTGATCCTAGTACACAGAGAAAGGAAAAAAAAAAATCCCGGGAGCATCTGCTCTAGCATTTGACAGCTGCCAGAAGTATAAAAGTGTCATCCCATAATTTCCCTTCCAATGAAAGAATCGAGGCAGCAATGTGTATAACGTGCAGCAAGTGGGACATGTTCCTCAGTTTAGAAAAGCACATCATCATATTATGCAACATCTACTAATTTAAGGATATTGCCGAAATGCTTTGCATACAAAAAAAGAGGCCTAGAAAACCAGTAGCACAGGAGATGGTGGGAAGCTGCTTATATGCAAACCTTCACCTTTTTTGTTTCAATAAGTCAGATTGCAGTGGTTTTACTGAAAGAAGCATAATATAGTTTAGATACAGGAATTATTTCTGGTGTGTAGTTTGTGTTCAGCAAAGATACATATATATCATAAATTCAGCAGGGTGCTTTATCTTGCAATCCACTGAAGCTGTAAATATTTGCTGTGGTATAAATTATTAGCTTAGGTCTAGGAATAAGCTGCAAGGCCTTCCAGCCACATATGACATTGACAATTCTGCAACTAACACAAAAGCTTGATAATTTTAAGTCTGTCTACAGTATTCAGAGTTACATGCAACATCACAGGCAACTCAATCCTGACTTATGATGTTATTTCCTGTATGTAAAAACATCTAGGCACTTAACAGAAACCATGGGTTGATACCATATGGAAACAGGACAATCAGTGACAGTCTCCTCCTTCAGCTGGAAAATTGTTTTAAATCAGCATACATATTAAATGGCTTATAAATTCCTGCACACATAAGGTAGGAATATTAATTTTCAAATCTAAACCTTGTTTAAGTGTTGAATTACATTTCATAACCTGAGGTTAAGCAGAAACAAGTTACGAGAGCTCACTAATGAACCACAAACCTAATTTTCTTCTTGAAAGGTGTGAAGAGTACTTCCCTGAGGTGTCTTTGGGAAATGCTTTCTAATATTAGTCCCACTCAATAGTTCTTAGTATACCAAACCTTAACCATAGTGGAGGCTACACAAAATGGCACCCGAAGGAATGACAGTTTCCTTAGTACCAACCACACGGTAGAGAAAGTGTTCTAAGTGACTTTAGAATAAAGGCATACCTCCCCCACACCCATCACATCTGTTTTATACACTAGCTTAGTTTACTGAAATTCCAACCTCAGGCAGCAAATTGGTTCATTGACACCAAAGGCACCAGTATTTCCCATGTTAGTATTAAAGCTAACAAATGCTAAGTTCTGACACCCATTACTATTTCAGGGTAAGTTTTTTCCCTATTGCAAGGTGAGGTTAATTCCTCCTCCAAACCTAGAGCTTTGCAGATCATGCCCTCCCGTTCTCCTCTCAGTTTTTACCGAGAGAAATCCCTCACGTAACCGTTCTGCAGTTACAGTTTTACTAAGGTGAATGCAGAAGTGACATGGGAAGGACAGCCCAAGCATGCTTCATACCTTGGCCTAGAGTCTCAAGTGTATATTCCTGCCACATTAGTCTACTGCTACAAAACACGTAAATGAAGTCAACATGAAAGCTTCTGCCTTTATTTTGGGTCAAAAAGAAAACAGAACTTTTGTGCAGGTGGAAAACTTAAAAAACTCAAGAGATTGACGTTTGCCTGCTACAATATTTTGCATTATAGCATTGATAGAAAAAGTAATGGAGGCATTAAATAAACTTGTGGTGGCCCCATTTTAAGTATGCCAATATCTGACAAGGCAAAGCTATGCTGGAAAAAGTGCAGGTTAACTAGAAAACTACTCCTGAGTTGGCTTATTGTTAAGGTTAGCAGTAGGTCTAAAAGCCGAACTTTGAAGGCCTTTACCACTTCACTGAAGATACAGCTCTTGTGAACTTTATAGATCAGTCAATTTTTTTTTTTTTTATTCTTTTCTCCACACAGGCTATTAAAGTATCTGAGCACACCTCTTTTCTAGAATAGCCTGCAGTTTGGTGATACCCCAGGAGAGAATTTCACAGAATCCAGGAAGGAAGATACTAAATCCTCTCCCTCTGAGGAACTAGCTCTCTCGTTCTTTTCAGGCAGGTACCCCAGTCACTAGATTATTGGTTAGTAGTAGCAGTGTTTGGCCATATTTAAGATTAAATGGGCTTTGATAAAATTTGTGTGTGCATAATCCTTTTATAGAAATCTTTCAAACAACTTTGGAAGGAGTACCTCATGAAAAATAGGTAATGAAATGCCCACTTGCTTCATCCTATCCCATAAGGCTTGAAATATGAGGCAGCTAGCTTGGTTCCATTACAATCATGATGGTGGTTAAGTTCAGAAAACTAATATTGCATGGCTGGGTAGATAAAAGGAGTATTTTTGAGGTTAGATATATGCAGTCCTAGGTGGCTGCTGATAAGATCTTTTCAGAACAGCAGTTTTGAGCTTAAGTACACAATTTAAGTTTGATAAACCCTTTCAGTTATTCTTCAGTTCAGTCTATCCTCCTTATCAGTTCTTCTCTGACATGTGGAAATAGATTGTAAGGTGCCACCATGCAAGCCCTTAAAAGAGAAACTGTAAGACACTGAATGATTATTCAGTGCGCCATAATTTTTTCCTCAGTGAAAAAGTCGTAACTCCATCTGTGTGTATCTACCTCCAAATAATTAGTGCATGTATAATTTGATATTGATAGTCATTGTCATTCATTCTGTTAACAACCTGTAAGGATGCAGTATGGAAAATTTTACTAAGAAGAATAAGCACCTAAAGCGGAGCCTACAAGATAGTATTTTAAAGCCCCTTCCTTCAAAATAGTAAACATAGCCTCCTATGTCTATACTGTCAGACTTCTCAGTCAGCATAAATGGAGATTATCTCAAGAGATTAATCTGCAAAGTAGCTTTATCAAGCTCTAAAGCCATCTGTATTAGTCCTACTCTGCAATGAGATGAGCTTCTTTTTTAATTCATAACTATGCAGCAACAGATTTTGTGAGAAACCAGAGAACTGGAGTCTGTTGTCTTGAAATAAAACTTTTCAGATCTGCTTTCTCAAAAGCTATGGTAGGTACTTCCTGTGTATACATTTTACTTGTTTCTTGAGGTTACCAAGACCTTGATGTGCTTTATGATGATTTTTCCTCTCCTATGTCCATATCCAAGGTTATTTCTTAATATCCGTAGTTACCAAAGTATGCCCCACGCTATGACAAAATCTCAGTTCTTGTTTTCAGAGTTTTATAGCTTTTAACTACTGTGAAGAAAGCCTTCATGAGTTAAAAGCTTACGTGAAAGCTTTGGCAACTAGTAGATACTAAAAAGGAGGAAGGACAACTTGCAGGGTTGTTGAAATCCAATTTATGCTACCTCACTGCCGTTTACTGACCCATGCACCCTCATAGTTTTCCCCCAGAGTTGAATGCTTTCCTCCCCCACCTTCCAAGGTTTAGATTTGCTCACCTGTGAACAACTTCAGAAATAAATTAAGCTATGTTATCCAGATATTCTGTGCTGAGATGTTCCAGATATTTATATTTAAGGATAGAGATCTCTGTGAGACACAATATTGTCTAGTCTGCATTAGCAAGTTAGGTGGGGTGTAATACATATGGTTCACAATCCGTTTTTCCCTGCCCTTCAGCATGGGCATCCGAAAGGTAACACTTTAAGTCATGCTTAGGTACTTTTTCTAGGTAGTTTCAGGAGTGCCTAATTTGCAAGGGATAGGTGTGTGCAGTCTCCTCATCAGTCAACACAGCATACTGATGACTAGGCTATGACATACAAATATATTTAAATTCGCATTTCTGTTCAAGGATTAGTTTTTGCCAAAGAACATGATACTGATTTTTTTCTTGCCACAAGAGGGAGCCATTTAAATGCTGGTCATTAAAAAAAGCAGTTTGAGGAACGAAGACCCCCCCCCAAAAAAAAGTGTCTTAATACATGATTGGCCACGTTGATGTCGTTTTGTACCGTTCAGTACAACTCCTTTAAAAGTAGACATCTTGTTTCTGAACACCAGATAATTTAATCTTATTCTAAATAATCCCATCATATGTAGCTAATGTGTTGGATTTTTGTGTGTCAGCTGTCATGTTGGGGTTGCACAGAGTGCAGTGTGGCACAGATGCAGTGAAATCATGCTATTTTAGAATAGTTTTAGCACTGCAGCTTAAGTGAAGGTCTGGTTCTTAATGAGTTGCTTTACAAAATTGCCAGCCTTCTCCGGTTAAACCTCAAATAATCCCCAGATCACACAGAGCCTCTGTTCCTTAGGTTATTTGCTTCTGTAGGACAGTTCCATGTTTTCAGGTTCAGAGGAGGACACGTCCTGCCTTCCATCTAAATAAAGATGAGCAGGAACTGTGGACACATTCAATGTCAAAGACAAGATTTGCCTCCAGGTAGGTTGCGAGTGAGCAGTGCTGCAGCAGACTGCAAAGACACACAGTCCTCTGCTGAGTCACCACCTCACTGCTGCCTGTGCTGACAGGTTGTCCTGGATCCCTGCCAGCTCCCCTTGCAGTTCTGCTAGGTAGGCTATATATGTGTATATATCAAGATGAATGAAAGAAGAAAATGCAGTGGGAGGAGGAAAAAAAAGTGTCAGTGGAAGAAAACTCATCAGGATACTGCAGGATGTATTTCCTCAGAAACCCTACAGGCTTCAGGTTGTTTGGTATTGTGAATGTTTAAAACAGAGTATGGGTGAAGATACACGGTAGTCTTGCCGTGAAGGACTTGAAGTTAAATAATTTTAGTATAATGGTTAATATTGTTTTGGCATCAACTCAATGAGCCTGGCAATAACTGCTCTTGACAAGAATGTAAACTCACAGCTTGGAACTGCTGTAATCCAGCATTTTGAACCACTATTTATTTAGATCTGGCAGCTAGCAGTAGACCACGATTTTGCTGGCAATGCTATTTAACTGCAAGCAAAATTCTGTCTTTCTACTCTATTTGAATATAGGGAGACGATTCTGATCACATAGATTAGTGTTTGGAACACTGACCCCTATATCTAGGTTATTCTGTGTTTAAATTACTCGTTAGTCCTGTGATTGTACAGAACCGCAATTTATGTAGGACTATTTGCCATACCTACCAGTTAAGTTTTACAGCTAGCCCCAGACATAATAAATTTCCTAGTTCACTTGGAAGCACAGCTACGTGTGTTCAGAGCAGCAGTGAGGCACAGTTCAGCTGCATGGATTTTCCCCTAAGAATCTACTCCTATAAGGGGCTCCTAATCCAAAGACCTATCCAAAAAGTGTTTTCCCCATCAAACAGAACCATTGAGCTAGTAGGTCTAATCCAATTTTTTTTCTAGTAGGACAGTTTTCTGAGCCAGGCAATCTAGGTACAAGATTCTTTTTCCCCATTTTGTTCTTTTGTAAATTATGGGTATTGTGCTTCTCTTAATTTGCAACTTTTCACCTTAAACCCTTCCCTGCATATGTACAAAATAATACAGCATACAGGTAAGGAAAATAAAGTGTATAGAGTCAAATAAGTGCCACTGGAGGCAATAAATGAAAAAAAATCTAGTCTAATAGATAAAAATAGAAGTAGTCTAACAGCAAGTTATTTTTATCAATGGTTTCTTAGTAGAAACACCCTTTTGAGGCTTCACATTTTTAATATGAAAGAAGAATTACTTGATAAACATGCTTACCACCGAGACAAACCCTGCATACATTGCTTTACCATTAGTAACTTCCAAGACTGTCGTGTCTTTATTTACTTATATTTAGACACACTACCTCCCAATCTTCAGTTTCAGAACTCTGTTTTTGAGGGACAGTTTTCTAACATACGGAGCAATTCTCATTCTGCTGTCACCAGAAGTTAGGGTGACAATCAGTACAAATAATGAAACAGTATGTGTTCACTAAGTGTTGATTTATGACATTAACATTTCATCTAGTACGTATGCCTTGGTTTCCTCCCCCAACAGATAATGGGATGAGGAGGTGGAAAATAGCGACTGAGTCATTTCAGCTTAGGCTAGAGTGAGTCAGGAGGCAAGCAACTCGGCATAATTCCTTCTCTCCTTTTTCTTCAGGGTCTGAAGTGGGGTGAATTGATCATATTCCTATTATCTGGTCTTTAGAAACAGAGAATTGCTGTCTATGACTGACTGGCAAGACTCCTTTAGGAACAGGGTAAATCCATTTTTGTATTTTAACATCTTGAGAGGCAGTAATTTACATTTTCAGATAAACCACTCTTAAATAACTTTTGTAGTCATTACTGCTGTGAGAGGCCCTAAATCTGAGGATTTAGTGTGTGGTTTAGGGTGAACAATCCAATTAATTTAGCAGCTTCTGTAAGAAACACTTCTTGCGTTTTTCTGGTCACCCTGGCAACCACAAAACATTAAGAGGAACAAAAGCTAGGTTTAGCACATACCTTAGAGGCAGTGCTAAAGTATAATATTGACTTCAGACTTGCGTTCATATTTAAGGCTCTTCCCTCAGACCCATCCAGGTCCTTCTGCTCCCCATGGCTTCTAGTGCAGCAGTATAGCAGACTTCTCCTGTGGACCTCTTAGTAATGCAGAACCTGGCATATTCTCACTGTGCCATTCCCAGCTAACAGCTTCAGTGCTTCGAGCTGTGTAGCATTAGCACAGACTGTTCCCAAATAAGTTAGCTTTTTATCTGTAAGCATGACTAATTAATTCATGTGCAGTACCATGCTGACACAGCTCTGCTGTTTTCAGTTCTGGAACAAATCAAGTATGATGCTCACCTGGAATTACTACGCTGTGCCATTGCACAACATAGGTAGTACTGACAATATATCCAACCCTGGTTGATCCCATTTCCCATTCTTCTGCCTCGATATTAAAAGCTACCATAAACAAGTGCCACAGTAGGGAAGTAGGGCTAAAGCCTTCCCTCATGGTTATAGCATATTCAAAGATAATGGCACTGTCTAAGGCAGGCTTGCACCTAGTATCAGGAGACAACCCTCTTCTCATCAGGATGGTGGTGCATAAAGGTGGAGCCTGGCATCCCCCCCTGATGCGGACCTGCTGAAGTCTTGGGCTTGCCACCCTTTTCACATCAGGGCTGAATCTGTCCTTAGTGTGGTGACCCAATTACTACAGGCTCCACTGGGAAGCTGCAGATTCAGTATGTCTAAAAAACCCAGCCTTCACACCACGAGAAGAGACTGACATGCTTCTTCATCTTCAAGGAACCAACATATTTCTTATGTACAGATACATAAGATATGTGTAAGTAATTTATACAGCTGTAGTATCGACATTGAAATATAAAGATAGGTTAGTAGCCCCAGAAGACAGTGAATGCTTCTTTCACAATAGGATTTTGTCTTTAGCATTGTCACTATTTCCTGTTGAGATTTTTTGAAGTCAAGCCTTGTCATTGTTGGGATGTACTACTTCTCGCAAGCCATAAACGCGCACAGCTCTTAGGGATTAGGGGTATTCATGAGTGTACTGAGACTGCATTTCATTACCTACCCATGGTAGTACGCCAGCTTTGTAAGCCACCAACTTAATTACCAGCATGATACAAGCTTTAAGCAATTTTTTCATAATATATTGGCAAAAAAATACACAGGCTTTGCCTCTGTCTCAAAAGCTGATATGGGACCTTCCTAAGGACTCCTGAGTTAACAGTTGGTGCCAGCTAACCAAGATGGCTTTAAAGAAAGTACTCCCTTCTCCCCCCAAAGAAAATCCTGCAACATCCCAAAACAAAATAAAATGCATAAAAAAGGTCCCCAACCAACCAACCAACCAAAAAAAAACCCAAACCCAAACAAACACTATCACACAAAAAGCCAAGATCATGAAGAGTCATATCCAGGTATTACATAGATACAAGCCTCCATACCCAGAGAGATCAGTTTTCCAGTTTAGAGGCCAACAACTGTCTGAAGTTTATCAACAGCTCCACCCTTTGCAACAAACAACAAAAGAACCTCCAAGTTGCATTGATAAAGAATCACAGGGCAGAATCCCTCTTTGCTCCCATAGCTTGTTATTCTGTATTTGCACCAAGAAAACTATTTGATAGTTAGCCTTTTCTATTTTTTAAAATATTTTCTAAGCTCAAGAACACAGTATACAGAATAGCTTCAATCTACAATACATTTTTGTGCTTAGAGACAAATTCCTGGCTACAGTTTAGCCAGGAAACCCAGTCTTTACTGTGCAGCTCCATCACAGTTTAAGTATTTTTTTTTTCCAGACTCCACAGAGAAGTTAGACCAGCACTTCATCTCAATATAGGTAGCTAGCACCTATCTTTACCAATCAACAGTTGTTTTCTCAGTAGTAAGATAACATACACCAGCTATTGTTAGGCAAGCTCTCCATTCTTCTACTGCTCTCTGAGCTAAGGGCAATAAAACCTCTTATTAAATTACACATCCAAGCAGATGAAAAGAACAAACAACTCTAAATGAAAATTCTTACCATTGCAGGGCAAAAGAAAAATCCAAAGTACTACCAAAATCTATGACTTCACAGAAAAAGCTGTACTATATGACTTCTTGTTAGCAGACTACAGCAAACTGCTATGGCTTGTTCTCTTATGTAGATGTGCTCTTACTAAGGTATCAGCATTGGCTGATGGTTTGCAGGGTCTCAGCTGTACCTGCTCTCTGGCCATTTAACCCTTGTGTTTCTGGTTCCAGTTTTCAGCAGATGTAACTGGAAAAAGGAGGTTTGAGATTTTGGATGGTTTAGCAGGACATAGCTTAAGGAATGTGTAGTGCCCCCACAAACACAATGTAACTCACCATGGCTGCTTTTTCCCTGCATAATTTCCATTTTTTTTCCTACTTGTTCCAGTTTTTTTACTTACCCCCTCTCCTTTATGTTGCCTACTAGAAGCGATAACAGGTGTAAAATTTCCTTTGAAAAACAAAAGGAGGAAACTACGTCCCCTAAGCAGGGACCTTGTCATAGAAAATATACTCATTAATATGGCAGTTGGAAGTCTTTTCTTTGTTTTTGTCACAGTGTCGGGGCTGTCTTAAAAGAATAGCAATTCTTCTTATGTCACTCAAATAATTCTGTGTAACTAGAAGGCACTAATTAAGGAAAAGGAAAGTACTGAAAAGCAGCAAACAGGGTGGATGTTGCAAATAGAGATTGTGGAAACTCTTGTTGAACTACCACTAATATTGCTTTCACTATAATTGGACCATGGTGCTTTAATAGTAAAGAAATAAATCTTGGATATTGCAAATAGATTCTAAAACCCACTTTTTTTTTGATGCAAACTATTTCAAGTCTCAGTGTCTTCAGACTGTCTGTGAACCCACTTAAGCACCTAAATACACCGGTTAAGCATTACCCTACTTGGGAGGAATATAAGGATATTGTCAGAGGATGTAGGGAGGCAACTAGGAAAGCCAAGGCCTCCTTAGAATTAGATCTTGCCAGAGGGGTCAAGGACAACAGGAAGAGCTTCTTCAAATACATGGCAGATAAAGCCAACGTCAGAGGCAATGTAGGCCCACTGATAAATGAGGGGGGTACCCTGGTGACAGAGGATACAGAGAAGGCAGAGCTATTGAATGCCTTCTTTGCCTCTGTCTACTCTGCCGGAAGTTGTCTTGAGGAGCTCTGTACCCTGGAGACCCCAGATGGAGACAGGACAATGGAGAAGATTGCCTCAGTTGATGAGGATTGGGTCAGGGACCAATTAAGCAACCTGGACATCCATAAATCCATGGGTCCAGATGGGATGCATCCACGAGTGTTGAGGGAGCTGGCTGAGGTCATTGCTAGACCGCTCTCCATCATCTTTGCGAAGTCGTGGGGAACGGGTGAGGTGCCTGAGGACTGGAGGAAGGCAAATGTCACTCCAATCTTCAAAAAGGGCAAGAAGGAGGACCCGGGTAACTACAGACCGGTCAGCCTCACCTCCATCCCTGGAAAGGTGATGGAACGACTTATCCTAGGTGCCATCTCTAGGCATATCAAGGATAAGAGGGTCATTAGGGGCAGTCAGCACGGCTTCATCAAGGGGAAGTCGTGCTTGACCAACCTTCTAGACTTCTATGAAAACATGACCAGGTGGCTGGATGATGGTAGAGCAGTGGATGTGGTCTATCTTGATTTCAGCAAAGCATTTGACACGGTCTCCCACAGCATCCTCGCTGATAAATTGAGGAAGTGCGGATTAGATGAGCAGGTAGTGAGATGGATTATTAACTGGCTGGTGGGAAGAAGCCAGAGAGTAGTGGTCAATGGGGCGGAGTCGAGTTGGAGACCTGTGTCTAGTGGAGTCCCTCAGGGGTCAGTACTAGGACCAGTATTATTCAATATATTCATAAATGACCTGGATGAGGGAATTGAGTGCACTGTCAGCAAGTTTGCTGATGATACCAAGCTGGGAGGAGTGGCTGACACTCCAGCAGGCTGTGCTGCCATCCAGAGAGACCTGGACAGGCTGGAGAGCTGGGCAGGGAAAAACTTGATGAAATATAATAAGGGCAAGTGTAGGGTGTTGCACCTGGGCAGGAACAATCCCAGGTTCCAGTATAGGTTAGGAAATGATCTCCTAGAGAGCAGTGAAGGGGAAAGGGATCTGGGAGTCCTGGTGGACAGCAGGATGACCATGAGCCAGCACTGTGCCCTTGTGGCCAGGAAGGCCAATGGCATCCTGGGGTGCATTAGAAGGGGTGTAGTCAGTAGGTCAAGAGAGGTTCTTCTTCCCCTTTACTCTGCCCTGGTGAGGCCACATCTGGAATATTGTGTCCAGTTCTGGGCCCCACAGTTCAAGAAGGACAGGGAGCTGCTTGAGAGAGTCCAGCGAAGAGCCACCAAAATGATTAAGGGAGTGGAACATCTCCCTTATGAGGAAAGGCTGAGGGAGCTGGGGCTCTTTAGCTTGGAGAAGAGGAGGCTGAGGGGGGACCTGATTAATGTTTATAAATATTTGAATGGTGAGTGTCAGGAGGATGGGGCCAGGCTCTTTGCAGTGATGACCAATGATAGGACAAGGGGCAATGGGTGTAAGCTGGAACACAGGAGGTTCCGCTTAAATTTGAGGAAGAACTTCTTTACAGTAAGGGTGACAGAGCACTGGAACAGGCTGCCCAGGGAGGTTGTGGAGTCTCCTTCTCTGGAGACATTCAAGACCCGCCTGGACGCCTTCCTGTGCGAACTCATCTAGGTGTTCCTGCTCCGGCAGGGGGATTGGACTAGATGATCTTTCGAGGTCCCTTCCAATCCCTACTATTCTGTGATTCTGTGATTCTGTGATACTGATCTTTTCAAATTGATATCTGTTATGTGCTCAGTTTCTATCATTGGTCATGTCTAAAGCCCTCGTGGTGCTGATGCAGCATACAGCATGGAATTTAAGATAAAATGCCAAACATCCTAAAATCAAATTCATTTTTGCTAGAAAAGTTTGTATCTCTGATACCTTCTGCAAGGTTCTGGGAACTCTGAGTTGTAGTTTCAATACACCTTTCAGGATTGGACCTCTGTGAGCAAACTCGTTGCATTATGGGTTTTGCAGCACAGTTCCTAGTTCCAGCAATGTAATATGCATGAATTTGAAATTAAACCCAAACTGCAGTATATAGGAAAATGAATTTTAAAATCCTTGCAAAGTCATTGACTCCATCTCTTGTCTTTATTTCATCATCGAATGTAAATCTCGCAGAGATCAGCATTTTACAATGACAGTTTTTATAATTTTGCCAAAAAATGAAACATTTATTTTTCATTACTTTTTGATCCCTCTGATATCTGAACAGAATAGCTTAGTTCTGAAGCATGGTGCCTCCTAACAGAATTCAAAATGCTAAGAATGTTTTCTGCTAGCTTCCTGTAATAGTTTACTGAAAGACTTCCCTGACCATCATCAAAACACTGCTGTGATCAGACAAGGAAGGGGTGTCCTCTGGGATGGTAAACTATATAGCGTGATTCATGCCTTAAATGGGTTCAAACCAGTGACTTCAAAAGTTCATGTCAAAATGTGAACTGCAAAAAGTATGCATAAATGTGTTGTAGACATAGGATAGGAAGTTATTAACGGCTTTGAGCAATTGAAGAAATTAAGTAGAGGGTCTTAGGTACATATAAAAAAGAAATTATTCCAGAGGAATTACTATCACAGAAATACTCAACTATGTGGGTACTCCAAGGCTGACGTTGAAGTCCATGCAATGTCATAAGACATCCCAGAAAGATATGTTGAGTAATGATAGTGAATTCTAGTGTATTTTAAAATGTCATATTATATACTTTACTGTGAGTGTCATGTTACTATCAGTAATTATTTCAGTTATCTAAGAAAGAATGCGGATACCTGTACTTTTAGGAGGTTATAGCAAGACCTTCTGTCATGTAGAGACTGCTGTGACTTTCAGCTGACCAGCTAGCATTAAGGCATTGAATGAAATGGGCTACCATTTTTGTCAAACACTATGGTTGTATATAATTGTGGAATAACATCTCAGAAATCCTGTAGGGAAGCATCTTAAAGAAAAGGTCAAAGGTATTTTTTTCTTTCGAAGAGGAGGACTGGTCCAATGAGGCTGGTTTCCTAAGAAAAATTTGCAGACTAGTCCTCTTAATTCTATACCAGTTTCTTACTAGAATAAAAATATTTACTGTTATGGGCCAAATTCTGATTAAAATACCAGTTGGGCTGATAACAAAGAATCCAAAGGAGAGTGATGGGGCTGAGAAGTGTATTATTTCCTAAGTAAGTCAAAACCAAGAAGAACATAGAGATTTAGACTTGCAGTTCAGAGGGGAGCTGGAGGTAGAGCAAAGTACCCACCTGAAATTAATCTTCCTCATTAAAGCTTCAGAAGATTCCCATTCTCTAGTCCCACCCTTGCCCTGAGGATGTCCTAACTGCCAAGAGCTTTGTGGTAGCTGGTGCGGCCCAGCAGTGCCATCTGCACAGTGATTCTTGAACAGCGATAAAATTCAACATCTGTGGAATGGGCACTTGGTGGAAAGCTTGCCATTTACATGAAGTTTCTTCTCAGTATTTCTTTGAATCGAACCCCACAGAGGGGGAGCCTGTGCAAAGCAGGCTCTGTGCTCGGTTAATTATGTGAGAGCTGAGCATCTCCTAGAGGCATAAGAAAATGGTATAAAATTTTATCTATACTTTGTAACAAGCCATTGTTTAACTTTGCCATTGTCTTCTCTCATATTCACCATTAATATATTAGCTTTGCTTTATGATATGACTAATATGTTTTTCTTCCACTCCACTCCAAATATTTCTCTCCACTACACAACATTTAGGTTGATAATATATGTAAAATAGTTTTTGAATTTACTTCTTTTTTTGGGAAAAAAAAATACAGAATGAGTCAACTAGGCCAGTAGAAACCTAATTTGAAGTAAGCAGGCTTATTACAGTTATTATGTGTACATACACTTGAAAACAGCTGTAAAGTGCAACAACAGATGTCATCTTCACCTCAGTTGACTGCATACTCATATTAGCAACTATATGTATAGTATGATATTGATAATCAAGTGGTTTTTGTAGTATGAGGCAAAGCCCAAAATGTCCACAAAATAGAGAGTTTTATCTTGAGAGAAATTAAGAATTTAAATCATTAAAGAAATTATTATTTTTTTCTTTAAAATAAAGCGTGGTGATACAACCACATGGCTGCTAATGGTGATAGAAGGCAAACAGTTAAATTTCTATAAATCAGAAAGAGCATTAACCTCTTCCAGTTTCATCTTTTCTAAAGCACATTAAATACTGTATAATACGGCAGCATTTCTGACTAATAATAGTACTTAGCGATTCTTAAATCAGTCTATTATCACAAGATTAATTAGTGTCATAGCTTTATTCATTAATTAAGTGAGCAATTTGTAGCTAATTGCTAACTCCTTGTGTTTCTCAGAAATTGTTCCCTGGGATGATTTTTCCTTCTGCCTGTATGATATTGCCTTTAATGGAATGTAGCACAGATGCTGAATGAGTCCACCTGCTTTTTGGAAAAAGTAGGTAAATTACATGGTATCTTGCACTTCTTACATGCATGTGGTCTTATTTCCATGTGATGTGTTTATTTCCTCTCTCCTATTCAGTCCTGACAGTAGCTTTGTATTTCACTGAACTGTTCCACAAGTGAAAAGTGGATTACAATTTTCAGGGGCCCTAATCCAGTGGAGAATACAACCTGTGGCTAAAGAAGCTGGGAATCCCTTGTAAATATCCTCTCAGAGCAGACAGAATAAGATAGAAAGTGAAAGTTCATTGCATCTAGCTTTGAACCAAAATGTGTCCTATCACTTTAAATGAACAGCTTTACTTGGGGTCCATCATGAGCAAAGAAAGTTGTCATGGAAACCTTGATGGGTTAACTACTATCCAGGCAGAGCAATAAGGCCTTGGAGACTGTGTAATCAGGTGGCCATTTATTCTGGAAGACTTGGGCTTCTGTCTAGTAGAGGAGAATGGATTTGGTTGATTAAAGGCAAGCTGCTCTGGTAGGATCCAATAATGAGATACAAACATTTTTTCTTGTCTATCAAAGACAATTAGTGCATGGCACTTTGATTTATTCACTGGTAAAAATATTCTAAAGCTGTTTAGAGGAGCCCAAGTGTGGAAGCTAAAGAAGGTTTTGTTCCGGAAGATAGTTTTGCTCCAAGTTCTCCTCCCTTCCGCATTGTCTATGCTGTTGCTGTAATTATCAGGTTCGTGTTCTTTCCTGTTAGCTTGGGTATCTCTGTATTACACTGTGCTACACAGTGTACACATAACCAAAGTGCCAATTATACTACTTGAGATAAATATCATCCTGTACAAAAAGAATATGCATAATTAGTCTTGTTTAATTTGAGTATTTCACAGTGTAAGTGCAAAGGGCTAAGATAATCATGTGATTGTTGTTGGAAATGTTTAAAAAGTACTTCAGATGCTTTTATGAAATAGATGATTGGAAAGCTGATCAAGTCCTCTGAGTCATACTATTCTGGTTATCCAGGAATTCAGCATTCAAGCTGCACATGTGTCCTTGATGTAGTTTTTGGATCAGTTTCCTAGATTAATCAGTTTTTTTATGTAGTTGCCACAACAGAAAAAAGATGGAAACTAAAAAGAAATGTCAAGATTGTTTGCTAACTTGGTACTACTCTGAATCTCTCCAGGATCATGGCTTGCCCTTTAAAGGTATATAAGGTAACCATTCAGAATTGTCCACTTATTTACAGTGGCACCATGCTGGAGACAGGGATGTCTTAGATTGTAGACGTCACTTGTAGGATGGTTAAAAATAAAATTGCAATTCAAACTGGCTCCTCCTGAGTTTCAAAACTGTCATGAAAGCAATCTGTTCACACAGTACTGCTATACATCAGGGCTGGATGCAGTCAGGGTGTGAGTAAGAGTGCTATTGAACAGCACAACACATCCTTTGTCATACAACATGGAGAGCACATCAATCTGTGCAGAGCAAATGAGGTTGAGCAGGAACTGCAGCTCCTTTATGTGCCCCCTGGTAAATCTGTCCTTCCTTCTGGAAGCAAAAATACTAAAAATATAGGTATATAGAGGCTTTAAAAAGGATGGACTCCCCTTTTTGTTCTGCAAAGCTAAAGCTTATTATGCAATTTTGGTCAAATATCAGCATGCATGTGGCACATCAGTGGACCCAGTCAAGTGGTTGGTACTCTGTGAGAATTGTTAAATATCATTCCTTTAAGCAGCTATTAACTTAAGCATGTGTGAACAGAAAATACTAGAGTGGAGGATCAGTTTTGCACAGGTGCTGAGGAAGATTGAGGAGAGGGTCTATGTTTACTTCCATAAATAATTTTTCTGCAGAAGGAAACTGATCCTGTGTGAAGGTTGGGTGTAAGGTAGGTCTACAACCACAAACTCAGCCAAGTTTTCTGTCTTTTGGGAACAGAGGTATCTGTACAGATGTGTTTGTCTCTCTGAAGATCACAGGTAGACTAAATGGGTGTCTAAAGTATCTGTAAGACCCCCATGTATTTACAGAATCAAATGGAAATTTAAGACCTGACTTCACCTACAGATGGACTATATTCCTGCTGTTTTGCCCTTAACTTAGGTTAAATTTAGGGTCCTGTTTTGTGCTATCCCTATTCAAATATATGCCCCTTGGAGAACAAAACAGTTTGTGAGGTCATCTTATTACTCTTATCAAAGCCTTAAAAATAGCAGTTCAGTACAGTATTTCATCCTGAATATGAAAGGGTTGAGTGTTAGAATGGATGATTGTGTCAGGTTAAAAACCTGTTTAAAGAGTGCTTTGTTACCTGAATAAGCTAAAAGCAGGTATGTATGCTATATAAGTTGTGGTAACAGCCCAGCTGTGAGGTAAATGTCCCCCAAGACAGATCCAGCTAGTGAATGATTTTAACTGCAGCATAATTTACTAATGTGAGCAGGACAGCAGTTCACAACAATGTAATGACTGAAACATTACTGTGAAATCCCATACTGCTGTTTCTACTACAAATTCTGCACTGTCTTGCATGTCTAAAGGAGACTCTGTCCTTTTGCAATGTTGTTCTTCTATCTGTATTCACTTTTGTATTTTTCACCGTCAAAAATTGTTAACAAAAATATTAGGGATATCCTTACTCTTCATTTTCCAAAAAGCACCATGTACAAACATGTCACCAGAGAAAATTTCATATCTATTTGCAAACTGAGCAAGAATTATTTTTTTCTAAGTATTGGGACAGAATGAAGAAGATGTAATTTATGTGTACATGTTAAACATTTCAGTTGTGACACTTCTGGATAAACTGGGTCAAGGCAATGTGAGTGATAAGAAAGAACTTAAAATGTTTTTCACACTGGTACAGTCCCAAGACTGTAGCCTGTCAGTTTATTGCAAGAAGTCAGTTACTCTCCTATAGAGATCAGGATTTTATATTACTTATGTTATATTTACAGTGTTTTCAACAAAAAATTATGATGGGCAGGGAGTGCAAAAAAAATTATCATAATTGTCCATTTGTCCAAAAGGTTTGTGTAGTTGTGTTTTCTATCCATATTTGTGTAAAGGGAATCCTTTTTGTTTACTTGTGTCTGGCAAAACTTGATCAGATTTGAAAATATTCACATGGGTCTCTGCTGGCATGTCATAATTGAATAGCATTTGGATAAATCCACATTTTATGTGGGGTTAGCCAGCACTTTTAACTCCCTGTCTTAGTTTCTAGTGAACATTACTGTTGGCTCATGGAATTAGATACAGGAATGGCAAAGCTCTGCAGGGGTATTCTGCAGGAGTTCATGCTGGAGAAACACTTCTCAAGGAGTGCAACAGTTTACTTCATGTTTGTTAAACTCCCCATCAACAGGGGAGGTAACTACAGAAAGCTGTGACTTTGTTCAGTCTTGAAATATGCTATGTTGTCATATTTGAAATATGATATTAATCTCACAGAGCTAGCTTTTACTAAACTACATTCATACCACTAGATCAGCTCTGAATTGTGCTGTACAGATGAAAGATTCTGCCATTATCAATATCCAGAAAAAGCATTGCTAAAATTTTATTCTTTCTGCAGCAGTGACTGAAAGGTGGCCCCTGAATTAGATACTGACAATGGAATCTGCTAGCAATGTAGCTATAGGCTTTGACTTTTTGGTATCTGAGGTATGAATATTCTGAGATTTACTAAAAATCTAGGGCATTGATGAATATTCCTAAATTATTAACTCAAAAGTAGTATAGTGGAAGGAAATAGATGCTTCTATTGCAGCTTGTACTATTCTGTGCTAGTTCTTACTGCTTCCAAATTGTAGAAATAAATGTTGACTCCTGTCCCAGCTAACATCATCTTGCATGAGTGTCTTGTATGCTAGCAGGCAAATCCTCTTTTAATGGACTGCGGTTGACAGACTGTTCTAACACACCTGCTGCATACTAGTTGAGAAATAAATCTTATGCAAGGTTAATATGATTAAAATATGTGTTATTACAATAACAGTAGGTAAAATTGCACTTTTAAAATTAACTGAAAATGATCTAGAGCTTCTTATCTTCCTCTTTTCCTTCAGTCCCTTTTGTACTTGATTACTTTTACATTGTCAAGATCTAGATGTCAGTCAATGTCCCTTTCTGTCTGCAAACCAGATTCTGTGGCTACCAGCATGTATGAAATAAATTATTGGATTTGTCCAAATGCCTTTGAATCCCTGAGCTGAATGACCTTTACCCATTTCTGTTTGGTTATCCGAAAGCAGCCCATGCAATTGTGTCTTTCTGAATCTGTTGATAACGTACTGTTGCCACTCTGTCACCATTCTCTTCTGCTATGACGGCTCACAGTATAGCTGGCATTTCACAGATCATTTGGTTTCTCAGCCTGAAGCCCCAGTCTCGGCACCTCTGTCTGTACTGATCAATTGCTCTTTTTATACTCTCATAGTATTAGTAGCTGTTACAAACCCAACAGTTCTAGATATTTGGTTTATTGGGATATTTTGGGAAGGATACTTTTCATCTTTTATCGTGTTTATTGTCTTTTTACCATGACAAAAATGTTTTTATTCCTTTTATATAGCAATACTAAGACAGTCATGAGAAAGTGCTCTGGATTCATTTCTACAACACATCAATGGAATTTATTTAGCATTACCCATCACTGTGCATTTGCTCCTAACCAGAGAAAGAATATATATTTCAAATGTGTATGCTATAATATATATGAAAGAAATTTTATAATTCTGAATGAGAAGTGCCAGTATAGTAATCAAAAATATTGCAGTAGCACCTATCATAAATACTGATTCTTACCTTCCCAGGATTAGGAAATGCTCCCTAAGTCAGAAGGCAAGGGTAAACACATGTAGGTTTCTGATGCTAAGAGAGAGGAGTATGCTGTGACTCCCCACCCCAGACCATGTGCTTAAATGTCTTCCTCTTTGAAAACAATACACACATATGGAGTAATGCATATGCTGATGTGGAATCATGCTGAGAGGGAACACCCATGGACTCCACACATGATTCAATGTGAATTCTACTGGAGACCTTTATTATTAGTTACATGATCACTTATATACTCTTAAGCTGCTAACACACACACACATAAAAACTCTTCATGGGCTAAAAGCTACTGTTCGCACGCCTGGTTACAATAGCTGATTGGATAAATCCACCTGTTCATGAGGCATTCTCTTCTGACAGTTACATAAGAAGTTTTCTTATCTTGTTTTTCATGCATTCGTTCTTGTGAATCTGCTCTGTTCTATTTTTTCACCCAAAGTCAGGACTTAATTGTTCAAGGCCAAAGCCTCTTGCAGCTTCGGCTCTTAAAGGGCCAACAGAATCAGACACATGTGCCTATACCTGGGAAATAACAGATGGTCTCAGATCCCACAATGCAGACAGAACCACAAAAGCCAGATAATATTTAGATTCATTAAAAATGTGTTCTGCATCTGTAACAGACTATCTGCAAGAAAGCATTTTCCTCAAATAACTGTTTGGGTTGTTATTTTGTTTTGGTTTTAATTTTAAATTTAATTTTTTTAAAAATAAAGGTTAAACTGAAATAGTTTTATATGTAAAAAATATTCTGGCAATACACAGAAATCAGACTAATGCCATTTGCCTTTTCATTCCTTCTTTCCTCATATTGAAAAGGGTAATGCTAACATAGACTCTCAAGGAATCATAAATAGTATTCCAGAGAATTTCAACACAAATATTTTTTATTTAAAAAACCACACTTTCCCTCCTCCAGTAATATGGTGAGTTTGAAAGGAGGTGCCCATCAAAGCCACTCTATCACTCCTCTCCTCAGCTGGACAGGGGAGAGAAAATACAACAAAAGGATCATGGGTCGAGATAAGGACAGGGAGAGATCACTCACCAATTACCGTCATGGCCAAAACAGACTCGACTTGAGGAAATGAGTTTAATTTATTGCCAATCAAATCAGAGAATGATAATAAAACCAAATCTTAAAACACTTTCCTCCCACCCCTCTCTTCTTCCTGGGCTCAGCTTCACTCCTGATTTTCTCTACCTCCTCCCCACCAGCAGTGCAGGGGGACAGGGAATGGGGGTTGTGGCCAGTTCATCACAAGTTGTCTCTGACGCTTCTTCTTCCTCAGGGGGAGGGCTCCTCACACTCTTCCCCTGCTCCAGCGTGGGGTCCCTCCCATGGGAGACAGTTCTCCAGAAACTTCTCCAATGTGAGTCCTTTCCACGGGCTTCTTCACAAACTACTCTAGCTTGGCTCCCTTCCACATGGTCACGAGTCCTTCCAGCAAACCTGCTCCATTGTGGGCACCTCTGTCCGCAGGGCCACAGGTCCTACCAGAAGCCTGCTCCAGTGTGGGCTTCCCACTGGGTCACAGCTTCCTTTGGGCATCCAGCATGGGGTCCTCCACAGGCTGCAGATGGACATCTGCTCCACCATGGACCTCCATGGGCTTAAGGGGGACAGCCTGCCTCACCATGGTCTTCACCATGGGTTGCAGAGGAAACTCTGCTCCAGCACCTGGAGCACCTCCTCCCCCTCCTTCTTCCCTGACTTTGGTGTCTGCAGAGTTTTCTCTCATATCTTCTCCTCTCTATGGCTGCTGTTCCACCACAGTTTTTTTCCCCCTTCTTAAATATGTTATCCCAGAGGTGCTACCACTGTCGTTGATGGACCTAGCCTTAGCCATCAGCAGGTCCATCTTGAAGCCATCTGGCATTGGCTCTGTCAGACACAGAGAAGCTTCTGACAGCTTCTCACAGAAGCCACCCTTGTATCCCCTCTGCTATCAAAACCTGGCCACACAAACCAAATACAGACATGCTGTCATAACTGACTTAATTTTATTTTTCCCAGGGTAAGTGGGCCAGTCGATTTAAGTCTTCTTTCAGAAGACATGGAATCTCTCTGTTCCTCTGATTATCCTGGAAGACTTCTCTGCACCTTATCCAGTTTGAATGTGTCTTTTTTAACATAGGTTATTGGAGGTGTAGACTGCATCCGTGCTGCAACATTAGAAGTGTTTTATACAATGGCATTTATACTTTATTTTCCTTGCTGGAAATAGTTTTCCTGAAACATCACAGAATTTCAGTTGCCTTTTTCACAGCTGTATCCAATGGGTGTCTTGGGTATCCTGTGATGGCCACCTTTTTCCTATATTTCTTCCATTTGTCTTTTCATAGCAGCCCTCAAGTGCATAACACTGTGATTTGTAGTATTAAAATTTAATTGAGTTTCTATTACTTCAGTCCTCAAGGTCATACAGCTCTTTGTGTATGATATTGTGGTGGTTAGCCAGACTGGTGCTGCTTCCCAGTTTTTTAACATCAGCAAACATTAATCAGTACATGCATTTTTTTTGTTTCCAGGTCATCAATGAAAATATTAAAAAAAGATTAATCCCAAAATAGATCCTTGAAGACTCCATTGAAGAATTCTCCCTCATTCAAGTAGTTCCACTTTCAGTACAAATCACTGTGTTCCATTTAGCCTGTTTTTTACCTACCTCACATTTCTTGTGCTCATTTCCTCCATCATGTCAAACTAATATTCCATGCAGAACAGATCAGTGCCTGAAAGTAATTATGTTCCTTTGGAGGTGTACGCTTATCTTTTCAATACTTTTCTGAAGTCCAGATGTAATCTTTTCAATTTCCCTTGGTTTTATTTAAAATAATGTAAGATTTTTATGGAAAAATCTGTCAAAATCATGTTTCATTAGAGACTAGGGGGGCAGCTAATAGAGCCTTTTGTCTCTATGTGTATTTATCAGAATGAATGTATGGGTACAGGGAATGATGAGGGCAGACTTCCCTGTTAGAATTGTTGGTATGTTACCTGGGCTCCAAACTTTTGGCAGCCCCAGTCATGTGTCTGTGCAGCTGCCTTCATCACCATCAGATTGACATAGCACCTATGCATTGTTTTCTCAACACTGTTATTTAGGAAAATCATTCTGTTTGCATGGCTTTGAATTATTGAAAACAGGGTATTTTCTGTCTTGGAATCTGTCCTCTTTCCAAATATTTATGTGGGATCATCTAGAACCTTAAAATATTTTCTTTTAATAGGGCTGCAGTGTAAGAACTGTTTCAGTGTTACTCTGTTTCTCGTATCTGTGATACACTGCCATAACTTCATGACACTTAAGCTCAGTCTCCATCCACAAAGGTTTATTAGTTTCCCTCCACATAATGTGGGACTGTCTACAAGCAAAGGTGCCAGCCATGGTTGACTTGATCTCAGGAGAATGTTAATAATTAGATAATAACATGGTTCAGTGGTTTTGTCCTCATTTGACAGGTCATCTCTTCTAGTATAAGGTAGTACTCTGACACTGTGCTAGGCAGCAATCCAGTGGTGTCTCTGTTCTTTCTGTATGCATCAACCTTTCACTTGACTCACTTTCGTATGACTTACATAAATTACTGGAAAGATCTTTCCTGTCTCAACTATATTCAGCAGCAAATCCCTCCTTTTCAAATGGAGATTGAGAGAGGATGCTATGAACTACTGCAAACCTACAAATGCTCCTGGTAGCAGTAGGAGCTGTCACCATTCAGTAACTCACTTGGATTCTAAAACCTAAGATTAATGGGAAGCTTATGCTTGTGAGAAATTTTATTGACCAGCTCTTGGAGCCAGCCAGACCACCAGCATGGATACTCTAAGAACTATTTCCCCCACAGGAGAAAACCATGTGTCCTAAAATGGAGGCACTGTGATGTCCACTCACTTTCAGCATTTCTCTCCTTCTGTCTTGTGTAACCAATCTTATTCAAGAGCTTTCTTTTACTTTCTAATTATGCAATGCCAAAGGGTCCCTAATCTCAGATGAGGTTTTTAAGGGATACTGATAATGTATATAACATTTTCGAGCACCAAGATTTTAACTTAAAATTAGTGGGAAAGGCGGGAGCTGAAATTAGGCTAGAAACAAAGTTATGGTTTTTACTGGGGAGTGTAATTAGTATTAGTGTAATAGAGCAGCTTTGGTAGGAGTAGCTGCTCCATGGTCATTAAAATGTCAAAGACTTACTGTGTTTTTGTTTGTTCCCTTGTATTTAATGTGACCCATATGGCAATGAACAATACTTCATTTTGAGTATCCAAGAAGGGGAATTCTTATTAACAAAGGCTTTATAGTAGCATGTGTGAAAGAGGGCTTTCATTATATTTGTAGGGTTAATTTCTATGGGGTAATGTTTGGTCTCACTCAATCCATCTGTCTAATATTTTTAAAATATTTTAATGAAACCTTGAGCTAGATGGCAATGTAGTAACTCACCTATTTTATCTGTTGATTTTCAGTAAAATACTGAGGAATGAAAAACTGAACTGAAACAGGAATTACAGTGATCGTCATTGATTTCAACAGGGTCAAAATTTTATGGAACATTTATGTGTTCAGCAACTAAAGTAGTGAAATATAAATATAGAGATTTAAGCATGTAACAGAGGCAGTTATTCTAAAACCTGCAATTCTGTCTTATGTAGTGGGTCATAATGCTTTATAATACATCAGAAAAAAGAAACCAAAAAACCCAACCTTTGTGAAACATGTACTGCCTGTCAGCCGTCTTCCTAGTTAATGATAGCCACAAAGCTGGTCTCAAATATGTCATTGCTAAATGAACACTGAATTGATACTGGTCATTCTGTTTATTGTTCCCTTGTGTGATCATCACACCCCTTTGACTAGAAGTGTCCAGCAGACATTAATCTGTGCTCGTTACATGCAAATTTTAACTGTGTCTTGAATCTCTGAATTGGTTGCTGATGCTGAAGGAACATAGAGTTACATCCCTATCCATGGGCCAGGGATCCTGGTTTCAGCTCAGCCCAGGGCCTTCAGCTCCTGCCTGTGCTATGTTGGAGGACTGCTGGTCTCCAGCTCAGCCACAGCCCTGTCCTGACTGGTTATGGGCTGTGTAGATCAAGACCTTAACCTGAAGACTGGTTTCCTGGCTTGACCTCAGCCCTGCCTCATCACCATGCATTTGCCTGGTGATCTGGACTCTTGATTGGGCCTGGCTGACATCTCTGGGTCTGTCCTGCCCTGTTCACCTTGCTTGGGTACTGTGGGGCTGGGCCGTGGCTGGCAAGATGCTTGCCCTTCTGGCTGGACATCGTGCTCAGCTCCCAGCTTCCCATCCCTTAGGGAGCAGCCAGCCCTCACCGTACACTGCTGTAACTGTCTACTGAAAGAGTTCAAAAAGCTTAGATTCAGCTCCTGTTGCAGTTGACAAAGGGTTGTTGCTTATGGATGTCAGGATCATGGGTTGAGTCACTTCCTGAAATATTAAAAAGAAATCTGAGGCAGAGTCAGCCTTAGTTGGATTCTGGTCACTAAAATGGTTATATTCAGTGGTTACCTGGGTCAGTCTGTGGTTAAGGAGTTGCTACAGAGCGGTACTTGGTCATTTGCATTAGAATATTGAACCTGTTAGGGACTGTATTTAGCAAACTTACAGATAATATTCTGACCTATTGCAAACCAAGAGGCTGTTATCAAGCTGTAATTTCTTTACTTCAGAATAATTAGATATCACATGACATAACTACCCCAGATGGCTGGGTGGGCAATTCCTGCATTCCTGATTTACCAAGTCTTTAAAATTTCACTGCTGTCAGACCTTTGAATGCACTTATTGCTGGATAATATTTTGGTTTCTGTGGCTTTTGGAAAAATCTAACTTTTAGTTATTCTGCACAACATTCATATCGCTCCTCCCCCTCCTTATTATGTGTATAACATTTTTTGTCTTCAGACAACTACATCTAGCAGTACATGACTCATGGCCCATTGCAGCTCAGTAAAATGTCACTGTTATGAATATATTGCACAATGAGCCTTGCACATCTTCGGTGCAGTAGTTATTACTCAGCTCTTGCTGGAGTCAATGGAAAGATTCTCATTAGGCTGCAAAGACATTTGGATCAGGTCTGAGTTTGCCTTTAGTGTGCTTGACTACTGAGCAAAAAAAAAAAGGTGTATTTGTAGGCTGGGTGTCCAATCTCTTTTATAACTTTAATGCAGTCACTACTGGTGACTAAAATGGAAGTTTCAGCATACTCTAGTCGCAAGACTACATGCCCAATGCCCCTGAAGACCTCATAGGTTTTCACATGGGCTAACAACCAGTTGCATTAAGAACACCTCATCTACTTCTTCTTGAACAGGAAGTCTGTAGCCCACTGCAGTGTCACCTGTGATAATCTGCCCACTAATCCTGACCTGTCAATTATCAGCTGGCTCATGTCCGTCCCGAAGCAGGGCTCCGTGCATTTCCACTACTCTCATGTAAAGGGCAAATCCCTCTCCTTACCTTCCCAGTCTCTCCTTCCTAAAGAGCCTTCTTTCTTTCTGAATTTTGCTTTAACCCTCATTAATTACATTTCATTCCTGTTGTCTGCAGTTTTGCCTGCCTGGAGCTCTTTTGCCTGCTTACACATTTCACCCTAGAACCCCTATTACTTTTCCCCATATTCCCTTGTCCCCATTCTTATGTGTCCCTGTTGGTCTTCTTCTGTCCTCTCTTCCTCTGTCACCTCTTTGACTTTGGTATCTTCATATCAGAAGCTACTTGGGGCAGCAGAAGACCCACACCTCAACAGATGTGCTTTGATGCCAGTCCCTCAGAAGTTGTACTTTTTCCTCTATTGTCTGCCATGGCCTTCAAGGCTTACCTTTTTGTAAGGTAATCCTTTTGAAACAAAACCTGTTTTCTTACAGTCTGAGGGCATTGTTATAACTTAAGTTGCTAAGTAAAATTGTGAAGACACTGATGCTTTCTTAATAAAAATCAGGGTATATTCTACTAGCCAGGATGATCTGTGATGTGCTAGTATTTATAAGATCTAAAATAAAGATATGCTCTGGGTTTGGTTTTCATGGAGTTCTGTTTCTTCTTGACATATTTATGCACACAGCCTGACCACCATACATACAGTCAAAGAAACCACATGTGCCATTTGTCTTGTGCAATGTGATAAAAATGTACCTTTTTTAAAGCCATCAAGATAACTTCGTATGATGGCACTGACCTGTGCCATTCTGTGTGGGCTCACTCATTTGGCAGAGCTCCACAATAGCTGTGATAGCCCGCAGGTTTTTTGCTGGATAACATAGCAAAACAGGAAATCACTGGCTCAATTTCAAAACAAGGGAAAGAAAGCAATATGTAGAACTAGCTTAAAATTATTTACAAGACAAATATGCAAATAGATGGACCAGTGACCGTACACATTTAATCCATTCTTAAAAGTTTGCTTCTATTTTACAGTAGTAAAACTGAGTAATATTGTTCTTTATGTTCTCTCTTTGGTCTGAGATGTACTAATTTCTACTGCAGGAGGTGCAAATTTGCTTGAAATAGCATTTGCTGTCAGGATTTCATTACTCCAGCACAAGTAAGTAGTTAGAATCCATTACCCTAGCTTACTGGTGTTCTTGGCTAAGCCTTGAAATTATGGAATTGATTCTTCATTGAGGCTGATTTAAATTGAGACTACCTCTGCAGAAATAAATGGAATAATAGGAAGATAAGAGCATGGATTATAAGGCTCAACATCTCTGAAGGGAGGTGACGTTTTTGGCTTAAAAGATTGTCAGTTTTTATAGTAATTTATGACTGATTCCCAGAAGACAAACATTGTCTAAAATTAAATGCTTCAGATTTGCAAGCAACAATGAGTCATGAGTAGATGTAGAGAAAAGTAGCAAAACCAGCAATGACAGAAAGTGGGTGTTAAGAATAATACAAAATAAATCTGAGATCTGAGTGATTAAATTAATAATTAATCTAATTCTATTTCAGTTTTCTAGAAAGATGTTATTTGAGTTTCATTAGCTATTTTTTTAAAATCAGTAATACCAAATAAGATGAATAATTTGTTACCCCAAATAGCAAAATATTCAAATCCAAATAAGGAAATCTATAGTACATGTGAATGTCAATCATTTAAAATATATATTTCACTGTTTTTTGAAGGAGTTCTTGCGTGTTTCTCAGTTTTAATGGAGTCTGTTTTTAAATGACTGACAGCTTTTTTTGCAAAAGTATTAAAAATAGTTTCATGGAGTGCATCTGTTCTTCATTATTTCTCCCAAAGCTTTTAGTTTGATCTTCACAGTATTCTAAATAAGACAAACTCATCCAGATAGCTGGTTGCATAGCCTGGTACTGGCACATCAGGTGAATGATAACGATCAGACTTATCATGTGGAACTGTGGGATCATATCCCAGCATATATTTTCTCTCCTTAAAAGGCTGTGAGTAGCTGGCAGATCTCTAGGGGATCAAAGCAGGATGCAGATGGGAGGCATCACGGCAGCCATTTTTGCAAACATTTCCTTCCCTCAGGTGGGGAGACAAAACACGTGAACAAAGCAATTTCTACATGAGTGCATCTTACTGCCCTGCAGTCAGGTTCCCTTTTACTTTCACTCCTGAAAGATGTGCTTAATAAAATAACAGAGAATCACATCTATGCATTTAGTATCTGATACACTGAGAACATATTTTAAAAAATCAGAATATATTTTAAAAGAAATTAAGTTTTAAAACTGGACTTCATATCAAAACAAGTCAATCACACTTCGACTTTTGATAACAAAGGAGAAAATAGACTCTGTCGTTAAGCTTTAGGTTTTGATTACAGACAAAATGTCTTTGTCAGTCTGCTTTTGTGAATGCTTTGTTAATTATGTGTCACTGAATAGTCTGACCTTGTTTGTATAGTGGAGGATACAATTCCTAATCTTCATGTGTTAAATGCTCTCCAGGAAAAAAAATGTACTTTCTGTCCTAGGTAACAATAAGAAAACTTGGTTTTCTAGATGTAACATGGAAAGGAAGGAAAAGACACTACCTCTAAAGAGGGGAACTTACTGTGTCCGGTAAATCTATGGTTGGCCTTCTGTTGTGACTGGTCTGTGCCGCACTGAGCAATCCTAAAACTAATACAGAGACCAACCTGGGTCAGGAGGATTCCTCTTTAACAGAACCAACACCAAGCACTTTGCCCTCTGCTTTCTCCATTTTCTTCTGATCTTTTCCCTTGCTGTTTAGTGATTGCAGCTCAGCTTTGTGGAGAAAAGTGGGGGTAACTTTCAAGCTGTCGTGCACATGCCTCCATTAACTTGAATTGTGATCATTTGAGTGGAGAATATGAGAAGCTGCCTGATAGCATCTTCCTTTAATTAGCAGAAAAGCTGCCCATCTCTCCCACTTAAATTAGGATAGGAGCTAGGGCTAGGACTTCAAAGTGGATCTTCCCTCTTTTATTAGCTTAATATATTTACACTGTAGCTAGAAATAAATTTTACATACTTGATATTTAAAACATAACAATTAAAAAATAATTGGTAAAAGGTTGCTGTATTTATTATTATATCTAAATGAAGTCACCCTTGAACAGTTTTCCAGAGGACTGAAAATCAAAAGTAAATAGTAATACCTTTCATTGCCCTGATGATAAGAACATGTAATTATATTTTATCCAGAAGCAAATATCAGAAGCACAATGGAAAATACATGTGAGGCACCCTACAGTGAAGGCTTCTTTTATCAAAACTCGAGACTTTGGGCATTTAGGATACCTTCTGGGCCTTACAGTGTGTGATAGGTGGCTGGGCTGCACATACCAATAACCTGTACACACCCAGAGTAAGGACTTTAACAGGGTATGTGATGACATTCAAGAATCTTAGGCCTTAGGAAAGGTGATTAAAAGAGAAGAGTAAAATGTGATGCATGAAATAAAGAGTGAAATACCATCCGCTGATAAAGTAGAGAAGTGTGGTTAATTTTCCAAGTCCACTGTAACAGAGATACTTGAAAACCTACTCACAGTGGGTCTCCCTCTTGCTTGCATCACTGAAATTCAATATATTCAACCCAATATAGACTAATAACACTACCATAAAAAAGCTGCAGGACTAGGTGACTCAGTGACTTGCACTAATTATCTTTGTTTAACAGTGGTATGAGAGCTTGGTATCTGTAGATGGGTCAGCTATTTTTTTCCTTGCCTGCTTTTTCTGCTGCCACTTTTTTGATGAGTCTACACTGAGGTTTTTTGTTGGTTTTGGGGGGGGTTTTCCCCGCTTCTGAGGCTGCTGTAGAAGCTGTATTTCCTGCTTTTTTTTTTAGGCTGCACTGGATAAAGGCACTGTTATTTCAAAAGATAGTATCAATAACTTAGTTTTTAATATTTAAAATAAGGTTTTACTTTGGAGCAATCCTTGGAGAGTTTTAGGCTGAAATAGGTTTCCCCAGTGATACAGACTGCTCCTGGGGACTATTTCTTGTTCTGCCACTTTTTTTATCCTCCTGCACTTGGGTCAAACTGCAAGTCTGTAAGTGTTCCCTATGGACAGAATTAGAAATTTCAGAAAGTTGCTCAAGTTGAGTTTTCTACTAATAAATGCAAGAGTTGTTGTTTAGATTTAGGCCCAATGCTAATTAGCTCTTTATCAAATGAGTGAACAGTGCCTGGTCCTTCAAGGAAAGATGTGAGTGCTTGGCAGGCTCCTCCTGTATTGAGGCTTCTGATCTCTATTTAGAGATTGGCCAAGTCTGTAAAGTAGCCAGTCTGATGTCCTTTCCAAGATCTTTATCAGCCTTATGCTTCCACTTGATACCTTCAACGGAATGCAAATTTTCAGTCCAACTTTTGCACATTGGTAGACATCTGACAGCCTCTGGCAAAGAGTTCCTTAGTTTTATTTGTGTGAAAATACAGTTCAACAGTTGGGAATTTACTTGCTTTTTGTTTGGTTGTATATGTCCTTCTTGCCCCCTCACAAGTCAGAGACAATAGTTAGTCAGTGTTCCTCATTATATATTATATACTTGACATCACTTAGTATTCCTCTTCCTTATGTAAAGTACAAATCCTCACAGCATCCCTTCATCTTTCTTTGTCAATAACCAAACATTTCTGATTCTGATACATATTTTTATAGGGTAGGTGTCCAATGCTGCACAGAATACACCAGGCAAGCCTGAACTGTTTATTCATATAAAGGTATTGTCTGTAGTACTGGTAGGATTTGGGGATTATTTTTTTTTTTTTTTAATGCAATTTATCTGGCTTTCTGTAATAACATGCAGAACTCTTTGGATACAGTTAAACTGTACAGGTGGTTTATATATTTATTTTAAATATGTATACCCTTCAATGTGCATATTAAATACTCAATTATGATATCATAATGTCCTTGTTTAGGTCTTTCTGCACTGTTCTATAGTCTTCTCTGGACATTGCAAACTTAAGTAACTTGGATATGACATTTTGTTGCTTTGCAATTTTTTTTTAATGCAACATCACATATTCCCTTTAGTAATGCAGTCATTTTATATGTAAACTGCATCTGCACTCTCAGATGCACTGTTTAGGCTTGATGACTTACTAGTTTTGAACTACTAATTTGCTTTTTCTTCCATACCCCTTTTTCTGAGTCTTCCTCTCTTTGTTTATTCTGTCTCAATTGAATGTTTTTCTAGACCCTGGCACCTGGATATTTCTTATCATTTGGATACATTTGAATAATTTGATGAATGCCAGACTCACGCTTGAGTATGAAGAGACAAAATCCAAACTGTTAGCTTCTAGCAATGTCCTCATCTGTGTTTACAGAGGTGTATTTCCTTGGTTTTGAATTTGTAAAAGGAAGCTCATAAAAGCTATCAAGCAGGTTTCTCACTGCAGATTTTATATGAGAAAGCCTCATTGTACTATCGGAATAACTCTAACATTAATTAATTTTATTTTTCAAACTCTGCCATTAAACCTTGTAATACATATCTGCACTGTTTATAGCCCATAGAGATGTATATAATCTGTTTCAAGTGTTTTATTTTTGTGCATTTAAGTTTCACTTTTGTTAAGCTCATAACCTAGAAAGCTCTTACCAAGGAAATATAATTATATGGATTAAAATTGGAGAACAATTTTATTCTGTACCCAGTCTCTTCCCAAAAATATCCTTTCCCTCTATTTACACTGTGTTGCCATTGCTGTGCATTAATTCAACCATTTCATGATCACTGTGGCCAAGACAGCCACCTACCTTCACATTCCCCACAAGTCCTTCTCTGTTCACTAATAACAAGTCTAGGAGGGAATCTTTTCTAGGTGGCTCACTGAGTACCTGTGACAAGAAGTTGTCTCCTACTAACTTCAAGGATTTCCGAGACCTGCTCATCACAGCAGTATGATATTCCCAGTTGGCATCTGGGAAGTTGAAATCTCCCATAACTACCAATTCAGAAATTTCTCCTAACTGCCTATAGAATAACTCATCAGTGCTTACATTCTGGCTGGGCAATCAGTAGTAGGCACCCACTACAACATCTCCTTTGTTTTTCTTCCCCCTAATCCTCACCCAGAGGCTGTCAGCCACACCATCACTAACCGTAAGAGCTGTACAATCAAATCTCTCCCTTACATGTAGTGCTACACCTCCACCTTGCCTGCCCACATTCATTGAAATAGCAAATACTGGTTAGCAATGGAAAGAAGCAGAAGTGCATAAGGAAAAGGTGATGAGAAGATGATGATGGGATATAATGAAAACAGAACAGATGTTACTTAATACATCAGTTCATCTTTAACAGTTACCTGTTGCTGCTGAAATTCTAGCTATTCTATAAATGCTTTCCATTGTCTCTTATTACCTAAAAAGCCCAAAGGCTGTATGGAGAGGGTTGTTACTTTAAATGCTTTGCAATTTAAAATACGTCATAATCTGCTTGCAGCTCTTTGCTAGACAATGCTGTATGCAGATATTTTTCATACAGAGGACAGATGAATATGAACTAAAACCCCACAATGTTCAACCTTGTCAAGCTGTGAGGAAGTTTTACCTTCAAGTTAAATCAGAATTAGAAAACTTTCCTGCTGGCAGCCATGTCTGCACTGCTTTGGAGACAGAGCACCTGAAAGGCACTCTTTAAGACAAAATTTAAATATGTATTTAGGCTTGTAAAGATGGCAGACTCTGAGCCTGCTTTTTGTTTCTTATGTGTCAGTGCTGAAATCAGGTATTCAAAAGACTTGAACTAAGCAAATTTGGAACACAATATAAGATCCATAACTCACATTTTGCATCTCTCTGACAGAATGTGAAGTGATGTTTGAGTGCAGAGATATTTATCCAGTTTAGATTAGTTAAATTTGCTGTCCAGGCAGCCCATTTCTATCTGTGATATCAAAACCAAGCAAAGGTCTAATTGCCCGAAGGTCTGGCAAGAGCGTGGCTTAGGTACCAAAGCTTACAAGGATTCCATCAGAAATTGTAACTTGGGCTCATCGGTGAAAAGCAGTGAAAGAGGAAAGGGAAGTGCAATAACCAAGGCATAGCAAAGCAGTTACAGAAACATAGCTAGAAGAAATATTCAGACAGTGTCACAATTATTTAATGGGAAGAATAAAAACCCCATTAACTAGGAAGCGGGAGGCTTCTTGAGCCCAGCTGAGGTCTTGAAACTGCAAAATGACACAGTGGACTCAGTTGCAGTCCACATAAAAAAATGCAGGGAAGGTCAATAGGCTGCGAAAGGAGATAAAATCATCCGAGTTGCCTGGAAATTTCAAATTGCATATTGCTTTAGAGGAGAATACAGGAAGGGGGATATAGGGGAAATGATAAATGTTATATTGAAACTTTCATAGGTTATGAGCAGTCCAAATAATAGGAAAAAGAAAAGGGAAAAAAAGAGGGTTTGGAGAATTTTGCTTGTGTGGTTGGAGTTTTATTTCTCCCTGGGGTTAGCTGAATTGTAAAATAGAAAGCAGGATGTAAATAATTCACTATAGTCCCAGCTAACTGAAGTTTTCTGCAGGAGGATAGTGCTCAGCGCCTGTGTCTGTATACAGTAATATCAGCACTCCTGATCAGCTATTCCCTAATGGATTTTAGAGCCTTTTGGAACTTCTTCCCAGGGCAAGCACAAATAATGTATTGTGTATTATTGGATGCAGAAATAGAATAACCTGGGGGAAAAAAAAATCCCAAAACTAAATAAAGTACTTTAATAAGTAAATAAGTAAGAAAGTAAATAAATAATTTTCCCCGAAATATTTACATTGCAAAATCAGATTAAGTGAAGATTAGCAGTTTCTGGGCCAGAGATATAAGGCAACCTGTTTTAATTGTATCCAGCAACGGGCAGTAGCACAGCCACACATTAGTCACATCCTCCCAGTGGGCTCATGAGCCATTTGTACTACCTGCTTTCAGTCACATGTTTTATTTGGAAGAGCTAGGATTCTTGATTCACTCTATAAATTGTTCAGATTATGCTAGTGCTGCAATTCTAATAGCAGAGTAAAAGAGGCTGGTAAATAAATAGTGCTACTGCCATGCTTGTGAATTCAGCCTTCAGGCAGATTTTCAATAAATGATGAGAGTATGAGAGGCAACAGCATGGAGACCTGAAGAACTGCCAGTTTGCAGAAAATAAAAGTAGAAAATAAAAAACCAATAAAGATAACCTGCTTAGAATAGGTATTTTTTTGGCCACCAAAGCATTTTTATAGAAGCACTATGCTGAAGTAAAGATGTTTAAGAAAGTATTTATGTATCAGTCCTAACTACCAAGGCAGTTGACAAAATATGATAAAGACAATAGCAGCTATTTGATGTGTATGGATACAGTTTAATGTTGTCTGAACTGATTCCATACAGGCTTTTTCATTTTCATATAGTTTTTTTTGTGGTTTATTCTCTTTTAGTGAAGACTGAAGTCAGAAAGAGGGCTGTGCCTTAGAAGTGGCTTTACCACGTTTATGCCCTGTTTTGTAACATGTAGTTATGAGAATTTTCCTGTTGACTTCAGATAAGAGTTGGGCTGGGCTCTTAATGCTTGGTACATGGAACATTTCATTCATATTGTTGTCTTCCTAAATATCAGGATTTTTTTTTCCTGTGCTAATGTTTGTCCTTTGAGAATTTGTTCCATAGCACAGCTGGCACACCACTGCTAAAGTGAAGCATATTGTTCCTACTTCGGTATGCATCTGTTGCTGTTTTATTAGCAGGAGGATTAAAATGTTATTCTCTTTATGTATCTTTTTGCCTTTGATGAGGTGAGGAAAGGATTAATACAATTTGAGTCTGAACAACTGTAGTCAAGAGGGATCCCGTGAGGCATAGCATATTGCTGTATACAGATGCATGTTCACCTGTGTTTACATATAAAGTGGAATTTTATTCTGATCTTGTTTATATTAATGTTTTTCAGGCCATTCAGACATGGAACTAAATGACCACAGAAATTAGACTGACACAAACATCCCTATTCTGCCCTTAAAACATAACATGCCTACACTTATCTTCTCTAACATTAATACTTGGTAGCATATAAAGTTAAAAAGATCTATACAAAAAATACTCAGTCAACACACTTTTCTTCTATAGAGTAAGAAGAGAGCAGAAATCTTAAGTTCAAAGGTAGAGGCAGGTAGTCAAGTTGCCTTTACTCAGTATGATAAAGCAAATACTGTGGTGTTGAGCCACAATCATATGGTATATGGTGCTGTTGCTGATCCAAAGTAGACCAGAGCTGAACACATGCTGTAATGATGTAGTTTCACATAAAGGAAGTGTGGGAGATGAGCAGTAATTTTTTGAAGAATGCTTACAACAAAATGAAGAAAAACATTTAATTTCTTCTTTTTATTTCCTTTTCTTGTGTTTCTTTTTTATTTATCTTGTATTTTTATCATTGCAGTTGTGTTGAATTCAGATAAGAATTCTTTGATGCAGTTCTTTTTGGACATTTGCAAATTATTCTGATCAGTAATGGTGAATTGTGGCAGCCCTTTGCTAAATTTTAGTGATACCAGATACCTTATTCAAACCCTCAGGACAAAAAGCTGGAGTTTTAGAATCTTTCAAGAGGAGCAGCAATAAATACGCAGATTTCTTTTTTGTCAAAATAGTTTCCATATTTTTGTTAGAATTTGATTTATCTTTGAAAGCAAAAAGAAATATCAGCACTGAATATCAGCCTGTATTAGGAAGTGGGATTTATAGTGTTGTTGATTCAAGAGGCTGGTTAGTATTTGCAAACATAATTGTCAAGTCTGTTTCAAAGATGAAGTGAGCATAACCTGTAATATTTTAATTGTCCGTTTTATTGAGGTGTTGCAGAAGCTGGACGCATACGAGCAATGCAGTTGCTGACATACAGCTCTGTATGTGTTACCCATAGCTGAAATTTTGATGGAATAAAATTTCTATATCTTTCAAATAACTCTTGTTCTCTACCAAAACAGAAAGCTGTATGATACCATTTTCATAAACAGCTTTCTTAATGATGGACAAAACTCAACATTAACAGATATGGGTGACCAAATGAAGAATAAAGGCATATGACTGCACCCTAAGGAAAAAGAGTGAGAGATACTTTTTTTTTTTTTTAACAGCTTCTTTTTCACTGCAATACTACAGTACCCGACAGAAAGACAGCTTCAGTGTAAATCCTAACCCAGCATAGTCCAGCTCTTATATTCTTCACAGAAGTTGACTGGAGTTTTGCCTAAGTATAGAACAGAATATGAGACTTCAACTGATACAGCCTAATGATTTATTATTTCCTTTTTTGTTCACTCTTGTTTTGCAGTGTTGTTAGCAGTGTTGAGTCAACTAGTCAAATTCTGTTGTTTGTAATAGGTGGTAGATTTGGAATTACTTGCCCAAATTTCGTGGAAGTCACTTTCCCAGACAGTGGCTCCACGTCTCAGATCTATAGCACAATCAATACTTCGTGAACATGTTGTACAAAAATAGTACTTTTGAGTGTTGCCAGTTTGTATCTTTAATCATAGTCTTATCTCATTTGGTGTGTTTTCCTTAAATTATCAGTTTTGAGACTGAGATTAGAAATGATTTGTTATCAGATGCAATAGTTCTTCTATTAAGAACTGTTGAGAGGAGAACTTCCCAATTCTGGGACCCGTGCCGGAACCCTGTGCCTGCCCTAGCGTCATGCTGGGATGAGACCTTATTGCACACTCTTTCTCCTTTCTGCTTCAGTTTTTAGTGGAAGTGAACCCAGCTGTGTGGATTAGACAGGCACCCCCAGGGTCACCACTGAGGTTCTAGTTTATAAAATCTATTTGGTTTATATACAGCCGGGGAGTTTTAGTTTTTAATTAAAGAAAGCTCCTAGCCATAGTAGCTGTGAAGAAAAGCTTGAAAATGTGGATGTAAATGTGCTGACAATTAAAACTATAATAAATCTGCAAGATTTGAGATTTCATTATCATGTTTTGAGGGCCTGGTGATATTTTTCTTGCTACAGTTCTGTTTGGAAATAGATTTTTACTTCTGTTGAGGATGTCTTTCTGTTTGCTATGTTAAACCTTGCAGAGATGATGCTGGTCAAACAGATGAATCCCTTGTGTAATATCATTGGCTTCCCTGGAGCTCTTCCCAGTGCTATTTCAGGAGAATTTAAAATGGTGCATAAATGCTTTCTCTGGTCGGAGCTCTCTCGTGTTCTGCACACATGGAAACGATGGCTGTGACCTGGCCTTACAGCCTTCAGCTGTTTGAAGAGCTGTGTTCCCTGCTAAGATTCATGGTGTCCATTACTGGCGTTAAGTCTAATAGTGGTGAAAACTGGTGTCACATTATGTGTCTTACAGCACCAGGCTTGAACCAATAGGATCCACCCTTTGTCCTCTTCTGAAGGTAGTTAAGATGCTGAGCTCACAACTTAGGGACATGCACCTTTTTTAAAGCAGAATGCACCTGAATGTTAAATAATGCTTAACTTTTAAATAAAATGGTTTTATAATTAAAGGGGTTAAGTTTATTCTATGAACCTCTTTTTTAATGACAGGAACAAAGGAATTTTCCCTTTCCTCCTTTCCCCATAGGAATCTTTTACTCATTTTCTTTTAGAACTAAACAACTCCCAACTTCAACATACTGTGCTCTCCTGGACTTCTTCTCACCTCCACCCCTTGACTCTGAACTGGCATACGCATTAGAGATGATAAACCATTTCCCCTTCTGTTCCCCCTCCACCCCCAACTTTAGCAGCACCAGTTTAAAGACCTGTTGACAAGCATATCAACTACATAGATATGAGGGGGTATTAGCTTCTGGCAGATATGTATGGCAATGGGCCAGTACGGACAGGGAGTAGAAAACTTGATTTTTATCTGCCAGCAAAAGAATAGTGAGCCTGGGAGCGAGGAAAAGAGAGAGGGATTGACCAAATTGATGCCACAAAAAGAAATACATAAACCCTTCCTTTCTGCTCCCTAGTCATTTTCTAGATTGAATTTAACAAGTAGAAGAGAACTTGCTCCAGGAGAAAGAACGAAGGTGTGTAAACAATGAGAGTTAGCATTGGCATAAACAGAGTGTTTTCAGAAGGAAATGTGATGGGCCAGCTGTTTTTTAGCATGCTCAGCTTAGTTGGCTGATGGTAAAAGACGTCAGTTGAATATTTTATTCACTTGAAAATAATGCTGATTTAGATTAAGCAAAACTATGTATGAATTCAACAATTTGGTCAAGAAACTCCATCAGAAATTAAAATATTTTAATCAAAAGTCAAATTATTTTGCGTTTATTTTCTTTTCTAATTAAATACTTCAGATTTGGATTTCAGAACATTTTGTATCTAAGCATATTTACAGGTAGCAGTAAGGAAGAACAGCCTTTCCAAAGTAGCAGCACTGCTTAGAGGCTTCTTTGTTTGTTTCTCTAGAGAAAAATTGAATAAACACTTCAGGCTAAGGTGTTTTATTTTTCTTCTTAGCTTCCAAGTCAGTAGCTAATTTGGTACAGTTAGTTTCACAGATTTGGCTAAAATCATCCCCTATGTCCATTATTTAGCATGTAGAGAGATGGGGACAAGGCAGATCAAGAATCTCCCAAATTTCAAGAGCTACAATCAATATTCATACACTGCATCAAAGCCAAGGTTTTTGGCTTTTTTATCATTCATTTGCATAGGATCATCTTAATGAGTTCATTTCTTTGCTCAAACCTAGTTCAGTTAAATATTATTTGAATGCTAATCTATGTAAAAATTAATACTCAGATTCCTGGAAATATGTATTTTACTTGAATTTGTTTTTACTTTGGTTTTAGTTATTCTGTATCTCATTTTAACTGAAGTTAAAATTTGACCTTTGAAGGTATTCAGAAATATTTTTGTGATTCAATACAGATTTCATCCTTCTGTGACAAGTTCCAGTTTCTGGTTGTTCAAAGAATGACAAATACAGTTTCTGGAAGAGCAGGACTGAAAATTAAGTGCTTATTTTCTGTCATTATGTTACATTATCAGAATGATAGAGTGTCTGCAGAGAAGTTTGGCTTTAGAAAACAGCGTACTTCTGTAGTGGTGACAGGAAAAAAAGGCTGATAAAGAGCATGCAACTACTTTCCAGGACTTCTAATATTAGTTGCAAATGATTACTGGAAGTGGCTTTATCTCTAATTCACATCTTCCATTATTTAAAGAAAAAGGCTACTATCAAAATGAAATTCATAAACGTGCGCTTTGGGCATCTTACAAGAAGTTTTCAAAATTTGAGCACTTTTTCATTTTTTTTTCTTTGCAATAATCTCCTTAATGAAAGTTGTTGATAGCAGTCAGTCAAAAAAACCACAGTATCTTACTAAATCAAATCAAATCACTTATATTCTGTTAAAGGGAAAATTATTTCTTTTTTTCCTTTACATTGAGGCACAATATAAATAATTTCATTGCTGTGAACAGAGCAAATCAGTGCAAGTGGGAACATAATCAGTCTTGAAACATTTGAATTATTTGTATGGATGCTAAATAAAATCAAGACAATTTATGTGCTGCATAATGGCTTAGGAAAAAAAATGTTATGGTGAAATTGTCTTTGTCCATTTTTTCTAAATTCATTCTTTTCTTTGTAATAATGACATCATCTTGTTATTAACAGCTAGTAGAATAGCTTTTTTTTCCACAGTAATAGAACTGAAACATAGTCTTTCACTATTATTACCATACCCATATTATCCATGCCTTTTTGTTTCCTGTGGTGTAAAGTAAAAATCTGTGAAACGGTTGGACTCAATGATTTTAAAGGTCTTTTCCAACCTAAATGATTCTATGATTCTATGATAACAAATCAAATATTTAATAACCAACCACCCATAAAATGGAAGATTAATATGGATTTAAATTAGTGCCTTTCATAGTTCATTTTTAATATTGGCAGTTAGAAGGGAAAAAGTTCACCAGAGATGTGCAATAAGTTGAACACTTCATATAAGTTACTAGGGAAGCACATTGGAGAGCAATAAAAACAAGGAACTTGCTATGATTTCTTCTATGGCAGCAATGCAGAATGGCTGTGGTTTACCAATTAGTTTCAGAAGACTGAGAAAATAAGAGAAACATGAAGAAGATAGCAGTTCAAAGAGAGGTAATTCTCTGAGCACCTGCCCAATACCAAATTGATTCAAGTTGCACTACTTCTCCAAGTGCATCTGGTTTTCTTACGTTTAAAGCATACTGCCCATGTGAATTTGTCTGCCAGGTCTGATTTGGGCTCAAGTCACAGCTTGTTAATTGTTGTTTTGGTTGTTGATTCTTTGAGGACTTCTTATGCAATATTTGCACAGTTCTTTGCATAGGAGATGGGCTGATCCTTTTTTAGGGTTCCTTGTTATTATGGTGATATAAATAAATATTGATCACAACAATATCCACTAGAAATTGAGAGCTTGCACTGAATGAGAATGAATTGATGTAATGTGTGGCTTAATCCAGGTGTCATATCTACACTCCTTGATATATTGACCCACATTTTAGTGGTGATACATACACATGGATTGTAAAGCCACATACATTTCTAAGGAATAAATTAAAAAATATTTTTATTGGATTTGTAGTTCTGTAGTTGGCTCAGTTTCTACTCAAATATTTGCTGAGATGTAGCACAATTTTTAACTTAAAAAAGCATCACAAGTGACCTCTGAACAAAATGATCTCTGAACAAGGGGAGAAATGCTGAGAAATATTTTTCATTTCAGACCTCTGCTCTCTGCAGGCATCGTCTGTGTGAACCTCTTCAGAGAAGTATTGAAATTCAACAGATCTCTGTCATTAATTTCACACAGGGCAGGCAGTCTCCTCCTGCAGAGGCACTCAGTGTTCCCTTTTCTCCTTTTTTAATCAGTTAGGGTGCTGTTAAACAACAGGAAATTCAAGTAGTATGGTATTGCAGATAATGAAATAAACTGCCTGTCAACTCTGAAAGCAACATATAAATAATTTTCTACTGTTTCAGGGGAAAAAAACACAAAAACAACCCATATCACACAAAATAAATATATTTAGTATATATAAATCATAGAATCATAGAAACTAAGTGCATTGAAAGGCCAGTGCTGTGTTTTAGCTAGGGCTGAGTGGCAGCTTGAAATGTGCAGTAGTTCTCAAAATGGCAGGGATCATAATAAATAAAATTGGATTTCACTGCAGAACATTTCAGGGGCCTATGGGAGCCCCTACTAATGTTCTGCCACTAAACTGAATGACAAGGTTGCTTTGATTCCCTTTTATACAATGGAAGAATTAATTCCACTTCTTGAGCCAACAATGTGCCCTTGTGGCCAGGAAGGCCAATGGCATCCTGGGGTGCATTATGAAGAGTGTGGCCAGCAGGTCAAGGGAGGTTCTCCTGCCCCTCTACTCTGCCCTGGTGAGGCCACATCTAGAAGAGTGTGTCCAGTTCTGGGCTCCTCAGTTCAAGAGAGACAGGGAACTTCCGAAGAGAGTCTAGTGGAGGGGCCACAAAGATGATTAGGGGCTGGAGCATATCTCTTATGAGGAGAGACTGAGAGCTGGGCCTGTTTAGCCTAGAGAAGAGAAGACTGAGAGGGGACCTTATTAATGTTTACAGATATCTAAAGGCTGGGTGTCAAGAAGATGGGGCCAGACTCTTCTCAGTGATGGCCAGTGATAGGACAAAGAGCAACAAGCAAAAGCTGCAACACAGGAGGTTTTGCTTAAACATAAGGAAAAATGTCTTTACTGTGAGGGTGACAGAGCCCTGGAACAGGCTGCCCAGAGAGGTTATGGAGTTTCCTTCTCTGGAGATATTCAAAACTAGCCTGGATGCAATCCTGTGCAACCTGCTCTAAATGAACCTACTTTGGCAGGGGGTTTGGACTAGATGATCTCCAGAGGTCCCTTCCAACCCCTAGCATTCTGTGGTTCTCTGATTCTCTAATTCTGGTTACTCTCAGATCGTTCCTGTCAAGAAGAAGCATTGTCCCCCAGGTAAAGTCCCTGGAAATAAATATTTGGGTGAAATATTTGGAATGAATGAGGTTGCACCAAGACTAAGCTATCAAAAAAAAGACATGATGAGAACTCATGTCCCATTGTGAGATACTCATTTACCCTGTGCTATTTCAAATAAAACAAATTAAATCCAACATCTGGCTCTTTGTGGACAGAGAATAGGATGGAAACCTTATAAAAAGTATGAAAAACAATTCTTAGCATAAGTAGTGAAACCAGTAGGTGACTGGTTAAATCCACTTGGAATGGGAATGGTCATGTTTGCCCTGGGAGGTTATCTCTGGAAGGAGTGAACCTTTTCTTTCTGCTGTCGTAGGTGGCCCTTGCGCTGACTCACTGAGAGCCGTGGCACATCACAGACAGCTTGGCTCTGTTGAACCCAATCCTTAGCCAAGAACCCACCTGGGCCTCAGTCCCTCCAGCAAGCTCCCCACCAACAGTGCCAGAGCTCCTTCTTGAGCAGATGTTTTTGGGTATTCCTTTTACAGAGATTAAACTACATTGCTCCACGTAGTATGCTATGATGATGGTCCTCTTCATATTATTGCATTGCCAGTCATACTCTGTGATTCTGCTAAGTCCACACTGAGGACTCCTTCCTTGTGTTTGAGTGCTTTGACAACCACTCTGAAGGGCTCTTGTCCCTAAGCATGTCTCTGGAAAGACACGTTTCAGTTCCAAGCTGAATTAGCTTTTGCACGTAATCTCTGCTAAGTTGGGGACAGAAACGTAGGACCAGCCTTGGCCATCTGTGATTGCAGCACAGCAAAGGGAATTCTGGCCTTTCTGAGAAAAGGGGATCATGTACAGAATAAAACATTGATAATTACAAATATTGGCCACATATGAAACTCCATTCTCTTTAAGCTAGGCCATCTCTAAGACCATGAAGTAATTGCTAATTTTGTCAGTGAACTTTGCCCTTCACTTTATCTGTGTTTTCTTTACTTGCATTTGAATCTTTGCTGTCCTCCCCTCTAAGTACCTGCTCTTTCGGTGAGATCAGAATTCCTCATCTTACAATTCCATGTATGAAGTTATCAACTAAGGCAGATGGCAATGGGCTAGGAAAAAGTGGCCACAAGGGGGCAAATATTTCTTCATCTGACCACCCCCATGTCTCTCACAGTGTTGTTTCTTACTGTAAGGAAGTCAGGACCAGAGAGGTCAGTCTAAGCAGGTTCTGGTGAGTCATTTTTCTCTCTGAAGCATCTGCCTTGACCAGTTTTCATCTTTGACTCACGGTAGCTGTAGCTGTAAATGATGAGACATAAAATTTTCAAAGGACACATACTGAAATTCTCTTCAGAACAAGTTCACCCACTTTTACCCCTAATTTCTCTATTGTACTGGTTTTGGCTGGGAGAGAGTGAATTTTCTTCATAGTAGCTGGTGTGGGGCTATGTTTTGGATTTGTGCTGGAAACAGTGTTGATAATGCAGAGATGTTTTTGTTACTGCTGAGCAGGGCTTACACAGAGTTGAGGCCTTTTCTGCTTCTCACTCCACCCCATCAGTGAGGAAGCTGGGGGTGCACAAGAAGTTGGGAGGGGAAACAGCTGGGACAGCCAACCCCAACTGACCAAAGGGGTATTCCACACCATATGACATCATGCTCAGCAAGCTGGGGGAAGAAGAAAGAAGTGGGGAACATTAAGAGTGATGGCATTTGTCTTCCCAAGTAACTGTTACACGTGATGGGGCCCTGATTTCCTGGAGATGGCTGAACACCTGCCTGCCAATAGGAAGTAGTGAATTAATTCCTTGGTTTTCTTTGCTTGTGCATGTGGCTTTTGCTTGACCTGTTGGACTATCTTTATCTCAACCCACGAGTTTTCTCACTTTTACTCTTCTGATTCTCTCCCCCATCCCAACCAGGGGGAGTGAGCGAGTGGCTGTGTGGTACTTAGTTGCTGGTGGGGGTTAAACCACAACATCTATAAATTTATGTTCTCTTCTAAACCCCAATTCCTGGCAATGGCAAGTTCTTCAGGACTGGACTTCAGTCATAGAAATGTTAAAAGTGTACAAATATTCCTTAAATACATGTAATTCTTTTATATACATAAAAATAGATTTTACTGATTCAGTTAAAACTATAAAACTTTAATATAGAGAAAAATTACATTTTTTTCCTATGGTTGAAACAAAGGTGTCCACTGATAATGCTATTGTACTGCCTGGATTTAATTAAAACTCTTGTATTTGATGGATTGATCTTTTTTCCAATTTTGCCCATTCTATTTCTGAAACTGGGACAAACTTTTGCTGTCTTGATGGAAGCAGAACCTGTCTTAATACCTGAGGTGCTTTCTGTGTGACAAGATGATACTTGTTTGTCCCTGGATACTATGTGCCTCAGCTATAGGAGAAAATCTGGTAGATAAAGGCACTGGATTATATACATAATCTCAGGTCACAGAGTGATGTACCTCCTGTGTTTTGCTATGCTTATTCAACTAGCAAAGGAAAAAAACCCAAACAACAGAGTCTTGTCTTTCTGTTTAGGGAACCATAACTTCTCAGAAATTTTTCCTTTGGAGTGGAGTTCCCTACTGTTATTCTGAACTCACAGGTGATTTCCAAAAAGCAGATCAAACAGAAATGCTAAATAAATAGCTAATATTTTAATCCTAAATGCAAATGTTACCAGCTTTCCAAGAAGAGTAATGGTATGGTTGTTATCTTGCCTGTGTTATCTTGCACATTCAGCCTGTGCTCAGGATATTTTAAGACATTATGCAGGCAATATTTGACCTGCAAATTGAGAATTAGGATCCAAACTTTGTTGCTTGGACCTAACTCTGGTTAGTAAAAGAACTGCAAAATCATGTCTGTAGTAGCTATGATAATGATACTGTATCCGCTTTTACACGCCTCTCTTCATTGATTGATCATCTTTTTCCTGTTTCATGGATGGTGGCTCCAAATGCACAGGAGCTCAGTCTATTTGCTGGACTAGTTACAAAGCTCAGGTTTTCTGAATTCCAGTTCAGTGCTCTGTACTTCACTCTGACAGAGCTATGACATTCAAGCTGAGTGCTTGTGTGTCGGGATTGGTCATGAAGATGTAGACATTTATACTTTATCAGCTGGTAAAGTATTGCCTTTCTTCCTGAGCAATGTCAGCATATATCTGTAGTCACAGCTGCTGCAGGAGACAGTAACTGTGAAGCATGAAGCACTATATGCAACAGAGCTTGAGCACATAGGCAAATCACAGAACGGTGTGAGTTGGCAAAGCCCTTTTCTGCAGGACACAAGAAAACATCTTGCTTTTAGATATTGCATGGCCAGCAGCCTTAAGCCATATAGTGAAGGGGTCAAAGCTACCTGATAAAGTTTGCAGTAAAGAATCACTAAGTGGCATTGTTTGTTTGTCCTCAGCAGAATTACCCATGCTGCAGCAAAACTAAATTCACACTGTCTAATACCACCAAGTTTGCAATAAGGAAGCAGCTCTTTTCATTTTAACCACAATTTCCATCATGATAAGTGAATAAAAGTTAGAATATTAATGAAGAAAGACAGTATGACCATTGAGACTGAATTTCTTCATGCTACAGCTAAAGATCTTCCTTAAAGACCTTCTGCACTGACTACCACATTTCCCTCTGAGAATTTGTACATCTTTTCAGAAATATATCCACTTTTGATCTGGGATTTCTAGGAATGTAAGCCTATAAAAGTTATTCCAATGTCCTATTTGAAGCTCTTGTCACTATCTCAGTGACAAAACATTGCTGCTATTTACCAGTGTAAGATTACTGTCTTGTGCATCAATGGCACAATGTGAAATGGATGTTCTTAGTCGTCTTTGTTCCTGCAAAATTTCTTGCCTTGCCTGTTTAGCCCTCAAGTTCTTTGCTTTCTGAAACAGGGCTGATGTTTTATTATGTACATGTTTGTACCACACAGCAGGGACATGAATCTGAGCTGGAACTGCAGAAATAAATTAATATAAATAAAATTCAGCATCAGCTGATGTATCAAAGGCAGATAAATAAAATGAGCAAAAGACAAACATGTATGCTTGGAAATAGCGCCTTAGAACAACCTTTTGCTTTAGAATTAGGGTGATTTTTTGATGATGATACATATGATACAGCAGCATGTTCTTTTCTATTACCTCCTGGACCCAGAAATGAGCTTTGTCTTTGTTTTTTTTCTGCTAAGAGATTAATGTGGGATTCCATCCTTGCATGCATATTTTTACTTTGTTGGGTTAAACTTTTGTTTGCCTGATCAGTTCAACTGACCAAACTAAATTAGCTGCTCTGAGAATACATGCAAAGCAAAGCATTTTTGTGTGGTTTATCTCATAAAAGTTTAATGCAGTGTATAATTAGAAAAGGTTGAGTGCTTCCATTAATTCTGCAAAATTTTCTCACCCATTTATTCTGATAAACCTAATATTTTGCTATCAGAATGAATCTAGAATCAGGTATTAAAAGTATACGCAAAGACACATAGCATTGTACCTCAGAAACACCATCCCACAGGAACAGAAAGCAGGAGTTGTCAGAAGGCTCAGATGACATTTGCTATCCTCTCAGAGCTTTAGGGAAGATGGGAATGTTAAAGTTAGGGAATCCCAGACACGTGGATAATGGGGTCAAGTGATGCACAGATCAGTAAGATGTCCCTGAGGAAAAGGTGCCTCTCTGTTTCTCTTGCAGATCCCTTCCCTTAATAGTACAGGCTATGACTGCATAGTCATGTAGCAGCAGCAGTAGGAAGAAATTTGCAAGAGTTAATACTACTTGAGGCATCATTAATTCCTAATGGGGCTTGAGGAAAACAACCTTGTGGAGATCCTCTCCTGCTTGAGATCCCATGCAGTCTAATCCTTCTGCATACTTGTAATAGCAGTGATGTAAAACTATGCATGGGTCTTTTATTACGTCTTCTACTTTGTTCTCCATTTATTTCTTTTTATTGGAAAGATGACTAAAATTAGGCTTTCTTGGGAATTTGTAGAAAGATTTATCTTTAGGGTTATGACTTCAGGACTCTGAAGATTATGTATATTTCTGCTGGACTTTGTGGTTATAGCAGCTTCCAAAAAATCTTGGAAAGTACTATATAATTTCTTACTGAAATAATTTTAGTACTGTTTCCAGACAGTATTGCTAACTTCAAAATTAATGTGCATCGAATCAGTTTGTAAATGTGTCTTACAAGACTCATCTCCCCTTTTTTTTACTGTCAAGTTTCAATGCAAGATTTCACTGGAATGCATGCATTTCCATATTTTAGTACACAAAGCTACAAAGTGTCTTTAATACAGACACCTCTGATCATCTCAGGGAGATGATTTCATATTGGGTGGCTTCATAATGTGTGTGTGTGTGAATTCTTGACTCTTCTGAACCCAAGAGAACAGCGGCATTTTACCTCTCCTTAAAACGCTTCAGACTTCATGGCAAAAGAACAGTTCAGTGATTCCTGAGCTGGTAATTTGGCTGCTGCATCAGTTACTAGCAAGGTCACCACTGCAGCATGTTGTAGGTAATGGAAGGCAGCTCTTACAGCAGGTGTGTATCATCCTCCCTTGGAACTATCCCCCTCTTCTGTGCTTGTATATATGGGGGGAATGTGCTTGTATATATTTGGGGGGGGTGGAGGGGTGGTGAGGACAACGTGTAGGGAGTGTACGTGCATGTGCTTGCATGGGAACGTTTTCCTCTTTAGGTTTAGTTAGTTCATCACTGGAGTATGAATGTGTGGAACTTAAAAGACTTTGTACATTTAAAAAAATATCTAATAGGCAGACACTAAATGTATGGTCAAATTGTTTCAGTGCTTCTTACTGCTTTCTAAGATGTCTGTCCTGCTCTCTACCCTGCCCTGCTGTCTGCACCCATACAAGGATGCAAAGAGTACACCATTTAAGTTACCTGTCTTTGAACATCTTTCCCATTTTCCCAGAAAAAGTAGCTATATTGCAGTGTTGCTGCAACAATATAATTCTGTTCCTTAGCCATGAACCCAGATTTTCTGAAGAGCCAGGGAAAGAGGGAGCAAGGCTCAAGAGACAACTCTCTTCCTAAGAAAAATGTTAGCAACATTTTCCTAGAGGTCGTGGAACTTTAACCTGCAGCTGGATGCCCTAACTGGTAGCTGTTCCTGTGAATCAAGTCTGCAAAATTACTCCAATGCTTTTAATTTGTAGCAGAATGTCTAGCGTGTAGGCTATAATCATCTCTGCCATGGTCCCACTAAAATTCGCCAGGGATGTCAGGAATGAATTTGGCTCCACTGTTCTTTGGCCTTTTGTACTTTGTCAAAAAGATTTTCCATTGTCTGTTTCCCAAAACAGTTTTCTCTTTCCATAGAGGGCTGTACTGAGTCCAAAGGAGAGGGAACAGATGCCTCATGATCCGCTCCAATTAAAGAATTTTAGAGGGAAGGAAATCCTGCCGTGGTGCCTGAGTCACCAAGCTAATATCAGGGACCAGAACCTTGTTCCCATTGTGTGCTGAATTGATACTTCCTCATATAGTGAAAGTTATGTAACTTTTTCTGCTCTTAGAAATGTGGAAAAGTATTCTGGGTTCCTACTTGCATTGTAATGGGTATCTGTTACTGAAATTTAGGATAGAACTTGGAGATACAAATGCTCATGCACTTTCTGAACAATTTATCTGAAGCAGGTTTTGTGCCACAAAGTTTTTGTTTAAATTTAAAAAATTGCAAAGCAAGTAAAAGCAAAAAAATATTTAAAAAACCCAAAGCCCTACTTGTCATGATTGTAAAAAAACCTTAAAAATAAGTCCCAGGCTTTCTTATATGATGTTATTCAAGAACAGCTATTCCTGAGTAACTCCATATGTGGGTATTCTTATTCCATAATTAGCATGACTTATTTTTAGCTTAACTCCTTTTCAAAGTACATTAAATTGAGCAAGAGCATAGCAGTTTGGGAAAGGAAGCGAAATGCTGCTCTTCCATGTGGGAACTGATGATATCAAGAGCAACCTGGGAACTATCAAAAGGGATTTCATAGCCCTAGGAGCACTGGTCAAGGGCCTTGGGGCACAGATTGTTTTCTCCTTGATCCTACCAGTTAGGGTTGCAGACAAGAAGAGCAGTAGGCATGTTCTCCAAGTAAACAACTGGCTGCACCACTGGTGCTGGCAACAGGGTTTTGGTTTCTATGATCATGGGACCCAATCTGATGATCAGCAGCTGCTTGGGAGTGATGGGATCCACCTCGCCAACAGGGGTACACATGCCTTTGCCAATAGACTGGCCAACCTCATAAGGAGAGCTTTAAACTATGAAGGAAGGGGGTAGGAAAGAATTATGGAAATTATGGAGATTATCCAACCAAAAATCAAGGGGCTACAACCCCGGCAAGTGGATGGAGCCAAGCAAGTGCCCGCAGAACATATCTGTGGGGTGTCCTCATTCACCCCTCCTGTAACATTGGCGTGCTCTAATTCCTCTCTGAAGTGCCTGTACACCAGTGCATGCAGCATGGGAAATAAACAGGAAGAGTTAGAGATCTGTCTGCAGACACAGGGCTTCGATCCTACTGCAATTACTGAAACATGGTGGGACAGTTCTCACAACTGGAATGTTGCCATAAATGGCGATAAGCTTTTTAGGAGAGACAGACCAGGAAGGTGAGGTGGTGGAGTTGCCCTTTACATAAGAGAGCACCTGGTATGTATGGAACTGCTCCTCAGGGTGAATGATGAGAAGGTTGATGTGCTTATGGGTAAGGATCAAAGGTCAGACTAACATGGGTGACATAGTAGTGGGTGTTTGCTACAGGCCACCTAGTCAGGAGGAGGAAGTAGATGAGGCCTTTCACAGTCAGCTGAAAGGAGCCCACAGTCGCAGGCCCTGGTGCTCGTGGGTGACTTCAACTACCCCGACATTTGCTGGAGGAATAACAGTGCAAGTCAAACACAATCAGAGGTTCCTTGAAAGCACTGATGATAACTTTCTCTCACAAATGACTGAAGAGCCAACAAGGAAAGGAGTGCTGCTGGACCTTGTCCTATCAAATAATGAAGGAGTAGTTGGGGATGTGAAGGTTGGGGGCAGCCTTGGCTGTAGCGACCATGAGATTGTGGAGTTCATCAGGATCCTGCTAGGAGGAAACAGGGCAGTCAGTAAGACTGCAACCCTGAACTTCAGGCAAGCCAACTTTGGCCTCTTCAGGGACCTTCTTGGAAGAATCCCATGGGATCAGACCCTTGAGGGAAGAGGGGTGCAAGAGAGCTGGTTAATATTCAAACATCACTTCCTCCAGGCAATGCATCCTGTGTGCAGGAAGTTGAACAAAAGGGGGAGAAGACTGGCGTGGATGAACAAGGAGCTCCTGGAAAAACTCAAACATAAGCAGGAGGTGTACAAGAGGTGGAAGCAAGGACAGACCACTCAGGAAGAATATAAGGGTGTCATCAGAGCATGCAGAAATGTGATGAGGAAGGCCAAGGCCCAGTTGGAACTAAATCTGGTCATTGGTGGTGTGGAATCAAGTTGGAGGCCTGTATCTAGTGGTGTCCCCCAAAGGTCAGTACTGGATCCAATGTTGTCCAACCTATTAATCAATGATTTAGATGAAGGGACAGAGTGCCTCCTCAGCAAATTTGCTGATGATACTAAACTGGGAGGAGTTTTGGATATGGCAGATGGCTGTGATGCCATTCAGAGGGACCTTGACAGGCTGAAGAGATGGGCAGAGAGGAACCTCATGAGGTTCAACAAGGGAAAGTGCAGGGCCCTGCATATGGGAAGGAATAACCCCAGGCACCAGTACAGGCTGGGGTTGACCTCCTGGAAAGCAGCCCTGCAGAGAAGGACCTGGGAGTCCTGGTGGACAAGTTAAACATGAGCCAGCAGCGTGCTCCTGTGGCCAGGAAGGCTCATGGTACCCTGGGTTGTATTAGGAAGAGTGTTGCCAGCAGATTGAGAGAGGTGATCCTCCACCTCTACTCAGCCTTGGTGAGACCCCAGTAGGGGAGTATTGTGGAGTATACTGGAGTTTTGTGTCCAGTTCTGGTACAGCAAGGACATGGAACTCCTGGAGCGTGTCCAGCGAAGATGATTAAAGGACTGAAGCATCTTTCATATGAGGAAAGGCTGAGGGAGCTGGGCCTGTTCAGCCTGGAGAAAAGATGACTCAGAGGGGATCTGATTAATGTTTATAAATATCTAAAGGAAGAGTGTCTAGAAGACAGGGCCAGACCTCTCATTGGCACCCAACAATAGGGCAAGAGGCAACAGGCATAAACTGCAGCATGGGAAGTTCCACCTGAGCATAAGGAAGAACTTCTTTACTGTGAGGGTGACTGAGCACTGGAACAGGCTGCCCAGAGAGGCTGTGGAATCTCCTTCCCTGGAGATATTAAAAAACTGTCTGGACAAAATCCTGGTTCATGTGCTCTAGGAGTCCCTGCTTGAGCAGGTTGGTTGGACTAAATGACCTTCAGAGGTCCCTTCCAATCTCAACTATTCTATGATTCTGTGATTCTGTTAAATTTAAAACCAGCCTCCTGAAGAATTTCTTCCTGTCTTATTAGTGTAGTCAATTTACAGGATGCTTTGAAAAAGGAAGATGGGGAAGATCATATGAAACTGTCAGCCAAAAGTAGTGACATTGTTATAATGGTTGCAGTATAGGGCTAGTAATAAGACAGTAATTTGGTTTTTTTTTTTTATACTAATTTAAAAATATGCAATATAGACCATAAAGTTCAGGTGGGAAATGCTTTAAACTGAAATACATACAGTGAGTCATCAACAGGGACAAGGGAAGAATCGTACCTCTTATTGATAGAAGGAGCTGTGTGATGGGTTGACCCTGGCTGGATGCCAGGTGCCCTCCAGAGCTGCTCTGTCACTCCTCTCCTTGGCTGGACAGGGAAGAGAAAATATAGTGCAAGGATCGTGGGTCGAGATAAGGACAGGGAGAGATCACTCACCAATTACCATCACAGGCAAAACAGACTTGACTTGAGGAAAGAGTTTAATTTATTGCCAATCAAATCAGAGAAGGATAATGAGAAATAAAACCAAATCTTAAAACACCTTTCTTCCACCCCTCCTTTCTTCCTGGGCTTAATATTTTCTCCTGATTTTCTCTACCTCCTCCTCTCCAGCAAGGGATGGGGGTTGTGGTCAGTTCATCACATGTTGTTTCTGCTGCTCCTTCCTCCTCAGGGGGAGAACTCCTCACACTCTTCCTTAGGTCCAGCATGGGCTCCTCTCTCCATGAGTCCACAGGTCCTGCCAGCAGCCTGCTCCAGTGTGGTCTTCCCACAGGATCACAGCCTCCTTTGGGCATCTACCTGCTCTGGCGTGGGGTCCTCCACAGGCTGCAGGAGAACCTCTGCTCCACTGTTGACCTTCATATGCTGCAGGGGGACAGCCTGCCTCACCATGGTCTTCACCCTGGGTTGCAGGGAAATCTCTGCTCCAGCACCTGGAGCACCTCCTCCTCCTCCTTCTTCCCCGACCTTGGTGTCTGCAGAGTTGTTTCTCTCATGTATTCTCACTCCTCTCTCCAGCTGCTGTCCCACTGCAGTTTCCCCCCTCCTCCCCTCTTCTTAACCACATTATCCCAGAGGCACTACCACCGCTGCTGATGGGCTTGGCCTTGGCCAGCTGTGGGTCTGTCTTGGAGCTGGCTGGCATGGGCTGTGTCAGACATAGGAGAAGCTTCTGGCAGCTTCTCACAGCAGCCACCTCTGTAGCTCCCCTGCTACCAAAACCTTGCCATGCAAACCCAGTACAAGCTGTTAATTAGCCAGTTGATCACAGGACCTGATACCTCGTCTGGCAAAGAGGTAATTTTCACCTCCAAGGGAGTGAAACAGTGCTTATTTTAATGAAGTGGAAATAGTCAGCTGACATAGTGGACAAGGAGGAAAAAAAAATGTTTTATGACCCCTGGCAGGGGGGTCATAATGGGAGGTGGCTTATAGAAGGTATCATTCTCCAGCATGGTAAGACGCTCTAATGATTGTTACCTGAGATGTGTGTGTCACTTAAAGAGGGAATCTTTTGTCAGGACAATCTGCAACTATTCAACTGCACCATGAAGGAGAAGTGTAGGCAGAAAGATGCTCTTATATGTATCTGTAACTTGTCTTGTGGTAGGAGTGATTTTGAAGTAGCTGGGTAATAAGAAGACATTCCACACCCAGAACTGTGGTGCCTCTAAAGCCGTCACACCTATAAACTGGGGCATCAGGGACATGGGAGCAAGTGCCTGTGTGTTCTGCAGTGTATCCAAAGGGCAGCAGTTGCCCCATCCAGGTGGACAGCATGTATTGCTGGGGTCTAGAGAAGAAGGTTTTTCTGGTGATGGGTTAGAGCTGATGTCAGAGCTCACTGACAATCAGAAAAATACTGGCGAGCACTCTTGGACTCTGGCTGACCCAAGGGGAGTTAACTACAGTCAGCAACTGCTCTTGGCTGGCACAGACTGCAATTTCAGCACCTCTGGTTTGCTGGAGCAGTAAAAAATGTAAGTATCACAAGGCACAAAATACAGACTCCATGCCCCAGTATGCAGCCCACACAAGAGTGGTTATAGGGAAGCCAACGTGCATGACAGAGGTGTGCTTAGCACAGGGAGACTGAATTTCAGAGTCTGCCTCAGCGACTTTATGAAGTTTTTGGAGATTCTATGGTGGTTCTTATGGGTTGACTGAAATTGGAAGCAACTGTCTGCTGAAGTGTTGAAAAGAAACAAAAGGATCCTTTGTGAAAACAACACAGCCAAAAAACTGAAAAACTCTGCCCCTTTTTTTGTGAGGCTCTGTACTTCCCCTTTATGCGTGAAACATAGGAGTTAACGTTGCTTAGAAGTGAGGAGCTCCATACAGGAGCAGGTTTTATTTTTGTATCAGTTTGTTCTTCTTTAGCATATTTGAAGTGTTTACCTTTTGCTATTTTCTTTCTGTTGCCTGGAAACATTTAGTAAGTTGTCAGCACTGTAACATCGGGTGATTTAAGATTCAACTAGAATAAGCTTTAACACAAAAGCTTATAGCCTGGTTGTTTTAAAACATCCCAAGAATATTGAATTAAAGGGGGTTATTAAAGGGGGTTTTTGATGAGCAACTAGGAATTAATTTTTCTAGAACAACAGCACTGAATGTACTTTTACAGTAAGATCAAGATGTCCTTGACCCTGTATGCACTGCTGAAGCAAAATTTCTCACCAGAACCACTATTGCTTTCTCTGAGAACCAAACTGATGACTTTGAAAGTGTTACAGTCAATATAGATTTTTTAATAATTGCTCTTTCACCTTTGTTTTTTGATTTTAATCTCAGAAAGCTGCTGTATCTGCTATGTGGTAAGTCTATCAGGACTTTGACTCTGCAAGATTTTGAACACCTCCCTGAAACACATTGTTAACTCCCATTAGAGTTTATTAAAGTTAATGATGAAGAGTGTTTGACCAGCATCGGTATTTCTGTAATACTGACCATAGAACTCAAATAATTCAGTGTGAAGTTGCACCGTGTCGGACACATCTGCGAAGTGTTTGTGTCTGGCATTTTAGCACTTTTAAATGTCTGGTTCAATATGTGGGAATCTCCAACAGGAATTCCTGAGCCTAAAGGAGGATAATTGAAATGATTATATTAAATAGTTTCCAAGAGGATTCATGTTAAAAATCAGTGGCAGTTAATACCTATGTCTAAATGTTTATTTTGCATATGGGACTGTTTGAAATGTTGATATCTCTCCTCTAAATATACACCACTGCTCATAGGTGAAAGAGTATTAATAGGTGCACAGTATCATAGAATCCACATTATTTATTTTAAAGTACTTTAGTTTTAGAGTATTTAGCAATTAACATCCCAGCTATATGACAACTCATAAACATTCACTACTTCTGCAGTGCTATTTCCCTAACTAAATGAGCTACCAGGGTGATCTTCCTAGAAGTTCAAGCTGAACAAGCAAGCTAGGCAACAGTTGTTCTGATACATGTTAATTGGTTGAGAGGAAAAGCAGTGCTGAGAACTTTCTGACATCTCAATTTAAATACAGTTCTATGTGTGTTTTCACAGAATCACAGAATGTTAGGGATTGGAAGGGACCTCGAAAGATCATCCAGTCCAATCCCCCTGCCGGAGCAGGAACACCTAGATGAGTTCCTACAGGAAGGCGTCCAGGCGGGTTTTGAGTGTCTCCAGAGGAGACTCCACAACCTCCCTGGGCATCCTGTTCCAGTGCTCTGTCACCCTCACAGTAAAGAAGTTTATAGAATCATAGAATGGTTTGGGCTGGAAGAGACCTTAAAGATCATCTAGCTCCAACCCCCCTGCCGTGAGCAGGGACACCTTTCACTAGACCAGGTTGCTCAAAGCCTCATCCAACCTGGCCTTGAACACTTCCAGGGAGGGGACATCCACAACTTCCCTGGTAAACCTGTTCCAGTGTCTCACCACCCTCACAGTGAAGAATTTATTTCTAATATCCAATCTAAACCTACCCTCTATTAGCTTAAAGCCATTGCCCCTTGTCCTGTCATTAACTGCCCTTGTGAAAAGTCCTTCCCCAGCTTTCCTGTAGGCCCCTTCAGGTATTGGAAGGCTGCTATTAGATCTCCCCAGAGCCTTCTCTTTTCCAGGCTGAACAGCCCCAACTCTCTCAGCCTGTCCTCGTAGGAGAGGTGCTCCAGCCTTCGGATCATCAACTTTCTTCTCAAGTTTAAGAGGAACCTCCTGTGTTCCAACTTACACCCATTGCCCCTTGTCCTATCACTGGGTGTCACCAAGAAGAGTCTGTCATCCTCGTGACACTCATCCTTTATATATTTATAAACATTAATGAGGTCACCCCTCAGCCTCCTCTTCTCCAAGCTAAAGAGGCCCAGCTCCCTCAGCCTTTCCTCATAAGGGAGATGTTCCACTCCCTTAATCATCTTGGTGGCTCTGCCCTGGACTCTCTCAAGCAGTTCCCTGTCCTGGAACTGTGGGGCCATAAAACTGTGTTTTATGTCTCAATTCTCCTGAGAGCCCTGTCTTCTCAGTCCCAGGGATGATCATATAGCCTGTACCCCACTTTGAATTTACAGGAAAATCTTGGAATTAATGGAAAGGCCACATGCAGTAGCGGGGAACAAAGAAGCAATAGCAGAGAAAAGACTGATGGCAAATATTGGGAAAGAGCCTGCACCCGTCACAATGGTACTATTCATATACATAAATCATGTGCTTTTGTGTTTTTCTGGATCTGGGCCTAACTGCACAACTGGATTTCTTTCAAGTGGCAAGTAAGTGCAAGAAAAAGTAGAACACAAACTTAGATTCAGATTCCTCTGGTGGAGGGTGTAGTTCAGGCCCACAAATCAGAAAGTCACGGACTGTAAAGGAAAGCTGCAAAAGACCTGGATAAGAGAAGAGAGTAGAATGTGACTTTGTACACTGGTGGCTTAGTGTTAGTATTTAAAATTGAAGATGCCTATTTGGTGAGCTTAAAGACTTATTTTCTGCCTTCCATTAATCTTTGGTTGTATTTTAAGAGACTGGAACTGTATGGGGACTAAAGCCCTTCTGAGGTAAAGAGCAAAGCTGTATTTTGGTCTCTGAGGAGGCTGACTCCTGTTTCAGTGCAGAATAAGGTTTTCAAAGCTTTCATAAGAGTGCATTATGAAACTCTGAACTGGTAATGGACAGTGACTGTGAAAGATATCGAGGGTATGGAGTGCGGTAACAGACTGGTGAATGTCCCGGTGCTGTGCAGTGTAGCACTGAAGTGCGTGTGAGTCACAGCAGATTCCCTTCAGAGCTGAATGGGGTTAACATGCAGAAGGCAGAATGCGGCTTGTTCATCTGCTGAATCAGAGATCCTGCTACCTTGCTTAATCTGTTCTTTTGTCAGGTAGCCAGTTGGCAGCCTAAGCTCTGTGCCATATATTTTCTTATTTTTAATGTTTGTGTGTTGCATAATAAAAATAGGAGAGATTTGGAAATAAAATTGCAACTCATTCAGTTTCATTTTCAAGCGGATCATTAATTTGCAAGGAAAATTAATGGCTATTCTAAACCATATTTTCCTCTACATAGATATACATGGAAATAGAAAAAACATTTATTAATTGATGATACATTAATGTCATCTAAAGATGTAGTGAAATGAGAAGATAATTAGATTAATGTGTAAAATACAACATTTGAGCCCAACAGATCTAACAAATGTGACACTGTGCTTTATCTAATGAGTGTAAATGAAATCTAACACAAGATTAGAGAATGCAGTGCTTTGTACTGCAAAATCTTCCATTCCTGTTCCAACCACATAGCCATAATGATAAGTCATTCATGACAAAAATCAATGATCTTAGTTTTCTGACAGCTTTTGTTCACTGTTCCTAGGAACTGTTTTCTATCTTTTCTCAAGAGGGTATTTAGAATTTAAGCTCCCTCTCTCTGCTTGTTTATTATGTACAGTGCCATTCATTTGCTGAGTGACCACGGTGCCAAGTTCCAGCTTGGCATTTGTGGAACATTTTCCTTTCAGTCCCTTGAGAATACATGCTTTGGCCTCTCCAAAGCCAGCAAATTCTCAGCACTCTAATGAAGTAGTGTGGTTTAGGCTGAAGTGGACAGAAATGTTACCAGAATCTGTCTCAGCATTTGTGGCTACAGCACAGTGCAAATGATAGTACCAATAACAGCTTTTGAAAGAAAAAAAATATGAAGGAAGACTTATTTTTTTTCTGATCCTGTATTCAAATAAAATCTCTCTAATTGCATGAGTTGAGCATTAAAGTTTTCTAGGACACATTATATCCTATAGCAGACCCTTAAGAGAAGAGAAAAAATGTAAAGCAGCAGTCCAGACTTGTGAAAGATTGTGTAGTTCTGCTCCAGTAAAATTGGCCTTTTACAATCCATTATATGGTAAGTCAATACAAAGGCAACAGACCTCATTTGCAAACTGGGAATTCCCAGTGTAGTTGCTTTCCAAACAGGGTATCTGATCAAAAGCATTTGCTATCAATTCTGCTAATTTGTCGGTGCCTTTTACTCTGTTACCTGGAGGCAAGCTGAGGAGAACCACCATCACTGAGAAAATTTGATTTTTCTAGGATATCCTGTGTTTGTTCTGCAAATTGCAAATAGACACAGAATACAATTTATGCCATTGTGAGAAGAAAGTGTTGTGGTCAAGTCTGGAATCTGTGTTCTTTTAACCCTTCATTGCTCAATTTTCATAGGGTAAAAAAAAATAAATCCTATAAAACTCTCTTTTAAAACACAGCAATAGGTCAAGTTGTACTTGATTAAATCTGTCCAGCATCCTGCCATTACAGAGTGAGAAGATGAATAAGCATACTGGGCTTAGCCAGGCAGAGGTTTTAAATCTATTAATTCATCTTGATGTGCTTAGCTTCTGCACATCCTTTGAACATAATAGTTCGTCTGTTAGGTCTCTGAGGACTAGCTTTTTACTTGTGTGCTGGCGAGTGAATCCCATGCCTTCTTGTAAGTTAGTAATTGGGAGAGACAGGGCAAGAAGAGCCAGAACAAATCTCCATTAGGATTAGACAGCCTTGTAGCTGCTCAGAGAGAAGCAAAAACTGGCTGGTCAGAGCCTGAATAGGCAGAAGGACAAGGGGCTGTTGCTGAGCTGATGATGGGTGACATAGTCCTTTGGAGAAGAGGGGGTAGGGGCAGGGAGCTAATTTTGCTCGAGGTGTTTTTCATTAGTAAGTGTGGGACTGTCACCTTAATTCCATGTCTATTGGGACTGGCCCGGTCTGCCTCCAGCTCACCCCTGCCTGCCTGTTCTTGTCTGCTGCCGGCTTGTGTGGGTCCGCAGCAGCACAGCCCTTCCCCACCCGAATGGCAGCAGGCCTCTGGGAGGGTCTTCATTGGTGTGGTCCAAAGGCAAGCTCACACCTGCCTGGACAGCTGAGCTGCTCATTCGTCTGTGCATTGGCATCGTCTTCAGCAGTTGCCCCACTGAAGAGCCCACATTTAGTCTGAAGCAGAACTATGAGGTAGTGCTAGAGCCGATAAAGAAGAGTGTTACTTTGGTCACAATATGAAGCCAAAAGGAAGGAATTGGGTTCTTGTGAAAGGGTCTGACTCCGCCATCCCAGCAATGATGCATGACCAAAGAGCGATGCAACCAGTGCCCTTCTGTAGTCAGGAAACAGGCTCGAGTTTCAGATGCAGTGCCATCACCTGAACGTTTGGGAACTGCATCTTGCAACACCATCCATAGTCTCCTGGAAATTACCAATTTACATGACATGGAATAACGTTTGCCTCTTTATAGTATCATGAGTTACCCTGAGAAGTGTTTTCAGCTACTGCCTGACAACTGACAGGTACCTACTGGGAGTGATTAGCTTCCATGCTGCAGAGAGATCCCTCTTTGGTGATATTTTAGTTCCTGCATCAATTTTACAAGCAAGATGCCCAATAATTACTTAGGTGTTGGGTTTTTTTCTGAAAAATGTGTGAAACATTAAGTACTTCAGAAGCTTTCAGTCCCTGCTTCCCTGCTGAGAAGGAATGGATTTTCTCTGGAGTTTTTTTTCTGAAATTGGTGTAGAGCAGGAACACAGTTCTCAGTGGTGCTGTATCGTGTAACATTTGGCTGATGCTCTGGGGCTATTTCTGGTAACTGCAACAGGAGTTCCAGTGTCAGGGTAGGTCTATTATACATTCTAATAAAATAACTAGTAGTCTGATGCAGACTACATGAATAACAGAGATTTGGAGCCTTTCAGCTCATTTGTGGCGTGTATATTAAAGAATGAGCTCTGTGCTTAAGAGAGATTACACGGGGATTACGAAATGTAGAAACTGTGGTTGCAAAAAGCAGTTTTATTCAGCAGATGATCATTGTCATTTTACTGCACAGTTATGAAAAACTGCAGTTTCTAATTAAAAGAATACAGAAAAACAGACTCCATTAACATGTAAATATCAGCCTGTATAGAAATACAGCATTTCAGTTAAAAAAAAAGTGAAAAAGCATTTATCAGTGCATTTGAAATGAATATCATTTACATAGTGTCACCAAGCTGTCTGCAGTCTCTTCAAAAATATCTAATTTAGAGAGGTCCCTGCACTTGGCAAGCTATCCAACGAATAAGATAAACCGACTCAGATAACGGATAGCTGATGTGCAAGTGTAGGGACAGTGCAAATGTGCTATTCCATCCATGATGGGAGGCTAAGCAAAAAGAAACACTTTGTTTAAGGCAGAGATGTATCATATATTACTCTTTTGAAGTGAACAAACAAACGAACACAACATATTCATAGACCCTTATATGACTGAGGACACTTAATTCACTTGTATCTTGGGAATCATGGCTTTACCTGTTCTCTTGATGCTGTTCTGCAAAATAAATCTGCTTCAGTCTATTGACTAGTTCATCATGCACCAACCTGAGAGTAGTTAACTGTACATCAGCATAATTAAAATTTTATTATACAGATGGGTGTGAGTGATCCTGTCCCAAAACAGGCAACTGAAAAAACATTGGGATCCTCTGATTTATTTTAAAATGTGAGGAATTTTAGGGCAAATAAAATAAAATCCAAGCAGTAAAACGAAACAGAAAGAGAAGGTATCAAAAATGGAACAGGGAAAGGAAGCAAGAAGATTAATCTTCAGTGAAATATTGATTTTTATGCACAAAGAAGAGGTCCCACAGAGTAGAGAATATTTGACTAAGAAAAAGACAACAGAAAAGAAATGCACTTCCACCAATCCCTTAACGAAGCTGCAGTCACCTAAGCAGAACAAGAAAAAGGACTAGAAATGTCTTCCCTAATAAAAGGTATCCCGAGAGAAGGGCTAGGCATTATGTTTCATATTTTTGTGATAATGTACTTTGGGGTTGGTGGTGAAAATATCATTGTTTTTAGGAATCTCCTTTTTCTTCAATTTCCTATGTTTGAAAACAAATGAACACATGATTAAATGAGTTAGAATTTAATATACTTTGAAGATAAATCACCTCTGGATGTTTTGAGTGAGGAGAAAAATTTTCCATTTTAATCTTCTTAAATTTCTTTCTATTTTTTACTGCCTTTTCCTGAGGCTGTTTACTCTGCACATATTAGAGAAGGATAATGAAGCATTTTAAACAGGCAGGACCCATGCTTGTCTCCTTAGAAGGGAGTTTCTTTTTCTGGCTGATTTTTTTTTTTTTTTTTTTTTAAATCCTGGTCTCTGACTATGGTAGTGTTCACCAGCAGGAAGGAGTTAAAGGATACCCAAATAACTCAGGAGCTGTCTGTCTGTCAAGGCTAATCTTGAGGTAGAAGCAGTAAGAGGCTTCAGAAAGAGGGAAGTGGTGGCAGCATTTAGGCTGCTTCTCTATAATTAATTGAGAATGACTGGGACTGAGCTGCTAATAAATACGAGTGGTTTATTAGGTGGTATAACCAAAACCTATGCAAGAGAAGACAGAGATATTTCAGAAAGACCAGCTTGTGCATCTCAAATGGGAGCTTCAAAACTCTGTGGCTCCACAAGAGGACAGGGTGGCAGTCTGTAGTTGGCCCTTGATGCATAGCTAAATAATCCTGAAAATACTTTTGAAAATGGCAGATCATAGAATCAACTGGTTGGAAAAGACCTCTGAGATCATCAAGTCCAACCATACCTGTTCACTACTAAACCATATCTTTGACCATGCTGAGATGTTCTCCAGAAGCTCATGAGGGAGACAAGGCTCTTTCTAGTAACTTCTGTGCTATTTCCATGCCTAAGGTGCTTCCTCACATAGGACAGCTCTGGTTAGAGTAGATATAAAAGGAATCTGTTCTTAAAATAGAAAATGGCTATAAAATGGCAAATTGATTTGATACTGATGCTTAATTTCTACTCAGTCATAAGCAATGTTTTATGAGTATTCTCCATGCCATACAAGGCTGGCTGTTAATTTTTTCTCATTCTCACCTGGTCGTCTTGTGGTATGAAATAGCTTCTCATTACATAATTTGAGTCTCCTAAGTCTGCCCCATTTATTGTTTGCTGCCATACATTCTGGTTTTGAATAATAAATTGATAACTTAGCTTCAGTTTATATTAATGTCTTTGACCAATTTACAGACTTATAAATGATACAATGGATTCACGAGTTAGCCTTTTCTGTAAGAGTATTATGACTCAGTTTGGCCTGGGAGCCAGAGAACTAATTATAGTACACAGCATTAGAGCCTGGTACAGCTGGGAAAAAAAGTCCATTTTGGGACTTAGGAAAGGTCAGTTTGTAGCAGAGGTGCCTGAAGTGCAGAAACACTTGCCCTGAGCGCTAACTTCACTCTGTTCTCATTTGAGAAGTAGAACTGGGGAGCTGGTGGGGACAGAAAAAAAGTGAAGGAAGGAAAGACAGGGAGAGGAAGAGATGGAAGAAATGGGCTGGGCTGGAAAATGTCCAGTCCTGTGGGAAAGTGGTGGTGCAGCACTGCAAACATCTGGGGTACCAGCCCTGAGCTATGCACTGGCTTTCTCTGGCTCCAGTTTTATTAGGAGAGCAGAGACCCCCCACTGTCCCCATCTTTGTCTCTGTGGAGATACCAGCAGCTTTTAGTTTTGGGATGCCTCTGTAGTACTGACGTAAGGCAGCCTCCTCCACATGATAAACATCCTCTCATCTTAAGAAGCAGGCGGGCTGGGAGAAGCCTGTTTCAGTGTTCAGGAACGCAGCTCACTGGGACCAACTGCTTGGTGGTACCCTGCCTTCACGAAAAATGCTCCAACAAAGCTGCTGGAGGAACTCAGCATGCTGGAGAGCAGCATGCTGAAGTGGTGCTGTTCTATATAAAAAAAAAGTCACGGCATATCAAACTGCCCCAATTGCAAGACAGGGTCCCATGCTGAGAGATTAAAATAGCATGTGGCTCTAGCCATACACATTCCATTTTTACTATCAGTTTGTGACTCCTTCACTATTTTTCATAGATACTTGTAGATAAGTTGTGGATGTCTCAGCCCTATTAACTCAACTGAAACTGTTGGAATAAAAATGCTTCTGAACATAATTTGTCAAAATTGGAACAGTCTTTCAAACAGCAGAGTTAAAACATGAAAGAGCTATTGTTTTCCTGCTATTGGCTGTTCTTCAGCCTAGAACAGGCAGCTGGCAAGAGCAAATCTTTCATGTGTGAAAGGGCAAGTCCACTCCATCTCTGTCAGTGACTGCCACTGCCTGCTAGTTGTGTAGCACCAGCAGAGCCAGGACAAGGTATTATAGTGTCTGCTTCAACTAAGTCCTTCTGAAGACTATTAGGGAGTGATACAGTCCAACTGCTGCAGGACAGGAAAGCCATTTCACTCATCCTTTTAGGGCAGATGAAGGAATGCGGGCAGGTATGGCAACCCTCACTTCTATTTTGTCTTGGTACTAGGGTGCCTCTGGGAGAAGAGACATTTACTGTGTTGGCCCCAACTCTGAAACAGCAGCAAGACTTTTTGCAAGGCCCCATCACAGGGCTCAGAGAGGAAACAGTGGACAAAAAAGTCCTTTGCATTACATGCAGAAGTGCTGAGATGCTTCCAAAGAGAAGATGCCACATACATGAGCAATGTAGGATACTGATAACAACACCAATTAACAATTGGGCCTATATTCTAAATAACAACAACAACTCCCTTTCAGAGCTTTATTAAAACTTCCTTTCTAGGTAAATAACTGTTTCTCCCGATCAAGTATTAGCAGATGTACAATGAAACACATAGTTCTTTTCCACTTGAACTGCAGCCATGGCATGCTCCTACTAGGAAACTATAATCTTGTTGAGCATGTACAAACTCAGCATACTCTGTGCAAATTCTTTATTGAAACAATGATCAATTTACAAGCTGAATCACATTTCATTTTGCCACTTCAGCATGAACTGGTCTCGTGGTTTACGGCCGTGAACTATAAAATCATAACAGTTATTTAAATCAAAATACAGTAACTGCTTCTCAAAAGAACACATTCATATATGTCTTACATTTCTTGTAAAATCAAAAAGGAATTCATAATAAATGAAATATAACTTAAGATACTTTAGTGCAAGCATTTCCTTTGCATCTAAAAGCTTTCAGTTGTCCCACTAAGTATGGCATACTTAAGAGGTCAACTCTTAAAATAGCATGCTGCCAAGATATTCCATGAGAACTTTTAAAATTCAACACTATTAACACTTTCCAGATTTAATTCATCTGAAGCAAACTGGACATCGGAAAGCCCTGGTTATACGTCACAGTACTTTTGTCAAAAGGTAACTGCAAATTGAGGAACTGACATAGTATGTACATTAGAATAAATCAGGCACTGATTTTGAAGAAATCAACATCTGCCCACATACGCCATTCTGCAAGTCTTATGATTATACAGTAATTTTTAAGCACAGACATGAACTGCTGTGCCTTACCTAATACCAACAAACCTGCATAAAAATGCTGATCTATGCATTCTTTTAAATTTTTTTAAGTGACAATCTCAAAAAATGACTGAAGGGTAGGTTTCATCACAAGCATGCTCAAATCAGAGAACAAAAAAGGATCAGCAGTAAACAAATGCTGCTCAAAAAGAAAACGCTGAGTAAGTAGATGGTGAGTACTATGTTCAAGTGGTCTGATTAATATGGTCTTACATTTAGTGAAAAAAGAATAGTAAGTGTAAAATTAAAATACAACACTGATTTCTTGTCCTGAAGAAATCTAGTCATGTTTCATTAAGTTTTGGCAGAAATATTTTAAAACTTTGTAAATATATCCTGCAGATCTCTTTTCTTTTCTAAGCCTGGCTTGGTGTTCCTTATGCTTTTAGAACACAAGTTCAGTTGGACTGGATTGTCCAGATTCTGAGTGTTTTGAGAACCATTAGTATTTGGTGATACAATAAATAGAACAATGAAACAAAAGGTGTGCATAGTCCAGTGATGGGAACAGACCACTCTAATGTCCCTGAAGTGCTTAAGGTGCATGAAAATACATAACAATGCAAATGTTAATGTTTTCTTGGAGCCGTCATTAATTCTGTATTTGTTTATATTTGCACCATAAAATAGCCATTCCCTAAGAAATACTGCAAGACTGAATTGTTTATAATAGCACAGCCAGAAAGTTTGGAACAGGGAAGATGGGTTTGAGCCTTGCTTCCCATCTGTCTCTGCCAAAGGAAGTGCCTGAAAGCACGGAAAACGCTTTAGGCTTACAGGTGTTATTTAGTGGATGCATAAAGATACTGAGCAGCATACATGAGAACAGGAAAAAATACATAAACCAGAACCATTGCCGTCCGTATTCTCTTCAGACACAGCGCTGTTCTGCTTTTTTTCCCAATAACACCACAAAGCTAAATGTCTAAAGCATTTATAGCAGAATGGCTGGACCCGTCCTACCTCTGAACTCTGAGCTCCCAGTGAGTCCAGCTCCAGCAAAGTCAAGGTTCCCTTTGACCTTGCAACAGCAGGAATTCAGCACTACACCCACCATATGCATCTCATCCAAGTCACCGCTGCTCGTATGTGGTTTGCAATGCACATTTGTGTGTACTTCAAATACATGCCCTCTGTGGGCAACCTTTGGAAAAAAACCATAATCTGTATCTTTAAGGAAGTTTCCACAGAGATACTGAAGAAAACCATGGGGATTGTTTGCTCTCAAATGTTCCTTAATAAATAAATAATAAACAGGCTGGAGGACAGCCTGAGTGCAGCAGTCAGGACGAGAACTGCCTGATACTGATCACCATATGAGTACATGAAAGGGTCTGGTCTCCACTGTAAAAAGATCATAATTAAAAAAAACCAATTAAAATTAAAATACTGTAGTTTGATAAATATTTTTAAAACTTTTTAAAATTTTATTTTAAAGTGTAGTTTTAAAGAGTTTTTTATGTTTTCAAGGATAAAATACCAAAGATTGCTCATTTGTGCAATCTTAGTTGGGCACCAGGCAGGTAACTTCAGAATGTATGAGCATTGTTTGTAAATGCTGGACAGGCAGAAAAATCAAGATGCCTCTTTTCACGAGGTTAAGGAGAATTGAAAGAATTTACTGCAAGTTCCTGCTTTTGTTTCTGCCCTCATCCTTATTCATACCAGAAGCAAATCAAGTAACTTGAAAACCGATGTGAACACTAAACAGAAATGTACTTCGGACTCAGACAAGAAGTTAACAGTTTGCATCAGTAGTGTTTTCAATCACACTGGTCAGAAGTGGGGTTCTTTATGGCATTCTCTTAATCTACCTTGTGCTCTAGATTTATATTGCTTCACTGGCACTAATATAATTCCAGCCGCATTCCTAAAGGGACTTTGCCCTTCCATGTTTCCTTTTGGGCATGTGCAAATGCATTTTGTAGAGATGCCTGCCACTGTGGTGAGCACAAACGTGAGGCGACTAAATGCTGTCATTTTCACTAACTGGTTGCAAAATCTGAAGTCCATTATTAAACTTTTTTTTTTTTTTAAATAACCATAGAAAGGTAAATACGGAGCCTTCTCTGCATCACCACATAAGTCATGGTATGTTCCTGTATTACACTGCTTGGTGAAGCTCTGCACTTTCAACATAAGGAAGTGAACATAAAACCTTAGTTAATTATCAAGGGGTATTTTTAGATAGCTGCAACACTGACTTTGTTTGGTCTCAATTACTCATGTAGTTAATATACCTGATTGCCTCCTATGGACACCTTATGTAGATGTGGCTACTTCAATGAGATGTCCAGAGAGCCATCCACACATCATCTCCCCACAGACCCAAGTGACGTCTGTTTCTGCAACATACTTAATTCCAGATTTGAGTATCTATATTTACGCTACAGTCCTTCTTAAATACCATAAGGTGATAGTTTGTTTAGTTCCAAATTAAATGTGTGTCAGATAATTAAGTAATATGCTATAAATCCTACAGAAACTCCTCCTTGTAAGTGCTTTCTTTCCAGACTCACTCTGGAGAAAGTCCTTTTTTTATTGTCTGTCTGCAATAGAAATTATCAATTCCCTTCCACTCCTGGCATTTCCTGGCATAAATGTTGACCCTTTTTAATGCCTTAATTACTGTGATCATTAAAGCTTTACTGGGGTAGAGAAACATCTACATAGCTAGGATGTTCTTAAAATACCAAAGCAATTATAACATAGCAAACAGTTTGTGTGATCATCACTGTAATTTCACAGGATATTTGATTATAAATTTTTATTTTTTTTTTTAGTGTGGATAAAACACTCTCAAACTTATGCTTATAGATGAATTTAGGCTTGATCTTCAGAATATGAATCTGCACAAAACTGAGAATCCCAATAAAAGGGCCATTTCAGCTTTGTCATCACCTGATTACTGGCATTTGCAGGACTGTTAAGGATCCTGCGTATCTTCTGGTAAGGTAGTGCATACTTCGTCCTACCAAATTACTACAAAACAAGACATCTTGCATATTTGCAGCTGTTTTCCATATAAACTTCTGGCCAAGTAAAAAATGGTCAAATATATGAAAAAAAAAAACCTGCAGAGTTGTTGGACTGCAACTTTCTGCAAAATGTTTACAGGCTTTCCATCTGTAAAATACACCTCAAAGTTGTTTCTTGATGTGAAAAAAACCATCCTTGGCATCTTCATTCCATGGAAAAGGGAACACTATTTCCCATGTGCCTAAGCAGTGTGGTCTCAAATGAAATGGAAACATTTTAACTTTCCTTAATAGCCCTCTAAATCACAATGCAGCTGAGCAAACAGGCTTTGTAAATGGGATCTATTAGGATTTTATTTGGCTACTGGAGTGCTGCCTCTTGGGCAATATTTCAAATTCACAAGATAATATTTGCAAAAATGCAATAAATGGAAATAATGAGAGTGAAGGAGGAAAATGAAAACCAGTTTTATGTTTAGTAAGTTCAAGTGCTCTACATCAAAGACTACCAATGACTTCCAGGAGGCCACTACAGGTGACTCCAACCTAGAAAATACTGAGGTAAATGTTTCTTGGAAATACTCCTAATCGAAACGAGCAATTAATATTAATGTAATAGCAATTTCTCTGCCATACATCATGGTAAACTAAAGTCAAACTGAGAAGAAAGTGCCAAATAATCCACATACATGCTTTTGCTATGATAGTCTCCAGGTAAGGCTTAGCGGCAAGTACAATATGTATTTTTAAAAGAGCTCCACCTGATTTTCCTGCTATGCATAGATTCAGGAGTAACTATCATACATGGCTTTCATATATAACGCACGTATTTTTGTCATTTGCCAATGCTGTGTCATCAGAACTGAGTTCAGCAGAAGGCTCAGGAGTGGGATCTGCAGGAAGTGCTGGTGTTTGAGGAGTGTCTTCTTCCTTGGTGTCCAACTGCATGCTTTCTTGTGACTGACCATCCATGCAGTCCTTTTTGGACAACGGGTGAACTGACACTTTTATTGCAATCTGTTGAGGTGGCTCGTGCAGCGACGACGCGTCAGAGTCTGCTGTGGGAGAGTCACTGCGCTTCAGAGCATTTGGGATCATGTACAGCTCATCTGCTTCAGTGGTCTCCTGGCCTTCTGCTGCCTGCCGTACAAAGTTCTGTCCTTGCTCCTCCAGACCGACAACCTCCATGATTTCTTCCATTATAGTCCTGCAGTTCATGATGAGAGGGGGCAAAGGTACGCTCCGAGCAAGCTCTTCAATATAGCGAGCAAATTCCATGGTCTTGAACTGGGTTACTTTGGCAAGCTCGAGCGTTTTGGCTGAAGTGATAATCGGGATACGCTTCGCGATTTCAAAGGCTTTCTGGAGTTTCTCTGCCCCTTCTGTTCTGAAGAATTCATTGATTGCTTTCTCTGTTTTCTTCAGATGACTGCTCATCATACATAACCGAGTAATGTTCAGTATCATAACAATGGTAAAAGCTACAAGGCAGACAATCATGTAATAGATTCCCATATCTCCGGAGGTAAAAACAACCCTCAGCGTCACAGTATTGTTAACGCTGCCGTATGTATTGGATGCAACACATGTGTATTTACCTCTGTCTTCAAAAGACACGCTGGTAATGTTTAGTAGCCCATTGTCAAGAAACCACCATTTTCCTGCTGGAGAGGAGACAGAGGTAACTTAGTTAGAAGTATTTTGTTCACATGATCAGCATAGTCTTAAACATCAGCCTTGTCAAACTCGCTTCACATTCCGGAAGAAGGAAATAATGTTCACAAAAAGACAAATAATTTACCACCATGAAGGCCTATTTGTCCTTGAGATCCTAGCTGTGTTACTATCAAATCTCTGACATCAACTGTGAATAATAGGATTGTGTCCTAAAAGAGTCTCATAAAAAAGTGTTAATATGCATGACATCTATCACAATCTTACGGTCAGTTAAGTTACAAAGATAGGACTACTTACCCCAGAGAGCCTCCCAAACACATGCTACGCTTCCTCAAAGAACAGTAACAATGGGATTGTGGGGCAGAAAAACCTACTGAGCTCTCCTTGTTTTGTTCCCTGACAATCCATTTTCTTACAATTGGGTTATTTTTGTTGTTTTGTTACACTATCTCATATAATTCTATTAATGTATACTTTAAAAACCCTAAAATTTCAGACATCATATACTACCCTGCCTGCCCTCTGAGGTGTTCAGAATCTGATTTTGCAGTTTGATTTTAAAAAAGGGAAATAAGATGGATGGGAAAGAGAAAAGCCATGACCAATTAATAGAACATCTCGTGTGCCAGGATGAACTTCCACGCACCACAATGGAACTTCTTTTACTTGTAAAAGTCATTTCTATCAGTGTAATATAATTGATATCTTTGGTCACTACATGTAATTGTACACGTACATTTCATATCCTTTGAACCTGGCACAGTAGAACAATTTAGCTATTAAACTGAGTTTGCGACAACATGTTAAAATACAGTGCTCCTATCACTGATAAAGTGATTCAAGATTCAGCTGGTTACTGTGTTTGCCACTGTATATTGGTAACGAATTAGATTTCTAGTTCCCCAAGTAAGCTTCATTTTTATTCAAATATCACTACCAATTGAGAGCGGAAGATGTGTATTTTTTGTTTCATTTGGTGTGATACAACTTCTTAACTTGCAACTTTGCTATAAAAAACATGATACAGCTCCAATAAGAAAGCCCGGTGTCAATACTTTCCCTCATGTAAACCCACCCTTGGAAGTGTTCACATGGTGGAGAGAACAGCCAGAAAGCGTAGGAGTGCCTCTGTGCCTTCTGAGCACTTCATACAGGGAGATGTCATGCAGAACATTTCCTTTTAAAACAGTGACATAGGCTGATGTAAGCCAACAAGATTATCTAATACATACTGCTGCTCTGAGGCAGCCTCCGGTGTTCAATCTCTGTAACACAATCCCAAGCCATTCCTGACAGGTATCTGCTTAAGACAGTAATGGAATTTCAACAACCTTCCATAGGAAGGAATTTCAGGTGTTCACCTATCTTTACTATCAGAAAGTTGTTTTTCTTTAAACCTAACCTAACCAGCTGCAATTTAAGTCTATTAAGGCAGCTAAGCAAAGACACAGGGTTTGTGATCAGAGGACTAAGATAGCGCAAACCCCCTGTGCAGTTCACGTCAATCACAAAGCACGGATTGCAGTCCTGCCACAGGTTGGTGTATACCTTGCTTTGACATTTATTTTATCCTTTTCATGGAAGCTTTTTCATTGTTAAAAAGATCATTCTATTTTTTTACTTTATTTCTTTCAAGGAAGAATCTGTGGGCAATTCTGAAACTGATTAGTCAAAAAAAAAAAAAGCCTTTAATTTAGAATAGCTATGGGCCTTTACAATTTTGGAAGTTTTTCTAATTAAACATGGCTTATCCAAATTGGGTTTTTTACATTATCTCTAGTAGAAGCCTATGTAGAAAGTACTCCCACAAGATCTCTGCCTCAGTTCCTGTACAGACAGTTCTTAATTACATCTTTTTATCCTCTTACTTAGAATTTTTAACTTAGCTGAAACACTATTTTTTGCCCTAGCTTAACTCTTGAAAAAAGCGGAATCACTTTGCCCGAAATTAAAAAATATAGAATAAATAAATAAAGAGCTCAGTCTAAAGCAGACCTTCATACAAAAAAATCACCCCAATCTGCTAAAGTTGGGCAAATTCAGAGGAAAACGTTGGCATCTGTAACATATGATACTTCTTTCTCCACCTCTAGAATAAGAAAAATTACAGAGTATTGGCTGCTCAGTATTTCTTTGCATTGCAATGTTGGCAAAGTAGGTCTTTATGACTTGTAAAATGATAAGATGCCTTGCTGATGTATCCTGGCTCCAGCTGTTATAAATGACATAATGGCATTGAACTGGGACTCAGTGACTGGGTCTGTGCCAGTGGATCCTGGCACATAGTATAAGCCTAATGAGAAAAAAAAGATTAGAAAAGGTATTGTTGGGTTTTGATAACAATTCAGTGCCATACTCAACACAACTATATATGTAGTAAAGAAAGGTCTTGTGCTAGGAAACATTTCTTACAGGAAGACAGTTTCTTAAAGGAGTAGTGTACTGTTGAAAATCTAACTTAAAGTGATGTTGTCTTAATACTACATCTGCAATTTTTGGTCAAAGTTTTTCCTCACCTACCTAAATATTTGCATGAGTAGCTACCTCTCTCAGTTGACTACAAAAAAACCTAAAGTTAGATGCCTAACTAGAAAATTTCTATTAGTGAGACTTACTAAAACACACTAGTGCACTAAACAGTATGTTGCCATACCTGCACAACTTATATCTGAAAGTTGCTTACTAGCTCAAGTAGCTCCTTTCTCCAGCTTTACTCAGAAAACAATAAAATACTGTGATGTAAAATATAACCAGTTACGCAGTAAGCTTTTACAGATACACTACACTGTTCCACATCCAGCTGGGTCAATCATTACTCCCATCATAGCAGAGTTCTCCCTCAGGTCAGCTCTTAGTTAGGCAAACTATCTTGCATTTAGTATGAATAACTAAGAGTTTATTTCATCATGCTGTGAACAAAGCAGTCAGTATGGAAGGATTACATGAGCAAAACACCTTCCACACCCCCGCCCTGAAATGTTCCCTAGAAGTATAATTAGGATTATCACCCAAACCTCCATTTAAGGAAAACAAGCTCATGTGTAATTAAGGTCTCTGGCAAATGCAACTGAAGAGTCTTAACTAAAGCCAGGAAGGCTCAAACTTGGCTTGTCCTTCTGACTGCTGCCCTATATAGGTTTTTCTCTTGGTCGTTCAGGGCACCTGTTTCTCACACTCCCATGGCACTATCTGGGAGTTAGCTGTGTTGAATTCATGCCAACAAACTATTCTCACATGCCAAAAGAATCCTCCCTTGAGTTGGAAAACAGCTTTTTAGTCTTTTTTGCTACTAGAGAATAACAAAAGAGGACAGAATGGGAAATAGGATCAAACCCAAAGTCTTCCAATAAAAAGCAGCCAGTCTACACCTTCTGGTAAGTGCTTCAGCTTCTTGCTATGTGTTGCTATAAATAACTCATTAAAAAAATGTTATTGTTTTCTTCCAAAGTGTGGCTGCCACTGGGCTTTCATATATTGTCACACAGGAAAATACCACAGTCAGGCCATTAAATTGAGGTTATTAGTCAACCTGCTGAAACCAGAAGTGCCTCTGAACACACTACATCAGTAGGAATACTAAGATCTTACCTTTATTCTGCTCCTCTTGGAGCAGGTGACCATTGGAATTGTACCATCTGTAATGTGGACTAGGACTACCTTGGACATTGCAGTCGATCAAGGCACTACTCCCCTCTTTGACTATAATATGGTCGATGTGGGAGATCACCACAGGCACAGATCCCACGTTGACGTCAGTGCGGTTGAAAGTGCTGTTAGTCACATCCTCAGCGGTTGTCAAAGCTGCTAGTAAGATGGCAAGGCGTGTGGTAGGCAGAAAGTAGAAAACGTGGTGGCTCTTCAGTATGTTCATTTTCCTTCAGCGGTACGCGCAACTGGCTGGGAACTGGGATCGGTTCTGTTGAACGCAGGCCCTTGAGGTGAGGAGGTCACAGGAGAGTTCTACTTTGATCCGTGCAATTTTATGTTTAAAATATCCTATAAAATAAATAAATAAACAAGTACAATGAGATGGCATGTATAAACAATCCATTAGATGTGCTCTTTTAAAATAGCGACACATCCATTAATGCATTTCACAATCATCAGCTCAGTGTCTTGTCTAAATGCTAATGTTATCACAGTCCTTATTCTTACTGGAAAAAGATGCATACATTTTCCTGACAATACTGTTGTTCAGAGTGGCAGGCGTGGGAGAAGGCTTTTATCACCTAGACACTTAGCAGCAATTTAGCTATGGCAGTAGCTGCAGTTTTATGCCAAAAATTCTACAGACTTTTCTTTTTTTTTCAACATTTGCAAAATCAACAGCAAAACCAAAGGTACAGCATGTTAAAACTGTCACTACCAGTTTAGTGCTGCAACTCTGTCCTGTGCATGGTCTTAAGCGAATTGTGGAACATGATGTAAAAAAGAACTGCTCCAGGAGCTCTTGGAGCTGATGTTGGAATCCTTAATATACACCATTTTGTCCAAATACAACAGCACATACAGCAAAACATCTCAGACCATTAACTTTACTTAAGCCACTGCATTTTTTTAAGTTTTCTGAGATAACATATAGCATGGAAGAATATTCTTAAAGGAGGATATTTGGTACTTGATAAAGTAATTTCAATGTCATTTTTAGAGCAGATTTAGAAAGAAAAATACTTACTAGTGAGGTTATTATGGGTAAGGTTTCTTTGAGATACAAATGAAATTGGGACTTTTCCATTCCTTATGTGGCACTACACATTTTGCCTGTATATTTTTTGCACACTCTCACTACAATATTTTCCCTCAACTAATGATCTACAATAAGCCCATTCTTAAACAGTGATTTCAGTTTGCAGACTGAGGAGGGGGGTTTACAAATGTGCTCTCTGTTGGCCTCATTATGCTCCCAGTGAACACAACTGGCATTCAGTACTGACTGAGAGCACAACGTTGGCCTCTAAATGAGCACTTTTGAAAATTTATCTCAGAATCTCAGGGCCACAAATTATCATAGATTCATAGAATCATTTTGGGTGGAAAAGACCTTTAAGATCATCAAGTCCAACCATTAACCTGGCACTGCCAAGTCCTCCACTAAACCACATCCCTAAGCACCTCATCTACCTGTCTTTTAAGTACCTCCAGGGATGGTGACTTCACCACCTCTCTGGGCAGCCTGTTCCAATGCTTGACAACCCTTTCTGTGAAGAAATTTTTCCTAATATCCAATCTAAATCTCCCCTGGCACAACTTGAAGCTATTTCCTCTTGTCCTATCGCTTGTTACTTGGGAGAAGAGACTGTCTGATGTTAAAAGCACATGAGAGTATCTAACTACATTGTCTTCACTCACATGTTTCTAAGGTAAATAACTGAAACTTAGTGAAACTTATTAGAAGACTCTACCTGGAATCCTATCTAACAAATTTTCCTCAAATGAACATTTCACTTGCAAAACTGTTTACATTTTATTAAAGATCTGGTGGACAGCATGGTAAATCGTCTGCCTCAGCATGGAAAAATACCGGCTGACAAGGTTAGGTCAGTTCCATACATAAAGGAAACACTAAAAAAACCCAAGCAAACAAACAGTCCCTTTTCCTCTTTTCTTCTTTATTCAAAAAGGAAAGAAAACAACATTACTGTCTTTCATTGTTAATATTTGACTTAGGTTGTTTTCTTCTCCATTGCCTGTTCTCTGTTTTCATACAAATAAATAGATACAACTGTTATTAAGAGAACAAAATTCTTTCCTCCATTTTGCAGGATGACTCATTACTAGAATTGACAAACATGCTTTTTTAGATAAGCTGCATGCATGGTGTGGATGCCTGTCACAACTCCAAGCCTGCCCTCATTTTTTATGTTTTTCATTTAAATGTGGAAATATTTGCCTTGAAGAGCCAGAATAATTTTTAACTTTAAATTAATATGCAAATCTTATTTGTCATATAATGCTATATAAACAATGACTTCAGAAAACCATTTCCAATTTTCCAAAGCCTGTAGAGCCTTTTGAAGTTCTGTATAGGTACAGCCTGTCTGAATCTGCACTTTGGAAAAAATCCTTCAGTTCTGCCTATTCACTTCAGTAACTATTTACATCTCATTTCTACTACTCCATTAACCTTGGAGACAGCCATTCTTTATGGTTACACATATTCATTCTATCAAATGTTTCTGTAGAGTGTTACAGATCTGCATTGCACCATACAGAAAAGCCAAAAGACACGTCCCACCTCCTGGCAAGGGAGCAGGAACAAAGACTGGCTGGATTAAGACAATGGGAAGGGCAAAAGAACAACATAAATTGATTAAGTTTTTTGTGTTGCTAATTACTGGTGGTGGCTTGTTATTATTGTATTTGAGTCGACTATATTTCTTGATGGCAGGAAAATCAGTAGCAATCAAAAAAAGTGTTTAGCGTGGAGAGCAATTTACATGCCTGAAGGAAATAAAATAGCATCACCCCAACAGGTGAATAGAAAACCTGTAAGGAAGGACCTGCAGCATGTTGGTGGCACAGGGATGCTGTGGATGATGTTTGGAAAGAATGTGCTGGCAGTAACAATGCAAGGTGTGCCTATTCTGTATGTTTTACCTGTGTTTAATGCAGAGCATATGAAAGCAAAAACCGTACCTTTGTGTAGCAATAACAAATGTGACTGGTTCTTAACATGGTAAAAGGGCCAATTACTTGTCTGAAAAAACAGCGACTCCCTCACTCTCGCACAGAATTAAATCATAAATAGCTGCAGTAAATTTTAATAAATACATTTGAATAATTTATATCTACTGTGTGAGATTCAACTAAATGGGGGGAAGGCTAAGGAGACCGAGATAGGACTGCTAGTCTGCCCACTTCTGGCCAAGACGGAAGAGAATCCAGAATACCAGAGAAGTGGGCACAGTGCTGTCACTGCAGATCTCAGCCATGAGAGACAGTAATTAGCTGTGGTCCATCATAAACCTGATGAAGACAGCCAAAACTGTAACCTTTCAATCTGACCTGAAGTCAGAGAAAGCTGGATTGGAAAGCTGGATAAAACAAAGATTCCTGCAATAACTCCTCAAGACTGAGAGTAACACAGGACACGAATGAAGGAGGACATCTGCAATATTGAGTATTTCTCTGTAGGAACACACTGAGTCTCTGGGAGCATTTTTGCCACAAAAGGGTCACTATAAACAAAAAGTTAAATTTCTGGTCATGGAAAGAATGTAAGCATTCCTGTCTCCCATCCCCAAAACACATGAGCTACCTGTAAAAGACTTAGAAAAAGTAAAAGTTTATTTTATATATATATATATGGTGTGGTGCACTGTGGTGCATGAAAAGGAAAAAGAAAACCCCCAGCTATTGAGCTACCTTCTCCACACTCAAAGTTCTTTTCCACTCAAAGTTTTAGTCAGGGACAGGCTTACCTCCCAAGATGGAATCAGAGGAATCTTCAAACTCTCTTCCAGTACCTAGAACATGTATATTGATAACTTACTGTGTTGGGTTTGTGTGTGTGTGGGGCGGGATCATTTTTGGTAGTGGGGGAAGGGGCCACTCTGTGAGAAGCTTTGCAAAAGCTTCCTTCGCTCCAAGGCTAAACCCCCAAACCAGGCTGAGCCAAATAGCAATAGAGAAACACCTCTGTGAATCCATATTTATGAGGGGAAGGACTGTCCTGAAAAGGAGAAGGTGGAGAGAACCTGGAGGAGAGGCCATTGACCTGAACAATGATGACCATTGGCCTAAACAAAGAGAGAGAGCTTCGTTGACAGGAGGAAGGAGGAGGAGGGGGAAGACAGAGAACCTCAGACACCCAGTTCAACTGCATGGAGTAGGAAAAGACAAAGGAGGTCCCCTGCAGCCCATGGAGATTCAATGGCAGAGCAGATACCCAAGTATAGACCATGAAAGACTCCATGCTGGAGCAGAAAAGCCAAGCCCAAGGGCAAGTGTGACTGAATTGTGACCCCAGAGTCGCTCAATGCCAGAGCAGGGGTGGACCACCAGAGCTGAGGGGTGCAGAGGTGCGCTGGACCAGAGGCCCATCTGCAGCCTGTGGATGTCCCCATGCCAGAGCTGGGAGCTGTGCCCGAAGAGGTCCGTGACTCCACGGGACGCCCATGTTGGAACATTTTGTTCCTGGACTTTGATGCTGGGAAGAGCGGCAATGGTGAACTGACTGCAACCCCTATTCCCTGTTCCCTGTGCCGCTGGGAGGGAGAAGGTGGAGAAGTCAGGAACAAAGTGATTTGAGCCCAGGAAGAAGGGAGAGGTGGGGAAAAGGGGTCTTAAGATGTGGTTGCTATGTGTCACTGCGCTACTCTGACGATTGGCAACGAATTAAATCGATTTTTCTTCCCTAAGTTGAGTCTGGTTTGCCTGTGACCATAACTGGTGAGTGAGCCAGCCCTGTCCTTCATCCTAATCCTGCCCCCTTTGTTGTGACTCCCTTCCCATCTCAGCTGGTGGGGGGAGTGAGGGCAGGACTGCATGGTCCTACTGTGGGTTAAACCACCATGCTTACCATGCCTTATTGTATCTGTGGCAACATTTACCACTGAAAGATGGTTGCCAGTGGTCCTTATATTAAATAGTTTTGTTTTTTCCTTCCCCAGCTCAAATGGTATAAACTGAAAATCTGAAAGTAACAGATTCACTGCTCACAGGATTGACTTCCAAGGAAAACTGCAGGAGACTTGAGCAACATGAGGGAACTACAACAGGCATTTCTTCTAAGTGATACGATAGCCAGCTCTAGCACGCTCTCTATGCATTTCTATCCAAAGAAGTTCCCTGGAATGTGCTCCAGAACAAGCACAGCTGCAGGGTGGTGGTATTACTCCTAACTATGTGGAACAGGGCAAAAACTGAGGTTAAAACTTCTCTTCAAAATCAAGCATCAGTCTAAACAGAAGACACTTACAGCTCAGACTGGGTGCGAACATTAATCACTCGGAGACATGTTCTGATTGACTATTTATTTTTTCTTGTCACAGGTGAGTTTGCTTCCCAGTATTACTGCCACCAAAGAATATGACTGTGGGGGAGGGGCCCTGTTTGCAAGTACTGCATTTGTGTAGAACAACATGATGACAGAGCACAAAATAACAGAAAAGGAGGGTACTGATGCGTACCTTTTCCTGGCTCACTCACTTCTGTAAGACTGGCCTGTTCTTGTTCTTGGAATAATGTGTAATCCTATTAACTGTGAGGTCATTCACTTCAGAAGTGAAGCACAAGAAGCCAGCTTATTGTATAATGGTATAATGCATAAATAATGTTCCTATAGCTTTAGCATCCCAATGCTATCTTGCTTGCCCTGTAAGTGATCAAGAAAATGAAATTATTTTCATTCTAGTTCTCATTTGTCTATAAATAATTATCAAGGATGATGCTACAAAACAAAGTTAAAACTAATTCTTTATTATTTAAAAACTACTTACTACCTTTCCTAGTTTCCACGGGCAATGCCTTTACAGAGTGGGCAAAAGTAAAAGTTAACAAGTTTTACTGGACCAGGAATGCAAAGGAAGGAACTTATACCACACAGAAGGCAAGAAGCTCACTGCCAGTTCATAGGCTTAAGAGTGAGAATCACCTACTGAAAAGGTTAAGCTATAGATGAAGTGAAATGTCACTCATTTACAACTAGCAGAATTTTTCTGACTTATTCTTCTACTCATTTGCTAGTAAATAAAATATTAAGGCTTGGTTCTGAAGAGGTCATTCTCTTTGCGGGGATTTCAGTCCTTCATAACTTCGTGGTTTTCTGCTTCCCTGGCTATGGTGAAAAGCTGGCATGCTGGTGATGTTTGTAAGGTGAAGAGCTTCCTTCTGCACATCTAGACTGAGTCTTCTCAACTGGGCAGCAGCTCCCAACTATGTGCGTGTTTCAGTCTCTTTTTCTAGAAACTTCTCCTCAGGGCTGTGTAATACTGCCCCAGCCACGTGTGCTCAGCCACTTGGTGTCACATGTGCAGCCTTCAGCCACCTGATGGGAGGGTACAGAGAAGACAGACCCAAGCTCCTCTCAGAGGTGCACAGTGAAAGGACAAGGGACACAAGCTGCAACAACAGAAATTTTTATTATTTATGAAGAAATTTTTAAGCAGGAGGTCAGTCAAGCCCTGCACCAGGTTGCCCAGAGGGGCTGTGGAATCTCCATCTTTTGAGATGTTCAGAACTTGACTGGACAGTTTGAGCAAACTGGTCTACACCAGCCCTGCTCTGAGCAGGGTGTTGGATCAGATGGCCTCCAGAGACCCCTCCCAACTTAAAGAAACTCTAATACTCAAGAAACACAAATACAAGAATTGCCTTGGAGAAGTCAATGTGAAAAAATATGGCTAATCTTAAAAATTTCTAGATGAGATGCTGGGAAATTTCCTTCATGATCCTCTTCATAATACTTTTATTTTTGAGTAGCAGTATTTTAGAATGACAAGACAGGATGAGAGTGTTGACTACAGCCTTACAAAAATGTGTTTGGTCTTCTCCGTTGTACCTACATGATAAGTAAGTAAAATGATAAGTCGTCTTTACCATATAGAGAGGAATTATTTCCAGTCTAGGTAACTAATCAAATACCACTTATTTGGGGTGCCTGCAATAGTGATTGGTTGCAATAGAATGTTGTTTTTTTCCCCACATGTAGAGAGTCAGACTCTAAAATTCATGGGTTATTATCTGCTGCTAGATCTGGCTTCTTGATGCTAGAGGATCGTCACTTGTGGTGAGTCTAATCTTGAAATAGAATAAAGCAGAAATAAGTCAGACTAAAAGACAAAGATAACCTTTTCAGACTACTGACTTCAGAGGGTAGATGAGTAAGAAGAGATGTTATTAAAAATATACACAATACTGAATGGTGTAGAGAAGACAGCTAAGGCATATGTATTTACTGCTTCTCATAATGCTAGAATGAGAGAAGTTCCAGTGAAACTGAGGTGGGAGATGGGGCAGTAGGAGGAAAGAGAAGGAAGTTCTGTGATTAACAATGACTAGTTTGCAATTTCTTGACACAAGATAAAATAAGGGCTGTGAATTTAGGAAGATTCAAGAAAGACTGTATAAAATTTACCTGTGCAGACTCATAGATTATGATGGGTTTACGCAGAATGTGGGGACTTAACTGTCTTCTGTGTATTCATTGTCCTCTTGAGTGTACAGCCCTGGGCAGTGAACAAGAATGGCTGTCAGTACGGCAACCTGAAGACCTTTTCTAGGACTCCTGTCTAGAAGAAATTATAATAAAGAAGCCTGTAAGTTAATTTTATGTTTTGTAGGCACTGGCAATCTATTACAGGCAAACATTTGTCAATTTGTTTTGTCAGGTGACAAATGAGAAATAACAAAAGAAAGAAATGGAAAAACCAAGAACTGTAGCTTACTCTAACGTTAATGGCAGAAATGGAATAAAATTTGTAATGAATATCTTCTGAAGTTATTTCATTCTGAACACATCCAACACTGTATGGGGTAACAGAGTAAAATTAATGACTGTAAAGATTAAGTTATCTTAGTTTCAGAGTTCCATAGTGTATCAATAAAATGCAGCAAGAAAGCACCAAGCAATAAGGCAATTCCACATTTTATATGTGTGATCAAAAATGAATGCTATATCCAGACTTTTGCTGTAGAGAAAGAAGCACATGCCATTCTGTACAGCAATGGTACAATGAAGGAGTTCTTCATGTTGCCTTTATGAGTGTGTAAATGCTATAGAATATTTCTACTGTAAATTTATCCTCAGTTTTGTTCCTGTTTATGCTACTTCATGTCTCGATATTGCAAAACTAGCAAGTATATGGCATCCTAGAGACTTTAAGACCCCCTTCACTTTAAATATTTGAATAGACTCATTGATCTGACCATGTCTTTGAATGGTCTGAAGTGCATTCCCCTCATGTCAATGAATAAATGCTCAGACACCCTAATCCATTAACCTAAAAATGAATAGATGAAGGCTGTTGGTAGGTAATTATTGGAGAGACTATTTAAAAGTACCTAAAGAATGCCAAACTTCTGAAAAGTTCCCTTTTGATGTCGCAGCTCCTGTACCAAATAAACTTTTGTGAAATACACTGAAATAACAAAAACACTCGGGCAACTTGGATGCTTAACTTTTAATTAAGTTGCAGTTCATATGTGCATTTTGATGTGGACTGAGTGATTTCAGTGTTCTTTCTTGGAGGTATTTCAATCACTGCAGTAGAAACAAATTTTTATATTTAGTGGAGAAGCTTGATGTTTTTAATCACGACAGGTACTGTGGTGGAAATGTCCTACTGAGTTGTGGGCTACCTAGATCATAAAGCAGAATAAGTATTATTGGCTGTGGAGACTTTTTAAGGCCCAGCTTATGCTTCATTAGGTATGCACTCTTTGCAGAATTTTTAATCTTACAAATAAATACTTTGTTTATGTAGATTATCGACATTTATTCAGCACTTGTATTTATTTGGAGGCTGGACAAGTACCACTCCACATAGTTTTGTATAAAAGGCTATTATTCCAGAAACATCTGTATGGCTTTAAGAGACACTTGCTTAACTCCTTGTGAGCTTTCAGCACAGCTGCTGTTTTGCTGTTGCAGTAAATGCAGATGGATCGATGCTTTAAAGTCCCCTTTGTTGACAAACTAGGAACAAAGAAGATGCACAGAGAATCTTTCGACACTTCAACATACACCTGTGTGCTGCCTGGCCTTACCAAGTTCTACCTATTTTTCATTTTCTTTACTCACCTCTTATCTTTTATTTATACTGACACTCTGTAAGCATTACTCTGCCAACAGTTTAAGTAACCAAAGTCAGCAAACACAACAGATCTCATATGCTCTTGGCACGGCTTACGTGACCCTGCTAAGAACAGAGCAATGCAGAAGGCAGCCCACTTCACTTCCCTCCGTTTCCTCCTCTGAGCTGTGTTTGCCAAAGCTAACCATCCTTTAAGCACATCTAATTGTTTTCTTTTTCCAAATGAAGAAGAAAAATTCCAGATGTAGGACATTCAAACAAGAAACAAAATTAAAAATTAAGTTTTCTTTAAACAACGATATGAAGGGCTTCACAGGGCTGAAAAGTTACACTATTTAAACTCTACCTTTTGTATGTGCTTTGAATAAGTTAATGTTTTCAATGCACTGACACAGTTTTCATTATACTATTTTAACAAAAGGCTCCCATTTCAGTTGGAATATAAAAGAGAAAAAAATAGAAGAAAATAGATTTGAGTATGACTAATTCTTCTCTATCCCTACAGAACTGCAAGATGGATATAATTTTTAATGACTGGCTTTCACATTTATTGGTTTCCGGGATACAGGGCAAAGAGGTTACACGTGGATGCCATAATTAGGACAGGATTAACCTTGTCAGAGGGGGAATTTAAGGGAATCTAACCATTCATGACTGATTGCAATAGAAAAGGATCACTTAGGGTTAAAAGTGCCTGTGCCTATTTCCTCCACAAGTAACAAAGGGGATAGCATATGGAATTCAAAGGAGTTTGCCTTGCACCACACAAGAACTTAAGTCTTGCTTGTACACAAATGTGATCAATTCAGCCCTTTCCAAGCATGTCTATATAAGGCCATGTATATGCAATAATTTAGCTGGACACCCTCAAGAGTTTAGTAAAGAAGTTCTATAATTTCAAACTTTTGTGCCAGTTATTTCTACATCAGATTGAAAAGTGTAACATTAAAGTAATGTAACTTTCTCAGCATCCAGTGCTGTTGGTAGGACTATGTACCACACAGTCACGCACGTATGACTGGGGACCGCACACACAGCAGTGCACTTGCAGTGCCATATACATGCCTTGGCCCTGCATGACTTAAAAATATCAGCAGAAATCTTTTCTTGGTATAAGACTCAGAGTGGCAGAACCATGTCAATTAAATGTTAAGTTTGGGTTAGGTAGGTTATTCTTAATGTAACTCCTCTGCATGTGGTGGCCCTCTTCCAAAATAAGATATTTATACACATCTGTACAGAGTTCCTTAATTCTGATAAACAGGTGCTACTCATGGTAATTACTTTTACTCTGAAATAAGAGAATCCACTATCAAAATTTCGTAGACAGCTAAATAAAAATCACTAAATCTGTTTGAATTCCTCTATCTTGGCACAAATAGGTACAAGTTTTGCCTGCCCTTCACAGCCTTCCTGGCAGATAGAAGATACAATGCTCTAAAATGCGGCTGTAAATAATTTTAATCATAGTAACTGGTGAAAAGTAATAGCATCTCCATTGCCTTGGAAATGATGTTTCTAAGATGGGTGTGTATGTGGATAGAAAATACCACTGTTTTAGTTAACAGAACTAAATAACAAAATTAAGACTACAAAGAGGGTAGTATGTGCAAAGGCACATAAGTCTGCATAGATGAATGGAAGCCCAGAATCAGAGGAATGAAAAAAAAATCTAGGAAGTATCCAGGAGCTTAGTCTTAAACCACTGTCTTCTGATGACATATTAATATGCGCCAGGATATCTCAAAGTAGGATCACAGGCATTTGTGCCTGCAAAAACTGCTAGTAAAGGTGCAACTTGCGGACAGTGAAAGATGACCCTGCTGGCAAAACTCAGGACAGGTTGCTTGAACTCCTGGCAAGCCCATTCTCCCCGTTATAAGTTGCATCCATCTCTCAGCGATGCCTTGCACTGGCAAGAAGTTCAAACCATAAAAGAAATGCCAGTCCCCAGATTCCAAAGGTTTTAGGCCAGAACTGAAGCAAAGATTGGTTTTGTTCCATTTAAATCATTCCTTAGTACTCACATCATTGTGTGACAAACGTGATCCTCTCCTAAACTGTATGGAGGTGGCTTTGCATATTTCTGTTTGTTGGTTTGTTTTTCTTCCTCTGGTTAAAGTGATGAATACGCCTTAACCAGGTTCCTGTGCTGACTCCATCCTTTTCCTCCATATTATAGCAGGACCTGCTCTAATTGCAGGAAGGCAAGAGGGACAGGGCAGGGAGGCAACTGGAGTTGTACAATGCAGATCACTTCAGAATTCATTGCCATGCTCCAGCCATGTGTTAAACATTTTAAGAGCAACTGACTTTAAGCTTTCAGGATGGGAGACATGCCTTGGACAAATACTACATATCACTGTATTAAAGTAGGAAGAAGGCCTTCTTTTGGTGGATGTTCTGCTGCCTGTCTAGGCTTCTGAAAACTTCAAATTCTTCAGAAAAACAGAGTGCACAATGTGGACTCCAGCTGTGTAAGCTGCAGTCAACATCATCCCATGTTGATACACTGCAGTCCAAATGAGAAAGCTTTCTCACACAAAAGGATTCCTACTACACCAACCACAAGTATATCAATGGTGCTGTTGGTAACTGTAAGTGCTAAGCCAGATAAAAGATTCCTGCTGTGCAAACATCACTTCCACTGAAAAGAGATGTGCTGTATTTTGTCCTACCACAGTGGAGAGAGAGACACTTCCACAATGTACTGGCTCTGAACAACTAAAATACCACATTTTTTTTACTTCTTTTAACTCCTATGTGTTTTTCCCTGTGAACTAACTTTACAGTCTTTCAGGCAAATATGTAGCAAATGAGATTGTATTTAGTATTTAGCATTGCTTACAGAGTTGGTATTTTTATTTCTGGAGCAGGGTTATCAGGGAAGCTCCATTAGAGATGCTTCAATTTAACAACTGAAAAAGGGCTGTTAGGCTGTGCAGTCTCTTACGAGACTCCAGACAAATGCACTAGAGAAGTGCCTGCTCAGTTGTGCTCTCTGTTCTCTTAAGCTCCCTCGTCCTAAATTTGCCCCGTTAAGAAGCAGTGTTTGATGGCTATTGCAGGACTGCTCTGAAGTTTTAGACTGTTGTTCCCTCAGGACACCTCTGAAATTGAGTTTCATCTCATGAGACTATCCAATGAAGTAAAACGGTAATTAAAGCAAAATATCAGGAGGCAGCCTTTAGTTTAAATTTAAGGCAGCGCAGTTCCAGCGCTCTTAAGGAGTCAGCTCCATGGAGATGTCTCTGCACTGGACTGGTACCTCGCTTTCCCCTGCCCAGCGCGGACAGCAGCCCGACCGCGGCCCCAGCGGGGGCTGAAGGGCTCCGGGAAGAGCTTTGGGCTCACAAGCCTTCGTGCCTCAAGGAGCGCAGCCACCTGCACGCCCCGGTACCGGCTGGTGTGAATGAACCTCGCCAGCTTTCGCGCCGAGCACAGCGCTACTCCACTCCCGCTGCGCGGGCAGCTACCGCTCTCCACGGCGGGCTCCTCGCGATCGGCCGGGCAACAGCCGGCGCGGGAGAGGGACGATGTCGGGCTCGCCAGGCTCGCGTGCTGGCCCGGGCACGGCCACCGTCCCTGTGCTCCGGCCCTCCAGGCTCCCGCGGGGCCGCCATCGGCAGGGCAGCGCGCCCGCTCCGTCGCTCACCGCGGCGGCTCCGCGCCGGGAACCGGGGAGCTCCGCAGCCACCGCGGCACAGGTCCCGGCGGCGACGGGGAGCGCCTCCTCAGGACCGCCGGTTGCTGTCCGCCCGCAGGGGGAACCGCGGCCCGCGCCCCACGCCGCGCCCGCTCACCTACCTGCCTGCCGGCCGCTCCTGCTCACACGCTGCCGCTGCCGCCGTCCCCGCCCCGCGGCAGCGCCCGCCGCCGCCGTCGCCGCCGCCGTGCCCCTCAGCGCGCCCCGTGCAGCACCATGCCGGGGCCGGGGCGGGCGCAGCGCGGCGCTGCCGCAGTGCCGTGCCTTGCCGTGCCGCAGCGCTGCCCGCCGCTCCGCCGCTGCCGGCTCGGCAGGGGAAAGTAGGTCAGAAAGGCACTGAGCATGCTCGGGGCCGGGCCGGGGGGCGGCCCCGGGGCCCGGGCGAGGGACGTGGAGGGTGGCATCGCCCCGAGCTGCTGGGGCGAAGCGGGTGCCGGGGCGCTGGTGCCGCTCCAGGGCCGGCGGGGGCTGTGCGGCGGCTGGAGGCGAGGCGGTGGGGTGTGGAACCAGCGAGCGGCTACCAGGCCGCGGGGGGGGGCGGGAGGGGCAGGCGGGAGTGACGGGGAGGTGCCGCTCCCGCGGGTCCCCTCTGGCCGTGCGGGGTCGGGGGTCCGGCGGGAGCGCTCCCTGGGGCCGGCCGGCGCAGCCCTGGGCGGCGGGATGCGCACGCCCGTCAGCGCGTCCCTTCTCAGAGGTGTCTGCGGGAGCACGGGCTCGGGAAAGGGGGAAAAACCAACCTGTGTGGACGGTCTTGAAAATCTAAATGCTGTGCTTCCGAGAAACGGCACGCGTGGTGTCCCCGCAGCGCTGCGTGCCTAACGGGATTGCAGCACCCAACCCCAGTTTAAGCCCGGTCTGAGGAGGGCCCAGTCCGCGGGAAGCTGGCGCTGACGCTGTGGGTAGCCAGGCGTTCTGCCACAGGAGGGGAAAGCTGCCTTTCGGCGTGACGAGAACTGCCTGAATGTTCCTGGTGCTACCTGTGCAGCTGCTAAAAATGGATAGGGATGTATGCGGGCAGCCACAGGCAGGAGTCTGGCAGGGACCTGGTGCTGTCCTGCCTCACACTCCCGTACGTCCTCCCCTGACCTTGTGGCATCAGAAGAGGAGGATGAAAGGGCACCTTCAGCTGATAATAAAGGACAGTGGGTTGAACCATGGAGGTCTGTGTTTCCAGATGTTTATAATCCTCCCATAGCCAGGCTTGGACCCTGCTCTTGATATCCTCTTCTGTTTGTTTCCAGGGCAGTAGGAACTAAAGCTCCTCTGCCCTGGGAGGAGTAATCAGATGAGAGAATATTTGCAGAAACTGCCATAAAAACATGGGCTAGGGCTGCATTTCATTGCAGGGAGAAGTGTACATGAGGCGCTCTGTGATGAATGTCAGAGCAGGTCTCCAGCCTGCATAGGGAAAACTGAAGAGGAGGAGTGACAGAGGGTTCAGAAATGAAGAGGAAGACCCAATCCAGGAAGCTGGACTAGTTACGCTGAGGGCTTGGGCACCTGAAGTCACCACCTTGCACACAAGAGCAGGGGTGGCTGCAGCAGTTGAATGTGAATGCAGCCACTGCTCTGGAGTGGTGCAGGCACTGGTGAGACCAGGGCTGCTGACAGCCAGGGCTTCTTGTGTTCAGGGTCTCCAGTATGAAAAAACTGAAAGACAGTGGAGAAGATCCATCTGATGTTGTCAGGCTGGGCCAAAGCCAAGGTGCCAACTGAGGGAATAGGTCAAAAAGTGTGCTTCTTACTCATCCGCACCTCCAGCAAAGCATTTTCTTGATGGGAAGATCTATTTTGGTCATAGGACCTTGTTTGCCACTGACTTGTGACTTGTGCTAGCTTGGCCCCCACTTACTATGCATCTGTTTTTCCTTCCTCCCATGTTTAAGTATTGTTTTTGAACACAATTGTATTATTTATCAGTTAATGATGGAGCAGTTCAATAACTGAGTCCTCAGTCTCACAAACTCCTTTAAGTCAGGTAGCACTCTGCTGCTCTCTGAGTGCCTGTCAGATCTGTATGAGATGAGGTTGAATTTTTATATTTGGAAAAGTCACACATTTTTCCTTAGTCTCTCTGAAGGTGGCTACCCTTTCAGTGTCCTTGGGTTTTAGTGAACACAAGCCTGTGTTGCCGGAGACAGCCGTAGGAATTTGTATGCCCACACACCTGCTGAAGAGATGTTTTTGCTGGGACTTTTGTCTCCTTCCAATACTTGCACATCTTGTTATGACCCCACTGCTGACAGTAAAGCCACCACTTTATTTGCTCTATGCCCTTTCCTGGGAGATCACTATCTCCTGTTCTTGGTGTGGCCTGTGCTTGTGCTCCCATTCACCATAGCTGTTCTGGGGGCAATGCAGCAGGGACATGTAGCCATGTAGACTACCATGGGAAATCTGTTGCTCTCCATGGTCTGCAGCAGGTAGGAAACAAGGACTTAGACCACCACCAGCAGTTAAAAGCAGTGGCTATCCTGCACAGATTCCTTCAGTGCTTCCTTAATGTCCCCTTTTTCCTTCCCCATCTCCCGCTCTTGCAAGCAATGTGTAGTATCCCCAAGGAAGACAGCTGAGCTGTGAAGGTGAATTGCCTTTTCCAGCACCCATGGCACACAGCCACTATCTGACCATAAACTGAAGACCAGCAAGAAATTGACTTCCAGCATGTCAGCCTGCCTTACCCAGGGCTTGAAATAGCTGATCCTGGCCCTTGCTTCCAGCATTAGGTACAGCCACCTGGTATCATGATTTGTGCCTCAAAAGCTGCAAGTTTGGCAAGCTTTCTGAACTGACTCTGCACCCTGGTGGCTAAGCCTGATGCCTTTGGTGCATAGGAAACACCAGCTAAGGTCCCTGGGAGTGAGGGGAAGAGCTGGCTTCAAATTTGTGCTATATCCACCCTGGACAAGGTGTGAAATCCCAGTCTGTTCTGCCAGCATGTGGAATTCTGGAGGTGTTTTTCCATCCCCTCACCATCCCACCAGCTGCATGCAGAGGACTGGCACGCTGAGTGGAGTGGGAACTGTAACACGGGTCTTATGGATGTGTACTCTAGCTCTAGTTTAGCTAAAAAAGTCTCCCTAATTTACCTGAGATTAAATTATTATATATAGATTAAAGTACATGAAGAATAAAATTGAGAATGTTATTTTCTTTGATAATGCCTGCCGTAGACAAACACTGCCATTTTCTACTTAGAACTACAGTGAGCACTTTTTACCCCTATAAAACCATAGCATTGTTTAATAAGAAGCAGCCTTTTACCTTAGAGCAATCAGAACTTTGGTATTGCTGATAGTTGTATCTGAACAGCGTAATCAGGAAAGCCTTGTAATCATGCTGTTAGAAATCTAAGATAAGATTAAATGGTACATTTTGTGTAATTACAGTCCCTAGGCAGAACAGGATACAGGAATGGCTGAGACAAGCTTGTGGAACTGTCACAGTGCCACACATTGTAAGGTAACAGCAGAGAAACAAAAGAAAAATGGGACATTTTCAAATAGTATTGAGCAAAACAGCCATGTTAACGTTCCAGTCAACACAGATACATGAGGGGATGTTCCATTTAGAAATGAGATTGGCAGATTTCTCATAAAGTAGAAAGGAAAATTTTGATTACAAGAAATGACTTTTTTTCAGTATGGTGATGTTACTTCTTTCTTTCTTTTTTAAAATCTCTAGATGCAAGTAAAATCAGATCTTCCAAGAAGATGTAAAGGTCTCTCCCTGTGCTAATGAGAGAATACTAACTTTATTAATATATATGCCTTCAGCAAGCTATACGAAGTCAATTTAATTGTTTTCTGAAATATTAGCTGCATTTTAGTTTTATTTGTATCTGTTACCCGAGATAGTTACCTTAGTCTCTGTAATCACATTAATTCCATCTGAAAGACTGCAATTCTAAGCTAGACCAGCACTACTTTCTACCAACTACTACTTGGTTAAGTAGCATCCTGGTTTTTGAGAAAGATGTGGACACTGGAATGAATCTGGCCTGCAGCTGATCTTGGTTGGGAGAGAGATGCAGAAATTGTATGGTCCTGGGAACTCCTGGCCTGCAACAAATGTGCCAGATGGGTGCAGGAGGAAGTGTTGTGTAAGGGGATGGACATTGCTACCTTGAACCAGACAATTGGGGTCTAGTTTAAAATAATGTATTTATTTAAACTAGCGTACATTCTTACAGCAAGTGAAAAAGGGTGCACTTCTTTTGGTACCTGATCAGGGAGAGTGCTTTGTATCGGTCCTTTCAGAAATATCTCACTCTGAATTGTGTCCTGGAGCATCGTGGCTTATTTCATGGCTTATGTTTTGTTCTTGTTTCCCCTCCTTACATTTTGAAATAACTCAATATAAATTTAAAAAAGATTAGGCATGAAGCTTGTGATCTTACGGTATTTTTTATTTGTACCTCATAATATCATGTAGTGATAACTGTTTCTCTTCAGCAGTTCTGGATTTGTTACTGTCCAGTTTTGTTGGTGGTTCCTTTTTGTCCTCTACAATGGTATAAATGAGGATGACCAATTACACTTTATTCTTCCCTATACCTTATCTTTTAAGGCACAGGGTTACATAAATAACTTGCTTTTATACCTTTACTGTGACCCCTCTCTTTGCTCCTCCTAAAGGAGGAAAAATTCTTGTCTCATTAAGGAATATTTTCTCTTCAGTGATCCACTTCCATCGCTCATTTCTGAGGGAAATTCCTTCCTGAACTTTTGTCATAGACACACTCCACAAATGAAGCAAAAACACTGATTATGTGGTTGCTATAATATTATCTTACCCAAATGCAAATATGATTCTTCGTGAAATTAACAGCGTATCTTTTGTTGTTGCATTTCCTCTTTGAGGTTCTCTTGGCTTCACAGTATATTCTCTTGATGTAAAGGGCTCTCCCTGTCCTACAGCGTGTATGTGGACAGTTTCTACATGTACTTGCAGTTGCGTTGAAAGTGTTGTTGCTCAGGCTCTTCCGTGATGTGTGCCACAGAAAGCCTAGCCGCGTGCGTACGCTAAGCCAAGGGCAGATATGTCTGCATAAATTATTGGCAGCTGCAGAGAGGGTGAAATCCACACCTCTTGTGATCTGAAGGGAAAATTCCACAATGAAGTCACAGAAAACTGGGTTCAGAGGGTTTGGCACCATTGTTTAAAAGCTGCCAAGCTTTTAAGGACATGAAGAAATAAAAGAAGGGCTTGTGAAAGCCCCCCAGTCCCCATCTCTTCCTCCAGAAACCTGCAGAGAAAACTTTCCTTGTGTAAGTTGAGAGCACTTCTTACAGATGAAAGAGTTTTGGTTCCTTCCTTTTTTCTGCACCCCCACCCCATGATTTCCTATACATTTCCTTCTAGCTACTGAAAATTGGAGACGAGAATATTGCTTCAGAGAACACTGATGAGATGAAACTAGAGGCTGGAAATGAAGAGTCACTGAGCCAGGAATAGAAGGATCTCAGTTCTCTGTCAAAACCTAAGAGGGCTTTTGTCTTCAGACAGAAATATGGGATAGCAAATGGATTAGTGGGGACTCTGGGTGAGCCAAAGGCCTAAAGGTCAAAACAATAGGTTTACAGTTACCTTAATAATGTCAGATGCCTCAGACTCTTTAATTCTTTTCCTTTCTACACAAAATAATCTTATTTATTTCAACTTTTCATTGTATGAAACAATGATCATTTCTCTAATTGCTTTTGCTGACCTTGCCTGGCCAAAAGCTCTCCAGCTGAATAAACTGAGATAGGGTATTAAAAAATAAATCTACACCACTAATTAGCTTCTGAAACATCAATATTTACCATTCACTGCATGAACTGACTATCAGGCATTGTATCACCATGAAACAATCTACGATTGCATGTCATGAATGTAAAATAATATGAGGCACAGAATCCAGTGCTGAATTGCACAGGAATGAGAAGATACTGGGAATGCTGCATGACCTTCTGCAAGATTCAGTGTTTGTGTCAGTGAAAACGATGAGCCAAATTATTCATGAGGCTGAAAGGGGGAGAAAAGACATGTGATCTTGGAGCAGTTAGAATTATGTTATTCTTGTGGGAAAAAAAATCAAGATGATCATGTTAATATTACCATTTCTGTTACAATCTCACCAGAGTCAGAATTTTACTAATGTGTCAAGCTTTGTGTGTATTATCCAACTGCTAAAAGACAATAGGATTTTAGACATCAGTCGTTGCTGTTTTTATTCCTTTTTGGTTTTGTAGTTTTGTAAAGCAAATGCTTTCAGAAACAAGGCGAATCAATAGGTGTGAATTGTCAATAAGGTGGCTGCAGTATGGGGGAAACTTTTTAAGAACATAAGGTAATCATGCATTAATATGTAAAACACCAAAAATATGCCAACAAACTATTAAGGATTTTATAAAATAAAAACAAACCCCAAAACTGTTTTCAGTGGTGTAGTCTGAAGCTATGTTCTTTGGTGACACTCTACACTTACAGAGGAAGTTGTGTATATTATTGCAGGAAATAACAGGAAATTTGACTTTGAAGATACTGTTTATCACTAGGCATGAAAATTCTGTTTTTCTGCATGGTCTGCAGTTGAGTAGCACTGCTGAGTGGAGCTGGTGCAATAAATGCAGAATTTGCTCTGACACAAGTGTGCCAGGCTGTGCCTTTTTACTTTTCAGAAGCCGCGTGTGTTGTCAGTCCATGTGTTTTCTTATCAGATCCTCACAAAAGAAAGCAGATAGCCTCTTTTTACAAATAAATATAGTATTTCCACTAATCCTCTAATTCCACAGTATAACAGTGAAATTAAATTTGTGAGTAACTTCAGTGAGGCAAGCCAAACCTAGCACAGACCACTTGAGAAGCAAAATTGTTGCGTGTCTGATATCTGAATCTTTTCTGAATCAGAAAACCCTATAAAATGTGGACTGGTATTTTTTCCTGCAGCCATTTCAGTTTGCCTGCAATGTACAGAGGTTTGGCATTAGTGGTTATCCACAAACGATTTCAGAAAGTGTTGACACAACCAGAATGACCACATTTATATCCACCTCATGGAAGCCCAGCTATCCTTCAAGGAGATGCCCATACAACCTTGGGACACTTACAGGGGAATTAACTTACTAGAGTCATTAAATAAGTGTTGGAAATGCAGTGGAGTGCTTCTTACTACTTTGGCTGGAAAACCAGATTCAGTGAATTGTAGTTTTAAGAAGCCGAAGCCTCGTCTATTTGCAGCCAGTTATTATTAAGTCATACTGGGCTGAGTGTTTCTATCCCAGCCTGTAAAAAACCCATTTCTGACATCCTCAGGGTGCATTTGGCTTTCTCCCCAGCTGTTTCTGAGGGGGTCCCAACCTGTGAAGGTGTTTTCTACCCACTGAGGTAATGATTTCTCATACTGACAAAAGTGGTACAGAATTCCCTTTTTGTGATGCTCTGCTTTTGTTCAGTCCCTAGAAAGAGGCAAACACTCCATTGTCCAGCTGAACTGATTTTGGTCCTGTAAGCCACTTCTGCTGATCACTTTCAGTAATATTTGCAAGGGCTTTTTACTTTTCCCATGACTTTATTCTACACCTGGCAACTCCAGTGGATTCTCACATTAAATGCTGTGGTTTCTATCTTGTCATTTTTTTTTATATAAACAGTTGTCTAAATGAAGCTCATTTTTAACCTCATTTTTAATACTGTGTGGAGGGTCAAGATTTTTCACTACCTTAAAATATAGCTTCTACATTTCCTGGCTCACCTGAGATCAGTTAATCCAATGTGTATTGATGCCTTCTCAGATATTAGTTCATTCTGCTAATCAAATATACTCAACTAGCACGTGAACCTTTATCCAGCAGCTCTTTCAAGACTTTCATCTTTGTCACAAGGTAACCCTGCCATCTACTGGAAAGTCTTTAGTAATGGTTTTTGCCTGTAAGGTTAGGGTGGGGATGCCTACAATTTTTGCCTACAAAACCCGCTACCTCTATTCTACAAAGCATAGGCTGATTTCCTGTTGTTGAGGGGAAATGCATCTGAAATGCACAGATAATCAGTTACATGGGAAGGGATCAGATATGTAGTAAACAAGGACTTTTCCTTTGTCTCTTGGACAGTCAACATTTTCTCCATCAGTTTTAAAATCTCTCATCTTCCCTTCTAGCTATTTTTTGGGTAGTGTCCTAGGAGTAGGGCGGATGGCTGGGGAGTCTCCTGGCCTCCTAATTCTCTGCATGGTCGGAAAGGTTTGGAGCTTAGTGGGCAGTCAGGAGTGTACAGCTCCTTTGACGGCTCAGAGATTTGTGCATGTTGGATTTCCAGTCGAGCATGCATCTATCTATACCCTTGTGATAACAAGGTATTCATCTGGAGAGAAGGAAGAAGCAAGCATCTGGATAGACCAACTGTGATAGACCAGCTGTGCTGGAGGAGCTGTGCGTGTTTCTGTGTTACCAGTTTCTCCTTGCAGGTGAAGCTGTGGAAGAAGCTCTGGGGCTACCTGGTCCAGTTTTGTCCTCTTTGTAATTTACTTTGGAGCTGGTAGACTGCTAGCATCTGGAAATACTGGGTCTAGTAAGAGGAGAAAGCTCTTCTTGTCTTTCTGAGCTGATGTTTTTCTTTCCCTGTGTGTTTGTGTAGCTGAGAAGGGCAAAGAAGTTCTTGTAACTTGGTCAGATATATACTGTTTTTTCTGTACTTCTGAGATCATCTTGCCTTGAAGGCATCAGAGCTGACATCTCTAGTGATCACAGACCCACTCCATGTGGGTGAGCTTTGCTTTAGTTATTCCACAAGACTGTTTATTCATCCAGAATTAAGCCTATAGCTTTGTATAAAAGTCAATCTAAAGAGCAAGAGGAATTCTCTCCTCTGAAAGAGAGGTAAAGAAAACCCAACCCAAAATGGTAAAGCAAAATTTGCCCCATAAAAGAGTTGAAGGGATTCATAATTCATCTGGCATTGGTTTGCAAGGACTGTAAGCTATGTCCCTGTTTGGTCAAATGCCATACAGAGATTCACAGCTAAAACTGTCTGTACAGGGGTCTGTACCCCTTAGCACAGCAGAGGCAACTTCACCAGCTCAGTTACAGCCGTATGTGTTGCGTAATGTTCAGTCCCAGCAAATAAACTCCACAGTGGCTTTAGTTGTGCTGAGCAGGACATAGTGCCTGATCAGACCCACATCCAGACATCTTGGGTTGTGTGACTGTATGGCGCTCCCTGCAGAAGGGGCTAGGTAAGATGTGCCATCACCTGTCCCTGCAGCTATGCCTAACTGCGATAGTCTTAGCAACCGTGACAGCTTCCCTTTAGCAAGCAGAAGTTTCTCCAGAACAATTTTTAAGTGTAAACAGCTTTGCAAATGAATTATATTAAGTATCTGCTTCAGTTTTGGTTTTAAGACTAGATTAAAAAGCAAGATATGACAGGCAAGTAATTTTAAGAATTGTCACATAATGGCAGAGATGTAATCAAAGTCTCATTAGTGCTTTCTTTCCTCCACCCACTATTTTTTCAAAAGAGATTATATTTCTTGCTAGGAGAACCTTCTATTATGGGGGAAATAATGTAACTTTCTCTTTGCTAGCACAAAAGACCAAAATTGTTATCTACTCTCTGTTAAAATTGTCATTTTACAGCTCACCTCCTCGTGGAAAGACCTTGAATGGGGTCAGTATTACTTCCAGATATCAAAAGAAAAAAGTAATTGGTACCAGCACATTGTCTGAATGTTAATAATATTTCAGTTTTACCTTGTTGAAAAAATAATTTATTCCCACCATATATTAGAAGAGGGGAGGCTTGGCACAATCATAGGATTACCTAAATTCAAGCTCAAAACCATTTTAGGTTATTTAGTCTTACAGAAGATTGTCTCCTACACTATAATAGATGGCAGTTTTAGATGGCAAGGTTTTAAAGCCCCAGACACGGGATACCGTTTATCTAGAACTGAAATGGGATGAAGGTACTGCCTCAGGGGTGGGACCAGTGGGGTCAGCCTCTGTGCTTTGCAGAAGAATCTTTGTGTTAGGCATAAACAGGGGTAGTTTTGCAGGGAGGGGACACAGGAGCCACTCATAATCACAAGACAAAAAAGAAGGATATTTTGGGTGGTTGCCAGTGAAATCTGTTCTAATTTTCTGCTTCAGCACTGAACTAGCACTGCTTGTACTTAGGCTGAGAGAAGGGTGTGATGGGGTGGGACAAGGTCCTGTGGCATTGCTCTACCCCCCTGTGAATGCCACATCTCTTTCAAGCAGTCAGCCAACTGATGTGGGTTGGGTTATTTTTTTGTTTTCTCTAGCTGCAACACATTTCTGCATATTACATTGAAGTATTTCTTGAACAAAAGCAGGATAATTTCAGTCATAGCTAGATCCCAAAGGGAACCAAAAATTTTCTGTTTTAGCTTCTCCTGTCACATTATGATACAGTGTGTGGGGCCACATTCTTCTGCCCTCTCTGCATGTCACCTCCTGAAAGACCAGCTACAGTCTACCCTGTGCAGAACCTGTTATTTTTTGCCCACATACCTCCTTTCTTTTCTTCTGATAGTTTTTAAAAGCTCATTTAAATTGCTCCTTTCTTTTCATAATCCATTTCACAGAGCTCTGATATTTATGCATTAGAAAACTCTTCTTTTGTCTACAACACAGATTGATTTTACTAGCTACTCTAATTGTTCCCAAGCCCGCATTAACAAGACTGTAGGAGAAATCCTAACAGGTACAAGCAGATTGCCTAAGAGAGAGAAAGTGGTACCATCTACTAAAATAAATAAAACTGCAAGAAATTCCAAGACTCATCGACTGCCAAAATATTCATTGTTGCAGAGTTAAGCAGGGTAATTCTTGTTTGCAGAAAGCTACTGCTGTACTACTCAGAATAGAAAGATCTACTAAGTTTCTTTGGCAAACAGGAAGAACCAAGAAGAGTGTCCATCTGCCCAGCCTCCCACCAGTAACCCTTCCTGCTCTGGAGGTGGGAGTAGCTGCTGTGAATACATTGAGCATGGTCAAGAAAGAGTAACCACAATGACTCCAACTGGCAGAACAAACAGGGTACATTTGGTGTTTCTTCTGTGTTCTGTAGAATTTTATTCTTTTATCTTCATTTGTAACAAACACCCATCACCTTTAGTGCTTGCACTGTTTAGCAATCAGTTGTCTCTCCACTCTGAAGAGGAGGATGGTGTTTGTTCTCGCCTACAGTGGAGATGCTGTGAAGGGAAGCAGTGCAGTGGCAGGGGCAGTACAGCCTGAAATGCTCTTTCCCCCATTCTTCAAGCACTTACAAGCCAGGAGTCACCTTAGATAAACCCAGCTGATGTGAGCCAAGTTTGGCCACCTCATGGGTGCAGTGGGGCAAACATGTCCAAGCTATGCACCTCAGGTGTTTGGGGGAGATGTGGCTGAGCATTTCAAACAAACAGGTTATTCAAGATAATTCATTCCTCACAGCAACAGAAGCACAAGGCTTTCTCTTCACGGCACATGAACTGATATGTGGGTAATTGTTTTCTCTTTATGCGATGTATATATATAGCCCATGTATTAATGACAAGTATTTTCAGCTCTGGAAAAATAACACACTTCCATTCCCAGTGTTTATTGTTCAATGAAAGATACATAATTTTGCTTGAGGAGCTAATTTCTGAAGTCTAGAGAACAGCTTAATCACTTCAGAGGTTTAATTTATGAAATGGCTGAAAAATATTAGAGTCCATGGAGTAACTTAATGTGTACAGTGTGGCTTGTAAAATCAAACAGTATGTAAACATAGAAAGTGAGAAAATGATTTGATAGTATATCTATTATTTTAAAAATTTAGATAGGAAATCAAGATGTATTAGAAAAAACAGTGCTCTGTTCTTTATTATTTTATTTGGAAAATATAAGTTATAAATTCATATAAAATGAATTACCTGTAATATCTATTGATTTTAAAGTTAACTGAGACTTTTAAAATGTAAAAATTAAGTGGTTATTCACTCAAATGTCATCCATTCTCATAAAGATAAAGCAAACTGTTAGTTCACCTGAGGGGGGATTTTCTATTATTTGTTTGGAAATAGTTTATGAAGACATTTTCAAAACTAAACCTTATCTTTTGAAACAACATTATTATTAAAAATTACCAAGATGTTAAGGAAAAGGGACTCTGTGCTGCAAAAGAGATGTAACTTTGGTGACATTTTTTAATGGAATGTAAAGCCAAGTGCATCAGACTTGCTTAAGTCCCATGTGGAGATACCTAGAGGTGCTGCTGGGTGGTTGCAGGCTGCTCTTGTGGCTCTCTCCTGCACATGCCATGCAAGGAGGATTGCAAATGCTCAGATTTTATGTGGAGAATATAGAATTCATCATTGTGGGTCTATTCTTTCATATTTTAGTATCTCAGAGTGCTAGAAAAAGTATATGAATCCACCAGTTGTATGCCGCCTCTTTCTTTAGTATTATAAACCTTACGGCTGACATGGTAGTGACACTGCTGAGCAGCCAGCATTTCTTTCTCATCGGGGTTCTTAGGCTGCTTGTTGATGAGCATAAACACACTTACTGAACAGGAAACAAAATCATTGTGCACTTTGTTCACACAGAGGCAACAATAGTCTGAAGTCACGTGTGCAGGGGACTGGATGCTCTGCACTCCTCAGCTCTCCGTAAGGTCGAGGGTATCCATGAGCAAATTGCTTAAACTCTGCCCTGAGCTACAGTTTATACAACAGTAAAATGGGGGCAGTAGATTCATAATTAGGTTAAAGAGATACTTTCAGGAGGTCATTGCTGGATGTTCTTTGCATATACTGTATGTTGTTTGCATATACTGTATAAAGTTATTATTTGAAGTTAGTGTGAAATTCTTGATAGTTACTGAAGGTAAGATTGTTACTTTTTTCTGATGTCTCAGTTGCCTTGGTTTTTCTAAGGTAGAGTTAATTTTCTTCTCAGTAGTTAGAATAGCTGTGTTTTGGTTTCAGGGTGGAATTTGTTATGAGAAGAATGTTGATAAGGTACTGTCGTTACTAGTTGCTGCTGGATGCCCAAGGTCACAGTATTTGGCTGGTTTGCAGGTACAAAGAACTGGGAGGGGGGAAGCGCAGTAATCAGCAAAACCTAGGACTGGCATTTGCATATGCCAATGAGATATTCCATATCATATCACATCATGTTCAGTATATTAACCAGGGCTGACCGGAAAGCAGGGCTATTCTCTCAGGGATCACTCGGGCTCAATCTTCCAGGGTTGTGGTTTTGGTTTTGGGACTGTCTTGGCTCCAGGATCACTGGCTGGCACAGGCTGGGCATCAGTTGGCAGGTGGTGAGCAATTGCACTGTGCATCACTCATTTGCATATTCTTTTATTACTGTTATTAATCATTATATTTTATTTCAATTAGTAAATTGTTTTTATCTCAACCCACAATTTTTCTTACTTTTATCCTTCCAATTCTCTCACTTACTTTCCAGAGGGGGCGGAGAGTGAGAGATCAGCTGTGTTTGGCTGCAAGCCACAGGAGTGAAACCACAACACTCACTGAAATTAGAGCCACAATTTCTATGTATTAATAAATACAGGTTTCAAAAATGCCAGTTCACAAGAGAATTTTGTTTTGATCTCTTCATACAATTTCTCTTACAGTTTCTGACAGTGTCCTAAAATCCTGCTGTTGAAAATATAGGAAGAAGCAGATGAGTGTCATAGAAGGGAAGCTGGAGTTGACTTAATCCAAATACTAGCAACTAACATAGTGACTGCTAATATCAAACTATAATACTGTGCTTGTAAAGAACTTTAGGCAGTAATGTCATTTCACATGTTAAAAACTCCAGGCAAACTTTCCATCTTGCTCTGCTCCATGCCATTTCACTTGGTGGCACTCTGAACCTTCATTCTCTCAAGTCATGATTGACTTGACTCACTTGTTGAGGATGGCATACAAACTGGTGTCTTATGACTGAATAATCAATCTGAGGGAGCCAGGGAGAAATGGGCAGCAATTCTACTTGCCTGGGACAATCTCCAAAGTCTGGAATCAGCAAACACAACAACAGTGTCTCTGAGATGCACAAATCACATATGAGCTGGAGATAGGTGGTTTAGTTCAGCTCTGGAGAAAAACATATGGAAGCAGTGAAGTATGTCAGGAAAAAGGCACTGATTTGTCATGTTGTGTTTGCTCCCTTCCCTTGGGCAGATGGATGATCTTGCTCTGCACCTTCTGAGCAATGGAGCTTGGCACTGCAGACACCCAGTGCTGACTCTATCCTGCTCATCTTACCTGCACTGTACGCTTTGCATCAAAACAGCTCAGAGAACTTTGCAATAATAATCTATGCAGCTCAAAGTCACCAGGCACTAACAATTATGAATTTGCCAGTATTGTAAAAGTGAATTTGGCTGCTTACAAATTATGAAAATAATTCTCACATTAGTGAGAGTTTCAAGATGGGTGGCTTTTGGGATGGTGTCGGTCAGTGTAGACAAATCCGCTGTTTGCCTGGGCTGGCTGGCTGTGTAAATGGCTACAAGTCCATTGCTACCACATATGGGACTGCTGAGATCTCCAATGCTTCAGCTCAGCTACTACTAACCACTTTGATTCTCACACCCAAACATCCCCTGGACTTTCTGACCCGCAGGATGAGAGTCAGTAAGTATTTTCAGAGTGTTCCTATGACAGATGAAAGGAGGGTATGTGTTTGCATGTGCTGTGTCAGCTGCCTGAGCAGTCTTGAGAGAGCAAACCTACCAAGTAGAGCTTGTAGCTTAGTCCTCAGAGATAGCCAGCCTTGCTAGAACGGTACCACTCCTGAGCTAACGAGCCTCTCTTTCAGTCTATGCACATCACCACTCTGATGTAGCTCAACTGCTGCCAGTTTCAAGGTGAGCCACCTCTCTTAATTGCAGGATGTAATCCATCCCCTGTAGCCATCATCTGCTCAATCAGGGTGTAGGGTTCCCAGTGCGAGGCTGCAGATCCCTTTGCGCAGCAGAGAGCGATTGCTTCTAGGACTGAATAATAATTATCAGCCACTCTGGATTTTACTCTCTAAGCTCCCAACTGCAAAATGAAGATCTATGTAGGAGGCATGTTGTGAAAATACCTACATTGCTTGTTATCCAGCATTCCTATACCATGGTATTCTCCAACAAGCAGAAGCAATGCTACTTCTCACTTTGTTTAGGATGCCATTTCTTAGGTCTTTGTAACTTCAAGTAATTTCTGACATGTAGGATCACATACCAGCTTTAAGATTTAAGAGACTTTTTAATAGCTAAAGATAATCTCACCACTACCTGGCATCTCTCCTTCCTCTGTCCTGGAATTACACTGATCCAGACTCAAAGTGAACAGCATTGTCTGTAATGTGAGAATATCAGATGTGATTATAGGCTATAGATAACTAACTGAAGGGTTATCAAGGATCGATGGACAGAAGAGATCATGGCTAACAGGAGCTGGGAAAGAATATAATTTCTTCATTTAAATGAATCAAATCCAAAAAGCAAATTTAGAGTAAATTAATGCATTAGTGATGGGATATACAAGCCAGCTCCAGTGGGGACATAAAACCAAAGTTGTTAATTGCATTTCAGTTGCCAGATGATTGGAAAATGAATGTAAATATTTGGCGGCGGCACAGTGCAACTGCTGCTGAGTGTCAGTTCATATGACTTGGGCACTCATCAGTTGTTTAAAACAAATCATTTGCATGTGAAGGCAAACAAAAGTGAGGAGGATTTAACAGGATTCAGCAGGATGAAAATCAAGCGTCTTAGTCATCAGCTTTATTTTTCTCACAAACTTCTCATATTTTTTCTGACAAGTTTCAGTGTAAGGATTATCCCTTCTCTGTCATCTGTGGAGATTATGCCTTCTTGTGTCAGAAGCTTAATCTGAGCCTTACAGAGCTTCAGATAAGTAATTGCAAGTGTTGTGTTTGGGGCTAGATTCTGACAAATAACTCGTACAACTATTTACAGAAATAACTGAGGTTTTTCCTATTTTGTGGAGGTACCATTCCTGTTCAGTAGTGGAGGAAGAGGTAGGTGCTGCTTTGGTTATTGTATGAGTGTCTCTTGCCAGTACAGTAGTGAAGGAGGATGTATAGCAGACCTAGAAATCTCCTGTAAAGTCTTTTCTGCTAATTGAAAAGTGATGCACAATGACTGTAGGATTAGGAATGTGTGCCTAGTTTTGTCCTGGGAGAAAGTAAGTCAATGGCTTGGTTACAAGCATAATTGATGTTAGAACAAAAACTGAAGACAGAAAGAAAGCTATGACTATTGCAAGGATATTTCTTAGACTTTAGAACAGCTAGGGTATTTTTCTCCACTCTAAAGTTTGGGTTTTTTTTCTAGTTTCCCTTTTTTTTTGGCGTATTTGTAAATTGCATAATGTTCCCAAGTATTTATAAAGAAAAAGTAATCAATAAATTAATTTTTGGGCTTCCAAGAACCAACAAGCTCACACTATTTAAAATTCCCTAAGGTGCAGGCCAGGCTTCACTGGGGCTGAAAAAAGACAGTGTAAATGCTGTTACTGGAAACAGCATTTTTGAATCCATAAGAGCGGTCACTCAGAAGACCTTGCAGACTGATGGTGTCCTTATAATATTATATTCATACTTCTTCTAGTGTTTTACATTTTTTAGTGTAAAAACTGTGAAACTTATAAAAGTTCACACCCTAGCCTTGCTAATCTTATCTCTGGTGATAGTTCTTGCTACTTGCTAATCATATTACCTCTACGAAGAATCAGGTAAAATAATTGATATTACCTTTTTCGTTAGTAGGCGAGAGAGATTGGTCCGAAGTTTTGCCTATCCTGTTTTTTGTACATGCCTGGAGACATAAGCATTTTTCTTTGTGAAAATTTTCTGTGTCCATCTCATTTAATGGAATTTTATTATATTCACAAGGAAATGGTGTGCAAATAATGGATCGTGTCCAAATCAGTATAAAAACCATGTGATTCCCTCTTCCTACCCCTTGAAATTTTATTGTCTTCTGAAAGAAAACATCACTTGACTCCCAACATATTCAGAACAACTAAAATTTGCAATACAGGGAAAACCCTTGCAAAATATTTTTTTCCCCTGCATGGAGAGTTTTTACTTATCCCTCTCTCCATGGCTTTTTTCATGATCAGCTGTTGTGTTTTGGAGCTTTCTTTAATTGCAATCCACAAAACCATTCCAATGGAAGGACAGTTCTACTCTGCCAAGCCTGGCAAAAGAAAATGTATAAAATGAGTGTTTTATTGATCCCACAGCTTTCCAACACAGTCATACTGAAAATAGCTTAAAGATGGGCAAGATTTCATCTACAACACCATGGGTAATTTACTACACAATTTTTTTTACAGCCGTGTTTTATGCGATGACCAAGCAATTCTCTCTCTTTCTGGAGTCTGGGCCAAGGGTCCCCTTGTCAATCAAATTGTGATGCATGCAGTTCAGCATAACTTAATCAAAACTTGGTTTAAATTGAAAGTTTTTAAAAAAATAATTTAAAAGCATAATTTTCCTCCATTACCACCAGATGTGTACTGGCACAGAAGGTAAGGAAATGCAGAAATGCTGTCTTCAGTTGCACTGGTAATAGTCACACTGATTTGATCCTTTTCTGTGAAGCATAGGTGTGTGTATGCCAGGGTGCAGACATAAACCCTCTGGACACATATTCAGAGCCTGGCAGCTTGGTACGTTGCCTCTTTCCATAATTTTGTTATGTGATCTGTGCCTACTGATAAATCACTATATTTGCATCTAATCATAGTATCAGTTTGCCTTGTATATCATTGCAAAATCTGCACCTTTAAAATTATACATCCTCTTGAAAAAATATTCCTTCCAGACAGCCTGTTTGCTGCTGGCACCTTTCAGTGAAAGGCCTACTAACTTAATTTACTATCTGCTTTTCCACACGTGGTGAGCTGTAGATTCATTGACAGAGTCAATTTAGGGAGAATTTTAGGCCCTTAGTTTATATAAGCAAGTTTATATAGGCAATACCTTCTGATTATCAGCATATGCAGCTGTTTGAATACTAATTATTCCTTCAGAGGAGTTATTTCATTCTCATCCATTTTCTGCTTATTGTCAAAGAAGCTAAAGAGTGTTTTGTGGAAGGTTCAGGTCGCCAGGTCATTTTTGCCTGGCAATTTTTAAAATAGAACAGCATCACAAAAAAACTTATTGGGAACATACACGTCTCATGTAATTACCTCTGAGTACACTTATGCTGTGAACGTAAATCTGAACTGCAGGGTTATTTGACACAGTTAGAAAACTTTCTAAATAGTTTTAATACTTATACCAATTCTTAAGGAAACTTCAGCAGTTTTAATGGGACGTGCCTTGCATAGCTTATTTATCCCACAGATAGCCACTACCTCTACAATTTATCAGGTGAAAAAATATTTCCCTGAAGGAAATGAACCCACTGTATTCTGTGCTATGGAGCTTGTGTACAAGCTTATAGTCTGCAAACCAGCATTCAGCTGCCTTAGCAGTGCATTTCAGACACTGCCCACCACACAGACCAACTCTGAGGCAAGCAGCTTGTGGCCCCGAGGCAGCAGGACAGGCACAAAACTTGCTTGTTCTGAGCACAAGCTGCAGGGGTTTGTGAGTTACTGACCATTTCCTCTGCCAAAAGCAGTAATTTGGATTTAAAAAAATCTAATTAGTTTATGCTTTATGCTTTGTCTGGAAGTCATGACTTACCTAGGGAAAGATGAATGTAGCAGAGTGCAGTAAGTTAAGTCCCTCCAGGTGCTTCCCTTTCTGTGGGGCTCAGGCTCTCAGCAAAGCACAGAATATCTTTTATATCCTTGCTAGGCAAAAGATTTCACTGGAACTGCCTCCAGTTGCTAGCCTTTGACAGACAGGACAACTCTTGGCAGAGCTGAGGGTGATTTGCCTTTGGATCCCTGTGACGTTCCTGCGGCAGATGAGTTGCCTGCTTTGTGAGCACTGCAGTCTGATGGGCTTACATCCCTAGCTCCTGCCTAAGCATTGCTCTTTGATAGTGTCTGGTGAAACGGCAGGTGTCACTTATAATCTGCGATGACCTGAGTGATTTAGGCCTTCTGCTCTTTGCCTCTGTCTATACCATTTTTTGTGTGCAAGGAGCTCACTGAAGATGCATGGCAGGGTGTCCCTTTCAGGATGGGCTCCCAGCTGAAATCTCCCTAACTCTCATGTGCAGAAAGCTGTGAAAATTGTCCTGGAGTTCCTCCACATGTAGTCCTTGGTGTCTGCCTGCACTTCTGTGAGGAAGTGAATTTGAGCTCCAGGTGAAGATGTGTTTCTCTGCTGGGCTAATTTCTGGTAGCCTGGCGAGGTGTTACAGCAAGTGTGACCTGTAAGTTTAAAGCCAAAGGTGATTATGCTAATTTAAACCTTGCCTACGCAGTTTGGCTGCATGTGTGTGTGAGTGTACCTATGCAGACTCTCACTCCCAAACACAGGCAGGGGCTGCACCACCTCTTTCCCTCATTTGATCGTGTGGCTCACCACTGCTGCTAACAGATTACATTTGCGGCTATTACGAGCTGCTCTTATCATTTAGTCCTGTTAGATGCTTGCTATGATGCATGCGGAAAACAAAACAAAACAAAACTAAAAAGGCAATTTGTTATCAGATCTTAATACTCTTACCTCATAAAACCTTTCCAATTATTGCTTTTATGTTAGTCAGTAATGTGTTCTGATGCTATAATGTAAGTGTTATAACATCAGACCTCATTAATGTTTATAAATATATGAAGGGTGAGCGTCAGGTGGATGGAGCCAGGCTCTTCACAGTGGTGTCCAATGATAGGACAAGGAGCAATGGGTGCAAGCTGAACACAGGAGGTTCTGCTTAAACTTCAGAAGAAACTTCTTTACTGTGAGAGTAACAGAGCACTGGAACAGGCTGCCCGGAGAGGTTGTGGAGTCTCCTTCTCTGGAGACATTCAAGACCTGCCTGGACACCTCCTGTGTGAACTCATCTAGGTGTCCCTGATCCGGCAGGGGGGTTGGACTGGATGATCTTTTGAGGTCCCTTCCAATCCCTGACATTCTGTGATTCTGTGATTCTGTGAAGTGGAAATGTGGCATTCAGAGTAATACGAGACAGTCCACGTGCACAGCAGACATTGTCTCATCTCTAAAACATCACTGTATCCCTACTGCAAAAAAAAAAAAGTTAATTTTAATAAAAACTCAGAGAAACTCTGATTCTTGTCAAGCTTTGAGCATTTAAATGTGTTTGAAGTTCTGTTGGCACTGCTGCTGCCTTAATAAAAGACAGTTTACTGCAAGATAGGCAGATCTGAAAGCCTGGTACTCCTAACTGTTTATTTATTTCCAATTTAAAGTTATGTGTCCTGGTGAGAGTAAACAGATTTTGCATAGAATTAGAGGTTTTTAATGTAAATTTATAAAGTAATGTAATAATTAACAGTAATTAACAAGGCCTGCAAAACTAAACTGAGAGGTGGTGCGATCCAGTGTCATTGTGAACTAAACTCTGAGACAGGAGGTTTTGAGTCACTGGGTAACATGGTGGGGGTAAAGTAGGGTTTAACATGACCTCCAGAGATAAAAGAAAAAAGGCAAAGCTTGAGCTCATAGCAGGTTACCAGGGAAGCTTTTCAGAGTTCAGGCATAAAGAACTGAACTGTGTTTATGCTGGGATCCTAAAGCAGTTTTTAGGCTATGATTAGTTTTGGCTGGGATGTAGGTGAGGAGTCAGACTGAGTAAACCCATGACTTGTGCAAACCTAAAAAGTAATCCTAAACTCAACCATAATCCTAGTTGTAGTTTCTAGCTGGCCTAGAAGGAATATCTTTTCCCACATCTGGGGAAAAAAACTGGGGTACAAAGGCTGGAGCTAGAGTTGGGGCTTGAGTTCACAGAGCTCCAGGGTAAAGGAGAGTGTCTGCAAGGAGAAACAGAGCTGCTGTCCTGTGTTTTGGCTGTCAGGCTAAGAAATTCCACTGTGCCAGGATAGAGGTGAGATTGGGATATATGTAGAGTTGAGGCTGGGATAAATCAAAGGGCTATGGTAATGACTTGTTTTAGACTGACTTGAGAAATGATGCCACATTTGGTTTCTGAGCCACCTTTTGCTCTGAGGCTTAAATGCAAAGTTGTGGAAAAGGTTAGTATTAGTCTTGAGGTACATGCTGGGATTTGGTTTTGCTAGTGCCTGTAAGTGTTGCTGACAAGTTGGTTACGCTGAGGTGGCCAGACTGTGTTGCATGTCAGTGCTAGTTTGTGTCGCTGTGATGTTCATCCAGTCATGTGGGATTGGATAGTGTTATTGGGTTAGGGGAAATATTAGGCTTGTACTTAATTAGAGTGAGCCTGCAAAAGAACAGGTGGGAAAACTAAGATGCGAGCCTGTTTAAACTGATGTGGACTGTGCTGCATAAATATATAAACAAAAGTCAGCAGTGATGGGTGTTTTTCAGGAGACTGAGCTAGAACTGCAGGTAAACACTCTTCAAATATAATTTTCTTATTTGAATTTGCTTGGGTCTTGGCAAATACAGCAGCAGCACAGATGCTACCAATGTGCACTGAGCACACTGACCTTTCAGCATTTGCCTATGTGTCAAGCATTGTTTCCTTCTGGGCCCCAGGGAATCCTAGGATGCTGGAAGCAAACCCAAGTAAAAGTATCAAAAAATCAATGCTTCTGATTTCAAAGAACAGCAAAGACATGAATCAGTCACAGAGACGTCATTCCTTACTACCCTCCCTGTCATGTTCAGCCATAATTTCATTGGAAATCAATTTTAAGTGCTATCTTAGATGGAGCTGCTTTTGACTATATTTTTCCCAAGTCCTTTGATTTTTTTTTTTTTTCCCTCCATGCAAGCTTTGAAAAAAAGAACAAAGTTGGTGGCTGACTAGTGGCAGCTGACGGGTTAATTGAATGCCTGGCTTTGGGAGGAAGCAACCAGGCAAAAAAATGTGCTGAGATAACTGTTGCCTGATCAGTGGATAAACTGTCCAGCCTGCTGGCATCTGGCAATGGAGAAGCACAACCCTTGGGGAAGAGCTGTTCCTCATAGTATTAACTAAAACTAAAACAAAAGGCAATTTTAAATTCTGTTGTCCCTTACATGAGTTCTGTAAGTGTAAGTTATAGTAAACTTTGGTCTATCTAGAATCACACAGAATCACAGAATGTCAGGGATTGGAAGGGACCTCGAAAGATCCAGTCCAATCCCCCTGCCGGAGTAGGGACACCTAGGTGAAATCACACAGGAAGGCATCCAGGAGGGTCTTGCACCACTGATTAGCTGGTGAGGACGGTCTTGTGGCTGAATCAGAGAACTGAAAGTCTGAAGGTCTAGATTTCCATTTCTACCACAGGCTTCCTCAGGAACTTTGGACAAGTAACTTTTGTGTCTCAATGTTCCAAACTATGGAATAAAAATATTTAAACTCTGAGGTAAATGTACCATTTTTTTGTGAAGAACATCTTAGAAATAAAATGCATTTTCTAGGTCTGCCAACATGTTGCCTGCCTACATCCAACTGGAGTTGTGAGTCCAGGTATGAGATGGTTCACTTTCTTACCTGAAAACAGATACTTCTCCCTACTTTTGCTCTGATATTCTGCAGAGAGAAAAATAAAAAGCATAAAACAAAATGTGTATAATCTACAGCAGTTTATATCAGACTATGGTTTTGCCTCATTAGAATGTTAGGTAGATTTTGTCATGTTTTGGGAAGCTGATGAAGAGTGGATCTTTGTGGGTTAAATGATTGTCTCATATTATGTCATATGTGCATTGCACATTATGTGAAGTACCTCCGCCTTAGTTTACTTTATCATCAATCATTACAAGTAGAAATTAAATACAGAAGGAGTTATATGCACATAGAGTGTAAGGTTTTGTCGACAGACTGAGAGGTAATGCCTATTTAGTGTTTGCCTTTGCTAAGTAATATGAAGCCTGCTTGCCAAGGATGAGCCCCAAAGGAATTACAAATCTGCAGCTTTATTTTTTTTAAATTATAATCAGTAAGAGGCCAACCTGTCGTCAGTCATAGGTGAATCGAGAAAGAGCAGTCCTTGATTCCTCAAGGACTTATCAGGGTGAAGGACTGTCAAAATCAGCCATGCCACTTTGAAGCACCGCAAAGGGCATACTGCTCAGGAGTGTGGCATCAAGGAGAGGAGGAAGATGTTCTTAGACCTGTGTAATGAGGTACTGCTCCTTCACTGATCTTGACTATGTAACTAGAGGTTTGCTTTATACAGCACATGACAACCCAGCTTTAAAACATTTTCTCAGCAAAATCTGTTGAAGACTTGAGGCTCTTTGTTCATTTGAATAGTACAGAAATCATGAACATGTTCTGGAAGTTGGTAATATGAGAAAACATTTTGAAGTTGTGCTTGCCTAGCAGAGGTGATTTTGGAAAAAAAAATAAACCTGACCACTTTACCATCAGTGTTCATGGAAAAGAAAGATAGTGTCTTAGGCTTTTAATATTAGTTAAGAAATAGCCTAGATGGTACAAAAATAGCCTGGATGGCTTTTCTGGGATAGAGTAAGGAGGCACCCACTTTGATTTTGTATCTTTCAGGAGGGTCGTGTGAAGTTTAGAACTTCACTGTGCTGAGCTACTGTCTGTGAGAGCAGAGCTCCAGGGAAGCTGAATTTTAAGGCAAGTTCAGTGATGAATCTATGGAAATTCTCCTCCAGTAGCTTGGCCAACTTCACCTGCTGGGATCTTTGAGGAAGGGAGTGGTGCATTCAGCAACCCTTACAGTGCATGTCACCAACCCTGCACTGTCAAGTGCACTGCTGGGGCTACAGGAAGCCCTCAAGGTGAATATTGTGTTAACCAGCAGAATTGTCAAGGCAGCCTGATAGGATCAACATCCCTCACCTACTTTTCTCTGCACAGGTCCATGCAGCAGCTGTACTTTCCAAACATAAGCACCAGTGAATTGTAGTAACTCTTGAGTTTGCATATGTACAATTGTATAAGTTTCGCTCTTGCAATAGTATAAGCTGGTTTTGTGGGCTCAAATTTGACCACTGGTGAATGATAGCTTGGGTGGCCTCTAACTGCCAAAATATTTAAAGCAAAGGATTCTTTCAATATGTTTTACTATTTGCATGTTTTAACTGGGGCAGATGAAAATACATTGCTCCTTGTGAAAGAAAAATTGTTCATGACAGGAATACTAAAACCACAAGCAAGTACTTACCTATTCCTATTGAAGAATATAATATGGGTCACTCTCGGTCATAACAAAATCAAAGTCTTGCAAGCAAAAAGGAAACTTTATTTAAAAAGGAGCAATATTCTACATTTTCTTCATATCACCAAAGCATACTGACAGAGAAGAGGTAGTGTGATCCCTGACAGTGCAACAAGAACCAGTGTAATTAAATTATATTGCTCCTGGAGCTGTTTTATTCCTCTCACAGTACAGTCACTAGGGAAATTGAGGAATGGTTACGAGCCAGGCAACCTGAAGGGTTTTCTAACACTTGCACATGCAGAAGCAATATTTTTCTCTCTGAGTCATATTCTGGTTATATTCACCCTTAAGAGGGACAGAAAAGAAATCGAAGTCTGGTCAAAGTTACATTACAAATTTGTCATTGACAAAAGGTGCCTTTCATTTGCACAGACTTATCACTGCAAGTTTTCTGTGACTCAGCAAACTGAGGGCTTTGGCTGTCATAATAAAATAGTCTCCTGTGGCACAATGCCCGAGTTCAGTGGGCTTTCACTTAGTGTTATCAGAAACTGAAAGTCAATAAAATTTCTAGCAGCAAAATTTTCCAGCGCATCCATGACCTTGCTGGAGAAAGTTGTGCATTCAGCAGTGCCAGCAACTGTCTCCCATTGTTCAGAGGCTGAGTCCTTGATGTGGTTTGTATCTGGACTACTTTTTGTATGTGAGGAGAAGGATGGAGTTTCATGACTTTTTAAATTCTAGTCTTATGACATGGTGCAATTTCAACTAGGTTATACAATGGAAAAGTACTATGTACTGAATTTGTCTCTCTATCTTGCTTTATCAAGAAATGCAAGGCAACATCTCTCTTTAAGAACTTCAAAAAGGGATAATTTTCCTTTCTGCTAAGGGAAAGAAGAAAAAGCTTCAGGGGGCAGAAATCTGGCTTATTTTTCTGGACATCCCATGTATTGCTCTCTAGTTGAATAAATTCTATTATTTTATTATGAGTCCAGTCCTTAGCTTCATGAAGGCATTTGCTAATTTTTTTGAAAATATTCAGGAGAATTAAAACCAGAATGTAAATTCAAGAGATTGTATTCCCAGATTGCACAGCCTAGAGAGTGCATACCTTTTCACTTCAGCAGTCTGATGAAACAGACCCTGCATGGCCTCGCTTAGGGTTTTAAGATATTGGCTGTGGCTCACTCATGGAGTTTCTAAAGCTTTCCATCATCTGGGTGATCTGTGCTCTCAGTATTCTGTTCTTTTTCTCTCTGTTGTTAATAGGATGATGACTCCTTTGTTTTCAATAAATCTAATACATTGCTCGTAAATCAACTGGTGGAAAACATCATCCCCTTTCTGCTGCAGAAATACTGCATTGGATGTAGTGTTCTGGGAACCTTTCCCATAAAGCATTTAATTATGTTTTCTCTTTCCCTGATTATCTTCATCCTTATCTCAATATTTTTTTTCAGCTGCTTCATCTGTCTGTATAAACTAGAGAGCAAAGCAGCATAATCCTTGGGCTGGCAACACTGTTATATGTTGTTAAGGGACCACTTGTTTTGTAAATGTTGAACATGGGTCCTGAAATGCATTCTGGTTAAAACCCGTGCTGTTAGACATTAACAGAGTATGTTTGCTAAAGCTTGGCATCAAAAAGCAAAGACAAGAATTGAAAAAGTGCCACTTGCTTGTCAATTCTTTTGAAAAGCCACTGAAATAAGGTCGTCTCTCAAGTAGGTGAGCACATAATTTCAGTGAATAATCAAGGCAATTAATATACGAGTGCAAAACCACCTTCCTTAAGTTATAGCTATTGCAGCAACTGACCTGTTTACCACCAGCAAACCAAACCTCGTTTGATACTGTTCAGTGGTGAAAATAGAGTCTTATTTTGCAGATAAGACTGAGTGAAAAAATAGGACCCCAGAACATAGTATAAATATAAACAACTTCTCCCCAGTGACATTATCAGATGCATCTGTCCACCCAGGGCTATTCATATTCAGCACTGTCCCCACTTGGTCCATCTGGTCTAGAGATGCTGAAGGAGGATTATACAGAATAAATAGGATCCATACTACCACTGAATGCATGACCAGAGAACAACAGTGCTTCAGAATTAGGATGCTGCAATATTTTTCTTAAGATTTACCTTAATTTGAGATAATTTGCTCTATGAAATGAACTATAAAAGTAATTTGTGAGCTGTAAAAATAAATTTAAAGAATTAAATTGTATTGCTCTTTGACAACACAAATGCATGGAATTATTTTTTCTTATCTGCTGTTCTTTTCAGTACCTCTTCAGATCAGACACTTTATGAAAACTTGAGTTTTCTTCTTCTTACACAGACAGGAACCTAAGTTTGTGAGAATAGAATTCTGTATCTGTAGTTGCAATAGGATTGGGCAGATTCAAGACAAAGGAAATTTTGAGCCTGTAATTAAAACATGTGAAAGAAAAAATAAAACAGTTTCTTTGAAATAGTGTCAAGCTATTCCCAATGTAATTTTATTTTTTAAATGACAGGTAATGTTTGTGGCAGATGTTTGGAGACCTCCCCATTGGGAAGTTTACATCTAAGTCCATGTTTATTGTTATGTTGCCTTTTATCTAACTAATGCCAGTTTCATCAACAGAAAAGGAAAATGTTATATAGTAATACAAACACATCACTGACCTACATGCCTCAGGAAGCCTTATTTACATGTCTGAAGAAGTTGGGATAATGGTACTCAAGAAAGGATTAACATTACTACTGCTTAGTAATTTGAGTGCTGCTTTGTCAGTTAGTGATTCAGTCTACATTTTGAGTGGTAGGACAGCAGTTCTATGGGCTAACCTCTGTCTAAATATTATAAACTTGCTAAAATGTTTTCTCTTTCTGCTTCTTAGCTGGCATGGTGAATGACACTAGTTTGAAACCACTCATTGCTTTCCAGCCCATTTTATCTTTTAATGTGAACACCTCAAGGCTCTACATATTCATGGTCTTCTAACACAGGTGTTGTGGACCATATTCTTAATGCTGTAAGACTTAACAGAAAAAGCTTTGCTCCTTTAAAATTTTCCTCTACTAGCACAATATTGTTTCCATGTGTCCTTCCCTTTTGACAACTCTGTAACCCTTCTCCTGTTTAACCTCATGCAAGAAAGCAGATCTGACATGCATAAAAAGGAAAGACATTTCTTTCTCATTTGTGCATTGATACTAGTATATATTAAAGTGCCAAGATACGCTCCGAGATCTGCATTTGTGGAACTGGTCTGATAATAAGAGCACTGGGGTCAGGCACAATTTTATTTTTAATAAATCTCAACTAAGTAGAAAAGTGAACTCTTTAGGTCTGCTATAAAAAGGTACCTTTAATTGCAAAGATAATCAGTTGAGTGTATGGACTTAACAATGTGACTGGAATAGAGTTAAACTTGTTTGAAGAGTAATACAGAGTGCTGGGAACCACAGCTGTCTGCATACTGTAGAGTTATTTCCGAGTCACTATTCAAGCTGAGCAGTTATCCACGAGAAAAAATAGCAGACATATCAGGCCCTCAGCTTCCATGAATAGAAATATTGTTGCCTAAGACATGAAGGGAAAATGAAGTTATAAATGAGCTAGTGGCATTACCACCAAACCCACCATTTTTATCTGCTTTCATTAACCATGAAAACAAGAAATATTGCAATAATTTCTAAGAACTTCCAGTAGGCTATCACTAATAGACATCTCTGACAGGAGATCCAGTGTGACACAGAGCAACAGAAATATGATGTCATGAAAAGAACTATGGAAAATGAGATTATTCTCACAGAGATTTTGATAGCTAAAATATAGTCCTCTATAATGAAGTGAGTCACTGAAAGCTCTTCTTAAGGTCTGCAGAAGGAAAAAAGGAACCTTAGAAATATGATTCATCCAATTTTAAACCTCAGCTCTTTAGAAGATGAATTGCACTGGCTGATGTGAATATTTTAGATGCAGATATGTACATTGTGGCCTTAATAAATTGACATTTGTGAAGATGGGTTCCCAGAGCAGCATCTAGTAAATAAGCCAGTTTAAAAAGCTTTGTAAATATTAATAACTTAATTTTATCTCATAATTACTGTTAGTGTATTGATGATTTATTCCCCATTTCCTGCCCTATGCTTCAAATAAAATTGAAAGGAAAACACTATAGGACCAGTTCTTGCAACAACTTTAATCAGGGAGTTTTTAGGAGGCGCTTATGAGGGGATCTACAACTGACAGGCACTGTGGTTCAGTGACACCACTGATGCTTTGCCACAGGAAGACTTCTAGAGCAAATGCTGCTTTATAATCAGTCTGCTTAAGAGTGTGAGAACCACTATGGCAAGTTAAAAGGCACACATATGACGCTGTAGTATCCAGCTGTCTCATTCAATGCAGGATTACCCCAAATGCATCTCACCTCCTGCACTCAGAACTGTGCACTATGGGAGGCTGCGTTAGGGGACTGACTTCCTGGGCCCCATGTCCTTGGCAGAGAGAGATGAGGTGATTGCCTTCAGTGCAGCCAGAGTCACCCAGAGCAATGAAGCCTTCGGTATACTCTTACCTTTCCACTCTCTTCTTCCCCTTCTCTGAACACTGGTAAATTCAGAAAATATTTTTTACCTCTCTGGATCACATAAGATGATATGGCTCATCCTCTTCTATAAGAAAATAATAATATTTTGCAGCTATGAAAAAAAAAATCTCAAATAAATCTGCATTCTTTGTCAGGTTCTACTAAGTAATTAGATGATGTACGTACCTGGGAATGTCAATAACATAATTGGATATAAATATTCTTTACAAAGGATTGTAGCTTTCATTATCCCCATGAGGATACAAAGCATGAAAGGACTCATTCAATGCTACTCAGAAAGGAGCAGAAAATTGGGGTTAAACCTGTTTACAATATTCTGCCCACTTGGCAACACCATTAGGATTTTTTTCCCTTTGGTACATAACCAACATGTTGTTTCAGTGGAGCTATTCATTCCATCCATATTCAACAGCAGTTAGAAAAGGAAAAAGAGATATTGTATATAGACTCTGCACTATAATGCAGCCACTGGCTTAAGCTGAGCACACAGAAGCCAAGTCAAGAGTGGAAAAAATGTGACCTCAAGAAAAACTTGAACTTACTTAGCAGTAAAATGACTTTGTATCTGTGCATGAATTGAGGATTACTTCTAAACCTTTGTGATAGTTTAACTTAGCTGGCAGCCAAACAAGACACAGCCACTCGGAGCCGGCCCCTACCCACCCCAAGGAATTGGGGAGAGAACTGGAGGGGTAAAGGTCAGGAGACTTGTAGGTTGAGATAAGAACAGTTTAATAATCGGAGCAAAATAAAATTAAAATAATAAGAATAATAATCATAACAACCATATATATATGAGTGATGCAGAGTACAATTGCTCACCACCTCCTGATAATGATCCTGAAGGAGCGAAAAGGAACCCCAAAACCGAAACCACAATCCTGGAAAAGTGAGCCCGAGAGATTCCCGAGAGAATCCTCTCCCTTTCCGGTCAGCCTTGGTTAATACACTGAACATGACATAATATGATATGGAAAATTTTATTGGCATATCCAACTGTCAGTTCTGGGTTTTACTAACTACTACATTTTTCTTCTCCTAACAATCCTCACTGAAACCAAAACACAGTAATTCCTAGCTACTAAGAAGAAAATTAACCCTATCCTAGCCAAAACCAGGACAACCTTGTCCTTAAGATTAGAATTCTCGCTGTCAGTAATTTCCTACACGATAATCTATTTTGCCTTGCTAAAAACAGAGAGAAAAGTGAAAATAAACACCTGTTTAGATCTAGTGATCTAAACCATACTAGTTTAAATCACTGGTTTTTAGTCCCATGTAATGTCTCTGACAATGGCCAGGGCAAGAGCATAAGAAAGGGGGAAATATACAGTGATTTTTTGAGGTCCTCCCTCATTCAGGCAATCATTGTATTAGGAACTCCTGATCTGGACCATGAAGACCATTGTGTTTAATAGCCTTTAATGGACCTGTTCCCAATAATTATGTTTAATCCCTTTTTCAGAACTGTTTGTATATATTTGGCCTGCACGAAGTCCTGTGTGATGTTATGGTGCACCTAACACTTTTTCCTGTTTTTTGGTTTTTTTTTTTTTGTTTGTTTTGTTTTTGTTTTGTTTTGTTTTGGTTTTTGTTTGTTTTTGGTTTTTTTCCCCTGCATCCTCTGATTAATTCCCCTCTACTTCTTTTGCTATGAGAACAGAGCACACCCACCCCCTATGCATTTCATCTGTGCCATTGCTGGTATTATAAAACTGTCTTGGATACCTTCAATCTCTTCCCAAACTGCAGCGCCTGTTTATTTTATACATCCTTTAGGGAAGCTGTATGATATGCCTGTATGCTTTCTAATGCTGTGATGCTGGCTGATGTATAAAATTGTTTTGATTTTCTGAATGAAGAGTGCTGCATAAGAGCAAGAAAACAGGTTTTGTTGCAGGTTTCAGTTTTTGGCAGCGGCAAAACATTTGTGCAACTCATCACAATATGTTGAATCTTCTGTGCTCTGTGAATCTGTTACTGGTAGCAGTTTGTGGCAGCTATTAAATTTCTAGTTTGGTGGTAAAGATTTTAGCAAAGCTATTAGAAGAATTTTATTATAGCCTGGGGAAAAACAGAGTAAGCAATATTTTTAATGAGATTCTTTGAAGTGACAGTAGTTACACAGTCACAGTCTGTGATTCTGTGATTCTGTGATTCTGTTTTGGCCTGATGGTTATCATCCTTAATGTATAAATACATTTTAAAGAAATATTTTTGTCCCTTGAGAAAGTAGGCCATTTCACAATCAGAAAGTATGGCTCTGCTGTGAATATTAGAAACATCTCTAACAGAGTAAATCTCTCTCAACAATTTATATGTGGCTTTGGGAAAGATTTCTTCTTGTCTGTTATCACTGGACTTTTCTGATGTGGTTTGTCCTACTCTCCTCTTCTGCTGTTGGATTTTTCTTCAGTATTATCCTTCTCACTTCATTTGTCCTGGCCATTACCAATACTTTGTTTTGAGCAGTGAGAGAAAGGTCAGAGAATGCTACTAAACTGTTAGCAAAGGTCTTTAGCATCTTCATCAATGAGCTGGATGTAGGCATAGAGTCCCCCCTCAGCAAGTTTGACGATGATACAAAGTTGGGAGGAGTGGCTGACACACCAGAAGGCTGTGCTGCCATTCAACAAGACATGGACAGGCTGGAGAGTTGGGCAGAAAGGAGCCTGATGAGGTTCAACAAGAACAAGTGCAGAGTCCTTCACCTGGGGAGGAATAACCGCATGCACCAGTACAGGTTAGGGGCTGACCTGCTGGAGAGGAGCTCTGAGGAAAAGGACCTGGGTGTGCTGGTGGACAGCAGGTGGCCATGAGCCAGCAGTGTGTCCTTCTGGCCAGGAAGGCCAACAGTATCCTGGGGTGCATTAAAAAGGGTGTGGCCAGCAGGTTGAGGGAGGTTCTCCTTCTCCTCTACTCTGGCATGGTGAGGCCACATCTGGGATGCTGTGTCCAGTTCTGGGCTACCCAGTTCAAGAGGGACAGGGATCTTCTGGAGAGAGTCCAGCTGAGGGCCACAGAGATGATGAGGGGACTGGAGCATCTGCCTTATGAGGAGAGGCTGAGAGAGCTGGGACTCTTCAGCCTGAAGAAGAGAAGACTGAGAGGGGACCTCATCAATGTCTATAAATATCTGAAGTGCGGGGGCCAAATGGATGGGGCTGGGCTCTTTTTGGTGGTGCCCAGTGGCAGGACAAGGGGCAATGAGCAAAATCTGGAACACTGGAAGTTCCATACTTCCAAACTTAAGGAAAAACTTCTTTACTGTGAGGGTGATAGAGCACTGGCACAGGCTGCCCAGAGAGGTTGTGGAGTCTCTGGAGATGTTCAAAACTTACCTGGATGCTTTCCTGTGTAACCTGGTGTAGGGAACCTGCTTTGGCAGGGGGGTTGGACTAGATGATCTCCTGAGGTCCCTTCCAACCCCTACTGGTCTGTGATTATGTGATCTTTTCCATTGTCATTAGACCTCAGAGGCAAGGTGTGGCTGTACACGTGGTCGTGGCATTGCAACATTTAATTCAGAAAGCTCACAAGAACGTGGCTAAGATTTCCTCTTGCTCTTACAATTCTGAGTCGTTAAACATTTCTATGGGATTTTATTAACGAGGACATCAAAACCACATAATTATCTTAGTAATTCTAGTTCCATTTTAAAAACTAACTTGGTAATTCAGGAGTCTGATTTACAAAAATAATCAGGACTTCACATTCCTAAATACTTCACTCACTCTGAAAAATCTTACTTTTAAAAACAGTTAGAGGAATGTAGGAACCTTTTTCACCAAAACTCACCTTCATAGCTTTGGTACCACAGCTAAGCAATTCCAAATAATTTTTCTGAATGCTGCTTTTACAAAATAGCCCAGCGCCTAAACTGCCAGGAGAGAAAACAGGCATATCCAGTGGCCTTTTAAAATAAAATGCTACTGACATCAGACATCTATGTTGTTTATAATAATCATAAAAGGCTCAAATGTGATTTCCTTATTTCTGACACCAGTCGGCAAAGGGTAATTTGCCAGTAGAGAAACTATTTCCATTGGTGTATTTCCCACCTGCTTTCTTACCTAGTTTACAGAACCTTCCTGTCATGTTTTCCTGCTTAGGGTAGATTTTGAGGACTCTACGGAGACTCTTCTGAAAAGTCATTAATTAAGAGAGCAGCTCTAGACTTCTGAAATACATCCTTTTTATCCCTTAATTTTGGCTTTAGGGAATTAGTTGAATTCATACAAGTGACATGACTGGAGAGAGAATGCCTTGTAATGAAAGGCTCTTTAATCTGATAGATTATTCTAGTGGGTTTTCCATCATTTTAAGCCTTAAAACCAAGATATGATATCTTTCTCAGAGATAATGAAAATGCATGGCCTTTGTTATAAAGCAGGTGATGATTTCCTCTGGCTTTGAAACTCATGAATCACTGGGATTCTTGTTCACAGCAAACACCACTTCCAAGAATGACTGATGTCCACAGAGTTCAATCCCTGAATCATCTGTGCACACTGCTTTCAAAAAATCCTCTCTGTGGTCATCTATTTTGTGGGAACTAATTTAATATCTAAAATTGCTAGGAAGAGAAGATTGCCATTATAATAGGCTTCATAAAAATACTATTGCTGAGTAATCTAATTAATTTTGAGAGTAAAAATAAAGAACTCCTAAACATATCTAATAGAAAAGTTTAAAGAGAGCAACACAAAGTAGTCAGTTTCCTGAATAAATATGACTAGTTCCTAATTTATATGGTTTGTAACAAGTAACAATAGCTAAATAAAAAGGAATAAGATAAAAAATGGGAAACATTTTATTATGCCAATTAGGCAGCAGAAACAAGTAACACTTATTCATTTGGTATAACTGCTGTTACTTGAAGCAAAGGCAATATAATATTTCTGAGAGTTACTCTTCTTAGGTACCTCTTCCCAAAGTCAGTGCTGGTGTCCTACAGTGCTGCTGGCTGCTTTAAATGGAAAACTGTTTGGGTCAGACTTGCCACCAGCCAGAGACTAGCTATGGATGGAATTAGGTATGACATGACCTACAACAAATGCAGAGAATAAGGTAATAGCGTACTTGGTCACTAATAAGAGATCAACAAAATGGTGGCAAATGTAAGAAAATAATTGACCATAATAATTGAAAAAATATGTTACCTAAGGGGCCTGTGAAGGGAAGGATTATAGAGATCTATTAAAAGAGCTGAACAAATAAGTTCAGATTAAAAAAAATACACTGAGATGCAAAAGTGTGGGTTAAATACTTGGGGAGGAAAAGGTATGAAAAAACTGTGTACTGAATAATGTATCTGTAAGAATCAAAGCTGTTCTCTTTTGGTTTAGGTTTGTGATAAAGTATTTCCTTTCTTAGGTATTTCCTAGCTTTTTACTGTTTGCTTTCATGTTTGTGGGATGCCTGAAATGTTTAATTAGCTATGCCCATACTAACACAGTAACTCTTCTCAGTCTTTCTCAGAGATGCAGGAACTACCTTATTTGCTTATTAAAGAATGTCTTCAAAGTTCTTGGAACTGTGTTGAAAGTGGTATTTTACAGAGTGCACCAAGAAAGCTGAACTGGTGTTTCCTTCCTCTTTTAATGTTTTGGGGGAGAGGTAGGCAGTGAGAGAGTGTATTAAATTGTGCATTATCTAATTTAAAGAGGATTCCATATAAAGCAATAAAATAATTTGATCTTGTCAGAAAAACTCCTTTATCCCAGAAAACCAGAAACAGAAGTCATCAATACAGATGTAACTCCAAAAACTCCTGGAATAACTAGGCTAGCACTAGTGCAACTTTAGAAATATAATTAGCAGTGGTATAGGGATTAGTGTGCCCAGTCAAATTTTGTTTAATGTTGGCTTTCACTAGATGCAATTTAAATTTAAATTTAAATACATTACAAAAAAGTAAAATGTAAAGGAAAAAGTGAAGAACTCCAGTGTTTCAAATTGTTCCTGCATTCTGATGGCTACAAAAAGGAAGTGAACAAGCCATGTACATAATTGCTAAAATCAGACTTTGCTATCAGTTTCATAGCAAGAGGTGCTCTATATTCTGCTAAATTTTCATGGCTAAATAACAATAGAAAAGCTAATGTATCAGTTAAACTGGGTATTCACTTAGGAGCCAGAATGGATAGGTTCTTCCTGAAGTGTTTTTATATGCAGATAAACTGGTGATAATTAATGCTGATGAATGACACCAATAAGCAGATTTCTGGATTCCAATGATGTAACAGGCTGAAAAAATAGCAGAAAAGAGTTCTCATTTCTGCAAAAACAATAGTTTGTTTTCATATTCTTGGATTCTGGATTTACACAGATGGTTATATTATCCTTCCTGAAAGAGACACTGCAGTAGTTGCTCCTCCAGGGTTCTGCTGATCCAGCGTGCATTTATGTGCTGAAATAGGCAGCGTACAAAAGCTGTGACCTTGTCCTTTCTTTAGGTCACTAATTCAGGATGTGCCTCCATCATCTTCTGGTGCTTATTCTGGTGCTGTGGAGCCACACAGATGCTCCAACATGTCCTTAGTGGCTACAGACTGGTGGTGATGTGCACTGAAAAGATCAAGTTTGCTGGCCAGGTGCTAGTGCACTTGGATACCAGGAGCGTTTTAGAGCTGGCATCTCAGTCTGGATCTGGTTAGAAATTCCAGCATACAGTAAGCAGGAACAAAAAACCTGGGCCAGATCAGTGATATTCTACCTTGGTTAATGCTTGATTTTTTTTGAGTTAACTGCAGGAAAGTATTTTTAATCTTTTGAACCTTTTAGGTTCAAAGTTCATTATCAGCAAAATGTAGAGAAAGTTCAAAGTTCTGTGTAAATAAAGGAACAGAAATACTTCAGGTTAATTTTTTCCAGGACACATCACAGCATATTCACTTGCTATATCAATTCACATACGATAAGTTGAAAATAAAAAGAATATATGATTTTGAAGGTATTCTCCAAATTCCGTACAGCTAGCTAAGAACCTTCTAGCAGCAGTCAGATTTGTTAACACATTTCTCAGATATTCATTTTCGAAAAGAATCAGCAAGAGCCTTCTCCTTCTCCCATGGTGATATCTGAGCTTTGCAGGATTACACAATAGCTTCCACAGCCATTATGGGAAAAGTGAGTACCAGTATTCCTGGTAGCAATGTTAGAAGAATTAAAATATATGTTCCTTTGTATTCACAGAGTGCTTTTTATCCAGAATTATTATAGTTCAAACACTGCAATCATTCTGTTCCCATCTAAAACACGGCCTACAGTGGGCTGCTCAAAAACTGTTATTAAATAATAAAGAAAACAAGACAGATTAGGGCACGCACTAGCACAGCTCAATGGAGTTCTTTCAAATATTTACCCCCCAGAATCACAATCCAGATTGCAAAGGCAGAACTGAAAGTACTGCAGATCTGGAGGCCACAAGGTTTTAAAATACCAACTTCCCCACAAAGCAAATGATTTTTAAATGGTGACGTTTAAAATGAAACTTGCATTCAGAATTTCAGGGACAACTCCCCAAAACTAAGCCCAGTCTTTTCCACAAAAACTATCAATTCTTGCACACCACCACTGATGCTCAGGTACTGACATTCAAATAGATGAAATAATTCTCTAATGCTCACAGTTTAAATTAAGAACTGTCATATCATCTTTCTTCTAGTGAATATCCCATAAAAATATTTTTTCTCAATTATTCATTAACCACGGCTGTGCTGAAGGGTTCTCACTTGAAAGTAAAAGGAGATATTTTCCTTCAAATCAATGACCTGTGTGAACTTAAAATATGTAAATGTATTTTATGCAGAAGTTCAGGAATTTTGTGGAATATTTCCATTCTCACAGGAAAGAACTGCTCCCCCTTGCTAGATCTGTGAACTCACAAAGCAGAAGGGGTATGTGTCACACAAGTCTAAACGTGTGGAACACCACGTGCACACATGATGTGCATAGGATGGGTTGAGATTTATGTCCCTTGTACAGCAGAATTGTTTGGGTCGTGTACAGTGACTATTTGTCTGGAATTCCTAGGTGGTTTTGGTCTGCCAAAAGGCTGACAATGCAGTGGAACCAAGGCGTAGGTACAAGAGAATGGACAGGCAATTGTTGACTCAGAAACAGTCTGGAGACGCAGCCTGCCTAGAGCTGCCCACGTGTCAGGCAGCTCTCCACAGCCCTGCTCTAAGCTCTTCCACAACTGCCCGTATCTAGGTAGCATCAGAGGATGTGCTCACTACACCGAGTCCTTTCCCTCCTCTGCATCCTCTCTTCCCCAACGGTAGATTGTGTCACTTGCATCGGATGGCTTAAACCCAGCTACGAATGAGAGAGGTTATTTGCTCTTGGATGGATGAAACAGAAAGAGAAAACCAAAACTTTCATTTGCCTCATTGTTTCTTTCTATGTGAACCTGTTGCCCGGCCTTTTCCTTTTGTCTCTAGGTGGCTTCCTCCAGGAACATCCGATCACAGCGAATGCTGTCTCTCAGGAGACCAGAAACTGTGCTTTAAGCGGTTCAGGGAAACAGTACGTGCATATAAGATTTCACTGTCATTGTTCAATTTGTGCTGTTCAGGATATTAATTTAGTCTTACATGCTTCACCACAGTCAGGTAAAAAACCCAAACTCCCTCATAATCAAATTATGATAGCAAAAGCATCTAATGTGCAGTGAATGGAATTGCATTTTGCTTACTTTCAACAAAATTAACACTTAGATCTCTAAAAATTAAGAGGTGTGTTATTCAACACATCACCAATGTAAATCCTGCTTAGTAGTGATATTTTGATTATGTTTTTCTAAATCAAGTCTGGTTGAATGACAATATGACAATGGTATTTGACAATGACAATAGCATTTGCCTGAGAACTGAGTATTAAATGACATTTACATTTATACCTCTGTAAAAATACATTATTTTAATTAAATAGACACATCAATTCATTCTGTTGTATGAAATGATTTTCTAAATTGAACCCAAGATAAAAACTGCCTTACTGATAGCAAAGTCAGAGCTTTCAAAATTTCTACAGGTGGTTAAGAAACTGAGTTGAAATGTGCAAACTTGCTGTTAAGCTGCACTGCACAGAAGGTACTGCTGGTCTGGACCCCTTGTGAGCTCCATCAGTGTAAAAAGGGACAAGTTTGTCTTCAAAGACAGTGTTGATGCCCTGAGAGCAGCTTGGGGACTGCAGGCTCTCCCCTGCGCTATGTCACCCCACGGGTCCTGCTGCCCAAGCCCAGCCCAACTCCGTGGTGGGGCTGACCTCATCTGCTGCACCAGCTCACCTGTCTGCCCACCAGCGGCAGCCCCACTCCTGCTGCTGACAGGGAGGATCGGAGGGGAACCTGGAAACGTGGATTGGGTTGCAGATGAGGTGTGGTGGGACAACAGACCCAGCCCCATATTTGCAGGAGGGCAGCAGTGACAGACAAGTTGGGACCGTACCAATACTCTGAATCACAGAATTGTCTGGATTGGAAAAGACCTTTAAGATCATCATTAACCTCATCCTGACAAGTCCTCGACTAAACTATGTCCCTAAGCACTATGTCTACATGACTCTTAAACCCCTCCAGGGATGGGGATTCCACCACTGCCCTGGGCAACCCCTTCCAATGCCTGAGAACCCTTTGAGGAAATAAATTCCTCCTCATATCCAATCTAAACTGCCCTTGGCACAACTTGAGGCCATTTCCTCTGGTCCTATTACTTGTTTCTCGGTGGAACAGTCTGACCCCCATCTCTACACCCTCCTTTCAGGTAGTTGTAGAGAGCGGTAAGGTCTCCCCTGAGCCTCCTTTTCTCCAGGCTAAAAAACCCCAGTTCCCTCAGCCGGTCCTCATAAGACTCATGCTCTAGACGCTTCACCAGCTTTGTTGCCCTTCTCTGGACACAGTCGAACACCTTGTCCTTCCTGTAGTGAGGGGCCCAAATTATTTTAGTGAGGGGGCCCAAGAATGGGTCTGAGAAGAAAGGCATCATGTACCAATATCAAATTGGAGAAAATTAGTCTGAAAATCATGTGGACTTGACTAAAAGTTGCAGTAATCTGGGAAGAGGGTAAAGGATTGATCTTAGATATGCTGCTCAAGAAGTGCAGAGATGGCTTGGATGTGTGACTAAATTAAAAGGCTTGAGAGATAAAAGGTGATGCAGGGCTGAAGGCACTGGAATGATCCTGATGACAGAAGAGATGCTGGAAAAGGTACACATCTGTGCTAGTTGGTTACGATACAGGCTATTTATAACTAGGGGGAAAAGAGGGAATGAAAATTACTGTTAGTACTAAAACCATGACTCTTGTGAAACTTCCAGCTAAGCAAGGTTGTGCCTCTTATTTGGTTGGGTTACCTGACCTGCTGAAGGATAGGCTGGATCCTTGAACACATATTTTTACTTTGAAATTCTGAACACTTGCACATAAAGAAACAGCCATCTGCTACTGGTGGAAAACCACAGTGCTTTCATCCAAACGCTGAATAGTGACTTAAGTCACTAAGCAAAATGAGAAGCCTTGGAGAATCTGTACAGTTAAAACTTTCAGAAAGTTTTGTATGTTGCCCAGTATCAACTGTTTGGGATGATGACAACCAAGGAATTAGAGATCAAAACATTTCTTTATTTTTTCATTTTGCTTGCTTTGTACATCTGCCAGTGTCAGGTACTGTCCCTTCCACTATGTCCACTGTTCAGTTACTTACACTCTCCATTCAAAAACACATCTGACTGATTAACTAAGAGCAGAGAGCAGTTCTATTAACACATCCACGTGCCTTGGCAAACCAGAGATTTTCTAACACAGGTACAGAGTAATTATTCACAGACTGAAGTAGAAGCCAGCAATCAGAAAACCTTTTACAAACTAGAGAATGAGCTGCAAAACCCATGCAAATTCCAAGGGACCTTAGGCCAAATAGTTTTAGTTGTAATCATAGCCTAATTTTGCTGAATCACTTTCAACATTTTAACATCCTTACACCAGTTTTATCTGACAAAACTTTAGTAAAATTAAATACTGATCTTCAAATCTTCAAAACCAAATGCCATACAGAAGGACAAGAAGGAAAGTGACACTCAAAAACAATTCCAACATAAGGTGTTGGAGGAATGTATCAGTTGGGGTTAAGTAATAGTGGCTAAGACTACCTCAGGTGCAACTTCCTAAGAAACCGATTTCCTTGTTTCCCAACCCAAATGGAAAACAAAAGCCAGAAAAAAAATAATGCAGATCTAACAAAACCATGGATTTGTCAGGAAGCAGAACACCTTGTTTTTGAGTATTTTAAATGTTTCTGAATTGGAATAAATTTAGTAATGCAATGTCCTGTCAAAAGAATTAAGCAAGTTGTTTTTCACTCTTTCATTTTCTGCTTTTTTAGATGAAATCATTTAAGGGAACATCCACTGTATTGTGCTTGCTTTTAAAGTATTCTGATGAAATCCAGATGTTAATAAATACCTTCTGGAGATGATTTTGATTGCTGCAAGAGCTCTATTTAGCTTTTTCACAAAGCTTCTTTTATAAGATCAGCCAGTCTCTTGAAGGCCTGCAATGGCAGAAATATGTTTCATGTTTATACTGCAGCATTACTTAAACAGGCAACACACCAAACCTGCAAAGCTACTAAAACTACTCTAACCATATACAAACTCAGTATTTTATACTGCAAAATTTGGCTGGTATTCTTCATTTTCCTTTTCTAACAACATGTATGGGCTTTGACCGGACAAAGCTTCTACTCTTCTCACAGAAAATAAAATGCAGATTTTTCTGAAACAGAAAAATACATATATTGATGTTCAAAGGTTACTCAGAGTTCAGACGCAACTAAACAATTATACTTTTAATACAACTACTGATCCCTGGAAGAGCATCTCTTTTAACTTAGCATATGGGCCTAGAGGCTCCAAATGTGAAAGAAAAGAGAGAACAGTTGAGTGGGGAAGCATATAAAAGATACAGTTAGACTGTCAATAGTATGGTTATGAATTACTTTTACAAAGAAGAAGGAAGAAATAGAAGAAATATATAAGAAGAAAGAAAGGGAAGATAAGCACTTATCTGTTACAAACCTTCACAACTGAATGAAAGTACAACTACAAATACTGAACTGTTTCAATTACCTACATCAAATGTATTACATTTGCACAAATAAATGTCTCCTATCTTCCCACTGATTTTATAGAAGCAGCCAAATAACACCCAAAATGTTCCTCAAATACACAGAAGATTAGTTCCTGAGAAATGAAATACAACATATACGTCAATTGTATGAAAGAAACACAATATTCTTCCTTAAAAAGGATTGACAACACACACACACACACAAAAGAAAATTGGTAATTCAATCTCAGGAATGGAAAGCCTGGAAAAAAAAAGATATGTGATGCCTGCTAATGCTAAAGCAAATAGCAAAACTTACTCTGACTTCAGTAAAGCCTTTATGAATAATAAAGTGTGAGACTCTACATGTATGAGATACACAGAAAAATTTTAAGTGGTCCTAAAAATTTGGTACCTTTCATGTCATTTGAGTATCTTGTGTAAGAAACAACTAATAGTGCTTCAGAAGTACTGCTTAATTTAAGTACTTTTTAACTACTTCATTTAAGTACTAAAAAAAATACACTAACATTCAAGAAAACATGTAAGGAAAAGTAAGTAAAAATAAGGGAGCATTATTATGTGAGAAACTGTCTTGATAAGAATGTAAAAAAAATAAATCTCACTTACTAGATCCATCTGGGCTGGAGAAGACAGAGAGAAGGAAGCTCTGACATAAGAACTGGGCTCTGAACTATTGATATTAAATGCTCCTCCAGGAACCAATAACACCTAAGAAAAGATGATTAGCCACTCAGTTATCACCACTTCTACACTTTTAAAAGACCATGTTAAATTAAATTTGAGAAGGCTCACTGCTGAAACACTGGTATCAGAACATAGTGTCAGAACATGGCATAATACATTTTGTCTTTTCAAAATGAGAAGCCAAAAATATGTGACCTGGAATAAGAATTTTCATAACAAAATCAAAGGGCTCTTAGGTTTTGGTTACCTGGGCTGGTGGGTTACCAGGTCTGGCTTATCATCATAATGTTTAGAAGCACCAGTGAGGTGGGAGGATGTAGTTTACTCAGTACACAGTGCTTACAAATTGTAGAAATAAAATGAAACTTAATTTATCTTTTTAAAAAGATACAGTGGACAGCCATCATTCATATAGGTACATATATTAATATTAGATATATATATATGTTGTGTACATGACATATTGTACTATATGTTATAATGGTTTAAATTTAAGTAAGCTGATTAAACATCAACATCTGAATACTGACATGAAAACATTTTATTAATGAGTCACTATGTGACAATGCCTGACTTGCAGGATCAGTGATGGTGCACAGCAAGTTCCCCTGTTTTTTTATGTGTGCGCATATGTGCGAATAAATATGGTAAATTCATTTTATCCTTCCCTCATTACATTTTAACATCAAAAGCCATTAAACCATAGGTCATACTTCTTTCTGCAAAGCTTTTTCCATGATCAACTGCTGTGTATCAGAAATGCCCTTAATTTTGATCCATAAGAACATGCCAGCAGCAGGAGGATACCATTCTGCCAAGTCTGGAGGGAGAAAGAGAAAAGAAGGGAATCAAAAAAGAAACTTCTGCCCCACCTTTAACTGATACACCATCGATTCAGGGATGCTGTAGTTTTGTTGCTCCAATGAACTCAAAGGGAATGTGGGCGACAGAGCCAGGATACCACTTGCCAAATTTAAAGTACTCCTAATCAAATCTGTGTGGGCTTACTGCACTTGTGCTGGCACCCTCAATAGATTTTTTGTGAAAGTGATCGCTCTGAGTTACAGAAATCCCAAACATTAACAAACTAGAGTTGTTGATTACTTCAGATCAAGTAAACAATGTAAAATAATTTTTCTGATGCAACTTCTCTTAATATCACATTGGCTATCAGTATGATTTAAAGTGTAGCAAAGTGCAAAAATGTTTTTCATTAAGTTACAATGATTATAGACTTGCCCTCAAAGAAAAGGAGAGCCTAGGAGTTATGAGAAAAATGGGAAGGCTTACAGAGAATTTATGTCTTATATTATATTTGCAGACTTACTATATACCTTTTGTTTATCTAAAGTTCTTTATCTGGTTTTGAACATATTTTTGAAGAAACTATTTATTTGACTTGACATCTTCTCCAGCTCATCTTTGATGTATTTAACCATTATTATCTACAAAATAAACATCTGTCTTCTGTAATATTATGGCTCCTATTATGAGAAAACATGAAGACTCTGTAGTCTTTTGCATGAGTATATTCTCACAATACACTTTAAGGTAGCTCAGTGCTATTACACTGTTTGATACTTGAGGAATTGAGACAAAGAGAGCCTACCTAGGTCAACAACCCATGGTTTTTCAGAGCCATGTAGAAAAAGAAGAATTACTTCATATCTAAAAACCTGGAATTAGCACAAGTAAGTACATTAAGGACTGTGTGGTGCCTAAGTATCCATGTCCTGTGGAACTATCACCTAAGGTAGGTGGGCAATTCTTAAGCAGTTATTGCTGATTGCACTTAGACTGACAAAAAGGAGTGAGTCACTAACTGTAATTGCATTATTGTTGATCAAGTTCTTTCTGTGCTCCATGATTAACCACAAAAGGGGACATCTGAAATTGACTTCTAACAAAAAAAATATTATCACTATTGCTATATCGATTGTTTGTATCTTCTTTTAAATTAAGGGCACTAAATCTGGCTATTTCAGACAGAGATTGTCAAGGCAGAGATTTTAAACATAAAAAGGGTGAGAACATAGTGGAATGAAATATGTGCTCTTTGTACAGCTGCTTTATACAGTAATGTGGTGAGCTTTTTTCTCCTCACCATCTCCTTGTCCCACCAGAAAAGCATGAAAACAGCAGCAATAGATAATTTGTCCTAAGCTTAATATTTAATGTCATTGATTTGCTTATAGCACTTGTCTGTCACTTCAGTCAAGAGAGGGACTTTAGTGATTTTTTCTTGAACACAAAGATGATAAATAGCCAGCAAAAAATCAAAGTAATTAGCTGTGTTGCACTCACTGACCTTTTAACCACCTGTCAGCAGCAATGAGCATTGCATCCCGCTGGGTCCTGTAGAACTCCACCACTCTGAAAGTAAATTATCAATTCAAAGTCATGATCCCATAGCACTTCAGAGTCCATTTGTTTTCAAAGGCAGAAACAAAGCTTTTCTACTTGAACAACCTAAGTGTACATTTAATGGAAATATGAGCATATCCTAGATGGGCACAATACAGTACGCTGTGTGTACGGAACTTTGTACATGTACCAGAGAAGTCTTCAATGCGTCAAAGTGTCTCCAACAAAGCACTGATCAACCAGACACAGGAAGTGCCTGTGTGGCTGTTTCTTAAGCTTTACACAGGCCATGGAAACTCTTTATATTATATCCATTCTGTCTATTATATCAATGCATACAAGCCCTGTTATCAGTATTTACCACACAAAACAGGCAAGCTGAAGAAAATGAAGGACTTATATATGCAAAAGCATAGACTCGGTATTTGTGTATTTGGGTTAAATTTGTGTAATAGGTACACATGGAAATTACGCTTCACAAGGTAAAAAGCAAATCATATGATAAACCTGTCATGACTATTTGACAGCTTCCCCTTTTCTAAGCCTTTGAACGTATCTCCTTCATACTTGAAGAAAAATCAGATGCAAATGTGTTCCATTCTCTGTAGAGAAACTATACTTAATAATTTGCATAATTTTACACTTTGGGGTTTTTTAAAATACTCTCTGAACTGATAGCTGGATGTATTTTATTACACCTGATAGACAAACACTAACACCACCAAAGGCTTATACAGTTTTGGACTCAGCATATACCAGTTGGTACATTCTTCATGAAATGGGAAATCTCACTTGCGCAGTTTTTACCAAATCAAAAATTCTGTTGCAAGTTTTTTGCCTTTCTGTTATAAATTTACTTTCATGTTGGAATGAAATTATAAGTGTTAGTGAAACAAGAGTTCAACAAAAATGCAGCTGCTCCAATCAATAAGCCAGCTCCTACTCAAAAGCACGATCTAACAAGTCAGCCTTGCCCAAATGAAATCACCTGGAAGACATTGCAGTCAGCTGTTGGGCCTCATCAATAAGTCACCTGACAACTAAGCCTAGAAGGTTATAAAGGGATGCAACTACCATATTGCAGAACCATTACCATTAGTCAAGCAGAAGAGCAGCCTTCTGGCTTGAGCAAAGATGCCTTTTGGCCTACGATAAGGTAAGTGAAGAGATGCATTTAGGATATATTGTTTTCTAACTAAAGAAAGTTGAGCTAAAGCGTGGCCCGAGTTTCCCTGCAAAACTTATCTTTGTGCTCCCATTTTTTTTAAAACAAGGCAAAGCCAGAAATGGTGTGTCTGTTCTGCTGCTTTTTTTTTTTTGAATATTGGTGTTCATGATATGGACAACAGGCAGGTGCTCAGGGGACAGAAGTGGCTGCTACATTCAGATATAAGAACTTTTTCCATGCTTTGCTCACATTCCTGTTATAAGCCTACACAGAATGTAGTACACTACCCACTGAAGTAGGAAGCTTGGGGTTCTAATGGCATCTAAGCATGGCATCTGAAATGAAGCACGGATACTCAAGAGAAACTATGCTCCTCCAGCATAATAAATGAAATGTGCATCAGTCAGTACATAAGAAATGCCTTGCTGAGTTAGACCTTAGCCCTGTGCTCTGTCTCCAAAAGCAGTGATAAGAGGCAATGCTTAGCAAGAGTAGGTGAACCTCACTACTCTCTGCAGGTCTTTCCATCAGCATCCACAATCATTGTATTAGGGGTTTTTGAGGGTGAACCCCTGCTGCATTAGTGAGGCAAGAACTCCCTTGACAGAGGCTATGCTGATTCCTTCTCAATAGATAACGTGTGCAGTGATATTAGCCTTTGCTATAGACCCTACCACTTCAGCAGGGATGAAAACTTTATTCACTGACTTGGAGCTTCAAGGATCCTCTTGAGCTCCCTTCAGATGGGAGCTGCATAATGACTGTGCCAGTGGACTGTCAGATTGTTGGTCTGTAGTGGTAGCTTACATGCCCTGGCCTGCATGTCTGCAACATCATGCTGAGCTCCTTCGGGTCTCTTGTGTAAGTACTGTCAGTCTTTTCCATTTGGCCTGATAGTGATGCACTTCCTTAATTCCTTAGGTAGGTAACAAGAAGCAGAATGAGAGATGACGAGATTCAGCATATGACATGATCCTACCTGTCTATATGCTCCAAGAAACCGTGTTCTCCCCATTGCTGAAGCAGCTGTGATATCATAATCTAAAGAAATAAAACACATCATCAATACCATATTTTAGCAGGACTGTTCTGCAGTCATCAAAAGATCTATAACCTGATGCATTATTCAAAATTCCACACAAGCAAGAAATTGTGTGCGAGGTCTCTTGGAGCCCTTTATAAACAGAGGTGGCAACAGTGAAAGGCTGTTGTAGTCTGTGTTACTGCTGTCTCGAAGGGTTGTGGCAGTGTTTGGAAGTTGGAGTAGGGGAGAGAGAAGAATAGATGGAGAGCTAAATATGGTAATCCGGGAGAAAAAGGAAGGCAATGTCATACTGCTTTACCTTCCTGACCATGTCAGCCTCTCTGCTTTAATACTGCCTCTGTGACAAACTAATGGAGCTGATAGATGGAAGCTGTATCTAGATATGCTCAATTTGTCCTTTCTTTATTGCTAACTATAAAGTGGCTGCAGCTGGCAGCCTGCTTTGTAATGTCTCTGTGGACTGCCCATATTGTTCTAATTAAAAGTAGAATGAAAAATAGAAAAAAAACTTAAGTGCTTCCAAAGTATGCTTTACATTGAGGTTTTTCAACTGAACATACTAGCAAGATATATAAAGTATTTTAAGTCTTGATTCTTGAAACCTGAGGGTTAAGGGCATGCTAGCTGTACTTTCCATGCACTGGGACACCCTCTAGCTTTGGCTGTAATTTCTATGGTGGTCTCTCTTCCTTTGGCAGGACTGACAATGTATGTGCTTATTATAAACGAAACTGCAAAAGTGCAAAGCTGCTCCTTTGTGGTTTCTTATGACTCTGAATATGTTATCTTCTCTAAATACAATTCAGTTGGCAGTTTGGTACTTGCCTGAGTGAAAGTGCTAGTGTGCATTGTTGAAACCTGAATGTGTAGAATAACTCTGTCGATAAGAGGCTTGGGACCTGTCAGAAAACCTATTCTTAACCTAGGGGGAAAAAAAAAAAAGAAAAAAGTTACTACAGAAATGAAATGTGCTAATACTTTGTGTGAGTTATGGTTTAACTTATAACTGGGAAAATGTGTAACCATTCCATTTATATTGTAAGGATCTCCTGTGCATTTAAGTTTATCTGTATCTTAATACTGCCCTAAGCCACAGACTTATGCAGCTTATAAACTGAGTATCAAAGTAATGAAATAAAAACATTTAAAGGTTTTAAATGATTATAACAGCTTCTTATTTCTGAGACTTCAGGACATATCCCACATTTGTAAGCTTCCTCTGCAACCACACAGATTACATGAATCAAAGAGAAGGAAAGATAAGTTTTCACATAATGAAACATCATGAATGCTCAGGCTTTATGAAAAACAGATGGGAAGTGGCAAACAGCTTTACTCTTTCACTCTCAATACTGCAGAATAAATGGAATTCAGACTGATAAATTAGATTCTTATTCATGCTTCAATTCTTATTGACTCATCTTTACAGATTGAAGTTTTTCTTTGAAGTAGAACTAGTAAGCTCATATGCGTCTTTGACAAAGATAAAATTGCATCATGCCTTCTTGCAGTATCACTTCTGAAAGTGCAATCACTCTTAGCATCATGTTATCTCCTTACTTTCTCAGGGATGGGGCTATAATCCACTAGCTGCCAGTGCAGAATTCACATTACTTTCTTATATCTATTAGAATAATAAACAAAAGCAAGTTAAAAATCAAATCTATTGACTTGTGTGAAATGGAAAACAGACAGCTTAGTTTTTTTGAGGCAGGTGGAAACAACCTGAAAGAACAATAAGGCTAGAAGACAAGAGATCAGTATAACCCTATGAATAGCTTGTGGAGAATGATGCCATAATTTCTCTTCTGTATTACAAGTTCAGGGAGTCTGCAGGAATGGTAAGTGATAGAAGGAGAAATGGAAGAAGAAAAGAGAAAAGGTCCTAGGAGTTCCAGGAACAGAGCTGGAATCCAGCATCTGTCTTTCTGCCCATGTGGTGTCTGCAAGAATGGGCTGCCTGAGGAGAGTGGCTTAACTATCAGTATCAGAAGAAAAACAGAATTAGGAGTTAAATGTCTGCCAAGGCATGACATGAAAAGTGAGTGGACTGAGAAAAGCTGTGGATCCAAAAGTACATTCCAGAAATGGATAGGTATTAGATGAAAAAACACTGACATGTCTGATCATTTTGTATGAAGTATTAGTCTTGTGCCTTAACTGAACAGGCAGTGATGAGCAGCCTGAAGCTGGCCTTACCCAGATGAGAGAATTTTAGAGAAAGAGTCAGTCCTGATAACTCGGCCATCCACATCCATTGAGAGGAAAGTTGGAGCCCATGGCTTGGAAGAAAAATAAAAAATAAAATTCAAGGTGCTAGTAAGGATTATGGTGGAATTATTTTCTTTACTATGAACATAATTAATTTTTTTAAAGAAGTAATTTTATAGTAAATATTTTACAAATGTGTATTCCAAGGAAAAAAAAATGCAGTAACTTGCTGACAAGTGATTGATTAGGCTACCTATCTGAGATGTGATTACAATATTCTGTGAAAGTCATCAAGAAACCAGCCTTGTTATTTTTTGATGCTTAGCCCACTGTTCAGCATACAAATGCTCAGTTCAAGTTTTGGTATGATACCGTAATTAGGAGAGAAAAATAATTATTTCTCTGCCAAGTTTTTTTAAATGGAGTAAACAGATACTGTAATTTCTAAGACGGGGCCCTGTAGCCTTTAGCTGTATCTTAAAAAAGGACATCAGAAGATATGGCCAAGTTTTGATGATCTAAGGTCAGCATGCTTTTTCTTTATCAAGAATTCTACTTTTACACCTTCTCCCCTTACACTCTAATAAAGCTGTACAATGCCATTCAAAGAAAAAGTGAAGCAGTTTTACTGCTGTCTCCCATTAAAACATTTCAAAACAAAATGTACTAAACTTTAGCTTCTACCAGTGTTTTAATGCTTTATAAAACCAGTTTTTATTCCTCAAGTTAAGTACTTTGGCAGACTGTGCAACTGTAGATCAACATGCGAAGGCAGGTCAACACTCAATTGCTACCTGTTTGGGGAAAATTTACATGAAGGTGGGAAGCTGCATATCCAGTACTACATCCTGTGGTACCTGGGAGAACTCTCTTGGGTTTTCCAAAAGGCAAAGGGGTAAAAATGGGATATAGTGGACTGGGAATAGGCAATCTTCCACTGACTGAAAGAAGAGACTGGGCTGAAAGCAACATTTAGAGGCTGCTATTTTGAAGTGCTGCTTCAGTAGCATACTTGTTTTGCTCAGGAGGCAGTCTTTGCCATTTTCTAACTACTGAAGGAAATTCTGCTATGCATAAAGCTTGAGGAATTTGAACCACTGGTTAACAGGACTGATGCAATAAAATGCCACAAAGGGGACTGAAACAACTGAAAGTAGCATAAGACTGAGATACCTTTAACTACCTTGGTAGGACATGCAGAAGCATGCAGGAAGATCCATGGCTCAAACTTTAGTTTTCTCCTGGACCAGAAGAAGGTGCTACTAAGGAGTATGGAAGACACATTACCTTTTCAAACTGAAGGAAGTAGTAAGGATCATCTTCTATTATGAGGAAATCATATTTTCTTGCAAGCTAAATAAATGAATAAAAAAAGATTCATTAAAATGGAAAGACAGTAAATTCAGTTTTTCCTATGCCCCAGGCCTGTTACCAGGACCATATTATGATCCTATGGATTGCTCATTCACTATATACAAGGCCCTATCAAAACGCTTTAATTTAGACATCAAGCAATTATAAGAGGAAACATGGTACCTGAAGTACAAGGACACATGTATAAAAATGAGGGTGTGTTCCATGTAGCATTCAAACTGTGCAGAAAACTTGCAAGAAATCCAGTTTGAAGCCCGTGGCAAAGATACCAGCCAGCAATGGGCTACTACTGCAAAACCAATTTATCTAATGCATGGTCTGCTTCTGAAGAGCTGTCATGAAAGAGGTCCTGCTCGAACCAAATTCTAGGAAGAATGTCTACTGGACCAAGGGCCCAAATACTACACATGATGTATCCTCAGCTGAAGTAAGACTGACACTTAACAATTTTGACCTACAAGGTTGTCCTGGTTTTAGTAGGATAGAGTTAATTCTCTTCTCAGTAGCTAGAATAGCTGTGATTTAGTTTCAGTATGGGATTTGTTATGGGAAGAATGCTGACAAGGTACTAATGTTTTTAGTTGCTGCTGGAAGTTCAAGGACATTGTGTTTTGCTAGTCTGTAAGTGCAAAGGAGTGGGGGGGGAACACAGTAATTAGCAAAACCAGAAATTGGCTATGCCAATGAGATATTTCATATCACATCATGTCATGCTCAGTATATTAATGAGGGCTGACTGGAAAGCTGCGGATTCTCTCGGGGATTGCTCAGGCTCGTTCTTCTGAGATTGTGATTTCAGGTTCAGGTTTCCTTGTCGCTCCTCCAGGATCATTATTGGTGGGTGGTGAGCAACTCTGCTGTGCATCACTCATTTTTATATATATATATATATAAAATTATTATCACTACTATCATTACTATTTTAAGTTTATTTTATTCCAACTATTGAATTGTTCTTATCTCAAGATAAGTCTCCTTACCTTTACCCCTCCAATTCTCTCCCCTATTTCCTAGGTGGGGGGGCAGTGTGAGCAGCTGTGTGGTGTTTGGCTGCCAGACAAGTTAAACTACTACAACAAGGCCCCAGCTACATACCTGGTAAATCTCCTTCTTGCGCTCTGTGGTCAGAGAGTTTCCAGTTGGGTTACAGCCATTTGGAATAGTGTACAGGAATTTGGGGAGGTGGTGACTACGGTTTTTTACATCTTCTGAGCTCCAAGTAGATAGAATTTCTTTTAGAGCTTTTGGAATAATGCCATGTTGGTCACTAGGAACATTAATTATGTTACAACCCAAAGGTCTCAGCTGTTGATAGGAAGAACAAAACTGTCATAATCCTGTAATTCAAAGGTCATTGGCATTGTAAGATTTCAGTGATACAGTCTTTGACTTTAGAGCTATCTTAAGCTCCGTTTACTTGTGATTCAAAAGAAAGTTGGCCCGAAATTGCTGTGAAACTTCCCGCATTACTCTATTTGCCCTTTTGAGCCAACTGAGAAGAAATGGGTAGCTCCTATGTCCAACTGCTCTTTTCTAGGAAATCACACATGGTTTTGCAAGCAGAAAGGGGTTTTGTGAATTTGAATTCTTGTCTCAGAACTCCTCATGCTTACAGACAGCAAGTTTATAGCGCCTTCATTTCCTACTGACAAATTATACTCCACTTCAGTGGAAGTGCCAGAACTATAAGCTACTCTTCACTGACAAAGGGCAAAGAATTTGTTCTCAACAGATATATTCAGGGAGAATGAAATGATGCTACTGCAATGACATGTTGACAGCAGCATGAAAAAAATATAGGTAAAATACCAACAAAAAGCATGCTGTCTCCCCCTGTGGAATTTAAATTTGTACCATATAGTGCTCTGCATTTTTAAGTAAAAATGAAAGCTGCTGCGTTGTCAAAATATGTTCCTAACAACGTATACTTGATTAGACAAGATATACTGAAACCTAGCACAGCAAACAACAACAAAATTCCTTTTGATGCAAGGAGAGACTGAAATTGTGGTGTATTACCTATCCTAACCCTTTTTACATACAGTTCTTATGCATTTTGAGCTGACATGTAAATACATACTAATGAAATTATTTTCGGAAGTAAACTTTGCTATTTCTGTATCGTTCTTACTAACTCATACCTTCATACTCATATATGGATGTTTCAGGCCTATTCCAACTTTATACTTTTTATAGCTATGGTATAATCAGATTGTTAAAGACTTCAGAAGAATGTGGTGACGTGTTGAAATAGCGACTTGTTATAAATTTTATTCAACCTGACTAGGTTGTGATGGCTTTCCTTCTAATCCTAAATGTGACCTTAGCCCTTGAATGAACTAGGATTTGGAAGAGGAACTTCTGTTGGGTGAATATCTTTTATAGACCTTTTAGTAAAAAAGCTTCTATAAATTAATATTTATGAACTTAACTGGACTAACACTAAAAACTTGATTCTTAGAGACTTTTTTTTCAGTAAATGCAGTATATATAAACCTGCAGATCAGGTACTAAATTGCTGTTTACTTAAAATTTTGTTTAACACTTTGTAGCTAAAAAATACTTACAGCTGCTAGTGTCCCAGAGTATGTAGGTGCATCCAAAAGGATGTTGTCCCCAGGATTAATGAGCATTTCAAATACCTGTGAAAGAGTCTGTTTTAGAAAGATTGTGCCATTCTTGCACACATGCTTCATACTTCTGTTGTCTTAGTGGAATTAAAAATCATGATTAGATATTAGTAATTCCCTAACCGTTTAATTATACTGTCTGAGAAAAGGAAAGACCAGATTAAAAAAATCTGCTTTAGAGCCAAATGAAGCCAGGTCGCCATCCAGATAACGGGGAAAGACGGTGTTCTATCAGACAATAGAAACAGTGCTTCAGTTACAGAAAGGATCAACTAAGCAGCAGGGAGTCAGGGTAATTATTTAAGGAAGTCTAACATAATTAGAATTGAGTTATGGTAAAGCAAATAATGCACCTATGTACCTGTTACTGCAGTACTTGAGTAACATGAAATGTTACCTTATAGCATATTTTCTGACAGGCTCTTTGTTTTACCCAAACATTCATGCAGTCCTGACAGATTAGACTGCTGCACTAGTTTTATTTCAGTTCTTATTATCTTATATTGGTAATACCTTGAGACATATATTTAACAGACTACCCTGCATATAGTTATACAGTGGCACTTAGTGCAGAGCATACCTGAACCAACGGAAGAATAAACATCTTTCTGAAAGATACACTTGTAACATATGAAGCTTTTGGACTTACTTTACACAAGCCTTCCTGGCTGCCAGTTGTGACACACACTTCCATCTGCCCTTGCTCAGGGCTATAGTTGGCTGTGGGGGGATTATGTAGATTCCGCTGGAAATTCTTTAGCCAGGACAACAGCTCTGGAATCCTGCAACATGAATAAAATAAAGTGTGTCTAACATATAGGCTGAAGTAGGCTGTTCCTTTCAATCACTGCCAAATCCAGCACGCAGTCCAGACTCCGATTGTAACTGTCACACAGATACACTGAAGTGCTGCTTTTATGACCACTTTATCAAATTATGAAAATGAGATACATGTTTCTTATGGAAAAGCAGAAGAGATGGGCATCTATTGTCCATACAACAAATTACCATACTGAAATCTGGGCAGAAATGATTTGCCAAGGATGGAATAGGGTTGGAGGCTGAACAGTATCCACTCCTAGGAGTGACTGTTCCATACTCAAATGTGGCAGTGACAAAGCTTGCAATGCTGCTAGTAAATGGCTACAGATAATAAGGGTTTCTGAAAAAAGATGTCTTGAGATCTTGTAGAAAGTTCACAAATGGCTGGGTTCATTTGAATATTAAGAAGGGTCTTAACTTCACTGATTAATGCCTTGAGTGCCCCTGTGGGTACCTAAGTATTTCTGCAAACCTGTCACAAGCCTGAATCAGTGCTGTCTGTTTGGAAGGTTACATAAGTGCTAAAGTAACTTAATGATATGTCATTTTTTTAACTAAAAATTACAATGCTAAAAAAACCTCCATTCACTTACCACAAGTAGTACATACTGACTTTAATATATGGTACCATATGAGAGCAAAACAAATACTCCAGAATGTAGAAACTATGTATTGCAATGCAATATCTTTTAATGAATACCTTATTGCAAAACACAGATTTGGGACTCTGGATTCTCAAGTATTAACAGCCAGGAAATGCTCTGGCTTAAGAATTACTAGTATTAGTGGGTTGTTTTTTTAATTGGCTCAAAACTTTCCACTTAAACTGAAATGTAAATAGTGAGGCAAACTGAAAGAAATTTAAACCTGTTTTTATAAAACAAGTTTTAAAAACACAGGTGAATTCATGCAATAATAACAGGGTTTATGATCCTTTGATTCTAGTATCTTGAACTGCAAGCAGTGCTGACAGATACCCTGCTGAGGCTGAATACTGGAGAGCTCTCTTCATCAGATCTTCCCCAATCTCAACAGCAGTTCCATGTTCAATGGCAACAGTAGCCCTCTTAAATGGAAAAACATTAGGGTTTGGTGCCCCTCCAGCCAGAGAGATGAGAGATGGAGGAGACTTCTGCATCAATTCAGCTGGAGTAAAAGGAAAAAAACTTGGTTACAATGATTATTGTAACACTGATCACATCCTTTAGTCAGTATATAATAATGCTCTGGAGAAGTTTGTTCCATTTTTCACTTAATTTTTTTAACAGAGTGAGGAATTCAAAAGGAGGAGAATAATTATTTTTAAACTCACCTTTCTACTTGGATTAAGTAGGTGTTGGGGGTTGGAGGGGAGGCATGGGTGGGAGAGACCAAAACAATTTAAAATTATATATAGCTTTTTTGTCTTATCTGGACTGTTCTACTATTATAAAACTTTTTCTGTGACTGATGTCTTTTAAGCTTCAAGAATTTAAAATCTTAATGACCTTCTGTTTAGAGTGACTTTGAGTAATTTGCTTTGTTTTTTGTTCAGTCTTACTTTAGCTGATGTGGTGGTAGTGCAGCTACACTGATAATTACAGCTATGATTATAGCTTTTCTGTAAAGGAGTGGGAACGTTTCTGGCAGTCCAGCTTTAGTAGCAGAGGCACTGTGTAAATAATTCAGTATGAAAAAAATATTAACGCTTGCTTTAAAGTCACTATTTCACAATCAGATCCAATCCATGCAGCACAGACTGGACCTTAATCCAGCAAGGGCACTTCATTGCATTAAATCTAACAGCTCACAATATGGCACTCATGCTGGCTTGACCCTTTTAAATCAGATATGAGAGGATAGATGACACCAGATCTGGCTTAAAGCCTCCTGTTATCAAGTTTATATTCCACTACTTATAAGCAAACTTGAGCATGGGGAGTTAATTCTTATCAGTTCAGCAATATGGGTCATATCTATGACTGATAAAGAGGTATTTACTTTGTCATCAAAACTGCAGCCTCAATGTGTCTTTCTGCACAAGCTGTGCTACTTAATATTTATGTTATGATGCATATCAATGTATCACTTGAAAGAGTATAGAGACTGACTAGAGTGAATTAGTTGACTTAGCTGTACCTGTATGAAACATTTTAAGCAGAACAGCAAATGCCAACCCTTCACTGGGAGGAAACTGAACCCTGAAGGCTTAACTAGTGATATATGTCTCATGCTCTGATTCTGTCAGGTCCCTGTAGGTTTCAACTGAGTAAACAAGTAGGCAGTTAACCTTTTCTATCTGTCACACAGAAGACTAAGTAACATGGTAGCCTAAAGATAGTGTAATGTAGAAAAGGAAAGTAGTAACACTGAGAGGGTGGATGTGGTAAGGAATTTATAGATGCTAACAGGACACGGGAAAGCTAGCTAAGTGGAAAGAAACATTATGCTGGGACTGAATTTCAAGTCATTAGCAGTTGCTTGTTTCTGGACAACCAGCATAAATTCGGTAGCAAACTGTGACAAAAGCCCTGCTTCAGAGGCAGTAGCAGAGAATTTTTCAGACACATGTTGAAATGACAAGACCATACTATTTCTTCTGTATGGATGGGTTCCTGATATGGTTCAAGGCTATTTCCTTTACTCTTCTTTATACCTGCTTGACATCTTAACTTGACAACAGTCAAAGCAGTTAACTGGCCTTGCTTGTCAGCTTACAACATGGTTTTCTTTCAAGCCTTTTCAAGTGTTTAGCCATGATACCCCAGCAAAGTCCAGAATATAGAATGATACCTTTCCAGGCAAGCTGGAAATAACAGGTGTATACTCACTCAGAAGTCTTATCGGAGATGCTTTTCTTGCTGCACTCACAGTGGTGATGAATCGAGAGTAATTCATATCTATGGGGAAAGAGCAATTAGTTGGACATAAAGCTGGAGAGGTGAATAGGAACCCCTGTGCTTTTGGTATGTTCATCTCTCACAAGTAATGCTTCCAACTTGCCATCTCCGTAGATGTGCTCTATCATAAATTAAATGTTAATTTACTTATCATAAATTAAATGTTAATTTACTGATATTAAAATCAGTGCTGGGATTTATTTTCCTTTTAAAATTCAGGGAAAAAAGTTTCTACTTTGTATTCATGGGTTCTGTAACAGCCTCCCAATGACACTGGCACAGTGAGATTAGGTCAAATGCTGCTGTTCTGCTAAACAGAAATAGCAGTACAGCTTTGATCTGGGGAATTTGTTGGTCTGTGAACATGAAAAAGTCTTTCCCTCCTTTCTTTACTGTCAGCTGTGGAGTTTTAATGGCAGATTACAAATGTGAATATCTGACAGATCTTAAATACCCATCAGCTCTTTTTAAATGATAATCCAGTTTTATTTAGCTGTATTAAGTATTGCATTTTAAGTGCTTTAATGACTGCAAGCCATCATTACAAGTCACAACACTTGTCAAATTACAGGGTTTTTTTTAGGAAGGATAATTTATAATGTCTTTCTAAATGCTTCAGAGGAGTGTTTTTCTCCCTCTTCCCTGGTGCCCATAGATTCAGTGGATAGTGAACCGCAGTCCTGCGGGAAGCCTCAAGGGCTGTTCCACAGGAAAGCTGTCTGCTCCGTCCTAAGGAAGGAAAGCACAGGAATGGAATGACAGGCAGGGAGACCCTGACATTCTGACCACCACTTCCAACCGTGCTCCTACTGAACTCGCAGAAAACAGGCCTCCAGCAACACAGATGTGCTGGCCCTTATTAAAAATGATCTGTCGAGCACGACTGCTTAAAATTTCTCTCATGCTTTCTGAAAATGCCGTTCTTCACTCTCCTCACCCTTCAGCATAAGCACAGCAAGGCCCGGCAGCAGCGGTGTGGGCTACGCACAAAGCCTGCCCCAGCGTTTCGGTCACGGCTTCTGCAGTTCCTCCTACCGCCGGCTGCAGCCGGGGGCCGCCGGGCTGGCTCCGGCTGTGGTTCAGGGGATATCTGCGGCAGCCCTTCCCCCCTCCCCGAAGTGACTCCCGAGATACCTCACCGCTGCCTCCCTGCCACCCCCCACCCTCTCCCAGGGACCCGACCCGTCCGTCTTCCTCTGCTCGCTGCGGGCACCCGCCCCACCGCCAACCGGGGCCCCTCACAGCGGCGGGGACGGCCGGGCCGCGCGGTCACCTACCGGCGGGACGGCGCGGAGGCGGGGGTGCCTGCCGGAGAGGGCAGCGAGGCTGCCCGCGCTGCTGGGCATGGGCGGGCGCGCTGGGGCGGCCTCTGGGCGCCGGGCGCCTCCCTCAGCGCCGCGGGGCTTGGAGTTCTGGACAGCGGCCCGCGGCCGGGCCTGGTCGGCGCAGCTGCCTGCGAGGGGTGGGGGCCGGCAGCTGGTCCGGTAGCAGCGGGCAGCGTGGCCGTGGCGGCAGCTCGGCTGCGTTTCGCTGAGCGGATTTGGAGGCCGATCCTATGTAGATCCGTGCAAAAGTCGTACAACGCACGGCTCCCCCATCGGTTCCTTCTGCGTAATGCCCGAAAAACAAGGGCTGAACTCGGCGGGAGCGGGGAGGTGGCCGGGCAGCGCCGGCGTGCAGCGTGGGCCTGCCGCCAGCCACGGGGGGCAGCGGGGGAGAGTGTGAAACCCCTTGTCATTTTCCTTTAATCTGGACCGGTAGTACTGGTGGATCTGGTATGTTAGATCCATACATCAGGTTTTTAATAAAATTATTAGTTTCCAAATGGCTAAAAAGGCAGCAGTGTGGGGCAGGAGAACTGAACCCGGTGGTACCTGGCAGATCTCCCTAAGGAGGCTGTAATGGAGTAACCGGGGTACGGTTTTCCTTGTGCTCTAAGCTTTGTGAAGCAGCAGCTCAGCCAGACTGTGCTCCTGCCACTCGATGGGACTTGCTCTTCTGCAGCTGCACGGGATGAAGGATCTGGCTTCGCTTCGAGCACAGCAAAAACAGTGTCATTTTCAATTGTGTTGTGCTGTGATCCACTTGTCATGTTTTCACTAAAGCTTCCACTGATAAAAGGGAGCAGGATTTAGATCAAAATGTGAAGTGGGACATCTGAAAGTAAGTCTCTCACAGGTGAGCAGGATCAGTGCAAGGAAAAGCAGGATTACTTGTGTAGTGACATGTCACCTCTTTGGGTGCCATGTGCTGCTGTTTGTGCAACACAGGTGAGGTGGATGCTGCTACTTGGAAAAGTCCAGAGAAAAACTGTCACTTTCTAGTCGTGGCTTTGGACTTTAGCACTTCAGGGCTGCTGTGGTCCTTGCTCCTGAGTGCAAAATGGAATAAGGGTCTAGCTATAAAATGGTCTGAAAAAACAGTGCAAGGACATGTGAAATCAGGTGTGCATTGCAGCATGTAGGTCCTCCTAGTTAGCCTGGAGGCAGGAGAGTAAAAAATGCTGGAAGGGATGAACAGTGGAGCATTTCTATGCTTTAAATCAGTAAATCACCAGGCTTTGAGATGCCCAGTGCTCAAGCACTTTTAACTAACAAAACCTGGCGAAGCTGAGGTATGAGAGCGAAATGGCTCTAGAAAAAAGAGGAGGTGGCATATGAAGATGCCCTTTTTTTCCTCTTTTATTTGGGTGACATTGTTCAGTGTTGGGATCTGCTGAAAGGTTCCGTGTTAGAGTGGATTGAAATAGAAGTGGAGTTTTGCTTAGCTGGTGTGTGAACACTGTTACACTGAAAATCAAATTTTGTTACTTTCATGGCCTGAAGAATTTAAAATTTAGGTAATTGCCTTCTAATAGTGTGATGTACAGACAAAAAAAAAATATTAGTATATAAATATGAAATAACTTGGAGTATGACAACCTGTAAGAAATCCACCAAGTATATTGACTAAGCTACAAGCAACCACAAATTGAGATACCAAACTTCTGTGGGGAGCTGGCTGTGAAAACACTGATTGAATCTCAGCTGCTTTTTGTATGATTTTTGTTTTTTAATTTTCAGGCTCTCAGTGTTGCAGTTCATGGCACAGACCAAAGCCCAGAAAACTCAAAAGAAAGATTTCAGTTGATTTCTGTGGGCTTTGTCTGGTCTCTTAGCCAATTACAGTGTCATCTATTGAAACAAATTAAAAAAAAAAAGGAAATTAGAAAGTATACAAATGTTTGGATGCTTATCCCCACTGGATTCATATGGCAGATCTCTGCATCCCTGTTTATATTCCTTAGCAACCAAAAGTCAAGTGCTCTGTGTTCCTACTGTGTGAAAATAGTTATTTCCTTGTTGTCTTTGTGTATTATGTGTGTGCGTAGAACAGTGGTTATTTGGTGCGAGTCTTGGATAATTCATGAAGCACTGGTAAGGCCCACATATGGTTGTTTCTAATGAGAAATATCTCCTATCGTCTTAAAATGTACTCTATCTCTATCCAAAATCTCAACACGCTGAGGCTAAGATGGGTCCAGTTATGTGTTAAAAAATAACAACCAACAAACAGAACAAAAGACCCTAAAGCAATTTGATTTAGGAGAACAGGGAGATTAGGCAAATGATGTTCCTGCACTATTTCCTTCTCCCATAGGGATTTAAGGAATACCAAAACAGTATTCCTTTTAAGAGGACCAAGAGGAGAGCGAAGAATGAAGACAGTAAACACCAAAATTCAATGAAGATGCTGCTTTTGCAACTGTGTCAATTTTAAAGTGAAGTATAAATGACCTTGAGAAGCTGTGATGTAGCTTGGAGTAATATTAATTTTTATAGTTTTAAAGCATATATGTTCTCTAAGACTTGAGTGCCCTGTTTGAAGTGATAACTTCACATCTATTAAATGTGAGGCTATGAAAAAATACGACAGTGTCTACAGAGGACCTAGTCGGGAGTAAAACTACTGGAAGGGTTAAAACCTCTGTGGTGGCGGTGGTCGTGGTGGTCCCAGGGACGCGGATGTTGCCTTTGGAGACGCTGCTTTGTGGGCCCGCACCGGCGCCCCTTGGCCATAAGATGGCGCGTTCGCACTTCACTGCCAGGTGGTGAAACCGAAACAAATAAAAAATTCTGATAAAATCGTATTGGCATATTTTATTTGGCTGTAATTGCTTCACTGTGGGCAGATTCGGAAAACTCGAAATTAAGAGTCCCACCTGAACAGCTTGGCTCTCTGTATTTCAATTAATGGGTTAAATTTCAGCCGGTAATGCTTATTACTAGTTGGAGACAACAGAATTAAAGAGTGGCCCTGTCAAAATAGGGTTATGATGCGAAAGTGGGAATTTTAACATGACGAATTAGAATGGCTGCCTGTGAGAAAATTGCATGAGACCAGAAAATGGATAAGTGTGAGATCAGCCATTTTAAACATTGGAAGCAAATTGTGGCTGCCTTCCATAGGAAAAATGCTGACTTTGGCAGTACCTTTGTGTTTGCAGAAAACCCTGTGTGCAGCAAACCATCACAGGTGTGCAGTAGTCACGGGGAACAGGAAGATTTCAGCAGTGCAGAACAGTTTGAATCTGGGATGTGAACATCCACTGATACTGTAAAGATCAGAGGTACCTCTTTTTCCTGTGGGAAGCAGAAACTGCTAGGAGAGTGCTGGGTCTGTATCTAGAGAGAATTAGTGGAAGAGATGTGAAGTTCGTTGTCATTTGGCTTGCAGATTACTTGAGTAATTCCTGACTCTGTCTTCACTGTGCTCTTAGGAAAGTAACTCTCTTATTATTCATTTATGAGTGCTTTTTTTGAGTGTGACCCTGATCTTGCTGGCCCCTAATCAGAGCTACTGCAAAAATAAGTACACTACTGTCACTTGATCTTCCAACTCTCTTTTGAGGCAACTGTATAGTAAAACCTGTTTATATACTGTCTTTTACCTGTCTTTATCCGGGGTTTTGGAACTTGATGCATCCCAAAAATGGGAGAGGGCTTAGGGAACAGTGAAGAAAGATTCCCAGTTACAAACCCTGCTGCCTATCCAAATAAAATTAAACAGCAGCCTAGGCTCACCTGTATGCTGTTGATGCTTGTTGACCACCTTGAAGTTAGGAGGATATTGTTAGTATGTCAGTGTACTTTCTGCAGCTGCTTGTTTTGTTACATTTTTGCCTTCCCTCCGCTTCTGCCAGTGGCTGGCTCCTTATTATGCTTCAGAGACTGTCAGATTAAGGTAATGGGACATCCGTGGTATTCATAATATTCATAGCAGCTGTCAAATGATACTGTCTCAGAGTGAAAGACTTATAGTTCTGCAGAGTGACAGCTGTGGCTTGTATATATTTGAAGCAGCCCTTGGTTCTTGAAAGGTGGTTTCACCCAGATATGTAGTAGTCATTCTCTGATTGACAACATTTTAAAAAATCTTTTTTCTTTCTTTTTTTGGTGTACCAGGGCTGTCGTCATTACTTCCATCTTTGCCTTTTTCTAGTCAAGCACAGAGGAGAGCACAGTATCTAGAGAAACACCGTTTTCTAGATATTCTAATACAAACTCTAGAGAAGCTGACTTTCACAGTAACATATTATTCAAAAGCAGTTGCTATTTTCAGAGTGTGTTCCTTTGATAGGGTGTCTAACATGAAATGTTTTTTAGACCTACATCAGACATTCTTGTGCTTAAAGGAAAAAACCAAAACAAAACCCCAAACAAACCCACAGAACAAAACCAAAAAGCCAGGAGTGATATTTTTCAGATCACTTTGTTCATGCTATAGAAACTGAAATTGGATGGACCAAAGATCAATAATGTATCCAGTTAATACACTAACGTAGAAATGAAATTAATCATAAGAAATGAAATTACTTTTCCTGACAATCTTTAGATAAATGCTGTTCCATAATACCTCAGTCTTGTCAATTTGAATTTATATTACAGGCAAACAGTTGCTGACATGTGAACTCCGTTGTGTAAATCTCCCAGGAAGTGGGTACTCGCTGTTATTTGCAACATATGTTATTACCTGCTCTCAGCCTTTATTACGCATTTTTATTTAGTGTAGGCAAAAGAGTTTTTCTCCCTGGCCTTGTATGTTCTTCTGTTCCTAGCAAGGTCACATGTTTTAGTCTGATGCAAGAGGCATGCAATAAGGAATGATCCTAAAGGCAGAATGAGATCATGGAAAAGTGAAATTATTGCTTCATTCTTGTCATTGCTTGGAGAAAAGATGTTTCTTAGATGTGGTGACAACTGATACCAGAGATGTGTTGTGTTTCTTTGTATATTTTGAGGTTTGTCTATTTATCATGGAATAATTTGCTGGTTTTGCATTTAGTTGTCTTCAAACTGCTGAAGATGCCTTTTTGTTGTTGTTAATTCTTGATTAGAATTTGTCCTCTTGTCATGACAGTAAGTTTGTCTTAATTTGGGCATTTATATGTTAAGGTTTAATTTCTGGGCCTTGCTTCTATAAACATAAAAATAATTCAGACTATTCGTTTATATCCTCCTGCAAGCCAAATTTTACATTCAGCAGTTGTGATAGAATTATGCTTCTGTTCCATTAGGTTTTGTTCTCAAGAACCAAGTTTCTTCAGTTCATGTTCAAATTACATCTGTAGTAAAAAGAAAATTATGCCACTTCTGAGAACAGACGTCTACATGTGTTAGCAGAGTGGGGTGTGGACAAGCAAGGTCCTTATATCAGTCAGTCTTATGGTGGTTGTCTGCCTGCAGATATTACTTGGCTCCAGAGATGATTCCAAATTCCTAAAGCAGCCTGAAGGTGCTTCTGTCACTCTGAATATGCAGGGAATCTAGGGAGGTTGCCTGGTGTAGCTATTGCCTTTGAAGCGTGCAAATTCTTTCCTGTGTGATGTACCCCGTAATATCCAGTCTTGGTATACTTCGCAATTATTGTGGGCAGCTAGGACTCTCTAAAAATCTTGGAAAACTTTTCAGAAAAGCGTATTTTGTATTTGTTGAGACTTATTAAATGGTCCAACTCTATCTTCTGCTTAACTTCATTAGTGGCTCTTCTAATGTTTTTGTTTTGACATACTGTATTACTGTGTTTGGCATCTCGTACGTACCCCACTGTTGGCCAATGCCTTTGAGATTCAAACCTAAAATAGATGAGAAGCTTCAGAAGCTGCAGAGTTTGTACTTTGAGGCAAAAGGTTTCTGTAATGTTGACAAGAAGTTAATCTCTAATGGAGGTTAAATGTTCTTCAACATACTTGAAGAAAGAAAACAAAAAAAGACTAGGCAGGGATGAGGAGAGCTGAGAAGATGAGTGCCATCCATTTATAGGGGTGCTTCAGGAATACTCTATTACTTTTTTAAATGCAAACCATCTTTTGTTTTCTCCTTTTCTCTCTCATATTTGAGAACATTGTCTCTGTCAGAACATGCTGAAAGCACTGAGTTTCTCTTCTATGGACAATTGCTACATGTGACTACTTCTTTCCTAATGAAATTTCTAAATGCACCTTTGTTTTGATAATGCTAATCTGTTAATTCAAGTTGAAGCAAGGTCTCTTTTAATGATGGTATCTTTTTCTACTCTGTAATCCTTATACAAACAAATGCTGAGCTCTGCAATTCCAAGAGTGAAAAATATGTGTTGCTGCTCAGATTCTTGGGCCTCTATCCTTGTAGGAGGTCAAGGTGATCCTTTTTCATGAAACATATTAATGTCTGCCTGAATTCTGCAGTGCTGCAGGGTCTTTGGATATCATCTCAAATTTTTCCTTCCTTTCCCTTTCAGATTCTTCATTCCTCAATTCCTTGTTTCTGTGTCCTGCTTTCCTCTTGTACCTGTAGCTCCGTTGTTTTGTTCCTTAAACTTCCTTCTTGTTTTTCTTTTGTGTCATGTTATTTCATATTACATGCACCAGCTCCCTAGTTAAAGCAAATCCAGTTTCTTTCATTTCAGGGGAGATCCTTAACCACCCTGCTTGGGTTATAACCCAGGGTACATTTTGTTGTCTCTATGCTACTTGATACCAAATGTGAGTTGTTGGGGTTTTTTTTGTTATTTTGAAAAAAAAACCAACAAAAAACCCCCAAACAACCCTGAACTTTTCCTTAGGGAGTGACAAACAGTTTTGCTGCTGTAATGCACAAAGTAACTTTCATAGGACAATCAGAATGATGTATTTTGTGTTGGAATAACAGGACAGATGGAAGCAAAATCTTGAGTTCTACAGATTTGGTAGATCTTGGAAACGCTCCTTTAGTGGTGACAAATACAAATTAAATAAGGTTATATTAATTCATCATCAAATAATAAAAAAGTTTTGGAGCGATAGTTTTATCTTGTTTTTAAATAGTACGGTTAGTTTCTTCTGATGTTGAGCTCCTCACTCTCACTTTGTAAAACAGCTTTATTCTTGTGTCAAGTGAGTCTCGATTGTGCTCTCATTGTTTAATGTATTTTGTACTTCAGTGTTTGTGTCCCAGACATGTTCCTCATCCTTTTTCCTTCTGGCTTATCTGGGACATGATTCAGAATCCTCAAAGAGACAATCTCAGCCAAGTTCATTTTTATGAACTTGATTTGTAAAGCACACTAGCTTTCTGTGTTTTTTCATACACCACTAAATTTAAAAAATGATAAACAGTTCTGCAAGCACCAACAATTTGTGGATGTATACCTCTCTGTCAGCATATTCAGTGGAAGCAATTGCATTCACAGAAAAAATGAGAAAATTGACTGTATCATATAGACTATGAACAGCATTTTAATGGCATTTTAGCATTCATCAAAAGCACTTAGCTCTGCAGTTGCTTTTGTTTTGCTCCCTGTTTGCATTCATGCTATAAATCACTGCTTTTAAAATGGATTTAGAAAGTGCTTTTCTAACACTGTCAGCAGTTAAACTGTGAAAGTTAATTCCTCAGGAATTATTAAGTTATATAAATTAGACTGATTAATTAGTAAAACCAAGGAGAGAATAATACAAGTAAGATGAACTGTAGAATGATGAAGTAAACATAGAAAACAAGAATATTCACAAGGCAAAATCAATAGATGGCATAATAAAACAGTTTATTTTCATGTATAGAATATGTCTGAATTTCCTTCATTTCTCTAAAGCACTGAATATAAGTAACTGTTTATTCAACCAGGCCATGTTTTCAGGGTAATTCTGGCTAGTGCTGTGTCTGTTGTGTCATGGAGCTAGGGGGAAAGACAGAGGGAATAGACTGTTGCCAGTGCATACAGGTAGATGATTTTGTGCAGCATTATTGCCTATAAATTATTAGCTGTGTTTGAGAGTGTCCTTTGAATCCCAGGAATTATGAATCAAAATTCTAAGTCACGTATGAGTATAGAGAATTTCCTTTTTTCTGTGGTGTGCAGGAATTCTTAGGAGGGATTATTATACGGATATGAGACTGGTAGTTGGTTGGAAAGATTGATGCATGTTCTGAGATTCCCTGAAGTAGGTGGGGTCAGGATCTGAATGAATATGCTTTCACTTTTAGGATGGCTGCATATTGCTCATGCAGGTACTTTGCACTGAAACTTGCAGTAATTTTTTAGAAAACCGTACTTGTGTTAGCATGCTTACCTTACCTTACCTTACCTTATTCCTAGCTTAACCAGATGTCAGCTTTGCTCTGACTGCATCTACCACAGGCAGATGTAGGGATGATACAAAAATTTTAAAAAATTATTTAGAAAACTAATCACCTTGAGTGTTCTTGGAATTTGCCCGTGCATTCTTGATGTCTATCATTTTCTACAGTATAGTGTGTTATTCATGAGTCTTAGGTATTTATGATTTTTTTTTTAAGTAAAGTAGAAAACTAAGCTGTTGGACTGAAGGAGTTTTGAAGTTTTCTCCACTTTATGCTGCAAGAAAACCGGAATTCCAAAAGGGAACCATGTGTCTAGTTCTTGGCTATTTTATGGAAGACTGTTGAGGTGCCATACTGGATATTTACTTTTGGGTTTTAGACTTGTCAAGCTTGGTAAAATACCAGTATTTTTATTCTTTTTGCTATCTTGATAGACAGTGTTGCAGTTTCTGAGGCTACCGGGGCTAGGGTGAATTAGACACACTTTGAGGATTTGCTATCAGAAGGCATGCTTGAGCCTTCTCCAGCTGTCAGTCACCTTGACGGTTCTGACTTCTATGATATAAGTCTCTTGATGCTAAAGCATCTAGAGGTGATGAAATACTCTTGAGAAGATTCTGTAGCTGAGCTTCCCTTTGGAGGGAAGAAGAATAGTGTATATACAAGACTTTGAGCCTGTAAAAGTGGAAGGAGTGAGGCTCAAATGGCAGAGTGATAGTCAAGATGAGGAGCCATAAACGCCTCCTTTTAGACATCTGGGTTGTGGCCAACAATGCGTGGAAATAAATGTGAGTGCTGGAGGTGAGAGAAATGTAACGTATGAGATGTTTTAACACTTGTTTCTGAAGTGAGTTCCACTGTTAAATGCTTTCAGATATTCTTCTATCTCAAAATGAAAGTTAACATTAGTTTCAAAACAGAAATATTACCATGCATTGATCTGTTTGAGAAGGCATTGTATACCTGGTCGTCAAACTTATTTAGATGTTGCTAGAGCTTTCTAGAGCTTTTTGAAATTATCTGCTTGAACCACTGCTTTTACTAAACTACTTCTGTAATCAAGCAGGATTATAGAGTCAAATCTTTAATTTGGATGAAGCTACATCAAAATTTTGGACTTAGTTTCGTACCATCTGAAACTGAAAATGTTAACATCCCCTCCCCCCCCCCAAAAAAAAAAATCCTACTTTTTGGTTTGATGACACTCTAGTCTTTATTTAGTTTAATGATGTATTGGGTTTGTGTGGCAAGGGAGGAGATAAGGTCCCTGTAGTGCAGCCTGTGGTTCCACCCCTCGGTTCTGTGAATCATGTATTTAAGAATCATCATTAAAATCCACATTCATCATAAAATCTTCCCAAAAAAGACTGTGGTGGGTTGACCCTGGCTAGAGGTCAGATGCCCACCAAAGCCCACTCTATCACTCCCCCTCCTCATATGGGCAGGGGAAGAAAAATATAACAAAAAGCTCGTGGGTGGAGATAAGGACGGAGAGAGATCACTCACCAGTTACTGGCACGGGCAAAACACTCAACTTGGGGGAAAAAACAAATTTACTTTATTACCAATCAAAATCAGAGGAGAACGAGAAGTAAAACCAAATCTTAAAACACCTCCCCCATCCCTCCCTTCTTCCCAGGCTTAATCTCTTTCCCGATTTTCCACCTCCTCCCCCCAGCGGCACCGGGGGACAGGGAATGGGGTTGGGGTCAGTTCATCACACGGTGTTTCTGCCGCTCCTTCCTCCTCAGGGGGAGGACTCCTTCCCCCGCACCAGTGTGGGGTCCCTCTCATGGGAGACAGTCCTCCACAAACTTCTCCAGCGTGAGTCCTTCCCATGACTGACAGTTCTTCATGAACTGCTTTAGCATGGGTCCATTCCATGGGGTGCAGTCCTTCAGGGACAGGCTGCTCCAGCGCAGGTCCCCCACAGGGTCACAAGTCCTGCCAGCAAACCTGCTCTGGCGTGGGCTCCTCTCTCCACGGGCTACAGGTCCTGACAGGAACCTGCTCCAGCGCGGGCTTCCCACGGGGTCACAGCCTCCTTTGAGCATCCACCTGCTCCGGCGTGGGGTCCTCCACGGGCTACAGGTGGTCATCTGCACCACCATGGACCTCCAGGGGCTACAGGGGGACAGCCTGTCTCACCATGGTCTTCACCACAGGCTGCAGGGAAATCTCTGCTCCTGCGCCTGGAGCACCTCCTCCCCCTCCTTCTTCACTGACCTTGGTGTCTGTGGAGTTGTTTTCTCTTACATCTTCTCACTCCTGTCTAGAGCTGCAAAGTGTGCAGCTTTTTTTCCCTCTTCCTTTTTTTTTCTTAATTATGTTATCACAGAGGCGTTACTGATGGGCTCAGCCTTGGCCAGCGGCGGGTCCGTTCTTGTAGCCGGCTGGCATTGGCTGTATCGGGTCGGACATGGGGGAAGCTTCTGGCAGCTTCTCTCACAGAAGCCACCCCTTGTCCCCCTCCTCCCCCACTGCTACCAAAACCTTGACACGCAAACCCAATACAAATGATTACAGATTTTTATATATTTGGGTTTGCTTGCTCTTAGTAGATAAATGAAAGGGAAAGAATTTGTCATGCAATATTTCAGCATGATTCTAGACGTTTATAGATATGCTTGGATGTCACCGAGGCAACCTGAAAGCCTGATCTGTTCTCCTGGTTATTCTTTGTCTCTTGCAGGAGTGATGAGCCTACTCTGTCATTCTGTGACGGCATATAAAGTAAATCTTGCAGAAAGTAGCAGAAAGGCCTTGAAATCCATGGGGTATTAAAGTCTGTATGGGCTTAATGAATGAGTTTAAAGCCAGAAATATGCTGTGGAGTGCTGAACGTTTCAGAGGGAAGCTGTCCGGCTGAGCATGGCTGCTTACTTAGCAAAAACTGTTGTATGGAAGTGGGAAAAGTCTGAACTTTGCTGGCATGTTTCTCAGATCATCTTTGGTTATTTCTCAATTTACAGAATACCTGGAAGAATGCAGTATTCATAATAGCCTGTTCTTTAAAAAAACTTTTTGCATAACTGGTCACTTCAAAGGTTTTTGTTCAGCTTCAAAGGATACCTTTTGAACCTGTGGAAGGCATAAGCCAGCTAATAGGATTTCTACCCCTGCTCTAAGTAACTGATATGACTAGCCTTGGCGAAAGCAGTTCTTCTAGTGTTACAATTGCCCTTCCTTAAGGGAATCTTCCTATAGTTTAAGACAGAAGCTTCTTTCCCTGGCCTGCAAATAGCAGTTTCTATGCAGGAAACACTATGGTGCTAAATATTCAGACAGCTGAGGTCTAATCTGCCCATTTTCTCCCTGTAATTTGTATCCACAGTGTTTCATTCCAACAGAAGAAATTGCAGAAAATGCCAATTCAAACCTCTTGACTATCTGTATTTCCCATATGAGTGCATAGATGGAAAAGGGTGCTGATATTTGCATTGGAAACTAAATTTCAACTTAACAATCAGTTGTCATTGGAACAAGCTGCTTTGAAAATCTGATCTGATAGCTCATGAAGATTTTTGGTTACTAAATAGTATGCATACAGATTATGGGAATAATATATATATTTTTTTTTCTAGGTTTAAGAGTTGCTTGTAAACTGATTCTGGATCTATGAAGGTGCTTGCATCATGGTGAATGAATTGAGAAACTGATTGTATCTTGAGCATTTTAGACAAGACTTGCACAGCAGTACAGAAAGTATTTTTTCCAGTGTTGCCCTGACAGATATTTACTTTATTTCACCTTTTTTAGTGTCCCTAGAAAATGGGACAACTATAATCCTATATATCTTATAAGGCATGTTAGTTCCTCTGCTTTCCACAGAGAAATTCTTATTTTGCCTGATTGACTTTTCTCTATGCAGATATAATCTTGGATTTAAAAGTTCCTGCAAAACTGTCAGTAGGCTTTCAATAAATAAAATTGTTAAAATGATGGCTTACTTAATGCCTGTTGCTATGTGGAGAATCCAATATTATATGAAACATTTTGAGATTTGAGTGAAGTAAGAGTATTTTGAAAATTTCCAAAAGAGGAGAGGATAAACTCCCTCATCTTGATTGAAATATTGTTTATAACATATTTTGCAAACTCTTCCCCATCTGCTCAGGAGATATTTCAGGCTTTTCCCCTCAAGAATACACGATTGACAAAACTGATGTTAGTTTTGTGAAACTTTAACTTTGGTATAACTGTCTCTCCTGACAAAGACCCTCTCAAAGTTTTGCCGTTTATCTCTATTGCATTTGTGTGCCTTATGGACTGACTTGCCTAGCAATATCTTGGTTTAGGAAAAGTCAGCTAAGAAGCTGCTGTTCTGACAAGGTTTTGGGAATTGTCTGAACACTTTTCCCTCCTCCTGTTATGCTGATATGAACTTTACTGTATCTGCTAGTTTAAATTTAACACAGCTTGAGTAACGTTTAATTCTTCTGCATGGGTCTACACTGCTTTCATTCACCAGATAATTGTCGGCTGTACTGTGATCATAGGCACAGTATTTGTCAACTCCCAGAGTAGACTGAACTGGAAGTGCTGAGTTTTCAAGTTTGAAGCTCTCTTGCTATTTTATAAATTGCACTGTAGTCCATTCAGGAATAAATTTAAAAGATCCTGTAAGATACTTAATCTTCAGAACTTGTCAAAGATCTGAATTGATGGCCTTATATCACTTCTCTGCCTAGGAGAGAATGCTGTCTGCAGTAGCTAGAACAACAGAGAGTACACAGAGTACAAAATATCAGTTGGAATGCATATGCTGACTTTGTGTTTTGCATTTGTTGTGATGTCTGGGGTACCAAGCACTGATAACTATTAATGACAGCATGCCAGAGGCATGCTTTGTAATTCATTTTCTAAGTTCTTGAGGCCTCCTCCTTTATTTGAGGTCTTTCCTATAAGACATGAGTAATAATCCTACAAGAATAATTAAAATATGCCTAAACTGCAAAAGCTGAATTTCATAGCTATTTGGACTCCAGTGTATGCTTGCAATTATAAAGCATAAAATGAGAAGGCTCAGTTTTTAGACTCATGAAATCGGAGTTATTTAACACTGAGTTCTCTCATCTGACTTCAGTGAAGCAGTGTGGTTTAGTGAATAGAAGACAAATTATTTTTTAAGGTAATCTTTGAAACAGATTAACATAGGCTTTAGATGCACATAAAAGCTTCCTCCCTGCCATTTTATTTTCTTTTCTAGCCTTTTTGTGAACAGTTAAAATTAAATTTCTGAGGTAAAACTTGCCCAAAAATAGCAAATGGAGGAGAAAACCTTCTTTTATTATACTTTACATTCAGATTACACTTCATGTCATCTGAAGATGCAGCTGTTCTTTCAGATAGTTATTTCATATCACCCACAATTAAAATGCCCTTGCTATTTAAAAAATGCTTCTCAGCATGTCTAAAAAGATTGTTGTTCACAGTGAGAGAAAGGCTCTTGATGCTTTAGAGAAGTCTGATGCAATGGCTTGATTAGAAAAATCAGTTTTTCTCTGATTTCAGATGAAGTGATATATTTTGTTGTATCTTGACAGCTAGTTTAAAATCAGATCTTTCTGATTTGTAGCCAGAGATGGTAAGTCACACTGTATTTGTGTTTCCTGGGATATACAACATATTTACAAGTATATTCGTATTGATCTTGGTTCCACGTTGCCATTTCTATCCAAAATGACATTTCTTGTACCAAATTAATTACTTCACTTGTTATGCAGTCAAACTTTATAAATTTCAGACCTTTGATTATTGATAAAGAAAGTCGCATTCTTTCTGATATTATTGAGTCCTTTGAGGAACGCAACATCATGAGGCTTGTTCTTGCTTACTTAGTAACAGTTGGGCATTTCTCAAATATAAAATAAAAATAATAAAAAAACAAAACAAAAAACCCCACTTCTGTTCCTTCAGATGGGTGAAAAGATTAAGTTGTCACAACTCCTTGATATCATATTAAAGTACTAACAACATAATTTTAAACTTTCTGCCTTCTGGAATTCACTATCCCAAGTTGGACACAATAGGTATCCTGTACAATCTGTAGGGAGGGCTCACATCTTTTGTGAGTATGGGATCCTGGTGTAGAAACTTCTGACTAAATGGCTGATGGCTGTATTTCTGTTCTTGGTACTTGTTAGGATCCCTACCTTGTAGGGCTGTCTAGCTCCAGATTGTGACACCATTTTTGGCCACAGTTGAAAATCCACACTTCTCTCTGGGAAGCTGCCTGACAAGCAGTGGTTAGACCATTTGCTGGAACTCTGGAGAACAGAATCCCATTCCCTTTCTCAGTGAAAATTCCTGACTGCAAAGTTACAGATGTTTTGTGACATGAGTTTTTTTCAGTTTGAAACTGTTCCTCTCTTGTTTGTATCATTTGGTGTTCACAGGCTGGATGTCTGTTATTGTTTGCGGATGAAGATCCTTTTCAGTGAAAAAAAGCATGCACTGAAGCAGAAACTGGGTTCCCTCTTGCTGCCCTAACCAGTGGGACTGACATGTACTTCTAGATTTTGGCACACAGAAGCAGTTGCTCCCTTCAGAACTGCAACAGCTTCAACTGCAGTGTTTTGCATTTTGTAGCAATCGGTAGGTAAGAAAGATCCCTGCAAGCTGGACTGTGGTAGCAGTTGAGTAGCTAGAGCACCTGCCAGCCATACTTCAAATGAAGACTTTAATTTTTTTGGTTGTTTGTTTTTTGAACTGTATATGAAAGCATAATTCATAACTAAGGCCTGTGAATTTCAAGTGGGGGAGGCCACCTTTTTTGCAGTGCAAAAGCAAGACATGTCAATTGTACTGCTAGTTGTTTTTAGGGGAAAGGTGTCTATCTTGCTTTTTCTGTGGTCTGGTCAGTGTGTGGAGATTTGTTAATCCTTCCTGTATATTTGTAATTACCACCTGTGTTAAGGGAGAAACAGAAGAAGCCCTCGGGGCTTGTGCAATTTGTTGCAGTTTCAAGATGCTTAAAAATAGAGTATGACAGTTCTAAGCATTGCTATGTCTAGGTCATTTGAAAAGACCAAAGTACCTAAATTCAATTAACATTTGATCTGGTGCACCTGTGCTGCTTAAGCTTGAAGATTTATTTCTACTTGGAAAGGGCTAAGCTGTTCATCCCTTTCCCATTATCTGTTCTGTGCACAGATGTGCTCAGTGTGATTGTCGTTGTATTCCTTAGAGATGGCTGTAAGTTGGTGTGGCAAAGGGTTTATGACGTTGATGTGAGTTTTACATGAGGACTTCTAACAGCTGAGTGCTCTTGCTACTCTTTGAATCCCAGTGACTCTACAATTTTAATGCTGCACATGGAAGGAAGTTTATTCCTACAAATACTACTAACTAGTCACTATTTATCTTTTCCCTTTCCTTCTCCATCCTCTGCTTGTTGATAAATACATGACGTGCATGTAGCTTAACCATTTTTTGAGGAAGACGTTATGGGTGATAAAATCCCCATCCCAATGAAACTGATAGGAATTGGCTTAGGATTTCACATGTAACCCAGCATATATTTTTTATAACATTTGTTACCTTTGGAATAATATGCACCTCATCTAGGAAGACCTGTTTTCATGCCAATCTTTATGAACATTTTCCACAGCTATTTCTTCACCTCATTCAAAAACAAGATGCTCACGGTCTCATTCTATTACATATCTAAATTGATTACTTACCTGTCTAAATTGTAATGTGCAATAGCAACAAAAAATTTCCCTGTTCATGCAAGTGTGAGCTGACACAGGCAGGACGCAGGAACAACCACAAAAACCACAGATAAAATGCGAAAAGCAAATTTATTCTTGTTATGTCACAAACTGGGGGATCTCTGAAGCTGCATCCAGGGCAGAGGCACGTAAGTGGGACCGCAGGAGCTGGGTCCATGCTAGAGTGAGGGATTCCGAACCTGCTGCTTTTGCCTGTGTATATCAGGGATTTTTCACAGGCAGTAGTTTTCCACTGTGCTTTGATCTTTCTCACAGCAGGTCAGGAATCCCAGGCATGTTCAGTGTGCCCCTGAGTCTATCCCAGGCCTAAGTTATCTAAAGGCAGATGTTCTACTTGTCAAGCCCATAAGACTAAACAGTGATTAGTAGTGTGATGTATGTGTTTTTCAACACCCCAGCTGCAAGTCACTTGAGTGTATTTACAGTCCTCCTCGCCAATCTTCCGTTATACTCCCACAACAAGAAATATTCTGAAGCATTATACAGGTTGCTGCGTGTAAAGGGAATTTGAACTGTAGAGTAGTAAATGTGATGTGGTCATGAAAACAGTGTAGATGTTTCTCCTCCTTCAGAGAGTGCTTTCTATGAAATATAAAATAAACCAGCCTGAATTTAGTCAGATTTGTCTCATCATATCCTAGGGTGGCAGTTCCCTGGTCTCCTGTACTTATCTGTCACAAAATTAAGGAAGGAGTGGAGAATCACAGGAGGAACATAAAATCAACATCCAGCAAGACAATTGGCAATCTATTCAGAACTTATCACTGTACAAATTAAGATCCATTACATTTTGCTACTATCTTTAATTTAATGAGGGTAGCAGCCGCTCTGCTGCTTCTTATAGGAGTCACAATATTGCACTGTGCAGAGGGGCTTTGTTTATGTTTATCACCACAGAAGGAGGCAGTATAAAAAACCTGCCTGTATTAAGAGACTCTTCAATTAATCCCATAGCTCCATGTTGCTTCCTCCCTTATGTCTTTACTAGTCTTCATTATTCAAAAACTCGTTTTACCATTAAATTATAAGAAAATATTTTCCACAGATAATGGAATTAAAGAGAAGTCAGGGACAAGTCAGTAAACCATTATGAGAATGACAAACTTGATTTCACAAAAATGATACATGGCCTACTCGGAGGTACAGTGTGTTGCTGTGGTTTAAGAGGTCACTAATGATTTAGCAGTTAACTTATTTTTGGTTTGAGAAGAGAGTAACTTAATATTGCCAGTTGACTTTAAAATCTTCCAAAAGAGAGGTTCAGGCTGGTCAGATGGAGTCTGAGGTGACCAGACTTTGTTAATTCTCAATTGCTAGCAAAGAGACAAGTTCCTTCCAGTAATGATTTAAAGTATGTAAATGCAGATTTTGTTCTGAATTGATTCCTAGGGAAGGACACTCTCTATCTCCATAAACAGAACCATGTGAGCATTTGTAAATGCTCCACAAGTGAGTTTTGAAATCTTAAGTTTCAGAGGCTTATGTAGCTAAGTGTTGAGATTCCAGACTTTCACATCAGGAGTATCAGTGTTGTCAGGGAAATAACACTAATACAGTGTAACTGGGGAATTAACTGGGTTTTAGGATTCTGATAATGTTGGAATTTGACTGGTGGTATTTGGATCAAGTGGAAACTTTCCTCCAAAGTTTGAGCAAGTCAGAATGAAAAACAAGTTATTGTGTGAAGTTGACTTCAGAGTTTAATTAACATGAAGTTTAAGGTGGTTTTTTTTATGCCAGATATTTCTCAATGTGTATTTTATATATATATTAAAATATTATACGTATATATGTATACTTTAAAAACTAAAGGTTAGGGAAGTATGGCACTTTCAAAATGCTGGAATGTTCTTATACAGGCTTTTAGAGTATGATAAAGTCAATGTAAATGACAAATTTGCAAAGCATTTTTTTATTCCAATGTATGTTTTGCTAAAATCTTGGATAATTTTTTTTAATTGTCTAAAGTTTTATTAGGTCTGTGTGTCTCAGTCTTAGTCTTTAGTGTATGTATAGTGCCGAGATAGTGTAGATATATTTCTATACTGTGAATGAAAGGCATATTCATCTGATATCAGCTTATTTCATTTGTATATGTGAGTGGTTATAAAATGTATCAAGTGAGCCATTTCTATCTTACGTGAAGGTTGTATAGGACATGGCTGAGGAGTGACTACTTCAAGAAGAGCTGGATCCCCAAGCTTAGAACAATAAGAAGAGAAAGTCCATTTGGCTGGCTACTGTCTCAGAAAGATGCACTCTGAAATGGGGAGAAATTGTAAAGATAGGAATCACAGAATCACAGAATATTAGGGATTGGAAGGGACCTCGAAAGATCATCTAGTCCAATCCCCCTGCCGGAGCAGGAACACCTAGATGAGTTCGCACAGGAAGGCGTCCAGGCGGGTCTTGAATGTCTCCAGAGAAGGAGACTCCACAACCCCCCTGGGCAGCCTGTTCCAGTGCTCTGTCACCCTTACTGTAAAGAAGTTCTTCCTCAAATTTAAGCGGAACCTCCTGTGTTCCAGCTTACACCCATTGCCCCTTGTCCTATCATTGGTCATCACTGCAAAGAGCCTGGCCCCATCCTCCTGACACTCACCATTCAAATATTTATAAACATTAATCAGGTCCCCCCTCAGCCTCCTCTTCTCCAAGCTAAAGAGCCCCAGCTCCCTCAGCCTTTCCTCATAAGGGAGATGTTCCACTCCCTTAATCATTTTGGTGGCTCTTCGCTGGACTCTCTCAAGCAGCTCCCTGTCCTTCTTGAACTGTGGGGCCCAGAACTGGACACAATATTCCAGATGTGGCCTCACCAGGGCAGAGTAAAGGGGAAGAAGAACCTCTCTTGACCTACTGACTACACCCCTTCTAATGCACCCCAGGATGCCATTGGCCTTCCTGGCCACAAGGGCACAGTGCTGGCTCATGGTCATCCTGCTGTCCACCAGGACTCCCAGATCCCTTTCCCCTTCACTGCTCTCTAGGAGATCATTTCCTAACCTATACTGGAACCTGGGATTGTTCCTGCCCAGGTGCAACACCCTACACTTGCCCTTATTATATTTCATCAAGTTTTTCCCTGCCCAGCTCTCCAGCCTGTCCAGGTCTCTCTGGATGGCAGCACAGCCTTCTGGAGTGTCAGCCACTCCTCCCAGCTTGGTATCATCAGCAAACTTGCTGACAGTGCACTCAATTCCCTCATCCAGGTCATTTATGAATATATTGAATAATACTGGTCCTAGTACTGACCCCTGAGGGACTCCACTAGACACAGGTCTCCAACTAGACTCCGCCCCATTGACCACTACTCTCTGGCTTCTTCCCACCAGCCAGTTAATAATCCATCTCACTACCTGCTCATCTAATCCACACTTCCTCAATTTATCAGCGAGGATGCTGTGGGAGACCGTGTCAAATGCTTTGCTGAAATCAAGATAGACCACATCCACTGCTCTGCCATCATCCAGCCACCTCGTCGTGTTTTCATAAAAGTCTAGAAGGTTGGTCAAGCACGACTTCCCCTTGGTGAAGCCGTGCTGACTGCCCCTAATGACCCTCTTATCCTTGATATGCCTAGAGATGGCACCTAGGATAAGTCGTTCCATCACCTTCCCAGGGATGGAGGTGAGGCTGACCGGTCTGTAGTTACCCGGGTCCTCCTTCTTGCCCTTTTTGAAGATTGGAGTGACATTTGCCTTCCTCCAGTCCTCAGGCACCTCACCCGTTCCCCACGACTTCGCAAAGATGATGGAGAGCGGTCTAGCAATGACCTCAGCCAGCTCCCTCAACACTCGTGGATGCATCCCATCTGGACCCATGGATTTATGGATGTCCAGGTTGCTTAATTGGTCCCTGACCCAATCCTCATCAACTGAGGCAATCTTCTCCATTGTCCTGTCTCCATCTGGGGTCTCCAGGGTACAGAGCTCCTCAAGACAACTTCCGGCAGAGTAGACAGAGGCAAAGAAGGCATTCAATAGCTCTGCCTTCTCTGTATCCTCTGTCACCAGGGTACCCCCCTCATTTATCAGTGGGCCTACATTGCCTCTGACGTTGGCTTTATCTGCCATGTATTTGAAGAAGCTCTTCCTGTTGTCCTTGACCCCTCTGGCAAGATCTAATTCTAAGGAGGCCTTGGCTTTCCTAGTTGCCTCCCTACATCCTCTGACAATATCCTTATATTCCTCCCAAGTAGCCAGCCCCTCCTTCCACGATTTGTAAACTCTCCTCTTCCACTTAAGTTTGGCCAGCAGTTCCCTGCTTAACCAAGCAGGTCTCCTGGCTCCCTTCCCTGACTTCCTACATATTGGAATGCTTTGATCTTGAGCCCAGAAGAAGCTGTCCCTGAACGTTAACCAGCTGTCTTGGGCCCCTTTACCTTCAAGTAATCTGCCCCATGGAATTTCCCCTAACAATTGCTTGAAGAGGCCAAAGTTGGCCCTCCTGAAGTCCAGGGTAGCAATCTTACTTGTAATTCTGCTTATGCCACATGAGATTCGGAACTTCACCATCTCATGATCACTGCAGCCCATGCAGTCCTCAACCTTCACAGCCTCAACCAGACCCTCCTTGTTAGTGAGGATCAGATCCAGCGTCACTCCCCTCCTGGTTGGTTCATCCACCATTTGCATCAGGAAGTTATCATCGATGCACTGGAGGAACCTCCTGGATTGGGGGTGGCTGGCCGAGTGGTCTCTCCAGCAAATATCTGGGTAGTTAAAATCCCCCACAACAACCAGGGCCTGGGATTGCGAGGCTGCTGTCAGCTGCCTGTAGAAGGCCTCATCAATTTCTTCACCCTGATCTGGTGGCCTGTAATAGACACCCACGACAGTATCAACCCTACCAGCCTGCCCCTTGATTTTTACCCACAGGCTCTCAACTAGCTCCTCATCCGCCCCTGGATAGATCTGAATGCACTGCAGTTGCTCTCTCACATAAAGAGTTATAATGTAATACTGTGTGCGTTGGGACTTTGAGACTGACTCCCCCGCCCTGTTGCAGGTATTGTTTCTGCTTGGAAAGGTTACAATGAAGTATTTGAATTAATTCATATGTGTAGTTTCTTGTCTCAGAAGAAGCCAGCTGTGGGGACTGGCTGAAGTGGAGAGGCTGGGGTCTAGGCTATAGTTTGCATGGTCCAGAGAAGCCCAGATGCAGATGGTTTGAAGCTGAGAGTTTTGTTGTTTTCCCCTGTTTTGTGTACTTCTATTGAAGTAAAAACCCACAAAAGAAAATGAATTATCAATTCAACAAGGGGCTGTTAAAGATACAGCTTCCTCTGAGGCCTAAAACCAATTTATTTAGTTTACAAACCATAGGCAAAGTGCAGCTGAGAGAGGCAGGTTCGTTGGCTAACTTGCTTTTTAGTCCTGATTCCCCTAGTCTCACACTTTGACTATGTGGCTGGTTAATACAATTTCTTCTCATCTGCATGCTCACCTTTTTTTCCTGTGAAAGAGTGAGGGCAGGGAGCAATATGTAAGGTAGAGTCTGAGTGCAGACAAACACTCCAAGGTCCTACCCTCAGAAGGAAATGAATGGTGGATCTGAAGATCCCAGTATGTGTGAAAATTTGTTACTTATATAGGAAATCTACCATTGTGGATGAGACTGTGGTTTGGATGGAATTAAGATAGCTAACTGAACATAGAGGTAAAATACAGTCTGGTGTCTGTCATTGAGGAAAGAAATTGCTTCAATATGAAATGAAAAAATGCATACCTAATGAAAACATAATAGCAATTAAATATGTTTAACTTGATTAAAAGTTAAGTGTTGGATGCATTTCCACTTGTTTCTCTTCCATTAGGCAAATAGCTGTTTTGGTAATTTGTTTAACTAGCTTTTTAAGTCTAAGATGGACAACAAATAAATAAATATTTACCTTAAACATGGTTTTCTCTTAAATATTTTTGAAATCATGTGGGGATCTGCATGTTATCCCTTTTTAATTGTGGTTGTAAGAGAATTAAATAATTAAAAACAGTGAGATTTGCACTGCACAGTTAATGGGAGGTTTGTAATTTATAGCAATGGGCTTGCAGGATCAGTAGTCACCCAAGTACTTTTGAATAAGGCCCTAATCACAAATAGAAACATATTGACTATGTGTGGAAACCTCCATCTCTGCTGGTGCCTATTCATTTTGCTGGATAACCATCCTTCCACTTTGTCCTCCTGTGTCAGTGCAATAACAGCATTGCAGAGCAGGCTTGCATTTCCGGCCAGTGAGTTTCACCATGGAGTTCCTATCTTTTTAAAATAATGAAATTAAGGGCAAATTTTACTAAAGAAGCAGGTCTTAAAACACTTTTCTTGCATGGTCAGAGAGAGAGAGGGGACTAGCTTCAGGCATTTTTTGTGCCATTCTCTGAAGGCTGATTGTCTGTACAATGCTGTGTCTACTTACCTGTGCTGTGAAGAAAATAGCTCTTTCAAAGAGTTTGCAATCTAATACCCTAAACCTGCATTGGAATTCAAGGAGCTGAAGGCTGCAGACTTGTTTCTTATTATTTTGGTACGTGTCTGTGTAGGTGCCTGTATAGGTCAGGCTTTCCGCGCTGATCAGAGTATAAGGCAGGGAGGTGGCAAACAGCAAAATACTGCTGCTTTTGAATGCAATGCTTTTTTTAACACTGCAAGTAGCATTGCAGCTTTTCCTTGGCAGTTCCTTCCAGTAGATAAACGGTTGATGATTTGGCTTTGCAGTTCCCCCTGAAGGTGGGATGGTTCAAAATTAGGTAAATGGGTACAAAATTTGTGACAAATTTCACATAACTGTGTGAAGACATGAGACCTGAGCCTATACATAATGGTATGTAGTTATACAGTGACTATGTGATGGTGGAGTTCAGGATCTTGTGCGGTAGGAACAGAATACCAAACAGGATCACAACCCTGGACTTAAGCAGGGCCAATTTTGGGGTTTTCAAGCAATTGCTAAGGGAAATCCCATGGGACAGGGTGCTAGTTGGTAAAGGGGCCCAAGATAGTTGGTTAACATTCAAGGACCACCTCTTCCAAGCTCAAGATCAGAGCATCCCAACACATAGGAAATCAAGAAAGGGAGCCAGGAGACCTGCATGGGTAAACAGGGAACGGCTGGGCAAACTCAAGAAGAGGGTCTACAGATCATGAAAGGAGAGGCTGGTCACTTGGGTGGAATATCAGACTGTTGTAAGAGGATGTAGGGAGGCAACTGGGAAAGCTAAGGCCTCCTTGGAATTAAACCTTGCAAGAGAGGTCAAGGACAACAAAAAGGGCTTCTTCAAATACACTGCAGACAAAGCTAACACTAAAGGTGATGTAGGCCCACTGATGAATGAGGTGGGTGCCCTGGTGACAGAAGATACAAAGGAGGAGGAGTTACTGAATGCCTTCTTTGTCTCTGTCTACACTGCTGGAGACTGTCCTCAGGAGCCTCGAACCCCTGATACCCCAGAGGAAGTCAGGATAAAGGAGGAGTTTGCCTTGGTTGACGAGGACTGAGTTAGGGATCAATAAGCAACCTGGACATCCATGGGTCCTGATGGAGTGCACCCACAGGTGCTGAGGGAGCTGTCAGAAGTCAGTGCTAGGCCTCTCTTCATCATATTTGGTAAGTTGTGGGGAACAAGAGGGGTGCCTGAGGACTGGAGTCAGCCTCACCTCCATCCCTGGGAAGGTGATGGAACAACTTATCTTCAGCGCCATCTCTAGGCACATCAAAGATAAGAGGGTCATTAGGAGCAGTCAACATTGTTTTACCAAGGGGAAGTCATGTTTAACCAACCTCATAGCCTTTTATGACAATGTAACCAGGTGGATAGATTATGGTAGAACACTGGATGTGGTTTATCTTGATCTCAGCAAAGCATTTGACACAGTCTCCCAGAGCATCCTAGCAGCTAGGCTGAGGAAGTGTGTTCTCGATGATCGGATAGTGAGGTGGATTGGGAACTGTTTGAAAGGAAGAAATCGGAGAGTGGTGGTCAATGGGGCAGAGTCTAGTTGGAGACCTGTGTCTAGTGGAGTCCCTCAAGGGTTGGTACTAGGACCAGTATTATTCAATATATTCATCAATGACCTGGATGAGGGAACAGAGGGCACTGTCAGCAAGTTTGCTGATGACGCAAAGCTGGGAGGAGTGGCTGACACACCAGCAGGCTGTGCTGCCATCCAGAGAGACCTGGACAGGCTGGAGAGCTGGGCGGGGAAAAGCTTGACGAAATATAATAAGGGCAAGTGTGGGGTGTTGCACCTGGGCAGGAACAACCCCAGGTTCCAGTATAGGTTGGGAGATGATCTCCTAGAGAGCAGTGTAGGGGAAAGGGATCTGGGAATCCTGGTGGACAGCAGGATGACCATGAGCCAGCACTGTGCCCTTGTGGCCAGGAAGGCCAATGGCATCCTGGGGTGCATTAGAAGGGGTGTGACTCCTTGTCAAAGACTTGCAGCAAAAATGGCTAGTTGTTTCATTTTATTTATTGACATTAAGTAGTTCCAGAAGTTAAGTGTTAGTGAAATCTGTTGTTTATTTCCAATTACAAGAAGTAAGAGCTGTGGTTGTAGTGAAGAGGAATAGTTAAACAGGTTAAGCAAAGTTCTTAAAGTAAGAATTGAAATTGGCTGACATACCATTGGAAGATGTATTTGGTTCTTTGCCTTGGGCTTATTAGTGTTTTCCTGACTTGTAGGTGAATGTGAATAACAGATATTAAAAAAAAAAGGGGGGGGGAGAAAAAAAAAGGGGGAGGGAATTTAAATATTTGCATTATATGACTCATCTGGTTGGGAGGAAATGTCATCCAAAAAAGCAGAAGTCAGCGTAAGATCTTTCTGACATAATGTAATTCTGTTACTGTTCAGTAACATTACTTATTCATGCAACTAAGTCTCATTTAGCTGAAGCATCTTACTTGCAGTGGGTTTGGGTAACAGAGATGTGGGGTTTTTTTTTTTAAAAGTTTTGGTGACATTTAAAATGCTACTCTTGTTATGACTAAGAATTTCAGTGATGACACTGTGACACTAATGATTCTCTGCGTAGTTTTGAGTAATGCTGTTGACACAAATGTAGACTGAATCTTTGAATATGATGAAAGGTACTATAACATACATGATGAGATCCATTGTTTGATTTATAGCTTATATTCCACATATTGGTAACTTTGGCCCTGGAAGGAAAAGTCTGTTTGGCAAGAAGTGGGAAGAGTGCTCAGTGTCCTTGTATAACCTGGAAAACTGCATTTAGGCTGTTGTGACACAATGTAACTATTTATGCTTAATATAAAACTGTATGTGAAAGCTACTTAGTTTTTAGATACCTGACATTTAAGGTAGATTTTAAAGCTTGTCTGTTATGTTTCAATAAGCCTTCTGACCTGCTGCTCTCTAACAATTACATTTACCCAACGGCATACTTACTACTGCTTTTCTTCAGTTTCTGCTACGTGAACAAATTGCCCCAGTGTGTGAATAACCCTCGCCATGCAGAAATAGAGACCCGCTTTTCTCTTCACTTTCTCTCCCCCTGGGCAATTCAGACACTGAGATGCTCACTGTAATTTTTATATACCTGTAGGGAAAATGCGTGAAGAAATCCTGCTGGAAGGATAACAGTTCAAGCATGATGAACCACTGGAAACCAAACAATTCTCTTCCAGTGACACCTGATTTCCTCTCCCCATTTTCCTTTCTGAAGTTAAATGATGAAAGGACTATGTTCTCCCTCTTCCCGTACCATATTAACATTGGGGAGGATGGTGTTTGTGTTGTTTTGCTTTTCAGTGTTCTTTGTGAAGCAACTATAAAGAGTAAGCCCATTAGAAAAGAAAGTAACACACCTTCTCTGATTGACCATTCTTAACAGTTGCTTATTGTAGGAGGTTTTGAGGGAAGTATCTTTACCTGTAATAATTAATTTAGTTGTATGGTACTTATAATGTGACTCATAAAGAAAAAGGTATGGATTTCATAACAAATTTTTGATCTGAGACTTAAAGCATCTGACTTGATAGTTCTTGTAACTTTTATCATCTATGACTAGAGACTGTTATTTTTGGGCCAGATATGTTATCCTTGCAGAAGTTTTATAGACTGTCTCTGTAGACATTTAATCATATTCATATCCATTTTTCTTGAATTTTACTAAATTATTTATATAACTGAACTGCTGCAGCAGTAAGTCTCATGAACAGGACATAAAAATACAGCCCTTTTAATATCTCTAATATATATTGTAATTTTGATTCACTAATAGTTTGTATGATAGCCTAGCTGGCCACCATTTACATCATGAGGGTCAATAGGTTTTCCAGCATTTTCTGTATGGTGTGGGGGTAGATTCATTTTTTGGCATCACCGTGGACCTTAATGAGTTTGAAATAGACACATCTTTTCAGAACAAAACAAAGTGATGTTTTTTTGTTTGCTTGTTTGTTTTGTTTTGGTGGTTTTTCCCCCCGCTTTGGTAAGTTGAAATTTGGCATTTGACATATGCTTTGATTTTTTTTTTTTATTTTTTTTGTTACAGTTAGTTTCTAAAATAACTACATTCCATAAATCTTAATAGGTTATCTGTGCATGTTACTGAAATATATTCTAAGATAATACTTGTTGATAATACAGTAAAATTTCTGTTCTAACACAATTTTTGTGTCTATTTTGCAAGCTTACAAAGCTGGAAGCACCGTAGCACCATTATATATATACTTGACACGTGCATGAGGAGTGATAAGATTAAACTAGAAAACCCTGTAACAGAGTTGGAGAACTGTCTTGGTTTCAGAGACTTAAATCTCAGCACCTGAAATGTGAGTTCCAAAACTTCTGGAGATTTATCAAGGTCTATGTATCAGACCTTGAAGGCAGATACATCCCAAAACACACATTTGATTTAAAATGTTGTTTTTGAGGAAATGGTTATCAACCAAAGTTGAGTTGAACAGCAGTGTCATATGTTTTTATCTTTTTTTTTAAATATTAAATTGCTCAGTTTTTACCTATCTGACCATGTATTTAGGATGCCTGTTGCAAGTGAAAAAAACACTCCAAATATTTAATACATAAATTAGGGAAGATAGAGGCCCAGCTAATTAAATTACAGTCCAATAAAGTGAACTTAGATACTTGAGAGGCACTTTGGATAAGTCATTTTAGAAATTTTAGATCTTGAATAAGGTGGTTATTTTGGGGAAAACAAAGGGCATGCTTCAATATTGATTATAGGTTATCCCTTATTTATCTATTCATTTTGAGTCACTTTGAGTGGCTGTTGAAAGACAATTCTTTTAAGAGTCTCTATGCTACCAGTCTGTTTTTTAGAAGCTTCACTATATATCATCATCGTGACATTGTGCATATCAGGAGTGGCAAGTACAGCAATATTATTTGGACAAATAATGTTATTTGACAGTAAGCTTCTATCTTTTTCAAGAACTCTTCTTTTCCAGCAAAGCTTTCAGTGTTCACTTGCCTAAGAATTATGAGGGTTCCTATGGTCACAACTGGCCTGAAAAGCCTGTGGTATTAGAAAGATCTATCTATGAACACCAAGCCTAGTATCTGCTACTTACCTGTATTTGGCTTGTGATGCACCCAGTGCTATCAGTGATGTCCATCATTAGGGGTACAAATGTCAAGTGATGCATGTTCTGCTCTACATTTGGAGTCCAACTTGGGTGGAAATACACATGGAAGCATCGAAAGTGTGGCAGAGGTGCATTAGTTTGGCACCACTTGTCAGTCGGTTTTGTTGATGGGTCCCTTGTAGTCAGTGTTTGACTTGCAGTCAGTGTGTGTAGATTTTTTTTTTTCTGCTCATTTTCCATTTACAAACTTCTCTTACTGATCCTGAGTGATTGCCTAAATCTGTTCTGCAGGTGAACACATACATGTGCTGTTGTTCTGCATATCTGTGCCAATTCATGTCTGTGTCCATTGATTATAGATCTGTGTACAGTGGTAGAGGCAGCAGCTGTGTATGTGCTTGTAAAGGGAGAAGGCAAGAACAGCAACTGAGGTAGTTTGATACGTATGTGGGGAGTGGGTGGACAGAAAAGGTAAGAAGACAGCAGAATAGGTCATGGCTCACTTGCCCTTGAACAATCAGCTGTTGCTTGTCCCTTCAAACTTAAGCAGAGTTACCCAGAGGCCTAGGAGAAATGGCTAGATTAGCCAGTCTGTATCCTTGCCAAAGTGAAAATGCTTGCTGCAGCACACTTTTGAAACTTTTATCTGATAGCTCAAAACCTGAAGCTATTTCACAGTATAATTATTTCACTGATGGACCATCTCAATAAGGAAGTTCTTATCAAAATTTCTGTCTTCTGATCTTTATCATTTTACTTCTAATCCTTGTGTGTCATTCTAGATAGATCTCCTCCTCCTTAGAAGTTATGTCTATCAAATATTCATGGACACTCAAACTTGTACTTCATTGTTAGCAAAGATCCATGTGTATAACTCCTAATCTTTCCCCATAAATCAGTTTCTCAGTATTATCATTTGTGTTATTCTTCTCAGCCTGGTGGTGAATATTGCCACAGCTGCACACAGCTTTTCAAGTGGGATCACAGCTAATAGAAGTAATGATTATTGCCTTTCTGTAGTGTGGTTTCATCTCCTGTGATGACTAGGAATGCTTTATAAACCACCAGTGGCACATTCTTTATCTCAAATGTTTCTTCCTTCATTTTCTAGTTGGATTCATTGATTCTGTTTCTATTTAGCCTAAGTTTAATCTTAGCAGGTAACAAAATTTTTGGCCTTGAGCTGTATCTGCGCAAAAGTGACTCTGCTAATAGTGATCCCTGGCCTACAGCTCTGAAGTGGCACATTGACTGCAAGGTCCTGAAGTATTCCTTACAGCAAAAAAAGAACAATCACTTTTGTTCAAAATAGTATTAAATACCCCCAAATCAAAGTATTTTATATCCAGTTTCAAGAGACAAACTAGGAAAGTTTTCCTGTAGATTTTGCAGCTTATGAATGAAAAATACTATATTGTTTGGTTTTATTGTAGTAGTGAATTGGTGTGATTTATAGTTAGGAGAAACTCAGGCTTTCAGTGCACTACCTTTAACTCTGTCTGTTCTTTGTTTTCAGTGGTCCATTTTCCTCCTTAAAGTCTTACTACTAAAATGTTTGTAAACTTGGATTCCATAATGGCCCTATTTTTATCAAGACATTATCTGAAATAGTGAAGAAATAAGCAATCTGTTTTTTTGCTATTTTTCATTTAATTGTGTGCCAAAGATGACAGTCACTTTTCTGGTAACTTTAATGTGCTCCAAGTGTTCAGATCTGTTGTGGCTCTGATATTTTTACATGGCATTATGCTGATACAACTATCCTTGTATCATTCCCACTTTTGGATTTGTGCAAATACTGGTATTTGCAGATATAAATCTTAAAAGCAGTCATTCCTGCTTGAAGAATATTCCAGAGTAGCAGTGACTGAATTTGAAATGCATTGTCAATTTTCTTAGTATGTGTTTTGTAGCTGATCATTTGTGTTTTTAACCTTGACATTGCAATGGATAGAAGAAATCCAGGCTATATTCACAGCACCTCCATCAGTCATTAAATAAGTTAGTTAAGATACATCCTCCTCTTTGCACACTGCTTTTCACTTTTAACACTCAACAAATAACCTATCACTTCAAATATTTAACAGTTTTCCTTAATAACACTTTGAAGCACACAAAAACTTGAGGTGGTTGTGATACTTATCTCTCCATAGGTGTTTTGGTTGTTTGTCACTAAACCTCAGTTTTAGCAAGGGCAAGGAGTAAAATTGTAAAACATTAGGGGCAAAGAGTGACCCTGTCTCTGGCTTGAACAGGTCAAAATCTCTACTGAAAAGTAGGGAGCAGAGAATGCTTATTTGGCCAATGAAGAGGTGTATAATCTGAATTACTGTTGGAATAAAATGCATGTCTTTCTGCAGACCTTGCTTTCAGGAAGGAAAGATATTCCTTTTCAGAAATCTCATAAATCATGTGTGTATTAGCAAAGCTAGCTTACCACCAAGAAAAGACAAAATACTTGGAGAAAAGCCATAGTGCTGTAAAATGCAGAGTGCTGTTACATTATTAATAGTGCTGTAGAAATTGTTGAAGTATCACAGTATGATGGTTAAGTGTTGGGAAGAACTCTTTGTAGCATGTGTTGAGAGAATTATTTAATGGAACAAGGAGGCTGTGTTTTTGCTTGTTATTCAAGACTTATGTGTAACATATAGTGAGAACGTACTTCCTAGAGTAAACCGCTTTATAACTACAAGAATGGTGGATAGAGATATGCCAGCTTTAGTATCCAGACCGTATCAAATAGACACGGTGCCTTTGGGAACTTTTTTCTCATGCAGTATGCAGTCTTTTTCCAAGCTCCATGCTGCTGACTCTGAAAGATGCAGTTTGCAGCTCTGTCTTCAGTAGTTTAAACAGAAGGGCTTGGGCCTGACCTTTGAGAGTGATTGCCTTTCTCTTGTCATCTTATGAGTGGGATTGTTGAAGATAGATTCAATAAAAAAAGGAAAGAGATGACAAGCAGGGGATTCTCAGTGTTACAGGATTCCATGCCTGCCTCCTTTGGTGTAAAATTTTGACCTTTCAGACATGCTGCTAAAGCTTGGGGGGTGTTTTGTTATTGTTTTTCAGAAAGCCAACCCTCACCTCATACTCTTATTCCACATCAGGAGTATGGACAAAGGTGTTTCTGTAAGTGCTGGCTCAGTCACTTCCCTTGAATGTGATGTTAAATTTCTTAGTTCTGGTTCTTGGCTTTACTGCAGCTCACAGTTAAAATTGTAAAGAAATTCCTGATCAGTTAAGTGCTGAACTAGGTTGGTGCAAGTGGCATCTGTCAAAGTTTTGGCACTGAATCTCTGGCAAATCTTTATCTTCAAAGTCCACAAACGATGGAGACAAAAGCTGTATATTTTAGTGGCTTGTTGCTGTGTTGTAGCAAGTCTCTGCTGCAGATCATGCGTAAGCTTGAGATTTTAAGTAGTGACATGTCAGAGTTTTGATGTGGGAAGGGCATCTTAGCTTCAGAAGTGGTTGCATTGTTTTAATTGAAATAAATTTTTTTTTAAAAATTACCCATTCGGACAAGATTATAGACTTCAATCTGAGTAGTTAAAGTATGCACAAAACTATAAGAAACCTGAAAAAAATCTTACAGTGAAGGGAAAGGAAGATCTTAAATATTGTTCTCCTGAGTCTGTTCTGTATGTGAAAACAAACTTCAAGCAATAATCAAGGACATTATTACCCTGTAAACTGTCAGAGCTTTACTAGAAGCTTGTGGCTCGGCAACATGAATGTGTATGGCTGGTACCTTCCTCTTACAAGATGCTCGCACCAATGCTTAAGGAGTGCTGATTAGGAGACAGGATGGAAGAAATCTTGTGTTGTACTGGTGTGTAGGTATGGCTGGGATCTAAACTTTGTCTCTGTTTACTTATTTAAAAAAAGAAAATCTGTGAAGGGATTAGCTTAATTTGTGTAAATATCTGAGGGGCTAGGACAATCCACTTGCTGACAGTTGCTGCATTTGAAAGTTACCACCTGTTAAGAGTACAACGATGCCTAGATACTGCATTCATTTTTTCTCGTAAGACATTAAGTGTCTGTAGGAAAATCTTGACTCTTTGGTAGCATGTGGTGAAGATGAGTAGGAGTTCATCTGGCTGTCTAAATGTGGAAAAACATGCTGCCCCGCTCATTCTTCTTGATCTAGCCTTAGCATTTAAAGAAATATGCTTTGCATTATGAAGCTTGCTGATGTCAGAAGGAAAAAAAAAATTAGGCCCAGATGGCATGATGCTAAATAGAGCTGGGTACGAAGTGTGCATGTAAAAAGAGGCCAATCAGTTTTTGCTGATCCTTTGTAAGTGTGAGGAGGAAGAAAAATATTTGCTTCTCAATTCATCTTCCTTAGAGACCCAACTGTGTATATGTTTTAGCTGAGCAGAAACCTGCATGACAAAAGCCTCTCATAGCTTTTAGCGGGATGGTTCTGTTGTTAATTCTTAGATTTCCCATCTCCATCATATTTTAAAACTGGGTGCTACCTGGAAGCTTAATTTCATAGTTAAACAAAGATCAACCCTCTAAAGATGGGGGGGAAAAAAATTACTTGATCACAAGCATAACAATTGATCTTGATTTGTTAAAATCCTCAAGTGAGCAAAAAATTTTCATGCACATTTGAGTAGGGTGGCTACTAATTCAGTTAGAAAGGGACAAATATGTCCAGATTTCTAGTCACACATATTTTCAGTCAGGTTATTACTAGAAGACTTGTTTTTGAATAAAAACTGTTACTGCTCATAAAATGAAACTTGTAAAAGAGGCAAAAAAGAAAAGCTTTAATGTTATTTATTTCTCATCTTTAAAGTGGGAATAGCAGGTGCTTTTTCTGTCTTCATCAGTAATAGTTTCCTTCAAACAAATTTGGAATAAAACCCCAGGCAAGCAAAAAGGTCTTATACGGAACTAAGTTTTATTTCTTTTATACCATTTACACTTATTCCAAGATAGCTCTAGGTTAGATTCTGGCTTCTATACTTATTAAGGATACAAAATAAAAATCAAGCCTGCATTCTTGTTCAGCTACAGGCTGGTCTTGTAGCTCTTATTTTGCAGGCTGATTCATGCAGCAGTGCTATGCATCAGTTCTGTCACGCTTTGGCGTGACTTTATAATCTTATATATCCATAGTAAGAGCTACTGTTTGTTTTTTAATTTGGATAGGAAATGTGAAAATTCAGACATACTCTTTGATTCTTCTGCAGTAAAATTACATCCATGACTAAGAGGCTTTTTGCTGTATAAACTTTCAGTTATTCTGCTGATTAAAATTGCTGTGAAGTATTTTGTATATAAGGTTACTGCTTGTAAAGGTCATTGCCTCTTAATAAGAGGTATTTTGTCTTTACCAGACACAAAAAAACCCTACCTTTGCACTGCTTTATAAGAATCTTCTTATTGTGCCTCTTTTTTTTCTCTTTTTATCACTCTGGTGTGTTATGTATCTTTCTGTTGATACACACGTGCATATATTTGTGTTATATATGTGCTGTTTTTTCTTAGAGTATCAACATGGTTGTGTTTTGAGACTTCCCCTGCTTCTACCCCAAAGAAGGGACTGAATCACAATCCACGTCAAGCAGATTTATTTTAAAAGATGAGAGGAGGAAGAAGCCTCTACACAATTAAGATGGTGGAAGATCTTTCAGACATTATATATCATTTATTTGGCTTTATTTAGTGTTTTATAATGTGTCTGAAATTTGAGGATGTAAGCAGAAGCAAAAAAGAACTTGACAAGGTGTCTGTAAACTGGAAGGATTCAAAGTGGTTCACCATCCATTTCCTTGTCAAAAAAACTAGCTGCACCCCTTATATTCACCAAGGTGCATTGTTACAGCATTCGTTGAGTGGCAACCTTTTCAAAAGCACTAGGAAAAAAAAGTGGGAATAAGATTAATCCCATGTCTCCCTTTTCAGTAGCCAGAGATAGTATAATTGGCAATAAAGGTCTATGCTAGTTCTCACTCAGTAGAAAACCTTTAAAATACCACTGTTCTAGTAACTCTCCTCTTGACAATCTAGTGCTGTTTTTAAATGAGATAACAAAAAAACCTCTGATTTTGTTTGCTGTAGTATTTACATCCGGAAAATTCATTTAGGCCCGGAGACAGACAGACAATGACATCTCTTATCAGTATTGATTGCTTTATATTAAGAATAGTCCAAACAGGGATATAAAAATTGCTTCCTAAAGCTTTTAAAGTCATGACAGCTGACTTTCACAGGTGTTAATTCAGTTTGCTGTAGCATTTAGCATCCTGAAGTGTTCTGGTACTCTTCCATGAAACTTTTTTTTAGTTAAGTTTTGCCTCCTCCATACCCCCTCTCTACATCACCTCCTCCCTGCTGCCAATCCCTCCCCCCCAAAAAAGTGATAATGTTTAAAAATGGCATGTACAATATGTTACCTAGGTTCATTTTGAAACCTATTCTCTCTGCTGTAGGATGGAATATGACTCTAAGGAAATATTCTGTGTAATACAGTGGAGAAAAATAGGTTTTGTTGTGACCTTTAAGTTGAGCTTTTCTGTTCTGAACCACATTATTTTGCTAAATACAAGGGAACTGGAGCCAGTCTGTGACCTTTTGTTATCATGCAGCTTTGAGAAATGGCAAAAGTCATTCTGATGCTCAGAAGTTCCATTACAGAGATACTGTTCGGGGTTTGGTTTTTTGTTTATTTTTGTTTTTCTTTTTGTTTTTCTTTTTAAGAAAAAAACCCAAAACAAAACACAAAAAATCCGAAAACAAAACAACCTTTAAACAATTCAGAATTGCAGTCTTATACCAGAACAATGTAACCATTTCCAAAATTGGCATAATTTATTGTCTCTGTAGAAGTAGCTTTAATGTCTGAAGTTAATAGCAATCCATGTTTTCCTTAGCCCTTTTTGATCCCAAAAGTGCTCAATACCTCTGAGGAATGGATTTTCACCTCATCAGTCCTTTCAAGTAAGGAAGCTGTAGCAGAGAACTGATTAAATGATTTATCCTTAATTTTCAATGACTTCTGTGAATTTACATTTGTACTTTTGCTGTTGTAGGATAACTCACTTTCAACTGATGTCTCATGCATAGCTTGAGAATTGAGAGATACCATGTCCAGAGGAAGCAGAGTTATGCTTTATTTTAAATACTGATTTTGCAATTTAATCTTCTTCCTTAATCCTTTTTCCCCACTCTGCTGCTCAATGCTAAAGGAGTCTGATTTGTTCCTGTCACTGAAAGATGTCTTTCTCTGATCTTTACAGTGCGGGGTTACCACTGAATGGTGATGACCTTCCCTGGGTGCCAGATGCTGTAAACATGGTATCTCCTTCCTAAAACATCTCTCCTTCCTCAGGACTGGAGTGTTTGGGCTTGCATGCCACTCTACAGTGCTTTGCTCAGTCACTATGTATTGGGATAGATTCAGAGCACGAAAGAATATTTAGTCTAGAAGATACCTGTGACTCAGGATCAACTCTGAGTGTTCCTTTTATTTGTTTCAGCCAGCAGGCTGCCACATCAGGCTTCTCCCAGACTGTCTCCCATGGTTATCCAGAGCTGAGATACCATCTCCTGGACAATCTCAGTCCTTAGGTGCATCTTTCTAAAATGAGTACTGAAGATTCTTCACATAGAAATTCTCTACCAGAGAGGATTTCACCCTTTGTGCTTCTGACACTTTTCAGTTCTGATCATTGACCTGGTTATGAGTATCTCTCTTCTGGCCTGTTTCTTTGACAGGTAAAGTTGCATTGTAATAAATAGATAAAAGTGATACTTTGGGAATGTGCTTCCCAAGTAGGTGGACCTCAGCTAGCCCTAAATCTCATTGGTGTAAAACCACAATGTATTCATCCTGTGTCAGAGCCTCCTTTTCTGTCAAGAAAGGCTTTTTGGATATCCTTGAGTTTAAATATGTTCTTCCAGGTCGTGTACGGATTTAGAATAAGTTGTACAAACCTGATAATGAGAACAGGGGATGCAGTCATTACTTGCTCTTTAAAGCTAAACCCAGTGGAAAACAAATGTTTCTGATGATAGTGTTAGAAGTGGAGCTCTGGAGCTGTAATAGTGATTGATGTTCTGACCAGTATGTTCCAAGTTGCATTCAGACAATGAGAGACAGATTGCTTTATTTTGATTGATGTGGATGTACTTTGTAGAGGAAAGGACTTCAGAAACACTCCTTATCTTTTTAAAGCACAGTCTAAGACTGAAGTCTTCTGGATAGACAAATGGTACTGGAAGATTTGTATCTGGATCCAGTTTGCTACTTGGCCCCGCTGCTATATTTCCAGCAGATGGGCTCTGAGAGTTTGTAGATGATGAAGATAAATAATGTGCATCTACTGTGTCACTGACAACTGATGCTGTTCTGTTTTTAAGCCTCAGTTCTTCCGATTTACCACTGCAGTTCTCTTAAAGCTCTATACCTTCCTCTTCTGCTCTGGGGTCTCAGGAGGAGTGAAACACTGCAAATCATTAGCCAAGTACCAGAGCCACAGCTGAGTTGTTAATCTAGGACCAGGTAGATCTAGGGATTGGAAAAAAAAATCCAGTCCTAGGATGTCTAGTCTCCTGATACAGTACTGACTGGACAGAATCTGAAACAGCTTGACAAGCCAGACAGTTCTCCCAGCTAGGGTGCACACAGCACTCAAGTAGTGCTTGCTTTATAAAGCTGTATCCTGGTAACGCCTGAGAGATGATAGGGCAAGGCAGTCTCATAGCAGTTGTAAAAAGCTGGTTTTCAGTTAACAAAGTGCCTTTACAGTGCTTTTGTTCATTTTTAGGGAAGCAAAGTGGACAGGAAAGGAGCAGCACTAGGAAAACTGGAAGACCCTTGATGGTATTGGGACAGTGTAGTATTAAGGGGCAGGGGGAGTGTTATCTAATGAGTGACATTTAATACAGATGTATGAAAGCAATAGAGTTAAGGATAATGTAAGGGAGAGTAGTAGTGAAGTGGTAATGGTGCATGATGGCAAGGCAATAAAGGAAAATGTAAGGGAGTGTGGCAGGGATGCAAATGTAGGTCTGTTAGAGCTCTTTAGTTTGCTGGGTAAGGGATCAATACCTTACTAGAAAATGCATCTGAAACTTGTGCATGTGGGAATACTGTCTGAGCAAGGAAACTGAGAAGCCTTTTTGATGACATCCGCCCTTGGAATGATGAAGAAAGTAGGGTATTTGGTGTGCTATGGAGCACAGCTCCTTATTCGTATTGATTTAGAGTTGTCTGGTAGCAATAATGATGTGTTGTACTCATACGGATACAAAACCTACTAGGCCTCAAACTATCTGAGCTTTTAGTTCATCAGTTAGCAGAGCTGCTTCAGTTTGTACTCATTTACCAGTTCATTCAATTTGAAACATTTTATGAGGACATGAGGTACCTGTCTGCTGATTTGCTTGAATCCAGCTAATGTCTGATGTGGAGAGAAGGCTTAATTTCTTTTACTAGCCACTGCCAGCTCTAAGTGTGGCATTAAAAAATTGCGTGTAATGTCTGTAGTCCTGAAATACATGTGAAAGGCCAGAAAGCTATTTTTCACTCATCCCTTTTGTGTGCTTGCTTGCTTGCTTTCTTGATTACCATCATTCCTGTGATGACAGGAAAAAAAAGCTGTTTGCATTGTCACAGTGTCTTGCTTTGAGATTGTGTAAGATGTATTATAGGAAGGGTTAAGTGAGACCCTGAATAGACACCCTGAATAACGAGGGTTTCTTTGCCTAACTGGATTTTTGTCTGCAATTTAGAATTTTTGTGCTTTTTTTTGTGACATCTGGTGTATCTGGTGACAGAAGAATAGTTACTATAATAATACTACAGCAATTTGTTTTTATAGTTGGAGTATAAATCCAAGAGCTGCAGCTCATATATCACATAATTAATAATGCCTCACTTTGTTTTCCTTTTGTTTAACACCCAACAGCAAATTGAACTCTGAATTGTTTTCTTAATTTATATGAAACAAATCAGGCAAGGATAAGTCCTGCGTTCACTGATGGTTAGTTAAAGTGCTGAGAAAACACAAACAATACAGGTTCACTGCATGTAAGAATAAAACTTAATCTTTGGAACATTTTTAGGAAGAGTGTATTATGGCTTAGTTCTAAGATTCCCAGTCTTGTTTGAAAAACTGGGAGAAATTTTTTTCACTTACAATTATTAGGGGAAAGTGTACCTCATCTGACCACTAAAATTGGTTACATTGGATAAACAAGGACATTTCTTTTTAGCTTCCTGCCAGTCAAAGTTCTCTGTAAATCTAAATTGTTGTGTCTTCTGATTATACAGACTACTTCTGTGCCAGAGCTCATAGCTTCTGTTTTTTCTTTCAGCCCTAAATATCAACTGAGGTTCATTGGTATTTTTGCCTTGAATCACTTTTTTTTTTATTCCCTTTTGTTCTTTCAAGACCATTCTCCTTGTTTGTGTGATCTAGCAGGAAAGTTCTTATGTTTATCTCAGTGTCTACTGTTGATAAATCTACAACATGAAAAGATGAAAGGAAACAGGTTCCTTTTCCAGCTTACTTGCCTAAACAAGATAGTCTAAGGAGAAATATACCTATTTGCTGCTGTGAATGGATTGCTTGCTTGCACTGGAAATCACTTTGAAATCTTTCACATACCTTTTTTTTTTCTTGAAGGATCACATTGCAGCTTTCCCATTTATTGAGTACTACGCCTTGTGGATGTACCTATTCTCATAGACTGTGGTTATGAAGATTAGGCAAACTCTATTCAAGAGTATTAAGTTTTGGATTTTGTTTCTAAAGTAAATAACTACCTGGCACTAAAAGGGTTTCCCCATTTTATCAGAGCAGGCAGTTAATCACTTATGAACTACAGGAGCTGCTTTTGCTGTTTGTTTGCTCCTGTGCCACTTCCTGTTGTTTGGGTTGTTTCAGTGTATTGCATCATCCTGTCTAGAGCTCATGCAGAAATGTTAGCAATTCATCTTAGCGTTTTCCCTGTGTCAGCTGAGGTTGCAAACCAAACTAACATCATTTTTCAAAATGCCACTTCAGGTGGCAAAGAACTGAATCCTGTAGTCCTTACTCAGCCAGAAAAACAAACAAAAAAAAAATCTTATTTGCTGATTTAACGGTACAGATTTAGACTCAACTGTCTAGAGAATTAGTGTTATGACTGATTTTGGTTACTGTTTTCTGCCAATATTAAGAACAAACTGCATTAGACTGTAGATTGTTTTTTACATGCTTGTAATATCTGAATGGTAATTTGAGATGTAAAACTTCATGTGCTTAATTCCCCGATTGACTCGGAAATGTTACAAGGAGTAACACTTTTGACTTATATTGTCGGTAATAAATCCAATCTAGAGTACTTTTTCCTGTCTGTCTGGGGATTGTATAGGATTTTCTTTGACCTATAGTCCTAATGTAACCAAAATTTTTTGACTGAATTGTTTGACAGTGTGAGAAGCTAAAAGATAATGATTGCCTTCAAATTTCATGAAAGAAAGCAGCTAAGCAAAGGAAACATCCTTTTATGTTCCAGGGAACTGAGGGTTTGCAGTGTCAACTCAACCCTTTTATCTGCCACAGAATTCTCAAAGGGAAATTATTAATAATGACCTAATATTTTTAGATAATCTTCTTTATAAGAAGTCAGAGGATGTAATCCCCGGTAGAGCATGCTTTTCTTATTGGATTTTCTACTGTATAGTAAGGAGTGAGCTTATGCTTTTTAGAACTGTGGAGAACTTAAAAAGGCTTGTGTGCTCAAAACAATGCTGCTCTTTCAGTGGTATCAGTTGATAAGGTATTGCCACTCTGTATAAACCTTGCCTTGCTTCATTGTAACGCAGTTAAAAATATCAAGCATGAGGCACAAGTCTATAGAACTTAAAAGAAAAGCTATGAGAATGCAGAAAATGCCTTCATACCTATGGATAAAATAAATGTCGTTTTAGAGTTGTTTGTCTCCCACTTCCATAGGATCATAACCATTAATCTTTATTCACAGATTGGCAGAATGACTACCCTCATTTTACAGATTGGTAAAATAGAAAGGTCGGAAAACTTAGGAGCTAATTCTCACAGGCTGTACTACAATATCATTTTTGTTTGGAGAGAGAGTGATTTCGAGTGACTCCCCTGACTGCTTCCCCACTTACTGTTGTGGGTTTAGTTTGAAGGGCTGTTTTAGGGTGTACAACTAGACACCTTCCGGTATGGCCTCTTCTGAAAGCAATCTTTTGACTGTCTCGGTGGAATCACAGATTACTGTATGATTGAATCTCACATTGAAATGGACTGAAACAGCTGGATCCCTAGATGTATTTTGTCAGAGTCCATCGGTTAGCTGCTGTTGCTGAGCTGCCATCTTATCCTGTAGGTTCTTGGGTTTCTGCTGTCAGTCATGTCCAGAGGATGATTCAACTCCTCAGGCCTTGCACTCAGACTGAAGCCTGAGGTTCCCTGAAATAGGCTTATTGAACTCTCAATGTATTTTGGCCAAATCCCCTGTGTCCTGGTTTTGGTAAGAAGAGTTAATTTTCTTTTTAGTGTTTCAATTCAGACTTATTATGAGAAGAACGTTAATAACAGTGCTAGTGTTGTGAGTTGCTGCTGGAGCTCAAGGCCACCGTGTTTGGCTGCTTCACAGCTGCATTAGGACTGGGAGGGAGAAGTGTAGTGAATAGCAAAGCCCAGAACTGGCATTTGGATGTGCCAATGAAATATTCCATATCCTATCACGTCATGCCAGTATATTAACCAGGGCTGACCGGAAGACAGGACACTTCTCTTCCAGGGGTACCTCTCTGGGGGATCGCTCGGGCTCACTCTTCCAGGGTTTCGGTTTTGGGACTCTCTCCTCCGGGATCGTTAGCTGGCACAGGCCGGGCATCAGTCAGCGGGTGGTGAGCACTGTGTATCGCTCATTTGTATAATTCTGTTATCACTGTTGTTATCATTATAATTTCATTTTAATTAGTAAATAGTTTTTATCTCAACCCATGAGTCTCCTTGCCCTTCTTTCCAATTCTCTCCCCTACTCCCTGGGCGAGGGGGGTGGGGGGGGTGATAGAGCAGGCTGTGTTTGGTTGCAAGCTGCAAGCAAAAGGGGTGAATCCACCCAAACTAACACAGTTCTTTTTTTTTTTTTTTTTTTGGCACCCAACGTGGGGCACGAAGGGTTGAGATAAAGACAGATTTGACCAGACTGTGTTAAAACAAAACTCTGATAAGCACTAATTATGTGGCCTCGGACTTGGTCGGTGCTGATCGGAACGCTGTTTTCTGTGATCTCTAAGGTGGTTTTAGAGCTGTGGTCTGTCTCACCGCACTTGCCGTATATGCTGTTTGCCAGTGTTTATATGTGGTTCATCACCACTAGGCATTGGATTGGATTGAGGGATGCTGTTTTGCTGATTAAGGTTTTAGTTGTGCTGTGGGGTGCTGGTTGTTGGTATGATAAAATCATGGGCTGTGGGACCAATTTTGTATCTGTATGCCATGGTGGCAGGTGGCACGACCAAGCTGGTTCCACCCCCACATTTTGGGAGTCGTATAATAGGTGTGGTCACCAATTACACCTTTTCCTGGGACAGCCAATACAAGGAGGGGACACCTGCCTCTGTTTTCCCCTTCTCCTCTGAATCATTTATAAAGGCTCTTGAGAATTTTGAATACCCTTGGGATGCTCAAACTACCATCACCATATTGCTGAATGTGTGTCAGGTTGTGATGTTGTTTAGATCTGCTATGGGTGTTCGGTGCAGATGTCAGTGTTGTGCTGCCACTCAAGTTCCTGCAACAGACACCATGGAAACGTCATGAGGTCATATTCAAGGTTCTGATTCTTTTCTTCAAAGCACTCAGCAGCAACGTGTCCAAGGAGGCACTGCTTTGCTCTGGTATCCAACTGACATAAAATTCAGCAATAGATCATGACAAAAACACCAAATCTCTTAAGAGGACAGTTGATGTGTTTTAGAGCTGACATGGTTTTGGACAGCTGCAGATTCACTACCTTCAGGATCCTAGCATAAAACTCACTTCTATTTAAAATTATTTTTCCAGTGTCAGTATATAATAAAAAGAAATTCTAAATGCGTGATCCTGTCTTACCTCCACTACTAATGTGTGGAGGTGCCCTGATGATGAACCTGGTGTCATACCTGACTAGGCAAACCAAAATGCATGGAAATGATCCAGGATATAAAGCAAGCCAAGACTTATTTCACATCTTCCAAAGAAGGTGCAAAAAAATAATTCTGTATCTTCTGTAAATGTTGCAAGACTATGAGTATTCCAGGAGTTTGTTATAAAAATTATAAACCCAAGAATTTGCTAAACTTAAGCTGCACAGAGAATGGAATCGGCGAACTGCAGTAAATCATTTGGTGAAAGATTATGGGTTTAGTCCCAACGTGCTGTGTGTTACAACTTGTGGTTCTGTTCTTCCTTTTGTTGTTCTTCTCTTCCTTCTGTTCCATCCTTTTAGGATGGCTTTCGGGCACACAACTTTGCACTTTCTCTGTGTACAAACTGGGATATGCTGAGAAACACTGTGCAGCTTTGTGTTCTTGCATAGCACTGGGATTGGGAGAGCACTCATAGATATCAAGTGCTGATGTTCAAATATAAGCTCAGTCAAAGTTGAACTGTTAAATACACTCTCACAGTGCAAAAAAATTACAAAATAGAACTTTCCCTGAAAATCAAGAGTAACCTTCTCACATATTGATCAGCTATGAAATCAAATTGACAAGCAGGTGGTTCTGTAAAAATTTTTTTTAAAGTGTATTGTGGTATTTACAGAGGAGTTAAAATGTATAAAATGTAGAGTCATATAGTGTTAAACGTTGCTTGGAATAGATTCTGCCTCAGAGCATGTGAGTGTGAAGTAAGCATCTGGAGAAGGCTGAGATAATTCTGTGGTGAATACATTACTTTCTTCTGCCCTGAACATAGTATCTGAAAGCTTAAAGCTCTGTATGTTGGTTCTTGACTCTTTCATTCTAGGCTTATTGTGGTGCATTACAGATAGCTTTTCCTAAGTATCATCTGCATTCCTTTTTCTTTAAGGAAATTTTTTTCTTTCTACATATGTAATGCCAAATGACTACTGCACCTTTTATGTTCCACAGCCTCCTTAATTTTAACTTAACTGTAAAAGACTCAAAGTACTACAAAAGGATAAAGATGCTAAATATAGATGGGCAACAAAAAAGGACAGTCAACGTTCCTTCATTTTAATATTTTTTTATCAGCAAACAAATAGCAAGCCCAAACACATCTGTATTTTTTATACTTTGCTCAGTATTTTTCAGTGTCATCCGCTTTGAAATGGGAAACTACAATTCCTTTGAAAAATAGATTCAGGTTATTTAGTTTCATTCTACTCTCCATAAGCAGCAATGTGTCTTCTGCTGAAATGCCATTTTGTAACCTGAAGAAGGATTCTTAGTAAATTATGACCTATAATTTATTCTCCCTCCCATTAAAACAGTGGAAGGAGGTGGTTTTCTAGCAGACTAATACTTTCCAAAATGTAATAGTGTCAAGCCTTTCCTTCGTTAGAGGAACATGGAGTCAAAGTTGTAACTGCTTTGGTCTTGCATCACTAAGGTTGTTATAGACTAGACTTTATTTGGTAGAAATTAGAATTTGGATCAAAACTATCAACTCGGGCATAAATAATCTATTTTCCCTTACTTGTAGCAAGCCACTTATCTTACATTGTTCCTCTATCTGAGAAAGTATTTGTAGAGGGGTTTGTGGCGTGGATATGGCATATGAGTGCCACATGTTCTGAGCAGTATTGATGAATGCCAAAAAAAAAAAAAAGCTGGTATAAGAACTGGTGAAGGCTACGACATATCTAGTGAAAAACTAATTGGGAATGTTCTACAACAGCCATTTAGGCATGCCCACTAAGAATTGTCAGTTATTCAGCTTACCCTGAGCTGTCTCATTTTGGTAGGTTGACCATGGCTGAACACTGGGTCCCCACCAAAGCTGCTCTATCGTTCCCCTCCTCAAGTGGACAGAGGAGAGAAATATAACAAAAAACTGTTTGGTTTGAGATAAGAACAGAGAGAGATCATTCACCAATTACCATCATGGGCAAAACAGACCTGACTCAGGGAAAAACAAGTTTAATTTATTGCCAATCAAATCAGAGGAGAATAATGAGAAAAAAACAAATCTTAAACCACCTTCCCCCTCACTCCTGCCTTCTTCCTGGGCTTATGGTTCTCTGATTTTCTACCTCCTCTCTGCCAGTGGCACAGGTGGATGGGAAATGGGGGTTGTGGTCAGTTCATCACATGTTATAATCTTCCATTCCTTCCTTCTCAGGAGGAGGACTCATCACACTCTTCCCCCAAACAGTTTTTATAAACTGCTGCAGCATGGGCCTTTTCCATGGGGTGCAGTCCTTCAGGAACAAACTTCTCCAGCATGGTCACAGGTCTTGCCAGGAACCTGCTCCAGTGTGGGCTTTCCACAAGGTCACAGCCTGCTTTGGGCATCCACCTGCTCCGGTGTGAGGTCCTCCACATGCTAGACAGCTGCTCCGCCATGGGGACAGCCTGCCTCACCATGTTCTTCACCACAAGTTGCAGGGGAATCTTTGCTCCAGTGCCTGGAGCACCTCCTCTTCCTCCTCCTTCACTGACCTTGCTGTCTGCAGAGTTGTTGCTCTCACATCTTCTCACTTCTCTCTCCAGCTGCAAAATACAGAAGATTTTTTTTTTCCTTCCCTTCTTAATTATTACAGAAGCGTTACAACTGTTACTGATGGACTCAGCCTTGGCAAGTGACAGTTCCATCTTGGAGCCAGCTGGCACTGGCCCTGTCAGATGTAGGGGAAGTTTCTGGCAGCTTCCCACAGAAGCCACCCCTATGCCCTCCCACTATCAAAACCTGCCCACGCAAACCCAATACACTCATCTACCAGTTCAGAACCTGTAACTTTAAGACTGAATGAGCTTGCATTAAATGTGTGTTGGTGTAGGAATATTAGACAGCCCAATGTTTTAGTCTCTTAAAATTACTAATTTTTAGATAAACATAGCTGACAAACTTGACTAGACTTGGTGGACACGCTTAGTGTAAGAAACTTCATCAGGCTTGGGAGATAACTTGGAGCCAAGTCCCAAATGCAGTTCCAAGGCCAGCCACACATCCTCCTGTGCTCACTCTACACTGGTAAATCTCAACCCTTTCCCTTATCTGCTTTTCATATCCTGCTCTGTGCTGTTTTCTTCAAAGCTAATGTAGAGCCTATCCACTTTTTATATGAAGTACTCTCTGTATAGTTATTTTTTTTCATTTGCCCTCTGCTAATTGCTGTGGATTTCATGCTTTGTTGTAGTCATGTGACTGTAATGTTGACATGCTGGAGGGATGGGATGCCATCCAGAGAGACCTTGACAGGCTTGAGAGGTGGGCCTATGCAAACCTCTCTTAGCTCAGAAGGCCAACTGTATCCTGGGCTGCATAAGAGAAGTGTGGCCAGCAGGTCGAGGGAGGTGATTCTCCTCCTCCACTCTGCTCTTGTAAGGCCCCACCTAGAGTGCTGTGTCCAGTTCTGGAGCTCCCAACACAAGAGAGACATCGACCAGTTAAAATGAGTCCAGAGGAGGCCATGAGGATGATCCAAGGGCTGGAGCACCTCTCCTGTGAGGACAGGCTGAGAGAGTTTGGGCTGTTCAGCCTGGAAAAGAGAAGGCTCTGGGGAGATCTTATAGCGGCCTTCCAGTACCCTACAAGAAAGCTGGGGAGGGACTTTTCATAAGGGCAGTTAATGTCAGAACAAGGGGAAACAGCTTTAAGCTGAAAGAGGGTGGGTTTGGATTAGGTATTGGGAAGAAATTCTTTCCTGTGAGAGTGATGAGACACTGGAACAGATTGCCCAGAGAAGGTGTGGGTGCCCCTTCCCTGGAAGTGTTCAAGGCCAGGCTGGATGAGGCTTTGAGCAACCTGGTCTAGTGGAAGGTGTCCCTGCTCATGGCAGGGGGGTTGGAGCTAGATGATCTTTAAGGTCCCTTGCAAACCTAACCATTCTATGATAATTATGCACCTGTGCATGATTACACTGACCTCAGTAGAGCCCTGCATTGCAATTAAATGCATTAAGATGAGGACTTTGCTGTTCAATCTTTCAGTTCTTCTAGGAGACAAGATTTTGCATTAGAGAGGCACACCGTCATATGAATGGTAGTAAAAAATATTTACTGCTAATAAAGAAAAAAATATTTTTAAATAGGAACTTGGGCTTTGATACATTTTTTGACAGTTATCAGCAATGCTTTTGCAAACTTGCAATATGCAGAATTGTGTCTGAATTTAGCTGACACAGGATAATTTAAGTCTGTATTCTTAGAAAAGTAAATGGTCTTAAAATGGAAGGTTTAAAAATAAAATAGAATAACTGCAATGGAATTAAAGAATGCAACATTAAGTATTTTCTGTATGTATGCGATATTGTCTGTAAATATGAGCAATCCCATTTATCATGCAAATTATACATGTCTGCATCTACAGATTTCAAGTTTCTTTTTTTGACAAGAAACTGCACAGACTTGTTCTAATTTGTTCCATCCTGTTATTCTTTTCTTTCTCTAAGTAATTCTGTACTGACAACATAAAATTTACTGTTCTGATAAAGCATCTGTAGCCTAAATACTTAGAGTTGTTTGTCTTTGGTCTGAGAGTCTACCTACCCTTTCAATCCATTTTTATATTAGGAAATATTGAAGTTTTGCGTGACAACTATCATCCTCCAGCTCAAGGAAGAAAATTCATTACTGGCAATAAATGGGATACAGCCATAATGCTATCACTGAAATAACATCTGCTTATGTGAGGGGAACTTCAGTCCTTTTGTTTTTTTTACATCAATAGAGTTAAACTGGGAAACATAATTTTTTTTTTTTCTACATAATGGTGCTAAATATTCTCAGCAATTGAAAATCAGTAAAATTTTATAAATTATCATGTCATATAAAATCAAATATATATTCCTTCAGACCTTTAAATCCTGCTTTCAGCATAAAGAGAGATTGTTGGTGTAGTAAATTAAAGCTGCCTTACTGCAGCTATTTTGTCCAATGTTCTATCACAGACCCATATTAATATTTTATCCACTTTAATATTATTATATGATGCAGGCTTTATTTAAATGGATTTGACGGGCCTGTTGGTTGGCTTGACAACCAGAGGGAAAAATTAATGTTCTGCATTTAATCTCAGCTCAAGGCGCTAAATTATTTTGGAGGTTGAAGCTGTCATGCGTATCATGCTAAATTATTGAATGTAATAACTATTAGCCTGATGTCTGTTTATAGATTTTTCAAATTGTTTACTTCATGCATCTTCAGCTAATTTTGAAGGGAACATCTCTTAAGTTTTCCTCATCCAGTACAGTACAATCTTTTACAGATACAGCACTAGAAGTTATTTAACCAGCAACAGAAAAGGAGGTGATGGAGTGGACAATCTTCAAAGCTGTGGAAATAAAATAGTTTTCATGCTGATGAATTGCATGGTGTACACAGCCTGTGTAACATATGTAACAGTCTTAACTTCTTCAGTTCGAATGTATTTGACTTTAAAAGTTCATAAAGGAAATAATTATTTCCTTGTTTTTACTGTTACTGAAGAGATTTAGGTCTCAAGGAGGAAGTGAACCACTTAAGCATGTAACTTAGAAACCCAGACTTAAAGCTTAAGGACAGTGACTTGTTACCTTGAGAGTACCGTATACTTTAGGAAAAATGTAAGGCAGGATAGACTGAACTATAAAATGTTATTAGCAGATGTTTCAAGAATGTTACAATAGGAATTATCACATTAAAGGTTGAGATAATATAAGTATTCTTTCTGGTATTGGTACTTGTTTTCATATGTTTGCATCTCCCCTGCTGTCTTAATCTGCCATGCTCAATAACGTCAAGACGTGTAACAATGTATGTACCCTGGAGCACTGCGAGGCTTACAGGCCTGTTCCTATAGTGAGGGCTCTGAGGAACACCAGTCTTTAGAACTGGGCCTGTATAACACATCACTGTCTTCTGAATTGCCTCTTCTCTCTCTTGGCACAAGAGTCAGTCTCTCAGTAAATCAGTGTTTTGTTCTCATCTTTTGAGTAGGAAAATAAGAGGCAATTTATCTGTATCATTTTATAGCATTCCCTGTATAATGCTTTGTGAAGTCAAGCTTCTGTAACTGTTTCCCTGGAAGCAGCGTCAGTTCTGACCAATGCATTATAAGGACATGCTAACATCTGAAGGACTGTCTGTCTTCCTTGCAGTGAGTAATGATGGACCAAAAATATTTCTGTGCTTATCATAAATAAGTGTGCAGACCATGGTACGTTTTCTATATGAGTTGACACATTTTTTTGTTTAGATCTATAACAACAGAGAGAAGTAATCCTATGGTATGTCTTGTAAGATCCATTGGTTCAATATTAGAACAGTCTATGTAATAAACTGACTCCTTTTAGGCATTAGTATAACCAGAGAAACAGCAGCGTTGCCTTGTCATTCTGACAAAACAATATTCAATGCATGCTTGTACAAAAGCCCACTTTAAAATGTGGTTTTTTTAGATTTGTGTTACTTTGAACCAACGCAGGATGAACAGGTACCTTTTTTATAGAACTCATTTAAATAATTCTGCTGTTAACTGTTTTGACTGCAGCAGAACGCTATAAGTTTTCTTAGTGAGAGTTTAATTTTCCTTTTTTTAATGTACCCTCTAAACTCCAGCCCACAGTCATCTCACTAACTCTTCAAATGCTTCAAGTTCATTGTTGTAATACAGGACTTGAAACTTCCCTGTAGCAGACTATTGAATAGCTTGAATTATAAGTAGAGATGGATAGATTAAATAATTGCCTTGGCATGTATACACAAAGGTCTGTGGCAAAGCTGAGGACAAAGTCTTAGGTGGCTCAGCTCTGTGTGCCTTGACCATGGTTCCTCTTGACTCAAGGAAAAAGAGTTGTATCCCTTTCAGTTCAAGAGACACTATCTTTTCTAAAAGTTTTTCAGTTACTTGATTCAATTGATACAATCTGTCTTTGAGATTGGAAAGGGAGATGGGAAGAAGCCAGTTCATTCTTTTCTCTTGACCACCTGACTCCTTTTTGTCTTTTTTTTTCTTAAACTGATAGTTATAAATTGTAAAAATAACCCTAATGCTGATGTTAGTCCTCCATGGACTTGTTCCCACTTTTCTCTAAAAGATATTGGAAAATGAGAGGAAAGATAGAGGGCAAGATTTTCTGATGCAGGATTAAATCCATATTCCATTTAATGTCCTCAGGGTTACGTCTGTGATGGTAGTGATTGCTAGGTAATTCAGAGGACTTTTTTGTAAAAAAAAGAAAACCAAACCAAAAAAAACCCCAATCAAAACCAAACCAGCCAGCCAAACCCCCCCCAAAACCCCACCAAACCAATTAAACAACCGCCCCCCCCCCGCCCCAAACAAACACACACCAATAAAACCATTGTTTTGGAATAGCCCAGAACTTCTCCTTTTTATAGTTTTGTAATTTTTGTACAATCTTTCTTATTTCTGCTTTCTATAGGCATGTCCTCAGATTTCAGTCACAGAAAAAGGAGAGACTCTTTTCTCTGGTTTTCCATGACTTTTATCTTTTCTACTTAACTTGAACTTTAACCTCAATGTCTTTTTTTAAATGAAGAGGATCTGTTGGGTTTTTCTTTTTTTAAATAATCTTGAACTTGAAGGTTAACATTTTAAGCTTTTCTTTTTTCACAGATAAAGGTTTATTTGTATTATATCCAGGTCTCCAAATTGGATGAGTGAACAGACAAAATTCTCACCAAACTCCGGTGTTTGGCATCCATGTGTATGTGGGCTCAGCACTGTGGTTTAGTTATGTTCCAGCATTAGCTCATTTTTTACCCCTGTCACTCACCCTCCACATACTCTTACACCAGTAGGGCAATGGAGTGTCTTGTTGCTCAGGCTTTGAGGACCAGTGCAGATCCTTTCCTTACAATGTTACTGAAGCATGCTTTTTTTTCTGGAGCTTTTGCTTACTGTTTTGTGAACTTTTTAGTGGATTAAAGAAAATTGAAGATAGGTATTTCTGTCTTCTGGCAAGAAGATACACTAAACACATATAGCTGGTAGAGAACACATGCAAATCCAGACAAACAGTAGGAGCCTGTGCATGCTTTGCTTCTTCACTATTTATTATTTTTATTTGGTTTGAATTTCCTAAAATATTTGTTCCCTAGAAGGTTTTTTTTTTTCCTTGCATGTGTTTTTTTCCTCGAAGTCAGGTAGCCTTTCCTGCTAAAATTGCTGAGTATTTAGCTGTAAATGGAAGAACTTTGAGTCTTAGTTACCTGCTGGGGGCTATTACTACTACTAATTTTACTAAATTACTTCTTATTTGTATCTTATTGTATTACTTTTTCCCATATTACTACTTTTTAAAGTCCTTGATCCAAAATGGAGATATAAAGACAGTTCACTAACTCAGAGTGAAGTGAGATTTGTAGTTTTAAAAGTGCAGGAAATTCAGTCTTGAACCAAAATTATAAGTAGTCCATAGACTGCCTTATTCATCACAGCTTGTGTTTTGCTGTGCACTGTCAAATGTTGATAAAAGAAAAAAAAGTATGACTACTGTGGTGGGTTGACCCTGGCTAGAAGCCGGATGCCCACCAAAGCCCACTCTATCACTCCCCCTCCTCAAATGGGCAGGGGGAGAAAAATATAATGAAAAGCTCGTGGGTGGAGATAAGGACGGAGAGAGATCACTCACCAGTGACTGACACGGGGAAAACAGACTCGACTTGGGGGAAAAAACAAATTTACTTTATTACCAATCAAAATTAGAGGAGAATGAGAAGTAAAACCAGATCTTAAAACACCTCCCCCATCCCTCCCTTCTTCCCAGGCTTAATCTCTTTCCTGATTTTCCACCTCCTCCCCCCAGCAGCACAGGGGGACAGGGAATGGGGTTGGGGTCAGTTCATCACACGGTGTTTCTGCCGCTCCTTCCTCCTCAGGGGGAGGACTCCTTCCCCCGCACCAGTGTGGGGTCCCTCTCACGGGAGACAGTCCTCCACCAACTTCTCCAGTGTGAATCCTTCCCATGACTGACAGTTCTTCACAAACTGCTCCAGTCTGGGTCCATTCCGTGGTGTGCAGTCCTTCAGGAAGGGACTGCTCCAGCGCGGGTCCCCCACGGGGTCACAAGTCCTGCCAGCAAACCTGCTCTGGCGTGGGCTCCTCTCTCCACGGGCTACAGGTCCTGACAGGAACCTGCTCCAGCGCGGGCTTCCCGCGGGGTCACAGCCTCCTTCGGCATCCACCTGCTCCGGCGTGGGGTCCGCCACGGGCTACAGGTGGTCATCTGCACCACCATGGACCTCCATGGGCTGCAGGGGGACAGCCTGCCTCACCATGGTCTTCACCACAGGCTGCAGGGGAATCTCTGCTCCGGCGCCTGGAGCATTCCCTCCCCCTCCTTCTTCACTGACCTTGGTGTCTGTGGAGTTGTTTCTCTTACATCTTCTCACTCCTCTCTCCAGCTGCAAAGTGTGCAGCTTTTTTTTTTCTCCTCTCTTCCTTTTTTTTCCTTAATTATGTTATCACAGAGGCGTTACTGATTGGCTCGGCCTTGGCCAGCGGCGGGTCCGTTCTTGTAGCCAGCTGGCATTGGCTGTGTCGGGTCGGACATGGGGGAAGCTTCCGGCAGCTTCTCTCACAGAAGCCACCCCATGTCCCCCCCCTCCCCCACTGCTACCAAAACCTTGCCATGCAAACCCAATACAACTACATAGCAGACTGGAATAGTTTTCTGGATATAGTATATAAGTCATAGCTCTATGTGCTATGCTTCTGTTACTTTCTCTTCAGTGAATTTACATGACATGCCACTGTTAAACAGTTAGGGTGTGTCTTCAGAAGCAAACAGGAGTCTGTCCTTCAATCTTGTGGGCTCAACTGAACGAATTTAATGTGATTAAATGGTCTCCTCTTTAGTTTGGCCAGCTAATGTGGCTTTCAATTTTCTTGCCTATTTCTAAAGGGCACTTTTCAGTCATATCACTCTGATGTGTGAGTTGAGTAAACATGACTGAAAAAACACATTCAGTTTTTTGCTCATTGGGACCCAGCCTCAGAGAAATTGGTTGGGAGTGGGCCTGAGGATACCAAATCCAACCTTATTTGCTTTAAAGTCAATGGTAGCTTTGCTATTAACTTCCACAGGATCACAAACATAGTGTAAGAACATGATTTCTCAAGCTGTTACACTAATTAAACATTGATTTTTGGCTTTGTGTGGATTAAAGCTGCTAGATACAAAGTTGCAGGTGGTTTTATGTTTCCACCCTGTAAGCCAAATTGCCATGAAGCTCATGCAAGAACTGAGCTGGAAATAGTGGTAAATATAATTCTGCTTTAAAACCAACACAAATACAGCCAACAGCTGTGTACAGCAACTATGTACACAAACGTCTATTACTTGCCTAGTTTCACTGACTTTGATTGTGGCAGTTTTATTAAGTGCTTTATATTAATGTTAGCTTTGTTAGTTTTGAGGCAAAATCTGAGTTTTGTAGCTTAAGTTCTTTTTAGATTGACAGTTTTCACTGTCCATGATGATTTAAATTAGTTATTCCTGAAGGGAAGCAACAAATTTAATATTTAATGAAATGTGTTTTATTCTTCACATGGAAAAACCTTCCAGTTGACAACAGTCTACTTTCCAGAAACATTGATGCAGGATGTCTCTCCCTGCATCTATCCAGTGGCGTTTGTAGTCTGAGTAGATTCATTCTGATTCTGAGCTGCTCCATTAAAAATTTCTACATGAAGAACTTTTTTTTTTTTTTTTTTCATGACCTATTTTCAGTTTGAACAATGTGTTGAAGCTTGTAGCTGAACTCGGAGGAAAGTCTGTCTGGAAGATAAACTTATACTACTGTTTTGCTATTGAAGAATTTCATTCATAGATTCTCAGGAATGAATTATCTTCATAATACTCTTTAAAAAATTTTTTTTTTTTTTTTTGGCCAGGCAAGTGCAAGCTGGCAAGTATACAAGAAGTCTGCAAAAGGAGTGAAGCATGTTGGCTGTGTAACTTGCATGCAGTGACTAAGGACCTTAAGACTGCTTAAATTACATTAAATGAAGTTTTCCTGCCGAGTTAAGTGGGAAATTCTCAGCTAAGCACTCACACTTAGAGTTTCATCCAATGTATCTACCATTTAACATCCCATGCTGCTCTTCCTCATTGTTACTTATGCTGCAGTGAGGATGAGCTTTCTGGTTGTAAGCTGTGAAGCAAAGGGATAGACTGTCGGGGGAAATTCTGGACCCTTGAGGGCTATAAGATGTTAGACATGCATCTCTGAATGGTTCAGGTATTCCTGATTCTGGTTAGGTTAAGAATGTGCACTAGATGCCCCTTTAAACCCCTGCCAATGCTGTTTTCTCATGGTTCTGTCTTAGCCATGTTGTATCTTATAGTGAACACATCAGCACAGGTGCATGCAGTATAACAAGAAAGAGAACTTAATAAAATGTACTTAAACCAGTACAATGTATTTCTTTGTGTTGGTCAGAGGTAGGAAATCCATGTGTTTTTTAACTTTCTCCTATTGTAGGTATATACTGAGAGGTTGTACTTGCTCAGATTATAGCATTCAACTGGAAAAACGGAACAATTTTGGGGAAAAAAGTACTGTTGTTTCTTTATAAGGCATAGAAAACTGATGCATAGTGATGTTTGGAGTTAATCAGTGAGTCTGAAGTCCAGAATATGAACCAGTATCATTAAGTCATTGACCATAAGCAGCACTTGTTTAGCTGCATGTCCCCAGTGTAGCAGTAAAATATGTGCGTGTCCAGAAACATCAGAGTTGTTTTGCTCTTGTAGAGAAATAGCACATGCTGTCCCTTTAAGTATCTAGCTTTTAACGCTGTTTCTGATGATTCTGTGCTTAGTGAGTTTCTTAGCTCAATAATTAAGTAGAAGTAGAATATGGAAGTTAACTTCTATCACTTGATTGTGGGTGAAAGCTGATAAGAATTATTCTTATTTTGCAACTTTTCTAGGGAAAGGGACAATATTTTTTCATATTTCTTAGAGCAGATAGGTTTTTTTCTATGCTGCTGTTCAATAGGATGAACTAAGCTCTGAGATCAGCAAAAAGGTGTTTGAATGACAGTAGACTGTTAAAAAGGATTAAAAAAATATCTAGCTACACATTTTAATTAAATAGCTATTTTAATGGTGAAACATTCTTATATAAGCAATTCTGTTGCTGAAAGTCAACAACCTTTTCATGCATTTCTCATTTTCTATAGTTACACATCATATTTACAGTTACCTAGAATTCAGAAATCCCAATGAATAATATCTAATCTGTTTTCATTTCTTAGCAGTGATCCTCCTGTGCAGTCTTTCCTTCTGTTGACCTACATTTGAAGTGCAGCTCTATGCTGAAAAGCTGCAACTGTCTGTTGAAAGGCATTGTGTAAAATGGACTTACTGCTCACCAGTCCTCTCTTAGAGTGAAAAGTCAGCAAGTCAGCTGCTGACTAAACATGTAATTTGATCCACAAATTCTGTACTGAATACTAAATGTGAAAGTGTCCGTAACAGATCTGTTTGATCCTTGGGACTTGCCCTGCCAAATTACAAGGCTTCCAGGGCCTGTTTTAGTGTGGTGTGGTGCTGTCAGCTGAAACGCTACATCTTGCTTAGAAAGCATGACACTAGGTTCTTGGTTGTATGATCACTCTTCTTATAGTAGAAGAAACTTTAACCAGATCATATGCTACAGTGAGGGTTGATGTGACCTACTTAGCTGAACCTGGGGCCACTAGATAGGTTGGGACATGTTAGTGACTTTTCACAGCTGGAGATGTTGCAGAGGAGTATCTGGAATTTCAACAACCCAAGAGAGCATTATCCATGGGAGAACCAAGTAACAGCAGTACAAAGGGCTGAGCAAAACACCACAGACTAAAACTGCCAAGGTACATCATTTCATATGCACGGTGCTACCACTGACTATCTGACAACTTTGATTTACATGTTTTATCAAGATTTTTTCTTTCTTTCAAAAAAGGGAATGAGAGCCAGATTAGAGTTAGAGCCTGACAGATGGAGATCCTTCCCTGTTTTCTCATTGTTGCCTTTTTAAAAGTAATTTTGGTTTATGTACTCATAAAAATATATAAAAATAATAGCTACAAGATCATACTGAGTGCTTGCCTTGATTGCCTTCACCTAAAACACTGCAGGATGTTATTTGTAAGGCTGTTATCTAATATTGCAGTGCTAATTGAATATGTTATTTTCTCATCTCTATTTCCTCTTACATATCAATGAAGTGCTTTTAAAATGTAAGATATCAAATGTCACAACTTTTCTTCCATACTTGTTTTTTTTTTAATTTCTTTTTTTCTGCATCTGTCAATTCTAAATCAGCTGTTTCTGCTCCTATAAAGAAGATAGTTCTAAGCAAATTAACAAGAGACAGATGTGAAATTTCTTTCCTGCTTGTGGCTAGTCCTCTCTTTGTTACTGTTAATTGTCACGGCAATTCCATGGACAGGACTAGAAGGCTTTTTTTGGCCTCAGATTAATGTGGCCTGTGATTTGCTCCACTTAAGGACAAATACCAAGCTAATTTATAGGAAAGAAGTCTGAAGCTGTGTAGTTTGGGATACTTCAAATATTTCAAAGTCTTCACTTTGTGGTCAGAATTGTCCTGGCACATGAGAAAAAGCAAAGGGATCTTGAATTTTACACCTCTGTTTCCTTGATTTTCTGGCATGATAAAGTAATACAGTAGTTCCAAATCTGGCTCACCAAATGGTTTTTGTACAGTGGCAATATACACAAATGCAGAATGCCACAATTGCAGATCCATATAACTCAGCAGTTTAACCTATTTTATGGCTTTTCTGTGCCAAACTTTCAGATTCTGATGAGGAGCAATCCCATGATCAGCTACTTATTTGAAGTCATCTACATTGAGATACAGTAGAAATCTACATAGATATTTAGCATCTAGAACTTCATATTTCTTTACCAATATCACTTCTGGATTTTTTTGAAAACACATTCTTAACTTGTTGAAAGGAAACTTGACACTTTCCATCTAATTGTGGTGGCACAGCAGGAAAAATTAATTTTCTCACAAATTCTGAACTATGATAAATTGATTTTATAGAGGAAGCATCTTTAGGCTGCTAAATTACTTAGTATGTTTTTAAATGTTGAAAGCTGTTCTTTAAGCACACATTACTGCAGTTTAGGCTATTGGATAAAATTGTAGACAAGTTTTGTTTTTCTGAGAAGGGTGGTATTGTATTCAGTGAGAAGTCCTATGGAGTAACATTGATGGCACATTCCACTTTTCAGTGAAGGAAAAGTATTAGAAGATGAATTTAAAGAGTAGAAATCTTGAGGACTCCATTTAAATGTGTTTGAGCCTCTGAATGCATGATCTTGTTGTGCAGCCATGGATGTAACAGAATGCCTCCCTCCAGGGAAAAGGAATACAAGACGATGATTCACTCACTTTGGGACAATGGAAATGACTGATAATGGGATTGACATCAACCGCTAAGTTATTTTCATTAGCAATGGTCCAGTCAGATCCTTTCATCACACTTCTAATTCAGTGCTCTATAAAATGAGAAATGCCCAAGTCATTGTCATAAAAATACATATATTACAAGTGCACATTATAGTTGATAGTATTCAGTTCAAGCTGAAAATAAAAGGTGAATTTCATCTTGTAAGAAGTGTTTGAAAGGATGTTTTAAGAAAAGTGATATGCAAATATGATTGAGGTTGGTAATTAGCTATAAATGCTTGTCTTCTGGGAAACTGAACTAGAGTAGCAACCAGAATGCTAAAAGCTGTTCCCCTCTGACTTTCCCCTAAAAGGTCAGAAAACATCAGCATTCTGAGATCCCAGGTGCTGGTATTTTTGGCTTTCATGGAGATTAGTTGATTTAGTTATATTTAATTTATTGATTGAAATAAATTTAGTTGATTTAATTATATTTAATTATAGTAATCAGTTTATTCTTCAGAGTACTTTTGATTTATTATCAATTGTTGAAAATATTTGTCATACTCTAGATTAAATTCTGTCCACAGAAATGACTGGCAGCATTGCTGTGGACTTAAAAAAACCTGATCTCTTATCTACTAGACCCTCCTGTAAGCAGTAATTGTATGTATTAAAGCAAGAAGTCAGTGAGCCAAAGTTTCAGTGAAAGGGTGAAATACTTAAGTCAGATCTTTACTCATTAATATGTTAACAGCATGGCTGGCTTTAAAATAATGTTAAATTTGCTCAGTTAAGGATTCAGAAGCCAAGAAATGGCGAATCTTGGTCTTCTGGATGTGTAACAGTTCCTAATTAGGCTAATGTGTACTGTTTCTCACATCATGCCATATGATGTTTAACTGGCTAACATATTATATAGATTGTGTTTTCAAGCCTTTATTCTTTGTATAATTTGAAATCCATGATTGCATACAAAAATAGTCTATATAACATATAGAATTCAAATAATGTAAGAAAGCAAATCTTGCTTACAGAGAAAAAGATTGCTTATTTCTAGAGACATCTTTTATAAACTCTCTGTAAATGAATAGTTTTATTTCCCAAATAATTTATAATGATGCTACATATGCACTATGCTTTTTATTTTTTTACATCTTATTTAGAAAATGACCTTGTGATTAAAGAAAATTTTGATTACATATATCAAGTATCAATCTCCATAATTTAAAGTGGATTTGTTTTGATAGTTTGCTCTTTATTCCTGCAGTCCTGCACTAGTGGTTTTTTTGATCTCCAGTATCTTACAGTGGGGAGAGGATAAAGGTGGGAATAATTACCTTGATAACAAAGTGTAATTTTATGGTACCAGACTTTCATCAGGTGTTAACCAATATTCCTGAAGTGTGTGTCCCCTCTCCCCACAAAACCTTAGAAAGCAGAGTTAAGTAGTAGAGATAGGCACTGATGGTCATATTACAGTAAGTTGTATCAGGCTGCAGAAAAGAGGAATGGCAAGAAGAGAAAAAGACATTGATTCTATTACATTTTATTTGTATTTTACAGTAATTTTGACCCTGCAGCGATAACGGCAAGGGGTAAATATACTCTGTATAATGGATGACTGCTTTTCCCAGTTCTGTTAGTGCATTGGTGCTGGTGTTTTAATGCATGCTATTCTATTTTATTTGGGTTTTTCTGAGGGGATCTAAAACAGAGACAGAACTTAGATTTTTCTTACTCAGTAGTTTAGAAAATTTTAAAATATGTCTGATATGAAGCTACAGACACCTTATTTGGAAGAATCACACTGCTGCTTTAGGTACATTCATGCCTGTGATTAAAAGCTTTTTACGTATGCATCCATCTCCTTTAACTGTTCTGCTGCCTCTGTTTGAAAATAACAGTGCTATCAAAGTGACAAAAGGCTAGGATGTACTCCTAAGGGAAGTAATTATAGCAGCACAGAGCAGAAGGTAAAATTATCATTTGTTTGCTATTTTGTAATGCAGTACCAAATATTTATCATAGTATTAGTAAAAAAAGCCATAAACTTTATGTAGATTTTTAGAATATAACAATAAATGAACTCACACTGCAATGAAAAGCCAGGTTTTCATGAGACCTGAAAGAAATCTATTCTAACAATGGTTTAGTCACAGTACAAAATATTCAGGATGCAGTATTCTCTTGTCTTGTTTTAAACAAAACAAAAAAAATTGCTAGTTTTATTTGTGGGTATTCTTAGAATTTGGTTGGACTATTCTCAGGCTAAGCTCTAACTGTTAGGACTTACTGTATCAGAAGGGAGGTGTTGCACATATGTCAAGAGTAGGTAATGTTTTTTGTGTTTTGGAAAAGGTATGTGAAGGTTGGCCTCAAAATCTGTATATTTACCTGAGGTGTCAATGTAAGGAATATTTTGCTAATCTGCAGTTATTTGAGATAGTCTGGACCGTGGCAGTAACAAGTTAGATCTTTCATGCAAGTGAGAAAAGCACACTATGTGTGCTTCTCAAGAGAGCTATGGTTTTGTACCTCTTGTTCCTTATTTTCTGTACTGCCCTTCATGCTGTATATACCCCCCAGAAATTCATCCAGTCCTTGAATGTGCCCACTGCAGGTAGTTAAATACTCGTTTAGCTCATAAATGACTGTCCTAGTTTTTAGCTGGAACAGAGCTGTGGTTTTTTTTTAGTAGCTAGAATAGTGCTGTGTTTTGCTCTCAGGCTGGGACTTGTTCTGAGAGAAACGCTGATAACATACCAGTGTGTGCATTTTTGCCACTGAAAGTGAAGAACTTTGTGTTCTGTTAGTCTACAAATGCAAGATCTAAGGGGGTGAGGAATATTTAAATTAATAAGCTAAATTGGCATTTGGCTATGCCAATGGGATATTCCATATCATATCACTTCATGCCCAGTATATTAGTGAGAGTCTCTACCTCTTTTGGCTCCCTCTGACTTTCACTCAGGTTCTTGCTCGTCAGGGATTGTGGTTTTGGTTCGGGATTGTGTCTCCTCCAGGATCATTATCTGAGAACAGGCTGGGCTTGCTTGACAGGTGGTGAGCAGTTGGTGAGCAGTTGCAGTGTGTATCACTCATTTGAATATTTTGTTACTATTAGCACTACTATTTTAACATTAGTATTCTTTTATGTTTTATTTCTGTCATTAAACTGTTCTTATCTCAACCTAAGAGTCTCCTTACCCTTGCCCCTCAGTCCTCTCCCCTGTCCCCTGGTGGTTGAGGGGAAGTGGGTGAACGGCTGTGTTGGCTGCTGGCCAAAGGCTAGCCTGGTGAAACTATCACAATGGCTTATTTAAAACAGTGCACTGGTGAGTTCTTACCACCTTGCAATGTAATGCATAAAGAGATTATACTTCTTTGAACAGGTATAGCCACAGGAAAGATGCAGACCTTGGTCAAGTCATGTATACTGTTCACAGATTAGAAACTCAGTGCTTGTTCATCCCAGGGTGGGCAGTGGGACAGGTTGTCCAGGGTGTGATCTGACATTGAGCATCTCTCGGACAACATGCAGGCTTTGTGCCCAAGTGGCATAGCAGCAGCCCATGGTTTGCCTGTCCATGTGGTGGGGCAGCATCCATGCCCCTGTGGAAGAGTGGATGTATGATCAGCTTTCTGACGGCCCCCCTCTTCCTGTAATGCATTTGGAGCAGGGCTGGGGAGAAGAGTTTGCACTGCCAGATTCAGTAAGAGGAAGGTTACTGTAAAAGATAACGCTTCACATGGCCACATTTCCTCTAGCAGTGAATTGTTGTTCTGGTGAACGCAGGTCAAACACAAGAAAGTCAGGGAGATGTATTTTCTGCTATACAGCCATATGTGAGCTCAGGTTTATATGACTTGGTGAAGGCTGCATTGAATTTGTTCTCCTGTTCTGTGTTCCTCCGAAATCTTAGCTGCTGGCTGGTATCAAAACTGCAATCTGGCATTCTTCTACCGTGTTCTACAGATACTTGTTGTGGCTCTGTTGATAATGTGGCCCTTAAGGTGAGGCAAGGGGGGGAGTGGGGGAGAAAAGCATAAGTGGGTGTAAGCATGTAGGTTCATATGCAACACTATGATCCATATATTGAAGTATGTTATTATTAATATGTTAATGTTTGATTAGATTTTTAGTAAACGTTAATGCCAGCTATTCATGAGTCACGCTCATACACTGAAGCTGGGGAAAAAAACCCAAACTTCATTTTGCCTGCACAGAAGAATAATGCTCAGCTCTGTAGACCATTAATGACTTGATTGATGCATTGATTAAATTTGGTGTATTATGCTAATACAGATCACAACAAATCAAGATGTGTGTTTTTTAATTGATTATATAGTGAAATTCCCTATATTTTATCAAATGTAATTACTCTCTATGCTTTACTTGCTTCTGATATTATCTTATAATTATTTTGAAAGAATCTGCTTTCAATAAAATTTGGATTTAAAAATATTTAGTGTGACGTATCTGTAACACACTCCAAAGTACATTTACCTTACACTTAAATCCCTGAAAAAAAAATGGATTGTCAAGAAAAAAAAAAATTCTTTAACTTTTTAAACTAAAAATATTTTTGAGCCATGAAGCATTTTTCAAGTATTTTATATTCAATGTTATATTTTTTTATTAACTTTATTGATACAATTAGTGCACTTCAGGTAGGATGGAGGAAGTGCTGTAAGCAGGAGTAGATTCCGGGTTGTACTCCCAGATGGGGGCAGCATTGCTTCAAAAAGAGAAATAAGAATCAGAGGGTCCTGGACTGGTAATTACACTATTAACTCTGAGGAAGTAGATAGGCTCCCAAATCAGACTAATAAATCTGTGGGTTAATAACATGTTAGTCAGATCAGCACGCCCCATAATCACTGCTGTTGATCCATTTGTCTGTCTTTACACAGTAAATTGATTTTAACCAAGGATTTGTCAGAGGAAACTTCCATAAGAGGAAAAAAACCCCCAAAAAACCCCAAACCAAAAACAAAACCAAAAAACCAACACCTAAGAAAACCCAACGATGATGCTTTCTTCTTTAGCCTTAGTGGATAATTTCTCCTTACAACTATGCTGCTATTGTTAAATGTGCTATTGGGAAATTAATTAACGTTATAACTTAAAATCTTCAAATGTCACCCTATGTTTCCCCGTTATTTCTTGTGGCCAGTAATTGATTATGTAAAGAATTGCAAGTAACAAGGCTGGTACTGTAGAGACTGAAGGTGCCCGAGTTCACTGTCAACAGCCTGCAAAAGCATCGGCTGCTGGGCTTTGTCTCTGGTGGTACATTTTTGGGTTTTCAAGAGCAAGAGAGGAATTCTTTCTCCTTTGGTCAGGCAGGTGTTTATGCATACTCACTTACCTCTCCTGTCTCAGAGGACCACTGTAGCAGATGGAAAATCATCCTTATTAATCCTGGAAAATGAAGAATGCATTGAGCAAATGGCAGTTTACTCAATAAATGAAAAAAATAAATGGATGATTAAATTATATTTAGAGTGTGTTACAGGTACAGCTTAGACCAATTTCTAATTCTGGAACTTACTTGCTTTGGAACTAGATCATCATCATTTTTCTTCAGTTCATAAAGTTTACTTGCATTGTCGGTGTTTCCATGGTGTAAAGATAAAAGCTGCACAAAAAATTAATGAATTTCTCAGAGGAATTGAAGGTAATTTTTTTGTGGCTTGTTTTTCTGTGGCTAGAGCAAAGGATAGAGGGAGAAGAGACATCCTGTTGCTGCTCCTGCAGAACTGCTAGATAAATTAGTTTTGAAATCAGCTGACAGTTGCTTGTTTGTTTGTTAACTAGAAGGGTCCATTCCTCACTCAGTCTGAAAATGTAGGTGTGGCAATTGGAAGATTTGCATCTTTGTTTTTGTTACCAAGAATGGTGATCAAAGCCTTGCAAGTATAAATCAGTGACACTTGCTACAGAAAATTTATTATTTCAGGCAGGTTAACTGTCAGCTACAAAATCCCCTCTGGGATGAAAGCAAGCTGTAGAGATATACCTGTAAACCTTTGCACTTTTGTGCATAAAGTTTTTGTGGAAGTGTACATAACACAAGATATATTGGCATAGGTATATTTAATAATGAAAAATAAGTCTTGGCTGTGCAGCTATACTTGCATGCAGAAGTGTGTTATAACATGGATGGAGTTGTGATTATGACCAGCAGGAAAATTATACATTTCTGCTCAGAGATGCCTACATTCATAATCAGTGTTACCATGTTTTTGTGTGAAGAATCCTGCAAAAGTGCTCATGGCAATGGCTTTCAGTTTTGTTATGAGAAGAGACAAGGTCAACAGAGTGAACACCCTTCTTCCCCCTCCCCCCAGATTTTAGCATGCATAAATTAGAAAGGTGTGTCCTCATGTCAAACACTGAGAGAAATCTCAGACTCTTACTTGCCTCATGTGTTCATTGACTTACTCTGAATATTATACAGGTTCAGAAATGCCACTGTGTGCTCTAGGCCAGCTCATGTAACAAAAGTACATGTGTCTCTGGTCTGGTGAAGGGGATGATAAGCCTAAATAAGACTGAAATCTTTCTGGATGACTGAACAAATTAACTGTTTTATTTGTTAACAAATTTTAGTTGTTAACAAATTAACACACGATTGCCTGCAGTAGGTGTAAAGTTACATTATGTTCAAACTTTGTGCAAGAATTGCAAGAGGAATAGATTTGAGTTGCAATCAGGAGGAGAATAAATCAAAATACTTCCTAGGGAGAAAAAAGCTAGAGGCAAATTGTATAGGGAGCATCTTAATTTTGCTTATTTCATATCTGTGTCTGCATTGCAGTGAGAAGTGTAATTATCGCATGCAAAGGCATACCTGAGTGGTCTTTATCCAACTCTGGTAACACTGATGCCTTATGGCCGTGGTAATATTGACTTCAGAAAGGGAGGGAACATCCAAAGAGATAAGTGACTGCCCTTTTAGTCAATAAAATAAGATAAAAATTGTGAGAATGGGGTATTAAAAATGCAAATTAATATTCTTTAAAATAGTACAACTGCTATTAAACTTGAGAGCTATCTCCCTAGATAGGTATCTCCTGTGCACTTATTATCCCTAATATGGCTTAATAATTGCACTGTTCATGTGGTTGCTGTTAGAAATGTTCTCAGATTCTCAGAAATTATTCATGTAGTAAAAGATGAGTCTGAAGTGATAGCATTTCTTCTTTTGCCTGATTATGGTAGACAAATTGAAGCTGTAGGATGGGTTTAAAAACCTAATACTTTTTTAAAAAATGTGTTTTCCTTAAAAACCAAGAAACCACCTGTTTTATTTTGTATTGCCATCAGGAATATGCTTATGAAACAAAAAACTGCTGTAGATATTTCAAGAGATTGTGTGGCTATGCAGAGCTGTGAAAAATGGAGTACCTAGCAGAGCACTAAATATTACTGTACATAAGAACAATATTTTCTTGCTCTCTTCTCTTTTTATGGTAGATTCTTTTAATTGGAAAAACAAAGCTATTAAACAGACATGGTCGATTTGATTACTTAAAATATTCTCAATGTTTTATGCATGCAAGTTGATTGCAAATGTATCATGACTAATTTATTTCTCAATTAATGTTAGTCCATTAACTGAAATATTTGTCTACTTGGACATATTTTTTTAGGTAGTAAACTAACTCTGGTTCTGTGCAGCTGCATTTCAATTTCTAGATTGAAATACTGTTTACAGAATGAAGATGCTTTATCACATTTATCTTGGTGAAACTCCATTGACATTGGCCATATCTGACTCTTAAATTCAACCAAGTTTTAATGCACATGATAGGCTCTGTGGTTATCAGTGACAAAAGCTAATGTTATGTTCTTCATGGTTTCAGGATGTGAACAACATTTGCTGATGTGTATAGCAGATAGATGGAAAACCAGATGAGGGAGCAAAAGGGGTTAAGATATGGGAAATCTGGATGCAGGTGAGTGACCAAACACTGATTGCTCTTCTTGGCTAGGTCTCTCCTTAACTTTGTGAAGCTTTTTTTTGAAAAACATCTGTTTTGTCCTCATATAGAACAAAGTAAACTTCTCAGCCTTGAAATATTTTCAATTAAATTATATATTTACTTTCTGACCTGCTCAGTCATTTGAGCCTTGTGATTACTTTCAAACACTTTCCAGAACAGCATCTCCTCTCCTAAAGGCACTGAAGCTAGACCATATTTTATTGTTTCTTATATCTTTCTCCTTCAGCAATGCAGCCCTGTGTCCTAGATTGTTTTTACAGCTCTTTGCAGCCTTTTTCTGCTCATTTACTGGTATGAAGAACTACTTAATAAAATAGACTTAACTGTCAGTCTATGTCTAGAAAAAAAGGTAGAAATGCCTGTCCCCCTTACCATTGCTCCCAGTTACAGTCTGTATAAAGTGCTTAGTCTGACACATGCTTTCTGTATCCCCTAAGTGGCAGGCAGTAAAAGCCAAAAATGAAACCCTTTGTTATCAGAATTTTAGGCAACCAAACAAATTTAAATGGAAGAAAATATTTAATAGTAGTTTTTATCACACTAATGCAAATATCCTGGGCCACTGGAATTGTAATGTCTTAACAGAAAAGCTATGTGAGCATCCTAACCTGAACAAAGCTTAGTTCAATGGGGTTTTCTTCTCAAGGCAAAACTCAGCCAATTGTTTTCAGGAGGCTTTGCTCAGGTCCAATGCTCTTTCACTCTGCCTTGATAGCATACATGATAACACTGAGGCTACCTACCTGTGCTCTGTATTTTTCACTGGTTAAGTCTGCTAACTGCAAAGAAGAATAATGCCAGTTAACAACTTCTCACAGTGGAACTATCTCAAAATAAGGTTCTGGAAGATTTTTTTTGTTGGCTTCAGAAGCCATGAATTTAAATCAAACTTTTCAACCCTTCCTAAAGGTATGTTCTACTTAAGCTATAAAGCATTTTGAACTGTTTGTCAGTTTGTAAGAGAAGATACGTCTGGGAGATGTACTTTTTTGTACTTGGCCAATTTCTAGTATGATGATTCATTTTTTTTTTAATCAAAATTTTCCTATTCTGACTTTAACTTTCCATTTTCCTCAAATTATAACAAGTGGAAACTGGAGAAGAATGGAGTGAAACTTGTGTTAGGAGTATCTCTTCCTACCCCCTTTTTTCCCTTGGAAGCTTCTAACATTACCTCTTTGTGGTGTGATTTGATTTAAGAGTTGAGGTATAGAGAAAATTTCTCAAGCAGCTTCTTTTTAAAGAATCTGAACAATATCCATAGAAACTGCTCCACTAAACTACTCAATTTCTTCCCAGAAGTGAAAATTTCCATGCCACAAAGAAGAGAACTTGAAAAACAGCCTGGAATGTTACAAGCTAACTTTTCTTATAGATTTAAATACCAGGTGTGGAGTAGAGAATTTTTCTTACCTTTCGTGGTCCTTGCTATATACATGCAGATGTTCAACTCAGTGGCAGTCCATGTTGATGCACTGTTAAATAGTTCTGGAATCTCACTGGATTTTTATGGTTTCATAAAGTATCTAATAAAGTCATTTTTTTAAAAAAGTAAACCTGCACCTCTCTACGTATAAGAAAAAATGGAAGACTGTAGAGTTCAGAAATGACATGATTTGCTAGCAAAAAAGCAGCTGTTTAAAACTACAGGATGGTAGTTTCATAAATGAACATTATGGTAGGAACATCGTTATCTAAAGACCTTCAAAATTTTATTTTCTTATTTCATTTTTATTGGTGAAGATAAGTGAGTTTAATATCTTCTACATAAAAAATTGTACTGCATTGAGTGCATCTCTTTATATAAGGGGATTTAACTAGAACTTGTCTTCAATTTTTGAAGAAGGCTCAGTGCTGAAGTGTGGCCTTTCATAGGTGTCCCATGGAGCATGTACTACTGTGTAGAACCACATGAAGAAAAGTCTATATGATGCCTTGAAAACATAGGGGGGGGGGGAAGGTAGTATTAAAACCTGCTTTAATATTTGTCAGGTTAAATTTGTGCAAAGATGGTGATTGTGTGAAATTTGACCTGTTGTTGGAGCTGTTCTAAGCTTGAGCAAGCATACAGCTACATGTCATGTAGTGTTGGGTACACCCAGGCTTGCACTACCCAGGAAAAGCAAAGGATCAAACAGTTGCTCTCTTCATCCTTTCTCTTCTACTGTGTTGATCCTTAAGGTGGTTGTTACAGCTATGAGGGCAACAATTTCAGTCTGATACTAGCAGTCCCCTACTTAAGGCCCAAGATGTTGCATTCTCGTCTTACTGGTTATCTTCTAGATGAAAAAAATCCCCATTCTCTTACAGAAATTACAAGCTTGATATGTTTTAAGGAGCACTTAAGAGCATTTTGCTGTATCCTATTGTATTTCCTTACTCGTCACTTTTCATGTGTCCTTTCTTTTACCTGCCCAGTGACTCTGGCAGGTTAAGGGTGTTGTCAGTACACACCAGGTTCATCCTGGTAATAGTGTGTGTGACTGAGCAGAGAACACATGGTTAGCGTGAGTAAAAGGATGATAGTGTCAAAGATTTTGTACATGTTACTTTTCAGAATCTATTTGCTTGCATTTGCTGTTCTTTGGTTGTCTTTTCTGATCCTTTGCCTGAATTTTATTTGATGTGTCTTGTAATCATTAATGAAAAGTCACAAACCACTTTGCTTACTGGAGGAATGATTTAGAAGGGGAAAAAAAGCCACATTTCCATGATTATGGTGTTTAAAATTACTATGACCTAACTGTCACAGAAGAGTAAGGGACAAGGATAAAGAGCAAACACCCTCCCCCCCCCCAAAAAAAAACCAACCAAACAAAAAAAAAAAACCCAACAAACCAAAACCCAAACAAAAAGCTCCACTGTTTTTAAGAATTTGTGAACTTTTGTGTGTCAGGTTTTACACACTTGAACTGTTATTTCTGTGTATGCCAAGTATACATACAGGTGCACTGGAAATTATTATGGGAATGTTCCTACAGCTGTTTGGAGACCCAGGTGAAGGTTTGAAGCTCTGGGCTCTGGTGAGCACATGTAACACAGCATGCCTTCTCTGACATAGCAATAGGCCCTAAACAAAATAAATAAGGCATTCCACAGTAGTTTTTCCCATAAACTGAAATAATTGATTGTGACTTACCTATATAGTTCTCAAGGGTTCCAAAGCCCTATTACAATCTGTTGGTTAAAAAGAAATATGCTTTATAGAATTCCACTGAGAGGTTTGCTGTTGTAAAAATGTAATCCTGTGTTGTTTTATATATTATACAGTACTGGAAATTTTGTATGTAACTGATCATATGCAATTCATGTAATATTGTGCTGCTACTCCATACAGCCAGGGGCAGCTAGTGTTCCTTCAATAAACTTTGTGTGAGTAAAGTAGATTATTTTAACAGAATCTACTGGATGAGTAATTGTTAAGAGATTAGGAGCAAAAAAAAAAATTGAAGGAAGAAGCCTCTAGGAAAACAATTGTCAGTTGTTGGATAAAAGAATTACAGTAACAATGTTATCCGTAAACTTAGTGTCTGCCTAATTATTCATAATGTTACACTCAAAGAGGAAAATGGAGGGGAGGTAAAGCAGGCTATTACAGTAAATGTTGGGAGTTAATAGAGGAATTGTTCTGTTTCCATCTTTGCTGTAGACTTTCCATGTACTGAAGTCTTTCTACTGCTCCATAGAGCCATAGAGTCCAGCTCTATAAATGAGGCTGCAAGCTTTTTACCTGAAAGTGAATGTACAAGTCTTTTGTGGATGTTCATTAAAAAAATAAAGGAGAGTCATATCTGTTTATTGCTTTATGCCACCACAAAATAAATGGATTAATAATGTGAACAATAAAAGACTGGATAGGAAGTCTTGTTCTGGAGAAGTGTTAGACATAATAAGAAAATTCAATCTTTCTTTGACAATCACGTCTGAAAGCAGCCTGTTATGCCTGAGTTTTTACAAGGTGCTAAGAACCTGATGTTGGATGCGCTACGATAGCTACAGCCTTAGGGCTGAACTGAAGAATGGATGTCAACTGTGATTAGAGTTTTATTGCTTTTGACAATTTGTACCAGATTTAACCTCTCCTGAAGTGTACATCATAAAATTATTACAATTAATTCTACATGCTAGTTACTTTCAAACTTTGTTCTTGCTTTTGGATGTGGATAAGAGTAACACAAGTCTGAGTTACAGTACACTTACTGAAGCTAGAATAGGGTAAATGAACATTACACTATTGTGAATATTCGGTTAAACTACAAACTTGCATTTAGAGTTCCTGCAAGTAGAACTAACTGAGCATGCTTTAAGCTGAGCATGCTTCTCCACTCCAGCTTTACCTTCACCCTGAAATAAAGCTGGCTATTGTAATGCCCTGCTGATAGTTTTCACAAGCCACTTTGGGGACGGAGGATGTCATACAGTCAGAAGCCAGTATCGTGGAAGAGATGGTTCTCAGCAGGCAGAAATGGGTAGCAGCTGACATCAGCAGCTTCCTCAAAGCAGGTCGATGTGCTCGCTGGTGGGGCCCTGGGAGCTTTAGACTTTCTATTAACTGTAATCCTGACCGTTGCTGAGCTGTGTACAAATAACTCAAGAGCCATTACCCAAGTAGGAAATTTTCCCACAGTGTAGTTATCCTGAGAAGTTTTTCATTTTGGCAATGTTTGGGGCTTCTCTAATGCTCAGCCTGAGGTGAGGGCAACCAAACTGCAGGCTGCACCAAGAGCTTGGCTGTGTTTGGGCAGTGGCTGCAAGGTTTATTGTGTAAGGCTCAGCCAGTGCTTATGGTGGAGAGAAACAAAGTTTTAAGTCTAGAAGTAGTAAGGCTGAACAGAGGCTGCCAAATAATTTAAATAATGTCATTCTTTTCAAACTACATGGCTCTCGAGAGAAAATAGTGAAGAAAAACCAGGGGAGTTGAACATAATTTCTGTTCTAGGGAAATAGGGTTGGTTTTGTCTCCTGTTCCATTGTAGCCGTGTTGAATTTTCCTGATTTTGTCTTGAGTCAGGTTTAAAAAAACATTCATTTTAGATATAGTGTGGAAAATGGGGGTAAGAACGGCTTATGGTAGAGAAGTTGAGGACTCTGATATGCATTTTCTTTCCCACTCTTAGATTTTCTGTACTTGTGATTTTGTAAGATTATGAATATAATATTCTTGGTTAAGATGGGATTGCCACGTCCCCCCCACCCCTTCTGGCTTTATGCTGTGGCCATGTGATCTCAGCTGGAGCCTGAGATGTGGATGTGACTGACAGGGTCCCTTAAGCAAGGGATAGTGAGTGAGAAAGAACTGATGACCTTCACATTATTGTCTGATAACTAAAGCTGTGATCTAATTAACCTTCATTGTCATCACATGGTTCTCCTGAGAAAACCATTTCTTAGGGAAGTTCCTTTGCTTAATCAAAATTTCAAGGAATTGGGTAATTCTGGACTAGAACTTACCTGAATGCTTTTAAAACTCCTTTGCTGTAGTACAGTTATGTGACATCATCTTTATTTCCTTTAGGGTTACTATTTTTATTTATTTATCATCCTAAATTCACATTGAAATTACATATTCACTTTGGAAATATAAAGCCATTTAAGTCCTATGAAATTTGCTTTGCTTAAGAAGGGAGGTTTTTAATGCCTAAAATAAGATGGAGGCAGGGGGAATTTAGGACACACTGTTCAAGAAATTGGCTTAGAACAACTGATCTTACTAATGTGACTGTAGTGAATCTTCTTTTACAGGTGACAGGATTCAAAATGATGCTTTCCTTACTGAGTCCACTCTTGTCTTCCATATTTTCAGTGTTTTTTCCAAGGATTTAAAGAGGCACAGAAGGGATTCATCTTTAAGGACACCCTTTATTCAGAAGGCAGCGCTCTTCTAACATACTACTTTGCCAGAATCCTTCTTAGGTAAATTCTGAAGTGCCAGCCTTAGATTTAGTGTCAGAAGTCAGTAAAATGACTTGGAGTAAATCAACATCAGTGATACTCAGCTTGTAAGAATTCAACAACATGGATTCCAAAGCAGAAGTAAGAGTTTCAGGACATCTAGTGTTTTGTAGGGAGCTAAGGAAGAGGGAAGAGAGTAAAATGATGTGAAAATGATAATTGCACATTTTCAAGTTATAGTAATAACATTTCTTTATTGTTGGAAAACAAACAGGAGAATGTGAAAAGCATGGTGTCTTCTCATGACTAAGCTGTTCCTAAGCATATCTTTTCCTGTACAACAATGTAGTCTCAGCCAGGCAGTGGCTGTGCCTTATTTTGATTTTATAAATCATTAAATTTGATGGTTTTTCAGAAAAAAAAAAAAATCCAGAAAACTCCCTCAAAGAGTGATGATGTTTTTACTTTTAGTACTTTAAAGTTTAAAAAGAGATTCATTGCATTTTGTCCCATATATAGTATTTAAGTAGAGAAGTATATATAGTGATTATCATCACTTAATGGTACTTTTCTATCTCCCCGCTAAAGATAAGGACAGAAGAGTTTAAGTAGCTGCGTATGAACTGTATAAAGTAAAATCAACTCTATAAAATGAAGATTACAGTGATACATTCAAATTCTGAAGGAGGTTGATCCTACAGCCTTTTTTTCAATCTGATAATATCAGAAGGGACCTGAAAAATACTAATCATGATGACCTGTATTAAGCATAGCTTTTAAACACATGCTTTGTTTTAATCCTAAGATTTTATTTCCATGATGTTTTAGAGATTGCTGTTAATACAGAAAATAAAACTGCAAGTACAAAGTACAGCCTGAACCTATCCTCTATGGAGCAGGTGGAGCTGGAGAACTTGGCTGACTTTGTTATGCTGCCTGACTAGATAGGCTGCCTCCAGGTAAGAGTGGCCACCCAGGCTAAGCAGGTTGTACTATTTACCTTTATGCCTCTCTTGTAGACTGGTGTGAATACACTGATATAACAGGCTTTGTGTCAACATTTTGGCTAGTGGGCTCTGCACAGCTGGATCTTCCTTCAAACTAAACCTTGTGGGACTGAGTTTCTGATGATGAAGGTACAAAAGCATAGAAACAAAAATAATTGCAGGCAAAAATGTACCTTAAAAGAACTATGCAATGCCAACCATTACAGTTCCAGCTATTTCAGTGGTTGCATCCTGACTTGCAAGAATAAAGTTCTACTCTATTCTACTAAGTAAAAAACGTAAACTTTTGTATGAGATAAACTGATTGAATCCCATATCTGATATACTTCCTTTGACCATCCACAAGTTTTTTAATAAGATGAAGCAACTTTAAATGTGTGACATTCTCATATATTCAGATGCTTGTGATGTGTCCTCAGGGACTTGCAGTATACAACTATTTAAAATTTAAATTGGGTTTTAAAAGGAAGCATTTAATCATTGTTTACATATCTTTTGAACTAGATGAAGTGTTGGGTATCTGCTACAGTAGGAAATCTTAGTGTTAGATATCCAATGTATTTATGCCTTTAAATTTTTTTCCTAAATAAATTTTAGTTCTTGTGACTGCAGCATGTGATTAGTCTTTCTTTGCCTCTTGCCTCTGTTGACGAGATCTGTTATAATAATAATTAAAAAAAAAAAACCATGAAAAGAAAAAATAAAGGATTTTAAAAGTCTGCACACATGGAAGGAACGTGCAGTTTCCCCCTAACATTTATGGCTAATGAAAGTCTAACTTGTTGAGAAAACTTAGCTTTAGATGCTTAATTTTACCATCTGTATTCTGGAAAACCAGTGCGATTGTCTTGTCTTCAATCTTTCCTTAGCAGAACTAAGACTTTTCTAAAGGACCATGTTAGTCTGTTGAGTCCATTCAACACCTGCGGTTGTGCTATGAAGATCAAAGTAATACTGGAAGTATTCTTTTAGGACTGGGAGTATAATGCTTCTTATAACTGCTAGTGTAGTAGCAACTTATACAGGAACAGTACAAATCTGAATAGTGTCAGGAATTGTGTTTAAATCTTTCTGCCATGGCCTTTTTCTTATCAAATGGTGAGACCTGGCAGCAGAAGATAATTGATAATTTATCAGCGTTTATTGCTGGAGGTAATAACATGCTCTTGCTCCCCTCATCTTAGCATTTTGATTTTTGTTGCAACCTCAGTGCATGTCTCTAGGATCAAATAATTTTTTGCATGACTGCAGTGTTGTACATAAGCTGACTTCCCTACATCATCTGCTGCAAATGGAATTCCTCTTTTAGCAGTCATATTTTTCTTATAAGACAAATTACTGATAATCATGCCAGAAGTTTTAATAAATAAGAAGTTATTTATAGTTTCACACTGAGAGTCAACTTTCTTAGTGATATAAATCAGCATGATGTTTTTTAGCTCAGACTGTTGTCATGTGACAAAATCATTGACTCAAATCCACCCTTAAAAGGATTGTGTTCCCATGGCAGCCAAGTAGGGCAAAAGGTTTGAAATGTTGCTCTGTTCTGTTGTACAGCTATCAAAAAAAAACTTCTCTGATATTTAGTGATTATAAGAATGGTTTTCAAAACAAACCAAGCCATTGTCAGCAGATCTGGGAGGATGGTGAGGGAAAGGGAAGAAATTTCAAGGCTGAGCATCTAAAATTAGGTGCCTAATTTAGCAAAAGTGAAAATATGTAGTGTAATTGACTTGATTTCTGGAGTTACTGAGTACCTGTCTGAGTGTAATCATCAAGCCCCTTTGGGTGCTGGGATTGAGTCTCTGCCTGCCTTTAGAAATACAGATGTGTTAACCTTGATTTGGTTGGAGGAATAATCCCATGTTTGCCAGGAACATTTCGGCTAACAGAGAACTGTTCATTTCATGCCAGATCTGGCTCCAGTAAGCTAAAAACAATTGTATTGCTTCGGATCTAGTAGTGGTAATCCATAATGAGATGATGAGACATTGTTAGTGATGCTCGTGTTATTGAGACTTAAGATCTGAAGGAACCCAAGGAGTGCTGAAAAAGGTACTTCTTTCAAAGCGCTACTACTCTAGTATAGTAGAAGAAAGGCAAGTTAGAAGGAGTAAGATCCTTCCTGTCGGCTTATATGTTAATATATGAGCAGGAACACCATCCAGTCATAGGAAGCAAATCTCTAGATTATTTCAGACAGACAATTGCTTTGGTATCCTTGACCCACCTGTAGTTGGTCTTTCATGCTTCTGAAGAAAAGCTTATCTTCACAACAGTCCTTTAGCAGACATTATTTACTGAGGAGGAGAGAGGTCAGAAAATAAACTCAGTCTTTTTTAGGGACTTGAAAAAGAATTTGTTATAATTATTGTCCTAACAACCTAGAAGGTCATGACCATTTTGGGTAAAATGAACAACCCATTATCCAAGGATACCTGACAGTATTAGCACAGAGACTGGAACAGAGATTCCTTGCCCAAGCAGGCCAAAGGATACCCCTGGAAAGCTGGATCCAAGCATAACTCTGAGTGGAGGGAGGGGGAAGAAATTAATTCTTCTTATAAAATATGAGGTAAGCTGGTTCAGTGCTTATTCACTTTCACTGTTAATTTGGAAATTTTCAACTTTTTGCAGTCTAACTCATTGTAACTCCAGCTTCAATTACTAGTTTTTGTATCCTTGTCAGCAAATGCTAAATGCATCATCTACATCCAGTAACAGATCTTTTCCTTCATGTAATTCTATGTGAAGTGTTAACCTACTTACAGCCTTCTCTTGGACAGTGGAAAATGGACCCGAGTTAAAAAAGGGTTTCATGGGAAGCTTTCTGACATGTGCTACAAACTATGACTTATGAGCCCATGTTTCTCTTATTTTGGACAAACATTTATTTGCCTGACATTTAGCTAACTTTGCAAATGCTGATATGAAACTGATTCTCTTTTGTACATTTTTGTATAATTTCTACAAAGGATTTTCTCCTTACTTGAGCATGATATGATTTTTTATATTTTACATTTGTAAAGGGTAAACCAACTTCTCCACATCAATATCTGTATTAATGAGAATCATTTGCTATGCTTTTAAAATACTTAATCTCTTAAAAAAATTTTGAAAGCAATTCAAGACTTTAACTCAATGTCCTTATTACTTAGTTATTTTTCATTATCTTATCGGTGTGGTGAGTCGTACTCTGTATAAATGGATATGAGAAAAATTTGAGAGGGTTGGTTAAAAGCGGCACTGGAAAACACTTAAGTTATTTAATGAAACTAGAGAGAACAAATTTTAACAATCTAGCAATTTACCATGTAGTGTGAGCTTGTAGTTGGGAGTAACTGGTAGCAGGAGAACCTGTATTATCGTGATTCCAACTTGTAGTCTTTATTTGGAAATTACAGTTGCTGTTCTAAAAACATGATATTAAAATACTGTTCTCCCACTTCTCCCAACAGCCTGAAGTTTGTACTTTTAAATACAAGGATTGAGAGAAGCTCAGTGTTAGAAACATGCAGTCAACCTAAAATGTACTCAAAACCAAAGTCAAACCATGATCTGCTCCTGTTTCGTCTAGGTACTACAGCACATTTTCCTTCATTCTTGTAAGAAAAGAGACAGTGACTAATATCCAGCTTCTGTAAGAAACAAGATATCTGGTTAAATCTAAGCAGATGAATAGTCTTACTGAAATCAGTGGGACTACTTGATATCTGAAAACAAATTGAGTTTAGTTCTAAGGTTTTTTTTTCTATTAAATATATTGTCTATTTATTGATATTTCTTATGCTTAAATCAGAGTAATTTTTCTTAGATAAGTGTCTAAGCAATCACTACAGGAAAATGAAATAAAATTTGGAGTTAAATTTTATAACAACATCTTGTTATGGGATATTTGAAACGTTCCTATTTGAATTTTGGAACCTTATGTATTTGAACTTTGAAGCTATTAAAGCTGTAATTGCTCTACAGGTCTAGATTTATATGCCTAGTATATCAAGATGCTTTTAATAACGTGCCTTAACTGTTGGAAAGAACTTCAGATGGTGAGCTGTGTCCTTTACTATTTCTGACACTGAGCTGTGTCCATTATACTATTTCTAGGACTTTTCACTGAAAGGAAAAGTATGAACCTTTTGACAATAGGACTTATTTTGGTCTCTTTACTAGGCCATATGTTCAAGAGAACATCCTAAAGAGGTATACTTGCAGAAGTAATTGGCAATAATGTCTGCTGATAACTCCTGAGACTTGATTCTTGCTGCTGTGAATGTGCTACCTGTGCTTCTGTGAATATAGTTCAATGTTTTTCCTAACTCCCTTCCTTTCTTCTGTCTAACATCTTACTCTACTCAGTGCAGAAGTCAACCTTAGTAATATTCTTAATATGTTTCTTTACGCTGGCAGGAAATTATTTAGCACTTTTACTGAGTGTAATAGTGTTTGCTGCAGTCTAGCGCTGATGGGCTCATCATCATGATGTGCCTCCAAATGGCCGTTTACAACAGTTTCAGTATTATCTCTTGGAGACACTGAAGAATGCATTTAGCCACAAAACTGCAACTTACAAAAGTAAACTCAGAGATTTTCTTAGAATGGCTGAATTATATGAGGCTGTATTTCTTTCACAATTTTTGTTTCTGACCTGTGATTATGAGATCTGCTTGTGTAAGTAGACATTTATTCTCTGGCTGCCTTCCTTTGTATTGAGGAAGTAGAATGAAACTCGTATGCCTAGTAAAGAAACAAAGCAGCCACAAGGGCCTTAATTAAATGGGGATATGCTAGCCAAAAGGCAAAAAAACTCCCCAAAAAACCCCAACCAAACAAAAAAAACAACTAACTTTTGTCTGTCTAGGTTGTTAAATTCAGAAAAACAGTGCATAATAATAATAATCTTCTGCCACTACTGGCTGCCCTTTGACAGGTTAACTAAAGTGAATCTGAAGTCATCAGCAAGGCCTTTCAAGCAAGGAGGGAGCCTAAGGCACAATTGACAATGAGGTGGTTTGCTTGGTTGCATGAATGGCAGCTGCTGGGCAATTTCGCAAACTGGGCTTTTAGGTACCTTTGCACTCACTGTTGGTTGATATACTGGGAGAAAATTATCTTTGGACTTTCATTCACTTTTATTTAGGCTTCCAAGGATAACATGAAATGTAGTAATTCATACTACATGGAATACAAAGAGAGATAAAGGACGAACCTGCCATTTATAACAGATTCAATCAAGCTTTCAGTTCAATCAAAACAGCTTGCAGCTGGATGTTATAATCGAATTACCTGACATTGAGAGAAAAATTGAAGCTTACCAAAAGACTTCCTCAGGTTGTCTTAATGAAATAGAATTTTCATTTTTCATCCCAGTTCCTGAGTGGCTTCAGATTTACAAAAACCAACCCCTTCCACCCACCCCCAACTACCTCAAAATTGCTTATTGAAACTTAACGAAACTATTAATGTAATGCAATAGAATGATGGTGGTGCTATTACATTAAAATCAGTAAGGCGTTTGATCAACATGCAATTAAAGATTGAGGAAGGATACTTTTGACAATTATATCTTGAAAACTTAATAAAATGTTCTTGTAAAGTTATTTAGCTGAAAGTGTCTGGCACTACAGTCATATTCTTTTTTTTTCTTTGTTTGCAAAAATTAGAACTTCCATCTGGTCATACTTTCAGATTTCTTATTTTATGATTTTGACTTTGGCTATTGAATGTACGCCTGCTTGCTTTCTCTTGGTTTTATAACTTCGTGATTTCTTAATTAATCTATCTTGTTTCTTCTGCTGCCGCATTTCCATGGTACATTCATGCCAAATGGCTTGCAAAGTTATCAAAACTCTTTTCTTTGATGCCTTTGATAGCAGCAATCATGCCTGTCTGTTTCCTGTGTGACTATGTAATAAAAAAAAAAAATAAATTTTGAAGTCTTGCTCCTTGCACAGCAAACTGACAGTTTGCAATGACAGATCTGCTGAATGGCTTTTGCAAATAGAAGAAGAATTTCAAGTAACTGAATAATTGCTTTAGAGCACCTTTTGTGTCAATAGGAGTCTTTTCATAGAGTGCCGTAATCTTTGGATCCAGCTTATATAGCCCATTAAATGCATTTAAAACATTGTAGGGGCATAATTAAGTCTTGCAGTATTCCTATATTCCTTGACAATATCTCCCTTTAAAGTCATAACATCCCATTATCTGAAGTAGGTTCAAGTATTAGACGATCTTGATGTGCTATTCAAAATGTCTTTTGTTCTATGAGAGCAAATCATGTGAGCCAATCATGTCAAAACCATTTATCATTAGTAGTTACAAGTGCTTTCTAAAACTCTCTGATTCCTAAAAGAGGAATCTGTTATCTTAAAGTCTCCCTGTTGACCAACCTTTTCTCTCTCCCAATCAAGAATTCCTGGGATTATAGGAGAAGGAGTGAGTATTCAGGAGGAAGCTACTACAGTTTTTTTCTTTTGCTATGACTGATGTGAAATATGATGTAGTCAATGTTGCTTATTTTGCTATGGCAGTAACACAGTTCCAGAGGTGACAAAATAGAGGGATACTGGTGTGAAACTAGCTGGGATTGGGCCTGACTATACTGGGCAGGAGAGGGTAGGATAGGATGCTATGGTAGCTCACTTTGGTGATTGCATTGCTTTAGCTGAAAATTGTGAACTTTTTAAGGGTTTTGTGTTGCAACATGGAAAGGAAGCTCTTCAGGATTAGAAAATGCAAATAGTTGTGCAAAGACTGAAAGTTCTTTGAGGCTAACTTGGTTAGATCACCTTTTAAATAAGACCAGAGTCTGGTGTTTTTTTCTTGTACAGTTAACTAGCCTTTTTTACAGCATACCAGGCAACTGTTTGGAGGTTGTCCTTTATTTACGGGAACTTTTATCTAGTCCTACAAAATATTTTCTTAAGGCCGCAGGGTAATCCTTCTCTTTCTTACTGAGGTAATCTAAGCAATTTCTGCTAGGGTCTGTGGAGTTTCTTTGAATTTTTCAAGAACACAGAGGAAAAAATCTGAGTTAGTCAAATTGAGTTAAAGTCTAAACAAAACTGCAAAGTTGGTGTTTCTGACCAGTTTTTTAAAGGTAGCACCAGTGCAAGTGGCTGTTTGGAGAATTCTAAAAAGCATATTATAAAAAGGCTAAAATAAACATGGTATTTTAAAATAAGCAAGTATACAAATGTCAAATTCTTGCTATGGCTAATGATTTGAAGAGGTTTGAAGGTAAGAGTGTGGTGTTTAAACCAAATAGAAACAGCAATTATTTACAAAAATGAAAAAAAACCCAACAACCCAAACCACCCAGTTGTGAATCAGCAGTCACAAATCTCACCAGGTGTCAGTTCCAAGGAGCTGCTAATGAAGTATTAAACTGAACCCTGGCCCTGAAAATAGATTTTTTTAAAAAAAGAGAAAGGGGAAAATGACACCTCTTGAATGATCTGAAATAAATGTGGCAGCCATTGACTTTGAGAGGATATTAGGAAGATACTATCTGATTCATACATTTCTACATCAATTACATGGCTTAAAGTAAATGTAAAGAGGTTCCTAATTAGTTCATTGTGCAGCTGTCAGGCTACTTTTATCTTTATTTAGTATTATGCTTTCAGTCTGTAATAGAACACCAGTGATTATATAGACTTAGAGTGAAGGAAATAATTTCAAATGCACTGAATGACTTGAAAAGATTTAGGTATGTGCTAAATGGCATTTATCTTAGGAACAGAACTGGGCAAAGGACCAGTGGTGAAAATGTTTTTTTAAATGTTAGGGTTTATCTTGTGTTGATTTCTGCCCTCCCCCCCCCCCCCCCCCCCCCCCAAAACACTGAAAAGTTTTATTGATCTGGAGAATTAAATAATAATGTTGAATATAACTTCTTTTAGGAAACTCAGTAAGGCACTTCGTGCATGCATATATCTGAAAACTAAAACACACACATACTCTTGAACTGTGTGTGCTATCTCTTTTGCCTATAGGAAGAGTTGCACTGATGAGATACTAGTGTCTGAAGTAATATTTCTGTACACAAATGTGTCACTTTCCATCTGTATAGGTTTCCTCTGGAATTATTTTCTGTAACTTTGAAGGAATAAGATAAAACATATCCCAGTGCAAGTTTTGAGTAAGAAAAAAAATAAGAAAGATAGTTTCTTGAGGAGACCGTAGTTGCACCATCAATAGGAACAAAATTACTGGGGTGGTTCCATAGAGAAAAGAAAGTCTTATTCCCCCAAGGGGATAGCTGGAGATCAAAGAGGATCCTTATCTTCACATAAAAGTCTCAGAGTGAGCAAAGGCAGGCAAGCAAGTGAAGACCACCTGAGGGAGAGAGAATAATTACATGGGTATCAATTTATGCAGCTTCTCCTGTAAAATGATGGAAGTTACTGAGTTCTTGGGTATAAAAAGTGTGTGAAAACTCTCTAAGCAACCCTGATAACCCTTTGCTTAATGGGTAAATAAAACCACTATGTTTTTCAAGAGGCTTGAGTTACTGTGTGTCTTGCATTGTAATTCTTACCTGAATGTGCCCGTATGATATGTTAACACTAGTTGGAATTGCCTTGCATGTGGAATTCAATAAAAGATAATTGTAATCCCACAGCTCCTCTGCCAGGAGAAGCACTCTATAGTTCTTAAAAAATTAAAGCATAGAATCCTAGGCTTGTCACAGATGGGAGTACAAATATACAGCCTTCTTTGTAACTGAGACATGCTTTAACTCAGGTAACATCATGTTTGTGATGAGTTTGTTTATTCCAAATCCTTTAGAGAAGCCACAGAAAGTATCAGTACACCAGAACTTGGGTCTCAAATGAATGGAACAAATTATTTTCTGGGTAATATTTAAGTAGCCTGGGTTTGATCATCTTCCCCAAAACATCTTCATGATGAATACTTCAGCTGAGGTGATAACATTTCAATTTCTCTGAGTTTTCAAATGTTATGACTAGAAGAATTGTTTTATCTTTATGGGGAAAAAAAAAAAAGTTTGTCAGTTAAGAAGCCTATCTCCTTCTTCTCCCAGAGATAAAAGCCTGCACTGACAGAGCAAGAAATGCTAGGACCTGTCCTATATGTTGTCTTTCTAGTGTTTACTTTTCCATTCACTTTTAGGAAATCTTTTTTTTTTTTTTATGAAGAAGAGTTGTATTTGATAGGAAAAGATGAAATTTTAAATACCATGAAAAGTACTTTATTTTTGAGATTGTAATCTAATTTGTTAGACCAGTTGGTGATCTTACAATGCCTTTGGCTTCATTGGGCTTTCTCAATAGCACAGCTCATAACAGCATATTATGCACGAAGCTGCTTGTGCTGCATATTAATCTGTGGTATGCAGGTGTCCAAATGTGTAGAAGTCTATGGGAATGAGCAATAAGGATGCTGTGTTTTCTATATACTAGTTCTGCATTCCCAGATATCCAGGTTTCAGGTGTATCTAGTACTTAAAACAGTGTGTGGTATTCATAATATTTGCTTTATATACCCTTTTTACTGTATAAATCTGTATTACAACAGTTCAATTTTCTATAAAATAGCTATGTCCTGTGGTTAAAACAGTAGATATAATGCCTTAACTGGGATTTTTGTTCTGCTTTAAAAAACCCAAACCGACCTGAAACATGAATAACTGATTTGAAGTTTCATCTAGTTGCTTATATTTGCTCTGTAAATAAAAATAATCCCTCCCTTTAAAATAATCTTTTTTCAACTGTGACATTTGCAGCCAAGTGATATTTTTTTTCCATACTGTACAAACTTTATTTTCCTAACAAAGGCATTTCCATATTGCATTTTGTTGTGTTCTTCAGTGAGTTCTCCAGATGATCCATGAGAGAGAACAAGGAAAACAGTGAGGGTCATGTTTCTTCTCGTTTAAAAAAGTAAATTAGTGATGGAAAAAATACAAACATATGTACCAGAATATGTTAAAAACATGCTATGTGAGAAATGTCCATAATTCATCAGGAAATGTTATAACAGAAAGGATATACAAATACTGCTTTTAGTTGCATCAATTGCTCCACATGTAAATTCTGATTAACAGTTTCCTTATGCTGGGCTACAGCAGCCAGGATTTGTAGACTTCTACTTGCCTGGAATGTGCAGCAGTACCAGAATGTATAAAGAATAAAAACTCCCCAAAGTAATTGCCTGTTAGTACCATTTCACATTGTATAATTTAAACAGTCTGAAGAATTTTTTCTGAAATTGAATGTTTGCAGTTCAGTTGTAGTGGTGTCTAAGTTAGCTTAGAGGATTCCTCTACAGACCTTCTCCTTGCTTATCTTTCACTATGTCTGCTCAGATTAATGTTCCACTCATTTTAGTCTCTTACTTTTCAATGGCAGGGTTTTTTTGTTGTTGTTGTTGGGTTTAGGGTTTGTTTGTTGTTTTTTTTTTTTTAGGAAGACAAGCAACAAAGCAAACCGTAAGCCTCATGGACTTTTTTTTGATAGTAACAAAATCTCAGATTTAATTTATGTTTGAAAATACAATTTGGTTGCTAAGAAGTATTTGGTTTCATTGCAGGGCAGACTTGGTCTGTCTTCTGCAAACTTAAGCTGAGAGATCAGATTCTCAGCTGGTGCAAAGCAAAGTGCTTCACTGAAATCCACGGGGCTTTCCTCGCTAATTCGAATATTGCCTACCTCCTGTCTCTGGGATTACAATAAAAGTAAAACAAACAAATCTCAACATGTTTTTTCCTCCTCCCCAGCTCCTATATTTGCTGCAATAGAAATAAATCTAAAAGTTCCTCAAAACGAGGTAATAAAATCCTTTCCAGGCTTATTGCAATATAACTAGTGCAAAACTTCCTAAATAATCTAGCTCTATTCTACAATTCTCTCTACAGAGATGGGAATATAGGCTGATAACTGTGGAGATTTGAAAGAAGAATTTTGCTTAGAGCACATGAAGAAGCTAACTAAAACTGTGCAAAAAAATGTTCCATTGTTTTAATTATCTTTGTGGTTTGGTGGTAGATATTGCTGGAAGTCCAGTAGAAACTCTGCAATAGGCAATTTTCTTCACATCGTACAATATATATGGAAATCCTGTTTTATTTTTAGCTGATCTCTGAGAGTTGTCTTAGAAGTATGAAAACCTGGGCTATTTATTCAAGTTTTCAACTAGGTGAGTCTACACTGTGCTGGTTAAGTATGTTTGCATTTGTAGTGTTAATCCTGCTAGTTAATGCATGCAGAACTTTTCCTATCCTAACTTTCCTCTCTTCCTGACAATACAGATTAACAAGTAAGAAAGTGTGGATTCATAAGTAAGGATGAGCAAGCACATCTCTTGTTCAGGCAGATAATCAGTTTTACTGTGAACTAGCTGGATAGTGTAGATATTACTCTGTAGGCTGCAGTGTACGTCAGTCCTTCTGAGAGAATGAAAGTAGCTATTCTTACATCTGCTACTGACAATATATGCCAGTGAAGCTTTTTTTGCCTTTTTCTGTGGAAGCTATTTTTAGTTATTTTTCTTTCACTGCACTAAGAAGAACATAGACATGAAATTTCAGCTGAGATACCTGAAAGCTGAATTCTACATATCTAAATACACAGCTAAATTACACAGTGGATGGATGGAAATTTTCCTTAGAAATGGAATTTTATACAGGTCCTTCTGACATGAGATAGAAGTATATTTTGAAGCTAAATATTGTGATCTGGAGTGCAATTATGGCATGCAGAATTGTATTTCAGATTATGATTTTTGAGACAAAATTGTGCTGAAACCTCCAATTTCAATCCTTTTGGTCTATGCAGTGGAAACGTTCCTCTCAGCACTTCTATCTTCGCTGGTTCTCAAGGCTTTTAAGAAGCAGAAGGAATGAGGTAGGGTCTTAATGACTGTTCAGAGGTTACTTTCCGTTGTGGTGCATATACACATGTAGACACGATTTTTCTCAACAAATGCTTGCATGAATTTTCAATACTGTGGTGATAAGCGACCATATAAAATATAGTTAAATTTTAGAAAATGAGTTTAGTTCATTTTGTGTATATTAAGAGTTAGATTTTAGAAAATAAGGTGGGAAACTTTTACAGTAAGTAACAAGGTATTCCACACTATCAGCAAAAGCCTTGCGACACCTGGTAGGTGAGCAGTCTGGAGCAAGATGAGAAGGAACTGGTATGCAACACCTGCAGTCTGAAGCAAGAAAGCCCATTTTGTTTGATCTTGCAGCTTGGAAAGTGTTCAAGGGGGTACTGAGCATGTGCAGGGAGAAAAGGTGAAAACTTCGTAGTGATGAAGGGTGCTAATAAACTCTCTGCAAGCACCACCAGGAGGCAGCGAGCAAGCACAGATGGGAGTGAACTTACCTCAAAGATTTCTTGAAACTAATTAACCTAACCCAACCTATTCTTGGAAATTTAATGAATATGTATGTCTGTGTGCTTTAAATAATGCCTTTGTAAAGGTGTCTGCGCACAGGGCTTTTGGAGCGATCCACCCTGTTGCTTGCCAGCGAATAAAACATACCTGCTTTATAACTCTCTAGGAGTTGTAAGATTTGATTCCAGAGATCAGTGGTACCAGAGGACATGTTATCATAGTCATGTGTTCATGTCCTTACCTGCATGTCCTTTCTACCTTTGATGTTTCTCATTATTGCAATATCCAGTTAGGAGCGGTAGACTAGTGAGACCAAATGCCTTCTGTACTCCATTTCAGTTTTTCTTTGCTTCCAGTTGCAATTCAATGTATAGTTTATTTACTATGTTTTCTTACATCAGCTGTGATACACAAATATCCAAGACCCCCCCCTTTTTTTTTTTTTTTTTTTTTTTTGGGGTGCGTGTTATCAACTATAGCTGCAGTACCAAGGGACTACCCACTCAGGGAAGTTCTTGAGGCAGTTAATGGATTGTAATTACTGAAAAGAAAATTAGTCTTGTGTTTGTCATTTGTCATCTTGGGTTTTGATATATGCAGGATCATTTTTTCTGGATAGATTATAGATAAAGGATGATTATTCTGACTTCATAACAGGATACACAGAAGTTTCATCCCCCCTGGTCTACTCTAGGTGAAATTACTTACAAAAATGTCCATTATTAACTTTAGAATTGCCAAGGACAGAAAATCAACTATTTGCTTGAAAAAACATCCTGCAAGTCTTTGCTCTTAAATGTCTGGATTGCTGGGTCTAGTGATACTTTTTTTTCTATTGTGTTATAACATTCAATGTCAAAGTTTCCTTCCGCTTTTTATTTAGTTTTTCCTTAACTAGCTTTTTCATGTTTCTCCTGGCATCTTCTGTATTGTCTTTCTTCTACTGGAATAGTTCCTTGTAGATCACCTATCAACCCTTTCTAATTTATGAACTTTAGCACTGTAAGATACATTATTCCAGTACTGATAACATTGTAAAAGTTGCCTCACCACTCTGATTCCTTTGCTTGCACACACACTGTAGTAATCTTATGGTGCAAAGACTGGTCAATCTTTTTCTCATTATCTGATAGAGGATATTAGTCTCTGCTTGGGCTGTATTTTTAAGGAGTTAAGTATTTAGCTATAACCATGTAATTACTAAAATTAATGCACTCTTTCATGTGCTTTAACAACTGCAGCATCTGTGCATTAGCTCTGCTTGCCTCTTCTCTGAAGAATATGGCTTTGTAGTATTTGAAATATCATACTTTTTTTTTCCTTGTTGTGCTGTTTTTGTTTCTATCTTTATCTCTTCCACTTATAGTCATAAATCCCTTCTCCTAGATTCTCCTTGACCCTCAGCATTTTTCATTTATGGGCTTTCTAGTTTCTCCTTGACTAATCATCTTTTATTTTTTTTTAATAACCTGAAGAACTTTAGCCAAAATGCCATTTTTAATCTCATTTTCTGTTTCTAGCATGCATTTTGGTAATCCTCTTATACTACTTGCAATTAATGTATCCCATTAGTGTCCCAGACTATCGATGTTTCATTTGCTCAAAGGATTAACACTGAAAAATGTATTAGCACTAATACATAGTAAATGAGAAGGATTCCACTTATGCTTTTGACTTCAGCATACTCACTGAAAACAAGTATGCTGGCTTTATGTGGAGTCCTAACTAGGATGAGTATAAAATATAAAATAGGACTGTCCACCCATAGATGGATTCTCTCAAACATTAATTAAAACTCATTTCCAGTAGTAGGCAATGTTCTCCTGCTGTCTGTTGAGAATCCTCTTGTGATTGTGCACTGCATGCTTTATGGTGAAGTCTTTGCCAAATCAGCCTGCAGAAGTAAAAGTTAACTAATTGTTGAAATATTGTATTGAATTAGCTTAATAGCTATAATTTTGAGAGGAAGGAAGAGAACAAAAATAGCTTTCTGGTGTCTTTGGACCTCATTAGTTCTGTCCAGTCCCTGACAGGAGTAAAATGAGCCTTCAGAAGGATTATACTGAAGGATTATTCAGATTATTCAGAAGGATTATTGTCTAGGAAGAATTCTTTGCCATGGAGAATTCAGGTACCCAAAGTGTATCCTACTTCTTGGGAACTATATTACAAGATGTTAGAATAATTTCTGTTTCTTGGCCTAGATTAAATATATATACACAAGTTGTCACATATCTTTCACTGATCTAACAGATATTTTGGATGCCAGTAGGAAACAATAAATTGGCTTAATCTGTGCTTTGGAGTGTCTTACTTGTGGCCATAACTGTTTTCTCAACCCACAAGGACAACACGCTATTTGGGAAATTGCTATTTATTTGCTGGACTGATCAAAGACTGAAGTATAAGGATTTTCACTACTCATTGTTTTATATTTATGTTGCAGGAAGATCTTGAAATTGATACATTCTTTTTTATGCTTTGTTGCTGACAGAATCAGTCTTTTATAAGAGAAGCAGGCTCTACTGTCAATATTAGCCTGAACTTTACCAGAGTTTAAGTGCCATTTCACTGCCATTTCTTGGACTCTGATCAATATGCAAGTACAACTCCAGTTTCATAAACTGTTCAGTTTACAGTTAATTATAAATGAAATTAACTTGAAATGCATGAATTTTGCTAACAATTTGGTAAGTTTTGTACTTGTGACAGGAAAAGAGGCAATGGGCACAAATGGAATAATTAATAAGAAAAAAACTTCTTTTTTTACTGTGAAGGTGATCAAACATTGGAGCAAGTTGCTCAGATGGTGTAGTCTCCATCCTTGGAGATACTAAAAACATAACTGTATGCAGTCCTGAGCAGCCTGTTGTGGCTGATCCTGATTTGAGCAGGCAGTGTAAGAGTAGATGACCAGCAGACCCTTCCAAACTCAGTAATTCTGTAATTGTTCCTAGGACATGGACAGGCCATTTGAGTTGGATTTCATAATTGATGAATCCTTAATATGAATAATGAGATTAGCAAGTATTAACAGAAACATTGGGAATCAAGCTTCTGGTTTTGTAACTGAGTTTATTCTGTGATGGATAAGAGCCCTGCTGCATCAGGATGTTTTTGTCAGTTGCCTATGTGATCTAGTTTGGATCAGAAATAGGAAATAGGTTCTTCCTTTTGTCATATGCCGCTTTCTGCAAGATTTTTGACATCAATTCTTTCAAAAAAATCAACCTGAATCCTGACTAGAGTATTTGAGATTCTTGTGTTTCAGTCGTCATAAATAGTCTGTTCAATGTCTTTAAAAATAATAAGTTGCTTACAGTTGAAGATATGGTCAATGTCAGGCAGTAGGTACCCAGGACTTTTTGAACACAGTTGAAACTATGTCCAAAAAGAGTTCAGTCAGGTTCTGAATTATATTTTAGCCTTATAACTTCATTCTTATGTATGAGGATTGAGAGTGGCCACATGGGCAGCTTCAACTACAACACTCATGTACAAGATGATCTAAGCCTGCAAGCCAGTTAAGGTTGTATAAGTAACAGAGCTGGATGGAAAATGAAAATATAAAAATTAAATTATGAAAATTAGGTACTAGGTCAGAAAAACTGCTTTTTTTTTTTTTTTTTAAATGGTTATTTATGTTATTGATTGGTGGTTGGATCTCTTTCCAGTTGGTATTGTTGGGAAAAATGTACTCTGTCATGCAGAGGAAGAAAGATGTATAATCCTTATCACTAGGAATTTTAAAAAGTACCTGTGTTAAGGAAGAAAGAATTCAGAGGAAGATTGAAAGGTACCTATTCTCCCAAAGTTTATATGAATCTTATATTTACATGCTTTCAAAGATGTCCATTTGCTTTAGCGATAAACTCAGAGTGTGAAGGCGTGAGCATTAAGTGTTTTGTTCTCTGAGGTTGAAAACTGAGGTGAAGCCCCTGTTCAGCCATTAGCTAAACTGATAAGGCATGTAATAGGGCTATTCATTCTTTTCTGTCAGTTACCAACACTTGATTCTTTGCCTTGTTCACAAATATTTATTGCAAAATTTTTTGTTAAATAAACTTGAAATGGGCAAGAGCTTTACTCTTCATTGAATGCCATGATATATTACTTTAGGGAACAGTTTCTCAGCAAGTTTTATTTACTGTGTCTGGCTGGATTTGGACTTTCCTTAGTATTCCACAGCTTGGTACAGATCTTACAGTTGCCACTAATTATCTGATAAAAAGATATTGCTAAATTTATGGTGGTTGATGCAAGCTGTTAACTGGATGTTAAAGTAGTGTCATTTCATGTAGTTCAATTAGTGGTTTTGTTGACATTAAGAAATAATTGAAACAATTTGGAGGTCACTTTTAATGATTAGTTATTGTCTCTTGTCTTAACTAATTTATTGAATATAATTTAACATAATTTTCTGAAACAATATAATATCCTTAGATCACCACAATTGTTCTTGTTACCACTATTGTCCAATTAGTGTTTGATTTTTTCCCTCGACATTTTAAATGCCCCAGTTTGCATTTAAGACTTTTACGGCTTTTCTAATTTCTGCTTTAATTTTTCTCTCCCTCTGTTCAACCTTCTTTTGTAAAATCTGTTTTGAATATAGCCCCTTATGCCTTGCAAATGGCCTAACTTCAACACAGCCCTCTTGGCATTCAAAAGATCCTTTTTTTTTATTTTTGGCCTGTTGCATTCTTGCCACGAAACCCTGAGACTGTTGCATGTATATCACTGCTACATATTTGCTTACAGGACCCTGCTATCATGTTCTGACTTTTTCCAAACATCAATTTGGGATCTTTTTCTTAGAGGATCCTGTAGAAGCAGCTAGGACTTGGGTATCCCAATGGAAGTTCTACCAGTTGTTCTGTTGACATTGAAAGCCAGCACATCTTATCACATTCACTAAATTGCAAAGCTGTTTCAAAGACCTTGCAGGACTTAAAAGTACCTGCGATCATTATGATTCAGTGACAAATTTGACATCTGACATCCTTTCAAACATCTCTGGCAGTACAACCCTGGAGAGACTTCAGTTGGTGGCTTCCCTTTGAACGAGGATCCCTCATGATTGATTTGAAGGCATCAGTGAAAAGCGAAAGAATGGGAATTGTATCTAATATTTTTTCTGAGTTCCAGATAAGGAAAAGAAAAAAGTGGGAGTATTTGTGGAAGTGGGAAGAAATGATGAAATGTAGGTACCTAATTTCAAAGATGTAATCCTGGAAACCCTGAACTCAGTTACTGACTGACCCTGGAAGCACAAAATCTGAATAAGAACTTCAGTGATAAATTCACTTCTCTCTTATTTGTGAGAACATTCTAGCATACCTCTTTCCTTTCTTGGAATATCTTAAGAAACCTTGGAAAATTTGGAAGCAAATCAAAGCTTATATTACTTAAAGTCCTCATCAGGTGGTGGCTGCTTGGTCTTGATCCCTTGTAACAATTACTTGTTCATCTCATGATTGTGCTTTTAGGTTTATTAAATCCATCAACAGGCATAAATTGTGACAATATAGCTGCAAAATTAGGGAAAAAGAAAAATGAGTTTAAAAAAAATGAATAAAAACCCCATCTTGTCAGACAAAAGCAATCCCACTCCCATATGTTGCATCTATATAAAGCTTCTGCAAACTTTTTCACCTCAAAGATGTAATGAGGCTTCATAGTTCCAGAATAGCTCCCAACCTGGCAGGTAGTGCAATCTGCCAGGGAACGATTGTATGAATTTTGACCAAAACAAAGTTTTGATCTTGGTAGAGAAATGGAAGGAGCTGCCCTTATTTCTAAAATGACGTGGGATATACCTTTGGTTAATCCCTGAATGACTGAGCCTAGGAGATAGACTTCAGGAAGCAAGTACTAGACTGGGGACTCTTTAAGTGGAGGAAGGAACTGGCTGGTAGGCAAGAAATAATGCACCAAACCAGGAGAAGTAAGGGACTGAAGACAGTATTATGTGTGGTTTAGGGCTTTTGTTTTGGTTTTTTTTTGGGGTGGAGGGTATTTCTTTTTTCTTTTTTTTTTTTTAGTTCATGTTTTTTGTATGGGCTATTGGGATCCTATTATAGTGTTTTATAAACTCTATAGGGACTCTGAATGCCTGACACGGAGTTTCGGAGTTCTTAGTGCTTACATAAAAATGCTACAAGAGTCCATCTTAATGGTGCCTAAATTGTTTTCTGGACTGTGTTGCAAAGGGATATATAGTAAACCCACTCATTTCCCTGACGTATAGCCTTTCTTAATTGAGAGCAGGAGATCAAGCACTTCCAGGAAGTGGGAAGATGCAAGCCTAAATTAAATTTGTCATTTATTTCTAGTGTTATGTTAAAAGCTTGTATTGACCTTCTCTATGAGAACTGATTTTTAAAGGGAATACTGAACAGTTAATGGCATTACTAAATTATCTAATATGGAAAGGTAATGGTTTCTGTTATCTGTGATCTTGATTACAGGAAAAGAGGAGTAGTTCTAACATTTTGGATCTATTTACGATAAGAAACAAACTCCATTTTTGCCCCTCCATTTTTTTTTTCTGCTAAAGGAGTGGTATTTTTTTTTGTTCTGAAATAATTTTGTAGTCCTTCCTCTACCTGTCAACACTGATCAGAATTATTTTGTGGTAACCCTTCTATCAGCAGTTTCAAATGAGGTCAGTGTCCTTCTGTGTTTCTTCCTTATACATAAAGTGTCAGAGAGAAAATACCTGATGCAGAATTTAGATTTCCAGGCAGTGATAACCATACATAGCAGAATTTTATTTGTAGGTCTTAATCTGCACCACAGAATTCGTTCAGTCTTGGTCTAGTAAGTTTGTGTCAGAATCAGTATTGTGTCCAGATCTCCCCTGTCTGAATATATTATCTTTCCTGCAATATTTTTTCCTCTCTTACATGTGTGTTTGCATGTATGCATACACACACATATGCAGAGAAATGCTCACATTTGGAAAACAATAGAACTTCCCAGATGTTTGAAAGTAAGGGCAAAAAGTTATTCCCACTGCTATATAGTTTTTGGACAAGAGGCTGACATGGAGTAAATATACTTAACAGATTCTCACTGCTCAGGGTCATTCTCTGTAGTGTGTAGCTGTTTCATGACTCCTATGGAAAATGGCAAGCCTAATCAACTTGATAGTCTTTTCAGCTATACGAAAGCACAGCCACTGGTTTGTGTAGCACAGAACCTTTTCTGGATTGTGTAAGGGATGAGAATCAGAACACATATCAGCCTCTGAGTTCACAGTTCAAATATTACAGCTGTTGAGACTGGTTTGTTTTTGTCTTAAATTTATCTTCAAGAGTTTTTTGGTTGATTTATAGCAATTTGTTTTCCAGGTGCTTGTTAGGTAGGCAAAAAGAAATCTATTCATTAAGTCTTTTTATCATCTATAAATAAAAGCTCAATTTAATACATGTGTAAACTTATTGTTTATGTCAGGACAGTTTCATGTCAGAGAAATTAACCAAGAACACATTAAAATGCTTACACTTTTATATATAAAGCTTATAGAATGTAATAATGTGATACTTACATTCCTGTAAAAGTTGAAGATTAGAAACAATTTTTTAAGTTATAGATAAAATTTTTCAGTTTTTGGTAAACGTAGTTTGATCTTTGTGATGAATATGGTGTAAATAGTTGTCAAGAGGGGGGTCAAGAAGTTCCTATATCATGCATCATCACTGTAGACAGAACCTTCTTTACTGTCAGTTATTGAACATTGTTGGAAACTATCCTGTATGTTTTAATGTCTTTCCAAAGCCCCACTTAAATCAGATTATTCTTCCCTTCAGCCCATTTATTAATGATTTAACCAAGCTGCAGGATTGTGTCTCCTCCATGAATGTTTTCAGTTGTATTTGTCCAACAGTCACATCAAAAGCTGACTGCATTAGTTACTGTTTACCATAAAGGATATAGAGATATGGATGAACAATAGCAGTCATTCTACTAGATGTAGCAAAAGTGAACCCAATATAACCTTTTCCTCTTTCTCTTGCATTTTATGTTGGTGGAACAGGGTGTGATACATAGCTTCTGTTCTGGAACCTATGTGGGCTTTGCTCTCTTAACTCTGGCAACCAGAATGGTAGTCTAGATTGGCTTAACATGAGCTGGATGCAGGGAAAGAGAAAGAGATGCTAGGAAGCTGCAAGCATTCTCCTCTTTACAGGAAAGAGACCCAAACTTTCCTAGTATTCTAATATAACCCTGGCCTCCATTTACAATACTTCCTAAAGTCCTTAGAAGTCTGAATTTTGGGCATTGTCCTACATTATTACAGATGTAATCAGGCATTGGTGTTAATTCTTCAAGTGTCTGTGAAGTCATTTGAGCAAAATGAAACAAACACCCTGGATTACACAATCTGACTACATTTGAATAAAGGTAGTCTAACCTTGCTGTCTAGTTTTAGCACAAAATATCTCAGTATCTGGACAGCACTAAAAATGCTATTTTTCAAATATCCGAGTAAAGCTTGAGGCTGAAAGACCTCTTGCTTATTTCCAATTTACATCCATATGCCTTCCTGACTCTTACAATAAGAAACACTATATTCCTCCATCCCTGTGGTGCTCTTGTAATTTACTTACCTGGGGAAGATCTGCTTTTAGATGCAGCATCTGGTTTCCACTGATTTCCTGCTCTTAGCCAGCTGAATTGAGTGAACCTGAAGGAGGTCAAGTCTGTTGCCTGAGGTGATGTGTTGAATGAATACCTGAGCTTGGATTTGAAGTTAGATCTGGAGTATTCCCTCTTGGTTCTTTGCTGCTTGCAATAAATACTTATTTTAGAATTTGAAAGGTGTTTGAGAATAATCAATCTGTATTATATGCAAGCAGAAAATTATAATGCTTAACTTGGTAGTTACCAAGTGCATACATAGTTCTTGCAAATGTTAACTGTCAGAGCAGCTAGGAAGCAGAAAAAGGGTAGAGTATTTTACAGTTACAAAATGTAAATGTACCTAAAGCAATTTTAAAAAATACTGTAAACTGGTAAATGAGGAGACACTTTAAAAAACAAAAAATCACGTAATTATTTGTGTTAATGGCAAATTCAGCACAATGATATTTACTTTAATGGTAATCTGTGGAGTGGCTATTCCCACCACAAACCCCACCACGAAGTATTTTTCAACGAACAGAATTGATAGCACAACTTATGGTAAAGGGTAGGAAATGTTGTGTAGATGTCAGTGGTTTTGAGCCCTCTGAGATTTGGTTGCCTCTACATCAAGAGGATATGGAATGGCTTTTAGCAAATTCAATGCCTATGCAATGTGCCTTGGAGGGTTTTCCGGGAAGTTTAAAGGCAAAAACACCTTGTGGTTCTGTCTTGCGTGTCCTGAATCAATTGCAATGGCAGCCAAGACATAGCATTTTGACAACACCTTTAGTGGATGCTTATATGGTCTTCACTGATGCTGGTAGAAGATCAAAAAAGGCTGTTTGTGTATGGAAGTCTGAAAATCAATGGCAGCATCATATGATTTGGGGCACGCAGGATGATTCACTGCAGACAGTGAATTAAAGGCAGTTCTTTGGGCATTGACTCGATGGGTTCATGAGCCATTAAATATTGTGTCTGATTCACTGTGTGTTGTAGGTGTGGTCCAGCGAATAGAGGATGTGATTGTCAGAGGATCAAAACGGGAGATACTAACCAGGTTGTTTTATCAGTTGCAACAGGTAATCGAACAACGCACACAGCCCTGTTGCATCATCCACATTAGGAGCCACCAAATCACGGCTGGTCTTGGTGAAGGTAATGATAGAGCAGATCAATTAGTGGCTATCGCTAATAACCGGAACATAGATATGTTCCAAGCGGCTCATATCAGCCACTCTATGTTCCACCAAGGAGCAAAAATGTTGAAAAAACAGTTCTCCCTATCCTGGACCGATGCTCAAGGAATAATTAAAGCTTGTGATCAATGCAGTCGACAAAGTGGGAGCTTGGGTCTGGGAGTTAATCCCCGAGGGTTAGTGGCATGTGAGTTATGGCAGATGGACGTGACACATATATCAACTTTTGGGAGGTTAAAATATGTGCATGTGACTGTAGACACCTTCTCGCATTTAGTCTGGGCGACACTACAGACGGGAGAAAAAGCTCAACATGTAATTCGTCATTTGTATGCTTATTTTGCTGTTATGGGAATACCGCAGCATATCAAAACTGACAATGGTCCTGCTTATGTGAGTCATAAATTAAAACAGTTTTTGACTAAATGGGGTATTACACACAGTACAGGTATACTACATAATCCTACAGGCCAAGCTATAGTAGAAAGAGCCCATAGAACCTTAAAAGATATTTTGGAAAAACAGAAGGACCCAGATAATATAGATCCCTACAATCGATTGTATAAAACATTGTTCACATTAAATTTTCTTACCTTGACAGGTAGAGAGGTGCCTCCTGCACTCATCCATTACAGTAAAGAGGCTATGATGGATATCTCAGGAGTGCAAGTATATTATAAAAATCCCAGCACCGGGCCATCCCCATTGTTATTTACCAGTCGAGGATATTCTTGTGTTTCCACAGAAACCGGGCCTTGGTGGATTCCCAGCAGATGGACGCGGGCTGTTAAGGACTGATGAAATTACCTGTCGTCGACAGTATAGATGATAGCAGCTTTTATCCCCTCTGCTTGCTGAGATCAGTACACTACTCGGAGAAGAAGTGATCCACTGGACACCAAAGATTGATTTTGATGAACTTGTTGCATGTATTATAAATAAGCTTTCGCTGCTTCTTAGACAAGATATAGATTATAATTGTTTGCATTGTACCTCTATACACCATCGTGCCTGGATCAAAATATCTTGTGGAGGGTGTCTAAGACAGGTCTGGCGCCATCAAAGCACTTTAAGACTTGGCATTAGATGCCATCATTGTTCCTTTAATTGGGAGCAGGATAATGAGCAACGGGCATTAGAAAATTTCCTTGGAGCTAACCTTTTAGAAGGTCTACAATTATATGAAAATAGAGAGGCCCTGTCAAACCGAGACCTTGTTTGGCGATTGACCCGCTTTTTAATAGTCCTACGACAACATAAGCAGTCTGTGATTTTAGGCTCTCGGTGTGATAGAGGAATTTACGTTCCACACTTGTGGGCTATTGAGCCGAACAATTGGAATGATGTACAACGGCACTTTTCTCGCCCTCGTTACCATCGCTAGTGTACAATTCTTAGTTGCCTGGTCACTCAATCAGCCAAAACAAAAAATGTGGATGACCAAAGCGATAATTTTGTCTGCCCTTTGTAGTATCACTTATGGCCTGCACACTATTGATCCCCGAACGAATTTATGGGTCACTTGGGCAAATAAAACCCAGACGACCTCGTTTTGTCTAGCACTAGCCTCTGTGACCGATCTTTTTCAAACATGTTTAATTGGCATTCCTGGGTATGATGAAACAGATTTTAAGAATATGACCACAGCAAATTGTAACACAGCTATGAATACCAGTGCCTGTACAGCAATGCTGTTGGCTGGTCTCAATGTGTCGTTACTGGGGGACCCCCAAGAAGTTAACCTATTGGGTAGTAGACGGCTAAATAGCTCTCTGAATGAGTCTGGATGTGTGTTGTTGGGATTTTACAGCTATCATTTAAACGATACTCCTGTTTGGCTCACCCCTAAACGCTATCCTTTTTGGGACAGCCAATATATGTGTGGTAACAATACCAACAATGCCGTTACGACATATGGGTGGGAATCTGGTCAGACCAGAATTTGGACAAACAACAGTGCCAAAGCATTACCTGAAAATGTGTATTTGATATGTGGAGATCGAGCCTGGCACGGTATCCCGAGGCATGCCTATGGCGACCCCTGTTACCTGGGCAAATTAGCCTTCTTCGCACCAAATGTTTCTATGGTCTCACAGTCCCTTTTTAACAAAGCAGCTCGACCGAAGCGTTCTGTTACTGACCTCTCACCTGACTGCAGTGACCAGGTAGAGCTGTGGGGACCAACGGCTCGATCTTTTGCTGCACTAGTCCCGGGAGTGGACAAAGCCCATGCCCTCACAACAATTGGTAAATTGGCATGTTGGATGATCAAACAGTCTAATGTCACCACACAAATCTTGACTGAATTAGCCCAAGACATGGATAGCCCGAGGCACCAAATTTTACAAAATCGAGCAGCAATTGATTTTTTGTTGTTGGCCCAGGGCCACGGTTGTGATGATTTTGAAGGCATGTGTTGTTTTAACCTCTCTTCTCACTCAGTATCTATTCACAAACAACTACAATGGCTTAAGGACCACACTGGTGACATTAAGGTAGTCACCAACCCTCTTGATGCCTGGCTTTCTTCACTTGGATTGGGGCCGTGGTTGAAAACCATAGTGATGTATTTAATTGGCATTGGAGGCATAATTTTATTGGTAATATTTTTGTTGCCCTGTCTGATCAGCTGCCTGCAAAATTTGATTATTAAGACGGCTTATAGAACACAGGCTGATCTCTTTGTACAAAAAGAAAACGGGGGAAGTGTGGAGAACATTATTGAGACTTGGCTACAAGACAAGGGTCACGATAACATTCAGTTAATTAAAATATGAGCAAGAACAGGACATCTGTGCTCCTAGAATAGAGTCAGGATGTAGTAGAAACATTGTAATTAATGGTTAGCAAGAATAGAATGCCTTTATCTGTAGAAGCAAATAAGTCCTTGCAGCTGCAGCCATAAGATAAGCATGTTATGGGAAAGTAGGGTGTGGGTGACTTTTAATCACTAATCAATAAGGAGCTAAGCTTTGCAATATGTATGAGCCTCATTAACTGTCCCAATCAGCTAATAACACACATTATATGTTGTATATCAAAGTATATAAAAGGCACCTGTATCAAATAAAGGCAGAGCATTCACTCTAACTCCATGAGTATACGTGTCTGACTCTCGCGCACAGCATCAGTAATAAGGTGAGAAAAATGGGTTCTGTCCCCTTATCTAACCCACACTCCCTATGCTTACCTATGAGGATGCTACAGGAGACCCTGTAAAAAGCCTTGCTGAAGTTAAGATAGACAACGTGCACTATTCTCCCCTCATCCACCCAGCCAGCCATGCCATCATAAAGGCTATCAGATTGGTCAAGCATGATTTCCCCTTAGTGAATCCAAGCTGACCATTCCAAATAATCTTCTTTTCCTCTACATGCTTAGAGATGGCCTCCAAAATGAACTCTTTCATCACTCTCCCAGCGATGGAGGTGAGGCTGACTGGCCTGTAGTTTCCTGGGTCCTCCTTCTTGGTCTTTTTGAAGACTGGAGTGACATTGGCTTTTCTCCAGTCCTCAGGCACTTTTCCTGTCCTCCATGACCTTTCAAAGATGATGGAGAGTGGCCTAGCAATGACTTCTGCCCGCTCCCTCAGCACTTCAGGGTGTGTCTCTTTGGGGCCCAAAGATCTGTGGGTGTCGAGTTTGCTAAGTGATCCCTAACCCAATGCTCCTTGACCAAGGGAAAGTCTTCCTCTCTCCAGACTTTCTCTCTTACCTCCAGGGCCTGGGATTCTTGAGGGTCAACAGTAAAGACTGAAACAAAGGCAGCCTTCAGTAACTTTGCCTTCTCTCTGTCCCTTGTCACCAGGGCACCCACCTCATTCAGCATTGGCTCCACATTTTCCTTAGTCTTCCTTTTGCTGCTGAGGTACTTTGCATGATTGTATTTTAGTCATGGTTAAGGGCATGGAAAATGAGTTTATTTCTATAATTCATGGATATGAAAAAGTTTGTCATAGATGAAATATAATTTGTAAGGATTTTCTTTCCCATTTCTTCTGTGAGAAAAAAAAAAAAAAAAGTGTGCCTACAGAGGTGCTTTGTTCAAATTGGAAAAAAGCCGTTGTATTTTCATTGGGACTTTTTATATCTCAACTCAAGCAAATTCTGAAATACTGTTTCAAACTAAAACCTGAAATATTTCTGCCTATTTTGAATTTTTCTAGTGAAAAAGCATTTCCATTTTTTTGTATAATCATAACTGCAGTTTCTAGATGGAAAGAGTTCATCTGAAAAGGAACTCCTTTTTCTGGCTGCTGTGAAGTGGGATGGTCATAAAACACCTAAGAGAGTAGTTGAAATGACAATCCAGTCTAAATGGAGTAGGAATAATTATGTTCCCAAGTCTTCTTGAAATGAACCTCACAGTCGGTCAGCAATAGCTGTATCCATAATAGAAGTTTAAACAGCTCCTGGGAATGTTAACAAGTTCTCTCCCATCACACAGAGGCTGAAAGAGGAACGAAGCTGGGTCAGTCAGGAAAAGAGACATAATTCAATGAGAATAGCAGAAAGTCTTCACCAGAATTATTTTGACCCATGACACTTTTTTATTTCCTTTTACTTTCTGACCTTATTTCTGCAGATAATAAAAGGGGCCCTTAGGAGACATATACAAAAAGTTTTATCTTTTCTTGACTGTGGAAATAGTGTCACATTAGGAGTTCTTTAAACACAGAAATAGAAGTTGAAATCATCTGGGAAAGACTGCATATTCGTGAAATTATAAAGGCTTTGTGTGTTTGTTTTTTCGGGAGGGTTTTTTTTATTTTTTTAAGAACCCACTGTCTTGTTTCATTGAGGTCTGGCAGGAAAACAAAATTATTCTGGGTTTGGGGCTCCCTCTTTTCTCCACAAAACGTCCCCAGGAAGAATAAGAGTTCTCTTCTTTATTGTAGCATCCCAGGAACGTGTGAGTAGAAAGCAAGGAATGAAATCCTGATGGGAGGACAATATATGGTGGAGAAGGGACAGGAAAAGCAAAGGTAGGTATCTGGAGTTGATGGCAAGGCAATCTGTGCAGCCTGTGAGGCAGAAACTGGCTGTTTCTCTGGGCTATTGTTAGAAATAAATAGGTGTTGAATTTGGAGACCATTCGGCCATTGTTTCTTTTCTCATATGAAGCATACGGAGAAAAGCTGTAAGGTTTTCCTCCTGCACTTAATCTGACTGTGGGCTGTCTGACTTTGTATGTTTTTACTGTGGTTCTGCTGAAAGACTGTAATGTGAAACAAGCTATTGCAGTTGGTAGTTAATTTCCTTGCATCGATTTAAAAGTAAAAAATGTATGAGTTTGAAAAAGTTACAGCCAAGTTATTGATGGAATAGTTAGACTAGTTAGGAAAGGACTTTTAAAAATCTGTATTTAACAAAGGAAAAAGCTTTTTTCTTGGCCTCAGTATTGTTTAGAAGATATGTTTTTATCAGCACACCATTAATTTATAATATCTTTCCAATTAATTTCAAAGAGACTTTCTTATTATAATTTTACTGAAAATACTTGAATTTATAGGAGGGCATTTAGGAACAAGACAGCTAGTGCTTAAGGTAGAAAGTAGTCAGCTTGGCAAAGTTAAGTAACTATTAGGTTGTTCAGAAAAGAAGTACAGGTGATTTCCATGTATCTTCATTTGGACACAACTTGGAAATATTTGTATCCTCTTTACATCATAATGTTTTAACTCTGACATCCAGCAAGGACAGGAGACAGTTCTACTTCTTGTATGGATAAAGCTGGAAGTGAGACAGGCATAATAAAAAGCAAGGAGAAGAAAAAATAAATGATTGTTGTTAGTTAAAAATGACAGTCAAGTTACAAAAACTGCATTATTCAGATACTCCAAACATATTTTCAAAAATATATTTGAAGTGTATAAGAATGTTGCATTGTTTTGAAGTTACAATTAATACTCTTGCAAAACATTCTCTGCCTATATAGTGTCACAACCAACATATAACCTATAAAGTGGTATTGAATTCAAGTATGAGTAGATTTAGACCATTTTAAAAATTAAATTCTCAGTAAATACAGTAGATAGATTCAAATACTGTATTTCTCCTTATACAAAATAGTCTTTACTGGCATTTTTTACAAAACTCCTTTTGAAGATGTATTTTGCAATTGCTACTTTTTCAGGGTCGCTCACTGCCAGTTTCAGACTTCACACACCAAGCTTTCTATACAACGTTTACTTAAAAAGAAGGCTTTCCCTTTGCTACTTCAAATGCACAGAAGTCCTATGCTGTGTATATGCTTTGGAGGAGGGTCAGGAATGGTTGGATATGCCTGCCCGTCGTGAACGTGTGCTTTATGAGTGAAGCTTACACAGGAGTACCAAGCTCTTGCTGGGCAGCAATGCACTACTTAAATGAAGTACAGTTGAGACCAGTGCAGGCTGCAAAATCTATTTGAAAAAGGGAAAAAGATTAGTTAGCTTTCTGTTATCCTTGCTCTAATCACAGCAGGTATCCATTTGCTTTTGGTTATGTTGGCGAAAACTGATCCCCTAACTTAGACCATAACCAAGGCCAAATGAACTCTCCCAGAGTGACTCTTTTCTCAGAGGTATGATTTGTCTTGAAGTAGTCATACCTCAGCTAAAAATCTTTTGTGCTGTTTGCTATGAAGTGTAAGTGGTCCTGGAAGTGTCTAATGCTGCTGCTAGGCTGAACAAGTCAGAAAGCCTCTGGATCTTTTCCTGCAGTGTGATGTTGTGTTGGTAGATTTCCATCTGTTTGTTCATCGGCTGATTGCACTGACTGAAACATGCCCGTTGCCATAAAATGCACAGTTGCGAATAAAAGCTCTGAGCTGGAGGAGTACAAATGGTTCCCTGTCCTGTGTATTAGTAAATAGAAAGATCGTATCTTTCTGTTCCGTTGTCTGCTTTTTGAAATGTTATTCTTATCCCCCCGTCTTCTCATTTTGGCGTGTAGTTAAACTTCTGAGGCCTTGTGAAGTAGTGCGTACTAGTACTTTTTTCCTTTAAAATTCTTCACTCTCTCAATGCAGTAAGAGGGTGTGCTTTTGAGAGCTGGTTTTGTTGTCATTTTTTTTGTAACACTCAATATTGTAATACTATGCTTTGAATACTCAAAACTTATTATTTTTTCAAGCCGTTACAAGGCTAAACTCGTATTCTAAGCTTTCTATGGATATCTGTCCGGAAGGAAGCAAGTTGCATTATGGAATAATTTATTTCTCCATTCATTTTTTGTGTGGCTCCAGCAGGTAGATTTAGGGACTTATTGTTTGATATACATAGAAAAAACTAAAGCAAAGATAATATTGCTTCATAGAGCTTAGCATTTAGGATCCCAATGACGTTTATCTCAAGGTATGGATTCTCAGCCTAGCTTCTAATTCTGTTGAATTTTTGCATTTGTTTTCTGTTTTATAAAGCATTGTTTTGGAATACACAGGCTATCAGAATCAGAGAGATAATGCATTTTTTTTTCCTAGTTCCTTGAAATCGCTCACTTCAACTTCCATCAATTCAAAATTTCCTCTTTTGCCTGAGCTCGCTTTTCCATTTTTTTGCTCAAAGTACTATTAATACTTTCTGATTATTCAGCAGAAGACTAAAAATGTCTCTTGAGCCACTCAACCTAATTTAATTGGTTTCAGTGTATGGCAAGCTAAATTCAGATCTCCATTTATCAAGCCCTAAGTCTCTCCTCCCCTCTAAAACTGAACAATGCTCAGGTGAAAAAAAATTGAGGCAAAAAGTCTGTTTGGGACTGTGCATTAAAGACTTGGTAACATTCACAAGGTCACTGCAGTGCATGAATTGAAGGAAAGGTGGTTGCTTGCATTCCCCCCACCCTCTCCCAACTTCAGTGCTTCTCTTAGCCCCTACACTGCTGACAGCTGACTTCCTGATGGCTTTCCAGGTTTCTCTGGGTTGGTTTGAAGTAATATTTTTCCTTTGTTCTTTGTTTCTCTGTTTTTTACTTACTCTGGCACAAAGAAAAAGGGGTGGGGGAGTGCATAAGAATATAAAATATTCTTTTCTTGTGTATCAAAGACAAGCAGTGTATTCAGAAGGTCAGAGTTCCTTTTTTTCCTGCAGAATTTCAATTCTTGGGCCCTTTGAGGTATGTGCAGTTGAACAAGTATCACCTTAAAAACTGTTTTCTATTGAAATTTTACATGCTTTCTCACAGTTACCCTCCAGCACCCCTCCCACCCATCTAAATTCTACCTGCCAAGCTTTAGTTATTGTAGACTTCTCAAAATTCAGGACAGTGCATAAAACAAAACTTGAAAATAAATTACAAGACACCTGGAAAAAAAAGAATTAATTCAATTTCAAGTTATTTATATGCTTAAATAAAAGATCTGACATACATGTCCACCTTGATCTTGGCTAAATACCAATTGTGTACTGGTTCCCAGTTTCAGGTCTGGACTTTATTTCAGTTCCGTGCTGTTAGTTCCCCATGGGCTGCTGGATCTCCTGTGTTATTCAAGTGGATTCAAGAGGAAAAAGACCCTCAGCTCAAATCCTGCATTTTATTTTTTTCCTAATTTGGCAGCTAATGCTAGCACCTTGTGGCAGAATTAGGAATAGCAGACACTACTTTAGCTGGCATAAAAAAAAGGAGTGTAAAGAATCGATTACAGCTAACCCTGCAATATATGATAAGCCTTGGTTGTGATGCCTCTACACATGCATATGTGTGAAGACAGAAACACAGAACTGGGTTAAGTTTTTTCCTTGTTTTACTGAAAATCTTGAATTCTTCTCTGAACAGTTGTCTAACAGTAGGGAACAGTTAATCCCTGAGTACAATTATGGCCTGGTAGGTCATTCTTTGTGATAGCTGTACAACCAAGAGAGCAAAATGGTCCTATGTATAGAGGAAAGAGGTTGGTCTATGCACAAACAGATAATCTTTTTCCTTGGTCTCTGCATACATAGGTCTTTGCTCTGCAAGCAAAATGTGTCTAATTTACTTGTTCTTGTGTAAAGCCTCAGTGTTCATTGAATTTACTGGTAACTTGACCACCAGAAGCTCAGTGGTACAACAGGGTACCAGAAGCTATGCAGGAGGGGTGTAAAAGCTCCTGGAGTGATGCAGTTTTGCTAAAGTGTGAGAGGTTGGCCTTGCCTCCCTGTGAGGAGGCCAGCATGCTGAACCACTGGAAATGTCTGCATAATCTAACATTTAATTATGAACACTGCCAAACTGTTTTCTAATACGAGCTGAGCAAATATTCAAGCCACAAGGGCTGGTAACATAACTTCTTTGCAGTCCACTCAGCTGTGTTACTGTGTAGATCACCATTAAAACAGGTCAGTAGTATGAGAGAGAGGTAAAGTTTGGGCAAGCCTTTCAGCTGTGTGCAGTTAAATAAAGACTAGAGCAATCTGTTAAGGATACTGATTGCCACCATGGCGTTACCAAAAATAAACATTTTCAATTTTTAATAAAATTATTTTTAGGATGGAGTGACAAAGTTAATAGTTGGAAAGTATGTAATTTATTTGGAGGTGTGGGGTTGTTATTTTAAGATGTTGGCAAAGTTTTTAATTGAAAGTTTGTAAGGTCAAAAATGCTGATATGAATAATGGAGACTTCAAACCAACTTCTGACAGGCTGAGTCCAGAAGGAGGAAATAAGTGGGAAATGATCCTTCTAGCAAAAAAATCACAAGCAAAAACCCTGGAGGGGACTGCGGGAATATTTCTATTTTCTGCTTAAAATATACTTCTACTGCTGTACATGCAGTAGAAAGTTTGAGGGAAGGAAGGTAACACATGAGCAGCACTCTTGCACATTCAAGCACATTCACAAATATAACTTTTGAACATAACTTTGACATAACTTTTAGTTATGTCAAAGACATAATAGAATACAAAAATCCTTGCAGTGCCTGTATGTACAATAAGTTGAAGACAGAAAACCTTTGCACAGTGGTTGCTAAGCAGGAGCAAAAAAGCATCTGAAGTCAATCAAATGGCTGGTGATAAATCAAGAATGTTAATATCTCAGCTAAGTGGCTTTAAGACTGAGTAAATTTGAACTGAAGTGATCCCTGGCATAATTAGGGAGACTGCACTGAAATTGAGCAAAAGGTGAATCAGGCCCTGTGCCTGCAGATCAGCACACTGTTCAGATTTCTGGGAGATCTGATATAACTGAAATAGCTAATGGGGTAATATGTGTATCTTTAAAGGTAAACCTTAAGAGCTTCAGTTGGTTAAGTTCATTAGTAGGAAGACTGTGGTATGGGAGGACTATCTTAAACTGAGTTACACAAGAGATTTGTCCCAATAACTGGTGTTTCGGCCAAGTCAGTGGATTGGAGAGAAGTGGGTGAGCTTAACTGACTGGAACATGCTCCCACTCACTTGCTGTGCTTGTCCATATGCCTGAGTTGGGTCTGCTTTAAGGATGCCAAATGGGAACTGTATTGTCAGGCTCTTGTGAGTAGGACAGGTGCTTCCCCACACGGTACAATGCCACTGAGATGCTCAGGGACCACCAGGCTGCTGGGGATAAAGAGAAGAGGTGGGTTGACTGAAGGTTATAATTTCTGGTTACAATCCCCATGCGAGGTACGAGTAGTATTTAGGGTAATTTGAAGATGCTGATGTACAGCAATGACTGTACCAAGGTATGTTTCATCAGCAGCTTTGAAAATTCTGTCTAGAACTGTACCTACTTGACTTTTTAGGCACTTAAGCATGGCTTAGAAAATCGTCAAATCACAGATATGTGCTGTGTAAAGGCAGTCATGAGTACTCTTGTATGGGTCACTCAAATGCTGTCTTGTAGAGAAAGCCCTTATATGTCATTTGAAGATCTATCAGCTTGAGGGTCCTGGAAGTATTGGTGGTGGGCGATTCAGTAAAATGTGTCTTAAAGTCATCAAGTTATTAGAGTTCATAATTCTGAAGAAAGTAAAAGAACAAAAAGAACAAGATTTAGGTCAATGAATAGAATTCCTCCAATTCACATTAGAGTAGCAAGCTTAATTAACTAGGTATTTTATGTCATTTGCAAACATCATCATGTAGACTTTGCTTAATAGTGCATCTGTTTTGTCAGCATCAAGGGAATACCCAGGGTTCAGCTGATCTCCATCTCTGGAGTGCTCTTATGCAGTAATTGTGTTATTTTTAATTAATAATAAAGACAATAATTACAGATTTCATTCATCTTAAATTCTTTGATTTGCAGGCTAAGACATTCCGATTGACATGTCTACCCTCTGCTTGTCTGCTCCCTTTCTGGGTGGTGGGGAGGAGAGGCAGCCGGTGATGCCTGGGGCAGAGCAGAGGGGAGAAGTTGGATTCACAGGGTCCATTCTCGGCTCTGCTGCTGACTCCCACTTTTGGGTACTTGATCTCCAAAGGAGTCTCAGTCCACAGCCACATTTGGCTCTATAAACAATATAATAAAAACTCTGATATGCTGTTAGGAAAGTACATTTATGTAGGGAAAGCCAGTCCTTGCTGCCTACAGGCTAGATATTGATTTCAAATACAGCCCCAAGCAAGTGAAACACTGTGCTCCCCATGAGAAGCCTCAGGAAGCACTGACCTCAAAACACACCTCCGTGACACAATCGTCCCCCCGCTTACTTTCTACCCTGGAGGTCAGTACCTCAATGTTGGCTTATGTCAGCAATATATTACTGCTTTCTATTGCTTCGGTTTCAACTACTCTGCACCTTTGAGTGAAGGTAACATCTACCTCATGCCTTTCGTTTCTTAATTTGCAAAATAAAGTACATGCAATATTGTGTTGGTCCTAGGCTGTTTTGTACTACTTATGTGCAAAAGCTGTGCATAGATGCAGTGCTGGAGTTAGGAGTTTACAGTAACTTTCTTCATAACATGAGCAAAAACAATAAAAGCAGAAAGAGCTGGGTTTGTTTAAAGTAGCTTAAAGAAGCTTGCCCTCACAGTAGCAACACTGCCTTTGCTTTGTCTAACCTAATGCTTGCAGTGATACTGAATTATCAGTATTAATTTTCCTACAGTAGACAAGGTCATCGCGATCAAGTGACTTAAATGGGTTTATAATCCTGAGTACGATGATTACTTATGCTTAATTTTTATTCTAGGCAATTTCTTCATGACAATGACATTCTTTTCATTTCATTGAATAGTCATGAAAAATCAATAGTCAAACTCTCACTGTAGATGATTTATAGGAATACAGATGAATTTTTGGTGTATTTTTAAGAAATTTGCTGAAAAAGTTACTGGGACATAACTTGCTCCCCCCATCCTGTTCATCACTCCTCACATCAGCTATTGATATAGATATGACTGAGGCCCACATCTTAGTTTCAGGGACTAATAAAAAATTTTTAAAGAGTGAAAGGACCACTACAAAATGCAGGAGATACTCGTAACTGCATGGCCATATTAAAATCTTCTCTGGCAACATGAAATAAAGTGTGCAGGTTTTGGCTGGGATAGAGTTAATTTTCTGCACAGTAGCTGGTGTGGGTCTATGTTTTGGATTTGTGCTGGAAACAGTGTTATAATGCAGAGATGTTTTTGTTACTGCTGAGCAGGGCTTACACATAGCCGAGGTCTTTTCTGCTTCTCACTCCACCCCATCAGTGAGGAGGCTGGAGGTGCACAAGAAGTTGGGAGGGGAAACAGCTGGGACAGCTGATTCCAACTGACCAAAGGGATATTCTGTACCATATGATGTTATGCTCAGCATATAAAGCTGGGGGGAAAAGAACAAATGGGAGGATGTTTGGAGTGATGGCATTTGTCTTCCCAAGTAACCATTACACACGATGGAGCCCTGCTGTCCTGGACATGACTGAACATCTGCTTGCTTATGGGAAGCAGTGAATGAATTCCTTGTTTTGCTTTGCTTGCATATGTGGCTTTTGCTTGACCTATTAAACTGTCTTTATCTCAGCCCACAAGTTTTCTCACTTTTACCATTTTGGTTGCCTCCACCATCCCACTGAGGGGGAGTGAGTGAGCGAGTGGCTGTGTGGTGCTTAGTTGCTGGCTGGTTCTTTATTAGAGTGGAAACTCACTCCACTTGAATGAGCCTGCCTTACCATAGTTTGCTTACCTATTTGGCCCATCAGTTGCTGAGAATGCCTAATAAAAGCATCTGCAGCACAAATGGCTTACATATATAGCTCCTTTCGTGAACTTTTTCCTTAGAGGAAGACTGATTAGAAACTTTATTCTACTGATTGAATGAGACAAATATTTAAATCCCTCTTTTCTGTAAATAATGCAAACACTTTATTGAATATGTGTGTTTTAACCTATAATTTAATTATGAGCAGAAATTTATGTTTTGAAAAGTTAGAAGAGGATGCAGTCCTTCCTGAAATGTCCAGTTCAGTTCCATGTACTATTTTGCAAATGTTATCGAGGAGATGGGCACATACACAATCTATCACAGACCAAACTGAAGGTGGTGTAAATTTGCTTCTGATAATATATGCACATAGGTGGTTCTGGTTTGTCAATGCTGTATGGTAGAATTATATCCTAGTTGAATTTCTTGTCGCTGGTTTGTGTGTCCATACTTAAGAGTATTTTATAGGACTAAAAGTCTGTAACTTTTCTGAGTATTTTTCTGAGTATCTGAGAAGTTTAAGATAGTTTTATCAGAAGCTTATCTAAATAAGCAGTGAGCATTTTAGTGCAAGGCAAGGAAGGAAGCGTGTGAAAATGAGTGTGAATGATGAGCAGGAGAATGTTTGCATGCATTCAATTGAACTGATTGTCACTGTGTTCCTTCCTCACTCTATTCATCAGCTACTGTATTGAGTTTGCATGGCGAGGTTTTGGTAATGAGGGGGCTACAGGGGTGGCTTCTGTGAGAAGCTGCCAGAAGTTTCCCCCATGTCTGATAGAGCCAATTCTAGCTGGCCCCAAGATGGGCCCACCACTGGCCAGGGTTGAGCCCATCAGCAACGGTGGTAACCACCTCTGGGATAACTTATTTAAGAAAGGGGAAGTTGCTGTGCAGCAACATTCTCTCTTTTTTGTGGGTATTCTCTCCTCTGTCCAGCTGAGGAGGGGGAGTGATAGAGTGGCTTTGGTGGACACCTGTCATCCAGCCAGGGTCAACCCACCACAGCTACAAAAAAGGCAATGGTGCAGAAGAGTTAAACCACTGCTTTTGCTGTGCTGTGATTAATTTTGCTGTATAATTTTGTATGGCTATCTTGTTAGCACCATGGTAAAAACATAAAGGTGGGTTGCAAAGAAACCATTGTTCTTGCATGAAAAAGGCATAAGAGTTGTGGGCCAAACGGGCATGTAAAGAACAGAGATCATTAAACATTTTGGCACAGTGGGCAGTGCAGTAGGAGAGAGTAAATATCCAGAATTAGGAAGAGCCTTCAAAACAACAGAAAAAGTTTTGAGCTTTATATACCTGGAAAAGGGGAGCAATGGTGTGAATGCAAATGGAGTAGCACTTAAAACAGTGGGGACTGGGGAAAACAGCACTATGGAAACTGGTTAGTTTGAACTCTATGTAGGTAAGTTAAAAGAGAGTCAGACTTGTATACAGCAGTTTTTGGCAGTAACAATGTGAGTTTTGGATATATACCAAGTACTTCAATGTTCATGCTCTTGATGTCTGACAAGAGTGGGTCAGGGATGTCAAAGATGCATGCACTTGGGTGACAGGAAGGTCAATGATATCAGAAATGAGAGAATATATACAGTAGGGTGTGACGCGGGCATTCTGAGCAAGCGAGAAATGAACAAGACACACATCTATGAGATGCAAGTTCAAATCCACTTTATTATCAGAAAGCTGCTTGTTATACACCCTTTTGTGTTCCGTACACGTGATCATGAGGCAGAGTTACAAAGTGGTTGGATAATGCGCATAAAGCATTCTTCTGATTGGATACTAAAATGCTCAAATTCAAATAAGGTTCAACATCCTGCTTTTATCCGACTTCTGCATTCCTCCAACTGACCTCAACGGAAGAGACATTCTTACCTTGCTGATAGCCCTTGTTTACTTCTCTTTGTGTCTTTAGCTCTGCAGTACAGCCAAGGCCCCAACAAGGGTGAGTGTAAGAGGAACAAGTATTTCAAAGAAGTCCAGACTGGTTATGCTGTCAGTAAGGCCCCAACAAGATTGTGTTTGAGACAGCTGAAATGTGGAATAGTAGGAGTGGAAAAGTAATTCTTCAAGTAATCTTCTATAAGGAATGCAAGGAGACCTTAGAGTAACACTTTGTGGTACTGTTTGAAATCACACTTTCAGTCTTTGGGTCTTTCACTTCTGTCTGAGAGTCAAAATCTTATCACAATTTGTGTTCATTATGACATCATCATGGTCAAACCTAGTCAGTGGGCTAAAATGCATGAAGATCAAAGACTGCAGGTAGTGTATGCTCAGTAGTGTATAAACAATAATGCTAATAGGATGGTTTTTCCCATTTATATCGCAAGCCCCAAAGAACTTCATAGAATCATAGAATGCTTTGGGTTGGAAAGGATCTTAAAGATCATCTAGTTCTAACTCCGCTACCATGAGCAGGGACACCTTCCACTAGACCAGGTTGCTCAAGGCCTCTTCCAACCTGGCCTTAAACACATCAGGGAGGGGGCATCCACAGCTTCCTTGGGCAACCTGTTCCAGTGTCTCACTGCCCTCACAGTAAAGAATGTCTTCCTAATATCTAATCTAAACCTACCCTCTTCCAGTTTAAAGCCATTACCCCTTGTTCTGTCACTACTTGCCCCTGTAAAAAGTTCCTCCCCAGCTTTCTTGTATTGGAAGGCCACTATAAGATCTCCCTTGAGCCTTCTCTTCTCCAGCTGAACAGCCCTAACTCTCTCAGCCTGTCCTGAGAGGAGAGGTGCTCCAGCCCTCGGATTGTCCTCGTGGCCCTTCTCTGGACTCGTTCCAGCAGGTCCATGTCTGTCTTGTGTTGGGGGCTCCAGAACTGGACACAGCACTCCATGTGGGGCCTTACAAGAGTGGAGTAGAGGGGCAGAATCACCTCCCTCGACCTGCTGGCCATGCTTCTCTTGATGCAGCCCAGGATACGGTTGGCCTTCTGGGCTGCAAGTGCACATTGCTGGCTCATGTTGAGCTTCTCATCCACCACCACTCCCAAGTCCTTCTCTTTGGAGCTGGTCTCAATCCACTCATCGCCCAGTCTGTATTTATATATGGGATTTCGCCTACCCAGGTGCAGGACCTTGCATTTGGCCTTGTTGAACTTCATGAGGTTAACACAGGCCCACCTCTCGAGCCTGTCAAGGTCCCTCCGGGTGGCATCCCGTCCCTCCAGCATGTCAACCACAGCACTCAGCTTGTTGTTGTCGGCAAACTTGCTGAGAGTGCACTCAATCCCCCTGTCCATGTCTCTGACAAAGATGTGGAACAGTACTGGTCCCAGTACCAACCCTTGAGGGACACCACTCACTACCAGTCCCCACTCAAGCTGATGTCCATCAAACCCACGTGTTTCCAATTTAGAGATAAGGATGTCATGTGGGACGGTGTCAAACACCTTGCACAAGTCCAGGTAGATGACATCAGTTGCTTCAGCCTTATCCACCAATGTTGTAACCCCATCAGAAAAGGCCACCAGATTGGTCAGGCATGGTTTGCCCTTGGTGAAGCCATGTTGGTTGTCACTAATCACCTTCTCGTTCTCCATGTGCCTTAGCATAGTTTTTAGGAGTGTCTGCTCCATGATCTTGCCCTGCACTGAGGTGAGACCGACCGGTCTGTAGTTCCCTGGGTCTTCCTTGTTACCCTTTTTAAAAATGGGGGTTATGGTCCCCTTTTTCCAGTCTGCAGGAACTTCACCAGACTGCCAGGACTTCTCAAATATGATGGATGGAGGCTTTGCAACTTCATTTGCCAGTTCCCTCAGGACCTGTGAATGCATCCTATCAGGTCCCATGGACTTGTGCACCTTCAGGTTCCTTAGGTGCTCCCGAACCTGATCTTCTCCTACAGTGGGTGTTTTTTTGTTCTCCTGGAGCCTTCCTTGTATTTCTAGGACTTGGGCAGTGTGGCACGAGCCCTTGCCAGTGAAGACTGAGGCAAAAAATTCATTGAGCACCTCAGCCTTCTCAGTGTCCCGGGTAACCCAGTCTCCCATTGCCTTCCAGAGAGGGCCCACATTTCCCCTAGTTTTCCTTTTGTCCCCAACGTACCTATAGAAGCTTTGTTTGTTGCCTTTGACATCTCTGTCCAAATCTGATTCTGTCAGGGCCTTGGCTTTCCCAACCTAATCCCTGGCCACTTGGGCAATTTCTTTGTATTCCTCCCAGGTTACCCATCCTTTCTTCCATCCTCTGTAGGCTTCTTTTTTTAACTTAAATTTGTTCAGAATCTTCCTGTCCATCCCTGCAGGCCTCCTGCTGTTTTTGCCTGCCTTCCTCTTTGTTGGGATGCATTGCTCCTGAGCTTGGAGGAGATACTTGAGTATAAGTCAGATGTCCTGAGCCCCTCTTCCCTCCAGGAAGTCATCCCATGGTACATGACCAAGTAGATCCCTGAAGAGGTCAAAATCTACTCTCCTGAAATCCAGAGTAGTGAGCTTGCAATGCACCTTCCTCACTGCCCTAAGAATCTTGAATTTCACCATTTCATGGTCACTGCAGCCAAGGCAGCCTGAGAGCTTCACGTTCCCCACCAACCCCTCCTTGTTGGTGAGAACAAGGTCCAGCATGGCACCTCTCCTCGTCAGTTCCTCAACTACTTGGAGGAGGAAGTTGTCATCCACATATTATAGGAACTACCTGGATTGTTTGTGGCCTGCTGTGTTGTTCCTCCAACAGATGTTGGGTAGTTGAAGTCCTTCATGAGAACCAGAGCTTGTGAGTGTGAAGCTGCTCCTATCTGCCTGTAGAAGGCCTCATCTGCTTGGTCTCCCTGGTCTGGTGGCCTGTAGCAGACCCCCACTGTAACATCCTCGTGCCCTGCCTTCCCTTTAGTCCTGACCCATAAGCTCTTGGTTAGCTCCTCATCCATCCCCAGGTGGAGCTCCATACGTTCCAGCTGTCTGTTGACATAGAGGGCAACAACCCCTTCCTCATCTCCCCTACCTGTCCTTCCTGAAGAGCCTGTATCCTTCCATTCCAACACTCCTGTCATGGGAGCCATCCCACCCTGTCTCCATGATGCCAACCAGGTTGTAGCCCTGCAGGCACGCACACATCTCCAACTCCTCTTCTTTATGCCCCATGCTATGTGCATGGAGGCATTTAAGCTGGGCCCTCAGTGAAGCTGACTTGCTGGCTGGAGCAGCTGGAATCCCAGTGTGGTGCTCTTCAGGCATGTACCCCCCGGAGTTACTGTTAGCACGCCCAGTTATATCCCCTTCCCCCTTCCAATCTAGTTTAAAGCTCTGTCAATGAGCCCTGCTAATTCTTGCCTCGAGAACTTGGACGGTTCCTGAAAGCCACAGGGTATAGAATTACTGTGGTGATCAAAGGAGGAGGTGCTTTGAAGAAATCACATCATTCATCAAGTTTTTGTGTCCTGATTCTTGCTGAAATTAGTTCAATTCAAATTGATAAATCATTGCTGTGGTATGGAGTGTGATTTTTTTTTTTTCTATGAGGTTGGTGACATTTATTTCCTGTTAGTATATATTTTGTTTGCAACCTTTATAACTTCATTAGTTTGTCATACATTTTGTCATTATGCTGCAATACCATTTACCTTTGCTCATAAAATGTGTTTTGGTAGACTCATTTACTTATTTTCTGAAAAGATGGTGAATAGGGAAATTAAATAAGTTAACATATTCAACTTTAGTTAGGTTACCAGACTTCAAAAAGAGCCTCATCTAGCTTCAGTCAATTGGTTGGGTTAGACAAGCATGCAGGTGTTTAATTAATCAGGAAATAACTCTAGCTAAATATAGAGAGGATGTGTCCTGTCCCCCATTCCCCTCCCCCTGATATTTTTAATGCTAGTATTGCAGTATCTAAGACACTAGGAATTCATCCAGCTTTAGGGATATAGCATAAAAACTTTCCTAATAAAAAATCTGCTAGTCTGTTATGCCTGAAACTGTAAGTCTGCTGGTGGTCATTGTGGTCATTGCAGGTTGTTTCATAAACTGTAACTCAATATGTACAGTAATGAGTCCATCCTAATTGAAACTTGATGATCCTGAGGGGGTGGAAATGAATGCACTGTATTCTTTACATCTTATTTCTAACCTTTTTGGCTCCTTGCAGATGATCAGAATTGAAGTATCATTGGAATGTTTTTCAGTACAGCTTCTGTAAATGAATCTCATGTTCAAAACCAGAGCACTTGTCCTGGAAAGCCATGCTTCTTGACAGAGCATCTTGGAGCTTTTACGATGATTTTGCCTGAAGTGGGAGCAGAGATGACAAACACCATATATCTTGAAAACAAATTATTTTTGGAATTTCTGGCATAATGAATGCAAGAACCTAGCTAAAAAAAGGAACTTAACATTTTAAAGAAAAATATATATTGCAAAATGAAATTTAACAATACTTCCAAGCATGAGGAAATAACCAACCAGTTAACATCTGCAGCATAATCTTTCCTCCCATCTAAATTCTGCCCATCTTCTCAGAGTGCAGTGCAAAATATTGATAGGTTAAAAATTGACCTGTGTCCTAAGAAGAAAGTGAGATGGAAGAGTACAATAAGAAAGAAAAGAAAGCAGTGCCCCAGGTATTATGAAAAACAACATGAAACTCCTGACACTAAAGCTAAGAACTGGAAACATTGTTTGAAGCAGGGGAATAACAAGAGAGGAGATATGAAAAAGGTGGAGAATGCAGGTAAAAAGTATCAGTGTGCCACTGAAATGGATACTTATTTGGATGACTACTTTTTGGTTTTTCTTGGGCAAAAATAAGGTGGTGGAAGCCAGGGGCTTGGCTTTTTGCCTGTTAAAAGTCAGAAAAGATATATCAAATGCAATTTAGGATCTTTGTCTTAAACTCTATTTTTATTGTTATCTTCTTCCAAAAGGTTTCTTCTTCCAAAGGATTTTTATCCACCTACCTGTATTTTAAACATCTTCACAATATGTTGAATGGTGCTTTAATTTGAAGAATTTGGGATGAAGTAATGAATCAATGTAGTGTAATAAATCTAGTTTTGTAAGTTTAGCTTAGAGGGCTGCTGCTCTATTTTATACCTACAAGTTGCTATACAAGTGCTAACCTTTAAAAAATTGTCAAGTTATTTTAATTAAATCTAAGTTACCCCAGGAACAAAATAATTTCAGCATCAAGGAGGAAAAAAAAAATCTCATCAGTGGTATTTAAGGTTTAATTCTATATTTATATGAAGTCTCTTCAGAGTTTATCATAGAGACGGATGCATGAAAAAGAAGAAAGAGAAGTTTTTATTAAAAGCACCTTGTTATCATTGTCTGTGATATTGACTGATCAAGTTTGGTTACTGAAAATTGGGGAAATGCTGAAGACACCATATAAATAAGTTGTGGGGTGTGGTGTGGCTTTGTTTGTTTGTTTGGGTTTTTTTAGTAAATATTTCCTATAATTTATAAGTTTTCTTAAAGGTGTTCTGGTGGTCTAAAAAAATCCTGTAGCTAAGCAACACTGAATGTTTGCTTTGAAGCTTGAATGGCATATTGTCTAAAGCCAAACTTAACAATGAAAGAAAAGATGAGGCAACTTTATTTTAAAGACCGCATTAAACCGAAACTTTGAGACAAGGCTAAGATCTGTCTGTGTCATAACATATCTTGCTCATTTTTTTTAATTGTTTCCGTAGCATGTGAATCCATAGTGTAATTAGATACCGGTGGCATAATTTTTTCATTGTTATTAAAAGGAAATATGTGAATGTGTTTGGTAATTCTGTAGTGTTTAATATCCAGAGTTCTTACTGTCATGGGAAGCATCATGCTTTTGCTTCATAACCAGACAGTGTATGTTTTCAATGAAATCTTATTTAGGAAAGTACAACACATTCATCCTTGATATTTAAGCAAATTTGCACTGCAGAATGATTAATTGCATTCAGCCTTTTCATCCACTTCTAATTTTTCAGGGGACATAATTGGATGCAAATTGGCCAGTGTTAATCGTTAGATACCACTAATTAAAAACAGAAGCTGTAGGTAATGGTATGATTATTGGTAGAAATAAATGAAGCAGATCAGGTAACACTTTTCTGCAGGGACTCATGACTTGTGCCTGAGCCTCATTAAATTCCAACATGTGAAGGTGCCCTGCTGGTAGAGGCTGGAGGAGAGATGTATTTATAAATAACTTAAAAGTAACATAGGAGGGCAGTGTCTGAAAAACTAAGTGAGGAACATTCCTCTGGCTCAAGGACTCAGCAGTTAAATAAATTAGGAACCTTAAAAAAGCAGTTTAATTAGGTGGAAACTGGTTTTGCATAGAGAAAAGCCAGTTGAAAGAGAAACTAAGGACATTTCTTTTCTGACCGTGTTTCTGAAGCATGCTGAAATGCCATGCTCTGAAACCTCAATGAATTTTTCTTGAGTCCAAACAATTCATTTCATACTTTGTCTTTTAAAACTGACTGTGTTGTTAGGTGACCTGTATACGCAGTAAGGTGGAGGCTCACTGAAAAAACTGATCATGCAATCAAATAGATCAGTGTTTTGTGCATACTTTCAGAGGAGAGAATTTCCTCAGGCAGAATCTTCTGACTTAGATTTTAAATTATTTTTAAAATACACTGACAACCAATGGAGCCTTTCAGTCCAGTGATTATTTTGCATCATAATCACCAAAGCTTATCAGGTTTAAATGTTAGTCATAGCTATCTTTAAGGGATTCATACAGTGATGGAAAGCACTATTTAAATTATTCAAAATACTGATACCAAAAAAAAGATATTAATAGCAGGTACTGCATACTGTGCAATCTTTTGGAAAGAATTAGTGAATTAGTTTTTTGGGGGGTGAAGAGAGCCATGAATAAGAGCCTCTTAATTTTCACTAGCCTCCTATTCCCCACTGATGTGATGTTCACCAGTGGTGTAGACAGCAACTGGGAGTTGGGATCCCTGTTTTCTGGATCATGAGCCACTTCTGCCCAGCAGCTTTGCTCTGCCACTCCAGAGGAGGGAAGGAACAAGCGTGACCTGACCACAGTCTTGTCTGTCTGACAGCTGGAGTGAAGGACCTATGCAAAGGGCAATCCCCCAGCTCTTCAGAGGCAGAGACTGAGGAAGGAGCTCTAGCAACCAGAATTGGGACCTAAGCTCATTGCTGGGAATACTGCAATTTTACATACGTGTACCACATTTAATCATTTTGATAATGGCTGCTATTATATATGCTTAGAATTGTAACTACTACTGTAGTATCAATATATTACCACTACTCATCCATAAACGTAAATGATGGCTTTAGCATAAAAAGTTATACTAAAAATAAATATTTTAAATTTGATTGTTACAGTTTAAATGGCATAAAGTTTATTGTATCTAGTCAGTTTATTATCTACACAAATAGCTTTCTTTTTCAGTGCCACATTCTTATGTCTGAAAGAAGTATTTTATATTCCAGATTTCTCATCAGATCTGAACAACTCCTGGGTTAATGACAGCAGTACCAGAAAATATGCACAAAAGAATATAAATGTAAGTACACTTTCTACTAGTATCAAATCACAAAAGGATGTTTTTACATTGCATAGCTGCTGGATTTACAAAATAGAGGCCATCAAAAATAGAACTCTACATACTTCTCATACATCTGGTCTCAAAACAGTGGGAGAGTTTCATAAGGAAGGTCCAAGCCTTTCTAGCATGGGAAGTTCATCTAAAGTTAATTAAATTTTACTGAACTGTATGGCTATGTGATTTTTTACACATTTTTTAATATATGAATATGAAGCCCAGTGAATACATCATCAAAGAATTTTTAAGAGACAGTACTGTCCTCTGAAACAGTCTGTAGAGCAGATTGACTGAAAATTCTACATTTGAATTGGCAATTGTAAATAAAAAGTCTAAACAATCTTCTAAAATAAGAGGTGACTGAAAGGAAATTTTCAATTAGTGGGACACTAACAGGAAAATTGGAAAGTATATTTGTATAGGTGTATTGGATGAATGAGGAAGGAGACACCTTCTGCAGTATTGCAAAGTAGGCACTCTTATTTCAAATTACAGCTTCCATCTGAATCTATTTCATGGAAAACCAAGAAATACAGGATAATTTATTGGCACATATCTTGAGAATGGTCTAGGAGTTATAATGAATCACAAGTGGTCATGAACCAACACTATCTTGTGAACATTTTAGAGGGCTGTGTACAGGTAAGGTTTTAGCTACATGGGAATGATATCCTGCTTTGGCCTGAGCTCAGTTAAAGAGACGGACTGATTAGGGAGAGCTGAGAGGAGAAGAGCAGTAAAAATGGTCAGAGACTGGAAAGCTGTCACTGGCCTGGAAAGACTAAATGGGTTGGTGTAAGATGTACTGTAGTGAATGAAAAGAAGAGGCACTGGTGAAAGTCTTTAAGTCTTCAGGTGTTTACAGGGTTGTGACAAAGAAATAGTAGATGATATAGGCATCATGAATTAGAGAACAGGTTAAGTAGTGGGTTTGCACTTCATAAGGATCATTAGATGATAGCAAAACCCTTTTTTAAATGAAAAGTTAAGATAGACTGTTCTCCTGCACTGGAGGTCTTTAGGAACAGGTTGCATCTTTAAGGGATGACACAGATACAACTGAATCTGTCTTTAGACGAGGGACTAAATTAGGTCAGACTGTGGCAGTTTGGCTATTGATAGTCCTTATGACATCAGGAAGTAGTTCAGAAAAATGACTGTACAATATAGCATCTATATAGAACAACATCTTAAAAATCAGATACACAAATATGGCTGCATGAACTGGGAAATTAGAAAATGAAGGAAGCCAAAAGTCATCAACATTCAGAATTTAATCCAGTATTAATTTAGTTGTCATGAGAAACAACAGTGGCAACAGCACAAAAAAATTAACTCCTCCCAAGGTTTAGATAACTTATTTCTAAGTTGATTATTGGAAGTCTATTTAATACTTTAAAATAACTTCTCTCTCTCTACATATATATATTTAATAAACATGTAGAGTATATAATTTTAAAAACATGCTCAAATTCCAAGCTTTGCACAGGGGACCAACCAGTGCCATACTGAAAAATATGGCCCTGCTTTACTTGTCTGTTGTGTGTTATTTTAAACATTTATTAATATTTCCTGCTCATTCTGTCTATATAAATGCAAATAAGTGTGCGGGTGCTATGAAATAATTGATAATACAAGAAAGATACTTAATCTTGTGAATGTATGAGCAACAAGGAGATGTTGACTACACTATTGTGGTATTCATCTAATGCCTCCGTGTATGAAATACATTACGAATTCAGAGCCTTGTGCTGTTGAGGTAGCTTGGGGGTCCGTGCTATGGCTGAGGACAGCGTGGGGTGTGTGAACAGGGTGATTACAGCAGGGGTTTGTGTGAGACGGTGCTCTGCCAATAAAAACTGGTTCTGCTGCCTAGGCTCCTGGGGTGTGCAGGAAGGTGTGTGGGAGGGAAGAGTGGCATCTTGGTGGTGTGTGCTCTGCCTCGAGGAGAAGCTGGTCAGACAGTGTGAGAGGATGTCTGCCAGAGTTACCCTTTTAGAAACATGAGTGCTCTGTGTTTGATATGTTTGTGCCAAACTGTGGGGGGCACCTTGCTGGCAGGTACCTCTGTTTCTTATCCAGAAATATTCTTGGCAGCTTCTGCTTTGTGTACTACAGTTGACATTGGGTTCTGTGAGTTGAAGAGCTGAAAAATACGCCTTCTACTCAAACTGTGTATGTTGGCATGTGTCAAAAAACATCTGACCCAGGCACAACCATGATTTCCTTTCCCTGACTGCACAAGTAGAAAGAAAACTGACTTCAGCTTTTGCTCTGAGATGAGTCACAACAATTATGAGTGTGGTGGTAACCCAGAGAGTGGCTCCTCTGGCTGCCTTAGTTTCTTCCTGTGGCACAGTTACAGACCCCAGGAGGAGAAGGGTGCTGGGCCCTCTTTCCAGGCTTGGCCTCTCTAAGGGACTATTCCCTATGTTCAGGCATTCACTAGCTCAACATTCAGGGCATCTATGGCAAGTGGCACTGGTGTGGTAGTGACTGTTCTGAGCAATTATGGACACACCTTTCAATATTTTTCACCTTCTCTCAGTAGAGAGTGAGTGCTGGTGAAGGTGCTGTGCAAATGGCAACTGTGTTTTGATGTTCTTTGTGGTAGATTCCACCTAAGTGTTCTTCATCCATATTGCTCTGGGTTCTACTTTGCTGTGCAATGAGCAAATCAGAAGTCTATTAACTTGCCCTAGTGAATGGACTTGTTATAGCAATGCAAAGATGTGTGTAGCACGGTCTGACCGTGAGGCCTTCTAGAAGACTGTGCCACAGAGAGAGTACCAAAGTAGCAGGGAACTATTAGTGCACAAAAAAGCAGAAAACTATTCCTCTTCATTTCTTCCAGCAAGCCTGTCAATTAAACTGTGTCCATAGGCACTTTTCTCTGCCTATGAAGAAAATAAATTTTCAGTTTAATTTTCATTCCAAGTTAAAGATAGTGAGTAAACATACACTACTGAAGTGATACTGATCAGTTGTTCAACATGCAAACTCAATGCTCTCAATGCAATATAACGTTTTATGTTTAAACAAAACTGTTAGTTTGTTTTATATCTATGGGGTCAGTGTAACAGCTGTCACTTTTGCAGGTGACTGACTGAAGCTAAACAGGCTAATGAGTCAATCCATCATCATTAGAAATCAATGGAAAGGCTTCCACTGGGTTAGTGAATAGTCCCATCAACTGTCATTGTAGCAGACTTTCTTGACCTGTGCATTCAGAGAAGCAAAATAATGAGCACTGATAGCACTCCTTCAAACACATCTGGCCTGAGTGGAACGGGCCCTGTTTTACTAATGACTTACCAAGTGTAGAAGGAAGATTCTGGATGTCTTCTTTGAAATTCTGCCAGTCTCCATGTACCAAGCTGGGAAATGCTTTTTCTTACTTTGCCCCTGCCCCAGTGACTTCTATTTTCTTAGACTTTTTGCTTAATATTCAGTTTTTACAGGGAAAAAGCAAGTAGTAACTCCTTATGTTGAAACATACTAAGAACAGTGGACAAAGTCATGTGTTTGATTTTTCCAAGCAGGAACATGGGTAAATTCCACACTTAATGTATGAGGAGTTCATAAACCTATTTTACCCTTATTTGCTCTGGGTTACAGCGCTGTTGAACACAAGCATTGTTGAGTCCTTGTGACTGTCATCCAATCTGTGTTTCTTGTATCACATATGACTCTCTCTAATAAAAAAATCATATGAATTAATTAACACTTATTTTTGTGCTAGTAATTTTACATTGTTTTTCTGTAACTGTAAAGAACACTATTCTGGGTTTTATGGTTGACGATTAACGTTCACTAAAGTTTATTTGCAGGTGGTTTTCTAGAATGGACTGACAATTTCATGTTAGCAGTGCCTTTACACTGAGTAAGGCAGTATTCTCTTTCTCAAAGGGGAGCAGTTTGTGTCATCTTGCATGCTCAATATCTTGGAGTTTTGCTGTAGGAAACTGCAGTGGCAATGTGGTGGCATGAAATATTTAGCCCAGGATGGGTGTGATACATGCATTTATGCACCTTATCATTCTTCCTTGACATGTATGAAGGTGTGTTACATGTGGCAGTATAATAAAGGCCCTACCTTGTCTTATTATGACCTAAAAGTTGATGCATGTTGTTCAGTAGCAGGCCTGATTGAATTCTTTGTGCACTTGGCAAAGACTTTATTTCCATTTTATGAATTGTTAGAAGAATTTGGTTTCTTGAACTCATATCATTACTGCTCCAACCACAGAACTTGACTTGTTCAGCTGCAAGAGGGTAGAGAAAGATGGTGCCAGTGTCTTCCACCAAACATAATATTTTCCTTCTTCTCCTTCCTCCTCCCACTGCCATAAATATTCATCTTTATCACAAACTGCACTGAAAGACTTTTTTTGGCATTGCAATGGCTGAGGTGAAGAGAAACTGTAGGAGCAAAAGAGCTATGGAAAAGTATTAAAGCCCTGGAGTGACGAGAAGGTGGGATCCTGGTGTGTGAATCCTGCAGCTCCTGCTTTTGACTGGCTCTCTGCATTATTCTTCTAAGCCAAGAAGAGGGAGAAAGAAGGGACTATGAATCTTTGCCTCAAAATTCTTGCTTTTAATGTAGTTATAGTTGTATATCATTATTGATATGAATGTAAGTGTTGATGGAGTTAAACCTGAAAACATGTATTAAAAGAGGAAAAAATGTGGGGCAACAGAATGGAAGTGTCAAAATATGTCTTCAAAAAAATGTGCCTAGCCTGCCAATCTTAAGAGTCCATCATATAACTTGAACTGACTCAAAATGAGATATTGCTGATGATTAAACTAAAATCGTGTTAAGTTTAGAGGTGTGGATCTTTTGATATATTTTTCTGCAAACGATAATCCTGATATTAGACAATCTATAGCCCTTGCAATTTTGTGAAAATGTCATGCTTTTGAAGTGCAAATAGTGGTGGTTGCTTTGCTTTATCCACAGTAATTAAAAGAGGGCTTCTTTGCCCTGCTGTATGTAAATCCTCTATTTTATCTTTCAGCAAATCTGTTTTACTAGAATATCCTTGTAATTGGGAATCTGTGCTTTTCTACCCCATGCCCTTCTTTCCTCTTTTTTGAAGATTGAAATATTTAATATTTGAGGATCTTCCAGTACATTGAATTTTGTATCCATGGGTAAACATGGGCCTGAATTTTCCAGCTATAAAAAAGTAGCTTTTTGAACTATACTAAACACTTATAACATTAAATTTACATCATTATTAATTACTCAATATATGCAGTGTTAATCAGCAGAAAGTGGGTACCCCAGGTATCTTGTTCTGATTTCCGGTAAATTGCTGTTTAAGTTCCTGTGGATTTCATACTTTAGACCAATATGATACCAAGTGAAATATTTTATGAGATTTTTAAGTTAATTTATTTCTTTTTCTTCTATTTATTTTTTTAAACAAAGATCCCTTTCTTTTAGATGTCAGCAAAATTAAGTTAGCTGCATCTAATTTCAGATATAAGCCAGCATGGCCTATTTTCCATACAAATTTAATCCAGTGTAGTGTGCATTATCCATGACTCAGAAGTGCATAACAAAAAAGCTATCGAAGGTTTCCATTATGAATAGAATAACCGCTAGATAAGATAAATATTCAAGACAGATGATAGCAGAAATTAAAATTTTATAATTGGCCTTCTACAATTAAACTCTAAATTGAAAAACTTTCTTCCATTTCCATCTATTCTTCATAAACACCATTTGTTACACCTTTAGGTAACTTGAAGAGGGGAAAATGCATTAAACAGATTATTTTTAAAAAGGATTATGATGCAAATTGCAGCCTGTAATGTGCAATGCACAATACTGCTAAGAAAGAAGTTCATTAGAGGAAGCGTGGACAGCTCAGTGGACTGCAGATGGGAGAAAAAGCCTTTTACTTGTGTTTCATTTTTGGGATGGGATCTGATAATAGTGCAAGGCTAGTTGTAAACTGGTTATGTGTTGATGATCTCATTTGTTTTCAAGTGAGGACAAAAATCACAATCACTGCTATGGTGATCTTTTTCTCACTGATAAAAATGATCACCACTGAGAATGCATCTGGTGTGATCTCTCCTGTCAATTCATTCACCTTGTTAGTGACAGCAAACTCTTCTCCTGAATCCTTTCTTGTAGGGAGCATAAATTAATTAGTAATGCCAAAAAACCATTACATGTTCTGTACAGTCAGAAAGTCCCAATGCTGTTTGAATGTTTAAAAAGGAAACAAATAGGAAAACGAGCTTCTCCGCTCCGGTTCAAAGAGTGTTATCAGTGTTATCAGTGTTATCATGTTATCAGTGATAACATGAATCCTAAAGTGATAATGCTATTTTTTGTTTAGGTGACTGTTTGCTACTGCATTTTTTTAGGGCTTTTTCCTCCTTCCTTAGGTCCTGTGCATGCACAGAACACAAATTATAGTTTCTAATGACCTTCTGTAGTTTTGTGCTGGGTTGAGTAAGTAATTGGCATGAAATAATCCTTGGGGGAAATGTGAGTGGCAAAATAACCGTTACTGGAAGCCATGTATAGAGAGGTACTCCTCACATTTGGAGTGGAGGTAGTCTTGAGAGAAAGGGGACATGATGAACAAGAGGGAGGCACACTGGAAAAGAATACAAGGAATCAAGGCTGGAGGGGGTACACATTAGGAGAAAAGTGGTTTCCCCATTCTGATCTGGTAGAAAATGATACTGGAAGACTAGATTACTAGGTAACTCTGTACTGTGGACAAGAAATGCAAAAATACCTGATCCAGTGCCAGAGCCATGAAACCCTCTTCCTTTACAATTTTCTAGAAAGCCTTAAATTTTTTGTTTTGCATAAAAGCTTTTCTATTTCCACCTCATCCATTACCCTCATCTCTCTCAAATGCAGACAAACTGGAAATATGGAATATGTATCAGGAAGCACTGATCACAGAAAGAAATTACAACTGTTGTTTGATGGAGTGAGGTAAGATAATAAATCTTGAATAAGTAAATCAAAAAGCCTGGTTGTTGTAGCTGGGAATGAGACACACTAAAGTTGCTATCTGAATTGTGATGCTCTCTTTGCATACTCTTTTGGCTATGTTTGCTTGAGAATGTAAGTGCTTTAATACCAAGGAAACAGAAAACAGATTCTTAAGTTCTAACAGGGAAGGAGAGTTCGTAATGTAACTTAGGCTGGTTGCTGTTGTGATATGGTTTTTCTCAGCAGCAATTCTTGAATAATTTATTCTTCCTGATTTCACTTATTTACTTGGAGATAGGGAACACTAAAACAATAAAAGTAGTTTCCCTGTGGCTGATATTTCTATTTCAAAAAGAAGCTGCACTTTTTAGTGATATTTAAAAAAAAGAAATTGCATACTCTTATCAGATTAGACATATTTGCTTACTGAAAAATCTGTATGTCAGTACTGATTAGAGTTGTCTTTACTCACAGGCTAAATTACAAGACACTAAGTTTCATTTTCATCATGATGATGTTCCTGTTGTTGTAGAGGAAAGGTCTCCTAATGAAATGTGATCACCCCAGAGTGCTGGTCTAGAATGTCTCTGAGCAATTGCCAGGTCTTCACTGTGTGATGCTCCCCAGAATCAGTAAGGCAGTGAGGAATTCACTCTGCTTCCAGGGATGCTGTCAGCCTTGCTGGCTCCTGTGGACCTGTGTCTGCTCCTGCAGTTACATTTCTGATAGCTATTGAGATATGATCTTACTCTATATGGGTCTATACTATATATGTATGTATTACATGGTCTTACCATACATGTGGTTCATTAGAAGGCCTTTAGCAGAAAGTAGTTGGTTTTACAGCCCTTATGGCTGGTCTGGATTTTAGTTTATGTTAGACATAGCTTCCCTGGGATCAGTTTTAAGCTAGTGTAAATACAGGATTAGCTGATAAGCAGAGATCTTTTCTCCCCACCCAGGAATATACTTAGGAGTGATATCTTTGATATAAAAATGCAAGTGTGGTTGGGTTTTTTTTTGTTTTGTTTTTTTAATGTAGGAAAGTGTACTCTCCTAGTTAAATAACTCTTACGAAAAGTCCTGTTTTGAAAGTACATACAAAATTCATACATTTAAAGGTATTTGAAGTATACAGGTTTAATAATCCATTTAAAAAATAAGTTTTCAGTCAATTTATCAGTCAGATCTCTTAAAGACAGCTGACACTTAAGGAAAGAAATCCTCAGTACTAGAACCATCATGGAAACTCTTTGCTTGATTATGACTGTTCTGGAAAGCTGTTAGAGGTATTGAAAATAAGTTTTTTCTTGGAAACCATTTTGTACTAGAAATTATAGCAGTATAATTTGGAATATGCAGAGGCATCTATGATTAGCAATTTGTTTTTATTATGTATCCTACTCTGTCTAGTGCAATCTTACTTTTAGTAACATGAAAGAAGTTAAAGATCCCAAGAAAAATAGCTACTTTAGACATTGCCATACTCTTTAAAAAATAGAGGCAATGGTTATACTATGATAAGGAGAAAGTATATTATTTGTTAAAAGGTTTTTTTTTTCTTTTCTCATTGCAAAGTTGACTTGAAAGAGTAATAAAATACACAAGCTTACCTGTGTATTATCTTGAGTACAGCCATCTAGGCATATTGTCAAACACTGAGAAGTACTAGCTAGGGGATGCCTTGGCTGGAATAATCTGCAAATTCATGCTTGAATGAACCCAAGAGCCCAAGGAATTAAAATAGTGAACTGGCTGCATTACCAATGACAGGCCATTAAAGAGCAACACATTATTATGTGTCAGTTTTGGGCTATCAAAATACAATGCTGAAACTTAAGACTGCATTGAGTTTTAGGTTCATGCTGTGAATACATAAGTTATAAATAGGTCTCTCCTGGTGGTGGTTGTCTGATATGTCACAAAAGTGAACAACAGCCCCCAAGAAGCGAAGCAGGGAGCTTGCAGAGCTACGGGAGGCCTTGCCTTTTCAGCTGGGCAGTACTACATTAGTAGCTCACCTTGTGATGGTGAGTAGTCTGGATGCCATAGCTTGCTGGGTTGATGCTGTTTGTCCTTTGGAAAGAAGAGGCATGGAAACTTATAAATTGTTTAGGGATTGATGTATTATTTCACCTAAAGTATTACAAAATGTAGGTTGAGTTAGAATGATAGGAAGCAATTCTGATGGACAGTATCTAGAACACATGGCTAAAATCATTACTTGTCATTACTTCTGTCAATTGATGACAGTGGATTATTCATTCCTGCTTATTTCTAAAATTAATAAGTTAAAATTACTCTATATTCTTCCTCTTTGAATGATGACTGAGTTCTAGTCATCATTTTGAGGCTTCAATGCCAGTGAAAGAGAAACTTCTAAATGGGTCCGAGTGACTCAATGTATTATGTGTGCAACTTACAAATGACCTTCAAAATACAAGTGAGAATAACTGTATGATACTGCTTTTTTAGCTAATGACTCTTTTCTTCTTCCCTGGTCTAACCTTTCACAATTAGATCAGTCCCTGGTTAGAATACTGACAAAATGCTTTTATATGCCTAAAGCTTAGAACAGCTAATATGTATAACAGCATTCATTTAATCATTTAACTAAATAATTATATCCCCAAGAAACAGTCTGATGGGATGACATGTCAAAGAAGCCCGAAAGAACATTTAAAATTTGCAATGATTTAATTAAATAAACACATTTTATATTTGCATATTGAAATTATATTATTTATAATTAACTTCCCAAATAATTTATTTTGCAGCCTTTTAATTTCCTCCATATTATTCTGCCTCATTGATAAATCCAGTCACATTTGACAGAACCAATCTGGCACTTAAATATGACCAAAGTAGACAGAGCAATCATTCTTTAAACAATTTATCCTAACATATTCTTCTTCTTCTTCTTCTTCTTTTTCTTCTTCTTCTTCTTATTATTAGTAGTAGTAGTATTAATATTAGTAGTAATAATAATAATGTCTTAACATCAATGCCAACAGCTACTTTGGCCTATGGCCATCATAGATCAGGCCATTTCAAGGCCAAACACACTTTATTATGTAGATAGAGCTTACTGTATTCTGCTTAATTTATCCACAGTGTTAGAAGTACTAAACTCTCTGGGTGCCTTCTTATGTGAAGTAGTATCCAGGAAACACTATGGACAACAGGAAGCTTATTGGTTTTTTTTGATGGTAACAGAGACAATCAGTGAAGGATTAAATTATTTCTAAATTACTTAAAATTTATAGCAAAGAACATATGTACACTTCTTTTTTATCATCAGTTCATCTCACTACCCAAATTCCTCTCTGCCTCCAACTCAGCTGCTGATCTTTTCTTCTGACTTTCTGGAGAAATACAAAGGTTTTTTTACTGCATGAATCTTCTACTTTTAGTATCTCGGTTCACTCAGCCTCTCCTCAAGCATGGAAAGTGATACATGCTTCTTCCTCGTGACTAGATTTCAGTCCAACCCCTGCAAAAGTTACTAGAAAGATTACATTACAGTAAGAATTGAATTGCTCCTTAACAAATTGCCTTTGTCTACTTCATACAGATGTGTCCCTCATAATTATTCCTACTGTTTGACTTCATGATGTGATGTAGTTCTCTGCTGTCAATCCATTTCCAATAAGCAAGGATGGGGGAAAAAAGAGAATGGCATGTGAAAAAAGGAGGGGGAGGGGCATAGAGCAAAGTGGAAGGTGCTCTGGGATCAGCTAGTTTCCCCCTTTCACCTTTGTTACTCCCAAGCTTGCTACCTAGATTACTTAAATAAGCAACTACTTTTTTTAAATTAGATGAATGTTTCTTTTCACCTGAGTGTCCTTATCACCATGTAAGTTTGATGTTTAATGTTTGTAAAGTTTTGATGTTAAATGTTGAGAATTACCTGCTTCCAGAAGTAAATGTAGAATGCAGAGGAGAAGTAGTTCAACACTGTCTTTATTATCTGCACTCAAGGTACATCCTCGACACCAAAACTCAAGTAGTGATTTCAACCAGACATACTTCTGTGACGGTGGCTAAATCAAGCTTATGTCTAGTATTGATGCCTGGTTATTTAGCTTTTGCCAGTAACTGTTCTCTGAAGGACTCTTACAGTTTTTCATCATGATTGTTACTCTCCAGATAAAGAGAATATAGGGCTCTGGTGGGCTGCTGTGAGTGGTGCCTCTTCTATTACCTGTTTTTTTCCTGGTTTTGTGTAGTTGTGGTTCAAGGCACAACATTGTTGTTCCCCATCTTAGTTACTTTTTTATGTGTGGGATTGAACCCCAGAGTGATTAATATACATAGTTATATTACAGAGAGTACTTACAGAGTTCCATTTGATTGGAAATCTAACACTTTTTTTCTGAACTGAAAATACTTTTAGCTTGATGTTGTTGTATTTTTCTATTTTGCATCTCTGTCCATACATATATTAATTTTCTCTAGGTGAAGACATAGCAATACTGCACAAATATTGTTGTGTGTGATGTGCTGCTGTCTTAAATGTGAGTCCACTGAGTCTATTGACAGTTTTGCTGTTTGCAGTGACTAACGAAAAAGATATTGGCATAATGGCTGTAGAAGAACCTTCTTTTAACAAACAAATAAATAAATAGCCTAACTAAAGCAGAAAAAAATACTTAGTCATGATTTAAAAGTTCTTTAGCTTCACTGATATTCCATAAGTATTTTGTAAGTGATGGAGAAATCTGGTGAGACTTAAATCTAATCTGTGATGGCCTCTATTCAGATATTTGGTAAGTGAAACACTCATCTTGGCAGAAACTTGATGGATTCTGTAATTTTTATATAGAATGTTGCTGTAAGGAGCTGTATTTTTTGACTGTCAGATGAAAGTGCGGTATATATACGCAAACTGACTTTGTAAAGCAACATCTGCTGTTTGATTTTCAGTGCCTTATTCCTGTAAAAGTCTCTGCAAAGTTATAAAAGGAGGTTAATTTAGGATAAAGCTCATCCCTTTTAATACAACCTAAAGGCAATAATTGAGTGTTTCCAATTAGGAAGAAATTATTTCAGAAAAGTTATGGTAAACGTAACATCCTGACATGGATTAACATGTCGGGTGTGGCAAACTAGACTTGATCAGTTTAAGCTTGCACTCATACAAATCTTTGCATCAAATCTCAATCCAAACTTTTTTTTTTTTTAAATAGATTCACCTTTTTCTCGGTTTGCTGAAATTGCTTCTGTTTCTAAGCAAGCATGCTGGAGATGGAAGTGCTTAGCGGACAACTGTTTGAAGCTTTTGTGTTCATCAAGAGTCTTCTTGTGAACTTATGCAAACGACTTGCTATTTCTGAATTCAGTTGATGCCCACAGATACACTGAAAAAGTTCAGTTTTAAATTACTGTAATTCCTGTTACTCTGTCAGACTATGAAGGAAATTTTGTGCATTTAAATGTATGCAAAAATGAAGAGTATGATCTAGACCCCAGTGAAGTCAATGGTATTTTTTATTTTGGGAGACAATCTTCAATTAACTCAGGCCATGCATGAAAAACAGATGTAAAAGTTAAATGGGGATTATTACTTTTCAGGTATTGATATCTTGCTCTTACTGCATCCAGTATCAACAAACTCTTTAGCACAGTTCTCGGGTACTTCCATGATTAGCTGTTTTACCCTTGTTTATCACTCTGGTGTTACTATTCCACATGTCTTCATTGTGCAGATGAGATCATGAAAAATAATTCCTCCTGTGGGCCATATGTAAGTAACTTTAATGTACAGTCGTACTAAAACAGTCTTATTAACTTAAATCAAAATTACAGTTACATTATCATACATCAGCTGTTATGCCTTTGTAGCAAATGGGAAACTAGATCTATTATTGAATATACTCTACATTTTGTTGATGATAGTAGTAAAATGCATTCAGAACCATATGAACTTCTGGCTTCAAGCCTTCAGGCATGTGATCAGTATACTGACCTGCTGCTTTCTAGAAATTAAGAGTACAGTAAATCTCTAAAATGTTTCACCTCCACCATTTCCTTTGACAGTCTTTCGCAGAACTTCCACTGATTGTTAGGCTGAGTACAGTTGTACTAAGTCATTAATTTTGTCTGAAAAGGCATAATTCCAGAAGAATTCACCTAGCAAGATGATATTGCCTGCATTATTAAATACTTTTTCTAGTGGCTGACAGATCTCTTCTATTTACCTGCAGTTCATGGACAGAGACAATAAACTAAGATGAGATTTTGTACTGAAGCTGTCCTTTGATGAAACAGTTTGTTTTTCTGAGTCTAAAATAGCACTAAATGATGAACTATTTTGAAGCTTTTTGTTTTGTCAGAAGCAAAATTGATCATACTTGACTTTTTGTATGCAAATTTTTGCGGAATTTAACCAGAGTTCCCCTTTTCCCCTGAAGGAACTCACAGGCCTATTAACTGTGGCCTGACAATGATGAAGTGAGTTGGAAGAATGGAGAGATAGTGAAGAGAAATATAGTTAAAATCCAATTCTTTTTTGCTACAAAAAGTCATAGCATATTAGATACTTCTGGCAAATAGTTTAATTTCATTTTAATTTAAAGTGTAACATAAAGGTTTCATTCTATTGGCATACACAACTACCTCAATTTATCTACTGTGATTTTACACTAATGTAATAATTTGGTGCAGCTTTTTTAACAGCCATTTAAGTCAAACAAATATAAATTCCTAGCATCAGTAAAAGAAATAAGAATCCTGAACCTGATTAATTTAAGGAGCATTCCCAGCACACTTCTTTGCCTGAAAGAATTAATATTATTTTTGGGCAATGTAAACCAGTACAGGATATAGTCTTAGCCTATTTAACACTTTATAAGTGTAGTGTGTATGATTTTAATCCCCTGGGTATGGGGATAAATATGCTCAGAGAAAGCTTATTATGTTATAAGTTTGTAATAAAAATTAGCAAAAGTTTCCATACAGCAATTTCTTTTAACCACATTCATTGAAATTCATTGTGACCTAAGCACTCAACCACTGCATCTTCAAAGAAATCTTTCCAAGCCTGGTGCAGCAAAGAGTTTATGTATTTACTCAGTTTTGACCACAACAGTTTTTCTATTTTTATCCTCCTGTCCAGAGAAACAGTTCTATCTATGCTCGCAATTCATTCAAGGAAAGAAAAGAATGGAGCAAATGATAATTTTATACAAATCAAGCATGTTGTGTTTTCCCAATTTGTGTTCCATAAACACTAGTGAATTTGCAGGATAGTTAAAAATTGTTCTGCTAATTTGTGCTGGGGGATGATGCTAATAGCTTGCATCTAAGTGAGGGAATATGGAGGTCAGGGTGGCAAGTGTGTGAAGCAAGGTGATGGAAGTGAGGGAACGCTCAGGAAAGATAAGAGGCTGAAACCTCAAGTGCTTGCAGATGAAAGCACAATTGCCTAGGAAAGAAGGAGGAGTTAGAGCTCCCTGTGCAGACACTGACTTATGGCACCGTTGGAGCAACTGAGGTACAGCGGAATGGCTTGGATGACTGTCCTTCTGTGATGCATGGAGACAGGCTCTTTAGGAAAGTCAGGCTGGGAAGATGAGGAGAGAGGCATCCTTTTCACATGAAGCAACATCTTGAATATGCGGAGCTTTTCTATGGAATGACAACACGGGCATTGTGGAGCAGGATCCAGGAGAGGCAATTAAGGGTGATGTGTTCCTGGGTGTTTTTTACAGACTACCCCATTAATGTGAAGAAGTGAGTGTAGCCACCTTGGATCTGTTGGATCTACTGTTGACTAACAAAGAAAAATTGGTCAAGAAGGTGAACATCAATGGCAGCCTTGTATATAGCGGTGTTCAAAATCCTGAGGGAAGTGAGGAAGGCAAGTAGAAAATGGCAGTTTCTGAAAACAAAAGGGGTTTTAGTTTGCAGGTTAACATACTTTTTGGAGCTAAATGTCTCTTTAATAACAAAAGTTAATGCAATACATATACCTGAATTAAGGCCTCTCCTTCAGTTTTCTCAAGGGGAAACTACCTTTCAGTCACAAGGACTTCCATGGAAATCAGGCACAAATTGATTGAATGTCTGTGAGGTAACCCTACTCCATTAGAGTTTCAAATAATTTTGTGCAATTTTTATATTGCTGTCAGTAAGACTTGAAAAATATTGCTTATTAGGCATGCTTTAAAGCAGGCATGGATTGCCTAGATTTGATTGAAAGCACAAATTGGCCAGCAAAACCAGGCACTGTGATGGCTGAGAAGGCAGGAATCCAACTTGGCTTTTAAATTCTAGGTTGTTTACAGTGTTGGCTTTGGGAAACATCGCTTCCTCTGCTTTGTAATGTGTATAAGTGACAGGCATTGGAAACTGGTGTTATTGGCCAAGCAGGGAATGCAAAACCTCACGACAACTACTGAGGGTTGTGGGCTTTCTTCAGAGCAGAAGCAGACCTTAAAAACATCTATACTGGTACCATGAATGTAATAATTTAAATCTACTGAGGAATATTTTAAAAAATAACCAGTAATGTATTAATCAAGTCTACTTGGGAAATAATGAGGAACATCTTATAAGAACCTCAATTTTTATGTAATTAAGTAAGGGACATCATATGAAAACAGCAGAAGATGGGCTCAAAAATAACAGAAGTGGCTTGAGGAGGGAATTAGGTTATCACCAAGCAGTAGAACTGTTTGCCACAAGATATGGAGAGGCGAAGAGTCACGTGGAGTTAAAATGAGCCTGGTTTTCCTTTTTGGACTCCAAAGAGCCCAAAGATTGCTAAATACAAGTTAACCGTATATGTCTTAGTAAGTCCAAGAACTAAAATGATCAGAAGCTGTGAGGCTGATTTGCAAATATACTTGTTCTGCTACTTCTCAAGCATTCATTTTTGGCCACTGTTGAATAGGATGTTGGGCTAAATGGACTTCTAGTGTGAACCTGTGGCTCATATGTGCTTAACTATAATTCACAGATAATTCAGTGAGAAGAAAAAGAAGCTAAATTTTATGAGTTAATCATAGTGAAAAATGTAAAAAGAGCAATCAATTTTTAATTACTTCTTATGTAGAAAGTTTTTTTTTTCTTAGAAAAAGGCTAGCAAGACAGAACACTCGAGTTTAATAAATTTTGCTGTAATGTGAGCTGTAACATGTGCATGTTGTATGACCATGTAACTATATAGAATGTTTCTTAATGTATAGCTTTAGTATTTTACAGAATACAGGTGGAAGATCAGACTTCAGCTGAATTTAAGATAGTTGTGGTGTTATTGCCAGGTGTTAAAACACATGAAGCACATTTTCAACTTTTGATACATGTATTTGGCCGCATTTAATTATGTTTTATAAAAAAAAATAAAGATCAGACCAGAAAAGAAGGTATACGATCGTGGGAAGTTTATGATGTGAACAATTAGAAGACACAGCTGACAGTGGCAAAGCATTCTTTAAAACCTTGCCAGTTTTCCTCTTGAGACACATGTTTATTTACAAACACAAGCACAAAACCTGAGGTGATTAAGGAATTTATTCTCATTCATTAAGCCCTGCAGGCAGATGTCTTCAATATTTAACCAAGAGATCAATGAAAGCAAATTGTTCACTGATAACCAGCTAGTTACTTCCCTTCAAGCGAATTACTACTGCAAGTAGTCTTACCTTTATGAGGACAGTTCTGTCTCTTTATTTTTCTTTATTTCCTGCATTCATTTTCTTCTCTGTTTTTATTATCTATCTTCTAAGAGCCTCCTTACAAGATAAAACTGGAATTACTTAGAAATGCAAAGCAGCTAGTTGCTACTGTGTCATGCATCAGTCGAGCTCCAGTAAGAAGCTGCATGTTTCAGTTTCATATGTGTTGATAACTGTAAATTCAAAATGGAGTCCAAAGCCCAGAGTGTAGAAAAGTATTTCAGTAAGATTTACACACAGTCTCCCCAGCTGGGCAGCACCATTTCACTTGTGACATCATTTTGTCCTTTGTTAGGTAAAGAATTTACCAAGTATCACTACTAGCTAGTACTGGATGGGGCACAATACCTGTAAAAATCGTGTTAGCTTTTCCAAGAAGATAATAGTTCTTTTCAAGTACTGCAAAGTCAGGTCTAACATTGTGTGATTTTTTTTCACAGTACGTGGGTAGCAATAAGAGAAATGCCTCTCTTCTTGTATCCTCTCCTTGTTATGGGAAGTGTGACAGTAGTTGTGAAAGTCTTTAAATAGCTACCAAGCTGGGATGCAGTATGTTTCAAAAGTGGTTGTATGCCTTAGAAACTAACTGTCTTTTAATCTTTTGTGCCCTTGTGCTTAGGTCAGCTTACAGAACTCTACTTGAGAATTATTTGGGCAGTTATTTTTTGGTAGGGTTATAGATAACAAGCTTTTGTTCATTCTTAGCCAAATTTATTAAAACCTAAATTGTACACCTGTAAACCCGATATGTGCAGCAGACAACCAGCTTACAACATCATGCCAGTGTTTAGAACAGCTGCAATGTTTTATATCTCTAACAGTCCACATATTGCTTCTGTCATTTTTGTCAAGAGATGGCCTCGTTTGCACAGCTCTCGTTTGCCATTTGTTGTTATTAAATCTTGACAAATTATTCTTCTCAAGGAGTAAACCGATATTTTCCACACCTTCCTTCAACATTTACTCCTCCAGTTGCAAACAAAGAAACAACAGAGAAACAGTTTCAAATTAAGAAGAAATGGCAAAGACATTTTAAATAGATCTAATGAAAAAAAAAAAAAAATAAACTGCATCATACTGCTCTTTATACACATTCCGTCATGTCCTAGAAGCTCTTATCTGTTGTCTAGGATCCTGTTGTACTTTGTGTTCTCCAAACACAAAACAAAAAGATGTTTCCCATTACGTACTCTTTATTATCCTATGCCAATGTATGTTCTGAAAATCACTTTACAAAAGACTTAAAAAAAAAAAAAATCTTTAAGCATCCTTTGTCCTTGTATGCTCCTTGCTTAGTTAAGAGACTTATAAATAGTGTCTTGAATATTGGTTTATCAAAATTTCCATAGAAGATGTTTTTGGGAAATTCTTTATTGCCAGACAATTTTATTGCTTTTAAAAAATATGATTTCAAACAAAATTTTGTTACCAGAACTGGTAGCATTAATACAGAAGCAAGAAATAATGGTGGGGAAAAAAATAATACTGTGTAGTTAAAATAAATTACTAAATGGGCTCTGAAGATGTGCCTATAAATATGAGAAGACACTACAAAAGTACTTTTTTAATTAGAAATTTGTTTTCAGACTTCATTATGCATTTGAAACATTTTTCCCCCTAAAATTAAAGGCTACGTTTCCATTTATTCTAATAGGTTGGTACCTCACCCTGTTGATTATTTATCAAATGCTGTCATAATACCATGGTAAAATTGACTCGGTCAAACAGATCTGTAGGGCAAGATATAAACCAATGTAGCAATTTTGACAGCAAGAAAATTACAGCAGTTCAGATAGACCAAGGATTTGTGCCTATGTCCTAGGCATGTTGGTTAATTCTCAATATGACTTTGATGGATGTTTGTAATCAGCAGCACTGTCTAGAATGATTATACCTACTAATAAGAACCTAAGAATAGTGGTCTTGAGTCAGATCAGATGTTCATCTAGCCTGACATCCTGTGTTTGTAGCGAACACTCAAGGAAAGAAAGCAACAGTGATACTTCTCTGGCATGCTCACCCCATTTCTTTTTTTAGTAGCTTAAGTGCGTTCTGAGGTGAAGTCTATTTTACGATTCTGGATGCGCTCTACTGT